>JALPQD010000288.1:178300-2690158 GCA_023101885.1 Typhlomys cinereus
GTGCGTTCGGCCCCTGGGACCTTTCACGTGCCTTCCGCTGGGCCACTCCCCACTTGCCTTGCTCGGTGTTTCCTAAGAAAGAAAAAAGGAAACTTCAAGTTTCTTCAAAAGGTCATTGTGAGTAGGTGCAGATTTAAGAATTCCACTTTGAGTCCAGCAGGGTCAACCATACATGTCATCCCAGCCCTTGGGAGTGGAGCCAGGAGGATCAGGAATTCAAGGTCATCTGCTGCTACATGATGGGCTGGACTAGCCTGAGCCACTCCAGCCTGTCCACCACCACTTTCAAAACACAAACAACAAAAAAATCCTCGGATAAGCTGTTCAGAAGTGTCATACACTGCACTATAGACAACTGCAAAACTGTCCCTAAGAGGTGGTATAACAGCACTCTGGACTCTAATCCAATGATCTGAGTTCAAATCTCAGTAGGACTTGCCTTCTTTCCATTGACTTTGTTTCTTTTAGGAAAAATGCTATAAAGTGACCAGAATTAATTTAATGCCCAATAATTTCTGTGGATTCTGGTAAGACCAGACCACATTGCACCTAGACAAAGCAATTAAGCAATCTATGTTATAGGGAATTAACCCTGTGCTCTGCTTTAACTGGAAGACAGACTTCAGGGTTGTGGATGTAGCTCAGTGGTAGAAAGCTTACCTAGGCTTGAGCCCTGCTTTCACTCAAGACTTCATGGGACAAAGGGGAGCTCGTTGTATTCCCTAAATAGATCAAACTGTAAGCATTTCAAACTCAGAATATAATAAAGCAAATTTTCTGATACTGTAGGAAGCTTAACTCAATAAATTTCCCCTCAACCCACTGTTGTACAGGATGGCTTCTTTCTCCAACAGCCACTGAAACATCTCACAGCAAGACGAAGGATTGAAACACCCGAATATGAAACTCTTAAGATTTAACTGACCCCAAGAAAAAGGACACATAAAACAAGTTATTTTGGAACTATCCACAGGGCTTGATATCTTTGAAAGGAAAAGTTTAAAAAGAGTCGTTGTTCTCAGAACAAAGCACCCCCCTTCTCTCCCACAGGGAGATGCACCGTGTGTGGCCCCACTTTGTCATCAGTCTGCCTCTCCAGCTTTCGGACAGTTCCTAGAGAAACAGCTTCCTTCCTGCCACCCTCCCAAGCCATTTAGCCAAAGCCCAGGTCCTGGAGTGGGTCATTTCTGCTGTGGCCACCTGTAGCCAGGTCCCCAGACTCTGTCTGCACCATCTCAATGTGGTGCAGTTGGGGTTGGGGGTCAAATGTAGACGTTTTGAATTTATCATGTACCGAAGGTCAGGGTCATTACCATTATCATTCTTCCCCTGTGCTTCACAGTGCAAACCAGCTAGCCTCAAACTCATTGTGTAGCTGAGACTTTTCAAGTGCTGGGATTGCAGGCATGTGCACCACAGCTCGCTCCAGATGCTCTGTCATGAGGGACTACTTTACCCCTTCCATGGCTATTTAAGGTGCTTAATGTTTACATTTTTAATAGCATTCACCTTCCTACAAAGTAGGAATAAAACATATTAATGAATGCTTACTGCATGTTTTGCCACTGAATAATTACATTATGATTGCTAATGTCCTTTTCTTAACTGACTGCTGTCTGGAATTATAAGGGAAAAGAGTAAACTAAATAATCTCAGGCAGAATACTTAATCAGACTTGTGTAGCCTGACTTACAGCTGAGATTCCAGGAGAAGTGCTGGCTTGACTTATCTGTCCTAACTTCCAGTATTTCCTTGAACTCTGCTCAGTAGGGCTTCATCAACCTTGACTGTGTGTCCTTATCTGACCATCTGGTAGACAAGGTCCCGGTTGGGAAAGATGGATTCAAAAACACTTTTGGAAAAAAGATATGGTATTATTTGAAATAAAAATAAATAAGAGAAATAAGTAAAGAGAATAAGTAAAATACAGGAATTGTCAGGCCTTGGTGTTCTGCCCAGTTAGGGCCTAAAACCTGCTTGCTGGGGAATGCCACAGTAATCGCATGGGCAGGTGCAGGGATTCCTCCCTATGTATTAAGTTTGCCTCTGGCAGGAGGAATTCTCTGGGAATTGGGTGTGCCTTCTACCTGTTCTTAGGTTTTTGGGACCAGCTTCCTGCTCCCTGATCTAGAGAAAAAGCCCGTTTTTAGCTTTAAGTCAAATTTCTAAATAGAGATTTCATGTCTAGTCACACACACAATAAGTAAACTGTTTAGGCAGAATGTATATACTGATTAAAGAAATTAGCATCTTCAAGAGTTTTAAAACATAGGTGTGTAAAATTCCCATCTATGAACTAATTCAGAGATTCAAATATGAGACTATACCATCTTTTCACTAGAATCAGTACACAACATTCTTATAGGGCACATAAGTAATAGAAAATCGTAATAAGATAAATCCAATATAGTTTCTACCATAGTGACTTAATATAGGCCAGCTTATATGACACCAGCTAGAATTTGGTATCCTCAAAAGGAAAATTAATGTATAGCAGTGCTCCCCCCACAGATTCATCTATACCATTTACAAAACGGTACAATGGATATGGCACACCGTATAGTTAATTGTAATGTTATTGAATCACAAAGAGCTCAAACCTCTGGTATTTAAAATGCAGTCTCTGTTAAAACAATGACAACTATGTAGGCTCAAACCCTGTAGCTATTTGGTGGAGCATTATAAATTAACTAATTTGGAAATACTGGGAGCATGGTTTACCCTCAAGCAATGGGTTAGGTTCTTGAAAAAATGTCTACCTGAAGGTGATTTCTGCTGATTAGAAGAAACATGTCTGTTTGCAGGTGCAACATTCTTTGCCCCAAAATTTTCTAGTATAAAAGCTGTCAAAAAGTTTCAATAAAGTGGGTCCGAGTTCACTCAGTCTAGAGAGTTGTGTGTGTCTGTTCTCCATTGCCGAATCCTTGCCTCACCTAGTGGGGGGGAGGAGGCCCTGGTTTGGAGGTCAAGGCTCTGGCCTGCGGCACTTGACTTCATAGCAAAACCAAGAACTCCCTGCTAGGATCATGCATGGTTATGTACAGGTGTCAACTTGATGGTTGTGCTCTGGGCACATTTATAGAGAATTAGTAGTTGAGTTAACCCCAGAGCAAACCTGAAGGAGATTGTCTAGCTGGTGGGGCAGATCCAGCCTATGGTGGATGGGACTAGGTACCACTGAACAGTGAATAAAATACAAAGTTGGTTTTAGGAAGTTGGCATTCTTGTGTATGCAATCTTAGCCAGACAGGCTGGTCTGGCAAGTAAGAATTGTCCCCCTCTCAGCTATATGTAGAGATGGGTGGGGTCAGTTCCCTCGGCCTGGTGTTGATGCAGCTCTCCCATCAAGCTGGATATAGTATAACTGGACTATCAGTAGAAATAAACCCCTTGTTCTTTTAAGCTATTTGATGGTCATTTATCAGCAACTATGCAGGCGACAGATCATTAGCATAGTAGTGGCTAATCCCCACCTGTCACTCAATCAAAGGACGGATTAAGAATAACCCTGAGAAGTTATGGTTGTACAGGTTGTCTACTGTGTGCAACACAGAGAAGTACTAACAACAACATGTCTCTACAGACACAAGAAGTTTCTGGCACAAAGGGACAAAGATATTGAAGTAATTCACTGGACAGGTGTGATCTCCGTGGACCAACTTGGCCACACACTGTTTTCTTTGGGTATTTGTGTTCCTTACAAATAGCCCTGTGTGCAGGAAGATGTCACCAGATTCAAAAAATTCCATCTCCAAGTCCTGAGAGGTGATGGGGTTTCTGGAAATATGCTTGTGAGGGTGCATCTAACAACAAGTATAAGGAAAACAGCTTCTATAAAGATACCAGGACAGTGCTCAGGGTAAGTCCACGGATCTGTGGAAAATAAAGCACAGCCTCAATGGCCCTAGTGTGGCCTGTGTTAGGCAAAGGAATTTTAATAGGGGCGATTCACATAGGAGTGTTTCACTTGGACATCAGTGTGGAAATACATTAACCACAGCAAAGGCAGCACTCAGTCAGATGAAATGTGTATGCAATGATAAAAGAACTGATGATGCTTCTGAAGGTTGGCATGGACGCTTCTAAGGAGACATTGCATATACAAATTTTTCCAAAATAGAAAAAAAAAACTAAATCACACACATGCAAAAATGCAAATATTACACTCCCACCAACACTAGAAGCTTTTCTACTCACCATTATTGAGCAGAGAACATGCCTAACAAAGTTCAGGTCCTGAATGCAGAGTTAGAAAAGACTTGTAAACACAGATGGATATGAATAGAAAATGAACAGGAAAACAGAACACTTAACAGAAATAAAACACAGTTAAGTATTTAGAAGGTTTTCTCCAAAGTGAGTACAAAAAAAAAAAAAAAAAAAAAAAAAAAAAAAAAAAAAAACCAAACCAGCATGAAAGAAGCTCTTATATTCATCCGAAAAAGTGAAATTATATTAGTTTGACACTAAATTCCACTATTGCATTAAGGTTCTCCAGAAGAAATAGAACTGATAGGATGTGCTTAGAGAGAGAGAAAAGATTGTTTTTCTTCAGAATTGAATCATTGATTGTGGGAGCCAAATGTTAAAACATGCAGGGTGGCATGTGCTCAGGAAATCAGAAAGCATTGATGTGCAGCTGCAGCCGGAATGTTCTGTCCAGGGTTTCACTACAGAATTTATCAACTGATCACTTCTCGGCCTTTTGGCTAAGATCAAGTGCAGAATTGGTCAGTTGGTCTCTCTTTTATTATTATTATTATTATTATTATTATTATTATTTTTTCTAGTTTAACAACCATATTGAATACTTATCCCTGCTTCTCTCTATCCCCCTTCCTCCCATTTCCTCCATTCCCTTTATCAATCCATCTCACTTCCTCTCACCTTCCTGCCTGTCTGCTTCTATGGACCCCAGGATCCCTCTGGCTTGTCACTCTTGTGGGGGGTTCAGGCTCTGTGGCAACCAAGTTGCCTTCTTCAGGCCATCCCAGTGATAGGGGTGTTCCCTTCACTCACCAGCCCTAGTCCTCAAGATTTCCACTGTATGTTCTTATCTGTCTTAAGTCCTAGGTAGTATATGGGGCACATTGTTGATATTCAGTCATTATGTAGGTCTGGTAAGGACAAGTCTCATTGCAGTGAATTTCTGGATATAGCAGTCCTGCTTGAATGGAATGTCTTGTCCAACAGTGGACCTTCCCATCTTTAGGCTCATACTCTCATCACCACACCCCCCTCTTCCTTAAGGTCCCTAAGCCTTAGGATGGAGAGAGACTAGGTTGGTCTGATTCATGTGAGCCTTGCTGGGTTGCCAGTGCTCTGCATTATGGTGGGTGCTGCTGTTCACTTCACTGCTCTTCCGCTGCCAGGTGGTCAGTCTTACAGTAAGAAAACAAAACCCAAGGCTTGCACATGTCAGCTTGACCCAGCAGGTGAAATGTGCCAACTGTGCCAAAGCGCCTGAGCGCAATGTCTGTTCCACCATTTTGCAGGGACATCTGGCAGTAATTCCACAGGGTGGTTCCACAAGGTGATTCCACAGGGACTTGGCTTTCAGAGTAGTAAGACTGACAGCTGACAAATTCTATGGTGTAATCTTTAGAAGTAAGGTTAGGCATATCGATGTAATCCCAACAGAGATGACCAGAGTTTTAGTAGAAATGCTATTACGCATAATTAATGTTAAAATACTACCAACTATGTTGGAAGATGTGTATAATGATACAATCCTCATAAACTAGGAACTGAAATTTAATTAAGTCTTTGGGTGGCATGCAGACTCTTTATATTTCTGTCTTTGTATGTTATACTTTGTATGTAATACTCAGATTTCTATTGATAGTTTAGTTTTTATTCCTAACAACTTTTTGTCTCCTATTTTAAATCTTTTCAAGTATTAAGGTTTTTTTTTTTTTTAAGAAAGATGGCTGATTCATGGTCATTGTTTGCTTCTCAAACCTGACTACTCAAAATAGACCTCACTTAGTAATTCTGCCTAAAACGGTCCTGTTTAAAAAGCATACTTGGCTGGGGGGTCTAGCCCAGTGGCACAGCATTGCCTCAAATGAACAAGGACGAGGGTTCAAGCCTTGGGACTTTGGCAAACAGGTAAATACCTCCTGACTGACTCTCAACCCCGATGAATCTTATCCTGTTCCCTCTTGAAATCCCTTTGGGACACCTCTGACATTCTTTCAGAATAAGACCTTTCCATTGCTCAGGAAGTTTAGTAAATTAGTTATGAGGCCCATAACTTTGTTGGTTGAATGGGCTCAATGGGTTTTGCTTTTACTTTCAAATCAGAAATGTTTCTGGGCTTGGCACCTAGAGATTATCTTTAGTATGTGCCACCTGTGGCTAAACAAACCTTCCTTACTTTTGGCTCTGGAGTTTCCTTGTATTGGAGTGTCATAGTTAGGCACAGGTGTCAACATGATGGTTGAGGGTTTGAGCTCTGGGCATATTTGTGAAGAATTAGTGGTTAAGTTGGGCCCAGAACAAGCCTGCAGGAGATTGTCTAGCTGGTGGGAGGGCCCAGCCTATGGTGAGTGGGATTAGGCCCTGGATAAAAGATGGAGGGCTGGTTGAAGGAGTTGGTATCCTGTATACTTGGGCAGATATGCCGGTCTGGCAAGTAAGGATTGTCCCTCTCTCAGCCATTTTGTGGTGATGGTGTGGCCAGTTCCCTCGGCCCTGGTGTTGGTGCATGCTCTCCCATCAAGTTGGACTACAGACTGTAACTGTACTATCAGTAAGAAAATAAATCCCTTGTTCCCTTTAGCCATTTGATGTCATTTATCAGCAACCATCCAGGCAAACCGTTACAGATGTCATCATCTGAAACTAAGTAATGGTCAGTACTATTGCTCATGAACAGGTGAAGACATCGGTGCTGGACAATGCTCCCATCCCACCATGGGGATGACCTCACACCTCAGACAAGCAACTTAGACTGCTCTGGACAAACCCTCCAGGCAGTTTCCAGGTTTATAAAGTGAAGATAACAATAGTGTTTACATCATACGAATGCTGTAAATTAACAAACACAAAGTCCTTGGAAGAATATACATGTAATAAGCACATGGCACATAAGAGTTATGTTGAAATCATATCTCTGTGGCCCCCACTCAGGCGTAATCTGCTAACTGGGTTTTCTATTGTTTGGGGATTGAAAGAGAATCTTAAACTGGCTTGAAAACTACTGATTTTCCTGCCTCCTCCTACAAAATGTGGGGATTTCAGGATGCACCAACACGCCTGGTTAACCACTGGTTTTTATTGAAACTTGGATGCTTTGCAGTCTACTAGTGAAAAAGTGACTTCACAAAGTAAGTTTAAGAAAAACTTTGGTGTAGACATACTTTTATACTTTTATTGTGAGATGATGGTCTAGTTAATAACTACTTGTTCATGTCTAAAATGGGGTTATCACCTGTAACAGGCGTGTATTGGTGATTAAGTAAAACAATGGACAGGTTCTTGGCTTGGTGAGGTTCAAAGGGAGGTTAGCTGCTAGAGAGGTAGCTAGTAGCAAATACGACTTGCTAAGTACTGGATCTCCTAGAACTAACACTTGCAATAAGGTTAGTCCTCTACCTCAGAGATTAGATAGTTTGCAATCGAAGGACTGGGAATGCCAGATTAGGATCAGCTTCGGCAAAAGCTCACGCAAAACTGACATAGCCAGCAGGATTTTTGGACTTGCATGGGGAAACCCCAGTGGATTTCAAATCCATAGCCTTAACCACTCGGTCATAGCTATCTAGCACCTAATGTTCTTCTCCTTTAAAGTTTTGAAGATATGATTGATATGGTCCCAGGTGACCAAGGAAGTTCTACAATAAAGGATGCTTCAAGGCAGTTACTAAGTCTGCAACAAAGAATTTCCTAGATGCATTAAAAAGAACCCCCCCACCACTCTTGAAAAAAGAAAAAGAATCACCCATACCAAACCGAAAGTCAGTAGAGAGAGGTGATTCAAAGCAGCACTGAGACAAGAAAGCCTCCCCCCCAACACACCCCATCCATATACTTGTTCACAAGTCTGAGAAGCCCACAGAAGGGCTTGGAGCCAAGGGTGACCCTAGCAGCCCCAAATTACAAACACCATAGGGACAGCAAGAAGTCAGAATTTCAAGGAAATCAGAATGTGGATTGAACATGACGCTGAGACAGAAATTTCCTGTGACTTGATTGTTCCTTCCTGCGAGGCAGAGAAACCCCAGAGCAAAGCAATAGGTTGCAAGAGCAATCCAGGATGAGTTCCAATTTCACCCTTGAGTCAAACACAGTCAAATGCATTCTTATACATACACCTGCACACATGCAAGTATGTACACATGCATGCATGAGAGCACAAAAAACAACAACAACAACTCTGGTTTAAATTGTATGCCAGCTCTCCTGGACTCCCTAGAAGAAAGATGCTGGGAAGGACTCTGCGTCCTTGTCCACCCCTCTGTCCCTTCCTGCTTGAATGCAACTGCAGACCATGGACAGGCAATGTAGACAGGAAGCTGGGGCAAACCATTGACAGAATTTCCCCGTTTGAGGACATTATCTGCCTCCTCGAACATGAGAGCTTCTGAGTGCTGGTGTTTTCTGTCCCTCACAATACAGAGACCCCACATTTGGCACAAGCCTGTGTTATGCAGGACTATGTTGTGCAGGAGTGTGTGCTGCATGACTGTATCATGTAGGTGGCTATGTTGTATAGGAGTGTGTTGTGCAGGAGTGTGTTATGCAGGCGTGTGTTGTACAGGTGATTGTGTTGTGCAGTAATGTGTTGCAAAGGTGGTTGCTGTAATAATAATGACTGGGGACTGGCTTAGAACAGACATGAGAGTAAGAACAACGCTTGAATTTTGTTGTTTAAATTTATGGATGTGTGACTTGGTACGCTGCATTTTTTTTAATTTGTTTTATTATTATTTATTCAACTGTGCGCATGTGCATGTGTATGTGTGCGTGTGTGTGTGTGTGTGTGTGTGTGTGTGTGTGTGTGTGTGTGGTGTGTCTGTGTATGTGTATGTGTAGAACCACGGACGAATTCGTGAACCACCATGGACACTTCCACCTCCTTCTGCCCCGGGATTCACAGGCTCCGCCCTACCAGGACCAGAAGCACAGGCCACCCAGGCCACCCCCCCTTCCGCCTGGCGTCTATACGTGGGATCTAGGGATCTGAACTCAGAACCTTCCACCTGGAAGGCGGAGGCTTAACCCCTGAGCCACCTCTCCAGTCCCACTGCATTTTTTTTGAAAGGTGTGCTTTTCTCTTTTAAACAGGAAAGCACCACCATTTAACAGAAACCATTAAAATTGTCTGTAACCTATGATCTCTGATGGGCTGATTACCACATAGTAGAAACCTCTCCCTCCTACTGTAGTCCCAATTCCGCAGAATGACAGGAGAACTGGTTTAATTGTCATCTTAGCTTCAATCATGGATACCCCTTTGACCTAATTCACAAAACTAAGATGAACGTACTATTCAGCCAAAAGGCAAAGGTCATTTTTACGCAGAAGCATGATGCTCAATTTCTACTTAGAGAATTGGTTTCTTAGTACTCAGAAATTATTTAGATGATGGGGTGAAAGAAATATAGAAAATTCTTATTCTGGTCACCAAGGATTTCAAGTGTTACATGAACACTGTGAGATAATTAACAAAGGGTGGATATGTGTACAAGTGTGTGTGTGTGTGTGTGTGTGTGTGTGTTGTGTGTGTGTGTGTGTGTGTTTGTGTGTGTGTGTGTGTGTAGGGACATATAACAGTTACTCTTAACTATTTCTATGAGAGAGCACCCAAAGTCGAACAACTTACGGGAAAAAGGGAGATTTATTCAACTTACAGTTCCAGATGAGGGAAACAGACTTTCGTGGTGGAAGCAGTGTGGTTGGCTGGCCAAAGCTGGAGACAGGTTACATCACAGCCTTCTGAGAGGCTGGGGCTGGAGTATTCCTGGAGAATCTCTTCTTCTGTTCTGTGGTCCCTTTTATCTGGTCCACTATTGAGAAGTTCCAATGAGATCTACAGACGTTCTCGTCTGATCTAGGGCTGATCTTTGTATTATCCAGATCATCTCTTCAGGTGGTCTCAGCTAATCTTACTAGGTGTGATCTCATTTGATTTTCGTTAATGCCGTGTGTGTCAAGTTGACATCCAGGATTAACAATCACAGAGAACCTTTCAGGGAAATGGAGTTTCATTGATTTTATTTGATATAATCTGGAATCTTGTCTTTTAAAAATATGGTGTGAACTGGGTGTGGTAATGTACTTAGGAGGCAGGAGGATCAGGGGCTCTAGATCTGCCTGGGTTGCACAGTAGGACCATGATAAGACAAAAAAAAAAAAATCTTTCCTCTAAGGATTCCTAATCTTGGAAATGGAAGAGACAAGAATTTTCTATGGACGTTTTATTTTGGAGACAATATACAGCATGACTCTGTATGAACATGATAGAAGACTCCAAATCAGCCCCCCACTGACTGGAACCTGCAGCTGCCTGAAGAGGTCCAACCCCAACTTTACAGGGACTGTGCTCATCTGAAGTGGAAGCAGCAGGCAGAAGGGGAGGCGAGTGAGGGGACTGGGGGCTCCAGGTCACCCTTGGATGCATTGAAATCAAGGCCAGTCCAAGGTATAAGAGACCTTGCCTCAAAGCAATACCAAAAAATGCTATATGATCTGAAAGAGCATCTGCTCTCTCTGCCCACATGCAAATATCCAGTTTCTACTCTTATTAGAGGGTCTCAGCTGACCTAGGCTGTCAGCTGCTGGTAGCGAGATGCCAGCTCCCCCCTGTGAGGTATCAGTTCCCCTGTGAGGTGCCAGCTCCCCCTGTGAAGTGCCAGCTCCCCTGTGAGATCTCAGCTCCCCCTGTGAGATCCCAGCTCCCTCTCTGAGATCCCAGCTCCCCCTTGTGAGATCCCAGCTCCCCCTATGAGATCCCAGCTCCCCTGTGAGGTACCAGCTCCCCTGTGAAATCCCAGCTCCCCTGTGAGATCCCAGCTCCGCCGTGAGATCTCAGCTCCCCCTGTGAGATCCCAGCTCCCCTGTGAGATCCCAGCTCCCCTGTGAGATCCCAGCTCCCCTTCGAGGTACCAGCTCCCCTGTGAGATCCCAGCTCCGCCGTGAGATCCCAACTCCTCCTGTGAGGTGCCAGCTCCCCTGTGAGGTGCCAGCTCCCCTGTGAGGTGCCAGCTCCCCTGTGAGGTGCCAGCATACCACCTAGTTCCCTGTACTTACTTTCAGCCAGGAGCCACCCAGCAGGCAACAACGCTCCTGATCAATTCTCTCCCCAGCACCAAGTGTGGGAGTTGGCACACTGCAGGAATTTCTCCTTTCTGCTCTTGGTCTGTGTGTTCAGGATAGTTGTAAGCTGTGCAGTCCTGCATGGTCGGTCACATGTCAGTCACATGATAAGGGGGCTCCTATGCAAAAAAAAAAAAAAAAAAAAAAAAAAGTTAAGCATTGCAGGATAGACTCCAAAGAAGCTTTCCTTCACTTTGAAGAAACTTTCTTTGTCATATTTTTGTTCTGTTCCCAAGAGCAGTACAAGTTGCTACCCCTCACCTCTCCCCTAATATGAACACTTACATTACTATGGCTCCTTCACTCAAGTGATGAAAAATACACATTATTATTAGCTAAAGTACAGGTCATATTCAGATCTACCAAGTTTTTACTTAGTTTTCTCTCTTGTTTCGGGGTCCTCTTGAGAATACATTTGGTCCCCATGTCTTCCTGCTTGCAGCTGCCTAAAACCTGCCTTGATGTTTCTGATTAAGCCAGTTTCAACAGGCACTTGTGGAGTATTGACCAGGGAGTCCTTCAATTGTAACTTATGATTTCTCATGATTGGACTGAGGCGACATTTATCACCATGTCGACACTGACATAAGTGTCCTTGTCCTGGCTGCCACTGTTGACCTTCACTACCTGCTAAGGCTGCTGGATTTCTTCCCTGCTTTGCTTTTTCTTTTTTATCCCGTCCTTTCATGATGTCCTCTTTGGAGGACAGTCACTAATGCATCATTACAGAGTGGTTTGCATGTTTCCTGGTGGTCATCAGGTCATAAGAATCCATGTGGTCTTAGCTTTCATTTGTGTTGCAGTTCACCTGCATGGTTGCTGATAACTCACCATCAGATGGCTTAAGGGAACAAGGGATTTATGTTCTTACGATAGTCTGCCTATAGTTCATAATCCAGCTTGACAGGAGAGCATGCAGCAAGACTAGGATTGAGGGAAATAGCCACATCATCTCTACATAACAGCTGAGAGAGGGATGATCCTTACTTGCCAGACCAGCATGTCTGGCCAAGCATAAACAAGGATGACAACTTTCTCAACCAGCTCTCTGTATTTTATTCCAGGGCCTAATCCCACCCACCATGGGCTGGGCCTTTCCCATCAGCTAGACAACCTCTCGCAGGTTTGCTCTGAGCTTAACTCAACCACTAATTCTCCACAGATGTGCCCAGAGCTCAAACCTTCAACTGTCAAGTTGACACCTGTGCCTAACTATGACAATTTGCAAGTATTTCACTTAGTTTCCAAATAATTTCTCCCCTCACTTATATGTTTATTCAATAATTCATCTATACATCAAGGAACCAGGGATGCTTATTCTCTGGTCCCAGATGGTGAAAAGATGCTATTTGTTGTTGCTCATCAAATTACTTCAACTTTGGCTTTTTCAGGTGCGTCTGTTACATATCAGAGAGCACTTAGTTCAAAATGCTCAGACAACTTTGTTACATGACCTGGCGGTTTCTGTCAGAAGCGTGCAATGAGCTACAGTTGCTTTAAGGTGCTTCTCTGTCTCTGATTCCTAAGAATTCTCCATATCACCTTCCTCAGCCCTCTTGGAAGGAGGATTTGCCTCACTCTCTGGTGATTGAGTGAGTTAGATGGAGCAGATGAAGGATGTAGCTGCTTCCTCCGTATGAAATACCCCTCGGGTGGGAGGGAGGCTCACAAGACTAAAGAAGTAAGGCAGCTGCTTACTAAGCTTGCAAGATGCCTAAGGCCCTGTGGCGAGGCTATATAAGCATCAATACGTTGGGGCTTTGGGTATGCAGCTATTTTGGGGTCACCATTCTCTTTTAGGTAACCCCAGTAAACCGTGTTTCACTCTGCTGGACTCTGTGGATTCCTTTCTCCCGTCTGACGCTGGTGCCCAAGCTGAAGTGCACAGACGTTTCTTCTCAAAGCCGTTTCTTGGAGATGTGCTCTGCGCTCCTACCAAGGTCCCTGTCACTTGAACCACAGACACCGGATTTCCATCTGTGACACCGGATGCAGTCATGCAATTAAAAAAAACTGGGAATTAGAGAAAGTTTAAACTCTGATCGGAGGCTATGGAACAGTCTAGAAAAGACTATGAAGAAGTGTTTATTGCTGAAGAATTTGGGAGGTGCTCATAGCTGCTGCCAGGAGAGCAAGTCAAGCTACAAACACACTAACCTTGCAAACATTGGAGTTTGCTTTAGCCCTGGCTGACTTCGCACTCGAGGCAATCCCCTCCTCAGGCTCGGGAGTTGGGGTGCACCGGCGTGAACCTCCACACTCCGCAGCATCGGAACTTTCTCTAGTGTTTTACTCTTCAGTTTCCACCAGGTGGAGCCTTGCTAGGAAGCGCCGGCGTCTCTGAGCAGTAGGGCTGGAACCTGGGAGAGCGGACCCCCGCCACGCGCGTGGATCTGAGATGCCATGACTGCCCCTCGCTCCGGGAGCTGGTAGCAGACGCGCAAGGCAGCTAGTGTCGCGGCGGAGCAAACTTGGGGCGCTGGGGACCCCGGACCTGTCCTAGACCGATTCGCCCTTGGACTTGGCACCAAGAGCCCTGGGCACCGGCGGAAAGTAAGGCAGGCGTCCCAGACAGCGGGGAGCTGAACCAGTGTGCAAATCGAGACCCAGAAGCAAAGGAACCCGAGTTCCTCAGTGGAGCTGCTCCATCAGTCAGCAGCAAAGAAATGCATAGCGTGGGGTTCCATGGTGTAATGGTTAGCACTCTGGACTCTGAATCCAGCGATCCGAGTTCAAATCTCGGTGGAACCTAAGTTTTTTTTTTTTTTTTTCTCCGTGAAACCTAAATTTCAGGGAATCTGATTTCTAAAACCCAGAGAATGGTTTAGGTTAGGTGAAACCTAAATTTCAATCTCAGAAAATCTGATTCCTAAAACCCATTGAACGGTAGGGGCTCCAGCTGGCAAAGAACTATTCCTCCCAACTTCTGCTCCCTAAGACGTGTTCCCTCTACCCTCTACCATAATCAAGATATGTCTGCACCACATTGTGTATATCCACCTCCACCGGTGAACATATAGGCTTGTTACATCCTAAAAGGTAGTCAGATACTCATAATGGTTTTGTGTTGAACATTTCCTTTGCTTTATTGCTTTATAAAAGAAATCACTCCAGACAGGCCCTAAAGGAGTCACATGTTATGAGAGAGATCTTTTTTTTCCCTAGAGAAAATGAGGCATTTTTATCTATTAGTAATAAAACAACTTATGAGTGATTTATTTTTCCACTGAGCAATGAAGACTATGAAAAGTATTCACATTTTAAATGAAGGACTGTGTGGCTTCGCTCAGGCAGCTGAGCGTCCTGACACTCCACACCATAGTGCCAAGTGCTGTCTTCAGAACAAGAGTGTGTCTGTGTTGCTCTGGATGCTTTTATGATACTGACTCATAAGGAATCACTGTCAGTGTGGAATGTGACCACAGAGGGCCTGCACCTTAGCCGGGCACAGCCACTCTCTCCTGTAGTCCTTGGGGGGATAGATTAGTGAGTTCAAGACCAGCCAAAGTTTTATAGTGAGCTTGAGACCAGCCTGTGCTACACAAGACCCGCCTCAACGCACTTGAGCTCCTGGGTGCCCTGAGGGAGGGGTGGTGGTGGCGAGGGCACAGAGCTAGGACGCGCCAAACTTAGGGGCGGGTTGTCCAGCTCGGTTTGCAGCAGAGCGGATCCTGTCTCTCCCCCACCCCCCCACGGGAACCAGAGCAAGAAGTCAGCAATACTGCTTCTGATTCTGATCCCATGCCCTCCTAACCCCGGATATCCAGGGCAAGCGGGCATGTTGGACACAGGTCTGCTGCAGGAATGCTTTGCGGATGGAAACGACCTGTATTCTACAAGGTGATCCAAAGCGCCCGTAGTTCATTTTCGACTTTTCATTTTCTAGTCATTGGAGAACCCAACAGGTATTTCAGCTATTGCGTTTTTTAGCTCTTGCGTGGAGAGCCCTCAAGTTTTATCTCTGCCCTTTCAAATATCTTACATTTTCTGTTTGGGTTTGTTATTGTTTGTGGCTGTAGGAGTAACTTATGTGCTTTCTCCTCTCTTTTTAATGTGTTGTGGGAGTAAAAACACAGTCGAAGAGGAATATATTTTTCTATGAGGCTACTTTTTTTTCCCCAATAAAAGCTTTGCTAAACTAAAGAAAACCCATACAGGATAGAACATATTTCAGCTGATAATGTTTGAGTTGTTTTTTTTTAAGGCGGGATTT
This sequence comes from Typhlomys cinereus, assembly GCA_023101885.1. Classification (NCBI taxonomy): domain Eukaryota; kingdom Metazoa; phylum Chordata; class Mammalia; order Rodentia; family Platacanthomyidae; genus Typhlomys; species Typhlomys cinereus. Next base: position 193,836 of record JALPQD010000288.1, read on the forward strand.
TCCAAGTTCCAATCTGTTTTCTAACTTATACTTGCCCAGCACATCCAGTTTGTCCTTGAACTTCCTGTCTTAATTTTGACATTGACCATGGTAAGAGGATCTCCAATGACATCATTTGCTCCAGCCACTGTTCAGTGTTCCATGACTGAGCGAGCACCTCTATCCAAAAATGCAAAGCCCAGGGCCTGCCCTTGGACTTCAACCCAGGCATTTCCAAGGATTTCTCTTAAGCAGACGTTTATGCTACTTGCCAGGCAATGCTGCAGTCCCTTCTTACATAAGCAAGCTCCAGGCCCGTGGGGCTCAAGGGATGCTCAGAAGCAGTTAACACAACAGAGTATGGGTCTCTGTGTGGGGTGCTGAGGCATGACTGGACTTTTGAGCACAGCCAGTTTCCAGATTACCAGTCTCACCTGGCATTCTTGGGCACCACTTATTTACTTTCTGAATGCCTTCTACTTCTCTTGAGCTCATTGTGCTTTTGGAAAGGAGGTGTGGCACTGATTTCATTTGACAAAAAAACAATGACATGCAGGTAACTGAAGTCATACAGCTCTACCAGGGGTCAAGTCTAAAATGCTTACCTGGCATTTCTGCTTTCTGGCCAGAACATGTTATTTTCAGTAAATGGTGATATCTTGCTCTGCCCCCCTCCCCAAGTGTTGCGTTTGGAACCTTGTATACATGGTATGCCTTTGTCACTGTTAATTATTTTATATTGACTTGGTCAGCTATCATTTCCATCTTGTCTTTGCTTGCATAGGGCTGGCTCCTTAGTTAGGTCTGAGGACAGAGTCTGTGTGTTGTATTTACCTCCCATCTGCTGCCCATCAGGTCACACAGTCCAAGATATCAGGTGTTGAATAGAGTTGAGAACCAGACCTCAGAACTGTCCAATGATCATTTGATATCATTCATGTGATCCTACTTCAGCCTCTGAAAACTTGTTCCAGGAAGAGAAACCCAACAACATGCATTATGTTCGTTCATAGCAATGTGTTCATTCCTGAACTTGGGAACTTAGACCCAAAGGAGGAAAAGGAGTGGAATACTACTTCTCCAGCATCTACTGTGTTGTAGGTATTGGGTTTGATACTTGAAGTTCATTATGTGATTTAATCCCCACAATAACCCAAGGAGGCAGGTGACCTTGTACCCAATATATAGTTGTGAACACTGAGGTTTGGACATGTTTAGATGCATGCCTCACCTTGGCAACACAAAGCAGAGACAGCGTTGCCCCTGCCTCGTCTCATTTCCAATCTCATTCCCTAGGTCATTGGTCGTTCTGTTGCCTCCAGGGGCCTACTGATAAGAGCAGAAATATCTAGCTCCTGGTTTTGTGGACGTGACTGAAATTTTGAGTCATCTGTGGTGCTTTGCAAACACAAGGGTTAGAGTCCCATCACCCAGAGATTCTGAGATAATTGGTCTATAGCAAAGTCTAGGTCTTGGTGCATTTTTAAAAAGTGTTTTGAGTCTGCCTTATAACATAAAATGGAACAAATCCTAAATGCTTAATTTGGAAAATCCCCACCAACTGGATACACCCATATAACATTCACTTGAATTGAGAAACAGAACATTATCAGCACCCATAACCACCCTAAGCGCTTTCTTGGTGACTACCTTTTACCAAAGAGTACTACCACTCTGATTTCTAACACAATACAGTTCTATTTGGGGAATTTACTTGAGCTGGATTACATAGCACATACTCATTTTCCTAAGATTTCTGCCACTTGGCTTACTATTTACTCTAGTCACCCACGATGTTATAGGTACCAGTGGTTCATTCTTTCTTTGTTGCTAAGTAGTATTCCACTGTGTGGATGTACCACATTTTGTTTTTCTCTTCACTCACTGATGGACATCAAGGCCATTCCCAGCTTTGTGATCACAATGAACAATACTGCTGTGGATGTCCCTTGTTGGTGTCTCCTGAGAATATATACCCTTCATGTGAAATCTTGACGCTGCTAGATCATAAGGCATGCCTATATTTCCATGAAGTTTTCTTTTCTTGAATAGCCAAGACTTGTGATTGTTTTCTTAAACCTCTGCAAGTGATTCTGATGTGCATTCAGAGTTGAGAAGCACTCCCCTGGTTTATCCAGAGTTCAGCAATGCAGCCACCTCAAGCATTTATCCCTGACTGAGATTGCAAAGAGATACTCAATCAGGTGTTATCACACATGACTGTAATCCTACCACTCGGGAGGCTGTAGCTAAATGATCGTCATGAGTTTGAGGTTAGCCATGGTGGGGGGGGGTAGAGAGAGAGTGTTTGGTTTCAGATATTCTCTTCTAGATTATGCAGCTCATACCCATTTCCCAGAAAACCTTGCCCCAGGTTTCCTTTACACTGTTTGCTTGTCCACTGTCAGTCTATTATATGCTAAGACATCTGTCTGTCAGTCTTGGGGGTTCCTTGAGGATAGGAATGAAAGGTTATTAATTCATATAATCCTAGAACTCGTTCTAGAACAGGGCACATAGCAGGTGCTCAGCATCACTTGCTAAATAAATGACTGGAAGAATGACTGACTAGTCAGAGAAGACCTGGGCTGCATAGGAGATGGTCCATCTTTGTGCTAAGACTTATCTATATCCTGTTTCCAGGAGACTGCCTGAAGTTCCTCACTCAGAGCCACATTACTTTCACTTATCTAAGCATGTGAGCATTGAGGGTAACCTGGTCATTCACCCCGAACTGATTAGAAATAGATAAGGTGAGATGAGGTAAAGTATGTGGAAGCACTTTGTAAACTGGGACATGGCATCAAGATAGAAAGCTGGGATAAAGACAGAAGAAGGGCCCCTGTAGGCTAGACATGATGGTGAGAACAGAAAGCTTGCATATTTGACAGAATGCGGAAGAGATGAAGTGATCAACACATCAGTGAAGGGGACAGAAAACCTATCCAAAGCAGACCCTGAACACATGACCACCTGTGATGATTAGCATTGTCAACTTGACACCTAAGAGGCAGGTCTCTGTTCACTTGAGAGAGATTGTCCAGATGAAGGCAGAACTTTCGGCCTACTTATAGAAGATTGCCTTGACTGCATAATTCATGTAGGAAGACCCTGGCCATTGTGGGTGGCACCATTCCCTGGGCTTGGGACATGAGGCTATATAAAGATGGAGCTGGCCATGAGCAAGCAAGAATGCATACATGTATGGCCTTTGCCTTCTGCTCCTCCTGTGGATGTGCTGTGACCAGTCTCTGTGGCTTCCTGCTGCTGACACACCCTTGCCATGTTGAATGGCAACCTGGACTTGGGAGCTAGAATCAACCCCCCACAAAAGTTACTTGGATATTTTATTGTGGAAATGAGTAATGAAACTAAAGCATCACTTGAGGTCCTTTGGTGAGAGGCCAGACACGTGCTATGTGGGTCTAGTGACTAGAATTTGATTCTTTCTCTGCCTTGGTTTGCATTTGTTTCCTGGTGTGTGTGTGTGTGTGTGCGCGTGTGCGTGTGCGTGTGCGTGTGCGAGCGCACGTGCACATGTGTACACACAGTATAAGTATAGCATTTCAATGCCTAAAAACTTCAGCTTTGAGCTTGGCCTGACCTGGATTGGCTATTTATTAGATATATGTCAGTATCCTATGTAGTTGTGTTAGGTTGTATCACTGATAAGGTGTGTAGTACCTTAGTGTTCAGGAGAGAAAGCAAGTAAGGCAGTTAGCACAATGAGCAAAATTAAGTACATTCTCAATGAAAACTAGTTCCCTTTTTAATGCATTTTTAAAGTTTGTTTGTTTGCCAGAGAGAGAATACATATGCCACATGAAATTTGGAGGACAGCTTTCAGAGGAAAGCTTTCAGAAGTTTGATTTCTTCTTTAGCCACATGTACCCTAAGAATCAAACTCAGGTTGCCAAGTTTTTCCTGCAGGGACCTGTACCTACTGAACCATCTCACTGGCTGCAAACTAGCCTTTCGTTCTTTCTTTCCTTTTTTTTTTTTTTTTTTTTTTTTTTTTTTGAGACAAGTTTCATATATCCCAGGTTGTTCTGGACTTCTTTCCCCATTTATATAATAGAGAATTCCCTTAGCATCTGATCTCCAGCCTCCTCCTCCCAAGTGCTGGGATTACATGTGTGTCCTACCATGCTCTGCTTACTAAAGACTGACCCCAGGGCTTCTTGCATGCTAGGAAACAGTCTAGTTATATCCCTGGTTCCCGAAACCTACTTTCTAATTGGATTTTTAATGTATACCAGTGGACTGCTGCTTGTAAATGGCACTGAATTTTCAAAAAAACCATTTGCTTGGTTCAGTTGTGTTGCTATAATCCCATTTGACAAGTCAGCCAGAGGATCTCTTAAAATCCTAACATTTAAACAAATTAGAAGAAGAGAAAGGATAAACCGTGGGCTCTCCAAAGGTTCTGAGGTTTTATAGTAAATACCTTGCAAAGTTAGACACGGATGAAACTTGAAATTGGAAAACAAAATATCCAGCCATTTTGTGTTTCACTCCCCTGCTCTATTTGGCAGAGACTGCCCGGTTTTGAAAAATAATTAAAATAAAGCCAATGGCAAAAGCCTCACGTATTTTAGAATACTTAACATACTCCTCTTTAGAAAGCAAAACAAAATTGAATGTTTCTGGGCATTTTAGATGAATAACAATGACAGGCTTGGCCTTTATTCTCATGCTCAACAGCAAAAATTAATTCTTTTAGCATTGTGAGCATCTTTCCTTCACTAATTGAAGTGCCTTCCCCTGACATTGAAATTTCCATTGCCTCTCCTCATAGAAAATAATGACAATTTAGAGTGTGTTGAAATGTGTTTAAAATAGCTGAGATGGAAGGGGGTCAGTGAGATGTTTCAGTTGGTAAAGATGCTTGTTAAAGAAACCTGGCATCCTGAGTTCGATTCCAGGGACCCAGGTAAAGGTGGGAAGAGAGAATTGATGCCATAAAAGTTGTCCTTTGTCCTTCACATGCTCACCATGACATATATGCAGCATATGTTGCACATATGTGTGTGCCCCCTACAAGAAAATAACCAACAAATGAAAAAAATTTATATAAACATATTGGCTTCATATATTTGATTTGGGAGACACTCTGTGCAATCCACAGAAAACAGATGAGAATTCATGACTACAGTTTCAGACAATGTATGAGCAATCTTAGGAGTTGTAAGTGTCAGCAGTTATTACTCCTTCTTTAGATGATGGTCTAGATGTTGCTTTCAATGCTTACCAGGGCCATTTTTTAATAGATAAAAACAGTTTGTATAGAGTTCCCTTTATATTGTTCCAGGAGTAGAAATATGTTTGGGGATCCAGTTGTAAAGAGGAGACAATGAATAATTCAGTTGTTAACCACAGTAACTTCTTTAGCTGCCATTTTGTGTTCTAATAATAGAAGCAGCTTGGATAGATTCCTCTTGAAGTTGAAAAATCAGGAAAGCTGTTCATTCTGTTCTAGTCTACACATCAGCTTGAAGAATGTGAGAAAAGAATATTTTCAGTTTCTCATGTTTATCTGCAGGAGAGAGTTTAATTTGTGTGCCTTTTAAAATGAACATATTTACTTTATCATTAAAATATCACACAAATGTAAAATCTAAGCCTGAGAAAGGTGTTTATTGTTTTAAGTTAAATTAAACACCTCGATTCATGGTCTTTTATTTGTTTTTTGATGATGACTGAGAAAAAGTCCCTCTTGCATTCAGGAAATAAGTAATAGACTTGTTGATCTGAGCATAGTTGGGGTGGGGTTCAGAGTCCATAACCCTATTTTTTTTTATTTCCACTCGTACAAACTTAACAGGTACACCGGTCCCCTCCCTCCCTCCAACCTCCCACTGCCCTGTGTCCCCCTTCCCCTCCCCCCTTCTTTTCCATTCCTCAGTGCCTCCCCCTCCCATCCCTGGAGCATCCTTTAATGTGCATGCCAGACTCTCCTCTGGGCCCTCCTCTCCGATGAGGTGCAAGGACCCAATGGCATTTCCCAAAACCCTTTCCGGTGTTCCCCTTAAGCATAGGAACACTACTGTGGCTGCATGACCCCTATTTTTTATGATATAATATGTGATATGTAAAAAGGAAGCATGTTGATTTTAGATCTGTGTTGCATATATGTACTGCATATGAAAAGGAATGTATTTCCTTAGAATATGGGATCCCTGCAGCCTTCCTGGCTAGGAATGTCAATTATCTCTTTTTAAATCTAATGCACTCTAACTTGGCGTTAATGTTGACTCCAGTCCAGGCTCTTTCTGGGGGCCACAGAGCCAAATATGCTTCTTTATTTAAGTCATACAGTCTCGGCCTACTAATCCCTCCTTCAGTTTTATTGTAATTTGGTCAAATGCATCACCGAGGCATGCCACAAGGCTCATCCTAAGAGATGAAGTCATATTGGCAGTATATGGCTTGCATAGTGATTGGTGAATGACATTGGGGTTAGTAGGGTACACATTTTGTTTGAGACAATGTGTCACTATGCAGCCTGTCACTCTGTAACTGGCTGACTTGGAACTATGTATGTAGTCCAGGCTAGCCTTGAGCTTTTGATCCTCCTGCCACTGCCTCCTGAGTGCTAAGATTCTAGGCATGCTGCTTGGCTCAGGATATGTTTTCCCCTGTGTTATGATGTTATCAGTTTCTTGAGGCCTTTTGTTCACCTTAGAAGGGGCAAATATCCATGGGGCCTGAAGCTACTTCATCCCTGCATCTCAGCATTGTCATTGCTACTTCCCCTGCTGTCATGTGAAAGAAAGGCTGAGGCTTTGGCACTCCCTACCACCCAAGGGAGATGTGATTGAGACAGAAGAATCTTCTTGCTTTTGATAGAGGGTTTGGCATAGCTCAGGCTGGCCTCAAATTCCCTATGGCTATGGAGCCAAGGATGACCTTGAAGCTCTGATCCTTCTGCCTCCTCTTGGACAGTGCTGAGATCAAAGGTATGTGCCACCACCCGAGCGAGGCCTGCAGATGTGGTTCTCTGATGATGGTCTTCAGAACAGGGCGAGGACTCCCTAGAGGATGCAGTCACACATGATTTCTGTTTGACTTCTGGCAGAAGATTTATCTTCCTAATGAAGCTCTGCTTAGACAAATAGAAGAAAATCCCAGTTTTATACCTTCTTAGGGACTTGGATATTATTACAGAGATCAGACTTGTCAATTGAAGGATTGAATAAGACAAGAGGGAAAAGAAGGAATTAAATGAAGGTGAAGCAAACATGCGGCGGTTTGCAAAGCAGCAAGTAAAAGCATCATTAAAGACTGGGCTCCTCAGAGATGCTGGCAAGGTCTTTTCCTACTCTTTGGAAGTGTGGGCTTTATTTTAAGAGGCAGCTTTAAGGTGTCAAGTTTCAAGCATCTTTTTATAAAGAACCATGCCTTTAAAGNAAGCCTTTCAGATGTCTGGGGTATCTCAGGGACCTTCTGTCACATGGCTCATGTCCTTTTGAGGATCACAGCATGGAGGCTGACTATCCCAAGCTATACCCAGGGAACTGAGTTTTCCATTGCCAGACATGAAAGCCTCATTAAGAAACAGATGCCAAACATGTGCATTGTCACACAATGTGCAAATGTTAGTAACCCCTGAAGAGTGTGAAAAACAAAAAGTCCCAGCTTTCGGGCCTCCTTCCTCATGCACCAGCAAAAAAAATGTGTAGATTTCCCATTCAGCACAAGATCCAAGCTAGAGGATATAAGCACTTGCAGTCTTGCAGACCCAAGCGGAATTCCCCAGTGAGCTCAGTCCGGTTGGCATCAGATGGGAATTAAAGCCAAGCAAATTCTCCATATTATAACCCTATTATCTCTCTCTCCCTCCATCTATCTCCCCTGCGCTGTGCACGGTTGGGCCTTATGGAAAGTTATCATTTGGATGCAAAACAATTATCCTAAAACAGTTTGCCAGAGTGGTCTGGACACACAGATTTATCTTCCCTCTCCTTCAGTGAAGAACATCTATCTTCCTTGACCTCTTGATCACTGGAGCCTTCAGAATATATTCTTTGGTCTGTGACACTGCTCACAGTGCCGGGCGGAGCATTAAATATCACCCTCTATGATTAATTGGAAGTTAATTAAATCTATCACTGAAACAATGGGAAGGCAATGAGCTATGTAATCATTGCAATAGTAAATGAAATGATGTACAGGTCTCTCCATCTTGCTTATTGACAATGACGGAGGGGTGGCGGGGCTCGGCAAACCTGGCCCGGCTGGCTGCCTGACCTCACAGGCTGGTCCTTGCTTGCCACAGAGCCAGGGACAAGGCCACTAGAAACACATTTCTGACCCCTCCGCTGATTAAGGGAGTCTGTCTTCCTGAATCTCTGAAGTGTTGTTTTCCAGGTTCTTTTGCTTGTACAATCAGGTGGATAAAGTGCAAGAGAGGCTGAAGGCCGCTGCCCTCTGTGTATTGCTGCGGTGAAGCCTTGCTTCAACCTACAGGAGCTTCTCAGACTCATTGAATGCGGTGCACGTCAGCTGAATCCTTCCTGCTTTTCCCTTGCTTTAAAACTTCAGAACAGCCAATGTGCTTTCACAGGCCCAATGGCACCAGGCCTTCACAAAACCCTCAGGTGAGCTAAGCACTGGGAACAGAGATCTATGATTTGCCTGAGTTTACACAACTGTTCAGGAAAGCTGACAGGAAACTCCAATGGCAGAGCAGACCCAGCAAAACCTTTAGTTCCTCCTTACTTGTAGGTAAGAAAACTAGAAGCTCCCAAGGTTTGGAATAGTCAGTTCTGAGTTGCGGGGTTCCCCCGAACCCTTAGAATCCCATGTGGTGCTAACATCAACTTGGATCACAAGATGGTGATTCAGACATCTTAAGTTTTCTCCAACTGATGACTTAAGCAACAGTGATTTATTTTCTGACATTTCTGGACCCCAGATGTCCAAGATAATGTGCAAGCAGGGTTGAGCTTGGGTGAATACTCTCTGGCTGGCAATCGCCTCATTGCACTGTGTCCAGACAGGGTAGATCCCTGTGTCCATAAATGCGCAGTCCCTATCAAATTAGGACTCAGTCCTTATGGCCTCATTTAACCTTAATTACTCCCTTAAAGCACCATCTCCAGCTACAGCAATCTCAGGGGAAACCAAGACTTCAGCATATAAATTGATGGAGGGAAGATGCCATTCAATCCACAGGATAATTTAAAAGCAGATTTCCAAGACATTGTCCCTCAATAAGAACTGCAATCAAGTTGCTCTTTTTAAACTCTAGTGACTCGGTATTTTAAGTTTCCATTTGGTCTAGAAGTCAGAAGTGGAAAAGTGTTTTCATATATCAGGATTAACTTGGGGTGTACAGAGTCCTCAGGCCCTACTCCTTTCCAGTGAGAGTTATGCAACTTTCAGATGGCAAGCCCTGTAGGAGAGGTTCTGCCCAGATAGGAAGGCTGTCTTTTTCTCTCAGATGCTCACTGGACAATTGTACATGACAAATGTCAGTGAAGAGAAGATAGTTATCAATGTGTAATAGATCTTCATTTGACCAAGGAACCTGTAAAAAGGTCAAGGTACTACTTCGGGATCAATTATAAACAAATTAATTGCATAAAACTCCTTATCACAGTGCTAAAGTTTAATATTGTTTAGCGGCAAATCAGTCAGACAAATTCCTATCACATGTAGACAAGAGAGATACCCGTCCCTAAAGATATTCTCTCTCACTCCTTCTGACATACAATCAGGCCCATCTGCCCAACGCCACCTCATGGAAGATTAAGGACTTTCAGAAGTATCATATAGAATTAGATTCCAAAGTTGTATCTAACTTCAGCTCTTCCCAGGAGACTGCTGGTTCAATGGCAGTGTGGCAGCTATACAGTTCACAAACACTCAAATCAGGGTCTGTGGAAAAAATAAAGGTTCAGGAGGAGGGAGGAGTGAGCACACCTTACACAGCCTGTGCACCTGTGGCTTTGCTTAACAAACTCGTGTTTCTACATCCTTCGGGTCTTTGATGAAATGTTCTCTGATCAAGCCTCTGACCTTACTATCAACAGATGCTTCTTCCCTACCTGCCATTATGCAACATTTTACTCTTGCTTCTAGCGTACTTTACACCTTAACATTGGAGTATTCAGCCATGCATTTTATATCTTCCTCTACTAGACTAACAACTCTATGAAGTCAGAGAGATTACCTGCTTTTGCCTGTACTTTTACATTTTCACACTGAACAGAACATATTAGTGCCTTGATGAAAGAATGAATAAATGAGTGAGTGAATGCATGTATGAGTGAATGAATGAATGAATGAATGAATGAATGAACAAATTTAAGGAGCAATATAAATAAGACAAGCTAGCCATGGAAGCAACTGACATAACAGAAGTATCTAAATTTAACCAGTAAACTGTTCTCTTCTTACTGTTATCCTTACCTCTCTGGACTATGGTCATTTATCTACAGTGGATGTCCCTTCCAGTTCTAATGGTACATGAGCTTTAAGTGTTTTGAATTTGAACATGATAATGTCGCATCCTAATTCTAAATATGCCCAGAGGATCCAGGCTGGGATAGTTAGAATCATATACAGTAACAATCTTCTAGGTTACAGATTTCTTAAGGTTGAGAGTCTGAAGTTGTCCCAGTTCCCTTTGCCAAATGATGACTGAAGTTAGATATTGCTATTTTTTAATTGAATCCTGTGTTTGTTCCAAATAGTCACACTCTGAAAGTCTTATAAAAGCAAACACAATTCTTCCAACCATAAATTAAGCAAACAAGTAAGTTCGTTCTAAAATATATTTTGTTTTTAAAAAAATAAAAGGACAAAAAACTAAGCAAAGAACTTTCCTGGAAATATTTTGCATGGTGAAAAGGGAAGTATGGGTGCCTTGTTTTAGCTCAAAGAATATTTCAGGCTAATGCAAGGGTATAATTATGTTGCTGATGTCACTTCTGGTCATGATGATCTGGAGTAATATAGCCAAGAGAATGCTATTAAAATAACTAGAGAAGTTTTGTTTACCTATTTAAGCCTATTGACTTAAAGACTGGGCAAATGTACAAAATGCTCATATGAATTGCAAATTGAAACCATCAGCTAAAGTTACATGTTTTTGAAATTAAATTTGGAATCCCAGGCCATTAATTCATAAATAGTCTTCTGCAGAGTATATGAATTAGCCTATCACAAAGATAATATAACATTATTGAACAACATAAAACAACTTCCTTTTATTTTCCCATTATGTCTGAGTTCCAGGTTTCCTGACTCCCTCATAATGTCTGATGGTGCCGCAGGGCAAATATGTGTGAATTGCACTCACAGTATGAAAAGTGACTCCGGAAAAGGCATGTTGGAGCTTTCAAGCTGATTCCCTGTCAATAGTCTCTATATCAAACTGCCTGAGTGTCTAGGTCAAGCAAGGCTTTTCAGAGATACAGCACTGTCGGGGTAGCATAAGACTGGAGGTGCATGTACTCCATCTTTTAAATCAGCTCAGTGGCAATCATCTTGGGAGGGAGGGAAAATGATGGTGATGAAGGAACTTGTCTGATTTTACTTGATCACAAAAGTGGGGGATTCAGCCTTTCACTAAACAATAAGGATAAATTTTAGGATAGCAATAATATATTACCAGTCCTCCCGACCTCCTGGTTCTTTGGCAAAGACGCTCAAACAGTTTGAGTTAAAAAAAGAAATTGGAGAAGTTATAATGAAGGAAGCATGATTGCTTAAAATAACGAAAAGGGAAATAGAAACATTTGTCTGTTTCCAAAAGAAACCTCGCAGTCCTGAAGGGGCAATACAGACTCCAGCTTTCTCTAGACTGAATTCATAGAACAAAATTGTCAGGCTACTTAACATTACATATCCTCTGCATTAAATGAAGAGGAGAGGATTACAGTTTTCAGTTTCAGTAATATTAAATAAAGCATGGTGTATGTCTACAGTAGGAATTCAAAACTATTTATGTCATCCGTTTTAAAATGCTTTTGTTGTAAGGCCTTAATCTTTAGTCTAGGGTTGAGTTCCTTATGCCAGGATAACAAATTGTAAAGTGAAAGTTTGAGTTAATCAAGTTTTTTTTATCTGTTTGATGCCCAACCTGTGATGTGACTAGATATTTGACTGAGCTGACGCAGGCATTTAATGTCATATTGACATAACCATTATCTTGATTTATCAATTAGGAAAACAAAGACAACAAATGATGTTCAAGCAATTGCTCAGCTACACAACACCTGTGAGCTTTATAATCATTTCCCACATCTATTCTTTTTATGGGAAATAGTTTTCTAAAGCTTCGAAAAAGGCAAGTGAAAGCAGTTAAAAAAAAAAAAAGAGCCGACTTGTGAGACAGCTCAGCTGCTAAGGCACCTGCTCACAGACCTGGAGACCTGAGTCTAATCTGTGAAGCCCACAGAATGGAAGGAAAGAGCCCACTTCTTTAAGTCATCCTCTGACCTCCACTAGCATCATGGCATGTGTGTACATGACCCCACCTCTCATAAACAAATAAATAATTTTTTTTAAAGAGAAAAAAGGAACAGTGAAGCCAGTCATGTCTGAGTACAGACACTGGTTCTCATGCTAGCTAGCTAGATCACTTCAGGTAAGCTACTTACCCGGAGCCTTGCTTTTGCCATCTTCCAGAGGGATGATAACACAGCACCATCATAGAGTATTGTGAGAAATAAATTTGATAATGTATATAAGACAGCTATCATGGTACTGGAAACACAATGCATGCTTAATTATAATTATTTTAATTAAATGTAAGTCTTAGCAAAATCAAAGATAAAAATATCTTTGATTATTAGTTTATAAGTTTAAATTTTGGTTTGCAAAGAGAAATAAAGTTCAGAGAAATCTCCACTGAATATATGCACAAATCCTGACATAGATATGACAGTCAATGAAATTTACCTTCTGTGAAAACATCAGAAAGTTCCCTCTGCCTATCATGTATGAGTCTCAAAGGATGAAGCTTCTTATTCCCAGGGAAGTTAAGTTAAAATATCAAAATTGCTTCATTAGAGCTTTGTATTAATCAGAGCTCTGGTAGATTGGCTTACATAATAAAAAGCTAGATAGTTCCCAATGGCTATCTGCAGACTGGAAAGCTGCAGAGGTTAATAACTGCCCGGTTCAAGAAACTAGAGGTAGGCTGGAATGATGACTCTGGAGCTATCTGCCTCGAAAGCAAAAAGTCCTGAGTTCAGATCCCAGGTCCCACATAAAAATGCCAGGCTGAAAAGGTGGTGGTAGCGTGCACTTCCAGTGCTGGTGGGTAGAGCTTGAGAAATCCCAGAGCGAAGCAAAAAGGAGATAGAAGTAATCCAGGATGATTCCTGAAGGCACCCTTGGTCTTCCACAGGGACATACAGTGCCCTCTTATACACCCACGTGATAAATAAATAAATAAATAAAATAATTTTTTTAGGGCTGGAGACATGGCTCAGGGGCTGAGTCTTACAAGCAGAAAGCCCTGAGCTCAGATTCAAAGTCCCACATAAAAATACCAGGCAGAAATGGTGGCAGCCTGTACTTCCAGCCCTGGTGGGCAAAGCCTGGGAAATCCCAGAGTGAAGCAAAGAGGAGGTAGAAACAATCCAGGATGATTCTTGAAGTCACCCTTGGTCCTCCACAGGGACACTCAGTGTCCTCTGATACACACACACACACACACACACACACACACACACACACACACACACACACAATGAAAAAAAAAAAAGCTTAAAAAAAAGGTAAAAGAAACTAGAGGTCCAAGACCGAAGCTCTGAAGAGTCCTCTGAAGCAAAAGAAGGCAGGCAGCCTTTGATATACCTGCAGATGTACCCTCTGAAGAATAGTGAAGCTTGCAGACACAGGCAAGTTCCTTCCTTCTACGTTTTATTCCACCTAGGTTCCTAGCTGCTTACTTTCAAGACAGGTAGATGGCCATCTTGCCGGGAGTTTGCTGACCCACAAAAATTTTTTATCGAAAGCATCACAAGTAACCCCAAAGTATCCTTTGCAAACTTTTAATTGTCTCTTAATCAGGGTCTGGAAAGATGACTCAGGAGTCTCACAAGCAGAAGGACTTGAGTTCTGATGTCAGATTCCACATAAAAATACCAGATGGAAATGGTGGTGGCTTGCACTTGCAGCTCTGGAAGGCATAACCTAGGAAACCCCAGAGCAAAGCAAAAAGGAGGTAGAGCAATCCAGGATGATTCTGTAAGTTACCCTTGGATGTTCACAGGCACACCAGTACCTTCTTATACACATACACACACACACATACACACACACACACACACACACACACACACACACACACACACACACACACAGTTATTTCTCAATCAACCAAGATTAATCATCACTAATCCTTCTTCCCAAGAGCTGATGGAAGAATGCATCATACCATCAGAGTGATGCTAGATTCGTGCCTATTAGTACTGGAACAAATCTAGACTCATGAAGTGGAAGTTTTCATTTCATGCTGTTTTCTTATGCTTTTATTGACATATTTACACATTTTTTGAACTACAACATGATGTTTTGGTTCATATAGTCATAGTTTAATAATCATCTCTGAGCAATTAGTATATTAATCATCTTGAACATTCATCATTTCTTTATGATGAGTCTCTCTTTTAACTACTTTAAGATACATGATGCACTGTTGCTCATCACAGTCATCCTACCACGCAATAGTACACCAGGACTTTCTCCTATCTAAACGTAACCATATGTTTTGTTTTCATGTTTGGTTATTTTTTTTAGTGTGACCAACAGATCAGATATGATCCTGTTAAGTTTTTAGAGCATTTAACGGATGTTGAAGAGATATCATTTCTACCCGCATAACTACTACAACTGTTTCATCTCCAAAAATAGTGTAGGGGAAAAGTGACTTATCTGACTCTAACACAAGCACAGCATTGATAAAGTTTCCTGTGGCTCATCATTTTTTTAAGTTTATGTTAAAAGATTTTTGCATTAGACATAGCAGAAGAAGACCAATTTAAGGAAGAACCAGAGAGATTTGCTCTCAAATACATCTTTATAGTTTGATCGCCATACTTAGGCATTCATGTGGACAACATCATTTCATCATAAATGAGAAGGTCATACTATTGAACTGTAATCTATCCATTGATTTATGGCCCCAAACTTCTCTAAGAATTTTCACCAATGCCTGTGACGTTTCTTAGTGCTGGACTTTGCATTTGGATCTGTGATTTAGATGACAGATGTGTGAAATCATATGTAGCTAGACAAATCCCTGGTGATAACACATCTGAGGGGCTCAAGCAGTGATGGATTAGGGCCCAATCAACCAGATCAGCTAATCTGAGCCCTTTGCAGTGACATTGGCCCTGATGCTTTAAAAGGGCACCCCCAAATAAATTACTTTCCAGAAATAATACTTTCTGTTCTACATCTCACTCTATGGTACCTTCTTTTCCACAATAAGTTCGTGGTGCTATTAGATGCACTCTGCCTACTTCTGGAGAATAGACTCTTTGGACAGGATTAATAACATTTGCCTCAACTGACTAACTAACTCCACTTATTAGCTCCTATTCCTAGTAGTAATGGTATTATTCATATAGTCCATTTGACTGACAGTAATCATTTTGAAAGTATTGACAATAGAGAAACTATAAACCCACAGATGTGATAATAGTTTCTTAGATGTGAAAGAGCTTATTTCCAAAGAAACTTGGTTGTCCACCTGGAACTAGGCCAGCCTAATCTCTCCCCATCCTGAAACTCAAGGAAATTTGCGGAAGAGGGGGCGGTAAGATTGTAAGAGCACAAAGATGGGAGGAGCAATGATTTGCAAGATACTCCACACAAGTTAGGACCGAAGCAATCACAATGTCCAACACATTATTGACCTCACAAAGTCTAGCATGGGCTAAAGGCACTAGGATCCTTGGAGGCAAGGGATTGACAGCCACAGTAGTGTTCCTATGCTTAAGGGGAACACAGGAAAGGGTTCTGGGAAATGCCACTGAGTCCTTGCACCTCATCAGAGAGGAGGACCCAGAGGATGCTCCGGGGATGGGAGGGGGAGGGAAGGAGGGAACCAGTGTACCTGTTAAGTTTGTATGAGTGGAAATAAAAAACAAAGAAACCTGGTTGTCCCCAGTCAGAAGATCCAGGCTTCTCCTTAGAAGAAGAAAGTAATATGCAAATTGAACGCTGAAACCTTAACCTCGATGCTATAGAACGACTCACTTTCAAAACAAATTATTTTACATGGAAGAGAAGGTGAGGAAATACCACATGTTGGTATAAGAAAAAGAATATGACACGAGAGCCATACTAAATGACAAAGTGAAAAAGCAGATTTCTGAACTCTTCCATAAGGCCACCTGTGCTGACGTGTAACTGTCACACCCCATTCTTTCTCAGTTTTCCCACTTAGACTCAGGCAAAGCACACTTGAATGCTTTACTAATCTAGCATTTCTCAGAGAGTTTCTTTTAATTGTGCTCATGGGAGTAACTTTAGACAATTTTTTGACTTTTCATTGTTAGTTAAAGTATTACACAAAAATGGCATTTTATATACATCATTATATGCCAAAACAAACCTCTAAATAAATCTGTACTGCACCCTACCCTCAGCCCATTCCTGGTACCAAAAACAGGCAAAAATATCAAAACTGAATGCTGACTTGTATATCCTAAAGCAGTCCGCATGAATTGCCTAGATGTTAGGCAGAGACAAAGAAAATATAATATGCTCTCACTAATTGCCCTTTCTTAATTCTACATTTATTTATAGGAACATTATGAACTCCTATGAGTTTGTATGATGGCAGTAAATATCCAGATGATAGTAATAGGACAATTAAAAGAAAAGGCTCTGTAAGAGCCAGAGCAAAAAATGTAAGGTTGCCAAAATAATTCAGCAAGGAAAGGCGCTCGCTGACAACCTGAACTCAAAAGATGTAAACCTGGAAAACAGAGTCATCCCAGAGACACTCACACGCCTATCATGGCACCCACACACAAGCCTCTCATAACACATGCATACAGCAACAACAACAATAATAAAAATCTTAAATATGAAGGGGAAGCCTAAAGTTTACAAATAAGATAGCTTTTCAGAGTAAATTTTTTTAAAAAAATCATCTAATCCATTGGTCTGCAAACTATAATATGGGCAATCTAGTCTGCTACATCTTCATGACTATTGATCTATATATCGTCAATCACTGCCTTTGTCCTACAATCGCAAATCTGAGTAGCTGTAACAGACACAAAATATTGAAGAATCTGGCCTTTTGTAGAATGTTTTTGAAGCCTTTATTTATGTTGAGAAGAGGATTTATAGAACTTAGAAATTAGATTACACATGCAAGTCAAATATGCATCTTGACACAATCTTTTAATGATTTTGTAATAAAATTCACCTACTTATATTTTATCCAGCAGAGAATATCTATGTACGTGTGTGTATGTGCCCACAAATTTCAGGGGTCTTAAAATGAAATAGAAAGCTCACTTGCTGTGAGCTGCATTTGAAACCAAGAGATGGATAGTGGAGTCCTAATCACACCATGTCGGACTCAACCTGTGTTTCCTCAACTCTCAAAAGAGAGTCCTCATGGCTCCCTTTCAAATCTCTGTGAATCAAGTGAATGCATGTATGCAAATCCTTTGCGACCTCATAAATTACACAAACGCTGTGGTTATTATGCATGGACTTGAAGGCCTTTCATACACATGTATTCTGAGGATCACAGTCAACTGATGCCCATGGTTGCCCCACCTTCAGCCCCCAATGCCTCATGAGCTTTCTGCGCTACCTCCAAGCACTGCTGCAAAGAAAGCTCACTTCGAATTAAGAGCCTTGAGACCAAGGATCAGCGTGGAAGTTCCTCTGGTCCAGATCCACATGTGGAGTCATTCCCAAACAATCTTCATAGATGTTTGCCATTTTCTCTCACCTCTCACTTGTAGTTCATCTCGGGGCACGTCTACATCTGCCCTCTTCCCCCTCCGCTGTCTGATTGTACCTGCCTCCCTTCTCCTTCCTCTCTCTCTCTCTATTGCGTCCTTTCATCCTCCCCCAGCCTCTTTGATCCTTCGCTCATTTCTAATTCTGAAGGCCCTTAGAGAAAGGGGGAGGGGAGGAAAACAAAAGGTTAATTTTCTCCAGCCTGCCCAGGCTGACTTAATGTAACAGAAGGCAGCAAATTGTATTGATTTAGTGACATGCAACTGTCCAGAAAGAGCTATTTATACATTATTCAGGACAAACACTGTCATAATGGACAAACAGCAGCAGCATCTGGGATGTTAATGTCTACAAATAAGATTATTCTTTGAAAGGATTAGGATGAAGCATTTTGTGTAATTAGATTTCTCCGTTTCAGGAATGAATTGCCTTTTAGCAGTAAAAGCTGTCACTGAGGGAGCCATTAGCTCCTTATAACTGAATTAAATGCATAATTAGTGACATGATCACATTAGGATTTGTTTCATTTTTAACTAATCTGAGGGAGGGGAAAAGAGGAGGGACCCGGGGAGAGTTGGGGAGAGGAGGCGGGGCCATTTCCAGGTCACTGAGGCCTTCCTCAGCTGGGATAGGTCTCAGCTGGCGTGCTGAAGTTGGTAAAAGTCAGGCATGTGTGAATCAGAGCCCGGGCCTCGCCACGGCGACGGCCGGGCTATTCATCACTGGGTGGTGGGTGACAGTGACTGATGGGCTAGGCCCAGGCCTGGCACTTCACCAGTGCAAGAATCATACGAGCCAGGGAACAGAATGACAGCTGGAGCGCTGTGTCAAGTGGTGGAGAGACCAGAGCTATTAATAATGTGTGCCACATGATCTCACCTCGAGAAAACAATGATTTAGACATTGGTGAGAATAAAGATTTTGCATTTAGTCCAGGGGTGACTCTTCTCCTTGGCACTTGTAGAATAAATCGCTATGCAATCAGCACATATGAAAATTAGGTAATGCATAAATTAGAGCCTATCCCACAAGGGGAGGGGCCTGAGTGGGATGTGACAATCCTTGCCTGGGCCGGGTGCACCTCTCTCTCCTGACACTTCTGCAGATGCCTCAAGGTAGCAAGAGAGAACAGGAAGACGATGAAGTCAGCTTTTGTACCTGTTTTACACCTTTCTGTTGAGTATCTTCCCTGTTACCAGTACCACCATGAATGTCATAGGAAAAATGGAGAATATAGTACACCGTCCAAACTCTTGTGGAACTTATTAGAACTGAAAGGGAGCTGGGACACGAAGTGTGTCTTGCTGATGTTTGCTCCACCTTAGGGTCTGAAAGTTAGAAGGCACAGAAGCAAATGCAAGGGTCAGAATGGAAATCAGGCAAAGATAGCTTTCTTCTGAACTGTTCCATTCTGTGAGGCCTGTGGCAGCAGAGGGAATGGTACCCTCAGAGGTGTCAGGCTCCTTAACTCTGCAGAGAAGGAGCTTCCGTCCAGCTTGACTTGGGACTAACTCTTGCTGGGCAGTGGGTTCTAGAAAGTTTTAAACTTCTACCTAAAGTGACAAGAACTTCTCGCATGCACAGAACGAAGAATAAGAATTGTCCCACTCCCTAGAGACAAATCCTGCTCCACTCCTTGGAGCCCACAGAATAGCTTCACATAGACATTTGCAATGACCAGGGTTGACTTGAGTGGGTCATCATTAAGAGTATAATGTAAAGTCAGGAAATGACTTCAAATCTAATGATTCCATGGGAAGCCTGCAGAACTTAACATCTTGCACTCTGTGGTCCAAATGTATTGTTACAGGAAAACGGAGTCATGATGAATAATGATAATCAAGAAAAAAAAAGTCACTGGCAGCCATGATGATTTGCAAGATGCTCTGTGAGCCCTCCTGAGGGAGAGCTGCAGATCTACTGAGCTCTTCCTAACCTTGTTGTGCCACAGTCAGGCTGCATCAAATCCCCTCAACTTAGTAAAAGTCTGACTGACGGTCAAAATTTTTTTTCAAAGCCGCCATTTTTAGAATGCTTTTGCATTTGCAAATGGACTTTTTGTGCAGTGCCTGAGAAAATGGAAAGCTTTCATGATGTTATGCCAGGAAAATATATGTAAAAATTCACAGATAACCTTTATGTATTGGTGAGCATTAAGATTTCCTGTTCTTTGAGGCAAATATTGACCTTGACTTCACCTCGGTCAATATTTACCTCTTGGGTCAATAGATCTTGATGTTCACCTCAACAGAAGTCAATATCTACTTATTATCTCATTTCTATCTGTCAGGTATCCGTGTGTAATCAGTAATGTGAATTTTCTTCCCTCATGCATTTCTCGAGGTTAAGATGGGATTAATTTGGGACCTTATGCTTTCCGTTTGTTAAATGCTTTCTCCCCCCAGGAGCTAATAGCAGTCTCAGGCAGAATGTTAACTATGTATTTTTTTCATCTTTCTTTATTGTTTTCATGCATCTCAAGTTAAGGTAGCATATAGGGAAGAGAGGATATTTTAAAATGAAGATATCTGTTAATTCCACAGATATTTATTATCCAGCTTCCCTCTGGCACCAAGTCAAATACTGAGACTGTTGTACAGATACAAACAAATGGCATAGTCCTTCAACAAGCTTGCAAGCAAGTGTAGTGCTTCCAGATCTTCACCTGTAGAAGGATGCCAAGCAGTCTTCAATAGCATCTTTAGGAGAGTTGGTCCGGTTTTGATTTGGTTTGGGGCAAATTAGAGGGCATAATGTTTGTAAAGGGCACCATTATACTGTTAGTTAACAGTCTCTTGGGGTGGGGAAGTTCAGATCTGTTGCATCTGCTGACTTCTGTGGGATAAATACTTCCCACCATGGGAAATAGCGCATCATCAATGTGTCATCACTGACATGGCATCAGAAAGAGCTACAGAGAACCATGAGTCAGTTTACACTACCTCCAGCACAGGGCTGCTGCTTTTATTACATTAATTAGATGTGTTCTTTGGAAGTATCATACATGTATATAATATGTCCTAAGTACTCTTGCTGTCTTTTTATCCCTCCCATCTTTATCAATGTCTCCTCTACTCAGCAAGTCTCTTTCCCATATTTATGTCTTTTTTGTTTGCAGCCCACTGTGTTCAATCAAAGCTATCTATGTAATCATGGGTTTGGAAATATCTATTGGTGTCTGGTAGAATCACCAGTGGGAACATAACTATAGACAATGACTCCCCTCTCCCATAATTTACCAATATCCAGTATTCCAGCAGAAGCAGGTCCCTCCCCTACCAATGACTGATTGGGATCAGTCTTTTTTTTTTTTTTTTGGATGTGAAAAGTGTCACATGAATCTTTTTTTTTTTTTATTTCTTCCACTCATACAAAGTTGATAACTACCCTATTCCCCTTCCTCCCTCCACCCCTCCCTGGATCCCCTTTCTCCTTTCCCCCTTGTCCCCTTCCTTTCCCCCTCCCCTCCCTTTCTCCCAGTCCCCCCTCTCCATTCCCCCCCCCCGTTCCTGGAGCATCCTTTAGTGTGCATGTCTTATGCAGGATTAGTGTGGGCAACTGAAGCTGTTCTGAATTCACAATTGCAATAGCTATATTAGGCTCAGATGGTAGCATTTATACATTCCTTCTCCCTATCTTCTGGTTCTTGAATTCTGCACACACACACACACACACACACACACACACACACACACACACCACCTCTTCCTGAGCCTTGGATGAGATGCTATAAATGTTTTGTTTGGTGATATTTCAATCGTTGTGATAAAATACTATGATCCAAACAATTTAAGGAAGAAAGGCTTTATTATTTCAGCTTACAGTTCTACAGAAGATACATTCCATCATGTCAAGGAACACAGAGTGGCAGGCAGAGAAGCCATGGTGGCAGAAGCAGGAGGTTGGCTGTATCATTGCAGTCATAGTCAGGAAACAGAACAATGAGAGGACAGGAAGTAGGAACCAGTTGTCAATCTCAGGGCCCACCCCAATAATTCATTTCCTCCAACAAGGCCCACTACCTAAAGGTTCTGAAACCTTTCCAAACAGCACCACCAGCTGGGGATCAAATATTCTAATACGTGAATCAATGTGGGGGGGCAATTCCTGCTCAAACTGTGACAAGGACTGAGGACTTAACTGACACTTGTTCTCAGCACCTTGAGCAGCCTTAGTCTCTGCTTTCAAGCTTTTCACTACAACAAAGAGTGGCTTCTAATTAAGGCTAAGAATATTGTTTGTCTGTGAGTACAAACATAAATATCTGGAAGGCATTTGAATACTATGCCAATTGAGCCACATAACAACAGTGAGATCACCTTAGAGTCTATGACCTCCATACACATGGGATTTTTACCAACTTTCAATATCAGGCATGGATTCAATCCTATATTACAGTCAGAGATTGACTCAATACTCCTGTGTACTTATGCCATTAGTATGTAAGTGAATACCTCCTACTTGTAGATTGTAGCTCACAAGGTTGACAGCTGGCGAAGACCATTGTTTCTTTTTCTCCCTCAGTCACGTTCATAACACCTTCCAGCAGCATGAAACTAGCTAGCAGGAATGATATTTCTACCTCATCTTCACCTTGACTTCTCTGTCTCTTGCAAGAAAGTATGATAGATTATTGCCATCTAATTTTAGTGGACAACTACTTGTAAATAGGACAAACACCTGACACTAAGATGTTTTGTTAAAAAACTTGTGGCTTCTTTGAACAGCATTATCCAACCATTCAGGGTATCTCCCTTCAAAGACTTCCTTCTAATTATATTCATAATTGACTTATAAAATATTGAGTTTCTATACGACACTTTCAAGTGCCCTTTGTCCTGATTAACCCTCATCCCACCCCCTTTTGACCCAGTATACTTACTATTGTGATTTCTCCTGCTTGATTTATTATTTTCTTTTTTTTTTTTTCTTCAGATTTTAACATGACAAGATTTGTATTTTGGGAATGCATGAATCACTTCCAGGAGCTAAGGAAGAGCAAATACAGAAACTTTGGATAGTGTTGCATATAAACCTATAAAGATAGCCTAGGTCTCTCCTGTCTTTTTTCTGCTGGAGAAGAACTTCTCCCCGGGAAGCACATCGTGACCTCTGGTCCTGGGCACCGAGGTACACGTGGGCAGCACGGCGGGCGCTGGGGGCTTCAGACAGTCTCATGAGCTTTCATCTGGGTGGCACAGTCACACCTGCCCGCTCACTGGCGCTTGCCATTCATGCCGTAGCACCGCAAGCCGCTCGGAGCCTGGAGTCCAGCGCCGGGGGCCGGAGCTCGGCCCGGCCACGCACTCGTCGTCGATGCCCCGGGGCCGACCAGCCGGCTGGCCCATAGGTGGCTGCGTTTCCGACTTCACCCTGGCTCCACTCCGGGGGCTTGACGTGCAAACTTCGCCTGAGCGGCAGAGAGGAGATTTATTATTTTCATTTTATTCCAATCCTCCTCACCTTCTCCATTTTCTTCCTGATCTTCTTTTTCTGTGAAATTTCTTGAAGAGTAAACTTTTTAAACATATAAATTGCAAAACAGGTTAGACACATGGCTCAGAAGTTAAGACTCTGTCTCGCAAACAGAAGGTCCTGAGTTCAGATCTCAGGTCCCATGTAAAAAATGTCAATCAGGCAGAAACTTGGTGGCCTACAATCCTGGTGGGTGGAGCCTGGAAAATCCCACAGCAAACGAAGAAGGAGGTAGAAGCAATCCAGGATGATTCTTGAAGTTACCCTTCGTCCTCCACAGAGACACATGGTGCCCTTTTACTCTCTCTCTATCTCTCTCTCTCTCTCTCTCTCTCTCTCTCTCTCTCTCTCTCTCACACACACACACATATAAAATAAAATAAAAAAATAAAATATTGTTTTAAAAATTGCAAGAGTCGGGGCTGGAGAGGTGGCTCAGGGGTTAAGCCTCTGCCTTGCAGGCAGAAGGTCCTGAGTTCGGATCCCAGATCCCACGTACAGATGCCAGGCGGAAGCGAGGGCGGCCTGCATTTCTGGTCCTGGTAGGGCACAGCCTGTGAATCCCCGGGCAGAGTAAATAAGGAGGAGGTGGAGGCGTCCATGGTGGTTCCCGAATTCGTCCGTGGCTCTACACACACATACATACACACACGCGCACACACGCATACACGCACAATTGAATAAATAATAAAAATAAAAAAAATTGCAAGAGTCTAGGTCAGTTACTAGTCAGTGAGGATAAGGAGTACTACATCACTGAGAGAGGCTGTTACATTACACAGATGGGGTCAGGCAGTTACAGGCAGGCCCCAGGATGCAGAAAGGTGGAGCAGAGTTGCTGGGTCACTCACCAGTGTTTCATAGGGGATACTCACCATGACCAAGCCATAGATGTTACTGAGGAGACTTTGAAATCCATGGTCCCACAGACTTGATCTTTCTCTGAATTTCTCTGAAATTTCACCCAGTGTCATGGCACCCACTCTTCTAATCCACCTGGTTTTAACTTGGTATTACATGGCCTATCCCTGAACCTCCTTGTTCTCAATTACACCTGACTTAAATTTCTCTCTCTTCATTTTGTTCATGTAGAAAAATTACTCTGAGTCTTTATAACTACACAGGGTAACAAGTGTGTCCATAAACTGCCAAGTCATGGAAAAGGAATAAGATATGTCATTTAAGTGGTAAATCCCACTTTTCTAACCTTGTTGTCACTTCATGTTTTAAATCCTTACTCAGTCTAAAATATTTGTGTGTATACATATCTGTGTGTGTTTAGGCATATGAACCTAAGTGTGGTACATTAAAATACATACCTGATATTTCCATCACCATGATCCACTTATGTGTGATGGTTGCAATATCAAGGGGAAAAGCAAATGAATAGAATTTTAACTATACTGTAGCATTTTTAATTTCTGAAACTTTTGGATAAGTTTAGCTTTGAAGCTCTATCTTCATTTTTGCAGTTTAATTAAAAGATCTGTTTACACAACAGTTCAAACTAGCTTTTGGTTGATAAAAAAAAAAAACCTCAGTTATATACTTTCTTTCATGAAATTTCTACCACATGTAGTGATGTCTGCATATACTGTTTCAATGAGATCCTGGAATGTCAGGCAGTGGTGTTTTTGAGTTCCAAGACAGACTATGATGGGCTCATAAACTGCTTTGCAGGTTGTCATGGTTCAAAAGTGGATTGTCCCCCCATAGGCTCATGTTTGAATATTTGGTCCCCAGCTATGACTGTTTGGAAAGGTTATGGTACCAGGTCCCATATCCTGTAGCCTTCTGCTTTCTCTGCCTCCTGTTGGCTGATTCGACCTGAACTAGCTCATCCTTTGGTTGCCATACTTTTTTATGCATATTATTCTTTTATTTATTGGAAACTCCTACTTAAAAGCTTTTCTGACATTTCCATCAGCTTCATTCATCATTGTCTTAATCATGGCACTTCACAGAAATCAGGAAACAGGGTGAGGGATGTGTTCTACAGAATGGACAAAGTCTATTGGCTCTGCCACTTTCCCATCATGGGGATACAATGCTCATCTAACTGGGACTCTGTCTTTTTTGTGTGTATTTTACTGGCAGATTTTGGTTTAGTAGTAAGGGTCCATGAGGTCAGGTGGAAGAATCTTGTTCTAAGTCCTAAAGCTTAGATCAAGGAGATGCTTCTCAGAATCTTCCAGCACCCCTGTATTGTCAGATCAAATGCCAACATTAGGTTAGGATGGAAACAAGTGGTCAGAGGACTATTGTTATTGGTCTTTGCTATAATATTGTAGCATTATGCCCTAAAATAGGGTAGGAGGCACCCAGGGAAGGAACAGTGGGTAAAAGTGGAAGCTGCCATCAGTCACATTGTAAAATGAGATATCACAGTCCTCTTAATCAAGGAAAAGCCCTACCCAGTGTGGACGGACTGGAAAGGACAGGGGTGGGCAGTCATTGGTGCCTGTGTTTTGTACGCAGCCTTTTCACCCAGAATCCACAGCTTGGGTATAAATACACCATCCTTCCATTCTATATCTTCCTTACACGCTCCCAGGCCCCATTTAGATCTGTCTACCACTTCTACCTCCCAGTAGTTCCAGTCTGAGAATATACATTGGCTGCCCAAGACAGTATTATAGTATAGTAGAAAAAAAAAAACTTTCTGGATTATCAGGCAGGCTCTCCTGAGCATCTCTATAATGCACATTTTTTCTATCCTTGGACACAATGAGGCAGGAGCAAACTGTATCCTAATCCAGATGTACATCAACTAGGGAAAAATACATGGGTAGGTAACACTGATGCTGAGCGATGGAGCATAAGGTTTTACAAACATAGATTTCCAGGGATGAATAAGGTGGGGGCTAGATGAGGCATCCAAAGAGCAGAGCCACTTTGATTATATGGGTGGAATTCTTCTCGCTGCCTATCACAGTCTCCCAATGTCTACCACCTGCATAGGTCTTCAGTTTCTCTCTCATCCCCAGCAGGCAGCGATCTGTCTTCTGCTCCAAGGAGTCTGGTTCTGGCTTCTGTAGGATCCAAGATTTGCTCCTCTTTTTTTTTTCCGTTCATACAAATTTAACAGGTACACCGGTGTCCTCCCTCCCTCCACCTCCCTCTGACCCCTCTGCTCCCCCCTCCCCTCCCCAGTTCCTCTTCATCCCCCAGTGACTCTCCCCCAGTGGTTCCCCCCCAATCCCTGGAGCATCCTTTAATGTGCACGCCAAACTCTCCTCTGGGTCCTCCTCTCCGATGAGGTGCAAGGACCCAGGGGCATTTCCCAGAACCCTTTCCTATGTTCCCCTTAAGCTTAAGAACACTACTGTGACTATCAGTCCCTAGCCTCCAAGGATCCTAGTGCCTTTAGTCCATGCTAGACTTTGTGGGGTCAATAATGTGTTGGACATAGCCCAGGCATGCAAAGTCCTATTATGATTGCTTCGGCCCTAACTTGTGAGGAGTATCTTGCATAAGATTTGCTCCTCTTGAAGATTTCCTGAACATCCAGCAGCATCCAGCTATTGGACAGGGTCACTATACCTTCTTTGTGTTCCCCACCATAATGATCTCAATCTCTTCAGGAACCACAAACCAAATAAACAGGCCTCCTTAAGCTACTTGAGTCAGAATATTTTCTCATAACAACAGAAGAGTAACTGCAATAAAGGCATACCTAGAGCCATGGGATTTTGAGGAAAATCAGAAATATTTTTTCCAAAAGACTTGACCTAGGAATCTTCATACTACTATAATCATTCAAATGCGTTACTTAGTTTGTCTGAATGGATATTTCTCCAGTAAGCTTAAATATACATCTTGTATTTTTTGTTGCAAACATTTAAATACCAAAATAAGTCACCTAAGAGGCTGACAGATAGAAGGAACATGATAGTTTTTTTTTATTTTCTTCTCTTTGCCCATAATTACTCTTCCCAAATAACTACCATATGTCCTATGACAGGAATGTCTTATACATAGTTCAGTATACAAAACTTCCTTTTACAGACACAAAACATATATATATATATATATATATATATATATATATAGAAATATATGCACACAAGTATATTTTATAATGTAGGCACTGAAAATTTGTTTGAAGATGTGCCAGTGAGAGCGATGTCCATTTAAGAAGAGGGAGAAAGAGCGTCGATGGCTGCCAGTACAGTTCACAAGAGCAGAGGAGTCTTGTCACTCATCCAGACCTAATAGATTATTGTAAGATATCATATTTCAAAGTCTTCAAAGCAGCAGTGAATTCTAATTGTTCACTTTTAAAAACCAAGAAGATAAATGCTTTTCCTAAACAAAGATATACTTTAAAAAAAATAAATTTCAAGGGAATAAATAGAAATGATTTCTCAAGCAGCTAGACTAAGAATGTCTTTTTTTAAAAGTACATATATTTATCTGTGCTCATGAACACATGAGCGCATATGTACGCATGTTGCTAGCACACATACTTGGAGGTATGAAGACAGCTTGTGGGGAGTCAGTTTTCTCTTTCCACCATGTGAGATCTGAGGATTGATCACAGGTCATCTGGCTTGGCAGCAAGAACCTTATTCACTGACCATTTCAACCTTTCCAGAATGTCCAATTTTGAACATCAACCAACTGCACATATATCAAGTCTTTTTTTTTATTTATTCTGGCATTTCCTAAAGAGGAATGACTAACATCAAAATGTAATATCTCTGAATGAAATTTAAAATCACTTGAAGCATCAAAAAAATCGCTTATCCCCTTTTGCACCCTAACCCGCTCCGCCGGTCGGGACGCGCGCGCGGTCCAGCCGGGCCTCACCCCATGACCTAGGTAAGTCTCCGCCCGCCCCGCCCACCAGGACCACAGGCCAAATAATTCAGTTTAGTGAAATTGAGAGATCTTAAGAGTTAAAATGACAATGCCAAAGTCAAAGTCCAAATCCATGAGAAGCAACAATCAAGTAAACAAATTTCCCACTGAAGAAATTAATCCCATAATGTTAGACTCCAACAAGAACAAACCCACGAAAAAAGGCCAAGAAAGCCCCACCCAGGATAAAGACTTTCAAAATATAATCATTACCATGTTCAATACTATGAAAGAGGAAATCCGGGAGGAATTACATAATCGAATCAATCGCTTTGAAGAGGAACACAACAGACATCTGGAGGAGTTGAGAAAAACAGTGCAAGAAACAAAAAGTGGCATAGAGCAGTTAAAACAAACTCAAGCAGAGTTTAAAACTGAGCTAAAAGACAAGTTATCTTCAACCCAGAACGCCACAGAGAGTCTTACCAACAGAACTAACGAAGCAGAAAACAGAATTTCAGACCTTGAAGATAAAGTGGGAGTACTAACCAGCTCAATGGAAGAGGTTGTTAAAGCCAAAAAGATACTTGAGAGAAATATCCAAGAGATATGGGACACCCTGAAGAAGCCTAACATGCGTATTCATGGAATACCAGAGCAAGAATCTCAAAATACCACCCCTGAGGAAATTTTTCAAAGGATCATCAAGGAAAACTTTCCTCATCTAAAAAAAGAGAGGCCCATCCATATACAAGAGGCATTCCGCACCCCAAACAGATACGACCAAAATAGAAGCACGCCGCGGCAAATAATAGTTAAAACACTCCACATTCATGATAAAGAACTGGTGCTGAGAGCTTCAAGGGAGAAAAAACAAGTCACTTTTAAAGGTAAACCTATTAAAATAACAAATGACTTCTCAGTCGAAACAGTAAAAGCAAGAAGAGCTTGGAGAGACATACTTCAAGTACTGAATGAGCAAAAATGTCAACCCAGGCTGATTTACCCTGCAAAACTATCAGTCATGATCGAGGGAGAAAGAAAAATTTTCCAGCACAAAGACAACTTTAAGGGATACATGGCCACCAAACCAGGCCTTCAAAAACTGCTAGAAATGATACTCAAGCGTGAAGAAAAAAACAGGCATATCCAGGAGAACAGAAGGCAAATATAACACCATTAAAAGCGAAGCAATATACTTATAAAAGCTACTAAACATAATAAATGTCTGGAAATAACAATAGTTTCTCCATTATAACACTAAATGTTAATGGACTTAATTCACCGATCAAGAGACACAGATTACAAACTTGGATTAAAAATCACAATCCATCAATCTGTTGCATGCAGGAAACCCATCTCACCACAAAAGATAGGCACGCTCTAAAAATAAAAGGCTGGTCAACAATTCTACAAGCAAATGGAAGCAGAAAACAGGCAGGGGTAGCCATTATGCTATCAGACAAAGTGGATTTCAAACCAAAGAAAATTATAAGAGACACGGATGGATACTACATTTTAGTCACAGGTACAATTCACCAGGAAGACTTCACAATCCTGAACACATATGCACCCAATACGGGCCCCTCCACATTCAGCGTCTAAAGCAAGAAATCAATCCCCAAACGATAATTCTTGGGGACTTCAACACCGCCCTGTCAACATGGGATAGATCAACAGGTCAAAAGCTTAACAGAGACACTTTGGAACTTAATCAAACCCTGAAAGAAATGGACCTTACAGATCTCTATCGAACTTTTCACCCATGCACCAAAGAATACATATTTTTCTCAGCAGCACACGGAACTTTCTCCAAAATAGATCACATATTGGGCCACAAAATGAATCTACACACATACAAGAAAGTTGAAATTCTAACCTGTGCCCTATCAGACCATCACGGCCTAAAGCTGGACATCCACAACACATCAAACAAGAGAAAATACACTAACTCCTGGAAACTTAACACTATGATGCTGAATGAGAACTGGATTCAGGAAAAAATTAAAAAGGAAATTCAAGATTTCCTGAAAGTGAATGATAACGAAAATACAACTTACCAAAATCTCTGGGACACAATGAAAGCTCTTCTAAGAGGTAAGTTCATAGCTCTTAATGCCTACGTCAAAAAAATGGAAACGTCAGAAATAAACAACTTAACAATGCAGCTTAAAGCTTTAGAGAAACTAGAGCAATCTGATCCCAAAAGTAGTAGAAGAGAAGAGATTAGCAAAATAAGGGGAGAAATATCTGAAATCGAGATTAAGAAAACGATAGAAAAAAATCAACCAGTCAAAAAGCTGGTTCTTTGAAAAAATCAATAAGATTGATACACCCCTAGCGAAACTAACCAAAAGCAAGAGAGAGAAAACCCAAATTAACAAAATTAGAAATGAACATGGAGTTATCACTACTGATACCCAAGAAATCCAGAGAATTATAACATCATATTTCAAAAACTTATACTCTGTGAAGTTTGACAACACAAAAGAGATGGATGAATTTCTAAGTAAACACAACTTACCTAAATTGAATCAGGAAGTTGTGAATTATTTAAATAGTCCTATAACATATAAGGAAATTGAGGAAGTAATCTCGAATCTTCCCACCAAAAAATGTCCTGGACCAGATGGATTCAGCACAGAGTTCTACAAGACATTTAAGGAGTTAATAACACCAATACTCCTTAAACGGTTCCATCAAATAGCAAA
This sequence comes from Typhlomys cinereus, assembly GCA_023101885.1. Taxonomy (NCBI): domain Eukaryota; kingdom Metazoa; phylum Chordata; class Mammalia; order Rodentia; family Platacanthomyidae; genus Typhlomys; species Typhlomys cinereus. The sequence continues at coordinate 224,759 of JALPQD010000288.1, forward strand.
GGAAGGAACACTACCAAATTCCTTCTATGAAGCTAATATCGTTTTAATCCCAAAACCTAATAAAGATTCGCTTAAAAAAGAAAACTATAGGCCGATCTCCCTGATGAACACAGACGCAAAGATTCTCAACAAAGTCTTAGCAAATCGGATTCAAAAACATATTAAAAAGATCATTCATGGGGACCAAATAGGCTTCATTCCCGGCACACAAGGTTGGTTCAACATACGCAAATCAATAAATGTAATTCATCATGTAAACCAGTCCAAAGTCCAAGACCACATGATACTCTCGATAGATGCAGAAAAAGCTTTTGACAAGATCCAACAGCCTTTTATGATCAAAACGCTAGAGACAGTAGGAATGGAAGGAACCTTTATCAATATAATAAAAGCTGTATACAACAAGCCCACAGCAAGGATTATGCTCAATGGGGAACAATTGGAAGCATTCCCACTTCGATCAGGAACTAGACAAGGCTGTCCACTCTCACCACTTCTATTCAATATTGTACTTGAAGTCTTAGCTGAAGCCATAAGACAAGAAAGGGACATAAGAGGGATTCAAATCGGCAAGGAAGAAGTCAAGCTATCCCTATTTGCAGATGACATGATCTTATACCTGAGTGATCCCAAAAACTCCACCAGGAAGCTCCTGGAACTAATTGAGAAGTTCAGCAGGGTGGCAGGATACAAAATAAATGTGCAAAAATCAGAGGCCTTCCTATATGCCCAGAATGAAAGAAGTGAAAAAGCCTTGAGAGAAACAATACCATTTATTATAGCCCCTAAAAAAATGAAATACCTTGGTATAAACCTAACTAAGGGGGTAAAAGACCTTTACAATGAAAACTTTAAAACCCTAAAGAAAGAAATAGCCGAAGACACCAGAAGGTGGAAAGACCTCCCTTGTTCCTGGATTGGCAGAATCAACATCGTGAAAATGACCATCCTACCAAAGGCAATATACAGATTCAATGCTATACCAATCAAAATCCCAAAGCAATTCTTCAAAGAAGTTGACCAAACAATCTCAAAGTTCATATGGAGGCACAAAAGACCCAGGATAGCAAAAACAATCCTGAGTAACAAAAACACAGCTGGAGGTGTAACCATACCAAACCTTAGTCTATACTACAAATCCATAGTTGTAAAGACAGCCTGGTACTGGCTCCAAAATAGACACACAGATCAATGGATAAGGATTGAAGACCCAGATATAAGCCCACAAAGTTACAGCCATTTGGTCTTTGACAAAGGGGCCCAAAGAATCCAATGGAAAAAGAACAGCATCTTCAACAAATGGTGCTGGCAAAACTGGATCTCCATATGCAGAAGATTAAAGCTGGACCCGTACTTGTCACCATGTACAAGACTTAATTCCAAATGGATCAAGGACCTTGATATCAGGCCAGAGACTATAAAAACCATAGTTGAAAGGATAGGGAACTCCCTCGAGCTGATTGGGCTAGGCCAACACTTCCTAAACAGACATCCAATGGCACAGTCACTGCTACCAACTCTCAACAGTTGGGATCTTGTGAAATTAAAGAGCTTCTGTTCAGATAAAGAGATTGTAACGCGAGCTCAAAGGCAACCCACAGAATGGGAGAAAATCTTCACTAACCACACATCTGATAGAACTCTGCTGTCCAGACTGCACAAAGAACTCAGAAAACTAAACACCAAGGAAACCAATGGCCCAATTAAAAAATGGGCCCTGGAACTTCAAAGAAACTTTACCAGGGATGAAATTAAAATGTCTAACAAATATCTTAAAAATTGCTCCACTTCTTTAGCCATCAGGGAAATGCAAATCAAAACTTCCCTGAGATATCATCTCACCCCGGTCAGGATGGCAAAAATCCACAATACTAACAACGACAAATGCTGGAGAGGATGTGGAGAGAGGGGAACTCTCCTACATTGCTGGTGGGAATGCAGGCTCATACAGCCACTCTGGCGAGTCGTCTGGAGATTCTTAAAGAAATTAAAGATTGAAATGCCATATGACCCTGCTATTCCACTTTTGGGAATAACCCCCCATACAGCAGAGGTTCGCCTCGATAGCACAAGCACGACCATGTTCATAGCAGCACTGTTTACAATAGCAAAGTCATGGAATCAGCCCAAATGTCCAACAGTTGACGAGTGGATAAGGAAACAGTGGTACATCTATACAATGGAGTACTACTCAGCCATCAAAAATGATGAATTACTGGAATTTGCCAGGAAATGGATGTCATTAGAAACAATTGTATTAAGTGAAGTATCCCAGACCCAGAAAATTAAGCGCCATATGTACTCCCTAATAGGTGGCTCCTAGTACCAAACCCACCCAGCCCACCTAGAGACAGGAATTCCAAGGATTATGAACAGGAGGGATGGGGTAGGAGGGCCACACCAGAAAGAAGGAGAGAAGGGACCATGTTACAGCAGGGAAAATAGGCCTCCACCAAGGACCCAAATAAGTAATGAGACATCTGATTAAGTTCACGGACTTTTGTTCCTGATCATTTACTACTGAGGGGGAGTGATCTCACCAGAAGAGGAGGGCATATAGTCTGGCAGATAAAAAGTAACAATTTTGCAAATGGGTGATAGACCCCTCCCTCACTGTGGTTTCCCACTTTTATTACATCTACCTTTGAATGTGCTTTTATCACAAGACTCTAACAGCTTTTTGTCTCTGGCCATGGGGTAACATACCATGCCCACCAGGATGGAGTGAAGGACCTTGCAGGAGCAGCAAAACTGCAAAAGAAAATCAACAAACCACAATCCAGAACTTCAGAGACTCTATATCAACCACCTAGAACTAGGCCAGCTTAGTCTCTCCCCATCTTTTTTTTTTTTTTTTTAATTTTTTTTTAACGTGGGACCTGGGATCCGAACTCAGAACCTTCTGCTTGTGAGACAGAGTCACAACCCCTGAGCCATCTCTCCAGCCCCAATCTCTCCCCATCTTGAAGCTCAGGGAAATTTGCGGAAGAGGGGGCGGTAAGAGTGTAAGAGCATAAGGATGGGAGGAGCAATGATATGTAAGATACTCTATACTAGTTAGGGCTGAAGCAATCATAATTGGACTTTGCATGCCCTGCGCATTGTCCAACACACTGTTGACCTCACAAAGTCTAGCATCTGCTAAAGGCACCAAGATCCTTGGAGGCAAAGAATTGGCAGCCACAGCAGTGTTCCTATACCTAAGGGGAACACGGGAAAGGGTTCGGCAAAGGCCACTGGGTCCTTGTACGTCATCGGAGAGGAGGGCCCAGAGGAAAATCAGTCATGCACAAGAAAGGACTCTCTGGGAATTGGGGTGGGAGGCACTGGGGGATGGAGAGGGAGAAGGGTGGGGAGGGGGAGCAGGGGGTACGGGGGGAGGAGGAGGGAGGGAGGGAACTGGTGTACCTAATAAGTTTGTATGAGCTGAAATTAAAAAAAAATCGCTTATCATTTCCAGAAACCATCTTGTATGTGTGCATTTCGCGTGGCATGTTTGTTTAACGTTTAATGTGACAAGATCCTCCCAGAAACTCAGTCCCTCTAGCTTGCTTTCCAGGCCCTCCGCAGGCTCTTTCTTTTCACCGACCTCAACAGCTGAAGCTCCAGGGAGTGTTATAAAAGTTACCATCACTCACAGTCCATTAGTGACTGAGGTAGCTGTGTTCGTGCATGAAGCTCACACTGTTGTCAATCAGCTGACCCGGCTCATTCACCTGTAGAGGTGAGTAACCATCGACCTAAATTTCCCCAGCTGATCTGGCTCATTCACCTGTCGAGGTAACCGTCAGCCTAGACTTTCCCAGCTGTTTTCCACTCTTTCTACTCCATTTTCCTTCCAAGATGTACAATGTAGAATTCAGTCAAAAGAAAAACAGCTTCCTGTGGCAATGACACTCATTTCCAATAGATCTCTTCAGTCTGACACAGTTAAAATGGCGATCATTTCAGTTTTAAACTGACTGTGACGAAAATCAATAGGTCTCTTTCACCTCTGAAAAACTGGGTTCAGATCTGAATTTGCTCTCCAGTGAAATCAATTTGGTGGCCTCTTAACCCAGTGTCTGGGAGCCACTGGTCCCCATCACACAATCACCCTGTTGCTTTTATTCAGTCTGGTTGCCTTTGCTCATGAGAAAAGAGAGACCACAAGTAAGATGGGCCCAAGATTGAAGCAGGAGACAGAAGAGCAGCATCCCCAAATCCTGTCCGTTCGGAGAGCATTGTCCTTTCAGTTAGTCTGGGGATGGTGCCCACTGCCTTTCTCTTGGAATTTCAGTAAACTTCAAAGTGATGGTAAAAAATAAAACCAAGTTTCAAAGTGAAAAGAAAAATTCTAAAATCAGTATTACCTGAAATATCAGCTCCTAAGAACCAAATACTCAAATCTCCCAATTTAATCAGCTCCATGACAGCATTTTCTCACTTGTTTTTTTTTCGGTGGGAGGGAGATTGTTTGTTGTTTTGCTATTGTCGATGTTGATAGATTGAGTATATGTTTAAACTAAGTTTGTGTTGATAGTTGAGTATATTTTTAAACTATTCAGTGTGTTGGCATGGAAAAACACCTCAGTACTTGAACAATTCACTGTATTCTCTAAAGGAAGGGTTACAGTCATACAACAAAAGAATTTGTGCTTGTTGGCACTCAGGTCGTGAAATATGGTAATATTAATTTAATTGGGCTAACCTGCGCTAAGGCATATGTAAACATAAGAAATCAAGATGCAATTATGTCATTATGTTTTAAACAAAGTATAGTTTCTCAAGCTAATAGAAAGTTGATATTTGTAACTGTGCCCCAAACAAGACATCTAAACTGCCCCCACGGTAAGACCAAAGGAGCATCACAAATGAGAGGTAAGGGTGCAAGAACCCAAAGATGGCATTAGTATGGCAGATGGTATTTTCGGGACATAACTGGGCTCAGCAATCATGAGCACACTGCAGCTGAGTAAACGCCCATGAGACCACAAGATTTGACCTTCTACTTTACAGCATGAAAGGCAAAAGACCTCAAGAGCACCACGACCCCCTCAGAAACTAAGATGGAAGAGAAGAGGAGCAACTCTTCTCCGGGATATGCCCACTGTTACATTATCCTCACTACAGCAAATGCCCAAGCATATGTCAGTAATGGGAACCCAGATAGGACTAAGTGAGCCATAAAAGTACCGGACATGAGATCAAAAGGGAGATAAGTGGAGAAGAAGAAGACTTGAAATAGACAAAAGTGAGTATTAGGATTGGATAATAAGGGGTTAATATTAATACATTTGTAAAGTTCTAAAAGAAAATAAATTTAAAATTTTTTTAAAAGAAAGCTGACTTTTGTTGTTGCTACATCAATTTTAGGGAAGATAATACAGGTAATTTGTAATTTGTTATAAAGAAATCCAAATCCTTAGAGTAGTTTTTAAAAATGACAGGGTACTTGTGCATGTTATATACACATAAGCAACTAGGAAATTTTTTGTATGAAATGGAAATAAAAGCTTTTTCATTAATATTGTTTTAGGGCAGATATGGAAAAAGAACATTAAAAATAAGAGAATTAGAGCTTACTGACAAAATTATCTAAAATATTTTCAGTTGAATTTTTAATGGAAACTGAAGTCATTTTTATGTGCTTAAAATACTCTCAATCAATATTTTAGAATGATTGAGTTGTCTGTGTGCTTAATGCTTATTTTTAAAATAAAATAAGTGAATTGAAGCTCATTTCTTTCCATAGAAATTCTTTTTCTAAAGGGAATTTCATATAGTAGTAACACTTCAAATACTTCATAGCCATGAAATTTCTCATCATATACTTTCAATTTTAACATGCACACAAAAGCATTGCCCTCACCTGGCACATTTCATTACGTATGTACACATGCACACACACACACACACACACACACACACACACACACAATTTTAAATTTAGGCTTCAATATGATGGAAACATTCATCTTTCTGAATCTGGCTTATTTGGCTTAGCATAATGTTTCCAGATGCATTAATTTTTCTTAAGTTATCATTATTTCATTTTTCTTTGTGGCTGCACAGGATTCCATTGTGTGTATGTATCACGTTTTCTGTTCATCTGTCGTTGGGTACCTATGTTGGTTTCATTTCCTGATTATTGTGACTAGTTCAGCAATGAATATGCTGTGCAAGTATAAGTATCTTTGTGATATGTTGACTTAGAGTCCTTTGGTTGTGTACTTGAGAATGCTGTAGTAAAGTCATATGGTAATTCTCTTTTCAGTTTTGTGAAGTACCCTTATACTGATTTCCACAGTGGCTGTCCACATTTGTATCTTCACCAGCTGAAAGTATGGGGTCCCTCTTTTATCACATTCTCACCAACATTTGATGTCATTTGAGTTCTTGATGAGGCCATTCTAATGAGCGTGAAAGGGAATCACCAGATAGGAGATCTGGATCTCAGAAGGCTCACTTGTGTGCACTTTCTCTTTATGTTAATTACATGGTGGAGGAGCTGCTAGTTCTCTGAAGCCTCTTTGGTAAGGGATATCATCTTATTCCCTAATCATCTCCAAAAGGTCCATTCTTCCAATACCATTAAGTTGGGGAGGGGAGCTTTCTAATGTATGAACGGGACTGGGCATTCAGTTTTTTCTTTGAAAGCTGTGCAATGTTTCTGAAGTTAGAACCTTTAGATGGTGGTGGCTAATGATAAGTTAATACCGGAAAGATGTTTATACCAAATACACATTTCAAACCATTTGCCATTTATTCTTACTTTTTTAATAAATTGATTGTTTTTGCTTGTCTTAAAAGCTTCATGGAATCCACTGAAATTGGCGCATTATTTGTGAAGACCCTAAATGGAGTCACTTCTTTTTTTTTTATTATTATTATTTATTCAACTGTGCGCATGTGTGTGTACACGTGCGCGCGCATGTGTGTGTCTGTGTGTGTGTGTAGAACCACGGACGAATTCGCGAACCACCATGGACGCCTCCACCTCCTTCTGCCCCGGGATTCACAGGCTCCGCCCTACCAGGACCAGAAGCGCAGGCCGCCCCCGCTTCCGCCTGGCGTCTATACGTGGGATCTGGGATCCGAACTCAGGACCTTCCGCCTGCAAGGCGGAGGCTTAACCCCTGAGCCACCTCTCCAGCCCGTGGAGTCACTTCTTAAATTTCTTAACTCCCTGTAGGCCCAGTCTTAAGAGATAGGAGTCCTAAATTGTTATCACAAAACAATCCCCTTCTCCATAAAACAGAAAGTGTCAGAGTTTATAATTAAAATATGGTTTCATTTTGTCTTTCATGTGGCAATGGCACAAGTTATGAAGGAACGATATCCTGTTTAAATCTAGTTTTCTCTTGCTCCCATTGCCTTAAAAGAAGAAAAATAATCATCCCTGGTCTTCATTATTCTGGTAATAAAGAATGTTCTCTTAATTTCCTATTGTTGTGTACAAGATTTAGTGCTTACCCTTTCATTTCAGTGTCAGAATGTGAGCTGTAATTAATTTTCATAGAATGGAAAGCAATAAAGTCAGATATATTAAATGCTGGCTGTAGAGGTGGAGCTTGTATAATTTACAATTAGGGGTAGTAGGGGAAGAAATAGCCTACACATTAAATAAGCAGTAACTCATCCAGGCTTCAGAGATCATGAATGTAGTCAACAAAGCTGCTCAAATAAAACCCCCAAATCTGTGGGGGCATTCGGAACCTTCTCAAGAAGGTGCATCAAACTTGGTGTCACCTCTCCTGGTCCAATATTGGAATGGTTTCGCTATCGTTTATTAACAATAATAATAAATTATTACCTAATGTTACCTAAAACTTTTCCTAGCCTTTATATTTGTAACAAACTATATATAATAGGCCATAATTCCCTATCAACCATAATACAAGTCAATTGCATGCTGATTAAAAATGCAGTTTCCCATCAGCTTATCAGAACATCCACAGAAAAAGTATATTTAAAATAGTGTAATATTTTATGGCAATTATTTATAAGTTTCAAGCTATTGGCTAGGAATTTATGTACAAAAATTTACGTGAAACTTTACTTGAAGCTGAGGAGAAGGTTCAGGGATTAAGCCTTTGCCTCAAAAGCAAAAGGACCCAAGTTTGAATCCCAGATCATAGGTAAAAATGCTGGGCAGAAATGGTTGTGTTCTGAACTTCCAACTCTGAAAGGTGGAGCCTGGGAAACCCCACGTAAAGCAATAAAGAGGTAAAACAATTCAGGATGAGCCCTGGAGTCACCTTGGGCTTCCACAGGCGCACACACACAGAGTCCCCTCTGATATGTACCACATACATACATATACCACACACACCACACACACACACACACACCACACAAACCCACACACACACACACACACACACACCACACACAACCCACACACACCATACACACACAAACCCCACACACACCATACACACACAAACCCCACACACACCATACATACCACACACACACACACATCACATCATACACCACACAAACCACACACACACCACACCACACACCACACGTATACCACACACCACATACCACACACACACCACACACACCACACACCACACACACATCACACACACACACACACATACACCACACACCACATACTCCCCCACACACACACACCACACACACCACACCACACACACACACATCACATCACATCACATACCACACAAACCACATACACACACACACATGCATCACTCACCATACATACCACACACACATACACACACACACATGCATCACTCACCATACATACCACACACACATACACACACACACATGCATCACTCACCATACATGCCACACACACATACACACACACAAAGCCCACACACTACACCACATACCACACACATCACACACACACACCACACACACACACACAAACCCCATACACCACACAGACACATATACACATGCATCACTCACCACACATACCACACACACAGACAAACCCCACACACTACACACCACACACATGCAGACACCACACACACACAAACCCCACACACCACACTACATACCACACACATCACACACACACACATACAAACCCCACACACCACACCACACACACACAAAAGCCCACATACCACATACCACACAAAACCCACACACCACACATACACCACATCACACATACACACACAGGAGACCTTAACCAGTACACTTTATTACTTGTTTTGGGGCATCTTTTCTAGCAAATAATACTCTGGAATGAACATTAAAATCAGCAGAAGATAGTGATTTCTCAGGACATTGGAAGCTTGTCCTTAAAATTAGTTGTACAGAAGTCTTTCACACACAATTTAATTTCATACTACCACTGAGGTGAGGACAGAGCAAACTTAGATTCTGTTTTATGTTCCAAGAAGAACATTGAGAAGTGAAGTGGCTTGTCCATGTTTCAGCAAAGTTTAAGCCATAAAATGGATCAAGTTTTAAGATCCTCTAAATTTGGTCCTGAGTCCAACATAGGCTACACAGTTGATTAGATCAAGAGTTTGCTAATTGATATGAACCATACCTACAGAACTGTTTACAGATAGAGAAAGAAGATAGAATAAGCACAAAAGTTTCCCCTACACACTCTCCATTTCGTTTTTTAAAATATGTATTTATTTACTCTGTGTGTGTGTGTGTGTGTGTGTGTGTGTGTGTGTGTGTGTGTGTGTATCAGAAGGCACTGTGTGTCCTTGTGGAAGACCAAGGGTCACTTCTGGAATAATCCTGGATTGTTTCTACCTCCTTCTTGCTTTGCTCTGGGATTTCCCAGACTCTGCCCACCAGGGCTAGAAGTGTAGGCCACCACCATTTCCACCTGGCATTTTTACATGGGATCTGGGATCTGAACTCAAGACCTTCTCCTTGCAAGGCAGAGTCTTAACCCCTGAGCTATCTCTCCACAATCCATTTCTAAATGAATATAGAACTCCTGAAACCAGGCTTCCAATCCGGATTCTCTGTTTCTTGCTAGTCATGCCTGGGCTAGAATTTAATGACAGAACAACCTTTAACATGTGAGCCACTGGTGGGAAAGGGATACAATGAAACCATCCAAACTTCAGCCAACCTGACAGGTCTACCCGGGAGATTATCAGAGTGAATTTAAATTTTGACATTTCAACCATTAAAAAGAATCATTTCTTAAAAGAAAAATCAACCAATAAATTATCCTGCTATATCACTACCTTGTCCATAATAGAGACCGTGAGAGAGCACATTTTCAATTTTTTTAAATAATTTTGTGATATTTTTAAATTAATTAATTTTTAAAAATAATTTTTTTTAATTTTTAAAAATAATTTTGTCTCTTGTCATCTGTGCTCACACATCTGAATATGTAAAGACTTGGTTATCTGTATTTCACAGTATAATGCCACCCTAAGATTTATTCCTTCAGGACATATAAGTCTCACCCACCCCCCACCACAAAGTTCACAAACATCGAAGAAGAGGGGATGACTATATTTTAAGAGCTTGAAGTGGGAAGGAAGTGGGCCATGTATTATCTCCTGAATATGACATAAGTGTGATGTAGAAGATTTCATGGCAGATATGTGTACTTACACTAGAACTGTATGGGAACTGTTTCGTAAACCTCTCACCATAACATCAGAAAGAGCTAAAGAAGCTCCACACCTCCTTAAAGACTGATGAGGACTGATGTCAATGGAGAAGCAAAGGAAGATGCTTTCCACAATGAAAGGTAGAAGGGGGGAAGGAAAGGGAAAAGGGGGGAGGGAGTAAGGGGGTCTGGGGAGGGGTAGAGGGAGGGAAGGGGACCGGGATACCTATTAAGTTTGTATGAGTGGAAAAAAATCAAGAAATTTAAAAAAAAATGGTATATCCACTGATCTAGGATACTTGCTGGAGCGCGAATCAGGTCAGGCATAAGTCAGAAAAAACTAGATGAAACGCTATGGGCCACACAAGTGAAAAGATCTGAAAATAGAAAGGAGTCTAGCAAGGGACACAAAGGATTGTAAGGGAAAAAGAGGAGGGAATGGGCTTTGGGAATAAAGGTTGAAAATATTATAAATTCACTGTATTTATGTGTACAACATTTATCAAAACCAAAAATAAAGATTGAATTTAAACCTTGTCTGTGGGTTTTACATGCTATATTAGCTACTTTCCTCTTTACTGTTACCAGATGCCTGACACAATGTAATTTAAAGAATGTTTTATTCTGGCTAGGATTTAAGGGGATACATTCCATCATAGCAGGGGAGATGTGTCAGTAGGTGAAGCTTGCTGTTTGCACAGCCAGGAAGCAGAAAATAAAAAGGAAGTGGAGACAGACTAGAAAACCTCAAGTCTTACCCCATTGATCCACTCTCTCCATCTAGGTCCCACTTCCTAAAAGTTCCACAACCTTCCTAAACAATGCAAACAGCTAAGGGCCAAGTGTTCAAACACATGAATGTGGGAGAACACTCACATTCAAACTGCAACACGTGCATTATTTTTTCACATAGCCTATAAATCAATTTTAAACAAAAAAATCTTACTTGAATAACTTGAAGATAGTAAAATGTTAATGAATACAGCTGCCATTTATTAATAGATTGCATGTTTCTTTAACTATAAACTCAGACTCCATACTTTAAATGAATCAACAAATGGAAACTTCATATACTAAGGAGCTTGGAGAATTTAATGATTGTTTAAATAACATAACTCATGGAGAGATTAAAGGATACCTTCACATGTCATCCCTCAGGGTCCATCCACCTTGGTTTTAGAGCCAGGGTCTCTCAGCTTTTTACATGTGGTAAGGGCGATCAAATTCAGGTCCCCAACCCTAGCACCTGATCAGGATAATTTAGTCCCATGTTTTGATATATCTCCTCCTGATAAGTGACCATTGTTATTTTCGTTGTTCTGTTATAGTTCTTGTTAACTTGGGAGTGATGTTTGAGGATGCACAAAGTACTACAACAAAGTGCTCCAACATTCTTTCTCCTGTGTGCACCTCCAGATCCCAAAGTCTTGTTCTTTCGGGACAAGTTGATTTGAGCCGCAGCAAGGAAGAAGTGAAAGAATTGAAGTACATCTCAGGACAGACTCAAAGATTCTTGAGGGTAGGGCTATTCCTGTGATAGTTCAAGCCTGAGTTTTTACACATATTGTTCAACAACAATTTTTAATAATAAGGGCATAGATGTTTGATTTTGCGTGTCAAAAGCAATCAACATATTTAAAAGTTCTTAAGTAGAAATGTGATCATTTTAGGCAAACAGAAACCCATGTTCTCTAGACATCTTATAAAATTGGGCACTATTTCAGTAGATTGACCGGAAAGAAATAAACCTTGTATCTAGGTGTCACGAGAAGTTTGCTGTTTTCTTGATCATTGTTAATCCTTGTCTGTTCTCTCCAGGCTTTTCAAAGTGGCCTTTGTCTCATGAATGGCCCTTGATTTACTGGCACTGCCCTAGCTTCTGAGACTCTGTGACCAGCGCCGCTTGAGTTTTAAGCTTTTAACCTTGCAGAAACCCGCCTCAGAATGACGCTGATGCTGGCCCACATGAACAGACTTTCATGAAGCTAGGAAACAAGGGATTGAAAATAGAGAGAAGGGGCTGGACACACAACTCAGCAGGAGAGTGCTTGCGGATCACGCGCGAGTCTCTGGGTTCAACTCTAGCATTCCACAGAACAAAGCAAGTGGAGAGCAGATTTCAGATGCTTCATGAAGGTTGACTGGCAGCAGCCGGAACAGCTAGGAAGTGAGTGGAGGGTTGTGCAGTTTACATTTTTCAAGTAAAAGAGAGAAAAATTCCCATCACCCACCCAACTCAGGTCCTTCCTTTTTCCCTGACAGTTCACAAGTGGCTCCTCATGGTCCAATTCAAGCTGTTGCCCCCCCCCATATTGCTGTGATAATATCACACACAGGTGAACACTTGTTGCAGAGCAGATCGCCTGCCTCTCTCCTCTTACTTCATCTCTGACAACACACATTCCCCTCTTGGCATCTCTGGATGGAAAAGTGAAGCCACGGGCTTCCAGGCCTTCAGGATCCCATGCAGGTTCTCAGCACTGAACACCACTAGATGTCAAGACAAGGACATCTCGGATTAGGATGTGTGTATCAACCGCTTCAGAATCTGCTGACCCACACAAAGCCCTCTCTGTGACATGCAGAATCTCAGAAAGCCCATTCCATGAAGCCAAAATTACATATCCCAGCCAGACCTGATGTGCTTTAAACAGTTGGAAACATGAAGTCCCTGCCCATCCCCCGGCCCATGTCAATCACTTGGTGACAGTTCTTCAACAGTTTGAGGGTTGGGGAGAGGGAGGTTAGAGGACAGGCGGGGAGGGGGAGGGACGGGCACTCACGGGAGGTGACTTCTAGCCAGCATTCTTTTCTCAGAATCTCTCAAGCCCGACTAACACCCAGTCCAGTCCTCCCCAGTAAAAACCAGTCACCTCTGATGTCCTGCCCGCTATGTGTGAAACTGGCATTGAGGCTCTTAACCTGCTGGATATCCTTTCTCCGGACACCTGCCCAAGCAGCCGACTAAACAAACAGGGATTCTCCGCTGCGAAAAAGTTGGCTTCTTTCACTGGGTCTCCCATCTGTTAAAAAGCCATTGTCTGCGAAAGTGTTCAGCTAGCTGGGGAGTGAGAATGACTGCATACTGAACGGCCCCTTTTCCCCATAAAAAGTCCTCTTTAGCATTTCTTTTCTCCCCGTCTTCACAGCCTGATTTATTCATTGGTTTCACCTCTTCTCCCCTCCCCCTTGCTTCGGGAGGAGAGCCTCCTTGTCTTGGGTTTCTCAGGGGTCATGTCTTTTCAGTCACCAGCACAATACCCGCTGCTGGCATCTGCTTCCAGATCCAATCAGCCATATTGTGAACACATCCTGCCAGAGAATTGTTCCTCCTTTTGCTCGGCTTTGTTGCCAATTTCATGCCATGTATTGCTCCATGTTTTGTGCTTCATGAAGCTGTCACGGGCATAAAAGTGGTCTGACCAGGGTCGTAGTAAAAGGGGTGGGAATGAAACATCCACCAAAATGTTGAGCAGGCCACCCACAGTCCACACACACACATGCACGCACACACACACACATGCACACACACACACACACACACACACTTGACATGTTTAGTCTCCACACTCATACCCAGCCCACACACACACTCACAGTCTACACACACCCAGTACCTTTCAACTCAGCACCCACGCAGTGTACCCCTATATATGAAATTCACATAGGCATAAAAATATATACAATCCATTTACATTCACAATTGCACCCAATACACAGTACATGTATGCGTGCACACATACACACAGACACACACACACAGAGTCCACACACACAGAGCCCATACACATACACACACAGTATCCTTCCATTCACCACACACAGTGCACACCAATGCATAGGTAGCTCGCATAGACACAAATACACACATACAATCTGCATACACTCACAATTTTAGACACACAATACACAGTACACACACACACACACACAGTACCCTTCCATTCAGCACACACAGTGCACACCAATGCATAGGTAGCTCGCATAGACACAAAATACACACATACAATCCACATACACTCACAATTTTAGACACACAATACACAGTACACACACACACACACACACACACTTCTCACATATTTTTATTTCTTCTCCCAAAATTGAACTGTTTGGTTCCTTTAATAATGATAAGGAATATTTTAAGTGGAGGCTATACATTAAGAGTTCAAAAGTTTCCACCCCACCAGTATTTCTTGTAGATTCAAAATATTAGTGCACAGTCTTAAACGCACACCAGAAAGCACTTTACAAGGCACATCAGTTCTCCTTACAGACATGAACCTCTCATACAAAGCAGCAACGTACAAACAAGGGGAAACAATTCAACCAAACAGTAATAGTCTTGATTTGATAGAGGTGCCTAAGAAGCCCCTCCTCTCTGGAGATGATTGGTGAGTGCATTACAGTTTACAGGTTCCTAAGGGAGAAAAGTGAGGAAGAGGATCAGCCACAGCAAACTATATATGATGATGCCAGAGTGAAGCCTGGTGTTCTCTACACTCACTGAAAACAAGCAGATTTTTTAAATGCCTAACTTTGGAAAGATTAAAATTAAACATATTCCCATATATACGTCAGACCTCACTGCAAACCACAGGTTAGCCTGGAGAACATGAAAGACTAAATTCTATTGCAAGTGTTTCCAATCCAGCCTCGGGAAGGGGAGAGCCTGACTTGCTCCTTCTGTCACTTGGAGATCCACTTATCAGATCTCTGAAACCTGAAGCTCTCTTAAGTGAAGGGAAAAGTGAGAGGGAGAACAGAGAACAGAATCTCAAAGTTCCCACCATGCGCATGTCCCTAAAGTTCTTCGTTTTATTATGCCTTTTTTATTTTCTCATTTTTGTGTCCTCTACCTTATGTCTTTATCAGTTTATTTACTGCAAAAAAGTCTAGAAATTCTGAAAAAAAGAATATTTCTCTATAGATATTAATCTATACTTACATCTTCCTATGTTTCTATCCCAGTACCATAAGTAAGTCTACTTGTCTTTTTCAACAAGAACACATTTTATTCTTGACTGGTGTGTAACTATCCAAAAGGAGAGTCATATGAAGAGTTGAGAGCCGCCTACAAAGCAAGGGAAAGACTTAAAATAAGCCTTCTGTATGGATGAATTGATCTTCAACTTTCGATATCAAAAACACAGAAAATAAATTCCTGTCCTTGAAGCCACTTGGTGCTTGGTATTTTGTTAGAACAATGTAAGCTAAGATTTCTCCTGAGCTACATGAATGTGTCTGAAAGACCTGAGACAGTTCTCTCTGCCACTGTCAAAAATGTACCTTCACAGATTGCCTTGGGATAAGACTGACTGAGGTTAAGACCAATCCCCACCCAGCCACCATGTTCCTTACCAACTTTTTGAACCACTCAATATCTCTAAGTGGTCTCCACTCCTGAAAGCAAATTCATCAGGGCTTTGTTGGAAACGCAGGCAGCAGGTCACCATTAAAATTTTTCCACAAAACTCAAGATGGAGGAACTCCATTCAAGGAAATTACTAGAACTTTATATTCCCCTACCTACCTTAGTAGTCCTACCCTCAACATCACTGAAATGTTGACTGACTGTCTACTGTAGACAAGCCCTGATGCATTAATCAAGCACACAGCATCTGCATTCAAACAGGCACTTACGCCAGAACTCACAGTCCAGCACCTGCTGCTACATAAAAATTGTTCAAATAAAGGAGCACAGAGAAAGAGCAACTTCCCAGAAGGAGATCTTTTTCCTGCAAAAAAGAAGGAACGGAAGAAGTGGCAGGTGAAATAAAAGATTCAGAAAATTCTACAAATGGGTATGAGAGAGAAGAGGTTCTAAGATAAAGAGTATAGAAGGGATCAAACTGCTTTCCATGATGGGGGAATAGAAACTGGGGGGCAGAGGACACACAGTGATCCCCAGTGATACCAATTCAGAGACCAAAGATGACTTCCAACGCTCACTTCCTTAGCAAACCCTCAGACATACCAGTCCTTAACTTTTCTCATGACTTCATTATTTCTAACTTCTCGAGGACCTTTTGAAATTTCAAATGTACTCTGAGTATCCACACTCCCAAATCTGCTCTGTGTGTGTGTGTGTGTGAGAGAGAGAGAGAAAGAGAGAGAGAGAGAGAATGTGTTATCTCCTGGTGGTTTCATGATTTTTTTGCCCTGTCCTTTCCTAGCTTTATACTTCTCATTTCAGTTTAATAAGGACATTGAGAGGGCCGGAGCCTGCTTTGTGCTCTGTGTGAGCGTGTATGTGTGTGTTAAACAATTTCACGGACATCTGTCATGCACAGTTAACTTTGCATTGCTGCATTTTAAGTGGTGGGCCTAGGCTTGGCCGGCAGTGATAAAGTAGCTGGCAGTTTTGAAAAAGCCACAGGATAGCAGAGCATGAATCATAAAACACACTACTGTGTAGCAATATCCAAGTTCATTCAATGCAATGAAGCTATGCAGAGACCCTTTATCCCCAGCTAATTATGTGGAAACGGCTAAGACAATAAAGCATCTGGTGGTCTTTCTTCCCCATTTCAATTTTTCTCAATATTGTGACAGGGGAAAGTGTTGTGCCTTTCCCAGGGTAGTTGCAGTGAAGAGGAGTAAAAGCAAGGTCAGAGAAGAGCAAACAGATGAATTTATAACTTTCTTTTTATTTATTCCTCCCCCATTGTTTCTCTGGAAGTCTTGCTTCAGAGCTGTGTTTTGGGATCACTATTTTCAGTGTGCCCTGCTTGAATCTGCCTCTCCCTCCCCCCTCCTTTAAAAAAAATCCCACCCAAACTGGCACTCAATATCTCTAAGTGGTCTCCAGAAGTCCCTGTTACTGGTGGGACTTTCTCCCCAGAAGCCCCCAGAATCAGCATAAAATTTATACTGGCTCTTTAAGCTAAAGGCAAGGAGCAGTACTTCCGGGATGAAACCCAGTGTGTGATTTCCTTCCTAGGAAGAGGATGAGAATACATTTCCCAAAGAGGCTTGCACCTTAATTGCCATGCACATGGTTCCTTTTACCATTCTCTTGAAAACACACACAAATGCCATGGGCTGTACTCCTGGGGATTTCGCTGAAAGCCCCTTTCTAGTTATGCTCTGTGCAAGGAGACCCGAGCCAGCAACTGATGAGGTGACTAATTGGTACCACTAGCTTAAAAAGCTAATAAGTTAATTAGATTAACTTTGTTCATGTTTGCACAGAGCTTTGAAGAGGAAAACACCACAGTAGTCCTAAGCTTCTAGTGCTGGGCAAAACTCTCTGGAACCTCATGAGTCTGTAGTGATTATGTGCTGTGTTGCTTTGCTCCATTATCTAACTTCTCAGCCATCCCCCAAGTCTTTCTCAAAAGAGAAAGACTTAAAACTGCTAGACAGTGTTTTTATTCTCCTACTTTTCTGAGTATTGTCAGTCATAGCATTCCAGTTGTTTGAACGCTAACTTAAAAATCAACCAAAACCCTTTTCTGTGCAATGCCAGAAATGGTTGCAAGATTACCTGAGTGGCATTGGCATTTGTTTTGGACTGATTAACTTTCCCACATTTTGAAAAAACCATAGATCTCAGAGTGCGATTGTTTCGTGGAATGTTAATGCTAGTTTTGTAGACAATATTGGTGTCCCTTATATCTCTCTGTCATCCATTTCTCAGATATTCAGCAAATATTGATCAGGACATGAGTGATAGAAGAAGATACAAAGGTGAGGACAAAAATCCAGCCCTCCATCCTCCAGATTAAACATCTTAGAGAAGAGCAGTAGAGAATCTGTCTAGTGAGACAGGAGACGTGGATGAGGTGAGTTCCAAAGTGAACCTTTTTTTTCATTCTTTTAGAGCTTCAAACATGAATATAATGAATTTATGTCATTTCACTTCTTATTCCCTAATTCCATCCCTGCCTTTTTCTCACTACAAACCTTCTTCTTCCCTACCACTCTCCCTCTTGCACATCTTTCCAAATGTGTGGCTCACTAAGTTTCATCTGGGTTGTCTTTAGTGGCATGTTCCTGGGTACTTGCTGGAGTGTTAGTAATACGGATATGGGTATATACCATTGGAAAAAGTAGATCCACTTTCCTGGCCCTTCAGCATTACCCCTCAATGGCTCTCAGGGAGTATGGAGCCACTAGAGATCTTTCCCTTTTCCATGTCGAAATTTCGACAGGCCAATGGGATAAAGTCTTGCGTTACCAGCATGATTGTAGGAAGTTCATGGAGGCAGAGATTTGACAACAGAGAAAAAGAAAGATGTGTTTTGGGTAAAAGCAGCAGTAAAAGCAAAGGTTCTGACAGAGGAAAGGGAGTATGGTGTCTGCAGCCAATACAAAAGCATCCAGTATGAGTGGGCAAGGGCAAAGGGGCTGGAAAGGCAGAGTGTGGTGACGTCATGATGGTCTTTCTCAGGTTTGGGGGGTCTCGATTTTGCTGTTTGTTCAGGGAAGTTACATGGAAGGACCCAAACAAGGAAGATAACAGGAAGATGAGTTAAGGCATTTTTTTGAATCAGGAATTTCCAAAGGAAATAATGGTCTCAATCAAAGCAATGATAAAAGGTGATTAAAAATGTAAAGGTCATTTGATGTTCATGAGATTTATTTTTCATGAAAAATAAAGAGCAGTTCCATTTAAAATATACAGGATGGGGCTGGAGACATGGCTCAGAGATTAAGCCTCTGCCTCGAAAGCAGAAGGACCTGAGTTCAGATCCTAAATCCTGCATGAAAATGGCAGTGGCCTGCACTTCTGGCCCTGGAAAACGAGTCTGAGAAATCCCAGAGCAAAGCACAAAGGAGTTAGGGCAATCCAGGGTGATTCTGGAAGTCACCCTTGGGCCTCCACAAGCACACACAGTGCCCTCTGACATACACACACACACACACATACATATACACACACACACACTCACCTACCATATGCATGCAAAAGCAAAAAAAAAAACATGCAGGACAATCTCACAAAGTAACTTTTTTTATTTGTAATTTCATCATCTCTGAATTTGCTAGATATCTTTATGCTTTGCTTAATGGCTATGTGGCAGCTGAAATAAATACTAATGAGAGCTAGAGCATGGCTCTGCTAATAAAGTGCTTGATACACAAGCAAGAGGAACAGGAATTTGGATCCTTCAATCCCATGAAATGCCGGACTGGTTAGGAAGTCCACCTGTAATCCAGCCCAGCAAGGTGGAGCCTGGGAGTCATAAAATTAAATCTGCTTCTGTCAGATGAGAGAACCTAAAGGAACTGATATCTCATGTCCAATGAGCACACCTGGTGCCCATGTTCTGGTCTCTAATACCATGCACCAGTTAAAGAAAAGAGTGCTCTTTGGAGGAAGAGCTGATTCTAAACCACAGCACAAGAGCCAGCTGAAAGATCTCTTCAAAGGTAGTGAAGCCATATTGGTTCACAATCCAACCAATAAAAATATGCATACATGAGATGTGATGATATAATAAATGATGGAACTAATTACTACAGAAGAGGGAAGAGACACATTTCCATGGCAGAAATAATATATTTTCATAGAAGCTATGTTGCTACTCTGTCCACTACATAGAACACCCTCTCTTTATGTGGGTTTCATATGGTGGCCTCTTATATAGTATGCTGGCATGGAAAGGAAAAGAGTAGCTTTCCAATGGAAAACCACTGAAGACCAGGTGACCAAGGTCAACATAGATGTTATAGATCATCTTGATAATATATACTGCAGGTACAATATGATAAAATGGTGCTTTTTCTCTGCACCATTCTTCCTTTCTACAACCCATAATATAAGAGGTCTTATCATCGGGGAAAAAAAGCACAAGACTTAAAGAATGAGGCATCCTACAGATTATCAAACAGTAGCCCTCAACACCAGCAAGGTCATCAAAGTCCAGGAAATCTGAGAACACACTACAGTCAGCAGCAGCTTAGGAAGCATAGTGACTAACCAGTGTGGAATCCTGAATGGAAGTCTGGAACAAAAGCACATTAGAGAGGAACCAAGAAAGTGAAAAAAATGTGTTAGGGAAAAAATAAGGAAATATACATTGGCCATGTGGATCATGTACAATGGTCTTACTTGAAGTAGCTCACATAAACAATTCATTACACCAAGATGTTGACGGTAAGGGAAACCTGGCTTGTGGAGAACATGGGATCTCTCTGACCTATCTTTTCAGCTTTCCTCTAAATCCCAAACTATTTTTAAATAAAGGCTTGGAAAGGTGAGATGGCTCAGATAAAGGTGCTAGTTTGCAAAAATAGTAACAAGACCTCAATCCCTAAAGCCCACTGGATGAAAGGACCTACATTTGTATGTACACATACACATACATACACACACACACACAAAGTCTATTTAGAAATCTCACCGAAAACTATCTAATCAGGCTCAATCCCCCAGTGAATAAGTGTAAAAGACACTAAGGCATATAGGGATATTTTTTTTGTTTGCCAATCTTACCTACTAATGTAACTGTAGTGGTCAAGCTCATGCAATAGCACATAAAAGATGTGAATACTTGTGAATGAAGTTAAACATAAATAAGCAAGCACTTTTAAGGACGTTTCAGGGGCTAAAGTATCTGTTGCCATCTGACTTTCTTTTTCCTCAAATTGTTCTTTGTCCTTCCTGGCATGCCAGGAAAGAACAGTCTTTCTACCAGTTTATTAATGAATAACTCCATGTAGTGACCATTTTTTTCTTCTTCTTTTTCATGTCTTGTGTGCTCGTGTGTGTGTATGAGTGTTCATATGTGCACATGTGCATGTGGAGGCCCCAGACCAATGTGGGAAATAGTCCTCTCTCTTTCTTTCACTTTATTCCCATAGACTAGGTCTCTCAGTCAAACTCAGAACTCGTGATAAGCTCAGTCTTCTAACCAGTTTGTGCTGGGCATCCCTGTCTCTGTCTTCTGAGGCTACATTACAGGTAGAATATCACACCCACCTAGAACTTCCGTAAGTTCTAAGGAAACAAACTCTAGTCCTTTTGCTTGTGAGGCAAAGCACTCTAACTGCTGAGCCATTTCCCAAGCCTTTGATATTTCTTTGTTTGTAAATATGTGTCTTTTCTACCCACAGAACTCACAGACATTATTTCACACAAGATGTACACTGTAGTCACTTTGGGTCCAATTTAACAAGTTCTTTAGGGAACAAATCACCAAGACTCAAAGTCTCTCTACATGACACCAAATGGCTGGTGATTTGATAGAACATCAGATATTCAAAGATCACTGAAAAAATGTAACTATAATTTTTAATCTTTCTACAGCTGATAGCCATTCTCAAGACTAACAGTTTTCTATTTAAAATATTGCTTGTTTTTCTAGTATTTCTAGATATATTTTATTTTTGATCTAATTGTCATAGACTTAGGGCTAAAAGGAGGCTGTAATTTCAAGGTTCTATTCTTCCAGCTGAGTAAACTCATCCTTCCAACTTAGTCTCTGAGAAGTTTAAACAGAAGCATCTGAAAGAAGGGAAGACAGAGAATGATATTGAAACAAAGAGAGACCAGTATGCAAGACTTGGAAATGTTTTCGTGATTTTCTGAATGTCAGATGTTCGGATCACGGTTGGGAGGGGGGCAATGGATAAGAAATCACTTCCTTGTGTCATAGAGAAATAGGTAGTAAACAGAGTGGTTATCAATGGTCCAACTTAGTGACTTTTTTATGAATTGAAAGAAGATCAACATCCTGAATTGTAAGAAGGAACTTAATCATTTAATTCTTGGCAGATGAGGAATTAGTCCAGATGGAAGAAGCATCTTCATTAATATACTTTCTTGACTGAAGGGCAAGCAGGTAGAGCAGGGGGAACAATAATCCAAAGAGTTCAATTTACATCTGTAGTACTTAGATACATAGGTGTCTGTCAACTTGACAGTTAGAGGCTTAACTCTAAAGAATTAGTTAAGGCAAGCCCTGAACAAACCTAGAGGGGATTGTCTGATTGATATGGGAAGACCCAGTCCACAGTGGGTGGAAGGATGAGATGAGGGAAGCTGGTTCATAAATTGATATCATGCAGCGTACTTTGCACAGACTTACAGTCTGGCAAGTAAGGTTTACCCTTCTCTTGGCAACCCTTGTGAATATGATACAACCAGTTCCCTTGCTCCTGATGCTGGTATGAACTTTCCTGTCAAGGTGGATTAAGAACTGTAACTATGATCATGAGAAATAATAAAACCCTTTCCTTCCCCTATGCTCTTTTTTCATGAATTTATTGGCAACATATGCATAACTTGCATCACCATGTACATCTCAAACTACTGTCTACTAAAAAAGTTACTGTGCCCTTTGATCTGGGGGTGGAACACAGGTCTTACACATACTAGGTAAACACTCTACCACTGAACCACACTCCCTCAAGTGGAAAGTAGTGTTTGGGATGCCACCTGCTAGAAAAGGAAATATCATTCTTTGATTTAAAAAGGAAAAAAAAAAAAAAGCATGGACGGTTGAGAAGTGTTTAAAAAAATAAACTTTCCATGGAAAAAGGAAGTTCAGAAACCCACTGGCATCTAACCCAATGATGCTTTCTGGAGCCTTTTAAAGAATAAGATCATTGCCTGAAACCTTAGGAATTCCTGTCTTTGCTGGAAATGTCTAGACTGCCTCTCTTTAGCCTACTATAGACTTCAAGATAGTTGACGCTCTGCTCTCAGGTTGACCATCCAAACCTGAACAGGAAACTAAGAACACTCTTTTCTAACCAATTAGAAGTCCCATACATGGATCTATATACAGATTCCCAGCCCCCTGATTATAAATAAAGTCCGGCAGACCTGTGTGGGGGGTTTTTATCATTCTTCCTCCAGAAGACTTTCCCACCAGTTTCAACCCAACTTTTCTCTATATTTCTTTCCGTCTCTGTGAGTTCTCTTTTGTACCTTTCACATTTCACAGCCCCAAGACAACCTGCATGGGTCATGATGCTTAGGTATGGTGCAATTAGAAAACTTTTAAAGAGGAATAATGACCAGAGGGGAGCCACCCTGGGGAAGGGGGGAAGTTAAAGTTGTTAAGCATGGGCTACAATGGGTCTGAGTGCATTCTCTTTGAAGACTACTTCTCTTTTTGCTAAATTAAATAAATCATAAATTCTTGAGCTCTAGGCATGCACATGGGTATAGCTAAGTGTGTGTATTCATGTGATTATATGTGAATAGGTGTAGAAGAAGCCCTAGCTTGTTGCCTGTGCTTTTTAATGATCCCTTATCCTCTGAGTTCCCTTAGTCTGAATTCTCTGAAGTCATTCCTAACTTCCCATGTGGCAAATCTACTGGGCTTCTCTCCATCCATGCTTTCACTCTGATCAAGGCTAAGCCAGGTTGTGTATGTGCTACTGTCAATCATCTCTTCTTGGAGACTCCTGGTTCATAGTCATTGTGATACTGCAGCCTCTGTTCCACTCTGTCACTAGTCTTTCTCATTGTTCCCTCTACAATTTTTCTCCTATTCTCTAAATGTTAGTGGTATTCCCTTGACGCGTCCAAATCTGCTCTCCACAACATCTGAATTACCTAGTGAACTTTCCAACCAACAGCCCTTTCAACCCAACAAAAACTAAATATTTTTGTAAACACTGTGAACTAATCTCTTGAGATTACAAACTCCGCATCTTATTTTTGAAGTGTGGATACTTTTTTTGTGCAAACAGAACACAAAAAATGTCTGCATTAGCATATAGATGGAGGCTCAGGAAGCTGTTTGATTCTAGATTCAACTTCTCTCTATGATTGTGACTCAGCTTTCTCATCTGTAAAATGGGGATAACAGCATCACCAATTTCCTATAGGACAATGAGAAGTAAGTATTAGTATATATAAAAATGTAGATCAGTACCTGGATCATATTGAATTCCCTCCAATATTGGTAAGAAGAAGCCATTGTAGCATGTTATCATAAAAATTAAAACCATTTATTTACTTCCCTGACTCTGATGCTAACATGCAAAATCCTTGAGAACAGAAGCAAGGTCCATTTGATATTCTACAACCAACTCTTGGCACACAACCCAGATGATGTGTGCAAACTGTTTGTTGATCGAGCAGAGCATTTAGGTGAGAATAAATGGAGAATGAAATAAAAATGATATTGATCTGGGAGTGCATTACAGTTTCCTGCCCAGGCAGAAGTCTGATGTTTCCACAATAAAATTACAAAACTACATAAAAAATAAGATTAAAAGACTAGTAAGAGACTTCCCTGCTTGGAGAGCTGAAGGAACATGCAAATGATGCACACGAGGCATCAGCTAAAAACTGACGCGCTCAAGATGCAGAAGCCAAGGACAGAGGCCAACGAGAACTACAAAAAATAATTCAAACCCACAAGAATGAATCCTTAGGGATATAAAAGACTCAGGATTTGAAATGAATTACATTTAACAAAGATATGTTTTGCGGTTATATCATCATTTCCACAAAGGTTATATTTTTTTCTCTTCTGTTACCTTTTGTTTGCTTGTCTGTCTTTTTGTACTCATGGAAGAGGTGGCTGTGTGTGCAAAGACACAGGTGTAGAGGTCAGAAAACAATCTGCAGAAGTCAGTTTTCTCCTTCTGCCTTGTAGATTCCAGTTTTCAGGCTGGGTAGCAAGTACCTTTACCTGATGAACTAACTTGCCAGCCCTTCACCAACTTTTCTTTAAGATTATTTAGCATAAACATATTATCTTCCAGCTTATTACTTGGAAAAGAAATCTTCCCAACTTTATCTCTCTCTCTGGCATCATAAAACTAGGAAGTAGCTAATATTTACAGACGTATTAAACAAGAGGAAACAGAAATGGAAAAATAAATAGAAGACACAGGAGCATTTGAGCATCCAATTTGTTAGTGAAATCTGAAGGAATTAGCAAATTTCTACGTGAACTCCAGTAAGGAGAAGAAATTATTAAGAAAGTCAAAGATTCTGGGCTGTGCTCATTGGAAAAGCTGGGGTTTTTTTAATATATGGAACACTTCATGAATTTACATGTCACTCTTGCATAGGGGCCATGCTAATCTTCTCTATATTGTTCCAATTTTAGTATATGTGCTGCAGAAGCAAGTGCAAAGCTAGTGTTTTATGCAAATGTTTTAAAGGCATCAGTTTCAGAAGGAAGAAGATGAAGGTGCTTCACCCTTTACAACTATACGTACTTGATGAAAATTCAGGAAAATTCCAAGGCCAAGGACACCTGAACAATTATGGAACCAAGGAAAAGATTGCAAGTAGATCAGCTAAAAAAAAAAAAACTAGAGATGAAGAGAGAATTGGTGCCATGAGGATCACAGAGGGCACCGAAGACAGAAGGGAGTGTCTCAAGCTCACAGGAACACAAGCTCAAGCACATGGCATTGGAGGAGAAAGAATAAAGGAAAAGGCCTCTGACCTTGGAGAAAGTGAAGTTGGGACTTTTCCATAAGAGGAGTAAGTTCATGGGGAGAGCCTGAGCCAGAAGTCAAGAGAGGAGAGAAAAAGAAACCTTAATAGGTTGTAGAAGTATTGTAGAAGTCATGAGATAAAAAACATTTAAACAGGGCTGGAGAGGTGGCTCAGGGGTTAAGCCTCTGCCTTGCAGGCGGAAGGTCCTGAGTTCGGATCCCAGATCCCACGTATAGACGCCAGGCGGAAGCGGGGGCGGCCTGCGCTTCTGGTCCTGGTAGGGCGGAGCCTGTGAATCCTGGGGCAGAAGGAGGTAGAGGCGTCCATGGTGGTTCACGAATTCGTCCGTGGTTCTACGCGCGCACACACACACACACACACACACACACGCACATGCATATGCACACAGTTGAATAAATAATAATAATAAAAAAAATTTTAAAAAAAAACATTTAAACATATGTCTGGACTTCAATTTCAGGCATCAGACCTAATAAGGACTTTCCAGACAGTGTCAGGTCCAGCCTTCCAATATGAGCTAGGAGGAAAATCAGAATGGCAGAATAGTATCATAACTAGTTCAAAATCACACAGCCAGTTAATATCAGGATAAGGATTCTGCTGAAATTTTCTGATATCCCACTTGGGTAGCCATCTTCTGCTCTACAAAACCAACATTAAGCTCTTTGACTAAGAAGCATAAAGAAGATAAATATAAATATCTTGTTCTTAGCTATTTCTTTTCAGCCAATCTGCCAACCCTTATGAAAGTCCAGTGTTCATCCTTTCTTAATTTGCCTGTCATAAACTATTGTTTTTGATGGAAAGGAGAGATTTCCAATGTTTCCATGTATTGGATAAAGACTTCACATTTTTAAATTGATATTAGCCTTGCCACGAATACACAAGGCTCCAAGGAGCCAAATTCATATGTGAAAAGAGAAGCTGCAGGAAATGGTGGGAAATGATTCTTCATCTTGATTTTACACCCATGATTCTGCTCAGTCCATGTGGGCACAAAGGAAGGACCCAGGATCATCTGGAAAACCAGGCTGTGTTAGTACCCAATCCCACAATCTGGGTATCTGGGCAAAGCAAAACATTTTTCCTGCCCTGGCCAAGCTCTTCCATCCAAGCCCTAAACCTGCGGAACTCCAGTTTCTAAAATGGTGACATTGCCAAGTTGGCAGGAGACCATGTGAGGCCTCTGTCCAACAGCAGCAAGTCTGCTCTCTAGGCCTGTCTGATTTAGGCCTTGGGAGCACTAAAGGGCTACATAGGAAGGAGCACTCCCTCCACGCTGCCACCCGGGATTGTCCAATGTACATTGGCAATGCAGTGTCTGGGGGTCGGTGAATGGATTTGCTGGCAAATAGTCCAGATGAAATGGTGATAGATGACTTAAGATACTGTAGTCAGCTACAGTGCCGTGTTTATTACCTCATGCCTTGGCTTGGGTGACTAACCAGATTCTAACAGAAGAAGGTATTCCATCAGCAAGTCATGTCCTGCTTTCCTTGCCCTGACTTGCTTCAGAATCTGAATCCAGACTTTTCTAATAAGACAAGGACTTTTGGTATTTTTTCCTATCTATATTTTCTATTCTCCAGATCCATGTCCCTGAAAGGATAATTGACTTTAACTCTTTCAGACCTAAAGGAAATCACTTCAGAATCACTTGCTTTAAATGCCAGCAAGACAGAGCAGTGGCTAA
Organism: Typhlomys cinereus; assembly: GCA_023101885.1. NCBI lineage: Eukaryota > Metazoa > Chordata > Mammalia > Rodentia > Platacanthomyidae > Typhlomys > Typhlomys cinereus. The sequence continues at coordinate 252,416 of JALPQD010000288.1, forward strand.
AGGTGCCTGTGTGCAATCCTGGCAACCTGAATCAGGTCTTAGGAGCTCACATGAAGGAGAAAGATGAAAATGGTCCGCTTACCTCCACATGCACACTTGATGATGAGCATATTTTCTCTCTCTCTCTTTCTCTGTCTAGCTCTCTTTCTCTCTTCCTCTCTTCCCCCACCCCATATTAGTTAATGAATGTATACAATTTTAGATACATATGTGTATATATATACACATACGCATACATATGTATAATACCTTCTTGAGTCTCTTTGGCCTTCCTACTCCCTCTGTCCCAGCTGGACACGTTGACAGTTGCATCAGGAACAGAACCCATTTTCACCATGACTAAATCCAGGAATAACACCTTAAAGGCTTCTAACACTTAGCTACATTATACCCAGATATTCATTTTTAGTGTTCCTTTCATTTGCCTCCCCCACAATAATAAGTCACAGTATTGAAGCCAAGCTAGGAAATTCTGCCTCTTTACAAAGCTGACACCAACCTCATCAGACTAATAATATATTCAGCAGCCAGTGATACAAAGTGGTCTCTGGGTTCAAAGCTCTGATACATTAGAATATAATTTGGCTGGAGCTTTGCTCTGTATTATAGAGAACAAATGCATTTTTGAATGACTTGAAGAAGAGACCGTGCTATTACTTATCATGGGTAAACTCAAGGAGGGTCAGAGAAGAAACATAGTTCAGATCAGCCTCTAGAAAGTCTATCTCCTTTTTCACATCTGATCCCAGCTCTTATGTCTGTCTGTCTGTCTGTCTGTCCATCTGTCTCTCTCTCTCTTTCTCTCTCTCTCTCTCTCTCTCTCTCTCCCCTTACATTCAGGCCAGGGAATTTGGCTGCCTGCTGGTCTCTACTTCCAACTTGTGAGATTTCAGGCAATTGCTGTATCTTTTCCACCCTCTGTGAATCATGAGAAGTACCACCTCCATTAGGCTGCAGGGTTCTTGGAGCTCATGCTAGTTCATGTGCTGCTGTTGGGGTGGGAGAGGTTTGTTTCTCAGAAGATTGGAATCTGGTCCACTTTCAAGACTCTAGAGATAGCCAGGGAACAGCAGCTTTTCTGCTTCCGCACACCACACTGACCAGAGGCCTGTGTGCATAAGCCTTGTCATCTTTCCTTGTCTATTTTATATACAGATTCAAGTCAACAAGAGAATCCATGTAAGTTTTTTACTGAGGACCTTGAGTTCCTACTTCTCTCAACCAATTAAGCAGTATATTTAGAGAGAAGGCAAATATGCCTTGGATATTCTTAGCCAAACCCTACAGAGGAAATTGCTTAGCACTGCATTCTATTTGCAGTCCTCTCTTTCCTAATTAAACTGGGTGAAAGGAGGATTTGGAAAATTGTATAATTATGTGAAAATCAATCTCCCTTATTTTGATAGACATTGATACATTGTAAAAAAAAATGACTGGAAGTCCACTTTTATTTTTTCTATGTTAACATCCTGCAAGTCTAGCCAACTTCCAAATCCAGATCATAGCAAACCTTGCTGGCATACATTTGTAGAGACCTGGCGACCCTCTGGGAGGCCCCACCCCAGCCATTCCTACAAGCAGTATTATAGTCCTCAGAATGAGCTCTGCCCACGCTGAGTTTCTTTTACTGCAGAAACAGTCACAGTCCATCTGCTGTGCAAATACACAAATACAAAACCATCACCTATTTCTTTATGAGTTAGTCCCCACTAGGATACAGTGGCCCTTTCACCTTTGAGATGAGGAATGAATGCTGGAATTGTAAGTCAGGCTCTGGAGTGAGGCCTTTCCGGGACAAGCAGTGGAATCCACCTTGGACCCAGAAAGCCACCGGGCCTGTGGTCCCTCAGTGAATTCAGGATCCAATGCAAAAATGGCATGTGCCAGTACCTTCCCTTTCAGCTTCTGCTGTCTTTCATTCCCAGAAATGAGCAATGGATCACTTCCATAGCCAGCACATCTACCCCTGCAAATCCCTAGGCATTCTCCTCCAGCCACTGTACTAAAGCATAATCTCAAGAACATGCATGAAACATCCCAGGAAAGTTCTTTCAACTCTTAACAGTAGTTATCTCCGATATGCAAGATACTCCACACAAGTTGGGGCCGAAGTAACTATAATAGGACTTTGCATGACTTGCGCAATGACTGGCGTAACATTGACTCTCGAAAGTCTAGCATGGATCACAGGCACTAGGATCCTTAGAAGCAAGGGATTAACAGCCACAATAGTGTTCCTATACTGCAGGGGAACACAAAAAGGGCTCTAGGCAATGCTACTGAGTCCTTATACCTCATTAGAGTAGAAGACCCAGAGGGAAGCTTGACATTCACACTAAAGGATGCTCCAGGGATGGGGGGGAGGGAGCAATAGAAGAAAGGGATGGAGAGGGGAAAGGAAGGGGAAAAGGGGGAGAGGGAGCAAGGGGGTCCGGGAAGGGGTGGAGGGAGGGAGGAGACGGGGTACCTATTAAGTTTGTATGAATGGAAAAAATAAATTAAAATAAATTAGTTAATAAAAAACAGTAGTTATCTCTGGAGAAAGAACTAGATGCTGAAAACAAGGATGTCACAATGAAGATAAAGAAGGAGGAGGAGGAGAAAGAGCAGGGACTGTTTTCAAAGAGGTCCACCTTATTTTATATAGAAACCAAAGAAGCACCTAGTTTCAGAACAGATAAACTTCTCTGTGTTTTTTAAAATCAATTTTCAGTGAAATGGCCATGGGAAAGGTCAATTCTAACCACCTGGAATACAGAAATTTTTACATGTTTACAATGCAGATTTTTATGTATCCCATTAGCTTAACTATCTTCTCCTCCATCCATACTATCTTTAAGTAGTTTCTCCTCGTTCTCTGTTGATACATCCACAGAGATGGTCTTCTTCAACATTTTGTCTTTATTCTCTCAAATAACGTTCTCCATCTTCCATTCTTGTATCTAACTTATTTTCCTATTTAGTCACACTCACTAAGTACTCACTATACTCTTTTTTATTCATTGAAATGCTTATTAAATGCCACCCACTCTGAGCACTCATACACTTATTTCAAAAGTCCTATAAAGAACCATTATCATTTCCACTTTGCAAGTGAGAAAATGAAACATTACACAGAGGAAGTAAGTTGCTCAGCTGGGCAGTAATGTAGATCTGCACATTAAGAGTCTGTGTGTTCACACGGTAAAGTGCTGTTCTGACCTCGCCCTTCATATTTCGATTCATTTTTTCAAATTCCTGCTCATTTCTAATGTCCTCATCTTATTACTTATCTTTGTCCTTTTCTTAATACTGTTTACTCCATCATGTCACTCCATCATTTTTCTTTTCTTAGCTTAGTAGATCCAAGACACTAATAGGGAATCCACATTAGATCTACCTTTCACACTGCATCATACCAAGCACATGGCCAAGGTGACAATGACCCTAGACTAGTACTTGGTAAGTGTTAACAAAAGATAAGGCAGAGGTCCATGATGATGCCAGTCTTCATTAAAACAGAACAATGGAGGCCATGGTTTGGCCTAAAGGTGGGAGAGCAATCACACAAGAATGAAAGTTAAAGTAGGAAGAAATTATTGTCCTAGCCACTAGCTGCAAAGACAGGGGCAATCTCCACAGAAAAGCCCAGGGGACAAAGAGAGAGCAAACCTTACAGCCTTCCAGTGTGAAGGAAATTTCTCATCATGTAACACAATTATATGTCTGGGGTCAGGTAAATACTGCTACTGCCGGCAGTAGAGATAGAGAGGCAACTGGTTGCAGCTACGGAGGTGTTAAGCTAACAAAAGGGAAGTGATTTCTTTCTTTCTTTTTTTTTAAATCATGACAATATGGTCAGAATCGCTTATGTTTGAAAGTTATATTTGTTTCAAAGACCAGCAAATATCTTTACATGGTAGTGGTAAGAGAGGGATTCAATGACTTACACATCAGAGTCCAGTTAGGGTTGATTTATTAGAACATAGACTTTTTTTTCTCATGAAATGCAACTTTCACACTTCAGAGAAATACAAACATTATCCTCTTGGGAACATTTTTATCTTTAGGTCCAAAACGGAAAGTTATAAAACTGATTGACACAAAATATCCATCTGCGATCAAGCTGTTCTTGATTTACAGACATCACTGTATTTCCCAGAAGGTTGATATTGACATGACATCATCATTATTAAGTTACCAGCAGAGGAAAACAGAACTTAAAAGAAGATTATCCAGCCTTCAAAATTAAATTTCTATGTAAATCTTGTTCCCACTCTCACACCTTATAAACTATACACTAAGAGAACAGTATATGTAGTTAAAATTCACATTCGAAAAGCTAAAGAAAGAAAAATATTTGTCTGAAAACAGCCTGCCTGTGTGTCACATAGCCCAAATAAGCTGCAGTGACTCCGTGTGTGTTTGACATCACAGCATCTCAGATCATCAAGAATTCACTGCAAAGAGATCCTCCACGAGAAACTCATCCCTGCCCACACCGTTTCCCAAGGGCAAGCCCAGTGTGTGATTTTAATGCATCCATTAACAAGGGAGGCTAAGGATACCTTCCTATGTTTCTCATTATTTAAAAGAACAAGTTAATCTCCCCCCTTGGGGGGAAGGGAGCAGCAGTAAGACTGAGAAGCACAGATCCTTTTAAATAGTTCTTTGCTCAGCCTTCCCTTGTTGACAGGTCTTGCTTTCATAATGTCATTGCTATGACTCTTGGAGCAAATTTTAGCCGGGTAGAGTTGGCGGATGGAAGGGTGGAGATGAGCAGGGAGAAAAAGCTGGGAACCAACTGCAGGGCCGGAGGGAAGGAAGTCAAGCCCGTGATGTAAAGGCAAGACTTTTATCAGATGTATCTCTTTGCCTTCTGGAGTACCTGTCATATCACACAAACTGCTCCTGAAGAGCCCTCCATTTACCCTCTCCCCTAATTAAATGTGCACTTCATTAATGTAAATTGGGGGTTTAATGCTCTTGTTGAAATTCTGAAGAAAGTGCTATGGCCTTGCTAAATGCTTAAGCATCATTGCAAATTAGATTAGGGACCAAGAAAGGCAGTAAAATTAGAATGATAATGGCTGATGTGGCTTCCTGACAGGCATGACTATTCAGGGATCAATGGAACGGGAGAACAGTTTCCCGAGCCCAGAGTGAAAGGCAGGGACAAACGTCAGCCTACAGATGTGGCTTTTGGAAGCACTTTCAATTAGTTTAATTTGGTAAATGGTGAGGATTTAGAAGCTCTCAGCCAGTCATACAAGACAAGAATACATTGCAATGTTTTTCAACTTTTTAACATAAAATAGGATTGGCTTCAGATTTGCATTTCTCGAACAAGAAGATCGAGTGGGGTGGAGCGGGGCGGGCGGTGCAGGGAAAGTTTCCAAAGTGTTTTTTTTTTTTTTTAACCAACTCTGCTTTTGAAAATGGAAATGACTTTTACAAGCTTGGAACAGAAACTCAGCAAGGAGTGGGAAAGAGGAGAGTAGAGCTGGGGGAAATGGAGGGGAGGATCCCCCGCGCGGCCTTGACTCCATAGAGCCTAGGTGGGCTGCGCCCAGTCAGGAGCAAAGCGAGTAACATGCTCAAATCCATCCCTCATTTCAAATAGAGATAGATGTTTTCACCTTTTTAAAAAATTGACGCTATGATTCGGCTACAACATCTTTTCTGCTCCGTCCTCTAAACACACACACACACACAAACTCACTCTCTCTCTCTCTCTCTCTCTCTCTCTCTCTCTCTCTCTCTCTCTCTCTCTCTCTCCATCTCTCTCTCTCTCCCCGTTTCTCTCTCTCTCAATTTGATTCCACAGCAAAAGCCTGGTAAGGAGAATTTCCTTGCCGTTTCCTCTAGTCCTGGCCCTAGCTCAGGCAGGATCCAGGACCCCGACGCGAGCGCACCAGCAGCCGCTCCCGGGACGCGCTCCTCTGTGGCTAGGAGCTTCGCGCTCTTTGGGGGTAACTACTGAGTACGCCTTTCCCTTTTTTGTTCCCTCCTGCTGACTCCACTCCACTCCCAGACCACTGGTTCGTCGCTGGAAAATAAATTGGCGCCGATCTAGTGAAGGGGACGTTTACAGGCAGGGCGGCGCCTGGGCACAAAGACCTTCTTCAGATCCACACATCTGACTGCAGCCCCCTCCCCGTGTGCGCCCCGGGCTGTCAAGCTCCACTTGGACCTCCTCCCCAAGCGTCTGCATCCTTCATGAGTGAAGAGGAAGGAGATGATGCGTCAGAAACTACAGTAAATACTGCCGAATCCCCGGTGGCTTGAAAACCAGAGAGAGGTTCAACCTCATGAACCCGCCACGATTCTCCCGACACTGGCCAATATGCAGGGTCACGTGCACAGAAAGGAAGAAAGCTGTCCCCAGAAGCAGTGAAAAACCACCAGGGCCGCGGTAAGCTCTGGAGCTAGTTTGCCTGCTGAATACCGTGAGCGAGCACTTACTCAAAGAGGCTGGTAGCAGACCCTGGTGTCTCGAACAAGACACTCACCATTCGTGGGTTTCATTCTGCCTGGTTTCATACAGGCTCACTGAAACAAGAAAATCCAAAGTCAATGATTTCGATGAAGTTCCTAAAAATGGTGACAGTAAAATCTAACATTTGATAGACCTTTGTTATTATTCTAAAAGCACAATTTCAATAACTCATTGGATCTTTTTTTAAAAAAATGGAACTAGAAAAGAAAGGAAGAATTTTTCTTATTTTACAAATAACAGAAATAAGGTTCAGAAGCATCAGGTTACTTCCCCAAAGACTCAGAGGCACTGAGCTTCAAAAGAGGAATCAAAACAAACGCCTTCTTTTTCTAACAAGTACAGTGTAGGTGCAAGGTGGATGGGTGGCTTTTGTGAAGAAGGTTCTAGTGATACAGAGGTATACAGAGAAGAAACTAAACTGCCCAACAGAAACTGCTGGGAATCTTTGTCAAACTTTCATGCATTTTTGCAAACAGACAGATAATACAAAGAAGAGAAAAATGTGATAAAAAATCAGGAGGAGGAGCGAACACACACTGGTTTCTGACCATGCACAGAGCATCTGGGATATTGTTTACATCCAGTCTTTCATTCCCTAGGACAGCCAAGTGCATGCAGCTTATGGATGAGAAAAATGGGATTTGGAAAGATTAAATCCTAATAGTGAAATTCATACAACCATAACTATTATAAAAATGTGATCGGAGTGGTTGTTAAAGTGGTTAGCAATAACACACCATGAACACATCTTTCATATGTCTATTTCATGTTTCACAGCTATGTATTTCACAGCACTGTGATTGAATGAACAAATTCCCTATGGAAAGACCGTTCATATTTTAATTTTTCCTCTTGTAGGCAACGCGTGGTTAAAAATTATGTTTGCATTTATTTAATAGTGTATGTAATTGTATGTAAATGTAAGTGTATTGTAATATCATATATGTGGTGGTTGGCGGATAAGACTCGGAGAGTGAACTCAAGTTGTCAGGCTTGGTTGCAAGCATCTTTACCCACTGAGCCATATCAACAGCCCTTAGCAAACATTCTTCCACAATTCTCTGGTAGACTCCACAGAGTCTTTAGACATAGAACGTGCTTACTGTGAAGCAAAACTCAGGTCTTCCAATCTGTAGCTTCACTGCTTGCTCTCAGACTGTGGCCTGGATGATGAGTATAAACATACCAGCTGAGGATCTGGAAGCAGGCGGCATAGGTCTTTACTCCGTGATCAGGACTTCAAGACAATCCATATCTAGACTTTTTCTCTGCCTCTCCAGACACTCAGAGAATTTTCTGAAACTGTAGTCCCGGTCCCCAAAGAATAATGACATGGCAGTGTTATGAGAACTGGTGGCTTCCATTCTTCCTGGAAGTTCACAAACAATTCATTGAATAGCAAAAGAGTCAGCTCAGTGAGTTAGTTACACTTGACCCTCAGAAGCAAACAGACAAGGGAGACAGAAATGAAGCAATTACAACAGTGCATGATTAAAACCAAATCCCATAGTCCTCACGTGCCAAACAAATTGCATTCAGTCTGGTGAGTTGTACCTACCTTCCGCAGGCAGACAGCTGAAAATATTCCAAAGACCTAGCTAGGTTTGCTCAGCCTGAAAGTAGGTAGTCTCTAGCTGTTGTAGGACTTAGTTCTTGCCAGAGAGCCCTTCCATATAACTGTCTTCCCCAGACCCTGCGGCCTCTCCCTGGCCCACCTCATTAAGACAAAGGGTGATTGCAGTTTCCCACTCACTGTTGTAAGAGTCCCATTCAAAAAATCTTGTACATAAGCCATTATTAAACTGTACTCAAGCTATCCAGTGAATAAGAGACCTACTTCCTGCCATGTTCTTGACTGACTAAATACACCCCTGCAATGAAGATAGAGGACAGCTGTGTGGGTGGCCCACTTCCCAATCATCTCCTTACCCCAAAACCTGACTGAAGCAGGAGTCTTAGCTCCAGGAGAAATGCACAGCTCTGGACATTGGCTCCTTTCCTTGCTGGCACAATGATCTCGAAGGGACATATCTCTGTCAGTGCCAATTAGAAACGTTCAGTTTCATTTCACTTTAATTTGCAATAAATATGTCTACTCTTATTTTTAATTTTCTAAATAGATTGGTTTGGCAAGGCTACTTTGCCAGCTCAAAGGTTAAGTTCCTGATTGAAAATGTTAATATCGAATTCATTTTCTCAACCTTTGATTCTCTAATTTGGTGAAATGATTTTTTTAGATAGACATCAGAGATCTGTAAATATGGGAAATGTTCTCTACATGAGCTGAGTAAACCCACTGAGGGTCAAAGACTTACCCAACTGGATGTATTGTAATAGCATCCTTTCAAACCCCACTAGAGCATTCCTGTTGCTTGCTCAGGAAGTGAACTGTCTCCCAAAAGTAGTTTTTTGTATTTTGTGAGACTCTTCCTCCTTCGGTATTCAAACCACTCCCGGGTACTTTCCTAATTTTTTTTTCAACATGTCTTGGCCTAGAGCAAAATAATTTTTTAAAAAATGGAAACCTGTAATCATAGTCACTTCCTGAAAGAAAAATGAATGATAGAGAGAATGGGTGAGAAGGAATATTGCTTTCCATGAGTCATTTTGTAACTTGTGACATTTATTAGATGTGAATTTATTAGCCCACTTGAAAACTAAGTCAGTTTACTTGGACGATGAAGAGAACAAATTATTATTTAAATTCTGGGCAACAATGAGATATGCCCTAGAAACTGCATGTTGTGGAGCACCCCCAGGCACTGTGGGGGATAGAAGGGCAGAATGTGGAGGGGAGAGAAATGTCCAGAACCAATGATAATCCAACAAGGAATGTGTGAAGCCAGAGAACAAAGAGTGAACTCAGAGGAGAGAGGGAGCCTCCTGCCAATGGCGTTTACCGAGCTGCTGTTAGCAGATGGTTAGAGCCTGGAAAGATGCACCAAGGGAAGGAATTTCAGCTGTGACTTGAGAAAGGAGACAAGGAGGATGTGGATGTCTTGCTTCTCTCACTGGAACACTTGGCCCCTCCCAGCCCTCCACCGTGGCGACACCCGGCTTTGTCACAGAAAGCCTGTTTATAATAATTGTGCCTAGGTGAGTATCACATTTTAGTTTTCCCATAAACTATTTCCTTAAGTCTCAATAGCACGTCCCTACTACATAGCTAATGAGCCGACAACGGAAGGACAGCAGAACCGAATGGCATTTTAAAGGTGACATTATTCTGCATCACACAGACCTGCAACCTACAGAGAAAAAGGCAGCAGAAATCTGAGGTCCCGTGCTTCCCATACTAGGGAGCAAAGTGGAAGCTGTCTTCATGTCGACGTTGTGGGCTCTATGGCAACAGAATAAGTTGAAAGATACCTTAAATTAGCATTTGACTTGTATACACTTATTTTCTCTATCCATATGCAGTAATCAAGTATATAGAAGTCAGCTGCGCATACGCATCTGAAAACATATTGGGAAAATGCTTTATAACTGCCGTTAATTAGCATCGCCAAGCCAATTTTTTACTTATTATTGTCACATATCTATTCTTATTTATACCCCCAGTATGCCAGAGCCTTTTTCATGGGGTGTAGCCTGTGTGGCAGAAAGGGGACCCGCTGGAAGTCTGCCAAGTTACTAAGCTGTTTACCCTTCATTCTGAACATACTTGAATAGATGGGGCTGGTAAATACACACAGGAAACTCAAATGCACCTTAGGAGATAACTAAGGATATGATGTCATAAAGGCCTTAGGCAGGCACATCTGCCCAGTCCAGTAAGCTGTATGTGAAACGGAAAGAAAGACTCATGGACAATAGCCTTGTGTTTCCTGTGTGTAACACAGAAGTAACTTCATCTTTCACCCCCCACTGTGCTTCACTACATGCGTGCCAACTACCCTTACCCATTCCAGAAGCAGCCTTTGGCTTCTGAGTTCTCCGAGTCTAGGCTGGACCTGAATGATGAGGTGTGGGCCTACAGCTCCCTCTCACTTATTCAGCTGTTAAAGCAGCTTAAACCCTCATAAGCACGTTAACATTTGGGTGCCAATAACAGATTGACCTTTATTCATAAAGTGCAGATAGTTGGAAGTTGAACAGATTGGTTGCCAGCTATTGCCTTTTATGTGCCGTTTAGGGCTTTGATTTCGCTCTCCTTTCTTCCTTTAATCTGACATCACTGGCTTGAATGGAGTTTGCAGTCTGAGTAAACAGGGCAGGAGGAGGCCTCTGCTTTTGTAGCCTAGTTAGTTTGCGCCGAGAGGAGACTAGAGTGTGACTTTCAAAGATGTGCCTTCGGAATTAAAGAATTTAAGAATGGTTTAGAAACCTCAAAACTGAATGAGCCCTTGGGGGAGTTCAGAACTGAAGTCTCTGTAGTCTTTTGCATCTGAAATTGGCCCTGTAGAAAGTAGGTGGGAATGTAAGAGGGATTTATAGTAACTCTCTGGAAGGTTTTTTGCTCTGGATTGCACAAAAGGGCAATCCAGCAAGCACGGAGCCTGTGGATGGGAAGGGGCACTGCTCTCCAGGGCCCAGTAACTCTCTCCTACCCAGCTGGGAGTGTTACACAGGTCTGGAGAGAGTGGTGACATTCTCTTTCCAACAAGTGTGCTTCTTTCAAGCATTTCACCGAAACAGCTCCAGAGTGCAGGCTTTTTAAGATGCTCTCCAGCATCAAGTGAATGTGAGATTTTTTTTTCTGATTTATCTTGACAATGCCTTACTTTCAGCAGCTCACCCTACACCTGATAACAAATGGAGATTCTTTCTAGCGTTTTCATAGATAGCCTGTGTATACAGAAACAGTCACTTGTGCCTGTTTAAAAATGGTGGTGCCCTGAGTGAGTCACCCGGAAATGGAAGACGTGGAGCCCTCAGGAGTCCTTAAGACTGTAGTAGTTTCTGCACCAATCCAGTGGGTGAACTTCCTTAAGAAGCTCAAGCATGCATGCCAGGGTTCAGCAAGTACTTAGCCAAACTTAGTTATGGCATTTTATGTACTTCTAATGTTAGATCTTGGTGCTGCAGTAAATCTATGTAAAGAATATCACAAAAAGATCAGGAAGCAGTCAGCAGTGGATTCATCCCACAGCTAGCCTCAGAGAGACACCACTGTGTTGTCATTGTCCATTGAGTTCATATGTAAAGATTAATTCACTATCTCCAGCCACATGGTGATTGTCTTGCAGCAGTAAACCGAGTTTCTCTTTCTTTTGTACTCCCTGGTCCTCTGAGAAAAAGTGCTGGACATCAAGTGGCTGTGTAAGAAATTGGTGTTCCGTGTATTCTCTTCTTCCTGGTGGGAAACTGCCTCCTCCCGCCATAAACACAACATCATCTTTCACTCTATCAGTCCCTCCTTCAACCTGTTAAGAAGTCCCAGTTCTTACTTAACTCTCCTGTGCATCCTGTACTGTACTCACCTTGTCACGAAGCTCTTTCAGGTATCACCAGTCCTTCAATGGAGAACCACTCACACTGCGTACCTTACCATGCCCCTCAGGGCCTAGTCATTCTGCAAATTAATGTTTCCCAACAGTTCCCAAACTTCCAGAAATTCTTCAGTAGGGATGTAGGGGTAAAAAATATTTTTTTAAAAAAGAAGCAAATGTTCACAATGCTTTGTTTTGTTGGGAATTTTTGGTTTTATTTTGTTTTGTTGTTTTGATTGTGTTCACAGGAAAACAAAGGTTCAGCATACTGGCTGATTGTGCCACCATCTTGCCTGACTTCAGCCTGTGAAAGGATGGTTTTAGAGGCTATATGGGTGGATCAGAGCTGCTATAGGGGGTGGGGGGAGACAAACTCCTCAGCCTCTCTCAGCTACTCCCAGTGCTCATTTCTCCAGCTTTCAAATTGCTAGTGTCAAACTTCTTCCTCCTTTTCATGGTTCTAGGGATGAAACCCAAGGCTTTATGTTAGACGTGTGTTAGGCAGACATTCTGCCACTGAGCTATATCTCTGGACTCTAATGTCTGACTTTAGAATAATATCAATAGCTTCATAATTCTGTTTTTGAATCCTGGAACAAAGTGCAGAAAACAAACAAAAAAGTCAAAATTACATATCAGAAGGTAAACATGCATGTGATGGTTACTCTTTGTAAACTGAGACAGGATATATAGAGAGCTCTGGGTAACTGGGAGAGGTTTAGCTTCAAGGGGAAGATCTGCTTTGAATGGGGATGGGACTGTCCTATGGGCTAGGTAACCAGACTGAATAAATAGAGAAAAGAAAGAAAAAGCAAACTGAACCCTTGCATTCTTCTCTCTCTGCTTCTGACCATGGTTGCAAAGTGACTCAATGTCTCATACTACCTCATCCACTGTGCCTTCCCCACCATGATGGAGTGCATTACTTCAAACCATACGCAACTCTCCCTTCCTTAACTTGCTAAAGTTCAGATCCTAAGAAAAACTCTACCTTCCAGGCCTTTGGAGTTCCTCCAAAAAAAGGACAAAAGGCAGGAACAATCAAACTCATCCTTTTTTCCAGGCTTCATGACTTCCAGTCCCCAGATTACCCCAGGACAGGGCACTGTGTTTACCCTCAGTGACAACTTATTTCTTTTTCATTGTTTTTCTTTTCAAAGCTTTTCCTTCCATCATCAGAGATTGTCATGCCAACTAGCTTTAAAGCCAAGTCATTTCAATAAAGGAAAGATTTCAAAAAGATTATGGATGAGATTTTAAATGTTCACTAAAAATATACACAAAAAGTCTTCATTGTACAGGAGGAAATGATTTCAGAAACATCTTTAAATAAATCCTCAGTAACAGAGACTTGGCAGGACCAGGGTCTCTAGGCAGACGTCCTGGGAGAGTATACTTTTTATGCATAGGACTGTCTGTGCTGATGGGAGTTCTGAATCTATAGATGGCTTTGTACTCCTGAAGCTCCTATTAATTAGTAGCTGATGATGTACAAAGGAAGTAAATTTTGTTTGAATTTAAAAATGACCTTCATTTTAATTCCATTTCTTTTGTGAAAATCTAAGACTTCTAGGACAGTCCCCAGACCATGTTAACGGCTCCAACTATCACATAAAGTGCCTTCATTTTTTTTTTGCCCCTTTGCTGAACATAGAACTATAGTGAACTTAAAGTGCTTCTAACGGAAGAACAGACAGAAGAATATTTAGATTTTTGGACATTTTTATCAGGCAACATATAGCAATTTGTATTTGTATCATGATTTGTATTATGATTTGTATATGATTTGTATTATAATGAAAAGCAAATCACTTAAGAACTGAGCAAATGATCGATATATAATTTTTATAACTTATTGCCATTGTGTGTATATGACATTTGTGTGTGAATATGCAGGCCATGATGCATTATGGAGAGCAAAAGACAACTCTGTGGTGTCAATTCTCTCCTCCCACTTTTTCATGTTCTAGTAATTCAAGTTCTGGTCATCAAATTCAATCCCTCAGTCTTGCAAAACACAAGTGCCTTTACCCTCTGAACCATTTCACCAGCCCTTGAAACATGTTCTTAAGGCTCTGAAGCAAATATGCTTAGTGCTAGAGGATCCTAAGTAGTGTGGAAATCAATGTCTGGAGAGAATCTATGCTTAGCAAACTTTTGTTGAATGAATGAATGAATCTAGTTGGATGGATGGATGGATGGATGGATGGATGGATGGATGGATGGATAATTTTCTTGAGGTCACCTTATTTCAGTCAATGCAAGTATTTCACTTGTAACCTTCCAAAATCATCTCAGTAGTAGATTTGGGGAGTTGCTGCTGTTGCTGTCTCTGTTAACAATGTTGAATAGTCAGCTGTGAAGGCATCCCTTGGCCACCCAGCAGAAAACACATGTTCAGCCACACTAAAGGAATAGGCCAGGACATGCCTGCTTGGCCACCAAACGTGTCAGCATCTGAGTTACTCTAGCACAGGCCAGTGAGGACCTTGCTCACTGGAGCTCTACTAGGTCAAAGGAGACAAGGACATTACCACCCAACTTTCGTCATAGCTACTTTAATAAAGTAAGAATTCTACTACATCTGGGCTCCTTCTCCCTTATCCATCACTGTTTTATAAAGGTAACTGTCAGTCTCATGCCATCCCCATTCCATTTTCAGAGATGGAAACGTGGAGATACATTCAAGGATGAACATCCCAAAGTACTTGAACATTTAATAACCAAATCACAATGTCCTGTTATCTACAGTTCCCTTTCACACATAAGCACATACATACACATACAAACAAACACACACACACCCACACCCACACCCACACACACACACACACACACACACACACACACACACACAACAGACTACTCAATGAATGAGTGAATACTATGTGTTATAGATGCTAATCAAGCATGAAACTTACATAATTCAGTTCACTTAAGATTTAACCAAACTGATACTTCTACAGTCTAATGGAGCGTGGGAGAAATGAACTGAGCAAAATAATATCATTCTGTGTGTCTGCCTGTTTTTTTTTTTTTTTGAGGCACGGTTTCACTATGTCACAAGTTGACTTGGAACTCACCATGGAGCCCAGGTTGTCTCAACCTCATGGAAATCCTCTTGCCCCAGACTTTAAGAGGGTGCATTACACACATGAGCCACCATACTGGGCTAAAATAACATTTATTAAAATAAAAAATATCTTGACGACCTTAGATCTATAAATCTGGACTCTGAGTCAATCGCCTTCTCAAATCTTCAGCTGAAAGAACCCACAGTTCCCAGGACCCTGGGGTGTAGAGTAGCACAGGGGTTCTTGAGGTTGTGATGCCCCTGTCCTTGTGGAAGGAAGGGGCAGAGGGAATGGAAACTCACTTTCTGCAATCCACCCTTTGGACCCAGCAGCTATAACCCTGGTTTTCTTCATTTCGGGGCCATTCCTCAGTCCTCTTAGGGATGGATCCAGAATTACTCCAAGGGAGTTTCAGACAGATTCTTCTTTTTCTCCAATGATTCTATTTATATTCTTTTTTTCTTAGGACCAGCTTTGTGAACAAAAAGAGATTAAAAACAAAACATTTCATGGTATAATTCAAGAAAAATGCCTTTTCCCTCTGAGTGACTTCATCCAAAAATTAGAGATTCATTTGCATTAGCATGTAAACATCAATGGGAAAAGTGATGGAAGTTTAGTGTTGCAGTTCATCCACACAGTTGCTGACAAATGACCATCAAAGGCTTAAGGGAACAAGGGATTTATTTTCTCTTATGATTCCTGGTTACAGTTCTCAGTCCAGCTTGACGAGATAGCAGGCACCAACACCAGGGCCAAGGGAACTGGCTACACCATTACCACATAAATGCTGAGACAGGGACAATCCTTATTTGCCAGACCAGCATGTCTGGCCAAGTATACAGAAGGATGCCAACTTTCTCAACAAGCTCTTGGTATTTTATTCCAGGGCCTAGTCCTACCCACCATGGCTAAGCCTTCCTCATCAGCTAGACAATCTCCTACAGGTTTGCTCTGGGCCTAACTCAACCATTAATTCTCTACACATGTGCCCAGAGCTCAAACCCACAACTGTCAAGTTAACACCTGTGCCTAGCTATGACACTCTACCCCTTGTCAACTTGACACAAAAACATAGCACTTTTAAACTGTAACCTTCAATCCTTGTCCACACAGATGTTAAAAGTTATCTTTAAAAATATAGATATATTTCGGGGTTGGAGTGGTGGCTCAGGGGTTAAGCCTTTGCCTTGTAGGCAGAAGGTCCTGAGTTCGGATCCTAGACCCCATGTATAGATGCCAGGTGGAAGCAGGGGCGGCCTGCATTTCTGTTCCTGGTAGGGCAGAGCCTGTGAATCCCAGGGCAGAGTAAACAAGGAGGTGGTAGAGACGATCCATGGTGGTTCCCAAATTCGCCCGTGGTTCTACACACACATACACATACATACACACATTCACACATGCACAATTGAATAAATAATAAAAAATATTTTAAAAAATATAGATATGTTTCATAGATAAATTTGAAATATTCTCTCATTAAAACTTCAATTCCAACATTTTAAAAGTTCAAAGTTTCTTAACCTTAAGAAAGTATTAAATAAAAATAATTAAATACTTTTAAAACAGATAAAACATTAAAATAAAAGTATCTTGATGTAATAAGAAAACATTTAAATTAAGATCCAAGTCCAGCAAATTACCACATCCTGTACTTCAATATCCATCTTCTGTTGCTCATCATGTAGTCAAGGTGGCTCAAAGATTCTAGGCATTCCCAGTCCCTGTTTGCAGCTCAAAGTTGTAAAAGCAAAGTTTCTCTGAACCAGGCTGAATCTCCACTCACAACCGTCCTAAGAACACATCCCATGATTCTAGGCAACTCCAGCAGTACTCTGGGTTCACCTCTGCAGCTATAAGCTTCACTTTCTCTCATAGGAACTCAATGCCTGCCACTTGGTGCCAAGCTTTTGCCACTCTCCATGAACCCTTCAGTAATACACCAAAACCAGTATCACCCGAGGAACACTGCCAGATTCCAAAGTGAGGTTGAAACATAGCTTGGTCTACTGGAGCTATAGCTATACCAACTTTAACATGCTGACGTTAGAAAAGCCTCTTTTCTAGGCAGCCAAACTTGCAAAGGACAAGAAACAGCTTTAACTTAGGCTTTTGGCTCCTGAAAGAATCTGGGTTTTCAAACCATGAACTTGCTATATGGTGGTTTCCAGGTCTTCCACTGTCCCAGTGCAAGCCACTAAGTTTTCTTCACTAATACTCATTTCTTCAACAGCAGCAGATATTCTTCTGCCTGCCCTTTGCAAAGCTTCATGGCAACCAACACAGCTTTCCACTATCAAGCAAACTAATCCATCATGTTCAAATTCAACTTCAACAAAGTCCTTGTCCCCTTCATCAGAAACTGGGCCCAAACAATTCATTACTCTTTCGGCATCTCTGTTTTCCAAATGGCCCACCAAACTCTGAAGAACAGTTTTTGTAATCCACAAAGTGAAAATCTTCAAGCATTTCCAACTTTGTCCAGCGAAACCATTCAAAAGCCACAATATCCACATAGTAAGATTTATCAGCAACACCCCACTCCCGGGACCAAATTCTGTTGCTGTATATAGTTGCTGACAAATGAACATAAAAAGCTTATGGGAACAAGGGATTTATTTTCTCTTATGATTACTTGCTTCAGTTCTCAGTCCAGCTTGACCAGATAGCAGGCACCAACACCAGGGCTGAGGGAACTGGCCACACTATCACCACATAAAGGCTTAGAGAGGGATAAACCTTATTTGCCAGACCAGCATGTCTGGCCAAGTATACAGAAGGATGCCAACTTTCTCAACCAGCTCTTGGTATTTTATTCCAGGGCATAGTCACATCCACCATGGCTAGGCCTTCCCCATCATCTAGACAATCTCTTACAGGTTTGCTCTGAGCTTAACTCAACCATTAATTCTCTACAGATGTGGCCAGAGCTCAAACCTTCAACTGTCAAGTTCACATTGTGCCTAGCTATGACATTTAGTTATCATTTACACTCTAGTGGAAATTACTCCTCCCTTGATAGCAATTGAGTCCAGAGACCCTATACAGTCTGGATATAATAAGTTTAACAGAAATTCTGTTTTTAACACCATAGGAAGGTAGATATATGACCATAAGAACATATAATTATTTTATAAGCTTTTTTTTGTACTATTCCATGTAATTTTCAAATAAATCTGTAAGGTAGTGTTATCATATCCCATTTTATCTTTGGGGAAAAAGTAATTAAGTATCTTGCTTAAGAAAAAGGAAATCTGGCCCTTTCCCCACCCACCCAGGATGTGTGCAGTCCAGCCCTGACTCACAGGACCTAGGTAACTACCCCCAGTCCCCCACCCCACCACCCTCCCACCCCACCACCCCTCACCCCAGGCCGCCCACTGGACCCAGCTCCTCCCACCAGCCAGCCAGACCCAGCGCTGCGCCTGTGGGGGAGGACCCCCTGGGCCACGGCCCAGCTCCCCAAGTTAAGTAGCGCCCCACCGCCGCCACCTCCTCCCTTTCCCCACCTGCCCGTGAGTGCACAGTCCAGCCAGGACTCACAGCAACCTAGGTAAGCTCCCACCACCCAACCCTAAACCCCAGGCCAAATAATTCAGTTCAGTGAAACATGCACAGAAATTGAAAGAAGGTCTTAAGAGTTAAAACAATGCCCAAGTCAAAGTGCAAATCCATGAGAAACAACACCCAAGAAAACAAATCTCCCACTGAAGGAATTAATCCCATAATGATAGACTCCAACCAGAACAAACCCACTGAAAACAGCCAAGAAAGCCTGACCCAGAATAACAACTTTCAAAATATGATCATTACCATGTTCAATACTATGGAAAAGGAAATCCGGGAGGAATTAAATAACCACATCAATCACGACAGACACTCGGAAAAGTTGAGAAAAACAAAGTTCAAGAAACAAAAACAGGCATAGAGCAGTTAAAACAGACTCAAGCAGAGTTTAAAACTGAGCTACAAGACAAGTTATCTTCAACCCAGAACTCCACAGAGAGTCTTATCAGCAGAACTAACGAAGCAGAAAACAGACTTTCACACCTTGAAGACAAAGTGGGAGTATTAACCAGCTCAATGGAAGAGGTTGTTGAAGTCAAAAAGATACTCAAGAGAAATATTCAAGAGATATGGGACACACTGAAGAAGCTGAACATGCGTATTCATGGAATACCAGAGCAAGAATCCCAAAATACCACACTGAGGAAATTTTTCAAACTATCATAAAGGAAAACTTTCCTCATCTAAAAAAGAAGAGGTCCATCCATATACAAGAGGCATTCCGCACCCCAAACAGATATGACCAAAATAGAAACTCGCCATGGCAAATAATAGTTAAAACACTCCACATTCACAATAAAGAAATGGTGCTGAGAGCTTCAAGGGAGAAAAAAAAAGTGGCTTTTAAAGGTAAACCTATTAAAATAACAAATGACTTCTCAGTCGAAGCAGTAAAAGCAAGAAGAGCTTGGAAAGACATACTTCAAGTATTGAATGAGCGAAAATGTCAACCCAGGCTGATATACCCTGCAAAACTATCCGTCATGATCAAGGGAGAAAGAAAAATTTTCCAGCACAAAGACAACTTGAAGGGATATATGTCCACCAAACCAGGCCTTCAAAAAATGCTAGAAATGATACTCAAGCTTGAAGAAAAAAGCAGGCATATCCAGGAGAACAGAAGGGAAGTATAATACCACCAAAATCTAAAAGTGAAACAATACACTTACAAAATGTCCAGGATTAACAATAGTTTCTCCATTATAACATTAAACGTTAATAGAATTAACTCACCGATAAGAGACACAGATTACAAACTTGGATTAAAAATCACAATCCAACAATCTGCTGCCTGCAGGAAACCCATCTCACCACAAAGATAGGCACATCCTAAAAATAAAAGGCTGGTCAAAAATTCTGCAAGCTAATCAAACCAGAAAACAGGCAGGGGTAGCCATTATGCTATCGGACAAAGTGGACTTCAAACCAAAAAAATTCATAAGAGACACAGATGGATATTACATTTTAGTCACAGGTACAATTCGCCAGGAAGGCTTCACAATACTGAACATATATGCACCCAATACAGGACCCGCCCCCCACCGACATTCATTAAGCAAACCCTGCAACATCTAAAGCAAGAAAGCAATCCAAAAACGATAATTCTTGGGGATTTCAACATCGCCCTCTCAACATGGGATAGATCAACAGGTAAAAAACTTAACAGAGACACTTTGGAACTTAATCAAACCCTGAATGAAATGGACCTTACAGATCTCTATCGAACTTTTCATCCATACACCAAAGAATACACATTTTTCTCGCAGCACACGGAACTTTCTCCAAAATAGATCACATATTGGACCACAAAACGAATCTCCGCGTATACAGGAAATTTGAAATTCTAGCCTGTACCTTATCAGACCACCATGGCTTAAAGCTTGACATCCACAACACAACAAGCAACAGAAAATATACTAATTTCTGGAAACTTAACACTATGATGCTGAATGAGAATTGGATTTAGGAAGAAATTACAAAGGAAATTCAAGATTTCCTGAAAGTAAACAATAATGAAAATACAACTTCCCAAAATCTCTGGGACACAATGAAAGCTGTCTTAAGAGGTAGGTTCATAGCTCTTAATGCCTACATCAAAAAAAATGGAAACATCAGAAATAAACAACTTAACAATGCAGCTTAAAGCTATAGAGACACTAGAGCAATTTGATCCCAAAAGCAGTAGAAGGGACGAGGTTAGCAAAATAAGGGGAGAAATATCCAAAATGAAGATTAGGAAAATGATACAAAAAATCAACCAGTCAAAAAGCTGGTTCTTTGAAAAAATCAATAAGATTGATACACCCCTAGCTAAATTAACCAAAAGCAAGAGAGAGAAAGCCCAAATTAACAAAATTAGAAATGAAAATGGAGTTATCACTACTGATACCCAAGAAATCCAGAGAATTATAACGTCATATTTCAAAAACTTACACTCGGTGAAATTTGACAACACAAAAGAGATGGACGAATTCCTAAGTAAACACAATTTGCCTAAATTGGATCAGGAAGTTGTGAATTATTTAAATAGTCCTATAACGTATGAGGAAACCGAGGAAGTAATCTCGAATCTTCCCACCAAAAAATGTCCTGGACCAGATGGATTCAGCACAGACTTGGATTCTACCAGACATTTAAGGAGCTAATAACACCAATACTCCTTACACTGTTCCATCAAATAGCAAAGGAAGGAACACTACCAAATTCCTTCTATGAAGTTAATATCGTTTTAATCCCAAAACCTAATAAAGATACACTTAAAAAGGAAAACTACAGGCCAATCTCTCTGATGAACACAGATGCAAAGATTCTCAGCAAAGTCTTAGCAAATCGGATTCAAAAACATATCAAAAAGATCACCCGTGGGGATCAAGTAGGCTTTATCCCAGGCACACAAGGTTGGTTCAACATATGCAAATCAATAAATGTAATTCACCATATAAACCAGTCCAAAGTTCAAGACCACATGATACTCTCGATAGATGCAGAAAAAGCTTTTGACAAGATCCAACAGCGCTTTATGATCAAAACCCTAGAGAGGGTTGGAATGGAAGGAACCTTTATCAATATAATAAAAGCTGTATACAACAAGCCCACAGCAAGGATTCTACTCAATGGGGAAAAACTTGAAGCATTCTCACTTCGATCAAGAACTAGACAAGGCTGTCCACTCTCACCACTTCTATTCAATGTTGTACTTGAAGTCTTAGCTAAAGCCATAAGACAAGAAAGGGACATAAAAGGGATTCAAATCGGCAAGGAAGAAGTTATCTCTATTTGCAGATGACATGATCTTATACCTGAGTGATCCCAAACACTCCACCAAGAAGCTCCTGGAACTAATACAGAAGTTCTGCAAAAATCAGTGACCTTCCTACATGCCCAGAATGAAAGAAGTGAAAAAGCCTGAGAAAAACAATCCCATTTACCATAGCCCCTAAAAAAATGAAATACCTTGGTATAAACCTAACCAAGGAAGTAAGAGACCTTTACAATGAAAACTTTAAAACCCTAAAGAAAGAAATTGCAGAAGACACTAGAATGTGGAAAGGCCTCCCATGTTCCTGGATTTGCAGAATCAGCATCATAAAAATGACCATCCTGCCAAAGGCAATATACAGATTCAATGCTATACCAATTAAAATACCAAAGCAATTCTTTAAAGAAGTTGACCAAACAATCTCAAAATTCATATGGGAGACACAAAAATAATCCTAAGTAACAAAAACACAGCTGGAGGTATCACCATACCAAACCTTAGTCTATACTACAAATCCATAGTTGTAAAAACAGCCTGGTATTGGCTCCAAAATAGACACACAGATCAATGGATAAGGATTGAAGACCCAGATATAAGCCCACACAACTACAGCTATTTGATCTTTGACAAAGGGGCCCTAAAAATCCAATAGAAAAAGAACAGCATCTTCAACAAATGGTGTTGGCAAAACTGGATATCCACATATAGAAGATTAAAACTGGACCCATACTTCTCATCATGTACAAGAGTTAATTCCAAATGGATCGAGGACCTTGATATAAGGCCAGAGACAATAAAAACCATAGTTGAAAGGGTAGGGAACTCCCTCCAGCTGATTGGGCTAGGCCAACATTTCCTAAACGGACATCCAATAGCACAATCACTACAAGCAACACTCAACAGATGGGATCTTGTGGAATTAAAGAGCTTCTGTTCAGATAAAGAGACTGGAGCACAAAGGCAACCCACAGAATGGGAGAAAATCTTCACTAACCACATATCTAATAGAGCTCTATTATCCAGAGTGCACAAAGAACTTAGAAAACTAAACACCAAGGAAACAAATGGCCCAATTAAAAAATGTGCCTTGAAACTTAAAAGAAACTTTACCAAGGACAAAATTAAAATGTCTAACAAATATCTTTAAAAATGCTCCACATCCTTAGTCATCAGGGAAATGCAAATCAAAACTTCCCTGAGATATCATCTCACCCCTGTCAGGATGGCAAAAATCCATAATACAAACAACACCAAGTGCTGGAGAGGATGTGGAGAGAGGGGAACTCTCCTACATTGCTGGTGGGAATGCAGGCTCATACAACCACTCTGGCGAGCCATCTGGCGATTCTTAAAGAAGTTAAAGATTGAAATGCCATATGACCCTGCGATTCCACTTTTGGGAATAACCCTTCATACAGCAAAAATTCATCTCAATAACACAAGCACGACCATGTTCATAGCAGCACTGTTTACAATAGCAAAGTCATGGAATCAGCCCAAATGTCCAACAGTTGACGAGTGGATAAGGAAATTTGGTACATTTATACAATGGAATACTACTACTCAGCCATCAAAAATGATGAATTAATGCAATTTGTCGGGAAATGGATGGAATTAGAAACAATTATATTGAGTGAAGTATCCCAGATACGGAAAATTAAGCATCATATGTACTCCCTAATAGATGGATCTTAGTACCAAACCTACTTAGAGACACTCAAAGACAAATCTCTGTAATACCTACAGTAATTGCAAAGATTATAAACAGGAGGGATGGAGAAAGAGGGCCCCACCAGAAACAAGGAGAGAGGGGACCATGTTACAGCAGAGAAAATAGGCCACCATTAAGGACTGCAAGTAAGTAATGAGACATCTGGTTAACAGACTTTCCTTCTTGATCATTTGCAACTGATGGGGTATGATCTCACCAGAAGGGGAGGGCATATAGGCTGCCTGATAAAAAGTAACCATTTCGCAAATGGGTGATTGACCCCTCTCTCACCATGGTCTCCTACTTTTATTCCATCTACTTTTGAATATACTCTTATAACAAGACTCTAATTTAACAGGTTTTTATCTCTGGCCAGGGGGTGACATCCAATACCCATCAGGATGGAGCCAAGGGCATTGCAGGAGCAGCAAAACCGAAAAAAAAAATCAACGAACCATAATCCAGAACATCAGAGACTCTATATCAACCATCTGGAACTGGGCCAGCCTAATCTCTCCCCATCCTGAATCTCAGGGAAATTTGCGGAAGAGGGGGTGGTAAGATTGTAAGAGCACAAGGATGGGAAGAGTAATGATATGCAAGATACTCCACACAAGTTAGGGCTGAAGCAATCATAATTGGACTTTGCTTGCTCTGCACAATGTCCAACACAGTATTGACCTCACAAAGTCTAGCATCTGCTAAAGGCACCAAGATCCTTGGAGGCAAGGGATTGACAGCCACAGTAGTGTTCCTAAGCTTAAGGGGAACACAGGAAAGGGTTCTGGGATATGCCTCTGGGTCCTTGCACCTCATCAGAGAGGAGGACCCAGAGGAGAATTTGGCATGCACATTAAAGGATGCTCCGGGGATTGGGGGGAAGGGACTGGGGGATGGGAGGGAGGAGAGAGGGGAGAGTAAAAGGGTTGGGGGAGAGGAGGAGGGAGGGAGGGGACTGGTGTACCTGTTAAGTTTTTATGAACGGAAATAGTAATAATAACAAAAAGTTTAAAAAAAGTAAAAGGATTTCTGGAAAAAAAATAATAGGAGAGGAGAAGATCTGGACTCCGAAACCCAGCAGTAGACCCAAAGTTATCTGTCATGACATCACAAAACCCACTTCCTCAAACTTCAGTGTCCTTCAGAGAGAGAGGGAAGATGCAAGAGAGGAAAGAATGGAGGGGGGAGAAAGAGAGAGAAAGACAGAGAGAGAGAGAGAGAGAGAGGAAAATAGCTTCTTTTCAGCAAACCCCTTACTGAAAATATTAATTCCACTAAAAGCATCAAAAGGGCTTTTTTTCCCTCAGAATGAAAACTACAGCTGCATAGCAAAATGGAAGCTTGAATGGCCATTCCAAGTCCTCTCCTGTCACAAGCCATTAGTTGAATTGCCTAAAGAAATCCCTTGACAAGTGCAAGTGCTGTTTTTCTGTTAGAGAGCTTCATAATGCTGCCCACAAGAAGAAATTTCTCCACAAAAGCTCCTTGTGCTTAATAAAGTGATTTGTTCCAGTAACAGTGATAATGAAATTGCTGAATTGAAACAGGATTGTTCAATGAAGACTTGAATCCAATTTGCTGGACTGGTCCGATTACACTTTCATCTCTGTGTTTACTCATTTGTAGAATTGCTGCCAGTCTTTTGATACACAATTAATAGGATTAATGTTCTTCAGGACCAGCAGGCAGTAACAGGGGACACAACCTGTCCACATGGGGTGCAACCGCCCTGGGGCTGACCTGTGTCAGCCTGGGTGGAGACCTGTGTTGCTTGCACACCTCACTGGATCCTGCTACATAATGGAAAGTTGGTTCCTTGCCTTCTTTCTGAAGAGACGCTCTTTTTCCAAATGCAAAGAATCCCTAGCAATCCTCCTCAAACAGTTGCTGGTTGAGCCCCAGGTAGAGACTGGAGCGATGGGAATAATTTTTGGAAATGTATCTTCTGGATTGATCTATCTCCCCTATGGAATCCCATGCAAATAAGTCTTAGTATTGTTATTAGTGACAGAAGGAAAAATGCTGACAAGTCCATCATTTCCTGGAAATTTTAAAGTCTTGAGATGGACTCATGTGGCTTTGTGAGTTTGTACATGCTTTCTGAGCACCCTTGCCTCAGACAAGATGCCATCTTAATCTTTCAGAGAAAGGTTAATCAAAAATTTAGTTCTATGCTATAGGTTAACTGTTATTGCACAAGCTAATACATTGCCAACTTGATATCATTGGTAACTTGCCTTACACATGCTAGATATTTCCAGAAAGGCTACAAAGAACCAATGTGTCAGAGGAAAAAAAGAACAAACAAATATCCCCAGGCTCTTTCATGTCCCCTGTCTTTTATGTCAAATTTCCTGCATTAGGTTGTCAACTCCCCTACATTTGTTGGTCGCACTTTCTGTTCTCTCAGCCACTAGAGGGATCAGGAATCCCCTGGGGAGGCCAGAATCTCCACAGATCTAACTGAGCAGAAAGATGGTGCTCACACCACTGCATTACTGTAGGGCCCCAATAAAGCCCATGCTGGCAGCACATCCATAGGGAAGCTAAAGCAACCCCTAGCGTTAGAAAATAAGGCTGTGGTGACGGAAGCTGTACAGCTTCATAGCAGTGGAGCTGATGTGACCTGGGAGTAGGGCGAGTGACCACTAACTGGGGAAACGGGACAAGCAGATGGCAGAGGGCCGATCTTGGCAATGTGTAAAGTACATCTAGTACGATGGCTATTTGATCAGTTCTCAAAAGCTAGTGCAGTTTGCATGCATACTGCTAATAAATTCATGATCAAACAGCTTAGGGAAATGAAGGCGTTTTATTCTTCTTTACAATTCTGTCAACACAGCAGTCCAGCTTTGGCAAGAGTCCATATCCACATCAGGAGCTGAGAGACTAGCCACACTGTAAACACAAGGATTGCTGAGAGAGGGGCAAACCTCATTTGTCAGACTGAAAGTTTCCTCAGTTACAACAAAAGTATACCAAGTATTCCAAACTACTGGACCAGCTCCTCCATCTCACCTTCCTGCTTCAATTAGATAATCTTCTGCAGGCCTGCTCAGGGCTTGCCTTAGCTATTAAGTCTCCACAAATGTGCCCAGAGCTCAGCTTCAATTGTCAAGCTCATACCTGTGTCTAACTAACACAAGGGCTCTTTCCACAATTTTTAAAACAGTTTTTTTTTGTTTACACTGTGTGTGGGGGGAGGGGTTGCACACTGGTACACATGCGCACATGTGTGGAGGACAGAAGACACCTTGCAGAAGTCAGTTATGTCCTTCTACTATGAGTTCTAAGAAACAGACTCAAGTCATCAAGAAAGCACTTTTACCCATTGAAGGATCTTGCTGGTTTCTCTTTCTACAAATAAAGAGGACCATTTGTCTCGGTGACAAGTCATGACTGAACATCAACAACATCAGCAAATATGCTGATTACATATTTAAATTTGCTGCCTGTTAAACAGCGTTCTGCAATAGTTGGGGTATTGGTGCTATTTCAACTGATAATTCACTGCTATGACTTAAACTGTGTTATCTATGTGGTCATAACACAAGATAAACAGAGATAACTGAGTTAGTCTCTGACCTCAAGGCCTTAAATGTGTTAGCAATTATGGATAGAAGTTACTGGTTGAATAAATGAGAGAATAAATGTTTAATCATTCCCCACACATCAACTTCACCAATCCTACTTTGATCCCAGCTCATCCTGGATCTACTGAGCAAGATACTACTGAATTAGATACACATAGGCAGACCGTCAGTATGACAAGTGAGGTTTCCTTCTTTCTCAGCAAGACACTACAAATGTAACTTGACCTTAAAATGAATATTGCAGAGTATAGTTAGTATTTCCATTCTCACAATTTAATATAAGTCAAGTATTTTTCCATTCGGTTCATTTTCCCCTCATAGCTCCTTATCAAGTTTGTGTTTAGTAGACATATCTGGAAAAGTCATTTGGTATAAGAGTCATTATACCAAATTAAGGTATCAGGATGTTATATATTTACATTTCTATAGTTGTTACAGTACCATGTGACTGATTTCTATCAACCACAGAACAACTTCAGACCTATATTCTCTCAGCATATTCTCAGGGTCTCCTCCAGTTGGTAAAGTTCTTTACTAGATCTCTGCATAAGAGAGAAAGCATGGATATGGACCATAACTTTCCTTTTAAAGCAACAATTAATGGCTAGAAATCTTAATTCTATAGGCGCATTTTTAGGAACTACAAGTCTTCACTTCAAGTGCTTGTTTGAAATCATAAAAAAGGCTTCATGAGCTGACAAAGTTTTCTTTTTTGCACAAAGGTGCAAAACAATCTCAATAATCAAGAAGAAAAGTTACAATTACAATGGTCCCCATTATGTGAAGTTTAGTCAAC
Source organism: Typhlomys cinereus (assembly GCA_023101885.1). NCBI lineage: Eukaryota > Metazoa > Chordata > Mammalia > Rodentia > Platacanthomyidae > Typhlomys > Typhlomys cinereus. The sequence continues at coordinate 280,326 of JALPQD010000288.1, forward strand.
AGAGTAAAAACTCTCATTTTATAATCTGTAAGTATGTAATAAAATATAAAATGAAAACAATAAAAATAATTTATTTCATACACTGTAATTAGAACAGTAGAGATATTAATATATTTTGCTGCCTTGTTAAAAATTCAATAAGAAAGTTAAAGCAGCACTTGCCTTCTACTTATATGCACATAAGCATGTTTTATATATGAAATTAGCATTTTTCTTTCCAAGTATAGAGCAGTCACCAACCTTTCAAGAAGATAACTTTCTATATTTTATGAAGTCAAGTATCTTTATTGGTGTGAAATACCTCCAAAATTTCACTTCATGTGAAACATTCTGGTAGCATCACTCAATTGGGACAGGTGCATCTTTTCACCACATATACTTTGTCCACTCAGGTGTATATGTCATCTCCCCAATCAACATTTCTCCAAGCATATTTTGAGCCTCTGGGCAGCTTAAGTATCAACATTCTCTCAGCCATTCTTTCCTTTAATTCCATTTGTGGAATATCTATAGCTTCCATCTCACATGATTAGCACATTTTATTGCCTGCAGGTCCATCTTTGTTGGCTGACTAACCCTTTAGATTCTGTTTTTTCTCTTTATACATGAGTTTATGATATTTAAACACCTTAATCCAAAATTTCATTCCCACTCCTCTTCCCATTACTACCCTTCTTTTTCCTTGCCAGTCTCCCTCCTATTTCCATGTCCTATCATATGTACCACTGGGTATGTGCCTGACTTGCTATCACTTGCTAAAGCATGAATCATGTATCAGTGGGTTTACCATTGAGGAAAGCAATTTCCATTCCCTTCCACCACAATCATCCACCCTCACCAGTCTCTCAGGGAAAGGCAGGGACTTTGCTTTTGAAAAGTGTAGTGCAGGTTCATCACTCTCCTAAATCATGCATCTGCCTCTCAGAGGGATTTTGAGTTCCTGTATTTTGGTTCCTGGCAGGATGAACATTCAAGAAACATGTTAACCAAACTCCTCATCTTTGTCACAAATACCTGAGAGAACTACCTGAAAGAAAGAAAGATTTCTTTTTGCTCACAGTTTCAGAGGCTTCTCTGTTCATAATCAACTTGTTCCAGTACTGTGGACTTGTGGGAAGACAGAACACATGGAAACAAGAATGAGTATGTGGTGGAGCAAAGCTGCTTGCCTCATGGCACTCGGAAACAGACAAAAAGGAAGACACTCTCCAACAATACACCCCCAATGATACACCAACCACCCCACCTAAGTCTCCATACTCTCTCACTAAGATTATTGAATAACAGTTTCCCCATAGATGAATCCCTGGATGAAACCAGAGCCCTTGTGACCCAGTCACCTCCAGGAAACTCCATCAGCTGGCAACCAAACCTTTAGCTCATGAGCCTGCAGGGAGCATTCAGATTCAAATCATGACACTTGGTGACTGAAGGACAAGAACAAAACAAGAAGGCATTACAACGTGCTGTCTGGGTGACTGATCACTGACAGATTTTGCCGGAACTGATACTCTTAGTCGCTTATCAAATGCACAACTCTTAGATGCACCATGATTTTTGGACTCAATTATTAACAGCAAAGTTTATATTTTATACAATTATAGTTAATATCTAATAACAACTGGAATTAAAACTAAGATATTGTGAGATAGTTTCATTTAAAGAAACTGTGGTTAGAAAAACATATGCATTGCCCAATTCCCAGAAAGTAATGATTTCTTATACATAATATGCAGTTTTCTGATGTGGTGAGAGAATCTAACTTACAAACTCACAGCAAAAATGATGTCACTATCTTGACTAAGAGATGAAAAAGGAATAAAAGAAATAAAAAAGTGTGTATACCTATGTTCATAGCAGCACTATTTTTTCTATTATGTTTATTATTTTTCCCAGTCATACAAACTTAACAGGTACCCCATCCCCTCCCTCCCTCCACCCCTCCCCAGTCCCCCTTGCACCCCCCCATTCCCCATATTTTCACCCCCCTCCCTCCCTTTCTCCTAACACCCCCTTCTTCCCCCCCATTCCCTGGAGCATCCATTAGTGTGAAAGTCAAACTTTCCCCTGAGTCCTCCACTCTAATGAGGTGTAAGGACTCAGTGGCATTGTCCAGAGCCCTTTCTTGGGCTCCCCTTTAGTATGGGAACACTATTGTGACTGTTAATCCCTTGCCTCTAAGGATCCTAGTGCCTGTGATCCATGCTGGACTTTGGGGAGAGGGGTCATTTACATGTCAGTCATTATGCAAGTCATTCAAAGTCCGATTATGGCTACTGTGGCCCTAACTCGTGTGGAGTATCATGCGTATAGTTGATCCTCCCCATCTTTAGGCTCTTACAATCTTACCACCCCCTCTTCCGCAAATTTCCCTGAGCTTTAGGATGGGGAGAGATTTGGCTGCTCTGGTTCCAGGTGATTAATATAGGATCTCTGATGTTCTGAATTATGGTTGGTTGTTGTTTTCAGTTTTGCTGTTCTTGCACCGCCCTTGGCTCCATCCTGATTGGCACTGGAGGTTGCCTCCTAACCAAAGATAAAAAGCTATTTAAATGAAATCTTACTATAAGAGTAGATTCAAAGGTAGATGGAATAGGAGTAGGAGACTGCAGTGAGGGGGGTCAGTCTCCCATTTGCAGGATGGTTACCATCTATCCATAGCAGCCCTATTTACAATAGCAAAGTCATGGAATCAACTCAAATGCCCAACAGTTGACGAATGGATAAGGAAAATGTGGTACATTTATACAATGGAATACTACTCAGCCATCAAAAATGATGAATTAATAAAATTTGCCAGGAAATGGATGGAATTAGGAAAAAAAATGAGTGAAGTATCCCAGACACAGAAAATTAAATGCCATATGTACTTCCTAATATAGGTGGATCCTAGTACCAAAGCCACTTAGTTACATATTTAAAGATAAATCTCTGTAATACCTACAGTAATTACAAAGATTATAAACAGGAGGAAAGGGGAAGGAGGGCTCCCCAGAAATAAGGAGAGAGGGGAGCATGCTTCAGTAGAGAAAATAGGTCATTATCAAGTATTGCAAGTAAGTAGCAATACATCTGGTTAAGCTCACTCTCACTTTCCTGGTCACTTGGGACTGAAGCGGTTTGATCTCACTAATCAGGGAGAGTATAGAGACTGGCAGATAGATGGTAACCATCCTGCAAATGGGAGACTGACACCCCCCTGCGGTCTCTTACTTCGATTCCATCTACCTTTGAATCTACCCTTACAGTAAGATCTTCATTTAAAAAGCCTTTTATCTTTGGTTAGGAGGTGACCTCCAATACCAATCAGGATGGAGCCAAGGGCGGTGCAAGAACAGCAAAACTGAAAACAACAACCAACCATAATTCAGAACACCAAAGACCTTACATTAATCACCTGGAACTAGACCATCCAAATCCTAAAGCTCAGGGAAATTTGCAGAAGAGGGGGTGGTAAGATTGTAAGAGCCTAAAGATGGGGAGGATCAACAATACGCAAGATACTCCACACAAGTTAGGGCCACAGTAGTCATAATAGGACTTTGAATGACCTATGCAATGGCTGACATGTGAACAACACCCCTCAAGTCTAGCATGGATCACAGGCACTAGGATCCTTAGTGGCAAGTGATTAACAGTCACAATAGTGTTCCCATACTAAAGGGGAGCCCAAGAAAGGGGTCTGGGCAATGCCACTAAGTCCTTACACCTCATTAGAGTGGAGGACTCAGGGGGAAGTTTGACTTTCACACTAAAGGATGCTCCAGGGAATGGGAGCAGGAGAAAAGGGGGCTCTGGAAGAAGAGGAGGAAGAGGGTGAAAGGAAGGGGAAAAGGGGGGAGGGTGCAAGGGAACTGGGGAGGGGTGGAGGGAGTGAGGGGACCGGGGTACCTATTGAGCTTGTATGATTGGGGAAAAATAAATAAATATAAATTTTTAAAAAGTGTGTATGCATGTGATGTCTGTGTGTGCATGTGTATCTGTGTGGGGGAGTGAATGTGTGTGGATCTCATGAAGTACAATACATAGATATATATACTATAGAGTCTGACAGAACTAAGTTCAAATGTCATTTAATCTCTCACAAACTTATTTTTCTAGTATATAAAACCTACCCCCAAAGAACCATTTTAAGAATTAAGTAAGGTGATGTTTATAGCATTTTCAATATAATACTTGTATGGGGGGTTCATTAGATAGTATTGGTGGTAGAAGAAGTGGTGATGGTCAGGTCATAGTGGTATGGTATTCTTACCTGAAAGGGAATTGAATATAGATTTAAAAAAAAACTAAAGCTGGGCTACTAAGTTGGAGTCCTTTAGCCTCCCAGAAGGTTATTATAGTGCAGTTTTGAAATAAACCCATAGAACAGTGATTCTGAACATCTAGAACTTTAAATAGGTTAAAATACCTCTAGTTTAGGGGAAGAACAAGAACAAATAAATTGACAACCATTTATGCCAATTCACAGTGCCAAAAAGCATTTATGTTTCTGTCGTGAATCTCATCCAACATCCACTTACCAGTTTCTGTCTGCAGCCCAATTGCTTTAGGATAGGGATTTGAATGGCAAACCTGGCAATATACTAAGCTTGATAAATCAGAGCTGCCAGCATGATAGCACAATGGTCAGCTTAAGTGTTCAGCTCACTCACTGCAAGAATTTGCAGTGAATTTACCTTTAAGACCTTTAAGAAGATGGGCTTTCAAGGTGAGTGAGATGGCTCAGTGGGTAAAGACATCTGCTTGATGCACAGAAGTTGTCCTCTGACCTCTACACACACATTGTGGCATACTCCTCTCTCTCTCTCTCATCCTCCTCTCTCTCTCTCTCTTTCTCTTTCTCTCTTACTCTCTCTCATAAGTAAATAAAATAAAAAAGAAACATTTTCTCATCGAGTGGTGTTCCCAAATTAAATAAGGAAACACTTTTTAATCCCTATGATGAACTCTGAACTGTTTGAGAGAAACACAAAAGACAGATAAACTCTGGTGCATGGTCTCAGGCAGTCTTGCAATGCAACAGGAAAATAAAACTAGCATATGTAAAACAACTTGACAATAGCTCCATATTAACAACTCTAGAAACTTTCTGCTACAGGAAAGATCAATGTGGCCAGGGATATCAGGAGTTTTGGTAGGGGAGATGGACTCGGGTTTAAAAATAGGATTTAGGAAAGTATGAAAAAGGAAATGGAGGTTTTAAAGGAAGAAGAACCACCAAAAGGCAAAGAGAGAAAGAAATTTTCAGACGTGAGAAGCTGTGGGAAAACAAGTATAGAAGTCTGTTTTCAGCAGACCATTCTAGCAAATGAAGAAAGAAATCAGACAAGCTACATATAACAGACATTACACAATACTAGATTCTAACCAATAAATGAAAGATTTGATTTATTTTCTTAATCAGGAGGCAAACCTGCTGTTATAAAAGATTATAATATGAACCTAGAAATGACATTCAAATGAATGTTACAGAAAAATTAGTCTTAGATTTCACCTGAAAAGGATAAAGAAAGAATGAAAGCTAGGATAGGGTTAGACTATGGTTGAAATTATTATATATGTATGTTAAGGCTTTTGGCAAGTAGGAATAAAATAAAAACAAAACCAAAAGTGTGTTTCCCGAACTAAAGGTACAAAAAATATCATTTGGTGTGAGGAAAGTATAGAGTCCAAAACAACCTGTGGTTTCTAGTCTAGGAACGTGGATGATTCTAAGAGAAAGAAGATAAATATTTCCTAAGTAACCAGTGGAAGCAAAACGAAATCCTTTTTCTGTTTTTTCAGTATATTCATCCTTAATTTAACTCTAATCTGATGGCCTTATATTATTTTCCACTACTTAGTCATTAACTCAATAATTTTCATAAGCAGTTATTATGTGCCAAGCAATGTTCTAGGCACTGAGGAAAAATACGTATAATAGTTTGAGGCCAAGAGTTGGCATGGGTGTTGGATAATAATTAATTGCAGAATGTGAAGTTGCCCAACTGTTTTCCCATTTTGAGGTAAGAGAGGCTAAAAATTAATATTAATTGAGATTTTATGGTTGCCTGGTCTTTTCTTCTCATCTGCCTTAAGTTCTGTACCAATATAAGGAAGTAGATAACTGTTGTCCTCATTTCTTGATTATGATTAGGTGTGCACCATACTCAATCCTTGAGAACATCCACAATATGAAAGGATCCAGAGTCCCCCAGAAAATATCACTCCTTTTTGGCATACATAGCCAGAGGCTCTAGATGGGTGATAGAGACTCTACCGTACATTAGAAGACTTGTTCATGGCTCTTTAAGACTTTGAGGATTCTACCAAGACAAGAGACCAAATTTCTTAGGTTTTTAGTATGTTTTGGTTCGTACTCTGACATCTTAAAATGAAATGCATGTGCCATAGAGGTGTCCCATTCTTTATCATTCATTCACCCTAATGTCCCTGATAATCTATTTTTCAGACAAATACCAATGTCTTATTTCATGAGGCTCGATTGATTTTGTGCAACTGTTCTGTGATGTTTTCCCATCACAGAAGTTGCAATCTTCATCCAAAGAAACGAATTCTCTCTCTAATAAAAAATCCCATAAAACTGTACTGTAGGATCTAGCTTCTAGCCCCACTTATTACCATGTTTAACTTACTGAACACAAGCAAGAAATGGTTCCTAAACAAGTGGAAATCATTCCATAAATTGGAACATTACCTTTAGAAAAGTTCTACAATCATTGTATTGTCAGCTGTGTTTTTATTCGCTTTGCAGTATGTTTCTTCATGATGACATGCTTGTAAAATTAGTGAGAAGGTAGATTTCTATATTTAGACTTTGCTTTCACACACAAAATTAGAAGATTCTGGCTCAAGTCAATTTAACTCCCCACATTTCATTTCAAAGAAACTAAGAAATAGATATTAGCAATAATATCCACCCTGGGAAGTGGAAGGCTGTCATAAGCCCGGGAACAGGCTAGTAGCTTGCCATGTGTGTGCTGCACTGTACAGGTAGCCAACTCAGCTCTTTAGGTTTTGGCAGGCTGCCAATGCCTTTGCTTGGCTTGACTTCAAGGACCTTATGCGTCCAACCCAAGGCAGCCCCCTTCAGGATACATGAGCCAAGTTGACTGCATGCAAACCAGGCTGGGTCTTGGAATCAGTTTACATGGGCATGTTGTCAGAGAAAGATGTTTATGTGTGTGAGGGTCTTAAAGGACTGAATTGAAAGATCAGAAGCAAGGTTAAACAGAATGGGGCTGGGAAGAATTCCACATGTCCTTGGAGGACAGGCAGAGGATAAAAGAAGGTACAGTAGGAAGGCAAAAACAGAAGTGCATTCTTTGCAGTCTGGCCGGCAAACCCGCAACAGTGCCATTCTTCAAACAAAACCTCTCTTGGCCTCAGATTCTCTGCTGCTCATGCCAGCTCTATTGATTTACACAAAACCTTCAAGACTTTGATCAGCTACCAAAATGCAAACATCTTAAGCGATGGCCCAAAGAAGCTTGTTTAAAAAACAGTTGATATAAGGGTTTAAAACAGTCCATTAACAATCCCATGTAGAAATGTGTCTACATATAGGCTCACTCGTGCATTCATCTATGCACAAGATCATTTTATATAGTCTGCTAACCATGCCATGTCCTTATTACACATGCTTACCTCAAGCCCAAGGAAACACTCTTCATTTGCAAACACGAAGTCAAAAATATAAAACTATACTCTCCTTTCCACTCCCTGAGTCAATGAGGGAAAAGAACTCAGACACAAAAAGATTGATTTTAGTTGGGTCTATTCTGAATATAAACTTTTTTTTTTTTTTTTTTTTTTTTTTTTTTAACTTTTTTTTTTTTTATTAAAAATTTAATTATACATTTTAAAAATTTTTTACCAGTTCCCTCCCTCCCCCCTCTTCCCCCTCCCCTTCCCCCAGTGCCTCCCCCCCAATTCCCAGAGAGTCCTTTATTGTGTGTGCCTAACTCTCCACTGTGTCCTCCTCTCCGATGACATATAAGGACCCAGTGGCATTTCCATAAGCCCTTTCTCTTGTTCCCCTTAAGCATAAGATCACTACTATGGCTGTCAATCCCTTGCCTCCAGGGGTCTCGGTGCCCTTATCAGATGCTAGACTTTATGAGGGCAACAGTGCACTGGACATTGCGCAGGGCATGCAAAGTTCCATTATGATTGCTTTGGCCCCAACTATTGTTGAGAATCTTGCAAATCGTTGCTCCTCCCATCCTTTTGCTCTTACAATCTTACCGCCCCCTCTTCCGCAAATGTCCCTGAGCTCCAGGATGGGGAGAGATTAGGCTGTCCTAGTTCTATGTGATTGATATAGAGTCTCTGAAGTTCTGGATTGTGGTTTGTTGATTTTCTTTTGCAGTTTTGCTGCTCCTGCAATTCCCTTCACTCCATTCTGCTGGGCACTGTATGTCACCCCCTGGCCAGAGACAAAAAGCTGTTAAACTGGAGTCTTGTTGTAATAGCACATTCAAGGGTAGATGTAATAAGAGTAGGAAACCTCACTGAGAGAGGGGTCCATCACCCATTTGCAAAATGATTACTTTTTATCTGCTAGACTATATGCCCTCCCCTTCTGGTGAGATCAGGAAAGAACGTCTGTGAACTTAACCAGGTTTCTCATTACTTACTTGCAGACCTTCATGGAGGCCTATTTTCTCTGCTGTAACATGGTCTCCTCTCTCTTTGTTTCTGGTGTGGCCCTCCTAACCCATCTCTCTTGTTCATAATCCTTGCAATTACTGTGTTACATAGGTTTACTTTTGAGTGTCCCAATGTGGGCTGGGTGAGTTTGGTACTAGGAGCCACCTATTAGGGAGTACATACGGCGCTTAATTTTCTGGGTTTGGGATACTTCACTTAATATAATTGTTTCTAATGACATCCATTTCCCAGCAAATTCCAGTAATTCATCATTTTTGATGGCTGAGTAGTACTCCATTGTATAGATGTACCACAGTTTCCTTATCCACTCGTCAACTGTTGGACATTTAGGTTGATTCCATGACTTTGCTATTGTAAACAGTGCTGCTATGAACATGGTCGAGCTTGTGCTATCAAGGCGAACCTTTGCTGCTTGGGGGGTTATTCCCAAAAGTGGGATAGCAGGGTCATATGGCATTTCAATCTTTAATTTCTTTAAGAATCTCCAGACGGCTCGCCAGAGTGGCTGTATGAGCCTGCATTCCCACCAACAATGTAGGAGAGTTCCCCTCTCTCCACATCCTCTCCAGCATTTGTCGTTGTTTGTATTGTGGATTTTTGCCATCCTGACCGGGGTGAGATGATATCTCAGGGAAGTTTTGATTTGCATTTCCCTGATGGCGAAGGAAGTGGAGCATTTTTTAAGATAATTGTTAGACATTTTAATTTCATCCCTGGTAAAGTTTCTTTGAAGTTCCAGGGCCCATTTTTTGATTGGGCCAGTGTTTTCCTTGGAGTTTAATTTTCTAAGTTCTTTGTGCACTCTGGACAGTAGAGCTCTGTCAGATATGTGGTTAGTGAAGATTTTCTCCCATTCTGTGGGTTGCCTTTGAGCTCGTGTTACAATCTCTTTATCTGAACAGAAGCTCTTTAATTTCACAAGATCCCAACTGTTGAGAGTTGGTAGCAGTGACTGTGCCATTGGATGTCTGTTTAGGAACTGTTGGCCTAGCCCAACCAGCTCGAGGGAGTTCCCTATCCTTTCAACTATGGTTTTTAAAGTCTCTGGCCTGATATCAAGGTCCTTGATCCATTTGGAATTAAGTCTTGTACATGGTGACAAGTACGGGTCCAGCTTTAATCTTCTGCATGTGGAGATCCAGTTTTGCCAGCACCATTTGTTGAAGATGCTGTTCTTTTCCATTGGATTCTTTGGGCCCCTTTGTCAAAGACCAAATGGCTGTAACTTTGTGGGCTTATATCTGGGTCTTCAATCCTTATCCATTGATCTGTGTGTCTATTTTGGAGCCAGTACCAGGCTGTCTTTATAACTATGGATTTGTAGTATAGACTTAGGTTTGGTATGGTAATACCTCCAGCTGTGTTTTTGTTACTCAGGATTGTTTTTGCTATCCTGGGTCTTTTGTGCCTCCAAATGAACTTTGAGATTGTTTGGTCAACTTCTTTGAAGAATTGCTTTGGGATTTTGATTGGTATAGCATTGAATCTGTATATTGCCTTTGGTAGGATGGTCATTTTTACAATGTTGATTCTGCCAATCCAGGAACAAGGGAGGTCTTTCCACCTTCTGGTGTCTTCTGCAATTTCTTTCTTTAGGGTTTTAAAGTTTTCATTGTAAAGGTCTTTTACCTCCTTAGTTAGGTTTATACCAAGGTATTTCATTTTTTTAGGGGTTATAGTAAATGGCATGGTTTCTCTCAAGGCTTTTTCACTTCTTTCATTCTGGGCATATAGGAAGGCCTCTGATTTTTGCACATTTATTTTGTATCCTGCCACCCTGCTGAACTTCTCAATTAGTTCCAGGAGCTTCCTGGTGGAGTTTTTGGGATCACTCAGGTATAAGATCATGTCATCTGCAAATAGAGATAGCTTGACTTCTTCCTTGCCAATTTGAATCCCTCTTATGTCCCTTTCTTGTCTTATGGCTTCGGCTAAGACTTCAAGTACAATATTGAATAGAAGTGGTGAGAGTGGACAGCCTTGTCTTGTTCCTGATCGAAGTGGGAATGCTTCCAATTGTTCCCCATTGAGCATAATCCTTGCTGTGGGCTTGTTGTATACAGCTTTTATTATATTGATAAAGGTTCCTTCCATTCCTACTGTCTCTAGCGTTTTGATCATAAAAGGCTGTTGGATCTTGTCAAAAGCTTTTTCTGCATCTATCGAGAGTATCATGTGGTCTTGGACTTTGGACTGGTTTACATGATGAATTACATTTATTGATTTGCGTATGTTGAACCAACCTTGTGTGCCGGGGATGAAGCCTACTTGGTCCCCATGAATGATCTTTTTAATATGTTTTTGAATCCGATTTGCTAAGACTTTGTTGAGAATCTTTGCGTCTGTGTTCATCAGGGAGATCGGCCTATAGTTTTCTTTTTTAAGTGAATCTTTTTTAGGTTTTGGGATTAAAACGATATTAGCTTCATAGAAGGAATTTGGTAGTGCTCCTTCCTTTGCTATTTGATGGAACAGTTTAAGGAGTATTGGTGTTATTAACTCCTTAAATGTCTTGTAGAACTCTGTGCTGAATCCATCTGGTCCAGGACATTTTTTGGTGGGAAGATTCGAGATTACTTCCTCAATTTCCTTATATGTTATAGGACTATTTAAATAATTCACAACTTCCTGATTCAATTTAGGTAAGTTGTGTTTACTTAGAAATTCATCCATCTCTTTTGTGTTGTCAAACTTCACAGAGTATAAGTTTTTGAAATATGATGTTATAATTCTCTGGATTTCTTGGGTATCCGTAGTGATAACTCCATGTTCATTTCTAATTTTGTTAATTTGGGTTTTCTCTCTCTTGCTTTTGGTTAGTTTAGCTAGGGGTGTATCAATCTTGTTGATTTTTTCAAAGAACCAGCTTTTTGATTGGTTGATTTTTTCTATCGTTTTCTTAGTCTCTATTTCAGATATTTCTCCCCTTATTTTGCTAATCTCTTCTCTTCTACTGCTTTTAGGATCAGATTGCTCTAGTTTCTCTAAAGCTTTAAGCTGCATTGTTAAGTTGTTTATTTCTGATGTTTCCATTTTTTTGACGTGGGCATTAAGAGCTATGAACTTACCTCTTAGAACAGCTTTCATTGTGTCCCAGAGATTTTGGTAAGTTGTATTTTCGTTATCATTCACTTTCAGGAAATCTTGAATTTCCTTTTTAATTTCTTCCTGAATCCAGTTCTCATTCAGCATCATAGTGTTAAGTTTCCAGGAGTTAGTGCATTTTCTCTTGTTTGATGTGTTGTGGATGTCCAGCTTTAGGCCGTGGTGGTCTGATAGGGCACAGGTTAGAATTTCAACTTTCTTGTATATGTGTAGATTCATTTTGTGGCCCAATATGTGATCTATTTTGGAGAAAGTTCCATGTGCTGCTGAGAAAAATGTGTATTCTTTGGTGCGTGGGTGAAAAGTTCGATAGAGATCTGTGAGGTCCATTTCTTTCAGGGTTTGATTAAGTTCCAAAGTGTCTCTGTTAAGCTTTTGACCTGTTGATCTATCCCATGTAGAGAGGGCGGTGTTGAAGTCCCCAAGAATTATCGTTTGGGGGTTGATTTCTTGCTTTAGACGCTGTAGGGTTTTCTTAATGAATGTGGGGGGGCCCGTATTGGGTGCATATATGTTCAGTATTGTGAAATCTTCCTGGTGAATTGTACCTCTGACTAAAATGTAGTATCCATCCGTGTCTCTTATAATTTTTTTTGGTTTGAAATCCACTTTGTCTGATAGCATAATGGCTACCCCTGCCTGTTTTCTGCTTCCATTTGCTTGTAGAATTGTTGACCAGCCTTTTATTTTTAGAGCGTGCCTATCTTTTGTGGTGAGATGGGTTTCCTGCAGGCAACAGATTGATGGATTGTGATTTTTAATCCAAGTTTGTAATCTGTGTCTCTTGATCGGTGAATTAAGTCCATTAACATTTAGTGTTATAATGGAGAAACTATTGTTAATTCCAGACATTTATTATGTTTAGTAGCTTTTATAAGTATATTGCTTCGCTTTTAATGGTGTTATATTTGCCTTCTGTTCTCCTGGATATGCCTGTTTTTTTCTTCACGCTTGAGTATCATTTCTAGCAGTTTTTGAAGGCCTGGTTTGGTGGCCATGTATCCCTTAAAGTTGTCTTTGTGCTGGAAAATTTTTCTTTCTCCCTCGATCATGACTGATAGTTTTGCAGGGTAAATCAGCCTGGGTTGACATTTTTGCTCATTCAATACTTGAAGTATGTCTCTCCAAGCTCTTCTTGCTTTTACTGTTTCGACTGAGAAGTCATTAGTTATTTTAATAGGTTTGCCTTTAAAAGTGACTTGTTTTTTCTCCCTTGAAGCTCTCATCACCAGTTCTTTATCTTGAATGTGGAGTGTTTTAACTATTATTTGCCGCGGTGTGCTTCTATTTTGGTCGTATCTGTTTGGGGTGCGGAATGCCTCTTGTATATGAATGGGCCTCTCTTTTTTAGATGAGGAAAGTTTTCCTTGATGATCGTTTGAAAAATTTCCTCAGGGGTGGTATTTTGAGATTCTTGCTCCGGTATTCCATGAATACGCATGTTAGGCTTCTTCAGGGTGTCCCATATCTCTTGGATATTTCTCTCAAGTATCTTTTTGGCTTTAACAACCTCTTCCATTGAGCTGGTTAGTACTCCCACTTTATCTTCAAGGTCTGAAATTCTGTTTTCTGCTTCATTAGTTCTGTTGATAAGACTCTCTGTGGCGTTCTGGGTTGAAGATAACTTGTCTTTTAGCTCAGTTTTAAACTCTGCTTGAGTTTGTTTTAACTGTTCTATGCCACTTTTTGTTTCTTGCACTGTTTTTCTCAACTCCTCCAGATGTCTGTTGTGTTGCTCTTCAAAGCGATTGATTCGATTATGTAATTCCTCCCGGATTTCCTCTTTCATAGTATTGAACATGGTAATGATCATATTTTGAAAGTCTTTATCCTGGGTGGGGCTTTCTTGGCCTTTTTCCGCGGGTTTGTTCTTGTTGGAGTCTAACATTATGGGATTAATTTCTTCAGTGGGAAATTTGTTTACTTGAGTGTTGCTTCTCATGGATTTGCACTTTGACTTTGGCATTGTCATTTTAACTCTTAAGATCTCTCAATTTCACTAAACTGAATTATTTGGCCTGGGGTACTGGTGGGCAGGGCCTGAACAGGGACTTACCTAGGGCGCGGGGTGAGGCCCGGGTGGACCGCGCGCGAGTCCTGACCGCGAGTCCTGACCGGTGGAGCGGGGTGGGGCGAAAAGGGAGGATGGGCGCGTCGGCGTGGAGCTATTTAACCCGAGGGCAGCTGGGGCGGGGCCCGGGCGCAGGGGGAGGTCCTCCTCGTCCCTCGGCCCCCGCGCGGCTCCGGCTGGATGGTGGGAGTCGGAGCCGGGTCCCCGTGGGCTGACCTGGGGGTCCTAGAGCGCGCGTTGAGGCCCGGCTGGATCTCGCGCAGGCGTCCCGACCGGCGGAGCGGGGGCGGGGCGAAGAAGGGAAGGATGGGCGCGTGGGCGTGGAGCTATTTAACCCGAGGGCAGCTGGGGCGGGGCCCGGGCGCAGATGGGAGGTGCTCCTCGTCCCTCGGCCCCCCGCGCGGCTCCGGCTGGATGGTGGGAGTCGGAGCCGGGTCCCCGTGGGCTGACCTGGGGGTCCTAGAGCGCGCGTTGAGGCCCGGCTGGATCTCGCGCAGGCGTCCCGACCGGCGGAGCGGGGGCGGGGCGAAGAAGGGAAGGATGGGCGCGTCGGCGTGGAGCTATTTAACCCGAGGGCAGCTGGGGCGGGGCCCGGGCGCAGATGGGAGGTGCTCCTCGTCCCTCGGCCCCCGCGCGGCTCCGGCTGGATGGTGGGAGTCGGAGCCGGGTCCCCGTGGGCTGACCTGGGGGTCCTAGAGCGCGCGTTGAGGCCCGGCTGGATCTCGCGCAGGCGTCCCGACCGGCGGAGCGGGGGCGGGGCGAAGAAGGGAAGGATGGGCGCGTCGGCGTGGAGCTATTTAACCCGAGGGCAGCTGGGGCGGGGCCCGGGCGCAGGTGGGAGGTGCTCCTCGTCCCTCGGCCCCCCCGCGCGGCTCCGGCTGGATGGTGGGAGTCGGAGCCGGGTCCCCGTGGGCTGACCTGGGGGTCCTAGAGCGCGCGTTGAGGCCCGGCTGGATCTCGCGCAGGCGTCCCGACCGGCGGAGCGGGGGCGGGGCCCTGAATATAAACTTATCCAGAGAGTACAACTTTTAGAACAAAAATCACCATGGAATTTTGTTTATTTGGTGGTGGGGGGAACTGTGTATTCCTATGGAGGACCAAGGGTGACTTTGGGCATCATCCTGGATTGCTTTTATCCCTTTTTGCTTGGATTTGGGATTTTCCAGGATCTACCGGAAATATAGGCTACTGCCATTTCTACCTGGTGTTTTTACATGGATCCAGAGTCTGAACTCAGGTCCTTCTGTTCATGAGGCAAAGTCAACTCCTGAGTTACCTCTCCAGCCCCAAAACATAGTTTTAGAGGCTTCAGTGATCCACAGGGCCATTTCTAATGTACCCCCAATGCTTGTCACTCTGACTACAGCTAACCAGAAAATGTGAAGTACTGGCAACTCTGCAAAGCTCACCCAGAATAAATCCAGTCAAATCCTTCCCTGTCCTAAGACTAAAAGGGTGGTAAGATTGTAAGAATCTAAAGATGGGAAGGTCCACCATTGGACAAGACATTCCACTCAAGGTAGGGCTACTACATACAGGAACCCATTGCAATGAGACTTGTCCTTACCAGACCTGCACAATGACTGACACACCAACATGCCCCATAGACTAGTGAGGATCTAAGGAAAAATCATTTCAAGCAGTAAGAGCCTTAGAGGCTAGGGCTAGACAGATGAAGAGGTGTGCCCCTGTCAGTGGGTCTGCCCAAGGAAGGGCCACTTGGTCTACCACAGACCACCAGAGCAGATGGTCCAGAGGGAATCCTGGGAATCATAAAAGCAGACAGACAGGAAGGTGGAAGGGCATGGGATGGACTGAAGAAAGAAAGGGAGGGAGGGAGGAAGGAAGGAAAGCAGGGAATGAGGGTAGGAGGGAAGGAAGGAGGCAGAGATAATTACTCATTGTGCTTATAATATTAGGAAAAATTAATATTAAAAAATATTCTGTGCATTATAAAAAAGACTGCAAAAAGAAAATCATGACATTGCAGTACATATATTAAAGGCCAGTATCTGCAGGTCCTGAGAGCCTCCTGCATCTCAAACACCAGCTCACTACACTAGCTTTACAGAGCATTTGGCAAGAGTCCCAGGGAACAAGCAGGCAGATTTAATGGTGTGGCCCCTAGACCTTAAAAAATATGAAATAATATTTGTCTGCCTTGAGTCATTTGAACTTAGTCTCTGGGTTTGATGAGAGTGAAGAGCTTCATTTTATAAAAATAATACACTTCATCCATCCTCACAGAAAAATAGCACCCTGGCTCCAAATGACTTCTTTAAAGAAAACATTGATTCAAGGGGCCATGTATGGGTTTTCCCTTAAACAAGCTGTTATGAAATATCAGTTGATATTGATACAGAAATGACCAAAACTATTCTCTTGGCTATCAACTAAGGCTGCTTAAAGTTAGGGTGTCAGGTGGGATTATCTTTCTACTTTGAGGTGCTATACTGGCCAGGGGGGCATAGCAAACAGCAACCGCAATTCAGTCCCTCAAACACTGTCCTACCTCACCACTCAGTTCCAGTCTCTGAGCCCACTACAGGCTGCATTGAAGTTCAAAGCTCAAAGGGCACTAAGAAATTTTAGCACACACATCACTTCTGAACTGCAAAGATAGCCTTTCCTGGCTCTTTCCAAGAGAAAATGCTTGTAGAATTACCCAGACCCTCTCTGAAACGTGAGTGGAAAAAGTATCCTCCAGATTAACAAATGCAAAATATTTGGCTGTGGGCTCCCTTTTATTGCTTCAAATTTTCCTAACCTGATTTGCCAACAAGAATCTTCATTCTCTGACTTCCTTCCAGTGAAGCAAATATTCTCAAAGTCCCTTCCCTTTATTGGTCTTCCTTATGCTATTTATCCACACTTAGAACATCAATGAATAATGCCCCGCACTGCCACACACATACTTCATTTAGTATTTATGACACTTTCTGCCTCCAAATTTGAATAAAGTATTATATATGTCCTTCTAATCATCAATTTATGCTAATCCATTTAAAGTCACACATACAGAGAGGGCCGGGGAGATCAACAACGATGCAGAGTGGTTGAACATGCAATGCTGTGTTCAGCTCCACTGCAGATTCTGGTCAAGTACTACAGCTGCTCAAACTCCAATGCAAACTCCTCTATAGCGTTAAGGAGGGGACTGGGGAGATGGCTGGGTGGGTGTGGCCATACACACTGATATTAGTTTAAACAAGCAGACTAAAACTGTGACACAGAGCAGGCTGGGGAGGTGACGCAATTGCTAAAGAACTGGCTTTGGAAGGATGAGGACTTAAATTCAATCCCTGAGACACATGGGGGGGAGGAGGGACCCAGACATGCTTGTAATCCCAGAATCAAGAAGATGAAGACGAGAGGTTCCTGGGGCTCACTGGCCAAACAGCCTAGTTAGTCTGTTTAGTGAGTTCCAAGCCAGTGAGAAACCTTGGGGTGGAGTGGAGGGGGGACAGGGCAGATATAAAGTACCTGAGAAGTGACACCAGACATTGTCCTCTGACCTCCATGGGCAAATGCATATATGTGCGTAGGCACACACACGCACATCTCTATACAATAATATATGCACGCATACACACCAAAAGAAAAGAGAAGAGGAGAGGGAAGGAAAGGAGGGGAGAGAAGGAGAAAAGAAGGGAGCAAAGAACAGAAAAGAAATGAAAAGGAAAGGAAAAGAGGAAGGAAGGGGGAGGGAGGGAAGGAGAGGGGAGAGAAGGAGGGAAAGATAAAGGGGAGGAGAGGGGAGGAGAGGGGAGGGGAGAAAAGAAAAAGAAAAGAAGAGAAGAGAAAAGAAAAGGACTGCTACCCTGGTGTTTGCAACCTAGTAGAGGACATGGAAGGGAGACATAAAGTGGGCTGAGAGAAGGCAGTACCCCTAGCCTCAGGGACCAGAAGGTACTTGTTTCCGTTAAAGCAAACTCCCCAGGGTCCTAGACTAGGTCTGCTTTGCACACAGGGCAGCTTCAAGAACACCAGCTGAGTTTCTTTGCTGTTTCCCCCGTGGAAACATTCCTGCCACTTGATTTTCCCACCAAATCTTTACAATAACTCTAAACAAAGGTGAAATCTATTCTCATATTTTCGAAGCCTCTCTGAATCTTTTTTCTTACTAAAGTTTGAAGCAACCAAGGTCTATACATGGCTGGAGCTACAGGAAAACACCCCACCCAGATGATATGCCAAGTCCTCTGGCATCACCAACCTCACTCACTGGCCACGAAGCTACTACAGTCCCAGAATGAGGGAAGCCGAGACCCAAAGCACTTAACAATTGACTTCCTCACAATATCATCTCTGTGATGCAAGAAAACACAAGAAGTTCATCATTTTACAAGTACCCCCAAATATCAGAATCAATTTATCTATTTCTTTTTTAATTAAATCCCATTTCTTTTTTAATTGAAAATTTAAACTTAAATTTTTCCTTCCTATTTATTTACCAGAGAGAGAGAACAGGTACATGTGTACCATGGCACATGTGTAGTGACAACTCTTACAGGTCAGCTTTCACCTTCCACTACATGCATTCTGCGCTTGCACACAGATGTCTTTCTCCACTGAGCTATTTTGCAGACCCTATTTTGTAAATGCTTAAAGAAACACACGGAAGTATCTCTTCATTGCTAATACTCATTCACCTTGGCAGGCACATTTCTGAGTTTTTTTCTTTTATCCACGACTTCATGAGTGCATCTTTTCTTTTCAAAAACGGAAGCACACTATACATGTGCCTGTCTGCAACGTGTCTGTGTTGTCCAAACTGGCCTCTGACTCTCAGTCCTCCCAGCTCAGCCTTTTAAGTAACTGGAATCTAAAATCATTTTAATCTGCCTTCAATGCCGTGAGTCTAGTCCAGTCTTTTTGCTCTCTGAGTCTGATTCTTCTACAAATAGTGGCGGGGTAGACTTTCAGACCCAAGCTCTAGAAATACTATTATATGTTTTCCTTAAGTGGAGCAGCCAAGAAGCAAGACAGTAGACGTTCTAGTTTAGGTTTGCTCTCCCTGTGTTCCAGTTACTCTTAAAGAAGCAGGGAAAGAGAATAAGCATATGGTCCCAGCACCAAGTGCTTTATTTATTTATTTATTCATTCATTCATTCATTCACTCATTCATTTCATTCTAGAATTTCAACTTCCTCCATTTTATTTTATTTATTTGAGAGAGAGAATAAATGAAAGAGAGAGAGAGCACACCATAGTAAGGTAAGGTAAGAGGATAACTTGCAGAAGCGAGTTCTCTCCTTCCACCATGTGAGCTTCTCAGCATCAAATTCAGATCACCAGGTTTCCAAGCAGGTACCTTACCTTCAGAACTATCTCACTGGCCCAAGGTGCCTCATTTATATGGGATCTCTACTCCTCCTGCTTGCCCCCTGCAGGCTCAGCAACCCCCAGCCAGAAGAGAGGCTGAGTACAACGCTGAGGAAAAGGAAAGGGGAAGAGCAGAGGTCACAGGACAAAGCATCTATCCTTGTGCCCAAGCATCATGGGGTGGTATGAAAATGGGTAAGGTAGTGTGGGCTTGAGTCCTGAGTGGACAGCACAGGCTGAGAACTACTTGAGTATTTAGCATTATTATTGGGGAACCTCAGGGGCAGTATTCACTGTGCTTTAATTAAATGGACATCAGCTATGAGCCACACAATTGGCTTCTGCTATCCACTTAGTTCTCACAACAATCCTGAAGAGAATTGTCATCCCCATTTTAGACAGTAAGCAGAAAATAAAAGAGACAAAACAAACTGACATTTGATGTCAAAATGAAGCTTACCCAGCAATGACACATTCAACATTGCTTTATATGGCATCATAGAGAGAGTCAACGATTTTGTTCCAATTTCACTCCCGCTATTGGGCGTTCCTTCAGGAATTTGAACAGGATCTGTTCATCTGTATTTCTGCAAACTGGAAAGCCTTCGAGAACATCCTCATGAACCCACAGGAAAAATGAGGTCCTATGTCACTGCAGAGTCTAACTTGGTCTGGTGAAAGTAATGGGAGCAACAAACTTGCTTAAGCATAAAAGAGGAACTTGTTAGAAAACAAATCTAGAAGTGTCCAGGCAGAGAATGCAGCAAGGTCTCAGGGGACTGGAACCAGGGGCTGGAAAGCTGTCAGGAGGGCAGCAGATGTCCCCTCGCTCTACAGGGGCCTCGCGGTCTCCATCCTGCTTCTCTGCTTTGTCCTTCTTGGCTGATCTTTTTTTTTTTCATCTCTTTCATCATTTTGTATATTTATACAATGATTTTTTTATATTTTTCTCCCCATATTACTTTGCTTCTCCCACTGAGAATCTTCTTCCCAATAAGTTTCTCTCCTGCTTTTATGTTTTCTGCGTGTATGTGTGGTCCTTTGAGTGTCATAAAGTTTGCCTGCATGAGCATGTGCCTGGGCACTTGCTGGAGCTTGGGCAATGGATCAATATAAACACCACTGTAGCAGGCATGTCCCCCTACCCCTAGCCAATATTCACTCGGGAGCCACATGAAGTCTTCACCCATTTGTGATATATTAGTTCATGTGTTCTATCTTGTACAGGTCTGTGCAGTTGAACACAACTGTGAGGCCATGAATATAGCAGACTCCTCACGTCCAGAAGACACTGCTAGATGTTACTCTTTGCCCCACCCCCACTCTCTGGTTCTTCCATTCTTCCTTCTCCTCTTCCAATGGTCCCTGAACCTTTGACCAGGGAGTGCAGATTTAGATGCTCCGTTTAGGATTTTCTGCTTTTCTCCAAGCACAATGTCAATCTGACTTAGAACATTTAAGAATTGACCCAAGGACCAGGGAAATGGCTCAGCAGTTTAAGTTCTTGTCATGCAAGCAAAAGGAAACCAATTTACATCCCCAGATCCCACAAGCAATGTTGTCAAGTGCAGTGCCCAGCATGTAATTCCGGCCTCAGAAGACAGAGATTGAGAATATCCAGAGCAAATTGACCAGCCAGATGATTCTTTGTTGGTGATCTCTGGGTTTGATTAGAGACCCATTCTCAAAAGAATAAGGAGCAATTGAAGATGATTCTTGATCTCAACTTTGACTTTTCTACACACAGTACACCTACATACACAAGCATACCCACATACATGCAAACATACATATACATGCACATAGCTCCCTACACACATGCACATAAAAATGTAAAAAAAATTTTTTAATTAACTGGCAAAAATTGAGAATAGCCTGCACTTAAATATCAACTATTTTCCTTTTTTGCTTCTTCCCTTAAAATTATATGCATCCAGTACATTTAATTGAGAAATGCATGCTTTTTATTATGCTATGTTTTCTTTTTTAATTATTGTTAATATTTTCAATTAAAGAATGTACAAAATGGGACTGGAGAGATGGCTTAGGGGTTAAGACTTTGTCTCGAAAGCAGAAGGTCCTGAGTTCAGATTTCAGGTCCCACATAAGAACTCGAAAATGGTGGTGGCTTACACTTCCAGCCTTGGTGGGCAGAGGATGGGAAATTCCAGAGTGAAGCAAGAAGCAATCCAGGGTGATTCCCAAAGTCACCCTTGGCCTTCTACAGGGACACAGTGTCCTCTGATACACACACACACAATAAATAAATAAATTAAATTAAAAATATATATATACAAAATGAAATTACATTGCTGGTCTTGTAAGAGCTATACAATTTTCCTAAGTGTATATCTGTAACTGCAGCAGAGTTCACCTATTTCAAAAAGTTTAAATTTGAGGTGGTCTTAGAGATAACAAATGAACGGAATTCCAACTTTAAAATTTGAATTTAAAGGCTGGAGAAGTGGCTCAGGGGTTAAGCCTCCGCCTTGCAGGCGGAAGGTCCTGAGTTCGGATCCCAGATCCCACGTATAGACGCCAGGAGGAAGCGGGGGCGGCCTGCGCTTCTGGTCCTGGTAGGGCGGAGCCTGTGAATCCCGGGGCAGAACGAGGTGGAGGCGGCTATGGTGGTTCGCGAATTCGTCCGTGGTTCTACACATACACACACACACACAGACACACACACACACAGACACACACGCATGCGCACATACACACGCACATGCGCACAGTTGAATAAATGATAATAAAAAATTTGAATTTAAAAGTTACCGTATTGTACATTTAAAGTGTATTATCACAGTGCAGTTGTTAATAAAGCATTTTTTCTTTTGAAAAAAAATTGGGATTAGCGTCTCTGAGTGCCAATTTGAAATTCTCAAAAATGAATTAATAGAATAAGAATTCTAGGATAAAAAAATTTAGGATCATGCACACTCACATTCACAAACACACATACACACAACACACACTCAGGAGAACTTACACAACTATCATTCAAATGAACTGTCACCATTTGGACATATCTCTACCTATTCTTCTATCAAAATATTCAGTAAATTTCTGGTGTGTTTGTAAAAGGGTCCAGTTCTCAAGCTTTCAAGACCTAAAGAAAAATGGGGGAAAGAGATTTAAAACTGGACTCATTCAAGCTGCCAGAAAATTGTCTAGAAGCAGCAGCTGAGCAGAGGGATGGGAGTGGGCCTTTATGTGATGCTTAATCAGATGGCGAGGAGGGAGGGGCCCTGGCAGACTGAGCAGCAAGGCAGCCCTCCAGGAGCCCCGGGAATAGGGAGCAGTCTGCTGTAGAATTCTCTCACAATGGCCTGGCAGAAATGGATGGTCCACACAGGGAAGGATCAATTGTAAAAAGTGGAATTAGTCATTCTAAATCATGCAGCTGTGGTCGAAGGGAGCTCTTCTAAAAATCATTAAACAATCATGTATTCCTATTGATTTATTCAAAATACCTTGAGGGAAAGCAGATTAAACACAAGGTAAAAGTAGGCTAATGCAGATTAAATGGATGAAGGATGGGACGAGAGTTCCCTAGGTAGTTTTTGTACTAATGAGAGGAAAATTATATGTACACTATTACCAGGATAAAAGGGTCTATTAGAGGTCTTTTGCTTGACATATTTATGTATTTCAAATACTAAGTAGCATAGTGAATTAGGTTTACTCTGGACATTTGTTATTTTTATTGCATCTCCAAAGTGATAAACAGAGTTCTCTGTGGAGGGCAGTGTGCTGCCTCGCTCTGGGAAGCCCTGCCTAAGTAGGCAATCTTAATGCCACGTCTGCTCCCCAGACGTCATTTATTATTAAGCCCAGCAATTTGGTGGCAAAGACCAAACCTTGAGAGTCCAAGAGCCATATGCACAACTCAAAGGTGCAAATGAGTGAGCCGAGGTGACTATCTGAGGGATCTGTTCCCTGGGTCACATTCAGATGCATCCTTGAATCTCTCTAAATACGTTAGTGATGGGGATGTCACATGTTGCCCCTCACATGTATGGAAGCTGCAGCAATGTTAACCCCAGCAGGAGAGATGGAAGCAGGAGCTTCGTAGGTGAGGGGTCCAAAGGCATGCAACTTGTGAGGATTAGAATCACGACCTCAAATTGTTCTTTCTCCTGATTTAGGTTCTTTCTATTACTACATCCCCTCAAAATTTGTACTACTGGGTCACTATTTTTCAATAATTTTTAAAATGCTCTAATCATCTACTTGAGGTGAGGGGAGAAAGAGAAAGCAAGTGTGACGATTAGAAGACAACTTTCAGAAACCAATTGTCTCCTTCAACCATATGTGCTTCTGGAGATCAAACTCAAGTTTCAAGGTTAGCACACAGGTACCTTTACCCACTGAGCCATCTTGCCAAACACTTCATCAAGATATTCTTAACACCAAATTCATTAGCTTTTCAAAGCCAAACTCACGGTTACCTCCAAAACAGTTCAGTTCATCCCCCACGTTCCTCACTTCCATCTCAGTCACGTGGGAGATTACATCATTCTCCCATCATACTTTGAACCAAAGTAATAAAATTCTAGCTGATCTCACCAGTTTCGCTCTTCTCTCTCTTAAAGCCATCCCAAACTCCCTTTATCATCTTCATCTTTTTGAAATATTGCTTTCATCATACCACACCCCCACTCTTACATCCCAGAGATAAGGCATTAGGCATCTATCTATATGTCTCTACTACCCAGTCTGGAAAAGCACCCATGAAGGGCATCATAAATCACAGGATTTAGGCTGTTTCCAAGAGAGATGACTTGTAAAGGAGGCACTTCTAGCTGACAGAGCCTGTGACGCCCTCAGTCATGAGTGGATTGTTTCCAAGGTATGCCACTTTGTATGGTTACTCCAGAAGCTGAGGAGGGAAGGCAGGCTGACCAGGAGAACCGCAAAGTAAAGATAATACGAGAGCAGAGACTCAGCACTATGGGAGCCCCAGCAATGCAAGGGGCAGCACTGGCAAAATCCAAGCAGAACCAACAGAGATGGAAACCTTGTTGCAGTCTACAGGGATGACTTGAACCCAGGACTGTGAAGACATGGCAGTGATTCTCCAGGACCCACTCATACCTCAGTCAAATGTCTGCAAAGCAGGGAACCAAAAAAGGTAGTTTTGGAAACCTTTGCATACTTTGATGTCAATTTGAGAACAGTTTACATTAGATTCTATTAGCCCTCTACTTAGAAATCAGTGTACTATTTAACAATATTCAATGTTTTAGTAAATAAAAGACATTCCCTTATAGACTGTCTTTCTCCAAGGGGTTTGTCCTATTGACAGAAAGGTATAATCATATACCTATGTAAAATATGACAAAAAAGAGAGAAAGAAATAGTTTATCCATACCACAGAGACAGACTTTTTCATACTTCCCACCATCTCATGGTGTTCTCTGCTTGTTCTATATGATTCGGCTACAATATCACAGCTATAGTTATGATATCTTACACAGTCGTGGTATTTTCAATTGCACAGATATATTACCCCCATTTACTCATCACTTCAATCTACAGAAGAAGCATAAGCTTAATGTTACCCAACTTGCTAGTGGAGAAACAGATTCAGCAAGACTTAAAAGCCTTGCTCAAAATCATATGAGCTGGTGATAACAGAACTTAACCTTCTCGGACCTGCATTGGTGGCTCAGCAGATAAAAGCACTCACCACACAAGTCAGACAACCAGTGGTCAATCCTCAGAGTTCACAACATATAGAAGGAAAGAAGTTCTCCTGTGACCTTTACACATGTGTCATGGTACACACACACACACACACACACACACACACACACACAAATAGAACTGTCCTCTGAAACTCATAGCTGAGCTGTAGAGTGTGTCATTTCTATGCTGAGATACTAAGTTCATTTGCCAGCACAAATAGTGAAAAAGCAACCAGTTATACACTCTTTATTATAAATTTTCTGGAGAGGTTTTCATCTTTTTTCCTTAATTAAGTCATTGTATGTCCATTAACAAAGGACACAAATTTCCACGGTCTAGGGGGAAAATTCAAATCTAGATGATGATGACTACTGCTAAACATCCCATGTAGACTTCATCAGAATTAGAAAGAGAAAATTTGTTATGGTTTGATGGCAATAGCATTTGTCCTTCAACATAACAGTTTGGAAAGAAATTAAAATAAGTTTGCAAACAAAGAGTATATATATGCATTTTTGCCTTTTAATTTATTTTTAATATTGTGTACATGAATATAGTGACTCTATAATATTTTCAACCCTTAGTTCCAAATCCCATCCCCCCTCCAAATTGATGGTATTATCCCTTGGCTCCTACCTTTCAGATATCAGCAGCATATATGCATGCAACCATGCATAATATAAATTACCTGCCTAAAATTAACTTGAACCAATCCAAATAGTAGAAGCAAAAGGCTAAGAAATGTCTGTTTTTGTTAAAGCTGCTTAAATACCAGAGAACTCACTGAACAAGCAAAAATGCTGTTTCAAGCCACATCACCAGTGCTGAAAAACACAAGCTATAGTGTTCTTTGGTCTTTTTCTAACAATGTTCTAGTACCAAAATAATCATATCGTAGTCAGGGTGGCATTCTAATAAAAAAGTTTTGAAAAAATGGCTTATATCCTATTTTACGATTGCAAATAAGCTTTAAAATGTTCTAGTTAAGAAGAAACCTAAGAAAAAGATTTTCTGACTCCAGAAGCCCTGCCCAGTTGACAAGACTTTTGTCCTATTTGGGGTGGGAAGGGGTCACTATAGCCATATAAGTCCTGGGTGGGACAGGTCTTCCTGCTTGCTGAAAATGAGTTCTATTCACAACTGTGCTTTGCAGAGTTTGGCTATTCACATTTTCTTGGACGCTGTTAGAGTTATAAAATAAACACTTCCAAAATTGTTTTCTTAAAAGTCAGTCCAACCTAAAATAAAATGAAAAGAACTTTTCTGAGTCTTCGGTTCAACATGGGTGCATTTAACCAGGAACATACCTTTTTCTTCCCCTCTTTGAACTTCTTCAGACTGATCTTTGTTTTTCCAAGTCTCAACACTGGCTCTTTCCACTAGAGACTTCTGTTTGATGACTGGCTCCATCCTAAACTCTGGGACAACATTTGGATGTCAGTTATTTATTTAAGATCTGAATTCAGGCAAATACTGAGACAGGTGTTTAGGAACTCGAATGCTACTTGAGTAATTATAGAGCTTAAGTCTAGAAGGACACTCAGAGGTATATGACCTAGCCAGTGGCTTTCAGGGAGATAGTTGAGGTATTTAATGTTCTATTATACAGTAGAGGCATCTGAACTGTGGATGAATTGCAGCCTTTATTAATGGATTCATAATTACTTAGATGAAGAAGAAAGAGAAGGGAGAATGAAGTAAAGGAGAATGTAAATTGCTCCCTTTTTAAAAGGTGCTTCTGTTAAACAAATAACCCATACCATCTGTTTTGCATGCAGGCAGTTGCAGGTTCACAGAAAGATGATGAACAA
Organism: Typhlomys cinereus; assembly: GCA_023101885.1. Lineage (NCBI taxonomy): Eukaryota > Metazoa > Chordata > Mammalia > Rodentia > Platacanthomyidae > Typhlomys > Typhlomys cinereus. Next base: position 307,002 of record JALPQD010000288.1, read on the forward strand.
CTCGAATTCTTATCTAGTTAGGTTTGAACCTCTTCCATTTACCAGATATGAAAATGAGCAAATTATTTTATAAAATAAGACAACTTGGGGCAAGCATCTCACAGAAGCAGTGTGAAGACCAGTCAGGATACTAAGGTTTAATCACAAGTTTATCACGTGGCAAATGCTTTAAAATATTATTACTTCAAATCAACAATTAGGCTTCAAACAGTTAAAAGAAAAAGACAACAGATTTGTCGTGCAATACATTAGTATGCACTCCCAATTAAAACGGGCCCAGCTTAGGTTCCAACTGAACATACAGGTTTCACTTGATTTAATGAGTCATGTGAGAATGATGGACTTAACATGAAACTAATGAAGTTTACTTACAGTCTATCAATGGCGTGGTCTTTTCCAAAGCCTTGCCAGGTGCTCTCACAACGTGTCTAGTAAGTATTTTGATCCTTTTAAACAGCATGTACTGACCTGGGGATGGTTCAGGAGTTAAGTCTCCGCCTCCAAGCAGAAGAACCTAGGTTTAGATCTCAGATCCCAGATAAAAATGCTGGATGGAAATGGGGTTCCACAGGCACACACAGTGCCCTCTGATACACACACACAGACACACACATGCATGCACGCATGCACACGCACACACACACACACACACACACACACACACACACACACACGGGGAGAGGGGGAAAGCATGTAGTGAAGTGTAAGTTTTCATCCCACACACAACATCCTTAAATTTGAGCATTCTCTTGCAGTTGTATTTGTAATGTATTGAAAACCATGCAAATCTGAGTTGAGGTAGTTGTAGGACGATGTGTTCTTCATTTGCCTTCTGTTTCATGTTCCTCAACACCAGCCCTTGGGATTAGGTTAGAAAGGAAAAAGTCAAGATACTGTCCTGCACCACCAGGTTCTTTCCAGGACTGTTACAATACACAGACTGGGCACATATCCAAGAGGGGTTTTTCAGTTCTGGATCAAGTGGCCCAAGCAATGATCCAAACATGCCAAATTGCAAAATTCACCAAAAGAAATTGAAGAGGGGCTGTCAGTTTCTAAGTTGTTGCCATTCAAAAACTAAAATGGCCATCAGGTGGCACCACACCAAGACAGATGGTCGTTCCCAGTGCAAAGTGATTACTTTATCTAGCTAATTTTAACTTCTTCATATGTCAATGGTGCTAAATAGTACACAAAATTTTGAAAGGATTAAATATGTTTATATGTGTAATAATGTCTGAAATATACTAAATAGCATTAGTAGTTATCATACTACAGAGAATTCACAAATTGACCATTTTTTCTTTATTGATGAAATTACACATGAAAACTAGTAGAATGCATGTATTCATTCATGAACTCATTGATTAGTTTTAATACGTACCAGTCAAGTCCTGGAGAAAGAATAAGAAAAAGGCAGACTTGGCTGCTGCTTTCTTAGAACTCAAAGTATACGCAGTCTTTAGTATCTAAAATGCATATGAAATACGTATCTGTATTTGTTCAGTGCCAGTCCTGGTGGTCTTTATTATGACCTCTTTACTCGGTAGCACTAATTGCTTATCTACCCCCCAACAGATCTCTGGTTACTGTAGAATGATTCTTGATAAGTATGTACACGATAGCTCAGCAGGGTATAAGCTGCATGCAATTATTTCTTAGTTAATCCCATTAGAGATGAGTGACTTGTGAAGTGTCAGGAGCAGGCGCCTAACACGGGTCGGAAAACAATGATTCATATTGGTTCCTGCATTCCATATTGCCTGGTGAGTGTTGACTCTTCATTCTCAGGAAAGTGTCATGGAAGAGATGTCTTTGTGTCATCTAACATGTGTTTAGGGACAATTTTATCTGTAAGTGGTGACGACCATACCAAATGATTGCTTCTTCTGGCTAGTTAAAGCTGACAGGGCTGTCACTTCTTCTATGACAGATCCAACACCAGCTTCTTTTCAAGAACATGCCTCGTTCTATGTCAGAGAAATACAGACAGTTTGAGAATGCATTTAGCAGTGTACAATGGATCTAATATCATATGCTCTGGTTTGTTATCAAACACGGGAAGGTTTGTTTAAAATTTATCTTTGCTCTGTCCTGTATCACATTTTGTATGTGCAGTACTGAAGCAGTCTGGTCAACTATTTAATGCTGTCTTTTGAAAATGTGTTTGTTGAAGCTGGTTACACCTCTTCTTCTTGATCTCTCTGCCCTTTCTAGATAACAGATGTACATTCCAGCAGTGGTGTCTAGGGTAAATATTACTTACTACCTTAATGGGTAAGAGTAGCTCTAGATGGAGACTTTCTAGAAAACATAGATAAGAAATCTAGTCATCAAAGAGATTATTTGGGTAAATGGAACCTTAAAGAATTCAATGAATGCCAAGTGAATACATCCAGAACTACTACTGCTTTTAGCCACAGAGGAAATGTTTGAAAAATATTTGAAATATATGCTGCCTTCATTCTACATATCCCACCCTGGAATTCCTCTTTGGTTTCAGTTTTATCTGAAGATAGGGAGGAACAGAGCTTGGCCAGCTTCTCATCAAAGTCCGGTTGGTCGCTAGAGGGCTAATTACGAACATCATCATCCACTGATTCTTCCTTTTCCGCTAAGCTTTAATTCCACCATTTTGTGGTCATTTTTAAAAAATCTCATGGATTAGAATAAGATGAGCAAGATGCTGACAAAAAAAATACTAGAAAAATCCAGGGCCTCAGTAAAACTATGAACCTGGTGCTTTGAAGGGAGGGAGACAGGGAAGCTGCTGAAGCAATCAGAGTAGCGAATAGGAATGGTCAGTCAACCGGTCAGCAACGAACAATGGAAAGGTCAGGCCACTTTTTAAACATTACTGTGTCTTTCACAGACTAAAGTGAGCATTAAAATCCTGAAGTCTTCCTTGCCTCCCGAAGTTTAGCAAGAACAAACGGCACCACAGCAACACACCATAGCACTATTTAGAAAAGGTCTGAACATCTGGGGATAACTATGAGGTCACCGCTGGAGCATCGCCTCAACCTGGTTAAAACCCCCCTGCCCCAGTCCTTCCCAGCTCACTTCATGCATATCCATAGCACAGCTGCCTGATAAATCAGACCGAATTCTTCAAAGGGCCCCTGGGGGGCTGATAATCACAATAAATATTACAAGTTTGTCCTCACATAGACCTTTCTTCAGAAGGCCTTCTAGGCCAGCCAGTTGAATTGTTGTGACTGCTCTGTGTTTCTCTCACAGGAGATTGATGAAGCCTGGTGGCTTCCCTGAGGTCGCTCAGCAGGATGGGTTCCCTACTAGAAGTTTCCATACCGCCTGGAGAATCAGCGATGCTGCAAAATAGAGCCTCGCAGCAGCCAATAAAAATATGTCAGTGAATTTTACAAAGGAGTTTTTAATAAAACAGAAAACTGCACCTCTGCCCTGGGCCTTTGCAGGAAGCTGAATTGGGTTATTTTGTAGGTTCTATTAGTACCAAAAATCAATCAAATATAGAACAAAATTTTGTAGTATTTGGCAATTTGGATAATCATAAATGAAGGGAACGTTTTGAAGATGCTGATTTTAAAAACAAAATCCACTTTGCCACTTGGGTTCTTTTTGAACCGCAAACCATCACATGCATTCTCCTGGCTCTCGGGGCTCAGCAAGTTTGCCCTCTAGGAGGCATTAGGAACTGCATGGAAACATCTTTGATGTTACAAGTGGATGAGATGCTACTGAATCTACCAGAGAAAGCCAAGACTACTGCTGATGTTCTAAAGTGCTTGAGAATCATCTCCCACAACAAAGAATTACCTGATCCAGATTGTTAATCCTGCCAGGACTTGGATACTGAAAACTGGGACAGAAAGGAAGAGGTTAGAGACCTGCATCAATAAGTAAGGTAGAGAGGGATCAAGAAAGACGCTTGGTGTCAACTTCAGGCATGCACACACAAACACATGTGCACACATGTGCATATGAGAACACTCATACATACACATGTACACACAATATACACATATGTGCATAAAAAAGAAAGCAAGAAAAAATGCTTTCCCTGAAGCTGGAAGATTAACATTGTTCAAAATCATGAGACTTTCCAAATATGGATAGATACTGCAAAGCTGACATGGAATGTTGTTTGTCTTGCCCCCCTCCCCACCCTTCTACCCCCCCCGTCTATAGAATACATATGAATTTGCTATCTCACTTCAGCTAAGATTAGATTTTTTTCTCCCACATTTTTTCCCAATCATACAAACTCATTAAATATTCCCATCCTCTCCCTCCCTCCTCCCCTCCCCAGTCCCCCCTTGCACTCTCCCCCTTTTCCCCTTCCTTTCACCCCTTTTCCTCCCTTCCCTTTTCCCAGTGTCTCCCCCTTCCTCCTTCCCATCCCCTAGAGCATCCTTTTGTGTGAATGCCAAACATTCCTCTGAGTCCTCCACTTTAGGGATGGGTAAGGACTCAGTGGCATAGCCCAGAGCCCATTCTTGGGCTCTCTGCTAGTATGGGAATTCTATTATGACTGTTAATCCCTTGCCTCTAAGGATCCTGCTGCCTATAATCCATGCTAGACTTTGGGGGGTCATTGATATGTCCAACTACAGTTAGATTTTAACCAAAAGTAATGGTGACATCTAGAGAAATTACATTTCTTTTTTAATATTTATTTATTTATTTATTTATTTATTTAGTGTGTGTGTGTGTGTGTGTGTGTGTGTGTGTGTGTATTAGAGGGCACTGCAAGTCCCTGTGAAGAACTAAGGGTGACTTTGGGAGTCATCCTGGATTACTTCTCTGGGATTTCACTCTGGGATTTCTCAGACTCTGCCCATCAGGGCCAGAAATGCAGGCCTCCACTGTTTCTGACTGGTGTTTTTACGTGGGATTTAGGATCTAAACTCAGGACCTTCTCTTTGTGAGACAGTGTCCTTAATCACTGAGCCATCTCTCCAGGCCAGAAACCTCCATTTCTAAATTTTCACACACAGTATGCAAAGTCCAAACTAGACCAGCACTGCACACAGACTGAGACCAGATAGAAAGTAACACCACAGCAGGTGTTGAAAGGTCAAGTCATCCCTTTCTGAGGTCCTTACACATTCATAAAAACAAAAGGTATTTGCAACCCCTTGTTAATCAATTCATACCACAACATACCCCCATTGAATTATAAACTAGTTATTAAAGACAAAATTGCAACAACAACAAAAAAAACTGGGAGGGGGCAACTTCGTCATCTCCCTCCCAAGCATCCCCTGGAAATTCCCAGTCTTCTGACTCTAGATTAAGCCTATTAGTTCTAAGCCATACTCTAGCCAGTCTATGTGATTCAAGACAGAAATGTGCCGTCTGGGGTGGTGCAGCCCCCAGTGATGAGCTGCGAGGTACAGGGAGTTGCTTATCCTGTGTGGTGCCTGCCTCCCAAGCACAGAAAAAGCAGCCACAGACATCAAGAAAGGACCAGAGACTGTGTCCCCAGATATGAACCAGAAGAAAATGGTTCTCTCTCACGTTCACTCAAAGAAATGTGACTCTTTTCTAACTATTCTAAGAAAACACTGTGAGTCCATGAGCTCACTGTACTGTTCTCCATTTTCCTCCATGGAGAAACTGAGAGTTTCCTTTTTTGCACCACAGGTATTTGGTTGCAGCACCTCCTGTTTGAACACTGATGCGAACTCTACATTCTGAAAGGTAGATGAGAAATGTCAGACCATAAACAAGAGCAAGGTGGTGTGCAGGATAAAGCAAAGGAGAGAGGACACAGAATTAATGTCAGGCAGCACTTCAACCCCAAGAAGTTCCTCTTTCAAGGAGCATGCCAAGCCCTCTGGAAACCAGAAGCTACTGCAAGCCCCCATGCACACACTAATCAGGCTTCTTTAGGTCACTGGAGAAAAAAACCGACAGAGGGCAGCACTTGTCATCGCCCCCCCTCAACCCAATTGAGGCATAAGGTGGCCCCATAATGCAGAGTTACAGGCACAAAGACAGAGCCACAGACTGAAGGGAAGCTGGGAGCACAGTCCTGGTGCGGTGTTTGCCAGAGGTCTTAAGGGATCTTCTATTTCATTCTGTAACAGTGCCCTTTTTGTTGACAAAAGTAAATTGACGATAATCAAGAGGGAAGCATTTGGTGGAAAATTCTGTTGACCCTTCTCGGATTGGATTTGACCACAGAACAGGATACCAGCAGTTGCAGAAATGATAGATTATTGCAATGACTGCCAGAGTGGCCTTTTGGCATGTTTAAATGGCAATAAATTTCACCAGGAAGAAGGCAATTTTACTACTGGTAGAGCCGTCAGGAAACACGGTGTTTAAGGTGTAAATAAATCGCGAGTGGTTAACAGCAAACATATTCTTTCCACGGTGCAACTCTCAATCAGCAGCCATTCTGACTTAATTTAATTATGTGGGATTATTTAGCCATTTTATGCTTTTTCATTCTGGGTCACAGACTTCCCCAGGCAGCGCTTTTGCTCTCGTCCTGTCTCCCCGAAGTCCATGAACAGCCCTGGTTTCTCCGCTTTTTCCTTCCCCAGAAACATGAATCCAAGCCAGGTAGTTCAATGCTATTACTTCACCAAATAGTCTTCAGAGTTGCTTAGGTTGGAGAGTCACCAGCAATGTGAATCCTCTCCAGTCCTTGCACATCGAACTGGTTCAGTACTTCACTGAACTCTGCCAAACGGGGCTGGGGAGAGGGGATACCAAGATGGGTAGTAAAGCTTGGCGGCTCCTCAGAAATGATTCTATCAAAACCTCACTTGCGTTCACAGTTCCATCTCCTTGTCAACCATAGGCCAGCTGCAGTTTCACCGAGGTAAAGGTGCTTGGATCTCATCTAGCTCACGTTCACACTGTGGTAGACTGTGCTTATGGAACGTCACCTTAAATGGTCATTTTTTAAAGCAGCGCCAGGTGATAGTGAGCAGAGCTCATTAATGACCATCTAGGTACAGGCAGTTTAAACCAGGCAGGTGCTGTCTCCCGGATCAGCTTCAAGCCAAATCCAGCTCACTTCTGGGCTTGTGCAGCTCTGAGCAGAGGGGCAGAATTGAGAAGACACATTTAAAACCAGGTAGATCAACACAAAGCTTTACAGAACAACATTAGTATTGAAGTTGGATTGGGCAGGCGGCACAATTTCTGAAAGCCTGCCTCTCCTTTGGTGCTAAGCACAATAGAGAAAGTCACTTCTCAATGTGCCTGGAAAGAGCTAGGGGTGACTCGTCCTAAGCCTCCTTCAAGCCAGGGGCTCCCGTCTCTTTCTGCTTGCTTCACGCTTCCTGGAATATTTGTTTTTTGAGACCACATTGGACAGCTTTTTCAGTTCTTATGATTTTCTCAACTGCTGGTAGGGAACACACCAGTAGCTCTGACCAACTGTAAGCCAAAAACATGTTCTTGTTTATCTCAGATCAAAACCCTAGGAACTCCTGAAACTCCAGCTAGCTACTGTGGGCCTAGAAGGTACAAGCAGCTGACCACAGTGAAATTCTATTTTAGCAGTAGCATGCTTCAGTAGCAGCAGTCCCCAGCTGAGGACACAGAAGAAAAATTAAGACACAAAATTTTAAGAAGACAACAGAGGAGTTTTAAAGGTGGCAAATATTTGAGAAATGGACAGAGTCAAAAATATGGAGTGCTCCTAGTGAATGAAAACAATCACCGATTCATTAGAAAGAGCTGAGAAATGGTCTGTTGCTGGAGGCTTAGCTCAGTAGTAAAGAGCATGCTAAACATGTTCAGGCACTGGTTCTCTTCAGCACGAAGGGAAGGAAGGGAGGGGGAAAAGGGGAGAAGGGGGGGAATGGGAGAGGAGGGAGGGAGGGAAGGGGAGTAGAGGGAAGAGGAAGAGGAGGGAGGGAAGGGGAGAGGAGGGAAGAGGAAGAGGAGGGAGGGAAGGGGAGAGGAGGGAAGGGAGGGAAGGGAGGGCAGCGAGGGGGGAGGGAAGAGGGGAGGGAGGGGGAGGAGAGTGAGAAAGAAGGAAGGAGAGTGAGAAAGGGGGAGGCAGGAAAAGGGTGAGAGGAGGGGGGAGGGAGGGAAGAAGGAGGGAGGGAGGGAAGGGGAGTAAGGAAGGAGGGGAGGGCAAGAAAACAGCTTGTAAATTCACATCTTATAGGGGGAGTCTTGTAGGTTTCTTGGGTTATCATCAGAACTTCATGACAAGCTACCACTAGAGAAAAGGGTTCTGACTATTCCAGCCATGAGAAGCCAAGAGCCAAAGTCAGAAGTGACCTGCTGGCCTGGGGAGCCTGGGAAACCTACAGGTGTCCTCGGCTCGCTCCTTCCCTCTGCATCCAGAGCCTGGCTCACAATTCCTGAAAACAAAGACCCCATGTGTTTGGGGTGGCAAGGGTGGGGTACATGAGCTTCTCTGTCTACTCTGCCCTTCAACATTGGCGCATTTTGTTATTGTAGCCAAAGAGACAAAATGAACACTGGGAAGAGCCTGCAATTTTTAAGCGTTGAGGCAAGATCATCTGGCTCCAGCTGCAGTAAATGCAACAGATCAAAGCCTGGCCAGTGCTCACCACGGTCAGTCAGCTGACCACATGGGAGGAACACAGACTCTTTATAGGCGCTGTGGGCATTTAAAAGCATGTGTCCAGGGAAACGATAAGTCAAGCTGCCTGTGTTTTTAATGGACTCGCCTGGGTACCTCACTTCTCTAGCTGATGATAGCCTTATCTGCTAAGGCCTTAACTGACTCCCTGGCTAGACCCAGCCCTCAGAATGACCAAGGGCAGCCTCCTGCCTATAAAGCCACTTTGTTTACCAACTCCTGCTGGGCTAATTCCAGGCGATCTGGCTGATGACAGGCGGGTCGTGGCACTGGGGATGTGATTATGGTGCTGATGCCAGCATAGGAGGGCAGATGCGGGCAGCTTTCTCTTCTGACAGATGACTACTAAGCTCTTAAAGCAAAGAAATGGAGATAGGACATACACGAAGGACCCCAAGTCAATAGGTGACTGTTAACTTCCCCTAGTGAATAAATACCATGGCCTTAGGACAACCCCTCCCCCCAACAAATCATTTTCCTTCTGTTTGATTTCTGCCTGGTTGGCTTCATGATTTGCTTATTTTGTTAGGTGGGTCAGATACAATTAGTATGTCTTCCTAACAAAGATTAATAACTCCTCAGATCGGCGAAAGGCAATTTGATGCTAGGTGTAGTACACCAATACAGCACGAAAGAGAAGGATCTGTTTGCTTTTTGTGCCGTTAGTGTTCATAGACTCCTGTCTACGCTGCAGCAGGAAGGGGGAGCAATCGGGTATGGTCAGATGCAGGTGAGAAATGCTTTCATTAAGAGCTGACTTTCCTATGCAGTGTTTCCATAGATGGCTCATCTCCCCGTGAAGAGAACATCGGGCAAGTAATTAGCATGAGCCAGGCAGATGCCACGTGTTCTGCAAGCATTTTTAGTTTGATTCCTATATTAAGCCTATGACTGAGGTATAGAAGAAACAACTTCCTCAACCAATTCTCCCTTTTTCCTTCAGCACCAGAATCCTAATTTTAATCATGGCAAAAATATTGCTAGCTAAAAAAGACTGATCAAGGAGATTTATACAGAAGTATTGTTTGGCATTTCAGAAACAGGACAGTTCCCAACAGGAAGTTACTGCTGCTGTTGCCTTTCTCCACGTACTCCTTTTATCCAAAAGCAAATGTGATGTCTGGATCAAACTGCCATTTTGGACCTTGAATCAGGCCAGTAAAAGAAATAGAAGAAAACTGGCTTGCTCTAACAAGGTAGTGATAATAATAATGTTTGACATTCTTTTTTTATATATAATACATTTTTATTATTATTTCAGCTCATACAAACCTAATAGGTACACCAGTTCCCTCCCTCCCTTCTCCTCCCCCCCCCGAACCCTCTGGTCCCCGTCCCCTCACCCTCCCGCCCCATCCCCCCCCCGTGCCTCCCACCCCGATTCCCAGAGTCCTTTCTTGTGCATGCCTGACTCTCCTCTGGGCCCTCCTCTCCGATGACGTACAAGGAACCAGTGGCATTTCCCTGAACCCTTTCCTGTGTTCCCTTTAAGCATAGGAACACTACTGTGGCTGTCAATCCCTTGCCTTCAAGGATCTTGGTGCCTTTAGCAGATGCTAGACTTTGTGAGGTCAACAGTATGTTGGACATGGCGCCGGGCATGCAATGTCCAATTATGATTGCTTCGGCCCTAACTTGTGTAGAGTATCTTGCAAATCATTGCTCCTTCCATCCTTTTGCTCTTACACTCTTACCGCCCCCTCTTCCGCAAATGTCCCTGAGCTTCAGGATGGGGAGAGATTAGTCTGGCCTAGTTCTAGGTGGTTGATATAGAGTCTCTGAAGTTCTGAATAGTGGTTCGTTGATTTTCTTTTGCAGTTTTGTTGCTCCTGTAATGCCCTTCACTCCATCGTGATAGGCACTGTATGTCACCCCCTGGCCAGAGACACAAAGCTGTTAAACTGGAGTCTTATTACAAGAGCACATTCAAGGGTAGATGTAATACTTATACTCAAAAGTGGAATCGCAGGGTCATATGGCATTAGGCAATGGGAGGGATCAATCACCCATTTGCAAATTGGTTACTTTTTACTCTGCCGGACTATATGCCCTCCCCTTCTGGTGAGTTCATACCCCCTTAGTTGTAAATGATCAGGAACTTAATTAGGTGTCACATTACTTTCTTGCAGTCCTTGATGGAGGCCTATTTTCTCTGCTGTAACATGGTCACTTCTCTCCTTGTTTCTGGTGTGGCCCTCCAACCCCATCTCTCCTGTTCACAATCCTTGCAATTACTGTAAGTAATACATAGATTTACCTATGAGTGTCTCAAGATGGGCTGGGTGGGTTTGGTATTAGGAGCCACCTATTAGGGAGTACATACGGCGCTTAATTTTCTGGGTCTGGGATACTTCACTTAATATAATTGTTTCTAATGTCATCCATTTCCCGGCAAATTCCAGTAATTCATCATTTTTGATGGCTGAGTAGTACTCCATTGTATAGATGTACCACTGTTTCCTTATCCACTCGTCAACTGTTGGACATTTAGGTTGATTTCATGTCTTTGCTATTGTAAACAGTGCTGCTATGAACATGGTCGTGCTTGTGCTATCGAGGTGAACCTCTGCTGTATGGGGGATTATACCCAAAAGTGGAATCGCAGGGTCATATGGCATTTCAATCTTTAATTTCTTTAAGAATCTCCAGACGGCTCGCCAGAGTGGCTGTATGAGCCTGCACTCCCACCAGCAATGTAGGAGAGTTCCCCTTTCTCCACATCCTCTCCAGCATTTGTTGTTGTTTGTGTTGTGGATTTTTGCCATCCTGACCAGGGTGGGATGATATCTCAGGGAAGTTTTGATTTGCATTTCCCTGATGGCTAAAGAAGTGGAGCATTTTTTTTACATTTTTTATTATTATTTCCGCTCATACAAACTTAATAGGTAGACCAGTTCCCTCCCCCCCCTCCTCCTCCCAAACCCCTGCTCTCCCTCCCTCCCTCCCCATCTCCCAGTGCCTCCCCCCGAATTCCCAGAGAGTCCTTCATTGTGTATGCCTAACTCTCCTCTTAGTCCTCCTTTCCGATGACGTACAAGGACCCAGTGGCATTTCCCTGAACCCTTTCTCATGTTCCCCTTAAGCATAGGAACACTACTGTGGCTGTCAATCCCTTGCCTCCAAGGATCTTGGTGCCTTTAGCCGATATTAGACTTTGTGAGGTCAATAGTGTGATGGACATGGCGCAGGGCATGCAAAGTCCTATTATGATTGCTTCAGCCCTAACTAGTGTGGAGACTCTTCAAATCATTGCTCCCCCCATCCTTTTGCTCTTACAATCTTACCGTCCCTTTTTCTGCAAATGTCCCTGAGCTTCAGGATGGGGGGAGATTAGGCTGGCTTAGTTCTATGTGGATGATATAGAGTCTCTGAAGTTCTGGATTGTGGTGTGTTGATGTTATTTTGCAGTTTTGCTGCTCCTGCAATGCCCTTCACTCCATCGTGATGGGCACTGTATGTCACCCCCTGGTCAGAGACAAAAAACTGTTAAACTGGAGTCTTGTTATAATAGCACATTCAACGGTAGATGTAATCAAAGCAGGAAAAGCGGTGAGGGAGGGGTCAGTCACCTATTTGCAAAATGATCACTTTTCATCTGCCAGACTATATGCCCTCCCCATCTGGTGAGATCATACCCCCTCAGTTGTACATGATCAGGAATGAACGTCTGTGAACTTAACCAGGTGTCACATTACTTACTTGCATTCCTTGGAGGCCGATTTTCTCTTCTGTAACATGGTCCCCGCTCTCCTTGTGTCTGGTGTGGCCCTCCAACCCCATCCCTCCTGTTCACAATCCTTGCAATTACCGTATTACATAGGTTTACCCTTGAGTGTCTCAATGTGGGCTGGGTGAGTTTGGTACTAGGAGCCACCTATTAGGGAGTACATACGGCGCTTAACTTTCTGGGTTTGGGATACTTCGCTTAATATAATTGTTTCTAATGACATCCATTTCCCGGCAAATTCCAGTAATTCATCATTTTTGATGGCTGAGTAGTACTCCATTGAATAGATGTACCACTGTTTCCTTATCCACTCGTCAACTGTTGGACATTTATGTTGATTCCATGACTTTGCTATTGTAAACAGTGCTGCTATGAACATGGTCGTGCTTGTGCTATCAAGGCGAACCTCTGCTGCATGGGGGGTCATACCCAAAAGTGGAATCGCAGGGTCATATGGCATTTCAATCTTTAATGTCTTTAAGAATCTCCAGACGGCTCGCCAGAGTGGCTGTATGAGCCTGCACTCCCACCAGCAATGTAGGAGAGTTCCCCTCTCTCCACATCCTCTCCAGCATTTGTTGTTGTTTGTGTTGTGGATTTTTGCCATCCTGACCGGGGTGAGTGATATCTCAGGGAAGTTTTGATTTGCATTTCCCTGATGGCTAAAGAAGTCGAGCATTTTTTAAGATATTTGTTAGACATTTTAATTTCATCCCTGGTAAAATTTCTTTTTAGTTCCAGGGCCCATTTTTTAATTGGGCCATTGTTTTCCTTGGAATTTAGTTTTCTAAGTTCTTTGTGCACTCTGGACAGTAGAGCTCTATCAGATATGTGGTTAGTGAAGATTTTCTCCCATTCTGTAGGTTGCCTTTGAGCTCGCGTTACATTCTCTTTATCTGAACAGAAGCTCTTTAATTTCATGAGATCCCAACTGTTGAGAGTTGGTAGCAGTGACTGTGCCATTGGATGTCTGTTTAGGAACTGTTGGCCTAGCCCAATCAGCTCGAGGGAGCTTCCTATCCTTTCAACTATGGTTTTTATAGTCTCTGGCCTTATATCAAGGTCCTTGATCCATTTGGAATTAAGTCTTGTACATGGTGACAAGTATGGGTCCAGCTTTAATCTTCTGCATGTGGAAATCCAGTTTTGCCAGCACAATTTGTTGAAGATGCTGTTCTTTTTCCATTGGATTCTTTGGGCCCCTCTGTCAAAGACCAAATGGCTGTAATTTTGTGGGCTTATATCTGGGTCTTCAATCCTTATCCATTGATCTGTGTGTCTATTTTGGAGCCAGTACCAGGCTGTTTTTATAACTATGGATTTGTAGTATAGACTAAGGTTCGGTATGGTAATACCTCCAGCAGTGTTTTTGTTACTCAGGATTGTCTTTGCTATCCTGGGTCTTTTGTGCCTCCATATGAACTTTGAGATTGTTTGGTCAACTTCTTTGAAGAATTGCTTTGGGATTTTGATTGGTATAGCATTGAATCTGTATATTGCCTTTGGTAGGATGATCATTTTTACAATGTTGATTCTGCCAATCCAGGAACATGGGAGGTCTTTCCACCTTCTGGTGTCTTCTGCAATTTCTTTCTTTAGGGTTTTAAAGTTTCATTGTAAAGGTCTTTTACCTCCTTGGTTAGGTTTATACCAAGGTATTTCATTTTTTTAGGGGCTATAGTGAATGGGATGGTTTCTATCAAGGCTTTTTCACTTCTTTCATTCTGGGCATATAGGAAGGCCTCTGATTTTTGCACATTTATTTTGTATCCTGCCACCCTGCTGAACTTCTCAATTAGTTCCAGGAGCTTCCTGATGGAGTTTTTGGGATCAGTCAGGTATAAGATCATGTCATCTGCAAATAGGGATAGTTTGACTTCTTCCTTGCCGATTTGAATCCCTCTTATGTCCCTTTCTTGTCTTATGGCTTCAGCTAAGACTTCAAGTACAATATTGAATAGAAGTGGTGAGAGTGGACAGCCTTGTCTAGTTCCTGATCAAAGTGGGAATGCTTCCAATTGTTCCCCATTGAGCATAATCCTTGCTGTGGGCTTGTTGTATATAGCTTTTATTATATTGATAAAGGTTCCTTCCATTCCTACTGTCTCTAGCGTTTTGATCATAAAAGGCTGTTGGATCTTGTCAAGAGCTTTTTCTGCATCTATCGAGAGTATCATGTGGTCTTGGACTTGGGACTGGTTTACATGATGAATTACATTTATTGATTTGCGTATGTTGAACCAACCTTGTGTGCCGGGGATGAAGCCTACTTGGTCCCCATGAATGATCTTTTTGATATGTTTTTGAATCCGATTTGCTAAGACTTTGTTGAGAATCTTTGCGTCTGTGTTCATCAGGGTGATCGGCCTATAGTTTTCTTTTTTAAGTGAATCTTTATTAGGTTTTGGGATTAAAACGATTTTAGCTTCATAGAAGGAATTTGGTAGTGTTCCTTCCTTTGCTATTTGATGGAACAGTTTAAGGAGTATTGGTGTTATTAACTCCTTAAATGTCTGGTAGAACTCTGTGCTGAATCCATCTGGTCCAGGACATTTTTTGGTGGGAAAATTCGAGATTACTTCCTCAATTTCCTTATATGTTATAGGACTATTTAAATAATTCACAACTTCCTGATTCAATTTAGGTAAGATGTGTTTACTTAGAAATTCATCCATCTCTTTTGTGTTGTCAAACTTCACAGAGTATAAGTTTTTGAAATATGATGTTATAATTCTCTGGATTTCTTGGGTATCAGTAGTGATAACTCCATGTTCATTTCTAATTTTGTTAATTTGGGTTTTCTGTCTCCTGCTTTTGGTTAATTTAGCTAGGGGTGTATCAATCTTGTTGATTTTTTCAAAGAACCAGCTTTTTGACTGGTTGATTTTTCCTATCATTTTCTTAATCTCGATTTCAGATATTTCTCCCCTTATTTTGCTAATCTCCTCTCTTCTACTACTGTTGGGATCATATTGCTCTAGTTTCTCTAAAACTTTAAGCTGTATTGTTAAGTTATTTATTTCTGATGTTTCCATTTTTTTGATGTAGGCATTAAGAGCTATGAACTTACCTCTTAGAACAGCTTTCATTGTGTCCCAGAGATTTTGGTAAGTTGTATTTTCGTTATCATTCACTTTCAGGAAATCTTGAATTCCCTTTTTAATTTCTTCCTGAATCCAGTTCTCATTCACCATCATATTATTAAGTTTTCAGGAGTTAGTGTATTTTCTCTTGTTTGTTGTGTTGTGGATGTCAAGCTTTAGGCCGTGGTGGTCTGATAGGGCACAGGTAGAATTTCAACTTTTTTGTATATGTGTAGATTCGTTTTGTGGCCCAATATGTGATCTATTTTGGAGAAAGTTCCGTGTGCTGCTGAGAAAAATGTGTATTCTTTGGTACGTGGGTGAAAAGTTCGATAGAGATCTGTAAGGTCCATTTCTTTCAGGGTTTGATTAAGTTCCAAAGTGTCTCTGTTAAGCTTTTGACCTGTTGATCTATCCCATGTTGAGAGGGCGGTATTGAAGTCCCCAAGAATTATCGTTTGGGGGTTGACTTCTTGCTTTAGACGCTGTAGGGTTTTCTTAATGAATGTGGAGGGGCCCGTATTGGATGCATATATGTTCAGTATTGTGAAGTCTTCCTGGTGAATTGTACCTGTGACTAAAATGTGGTATCCATCCGTGTCTCTTATAATTTTCTTTGGTTTGAAATCCACTTTGTCTGATAGCATAATGGCTACCCCTGCCTGTTTTTTGCTCCATTTGCTTGTAGAATTGTTGACCAGCCTTTTATTTTTAGAGCGAGCCTATCTTTTGTGGTGAGATGGGTTTCCTGCAGGCAGCAGATTGGTGGATTGTGATTTTTAATCCAAGTTTGTAATCTGTGTCTCTTGATCGGTGAATTAATTCCATTAACATTTAGTGTTATAATGGAGAAACTATTTTTAATTCCAGACATTTATTATGTTTAGTAGTTTTTATAAGTATATTGGTTCGCTTTTAATGGTGTTATATTTGCCTTCTGTTCTCCTGGATATGCCTGTTTTTTTCTTCATGCTTGAGTATCATTTCTAGCATTTTTTGAAGGCCTGGTTTGGTGGACATGTATCCCTTCAAGTTGTCTTTGTGCTGGAAGATTTTTCTTTCTCCCTCGATCATGACTGATAGTTTTGCAGGGTAAATCAGCCTGGGTTACATTTTTGCTCATTCAATGCTTGAAGTATGTCTCTCCAAACTCTTCTTGCTTTTACTGTTTCAACTGAGAAGTCATTTGTTATTTTAATAGGTTTACCTTTAAAAGTGACTTGTTTTTTCTCCCTTGAAGCTCTCAGCACCAGTTCTTTATCTTGAATGTGGAGTGTTTTAACTATTATTTGCCATGGGGTGCTTCTGTTTTGTTCGTATCTGTTTGAGGTGCGGAATGCCTCTTGTATATGGATGGGCCTCTCTTTTTTTAGATGAGGAAAGTTTTCCTTGATGAACTTTGAAAAATTTCTTCAGGAGTGGTATTTTGAGATTCTTGCTCTGGTATTCCATGAATACGCATGTTAGGCTTCTTCAGGGTGTCCCATATCTCTTGGATATTTCTCTCAAGTATCTTTTTGGCTTTAACAACCTCTTCCATTGAGCTAGTACTTCCACTTTATCTTCAACGTCTGAAATTCTGTTTTCTGCTTCGTTAGTTCTGTTGATAAGACTCTCTGTGGAGTTCTGGGTTGAAGATAACTTGTCTTGTAGCTCAGTTTTAAACTCTGCTTGAGTCTGTTTTAACTGCTCTATGCCACTTTTTGTTTCTTGCACTGTTTCTCTCAACTCCTCCAGATGTCTGTTGTGTTCCTCTTCAAAGCGATTGATTCGATTATGTAATTCCTCCCGGATTTCCTCTTTCATAGTATTGAACATGGTAATGATCATATTTTGAAAGTCGTTATCTTGGGTCAGGCTTTCTTGGCCTTTTTCGGCGGGTTTGTTCTGGTTGGAGTCTAACATTATGGGATTAATTTCTTCAGTGGGAAATTTGTTTACTTGAGTGTTGCTTCTCATGGATTTGCACTTTGACTTTGGCATTGTCGTTTTAACTCTTAAGATCTTTCAATTTCACTAACCTGACTTATTTGGCCTGGGGTTCTGGGGGTGGGCAAGGACGGAGCTTACCTAGGTCGCGGATGAGGCCCGGCTGGACCGCGCGCGGGCGTCCCGGCAGGTGGAGCGTAGTGGGGAAGGGAGGATGGGGGCGTCGGCGTGGAGCTATTTAACCCGAGGGCAGCTGGGGCGGGGCCCGGGCACAGGGGGAGGTCCTCCCCGTCCCCCGACCCTGCGCTTGGCTCCGGCTGGATGGTGGGAGTCGGAGCCGGGTCCCTTTGGGCTGACCTGGGGTTCTGGTGGGCGGGCGCGGGCGGACCTTACCTAGGTCGCGGGGTGAGGCCCGGCTGGACTGCGCGCCAATAATAATGTTTGACATTCTTAAACTTCCTGCTTGTCTTCTAGATTTTTTTATTATATGTAACTCTAGCAAAGTAGTTCATATTTTTGTAATCCCTAGAAAAGGAGTTCATATTTTTATAATCCCTTGCTGCATGTTACTCTGCATATTGCCAACAAATTCATGACCAAACAGGTTAGGGGAATAAGGGGTTTTATTCTTGCTCATGGTTCTCCATTATAGTTCATAGTCCACCTTGACAGGAGAGTTCATACCAACATCAGAAACAAAGGAAACTAGTCACATCATATCTATCTGCTGAGAGAGGGGCAAACCTCACTTGACAGATTACAAGTCTGTCAAAATATGCTGAAGAATGCCAACTTGCTGAATCAGTTTCCTTCATTTCACCTGCTCAGGGAATCGTCCCAGCCAGCATGGGCTGGGTTTTTCTATATCAATCAATCTCTTTCAGGCTTGTTCAGGGCCTGCCTTGCTGACTAATTCTGCATAGATGTGCCAAGAGCTAAGCTTTCAATTGTCAAGTTAACACCTATATGCCTAACAAGAACACCCCATTATAGATTTCAGAAGCAGAGGCTTATAATTGCAAAAGTGGAATTTGAACCCTGGTTGTCTGACTCTAGAGTCTCTATTCGTAATACTAAACTCCTTTTAAGAACAATTTCAAAGGCAGTCTCTGCCATTAACCTTCTTGCTATATTCACTATAACTACTGAAATTTGCTTCAATTCTTCAAGCCAACCCGGCCCAGCTTTATCTTGCCTTCCACAGTCATGTGTTGATTCCCTTGCAAGAAGTTTAGTTTGTCTTTTAACATACTAACATAATTCTGTCACCACTCGGTGTTAACAATCATGACACCAAGCATGCTATAAGGAAAGTCTGCTGTTAGAGGGAACAATGCTCAGTGCCCATGCAGGGCCAAGGAGAGTACTGTTCCTGCCAGCTAGATCAGGCAATCTCACCATTCCTGGGCATTAGGCACAGAACTCATATGGAGAAAAATGGCAAAAAAAATTGTATTCATATGTGAAACTGTCAAAGAATTAAAAAATAAATTAGGAGGAAGGAAAAAGGAAGAACAAAGAGAAAAAAAGAACGAAAAGAAAGAAAAAAAGAAAGAGAAAGAAAGAAAGAAAGAAAGAAAGAAAAAAGAGAAAGAAAGAGAGCAGTATATTCATTATGATCAAAGAAAAAAGAATTAGTCAACCTATATTCTATATCAAGAAAAGAAAAGAAATAGGTTTCCTTTATTACAAAGACTGAGTCACAATGCAAAAAGTTAAATGAAGACCTTCCCACTCTGAGAGGAATGTCATTAGAAATATGGTTCTATACCATATTAGAAATATAGTTCTGTACCAAATAATATGGCATGGTACCAATGTCTGTGATCTCTGGTAGAGGAAGAAAGATCTAGAATTCAAAGTCAACCTGGGCTACATAGCAAACTCCTTTCTCAATTTTTTTAAAAATGAAAGGTAATATAATAACTAGGGCTGTAGGTCTTAAATTCATTCCCCAACATAAAAAAATGGCACATGTCATCAAAGGCAGCCCAGATGAAACTTAGTGGGACATACATGCAAAAAGACTTGAAAATATGAGGGAGTGTGAAAATGAAGGAGAATTTTAAGGGAAATGAAGGGGCAATGGGATTGAGAATAAAGGTGTGACAAACCATAAATCCATTATAATGTACGAAACACTAAAAGAAGAAAAAATAAGTTTTAAATAGAAAAAGAACAGTTTATAATACAGTATTACGGGGTTTCTTATATATGTAAAAGATAAAGTAATAACAGCAACAGTGTAAATAAGGATGAGGCCATGCATACTTGTAACTAGCACAGAAGTTAAGACAGAAGATTCAGGAGTTTTAGGCTAGCCTGGGCTACAAAGTGAGACTCATGTTTCAAGAAAAAAAGAGAAGAGAAAAGGAATTTCCTGCTGTGAGGTTTCAAACTGTGTGTGTGATGGAATGATGTGTCATATGAATGTGATAAAGATATACTACAAAGCCAAAACAGCTATTAAAATAACAAAACAGAAAATTATACTCAACCAACAATCAAGGAGATAAAATGTAATCGTTAAACCACAATCCCAAAATCATCAAAAAATAGAAATATATAGCAGAACACAGAAAACAACAAAATAATAGACTGGAACCTAACCATGCTAATTATCACACTAAGTATAAATGGTTCTGAAATTATTAATCTGTTTTGTTAAAGAAAAAGACCCAACAATATGTTGCCAACAAGAAACACAGTTTAAAGGTACAAAGACAAAGTAAAAGAAAAAGATAGAGAGCTGGAAAGATGGCTCAGGGGTTAAGATTCTGCCTCACAAGCAGAAGGTCCTGAATTCAGATCCCAGATCCTACATGAAAAAAATGCCAGGCAGAACTTGAACTTCCAGCTCTGATGGGCAGAGCCTGGGAAATCCCAGAGTGAAGCAAGAATGAGGTAGAAGCAATCTAAGGTGATTCCCGAAGTCATCCTTGGTCCTCTAATGGAACACATGTGTACTCTAATACATACACACACACACACACACACACACATACACTAAGACAAGACTCTAATTTAACAGGTTTTTATCTCTGGCCAGGGGGTGACATACAATACCCATCAGGATGGAGCCAAGGGCATTGTAGGAGCAGCAAAACTGAAAAAAAAAATCAGCAAACCATAATTCAGAACATCAGAGACGCTATATCAACCAACTGGAACTGGGCCAGCCTAATCTCTCCCCATCCTGAAGCTCAGGGAAATTTGTGGAAGAGGGGGCAGTAAGATTGTAAGAGCACAAGGATGGGTGGAGTAATGATATGCAAGATACTCCACACAAGTTAGGGCCGAAGCAATCATAATAGGACTTTGCATGACCTGCATTATGTCCAACACATTATTGATCCCATAAAGTCTAGCATGGACTAAAGGCACTAGGATCCTTGGAAGCTAGGGACTGACAGTCACAGTAGTGTTCCTAAGCTTAAGGGGAACACAGGAAAGAGTTCTGGGAAATGCCCCTGGGTCCTTGCACCTCATCAGAGAGGAGGACCCAGAGGAGAGTTTGGCATGCACATTAAAAGATGCTCCAGGGATTGAGGGGGGAGGCACTGGGGGATGGGGAGGGAGGGGAGAGCAGAGGGGTTGGGGGGAGGTGGAGGGAGGGAGGACACTGGTGTACCTGTTAAGTTTGTATGAGCGGAAATAAAAAAAAATAAAATAAATCCAATAACTAAATAAGAAATCAGTGTAACGAATGTCTGAACAACATCATAATGGTTGAACTAATCAACACTTACAAAACAATCCACCCAGAAATAACCAAATAACATGATACACTTACTTCTCAGGTGATCACAGAACACTGGTCAATGTAACTGGCACCAGGATGGAAACATCTAAAGGTTATAAGGAAACTTCTGGGTATGTTAGTCATATATTCACTGGTGCCCAACAAGCAGCCAATGGTCGGTAACTATTGTGATAAGCACTCAACAAGCAGGAATGGAATAATAACTGCTAGCTCTCCGACAGCAGAGTTGATGCCTGTAGTTTTACAGGTAAGTCCTTTATGATCCTCTGGAAGGTCTTCATAAGAAACTGCTCATTAAACATTTCATATTCTTAAAAGTCCATCAGTGTTTGAAGGTCTTTTAACAATTAGGTCTTTTTTAACTGTTGGAAATAGGATATAACTGCTACAGTAATCATTATCATTTGATCATAATGGTTAGAACTGTCTTCATCATAATTGCTCTGTGTGTCGACTGATCCTGAGAACCACCCTCTAGGCTCAGGATTGCTGTTTTGCAGACAAAGAAAATGGGAGATGTGAGGGCACAAAGCAAGATGTTGGCAAAGGTAATGGTTAGATTCAGGGGTCAACTTGCCAGTTGCAAGCTGAACTTGGAGCTTGAGGAAAGTCCTTGAACAAGCCTGCAGGTAATAATTTAAATGTATATGAAAGACCCAGCCCATAGTGGGTGGTACTTTCCAGTGGTGGAGTAGATAAAAAGAAGTGCAAGGGGGAGAGACTTATCCTGTCTTGCCCTGTGTCCTCTTGCCATGTTGAATCCACTACCAGTCTGCTGCTACATTTCTCCTCTCTTCTGTGCTGCTGCTGCTGCCCCTACTGCTGCTGTTCATTGCTGAACAGAGTCTAGCCTCTTGGCCCTTACCACTATTCTAGGCGGAAGTCTGAACCCAGCCTCTTCAATCTTGCCACTGTTCATTGGCTGAAGTCAGATACCAGCCTCTTTGGCCCTCCAGAATGATTGAGGTTCAAGAATCCTTTGGTCCTCAGGGTGTTCAGACACTGACCAGAACTACTTCAAGACTTTACCGGAGATCAAAAGATTCCTGGAATTACTGAGATATTCAGCTCAAGAACCAATAAGTTACAGGCAGCTATTGTTATGCTATTCTGATTTAATCTTGTAAGCTAACCTAATAAATTCATATATAGTATATATTCATATATAGTATTAATTTGTATTAATTAACATAGTTGTTACCCTAGAGAATCCTAACCAATGTAATAGACCTTAACCAGCTCTGAACCCAAGTACTCTCCCCTGTGAACCTCCACCCAGAATTCTCAATTTACTGTGCATTTGCTCAATCAATCAATTTGAATAAAGTAAAGAAAGGACATTGGGCATCTTCCATGTACCAGAATCTATGTCCAGGTTCTAAACAGTTCCAAAGAACACTGAGCATATTGGTAGGAAGCAGAATATATTCAGAACAGAATGAGAAAAAAAGCCAAAAGGAAGGTGGTTGGCATAAGCATATAATTGAAGAGACAGGAATAGAATTTTATGTTTTCTTTTCTCATAAGTTTACTGGTGTCCAAGCTTGTAACTCCCCCCCATAGGAATTTGTTTCTGTTTTCTCCAACTGTCCTGTTTCTTTCAAAATAACCTAAGTAAGATGGGTATGTAGTCAGTGGAAGAGTGCTTGTCCGGCTGCACAAGACCCTGGGTTTGATCCTTAGCACTAACATCAATAACTAAGCAACCTCTGGCTTTGGATACTCAAGAAAGACTCTGTCACTTATATCCTAGGACACAAGGGAGGAGGGTCTATTACCCTCTCTACCTTTAATTTCTAGAAGGGATGTAAATTCTTGCAGTGTGCTGCATCAAATTTGAATGAGAATTTTAAAAAATGAATCAATGCAGAAGAGCACCAGAATTCCCTTCCCCAACAAAAAAGCTTCCTCTGGAAACTTTGGTACTAGTCGTGTATTTGGTTCATGATCCAAAAGACTTCTCTCAATAAGGCCAATCCCATGACTGAAAAGAATTTCCCCTCCTGCGAACAAAGTGCAGATCCCAAAAGACTTCTTAAAAGACAGATAAAAATTGTTTGAGCAGGGGATGATCCTTCTAAAGCTGGAACCAGCTGGTCCCCTTGGTCTAAATCCGTCCTCAGGCCAAATATTTCCCCAGGCAGTGAGTTGGAATTACAGTAAGAGTTATATTTGGTTGGCTGGCCTGCTGAGCCACAAGCTGTGAGCACGTTCATTTAAAATTAAAAGGAAATACAAACCTGAATACCTTACTGAACTCCTCATTCCAAAAGACTTCTTAAACTCAAAACCAAGCTCAATTAAATTTCATATCTAGTTTCATTCCATCTCAACCCTAGATATATCCTTTATTTATTTATTATTTATATTAACAATTATTTTTTATATTTGCTACTTTTATTTCTATTTGTTTATTTATAACTCACTCATCATGTAATATTAACCAGCTCATAACCTAAGTCCTGATGGAAAGGAGAGTCCTTCTGCATTTACTTTTATAAATATTTCAAGGTAGTTGCCAAAGTGCATGATTCCTTCATTTTTGTATAAACCCTCAATGTGCTATGTTATAAAGTACTCCAAATTCTTTGCTATAGGTCCCTAAAGAAGTGTTTATTACATCTGCCCCAGAAGATGCTGTCATACAGGGAGGTGGGCACCACTGATTACATTGCAGATAAGAACAAATTTCCCAAAAGAAGTCAAAACATTTCTTCATAGCCAACATATTACTGCCAAGTCACAGACTGTACAGAACAAGTAGCTGCTGTTACTAATTTAAAGTTTGGCTTGGAGGCTGGAGAGATGGCTCAGGGATGGAAACTCTCTTTCCCAAGCAGAAGGTCCTGAGTTCCGATCCCAGGTCCCATGTAAAAAACACCAGGGGGAAATATCAGTGTCCTGCACTATCCCGCTGCAGTGGGCGGAGGCTGGGAAATAACAAACAGAAACAAGAAAGAAGTAGAAGCTATCCCAGATGATTCTGAAAGTCACCCTTGGTTCTTCACAGTGACCACACATCCACACACACACAGAGTAAATAAATAAACACAATATTAAAAAAAAAAAAGTTTGGCCCAGTATTTTCCTGTGTAGATTCTAAGGCAAATTTCACAGTATATTTAATTGAAACACAATCAGGAACAGGTTTTTTAACAATATAGTACATCCATAATTCAGGAAAACTGTTTTGCACTCCTAAAATATGAAGCTCTTTAGCACAAAGAATAGCATAACGTTGTTGTTGTTTGCTTATTTGTAGTGAGTTGGTCTGATTACTAAGCAAGGACCTACTCACTAACTTGAAAAACTACCTTGAAATAGAATAAAGCCATATACAAAATTCATTCTACTTCAAACTACAAAGTTATGCTATAAGAACAAGTTTATCCCTCAACTAGAATTATCCTAACGTCATTTACATTCCATGATAGCATCAACCTATTACATGAGCTAAGTATATGTAGGATCTAATGCCAATGGCATGGCATTTTTCATGAAGTCAGTCTTCCTTTATTTTGTGACAAGAAAATTGCACCTTGATTTTCAAGTGTCAGTTCTTTCCAAGATGTCCATTGTCCTCAATGAATGATCAGTATAAAAAATGCCTTGAGACTGCATAGTCACAGATGCCCCATTTGCTTGTTTCCTGCGGAGATTAGAAACAGCACTCTCATTGGCTCTCTGGATTCCCTGGAGGTGGACTTCCACTCTGTGACCCTGTGTTCATAGATGGTGAGTGATTATTTTATCTTAATAAACTCTTACTCAGGTTTAGAGCATGACTCAATGATAGAGTACTTGTTTAGCATATACAAAGTCCTGGGTTCATCTTTATCATCAATAAAAAGGAACAAAAATATAATCTCTCTCTCTCCTCTGTCTGTCTTTTTCTCTGTCTCTGTGTCTCTCTATCTCTGTCTCTGTGTCTGTCTCTGTCTCTCTGTCTCTCTATCTCTGCCTCTCTCTGTCTCTCTCTCTCTCTCTCTCTCTCTCTCTCTCTCTCTCTCTCTCTCTCTCGTGCTTTGGTACTAGCTCCTTCTCATCTAACTCTTGACCTTCTTTAACTTCTCATTAGAGGAGAAACAAATTTATACTTTTCAGTTACTTTCCACCAATTTACACATTAGTCTCACACTCCCATCAAACTGTTTAGAATATAACTGACTCATCTTGAAACCAAAACAGTTCATCCTGGCCATCATTATTAAAATTGTGTAGTGTGGTATTCTAATAATTAATTCCATTGATTACAAATGACCTACCTGTGATTTAACCAGGAATTTCAAAAGAGTGCTCTAACAACAAGTATGAGTCAATGTTTTTTTCTGAAAAACCAGTATCCAGCACAGTACCTGGCCCAGGTAGGCACTCAGAAAATATGTTTTAAGTGATTACCTGTGGTTACCTGTGATTCTAAATGGACCCAGCAGCCTTCCCCTGATTAATCAGGATGATTCTCATTACCACCCTCTACAAGGCATCTGAGGCAGCAAGAGTGTGTGAATAAATAGAAAGAATGTCACTGCCCAAAAGGGAAAAAGGGATGGGCTGGCCAGGCCTGTCTCAT
This sequence comes from Typhlomys cinereus, assembly GCA_023101885.1. Classification (NCBI taxonomy): domain Eukaryota; kingdom Metazoa; phylum Chordata; class Mammalia; order Rodentia; family Platacanthomyidae; genus Typhlomys; species Typhlomys cinereus. The sequence continues at coordinate 332,637 of JALPQD010000288.1, forward strand.
GAAACCTAGAGTAAGTATGTGCAGGATCACAAATGGTTTGGGCTCCTGGATAAAAACAAAGGAAAATAGGTTAGGAAATGAGTTGCCCATTTCATGGATATATGATCCATGTTCCCCCCCACCACACACACACACAGATCCCTGAAAGCAAGAATTAATTAAAAGAGCCATTGCAGAAAAGTTTTTGGGAGATGACAGTAAGATCAGCTGTGACAAGCAAAAATTTCCAACCCCTTTGTATTATTTGACCCAATATGATGTTTTCTCCTAGGTAGCAATCAATGGTCCATGAACTTGCAAAGACCCCAAGAGTTGGTGCTTGGATAAGATAGCATATAGAGAAGTGGCTCAGGGGTTAAGCCTCTGCCTTGGAGGCAGAAGGTCCTGAGTTCGGATCCCAGATCCCACGTATAGACGCCAGGTGGAAGCGGGGGCGGCCTGCGCTTCTGGTCCTGGTAGGGCGGAGCCTGTGAATCCCGGGGCAGAAGGAGGTGGAGGCGTCCATGGTGTTTCGCGAATTCGTCCGTGGTTCTACTCACACGTACACAGACACACACACACACACACACACACACACACACACACACACACACACAGACACACGCGCGCGCACATACACACGCACATGCGCACAGTTGAATAAATAATAATAATAAAAAAAATTTAAAAAAAAAAGATAGCATATAGAAATTTATTTTGCGTTTACCCTCAAACTTGTCTCTTATGACTTACTACTTCAGACTACCAGTATTTAGATAGAGTGGTATGATGTCTATTCTTCAAGCTGTCACTTCTCAATAACCAGCCTTGCATCTTGGACAGCCATACATAAAGTAAAGCAAGAGACACTACTTTATCTGCAAAGCTCTCAACTGACTGTGGTAAATTCAGTGACAGATAAAATATGTCAGAAAGAAAATCCATTTTAAGTTTTTATAAAAACGCAGAAAATAAATACTGGCTTACTCTTTTCTCCCCGTAGAAAAAGCTAAATTAGCCTAAAAATTAGGACTCTTGGGTTTAGTTACCCCTGCACGATAGGACTCCTGCCTCTTCATTTGATTTGACATTCCAAAGAGTTAAATGATTCAGGAAGAGCTATCAAAGGGAAGAGAATGAAAAATCCAGTCTAGGTTAGTTCTTAAGAAATCTTTTCCTCTTAGTCTTTAAACATTTAAACTATACAGATTGTTCAAGGTAGAGGCAAGAGACGCTTAAAAGTAGCCAAAGATACAGCCTGATTCAAAGAAGACCCAGGGAGTTACGTCTTTGAGGAATAGATAGAAAAAGAAAGAGGGGAGGGTGGCTAAAACAACAAGCATGAGCCACAGTCATGAACTGGGGGAAAGATAAGAGAGTACATGGAAAGTGGAAGAAAAGACAAAGAGAAGACAGGAGGGGATCATAAAGAGAAAGAAGGGAACTCCAGAGAGAGAGAGACAGCAGCTCCTCCCTCATCAGACTGCCTTCTTCATCTCCGTCTCTCTCTTTTTCAAATGGCACCCTGACAGAAGATTAATTCAAGTCAGCTGCTGAAAATAATTATTGCATTATGGGAGCAGTAATCATTATTTAGAACATGATTAAATATGTCTGCACCTATTGACTCTGCCTATGATTTATGTATTTGTTTAGTCAATAGTCTAATGTAAATGATGTAATTAATTATAGATGGTGGTGTCAGGTCATTGGTGAAAACAATCTGAGGAGAACAAGGGCTCTGTTTTTTCATGACAGATGCCGAGCAAGAGGGGGGGCTGAAGAGAGGGAATTCCAAGGGAACTTTTTCACGTGTGAATGGCGGCTGGGATCTCAATTTGCATGTTGTCTTTCTCTTGTTCAGCCTTCGTTTAGAAATTGAAATAACTTGTTAAGCAAAGGGGAAGGGAGCACATGATTGCCAAGAGGACGCCTGGGACTTGGGCGGGTGAGGAGGGAAAGAGCCAGCTGCTCCCTAACACAGGGGATACAGGGAGCGTGGCACCATCATTTACCGCTTCATAAAATTAAATGTTTTCCAAATTAAATCAGCAGGCAGTGTGCAGGAGGCCTACTATCTCTAATAACAATTTTTCAATCAATATTGGGGGGGGGCCTGCCAATATGAAACCGGAGCGAAGGAGGTTAGGCTAGGTTGGGGGAGGGCGTTCCAGAGGAGGGTGAAGGAGAAGAGGTGGAAACAAGTTTGGAGTACCAAAGGCTTCCATCTAACCAAAAGTTTAGAAATATATAGATATATATGCATGGGGGATTCACCACCGCTGTGAGTCTATTCCCGGTAGATTTTTCTCTTAACTGATAATTCGGTCAGTCACATTCCTCAGAGGGAGGTCACAGGTCACCCCTGCCCCTGTCAGGCCTCAGAGAAACCATTTCCATTTTAATGCCACAGCTATAATCTATCAAAGATGTGATGTACAAGATACAATGAATTTAAGTGGTCTTCATATATCACTGAGCTTTCATGCCTTCACCTGGGTAATAGTCTGAATTACTCTCCCTACCTCACAATCTGTCACCCCCAGTAGAATAACTGCCAGGCCGGTGTTAATGGCAGATTTGTCCAAATTGGGGCCACAGTAGCCAAAGTCATTCTACATCATAAACTTTAGCATGCAGTGCCTAGCCTAGAAAGGACCCATGGCTTCAAATCCTTCTGTAAATAATTCTGTGGAGAGGCTCAACTCATGTTTTTATTTATAAGAGCTAAAATAAATCTAGCTGGGGTGGCACAAGCCTGCCTTCTTCATTTCTCTGTATCTCGTCCCTTCTGTCTCTCAAGAACACCTAATCTGGCCTGTCACTTTTCCCTGAAAGGTGTCTAATAGACACGGGTCTCTTCCTTAGACAATAAACATCGCAGAGTTCAGAAGACTCAGCTTATAGTAGGTGACCTTCTCTGCAACACAGCGATTAACCCTTCCAGTTTTACCAGCAGACTGTAAAAATCTTCTGTGGCCACACATATGTCTCCCCAAACAACTATCCCTAGCTGAGAGACTAACCTACTGCAGAAACTTCCAGAGATCCTTGCCTCAAGAGCCTCCTCATTCAAGTAGATGCATACAGCCCTCTCTTTCCAATCTTTTCATCAGTTTCACTATCCCATCTCCTGATCCCCAGCAACCTAAAGATATTCAAAACTTTGAATCAAGAAGTCTAGACTATAGACTATGGACAGTGTCTGATATTATAATTCTACGGTTCATATGATTATAGGATGATATCTGCTCTAACTCAGGCACATTAGCCATGCTACCAATACAATACCATGTATTAAGAAGATAGTGTAACAATTGGCTATCTGGGTGCTAAAAGCCCTTAGAACAGACATACTTAGTCAACATTGAGAAAGGATCCTAGTGGCTGCCATCAAGTTGACATGATACAGATGGAGACCCTAAATGGACTCATCTGACACAGTACAAAGATTCAAGAAAAAAAGCAATTTTTGTTTTGCCCATAGGTTATCTAGTATTAAAACCACACACTGCTGATCATGAATAATCACAGATAAATGTACAGAACGTATTCTTTTTTTTTCAGAGACCAGCCACTCTGAAGTCATTTATTACCTTTCTGTCCCTTGCTCTTCATATATGAACACTGGAGGCATTCAAACTTTTTACCTCCAAGGCTATGATAAGGATTAATGAAGTAAGGTTTGTAAAATACCCTGGGCTTCTCTCCCTGTCTACGGATTTCTAGAAATGGAGTCAAAGTTGTCAAGAAAGCTGATGGCTTGGTGAAGAGTCAATAAAATTGAAATGACTTAGGTAGGGTTCAGACATCACGGAGAAGCAATTCCTCCTGCAGGTTCCAAACCACTTGTGTTTAGGAGCAACAAGAGTAGAGTCTTCCTCCTTCTGACAATGTGTCCTGTTAAGGTAAACAGCATATTATTAATGTTGAGGGCTTCTCCAGCAGGCTTTGTTTGCTTTTGCTTTATCTGGGTTGTCTTTGCAATGAATTGTAAACTCAAGAGATGCAAATGAGAAATTGCTTCTAGCCAGTCACAATCAATGAAAGCCTTCATGTGCAGCTGGAAAGAATCTGTGGTAAAATGAGGTGGGAAAGGATGTTCACCAACCCACCACAGAGCACACTTTGTGGGAGCCCATCAATGGGCTTGGGAAGTGTGCATGCCTTTCAGCATGTTATGCAGTAAGAAAATGGTCTCTCTCCACGGCACGCAGCAGCAAGGTGCTGAACAGAGAGCATGCTTCTGAGTCAGACACACAGCACCTCTTCCCCATAACTGCACATCTTTTGGCCTAAAGGATTTTATGGACTATGAGATATGCAAAGGTCATTGAACACAATCCTACTATCAAGGGAAGAACACACGTACAAAGAACTGAACAAAGCTCTCCTGACACAGGCACAACCTGAACTGTTTCATTTCTCTAAAACAGAAGGAACCCAGAAAACAGATACAGATTGCATAGCTCTTTATTTAGAGAGTCACTATCTAAGTTGGTGAAATACATCAGCTGGGAAGACACCTGCTGGCAAACCTGGTGACCTGGGTTCAATCCCCAGAAGCTCATGTAGTTGAAAGAGAGAACTGACGTCCAAAAGTGGAAAGAATGAACTTCTGAAAGTTGTCCTCTGACCTCTACACATGTATTACATGGAATGATTTACATCGTGGCATATCCTCTCTCTCTCTCTCTCTCTCTCTCTCTCTCTCTCTCTCTCTCTCTCTCTCTCTCTGTCTCTCTCTCCCTCTTTTTCTCTTGCCCTCTCTCCCCTCCCTCTTTTCCTGCCTCCCTTCTTTCTTCCCTCCCATCCTCCCTGTCTTCTTTCCTCCCTGTCAAGTAAACACATAAAATTTTTTAAAACTTCATTATCTATTTCAGAAAAAAAATAAAAACATGGTGAAAATGTCCATAGATGGAGTACCTGCCTATGTTCTTCCTGCATCCCCCATCCCACCTCAGGACAAACTCTAAAAGGGTAATAGTGGACTGGAGAGATGACTCAGAGATTAAGCCTCTTGCTCACAAGCAGAAAGTCCTGAGTTTGAATCCTGAATCCCACATTAAAAAAAGAAAAAAAAAAAAACCGCCATACAGAAATGATGGAAGCCTGTACTTCAGAGCCTGCGAAACTCCAGAGCAAAAGCAAATAGCTTGTAGAAGCAATCCGGGGTGCTTCTCAAAGTCGCCCTTGAGCCTCCACAGGCACACACAGTGCCCTCTGATACACACACGCATGCACGCACACACGCACACAAAAATAAAATTTTTTTTAGAATTTTTAAAAAGATAATAGTGTGCTTCAGGTTCATGAAGATACTGTGAGGTTTTTTTTTAATCCTGCAACAGGAAAGCACTTACCTCATAAATTCATGTACAACCAAGAGTTGGGTGAACCATTTCAATAATTTACAAAGTGCTCCTCTGGAGCAACAAAACTGCAAAAGAAAAACAACAAACCATAATCCAGAACTTCAGAGACTCTATATCAACCACCTGGAACTAGGCCAGACTAACCTCTCCCCATCCTGAAGTTCAGGGAAATTTGCGGAAGAGGGGGCGGTAAGATTGTAAGAGCACAAGGATGGGAGGAGCAATGATTTGCAAGATACTCCACACAAGTTAGGGCCGAAGCAATCACAATTGGACTTTGCATGCCCTGCGCAATGTCCAACACACTATTGACCTCACAAAGTCTAACATTTGCTAAAGGCACCAAGATCCTTGGAGGCAAGGGATTGACAGCCACAGTAGTGTTCCTATGCTTAAGGGGAACACAGGAAGGGGTTCAGGGAAATGCCACTGGGTCCTTGTACGTCATCGGAGAGGAGGGCCCAGAGGAGAGACTGGCAGGCACATTAAAGGATTCTCCAGGGATTGGGGGGGAGGGGGGAGGGGAGGGGGAACAAGGGGGTGGGGGGAGGAGAAGGGAGGGAGGGAACTGGTGTACCTACTAAGTTTGTATGAGTGGAAATAATAATAAAAAATGTTTTAAAAAAAGTGCTCCTCTGTTGTTCAAAGACCCATCAGCAAAAATCTTGCCCAGAATGTGCTTCTCAGACTTCACTGTGTCTGATGAGAGGCTGTCTAATGTGGGAATGTCAAGTGACAGGATGCTAGGTCAATCTAAATATCAGGCAAATGATATGTAAGTGTCATGTTTGTATAAATATGTTCAAATGTCACATGTGATAAGCATGCTGTTTCTCTGAAATGCACATTTAACTTTATTTTTCTTCTTTGAGTTTTAGGCTTTTCTGAGACAGACCTTCACTCTGTAGGCCAGTCAAAACTTATAATATATCCTAAGCTGGCCTCAAACTTAGAGCAATCCTCTTGCCTCAGCCTCTCAATGCAAATAAAACTTTTTTTTCTGTTATTGTCATATTCTTGCTCATTAATATATTTATGTTGTTGTAATTTTGTTTGCTAAATTTGCCCACCCAATAATTGGAGTTATCAACTATATTTACTTTACAGAGTAGACCTTCAGTCCCAAGTCCTATAAATCTGGCTTTGATCCTTCAATCATGAGGTCAGGCAATTATTTTTTTAAAATACAAAATCTGGATACTTCAGTGCAGGTCAACTTGAAACCACTTTGAGAAACATATCTTAAGTGGTAGAATATCCTTTGCTATACCTTAATAAATCAAAACAAAAGGTTTTGAATTTGAAGGCGTCAGTTATTGAAACTTGGCCATAGGAAGCCCAATATGTTTACTTATACTCCTAAGATCCCAAAGATAGATAGGGTCCTTGATCACCCCAAGGGGATAAGCACAGGCAATATGAATTTCTGTCAAGGGATGGATGGAGCCTATTACCTCGTACTTACGATTTTCCTTTTCTCACATATAGAATAAACTGATTTCTGCTGCTGTTTCCTTTTGCAACTTGGGTATTATTTACAATAAATTGAATCCTTTCCATGTTTGACATATTACGCTGATCTATGACTTTGCTTTCATTTTGTCCTGTTAACTAGAAGCCCACTTCATCATGAAATATGTTCCTTACATTCTCCTCCATAGGAGTGAGTAAAAACATTGATAAAGCATCATAAATTGTGGGTCATTTCTCAAATGCTTCCCGTTATGGTGAGGATTGGGAAGAGGAAAGGTAAGTACTGATCAATGGCTACTGGATAAAATGTATGCTGAATGTATAGACAGGAAAACAATGACCACATCAGAGGCCGCATCAGAACATGCTCACTTCGCATCCAGATCTTGTTACTCTGTAATGCCACCATTAATTCAGCCTTTCTCTTGCTAGCAAATCAGCCCCACCAAAGAAAGGAGTTAGTGAATGTAAACTTGTATAGGTAATTGTTACCTGAGCCACAAGTAAAATAAGTAAATAAAACAAAAGCAGCATTCCCAGATTAGCAGTAGCTAGCAGTCCTCTCTTTCCATCTGTGGAATCATGAGTACTTAGAGGTATCAAGACTAAAAGCCAGCTACCAAGCCCAACACCTTTAATAGCATCAGTATAACTAGATCTGTCAACTTACTGTACACTAACAGATCTACCTGGTATTCAAACAGATCTCAGGCCGAATGTCCTGGTGAGATTGTAGAAATGAAGAGTTAATGATTTAGCTCAGGGCACAAGGTAAGTGATATGGGAATGACAAGCAGGGACAGTGAGGAGAGGTAGGACCAGAGAAGGATGAAACCCATTCGTTTTACCATTTCCCAGTATGCTTTTTCTAATGTACACAGGACATCAAATGTTGGAGAGCCTGACCTAGTCTAAAGAAAAGGGGTGTGTGTCTGTGTGTGTGTGTGTGTGTGTGTGTGTGTGTGTGTGTGTGTGTGTCTGTGTCTGTGTCTGTGCCTGTGTGTCTGTATGTATGTGTGTGGTGTGTGTGTACTATGCATGTGTGCTTCTTTTACATGTAAGTTGGTGTACATATATGTGGGGAGTGTATACAAGAGAGCACTGTGTATGCCTGTGGAGGCCCAAAGGTGACATCTGGAATCATCCAGGATTGTCCTATCTCCTGATTACTTTGCTCTGGATTTTCCCAAGCTCACCTTCCAGGGTCTGAAGTACAAGATGCTGCCATATTCACCCCACCACCACAACACTGGCATTTTTGGATGGGATCTTGGGATCCAAATCCAGGTCCTTTTGCTTTCGAGGTAAAGGCTTTAACTTCTGAACCATGTCCCCAGATCCCTCAAATATCCTTTAGAAGTTCAGCTATGGAAATAAGCACCGACCATTATGACCCATAGTGCACAGCAGTTTCTTAATCCCAGCACTGTTTAGGATTGCGACGCCCACCCTGCAGGAAAAATCCTACACATCCCTCTACCAAGTCTTCTCAGCCCCATATTGAAGAAAATGAACCTGCCTCTCAGGATTGGCATGAGGAATGGCTTATAAAAATGAGTGCGAAAACCTTAGCAAATACCAAATGCCACATGAATGCTAAGCGATAATAAAGATTCGTATGAATGCAGCAAGCAGCCCAACTTCCAGGTGCTTTTTCAAACTGGACACCAACCATTTTAAATTCATCCATCATTCACCTTCGGGCATCCATTTCTTTATGAAAAACTAAAATGGGCTGTCTGCATGGCAAAGAGATGAGGAAATTGAATTTCAAAGCATCTCCGCCCCCCAGTACTTTGACCATCTAAAGCAATGGGCTCTGTCATTTAGCTAATAAAGATGATGCCCATGAAGAAGGGGCAAAAGCATCATTTACCACGATAGCTCTGTTTTCTCCTTGGGAAGCAAAGAATCGTGGCTGCAAGTAAATTTTGAAGACATCATAAAGATGTAGAGGACACCGGCAACATCATCGTCACTTGTCTGTCCCTAACTCCTCCAAGAAGTCACTCTTCGGTAAACACCAAGCACTGCCTGTCTGTGGGAAGACAGGGAGAGAAGAAATGCTGTGTTCAAGAGTCACGTGATAGTAATGGCTGTCATCCTGCAGCCCTTTGAAAGTGAAAGAGAAAGAAAGACAGAGAGAGAGAGAGAGAGAGAGAGAGAAACTCTTCGACAAACCATTTCCTCCAAAGACATGATTCACTAACATTTGATTTGACAACTTGTAGGCACTCCTAACATTATTTTTTTCCCCTTTGCTGTTCATTTGGGGAGCAAAGATTTATTGCCTCTCTTGAAAAGAACAAGGGATGCACTGGAAATAAGAATTAATAAGGTTTTTCTTTTCCCATTGCCCATTTTATAAAAGGGGGGAGGGAGACAAAAAAAAAAAAAGCAGCATTTCCTGACTAGGCACTTACTTCCTCGTGGTGAATACAGTGAATAGTTCTCCACAATATTAAGTAAAATGAAAATGCAGATGCCAGCAGCATTTGTGCATGGGGGCTGAGGAGGGGGAGTGATGGCGTAAGAGTCAAATCCTCTCCCCAAGCAAAGTGTCCTGTCCAGACTGAGCCGATGGCCCCTCTCATGGCACTGCCCTTCTCTCTAGCTGTACCGTGCACAAATCAGCCACACATTTGCACCGTGTTCTATAGGAATTTGTGCTGAAGACACTAAAAAAAATTATGTAAGATTTCATTCGTAAAATGTCACAGAATTGTTGTTTAATGAAACACAGAAAAGTAGAAACGGGTCCCAATGTACACAGGTATTTCTAGGCGCTACATGTAACAAATTAAAAAAAAAAAAAAAAGGTAAAAGAGCAGGCACAGGATCTCACTGAATTTCATCCCTAGGCAAAAAGAAGGGAGTCATGTTTGTCCCTCTCTGATGATGAGTGAGCTAAAGAGAAGCCCAAAGAGAAAGAAAAGTTTGTGAAGTACATGAAGCTAATTTTTGTAAGCACCATTATGTTTCATTACTGTGCGGATAAGTAGAACCTCCTAATGCATGCATATTGTGTGCACATGCATCGGGTTGAGTCACCCCAGTGCAGGCTGCTAAAGCTGCAGAGAGCCTCTCAGCATTTCCATTATCAAACCTGATTTTCAGGGATTTATAACTAAACTGAAGATTCCCCTCATCTGGAAGCAGGAATCATGGGGTCTCAGCTGAAAGCACAGTTTTGCATTCAGTTTTCTGGAAAGTTTGGCTGGGTCATTATGGAGTTATGAAAATGCAAAAATAAATAAGTCACATCTTATGGGGATCTAACTTCTTCCCTTTTTTTAACCTTCAGAAAGCTTTCAAATAGCTCAGTTATCTGAAATGACATTTAGTCCAAAATATGGATTTCTTTCTTAAAACTGCTGCAACTTTGACATTTAAAGATTGGTTATTACACATGCATAGAAGCTGCTTCTCCAAAAGGTACTTGGTAGCTCTGTGTGCTATGTAATGTACCACGCATACTTAAAACCCACTTGCCAAATGACCCTTTTTTTACTGCTGGGTTGAGAAAAACACTTTTAATAGAAATGACAAATACCTTATCAATTCAATTGTTGCTTCATTATTATATTGTGCTCATTAAAGATTGCTTGAGGGTCACTTGTGCAAAAATTACTTAATTTCATGCATCATTCTAAAAGTAATTATTTACCTCTAAATGAATACCAGCTGAAAGACTCTAGATACCTCATCGCTGAAGACTTTGGGCAAGCAATGATTTTCTTTTTTAGTAGGGTCCAGAGACATAAAAGAATTAAGACTAGAGTAGTGTTTAATAAGCAGTCACAAAACACGCCACTACAGCTTCACGCTAAGCCACAGGAATGTGTCACGTGCGCCCAGACACACAGGTTTCCAACAAGTCTAAAGAGAGTCATTGACAAAATAAAATAAAATAAAATATCAAGTTTAATTCACTGTGACGCCCCCCTGCAGAGTGTTTCTTTCCCTTATGTAATATACCTGTAAAACTATACATTCCCAAGACATAGCTGCAGGGTGTGGTCAGAAAGCTTTTGCAAAGTAATCTGAAAAATCTTCACTCTAATAAACCTAAATCCTTTGGGAATAGATAGGCTTTTCTGGAAAAAAAAAAACTACCATTCATCAAGGTCTTCAAATGAAGCCACCTTACAAGTTTTAGGTTAAAGGTAGACTGAGGTCAGAGAGGGGCTGCTTATTTATTTCTCCATAATTCTTCTGCCTACGCCCAAAGCAGCTAAAAGAAAAGTATAGAAAACTGCATCGTGCAACAAATTTTGGCTGGAACAAGTGACGCTCCCACCACAGGAAGCTAATGTTCCTTGCATACCCACTGCAGACTCAACTCTCGTGAGGAGTGCCGATAGCTGGAACACCAGCCATGTCTCCAAGCGCTAACGGTTTAAAATACATGCATTGTATTCTTAAATTAGCTTTCAGACTTAATCAGCTGTATCGCTAGCTATTAATATATACTCGCGAAACTATGAAAATAGGTGCCAAACAAAAGACATTCCAGGTCCAGCAAGATGGCTCAGTGGGTAAAGCCACTTACTGCTGAATCTTTTGACCTGAGTTTGATCCCTGGAACCCACATGGTGGAAGGAGAGAATCACCTCCCGCAAGTTGTCCTCTGACTGTGTGTGTGTGTGTGTGTGTGTGTGTGTGTGTGATGTGTAGTGTGGTGTATGTGTGGGGTGTGTGTGTGGTATGTGTGGTATGTGTGGTGTGTGGTGTGTATGTGTGGTGTGTATGTGTGGTGTATGTGTGTGGGGTGTGTGTGTGGTGTGTGTGGTGTGTGGTGTGTGTGTGTGGTGTGTGTGTGTGGTGTGTGTGTGTGGTGTGTGTGTGTGGTGTGTGTGTGGTATGTGTATGTGTGTGGTGTGTGGTGTGTGTGTGGTGTGTATGTGTGTGTAAAAATGTACAAAAAAAAAGATTATTGCCTCAAACAACTAAATGAAAGGGTGAGTCTTTGGGAAGGAAGGACAAAATGGAAAAAGTGCCCAAGTGTCCACAAATATTAGTATATAATCAGCAGAGACAGAGCAGGAGTTTTTCCAACTCCCTGGACTCTTCAGGGTAAAATGCACCTTGCAAGAACATGTTTTGACCACAACTGTGCTGATTAAAATGATATTCAATTCTGAGGAATTGTCTAGTTACAATGCATTTATACACTTCCTTATTTGATCTTTCCAATAATTCTGAAGTATCCAGGGTGTGTTCTAAAACAACCTGGGTACTTCAGAATCAGAATAGCCCTATTTTCTAGGTTCACAAACTGGAGATTGGAGAGTGTAACTGTGATTGGGAAACCATGCTTTGGAGGCCAGTTAGGAATAAATACAAAGCTACCATGGGAAATATGGAGGAAGAAGAAGTGCCAAGATTGTAAGATCCTGAAGTGGGAAGGTGGTGGGCCAGGCATTATCTGCTGGACATGACATAGCCATGAAATACAAGATATCAGGGCAGATATGTGTACTTACACAAGACCTGCACGGGAACTGTCTTATCTCACCATATCAAGAAGCTCCGCATCTCTCTGAGAGACTGATGAGGACTAATGCTGATAGGGAAGTAAAGGAGGATGCTTTCCTCGGTGGTGCATCCACTGATCTAGGATGCTTGCTGGAGCATGAATCAGGTCAGGCATAAGTCATCGCAGACTAGGTGAAACACACAGAGAAAAGATTTGAAAATAGAAGAAAGTCTGGCAGGGGAGATGAAGGGTTGTAAGGGAAAAGATGGGATTTAGGACTAAGGGTTGAAAATATTATAAATTCACTATATTCATGTATATAACATTAAAAGAAATAAAAAAGCAAAAAAGAAAAGAATAAAAGAAGAAACTGACAAGGAGCTTAAGTTAACCTTTTTCTGAAGTTTAGATTGTCAATAAATCAGTTTTTTAAAATTCTAAGAAAACTAAGCTTTGTTTCTTCCACTCAGTAGCTGAGGCTCCTGTTTACCTGCCGTTGGATCTGTGGGAGCACTCTGCATGTTCTTTGATACGGAGAGGGCAGTCATTCTTTTAGCTTCATTGAAAGACTGTTAGGACATTACCCCCACAACAAAGTCCAGATCCACTCTGCTGCCAGCTGACTTACCCTGCCGTCAAAGCAAATCGAGACCAAGATATGTACTGTTGAGGAAAAGAAAACACGGAGTGCTTGCTTCATCCAGTGAGGCAGCCACTAGGAATAAAAAGATGCTGTGGATGTATCAAGTCTCCATTTTAGTCCTGTGGGGAGCACAGCTAACCCCTACACAGCAGTGTAACTGAGGCGATAGGTAGGTGCAATGAATTAAAATCATGAAAATGTCTGTTTCACTTCTTGCCTTGTTTCAGTTTTGCTCTCTAATCTGCTAGAATAAAGGCAGTTCATTCAGTGAAGGACACCTGATTGCTTTACACATTTAGTATACAGAAAGAAAACTAGCAGATACTCAAGGAGTGTGGTTTGCAGGGCAGAATGCAGAGCATTGGAAAGAGCATGAGATTTCCAGCCAGATCCTGTACTCTGGTCTTTCCACACATGCTATGTGACCTTGATCACACTGCCCCTCAGCCCTCCTGTCTCAATGAGAGAGAATAAATGTGAATAATACTAACATCCTGCAATCTCTAGGGCATAGCAAAAGTGAAGGCATTCCGTACACTATGCAAAGGAGTGTACTTGGAAAATGTATCATTTTTAAGGGATTATTATTATTTTCATGACCACAGGAGGAATTTTTTTTTGGATGAAGATTCTTAAATGCCTGAGAAAATGGGGTGGTCACAGAACCATGGCTTTAAACAAACTTTATTTGGGCGCATGACTGACTGGCAATTGTGTGCAATCATTTTAGCTGTCACAGGTCCAGAGAAATGTGGGAGAGCTCTTCCATGAAATGTTTATATTTCATAAACAAAATGATGTGCTTAACAGTCAGAGCGATGGGAGGGTTCCGGCTAATGCATTTTCCAATGTGTGAGGCAGATTATTAATGCGCTCCAGTAGCTGTTAATTTCAGTTTGCCGGAATGATTTATGGGGAGGTAAAGGAGAGAGACATAATCTAATTGAGATCAGAATCACCGTTCTAGCTGCAGAGCACCAGCGTGGACCCTAGGCACAGCAGAATGATTAATATCTAATAAGCAAATAATCCATTAAATTATTATAAACATTACTTTTGACAACTCTTTTGTTGGCAAATGAAAGGGGAGAAAAGAAACAAAGAAACAAAAGGTTTAAAAGTGTCCTCTCCCTCTAATGATGGAAAGAAGGTGGATTTTGTGGGAGCCAGGATGATAAAGATCATGGTTCGCTTGAGTCTTGTGATCAGTTTTAAGTCCACAAGGAAAGTATTTTTACCATTAGCACAAGTGACAGTGGCATGTCCAGTGTAAGATTACGCTTCAGACATGAAACTGACTTGAGTATAATCCTCTTCCTGCACCTTATCAAGACCCTCCTAGTAAGTAGACCACCGTCGCCTGCCATTCTGAAGATTATAATATGTAGTGTCTACAAGGGACAAATAGAGAGTCCCTTTTACTCCATCTGCTTTTATTCCCTAAATTTTGTTTTATGTTTTTTAACATGACAAAATATTCAGAATAGGCAGGTGAGGTGGCTCAATGAGTAAAATTACTCACCGAAAAAGCACAAGGACCTGAATTCTATCTCCAGAACCACAGAAAAGTGAATGAAGAGAACAAACTCCAACTCCACAAAGATGTCTTTTGACCTCCACCTCATACACACATCACGCACATACACGATAATACATTTGATTAATCAAAAATGTTAAATGTCCAGAACATCGAATTACTGTTTTATGCCATTGATATTGACTATACCCTGTTGTCATGCAACTGTCTCCACCACCCATCCTCAGATCACTTTCACCTTCCCAGACTGAAACTACACCATTGAACAGCTCCTGATTCTCTGGCCCCCAACCAGCAACCACTGCTCTGTTTTCTGTCCCTCTGTATCTGATTCCTCTAGGAAACTCACAGGAATGGAATTACAAGAATATGTGTCCTTAACTGACTGGTTTATTTCACTTATCAGACTGTCTTCAAGATCCACTAAAGGTCCATCACGGTCATAACAGGTACCAAGACACTCTTTACAAGGCCAAACAATTTTCCATTATAATGATTTTTGTTTACCTATTCATCTGCCAGCAGACAACTGAGTTGTTTCCATCTTTTGGCTACTGTGCTGCTATAAAGAGAGGTGTATGAAAATATCTGTTTAAAAACCACCTTCAGTTCTTTTAGATGTTACCCAGAAGAAAAATGACTGGATACAAACATATCAATTCCTAGAGAGCCAGAGAGATGGTTCTGTGATTAAAATGCTTCCCACATAAGCAAAGAAACCAGAGTTCAAATTCCCATATTCTTAGTAAAATTCTGGGAAGATGTGGCAACCAGTCTGAAATTCCAGCCCCAGAAATTAAAGTCTGAGACTCCTCAGAGCAACCTGGCTAACCAGACTAACCCTAAGGTGAGCTCTGAGTTTAATTAGAGACTCGGCCTCAAAAGAATAAGACAAAAGAGCGATTGAAGATGATTCCCAGGGTCAACCTTGGGCCTCCACATACATACACATTCAAGTGCATGCACCCCCATATATACCACACACACACACACACACACACACACACACACACACACACACACGGGAAAATAAGGAACTGCTGCACTCTTCTCTGAACAGTGGCTGTAACACTTTGCCACCAACTGTACACAGGAGTTCTAATTTCTCCTCCTCCTTCTCCTCCCCAGCACTGGTATTTTCTCTGATTTGACTTATATATTTCACACACACACACACACACACACACACACACACACACATCATAACCATCCTAATTAATGGGAAGTAGGTTTTTCTTAAGTAGATTTTGTCCAAGTAGCTGTGACCTATCCAAAGGACCCAAGAAGCGTTATTTTAGCATTGGGGCACTCTGAAATTCTTACCTTGTCTGTAATTCAGCACATATTTGGCATCTACATTTTGATGAACCTAGTCCCAGGTGAGTACCACTTGCTAAGGCATCAGAGCAAACTGGAATGAATAAAGAGCAGGTAAAGAGGCCACTAGGTGGCTCTGAAGAGAGTACGCGCCAGCAAGTTTCTTTCATTGGAACCCAGAAGTCTCCGACCTCAAACCTGACTTCATCTTCCTCCACTTCTTCTTTAACAAGTCTCCATGGACCGCCTGCCTCTAAGATTAATCATGGCTGTTTGAAAGCAGGGTACTATTGTTCCTTCAGCCCCCTCCCTTCACCACCCCGTTGCTGTCAGCCTTTCTCAGAGCTGGTTGGTTGTTACTCTTCTAAAAGATCCCTGCAAGAATTAGTTTCCATGGTTGGTCGCTTTTTCTCTCCCTTACTGAACACCAAGAGCATAAATCAAATCGCTGCTGATTGTAAAGTGTTCAACAAGTAGCAACAGTGATTTGGCTTCCCAACACTCACTCTGGTGTCTCTGACTTCTTTTCCCAAATTCTCTTACTGCCGTTTTCTAGGGCATGAACAAAGTCATGTCCGCTCTCTTTGCCTTAATTTCTTCTTCCATTAAAGTGGGAGCAAGAGCAAAAACTAATCAATGGTAGTAAGATCTAACCTGAAGGGTATAACTTACTGGGAGACTTTAAGACACTTTTAATTAACATTATAACTAGTATTGGAGCTCATTTTAGGAATCTAAGAAGGTACTGGTTCAGGGGAAACATTAGGACATATAAGTGAGGATGGACGAAACAGCTAAGCATATTAGGCATTTGTGGGCAAACCTGGAAACCTGAGTTCAATCTTCAGGGCCACTATGGTAGAGAGAGAACCAACTTTCTGACCTCCACATATAAGATTTGGAATATGTTCTATCTATCTATCTATCTATCTATCTATCTATCTATCTATCTATCTATCTCTATCTCTATCTCTTTCTCTCTCCCCTCTTCTTGTTCTCATTCTTGCTCTTGCATACTCTTTCTCAAGTAAAATACTTAAAACTATATAATATAATAACCTCATATAGAAGAATGCAAGCAGATAATGGACAACTAAATACTTGGACCTGTTTTTATATATTGTTCCAGTCCCTTGTCAATTAGCCTGAAGTCACTGCAGGACGTCTAGTTAGGTAATCCTACCACAAGCGTGCATGAAAATACTTACTATCTGTCATGGTTTGAAATGTGTCCCCCACAGTCTCATGTGTTTGGGAAGGTCATGGCACCTTTGGGAGGTGGACCTTTGCTGGAGGAAAGCAGTCATAATGGGTGGGCCTTGAGGTGGTTAGTCCCACCCACCTCCATGAGGAGTCTGCCTTTTGGAGCAGGAGTCTTGCAGCTCTCAGCCTCGTAGGTGGGAGTGACTTAGCCTGACTTCAGGTTTGGCTGGCCAGCCATGCAGATTCCACCATAAAAGACTGTTTCTCCCCTCTGGAACCGTAAGTTAAATAAATCTCCCTTTCTCCCTTAAGTTGATTGACTTTGGGTGCTCTCTCACAGCAACAGTTTGCTTCCTAAGAATTTATTAAGTCTTGAAATTTGTAATGCAGAAACTTCCAAGCATTCCTAAAAATCTTACCCTGATAAACCCATTAAAGAAACTCTCAAAAAACTCTCTGGAATTCATCATATAAAATGTGGAATCTATCATATAAAATTCTCTTCCAAGAATGCTAGAAAAGCATCCCTCTTCCTTGCATTCAAATTCCACATTATGCAAACAAAATGGCTCTACATGCAATGAGTTCGAACTGGAAAAATGTGCTTCAAGTCCTCCAATGTATACTAAGGAAACCAGGCAAAAAGATGCTGAAGGCCCATCCATTTAAAGATCATGGAGCAGCTACCAGAACAGTTAGGGCATCTGTGTTGCAAACACATACACATCTTACATCAGAAAGATATCCCCTAAGGTATGTACAGAATAATGTAAAAACAGGACAACAATGCATGTGTGTGATCACAGCGCTCAGTAGACGAGGCACACATACAAGCCTAGGTCACATAGAGTGAGGCCCTGCCATATCTTTCTTTTTTTAATTTATTTTTTCCACTCATACAAACTTGATAGGCAGCCCATTCCCCTCCCTCCCTCCACCCTTCCCTGGATCCCTTGCTCCCTCCCCCTTTTTTCCCTTCCTTTCCCTCCTCCCTTTCTCCCAGTTCCCCCCCCCCCATTCCTGGAGCATCCTTTACTGTGCATGTCAAACTTCCTTCTGGGTCCTCCTCTCTAATGAGGTGTAAGGACTCAGTAGCATTGCCCAGAGCTCTTTCTTGTGTTCCCCTTAAGTATAGGAACACTATTGTGGCTGTTAATCCCTTGCTTCTAAGGATCCTAGTGCCTTTAGTCCATGCTAGACTTTGGGGGGTCAATAACATGTTGGTCATTGTGCAGGTCATGCAAAGTCCTATTACTTCGGCCCTAACTTGTATGGAGTATCTTGCATATCATTGTTCCTCCCCATCTTTAGGCTCTTACGATCTTACCGCCCCCTCTTCTGCAAATTTCCCTGAGCTTTGGGATGGGAAGAGATTAGGCTGGCCTGGTTCCTGGTGATTAATGTAGGATCTCTGATGCTCTGAATTATGGCTTGTTGGGGTTTTTTCTTCCAGTTTTGCTGCTCCTGCACCACCCTTGGCTCTATCCTGATGGATATTGGATGTCACCTCCTAGCCAGAGATAAAAGGCTGTTAAAACAGAGTCTTATTATAAGAGTAGATTCAAAGGTAGATGGAATAAGAGTAGGAGACCGCGGTGAGGGGGGTCAGTCTCCCATTTGCAGGATGGTTACCTTCTATCTGCCAGACTCTATGTCCCCACTTCCTGCCATATCTTTCAATAGGAAGAGGGTAAGAATATCAGAATTTGAAGACACTTTTGCAAATGCATAGCATAAAGTTTCCCACAGGCCACAAAATTTTTCAGTGACAAGAATCAAGGCTGTAAACAAGGTTTCCTCAGTTTTTCTCCATCACATCTTTCCACTCCTCCATGGTCTAGCCAAGCGCCTCTTACTATTACTTTCCATGCTCAAACAACAGATGGCATGGCGAAATAACAATGTCTGTAGCCATCCAGTCGCTGAACACTCCTTGCATGCCATGGCCTTTTCCACATTAGGAAGGGCAACATGTGCAGGACGGTTTCCGCGTTGCATGTGTTTATACTCCTGTAAGGGACAAAGGAATCAAGCGATTAAATTTTTTTTAAATTTAATGTGCTTATGGATCACAGTAGATTTACTGTGGGAGGCAGATTTACACAAGGAGGTCAGAGGAAAGCTCTCTGAGTAACTGCTGTTTTTGCTGAAGGTGAAGTAAGAGCGGAAGGAAGCTGGCACACAGAGCTGCAGGGTGGCCAGGCAGGAAAGTTTCCTGGCATAACAGAGCTTAGAGACCTGGAAGACCAGAGAAGATACCTCTGCAGCTGGAGTACAAGGATATTGGATGTAGGAGCTAAGAAAGGAGATTCTGGGGACAGACAAGAGCCAGGTCAGTGGGAACCTTGAGGCTGCTTTGCTGGGCAGGCTTATATTTGGAAAGCATGGAGAAGTCACTGGAGGTTTAAAGATGGGGTCACTTGCAATAACAGATTGTAAGGGTGCAGGTGTGCAATCTGCTAGACAGAAAGAAGTCTGTGCCAACATCCAGGAGAGATATGACAAGGTTTTACTTGGGACCATCACAATGGTATAGAAAAAACTAGATGCGCTGAATGTGGCAGTGCGTGCCTCTAACAACCAGCCCTCGGGAGGTCGATAGTTGATCATCAGGAGTTCAAGACTTGCCTGGGGCACACAGCATGATGTTGTCTCGCAAAAACAGCAATATTATCTTGAGGTAGAAGGAGGTGATTCTTCGATATTGCCATGAAATGGTACAGGAACCACCTAGCAGAGTGGGAAATTTGGTTCTCACTTTGCTGTTGCCTCGTGGGAAGCCCTACACAGATATATTGCTTTGTAAAACTGAGAGCAAAACTAGAAATTAGAAATATCTATGACATCGCCAAAAGAACCACGTGAAGAGATTCATCCATCTCTCTATGTGCTGAGCATGATCCCTTGTCAATAGGAAAAGAAATGGAGGAGCGTGGCCCTGAATTCATTACAAAGCATTGATCACAATCAGTTTACATTGTCAATTCCACACCCCTTCTCTCCAGAGCTCTCCATATGTCTGCAAAATAACTAGTGATTCCAAAGCTAAGAGCGTCCAGGAGCCCACAATCTAATATACAGAGGCACCTGGAGTAAGTGGGAGAAAGTTCTGGCAAAAGTGGACACTTGCAAACAGCATTGTATAACACACTGTCAGCCTTCAACGCTGAGAACCAAACACTCATACACTATTACCACTTCACATGCACACACTTCAGTGACAATTTGCCTTTTCCTCCACATATCCCATTGTGCATATTCTCCAAAAAGGATTCTGTAGCACTTCTAATATCCACACAGACTGAGACCCAGAAGCATTGCAAACTTCATTTTTGTGTGGAAAAAAAAGAGAAAAATGCAAACGGTGGAATGTATAACAAAAAAGGAGAAAGAGAAGATGATTCGCAACAAATTCTTTTTATGATTTGATGGAGTTTTTCATCAAATGTACTCATTTTTAAATACAGATTGGAATGTACGTTAAGCATGTTCCCACCCATACTTCACACTCTTCTTCCCCTCTCCCCTTCTCCACTCCCATTAATCCTCTTTGTTTTTCTACATGGTTTCATTTCTATTTCATGCCATGTAGACTTAGATGATTTTATGTGCCCATACAAATCCTGGGGACCACAAAAAAGGAAAAACATGGTATTTGTCTTTCTGAGACTGACTTAACTCACTTAAAGCATTATATTGAGTTTGTTTTCCTATAAACAACCTAACTTCGTGGTTTTTGTGACCAAACATTCCACTGTGTATATTTATATCACATTTTCTTTCTTCTGTTGGCAAAGATTCTTATGCAACTCCCGGAAAGCCAGAGAACTCAGGAAGGAAAGGCCAGCTACAGTTTCAGAGAGTACTGAGGTCCAATGTCCTTCCACAACCGCAGTACACATAGTATAGAAAACAGAACTAAGAACTCCACCACGACTTTTACTTCCGAGTAATACCCCAAGTTCTAAATCAGTTTGTATAGCAGAATGCCAGTTTCCAACCACACAAAGTGCCCTGCCTCTTTCTCTTAGACACAGGAATATGTGTAGATTCCTGAAAGAAAACCTCCATGGAAAGAAAAGGCCTGATTTCTTCCACAGAAGTGACCTACTAAAGGAGTGATGTGTTATTAATAATTCTGTTAGTATTATTGATTCATTCATTAAGGTAACATGACAATGAGTATTATGATGGTGTTGCAATTAGCCTGCACAGTTGTTGATGAATCACTATCAGATGGCTTAAGGGAAGAAGGGGTTTATTTTCTCTTACAATTTCTGGTTACAGTTGTTTGTCCAACTTAGCAGGAGAGCTCACACCAGCACCAGGGCCAAGGGAACTGGCCACACCATCTCTACATAATGACTAGAGAGGGACAATCCTTACTTGCCAGACCAGCACATCTGGCCAAGTGTACACAAGGATGCCAACTTTCTCAATCAGCTCTCTGTATTTTACTCTAGGGCCTAGTCCTACCCACCATGGGCTGGGCCTTCCCCATCAGCTAGACAATCTCCTGCAGATTTGCTCTGGGCTTAAACTCAACAACTAATTCCCTACAAATGTGCCCAGAGCTCAAACCCTCAATTGTAAAGTTGACACCTGTGCCTATCTATGACAGGGATGGCTAGTGTCAGTGTTGAATCTAGAATCACCTCAGAGATGAGCATTTAGTTTCCAGACACACTGATGTTATCTATGTTACTAACATAGATAATCCTAGCCTCTAGCCTGTGGGGTAGGGGGGATTCTCATGGTTAAGTTTATTGAGGTGAGTGGATTTGCCCACTGTAGGTGGCATCATTCCCTGGGCAGGGGCTCTGGACCATATAAAATGGAGAGTAAACTAAAGGCCAGCTTCTCATCTCCTCCTGTCTCATGACGTAGATGGAATGGCACTAGCTCCTGTGGCCTTGCACTTCTCCACTATTAGGACTGAAACCTTGAACTGTGTTTGAGTCAGAATAAACCCTCTCTTCCATCAAATTGCTTGTGTCAGAGTATTTAACACAGCAACAGGAAAAAAAATCAAGACAAATGTGTTTCCTAATTTTAAAAAATTAGGCTGGTGAGATGACTCAGGGGTTGAGACTCTGTCTCCCAAGCAGAAGATCCTGAGTTTGGATCCCAGGTCCCATGAAAATCACCAGCCAGAAAAGGCAGAGGCCTGCACTTTGGGCCCTGATGGACGGAAGTTGGGGATCTCAAAGCAAACTACTTTGCTTGCCTATAGTTCCTAGAACTCAAAAGGGAGACTGAGACAGAAAGATCCCAGACTTGAGGTTAATTTGAGCTACAGTCTGTGGCCATCCTAGGCTACAGAGCAAGACTTTGCCCCTTCCCCCAAAAAACTGAATAAATCATAGATAAAATAATTCATCATACTTAAAATGCAAATTAGCATAAAAATGCCATTTCATTTTTATTTTAAATATTACCAGATTTTAAATGATTTAAAATGTCCAAGAGTATGGAGAAATCTTCATTTGCTATAAGAAAAAGATGCATTTTTAAGGAAATTTTGAGAAAAAATTCAATAGAATTTATTGAAATTTATAGCGTGGGGTTGGCAGTTTAGCCCAGCGGCAAAATACTTGTCTAGCATGTTCAAGGGACTACACTCAGTCCCAACACTGGAAAAAAAAGGATAAACAAAATGAGCCTTTTCATATGCTTCACCTTTTAACCCATTGATTTCAGTTGCCCATATTGCTACACTCAAAGACATGTGAAAAAATAAATACAACAGCATTCAATGTGACATGACTTGCAACAAAATGTGTAAAAAAAAAAAATAGGAAATTAATTGCATACAATAGAATACTCTGCAATTGTTAGAAATAATGATGTTATAATTCAGAACATCAGAGACTCTATATCAAACACCTGGAGCCAGGCCAATCTACTCTCTCCCCATCCTAAAGCTCAAGGAAATTTGTGGAAGAGGGAGCAGTAAGATTGTAAGAGCCCAAAGATGGGGAGGAACAATGATATGCAGGATACTCCACACAAATTAAGGCTGAAGTAATCATAATAGGACTTTGCATGACCTGCGCAATGACCAACATATCATTGACCCCCCAAAGTCTATCGTGGATCACAGGCACTAGGAACCTTAGAGGCAAGGGATTAATGGCCACAATAGTGTTCCTATACTAAAGGGGAACACAAAAAAGAACTCTAGGCAATGCCACTGGGTCCTTACACCTCATCAGAGAGGAGGACTCAGAGGGAAATTTGGCATGCACACTAAAGGATGATCCAGGGATGCGGGGTAGGGGGGTGGGGGAGGGGGACAATGGGAGAAAGGGAGGGAGGAGGAAAGGAAGGGGGAAAGGGGGGAAGGGAGCAAGGGGATCCAGGGAGGGGTGGAGGGAGGGAGGGGAATGGGGTACCTATCAAGTATATGAGTGGAAAAAATAAATAAATAGATTTTAAAAAATAAAAATAAATAAATAAATAAATAAAATTTAAAAAAATAAAGAAATAATGATGTTGAGTCTTATGTCCTGAAAAAATGTTCAAGTCATGTTCTTAATGTTCTATGTCCACATTAATACAATATCTGCTGTTATGTATGTATTATTAATACATTATGTTAGTATTACTGATTTGTTCATTAAGGTAACATGTTAATATATTCCCTGAATTATTTATATATAGTCATTATTCCCAATTTTCTACGTTGTGAACAGAAGTTAACCCTGCAGAACTTTTAAATTAGAAAGCTCATTTGCTTTCCTAAACATTTCTAAATTGATTTGCTTTTACTATGCATTTTTTACCATTGCAATTAGATAAATAATTGAAAAGAAAGCCCTATGGACTGAGGAGATGGTTGGTTGATAAAAAGTCTTGCTGTGCAAATATGAGGAACTGAGTTCAAACCCCCAAAGTCTACATTAAAAAGGTGGATGGATATAAGAATGTCTGTAATCCAGCTCTCCTATGATGAGATGGGAGGTACATACAGAAGAATTTCTAAATACTCTAGGGCCAGATAGCCTGACATATGAAAACAGCAAAGAGACTATAGGTAGAAAGTAAAGATCCATATCTGAGATTGTCTTCATACCTTCACATGTGCACTGTGACACATGCATACCTACATTCACACACGTGAATGAATATACATACACACATTGCTGCATGCTCAAACACATGAAGAAAAAGGAAACCCTAAGGTTCAATAATCATTTATTGGGTATTCATTACTGAAATAAACTTTCTGCCTATGTGGCCAAGATAGCTCAGTTGGGAGAGCACTAAACTGAAGATTTAAATATACTTTCTAGGACTGAGGACATAGCTAATTGGCAGAAAATTTGCTTAGCAAGTATATGACTCTGAATCCAATCCCCAGAATTCAAAAATAATCATTAACAGATGACAGATAAATACATAAATAGATTAGATAGATAGATAGATAGATAGATGTATAGATGTGTATACAGATAATACGCATATATACTTTCTTTTTAAATTTCTAAGTAGCATTGCCCACTGAAACTAAGCTGTTTATGCATGTCCAATCTACAAAACTGAACATCTTTGGTCAATTGAAAGAAGAGGACATCCTTTTTTGGCTCTCTGAATAAGAGAAGAAATGGTGGGAGAAGAGGATGGGGTACCTATTGAGATTGTATAATTAGGAAAAAATGTAGAAGAAAAAAAAAAGGAAGAGAAGAAATGGCTTGAACAGAATCTTCCAGGACAATAGTTGTCTTCCACTGCAGGAAGCTGAAATATAGAACACAAAGAAAATCTAAATATATGAGTGAGATTAATTACTGGCTATAGACTTGGACCCAGTTCTCTGGCCTCCCACCATGTAAAAGTAGGATGACTATATAGAAGCTAGAAGACTCACAACATCAAAACCAGCTTTACTGAAAAGCTGTCTGTCTAATCCCATGTCTAAAATGGCTTGTTCTTCCTCCCTGGGAGATGTTTACAAGACTAAAGATATGTGGGTCCAGTGGTTCTAGAGGACCACAGAGAAGCCCAGTGAGAAAAACTGATGAACTAATCAGCCTGTCTCCTAGAGTCTGAGAAATTGCAAAGTTAGATACGTGAATCTGGCCTGGTGACTTTGGAAAGTAAGAAACTAATAGCATTTACCAACTACATGAAGGAAAGAAGGGAAGGAGGTGGAATTGGTCCAGCTTTACTCCTAAAATTTTATACAACCAAGATCATAAGTTGCCCATGATCCAAACAGAAGCCATGAAAGCTACTGGGTTCAAGTTTGAGCTTCTAGGATCCCAGAACTCAGAAGCAACAGGAGTTGAACTTAGAGCAGAAGTAGAAAGTCACAAGGAATATAACTGAGAGTAAGTACATGACTCTCCTCTGAGAAACAGGTGGGCCCCCTAAACTGCTTCCAAATACCCTAGAAGGTACCCGTCAGGAGATCTAGCATGTAGGTGCCTAGAATCTGGAAGAGCACATGGTCCACCACCAGACTTTCGTCCTGACGTCTTTCTTCCTTCCTTCACCCCCAAGCCTGCAATCCACAGCAGCAGCAGCAGTGATTAGAGATGGAGAGGGAAAGTATATGCTTGACTCCCTTCCATGCACATTCCCATACCATAGCTCGTGGCTAAGCTAGAGGAAATGGATAACGCTTAAATTAAAGGGGGTATGCTGCTGTTAAGCATCTGGAAGGAGAAAAGTGAAAGGGAGAAGATAAGAAAGGGCAGTTAGAAGAATGACCATCAACAAAGTGCATGTATGGATGAGTCATGGTGAGATGTTCACTCGCTATGTCGAGTTATTCCAGGACTAATAAGAAATGTCCTGAAAGTCTTAGTGTTTACCAGATAGGACTTGTTAACAACTAAAAGTATCCTAAAATAATATAATAAAATAAATAATGGTGGGGGCTGGAGAGGTGGCTCAGAGGTTAAGCCTCTGCCTTAGAGGCAGAAGGTCCTGAGTTCAGATCCTAGACCCCACGTATAGATGCCAAGCGGAAGTGGGGGCGGCCTGCGCTTCTGGTCCTGATAGGGCGAAGCCTGTGAATCCCGAGGCAGAGTAAACAAGAAGGAGGTAGAGTCAGTCCATGGTGGTTCCCGAATTCGCCCGTGGTTCTACACACACACACACACACACACACACACACACACACACACACGTGCATGCACATATGCACAATTGAATAAACAATAAATAAATAAATAAATAAATAAATAAATAATAAATAATAGTAAGTATCCTTACTATTTTAAGTTATTTAAAGAAGAACAAAAAGGGAGGCAGGGAAAATGTCTCATGGATGAATTCTTATCAAGCAAGCATATAAGGACCTGGGTCTAATGCAGCATCCTTGGGAAAAGGAAGCTGGTGGTCAGGCGCACCTGTAATCCCAACACAGGGGACTGGGAGGAGACAAGAGCATCACTCACTGCCCAGCTCCAAATTCAGTGAGAAACCCAGACTGAAGGGAGTAAGATGGAGAATGGACAGAGAAAAGTATCCACTGCCCTCCTCCAGATCTCCACAAGTGTGCGTACCCACTCTCAGAGAGAGAGGTAGAAAGAGGGGAAGAAGAGGAAAGGAGAGAAGAGGAGGGAAAAAAGAGAAGAAAAGGGTATGAGATGTACCTCGGCTACAAATGGGCAGCAAAGAGGCATGATGGAGACCAATTGCTGGAGGAAATCTGCTCATCCAATAAAAACTATTCAAGCACAGCCCTTTGCTAGACACAGCAGGAGAGCTAGGATGAACATGAGTCATGGAGGCCACCTTCAAAAATCCAACAGTCTTCATGGAAGGAAAGACATGCATGAACAACACCAATACAATTAAGAAATAAGCATGGTGTCAGAATGGCAAAAGTGGTGGGGCATTGCGGATTCTGCTTCTCCCAGATGAAATTGATCCCTACGCTCATCTCTTCTGCTCAGAACTCTAAAACAAAAATCCTAACCTGGACTAAGAAAAAGAAATGAGTTCAAACACAAACAATGTAACTGTTTATCACTTACAAAAATTTTGGCAGAATTCAAATTTGAGGCCCCGGTGAGTTTTGCATCTTAATCAGTTGTTTTATTTAGTTGTTCAATTTCTATTCTTCCTTGCCACAAATAATTAAGTGGTTTGCCAAAGAGAAATGCATTATAACTATTTGAAAGTGAGGAACAAAATCATTGCCATTTGGGCTGGAGAGGTGGCTCAGGGGTTAAGCCTCCGCCTTGCAGGCGGAAGGTCCTGAGTTCGGATCCCAGATCCCATGTATAGACGCCAGGCGGAAGCGGGGGCGGCCTGCGCTTCTGGTCCTGGTAGGGCGGAGCATGTGAATCCCGGGGCAGAAGGAGGTGGAGGCGTCCATGGTGGTTCGCGAATTCGTCCGTGGTTCTACACACACACACACACACACACACACACACACACACACACACGCGCGCGCGCGCGCGCGCAAACACACACACGAGCGCACGCAAACACACGCACATGCGCACAGTTGAATAAATAATAATAATTTAAAAAATTTTTTTAAAAAATCACTGCCATTTATACAAAGGTGTAAATATGAAGCCTAAGAAAATTAGCTAAAAAATAAAAGAGCATGCTGTATGTGTATTCAGCCAAGTAGCTAGATACAAACACATACACATGAATTAGTATTGCCCACACCTTAACAACACATAGCTAGCTACAAAACACACTGGAAAAAGATGTATAGTTGCTCAATGTTTAAAAATATCTAGGAATAATACTACCTAACAACATCAACATATCTCTATTTTTAAAAGTATATATTTTATTGAGACAATATTCAGAAAGTAGCAATCTAGTTTACTGATGGTGATTTGTGTGTGTGTGTGTGTGTGTGTGTGTGTGTGTGTGTGTGTGTGTGCCCTTTAATCTGGAACCAACGGAACAAGTTGTGTGACATATGCTAAGTCATGATCCAATCAGTGGGGATGCATAAACATGCTACTTCAGCCACCGGGCACCTGCTGGCTACACTTCTGCTACAGCTTGCATCTGTAGACAGAGGGATCTTGAGAAATTCTGTTCTGCCCTGCTGACATCCAAAGGGAAAGAATGGATCATGGTGAGGCCACCATGGCACATGCTGTATTAGCAAATTTATCTGTAACAAAAGAGGACGTCTACCTTGATTCCACATTACTAAAAACCAAATTTGCATTTGGAATTCACATCCAGCCGATGAGTCAAAGAACTCTCTGAACTCTTTCTTTCTGGCCTGGCACCTTTCCATTTCAAAGGATACACAGAGGCACATCCCTGCAGACCCTCCCCACTGGAGCCACGAGGAAGAACTTAACTATGCCCTGAAGTTGCTCTGAAATTCAAGCCAAGTGATTCCGGGGATCAACTTCCCCTTAGTCAAGCATTCCTATAATCACAAAAACCTAAGAACAGCAGGCTGTGATGGTTCACACCTGTAAATCCACCTGGGGAGGCAGAGGGAGGAGAATGAAAGGCTCAAGGTCATCCTCAGCTATACTGTGAGTCTGAGGCCAGCTTGGGCTACACGAGAGTCTGACACACACACAACAACAACAAAACCTATGAAGATGTGTAATAGCAAGGAACCCAAAGTAGAATGAGGAAAGGATTTGAAATTTAATTAAGTAAACACCTGGCTTTTGCCTGGTATCATAACTATTTCTGGATATATAAAATCAGAATTTTCCTTTTTATCGATACCTTTTTTTCTACCCACCCCTTGGGTGTTCCGATTGGAAGCCAATGAATGTGGCATTTGTCTTGGCTCCTCCTACTCTTGCTGAGCCCACCAGCTTTTCACTCCTTTGACAGCCCTTCACACTGCGCACTGACTGCTCCATTTCCTGAGGTTTTTTTTTTTTTTTTTTTTTTTGACCTACTGCATGAAAATAGCATCCCTCTTTGAAATGCACTGAAATGTAAAAGGTTCTGACTTTTTCCTTACTTGATCATGGCACCCTCCAATCTGGAAAAAAGAAACAGAACCCCATTCCTGTGGTCTTCACAATAATACTTCTACACCCAAAATTCAAGCTGAGCCGCAAGTCCACATTCTCAAGTTTTAGACTCTCAAAGCCTATGAGTGGATAAAGGGAAGGGTGAAGCCACTGTTTACTCAGACTATACAATCCCCTAGTTTACCTTATTAAAATCGGTCTCTCTATGTAGCCCAGGCTACCCTCACACTCACAAGCACCACAAGCATCCAATCTATCATCTTACACACTCTTCTTGCTACACAAAGGTTTCAAACTCATTACATTCAGTTAAGTCCAGATTCTGCTTTCACGAGCCCCCTTCTTCTTGTCTCTAATGATCCTAAATTGGCACATATTCTTTCCCATGCCGCAGATCCAACATAAGTTAGACCAGTACTCTGACTGAGCTACATCTCCAGCCCATTTCTTTATTAGAACTCTCCCTAAGTCAAGACCTATCATGCAATGCCCATGAAATATTGGATCTTAGATGCCATATAACTCAGATAAAACTTGTTGTTGGCCCTTCAGGTATATTTCTCAAAACAGGTACACACACACACACACACACACACACACACACACACAAATAAACAAAATATTAAAAAAAGAGTTGCTACAGATAAATGCTATGTATGTTACTGGATCCAAGATTTTTTTTTTCCCTAGGAAAAAAGATGTTTGGAAAATTGGTGAAATGTAAGCAGATTCTGCAGATTAGTTATATTATACTCATATTACATTCCGGATTTCTTTTTACATGTGTGTGTAGGTCAGAGGGCAATCTTAGATGTCTTCCTTGGGACAGAGAGTCTCATTGGCTTGGAGCTCACCAGTTAGGGAATTCCAGGGATCCTCCTGTCTCTGCCTCCCCAGTGTTGGGATTACAAGTCCCTGCATACACATATCAGAGGGCACTGAGTATCCCTGTAGAGGACCACAGGTTTCGGGAATCATCCTGGATTGCTTCGACATCCTCTTACTTCACTCTGCCCAGCCTCTGCCCACCATGGCCAGAAGTGTAGGCCACTGCCATTTCTGCCTGGCGTTTTTTACATTGGACCTGGGATCCAAACTCAGTACCTTCTGCTTGTGATACAGAGTCCTAACCCCTGAGCCATCTCTCCAGCCCTGTTAAAATTCTTTAATCTTTCTTAATCTAAATTATTTCTTCCAACTGTATTATCTTGATCATGCATAAGATAACTGGCAAATTGTTTTTAAAGAAGGTCCCTAAACTTAGTTTTGCCTCATGATCCCTCACAATTAAGTTAAAATGGTGCATTTGACAGTGATGATACAGAAGGAAGGGTGTGTGCAAATATTAAATGGCATATGATATCGGTCTGGGTCTGCTACTGTAATGTTAACTTTGCATGCTTGGTTTCTCCAACAAAAAGTTACTTTGCTTCTGGGTGATTAATGAATGTCTTAATTCAAAATAATGATCTAAGGCTATGTAATATATCTAATTTCCATCTCCTTTTACTGATTAATCTCAATATTTAATGATTCCTTACAAAATCAGCTTTACCATGAAGTTCATCAAAACATGATGTCCAACTTCATTATGTTTTTATATGTATTATTGCTTTTTTATTCTAATAAGTTTTCCTTTTTTCCTATTTATATCAATACAGCCACATAAATCCCCATTTTATTTGAGAGATTACAATCATAACTGTCATTTCAATATTAAAACTCAATATCCAAATATGGGAGCCATATTGTACTTTTATATAATAGTGACCTTCCACCAAAAATATGGAATAATAAATGAATGAACCCTTGTTGAATGTCCTATCTAATTCCTTTGGAAAGAACTCAATAGGTGACTCTATCTCTAATGTTCTTCCTTGTGTTTCTAATTAAAAAATGACATAAATTTATTAAAAATTCATAGTTTGTGAAGCATATTGCTAAGCTTTTGAGGTACATCACCTCATTTCATCTTAAACCTGTTTCTAAGACCCTGTACTTTAGATGTCATCATTCTGGTAATCACTGGGGGAAGCCACAGAGCTTAGCTTAGAGGAGGTTCTGGCTCCAGAAATGTTATCCTATGAGCTTTGCTTAGACCATAAGATGCCTACAAGATATATGCATGAGCTTGACCTCAGTTCTCTTCACCCTACTGAGGACTTCAGAGCCCAGAAGCTGGCTGGCATGAGGTTGTCCAAGTCAGAGCCCCCATTCTTCCCCCTAAGAGCTCTACGAACTTACATCCCACCTAGAACAAAGGTAGCTATAAGATTGCCATTTTGTTTTAACTCTTGAAAGGGATCACATAAGTGGATTCCTTGGAACATACTTGGTACACAATATTGTGGGTGTGCATGTGTGTGCGTGCATGCATGTGCATGCATGTGCATGCGTGTGTGCGTGTGTTTCAATGCCACATAGCTACAAAAAAAAACTTTTGTTTATGATTGTGGGAGTGGGATTGCTTTATTTTGTTTTGATGTGGTTTGGAGCTCTTGTCTTTGTTCTAGTTTTGTGTTGTTTAGTTTTATTTCTGAGATAAGGTCTCCCTAAGTCTTGCACTTTTAATCCTTCTGCCTCAGTTTCCCAAGTGCTGGTGGGACAGGCATGCAATCTTATGATGTTTAATTAGCTACAATTATGCTATGATTATATGGCTATCTCTTCGAGATAGCTTTAAACATTTCATCCAAGACATGCATGCAAAATTATGCTTTAAAATATTTAAATATTTGCAAAATACAGCAACCAAAGTGACTGCTTCTGTCTTACTGTCTGAGGCTCTGAAATCTCTCCCACAGTAACGAGACACATTGCACCCAGTCCTAATCAGCCTTTTACTAATAATGTTAAAGTCCAAAGCAACTCTAGAGTAGAGGGTAAAAGAGACTTTTGTTAAGCTGAGCCTCACTCACATTAGCATACACAAGACTGCATCAGCAAAAAACCTTTTTTGTTCTAATGAAACTAAACCTTTGACTAAATTAATAAGAGTTGAGTTTGACCTTTAAAATGCTAAAAAATACAGTTCCCAGTATAATTCTTGTTCATCCTGGACCAAACCCTTCTCATAGTGAATTATGGCAGTAACAGCTGGCTGCCAATGAAGTCAACTATTAATTGTATGTTCACTGCACGGCCTGATGTAAATCAATATGAGTAACGAGCAATTGTCCTCAGCCTATAGATACAAAGAGCATACATTGCAAAATAATTTAAGGTTGGCTGTCAGCTTCTCAGACTACGTGTCACTTGGTCACCTCTCGGCTGAAGACTTGACAGCAGAGAACACACATTGAAAACCACCTGATCTGCTGCGGCCAACCTCTAATCATCTCTGTGAAAACTGCAGTCTTCATGAGCCAGAATGGTTTTTGATTTTCTGTTCCAAGCAAACAATTTCCCAATGAAATCTGAAGACTAAGGTTAGGGAAGGCTTAATAGTGTATCATCTTACACTCTCAGAATTCACTCTCTTCATCACCTTCTGCCTTTCACGCTCCCTCCTTCCTACCATGTTTGCTCTCTGTCTTCATAAAGGTCACCAACTCCCCAGCTCTCCTGATTGCCATTGTCTTTCAAGCTTCTCCAGGGCTCTAGCTCGCTCAAGAACACTAAAGGCTAGGTAGGGATGCTAGCATCTCCTAGTGGTCCACTCCCATCATGGGAATTCCTAATCCTGGACCACTCCACTGTTCACCTCCAGCAACTTTGTGGCAGAGTGTGGACAGAGGACACAGGAAAATGACACTGATAGACTCTCTCACAAATATGTCTTATCCACTTAGAAGGGCCTCTGTACCTCAGTCATGGGTTAAGTGGATCTTATAAGATATCCTGAAAATCTGCTAATAAGTGTCTGATGGGAAGACAGGTTTCTGCAACCATGGAGGTTTGGAAAATGTGGTTTAATTCAAGTTAAGCAGGTTCTTCTGTGTAGAATTTAGTACAGGGTTCTGGAGAGATGGCTCAGAGATTAAACCTCTGCCTTGAAAGCAGAAGGATCTGAGTTTGGATGCCAGATCCCACATAAAAACGTTAGGTGGAAAGGGCTGTAGTCTGCACTTCTAGCCCTGAAAGGAAGACCCTAGGAAACTCCAGAACAAAGCCAAAGGTGGTAGAATAATCCAGGGTGGTTCCTGAAATCACCTTTGAACCTTTGCAGGAACACACAGTGCCCTCTGACACACAGAGACACACACACAAAATAAAAATAAAACAACTTAGAGGCTGGTAGAGATGTGGTTTTGGAAATGGAGATCAAATATGGCACCATTTCTCAAAGATACTTGTCAAAGGACACAGCTTTTGTCCTAACAACTGTGATCCTGGGATAATATGATGTTGAAAGATTCCTATATTTATTTCCTACTCACCCCTAACAGTTTTTCTGAACTATGTTTACCCTAAAACCCCATGGTTCATGTTTGCCTCTTCAATTTTACCTGCTCTTCAATTTCTCTCCCTAATCCCTTCATTATTCCCCCTCCCCGCCTTGACCTGGGTTTAGGACCTAACAGGAGAATACTTCCCTTCCATCAGATACTTCCCTTTTGAATTCTTTCCCTATTTCTCTCCTGGAATGGAAAAAAAAATAAAGAATAAGTAATGTTTAAGCAAACCCACTGAACTCCACATACTGTTAATAAACCAAAAACACGCCAAAGCCCATTTCTCCTCCTGATGTCATTGTAATATATGTGATTGTTCAAAAGAAAATTAAGGATTCTATCATAAGTTCTGTGATTGAATATTTAAGACATATTGCAATCAAAGTATAAAAATGAAGAAGTATATGGGTTTCTGTTTAAAAGTTTTGTGTGAACTAGTATAGCTCCAAGATTGAAAAGTTAAGGATAGAAAAGCTAAAGATGTATCTCATAACCCCTAAGAAGTTACAAAAATAATTCATATAAAAGCTATATGTGTCAAAAGTCAGCGGGTGATTATAAATAAAATCCTAATTTTATTTAATTAAATCAAAAGAATAGTTTTATTTAAATAACTAAAAAATAATCAGATAGTTCAAAAGAATACAACAAAGATGGAAAAGATAGAAAAGAAGATGGCTCAGGGGTTAAGCATCTGCCTCAAAAGCAGAAAGTCCTGAGTTCTGATCCAAAATCCCACGTGAAAACGCCAGGAGACATGGCAGTGGCCTGTAGTTTTTGTCCTGGAAGGGTGGAGCCCGGGAAATTCCAGAACAAAAGAAAATAAGAGGTAGAAGCAATCCAGGATGATTCACAAAGTCAGCCTTGGGCTTCCTCAGGCACACACAGTGCCATCTGATACACACAGAGACAAATGTGCCTAAATAAATAAATAAATTTATTAATAAATAAAGTAAATCTTACTATAATGGATTTTTAAAAAAACAAAGTCGAATTATACAATGTCTAGAAACTTTAGATCTAAAGGCACAGATTGAAAACAGAGAGATGAAAAGACATATACTTCAGATCAATATAACAACGAAGCCAGGTGTGGTGGTACAGCTGTCCCTGGAGGCTGAGGGTGGAGGATTTAAATGGAAAGCTAACCTAGACTACAAGTCAAGATATTGTCTCAAAGAGAACAAGAAACTGAAAATATCACTAAAAATTTACAGTCATTTAATAATTATAAAATAGTCAATTCATCAGAAACCAAAGTATCGTCACTCAAAAAATGGATCAAGTCATTGTGAACCCTTCTCAGGACCTTGAGCAAATATTAAACATCAACCCAAAGGGCAAGGTAAATAAAATTAAGAAGCAGTATGTTACTTTTTAATCAGATGATAAATTACAACCCCCATAACACAAAAAAGAAAGACCATTTCCGTAATAATGAAGGGGTGGTTGGGAGTGTAGCCTTGAGGTTAAACTTTTTTTAAAGTGAGACTGTTTAGTTTTAGTGACAAAGGTTGAAGGGAACACAATCAAAGTTATTATCATTTTAAGTGGAATAGACAGCTTGAATGGACTCATTAATCAAACTGAGGACACCAGAGTACCAACTGAAATTGGAAAGAGTTTTTTATACATCAATGGAAAGAAGGTAGCTTGCACAGGAATCCTTGCTTTCAAATGCAGAGGTTCTACCTACATTTAAACAGAAGGAATATTTTACAAGGGGAAGTACATCAGTGGCCATTCTTTATTTATTTATTTATTTATTTATTTATTTATTTATTTATTTATTTATTTTACAAGCATATTGAGTGCTAATTCCTGTTTCCTTCCACCCCCCCATATTCCTTCCTTCCCCTCATCAGAGGTCATTCTTAGAATTCTGTCCCCACACACTTTATCAATCAAGAAAATGTCTCAATTTATTGTTAAATTTATTTACAGCCAGTAGTAGAACATGTGTCCAAGATCGTATTTATTCTTTAAAGTTACATATTAAGTATGCAAAAAGGGGGTCTCAGGGTATATACTGGCCACATTACAGTGGTCATACCAGGGAATAATTCTAAATCTCTCACAATCGACACAAAATAGTCTCAAAACTGAACATAATAAAAACAGGAAGAAAGAATTGACCCTTGCATTTTAATCATTTTTCTAGAATTTTTCATGTTTTAAATGCCAATTCTAAAATTTTTTTTTAATTTTTTTTTATTCAAATGTGCACATGTGCGTGTGTATGTGTGCGTGTGTATGTGCGCGTGCGCGGCCGTTTGTGTGTGTGTGTCTGTGTATGTGTAGAACCACGGACGAATTCGCGAACCAACATGGACGCCTCCACCTCCTTGTGCCCCGGGATTCACAGGCTCCGCCCTACCAGGACCAGAAGCGCAGGCCGCCCCCGCTTCCGCCTGGCGTCTATACGTGGGATCTGGGATCCGAACTCAGGACCTTCCGCCTGCAAGGCGGAGGCTTAACCCCTGAGCCACCTCTCCAGCCCCATAAATGCCAATTCTAAACACATTTTCTTTGTCGTTTACAAAAATTATCATTTTGTATTTCCATACATATAATAAAGGTTAAATAACTTTGATAATATTCTAGTATGTATCCTTAAAATGCAGGGTTGGAGAGATGGCTCTACCTGGAAAGCATGAAGACCTGAGTTTGGATCCCAGATCCCACTTACAAACGCCAGGCTGAAACAGAAGTGGCCTGCACTTCTGACCTTTATGGCTAGAACCTGGAAAATCTCTGAGCAAAGCAAAAAGAAGATAGAAACAATCCAGGATGATTCCTGAAGTCACCCTGGAGCCTCCACAGGGACACACAGTGCTTTGGATACACTCACACACATTCACACACTCGTGCCCATACAAGTGCAAAAATAAAGTTTTTAAAAATGCAGTAAAGCAACATCATATGTACTTATTGTAGAGTTGCTCAGCATATATTGACAACATTTTAAAAGATGTCCCCATCCTAAGGCTTAGGGAACCTCGCGGAAGACGGGCAGTAAGACTGTAAAAACGTAAAGGTGGGAAGGTTCGCCATTGGACAAGACACTCCATTCAAGGCAGGACTGCTGCATCCAGGAACTCACTGCAGTGAGACTTGTCCTTACCAGACCTGCATAATGACTGACATACCAATAGACATGCCCCCACAGACTATGAGGAACTGGGTGGTCTGAGGAGGGGCAACTTGGTATGCCACAGAGGCCTGAACCCCCATGAGAGTAGACAAGCCAGAGAGAACCCTGGGGTCCATAGAAACAGACAGGCAGAAGAGTGGGAGGTAATGGAATGGATTGATGAAGGGAAAGAAGGAGAGTGGAAGGGAGAGGGGATGGAGGGAAGCAGAGATCAGTGCTCAATATGCTTTTAAAACTAAAAAAAAAATAATGAAAAGTTGCAAAGAATTATTATTTTAACTTTACAATGAATCTTTAATTCAGTTCACTAATAATACAGCAAAGTTGGAAGAAATAATGTCTTACTCTTGAAAGCATTTTTTCTCCAACAGCACGTGAGCATTTCCTTTATTAATCCTTCTTGGGTATCATGCCATGCCCCCCCCCGGGGTTTCTCCCTTGAGGTTCGCAAGTCACTGTCATCCTGACCTCAAAGCAACAAGAGCTTGCTGGCCCTGCACACCCCACTCTTCCACGCCGTGGACTCTTCCTAGTATTTCTACAAAGTCGGGTAGGTCTCATCTACTTTTTTTCTGCAGGAGAAAGGAAAATAAAACTTTACAAACTCCCTCCTTTAGAGAAAATCACTGGGCTGCGGTGCGACATGACTGCACACACCAGGCAGCCATCGACTGCATCAGCAGCAAACTGTGCCAGAAATGAGCAGAGAATGTAAGCAGTAGTCATGCTATTTTGTTATCAAATCCATGTGTCAAGGTGTCATCGACAAGCAGTATTTCCATGCTTAAATTGAGCAACGGATTGGCATCTGAAAGAAAGCGAAGGGAATGTGTTCTGAGGTCATTTTTCAAAATATGGAAAGCCTACTCAGAAATTTCTCCATGGAAAACAGCAAATCCTGCCAATATAAAGAGATCGCCCACCAAGAAAACAGGCTCTAATTAAATCAGGTATGTTGCGTTAGGGCATGTGAACAATGCAAGGCCAAGGCCAAGTTTTCCACAGACTAATGAAATGAGACATTTATAATTCAAACATATACAAACACAAGCTACCTCACACTTGATTTTCCTGTTCAAAACACCACTGAACTCTAAATGTAATGGAGTTCTTGGCTGGAATGAGGGGTGCCAAAGAGACTTTGCAACATATTTAAACATCATCTTCATTCGCACGTGGCAAGTCTTACCAATAAGACAGAAAAAAAGATAGATCTCTCTCTTTCTTTCTCTCTCTCTCTCTCTCTCTCTCTCTCTCTCTCTCTCTCTCTCTCTCTCTCTCTCTCTCTCTGATTTGTGCTTCAGAGCCAACTATCTATTCTTTAGTTTCGATAATTTTCCATTGTACCTCATCACTCCCCATCCGGAACCCCTACATGAAGCACATGGCTTCACATTTTTTAAAAGTACATAACAATATGGCACATAAATCAAAAACAGTTTCAGCAAAAACAAAAGAGAGAGAGAGAACAAATGAGAGAGAGAGAGAGAAAGAGAGATGGTCACCTTGAGAAACTTTCCTCAGCTGCCTACTAAGGTTAAGAGTAAGATTAATTTTTCACTGTGTTAACTGTGATTTTTCTTTTCTGTGATACACAGATTTTTCCTTTTAAAATTCAAGCTTCAACTTTAAGGAAAAAAAAACAATCTAAATCTTTCGAAGAACTGAGCAAACAAATATTAGGCAGCATATTATTATGTGAAAGTAACTTGAAAAGGCAAGACTGCTATAGGCTCTGTAGAAATTATTCATATTCCCAGGATTTTACTTCAAAAACATGTCAAGTGCTAAGCAAAGTTGACCTTCTGGTTTTCTAGTTAACTTAATGTTGGACTCTAGTGTGCGTCCCAATACTAGTGGCGTCTACTTGCTCATTTCCCTGAATGAATGCTTAATTTACTATGAGAGATTGAAGAACTGGGTTTATTTAGTTATATAATGCTCCCTTGTGGCATGGAACTCATAAAAATGGGGTGCAGCAAAGCCAAGCACAGAAGCATAGCAAAAGAACATAATAACAAACAGCAGAAGAAGCACATGTGCTAAAGCTCAAAGTTCCATTTCTCATGTCAAATAAAACTTTAAATAGTAGCTATCAAGTTCCTTAAACAGCATGAAGTTTGTATGATAAAAAACGTAGGAGTCTAAGACAGTCTTGGACAGATAAAACCTGAAATCTCCATGGTAATTAAGGATGTTTTTGTTTGTTTGTTTGTTTGCTTGTTTGTTTTGCTAGTAATTCATGAAGAAGTGACCACATGACCTCCACGTAGACATTCAGACTGATGAAGGTTTTGTCACCTTCAAATTCTGGTTGCCAAAGTTTCCCCCAAAGATTGATATCCAGCCAGTAACTATAGCTGGAGAGAGTATGTCAACACAGTGTCGGTGGATCAAGCATAAATATGACGGGCATGCCCTGCCCCCAGATTGCCTTGGCTTGAACACTCAGTTCTGCAGCCATATCTGGCTGCAAGAAAGGCTAGAATGCAGTCCCGCTGTTTTCCAAAGAGAATAGGAAGCTGTTGACTCAGCCCAGCTTCAAGCCAAACTATAAAAGTACTATTAAGACCCACGTGAGAAAGAAGATAAGGAAGGAAGAAAGGAAGGGAGGGAAGGCAGGAGAGGAGGCAAGGAGAGAGGGAGGGAGAGAGAAAGAGGAAGGAAGGAAGGAAGAAAGGAAGGAAGGAAGGAGGGAGGGAGGGAGGGAAGGAGAGAGGGAAGGAAGGAAGAAAAAAGACAGAAAGAAACAGAGAGAAAGAAGGAAAGAAGGGAGGAACAGGAGGAAGGTAGGAAGAGAGGAAGAAAGAAAGTTAAGAGCCGGAAGGAGTAACATAAACAGCAACAGCAAAAATATTTTTCTTCCTGCAGGACAGTTTGGTCCAAGTTCCAGAACTTTCATCTACCCAAGTCTTGCAAGTCCCCTTTTTTGCTCACATACTGGATGGTGTGACCACACACATCAATGTAATAAAAGAAGAAACACGAAATATGGAAGTGAAGGATAAAACAGAACACTTGTGCAGTTCAGTACTTGGAAGTTTGTAAGCCAATGAGATCCACTAATCTGCAGCCCATGCTTCTAGAAAGAAAAAGAAGGGGGAGCTCACAATCCACAAACCAATTTGTGTTGTTTCTGCAACACTGCAAAAGTGCGACTCATGAATATGCTAATGAAATTGCAATGAGAGTTTTGGCACTATTTCATCACTTCAACTAGATTAGAGCGCAATAACACTTTGGGCTTACACGTCTTCAGAAACTGCTGTGGTAGTAGAAAAAAATGGATCTGCGATATTTATAATGCAACAAAAATTATGACCATGCTACAATAAAATAATGATAATTATTTTATGTGTAAGTAATAGTTTGCAGCACACATACACATGATAGTTAACTATTAAGTTCTTTACCATTTTCAATGTTTCAGTTTACCAGTGTCAAGATGAGTCTGCATGAATGGGATTCCAGGTCTCTGCTTATTTCCAAAGAGAGAAAATTGATTTAAAAAAATTAGAAATGGGCATACTCAGAGAAACACTATTTTTATTGACAAGACAGAAATCTTTAAAAGTACCTAGCACTATTTTAGATCGTTAAGATATTCTTTAGGATTTAGAAAAGAGAAGAAAAATTTTTTCACACCTTTATCATTAATTACAATAGTCTGGACCCATCCTGTGAATTGAAGCTAGTTAGCAATACATGCATGCATTATTCTAAGGGAGAAGACCCTTCAACAAATAATGTGTTGATCAGAGACCAAGGATTACAGATTTCAATCCATCAGTAACTTCATTAAACAAACCCAACCATAAACCAAAGACTGGCCATTCTCTCCGAATGGGGTCCAATGTGCAAACTTAGAACCTATTCAGCCAGGATGGTAGATTTCCATGTAATCAGAATTGAAATCATGCAGTGCCTCCAAAGGTCAAGAAAAAGTTCTCACTAGGAGTTACAGGACATGAACAGGGCATATGGGGAATGCAAATCCATAGGCTCAAGGGTTTAGAATCCTCTGCTTTCAAAGGGACGGTATACTACCAGCTCCCCACATCAGGAGGATGCTGTGACTCCATGCACGAGAGGATGCTACAGTCTCCGTGCACTGAGGAAATGTTGATAAAATAGTTTGTTGGTATCTAAGAAGAGGGAATAATTTACTCTAATTATATACAAATAAGACTTTACATGTTTGGGCTTCTATAGTCCTATATTTGTGAGTGTATATGTATATATAGGCAGATGGTTGGATAGTTTTCAGATACATGATAAATGAGAGATAAAAAGGTGATTAACAGATGAGTATATGTAGCAGATATTCATGCAGTCATAAATAAGAAATGTATGCTGTGTGTACATGAGCTTGTACATGTTGGTGTGCTCCTGCCTAACCTACTTGGCGAAATTCCAGACCAAGGAGTGAACCTGTCTCAAATAAAAGGTGGAAGGGGTCTAGTAGAAAAGTCATCTGAGGTTATTATCTGAACTTAACACATACATGCATACACATGCATGATCACACTGTGTGCACGCACACACCAAAATGTAAATATTTTAGTAATTTCCATAAAATAAGTAGCAATATTAAGTTTTCCTGAAAACCAGATATCATTGTGATTTAACTTTATATGACCATATAGAGACTATTTCTATATGCTATATTGAGAGTCTTAGACCTTTCAGTAGTGAATTTACTTGTGAATCTGTTGAAAGCTATGGGATCCCTCTAGAAAAATACACATGCATGTAATTTTTCACATAAATTTAGGACCCCACTGGGTGGTAGATCACAGGTTAATAACTCCTGATTTATAATGTTACCACCCTGTTTATAAAGCACCAAGCCTCTTGGATCAGAAGAGTCTGAATTTGTAGGGCTATTTACATAAATTTGCATACTGTATTCAATCTGCTCTACCTCTATGTTTATGAGATAAATTATTTAGTGTAACCTACTATGATAGTATTCAAGTTCAATATCAGTGACATGATCTATGTAAAATCCTTTAGCAACTTTGAAACCAATCAATTTAATCACATCTCACAGACCAAGGCATAGCTAGAAACAACTGGCCAAAAGGGAGTGTGTGTGTCTCTTGGGCTTCCATACAATGAAGGAGGACACAGTCCAGGTTGCCCTTCCCACGAACACTTACCACAGCCTCTTTCTAATGTCCTGTACCTTATGTAGCACTAGAATGTGATGAGACTGCCCTTGGTAGTTTATTTACTAACCATCAAAGCTTTTCTTTCATTACTGTCAGAATGTAATGGTTATTTTATGAAGACTCATTAAATTTAATGAGATACCACCATGTTTATTGCTACCCTATAAAATGACTGTGTGTGGGGAGGTGGTAACCCATCTTCAAAATGATTCTTGCTTCTGTGGAGTACCAAAATTAAATGTCAGCCGTTCCACTGTACTCAAAGCAAGACACTTAAACATTCAGAAGTCACTCCCAGGAGTTTAGGTTGACTTGGATCATATGATCACCACTGTTGTTTATTGAATCATGGCATTACTAATAATGGCGATACAAGAATATCAATTATGAACAACTACTTCATGCCAGATATTACGGTGGACACACTAAGTGTGACATCATTTAATTGTGCATAAGATCTAAGGCTCAAAGATGCTACATTTCCATGTAAGCAAGAGTTTTGCTGCAAGTTTAAGACTGCAAAGTAAACAAGAGTTCTTCCAATGGAGTCCATAAGAAAAGCAAAGGAGCAGGTTAGGATCCCAAAGTCCCAAAAGAAAACCAACAAAAAAAATCAGATAAAGGAATCCAGATCCTCTCTCAACAACAAATTCTGTCCTGTTAGTTGTCTAATCACATGGCACTATCGGGTCACCTTCCTTAGAGTCAGGCTATCCAGAGTCATGTGACCCAGAGCTAAAAAGCAACAAAGCCAAGAATTACCTGAAATACAGTCTAAGCACCTGAAGCTTAGAAAAAAGATTTGCTACCTCTGTGGTCAGGCAGGTTAGAGTTGAAATCGTCGGCCCTCAGCAGTGATTGAAAGCCATGCATTTTATATGGTAGCCCTATAATGCGTTGGAGTCCTAGAGTGGACTTTAGGTTATGCCATGTGTCATAGTTTACCTGCATGTTGTCAAAAAAAAAATCACAACCAAATAGTTTATGGGAACAAGGGGCTCTGGTTATAGGTCTTAATCCAGCTTGGCAGGAAAAGGCACACCAATACCAGGGGCTAAGGGAACTGGATACACCAAATACACAGGAGAGGGGTGAATTCCCCTTGCTAGACAGCAGTCTGTCCAAATATGCTGAAGAATGTCAACTTCCTTAACTATTTTCCTCCATCTTCCACGTGCCCAGAGTCTGGCCCCAACCACCTTGGGCCCTCTCCATCAGTTAGACAATCTCCTACAGGCTTGCCCATGACTCAACTCAGCTACCAATTCTTTACAGTTGTGCCCAGAGCTCCAACTTTCAACTGTCAAGTTGAGAAAGATATCTAACAATGACACCATGTTTAATAAACGGGAATTAAATATATGTTGGAAATCATGATAGTTATAGTATAGTAGTATTGAGTACATTCAGTACATTAATTTTGCATTCAGAAGGGATATAGCTCAGTGATGAAGAACTTGTCTACTCTAAACAAGTACTTGGGTTTTATCCCCAACATCACAGAAAGTTCCATCCTGGGTCCTGACACTGTT
Source organism: Typhlomys cinereus (assembly GCA_023101885.1). Lineage (NCBI taxonomy): Eukaryota > Metazoa > Chordata > Mammalia > Rodentia > Platacanthomyidae > Typhlomys > Typhlomys cinereus. The sequence goes on from JALPQD010000288.1 coordinate 375,836, forward strand.
ATTCGATGACTGACATGGTCTGCTTTCTCTTCATTGTTTCTCTTTCCCAAAGGGCATCCAGTTTAGCAACCAAGGGTGAACAAAGCTGTTCCAAAGGCAGAAGAGGGAATTTGATTGCCCTTTGTCTTCAGATTCGTTCCACTGAAAAATATCCATGTTATTTAGTGAATAGTCAGCATCCTGAAAGTAGAAATAGGCTGATTGTTCCTAAAATCTGTAGCTTACAATGATTCCAGAAAGTTATATTTCGGGTGCCAAGCAGAAATATAAGTGGTATAAAGAAATACTGAAGCAGAATGTTTGTTTTTCTCTTCAAAAAGATGATGTCAAAACTTGAAGGTGCTTCAGTGGTTGAAGTACTTGCTGCCTAAACAAAAAGACCAGAGCTCAGAAGCCCAGATCTCATGTAAAATGCCAGACAGAACTGGTGGCCTACCTTTAATTCCTGCACCAGGAAGTGGAGCCTGGGAATTTTACAACAAGCTAACGAGCCAGAATAGCCCTCAAGGTTAAATCTGAGTTTAGTAAAGACTCAGGCTCAAAGCATCAAGATTGATTCCCAATATCATCCTTGGGCCTCTATGTGTGCATGCTTACATGCATGTGTTCACACACACATATTATGCTCATCTTCATACAAACATGCAAACACACATATGCATGAAAAAATGGGGGGAAAAAAGATTTAGTCAAGATAGGTATGGTTTGGGTATTCCACACCTGTAATCCCAGCATTTGGGAGACTGAGGCAAAAAGAGGTGGGGGTTACATATACAGTTTGAGATAGCCTTGACCATATCTCAAAGAAAAAAAAATAATCAAAAGAAGGAGAAAGAGGAGGAAAAATGTGGAAGAATAACTCAAAGTAGACAGTTTACTTGGCATTCTCAAAGCTCTTTGACATATTCCTAAGCATACAGGGTGCTATGGATGGACACACACACACACACACACACACGCACACGCACACGCACACGCACACACGCACACGCACACGCACACACACACATACACACACACACACACACACGAAAAGCAGGTGTTATTTAACACTTAAATTATGGGGGGAAATGGCTGGAGAGATGGCTTAGGGGTTGACTCTGCCTCACAAGAAGAACGCCCTGAGTTCAAATCCTAGGTCCCACATAAAAATGTCAGGTGGAATCAGTGGCAGTGGCCTGTGCTTCTGGCCCTGATGAGTGGAGCCTGGAAAATCCCAGAGCAAAGCAAAAAGGAGATAGAAGCAATCCAGGATGATTTCCAATGCATTCTTGGTCTCTACAGGGGCATACAATGCCCTCTGAGACATACACACACATGCACATGTGCGCACACACACACACACACACACACAAATAAATAAAATAACAGTAAATAAATAAATTAAATAAGCATGGGATCTGTATAACAGATACCTCCCAGGAAAGGTAACTTTAAAGCAGGATGCCTAGCTAAAATTTCCAAACAGTTCCAAAACAACATGGCTCCAAGTGACCTTACCTAGGTTATGTCTTTAAGCACCCACAAGAGCTGATATGATGCCCTTAGCAGTCTATATAGTCAGTTTAGTACAAAGGAAGATTCTCTCTAGAAAGTGTCTGATAAGAAACTGTCCCTTGAAGAATGCAACTGTTTTGCTCAGGAAACCTAGAAAGAGTTTTAATTGTCAGCTTGACAATTGAGAGCTGAGTCTTTAGGCACATGGATGAAGAGTTATTCAGTTAAGACAAGGCTCTGAGCAAACTTGTAGGAGATTATCTGATGTGGAAAGACCCAGCCCATAGTGGATGGCAGAATTTCTTGGGAAAATGGATAAGATGGAGAGAGATCTAGCATAATTTGTCAGACTGGCAAACTAGAAAGTATGTCCTTTTCTGAACTCTTCCTGTAGATGGGATGTAGCCAGTTCCCTCATTTCTCTCTCCTGCCATAATGGACTATAATGGACTATGATTGTAAGTATGACTATTTGGATAATCTCTTATCACAGCAGTGAAACTAAAACCGTTTTGTTACCAGTTGTGGAACTGAGGCAGGAGCCATAAGAAATTTTTTGGTGAATTATCTTTCCCATGTGTTAAGAGACAATCTGTGATCTGCTCTTACCTCTCAACTGCCCAAAAAAACTTCCTAGTTTGCCTATAGAGATTAGAAACCAGGCCGGTAACTCACTTTCTACTATGTTTGCTGCCATACACACCATGGGACAATTTAAACACTGATTTATCATCATATTCAACAATTGCTTATTAAAGTTAAGGTGAGATGGTAATGGTCTTTTTTATTAAAATCCAAGACGCTGCAAAAATTTCTATGTCCTCTGCTTTTACCATATTAAGTGATGTAAGGGCTGGAGTAAAATGACTACCTAGCATACATGAAGTCCTGAGTTCAATCTTCCATACTGCAAAAAGGTGAAAATAAACTCTATAAATATAACAGCTTCATGCTGAGAGCTTTTCTTATCTGAGGGAATAATAAGAGGTGTTTAGATGGTAATTTACTATCAAGTCTTCTAGATGCACTATATTGCAATGGAAGATTAGTGAGGCAAAAAAACACCACAAAATGCAGAATATTGGTAAGTTTAGAATGCTCAGCCCCAATCAGGACATCAAAATCTCTCCCATTCCCAAGGCTCTGGGAACCTTGTAGAAGAGAGGTTAGTAACATCATAAGAGCCTAAAGATGGAGAGATGGACTGCCAGCCAAGACACACCAGTCATGAGAGGGCTGCTATATCCAGCGCTCATGCAATGAGATGCACTACCAGATCTGCATAATGACTAGCATATCAACATTCACTGCATGGACCAACAAGGATCTCAGGAGAAACAACTGTGATTAAGAACTTCTGGGGGCAGGAGATGAACAAAAGAAGGAGAACTTCTCCACTTGTGAGTTTGGCCACTGAAGAACCACTTATACCACTACCACAGAGGCCTGGTTCCTTACTAACGCAGACACCCTGAAGGGAGCCCTGAGATCTACACATGTAGAGAGACAGTAGGACCGGATAGCCACAACTGGATTGGCGAAGGGAGAACAAGATAAGAATAGAGGAGAATAGGTGTAGAAATGTTTACGGCAGGGGAATAAACCCATTTTGTCCATATATGAAAAATTGTCAATAAAATGTTCAGGCTAGACTGTGCTATCTTCCAGTAATTCACCAAAATGGCAAACACAAAAGGAAAGAGGAGAGGAATCAGATATATGTTCTCTCACTCTTTCAGGAAACATGAAGTTGTTCCTTTGACTACAAGTATGTGCATCTATAAGAAGGGTGATATTGTAGACATCAAGGGAATGGGTACTGCTCAAAAAGGAATGCCTCATAAATGCTATCATGGCAAAACTGGAAGAGTCTATAGTGTTACACATGCTGTTGACATTGTGGTGAACAAGCAAGTTAAGGCCAAGGTTCTTGCCAAGAGAATTAATGTGCGCATTGAACATATTAAACACTCTAAGAGCCAAGATAGTTTCCTGAAGGGGTGAAGGAGAATGATCAGAAGAAGGAAGCCAAAGAGAAAGGAACCTAGGTTCAGCTGAAATGCCAACCTGCTCTGCCCACAGAACAAATAGAAAGGAGCCTGAGATGCTGGACCCTATTCTCTGTGAACTTACGGCTTAATAGATATAAAAGTTAACTACATAAAACACCTAGACTGTAAAAAAAAAAGTTCAAAAATAAATAAATAAAAATAGAGAAAGAAAGATCACAGCTGCAGATTAATATGAAAGGGGCTGTGTTTTTTAACATGATATGTGCTGTGACAGTTTACGCTGAGTTTACATCCAGATCAGTGCTTCAGTAACCTTGGGCCTCCTTCTGAGTCCTAGTAGCCTCATCTATGAAGTGGGAACATGAAAAATTCTCACAGGATTTGTGGAGGGAGAAATTACACAAAATAATTTGTTACCCAATGCTTGGTACTCAAGATGCACCCAATACAAGTATTGCTAAAATCAGTAAAAGAAAATCTAAAGTTATATTTTTGAGACAGTTTTTCTAAGAAACAAATAATCTCTTTCTAAAAACTGGAAATTCAGGGTCAAAGAGATGGCTCAAGGGTTAAACCTCTGCCTCAAAAAACAGAAAGTCCTGAGTTCAGATCCCAGATCCCACATAAAAATGGCAGAAATGCCTTTAGAAAGTGAAGCCTGGGAAACTCTAGAGCAAAGCAACTAAAAGGTAGAAGCAATCCAGGGTGATTCCTGAAGTCATCCTTGGGTGTCCACCAGGCACACACAGTGCCCTTTGGTACACACAGAGACACTCAGACACACAAAAATAATAAAATAAAATAAGACATATTTTTAAAAAACTGAAAATTCAGGCAAATTTACCTATGCTTCTTTAGATGAACTTGAGTAAAAGTCTATTCCTGTTTTAATGCAGTGATCTAATTAACCTTTTGCCAATATCAAACTGACCTTGAATTGGTCCTATGACCTCAAATGCTTAATACTGTTGACTTTAAACAGGCTTTTTGGGGTGGTCAGAAATAGCATCTGGTGAAATGGACAAAAGGTCAAATTCATTTACTTTGTAATAAATAGCAAACACATTCTGCATTAGTTACCTACAAATAGGAAGAAATGCATAAATCTATTTGCCAAAGCAAGACGGTAAGGTATTGCATAAGTAATTTAAAATAAGTCAAAAAATCCAAAAAAAAAAAAAAAAAGACACACCGTTTTTTGGTCTCACGCCATTTATTTTATATCAGGAAGAAGTTAAATTATTCATTTTTATAAACTAAAGAAATACATTTCCAACTAACATTAAAATGAAGTTAAGATGAATCTAATTAAACAGCACTGATTTATCATCATAAACATTCCTGTCTCTGGCAGGGAAATCACTGAGCTATAGTGAAATGGAAAAGACAAATGTGGGCTGTGAAAATGTCAGGACTGAGTGACTATATGATTTCTAAAACTCTTTCTCATTTCACAAATGTTTATGCTTCAAAACGCAAAACTCTAGTGACATCGTTCAATGTTATCTAAACTTTAGGATGAATGACTCAGCCTGTTTTTTTTTTTTATCAACAGAACCACGTTTGGAAGATTAGTTTCAAAACAGAATCACAACCATAAACATTACATTATTTTCACCTAACCAGAATCAATACATACCACATCTGATTTTTGTGCCTCTTACTGAAATCTTGTTTGGACTTTTTCTGATTATTACTATAATAAATATCCCCCTATACATTGAACTCTAAGCTTAATTTCATTGGTATGCAAGAACCCTAATTCTTTGTGATCTAGAAGAAATCTTTTTATGGATAAATCCCATTCTTTAACTTGAATGTCCATTTCTGTTTGAAAATCATAGTAAAAGCAGAGCACAAACACATTCAACTACACTGTTAATGTGCGTGAAGTCTGGAATCTTTATTTGAAATGAAATCAAGTTCAAAGGCCTGCCTGACTAGTATTGTTAACAAAGATTTATAAGACATTCCTTTATAGAAAATATACCCAGTGTCCCCCTCTTCCTCATAATTATCAGTAAGCCAGTTAGTCAACACCTGGCTTTCATACCTATGCAGAACCACCAAAAATGACTATGCGGGGTCATCCCTCCACCTTATTCTCCTCAAGGCTCCAGTGTTGACCTCTGCAGTTGGCTTATTCTGTTACCATTAATATAGTTATTCCTTACAAGCTAATCAGCCCAATGGCTTCATTATGAATTTTTCGCAAGCCCCCATCTTTCACAGTGCTGCTTCAGAACCTAACTCATTCTTCCTGCAGAAATCAAGCTATAAATGCCAATTATTTGTAGAGCATTATCATTTGTAATGTCTTAATTATTTTACATAATCAATAACATCAAGTCCTTTTTTCTTGGGGACTTTCTGTTTATTTACATTTTATTCCACACACGTCAGTTCCCATCAAGAGCAAAACCGATTTTCTTGTCCTGCATTTGCTCTCAGGACAACCTTAATTCACCATAAATCTATTTGTGTTCACTATGTAGTTAGACCCAGTTGGTGATGTTGATATAATCCTGGGACCACAAGTGGCTTGCTCTGCAAAACAAGACTTAAATGTAACTGGGATGATGACCGTGGTGGCTGAAGATGGGTTATTATTGAATTGTTGTTACTTTTTTGCAGAGGCCCTCTCTGTTTATGATGTGATGCATTTGGGTCTGAGCACATTAGCTGCATTATTCATTGGGTACATTTGTCAGAACATGCATGTGTATAAAGAACTAATGATCCATATTAAATTAATGGCGCTATAAAAAAGAAAAATACTCTGTACAAGCAGCTATGTGGGAAAGTACAGACTTTGATAAACCATAGAACAGGACCTAATCGGATGAAGCATTGGACTGTTCTGTTTCCAAAATTACATTTCTAGAAATGTACTTGTACACAATGTTGGTTTTATTAAAACAAATTAATTCAGTCATTAAGGAATCATAAGGCAAGTGTCTCATAAGTCAGGACCTCCAGTGTAACAAATTGATTAAATGACTGTGTAATAGTCTCTTTAAACAAATCTAGTGTAACAAGTTAATAGATCTGCTCAATTACCATGCTGGGATGATGAGGATGTGGGCGACTCTCTCATTAAATCTGGAAGATTGTTCTTAGGTGTTTTCTCTTATTTCTCTGTATTTTTCTGTGAATGTTCAAATTCTGTGAATTTGAGGTTTATTTGTAGGCTTCTGAAATTGACTGTTTTAACAATTAAAAATTGTTAAAAACTAAAATTGACACTAAGTCTCTCTCTCCTTCTGCCTCTCCCTCTGCCTCTGCCTCTCCCTCTCCCTTTCCCTCTCTCTCTCTCTCTCCCTCTCTCCCTTTGCCTCTCTTTCTCTCCCTCTGCCTCTCTCTCTCTCCCTCCTCCCCTCTCCAAATGAAAGCGTCAGGATCCCATCCACCATCCTGTGCTGATCTTATTATGTAAAACAGTGTAATTCCTAGCAGACCCAGCGATTCCTTTCCTTTAGCCTTCTGACCTGAGAAACGTGGGCAGCCTCTCCAGTCGGCAGAGGTGAACAGGCTGAGGACACTTCTGCTTCCTAAAGCAGGTCTTTATTTTGCAGTTCTGGGTTTGGTTTCCCAGGGAACATTTTAACCCAACCTTCTCCGCCCAGAAGGAAGGTTGCCAGCAAGTTCCAAGGCCTTTCTTTGCCTGGTCCACTCTTTCCACCGTCCCAGAGAGGCAGGGAAGGAAAAGGATCACAGGGCTTACTCCAGCTGGGACTGAGCACCCAGTGAGGCTCGTGTGCAAGGAGAAATGGGCATAAAGAAGCTGAAGTGAATCCGAGAACAGGGGAAGGGATTTTGACTGCTTGGAGCAATCAGAATCTCCTTCCTTGGTGCTTGCTGAAACCTGGCTCCCAAGGAAACTGATTCCAGAATGACCCAGACCACTTCTCTCCTAACTCCGAGGGTCCCAGCCAGGTTCTAGGATTGAAACAGGGAAAAAATAACGTCAAGGCTATATTTCCGAAGTGTCCATATTCTAGACACCCTCTTGCTGAAGGCCCTGAAGGGGAGAAAAAATCTATTACCCATTGCCATTTTGTTAAGTGTTTGCTCCTACGGTGTGACCCCGCCACTTTATCTGTGGGTTTTTATTTTCTGAGTGCATGTTGCCCATATGTTACTCTAATAGTTGCTATAATTCTTGAGCAATGGGGCTCGTATTTTACGGGGCTGAATTAAAAAGAATATGCACTTTAATAAAAACCTGAGCAATACGCTAATGGCCTGACATTGATGTATTTGCATAGAGATGAATTATACCAGCTTGCTTGACACGACTTTTAATAAATGATTGAGGAGGTTTTTATGGGGATGCTCTTCGGTGTGTGTGAACAGGTTATTTTAATGCATCGGTAGCCAAAAGCCAGAGCAGTATGATCCTGCACACAGTCGCAGGGTACTTTTTTGTCCTGTATATTATGACATTTATTGGGACCACGCTGAACTCACATGACGTTCACAAACTGCATTTTATTAACCATCAGGAAAGTTAACTATTGAACGGAATCGGGAACTGAAAAGAAAAATGACCCCTTTACCATATACCCTCACCCACATTAGAGATGAAGGTAGTCGATAATCACCATTTGATATCTTAAGTCTGCCCTTGAGAAGTCATCCAGCGCTGTGTGCCAGACGCAAGTCCCCTTTCTCAGGGGACGGGAACCTCACGACTACTGCAGAGGTAAGAAGCCGCTCAAAAATCTAGGCATTGTCCTCAGATGGCCAAGCTTTTGGACTCTTGTTCGCTGAGGTCTTCGGAGATCCCTGCACACCCAGACAACCAGAACACACGTACCACTTTGATAAAGCCCCCCAACGCCGGTGGGCAGCCGCTTGATCTAAGGTGCACCCCGTGTTGTTTGCGCTACACACACGCGCTACTCAGCAGGGCAAAAACATGAAATTTATGTGAAACTGAAGATGGCCCTGCCCGCTTGCTCTATGCCTGGCGAAGACCGTGCAAGTCCCAGGCTGACGGGCTCCGGAGGCGGGGATGCCCGCCGGGCGCCACCACCTCTCCACACCCTTCTGCCCCTGCAGAGCCGGCGCTATCCCGGCACCACGGCGGGAACGCAAACGATTCCCTCGCTGGGAAAGGAATTTTCGAGGGTCAAGTCCTCAACCTGAGCCTAGAGTTTGGGCGAGGGAGAGCACGAAGGTGGGAGGCCGTGTAGCAGGGCGTGGGGAATCACTCCGGTCCCCCGGGCCATGTCACCTGCGTGTTCCTGCGCCGTGCCATGGTGTGACACGTCCTTACCGCGACATCAGCCGCCTTGGCGTCTCAGCTCCCCCCCCAACAGATGTTTCAGTCCCTCGCGGAGATTTGCCACTGATGTTTGAGACAGCTGGTGGACCGTGCTGACAACCTGTATCCCTGTTATAGAACGAACCTGGCGGGAGCCACAGGGAGGTGTTGGGGTGGGTGGGGACAGACAGGAGACGAATTAATGTGTGCGAGTAAGCGGACTCTGAAAGATCCTTCTCTAAATAGATCCTTTGCCATATTAAAAATGGCTAGGTAGGTCCAGCTTATCTGTGCCTGCCTTGCGATTCCAGTGTAGAACTAGTAAGGGGAGAAAAGGCTAGAAACGACTCGGAGGAAACGAGGACAGAAGCGGGGATGTTGCAGCCCACACGCTCCCAGAAGAGGATCCGCTCCAGAGCTGCGTGACCCTGGGTGGCTCCCGAGCACCAGATCGTTCCTGGGGACAGGCCGAAGCCATGGAGGAGAGCTCTGTCCACACGTCACTGGACGGAGCTAAGTAACCTGGAGCCTGCGCGATTGATATCCAGGGGAGGAAGGGTGATGACTTGGGACTCTTGGCGGGGGTGCGTGGACGCCGTGATCTCCACCCGGTCGGAAGAGGGCGCCCGCGGCCCCGGAGGCACAACGCAAGGGGGCATCTAAGTGCCCTGAGGGCCGGGCCTGCCTGCAGGGGCTGCACCCTCTACCCCAGGCAAAATATGGACGACCAGACTTTAAGCTAAAACTAAAGTGAGAACAGAATGGTTTCCTGTGCTCTGCTCTGCCGCGGACATTCCAGTTTCCCTTCTCTGCCAGATGCAGATGCTTTGATAGGGAGTTTGGGGACAGAGCTATCCAGAAAAGAACGTACCAAGGACTTGCTGGACGCCCTCCAGAGAGGCTTCTGGAACCCTCTCGAGGTCTTGGAGAAGTCAACGTAACTACGCTTGGTGGCAGAGACATAGCAGGCCTCCGACCAACCTATGACCAGTCACTCGGAGGAGGCCACCTGTTACCACATCAACCCAGAGTGCGGACAGATCCCAACGCACGAAGACTACGCCCAAGACCGAGGCCCTGAATCCCAGATTTAGTGGAGACAGTTCCAACGGGTACGTGCCAAAAATGACATCCCGGAAGGAAACACAGCGTCTCAAATTTCCTTCTTCCAAAACCGAGATGTGCTGTTTGAGGATACCAGAGGCAATATCCCTGGGAACCTGTGCAAGAGTCTCCCAAAGGTTTGAATACACCAGGCAAAGAGGAGTCTGTAATCTGAGAGACCAAAGAACAGTGGGAGGCAGAAGCTTAAGCAAAGTCGGGTTCTCTGGAAAGATTCAAACCTGCAGCACGGATTCCTGGGCCCCTCCGCCAGCGCGTGCGCCCTACTCACGAGTAGACAGAGGCTGCTATGGAAGAGGTCTGCAGAGTTGCACCCTCTGCACTGAAAGCCATTGGTAAACAAGCTGGAAAAGAAAGCCATGCTGAGGACCCCCAGGTCAAGAACGAAGCCAGATCTTCCCTCGGGCTTTGCAGCCACTGAACACCTGGATGAGCAGAAGGGAGACCCGGCTGGCACCTGAGGGAGATCCCCGCCCCCAAGCCCGCGGTGGGTGCGGGTCCCTCTTTGAAGCAGTTGAGGGGACTCCAGACAGCAAAGCAGAGGTCATTTGCTAACCTTTCCTTGCAATTTCTTCTAGGGAAATTCTGATTTGTTTCTGTCCGACTTGGATTTGAGAAATCAGCAGCTCCTTTCCCGCCTCCCTGGACTCAGTATCTTCTCTTTCTCGTGAGACCTTGGCCAGAAGAACCTCTGAGATCCGCAGCCTCCTGCCAGGTCTGGGTTCACCTGTACAGGGAAACACGAGAGGCCCAGGGCTCACCGCCTTGGAAGAGATAATGTTGGCCTGTGCCTGTCCTTAACTAGAACTACTCTAAACTTTGAGAGAAGCGGCCCCAGTGGGAGGTCTCTGCTCCATTATCACCCCAAGGCTTTAAAAAGAGCCCCATCTGTGCCGGTAACAGATGAGAGAGTTAAGATATCAGAACAACTTCTTCCAAGGGAGTCCTCCCCCCATGAATACGACCAGTGAGCCCCAGAAGACCTTCAACCCCTTTCTCATTCTGTTCTGTAACAAGACCAGATGCTCTGGTTCTCTGGGATCACAGTCACTGTGGCGAGGGCTCTTTCTCGGCTGCCCTGGGGGTGGAGGAAGGAGGCTGTTATGTAAGCTAGCATGATGGAACAGAGTTCCAGAAGAGAAATGAAAGAACACACTTCAGGGGGAAGGGGGGCTCAGGGACTCTTACAGTTCTGGGAAACAACAGATTGCCTGCAGGTTACAACGTTGGCCTACAGGTAGGAGGAAGGTAATGTCAGCCCCACCACAGGCCCACCCACCCTTCACCCTCCACCCCCCACCCCACCCCTGCCACTCCCCACCCCCACAGCAGGTTCCACCACAGGCCTCCTGCACCTCACACACCTGCAAAAAGATGGGTCTCTAGAGATGGATGGTCATACTGCTTCTGGACTTTTCACAATGTGATGCAGTTATGGAAGATGGCCCAGAGAAGTGCTCTGAAGAGAATGAGAAATCTGTAAACCTATGAAACCCTGTTAAAAACATGCAAGAATTAGTTGTGTTAATTTATAATACCTGTATTTTTATCCCAAAGAAAATATTGCTGGAAATCTACATTTGCCATTACAGATCCTAGTGGGGTCAGTGAAGAAGGCATGAGACCACATCACAACAGGGATTCTAAATAGCCAGTAATCCATCCTCTGATTTGTTGGCATTTATGTAATTGTAAACCATGATTTGAAATAACCTACATTGGCTGAAGTTTTGATTTTAAAGTGCCTGGAAATGAATGAACACTCCCTTTCTTGAATTTCCACTTCATGGAGAGAAAATCTCATCATTGAAGTCATTCATTTTTACTTAAGTCATGCATGCTATTTTTTTTTTTAGCAATTCATCAGATATTTACAAATACAGTAAATTGTAGAAGAGACTTCTGATGGTCTGAGAATTAGTTCTGTCTTTCCAGTCTGGGAGGAAGGAGAGGATGGAGTTGAAATTCTATCATTTTATTTAAGATCTTCAAGAGATACAATGTTCTTTGTGGCTTCTTTGCATCCCAGGGAATATGGGAGAGTACATACACACATGATCAAGAAACATCCCTTGGGCTGGGTATATAGCTCAATTGGTAGAGTGCTTGCCTAGCATACAAGAAGCCCTGACTTCTGTTCCCAATATTATATAACTGGGTATAGTTGTACAAGCCTGTAATCTCAGCACCTGGGAGGTGGATGAGGAGGATCAGAAATTCAAGGTCTTTCATCAGCTTTCTAGTGAACTTAAGACCAACCTGGGATTACATGAGATCCTGTCAAAAGAAGGAGAAGAAGGAGAAAGAGAAGGAGGAGAAGGAAGAGAAGGGGGAGAAAGGAGGAGAGAAGGAGGAGAATAAAAGGGAAAGGGAGAAAAAAGGGAGGAGGAGGAAAAGAAGGAGGAGGAGGAGGAGGAAGACAAAAAGGAGAAAGAGGAGAAGGAAAGGGAGAGAAGGAAGAGGAAGAGGAGAAAAGGAAAGAGACAGCATTCCTTGAATAGCCTCTGGGTCAAACCTAGCTCTGAGAATACAACAATCAACTCGTTCCATGTGACCCTATACCTGGCACACTGACTGCTACTCCAGGAGGCAGCATTACTACAGCTCTCTCCAAGCTAAACTGTTGCCTTTTCTGGTCTATCACAGGCATATTTCCCTCCTGATGAAATAATACAGTACACTGAAAAAAAAATGAGCCTGACCACCCAAAAGCTATCAGAGTCCTTCCAAATAGAGTGTGGATCCCTGGCTCATGGGCATCTTACAGATGCTGAAAGCAGGAGCCTTGGAGGACATCCCCTTCTGCCTTACTCACTGTCTAATGGAAGTTAACAACCATGTGCTGATTTCCTGTCTTCCCAGGCCCTTTCCTCCCACTAATCATGTTTCTCAGAAGACTTGGGCAGCACCGGCATTGCTTCTTACCCAAAAGGCCATGAAGCCCAAGTTTTCCTTATTGCTATTTTGATCTTTCTTCTGGTCTCCTGATTTCTCTCTACTTCAGCTGTGTTAGGAGGAACATGCAAAAGTAGAACAGATAGTCCAGAATGATGGCACATGTCTGTAATCTTAACTACCTGGGAGGCTGAGGCAGGAGAATCACACATGTCAAACAAGTTTGGGCCACATGACAAGTTCATATCTCAAAAAAAAAATTAAAATAAATAAATTTTTAAATTTAAATTTTCTTCATTAATTTTTTAAAAATCAAGACGCTAGACAGGAGGAATAGACTTCAAACACCAACTTCAGGTGACAAATTCATGTTCACACTTCAAAAGAGAAGATCCTTGGGAAAGTTCCTGCTTAGTCAACTGGCTCTGCAGACTTCTGGAAGGTCACCACCATGATGCTCTGGAACACATCTTAACCTAGTGGTCAAAGGAAGGGGGGGGGGGCTGGAGAGGTTGCTCAGGGGTTAAGCCTTTGCCCTTGCCCTTGCAGGCAGAAGGTCCTGAGTTTGGATCCTAGACCCCACCTACAGAGCTGGATGGAAGTGGGGGCAGCCTGTGTTTCTGGTCCTGGTAAGGCGGAACCTGTGAATCACAGGACAGAGTAAACAAGGAGAAGGTGGAGGCAGTCCATAGTGGTTCCTGAATTCGTCCATGGTTCTACACACACATACACACACACACATACACACATATGCACACATGCACACATGCACAATTGAATAAATTAAAAAAATGTTAAAAAAAAAAAAAAAGGAAGGTAAGGGCAGGAGGTGAAGAGGGCAAAGGGAGGTTTCCAATACTCAGTCCTGACTTAAAATTTAGGCTTACTTCTCGCCATTAAAATTGCACCTAATCAGGCAAGGGGAAGGTGAAAAATGTGTTCCTGGCCTCATCCTATGGGGAGAAAAATGACACTAATCCAGGAACCCAAATCAGCTTCTTTCCATGATTGAGATTTCACTGTAAAAAACAAGTTTTTCCATGAATAATCAAACTGGATACTCATCTTAGAGGATGTGATCCTTTATAATTTTATAAGCCCGGGGCTGGAGAGGTAGCTCAGGGGTTAAGCCTCTGCCTTGGAGGCGGAAGCTCCTGAGTTCGGATCCCAGATCCCACGTATAGACGCCGGGCGGAAGCGGGGGCGGCCTGCGCTTCTGGTCCTAGTAGGGCGGAGCCTGTGAATCCCGGGGCAGAAGGAGGTGGAGGCGTCCATGGTGGTTCGCGAATTCGTCGCGAATTCGTCCGTGGTTCTACACACACAGAGACACGCGTGCACGCATATGCACACAGTTGAATAAATAATAATAATAATATAATTTTATAAGCCCTTCTGCTGTGGAGTTTCGCATACTGGAAGATGGGGTTTTTTTCTATATTAAGACAGACATATAGGAAAAGAAAAGGAATATCACTGAAGTTAAGTGACTTGCTTGGGATCAAGTTGCTTTTGAGAAATAGAATATATTTTGAGAAATAGGGATAGAGGAATCAAATCTTGTTATGTGACCAATGCTTCCTTTCCTATCTTAAACTGACATTTTGGTGGCACTTTCAAATAACTTTAAGTAGTCGTGAAAGATGGTTTCCTCAAATCTTTACCTTCAGTGTGTTACTCTTTACTTGGAGGACAAAGATAAATCTGCTGGATACTTAGTTAACTATGGCATGCAACAAATTTCACCCAATGTTAATGGCTTCAAACAATAAATCTTTATTATCTGATGCAGTTTCTCTGGAGAGCCTGGCTAGATGGTGCTGAGTAATGGGATACCCAGGAGGTTGATGGGAGTCTTGTAAAGGCCTTCCAGGAGCTACAGGCCTGTCTCCATTCTGCATCTGTACTCCTTGAGAATTAAGGTGGGTGGGATGTAGTTCAGTGGGTGGAGTATTTGCCCAGTATGAACAGAGCCCAGTGTTCTGTCTTCAGCAATACTTAAATCAAATAACCCAAGCATGGTGGTGCACTCCTATAACCCCAACACATGGGTGGCAGAGGCAGGAAGATCAGAGGTTCAAAGTCATCCTCTGCTACATAGTCAGTTTGAGAGCCAGGCTGGACTACATGAGACTCTGAAGTCAAAAATTGAATACTTGCTAGCAGAAGTACTATTCTCCAGGTTCTGACCTTGGGGACCTGTTCCCAAGGCTTCCTGAGGACAAGAAGACTTGTCCTGAGCAAGGAGAGCAAGCTATATTCTTCAGTAGAAGCAAAGACTCCCACTACCCAGGGAGGACTAGACTCTGCATTTGAAAAGGAGGATGATCTATGAAAAGATCTTAAAAGCATCTCAGTTAGTGCAGTTTCAAGTTTCAGTAACAGAAACTTTACCTTCCTTAAACAGTCCTTAACCTTATACCTTCTTTGCCTGCTCTCAGTACATGATCTTTCTTTGGTTGGATAACCAGCTTACTTGAGACCAGATCTTTCTTCATGGCTGCTGTCACTTCTGATGACAATTAGGAAGATGAGGTCGTGGTGATGATGATAAATGACTGACTTCCATAGTTCCAGGCCCTTCTCTAGGAGCTTCATGCTACTGCTATGTTTCATTCCCCCCAACAACTCTATTTTACAGAAGAGAAGACTCAGGCACGGAAACTAGATAAAAGGTCTTTTAATCGAGATTGTACAACCAGTGAGGACTAGAGCTTGGGATCAGTCCAGAGCCCTGCTCTCCTTCACTGTATGACCTTGTGACCCTGACAAAGGCAGAATTTCTCAGACCTTCTTGTTCTCTTTTGACCATCTGATTTGGGATGAAAACCTATAGATCTTCATGAATGAAGTTGATAACCCAAAAGAGAGAAATATGCTTCAATACAAGGAAAGAGAAATACACTCCTATAGGAAAGAAAACATTTACAAAATTCTTTTCAAAGGCTAGAAAAGTGGCTCAGAAGTTAAGACCCTACCTCAAAAGCAGAAAGACTTAAGTTCAGATCCTGAATTCCATGAGAGAAAGAAAGAAAGAAAGAAAAGAAAGAAAGGAAAGAAAGAAAGGAAAGAAAGAAAGAAAGAAAGAAAGAAAGAAAGAAAGAAAGAAGAAAGAAAGAAAGAAAGAAAGAAAGAAAGAAAGAAAGAAAGAAAGAAAAAGGCAGTGGCCTGCACTTCTGGCTCTGGCAGACAGAGCTTTGGAAATTCCAGATTGAAGCAAAATGGAGGTAGAAGCAACCCAGGATGATTCCCCAAGTCACCCTTAGGCCTCCACGAACATACACAGTGCCTTCTGTTACACACACACACACACACACACACACACACGCACACAATCTTTTCAAACGCTAACCCATTTCATCATGTAACAAAGTGCAAAGCTATAATTGGCCACCAGCCAATAGGTGGTGTGTGGAGGAGAGGTGTGGGAACTCACCCAATGCCTTTGTTTGAAGGTGCTTAAGATAATAACAAAGTGAATAGACTCTCAGAAATTTTAACTTTCTGCAATTAATGCAAGTATGTTTACCCTAAATTTTATTGACAATTTTTATATAACATATGTGCCCTTCCAAATACGCCCTTCATGTTCTCAAAGTGAAAGGAATTTGTGTGCTGGCTTTCCCCCTGAATTTGCTATATCCAACTAGTATACTATTTCTTTTGACTATTTCTTTTGACAATAATATCAGGGAGACACTAGGTATCATCCATAAAAATAATAGGCACATGTCAGATTGCTTAGAAGAAACCCCCCCAAAAATAATGCACCCTCATTCAAATGAGCCTTTACAATTCAAAATGTATTTTGGGTAAAGAGAATAAAACTTTCCCACTCTGCTTTGGCTCCAGGAGATATTGAACAGCATGGAGACATTAGTCCTGGGGTGTGGTAGGTAGTAGCTGTGTGCTTCCGGGTCTCAGAAGGAATGCTGCACATGTACACAGTTCATCTTCAGGTGACCACAGGCTGAGATAAACTCTTCAGCTTGGGAAACAACTCCAATCAATCTATAGCATACTGAAGGCAAATCTTGGAGAAAATATCCCTTCAGGCCTGTCCAGTCAAAGTTTTCATTAACAAGTGAGTCATCCTGTTTCTGCATTTCCTACAGATTTTAAGATCCATCCAGGTGTGATGGGCCAGGCCCTTAATACCAGCCTTTAGGAGGGGGAAGCAGGAGAATCTCAAGTTTGAGGCTGATTTGAGCTACAAAGTAAGGGGGGGGGGAGAAGGAATAGGGGAAGGGAAAGATGGGGTAAAGGAGGGAGAAGAAGAAGGAAAAGAAGAAAAAGAGAGTAAAGGGAAGGAAAAGGAGGAAAGAAGGAGAAAAGTAGGAAGAAAGGGAGGGACAAAGAAAAAGAGGGAGAGAAAAAGGGGGAAAGGGAAAGAAGGAATACATTAGGGAGAATGTCTCTTTCCCTGGCTTGCCATCTAAACACTGCAGAATGAAATATACACTTCCTCTTCAAAAAATAAAAATGTACAGAACTGGCTGGGGGGCGGGGGTGGGGGTAATGGTGTCCTGAGGAAAAGAGGAGTGGGGCATTCTCTGTGTGTCTGTATACATAGCAAAGGGGAACGGAAATCTTAATGCAGAGATATCTGTTCAATTAACCCAAAATAGAGTTTGTAGATAAAATCTACCACTTGCCTCTGCTGTGATTACACCATCCTATTGTGATAGATTAACAAAGCAGCCAGTGTATCTTTAAGCTACTGGGTGCTAGGAGTTTCCAAGTGGAATTTCACCGTGTGTGTGTGTGTGTGTGTGTGTGTGTGTGTGTGTGTGTGTGTGTGTTGTCCTTCAATTCACCTCAAAGAGCAAGGCACAAGTGGACCTCCGCGGGTTTCAAAGGTTCCTTGCTCTCCTGGCAGTGTGTCCTAGATGAACTTAGCCCCAGAGCAAACGTCTCCTCACTGAGGTCTAAGGAAGCCCCAGAAAATGAGTGTTTTTTTCATTTTCCCTCTTCCCCAGTGGGCTGAAATGCTCAGAAGTCTAAAAACATGCTAAGTATACCAACTCTATATGCCACAGTTTCTGGAGCAAGCTGTACAGTTTGAGTTTTGAACCCTGCATCTGAACCAGAGGCAACAGACCTGGGCATACAGGAGAATGGAGCTGGGCTAGGAGAGCTGAATAGGAGCTGGAAATCCTTCGAGGGCAGCCACATGCCAGGGCAGTTCCCTCCCCTCCAGGTCCTGCATCTTCCAAGTAGCCTTCACGCTGACCTCTCCTTTTTAGGAAAAGAAATACACAGGACAGAAGTTTAAAAAAAAAATGCTCCCTTGTTCTGCCTTTCACAGTATACATACAAAACCTTTTTTTTCTTTTCTTTTTTTTTTTTTTTTTTTTTTTTTGTCTCTTTGTCCTCTGCTGTTGACACTTTGCTGCCTGTTAGCATTTATAAAAGCAGTGGTCTGTCAAGTCACTCGCTGTAACTTTCTTGGCTTTAAATCATGACCTTTGGCTGTGTTGGCTGGCTGGCAGCCTTATCAGATGCTTATGGTTATTAATGCTAAGACATTTTTGAGCCAAGATGAAAAAAAATTATCCTTCCCTTCCATTGCTTGATCAAGACTGCGCTTCACTGAGTTCCCTGCCATGCTAGTGCTTAGGGGGAAAAAATCTTGTATACACACACACACACACACACACACACACACACACACACTATGAAACCCAGGAAGACAAAGGGAATTAGGAGTGTCACCCTCACCCACCCATTTCTCCCTTGTTCTCAGTTGTGTGGAGCTGGTGGCAACTGGTGGCCAGCTGGAGTTTTGAATGAAAGTAAATTAACTGGAAACGTCAAGTCACTGCAGCAGTCAACTGGAAAGAAGGAGCGGAGGCCAGTCCAACCTGGCCCCACAGCCAGATCTAGCTGGCACTGGTTGGGTTACAGACTCTTCTGCCCCAACCCCTGTCTGGGGGTGCAATAGAGGTCTCCTTTCTTCTCAGAGCTTCAGGTCTAAAGGATAAAGCTCAGAGGGAACACTTGGAATGATGGTGACAGATGCCGCTCCATGCATCCAGCCTGGAATAAATATTGTCCACCTACTTAGGAATAGTTCCTTCTTAGGAAAAACATTCCATCGGACCTCTATGCTCCCTCTGGCTCTGACTCCCACAGCCCATCTCCTACTGTTACTATCTGTTATTGTCCGGGAACAATGCTTCTAATTCTATGATCTATGATCATTTTTTTTCTCTTTTCTTAGGTAGAAAGGATCAATTGATATGTTCCCTGCTTGTCAAGGCAGAAGGCTGGGCAAAAGTTAAAAAGAATGAAGTAGAGTTTTTATTTGTTGCCAAAAAGTATAGTTGCGATGTCAAGCTTACCCTCTCACCCTGTCCCATTCCTCTAGAAAAAAAGAGGGCGGAAGGAAAAAGAATGGAATTGAGAAGGATGGGAGGAAAGGAAGACAGAGAGAAAAGGAAAAGGAGAGAGAGAGAGAGAATTCTTATTGCAAATAGAACTTGCATTACTCCTGGGGCATAGTAGAACGGTCTTGGAAGCTACCCTGCTGTGCCACTACCACTTAAGAGCACAGGCGCAGCAAAGGGTGGGAAGCTCTTGAGAGCTTCATACACCGGCTGAAAAGAGGACAGATTTTTTTCCATCTCTCTCTTTTCTGAAAGAGCCTAACACCAGTAGCACAATCCACAGAAATCTCCCTTTAGTGACTTTATTTTGTTGGACTTGTGAAAAATGTTTCTTTTTTTATTTCCTAGGAAACCAAATAGCCCCACACCTTCTTTCCCTGACACCAGCCTGAAGAATCTAGATGCTATTGATTTTTTTCCCTTTGAACACAAGCTCATTAACCTGCACCACTAAGAGATAACCACTTCTCACTGAGCCTTAACCGAGTGTCTGAAAACGAAACTCATCATCATCCTCAGCAGCACCACCACCACCATCATCCAAATCAGAGACAGCCTCTGGGATTCCCAGGGTAAAAGGGTGTTCTACTGGAGCAGCCTGGGCTCTCCAAAACTTTCTTTCCTCTCATACTTCACTGTAATTTTTTTTTTGGGGGGGGGAGAAAAAATCGGGTCTTTCCACACATTTCTGCAGTCTATTAAGTGACTGGGAAATACTAACAAACCCAGGGCTATCCTCAAAGTTCCGCTGCCCGGCAAAGCTACTGGAACGCAGGGTCGCCATTGGAGCAGGTTCGGATATATGGAAATGAGGTCTTTCCAAATTCTCCCGGGACTTCCTGGCAAGGAAAAGGCTATCAGAGAAAAAATTAGACAACACAGATCCCAGAAGCACGGGCTAGACAAGTCTCCAAGGCGGACGCTAGGAGTGGAGGAGTGCTGCCCGCAACCAGACCCGAGCACAGCTGAATCCCTGCGCCTCCTGATGATGGTGTTGCGGGTGCTATGTCGCCTGAGAAACTGATGCAACATTTTTGTGGTCTTCATTTTTATTTCCGATCTCTCAGTAATCTGTATTCTTTCATTTAAAGCAACAGACGTCTTCAAACTGTTTTGTCTTTTTTTTAATTTGATTTATCCTTTGAAACAGAAAGTGCATTACATTAAACTGGTTTTGCAGAGGGGAGTGTCTTCTCTTCACAAACCGAATCCCTCATATAAATTAATAAGGGTTAAAGAGGCTAATATATCACCGTTATTAGCTTAAAAAAAGAAAACCATTTACATATTCTATAGTATTCTTATGATACAAAACACTTCAAATTCAATTACAGCAACTAAATGGATTTTTATGTTCTGACCCAGAGCAGTTGTAACAATTTTATCTAGTTTAACACGCATTTTTTATCAGAAAGGAGTTAAATAACACAAGCTATTGCAGCCCCTCCCTCCCCAATACTTTCTTTAAATCACTAATAAATAGCAACAAACGACTGTGCAATTTCGGAGACTCCAGAGGCAGGTGTGAGACCCTCACGGACTCCTGAGTCTCTCTCTGGCTTCCAATCCTGGGGCAGCATGGGGGCCAGGCTGGGCGGGCAGCGCGGGACAAGGGCTCAGGGAGAAAATGGGGTTCCGCAGATCCAGACCCAGAGAGGAGCGAACACATTCTTTTCTAGAATCCCCAAGTTGAAAAGGAAGGGGGGGGGGCGGTCTTGTGAAATGCTCTCGACCAGGAAGGACAATGGAACGGGGCAGATCTTTTTATACCAAATTCAGAAAAGCATTTTACATTTTAAATATTCACAATAAAGTAACTTCTAGTCAGTGTGACTCACGATTTATTTACACAGCCTTCAACAGGTTACTTTAGTCTGCAGAGCGGGGTGGGGGAGCGCGTCCCTTTTCCCAGCGGGGACGGACACCCGCCGGGCGACTCCGAGGTCCCCCACGCTGTGGCCGTGGACCCTTCGAAAAGCGCATCTGGCCGGCAAAGCCGGGTGTCAGGCGGGACGGGAGGGGGGTGCCCGGCGCACCCTTCGAAGGGAGGGCTCTGGCGGCTGCAGGGGTTTTTACGCAGTGCATTTCTCCCTTGCCTGTCTTTCCCCGCCACAATCTCTAGGTTAAAAAAATAGATATGTACATCTCAGAAAATAGTAAAGGGCCGGCACGCGGGACGGGGGTCCCCCCGGGGTCCCCGGGTCCCTGCGGCGCGGCGGGCGCTCAGGACGAGCCCTCGGCCTCGGACGCGTGCAGCAGCAAGCCCCCGGCGCCCGACTTGTGCTTCTTCAGCAGCTGCGTGATCTTCTCGTCGTCCGAGTTGGGGTCCAGAGGCTTGTTGTAATCGTCGTCCTCCTCCTCGTTCTCCGAGGTCCCCTTGAGTCGCTCGGTCTCCGAGTCCTGCTTCTTCTTGGCGGTGGCCATCTCCGCCGCGTGCTTCTTCCTCCACTTGGTACGGCGGTTCTGAAACCACACCTGAGAGCAGACACAGCGGAGGTAGAGGGGAGGGAAGCCCGGGAGCAGGGGAGAGCGAAGGGATCTGTGACTGCCACCTCCTCGCAGCCCCGCCACCCAGACCGCCCGCCAACCCTCCCCCCAGGCCTCCAAGGCCGGGAATCAAAGGCCAGCGTCCCACGTTCCTGGAGTAACCCGCACTAACAAACCTACCCCGTTGCCATGGCGATGGCAACCCTAGAGTACTGAGGTCGTCAGTAAACTAGCCACAGAAGGGTTAAAAACAAAACTTAGGAAGTTTAAATAACTTCCCCTAAAAAAGAATTTGCTTGTCCAAACTCTAGTTAGAAATGGAAATATCCCATAGTGGCTGAGATTTTATTCCTTATTTATCTTCTTAGATTAAGAAATCTCAGATCGCTAAAACACACTTGCTCTTCTGTGACACTTGTGGGAAAGACACAGCATTTAACCAATGACCTCTGTTTTCTCTCTCACTTTTGGACATTTGATTGTTTCTCTAGTTGAAGCATGAATCGCCTATCCCGCTGCTCTTACAACGAGCCACGAAAAGTTTTCTGCTAAAACACTGTCCTCACTTCGCTTATGTTAACCCATGCAAATGCGGGAATACGTAGACCACACGATCAGTCAAAATCACCATTTTGGTTGATGTTCTTTCTCTTTTCTTCCCGCACCCTCAATTATTTTCATAAAACCAAAGTTAAAGCAAGGACTTTTTTTTTTTTTTTTAAGTTCAAGAATTTTCTGTTTTGGCCATGCCTATTCTTTCAAATATCATTGCAATACCGGTCCTATCCAAGACATTCATTTTTAAATACAAGCATGTTCTGCTTATTCATGATGTCTGCACGGGTCTGACACATGTTTGCTAACCTAAATCATCAACTGTAAGTGGCCAATTTTCTGAAGGTCTTGAGTTATCCTTTTCACATTTTTTGTATAATTCTCATCCATTACATATTTTGTCTAGAGAATCAAAATTGTTGGGAAAGTGATTTTCTTTACATAGCTGTAATAATTCACTCCAACCATATTTATGGTGACAAATGAAGGAACCCCCCCCCCAGATTATGGTGATGGGTTCTATAGCAGCCCACTGGAAAAAAAATAATTTCTAATGTGATGGTTTTCTCATAGCCATGTGCAAAATCACTGTGGAAATGTATTGTGTAAGACTTGTCTGGTGGGAGATGCACTCTAACCAGCAGACATGGTTAATGTTATTCCTCCCTCATTTAAAGAGAAACCATGTAACTAAAGAAAACAATCATGCTCCCCAAAGAAACAAACATGACAAACCGAAATGGATAAAAAAGAACTCTGAGAGCAAGAAGCAGCACCAGACTGAATCTATCCAGCTGGCCTAGTCCCTTTATTTCCTGGGTGAGATTTTTAAAATTTGATCTGCTAGATATGCAGGGTACAACTCAATTATAAACAAAGCGACACTTGCATTCCACATTGTTGTAGAGGAACTTGTAAACAGAATTCTGTCCTGTAATATAGCTATGGTCCTGTTGATTCGTTTGGAGGATTACTATTCCAAAGTGATTGCCTTCGTCTAAACTAAAAACAAGTTCAGTGTGAAGTGGTAGTTTCTGTGAATGTATTTTTCCTAATCTGTCAGTTAATATAGGAGCACTGGAGTGATGATCTCTGTTCTGAAATTATGTAACTATTGGTGCCTGCATTGACAAACAAAAGCTTGAGTGTCTTTATACATAGAACAAATAGAAGCTATCTGCAAACCTAATCTCCTCTCTGGACTGATATTTTGGTAATGCCTTTATTCTCTGATAATGGCAAATCTCCCCCCTTCCAGCACATTCTGCTATCAAGATTAACCTACTTTCTACAGCAGGGGTTGATTCCTTTTGTTCATTATTTTGCTTGCTGTAACACCCTCCTCCCTCCCTCCCGCCGCCTTTGCCACCCTTTCTGTCACTTTCAAGTTCTTCCCAGGCCCCTCCGAGGTAAGGCCACCCTTCACTCCCATTCCTTAGTTTGGGGGAAGGGGTTGAGCTAGTGTGGGCATTTGATTATTCACGGGGTGTGGAAGGGATCCCTTGAGATTTCCCAAAACCGCTCACCTTGACCTGACTCTCTGTCATTCCCAACGAATAGGCCAACCGAGCCCTCTCGGGTCCCGCCAAGTATTTCGTTTGTTCGAAAGTCTTCTCCAAGGCGAAGATCTGCTGTCCGGAGAACGTGGGTCGCGTGTGTTTTCTCTTCCCGTCTTTGTCCAACAAAATAGATCCTTGATCTGGGAGAACCAAGAAGAGGAAGGAAAAGACGGAGTGTTAACAAGCACTTCACTGAGGCTGGGGGAAAGGAAATGGGAGTGGGGGAGAACGAGTGCTTTGGAGAGGAAAATAGGCTCCCTCGCGGCCTGCACCGCAAGCCCCCCTTTGCCTGCTGCGCCCACCTGCTTTGCCTGAGCCAGGCGTATTTGAGGCAGCAACGTCGCCTTCTGACGGACACTAAATCAAACAGCCAGGGGGGGCTGTCGCTGGAGGGTGCCAGAAATGTGAACCCCTCTTTTAAACTAGGCAGCAGTGCAGGGAAAGGCCACGGTCGCCTCCTGGGGCGAAACGTGTTCTCTCCGTGGATAAGCAGTTCGGTTGAACTTAACCAGTTATATTTCATTTTATTACTGTTTTGTTTATTCCCCTTTCCGCCTCCCTAACCTGTGTCCGGGCAACAAAGGGCTTCTTTGTGTTTTTTTCAAGCAACGGGGTTAACTCGACCCGGCGTCTAACGCCGCTGCGGCAGGAGAGGGAGAAGGAGGGGCGCCACTTTCGCGGGCCGCCCCTTACACAGCCACCCAGACCGATACAATGGTGTCACCCTGACATCCAACAGCTGGCGTCCCACTTCCCAGGGGAACCTGCGCGTGCCTTCCCGCAGTTACCGCCGCTGAACCTCACAAAGAGAGGGTCAGAGACTTGGAGAAAACTTCGGGGACTTGGTAAAAATTTTTTAAAAAAATGAAGCGAACAAAAATGCCCCAGGCCAAGCCAAGGACGCCACCTGGGGGGCCTTGGAGTCCCCGAGGAGCCAGAAGACCAGCCGGGTCCAGGCGTCACTTAGCCGATCTAGACAAAATGTACATGTCCAGGTCTGTGTTTCTCCTCCGCTCTCCAGTGAGGATGCTGAGCGCCATGATGTCCCAACACCTCCTGGACCCCGAGGGTCGAGGCTTAGGGAAAGCGCGGGCCCGGGCCCGTTGGTGACAGTGACCCTCGGTACTTGCTCCCCTCTGGGGGCCGTCTGGTGGGGGACGAGTGCACCGGGAGCGAGGGGAGTGGGGATAAGAGGGACTGCAAAGGAAAAAGTGAGGCGAGGCCATCCAGGGGCGGTGTGGAGGGGGGTGCCGCATTTCTTTCGTGGAGCTGAGCAGCTGCCCGTCCTCTTTTCCGACTTTCAGAAAGCACTGGTCAGGGGGCCGAGGGCGCCGTGGGACGCTAGCCGCAGGCAGGGGATGGAAAAGCAGGAAGGTGGACAGGTGGACCGCGGCCCCTGCGCCTCTCTAACCCGCCACGGGACCCTGCCGGGCTGTCGCGGGCGCTCCCGGGACATCGGAATCTCGGGGCTCGGGGTTCCACCCAGAGACGCGGCTGTCTCGGCCCGGCCCTGCCCGAGACTGGGAAGAGTGAGCTGGCCGAAGCCGGCGAGCCCCGGAAAGCGAGAGTCACCTCTAGAGCCCAGGCTCCGCCTAAGCCCCGCGACCCCCGTACTTTCACGACAGGCGGCGGCCCCCGCGCGGCCACCCCGACGCGCGATCGTACTCACGGGGGGTACAGGCCAGGCGCGCGTCCCTCCACGGCGGGCTCTGCATCACCCCGGGCCAGAAGATGGGCGTCCGGCCGGGCAGCTCGGCCAGCGGCTTGGGGTAGCGGCCCACCGCGGCCACGGCCGCGGCGCTCGGGCTGAAGTAGAGGCCGGGCGGCGGCGGCGGCGGGCTCAGGCTGCCGAAGCGGGGCAGCCCGGCCAGCAGGCCCGCGGGGGACGAGGCGGCGGCGGCGGCCGCGGCGGCGGCGGCGGCGGCGGCCGAGGCGGACGAGGCCGAGGCGGACGAGGACGAGGAGGACGCGGATCCAGAGGGCGAGGCGGACGGCAGGGCGGCCCCCGAGGCCACGGGCATGGAGGGCCGGCTCAGGATGTCGTTGATCCCGTGAGGGGTGGCGGCCGACAGCTGCTGCGGGGGGCTGCCCAGCGCCGAGAGTCCCCCCGCGGCCGGGGGCTTCAGGCCGCCGGGGTTGTGGGCGCCCAGAGGCGGGGAGGGCGAGGAGGACGAAGAGGACGAGGACGAGGAGGAGGGGGGCCCGGCGGGCAGAGGGGGGTACGCGGTGGGGTACAGAGGGGTCTTCATCTCGGCCATGCTGTGCAGGGCGGCCAGGGGCGGGCTGCTGAGCAGGAACGCGCTCTGCCGGCTGCCCTCCATCGCCCCCACCGCTAACATCCCACGGCCGGGCCGGAGCCCGCCGCACCGGCCGGCGCCCCCGCGGGGCTCAGCAGGGCGTCGAGGGCGCGAGTGAGGGGTCGCCCGGCGCCCCCCGAGGCGACTCTCCAAGCAGGCGAAGAAAGCCGGCGCCGGGATCTGCGCTTCGAACAGCAGCGACTCGGGAGCTCCGAGACCTCGGGCGGGAGGCGGCGGCCCGCGGTGGGCAGCGGGAGTCCGCGCGGCGCTGGCCCTCGGGGTCCCGGATTCGCTTGCGCCCCTTCTCGCCGCTCACAGCGAGCTCCGTCTCATCTTCTTCCCCCCTGGGGAACTCAGCGGAACGAGGCGCGGGCCGGCCCCCGGAGTTCCCGACAAAGTTAAGAGCCCCCGCAGGTCCGCTGGGCACCCCTCAAGTCTTGCTCAGACGCTCGGCTCTTTCGGCTGCGCGGCGGATTCGCACCCGGCTCCGGAGGACTCCGGGAGACCGAGCCACCAGCCCGCGGGAGGATCGGCGCTGCCCGGGGCTGCGACGCCAGCGAGGGCCGTGCCCGCTCCCCCGCGGCTTGGGGTCCGGCGCGCCCACGCGCCTTCCCTCTGGGCCCCCCGACTCGAGAGTGGCGAGATTGAAAAGGCAGGGGAAGGGGGTGGGGAGCAGCGAAAACCGAGGTGGGCGAAGTCTGAGGGTTCGGTCCCCGCTCGGATCGCCGGTCCGCTACGGCCCGCAGACACGCGCTCCGCCCCCGGCGCCCCCTCTTCTGCTCACTCTTCGCCGCGGACCCTCCGCTCGGGCATTTTCTCCGCGGCTCGCGCGCGCGGCTTCCTGGTCCTCTGGCCACTCGGACCCTCGGAGCGGCTCTTCCCTCTCCTCTCTCCCTCCGGGCCTGACAGTGCGGATGAAGCTCTCAAAGGTAATAAAACATTTGCATCACTCCCTACCGCTCTTGAGCTGGGGGGACCGGAGGGAGGGGAAGGTGGGGGGGCCCCCCAAACCAGAACTTTGAGGGACGTCACTCCCGGGCGGCCCGGAGGGGCGGGACCGGGGAAGCGGGCCGCAGATCAGGGGCGTCTCCACCTCAGCCAATAGCATTCGGCCTCCAGCCTTGCGGCGCCTCGAAGCCACGCCCACTCGGGAGCGCCACGTTCTCTGATTGGCTGAGGTTAACCAGCCGTGAAGCCGCGCCCGCCTAGCCCCCTCCCCCGCCCACCTCCATCGCCTCCTGGGCGGAGCCACGAGGGGCGGGACCTGGAGAGTGGACGAGTTCCTTGCCGCGGCCAGTGGCTGGCTCAATTAATTCTACTAAATAAAATGGGAAAGGGGGAGGAGAAAGCAGGGATGGAGAGGATATTACTTTTTAAAAAGAAGTATAATGCAAACCCAGCCCTTTTATGGAAAAGCAGTTCATATTCTTCCCTGGCTTCCGCCCTCGCCGGCTCGCGTCATCGGACCCCCTTCCCCCCACCCGCTCCCGGCGCCTCACCTCGAACCCAGTCTGGACCCTGGCAGAATGGAGCTAATGGAGCAGGCAGCCGGCGCGGCCCAGGCTTGCCTGCTTCTTTGGAAGGGATTAATTAAAGGCCATCTGGGCTCTTCCAGAGTTGTGTAAATTAATTTGTTGCTCCTTCAGCCTATGGATAGATGTCCTTGATCCCTCTGTAAGCCTGAGGCTTCTCCTTTTCACATCTTTCCACCTCCCACTTTCCTGTCTGCTCTCTTTTCATTTTCATTGCTGGACCCCTCCGCGATCGCGATCACTTGTAGTGTCTAAATTCGCTGGAAACGAAACCAGATCAATAAGAATATTTCTTCCTCGTGTAAACTTTAAACCTAAACCCAACGAGCTATTAAAAACCAACAACCCGTTTCTTCCCTTTGACTGTTATTTGTTGAATGTTTATGAAGCAGAGTCACTAAACTTCAAGTGGCAATTTTAGATAGAGAAATACCGGTGCTACGTTGGAGAAAAGAAAGTCTCGCCAATTGTCAATCCCTGTGCGGTTACGGAGATGGAGATGCCCAAGGCTTCTGGGCTTAGGAGCCAGTAGCCAAAAGGGTTTTTACTCCCTCTTGACCTCTTCTTTCTCTGGCTGACCTGTAAGATCCGGACAAGAGGAGAAAACTCCTCCGGATGATTTCGAAAATTTAAGTAGTTAAAGCAATGCACCAAATGGGGAAAGGGATGCCACGACAGCAATTAGATGAGATAATGTAGCCCAAATTTAAGGAGCCGAAAGTAGAAATAAATGGATCGGACGGCTTTCCCCGAGCATGGATGGATTTGGATTATGCATGTCAACGCCGCTGCCTTTAGGAAAGAATGTCAGAAGCCCCTTCTTGCCAAAACTGTAGTTTTTCAGGGCTGTGCGCTTGGGGTTGAGCGAAGAGATGTGAGAGAAAGCAGAGGGTTATTATCTTCAGCCACTTTTACTGGCTTCTGAGCACAAGAATATTATTCAGCCCTTCTCTTTGCTATCTTTTGTTGGTTAACTTCAAGATCTGGTTAAAAGCATCCTTTCTTAGGTTTTAGGATCTGACCTGGGGAAGATGAGCCTGCTTCACTGCGAGTTGTGCTGAGGAGCCTGACAACCTCCAGGCTTGGGGGAGACCTGGCACGGGTCCCGTGGGCACTTCCTGGTGGGGATCCGCTGCGGGGGGTGGGTGCTCTCTTCCCACCCAGCCTAATCGGTGGGGAGGCTTTACGGAGACCCAGGCAGAGCATCTTGGCTCTGGTCCTATAGCTGGAGTCTCTCGTCGCTGGCATCGTCACAAGCCAAACTTATCTTCTCCTCCGGACACGTTATTTTCCTGGTGGCACACGACCGGCTGCTCACCGAACCTGGGCCTCCAGCAACATCCTCCGCTGCATTCTTTGGGACTAGGAGGGGGAACGACAGAAGAGGCCACTGAGCCAGCAGGATCCAACTTCAAAATGAGACATTTCACAAGTAAATATTGTAACTGGGACGGCATCCAGCATGTTTTCCTATTGTGGACTTGCTGTCTGATATTTGATAGAAGATGAGCTAGAGAAGAGAGAATCAACTGCACTCTATTCCAGCTTAACGGTCCTGAATAGTGACATCCAGTCACATTGTAGAATTAAAATAGTATTATTGTTAATTAAAGCAATAAAAAATTATGGGGTCTGTGTATTTGATCCCTGCGGGGTGAACCCAGCGCTCAGTCCGCGGAACAGCAGCGTGTGTTTCAGACTGAAAGAGGACGGGTGCCTCTAGCCAGGTACTGACCTGGATCTGACTCTAGCTGGAAGCTAGAAGAAGGTGGAGGCGTCCTAGGAATGAGATAACAACCCCCTCTCCGGTCGCTTCTCTGTCCTCAATTGATTAAAGCCACCTTGAAGGCCGCTCCCGCAAACCGATCTGCTTTTTGGGTGGGTCCAGTCTGACCACGGCTGTCATTGCTCTGAGGACGGGACACTGCTTTGCCCTTGGAGACCTCATGAGACCTCCGAGTTCCGC
The DNA here is from genome assembly GCA_023101885.1 of Typhlomys cinereus. Taxonomy (NCBI): domain Eukaryota; kingdom Metazoa; phylum Chordata; class Mammalia; order Rodentia; family Platacanthomyidae; genus Typhlomys; species Typhlomys cinereus. The sequence goes on from JALPQD010000288.1 coordinate 405,413, forward strand.
TACCCGCATCCTGGAAAGTCGGAGTTTTTCTCAACCTGTAGCAACTGAGTGCGCCCCTCTACAGGGTCTGGGGAAGTAGGGGGCCCATAACAGTGAGGACAAAACCGTATTTGAAAGCGAACAGTTTGTATTTTAATTAAAAAAAAAATCAAATGAAAGTGCTTTGGCAAAATCCTAGGCTGAAGACAGGACCGAAGGAGTAGCGGCGAGGAAGGAGAAGCACTCCTAGACTTTGAGTCCCCCACACACCACACACCCGGGGCCGCGGTGCGGGTGCTCTGGTGACGGTCCCACAGCGCTCCGGGTCCTGTGGTTTCCGCCGGCCACTTGCCTGTGGGTCCTCCTGGGCCCGGGACGCCGCTAGATAGAGTTGATCCCAGTCATTCGGTGCAGGCAGCGCGCAGCGGTCGGGAAAAGGCCAGAACGGCTCTGTTGCAAATGTTAAGATCAGACATTGGAGCTCAAGGGTAGCGCAGAAAGACTATTCCTACATCCTTAGGACATTTTTGGTGCCCGATCTGAATAACTTAAAGATTCCACTTCGGCGACAAGTTGGGGCCTGCTCTGGCTGAGGCCTGGGGTCTTAAGAGTTTAAGTGAATATAATGAATCAAAGGGTCGACTTGGTTGCTAAGCAGAAATACAGGGAAGAAAGAAGACCAGGACAGGCCTGGTGTGGGGAGCTGGGGGTGGGGGGAGGCCACTGTGGATCTCTCCGAAGTTGATCAGCGCTGTACGGTCGGACCTGAATCTTGACCCAAGTTTTGCTGGGAAAAACCCAGTGGAGTAGTTAGAGTTGAAGAGGGTCCACGGCTCAGTGGCGGATACCGTGCAGGGAGCGACAGGGAGGCAACACCTGGTAGGTTCCCTGACGGAAAATTCCGGAACCCTTTTCAATGACACACCCGGGACCAGCAGCCTCACACTCCTGGACGCAGGGGAGCGCCCCGAGGGTGCGTGTGTGTTGGGGGGGAAGGGGGGAAAAGGGTCAGCGCTCCAAAACGAGCATTTGAGAGGCGTCCAGAAATATCCACAGCACCAATATCAGAGCTCAAGAGCGAGGGCAAATACGAGAAACCGTCAAAGGCCTTCCATGTACCTAGGAACGCAAAAGCATCGATTTCCAGCGAAAAGCCTCCCCGCCCCGGGTCTGGTTACAGAAGCCGGGAAAGTCCGGCTGAAGCATATCCTGAAATTTGGAAGTCAGATTTCGAAATTAGGGAATCGAGTTGAAGGTTTCCAGAATTAATTTAGAAGGGAAAACTACTAGGCCAGTTCGATGCACCAGACTTCAAGCATCTCAAGTGGACAGATGAGAAACACTTAGACGCGTGTGCACAACGATCCATGAACATACTTTTTTAATAGACTCAGTAGAGTGGTTCCTCTTTTCCGAGCTCGCGCTGGCGTGAGTGCGGGTCCTTCCCGCCGCCTCTCCTGTACAGCAGCAGTTCTCCAGGGAGACAAGAGGAGAAAAGTTTTCCCTCCTGGTTCTGCTTCCTTTAGCAATCGTCACACTCTTTGAATAAAACCCTAAACGCCTAGCGCCCTCTTGTGGAACAAACATTTGCAGCGCTTTACTCGCTCCAGGGAAGACCAGGTGGCCTTATCCCGTTGAGATTCTGATTCTCTATTCTGATTCTCTGCTGAATTCCTGTGCTGGTAGGCAATTGCTCAATTTCGATCTGAAAGGTGAGTTCCAGACATGCAAGGTGGGCAAAAACGGTTCTTTAACTTGGAAATCAAACCCTTCCTGAAATAAGCATTCAGCATGTATATCTGTTCTTCTCCCTACCGTTTACCCTGTTGTTTGGACTCATTTCCACTTTCACTGGGCTTATATTAGCTTTCTACTTTTCTTCTCCAATTATCAAGCAAATTTTACTGGAGAACATTCGAAAAGTGCAGAGAAATATAAACACAAAGAGTTGCCCACAACCCCATCTTCTGCCATAAGCCCTGGAATTTGGCATATTTGCTTGGGTATTTTCTCTGTTCTTAATGGTCGAAGTAGGGTAATCTTTGTCCACTTGGAGTAGAGACAGATCTAACCCCCCTTTAGCATCCTGTGCAAAAGGTGTACAGGTGTGTCAGAAGTCCTGAGTTCAAATCACTCTAACAAATAGCACCTGGTGGTTACTTCAACAGCAAAGACAGTCCCTGCCTGATTCTCCCTCTTATCTTAACTCTATCAAGTAATCAGATATTTTGACATTATTCTAGGAATTTCTGACACAGTAACTATAACTAACACTGTTTACTCTTTGAAGTATTTTATAATAATAACTTAACAGCTGTATGAAATAGGTACTTTAAAAGACTCTTTATAGAGAATGAAATTAGGGCTGGAGAGAAGGCTTAGAGGTTAAGACTCTGCCTTGAAAGCAGAAGGTCCTGAGATTGGATCCAAGGTCCCACGATGTAAAGATGCTGGGCAGAAATAAAATCCCAGAGCAAAGCAAGAAGGAGATAGAAGCAATCCAGGATGATTCCCAATATTACCTTTGGTCCTCCACAGGGTTATACAGTGCCCTCTGATACCCACAAGTGCCCTCACACACACACACACTAAAGTTTATAGATAAATAATTAAGATGAAAAATGAAATTAAAGAATAGTTTAAGAACTTGCTCAAGATCAATAAGTGGGAAGGCTAGGATTTCATATACAGAGAGAGAGAGAGAGAGAGAGAGAAACTGTGGGGGTTAGTAAGTGTGGCTACAGAATCTATACTTTTAATTGCTATATTATACTGCCCCCTTCTGCTAGCTGTAAAAAAGATACATTTTATATGCATGTGAAAGCCCAAGGTTGGGCATGTGGTTTAATGGTAGAGCACTTGCCTGAGACACTGCTCAAAACCCTAGACTGAATTTCCAGCTCTAGGGAAAAGAGTATGTGTACATGGAGACAATCTGCATGTTGTGAACTAATAAATGAATCTTGAGCGAATGTATGTGTAATTCAGTGTCTTAGATTCTAAAATGATTTTTGGAGTATAATCTTTCAAAAAACTCAAGAGGGCTGGAGAGATGGGGTTAAGACTGTGTCTTGAAAGCAGAAGGTCCTGAGTTTGAATCCCAGGTCTCATGTAAAAGCGCCAAATTGAAAACTAAGGCATCCTGCATTTCCAACCCTGATGGACAGAGCCTGGGAAATCCCAGAGCGAAGCAAGGAGGTAGAAGCAATCTAGAATGATTCCTAATGTCACCTTTGGTCCTCCACACACACGCACAGTGCCCTCTGACATACACACGCACGTGTGCGCATGCACACACACACACACACACAACATAAAAAATTCAAAAAAGAACTTAGTTTCTGAAAATAAATTAGGCATTGGTTATACACAAGTCAAATATTTAAGTTTCAAAATTATTTTGCTCTTAACTTCAGTTACCTACCTCTTAAAGTTAGCACACTTTTTGGTTTCGGTTTGTCTATTGTAGTGCTGAGAATCCGACTAGGTCTTTATGTGCTAAACAAGCACGCCACAATTAACTAAGCTACAAGAGACTTTACTTTTGCTTTTAATTTTTCTTTTTGGAGACAGAGTCTTCTTCAGTTGCTAAGGCTTTCAAACATGCAATCCTCCTGCCTTGGCCTTCCAAGGGCTGCAAATACTGAGAGGCCATTCCTGACATTTTTTTGTTTTGTTTTGCTTTGTCTTGTCTTGTTTTGTTTTACTTTTGAATCTTAAATACTTATAAACCAGCTTTACATCCTTGTTCCTTAAAGCCAGCAGGGTAGCTGCTCACAGAGTTGCTTTACTAGTCCAGAGTGAAGTGCTAAATTGCCCTACAAAAGCTAGTTACCTTTAATACAAGCCAATTAAGCTGATCCTTTACCATGCAAGTATCCTTCGTTAACTATCCCACTAGTTACCAGGAAAATCTCCCATTTTCTGTGAGACTGCAGATGTAATGAAGTTATAAATAATGAGTAGGCATGATACTGAAGTTAGATTTTTAAAATTTGTTTTGCTTTTTTTTTTTTGAGATATGATCTTCCATGTAGTCCAAGCAAGCCTCGAATTCACCCTGTAGACGAAGTTAATCTCAAACTTGTGATCCTCCTGCCTTAGCCTCCCACGTGCTAGGAATGTGCACACCTGTGCACCACCATACTCTGCTGGATGTACTGCTGTCAGCCCGAGATTCAGGAAATCTACCCAGTTCTGATTTATGTTGCACACCCTCCTGATTTTGGTCCTGAGTGAATCAATTGAATTATTTAAACCAGTGTTTTGGGTGGGCAAAATAGCTCAGTGGGCCAGGCACCTGTTTGAAAACCCGGAGACCTGGGTTCAATCCCTGGAAACCCACATGGTGCATATACACACTCCCCCCTTCAAATAAATAAATAAAATATTTTTAAATGATGTCTTGTCATATTGATTCTCTTTCTTGAACTCACTGCCCATATTTGGGCCAGAATGGTAGAGGGAGAGCCCTTCTATGCTAAGCTGGTTGTAAGGTGTTACTACTTTTCCCTCTACCAGAGGAATGCTGCCTCGCCTTAGAAAAACAGCACTGGTGGGCGGTCAGAAGTCACATTAATGTGTGTCACAACAGTGGATAGTACTGAGCACAGGGACCATATCAGTTTAAGAGAGTAGTTCTCAGCCCCAGCAGAACTAGACCTGCCTTTATATAATGAATATTTGGTAGCCATCCTTTGCTACTCTGAAATGGCATTCATGGGCAATATGAGCTGCCTATTTAATTCAAGCAAGTCAATAGGGAGCCAAAGAAATAACAGAAAAATAAGCTGTAACAACATGCAGTTCTATGTGTGAGTACACAGGAGCCCTACACGGAAGATATAGGGAAGTGCTCAGGTGAACTTCCATGTAGAAATACAATAAATGCAATAGCTGTACAGATGGGCTGTGAAGGCTCACAGGCATCTGAAGTGTTCCAGAAATGATGAATATCTCTTAAGTAAAAGAAATTAGGTTCTTCCCTTAATTTACTGGAAGTTGATATTCTGGATAATTCAGTGTTCATAGAACACACCACACACACACACACACACACACACACACACACACACACACACACATACAATGCTCAGCCCCAGCTGCCTCTTTATAATGTTCTGTGCTTAGAATGTTGTAGTTCATCACTATTGAACCTAAAAAATAGGCATGGGCTAGGAAGCCTGAAGCCCTGTGTGCCAGCAGGTTGTTAAATCTCTGTGACCTAATTTCATTCTTGAACATATTAAATAAGTGGGGGAAAAAACAGTCCACTTAGGTCATTTCTCTACTGCTTTCCAGTGCTCTTCTTCAGTAATCTCATTGACTGGGATGATTAGTGTTGATTGTCAATGTGACAGAATCACCCAGGAGACAAACCTCCAGGCGTACCTGTGAGGAATTATTTAGAATAAATTAGCCTCTGAGCACACCTAGGATGGATTACCCTGAATGTGCTGAGGCGGGAAAATCCCCTGAAGACAGCATCATTCCCGGAGTTGGGGTCGTGGAATGCAGGAGGACTGAGCATGCATCCCTCTCTGCTTCTTGCCTGTGGTTACAGTACTGTCAGCTGCTTCAAGCCCCTCCTGCCATGATTTCCCTGCAGGATGGACTGCATCCTCAGACTGTGTGCCAAAACTAAACTCTTCCTCCAGTACTTTTTTTTTAACCAGGGGATTTTATCTAAGCAATAGGAAAAGTAACTAATACATAGACCAACAGCCAGTTACGCACAAAAGGACAGGGAGATAACAGGTATGAAAGTGTCATAGTTAGGCACAGATGTCAACATGACAGTGGAGGGTTTGAGCTCCGGACACATTTGAGAATTAGTGGTTGGATTAAACCCAGAGCAAACCTGCAGGAGATTGTCTGGCTCATGGGGGAGGCCCAAGTGGGTGGGATTAGGCCCAGGAATAAAATACAGAGAGCTGTAGAGAAACAGCATCCTTGTGTACACTTGGCCAGAATGCTGGTGTGGCAAATAAGAATCATCCCTCTCTCAGCCATTATGTGGAGATGACGTGGCCAGTTCCTTCGGCCTGGTGTTGGTGCGTGCTCTCCCGTCAAGCTGGACTATGAACTGTAACCAGACTATCACAAGGAAATAAACCCCTTGTTCCCTCAAGCCGTTTGATGATCATTTATCAGCAACCATGCAGGCTGACTACACAGAAGGAGACGGTGGAGCTGGACAAGGAGACCAGAAAGGAAAGACATGCACAGAAACCCTGCAAAACAGCTGCTGGAGCTGGTGTCCAGACGACTTTCTTTCCAGAGGGATGTGTCTGTCTTGGCAGGGGGCGTGTGGCACGCGTGTGACCATGGCTCACTCAGGCACGTGGTTTAATTTGACACTGCACATTATGTTGATTTATTAAGGCCAAGTTGTTTGCTCCGCATTCATTTCCTCGATGTTCTAAACCTGTAACAAGGGCTGGTGCATTTCATAAGAAGTCTCAATGGAGTTCCTTCAAATTATGTATTGTCAAAGGGTTCTGTCTCAGCCAATAGATCATGGAGACCTACTTGAAGGACATCACTGTCACCCATTTGCACCTTGGGTATGAAGACACACACAGGCAAATACAAAGATGTCTAGTGTGATATAAAAAAAGTATTACATGCATTTCACTGCACTAGGTGAAGATCAAGTCTAGAAACAGAAGCAGTGTGTGATGCTGGAGTTTGCTTACTTCGTACATTTGGTTGGCTGTTCATACTGGGATCCAATTAAGGCCTAAGCATACACTTTACCACCTAGCTCAGGCCCTTTAGCTCCAATATTGGAGTTTTAACATGTATTTTGGGGGCTGGAGAGATGGCTCAGGGTTAAGACCTCGGATCCCAGGTCCCATGTAAAAATACCAGGTAGAAACAGCGGTGGCCTGCACATCTGGCCCTGGTGAATGGAGTCTGAGAAATTCCAGAGCAAAGCAACAAGGAGGTAGAAGAAATCCAGGATGATTCCCAAAGTCACCCTTGGTCCTCCACAGGGACACATGTGTCCTCTGCTACACACACACACACGTGCACACACACGCGCACACACAATAAATGAATAAATAAAAGTTTATAAAAATAATAAATAAAATAACTTGTCACAGTGTACTGAGAGGGCTATATTAGCAGTCAACAAGTACTGATTTCAATGTTCCAAGTCTGCTTTCCCCATTCATAAAAATGTGGATAAAAATATCTCAGGTTGGAGAGATCGCTCAGGGGTTAAGATTCTGCCTTGAAAACAGAAGTTCCTTATTTCAAATCCCAGGTCCCAGGTAAAAATGACAGGCCAAAATGGCAGCAGCCTACATATACCTCTGACCTGGTGGGCTGAGCCTAGGAAACCCAAGGCGAAGCAGAGAGGCAGAGAGGTAGAAGCCATCCAGGATGATTCCTGAAGTTACCCTTGGTCCTCCACAGAGACACACAGTGTCCCCTCTCTCTCTCTCTCTCTCTCTCTCTCTCTGTCTCTCTGTATCTCTCTCTCACACTCACACAAACACACACACTAATTTAAAAAATATTTCACACTAGCATTCACAACAACATTATTAACCAAGGACCAAAAACGGAAGTAGCCCAAATGTTCATCAACAATCACATAGATAGACAATATGTGCTATATTTATTACTAAGCAATAAATAGAAAGAAATATTCATAAAAACTAGAACCTTGAAAATGCTATGCCAAATGAAGAAAACAAGTTAGAGAGATGGCTCAGGGGTTAAGACTCTGCCTTGCAAGCAGAATGTCCTGAGTTTGGATCTCAGGTCCCACATGAAAACAACAGGCAGAAACAGTGGCAGCCGCACTTTTGGTTCTGGTGGGCGAAGCCTGGGAATCCCAGAGCGAAGCAAAAAGTAAGTAGATGCAATCCAGGATGATTCCTAAAGTCACCCTTGGTCTCCTATAGAGACACACAGTGCCCTCTGACACACGCAAACACACACACACACACACACACACACACACTCACATAAAATAAATAAAATATATATTTTTAAAGTTTCTCAGTGGGATATCTCAGGAACTTCGGACTTTATAAAGAAAAAAAACATAAAATAATAATGGTTGATGCAGATTTAAGTCAGAGACTTTGTTTCAGTAGTTATTTTGCAAGTATTTTGGTTACATTCAGAATTGTTTGGATCATACAATCTGGAGTTATTTTGATTATATACCTGGACTATGATTGGGGCCATGATAGCCCAAATGTGTTGGCAAGAGACTTACAGATACAGCTGTCTGGGAGGAGAAGAGTTAGTGGCTGGCAAATGCCCAAACAGGCACAAAATGGAGTCAGGGCTGATTCAGGACAAGATGGCGTTACCTCTGCGACTTCACTCCAAACACCATTGCCTACCCTGTGTGTGACATGCTGAGGGCCTCAAGCTCTGCCTCCACTTCCACATAGACATGCTCTGTAAAAGGTAATTAAAAATACATAATAGGTTAATCACATTTAGTCTTATATTTGTCTAATGCAGGCCGTGGTTTTGCTGGTGATACTCCTGCAAGCCATTATCTTGAGCCAGGAAAATGAATCAGATATTTAATGGACATGTGGAAACGGAAATTTTCTTGTAAAATGACAAAAACTCAAGCCAAGAGTACACTAAACCATAATAAAGTCAAGCATTGAAATTCTGAGCAGGCATGTCACAGCCTACATCCTTTGTCCTAGAGGAGTAGATATTTTGCAAAAGAATGTTCAGATGTCCCATTCATCCTTTAATGCATACATCTTGTTGACTATTCTATATCACAAATCCATGAGTTTGCTCCATTTCATTGGTTCTACACATTAAAGTTGGGGAATATGGGAGCTGGAGAGGTGGCTCAGGGGTCAAGCCTCTGCTTTGCAGGCGGAAGGTCCTGAGTTCAGATCCTAGACCCCACGTATAGACGCCGGGCAGAAGCGCAGGCAGCCTGCGTTTCTGGTCCTGGTAGGGCGGAGCCTGTGAATCCCCGGGCGGAGTAAACAAGGGGGAGGTGGGGGCGTCCATACTGGTTCCCGAATTCGTCCGTGGTTCTGTACACACACATACATACACACACGCATACACGCACAATTGAATAAATAATAAATAATAAAAAAAATTTAAATAAAAAAAATAAAGTTGGGGAATATGTGGCAAGACCGTGGTTGTAAACTAAGCAACTTCGTCTAGATCAGAAGGTCAAGTTCCTTACCACACAGCTCAAGTAAGAAGCCTGAAGCTCTTAGTAGTCAACAGCAGTAGCTTCGGCCCTATGCTACAAGCAAGAACTTCACCCACGATTTCTCTTTTAAAGTAAAGTTTTGACTCTGATGAAAATTTAGTCACTGGAAAGGCTGAGCAATAGGAAGGATGAGGAAATGGCTCAGTGGATAAGGCATTGCCTTGCAAGTGTGAGGACCAGAGTTCGGATCCCTATGAACCCACAAGAGGACTGGGCAGGTGTGGTGGCCACCTGAAATCCTAGCATCCAGGAGGCAAAGATAGGGGATGCCTAGGGCCAGCTGGAGAGCTATCCTAGCTCAATTGAACTCTGGGTTCAATTGAGAGACTCCTTCTTAATAATAAAACTGGAGAGCAATTGAAGAAGATACCCGACATCAACTTTGGGATTCTACATGCACATATGTCCATTTGTGAAAATACACACATGCAAAATATTTTTAATTAAAAAAAGCAAGACAGAGCAGTGTGACTTTTGCAGGCCAGGACTCAAGGTTCATGGGTTTCATAGTTTGTTGCCTGAGAGCTGACTTTAACGGTGCCAGTTGGAGGTCAGAGTAGTCCAGAACTGTGACTTTATAGAACATCTGAGGCTGAGCAAAGAGCCAGGTTAGAACAAAGTGTCTTCAGAAAAGATGGAGGAAAAATAATGGGATAGCTTCTCCTTTAGAGGAATAGAAGCGGGACAGCCCCACAGCTTCTAAGCATCAGGAGTCAGGAAGGACAAGGCACCAGGCATAGAAAGCCTTTGAAAACTGCCCAAAATTACCAACATAAGCATGCTTGACTTTTGCTTACCTTTCAAAGCATAGTAGTTCCCAATTATATTTAAAGATAACAAAGAAGAGTGATGCTTAAAAGACTTCCCATCACCTGAACCAGTCTAAAAGTAATGTCCAGACTGGGCATGTAACTGGATGTGTGTTGTGTGTGTGTGTGTGTGTGTGTGTGCGCACTGGGGAAAGCATCTAAGAAATACAGTGAGGCTACTTGGCCTAGAGCTTTTACCCACTGAAGACCTCCAATCTAGACTTCAAAAGTTGCCTCCAAAGCGCTCATTAGTCTCCTCTCATTCATAGTTTTCATTTTCTATGATTTCAGTCACACCTAATCAGCTGTAGTAAAAAATGTAAAGTAGAAAATTCCAAAATAAAGAAAATAAAGAATTCACAGGTTCTAGGTTGCACATGGTCCTGAGTAGTGTGATGAGATCTTAGTCATCCTGCCCTATCCTGCTCTGGTCATATCCATCCTGTGCTTCTAGAGTGTTCTAGACTGGACTACAGCTCCTACCACTGACTCAAAGTCCTTACTCGAAAAGCAATGCTCACCAATGGGGGGGCAGGGTGGCTTTCTACAGTTAGAAAAAATAGTCCATTATAGAAGAGATACATTTTTTCCTTTGTATTGATTTAAATACATAAAAAATACCATCCCCCACGTGACTACAGACACTGACTCACAAATCCGATTAATTTCTGGGTGAGGTGAGACATTACTAGGGAATAAAGTCCACACAGTCTGGTCCCACTGCCATGATGAGTGAAGACGTACCTTGGAGTCTCACCTGAGCTCCTCCCAGGACCGCTGAGCACAGAGGGGTGTGACTTATGATCCTCGCGCAGACTAATGTCACAGTTACTTAACATATGATATGCAATTACATGGCTGTATTTCTGTAACAAGTATTTGCCCTTAAGAAAGATAAGAGACAGTTCCTATCATGTAACTGAGTTTAATATCCTAAAGTTAGGCTTAGAATAAATTAATTCTCCAAATGGAATTTTAAGTAAGAGTGAGAAAGCATTGCAGGAGAATAAAAGCACAAAAAGGTTTCAGAGCCCATAGAAGGCAATTTAATAATAGTGAGTTACACAGCACACAGCTCAGGGAACCAAGCAGCACTGCACTTCGTGGATCAGGGAGATGAGAACACAGCTGTGCAGATGTGAGGCTCTGAGCTGCTAAGACAGGTGTGGAGCATCGGTGCACACAGAACTTGCACACAGAACTAATGCGGGAGCAGAAGGAGCATGGGATTAGGTGGGGGAAGAACTGCTCTTGAATCCTTCAAACTTGCCCTCCATCCAAAACCCTCAGCTTTAGAAGTTATGACTGTGAGATTTTACATGGTGACCCATGTAACCCATGGCACCCCAAGACACACACACACAGTCACAGTCACACTCATGTGCACATACACAAACTTGTTCTTTTGTTTTGTTTTATTATTTATTCAATTGTGCATGTGTGCGTGTGTGTGTGTGTGTGTGTGTGTGTGTGTGTGTGTGTGTGTGTGTGTAGAACCACGGATGACCACCATGGACGCCTCCACCTCCTTCTGCCCCGGGATTCATAGGCTCCGCCCTACCAGGACCAGAAGCGCAGGCTGCCCCCACTTCCGCCTGGCGTCTATACGTGGGGTCTAGGATCCAAACTCAGGACCTTCCACCTGCAAGGCAGAGGCTTAACCCCTGAGGCACCTCTCCAGCCCCCACAAACTTGTTCTTAAACACACATGTGCAGACACACCACAGATACATTATACACTCTCACACATACACACAAATAAATGCCTACTTAAACATACACAGGTATATACTCACACAAGTATGTATGCACATCCTAATACATGTGCGTACACGTGCATACATATACACACATGCACTAGCACTTTCTGTTCTCGTCTACCCCACATCATCTTTGTAACTTTCAGGCTATGTCACATGTAATAGGTTGCATTGAATCCTCAGCTAATATTCAGACATTGATGTCCTAATGCCCAGCATCTTGGGATGTGACCTTATTTGGAGAATTTGTCTTTACAGAGGTGAAAAAAATGAAGATAAGGTCACAAAAGCATGCCATAATCTCATATGGTTGACGCCCTTATACACAGAGGGAATTTGGACACAGGGACTTGGACAGGCTGGGAACAGAGGCTTCCTTCACAGCCCTCAGAAGGAAGCAGCAAGCAGACACCTCGAGTCCAGACTTCACACCCCATAACTGTGGATAATAAATTTCTGTCGATGCCACCTAATTGGTGGCACTTTCTGTGGTGGTCCAAAATAACTATGGCTAATATATTAAGTCCTTCTCTTACTGGAGCTTCTGGACAGTTGGGAACTATGAATCAGCTCCCACTCTCTTCTCCAGCATCTTTCAGAGGTTTGATTTGAAGATTTGCACAGAACCTGCCTCGCAGAACAGAGGATGCCATTCAAGGCCGAGCCAGTTTCTGATGCGGAACTTCATCTTACAGAGAAAGCCTAACTTCTCCCCACCATGGTCACTCGGCCCAGCATTTGGATGATAGTGCCACACGCTGCTGTTACCACATTTGCCCTAACTGCTCACTGCCTTCTTCCGTTGTTTTCCATCAGTCCCTTGAAGAGTACATCCCTGGGTTTGTTTTGTTTCGATATGGCCTTGTCTACAAAGTGGGCATACCTGCTTCCTTTCTCCTGTTGGCTAAGTCCCCAACTTCTCTGAAGACCCTACCCATGCCCACCTTTCTCAGTCTCTTTCTGGTCCTGCTGAATGACATAATCTCTTCCTCTTGGAAACATCTAAAGCACCGTGCTAACTAGTAACTTTAAAGCTGTGGAAGGAAGGGGAGGGGAGAGTAAAGGAAGAAACAAAGGAAGGAAGGGAAGAAGGGAGGGAGCGAAAGAAGGAAAGAGAAAGGAAGAACAGAAGAAAGGAGAAAGAGAAAGAAGGAAGGGAGGGAAGGGGAAGGAAGGAAAGAAGGAAGGAGGAAAGAAGGGAGTGAAGGAAAGGAGGAGGGAGGGAAAGAAGAAGGAGGGAGGGAAGGGAAAAGGAAAGAGGAGGAAGAGGTAGAGGAAGGGAAGGAGGAGGGAAGAAAAGAAGGAAGGAAGAAGGAAAGAAGGAAGGAAGGAAGGAAGGAAGGAAGGAAGGAAGGAAGGAAGGAAGGAAGGAAGGAAGGAAGGAAGGAAGGAAGGAAGGAGGAAAGGAGGGAGGGAGGGAGGGAAAGCGGGAGGGAGGGAAGGAGAGAGGGAGGGAAGGAGGGAAGGAGGGAAGGAGGGAAGGAAGGAATTGGCCCTGACATCTATCCTGAGACGAAACTAAGAAGCAGATCTTAACTGGCTTCAGACTATGCCCACAAATGGACCCAAATGGATTCAACTTTCCTGAACTATGTATCGTTTATTTTGTGACTGAAGTAAGATTATTAGGCAACTGGAAATCAATGAATTGATTTAAATATTATGCAAAAGGTGGAGCTATTCCTATGGGCACATTTTTATGACTTAAAAATCACATTTCAGCATTTTCCTTCTGTCAGGGGCTGTGACGGGGCAGCATTGATTAACACATTCAGACCCAATCATCAAGAAAAAGTCTTGAAACGGCAAATTTTCTCTTGTAAAAGATGCCTTCCTGGGTCCACATTAAGTTCAAAGTTATTAAGTAATGACAGTTGGGTTTGGGAGTTGGGGGGGTATGATTTGTTTTTAACTTTTATTATGAAAAAATCTAAACCTGTGCATACGAGTGAGGATACATAATGACTATTCAGGACTCGGCTTTGACTACTACTACTGCTGAGCGAAGCCTATTCGTCCGAACCCCACTCGCTTCTGTCTCCCCAAAGCTGGCCCCTCATGAAGCAAATTCCAGACACTGCATCTGTAATTACTTCAATGTGCATGTCTAGAAGGGATTAACTTTTAAAAAATCGCTTTATCATCATCTTCACACTTAAAGCCAGAATAGTTCATAAAATTCCTTGATGATTCTTCGAAACAATCTTTTCACATGTAGTTTGTTTGAACCCAAGTCCTGTGAATAGAGATCCCATTTCTGAAAGGTGAAAGTGGTTAAATTGAAGAGAGTTTTGGTTTTGAAAACCAATTACCACAAACCTTTAGTTTATGATATATAGTATAAAAGCAAATCTGATTGAAATAAGATCTCATGTGCATTTAAAAACATTTAAACGAATTTTTTAGTTTAGCATACAAAGGAATGAGTTTCTTCTTGGCATCTCCTTAGGTATGTGTCATTATGTTTGCTCTCACTTGCTCCTTCCCTTATCACCTCCCTGGCCACCTCGCCCCTCAAGCTGGCTCCCTTTGTTTCCACACACATCTGCTTTCTTACTCTATGTGTTCTACTACCCTCTCCACTTCCCTGTCTCTCAAGATTCCTTCACCTTGCTAGTTTTACCCTCGATCCACATATGTAAACACACACACACACACACCACATAATCTAAAAGAGAAAATGATTATCTTTCCTAGTGCTTGTGTCTCTTAATGTAATTTCCAGTTCCATCCATTTTCCTGAAAACTCCTTAATTTATTTTTCTTTACAGCAGAATAAAATTCCCATTTTATATGTACCATGCTTCTTTTATCATCAATAAAATTAAACTAATTTACTGCTTTTTAAAAAGTAAGTGTGTGTGTGTGTGTGCGCATGCGCGCATGCGCACGCACGCTTTGGATGTGCATGCATTACCACAGCACAAGTACACAAGTCAGAGGCCAAGCTCAGGTGCTGGTCTTCCCCCTTTCTGTTTGTTGCAGTTCGCCTGCATGGTTGCTGATAAATGACCATCAAACGGCTTAAGGGAACAAGAGTTTATTCTCTCTTACAATTCCTGGTTACAGTTCTCAGTCCAGCCTGACAGGAGAGCATGCACCAACACCGGGGCCAAGGGAACTGGCCACACCATCACCACGTAATGGCTGAGAGATGAACAATCCTTATTTGCCAGACCAGCATGTCTGGCCAAGTGTATACATGGATACTGAGTCTCTCAACCAGCTCTCTGTATTTTATTCACCTGTTCAGCCTAGTCCCATCCACCACTGGCTAGGCCTTCCCCATCAGCTAGACAATCTCTTGAAGGTTTGCTCTAGGCTTAACTCAACCATTAATTCTCCACAAATGTGCTCAGAGCTCAAACCCTCAACCGTCAAGTTGACACGTGAGGCTAACTATGACACTGCTACTTGCTACCTGGCCCACCAGGGTCTAGGGATTCTCCTATCTCTGCTTCCTATCTCCCAGTTGGAACATTGCCATCACTGATTCTCAAGCTACACATTGTGTAGGTTCTAGGAATTTGAACCCAATCCCTCAAGTGCTTTTGCATAGCAAGTGCTTTTGTCCACTGAGCCATCTCCCCAGCCCTTTACTGCTTTTCCTTGTTTAGCATCACGAAGGGTCGCAACCTGTCTTAGTTATTTCTCAGTTGCTGTGATAAATATGTGACCCAAACAATTTAAGGGAGGGGGGAAGGGTTCATTCATGCTCACAGTTTCAGTTTGTAATCAATCATATTGGAAGAGTTATAACAGCATCAGGAGCTAAGGGAACTGGCCACACAATCTGCACAGGAAAGCTGGGAGAACCACGCTTGCTAGTCTGCCAAATTCTAAGTCTTCTCCGTCTTATCCACCTGCACAGGAAATGACTCTACCTGCTATGAGCCCGGTTTGTCCACATGAATCAGGCTTTCTCAGAGACTCGCCTTAACTAAATAATTCTTCATAGCGGTTCTTAAAGCTGTCAGCTCTCAGTTGTCAAGTTAACACTTGCAAGTCACTGCCACAGATCCAGAGGAAACTTTGAGCTCCTTGAGTCTATTACAGGTGAGGCAACAGAGACAGTGCATTCCAGGGGGGTTAGACAGGAGGAAAAAGGTCCCCTAAACAGACCATCTCACTATTAGACTGCTCTCCCCCCACTTTTTAATATGGCACACTAAGTTCAAATTTGCCAAGTGTCATAGTTAAGCACAGGTGTCAACTTGACCGTTGAGGGATAAATCACAGACAGCTGGTTGAAAGAGTTGGCATCCTTTTGTTCACTTGGCCAGACTGGTCTGGTAAGTAAGGATTGTCCATCTCTCAGCCATTATGTGGTAATGGTGTGGCCAGTTCCCTTGGTCCTGGTGTTGGTTCGTGCTCTCCCATCAAGCTGGACTGAGAACTGTAACCAGACTGTCGTAAGAAAGTAAACTCTTTGTTCCCTTAAGCTGTGTGATGGTCACTTATCAGCAACCATGCAGGTGGACTGCAACACCAAGTCACGTCTAAGTCAAAACTCCTGTTTTTTTCACTAAAAGTTCCTGGTGGAAAGTACTGAGGGGAACTACTATTTTTTGTTCATCCTCATTGTATTGCCTGTCCTCTCAGAAAATGTTGGCAACTTATTATAAATAGCTGGGTTTTTTTTTCATTTCTTAATGAGCTTATGAGTATACTTAATATGCTTTCAATATACACATACCCTGCTGATTATTTACCTCTTATCATTTCTTTGAAATCTTCTGACCAAGATAGAATGAGATCTCAGAATGGTTTCCAACACTTAAATAAATATTTATTCTTTCCAAATGATTCGACTGTTTATCTTTACAATAGCCAGCTTTTGTATTTATAACAGGCAAGAAAGCAAGCAGGCTGATGCTTATTGATTTTCACTTTACAGGAAAGAAACAGTATCAACAAACTGATGGTTGTACAAGTATTTTTAAAGCACGAGGCATAATTTGTTGCAATGGCTCCCCCTAGTGAGCAATTTTACTACTGCTTCATGCTTATAATGTCAATAATCATTATTTACAAACCTTTCTAGGTCCAGGAATGGGGCACATGCCTGTAATCTCAGCACTTGAGAGACTGAAGCAAGAAGTTTGAGAGTTCTAGGCCAGCCTAGACTACATACACATCAACACCCTGTTTCAAACATACGCACACATAAAACTTCTTTTCATGCCATTGGAAATGTTACGTCCACATATAATCACGAAAGACAACCATATCAACACAATGGTGCTCACCTTAAATGATGTCACAGCACACACTCAATAATCAGAGGACAAACTGTGGGTACAATTTCTCTCCTTCAACCGTGTGGCCTCTGGGAGTGAAACTCAAGTTATCAGGTTTGGTGGCGAGCGCCTTTATCTGCTGAGTCATTTCATTGGCCCACGAGGCAACTTCTTGATCAGGGGTCACACATAGCATTGCCAGAGAAGCACAGCTGTCTTTCATGTGCCTCCAGATACAAAACCTTCAGAAGAAACTATTATCAAATGCAGGCTTCCTACTGAGCATGCACGCCATGACCAAAACTCGGGACTCTGGATGATGACTGTGTCTGTCTTTAGAAGAGAAAAGAGGCTTGTCCACTTTAAGGAAGTCATAATTGCTGGGGCAGGGTGGGGACGCACAGTGCTGGCTCTTGTACAAGGTGTTCATCCATCATCCTGTTGCTCCTGCAATCCCACGCAAAGGTAGGGAAGGGTGACTCAGCAAGGGAAAGTGGAGGCAGGTAGCTGTCCCAGGCTCACAGCAGACATCGACAGAATAAGAGACATGTCCACATTGTTAACTAAAGAAGCTTCTATTAGGGGTACCCAACCTATCACCTGTGGGCTGCATGTGGGGTGTTTATGCATTTGGCCCAGTCCAAAACTATAAACATGCAGAACAGGAGATTTTTGTGTATGCTTATAGCTATTTTCATGACACTTATTACACAATTCTCAAATGTGAGCTTGGCCAGTGACAACATCACCATTGTAGCAATAAGCCTACATGGTTGCTGATGAATCACCATCAGAACGCCTTAAGGGAACAAGAAATTTATTTTTTCTTATGATTGTCTGGTTACAGTTCCCAGTCCAGCTTGACTGGAGAGCTCACACCAACACCTGGGCCGAGGGAACTGGCCACGCCATCTCTACATAATGGCTGAGAAAGGGACGATTCTTACTTGCCAGACCGGCATGTCTGGCCAAGTGTACACAGGATGCTGAGTCTCTCAACCAGCTGTCTGTATTTTATTCCAGGGCCTAATCCCACCCACCATGGGCTGAGCCTTCCCCATCGGCTAGACAATCTCCTGCAGGTTTGCTCTGGGCTTAACTCAACCACTAATTCTCTACAAATGTGCCCGGAGCTCAAACCCTCAAATGTCAAGTTGATACCTGTGCCTAACTACGAGGACTATCATGTTTAAATGCTGAGGCTTCACATGCCTGTAAGAAAGAGAGGAAGGGAACAAAGGAGAGGCAGATTTTTTTTAAATGTCAGTGTTTGTTTGTTTGTTTGTTTGTTTGTTTGTTTGTTTGTTTGTTTGTTTGTTTGTTTGGAGACTGATTCTTACTATTTAGTCTAAGCTGACCTGCAGTTCCAGATCCTTCAACCTCAGCAAAAGGATTTCTGGAATTAGAGGCATGTTTACCACACTGGGCAGATAGCATTCTTTCTATCAGAATGACTAATACCCACGGATTTGGTAGGACATAAGATTTTGTAGTGTTGACTTGCACAACTAAAGCAATGCTTTGGATTTTGTAAAATGTTTTATAATTTTGAAGTAATTTCATATTCATTTTCTCATTTTATGTTTAAAGAACTCTGAGACAGGACAGGCAACACTGTATTACACTGATTTTAACAAAGGAAAAGCTGATGTAGAAAAGGCAATCTGTAGTGGGGCATCATTTAGAATCTCAGTTTTGGTCCTGTGTTGATGTTCTTCCCAGTGAAACTTTCAGAATCTGAAGCAAAGAACCTGTCTAGCATGCACGAAGCACTGGGTTTGATCCTTGCACTATGTAAAATGGGGAATAGTGGTCCTAGTCTGTAATCCCAGCCCACAGGAGGTGGGGGTAGGAGATCCAAAATCCAAAATCATCTTTGAAAACATTGCATAAGACCAAACTGGAGTGTTTTTCTGAAAAGAAAAACAAAAACAAAAAAGTCTTTTTAGGGCACTGAGATAGCTCAGCAGTTGCCATCCTGCTCGAAAACCTGACTAAGCCTTAAGATTTCCACTGTATGTTCTTATCTTTGAGTTCAATCCCCAGAGACCACATAGTGGAAGGAGAAAGCTGACTTCTGAAACTTGTCCTCTGACTCTCCCCGTGTACACTCACTCCTTCTCTCTCTCCCCCAAAAAGTCTTTCTACAACTACTTCTGACCCCCATCTTATCCTTTGAACCATGTTTGATTAATATCTGACATGTCCTGTGATAGAACTATAAGGAAGGAAAGAAGGAAGAAAGGAAGGAACAAGGGGATAGCAGGAGGGAGGAAGAAAGGGAGGGAGGGAAATTCAGAAACTCTGGGCTCTTTCTTTTATAACACAACAGACTGAATGCTTCAAGAAGTCACTGCCATGAAAGACAAAGAAAAGTGGAGTAAATTACAGATGAAAGAAAGTAAAGGTACTTCGTCACGGCCCTGACTACATAGGTCTGTGCTGACCTACAGAAGGGAGACGGATGCTCGCCTAAAAGGCAACAATGAGACATTTGTTACAATTTCAGTTTGGACTACACGTTATTATTAGGACTAAATTTTGTGTCATAGCTATGTGCTAAATTTTCTACATTTGATCATTGCATGAAGTCCACAGGGGAGACTATCCTGTTCTCAGGAAATAACAATGAAGTACTTAGGGATGAAAGAGTATAATAACCTCCGTAACTGATTCTGTAACCTACTGGCTCAGAAAGAAACAATGAGAATTTAAAAATATGTGGTAGCTGTTGGACATGCTGCAGAGAGAGGTGTGGCACACAAGGTCACGCAATACTCTTGTAAATTTGCTGAGGCCTGAAAGTTTTCCAAGACAAAAAGTGTAATAAAACAAGTAAGAAATCATATGTGATAAAGACATTCAGGTAGCCATATTACATACTTATTAAGTCATTTATTTGTTCTGCAGTGCTGGGGATAGATGCCAGAGACTTTCACATGCCAGGCAAGCACTCTGCCACTGAACCACATTTCAAATCTAAATAATAATAAATAAAATAATAATCTTGTTATTATTGCTATAACATTAATGTAATATTATTAACTTTTTTTTTTTTTTTGCTTCACTCTGTAATTTCCCTGGCTCTGTGCACTACAGCCAGAAGAGAGGTCACTACCATTTCAACTTTGTGTTTTTTTACATGGGATCTGGGATCCAAACTCAGAACCTTTTACTTATGAGATACAGTCTGAGCCATCTCTCTAGCCTCCTTTTAACAATTTTTAAAATAATATATTATTAATAATACATCATGTTGCTATTTTTTATTTACTATTACAATATACCATCTTCATGTCTATTGAGAGGTATGATAATTCACAGAGGTAGACTTGCTAAAATAAAAACAAAAAATGAATGTATGCCTTTCAACCCTGAAATAGGCTTTCAGATCAACTTTATAAATACACTTAGCACTTTTTGAATATTTTCAGCAGAATGTAAGGAAGTGATTTAACCTATTCCAGATGATTCTGCAGAACAGCTATTTACAGAGCAGTTTGGTGTGCTGAATTCCTACCTGTAGGTTCATTGTCTGATTTCCCCTATTTATTTTATTTTATTTTTTAAATTTATTTTTCTGCTCATACAAACGTAATAGGTACCCCTGTCCCCTCCCTCCCTCCACCCCTCCCTGGACCTCCCTGCTAATGCTATGGATGCTCTTAAGAATTTTTTAATATTTTATTATTTTTTTAA
This sequence comes from Typhlomys cinereus, assembly GCA_023101885.1. Taxonomy (NCBI): domain Eukaryota; kingdom Metazoa; phylum Chordata; class Mammalia; order Rodentia; family Platacanthomyidae; genus Typhlomys; species Typhlomys cinereus. Next base: position 426,129 of record JALPQD010000288.1, read on the forward strand.
TTAATTTAGTGTGTGTGTGTGTGTGTGTGTGTGTGTGTGTATGCACGCGCGCATGTGCATTGTGTGTTCCTGTGGAGAACCAAGTGATGACTTCGGGAACCATCTTGGATTGCTTCTACCTCCTTCTTGCTTTGCTCTGGGATTTCCCAGGCTCACCCACCAGGGCTGGAAGTGTAGGCCAATGCTGTTTCAGCCTGGCATTTTTTTACAGTGAGCTGGGATATGAACTCAGGACTGTCTGTTTTCGAGACATAGTCTTAACTCTGAGCCATCTCTTCAGCCCATGTTCTTAAGAATTTATGAAAGTTATGGCCACCATTGTAATGATGGCTGGAGTCCCAGTTCCACAGTAGTCTCGAATTGCCTTCAAAAGCACATGGTGTTTAGCAGTGCTTATGTTTTTACTGGAAGATGCTAAAATTCCATTAATTAATTTTTTTTTCAGTGACACTTTCATATGTGAAAACAATAAATTTAAGTCATTTTTATCCAGCATGTGTTTATGGGCTTGCCCATTATCTACTGAGCTAAGCCAGTCTACTAACAAATCATATTTAGTATCACAAGTTAACACAGCTTCAGAAAAAAAAATGGTCGAGGTCTTACAAAGGGTTTTTATAATCTCTTATGGTCCTGAGTAGCACAGAGAAGGGTTCAGAAGTGGTGAAAAGTAGAAGAGATGAAAATTGAATCATTTATACAACAAGCAAACACCTTTTTGCCATATTTTAGATATAACAAGGGTCCCCAGCAAACACATTCTGTCATTTTGTAGTCCTGATGTTGCAGGGGGATACTCTAGAAGTCTGTATTGTATCTGGCTTCTTTTGTTTAGTGTTGAAGATTGAAACCAGAGCACATGTAGAGGATTAACATAGAGTTTATTAGAGGAGAGAAAGAACGGAACTCACAGACTCTAGGTGTGGAGTGCCATAAGGGCAGGCACCGAAGATGGCTGCCAAGGTCAGGTATATTTACATCTTTAGATAAACCAGGGGGCGATGGCTTTTTTTCATTGGTTAGCTCACATCTGGGCCCAACCCAGTTATCTTGAGCTCACTTCAAGGTGGAACCTATCTGTAAAGGAGAACTAATCTCCATATCCTTTCATAAACTAAGGGTTGAGGGGGTGATCCCCTTATCTCTTGTTCAGGATTGGGATGGTCCTTCCCTAGCTGCAGGGGTGCTCCTACAGGGTAATCCCTGCAGTGGGAATGCCTTCCAGAATTTCCTAACTCTAAAACAGCCACACTTGGTAGCGACTGTTGCCCCTGGGGCTCACTACTGAATTGGTCTGTTAAACCCTTGGAATTTTGTCTATGAACCAAATGTGGTATATCACTGCAATTTTAATTTGCATGGCCTTAGTTAAAATATTCTCATTGTAAGTTTGTGGCCACTTGGATTTATTTTTCTCCAAACTCCGCGGCTTTTCATTTTTGCCTGCACAGCGTGTATAAGCGGCTCTGAGCTCTCAAGACCTCAGAGGAAGTTACTACAGGAAACAGAGAAAAGCACACCCTGTTCTGTGACCCCTTTCTGACTGCTGAAGAAGCCAACAGAACTCCAGGAAGTCCTTGTAGCCACTCAACCCAAGTGGACCAGCCTATTTCCTGGTTTACCCTCTTGACAAAGGGTCACCTCAGCTGATAAACCAAACTGGTTCGCTAAGCCCCTCTTCTGGAGAAACAGAGACGGCGTTCCCATTTTCAAGGGGTCTTCATTATCTGTCATTCCTTCAATTATGGATGGAGACAAATAGATTCACTTTAATGTGTTACATTGTCTTACATGCCTCTCTCAGGTCGACAAAGGAAAACATTATAAAACTTCAAAAAGTGGATTTTTGTACTGTTATGCAGTTTTGTAAATGGAATATGGCTTTATGACACACTGTAAAAATTGAACGGATTGAACATTTAAGTATTTATTACTCTACATTCAAAAGGGCTAGGGCTAGTTCAGCAGTTAACAGCATTTGCTCCACAATCCTGAGGACTAGAGTTTGGATCCTATTGCGCGCATGCACGCGCGCGCGCACACACACACACACACAGGTGGATGTCCCCACGAAAAGCCTGTCATCCCAGACCTGAAGAACACAGAGGCAGGAAGATCACTGGAGTTTACTGGCTCCCCAGCCTTGCTGAGACACAAGTCCTTGATTCATGAAGAGACCCCACCTTCAAGCAATAGTAAGCAATGCAAGGCACCCAACACCCTCTTCTGACTTCTGAATGTGCACAGATGCCTTCCCCCTCTCCCCCACACACTAACTCACTCACATACACACACACACAAATAAAATGGTCTTTACAAAACTCCCTACCTGGATGGAAAAATGGCTCAGGGGTTAAGACTCTGCCTCGAAAGCAGAAGGTCCTGAGTTCCAAGCCCAGGTCCCATATAAAAATGTCAGGTAGAAGTGGGCGGATCCTGGGAAATCCCAGAGCTAAACAAGAAGGAGGTAGAAGCAATCCAAGATGATTCCCTGAGTCAATCTTGATCCTCCACAGGAAAACACAGTGCCTTCTCTCTCTCTCTCTCTCTCTCTCTCACACACACACACACACACACACACTAAATAAATAAATAAATAAAATATTTAAAATAAAACCGAAACAAAAATCCCATCGGACTAACATATTTACAGAAGATTCAAAAGGGATCATCCTTTGTAATTATATTTTGTCATTGTTCTAATTACATTGCCCAACAAAATTAATGTTTAGTTAAGCTTTCTGGAGAGCCATGTGCTGTTTAACCCCAAGTTGAAACTGTATTAAACATCATAGATGCTTCTTTTCAGCTGATGAAGAGTCTTCTTATCCTCTAAAAAGCTTACGGCTAGGATATACTTGAGAGTTATCATATTGATTATCATTCCATAAATATCTATAAAATAATACATTACACCCCCTCGTCCACATATTTTTTTTCCGTTGTGGTTCTAATGCAGTGTAAGCCTCTCCATGTGGGCTCTGATCCAATAAAAGGGGCACAGAACGATCACCCAAACACTAAATATGTCATTTCCCATCAGGGCCGCTTCCTTCCTGTTCCTGGCAGTGGGAATCAGCCCAGGCTAATGTGAAAGTCTAATAACGAGACCATAAAAATGAACATGCATCGGTACAACGAGTTTCAAGTTCTCTTTTTATTATGCTAACCAGTAGAAGATGCCAGAAGGCTTCTGATGAGAGAAAGAACAGTGCGATGGTTAATCTTATGTGATAACTTGGCCCAGGTATGAATTCAGATAAATGGTCAAGCATTCTTCTCAATGTTTCCCTGAAGATTTTTTGAAGAAGATATTAATATTTAAAACATTTCATCTGAATAAATAGATAAGCCCTCCATAGTGTGGGGGAGTCACGACCCATCAGTTGAAGCTTTAATAGAAAAAGACTGACCTTCAAAGAGAAAATTTTGCAAGAAGATTACTTTTGAGCTTATATTGAAGCATCATCTCATCCCTGTGTCTGCAGGGAAGTGCCAGGCTACCCGGGAAGATCTTGGACTCATCTGTGTCTTCCACAACTGCAGGACAAATTCCTTAAAAATGAGTATCCCTTCCTCTGTCTCCTCTTTCCTCCCTTTCCTTCATTCTTTTTCTCTACCATACCTACTTCCTTCCTTCCTCCCTCCCTCCCTCCCTCCCTCCTTCCTTCCTTCCCTCCCTCCCTCCTTCCCTCCCTCCCTCCCTCCTTCTTTTCCTCCCTCCCTCCTTCCCTCCCTCCCTCCCTCCCTCCCTCCCTCCTTCCTTAAAAATGAGTATCCCTTCCTCTGTCTCCTCTTTCCCCCTTTCCTTCATTCTTTTTCTCTACCATACCTTCTTTCTTCCTCCCTCCCTCCCTCCCTCCTTCCTTCCCTCCCTCCCTCCTTCCCTCCCCTCCTTCCCTCCCTTCCTCCCCCCTCACTCTGTCCCTACTGATTCTATTACTAGAAAGTACTCTGATTAATACCATCATTACAAGGTTAGTATGCACTACCTGGAGGTGGGAAGTATGAGAGGTTAGAGAATGAACCCTCAAAGGGGAGAAGACTGGTTAAACTAATGTATCTTCCCTGAGGTGGATATGCACACAGACATCAGATAAGTTCTCGGCCCCGGGGCTGGAGAGGTGGCTCAGGGGTTAAGCTTCTGCCTTGCAGGCGGAAGGTCCTGAGTTCGGATCCTAGACCCCACGTATAGACGCCAGGCGGAAGAGGGGGCGGCCTGCGTTTCCCGTCCTGGTGGGGCGGAGCCTGTGAATCCTGGGGCAGAGTAAACAAGGAGGAGGTGGTCCATGGTGGTTCCCGAATTCGTCCGTGGTTCTACACACACACACATACATGCACACACACATACACATGCACAATTGAATAAATAATAAAAAAAAAAAGAATAAAAAAAAAAAAGTTCTCGGCCCCCCTGGTTATGATGCAAGTCTCTATACCCAGGTCAGCATATTTATCTGTCACAAACCCAGCACACAGCAAGAGGCAACTGCATGGGTGGTGGGGGTTCCTCTCACAACAGCCAGCCAGACCCATTCTGCTTCAGTTCTTGGATTTACTCCCCTCAGATCTGGTCCCAACCTCAGCACCTTGTGCCTTGACTTTGCCATTGCTCCCACCCTTTGATGACTGATTTCACGTCTTCAGATCAAATAGGTAGTTCACCAGGGATGTGCTTTGACATGGTTCTCAACTGTACCTATTCTTTGTTCGTTTGTTTGTTTGTTTGTTTGTTTGTTTGTTTGTTTTTGAGAAAGGGCTTCATGCAGCCCTTTCCTCAGCTAGTCTCAAACTCATCCTTGTAGCAAAGGATGACCTTGAGCTATTGATTCTCCTTCCCAGGAGTGCTGGAATTTCAGGTGACTAACCACTAAGTCTTGTGCATGTGGTGCTGGAGACTGAACCCAGGCAAGCACTCCATCAACTGAAGCCCAGCTTTACCTACTTGTGACATTTCTCCAAATGGATCTGGATTTCTAGTTCTATCCCCAGGCGTTAAGCGTTCATTAGGAAAAGTCTCACTTCATGTAGTCTCAGGAGGCTTTTGGGGGAGAGTGTCTGTCTGTTCACCCTGTCATAATACAAAAACATCATTTGTAAAGGTCTGAATCTATAAGAGAATGTTGCCAAAATATGATTTGTAAGACAGACAACTGAAATGAAAATATAAATGAAACTCACAATATATGAAGCTCAAAAATGACTAGTTTATTCCCACTTTCTGATGGGAAGACTGGGGCTCAGAATTTCTTCCAAAAGACCTGTCTGCAGTCCCCACAGCTGGGTTCTAAATTCATATTGGTTATCACATTCCAGAGATGACATTCTCAACCAGCATAGCCAACTATTTCCTAAGAGTCTCTGAAAATGGGGATATTGAAAAAGAAATAATACAATTATTATTGTATTGGAAGGGAATTTGGTACCTGTATGAAAAAAAGTGAGAGATGATTGTTACTAATTAACATGCATAAGACGTTAATGAGGACTAGGGAGATGACTAAGTGGTTAAAGATTTTGCCTCGAAAGCAAAAGGACCTGAGATCAGATCCTTAGATCCCATTTAAAAATGCCAGATAGGCGTGGTGGCCTGCCTGTAATTCTAGCCATGGAAGATAGAGCCTAGGTCCCCAGAGCAAGCTGGCTAGTCAGACTAGCCTGAATGGTGAGCTCTGAGTTTTACTAGACATCCAGGTTCACAACAGTAAGTTGGAAGAGTGATTGACGATGATTCTCTATATCACCTTTGGGTCTCTACTGGCACAGGCACCCAAATGCACACTTACATGGCATATATATGTACACCCACTTGCATGCAAACACACACGCAGACATGCATCCACACACACCCCATACACATATATATGAAAATAAAAAAGACATTAATTATAAAAGTGTCATTAGCAATAACTGGTAAGACTCTAAAATAAGTGTGTCCTTCCCAGTATGGAACACTCACTGATGATGGGTTTGGATTTCTTCTGAATCACATGATGTAAGGTGACCCAAGAGAGGGTGTTCATTTTCCCAAGGAGTTTGGCACAACAGTAGTCCCAGGAGGTTCTCCAGTTCAAAAGAACTCTATGACTGAATGAAGTTCGAAAATGTTGCATGTCATTGTAAATTCGCAATGCACTTTAGCATATGAATGATTTTGAGATACTCTGCAGTAGGACAGTTGGTGAACTGTCAGCCCCAAATGCCCCTAAGTTTACTCTCCCATAGAAACATTTTTGTATAACGCATTATTACTTTTTTAAGTTTTTGTGCCCTTTAAATACATAATGAGAAATATCATCTTTATAATATTTAAAGAAAGAAAAAAATAACTTTTTGTGACAGGATCTTGCTATGTAACCTTACCATACAGCTCAAAACTGGCCTGAAACTCAGAATCCTCCTGCCTTAGCCTCCCCAGTGTTGGAATTACAGACTTGTACCACCATTCCAAGAAGAGTAACACTTGTAATTATTATCGTCTGTGTTGCTTCTCATATGGGAGTGAAAATCTTTGCTTGTCCCATGGAGGCTTTCCGACTTGAGACAGACAAGGGGCCCCAGGGCACTGGGCAGGTGTTAAGCACTATTTACACCACTCTTGTTGCTAGTGATGTTCTACAAGTGTCTTGTAAGCGCTCTTTCGGACATTCATTTTCTTGTGGTAAGCCAAGATGTTGGGAATGGAGCACTATGACAAACAGCGACAGGCTCTTCCTGCTCAGCTGTCTTGAGGGAAAGGGCTGCCAGCCAGCCACACCAGCACTGTGCCAGCATGGCAGGGGCTTTGCCACAATCACACGAAGTATCAGCTGAGAGCCCTGCTTCCTGAAGGCACAGCTCCAACCAAGCTTGTTTGAAACAGTTGGAACGACACATTTTGGCATTCACGAGAGTCCATGAACCATTTAGGATGAACACCTCCTGGAAAGAATGCTATAACTGGTAAGAAGGCTGTGATTAGTCCAAAACGCAAGCTATAATGACTGTGATAGGCTCTAGATGCAAGTATGTAATTAGCCAAACAAATGACAGTGATTGTCCCAATATGCCATCCAAGCAGGCTAATTAGGTTTGTTCAAAGAATAGGCTAGTAATCGCTGTCCTGCATTACCTTCCCTTACATCCAATAAGGACTTCTCTGCCATGATTCTCCTTGCCTACTGTACCAGTCACTGTTCTCTGTTGCTGTGAGACAGCAGTCAGGGGAGAAAGAGAGATTTATTCAGCTTACAGTAGTTCCAGAGGGGAGATATAGTCCATTATGGTGGAAAAGGCATGGTTAACTGGCAGAAGCTGGAGGTGGCCTAAGTCACATTCATCAAGGAGTCTGAGAACTGCAAACTGCTCACTGCAAACTACAACAGCAGACTTCTCCCCGAAGTAGGGTGAAGCTAATCAACCTCAAGGCCCACCCCTTGTGACTGCTTTCTTCCTGCAAGGCTCCACCTTTTAAAGGTGCCATGACTTTCCCAAACAACTAAAGATGCAAACACATGAGCCTGTGGGAGACAGACTCACATTTCAAATAGTGGCACCTACTCTAGCTAGTGTGGACCGAGCTGGAAACTCCACCCACAGCTGACACAGGTATCCAGTCATCCTGGCAGTGACCACCCACAAGGAATGAGGTGCTGAACACTGGACAGAGACCCAGCGAGGAACGAAGCAGAGGCAGACCAGAACACAGCTGATAAACGTCAGGGGGGGCTCAGAAGAGTTGCCAAAGCTGTCTTTTAGGGTCTCAGACCACAGACTGATAGTTGCACCACGAAGGCCTGCGTGTGGACAGTGACACTTCAAGGCAAAGGGTCCTGATCCCCCAAGTGTGGGGACTTCAATAGTGCGCAATGCTCGCTGCTTTCCTGTGATCACTGCTGCCTCTCCCTCCTGTCAGGCAGAGAAATGAAGGCTACTAGAGGCCAGCATATGAAGAAGAGCTACGATTTATGCAGGTAGAGCAAGAGAATTCTCAGTCAGCTCACTGGCAGTACAATCCAGGTTGGGCTGGGCAGAATGGCTCCCACAAGAAGAGTGAAGAGAAGGCCGCTTTGCGTGACTGGAGAATACGCTATGACATTCAGGAGCTGTCATGGTTTGAAATGTGTCCCCACTGTCTCATGTGTTTGGCAAGGTCATGAGAAGTGGAGCCTTGCTGGAGGAAGGCAGTCACAAGGGGTGGGCTCTGAAGTGGATTAGTCCCACTCAACCTCGAGGAAAAGTTGCCTTTGCAGCTCTCAGCCTTGCAGATGGCAGTGACTTAGCCTCCTCCAGCTTCGGCCAGCCAGCCATGCTGCCTCTGCCATGAAAGACTGTATCTCCCCTCTGGAACCATAAGATGAGTAAATCTCTTTCTCCCTTAAGTTGCTTGATTTTGGGTGCTCTCTCACAGCAATAATTAAGAGTAACTGTTACACGAGCATATCTAAAAGTGGGCTTCAAGAAGTCAGAGGTCACAGAAATAGCTCAGGGGATAAGGCTCGTATATCTGACGACCTGAGTTTGATCCCCAGAAGCCCACGTGTGGTGGAAGGAGAAAAGTGGTTTCCTCTGACCTCCACCTTTGCACCATGGAATACATGTGAATTCTCTCTCTTTTACCCTTTCTTCGCTGTCTCCATTTCTCTAATTTCTCTCTCTTTCTCTCTCTCTCTCTCTCTCACACACACACACATAAAATAAAATTTAAAAAAATTCCAGTGACATGCATTACAGAATTAGGGAAATAAACTTAAAATTCACATGGAAACACAAAAGACGATGAGTAACTGAAGCAATCCTAAGTGAAAAGAACATGCTGGAAGTATCACAATACTTTATTTACCTCGCAAAAATCATACATGGATCAGAACATGGTACATGGTACTGGTACAAAAAAGAAACATGTGGACCAGTGGGATCCAACCAAAGACCTAGAAATCAGCACCTGGCTTTGACCATCTGAATTTTTTTAAATTAATATATTTTTTTCTAATTTTACAAGTATATTAAGTACTTAGCCCTGCTTCCTCCCATCCCCCTTCCCTCCCATCTCTCTCCTTCCCTTCATCAATCCATCCCACTCCCTCCCACCTTCCTACCTGGAATGTCCCATATCTTCTCTATGTGCATTGTCTAGACAAGGCCGCTTGTCCCTGACTTAGTGACTCAGGCCCCTAATCCCAGTGTTGGAGAAGCAGTTAAACTACCATGCAGGTCAGTCTGAACTACAAAGTGAATTCCAGACTGAACTAAGTGTGAGATTCTGTCTCTGGAAAAAGCAAAAACAAAACCAACAACACTAAAAACAAAAGCTGCTTAAAAAAGCATTCATTTTAACTGCAGTTGTGGTGATGAAATTATTAAGAAACAATAATTCTGGAGCTGCTTCACACAATTCAAATAAAAGTAATGGTGCTTTCCAACAAAGTAAAAGAATGATGGTTTTGGAATACAATTATTACACTATTTTCCTTTTTCTGTCTGCAGAATCCAATTTATTTATTTACTTATTTTTAGTCTTTGACACTTTCATACATAAATATAATGGCTTTATGTGTTTTCACCCTTTACGACCCAATCCCATCCCCCCACTCCTGTCCCACTTCATATTTTCTCCTCTCCAGCCAATCTTCTTCCTATTTTCATATCATTTTTGCATGTGTGATCCATGGAGTTTCATCTGGGATGTCTATTCTGGCAAGTGCCTGAGTGCTTGCTGGGCGCGGTTAACTTCCAGTTGGTTAATTGTTGAGTAGAGAAGCTCCCCTGCTCCTGTCAGGGAAGCCTAGTGTTTTTTAAGATCCTCCCTCATCCATGGTGAAATACTGATATTTTATCTACCACTTATTCATTTCTTACCTTTTGCTCTGCATCCCACTACATCCTGACTTCTGATCCAATGCTCTAATACATTTACAGAGGTCACTTATAATCTCCTAAAGCATTTTTAGTGTCACGCTAAGAGCTACTTTGTTGCTGTTAACATTTAAATAAATCTTTATTTATGAGAGAGACAGAGACAGAGAATACTCATGGCATACACATTGAAGATAACTTTTGGAAGTTATCCCTCCTTCCACCTTGCAGACTTCCAGGGATAAAACTCAAGATTGCCAGGTTTGCCATCAGGTGCCTTTCAGGTACTTGTCCTATCCCAACATCAAAGGTTTCAATGGAAAATTTTCAAACCTGAAATGAGTCAAAGAGTTGCACACACTATTTGTCCTATGGACATGCCTCTTGGTTTGATCAATTCCCATCTCAAAGCCGAGCATGTTTTATCTGCACTTCCTCTCTTCCTGGAATACTTTGACATGAATCCCAGACATTATGACATTCATCCTAAATATCATCAGTGTCTGTCTCTATGAAATAAGAACATAATTTTCTCTTTTACAGAACTAAGGATTAAACAGCCTTGTGCAATCCAGCGAGGCTTTCTGGCATTAAGCTACATCCTCAGACCAGAATACTTCTTTAAGAATCACAGCTTTAATATGTGTGACCAATTTAGGTTTCTTTTTTTCAATCAACTACCCTGCAGTATTTTATAACATTGGCATTTCTTTTCTCCTTCTTTGTCTTTGGAGTCAGGGATTTCTCCTGGTTCTTCCTTCATCATTCCCCCTTTCTCTGTATCAACTCTTCCTCTGCCTAACTTTAAACTGACTCTCTGTCCATTTCATTCTGTGTCCTCCTACTCTCTCTGTTCCAAACAGGGCTTCTTGAGCTGTAACATTCCTACAGATTATCTGGGGCTCTGATAAAGGATATCAAGTCAGATATGGACAGAGATTCTATCTTCTGGCATACTTGCAAGACTACAGCTAGGGCTGATAACAAATAGTAATTGCTGTTGTTGGGGCTCAGGAAATAAATCAACACAAAGCCCTCAGAAACAAAGTTTTTTCCTTTTACCATCTTCCTCTCCTCCCACACTCTCCCTCCATCAAGCCCTGGAAACTAGAATTGTTCTTTCCCCAAAGAAAGTTGTAGAAACCAGAATCTCTTGCCTACAAAGCCATCCATGAATCTTAAAAATACCACTTGAAATTTGCCATAAAGAAATTATATCCTAACTGTAAGGTTCTCTGGACCCCATCCCAATGAGCCACATAAGTAGAAACAAAAGTGGATGATTGGGATAACTGCCAGTCTGTCCTCATGAGGAGGAAAAACAGCATGGTAGAAAGAAAGTTAGAGAGTTTTATAGTTTTTGGGTTTGTGGGTGAGATGAAGGACAAAGAGGAGTGAGCTACTTCCTTATAAGGTGAATATTTTTGGTGCTTTTGTCAGGAAGTATATGGACAGACCCTGTCCCATGTCCATGAGGTACATGACTAAGGATCCTATGAGGGCCTGTTCTCAAGCAGGGGCTTGCCATTAGTGGTAAGGGATAAGACAGGGAAAACTCTATTACTAACGTTGATACTAGATCTTAAGACCTCCATTCCAGAGAGTTCTGCCCTATCCTGAAAGGAAGAAATGCTATACAGAGGTCAGGAAGAACCTAAAGAAAAAGGATCAATGGAGTTTTTACCATATCCATAGATCACTATCAGATCAAAGCATTTTACCCAATAAGGCTTCTCCACAATTATCTAGGCTTCATGAACTCAGGCCCAGAAAGAACTGGATGTCTACCCTGCTTCTTTTGTCTTCACTTTTAGGCCTCCTGTATCATGCAAGACTGTGCTAAAATAAATTCATTGTGCATCCTCTGCTATCAATCTCTGTTGCTAGTTTATTTCAGCAGACTTGACTATCAAACTTCCAGGGCATGAATTATTCCAAAATTTGGCAACACTTAGGTTGTTTCATAGTTTCTGAGAGTTAGGACTCTAGGAGCAAATGGTCTAGCAAGAGATGAGACTGTAACCAAGATGCAGGTAGAAGCTTTGATCACCTGAAGGCTGTGTATATGTGTGCATATGTGAAAGTGAGTGTGTGTGTGTGTGTGTGTGTGTGTGTGTGTGTGTGTGTGTGTGTGTAACTTTTTAAAATAACTTTATGGGGCTAGAGAGCTCAAAGGCTAAGCCTCTACTCCACAAGCAAAAGATTCTGAGTTTGGAACCCAGATTCCATGTAAAAACTCCAGGCAGAAATGGTGGCAGCCTGTAGTTCCAGCTATCTTGATGGATGTACATTAGTCCACCTCTGAATTCTGCTAGCCAGCTGTGCTTTTTCTGCCGTAATGGACTGTATCTCCTATCTGGAACTGAATAAATGTCCCTTTCTCCCTCTAAGATTGAGTCTTGTCTCACAGCAATAAAGAAGGGTAACTGGTACAGAAATCGTTACCATAAGTGGGGTGTTGCTGTGTGAGACTGAAAATCTGCTACCAGAAAGTGCTGATAGAAATTGGTACAAAGAAGTAGAGAAGTGTGGACTTAGCTACAGTGTGGCTAGTGTGCCTTTGGAATTGTTTGTTGGGAGAAATATGGAGAACTTTGGGACTTTGAACTGGGTAAGCCTTTGTTTCTTGGAAACAGAATCCAAAGGGCCATTCTTTTTTTTAAAATTTTTTTTATTTATTCAATTGTGTGTGTATGCATGTGTGTGTGTGTGTGTGTGTGTGTGTGTGTGTGTGTGTAGAACCACGGACAAATTCGGGAACCACCATGAACGCCTCCACCTCCTTGTTTACTCTTCCCCAGGATTCACAGGCTCCGCAAAGGGCCATTCTTGTGAGAGCTTGGAAGAAAGTAATGTTATGAGAGATGCAGACAGTGGAAGCCCAGCTTGTGATGGTTCAGAGAGGAGTAGAGAGTCTGTTGAAAACTTGATGAGTGGCAAATGGAGCCATGCATTGGCAGAGAGTTTAGCGAAGTTTCGTCCTCATCCTAAAGCTTATCTGAAGTTAAATTTGAGTGTTTGGTGGAAGAAGTTTCAAGGCAATGCAATTTTGACAATGTGGCATAACTACTTTTTAGGGTTCTTATTCAGAGTTATGAAGAAAAAGCAATCAAAAGAAAAAATAATCAGGCAGAAAGACAAAAACTGTGATGTTTGATAAAAATTGTGAGAGCAAGTTTAAAGAGAACGCAGACAGTAAAATCGCAGCCATTGCTAAACAGGTTAGTTCCATTCGTGAATCAAAGCCTCTTCTTTATTTGGAAAATAGGAGAGGCTGCATCTTGAGGGCAAGATCCTCAGGAAAGGCTCCCACCTATAAAAAATGCAAATCCTTTTGGAAGGAATGAGCTAAAAGTAGAATTCCAAAGGAAAGGTCTATTACTCCTCTGAAGCAACTGCCCAAGAGAAATAGAGATTCTTCCTAGCATCAATACAGAGAAGCTGAACCAGGGATCAATTTCCACATGGTGGTTTTATAGCAAAACTTGGCAAAGTCATCCACATGATTCTGGTTTTAGAGGTATCAAAGATACAAGAGGAAGAATGTGATGGATTCCTCCTCCAAGATTTCAGAGAAGGCTGAAGCCAGGAAATGTGAAACAGGATTAGAAAGTCTGCCCAGAGGTCCAAGGAGGGCATTTTGCACTGTGGAGTTAAAGCCTGGTTTGTCATTGAGAAGAGAAGAATTAAAGATGCCAGAGCCAACATGGGACATCTATCAAGGAAAACTGTATACTCTGGGAAGAGGCAGGTCAAGAGAGTGATGTGTTCTACAGGCAGTTTACTGGAGGGATGGAACTGAAGACTTTTAGAGCCAAGATAATTTCTGTGTTGGATATGGAACTGCAGGATTTGGAGTGTGTCTTTTTGGAATGGGAATGTTTATTCTGTGCCATTGTATTTTGGAAGTATGTCTTTTGATTTTTCAGGCGGCTTTGGACCTTGAACCTTTGGACTGTTTGGGGACTATTGATATACTCTATGGGACTTTTAAAGTTGGACTGAGTATGGCTTGCAAATGAGATGGCATTAAACCCATGGGGGCAGGGGCGAAGTATAGTGGTTTGAAATATGAGTTGTCACCTACAGGCTCTTGCATTTGAATCTTTAGTGCTCAGGAAGGACATAGTAGAGCCTTGCTGGAGGAAGGCAGTCACAGAGGGTGAGCCTTGAGATTGATTAATCCCACTCTAGTTCTGGAAGAGGTCTGATCTTGCAGTTGGCAGTTCTTCCACTGTCAGTCCCCTTGATGGATGTGACTTAGGCCACCTCCAGCTTCTGCCAGCTAGCCATGCCTTTTCTGCCATAATGGACTGTAGCTCCCCTCTGGAACTGCAAGCTGAATGCATCTCCCTTTCTCCCTCTAAGTGTGAGTTTGAGTCTTGTCTCATAGCAACAGAGAAGAGTAACCTATTCATGGTCTTCCTTCGCATATGGCCTGGCCAATATCTAAGGCTGGTATTCACTGTTCTACAGGAGCAGATGAGCTAGCATCTTAACTGGGTCCTTTGTTTGCAGTGGAAGCTTAAAGGAAAAAGCGAGTATCAAGCAAGAAAAACAAATCCAATGCAAGTCTCCAACCCAAAGGGACAAAGGGCAAAAGATTCAAGCAGCAATCAGGAGGTAGACTCAGGTCCAGCCCTGAGATCCAGTTTGACTCTCTGGGATCATTTCTGACATATTTTCTACTTCACCTAATTTTTGTGAGACAATTAGGTTTAAAAATCTTTAAGTTTCATTACATTTGCATGTCTAATATAAAAGAATGTAACATTACTAGATACTTATTTTAATTTTGAGTAATGATTTTTAAAAATAATGTCAAAGGTTGACAATGTAGCTCAGAGATAGGAAACTTGTCCTGAGTTTATTTCCTAACATTACAGAAAAGAAGATTTTTGTTTTGTTTTGTTTTCATTCTAGCTGTATGAAATCCTTAAAAACACACAAAGCAATGGTATGGTGCACAATAGAAAGATTAGTAGTGCAAAAGGTTGGGAGAGGGAATATGAATTCATAGAACACAGAAGATGTTAAGGGCAATGGAATTTTTCTATCTGATATTAAAATGGAGGATACATGTCATAACATCTTTGCAATAAGCCATAGATGCACAATAGCAATCATGAAACACAGCATAAACTGTGGGTGTTAGATGATGGCTATGCAAGGTAGGTCTGTCAATTGTAACTAATGTGCAACTTTAGTACAAGGAGTTCATCATAGGGAAGACTGCCCATAAGTAGGGGCTGAGAGTTAATGAAAACTCAGCACTTTCTACTCAACTTTGCTGTGAACCTAAATCCAATGTAAAAAGTATGGTCTTTATATTTCTTTTCTTACAAAGTAATTCCTCTTTTAAAAATTCCATTAGGAAAAAAATTCAAAACTGTAAGAGGAAAAAGGTGAGAATGAATCCATCAAGCTAGTTTTTAATCCTTATCAAAAAGCAAGCAACTAATCTTGTTAATCTATACATCTACTCACTTCTATACACCTCCTGCACTGGGTCACTTCAAAGGAAACCTGCTAGTTTTTCCTTTTTTTTTAAATCAGACCATTTCATCAGGGCAGGTTCATTTTAAGATACCGAGACAGATTAGAAATAGACATTAGGTAGAGACTCCTTACAGCTGTCTTAGAAGTTCTATCTCTTTTCCTCATCATGTAGTGATGGTCAAAAAAAAGGAGCTTCAAGGAGCATGTGACTCATGCCTGTAAGTCCCATCACCTAGGAGTGTAAGTCAGGAAGATTAAAAACTGGAAACCTGCTTGAGATACACGGCAAAACGCTATGTCCTAAAAATAAATAAATAAATAAAATAAAAGCCATCTAAACTAAACATGTCAATTATTTGAAATTACATATTCTATTTGTATATTTCTCTTATAATGTCTAAATGTGTTGGAATGATAAATCCCTAAACCCCAGAATCTCCCACTTTCCCAGTCTCCAAATTTAATTTTATACATATCTTCTAAGTGAAATATGCTTGAAAAAGTTGAAAATATCATGTTCTTTGTACTGACAAAGTAAAACACTTCATAAGAAAGTTGGCCTGGGGAGATAACTTGGGTTAAAGCCTTTCCCATGTGAGCAAAAGGACCCGCGTTCAATGCCCCAGATCATACATTAGAATGCAGGGTGGGGCTGGAAATGTCTAAGGAGTTAAGACTCTGTCTTGCAAGTAGAAGGTCCTGAGTTCAGATCCCAGGTCCCACGTAAAAAATGCCAGGCCAAAACAGTGGCAGCCTACACTTCCGGTCCTGGTAGGTGGAGCCTGGGAAATCCCAGTGCAAAGCAAGGAGGTAGAAGAAATCCAGGATGATTCCTGACGTTACCCTTTGTCTTCCACAAGGATACATACACAATGTTCTCTCTCTCTCTCTCTCTCTCTCTCACACACACACACACACAGTAAATTTAAAAAAATTAAAAAAAAAGAATTCTGGGTGGAAATTACATCAGCCTGCACTTCTGATCCTGGAAGACTGAGCCTGGGGACCTCAAGACAAAACAATAAGAAGGTAGACAATATCAGGAGGATTCCTGATGTCACCCTTGGGCCTCCATGAGCATACCACACTCATGTGGTATCGTACGCCCTCCCCCCACATAAACAAAACTAAATAAAAGATAGAAAAGAAAAATGTACATTAGGGGTAGTATCTATAACTCTTTAACAAGCTTCAAGAGAGAACGAACACTTAGCACTCATCCTAGAAATCTTCTACAAGAGAGGTAGAGGATCTCAACACCCCAGCAGGATGGAGCCTAGGCCAGGAGAAGAGCAGTGAAGTGGCCAGCAAAGGCTAGCCATAATGCAGACTGCTGACAACCCGTTAATGCTCTCCCAGAATCAGGCGGTCCTAATCTCTCCCCATCGTAAGGCTTTGGGAACCTTGCAGAAGAGGGGGCAGTAAAACTAAGAACCTGAAGATGGGAAGATCCACTGTTAGACAAGACATTCTATTCAAAACAAGGATGCTACATCTAGGAACTCACTGCAATTAGACTTGTCCTCGCCAGACCTGCATAATGACTGACATACCAACATGTCCCCATAGTCTATGAGGAACTGAAGAGAGCTAAGAACACACAGGGGAAACCTTAGGGACTAGAGCTGGATGGGTGAAGGGAAATGCCCTTCTCAGTAGGATGTCCTGAGAAGGGGCAACTTTGTATGCCATAAGATGCTGAACCCACACAAGAGTAGACAAGCCAGAAGGAACCCTGGGGTCCTCAGAAGCAGCCAGGTAGGAGGGTGGGAGGAAGTGGAGTGGATTAATGAGGGGAAAGGAAGGAAGTGGGAGGGAGGATAGATGGAGGGAAACAGGGATTAATACTCAATATGCTTCTAAAATTAAAAAAGAAAAAGAGAGAGAGAGAGAAAGAGAGAGAGAGAGAGAGGCTGGATAGGTAGCTCAGGATTTAAGCCTCTGTCTTGCAGGCAGAAGGTCCTGAGTTGGGATCCTAGACCCCACGTATAGACGCCAGGTGGAAGTGGGGGCGTGGCCTGCGTTTCTAGTTCTGGTAGGGCGGAGCCTGTGAATCCCCGGGCAGAGTAAACAAGGAGGAGGTGGAGGCGGTTCATGGGGGTTCCCGAATTCTTCCGTAGTTCTACACACACACACACACACACACACACACACACACACACACACGCACAACTGAATAAAAGAGAAAGAGAGAGAAAGAAGAAGAAGAGAAAGAAAGAAAAAACTAAGACCCGTGCTTTTATGACATACTCTTGAGTGCCCGACGATCTTTAACTGGGCAGGGTTCTCATTACTCATCGAGCAAGCTATTCCGAGGCTTGGTTGAGCAGCAGTCCTGGAATGCTGAAGCTAGTGCCCCGAGCCTGTTCCAGCCCTCTCCAAGAGATCATGTGATAGACTCAGGCATGCTCATAGCATCTCTGCATAAATAAAGGCGGGGCCGGAGGCCCTTTGGTAAATATTATTGAAGATCATATTGCAATAAATATAATTAATATTGTGCTTATCACCACTAAGAAGACTCCATGAACACCACAAAAAGGTGATTCAAAAGACACGATGTCCAAAAGATAAAGAACATAAGAGATGAAAAAAACACAAAAGAAAATAGAATAAGAAGTGAGGGCTGGAGAGAAGGAGCAGAAGGTCCTGAGTTCTGATCCCAGTAACCATGTAAGAACACCAGGCAGAAACATCTGTGGCCTGCACTTCCAGCTCTGCTAGGCCGAGCCTAGGAAATCCCAGAGCAAAGCAAGAAGGACATTGAAGCAATCCAGGATGATTCCCAAAGTCACTCTTGGTCCTCCACAGGGATACACAGTGCCCTCTGATACACACACACACACACACACAAAATTTTATATATATATATATATATATATTAAAAAAAGAAGTGAGTCGATGAATAATCAACAGGATTCTGGATGCACAAAAGCAGGTATATGAATAATAACTGACCCATCAGAACAGAGAAAGTTAAAGCAGAATTGTCACTGGGGAAAATAAATAGATATTTCAGAGCAGTAAAGTGGCTCAGCAGGTGTGCAAACCTGGCCACCTGAGTTCAATCCCTGGAGCCCACATGTGGAAGGAGAGAATCAGCATCTCTCCAGAAGTTGTCCTCTAATCTTTATATATCTGCGTAGCACACCTGCTCTCCTTCTCCCTCTCCTCTCTCTAGTAAATGGAGATAGGATCATCTGGCCTGGTCTCCTCACATGCCACAGATGAGGAAGGGAAGAGAGACCAAACCACAGGCCAGGCTGTACCCTTCAAAGGCTCTGTCCTACAAACTACATTCTCCTCCCAGGCCCCACCTCAGAAAGCTTCCACACACACCCTAAAATATCACCACTTGCTGGGAAGTCATGCAGTGGGGTGAGATTTCTGATTCAAAACTACATCGTTTGTAAAGGAGTTAGTTGCCACTGAGCTGGAAATCTTCTATCTCAAAAGTGAGCCTGTCAACCTCCAGTGGTTTCTAGAACATCCAGAGCCTGACTTCCGGACTAACAGAAAGTGTCTCCAAAGGCAGAAATTTCTGAATCAAGACGCTGAGAAGCCTCCGCATGCTGACACAATGATGAAGTCTGCAGGGAGCAAGGATGGCCAGGCCCGGGGATATTTTGGGAAGCAGTGCTGTTGCTGGCTGAGCTCTAGAAAAGGCTGTGAATGTCCCAAGCTTTCTTTATTCTTTTTCACTTTGTTGTCACTGTTTTATTTTGGTTTGGTTTTATTTTCTATGACACTGGGAGAACTGTGCTCTATTTCCCAGACTAGCCTTGAATTCACTCTGTACTCTGTCTGGGCCTCCAAACTCACAGCAATCCTCCTGCCTCAGCATCCAGAAGGCTGGGATCACCATACCTGGGTTTGTTCTGGGATTTCTTAAACCTTTCAATAAACTTCCAGAAACCTTTCTCCTATTTCAACCAGACGAAAGACCATCTGTTGTTCACAACTAAAAATTATGACAAATACCACACAGTAGAAAATGGACTACTGGGGCTGGAGAGTTGGCTCAGGGGTTAAGCCTCTGCCTTGCAGGCAGAAAGTCCTGAGTTCCGATCCTAGACCCCAATAGACGCTGGGCGGAAGCGGGGGCGGTCTGCGTTTCTGGTCCTGGTAGGGCGGAGCTTGTGAATCCCGGGGCAGAGTAAACAAGGAGGAGGTGGAGGCGGTCTGTGGTGGTTCCCGAATTCGCCCGTGGTCGAATGCACACACACACGCACACATACACACACGCGCACACACGCACAATTGAATAAATACTAATTAAAAAAAAAAAAGAAAATGGACTACTAACCAAGAAGCAAAATAATGTGCTCTCATACAAAGTGCTATTTAGGTAGTAAGTATACTTACTGTCAAGTGAAAGAAGAGAATATGTAGACAGTTTGGTGGCACTCAAAATAAATTAAAAATGTAAGGACTTTTTGATTTGCTGAAATAAACTAACCCTGTGGCTGCCAAAATACTACCACATTTGCTGAGTCATAGTAGATCTAGGCATGGTGGAGCACATCTGTAATCTCAGCATCTGAAATGCAGAGGTAGGAGATTTAGAATTTTAAGGCCATCCTTAGCATGTGGCAGTCAGTGTAAGAGAGCTCTAAATTCCACAGTGAGAATCTGGTCTGAAGATCAAAAATAATGTATATGACTAAACATTTATTTTAAACACAAAAGGGTCAACAATTTGACCCCAGGTAAACCACAATGGGAACTGTTATAGCCAGGTTAAAAAAATAGCCATCAACCTGCTAAATTTGACAGGAAAAATACCAGCTGACCGCGTCATACACCTGCCCCCACCTTACTGCAATTCTGGGAAAAACAATTAGAGTTGGATCTCTCGGAAGCATTCTTGTGATCATGGTTTAATCAGTCGTGGTTTAATCAAACACCCAATGTTCAGGAAGTCCCACTTATGCATAATTGGTAAAGTCTGGCTTCTGTGAAAATTGCCTGTATGCTTGTTTCCTTTCTCTTGCTTAAAGATGCCATGTTTTGGAATCTCGGCTCTCTGGTGTGTGCTTGCTGATCAGTTTCAATAAAACCTCTCCATTGGGTAAAGTTTCTATTGTCAGAGTGACCCCAGACCTATAACAAGAGGACAGCTTGCAGGAGTGGTCCTTTCCTTCCTCCATATAGATTCTGAGGATGGAACTTAAGTGCATTTACCTCCTGAGCCATCTCTACCAGTGAAAGTTTTATACTATGTTGTAGAACCCAGAACCTGAAAAAGAAAATAGCCACTCAACTAATTGTTAATAAGTAACTAACTTCATCAAATCTGATTTAATCTTGGCCTGGGGCAAAATCAAAGCAATCATCATAGTGATAATGAAACCAAAATCCCTGAGTTTCTAAGCTCCTTTCATCTCACAAGCAGGTGGATGTGTGGGCTTGGGTTCCTGGGCTAGATAAGGGTTATTAAGATTGGCTTGGGGGCAGTCTGAAGATCAGATGGTAGCTAGAGACAACAGGAATGCTACCTACCATTTTTCCTTTTTTGTTTTTTCTGTCCACTCTTTACTTTTGAATCACAAGACGGAAAGAGAAATTTTTTAAAAGCGGATAAGCATGTTGAAATGAGTTAAGATTTGTTCTTAACTTCCTTGAAAGAGTGTGTTTGCACTGACTGGTTTTCACAATAGCAAGTGGGAAAACAGGAATAGTTCCTTGGAGAGATAACATCTCACCACTTGATTAAAAGAGTACCTACCTTTCCTCTACTTAGCTGAGTAGGCATTCTGTAATGATACCTGAATGAAATTGCTAATGTGGATATAACAAGTCTGAAGTGCTGGGGTAAACAGAAAGAATTTGATATGTTATAAATTTCACACAACCCAATGAGGTCCACAGTATTTTTTATTAATTTTTACAGATGAAGAGATTGGCTTTTAGAGATGAAGTAGTTTGCCTAGAGCTATGTATATGGGAGCTAAAACAGAATTAGAAGCCAGGACTGTCTGCTGGGAATTGCCATGCTTCACCACGGTCAGCTGCTAGTACTAGCCGCCCAAAACTTGAAACTGGCAACTTGCCAAGCCACATCTCCCTACCTCTGGCCTGCTCGTCCCTCTCCCTGACTCTTCTACACTACCTCTTCCACATTGGCAATGATTCTTGGCAAGCTTAGAACCTCTGAAATGTTTGACTGTCTTGATGATTGGTAGGCTGAGGTTGGAAAATAGACACGTTTCTTTTCTAAGTATATATGCTTAGAGCAGAATTTTAAATAAGCCAAGAGGAACTTAAAAACTTAAAGTTATACTTTAAATAAGGTATTTGGTTATAAAACAATGATAGTGTGTGTATCTGGTACTTTAATCTGGAAAAAATATAATTTTTTTGTATTCATTGTGGATTAAGGAAAAAAAAAAAAAACTGCCGTGAAGAACATTCCAGAACTGAGAAATCAGAAATAAGAGAATTTAAAAAAAGGTGAAAAAAAGTGTAATGGGAGAAAATTCAAGTATATATGAAAAAAAGCCAAGAAAGCTACTTTTGAAAGTCTGTGTATAAAACAAATTTGAGGAGGATAGCTATCTAAAGAGTGAAGTGCATTATGCTATATAAACAAGTTAATAAGGTAGCGTGTTGCATGCAGCATCTGGACAAGAAGGCCATTAGTAAGAGACTGGAGTGTGGAACTGGTCCCTCATTAGGGAGTCTTCACAACAATGGTCCAGGATTGCCAAACTGCTAGCCAAGGAATGCTGGTAGCAAGATACCACAGAGTTGCAACTCTAATTGGGACTCTCTGACCTGGATCTGCCTGATTTGCATGGCCCCTATTTGCAAGGCAGAGATTGCATAACTGGAATTTGCATGCACAGCGGCTCATTCGAACCTCTGAGAATTGGACATCACCAATCTTGAGTGTATTCCTCTGCACAACACTAATTACATGTGGGAAGCGGAACACTAAGGAACTCATGAAGCCATGAAAGTGCTTCTCCCAGAGACACTGCTCCCAGTGCCTTCTGTGTAGGCAGCACTCCTTCTATCCAGTCTTCTGCTTTCTTGCATCATATTCTGTACAAACACTTCTTAACATTCTAGCTTAAGAGGCAAGCTTACTCCGAAAGTTCAGTGATGTTGGGCTGAGTCAAATAGATAGGTTACTGGGAAAAGGAGAGATCTGAGTTCTAAGGATTCTTCGCAGGGAAAACCAGTGAGTTGAAGGTATGTCATAATTTACTAAGTTATCCTTGTAAGTCATGAGAAATTGTGAACTTTTTTGTGCAGATGTCACAGTAGTGAGAATGACTGCATGAGGAGCCCAAAGTTTTTGCATTTCAGTGTATGTGGTGGTCAATATTGATTTCTATACATCTTCTAGAATCACCTAGGAGACAAATCTTCTGGGCATGTCTATGACAGAGTTTCTCGACTGATTTGAGGTTGGAAGACTCACCCTAACTGTGGGCAGTACTATTCGATGAGCTGGATGCTGGTGGAGGACTGAATAAAAAGGAGAAGCAAGCTGAGCACCAGCATTCGTCTCTTCTACTTACTGAGTGCAGATGCCCTGTAATTGGTTGTCACCTGCTCCTGCCGCCATGGCTTCCCTGCCACAATGAATGCTGAACGGCACCCTTAAACTGAGTCAAACACGGTCTTCCCTGAGGTGCTTTTGTTATTTATTTTGGCACAGCAGCCACAAAAAAGCAATATAGCTTTTCTAAATTTTCTAAATATTCTTAAAATATGAACCAAATGGATAAGACTGCTGAATATTATGCCAGGAACTGATATTTTTAAATACTACTTTTTCATAATGAAATGAAAACAAACTCTGCCAAACACATATTAAACTCATTACAAGTTAGTAGGCATATTCCTATTTTACAAGCCAATTGGGTTTTTCCGCACACTGTGCTAATTGAGATAAAGGGCAGTTGAGAATGTGGATTGCTTCCTAAGGCCAGGGGCCAGGCTTGTTTTGTTCCCAGGAAGCTATAAATTGTAGTAGTTCTTCTTACTTGGATGATATCAAGACCTTCTGTGAATGCCTGAAGCTGTGGATGGAGCCAAGCCCTGTAAATTCCATGTTTTATTCTACAGAGCCCTGGGGCATTGCCAGTAAAGTTCCACAGTAATCTGTCTTACTGTTTATATCTCCTTTTATCACTCCTTTTTGAGCTTTGAAGCTATTTATTATTATTAAGCGCTGAATTTTGAATTCATGCCACACCGCTGGCTATAGTTCCAGCCTGAGACCATTATTAAGGAAAAAGAATCACTTGTACACTGTACACAAGTTGTGCCTTATCACAACTGTCAGTCTAGACATGAAGTTAGGTAGCTAACAAGTAGGTAGCATATACCAGGTAAGATAAAAGGCTGACTCACATCTCAGGTGACACAGAGTAGGCGAATGCAAGACTTATTCATTACTCAGAATGAAGTACAGTTCAAACTTCAAAATTGTTTCATTTTTCTTCTAGAATCATCTTTTAAATATTGTCATGCTGCTGTTGACCTCGGGTCACTGAAACTCCAGAAAGTGAATCCAACAGGAATGGCTGCCGGGTAAGAGGTTTTGCTTCAACACGACAATGCTGGGTTTCATTCTGCTACTTTCTAGGAATGTGACCCTAAACAAGTTATTCGACCTCATTTTGGTAAATTCCTCATGTGCCAAGGAGTGATGATTTATGTTAGGGATCTGGCTAGACCACTCCCAGTTTCCCTGATAACGCTGGAGTCTCAGCCATTACCCTTAGGTTAACTCAGCTGGGTCAATCGCCTGGTCACACCCGCTCTGGGAGACCCACTCACTTAGCCATGTGCCAAAGAGATGAGAGGGTCTGTCTTTCCCCCTCAAAAGTCATCTCTCATCCCTCCCACTCCCCACCTTTTCTCTCTCAGAGGGACATAGCACAGGGAGGCAGGGCCTTTGAACAAAATCCCAAGATGATTTTCATGAGCAACATGCTCTTTGAGTTTCAAAGAGCAAAACTCTGTCTATCTTGTGGTCCTCATCTAAACTTCTAAAAGTTAAATGTTCTCTTAGCAGTGTGTGTGTGGGGGGGGGGCTTTTTGCTGTTCCTCCGAGGACCCCTTTTAACTTCCAACACATGGCTCCTCTGCCTATCTTTTTTTTTTGTTGTTGTTGTTCAATTGTGCGCGTTTATGTGTGTGTCTGCGTGTATGCATATATGTGTGTGTAGAACCACGGACGAATTCGGGAACCACCATGGACGCCTCCACCTCCTCCTTGTTTACTCTGCTCTGGGATTCACAGGCTCCGCCCTACCAGGACCAGAAACGCAGGCCGCTCCCGCTTCCGCCCAGCGTCTATACGTGGGGTCTAGGATCCGAACTCAGGACCTTCCGCCTGCAAGGCAGAGGCTTAACCCCTGAGCCACCTCTCCAGCCCATCCTCTGCCTATCTTTAAGCTGACTCTGCATGGGTTTTCCAACTGCTTGGATTCCCAGAGTTCACGGTCCTAATGTCTTCTGTTCAAAAATAAATGTAAATATCCTCAGTTCCTATCCTGCCTAATAATTTTTTTTACTTTGAGGGGAAAACAAGCCAAAACACACTTATACATCAGTTATTGAGGTACCCGTTAAAGGTGTTTGGAGGAGTAAAGGAATGCTATGTAAATTGCTGGGAACAGGGCGGCCCAATAACCACAGCTAGTCATCTTCACAGTAGAATCTCTAACTGGGCTCAAGGTAAATATTTGTTTGCTGAATAAATGAGCAACAAGTCACAGTGTTTGTTCCTCTTTTAGGTTTATTTACGATGTCATGGCTTGAATGTGAGCTGTCCCCCACAGGCTCATGCGGGTTGCATTCTTGGCTGTGGTTAATGTTTGGGAAGGCCAGGGCATCTTTAGGAGATGGAGCTGGGCTTTGAGGTTTGGTGTCGCAGCCCTGCTTTCACGGTTGACTCTTGCTGTCTTGTTTCCATGATGGCGGCAGTGACCTAAACTGGCTGCCTCCAGCTTCTGTCGCCCACCACACCTTTTCTTCCATAATGGGACTATATCTTCCCTCTGAAACTGGAAGACAAATAAATCCTTTATCCTCTTAAGTTGTACATGAGTGTTATGTCACAACGGCAAAGAAAAATAAGCTGCAATGCATGGGAATATACTATTTAGTGATTCCACAGTGCTGATATGTAATAGGTGTTCTTGTCAGATGACATCATGGTGTTTGAGCTCTCAAAGTAAAAGATGCCTGAATTAGGAAAATTATATGCCAGCACACATATTTTATCCGTTTCGATCACTAGCACATTTGTTTCTAGTCAAATATCTTTAATAATTCTATACATATAAAGAGGATCAAAATTAATAGAGTACTATGACATATTAAAAAGTGAGCAACCCAGTAATGAATTGGTTATAAAGACAGACCAGATAGTTAAGATGAGAGAAGCTTGGAATAAAGACTTCTAATAGCTATTTGCCTTGGTTGAATAAATACAAAAATAATAGAATTGGTCCTAACGTTCAATTAGATAGATTTTGCCAGGTAATGCTCAAATTCACTGTGAGACCAGGTTGTCATGAGTCACCCAGACTCAAATAACAACATTTGGCATGCTTTAGCAGAATTCTATACACTGAAAGAGCTTATCACAATGAAAACTCAGGTCTAAGTTTGAAGCAGACTGAGGTTTTGGTGAGAACAAAATTCAGACTCACATAACCTTTTTGCTACATTTCTCACTGTGAACAAGGGTCCCTCTTTGGCATGTGTATGTGTACAAGGAATGCATGAATGTATATATGTTCACATGTGTGTGGATGCACATGTATGTATGGGTGTCTTCTTCCATCACTCTCCATTTTAATTATTAAGGCAGTTAATCTTGAAATATTATTAAATGAAATATTTACTTGAAATCAAGTAAGATAAATTCCTCAGCCGAATCCAGAGCTTGTCAGTTGGATATGCCTGCTAGCCAGCTTGCCCCAGAAATCGCTTGTCTTTGCCTCTTGAGTACTGGAATTGCAGGCAGCTGCCATGTCTGCCTGGCTTTTACATGGGTTCTAGGGGTCTGAATTCTGGGCCTCATGCTCCTGGGGCCAAGTGCCTTATCCACTGAGCCAGCTCTGAGCCAGAAGAGATATCTCTTAAGACTCATAAAAGACAGGGAGGACCAACGATATGTAAGATAATCCACACAAGTGCAGCAACCAGGGTATAGCCACAGTGTGATTGGACTTTGCCTGACCTTCACAATGGCTGACATGTCAACAACCCCCCAAAGTCTAGCATGGATCACAGGGGAGAAGGCTTCAGGCAGTAGGATCCTTGGAGGCAAGGGATTAAACAGTAATAATAGAGTTCCCATGTTAGGGGGCAACCCAAGAAGGGGCTTCAAGTTATCCCTCTGAGTCCTGAACCCTCACTAGGGTAGAAGACTCACAGGGAGGTTCAGCCCACATGAATGGATGCTTTGAGGGATGGGAGGGAGGAAGATGTAGGTGCCTGGAGAGGGGGAGGGAAGGAAGAGGGTGAGAAGGAAGGGAGGGGAGAGGGAGAGGAGAGGTTCTTATTGAGCTTGTATGATTAGGCAAAAATGAAATGTGTAATTAAAAAAGACTCATAAAAGGATTCTAACCCCATTCATAAAGTTATGATACATTCACTTTAACACCTAGTCACCTTCTACCTCCCTAATACCATCACCTCAAGAGTGAGGATTCAATACATGAGTTGTGGGGGGGGGGACCGTTAGCATTTAGACCATAGAAAACACATAAAATTTTGTTCAGCATTAGCAACTTATTTTTGTCTAATTCTCTGTGATATACAGAAATCTTGTTTCCTATATTCCCAGGAATATCAGAACACTTAGAAAGTATGGCTTATAAGTATCTCCAGGTGAATTCAATTTCAGAGACAACATTTTGTACCATTTTTCATTTTGTGCCATGGACTTGCTAGCTTGAACTAATATGAAATGCCAAATCAGAAAAAGAACTGATCTGAATTCATACTCTGGTTCAGCTGTCAAGTACAATAAAGGATGTTCAGTTAAATTATCAATTTTAAATAAACAGTGAATATCTATTTTTACTTTAACCACACTGCAAATAATACATAGGACATACTTATACTAAAAAGTTATTTATGGCTTATTCTAAATAAGCCATTTAAGTTAGTTTTTTGGTGTTTTGTTTTTTTTTTTTTTTTAACTATGGAAAGCCTACAGTCTGGCCTTCATGGGGACACACCTTTCCACTTTCATCACTGTTTCATCTGTCTATTCCAGGACAGGGAAAGAGGGAATACTCACAACACAAGAGGTTATAGAGCATGCTTGGTATTTGTCCTGGCTTTGATCAAAGAGAAGAAACGGAAAAACAAGAAGGAAGTTAGTACTCACACGATTAACATTTTACCATATCACAACGGTCAGTTGCTTTTTTACTTGCAATTAAAATTTGTTCAACTGAGACTTTTGAGCCCTGCGGGAACTCTGGGTTCTGTGCTGTGAGGGAGAAGTAGCAGGAGATGATGAAAGAGATGTGATGATTGTCACTGAAGGTGAGGCTGTAAGGTGAGTAACTCAGGAATCAACAGAGGAAAAAATAGTGACTTGCAGACCCAGGTGTCTCCCCTGTTCCTCTTCTCCAGTATCACTGTTGTATCAAAGAGGTATCTCCACTCCCATTGGAATGTAGGAAATTAGTCTAAGTGACTATCATGGATAAATGAATCAAGAATATATGGTTTGTATATATAACTGAATATTCATCACTCTTAATAAACAAGAAAACCTTGTCATTTGTTCAAAATTAAAATGACTTTGGAGTCAGGGAGATGGTTTAGCAGGTAAAGTTAAATCCCTGGAGTCCATATAGTGGAAGGAGAGAACTGACTTCTGAAAATTGTCCTCTTGACCTCCACACATCCACCATTGCCTGTGCATGCACTTCTCTCTCTCTCTCTCTCTCTCTCGTAACTAAAAATTTTAAAGAAGTGAACTACTCTGCCAATCCATCTCACTCCAGTCAAGAAAGCAAATGCTGATGAAAACGTGGGAAACAAAGAATCAGTGGGAGTGTGAGCTGGTACACCATTATGGAAATCAGTGCGCAGGGTTTCAAAAAAATAGACACAGAACCTCCATATGACCCAGCGACATCGCTCCTGGGAATATGCCTAAAGGACCCTGAATCCTGCTACAGAGTTACTTGTAGATCTATGTTTATGGTCATTCTAGTCACAAGAACAAGGGCACAAAATCAGCTTAAGATGTCCATCAACTCAGTAATGGATAATGAATATATGAGCTGGGAAACATGAAGAGAGGTAACCCAGACTCTGAAATACAAACACCATATATTCTCTCAGGCAGATCTTAAGTTCTAATTGCTAAATATGTGTACTAGGTAGGAACATATAGGGTTGGAAGCCCAGGAAACTACAAAGGGGCTTATGAGGTGGGCACAAGAAGATTTTAAGGGAGTGCCTGCTGTAGGGAAGACAATAAAACAGGAGATCTTGAGGTAGAAGGCATGATGCTAGGATAAAAGGTACAGAGGGGAAAGGGAACAAGGAGTTGGGGGAAAATGAAGGAGGTGTACTAACCAAAATATAAAGTATATGTGAAAGTTCCTTAAGGAAATCTGTAAGTAAATTTTGGAGAACTGGCTCAGGGGTTAAGCCTCTGCCTTTTGAAAGCAGAAGAACCTGAGTATGGATCCTGGATCACATGCAAGAACACCAGGGGGGAAAGTGCAGCAGCCTACACTTCTGACCCTGGAAGGGAGAGCCTGGGAAATCCCAGAGCAAAGCAAAAAGGAGGTAAAGCAATTCAAGATGATTCTCAGAGTCATCCTTGGGCTTCCACAGGCACACATAGTGCTTCTGATACACACAAATATGCATACACTCGAAAGAAAGAGAGAGAGAGAGAGAAAGAAAGAAAGAGAGAGAAATAAAGGAAAGAAAGAAAGAAAGAAAGAAAGAAAGAAAGAAAGAAAGAAAGAAAGAAAGAAAGAAAGAAAGAAAGAAAGAAAGAAAGACCCACATGTGACAACGTTAAGTAAAATAAACCAAGCTTGGACAAATGCAACAGGGTCTTGTGTGTGGAATCTGAAAAAGTTGAATTCAGAAGCAACAGGACAGTGGGTTGCAAAGGCTGGAGGAAGTAGGATGGAGGAGATGCTGATCAAAGGAACAAAGTTTCAATTAGACTGGAAGAACAGATTTAAGATACCCATTTTCTAAAAAAAAAGAAGAAGAAAAAAAAAAAAAAAAAAGAAATCACAGTGGTGGCCGAGATCATTCAGCAGATAAGGCGCCTGCTTACAAATCCAGAAGATTCCCAGAAGCCCACATGGTGGAAAAAGAAAACCCAAAAATCGTCCTCTGACCTCCACCATGAGTCATGGTATTTATTGCATGTTTCTCTCTCTCTCTCTCTCTCTCTCTCTCTCTCTCTCTCTCCCACAAATAACTAAATAAGCACTTAAAATTCATTATGGTTTCACATTAGTCCTGTGAAGAGAGAGCTGACTCTTTTAACTGCTCTAAGGGAATGATGTTCACATCCCACATCATTTATTTAACAACTATATGATGTTTGTTGACTCACAGAACACCTCTCTACACCTCCTTTTGGGGGACAATAGATCTCAAAATTGTGTGAGAATTCTGTGTCTGAAAGCCAGGAGTACAGATTTTTGCCTCGCAAGCAGAAGGACCTGAATTCGGATCCTAGAACCCATGTAAAAATACCAGGCAGAAATGGGAGTAGCTTATACTTGCAGCCCTGGAAGGCAGAGCCTGCGAAACCCCCAAACAGAGCAATAAGGAAGTAGAGCAATCCGAGACGATTCCCGGTGTGATCCTTGGATCTCCACAGGCACACACAGTGCCCTCTTCTACACACAAAACACACACGTACACCGCACATGAAAAAAAATCCAGACATGGTGTCAAGTCCCTCTAAGCCCAGCACATGTAGGAGGGGAGGTAAGTTGGAGCCACACTTGCGCTGCATAAGGAAATCCTGTCTCACTCTATTTCAACCACCTAGGACTAGGCCAGCCTAATCTCTCCCCATCCTGAAGCTCAGGGAAATTTGCGGAAGAGGGGGTGGTAAGAGTGTAAGAGCAAAAGGATGGGAGGAGCAATGATTTGCAAGATACTCCACACAAGTTAGGGCCGAAGCAATCATAATTGGACTTTGCATGCCCGGCGCCATGTCCAACACACTATTGACCTCACAAAGTCTAGCATCTGCTAAAGGCACCAAGATCCTTGGAGGCAAGGGATTGACAGCCACAGTAGTGTTCCTATGCTTAAAGGGAACACAGAAAAGGGTTCAGGGAAAAGCCACTGGGTTCTTGTACGTCATCAGACAGGAGGGCCCAGAGGAGAGTCTGGCATGCACATTAAAGGATTCTCGGGGGGGGGGGGGGGAGGCACTGGGGGATGGGAAGGGAGAGGTGAGGGGAGGGGGAGCAGAGGGGTAGGGAGGAGGAAGAAGGAGGGAGGGAACCGGTGTACCTATTAAGTTTGTATGAGCGGAAATAATAATAAAAAATGTTAATTAAAAAAAAAGGAGGGCTGGAGAGGTGGCTCAGGGGTTAAGCCTCCGCCTTGCAGGCGGAAGGTCCTGAGTTCGGATCCCAGATCCCACGTATAGGCGCCAGGCGGAAGCGGGGGCGGCCTGCGTTTCTGGTCCTGATAGGGCGGAGCCTGTGAATCCTGGGGCGGAGGAAGTGGAGGCGTCCATGGTGATTCCCGAATTCGTCCGTGGTTCTACACACACACAGACGAGCGCGCACACATACATACGCACACACGCACAATTGAATAAATAAAATTTTTTTTTAAAAAAAGGAGATCCTGTCTCAAAAAACCCAAACCAACAAACAAAAGATATTTATCCCCTTTCCCCCAATAAGGACTCTGTAATATCAGCCACCTTACGGTCACTCTGGATTCTCCGGTGCATCCCGAGGCACCGCATTTTAGGGGCCTCATTTCTAGTATCCACCTGATGCCATTTGGATGACTTGCTGTGTGGCTCTGGATCAGGTGTCCACAAATTGGTCCCCTCACCATGGAAAGCAGTGTAGTAACAGTATTTCCGGCCTGCAGCAGCTGACAACTTTAGCTGGGAAGATACACCCCTGTCCGAAGCCTGCTCAGAGCTAGCGGCAGTTGATCACTTCCTTCTCTGCTTTCTGCGATGCGCGAGCATCCTGCTTGCCTTCTTGCCACTGCGCCCTCCTAGCCCACTGTCACCCTGGACTCCCCCCTTCTCCCGACCCATCATGTCAGCTCTACACATTCTTAGTGTGTGTGTGTGTGTGTGTGTGTGTGTGTGTGTGTCTCAGAGGGCACTGTGTGTTCTTGTGGAGATCCAAGGGTGACACTGGGAAATGATCCTGGACTGCTCTACCTCCTTCTTGTTTCACTCTAGGATTTCCCAAGCTCTGCCTTCCAGGGCCAGAAGTACAGGTCATTTCTGCCAGGCTTTTTTGCTTAAGTTCTGGGATTCCCAACTCAGGTTCTTTTGCTCAGGAGACAAAGGCTTAACCCCTGAGCCATCTCTCCAGTCCTGAAATGAATAGTACTTCTTAACCATCAAGGAAAGCTCAGGCAGACTTACCATCATAACTTACAGGTTCGTAACTAAAAACCCATTGCTCCATCTTCAGAAGCCTAGATGATGTAGGTTTGATCTCTTGGCTGCACTCACCCAAATGATGAGGGTGCTGGGATCTTTTATGTCCAGGTTCTTGTGTTCAGGAGTCTAAGACTGAACCGGAATATTCATAGAGAATTAAGGCAGAGTTTATTAGAGAGGAGGAATGGAACTTTGAATCTCTAAAAGGCAAGAGAGCCATCTAATGAGTGGCAAGGTCAGGGGTATTTATAGGGTTAGGCAAGCATGGGAAAAAGGGCTTTTCCTTATTGGTTAACTCCAGTTTCTGTAAGCCTGATTGGAGCCGTTGGTCCCCGACATCTTGTTGGTCTGTCCATATTAGGCCCCAGCCCAGCTGATCTTGTGGCTGAACTCATGGAGGAGCTGTTCGTTTTGAGGGATTTAATGGGTCTCCTGCAGTGGAGACCACGTCTCTGAGTCCTTTCATAAACAGAGGGTGTGAGGAAGTTGGCAGCCTTATCTCTGTGGAGGATTAAAATCAGCTCCTCCAGATTAATAAATTGAGTTCCTTCAGAGTAATCCCAGCCCTGGGGGATGACTTTTGGCACCCTTACGGACCTTCGAAGACCTTCCCAGCATAGCCTTTCCACTGACTAAACTACCTAACAAAATTTTCTCTCATAAGGGAAATCTCACCCTTTTAGTTTTGCAGGGCAGAATCCTCCATGTCGTCCTCAATCTGTTGCTTCCTAGCTGCATTTGGTAAAAACACAATTCCACGGATCTACCTTCAGTAATGAAGAACCTGAAGCATTTGCTGTTATTAACACGCTGATATAAGCAGCCATCATCTCTGGTGCCTCCTTAAGGTTCCTTGCTACCTGTTAGCCATAAGTAATTTTGTAGAGCCATCCTAATCCATTTCTGACTTATCTCCCCAAATACCTGACTCCCCCACCTTAATGGGTGTGAGAACACTATCTTTTGGCTGCCTTCATTTCTGCCTGGCATTCTTACATGGGACCTGGGATGACGAACTCAGGACCTTCTGTTTGCAGAGACAGAGTCTAAACTCCTGAGCCATCTCTCCAGTCCTATCTTTTGGATAACATTCTTCCATTCCCCACCTTACATTTCCCTGCTTCACTAACAACTCTCTTGCAATGCCTTAGCAACATCAGAAGGCCATAAAAGCTATCTAGTTCCCTCTCTATGCCTGAACTTTTCCCAGCTCCACCCTAGAGCACTTTGGACTTCTGGAGCTATCTCTTCTATTCTAATGCTTTCCTACTTAAGACTATAGTTTCCTTAGCCAGCAGGTCCTCAACTCTAACAAAACTTAAGTCTTGCCCTTTCATTAACTTGTCTTTATTAAGGTACCTCCATGGGACCCTTACATTATTGTTGTGGTCACTCTTCATTCCTGTCCCCCTCCAGGCTAACACTACCATCTTTAAAGTTCCAATAGCTTCTTTTTGAAAAAACTTTTTTTTAACTTTTACTTTATTTTGTGTGTGTTTGTGCACTCACATGTGCCCACTAAGGCCAGAAGTGCAGGCTGCCACCATTTCTACATAGGACCTGGGATCCGAACTTAGGTCCTTTGTTTGCAAGGAAGAATCTTAAATCCTGAACCATTTTTCCAGTCTTCAAATGACTTATCTCTGTGTGTCTAGCTCACTCAGAACCCAAGCCTATAAGGCTATAGCCCTAGTAACATGCCACACACCACTCAACCTTTAATTTCCTTAGCTGTGGACACATGAAGCTGCTTGTTGGTTCCTTATGTTTAGCAAATTCCTGTCTCAGGGTCTTTATACTTGTAATTCTCTCTACCTACACTGTTCTTATTTGGAATTATTTTAAATACTCAACTTCCTGGGGTATGCTTTGACAACCCCCCATTTCACTATATCCCCCTTTCAGAATCCCTTACTGTCTCCAGACTTTCTCAGCATCTAATACATCTGCTAACTTGTTCATTGCCTATCTTACCTGCTACCCAAAAAATGTAAGTCCAAAGAGCAAAGAAGTTTTGGCTACTGGGATTACTGTCATACACAAGACAAACCCAAACTACGAGTGTTAATGAATAACGATTCCAAGGACATGTTAGGATAACTGTTATTCAAGTATCATGCACTTGAATTGTTGTGAGTTTTTTTATGTACAGGTTCTTATGTTTGGCCGCAGATGTAGAGTCCATGAGGGGCAAGAGAGCAGAAGAGAGCTTGCAGGTTCAGGGATATTCATGGGGTTAGATAGGCTCGGGAAAAGTGGCTTTTTCTTATTGGTTGGCTTCGGTTTCTGAAAACCTGATTGGAGCTCTTGGCTTTTGGTCCACTACATCTCATTGATCTGTTTCTATGGGGGAGGTGGAAGCCCAGCCCAGTGGACTTAGTGGCCAACCTCCAGGCAGAGCTGCTTCTTTTGAGGAACTTATCTACATTGGAGGAGCTCATTTATCCTGTCTACATTTGAGGAACTCATCCCCATACCCTTTTATAAACTGAGGGTGGGGAGAAGTTTGGTGACCTTATTTCTGTGGGGAATTAAAACCAGCTCCTCCAGATTGGCAGGGTGTGTTCCTTCAGGATAATCCCAGCAGTGGGAGGATGACCTTCAAAGACCTTCCCAGCATGACTGCTCTGTTTTAAAACTACCTAATAGAAGTTCTCTCTCTTTCTTCTCTCTCTCTCTCTCTCAAATTAGTATTCCCAAGATAATTCTTGAAATACAAAAGAAATGAATTAAGAATCGTAGAAAGAACAAGGTGTGCAACTCAGTGGTAGAGTGCTTGCCTAGCATAGGCAAATTCTTGTTTTTGATTCCTTAGCACTACAAAAATTACATAAAATAAAGATGGTAGATAAACAATAATAATTGTATTAGAGTTATAAAAGTAAATATTGAACTTTTTCTTTGAGTAACCTGTGTTTAGAAACAGGCTAGAAACTCACAGGCAGTCCTAAATCCTAGTTACTTTTTAATAAAATATCCAATGCAGTATCTGGTAGGAAATTATGTATTAGCTAGTTTATTATCAAAGTCCTTGATTGCCATTTATAATTTTGTAGTGTGCTTCATACAGCATCAAAACATTGATGGCTCTGATAGAAAACAAAACACGATTGACTCACATGTTGACAATCTAAAGAACTCCTTTTACTTTTCTTATTCTCGAAACTTGCTTTACAAGCACTGTTATTAATAACTTGCAATTCTTAAAACTAGTGAATCCAGGTTCCTGTTGCCACTTGTCCCAGATGTGTCAAAGTTTCCTCAAATTCATTATGGGTCACTGTGAACACATGGCTAGCCAGTGAGTCAGAGCAGACAGACTAAGATACACGCCCCGGACAGAACTTTGCTGATTCTTGTTTGAACTTAGGTGACTTTTAATGCATCCTCATCTAGAAGGCTAACAGATTAACCTATAACTTTGTGGTATTGATTAAAATATTGGCTGGAATATCAGCCATGCCTGACACTTTCTAAGAACTAAGTATACATTCTCTCATCTTCCTTTAATCCTATTTCTTCTACTTCCCCGCCCTGATCTGCATTAATGACAATTCCAGCCAAGAACATATCCATTGTTCTTAAATTCTCTCCCTCCCCTTCACACACGTGACTGGTCAGCAGTTTGTGTTGATTCTACTTTGTGTTTTAAACATTTCGTTCTGAAATGAGAAGCAATAGAAGTCATGTGAGGTAGTAAGGTGAGGCCCACATCTAGCAGGATTAGTGGCTATGACAATTAGATGTCAGATATTCAATTGAGGGCTAAGCTCTAGACAGATCTGTGAATAATTAGTAGTTAATAAAAACCCTGAGCAAGTCTGCAGGTGATTGTCTGATCTGAGTGGGAAGACCATTCCCTAGGGAAATGGATAAGATGGAGAGAACTGGTTCAGTAGCTTTGGCATTATGCAGCGTACCTGGTCATGTTGCTGTCTGGCAAGTAAGGTTTGCCCCTCTCCTAGCAATCCCTGTGGATATGGTATAGCCAGTTCCCTTTGCTCTTGGTTTTGGTATGGACTCTCCTGCCAAGCTGGACTAACAACTGTGGATAATTTATCATAAGTCAGAATAAAATACCCTTTGTTCCTTTAAGATGTTTGGTCACAAATTTATCAGCAACCTGTAGACAGAATGTGACATGCCCCTGAGAAAAGACAGGTGAGAACTTTGCTTTGCTTTCCTTTATGCAAGACCGTAGCAGAAGAATCCTCCCCAGGACCGCTCATGCAGACACTTTCCTAGTCTCCAGAACCACAAGAATATAATCCATCATTTTGGCTACCTAATAACGTATAATATTTTGTTACAGCATCCCAAGGAAACAAACACAAAATTTTAAGCTGAGGGCATTATATATATATATATATATATATATATATATATATATATATATATATATATATATATATATATAAACAAACTAAACGTTTGTCTGAGGCTTTGGGACTGAATGAGGGACAGAAGCTAGGAAGAGCCTGGACTATCAGGAGGTGACTGTTGATAGAAATAAGAACGCTGTGTATAATTGTGTTGAGGACTGGTAGAGAAGAGAGCTGCTAGAGAGAAAGCCTCTTTCTGTTTACCTAAATGATCACAAACAGATACTAACAGAAACAGATGGA
The DNA here is from genome assembly GCA_023101885.1 of Typhlomys cinereus. Lineage (NCBI taxonomy): Eukaryota > Metazoa > Chordata > Mammalia > Rodentia > Platacanthomyidae > Typhlomys > Typhlomys cinereus. The sequence goes on from JALPQD010000288.1 coordinate 462,720, forward strand.
AGTTAAAGGTCATTCCGATGATGATTCTGATAGAAGTGACACGAGACATTAAAAACCAGAGAAAGGTGACCCTATTGATACAGTAGCAAGGAATTTGGAGTCTATGATAATCCTGTTTTAGTAGCTCACATTCAAATCGCCTGGCTGTGGTGGGCCCAGTAAATGCTGGACCAAATGCGGGCACTGCACACTGAGTCTGTGTGAGCAGAGGAGGATGAAGGTGGAGCAAAGCACAAGAGCTGTATTTCCTGCATTTGGCCTCAGCTTTTTCAAATAGAAATTCTATAATAAGCAATTCTCACAGTGGGTATTGGAGGGAGAGAGGAAAAGAAATGTCCACACAGCCACCAGATGAGTTCATGGCACGCCCTGCCTGTCCCCATCTCCATCTCTACCCACATCATCCTCAGAAGTACTGAGACAACTGGGCTTTTGGTCCCCTGCATCTGATTGGTCTGTTCATATTGAGGCCCTGCCCAGTCTACCATGCACATTTTTCCTGGACAAGAGGTAAAGAACAGCTATTATTTCTTAGTAATGAAATAAGTTCCTAGGAAGCTACAAAATAACTTTATATTATGGTATATGCTAGCTAGTCTTACATTCTTTAAACTTTTTAAGTATGTATATATAACTTTTTGTATATGTATGTATATTCTACAAGTTGCCTAACATTGTAATCAGAATTTGAAAGTATTCCAAAAACTTTTCATTTTTTTTACTTTTGTGTGTACATACATGTGTCTGTGAATATCAGAAAGCACTGTGTGTGCCCATGAAGGCCCAAGGGTGACTTCAGGAGTCATCCTGTCTCTCCTTTTTGCATTGCTCTGGGGTTTCTCAGGCTCTGCCTTCCGGGGCCAGAAGTACAGGTCACTGCCATTTCTGCCCAGTATTTTTTACATGAGAGCCGTAATCCAAACTCAGAACCTTCTTGAAAGGCAGAGGCTTAACCCCTCAGTCATCTCTTCAGAAATTTTATAGAAAAAAATGAACATCTACTGAGTGAAAACAGACATACCTTATCACTGTGACTTTAAAGGTACTTAATTTCGATTATACTTTGAGAGTAGAAGATACACATCTTAAGCAAAAATAAAATAGTGGATATATACAATAATAAATGTGAATAAAGTACATGGACTGACTTGGAGTTCATGAGGGACAAGAGAACCAAAAATGACTGGCAGGGTCAGGGGTATTTATGACACTGGGCAAGGTTGGGAAAAGTGGCTTTTCCTTATTGGTTGGCCTCAACTTCTGCAAACCTGATTGGGGCTTTTGGTCCCCCGCATCTGATTGGTCTGTTCATATTGAGGCCCTGCCCAGTCTACCCTGTGGCTTACCTCATGACAGAGCTGTTTCTTTTGAGGAATTTAAGTTATCTCCCTTGGAGGAGGTCATTTATCCTTCCTGCATTTGAGAAACTTATTCCCATATCCTTTGGAAGTCCTTTGTTTTTGCTACAGTTATATGTATTTACACACATGCTGAACCAGTCAGAGTTTCAGTTGTAAGAACTTGTCAAGCCGGGTGTTATGGCACCACCTACAACCCCAATACTACCGAACCCGAGGAAGGAGAGTTGACAGTTTCTGGTCAGCCTGAGCTACCATAGTGAGTTTAAAGGTCAGCCTGGGCCACATAAGGGAAACCCTTCTTTAAAAAACAAACAACAAAACCCACAGCACAGAGTTGGAGAAATGACTCAGGGGTTAAGATTCTGTATCATGAAAACAAAAACCTAAGTTCGGACCCCAGATCCCACATAAAAATGCTGAGCAGAAATGGCAGGGGCCTGAACTTCCAGTCCAGGAAGATGGAGCATGGGAAATCCCAGAGCAAAGCAGAAAGGACATAGATAAATCCAGGATGATTCTCAAAGTCACCCTGGGACCTCCACAGGAACACACAGTGCTTTCTTTCACACATGCATACACACACACACACACACACACACACACACACACACACGTACACACAAAAATATATATAAAATATCCACATAACTCAAAACAACAGCACACACACATGCACACACTCTTAGGCTTCAATCTCAAATTTCCTCTTGAATCATTTATATTGTTCCTGGTCTCAAATATTTTTTTCTTACAAAGCAGGAATAGTGACATTTGAAATGTCTACCTTATAGGTTATATAGAATGGATGCGGCAATGCAGTTCATGTGAAGGTGCTTTTAAAGTGCTGCAGAAAGTTCTATTGCTTCACCTGTGAATGGGCATGGAAGATGGCTTCAGCTGTTATGGTACAAAACAACACTGCAGAGTTGGAGAAATGGCTCAGAGGTTAAGACTCTCATAAGGAGAAAGTCCTGAGTTTGGATCCAATTCCCATGTAAAAACACCAGGCAAAAATATATGTGGCATGCACTTCCAGCCATGGTGGGCAGAGCCTGGGAAATCCCAGAGTGACGCAAGAAGGACATAGAAGCAATCCAGGATCATTGCTAAAGTCACCCTTGGTCCTCCACAGGGACACACAGTGCCCTATGATTCTCTCTCTCTCTCTCTCTCTCTCTCTCTCTCTCTCTCTCACACACACACACACACACACACACACACACACACTTAAAAAAAAAAAAAGCAAGTAGACTACGTCAAAGCTGGAAGATGGTAGGCCTATGGCCCAGACCCAGGAAGCTGACATGGAAATCCCAAACCTCACACCACCCCACTGTACTTACCAATACACTCTTACTATAGCACTATACAACACATCACTGTTTTCCTGTGCAGTTTCCTTAAGAATGTGAATATCTATCAATTCTCTCCAAGACTTTCCCATAAAATGTTTCTTTGGTAAGTCTATTCTTACCTTCAACTTGCAAGTGGAGTTGACAGAATAGCAATGAGAATAGGTCAGGTGACAAAAGCTATATGATGAGTTCCCAGGCAACTGGAAACACTTGACTGAGGCAGAATTGTTCCATTAATATTTATTTATGAGAGAGAGAGAGAAATGCTATGATACATAGGCAGAGGTCAGAGGACAACTGACTTTTAGAAGTCAATTCTCTCTTTCCATAATATGGAAGAACAACCTTCAGGCCTCATTCCTTTCCTTTCCATCTACTGTATAAGCCAAGCTGGCTGGCCCACGACCCTCTGAAGATTCTCAGGTGTCTGCTTCTCAGTTGCTGTGGTGTATGTTGCCTTCGTATCCAGCACTTACTAGGATCTGGGCACCCAATTCTGATCCTCATGCTTGCGCATCAAGCACTTTACATAACTGAGCCATCTCTCCAGTCCGAGGTAGAGTTCCTTCTCCTTGCAAGCAGAGGACATTCCAGCTAGATGCCTCAGAGACTCTGATCTGATGTGGGAAGGCAGCACTGATGCCCACCTAAGAGAACTTTACTTAGTGTGTGAGGAAGGAGAAATGGCAGGACTCTCATCTTCATAGTACTATGGGTAAGAGAAAAAGATAACACCATCTAGTAAAAATAGAAACCATATAAATAACATTAGCATTGTATTTCGTACCCTTCTGGAAAACCCCCTTGCTAAAAGCAAGACCACTACAGTGGAAAAACTCCAAAATTAACCAAAAAGTGTGCCTTGGCCCACTGTCTTTTTGTGCTTAGAGCTGTTTGTGCTTGGAAGTTACCAGAATCCCTTCAGTTGGGTTACACTGCAGTGAAAGAAACAAGTGTGTTTTAGAAAGTGTGTTACATGTCAGATTTTGTGTGACGGAACACAAATTCATTGAATGAAGAAAAATATAGGATGAAAAGAAGGAAAATGAGAAAAAGTGCAAAAAGGTTATGTAAGGAAAGTATTGGTCAATTGCAATGTCTTAATAAAATGCACAACTCAGTAGAACCTTTATAAATACATATTAAGCTTGCTCTCTGTTTACCATATAAAGTGAAAAATGAAGAGTGAGTATCTCTGTTAGTCTAAAGGACACTTATTTTCACCTTGTCAATAACGACCTTGAAAAGTTATTTATTTTTGTTAAGGGTGTGTGCGTGCGCCTGTGATTGTCTTTAAGTACCAGGTAGCAAATACATACCAGGAAAACTAATCTGCTAACAGGATTTGGAGTGGAATTAATGCGGATCATGTGTCCTTCCTGTCCTAGCTTTAGAATCCCAAAGTCCACGTCCTTTAGAGTGCTTGGCAGCTGCGCCCTAGGGTATCTCCGCGGCCCAAGGTATGGCATTTTGTGAGATTCAACAAGACAGATTCTGCAGAGAGAACCTGTATAGATGACAATTTTAGGCCAACCCTTCCCTGGGCTCCCAGAGAGAGGAATGAAGGGCTGGAATGCCGCGGAGCCAACGAGTTGGTCCGGCCGAGCAAGTTTCTCTTCTGGGTACCCGGTGCGCTCAGCCGTGTGTCATCTCAAGAAGTCGCGCCCAGCGCCATCAGGACCGACTCGGGGGACGACGTCCCCTCCCACCAGCTCGGCGACGCGGTTTCACGTGGCTCCAGACCCTCCCGGCAGCGTCCCCAGCCCCGGCGGGTCCCCGCGCCCTCCGACCCCGTGCGCCGGGCGGTCGCAGCGCGCACCTCTCGCCAAACCCCCACCTGCGCGCGTTCGCGGACTCCGGGGGCTGGGCCGCGGGGCTCGGCCGTGACGTCACCGCCCGCGGGGCGGGGCTGTGGGAACCGCAGTGCAGCGCAGAGGGGCGGGGCGGCGGGGGCGGGGCCTGGGCGCGTGACCGCGCTGCGGGAGGCCGGGGCCGGCACAGGTGGAGGGGGCCGGGACCCGGCGACCGCGGAGGAGGCGGGGCGGGCGGCGAGGCGCGAAGGCGGGCCGGGCTTCCTCCTCCCACCTGGGCCTCTGCGTGGGGACGCGCACCTGGCAACCGGCGGCCGACGCGTCCCCGCCTTCCTCCGGCGCCTTCTCTGCTCGGGCCGGGCGCCCCGAGCTGGCCCCGCACTCCGAGGCGGCCTCGAGCGCTCGCTCGTTGATGCCGTTTTGGGGGTGACCCAGCGCGGCTCTATGATCGCGGGGTGTTAGCGACCGCGGCTCTTGCCCGACTTGGGTGCGCGGCCAGCGGGCGGGACCCCGCGCGCAGCTGGGCTTTCGGGGTTCGGGAAGGAGGCCGGCATGACGACGCGGGAGCGGGAGATGTTGGAGCTGAGACACCGGGGAGGTGGCTCCGGCCCCGCGGGAGCGGTGGCGCCGCCACCCCGCGAGGGAGAGGCGGCCGGCGGTGACCACGAAACCGAGAGCACCAGCGACAAAGTAAGTGCGCGGCGGCCGGCGCCCTCGGGAGCGGGGTGCCGGTGCGTGGCCGCCAAGGTGCCCCTGCGTGGCCCGCCCCTCGCCGGCAGCCTGCCACCCTCCCCGAGTGGGGTCGCGAACCCGGGGCTCTGGGCTGTGCGTTGGCCGCGGGGAGCGCTGGAGATTTGACTGCAGTTCAGCTTCCTTTCCTGATCCCTGCGCTGGGTCTGGAGCCGGTCACCTCGGGAGCGGTGGCTGTTTGGAGGGCGCGTCCTCCACTTTTTTTCTCCAAGTGGTGACAAAGTTGGGACTCAACTTAAGACTAAATTTAGCATGTTATTGGATCCTGACACTGGAGGACGGTCTTCTTGAACTACTGCCACAGCACTTTCGTTTCTCTCACTTTTTCTTGCCCCCCCCAGGACTAGAAGTTTTAGATTATCATAAGCGTAAAATTACAATTGTAATCTTGGAATTTCTTTTGGGTCCACAGCACATGGAGCAGTTTTTCTGCTAATCGATTTCACTTAATCCAACAAGTACATTCATGAGTTTCCACCTTCTGTTTTATACATTAACCTTCACATTTAAAAAGGAGCAGCTTTAGCACCACTAGAATCTGGGCGTGTTTGGTAATAGACTGGTGTAAGAACTTTTGGGGGGGGAAAAAAAGCAGTTTTATGACTCTATGGACGGGATAGATTGGGAAATAGGGCCAGGGAATAAATTATATTCTAAAAAACTTCTTTTTATAAATTCAGTTTTGTTTGAGGTTTTAAATTCTTTCTGGAATAATTCTATGGAAGCTGGTACATTGCAGTTTGAATTACAGAGGTGGTAATGGGTGTGGTGGTGCTGGCTATAATCGCAGCAGTGGAAAGCTTGTGTACTCGGGAGTTCAAAGGCATTCTTAACAGCCTGGGTTACCTGAGACCCTGGCTCAAACTAAACTGACAGCAGAACACAGAAGAGAAGTGTTTGGGCCAAGGTCAGGTTCACTATCTTTTGGAACTAAATTCCCTTTCCTCTAGTTTTTACTGTGCCTGAGATTTCCTAGTAGGCTGATTTGGGAAAGATTTTACCAGCACGTTGATGCTGATGAACTTGATGGAACTGAAGATACAGTTTTGCTAGGATATCATGGAAACAGTAAACATAATTGTGCTTTTCCATAGATTCTTTTCTACCCTTCGTAAGGGATGGAATACTACAAGACTATGGGGGAATGGAGCATGTCAAGAAATTGCCCAAAATATATCTTTTTCCAGCTACTGAAGTTGAAAACCAGAAACAATGGGCTGAGAATAAATAGTCTTCTTGAAAACTGCCTTGGAAACTAAACCAAAATAGAATTAATTAGGTTGGGACTTATTGTGTTTTAGCACTGGTATCCTTCAGAATCAAGGAAATACCAGTCTTTCCATGTTGACTTCCTTAACTGGAGGAAGTGAACAAGCTTTTGTTAAGATCAAACTTGTTCTGGAAACCATGCCTAAAATGCCTTTCGAATTAATTTTGTTTTCTTAACACTGTCCTGTATTTAAGGTGGAAACCACCACTGGCACCGTGTCTGACCCAGTGGCTGGTTTATATTCCTCCCTGCTTGTTTGTTTGTTTATAAATGCTGCACTTTTATCAGTACATCTCCTGTTGGAGTTGCTTCTCTAGGATGAAACATTCCCATGTGCAACTTGCTCTGTTGGCATTTCTTCCAACAGGGGTGAGTGTGTTTTAAGTTGTGCTAAAATTAGTGCTGTGTTTTGAGAGCACATCATAAAGTGTTCTCAACTCGCCCAACCTCAAGACATTGAACTCTAGCCTCTGTTTTTCTTATCAGGGTGTGTATTTGAATATACCTATATTTCCAGGTCAAGGGCTATTTTTAAGTCAGTTTGCACATTGGAGACTGGTTAATATTTGGTCCACTGAAACACTTCAAGTGCTGTTAGTATTCAATAAAGGCAGCAGTTTTGGGATGTTGAAAGACGTGGAGAAGGTGTTTTATATCCTATTATACTAATTCCTATGCCCTGCCATTTTGTAACCTTTATGATGATGTTTAGGACTTGGAGACTTATGAGAAAGGCACTGTGCTGCAGAAAATTAGCAGAAGAAAACAGAAACGGGAGGGAGGGTGCTTCTTACCTGCAGGGGGAATGCTTAATGACTTTAAAGGCTGGAATTTGTTTGAAAGATAACAAGAACCATCCCCTCAAGTCCACCCCCAACTCCTGAGCCACGTATAAGTTATATTTAGGGCTAGAGAGATGGCTCAGGGGTTAAGACTCTGCCTCGAAAGCAGAATGTCCTGAGTTCAGAGCCCAGGTCCCCATGTAAGGCAGAAGTAGCAGTGGCTTGCACTTTCGGCTCTGGTGGATGGAACCTGGGAAATCCCATAGCAAAGCAAAAAGGAAATAGAAGCAATCTAGGATGATTTCCAAAGTTACCCTTGGTCCTCCACAGTGACACACACACACACACACACACACACACACACACACACACACACACACAAATAAAGTTTAAGTTACATTTAATAAACATCTGGGCAAGGCTCATTCATAGGCAAAGGACTGAATATCCTCTATTGCAAGAGCTGGAAGGAGAGCATGAGTGGTAAACTGGAAATTAAAGATGCCTAGGGATGTACCAGGTGGCCAAGAGGCAGGACAGACCTATCTAGGCCTGAGGCTTATAGAATGACTTCTGGTGTCGCCAGGTCCCCAAACTCTAGCATTAGTTTAGAAATCTCAGAGCATGACCGCGTCCTGTTTGGGAGCCTGTGTGGGAAGCTTGAGAGCTGTGGTAGCCTTGTGCTCAGCCTGCTTCATGAACCTGGGAAGCCACAGGAGAGGGTGGTCATGCTCTCCCACCTCCCATATAGGCCAGTCCAAGCTGGCCTGGAACTCAGCATATTCCTGCCTGGGCCTTCCGACTGAGTCTTCCAAATTCTGGAATTACAAGTGTGGGGCCTTGCATCCAGTTAGCCACTGGAAGGTGTTGCAGAGACAGTAGCATATAACTCAGGCAGTGCTGTGGTCCAGGGGAAGTATCAGGAGAAACAAAAAGAAACCCAGCGAAAGGAAGGTATGGATCTAATAGAGGAAGTGATATGGGGGGTGGGAAGAAGAGCTGATGAAAGTTTCAGATGGGCCTTGACTGGGGTGTTCATGGTAAGACTGCTACAAGAGACATTTTGATAGGCAACATAAGAGAAAGACAATGGCATTGTCAGACAGTTGCTCAGGTTAGGAGTGAGCTTGGAGAGTTGGGTTGACAGAGCATGCCACTTTCAAACAGTAGAAAGACAAGAGTTTAGGGAAAAGTAGTTCAAGGTGGAGATAAAACAGAATGAAAAGTCAGGATTTGGAATGCTGATCTTTTTTGTTTGTTTTTGTTGTTAGACTATAGAACTGGAGAGAATGCAAGGTAGAGCCTTGAGAGGCAGCCATGTGTAGAGGAGTTACATTTGTAAGGAGTAACCAAGATAAAGGGCATTCTGGGTGCTAAAGGAGGAGAGAGATCGATTGGAGGGTATCAGCAGTAGTGCTTTAGAATAAAAGGTAAAACCCAGAACATGGAGTTTAGCAAAAGAGCTTAGTGGAAGCCACGTTTTAGATTGAGGAAAGTGAGAGAGGTGCAGACTGGGTAGCTATTGGTAGGAGAATGGTTTGAAAGTGGAACATTATGGGGCAGATGTGTGGGGGAGACCTGTGCTATAGAAGGTGCTTGTGAGGTTAGATAGGCCTGTTCAGAGCAGAAACAGACTGTAATGTCTGCAGAGGAAAGGAATTGACTCATGACGACGTGGACCAGGTCCATTATAAAGAGAAGTTAACACAAGGGAGATACTGAAGAAATACTTCATTAGAGCTGAGAGCCTGGTGGCCAAGGGAACCATGGTTTGGCCTACAGGTAGGAGAGCATTAGCACATAAGAGAGAGACTAAGGGGATGGAAGGCAGTCACCATGGACAGCATGGCCCCAGCAATCTGCAGCAGGCCCCGCCTCCAGACAGGAGTCTTTTGTGGCCTTCAGACCTCGCTTAGGAAGGAGTTGCTAGGGAAATAGGGCAGTGCAAGGTGGGGAGTAAAAGAATGCCCTGCCAAAGATAGTGTGCTTGCTTATAGACTCTCCACGTTCCGGCCAGGGTGGAAGCAGTAGCCTAACAGGGAGTGGCATATATCAGGAAAGGGGGCCACATCCCTTTTCCTTGAGAAAAAGACAGAATGGAGGATGGAGCATTTTAAAGCAGCCCTACACAACATTATCTTGTAAAGGCATTGTAATGCTGTACACAGTACAGTAGAGTCACTCTTTGTATTTTATGTGTACACGTATATCATTTGTAGAGCCGATACCTATTCATGGATGGCAAACTTTTTTTTTTTTTTAATTTTAACATTGTTTTAATCAAGTAATGCGGCTGTTTGAAACAGGAAACTTTTAAGACAAGAGAGCAAAAATGGAGGATTACCCTATTAGGTTAACCTCCATAAATAAAACCCAGATACTCTGAATTTGAACCCCACTGGTTTGGCACCAGAGTGAACACTGGTACGGATGGCAAACTTATTAAGAGCAGGTTTATAGTGTCATATTTGGAGAGCATGATGCAAAATGAGCAGGAGTTATACTGGTTACACGTCTCTTGCTTCTCTGTTGAGTGTTGAGATAACACTCAAACATAAGCAACTTAATGAGAGAAAGGGAGATTTATTCAGCCTGTGGTTCCAGAAGAGAGGTACAGTCCATTGTGGTGGAAAAGGCATGGTGGCTGGCAGAAACTGTGGGTGGCTTAAGTCATACCTCCATCAAGGATTCTGAGAGCTGCAAGACTCCACCTCTTAAAGGTGTCATGACCTCCCCAAACAATTAGAGATTCAAACACATGAGGCACCTCACATTTCACACAGGAAGGAACCACGGTATGATCAGTATGATCGAACTTGGTGAAGATTCAGTTGGCCACAGATTCATTATGTACCAAATCCACATAGTTCTCACCTAAGTAGTTAGTCATAATAGTCAATGCTCATAGAGTGATTTGGGGTTAACAGAATTGTCTTTTTTTTTTTGCTTCTCACAGCAGTGGCGTGTGTTAGAATAACAGCTGAGAGGAACCACACTAGGTGGTGCTTTCGAGTGACAAAGGATGGGGGCAATAGAATTGTGAATACTTGATTAGGAGCCAATAATGTCAAACAGGGCAATGTGGGATTTGTTGAAGCAGTCAAGCAGGGATTTTACATTTCCTGTTGAAGAACTGATGTACCTCAGATTTTTTCCCAGTTCTTCAGAGGAATGGTGACCTCTTGAGTAAAAATGTTCAAGAACTGTTAAGTCCTGCTACTTAGACTCAATTCTGAAGTTACATAAATGTAGATAGTAAGCTGTGGGGGAGGGGAGAGGAATAGGTGAAGAGCTGGGACAATTTCTCATTTTGAAGTATTTTTTAAAATATTTGCTTTGTGTGTGTGTTTGTGTGCGCGTGTATGTGTATGAAAGAGAGAGAGAGAGAGAGATCGAGGACACTGTATGTCCTTCTGGAGGATCAAGGGTAACTTTGGGAATCCTGGATTGCTTCTAGCTCCTTGCTTTGCTCTGTGATTTCCCAGGCTCCGCCCACCAGGGCCAGAAGTACAGGCCTCTATCTTTTCTGCCTGGCTTTTTTTTTTTTAACATGGGATTTGGGATCAGAACCTCAGGACCTTCTGCTTGTGAGACAGAGTCTTAACCCCTGAATCATCTCTCCAGCCATTGAAGTATTTTTTATACTTGGGATTTTTTTTAAATGGATTCTTTTTTAGTATTATTATTTATTCAATTGTGCGTGTGTGCGTGTGCGTGTGTGTGTGTGTGTGGTGTGTGTGTGTGTGTGTAGAACCACGGACGAATTCGGGAACCACCATGGACGTCTCCACCTCCTCCTCGTTTATTCTGCCACTGGATTCACAGGCTCCGCCCTACCAGGACCAGAGACGCAAGCCACCCCCGCTTCCACCCAGCATCTATAGGTGGGATGTAGGATCCAAACTCAGGACCTTCCGCCTGCAAGGCAGAGGCTTAACTTCTGAGCCACCTTTCCAGCCCTATACTTGGGATTTTTGAAGTATTACATTCATGGTCCTGACATTAAGCAATTGATCTTTTTATTGTTTTGGAAATTCTTCTGTAAGGTGTCATCAATCATATAGAACAAGCTTTGGATGTGTACTCTATGGGTTTTTTGATGCCTGCAGGATTCTGTGTATATCATAAATGTGTCAGGAAAAAGTGGGACAATTATTATTTATTTATCAGATTTTTACTTATTTTCTTTACAGTCTGGAAGTTTTTTATTTTCAGTGTCATCTCTGTCATGAGTTCACAGCTCAGACACCTTTCCACTGATTGCCTGAGGTTTTCCTGGGTGTCTTTCTCTGCTTCTGTTTTTTTCCTCTGTTTTTTTTTTTTTTTTCTTTCTTTCTTTCTTAGACGCTTAATACACTCAATTCTCTTGACAAGAATCTCACCCTTAACTTGTTTGTTCACAGCAATGTTGCCTGCATGCTGGGTGACCTTGTAGACACTTTCCTGTTTTGTTGCGGTGACTTTAATGACATTTACATTTTTTTCTCTTTTATTTTTTTCACTGGAAGATAGGTAAGAGATTGCAGGGGAGAGAGAGGACGTCAGAGGATAGATTTTGGGAGTCAGCTCTCTCTCCTTCCACCATGTGGGCTCTGGTAATGTGGGCTCAAGTCTCCAGGTTTGTGCTTAAGTACTTCTATTTGCTGAGTCATCTTGCGGGCCCAGTTCTTTTTTGAATAGTCCCTAGTTCCCTCATATTCTCTGTAGTTCCTTCTTATAGACTGGCATATGTGTGCCAAAGGGAAGCAGCCTCTAGGCTCTCACAGCATGCGTATGGTGCCTTTCCTCTTTCCCTTTGTGTTTAGCATTTTGGAAAAGTGCTGGAAGTTGGAGCTTCTCACTAAAAAGGAGTAGGACACGTTTAAAGTAGTTATCTAGGGCTGGAGAGGTGGCTCAGGGGTTAAGCCTCCAGGCGGAAGGTCCCGAGTTCAGATCCCAGATCCCACGTATAGACGCCAGGCAGAAGCGGGGGCGGCCTGCGCTTCTGGTCCTGGTAGGGCGGAGCCTGTGAATCCCGGGGCAGAAGGAGGTGGAGGCGTCCATGGTGGTTCGCAAATTCGTCCGTGGTTCTACACATACACAGACACACACATACACACACAGACACACACGCGCGCACACATACACACGCACATGCGCACAGTTGAATAATAAATAATAATAAAAAAAATTAAAGTAGTTATCTAGAAAATTATGTTACACACACATTATACTGTATATAATACAGAATAATTACTCTTCATAGTTATGTGTTCATAGGTATATTTTTATAAAATTGGCATTTACGTATTCATAAATGACACAGCTAAATATATGAGTGCTATATCAGTTTTCCTTTAACCATTCTGAATTTGGAAATATGTTTTAGAAACAGATTGGGGTTTAGAGCAAGGACAAGAACTTAGGAACTTAACAGATAAACAAATATTTTCTGAGACTCGCTATGGGTATGTGCATTGGAAAAATGCTTTCGAGGCGCCTGTATTGAGCAATGTCACTGCTTTCTTCATGGCTCTTGGTGCCCTGCATCCTAGAGGGTAGAGCAGGGCCTCGGCTTTTGCCCTGTGGGGAACTGTAGAAGATGCTTGTGAACTTTCAATGCATGGAATGAAGTAATTTTTTAGTGTAAGTACTTTCTACTTTGCAAAATACTTGCTTGTATATAATACTGATTTGAGTTTTAACAATTTTATTGACCAAGGAGATAGCTTGCACCTGACAGTTTGCATCTGAGGAAGAACAAAATTTGAAAACCCCAATGTCCTACACAGGATTCAAAGCTGAGATTTTCTTTTCTTTTTTTTTTTATTATTTATTATTTATTCAATTGTATGTGTATGTGTGTGTAGAACCACGGATGAATTTGGGAACCACCATGGACTGCCTCCACCTACTCCTTGTTTACTCTGTCCTGGGATTCACAGGCTCCGCCTTACCAGGACAGAAACGCAGCCCCCCCCCCCCTCCCCCGCGCTTCCGCCTGGCGTCTATATGTGGGGCCTAGGATCCGAACTCAGGACCTTCCGCCTACAAGGCAGAAGCTTAACCCCTGAGCCACCTCTCCAGCCCCCAAAGCTGAGATTTTCTAATAAAAAAATGTAAACTGTCAAATTTCTAAAACTGATGAAAATATTTATTTATGAATAATTTTACCATTATTATTTTGTACGATATTAAGCTTGGGCCCCCTTTTGGACCTATGAGACGCTGACAATGAACGAGAAATGTTCAATTGAAAGCCTGCAGTTCTAGGATTTCAGGCATCTGGGTTTATTTTTATTATTATTATCCTTTGTCACAGTGACTGTGCGTTTTGCTCTTTACTACTCATACCCATCCCACCTCCTGTCATACTTTATCCTTTCCAGCCAGTCTCCCTGTGACTTCCATGTCTTTTTTCACGTGTGCCCCGCTGGGTTTCATCTGGGACGTCTGCACTGCCGATAGCCCGAGCACTGCTGGGGTATGGATGACCATCAGTGGGTAAATCATTGTGCAAGGAAACTCCCTTCCCCTGTTTAGCCTTAGCCCTCAGTAGTCTCTCGGCGATGCAGTATTTCTCGATATCTTCCCTATCCATGAGGTGATGTTTGTCAGCCAGCTATTGAGGCACCTGGATTTAAATGACACAAGTTCTAGAATTTCCTTGCATATACTTAGTAATTGGCTAGCCAATGCAGTTGCCAGATTTTCTTTCGTTTATAGCTGTGCTTGCTTTGAATCTTCTGCTTGGGTACTGCTTCAGAACATTTTAAGATGATGATTCAAATGGAGAGGACTTTCATTTCCTTAATGACTTCAACCAAGGGAAGATAACTTCCCTCCACACTTCTAGGTTCTTTGCTCAGGATATAAATTAAGAGGATGTGAATTAGAAGAAAACAGTCGTGTTTGAGTGTATTCATATGACACGAGAGCCCTACAAAGATGTTATATTTGATAGAAGGTCAAACGAAGCTTGCATAGTGTCCTGAGCCGTGGAGAACAGGAGCTTGGTGTTTCTGCCACAGAAATACAAGGAGCTGAAGTGTGCGGTGCCCAAGAGTTGTCTGGTCACCCAAATAAAAGCTCGAGGTGATGAAGCTGTCAGGGAGACTCAGTGCCTTTTCTGACTCATTGGCTTTTCTACTGGAAGACTTATGGATCCTTCATGACAGAACAGCTTTTCAGAGCTGCCGCTGTTCCCTGAAGGGAATCAGAGCAACCAGTTCACAGTATGCCCAAACTACTATTTTGAAGGCATCATATTCTGCTCTCCCATTATCATATTTTGGGGTTGTGTATCCTGAGCTTCAAGAGGACAAATTGATTAGGGGGGGTGTTTAAGGGGAGGGTCATTTCTGAGTTGTGCCAACGTTCGTGTGGGCACTTTGCCACATCGAGATCCAAGAGTTTTTTCTCATCATTGTTATAAATGCCTGCTTAAGACTTTTTCAGAGCTATCAAGATTTTAAATTGTGTTTCAATATAAAATTGAAAAGCACTGAATGGGAGAAAGAATCCAGGCCTGTGTGAGGAACTCGGTTATGGACACCGGAGTGTTTTGTTGCCTGAAGGACTAGGGAAGCAGCACCGCCCAGCTTTCTGGCAGAGGCAACAGGACCCTGGATCAGCTGAGAAAGGCTGCAGAAGCCAGTCTGACTTCCTTATTGGTTGCGCCAGAGAGCACGTGACACCTTGGCCTTGAACCTTCCTGTCCCAAGCCAATCCTCAAATACCTGGTAGGGCAGTAGTAAAGATGTGTTGGGCTTATCTGGGGCTTAAGATGTCCCCTCAGAATGCAACAGTGCAGATGGGGAAGGAAGATTAGACTCATATCTCTTCTCTATTGTGCTTTTTACTTTCTTTCGGCCCTTCTCTACTCACCTATGGGACATACTGGTGAAGAGTTTAGTGCAGGCCGAGATTCCTGGAATCTCCATTAGTCTATTTGTCATGATTTATATACTGTGTTGAGTAAATACAGAACGAGGGAAAGGTTTGCGTACAAGGAACACCCAGTGCCTACCAGCTCCTCGCCACAGGCGATTTTCCTGCTCACAGGTGGTCACATTGTGAACTTGGTATTTATTTTTTTCCTCCTCCTCTTGATAGCTTTGCTACATGTCTATACCCTGAAAGAGTGTATTGTTTGCTTTTGAAAACCTTCCTGGCTTTAATTGCACATAAAACATCACCATTATCTAGCACTTTTTTTAACAGAAAAAAAATATATCTCCTACATGTATTTGCATTTGCAAGGTTTTTTTGCTGATCCATATGGAAATGAGTTGCAAACATTATAAACATTCGCTTCTAATAGTGCAGTCCCATCCTCTACAGTCTCCTTTTCCCCACTGTCCGTAAAGTGGCCGCATAGCCAAGGATGACCTTGAACTCTTCATCTTCTGCCTCTTCCTCCTAAGTGTTGATTTACTGCCTCATTGGGCATGCATCTCTTAGAGACATTTTCCCATATAGTCACATCGTTACCCTTACAAATTAGGTCATGTTTAATCAGTTATGGTGTAGCATTTCCAGTTCTGTCTACTTGGAAGGTTGAGGGGAGAGGATCTGTAGGCCAGGAGTACAGTACCAGTCAGTGCAATGCAGTGAGAACCTTTAAAAAAATACTCTAATTTTTCCAGTTCCCAACATGCCTGGAATCTCCCTCCTGACAAATCAACATCCTAGCAAGGTCTTCACATTACAAAAAGTATTGGGAACAGGCTTAATTATTCTTAGTTCATATACCTTTACTTATGTCTGGTGCAGCTAAGACTGGGAGCTATTGGCGTTTTATTTCTCTAAGCAATGAAAAAGTGATGATACCCATGCAGAAGGGGCACACAGCTTGGGCAGGGCACACTTTTGTGATCGTGATTACGGTTAGCGTGTGAATAGCGCCCATCTGTCTTCTGAGTTCTCTGTGTCATCCTATTCCTCTATCCCTTAAGGGATCTTCAGTCCTAATTTGTGTTTTAAGACTTATGTAAATGACACCATTAGATGCAGTATAATTTTAATGTATAATAGAATGGTGTATCTCTGGGGAGAGAGTGGAATGAATCAAAACTTCAGGGACGTCTTAGAACAGGCCTGAAACCAGACAGAATTTGAACATTACAGGTAGCATTTTAACAGTGGGGGAAGTGGGAAGGAGCAGTGGAAGTTCCTGAGGACACACATGATAGTCACCGTCCCCGCAGCATGTACAGAGATTTGGGGCACAGCCATGGGCGGGTGAGTTTCTAGAGGATAAGCAGGCCAAATTGCAGTTCCCAACTTATGCAGTTTCTGTAACCTATGGCAGAGTTACTGGAGAGGATCATAGTGCACGCACTGAGCTGGGAGCGCTGTCAATCATCACCAATTTAGTGGCTTAAAGCAAACAGATTTATTATCGTACAGCTCCAGACATTAATTGTCCGATGTGGGTTCTCACAGGCTGAAGCAGTGTCAGCTGGACTGTATTTTTCTGATGATTTTTATAGAATCTTATTTCCTTTCCTTTTCTAGATTTCCCTCCATATCCTGGCCCACGACCCCTCCCTCCATCTTCAGATGCAGCAGCACTGACTTCTGCTATTACCGCCTTTCCTGTCCTCCTTCACTTGCAAGAATCCTTGTAATTGTGTTTAACCCATCTGGCAATTCAGGATCATTTCCTCATTTCAAGGTCATTTGATCTGAAAATTTATCCTGTTTGCTACTTTAATTCTTGCTTGCATTATAACATAACATCCACGCAGGTTCCAGGGCTAAGACATGAGCACTTTGCATAGAAAGGAGATTCTAAACTACTACTTAGCTCTTTTGGTTTAGGAATGTCTGTGGGAAGTCATTGTCTGGAATGGGTCATGTCCTCTGCTTCCTGGTCCCCATGTGCCGCTCTCCTTTCCATCTTCACTGTTGGGAAGTATCTGTGCCCTCTTCCCTTACCATTCTTCCAGAATCTCCGAGGTTCACTGATTAAACAGGTTTAAAGTGCTATGCTTATTGAAGTTGTTATATGAAATGCCATAGACCAGATGGCTTAAATTGACAGGAATTTATTTTTCACGATTTTGGAGATTAAAAGTCTAGGATAAAGAAGGGCAGATGACACCTTACTATGTCTTCACACTGTAGAAAGAAAGAATATCTGTTTGTGCCTTCTTATGTCACTGATCCCATTCATGTGGTCCCTATCTTTATAATTTAACCACTTCTGAGTCCTTCTCAGCAACCCAGCCTGTGATTTTTGGGAGGATACATGTATAGTGTCTGTTGTTGTCCATCTGTCTGTCTGTGGAGGTATCTCCGTGTTCCCCAGGCTGGCCTCAAACTTGTAGTGCCCCTGCCTAGACCTCTTATGTCCTTGGGACTGCATGTATGTATGCAAACCTGGTTTGCTTTATGCACTTGATTTGCATTTCCCTAATGACTTGTTGAACATCTTTTCATGTGCTTATTTGCCATCTGTATATTGCTTTCGGTGTAAAGTGTCTGTTAAAATATTTGCTCTTGTTTTCTTAATTGAGTTGATTGTTTTCTTCCTGAAGCGTGAGAGTCCTTTTTGTGAAGCCATTACTAGACATGTTATTAGTCTGTGGCTTGTCTCATTCTCTTAAGTATCTTTTGAAAATCAAAAGATTGAAAAAAGAAAGAAAGAAAATCAAAAGATTTAGTTTTTTTTTCCTTTGTGGATTAGGCATTTGTTATTCCATTTAAGAAATGTCTTTGAGGACTAATCCAAGATCCTAAGATGGGAGAAGTGTTAGAGTTTTTCAATCTATTTTTATTTGTTTTACATATGATATGAGATATGGATCAAAGTTCTTCTTCTTCTTCTTCTTCTTTTTTAAATCCCATTAGCACTTTCTAATGAACTGCCTGAGTAGCTTTGTTGAGATTCAGTGTGAATTTTTTGGGCTCTTTATTCTGTTCTTTTATATCAGTAACACAGTCCTAGTTACAGTTCTTTGTAAGACCTCTTGAGAACAAGTAGTGTTTATTCTTTAATTTTATTCTTTTTACAAAGATGCTTTGGTTTATTCTTTGTATTTTCATATAAATTTTAGAGTTAGATTAAATTTCCTCCAAAAGGAAGACTTGTTATTGCTTAAGTTTAATGTGTAAATAGTTTTGAGGGAAATTAATCTAGAACTGGGGAAACTTCAGTGCTTTATCTGACATCTCTGAGTCCAGATATCTTCACCTATAAAGTGGAAATGATTATTTACTTCTTTGGTAATGTTAAAAGTAAATTGATATCTGTAAAGCATTTTTTTTATTTTCAGAGGTGAATTCTAAATATTTTGCTTATTATTTATTTGAGTGGAGAGAGAGAGTGTGTGCATGCTATGGCACATGGCTGGAGGTCAGAGGGCAGCTTTCAGAAGGCAATTTTCACCTTCAGCCATGTGGGCTTCTAGGGGTTGAACTCAGGTCACCAGATTAGTGATTCTGTCTTTACCACTGAGTCATCTTGCCAGCAACCCTTGCTTTTATTTTCTAGCTAGGAACTATACTTATAGGAACTAGACTTGATAAGCAATAAAGTAAGTTTTACTCAACTTTCAGACACATTTGGTGGCATTTTTATTTTGACATTATAGTTAAGTAAGAATAGCCCCCCTACTTGGAAGTCCTTCTAAGTACAATGTATACCAAGATATCTCACCAGGAAGAGCAGGTGAGACCATCTTACATAAGTGTAAAGTGCTGCAGAACTGGCCAACTGTGTTCCTTCAACTAACTCATACTCACTTGGTGCCTAGCAGTCACTGTCCAAGATTCTTCATGCCTCTTGGGACCCAGGAGGAGGCTTGGTTCAGCCAGCAGCTTCTCTCTTCACAAAGTGCACAGCCACGCAAATAGCCAAACTCACTTTAATAAAGAGCGTTCTGGGGACGTAGCTGGAAAGTGGCAGTGGAGGGGGCGGGGAAGAAAAGTTTAAAGAAATGGCCTCAATGATAAGGTCACAGGTTTGAGGAATGGGGCAGGGAGGGTAGAGACAGGTGAAACGGGAAGAGCACATATGTGATTCCGTACCTTGTACAAAGAACGAGGATATTGGCTGTAAGAAAAAGAATGTCATTATGTAGAAACTGGGTTATCATTGAGGAGACCAGAAGACCAGGATCCCTCATGAAAAACAGCAAGAGCGATGTGAAGTAGTTTGACTTTATGCTAGTGGTTTATGACCAGACTTGTTTTAGGAGAATTGTTCTAGACGCTGAGTGCTTTCAGTGGGCAAGGCTGGAGGCGGACATAGGCAAAAAGATGATGCTCAGCGAGGACTCGTGGCTGTGGAGGGAAAGGTGAGTGGCAGGCGTACTGCAGATGGGTGTGTGTGCTGAGGAAGACGCAAGAATTCAGTTGCTCATTGGTTAACTGGGTTGGCATCTTCTCCAAAGCAGCAAATAGAAGATGCAGGTGGTGGGCTTGATATGAAAGAGAGAGTTCAGGATGTTTCCTTGCTTAGCTGGTGACACATCTGACACCCACCTGGTTGGCAGATAAATGAGAGATGCAGACCCAGGGTATGTAGAGAGATGAAAGCTGTGAGGTGTATTAAATCATACAAGTCGGAAAGAAACTTGAGGACCATTTTTAATAGGGCTTCATCAAAAGTAGCTCGTGGTCTGGTTCTAAATCTTTTGAGATCCATTCAGCATGCTGTAATGCCTCAGGCCTCTGATCATTTAGAGTGCTACGTCATTCTTTCTCCTTTCTGATCTCTTTTATCAAGTTCAGATCTTTGTAATGGAGGATCCTTACAAGAACTCAATTCTGTATTTGAGTAGTGTTGCTCTAATGTGTTAGTGTTTGGGAATTAACTTTCATTCTTTAGTTAGGTTGAAATTGAATAAACCTAGCGAAGTTTTTAGTTTGATTTTTCTCTAAAGGATGTCAAGTAGAACCAACCCCATCAGCTTACATATCCTAACTCAGGCCAGGATGGCTGTGTAGAAAGCAGGGAAGATATGTGGAGACCAAAAACTTTGTTCCCTGGGGGGGGGAATCATGATTTTGCTTTTTCCTCACACTGATCCTTAGGCTGGAGGTCCAGTGAGTCCGGGTAACTCCTGGTTCCTAATCCTGTGTCTTTTTGTGGCTTTGTGTTGTTGTCTAAAAGTGTCATTCCTGCACGACACTGCATTCCTCTGTATAAGTTGTTTTGGGACCATGTCTGTCTCATTTGTCATTTTTGTGTACTGGTACATTGAATTTATAATTGTTTGATCCCATGTAAAGATGCCAGGTGGAAATGATGCAACCTATAATTCTAGCTTTAGAAGACAGCAAAGGGAGGTAGAGTGATCCAGGATGATTTCTGATGTCACCCTTGGGCCTCCACAGGTGCACACACTCAAGTGCACTCACTCTGGTACACATGAACATACTTTGCGTACACACAGGAAAAAAAATAAGCCAAAGTTTTGTTTTCCCATTTTCATGTGTGCATGTGTGTTTGGGGGACATGCACCTTTGTGTGTACATGTATGTGTGCATATGGAGTTGCTATTAAGAGTCATCCTCAGTTGTTCCTCCTACCTTATTCTTCTGAGTCTCAATGCTTGCTTACAGAGCTAGTCTGGCTAGCCAACTTGCTGTGGGGGATTCCAGGCTCAGTTTTTCAGGATAACATAGGACCACCACACCCACCTGATGTTTTATGTGAACTCTGGTTCTTGTGCTGGTGTGGAAAGCACTTTAGCAGTTGAACCAGCTCCTCCACCCAGTACACTGGTTTTATTTTTGCTTTAGCCTAAAGGGTAAAATTTCACTTGAGAAATCACTTAATGAGGAATTAGAAGCTTGATTCAATCATAATAGCATTCACTACTTCTTTAAGTTTGCTAAGTCCTTGGCATCGTATTAGTGGTTCCTATTGTGGGTAAGGAAATAATTTAAGGGTTGATGAAATTGGCTGAGTCTCTGGCACTTATAGGACTGAGTTGGGGTTCCAACTCCTCAGCATTATAAGTTATTGGATCATTTCTAGTCCAGCATTCTGTTCAGCGATTACTTGGTTTCTTGCAGCTATTTCTTGTTCTTCTAATTCAGCTCCTTGTAACGGTTTCCCCTCTGTAAATAGCTATCTGCATTGAAGGTTGTTGGGGAGCATGGAGGAGTTAGGGAGGGATGTAGAGGAGGATGTGGGAATGGAGGACTCCTTCAAACAATCCCATCTCTACTTTTAAGATTTCCCTGGCTGCCCAGTCCTGACTTTTCTAAGGCGATAGTTTTTCTTGTTGCATTTTATTTATCTGAGCACATGTGCATGTATTTATAGTTTTTCTTATAGTCACTCATCAATTCATTCTCCCCCAGTCATCTTTCCTTATGAGTTCAACATTAACTTTTCATTTAAAAATTTTTTTATCATCCAGCCGTTTTATATATGTAAGCAGTGTTTTTTTTTGTCATTCTCCCTGTTACCTTGTCTCATCCATCTTCCTTAATCTGCTGTAAACTTTCTTCTTCCCAATAAGTCCTATTCCTATTTTAATGTCTGTGTGTCTCCCACTGAGTTTAATTAGCATATGCAAGAGGTTATTTATTGGAGCAGGGACAACTTATCATTCGCTACACCACTGAGAGTGTCACCCTTACCCCAGCCAGCATTAACTGTCAGTGGTCTCTCAGGGGAAGGCAGGACCATGAGCCCTTCCCAGCTCTATGAGGAAATGTGTAGGTCTTGCACAGGTGACAGCAGCAATGAGTTCAGTGAGTTCAGTGCAGTGATGTTATGCACAGAAGATGCTCAGCACAGCTTGTCACCTACCTCTGGTGCTCACAGTCTTTCTGCCCCCTCTTGCGAGATGTTCCCTGAGTGGTGGGGACAGTGGGTAGGTGATATGGATGTCCTGCTTAGGACTCACTTCCCCGCATCGCACTGTTGCAGGTCAGTTTGGATTGTAAATAACCTAAATGAAATCTGACAATTAAAGCTAGAGCCGTTGATTATGGTTTATCTGTTAGAAAAAATAAAAATATATATTGCCCCATTGATCTGTTTCATTGAAATTGTCTTTTGAGGATCAAATAAAACTGATGGAAGTTCAAATTTACATAGTTATGCTGAGCAAGTTCTTACTATTAATGCTTAGATTTTAATCAAATTAAAAATAGAACCTGAACAGCTGATTATAACCCACACGGAAGTAACACCTAGTTCTCCCAGTTAGGGAGCAAGCTATGTATTTAGTTATATCAGTAAATTTCTGATTTTTAATCTTTTAAGTTAATCCTTTATATTGAAATTCAACAAAGATAAACTTAACCAGAAACTGTAGCAATGCTTGTCTCTTCAAGGTAAGTTAGTAGTAATTTTTTTTGTACATTATATAGCTATGTTTTGTACACTGAGTAACAAATAAATGAATGCCTTGACTATCATATGCTCCCTAAAAAATTCCTTTGTACCAGGAAGGGAACCCATGATCCCAGAATTTGGGGAGCTGAGGCAGGAGGCTCAGTGTTTGAGGACAGCAGGAGCCGTGTGGCGAGCTTTTGGCCAGCCTGGGGCTACATGGAAAGTCCTTCTCTCAGAACACATGTATGTGTTTTGCCAGATAATTTTCCTTTACCTTTAATTTTAGGAAACAGATATTGATGACAGATACGGAGATTTGGACTCCAGAGGAGATTCTGATGTTCCTGAGATTCCACCTTCCTCCGATAGAACTCCTGAGATTCTCAAGAAAGCTTTGTCTGGATTATCTTCAAGGTATGAGTGGAAGAAATTGGTATACAAGCTATGCTTTGAAGTTATTCTGTTCCTTTTATTTATTTTGTGTGTGTGTGTGTGTGTGTGTGTGTGTGTGTGATATAATATATATATGTTTGCACATGTGTACTCGTGGTAAGGAGAACCTAAGTCTATATCAGGTGTCTTCCTTGATCACCACATCACCTCTTTATTTTTCAAGACAGGGTCTTGAACCTGAAGCTTCTAATTCAGCAGAGCTGCTGGCCAGTGAGCTCTGAAGTCTCCTGTCCACGGTCCACTGTCCACGCCAGCACAGGCTAGTGCACATTGTGCCCAGCTTTTATAAAAGCACTGGGGGTGTCCTTCTACTTGCATGGCAGGTGCTTCACGATCTGAGTTGTTCCCACAGGCGGCCATAGTTTTTTCTTTAGCTGAGTTTAAAATTTTATATTTGTGGCATATTTTAAATGTTTTATGACCATGAAACTTAAGCTAATTCTGTATTTCCCTCTATTACATGATTTTAATCTGAACTATAAAGTTTATGAAAGTGAAGGAAATGTTAAGTTTTATCCAGCTTCACATCTGAAATACAATATATTGGCATGGAACAGTATTTTTTACTGTGCCCACAGAAAGAAATGCATGTTATTCTACACCCCATAGGCACAGGTGGATATTTTATCTCCTGCAAAATTGTGAAGCCTTTTGTTTTGCTGCTACTATATGTGATACCCTCTGATTTTTTTCTGTTTGCCGATGTTCAGTATCACTGAGCAAAAAATGCTAGAGGCAACTTAGGAAGTTGGCTTTACTACTGACGGGTCAGAGCTTGTGGTCAGAAGATGTGGTATTTTCGTATTTTCTCTGTTTTGAGCACTAACCATTCTGGGGATGTAAAAGAGCTCAGCTCTGCTTCTCCTGCTCCACATTCATGGCACCCGTTGCTTCTGTGATCTTCAAATGTGGCTGGATTCTCACTGGAGCAAGCAGGTCTGTAGGGAACACCAGCCGCGTGCCCTTGAAGGCCAGTCAGATCGGACAGTGTCTACAGGGACACAACAGTCCAAACACTAGTCACTGTCTGGGCCTTCACAGCTCCTGCGTTAGGTGGGGAGGATGTGATGAGAGCAACTCCAACCACGTTGTAAGGATGGTCAGTGTAGAGGGTAGTTATAAAGAGAAGCTAAATGAAGGAGGGACTTAGGTTATTAGAGCTGAGGGCCTAGTGGCCAAGGGAATGATAGTTGAGACTTAAGCTAGGAGGAGAACATTAGAACAGAGGAGATAGCTTAAAGTCAGAGGATAGGGAGATGGTGGGAGGAAATCTGAAGAGAACCCCATCAGAGCTCTGTGGAGCTAGAGATTTTATGGCCTTGCTAGGAGTAGCTAGGGAAGAGGGCAGGGTGTGGAAAGTAGAGTGTTATCTAAAAGATAGCCCTCTTTCAAGGCCATTAGGTCAGGGGGTCAGGGGTTTAGGTTGTGTAGTCTATTTTACCCCCATTCCATTTAGGGCAGGGGAAGTTCCCACAGCCTGACTTCAGGCTTACTGAGTTTGCTGGAGCAGCCCCATTGCCTTGGGAACAGCGCAGCACTTCTTAGAAGGATCTCTTAACAGACTGAAATGCAGTCAGATGAAGCGATAACATAAGGCGAGATCTTAGGGTCCCAACCTTTCCATTCTGTCCCTGTGGCATTGGGCCACCTCCCTCCTGGCAAGTAGAAGAGTCCCTTTTCACCTTCCTGGAATTCTCTGGATCCTGCTGTCCAAAAGCTCTCTGAACCCCATCCTTTTGTTGGCATAGGCACAGTGGAGGTGTGCTTCTCCCTGTATGGAGATGTGCTTCTCCCCATAGAACCGTGAACGGATGAACAGGACTGATCTAATGTTAAGCTGAGCTAGAATCTCAGTGAGTGCCGTGTATTCTACATGTTCTTGTCCTCCGCAACAGTTACTTTCGCTCAGCGGTGGGGTAGCTTCCCTTTTGAAGTGCGGTCTTCTGACCTGCTACCAGGCAAGAAAGATCAGAGTATGTCTTTATTGCCAGCCATAAGACAGGGAGGTGAGGAAGACTGGAGTGTATTTTTGGTTTTTCTCACCTGTCTTGGGGAAGAGAAATTCTAGTTTCTATCACCTGTCTCAGAGAGAAAATAAGAGTAGGTGACAGGAAGGAAAGGTCAGAGAGAAAAGTTTGCTTTGGAAATTTGCTTCTGGGATTTAACCCATCCCAGTGTCATTCTGGTTGTTTAGAAAATAAAAATATGGGGCTGGAGAGGTGGCTCAAGGGTTAAACCTCTGCCTTGCAGGCAGAAGGTCCAGAGTTCGAATCCTAGACCCCACGTATAGATGCCAGGCGGAAGCCGAGGCGGCCTGCGTTTCCGGTCCTGGTAGGGCGGAGCCTGTGAATCCCCGGGCAGAGTAAACAAGAAGGAGGTGGAGGTGTCCATGGTGGTTCCTGAATTCGTCCCTGGTTCTACACACACATACATACACACATACATGCACACACGCGCACACATGCGTACACGCACAACTGAATAAAAAAAATTAAAAAAAAGAATTCTAAAAAAAAGAAAAGAAAAATATGTCACAGTATCATGACCATATGAGAATAAAGTACTTCAAAGCAATATTCTCATATTTAGTCAGTAGAACCACACTGTGCTATCTTACCGAAACCGCAATTATTACCTTACTAGTTCCTGATTTCAGTTGTTTCCATGACCCAGTTCAAAGACATACCTATGCTTTCAAATCGCATCTGATCTGAGAAATAGCTGTTTGTAATTTGATGTTCTGTAAGGAAGATGCTGAGTTACTAAGTGTCAGGAGACCTTCCTTAGTAATATTTTTTTTTTCCTGATATAAAATGACAACCGCAAATAAAATCTTTGAGACCTAGAGAAGTGAGGTCAGGGAGCGTGTGGGTGACAGTTACATTCTGAGCGAAGGCATTGCGAACTCGGGTTTTGTTCTTATCTATTTTATTCACGAGAGCATGAATTATAAACACCAGAAATATGGATCACACAGTGCCATTTACAAGAACAATAGGTGGTTTCACAGCTTAATCTCAGAGAATTTGTCTGGAAAGATTACATGAATGTCTCAGAATTTATATATCATAATTTTTAATCCTCATTCTTTGTAAGAAACTAAGGAGACTGCCTTGGAATTTGAAGACACTAAGAATCATATGAGAAATTTATGGCCAGCAAGATGCTCAGTGATTAAAAGCATTTGCTGAGCAAGATTGGCATAAGATTTGAACCTATCTGGTAGGAGGAACTGACTTCAGAAAGTTGTCCTCTGACCTCCATATATGTTCTGTAATACGTGAATGCACACACAAAAAAATGTATTTTTAAAAAGAATTTAGCTAAAAGAAATTTACCTGAGTTGTAAGGAAGAAACACCTATAATGAAAACATGTAATGTTAACAGATACATTTCAGGAAAATTTTGAATCCCAGCATGAGATATAGCACTTTGATCCCCAAAACCCACATTGTGAAAGGAGAGAACTGACTCTCAAAAGTTGACCTATAGCTTGTACACATGTACTATCCTCTCCTTCTCTCTCTCTCTTCTCTCTCTCTCTCTCTCTCTCTCTCACACACACACACACACACACACACACACACACACACACACACAACTGTTTTAAATCTCATTTGTAGCTCATGGAGTCCTGGAGGTTTTATATTGGAATGAATTCCCTTTTCTAAAGTAGTTCATGGATGGGTTTTTGGTGTTATGACTTTGTCCAAAAATGAAGACTTTCTTAATGTGATCATAGTAGCATGGTAAAGAAAAATCAAGAATTTTAAATTCAGATCTGGGCCATCCACTCCATTTGAGTAGCAGTGATTTTCTGTCCCACATATAACACTATATTTTATATTGAGTGGCTCAATCTTGAGAGACAGTTTTGATTATAGTATGCCACTGATTGAACGAGTTTTCCCAAAGTGTGTGTGTGGGAAATTTGATCCCTGTTGCAACAGGGCTGACAGGCATGGCCTGGTAAGAAATGCCCTCAAGAGCAGATTAATGTCATTACTGTGGGAGTGGACTGTTTAATCATACAAGCAGGCTCGTTGTAAAAGTGAGCCTTCTTGCTTGCTTATCCTCTTGTCCTTTGGCCTTCCATATGGGGTGATGTAGCAACCTCGTCAGAGGCCATATCTTGATATTGGATTTCCTAGCCTCCAAACTATAAGAAGTAAAACCCCTATTATTTATAAATTACCCGGGCTTAAGTGTTCTGTTACAGCAGCAGAAAGCAGACTAAAGACACGATGTCAGTGGATACATATTATGGCTTACTTTTGTTTTATAGTCGTGGAAAACTTGGAGAAGACTCTTTTAAATTAAGGGGAGTTATATTTTTAGTCTTGGTTGGAGAAGACATTGCTGTGTATGCAAAGATGGCTGACTGGAGATGGAGTTTTAATACCCTCTAGATTTCTCAAGCACTGAGAAGAACAAAATAAGTGAAATAGTGTATTCCAAAGAGAGAAAGAGAAGACTTGTGAAAATTCAGGTAGAATAACTGAAAAGTACATAGAAAAAGACAGATGATACACCAGCAAAGAAAAAGCCAAGACACCCCCCCAAGCGGAGGTGAAGAAAAGGCCTCATGCAAAGCAGTTAGTTTTCTCCTCACTGAGTGGAACTGGTGGTCAAGTCATAAGAAGGTTACTCAACAGGAAGATTCCAAATAACTCTCCAGACCAAGGAATATGTGCATCGCAACACAGAAATACAAGAACGAAAAGGCAAGGCACTTCACAGATGCTTGTAACTCAAGTACCAACCAAAGATTATGGAGAGAAGAGCCGGTGGTTTTACAAGTTGACTAGTGAAAATGGTCAGTGACCTTGAAGGATGAATTCAGTCCAGAATGGGGGGGAGGGAGGAGAGGGGTTAATGTTCAGCAACAGAGGATAAAGTCAGGTGATGAGAAAATCAGGTGCTCGGACGAAAAAGCAGCATAGGAGAAAATTCTGCAAGGAAATTGAGATCTGAATAAGCAGTGAAGCACTGGAAATGATAAACTCAAGAAACTATATAAAATCCCTTAATGATCTAGATGCAATCCCCAAGATGTACATGAAGGTAGGAGAGAACCATACCTATGAAGTTGTCTTCTGACTCTACATGGGCACCTAATGGATGCGTGCCCTTTCCTCACACAGTAGCAGTAAATGAAATAAAGTTGTTTTTTAAAGCAAAACATGGACTGGAGAGATGGCTCAGGGGTTAAGACTCTGCCTTGCAAGCAGAAAGTTCTGTTCGGATTCCAGGTCCCATGTAAAAAACACCAGGCAAAAATGGCAGCAGCTCACACTTCCAGCCCTGGTTGGGTGGAGCCTAGGAAATCCCAGAGTGAAGAAAGGAGGCAGAAGCAATCCAGGATGATTCCTGAAGTCATCCTTGGTCCTCCACAGGGACATATAGTGCTCTCTGATACACACCCACACATACACACACAGAATAGATAGAGAGACAGACAGACAGACAAATAGATAACAACAGATATTCTGATATCTGATAAAGTAGCCTAAGTCAAAACTTATAAGGTAAATATATACTAATAAAGGGAGCAATTTATCAAGAAGATGTAAACTGTGTGTATAATATATATGATGAAACATTGAGACCTGTAATTTCATAAACTATAATAGTATAAAAAGTCAAATAGGCCCTAATACAACTGATACATAACTTCAGTACTCATTTTTACCTTTATGTAGGTCATCCAAACTGAAAATTAACAACAAAGTTAAACTATACCATAGATAAATCAGACTTTACAAATATATGTAGAATATTCCATCCAAGAGGTAAGGAATACATATTTTTATTAGTAGCCTATGGAACCTTTTTCAAAGTATACCATATTCTAGGTCACAAAGCAAGTCTTAACAAATACAAAAGAAATGAAATAATTTTTCTGTCTTATCAGATAATAATGGGATAAAACTAGGAACTGATAACAAAAGAAGCTATAGAAACCACAAATGTATTACTTGAGGATGGATCTGTGTACTCCTGAACCAAGAACCTCTGAGCTATATGACTAAGACAGTTTCAAGAGGAAAGTATGTAGCTATAAGTGTCTCTTAAATAAATAACCTCATGATACATTTCAAGGTCTTAGAAAAACAAGAGCAAGTCAAATATAAAAGCATCAAGCAGAAATAATAAAGATTAGGGCAGAAATTAATAAAATGGAGGATAAACAGATAATATGTAGAATCAAAAAAGTTGGTTCTTTGAAAAACAATATCGATAAATTCCTATCCAAATTTACCATCAGAGAGAATGGATACACATGAGTAAAATTAGAGATGAAAAGGGGAAGGTTTCATTGCATTCTCATGAAATCAAGAGGGTCATTAGAGAATGCTTTTGAAAACTTTCATTTAAAAAAAAAATGCAATTCCGGCCCCTTTGTCCATCACAGACTACATGCCCGCTGTCCGTGAGTTCCTCTCAGTCCTTTCTCCGCAGGGACTCCTTGTCTACATTTCTTCTCAGTGCTCTTGACCCTCATAGATCCATGGCCGCTAGTTCCGTTCTTTCTCTCCTGCAATAGGAACAAAGGAGGGAGGGAGAGAGGAAGAGAGGAAGGAAGGGAAGAAAGAAAAGGAAAATCTAGAGCAAATAGATAAATTCCTAGGTACATATGACCCATCACAATTAAATCAAGATGGTGTAAACAACTTATCCATAATGAAACTGAAGCAGTAATTAAAAGTCTCCAACAAAGAAAAGCCCAGAACTGAAAAATTCTCTGCTGATTATTGTCAAACTTTTAAAGAGCTAATTCCAATATTTCTTGAGCTTTTCCCAAAATTGTAACATTAACACATTCATTCCATGAATCCAGCATTACCTTGATACTTAAAGTGGCTAAGAACATAAACAATGAGAGAGAAAACACCATAGGCCATTTTCCCTGTTTAACACAGTTATAAAAGTTCTGAATAAAATGTTTGCAAGCTGATTTCAAGAATGTACTAAAAGAACACATGACAGAACCAAGTGGATTTCATTGCAAATTATGAATATTATGCAAATTAAGAAATAGGTGTAAGGAAAGAAACCTCATGGTCATCTCAGTTGAGACAGAAAAGAACTTTGACAGAGTTCCAAGTCCCTCCATGAAAAAAGCCCTGAAGAAACTAGGATGGAAGAATTGCCTCAACATGCTAAAATTTTATTGTTTACAATAAACCAGTAGCCAATTCTATACCAAATGGGGGAATAGTTGAAGACATTTCCTCCAAAATCAGAAATGAGTCAAGGTAATCCACTTGCTCTGCTCTTACTCAGTTTAGTGCTTAAAATCTTAGATACAGCAGAAAGACATGAAAAAGAAATATTTTCAAAATACTTAAGAAAATTCCAAAGTCTAGTGCCTTAATACTGAAACCTGCACACACACAGAATCTGTAAAAATCACACTGATGTGATGAATATCTTTTTTTTTGTAGATGGAAAAACTGGTGGATTCGTGGAATTCTTACTCTAACCATGATTTCGTTATTTTTCTTGATCATCTATATGGGATCCTTTATGCTGATGCTTCTGGTAGGTGTTTGATATGTTCTTTAGTGTCCTTTTCTTTTCAACATTTATATAGACCTTTAAGGTAATTTGATTAACAAGATTAAAAAGAAATTATTCAAATTTTTTAAAAAGAAGGTAACCCAAGAATTGTAACAGAACATTTAGTTCCTTTAAGCATTTTCTAGTTCATGAAATTATCTGGACCAATATTTCCTGTTTGCAAAGTGGCTCTTCAGTGTTCTATTCAGCAGAGAGCAGTAGTGCGTGGTAGATACACATCTATGTGTCCTGCATTGTACTAAGTATTGGGCTTGACAGATAACACACACACAACTTCCACATATGTGGCTAGATCCCTGGCTTCAAGGATCTCAAGTAACCATGTGACTGAATAGCTTAGCAAATAACGATAAATCCCATGATAGACCATGTAAGGGCCAGAGTTAGAAAACATGGCTTGTAGTTTAAGGGGAGTGACACTGGTCTTCCAGAGATGATGCCAAAGCCTGAGTCCTGCAGATTTCATAGGGAAGGTCTTCCAAGGTGGACCTCGTGGGCACAGCATGGAAGTGACGAGAAGCACTTCCAGTGGAGGATCTGAGTTGACCTGTGAATGATTAGGGGTGAGACGGGAGAGGTGAGTAATGTCTTGTGAGACCTTTAGATGTTGTGGTGTGTGGGAAGCTGAGCAAGTCACAAGGACAGAAAAATGCTTCATACTCTTACTCAATTTGCTTGATGTCTTCTGTGTGCCGGCATTACCCAAGTGCTGGGGTATGTTAATAGTGGTGCTGGGGAAAGCACACCTGTCTTTGTCTTCATGAAGCTTGGGACCATCTACACAGCAAAGAATTAAATACATGTTGTTTGTTACAAGCTGCAGTATTGGAAATAAAGACCCAGTTTGAAAGGCATCAGGAGACTTCTATATTTTAAGTACCTGTAGGGTCCGAGCGTGGCTTAGCACTGCACTGTGAAAGCTGTGAAATTCTGGGAATACACTGTATTCTCTTGGGTACTTACCACCCAAGAATGGGCTTGAGACACACAGGCTCCTTACCTTCCCATGAGTCAGTCACAGTTCTCGCTACCGTGACACCTGCTGTCCCAGTGTGTGCCTTTGCAGCCACTTCCACCCACTCAGTGTCTCCCATAGACTGACTGCATCCTCTGCTACTGTGCTTGCTGTATGATCATCCATATTCATTGTGATCGTGGCAAGCAGCCCACATTACTGTTCCTCTTGCTTCCTCCCCAGGCAGTTCTTGCCATATCTGTTGTCCCAAATATTCATGTCATCCCAGCAGCAGGCCCAGCTGTCTGTCCTCCCCCCGCCCTGGCGTCTTCCAAAACCTCTGAACTACTATGGTTCCTTTCACTTGCTGTTTCCTCATCTGCAGACATGATGGCCTCTCCCCTCCTGTGGTCCAGTTGCTGAACATAGTGCTCTCTGCCATGGATTTGTTTGGCTATTTCTGTGTGTTAGAGTTGTGTGTTTCTCTGATGGACTTTTCTCTGAGCACAGATGCTCTGAGTCATTTCTACAAGTCCTTGGTAACTAAGAAAGTAAGCTTCTAAGTGTTGGCTATTGTTTTTAAGGTTCTAAACATAATAATTGGTAGACCAAGTTGTATTAATGTACCAATATTGAGGGAATGGGGTGTTGATTTCTGTATAATACAAATACATTTTAAGAATTTTAGCTCTAGTGTCTTGAGTTTCTTACTTTCTGTTGTCTCAGAAGATCTATATATTCTTGCAATACTGATGGCATATAAATGTATATGGGTATTAATCCCCCGCCCACCCACTGGTGACTATTGTCAATCTTGTGTGTTCAGAGAGGCTGACACAGCCTGGAGATTGCAGCTCTGAGTTTCTGTACACATTGTGTGTGGCTTTACCATTTTGTCTTAGCATTACACACTGTCCCCTTTTATGATTTTCTTTGTTAGAAGTGACTTTTGACATATACAAAGGTTGTTTGAAGAATGGCTTTTAAATAAACTCCTGCCTTCCCTACAAGTATTCTTTGTCACACTCAAGTATGATATGTCTTTTTAATATGAATAAAGGATCATAATGTTTTTAAGTGTGCTGTTGAACATATAATAAGTATTTTTGGTTGTAAGAAGCTTAAGAATATTCTGTATGGCAGATCTGGGAAAGTTAATTTATGGAGTCTTTTTTTTTTTTTAATATGTCAAAGCACAGATTTGGAAGCTTTCTCTGAATAGTGCTTCAGATTCTAAGGAGGTGCAGATGGGTCTGTCACGTAATCTTGAACTTTTTTTAAGTCTTTAAATTTATAAAGATCTATTTTAGCTGAAAGACTGGGCAAACATTAGTTTTGGGTATGCACTGGAGAGGCTGAAAAAGCAGTGTGCTGTGTTCACAAGCTTTCACTCTCAGTTCTGGGAACAATAAGAAGTGTCCATTGCCATTTGCTCCTGGAGCTTTGGGATTGACCTAAGCCAGTTTAAAAAAGACTTTGCAACTTTACCCAGGTCCATGGATGTAGCAGTTTTAAAGGGCTATCAATACAGCATCTAAAAGGACTTGTCAGATGCAAGCCCACATAATTCTCCCTGCTGCCCATGAGTCAGGTCACTGTGTAGGCAGGATCGCATGACCTCTCCGTTGTCTGGCAGCATGTGTGCATGCAGAGGCTGCTTGAGATTCACCTGGTAGAACTGCTTTGCTTGACCAGAGTGTTACTGGGTGTGGAACGACTGGAG
This sequence comes from Typhlomys cinereus, assembly GCA_023101885.1. Taxonomy (NCBI): domain Eukaryota; kingdom Metazoa; phylum Chordata; class Mammalia; order Rodentia; family Platacanthomyidae; genus Typhlomys; species Typhlomys cinereus. Next base: position 496,051 of record JALPQD010000288.1, read on the forward strand.
AAGGAAGGAAAAGACTATTCCCAGTTGTGGGTGACTAAATGGAAGATGTTTTAATTACTCGTTCTGGACACCATCTTTATAAGTATGCCAGAACATATGGTTTTACATATATATACATCAAGCAAACTTCTGTGGGTGATCTTTTTCTTATGGTAATTCAGAACTAAAAATGGAAAAATTAGAGATGAACGCATTAGTACATGCCTGTGATCCTAGCTCTTAAAGGCACAGGTTAGAAGGTAGGGAATTCCAGGCCAGCCCCAACTGCAGGCCAACCAGTCTCTACCCCTCAAACTTCACTCCAATGCCAGCTCTCCTTGGAGAGATCTCAGACCATAAATCATCATTTTGCTACCCCTTTGTTCAGCACTTGATAAGAGTGTGGATGGTCCATTCTTGCTACTAACAATGCTACCAGAATAATTAGAAAGGACAAATTAAAGTTTTCTAAAAATGCTTATGACAAACTGGGTTTTTTTTGTGATTATTGGTTGCATGCACTCTTATGTGTGTGCGTATGGGGGGTTGACTTTGGGAATCACCCTGGATTGCGCCACTTCCTCTTTCCTTTGTTCTGGAGAAGAAGTTGCTTTTTAAAAAGCACAAATGAAAAGACTACAAATTGTACACTGATGTTTTCTGTTTGGTTTTAGGTTCTAGGTATCCAAGTGAAATGTTTCCATGAAATTATCACTATTGGATATAGAGTCTATCATTCTTACGACCTTCCATGGTTTAGAACACTAAGTTGGTAAGTAATCCTGAAACTGTTCGATATATGCAAATCTGATTCATTTCTGAAGTTTGTAAAACAAGTATCGTAGTCAGTCACTGTCTCTTCCATTTTACCTTGCATATTGGTTTTGGAGAAAGACAAACAGAATCTAACTGAATTTGAAAGAAAAAAATTTATGAAGGTTTAAAGTGTTTTTCCTGGGCTGGAGAGATGGCTCAGGAGTTGAGACCTGCTCAATGTGGATGACACCATTCTGTGTCTTATAAGAAACTGAGCTGACCACTGGCAAGCTGGCTGGCATGTTATGTCAGTTAGAAACAGGTAACAACTGGGCTGGAGAGATGGCTTAGGGGTTTAAGACTGCCTTAGAATCAGAAGGACCTGAGTTCAGATCACAGGTCTCACATAAAAACTTCCAGCCCTGGTGGGCAGAACCTGGGAAATTCCAAGTGAATCCAGGATGATTCCCGGTCATCATTCCCTTGGGCCTCCACAGGAACATAACAGGGTGCTCTCTCTCTCTCTCTCTCTCTCCTTCTGTTTCTGTCTCTCTCACATATACACTCCAGCTAAATAATGGATAGATCGATAAATAAATAGATAGTTAAATAAGAAATGCAAAATAAAACGATTCTCCTGATAACTTTTACTTGTTGCCATGTAAGCCTCACAACTCAGGTGGAGTCTGGGGCATTGAAGAGAGCACAGAGTAGCCACGTATGCAGAGCAGTTTGAGACACTCAGCCACCTCTTCCTTCATCTATTTTTTGTTACCTTTCTTTGGCATGGGTGGGAATGTATCTTCCCAGCTTCACCACTAAAAAAGAAAACACTGCAGCTGTGAATAGTGAGAAGCTAATTTTCATTGCAAACTTACACTGTATATGCAGTATTTACATTGTGAACTTATGCAGTGTGTGTGCATGCGTGTGTGTGTGCGCGCGCACAGTGTTTTCATTATGAACTGGTGTGTGCGTGTGTAGTATTTTCCACGTTGCTATTGGCTGTGACATTACCCTTTGTGTTAAACTTGTGAATTATATTTAGTGGACTGTTGTGGTTACATTTCTCTACTGCTGTGAGACAACACTCATATAACCAGCTTGAGGGAGAAAGGGGCATTTGTTTAACTTATGGTCCAGAGGGGAGATGCAGTTCATTATGGAGGAATGGGTATTGGGATAGCAGGTGCTGCAAGCAGCTTAGCTGCCATCATAGAGGCAGAGGAAGCGAGCCATAAGCTGCAAGAGCAGACTGCTAGCAGAAGCAGATGAGCCACCTCCCAAGGCGCCGTGACCTTCCCAAACATTAGCACTAAAGAAGAGAACACGTGAGCCTGTGCAGGACAACTCACATTCATACATGACAACTGCTATTGGTTTTGACATTTAAAATTAAGTTTGAAATAGGAAAATAGCATATTGGTAGTGCATACTTTGAATTGCTCTTCCAAATTTGGTTTTGATCTTTATATCATCAAAATGTATAGGGACTGCTTTTGTTGATTTCGAGGAAATAAGCCTTCAAACACAAAAACTACTTTTTTTAAATTATAGGTACTTTCTACTGTGTGTAAACTACTTTTTCTATGGAGAGACAGTAGCTGATTATTTTGCTACCTTTGTTCAAAGAGAAGAACAAATTCAATTCCTCATCCGCTACCACAGATTTATATCATTTGCCCTCTATCTGGCAGGTAAGTTGAAGACTTAACTCTATACTGACCCAGAATTAATATTTTTATGTGCATTTTACTTACACTATTTAGGTGTGTAATACCTTTTGTTTGTTCCATTGTGTCCCAGGCTGACTCTTAGGTTACTTCTCATATATAGAGACACTGCTTTTTTCATGATCTTGGCTATCTGTCTAGTGGCAGTTTTCTAAAATGCATTAATTAATGCTCATTCCACATTTTTTATTTTTTTCTTTGTAAATCTAAAATATACAGTGATTGTTAATCAAATATAATTTGCAAATATATATTTATGTTGGTTCCTAGGACACAGAGCTTTCATATAGAATTAATCAGGGCAATAAGTTTTCTGTACATGATTTATTAGAATTAATCAGGGTAATTAGTCTTTTGGCAAGATTTATTATACATGTGATGCTGTTTGTAGCTTACTGCACCACTTATTTTTTTTATTACTTTTAAATTAAAGATCATATGCTTAGGGTAGAGCTCAACTCCTTTCTATCCTTCAGTTCCTAGAAATCCAAAACATGAGACAATTCGAAATGGTCACAGTAATTTTCAGACAATGGAGGACTTTTTCAAAGGATTTGAAAAGGGCTCAGACTATGTCCTTGGAATTTTATACTAAGAAAACATAGAACCAGATCTGCAACTGAGTAGAAAACAAGTTGAGCTGTTAGCAAGGAGATCAGCTGGGAAGCTCATTGCTATAATTTATGCTAGGTGGGGTCCTTGAGGGCCTGAACTCCAAAGGTTTGTACTTAGCGTGAAAGGTTATCAATTGAAAAAAAAATGATTTTGTAAGCTGTTGTTTTGTGATAATCTCTAAAAGCATTGCTTTTGTATTCCTAGCTGCTGGCTTATTTTTACTGAAATCTTTGTTATATAAATGTACTTGTAATAAATAGCATTTCATTTACATTTTTCCCGGTTTCCACCAGTGTGACATTCTGCAGATCCGAGTGTCTTATGAAGGAGGCTTTCTCAAGGGGCAGCCTAAGCTGCGAGCTATTAAATTCAGTGTGGATGTTTCCAATCCAAAGTCAACATAGAGTTCTGTAGCCTTATCACTTCACGTGTGGCCTCAGGATGGCCTGTCAGCTGTATGTCTTATTAATTTCTGGAATTCTGCATTGGGCCAGGCATTGATGAGTGATAGAATGTGCACTTCCATGCACATTGCATTTGAAAGATGTTTTGTTAGCTTCACTTTGCTGTCTTGATGTGAGTCTTTGAATGGTCAACAACATTATGAGTTCAACAAATGGAGTTGGACTTTAATACAGATGAAAGGAAACAGTGTGCTTTATTTTGATATTCATAGTGTTCACATGATACTGTGGAGATCTTTTTTGTTAAATAATATTCGAAGGGCCCAGTGAAAATGTTACTTTTCCTGTAGTGATCAGATGGGTCTGGAAAATACATGTCTTGGCAGATCTTAAAAGCAGAGACAGCCTCAGCTATTTCATTGACATTAAATTTTATTGAAATAAAATGCAGACCGCTCCCAGTCTGCTGTCCTCACCAGAGGCCATGAAATTAAATGGCTTATTTCCTGTCATACAAGATAACTCATTGCCTAAGACCCAGAAGTCCTTGTGACATCTATATAATTGTGTTGTGAAATGTGTTGGCTGATAGCGAAGGAAAAAAAGTCTTTGAAATTGGAAATAGTACAGAGATTTTCTATACAGAATAGACTATATAACAAAGAACTTCTAGCCAGCTCGTTGATGGTTTCTTTAGGAACCAGAGCACCCAGATATGTCATTACATGTTCTGGAATGATGGGTGAATGAGCTTTCAGTTTTTGACTCTGAAGATCATCACCTTGGCCAGCTAGCCTTCCTCCCTCTCTCCTTTCCTTCCTCTCTACCTTTCCTCTTTTTCTATCCTACAATTCTTTCCTCCCTCCTTCCCTCCCTTCCTCCTTATCTCTCCTCTTTCTATCCTGCAATTCCTTCCTCCCTCCTTCCCTCCCTTCCTTCTTACCTCCCCCTTCCCTTCTTCCTGTAATTTTCTCTCCTTTCTTCTTTCCTCCTTTCCTCTTTCCCTCCCTCTCTCCTTCCCTCTCTTGCTTTTTTCTTTCCTCCCCCTCTTTTTCTTTCTTTGTTCTGTATATGTGTGTGTGTGAATTCCATGCATATGTGTATGCACATTCACATGTGTATGTGTGAATGTGGAAACCTGAAGTCGGTATCAGGTGTCTTCCTTAATGTTCTCCATTTTTATTATTACATTAGGGTCTCTCAGGTAAGCCCAGAGCTTTTGGTCAGCTGGGCCCGCTAGCCAGCTTGTTCTGGCGATCCCAGTCTCTCCCTCCTGGGTACTGGAAGTGCAGGTGGCTGCAAAGCCTACGACTTTTACACAGGTTCTGGTAATCTCAGTTCCAGGCCTTCTTCCCCATCCCATCTTGACATCTGTTTAGCCTCTTATGTTTATTATATATTTGTGCTTAATTTACACGTGGCTATTTTGGTTTCTTTAAAAGTTTTAAGGATATTTGGTTAGTCTCCTTTGGCAGTTTTTCTGGTACTCAGATTAAATTTCATTAAGTATAAGCTTGAAAAGTGTTATCAGAATACATATATATGCTTAGTTCAGCAGAGGTAGCTGGAAATTCAGAATTTTTTTTTAAGTACTCTGAAGCTGTTTTACTAGTTAAATATTTAAGAAATTTGAAACATTTATATTTTAAAATGTGCTTTCAGGTTTGTTTTATTGTAATTGAAAAAGACATAATTAAGCCATTTGTATTTTATTACTGATATGCAAACTGTGACTCATTTGTATGCCAGTGGCAAGGTTAAGGTGAAACAAGTTTTAGACTTAGTAAAGTTGTATAAATAATATGATTAGTATTCTCATAATAATTAATGTTTTTATTAGTTTGGTGCATTATATTTTTCATCTTAAACTTAAGCATCAAAGATAAATGTTTTGTTGCATTTATATTTTTTAAAAGTTCAATGCAAATATGGATTAACACTTGGTTTGTTTCTTTATAAAATGACCAAATATAATAATTGAAAATTTTACATTAAAAAACACCTAAGAAAGTGATGTGACTTAGATACAGTGCTGAGTTCAGGAAAACTAGTAGCTGGTAAAGTTAAATTGTAGCTAACTAAATGATCTATGATTAGAGTTTTCCCCTGAACATCCCAGATGTCTTTTTTTTTCTTTTTTCTACCCCAGATGTCTTTTCTATCCAATGATACTAATGAAATCTTTAGAAAAGTGTCACAGAAATTTTTACCAGAAATTCTGTCTTCTAGACCACTTTAAATGAAAGATTCTTAATATCTACAATCATGCTAGTATTCTGTATCTTAAACTCACTTTTCAAATTAATAAAATGTGAAGGTGGTGATTTTAGGGGTGAGTAGTAGAGTGCTTGCCAAACATGCACCAGGCCTTGGTTCCATTCTCAGCACCACCAAAAGAGCTTAAAAAAAAAATCTCAGCCAATACACCTGATGTGTGTAGTAATTTCTGTGTTACATTATCACTTAATATTTTCATGAAGAACTAAGCCGTAGTCTGTGTTGATAGTCTTTGGAATTTTAATAGTTTGGGCAAATATAATGAAGGACTTAGCCAAGGAATCCACCCTGGAGGCTGTTTAAAAACAGCTCTAGGGCATGACTTAGTGAGCCAGGGCACTTGCTGTGCTAGCCTGGCAGTCAATCCCAGGAACCCAAAAAGATAGTAACCAACTCTTGACACTCCTGACCTCCACAGCACATTGTGCCATGTGCATGCCCGTGCATGTGCACACGCATATACAAATTAAACAAAACAGAAAAGTGAAATAGCTTCATGAGTTCATCTTCTCTCCCTTCAAATAGACTGTAAAATTACCTACTTTTGTGAAATTTTCTGGATCTCATCTTTTAAACTTTTCACTGTTGTGTGTTTTCCTTTAGTTCTCCCGACTTTCATCTTTTTGCTTTTTTTAAACAATTTGCTCATTTTTTAATATCTCTCTCTCTCTCTCTCTCTCTCTCTCTCTCTCTCTCTCTCTCTCTCTCTCTCTCTTTCTCTCTCTCCCCCCCCCCGACCCTCTCCTCTCTCTGGTGTGTGAGTATATGTGAGCATGAATGTTTGTGGGTATATGAGCTTTTGGGCACTGGTCTCTAATTTTTACCTTGTTTGAGATAGTCTCTTTGCCCACGAGTTTCTGTCTCCCTGTAGGAGCACAGGGATTATAGACATTTAGCTGATGCATCCAGCTTTTTAGTGGGTCCTGGGGATTTGAAAGCAGGTTCATACATGAAACACTTTCACTAACTGAGCCATTTCCCCAGATTCTTTTTGGAATATACTTCTTTGTCTGGGAGACTAATATTCACTGTAACTTGGAGAGTGCTTGCGGTTGGGCAGTGGAATATGCCCATATCCTCCCCATAAGCCCCTCCAGATCTAGTCTTTGCTGGGGATCCTGTGTAGCCAGGAAGCTCATGCATAACTGCATCAAAAGCTGTCCTTTACATTACAACTGTGTTACATTAGGAGGCCTCTGCGGCAGATGCTTTTATCATAGTAATGTAATAAAACCTGTGATTTTTAGCTGAAAATTCAGCCATATAAATGCCCTTTGCTAGTTAAGGAAAATGTACAATAGTGGATCCAAGTATGCCAAGTATCATTTTCATATATTTATTATCACGTTTCAACATAAAAGTATTTTCCTGGCCACACAGTCAAGATTGAAGATTATTTTCATATGTTTTTTGAACAGTTTTCTTAAAGTAATATCTAGCTTTAGACACACTTGGGAAATACCACTTCCTGCCTTGAAGCCAGAGAAGCGTATGATCTTCCTTGTGTTTAGTGCTCACATAGTTAGATCTTGTAAGTGAAATTGTTTTCATACTGCTTTGGGTAAAATGCCCATTAGGAAAACATCGAGGGATTCTCCTGATAGAATTTCAGAGTGAATGGTACTGTATAATTTCAAGAAAGAGAAAAGTGTGCATTTTGGAGTAGTATTTGTGAGGGAACAGTTCCCAGCTGGTGGTGCTGACAAGTTCCCAAGGCTGTGGAGAGCCAAGGGGTCTGTTTTGGGCAGAAAGGAGAGTCTAACAGCATGTCGGCTCTCATGAGCCTTTGAGCTGTTGGTGACACAGGGCTTTAGCCACAGATCAGTAGTATCTCAATGACTGTTAATTCCATCACTACTTGTACCGCAGGGCACATCCACCTGCTATGGAACGAAGACTTAAAGCCAATAATTTTAAGAGGAATCGTTCATACAGTTGCCAATTAAAGGATCGTGAACTCAGTGTTCTTAGCACCCCTGTTCCTGCATTCACACTTCCTCTCCTTCATCTCCCGCTCCTTAAACCCTTTTAGTTAGGGTCCCTCTCAAAGTCTCTTTCCCTGATGATTCCACAGTGCAGTCAGACAGATTCCACTGTAGGTGACGAAGAGAAGGTGGATGCTGTGGTCAGACTGGGCGCTCTTCCTTTGTGCTTAGACATTTGAAGTCAGTCATCAAGAGCTAGCAGAGGCAGCTGCTGTTTGACTCTGTTAACATTGTAGCATGCTACACACCTGTGAGGGCTAGTGTTTTTATCACATGGAGTAGATCATGTGATGTACATAGATTTTCTGTCTCAAGAGATTTCACTCCACAGTTACTACAGAATACATAGTAGTTTGTCTGAATTAGACTTCGCTTATGCTTTTTTTTTTTTTTTAACAAAACACGCCTCTATAGTTCACTAGTGTTTTAGGCAAAAATACACTTATCACTGAATTATGCAATGATTGTATTTAATAAATACTCACTATAATAAATATACTATATGTAAGCATAAATTCAAACTAGTATAATCTTGAGATTATTAAAAGTCATGCTATAATTATTGTAATACTGATCTGAGAGATTTCAAGTTAGTCTTCTCCCAAATCATGCTGTTCTGAGTTTCTGCAGAGCTACACAACTGTTTCTATTCCTGTGATCTCAGTCATTAATAAAAAACACGCCTTTTTCTTCACCTTTAAGATGGAGTTGGTAGATAGCTATGTCCCAGGGATAGTGGGAGGGTTGAGTTGATACATATAAGACAAGATCAAGGGACTTGTTATGTTCTTTAGATGTTAGCAGCCATTATAGTCAGTAATTTTCATCCTGTATAGAGATTGATTGAAAACATTCAAAACATGCTCCTGATGCATGGTATTGTTTGAGGTGGGATGCTGTCTAAGGATTATATACAGGGCCTCAACATGTGCTAGGCAAACAGTCTACTGTTGAACTTTGAGCCTAATAAATTAACAAGGCAAATACATTTTATTTAACTGAAATTCAAGATATTTTCTACTTAACAAGGGACTGATATTTTAATCAGTGTTGGAGATACTGATTGAATTGTGCCATGACCTACATTAGGCACTTTAAAGATTCCAGAATTGTTTCCTTCAGGAAAAATAGGAAGGTGGCATGTATGTGACAGCTAAAATATGTTGTGATGCAATGCAGGAAATGATTTATTTGGGCTCAGGGAATTGTGGTATGAAATTTTGAAATAAGCACATGCTTATTTTGTTCTTGAACAGGTTTCTGCATGTTTGTACTGAGCTTGGTGAAGAAACATTATCGCCTGCAGTTTTATATGGTGTGTATTAACCATTATTCTCTAGTGGTTGTGTGTAATAAAGCCCTATTGCTGCTCTTTTTCCCATAGCGAAGAGATACAATCTGATCAACTAGTCAGTGTCTTCCCTGACTAAAGGACGTCTGAGCTTTTGATGATGTAATCTTAAGTGTAAAATGCTAAGATTGAAAATATTCTGAAGGTTTAAAACTGTCCCTGAAAGTTTCTCGGAAGTCTTTTGTAAATATTTCCAACTACGTAAATGATGCCTATTAAAAGTTAGAGGAGCTAGTGTAAAATATTTGATTCTTTTAAATAGATAAAGCTAGAATAAACTAAAACAACCAATATAAAATGCTGCTTGCTGAAATGGGAAATGGATTTATTAAGAATAAATAAAAATCTGAATTATTTTGAAAAGTCAGGGCCTAAGTTCTAAACAAAAGTATCAGACTAATTTTAGATGAAGCCATTACTTCATTTGCCTCATGTTATACTCAAAATGAGTGTACTGAGAGTCATTAAAATAGCCTTTGTCAGGCTAGATGGGGGAAACACAAGGGGCTTTGAAAATCTGAAATTGAATAATGTCTTTAAACAGACCTGGAGTGTTCCATTTGAAGTATGGAAAGATAGAATTTCAGAGCAACTGAATCCTGCCAGTTTGAATCACCCAAAGTTAGAAATAGCTCCTTATGAAGAAAGGGAGATCTAATAAACTTCAAAAGGGAACTAACTGTAGCTTTGTAACTGCAGAAGCAGCCAAAGGCTGACTCTTCCTTCAGCCCCATAGCAACACCATGAAATTCCCAATGTTATTCCCATAGAGTGACTCAAGGCTGCACTTTATTTTTCTGTTTCTTTTTTTAATTTAGTAGTATACCTCACTGTCACTAGCAGTCTGTTTACATATAATTAAGATTGCTTTGTTGAAGTTTTCATTATTTGGAGATTCTGGTAGACAGTCTATTTAATATAATTTACTAACTGCACTTACTTTGTAGTAGTCATGGCAGAAAATTTGTGTTTCAGAATTGCTCTTGCTTCCTTGGCTGTACTGATGAGTTGTGTTCGCTAATTTTTGTGTTGTTGGGCTATTAACAGTTCGCATGGACTCATGTCACTTTACTGATAATCGTTACTCAGTCACACCTTGTCATCCAAAATCTGTTTGAAGGCATGATATGGTAAGGGAAAGTATTACGTTGCACTCTATTTATGCTAACCCTGGGCAGTGTCTTTCAGATTTCTACTAAAGTGTGCTGTTGTTTGTATCTTGCTTAAATGACTGAGTCGAGACAAAATGCTTCATTAACAACTGGAAACCTTTTAAAAGTTGTAGTATAATGCAGAAAGTCAGGTGGAAAAGTGCTCAAGGATGATTCCCAATCAACCTCAAGCCTGCAAAGTACTCACATGATGGTGCACACACATCCACACACATTTACCCATATATGTGAAAGAAACATGCAGACACATGTGCACCCCTCCCTCCCACAGATCCACAGAAAAGTGGGAAAAGAAAAAAATATGCAGAAAATCCTAAGGGTCTTAGTTACATTTTCAAACACTAATAAATCTTGACATGCCTTAAAAGAAAAAAAAAAAAAACTTTTAAAGACTTTTTTTTCTTGCAAGAAGTGCAGAAAGAATATGCAAGCCAGCTTTTCAGCAGACAGGTTCCAGAAATGGGTTCTTATTTTTTTCCTAGGTGACAGTTGGGTAGTTCTGCTTTGCTTCTACAATGGAGTGCATTTCCAAACTCCAGATGTGCAGAGCAGCCAACTCCACAGCAATGGTTAGTGGAGTCAGAAAGCCTATTTATAGTTACACATTATAAAGCCTAATTAGAAATTAGTTGGTATGAAGAACAGACTAAAGCACACCACACACACACACACACACACACACACACACACACACACACACACACAGTGGTCCTATTTCCCCATATTCATTTAAACAAAAAATATATATAGCTGTTCAGTTTTATCAAGATAGCTTTATTCTCATAAGAGGTTCATCTTTTTTTTTTAATGAAGATGTACATATGTGTAAATACTTCGATCTATTTTAGCGTTGTAGGTCATATAAAACCTTTTTAATGATGAAGAATAGACTCACATAAATAGTCTGTATAATTATCAGGATTTAATACAATCATAAACTAAGTTAAATTAATTTTTTATCATGAAAAATAACTTGCATTAAGAATTAGATTTAAATTTATCAGATTATACTGTCTATACAAGTGACTCATTTTCCATTTTAAAATGGTTGCTTTCCTTGATGAAATTTTATTGTGATATGTTATCCCTCATAAAACCAAAGTTTAAATGTCTAACTGTAGAGGTTGATTATTTAATATTTTCCTCAGCAATATTCTCTTATTATGTTTGTTTATGTGTAGATTTTGTTCTGGTTAATTTTTAAATGAGCAAATTTAGTCTTTATTGCTTCTAGTCTTTAGTTATGTGATATATTTTAGACTAGGCCACAGTATGACCTAAGAATTTATTACATTGGTTCATTATGAGTCATAAGTATGTGAACATTTGCTGTTTAACTATACAGATTATTTTTGCTGATTTTTTTAAAGGTTCCTTGTTCCAATATCAAGTGTTATCTGCAATGACATTACTGCTTACCTTTTTGGATTCTTTTTTGGAAGAACTCCATTAATTAAGGTAATGGAAAATGTCACACGGAATCTACTCCCATGACCTTATAGATTAACCAACTGGAAAATGTTTCTAGCTACTTGGTAGCATTGTTCATGTTTTTATCTCTAAGACATCTCGATTTTCTTCAGCCACACTAGCAGCTGTGGTGTGGGGGGAAGGGGACATATTTTTCAGTCATCCCACCAGCATTTATTAGTACCATTCGATTGGCTCCTCTGCCATTCCAACAACTTTAGAGCAAACCTTCCCTTGTCTCTCAGCTACCCACTTCTTTACCAAACTTAATAAAAGAGCAAGTTACACCACCTTATGCATTCTCATCTACTTGCAAGACTTCTACACAAGCTCATTAAAAAACATTGGAAGAGCATATAATAAAATACTGGTGAGCTGAGAGTTAAACTGAAAGGATGAGATGAAAAAGGAAAGCACCCATGCAGGACTGCTGTTCCGCCTTGTGTTGGGCCTGTTTGTGGGCAGTGGAAGAAAAAGGAATTCAGTGATACAGTTCTCACTGTAGGAAACAAAGAAACCAGTTTTTCATAAAAAACCAAACCTTTTTCTACGCTGATTTTTTTTTTATTTAAGCATACTGAATAATTTTTCCTACCCCCCTCCCCCTCTCACCTCCCTCCTTCCCTCCTCTTCCTTCATCTAGTCATCCAACCCCCACCCTCCCATCCTTCTGCTTGTATGGGTCCCAGGGTTCCCTCTGGGTCATCTACTCCAGTGGGGCCTGAAAGGCCTCTGTGGCAGACCAAGGGGCCCCTCCTTGGGCAGACTCACTGGCAGGGGTAGTCCTCCTCACCTGTCTAGCCTTAGCCCCCAAGGTTCCCACTCACTTGATTATTTCTTTTGAGATATTTGCTAGTTGGGGACATGTTAGTGTGACAGTCTTTGTACAGGTCTGGTAAGGACAAGGTCTCACCGTGATGATTTTCTGGTTTCAGCAGCCCTGTCTTGTGTGGAATGTCTTGTTCAGTGGATTGCCCCATCTTTAGGCTCTTACAGTCTTACTGCCCCCTCTTCTTCAAGGGATGGGGAGAGTTGGTTGGTCTGATTCCAAGTGAGCATTACAAGGATGGCTAGTATTCTGCATTCTGATTGGCTGCTGTCTGTTTCACTGCTCTTCACCTTACTAGGTTGTGTCTTGTCTAGGTGTTGAGCTCCTCTCCTATCTAAAGATAAAATGAGAGAGTTTGTTTTTGTGTGTGTGTGTGCATTTATTTCATAGTGAGGCTTCAGATGGGACTTGCTCAGCTCACATACTGGGCAAATTTTCAGTATAAGCCCCCAAATATATTTCTTGGCTACTTTTAAGACAAATCTGTTGCAGAGGGACTGGAGGTCCCAGCTCAAGGGTGATGTAGCCTTCTAGTTATGCAGAATAATGCAGAGTTCTCTTGGAGGAGAGTTAAGCTCTGGGTCTGTGAGTTCTGTCTAAAGCCGCTGCAGCACAAGAATAAGTTTCCATGTTCACGACTCCTATGCAGGTCATACATTAGGCATAGCAAGCAAGCCCTCAGGGAGATCAACAGCTGGAAGAAACGTGACTGTGAACATAACTTTAACGTGTTTTCTCCAGTATGGATTAATTGTGTGCTAACCCCAGAGGAGTGAGCAATGAACTCATCTTATGTTACCAAGTCACCTTGAGTGTCTGTATATCTTCAAACTGATCAGCAGATATTTGAGTTGGAGTCTACTTCATAACACTAGGTTTATTCCAGGAGAAGGTGTATCTGTTGCCTTTTCTGTGGCCAAATTCTTACCAGATTGTCAAGAAACTATTTCTGCCACCCAGTTTTGTTTTGGACTTGCTCAATATCACAGGAGGCCTACTGAGAGCTCAGGTAGCCTAGTCTATAACCTGTGGCACTATTGATTCAGGGAGCCCCTAGCCTGGGCTCCCAAATCCAGGAGATCTGGCTACAGACAAGCACATACACACATGCCCTAGACATGTCCATATCCCATACAAGCGGAGGGATGAACAACCAATGGGAAGCGATCATCTAACCTGCCTCTGTAATGCTTACCTAGTAAACAGCTAAATGATTGGTGGCTGCTCACCCCCTTCCCCTGAGCGGAGAGGTGGCCACACCTGCTTGGACCCCTGACCCTGTATAAGCCCAAAACTTCCTGATTAAAGCTAAATCTGCAGTAACTCATCCACTCCTTGCTCCTCATCTGATTCCCCAGGTCTGGTTGGTGCGCCCATCACTGGCTCACCCATTCGCCTGGAGACCCCCCTCCCCCCTTGCCCGCCCAGCGGGGGATTCAGCAACAATAACCCACTTATTTCTAATCTTAGATAGTTCCCTCTTCTGACTTCAGTCCAAAAAGTCTATCAGTGATATGGGATCTCCCAGTATCACGTATATGTGTTCATATCTTCATCCTCACTTTAAGTGGCAAAGTTGGCAGTTAACATCATCCATTCCTGAGTTTTCTCTCCTGTCCTTGAATGTCCCATTGACTGGGAAACCATAGCCAGTGTATTAAACAATCATGGTCTATTTTGAGAACCACAGCATGGTCCTTTCTTTCTGAAGATAGATGATGGTGAAAAAATAGGATGGTGAAAAAAATGAAGAGGCTGTACAGATACTTAGGCAACTGTGGGATTTGGAACTTGGTAATAGTTTAGGTCAGAAAGAAATCTTTTACATATCTTGTATACTAGACCATGTGAAAATCTGAGCTGAGTGTGCTGGCACGAATCTGTAATCCCAGCATTCAAGAGACTGAAGTAGTAGGATTGCAAGTTTGAGAGCAGCATAAGCTACATGGTGGGGCCCTCTCTTCCCACCCCACCCCCTCTAAAAATCTGTGTCCATTTTTTTCCTTTTTTTTTTTTTGATCAGTAGTGGGTCAGCACTGGTCACGGGTACTTGGAATGACACATAACCCTATAATTCTATCCAGGAGAAATGTACCAATCATGGGGAGATTACTTCAATGCAGAATGCATAGCCCCTTGATTGGGGCTACTTAACAGACAGGAGTAGTTATTCACATGTTTAAGAGTCTGCTGTGTGTTAGGCACTAGTCAAGATATTTGCACAAGTAAATCAGATTCATGCAGTCCATTCCAGTAAGAGAAAATGTACAGACGCAAACTCCTCGCAGAGTTCCTGCTGTGTATTTCATACGTTATAACCCTCTTTCCTTTTATTTGGCTTCTTTAGTTGTCTCCTAAAAAGACCTGGGAAGGATTCATTGGCGGTTTCTTTTCTACAGTCATATTTGGATTCATTGTGAGTTTTTCTAGGATTTTTATTTCATTTATATCTTGAAAAAAGTGTATTGTTTATTATTTTATTTTAAACTTCAAAAGTTAAACCAGAGTGCCAGTAATGTTCCCATCAAGCCTCCTAACCAGAACTAGCTCTGCTCCAGCAGCTCTCGTCCTGCCTGTGGAGCTAAGTCGACCCTGGGTGCCGCCTCACCCCAGATGACTGGCTCCCCAGGGTGGTTCTGATAAGTGTCCCCCTGGAGGTGGGGCTGAGTGATGCCTGAATGCAAAGAAGGCTGAAGGACTCTTCTTCCTTCCTTCACATGGGTTAGTTGACAGCCATGTATAAAAGTCACTGTTCATGTCTAAAAGTTAGTTTATGATTATGGAGTTCAGGGGCAGTTGGTTTTGTTTTGTCTAGCATGTTGTGTGGCCACTGTGCCTCTTAAGTCATATCCCCAACCCTTTGTATCAAAAGCTGAGAATCAGTGAAGGAACTACTATAACATGACTAGAGTCTTAGGAAATTTAAATTTTTTAGAGTCTAGTCCTTGTCAATTGTAAATATGAAATATTATATGTAAATATAGGGTAATTAGTAACAGCATGAAACTTTGAGACAAAGGAAAAATAGAAATAAATAGACACATGGTATTGTCTTTGATGAGAAAGCCAACAGAATTCTCCATTTAATCTATAAGCCTAGTTCATTCTCACAGAGAAATTCTAACAGAATAGGAAAACCACTTTTGAAATAGAATGTTGATAATAATGATGAATAAAATAACAAGTACCTGATATCAATGATTATACATTAAAAATAAATATTACTCACTTAAGAGTTCAATATTATTAGGAATGCTAAAGGAAAAGCCGTGTTACTGATAGGCTACCCCATAATAATAAATAAAATACGACAAATAATGAGATCAGAACTTATATATTTTTTTTTAAGTGAATGGGTTTATTTGGAAGCACAAGCAATTGATACCTATTCTTCATGTCACATTTAAATTTCTTGAGCAGAATAATAGGGTGTCTGGCTACAAGCGAAATGGAAACAAAACTTTTTTCAGCAATTGAAATGTTTACTAAGGTGTTTTAATGTATGTTTTCTTGGCTGAAGATGGCCAATGCTAAACTCTGCACTGTTGTGGCCAGAGACTAAGTCAATGTGCTTTGGTTGGCCAGCACAGTGCTGCCTTCCCCTGCACCTGCCGCCTGGGCCCCTGGTTAACTGGTGAAATGACACAAGCTTAGATTGTCTTCCTCTATTTGCAATTCAGTCCTTATTTCTTAATATCTTCTTAGCTCTTGCTAAGGTTAATTGCGTGTATTTTTAAAATGTTAAGAACTAGCCATGACAGTTTTTTATGTGTTCAAATGAGCCACACCCCCTTCCCTGTAGGGATCATACAAAGATCTTATTGCTTTCGAAAACTCTTTTAGGGTTGCTTTGTTTTGTTTTTACTGGGATAGTTTATGGCCTTGTAACTCCATAAATCCTCAGCAGAAATTACTACATAGAGGTCTTGGCATTCTGTCTTGCTTTGTTCTTTAGGCTGCCTATGTGTTGTCCAAATACCAGTACTTTGTCTGCCCCGTGGAATACCGAAGCGACGTCAACTCATTCGTGACAGAATGTGAACCCTCAGAACTGTTCCAGCTTCAGAGCTACTCCCTGCCCCCCTTTCTAAAGACAGTGTTAAGACAGGTAAGAGTTAGCCAAGGGTAACATGGGTAGAGATAACGTCATTCAAAGACTTCCTTGAAAAGTGAGATTCAGGGACGGGGGAGATGAGTCACCTGGTAAAGTGTTTGCTGTGCAAGCATGAGGATTTGAGTTCAAATCCCAGAACGCACACATCCCAGAACGTGCAGGACACAGTAGCATGAAATCCCAGTGCCCTCTGGCAAGAAGAGAGATGGTGACAGAAGTACGAGAAAGCTGGTGTGCCAGCTAGTCTGGGGGACACGGGAGTGAACAAGAGACCCTGCCTCAAATAATGAGAAGGAAGGACCAACGCTCAGTGTGGACCTCTGACATCCACGTGTACGCTGTGGCATGCCCTGCCTGCACACTCACACAAAAAGCACACATATGCACACATATATGCATAATACATACACAGGAATAGCTCTAAGAATTTCACATTGTCATGAGAAATCAGTTTCTGTAGAATTGTATATGATTAAGACGTGGATTTTATGTCTGTCGTCATACATAGATTCTATCCCTTTGTGATTTCTGTTTCTAAAACATTAAGTGAGTATTCTTAGCATTGCAAAGCATTTGGACATTAGGCATTAATCATGTAATGACTTAAATATTTATGGAAATTTGTATTATATTTAAATATTTCATAGATGTCTGCAAATAAATTAGAATCAATTTTCCCTGTTTATTAGTATGAATTGACTCAGTTTAAAACTTAACTGAGATCCATCCATGATTGAAAGAGGACATTAATTAGTATATAAATCTCCCCAAAACAAGTTTTCTTCTCAAATCCATCACTGCCATTTAAGGAATCTTTGTGGTGTCAGCTGTGCAGACTGATATTTGAAATGCTGTCTAGGAGCGTTACTGTCTGTTATCAGGGCTGACATGTATGGCTCATTAAAATACAGAATCAGATAAACACATGTGTCTTCATGTGTATACATGGTATGTATCTGAATATTACACGCCTAACTGAAGTCCATATTGTTTTAGAAGCAGGCTAATAAGCAAATTTTTCCTTGATGCTCAATGCCTGTATTGCAAGGTTTTTTTGTTTTGTTTTGTTTTCAACATCCATACTTCTTGTTACATGCTATAAAAATTTCAAGTGATTCTGGTCTTTGTGAAGCAAGGCTGTTTTACTAAAATGGGTCCAAAGTTTCACGGGTCCAACAACTTTCTTAGACCATGTATATTGCACGCTACCTGTAATTTATAGTTGCCAAGGGAAGCAAGAACTCTAAACTTAAAAAATAGTGTGGGTATAGAATTGTGTTTTTATAATCTCCACAGATCATTTGTGATTGTTTTGGCAGCTTTTGTTTTGTTTGAGACAGGGTCTCGCCTGGTTCAGCACCCTGAGTGCCAGGATTGCTGTCCGCATGCCAGCCCTTAGCAGTACTTTCAGTAACTTTTTGGTGTTCTTGTGGCATTCAACTTGGTTTTTGAGAGAAAAAGTCATTTCTCTCATTTTGTTAAATAGTGTCATACAATAAAAAATATTATTTAATTTTAAAAATCAAATAATATTGGTTAAGAAGTGAAACAGGATACAGAAATGATCTGTGTGCCCACAGTAAAACTACTCTATAAAGTTGTGGATGAACTAGCATTCCATCAGTGTGAGTTGAAGCATGCAGGTTCCCTTGGGCCCTAGAGACTTTAAGTTGAGAAACAGGCAGAACAGAGAGCTTATGATTCATTTTCTCTCATGATCCTTAAGCTTGTGAAGTTAGTGAAATGTGCACGTGCTTCAACTTCCTGTTTATTCTACGGTTCCTAGATGGCATGGCATGCTCAAGTAGAGTTTACTGTATTTATCTGACTATCCCCTTCCTTTTTCTGTCCCTCTTTAGGAGACAGTGAGTTTGTATCCTTTCCAGATACATAGCGTTGCTCTTTCAACATTTGCCTCATTGATTGGCCCATTTGGAGGTTTCTTTGCCAGTGGATTCAAAAGAGCTTTCAAAATCAAGGTATGCTTTTACATTCTTTGCTGTAACCAGGGACTAAAAAGTAGTCTATTGCTGGTCTTCAGTAAGCCGTGCACACCATACTTGCAGTTTGTTTTGGCCTTCTGGAAATGCTACCTAACTGTTCTGAGTGTATTCTTTGTTATTTGACTTTGCTCATGCCATACATTCTAAAGCTGGTAGAATGCAGAGTTCTTGTTTCAAGCGTTCTTTCAGGAATCCAGGCACACATTGCCTGCAGTTCAGCATCTTGCTGGTTTTTCTTGAAGGCCTATGCAGAAGAGAGTTTGGATACAGACAGTGTATTCTGCTGGGTCAGAGGTGGGAGAGTGGCATGTCGTATCATGTCTACAGACCAGCCTGCGGCCACAGCTCTTCCACTCTAAACACTGTAGTGTGAGTCATGCCCACAGACATGTCAGCAAACGTAGCTGGATCACAACAAAATAATATTTGCAAGACAGGTTTTGGCTGCTTTTTTCGCGCAGTCTGGTTTGGTGCCTGTTCTAGATACTTTAGGGTGTCACCACACTTCAGTTGAGCTGGCTCATAAAGTGATGGCACCTCCAGGCTCTCCCTCAAGGTTTACTACATAAAGAATGAGTGTGTGTCAGGAGGGAGTGAAGTAGCTTGTGGAGGCGGGGTGATCTTACAGAGAAGCCCGAGGAAGTGTGCAGGGAGCACAGGCGCCTGCTGAGAGGAACAGGGCTGTCCTCTCCGTTCCAGAGTTCATCAGAGCACAGCGCTCCGAAGAGTCTTAGTAGCCGGCCAGGGAAATGAGTGAGTGCCAAGAGCTCTTGTCCGAGGAGGGAACTGTGGCAGGTGCAAGGCCTCGAGATGTCCCCCTCCTTTTGGGGGTCCCCCTCCTGCTGGGGGAGCAGCGCTGAAGCGGCAGAGGACTGCCTTACAAGATCTGCTCCCATCAAGCATTGGTTGCTGCGGCTCCCTCTTGCTTCATCAGCTGCCAAGAGAGGAGGAGGAAAGTGGGTTGGCAAAAATTTACCAAAGACTTTTTTTTAATCATCTTTTAAAACAGGAACGTGGTGTTTTGGAATGGCATTTTTTTAATGGTCTCCAATTCAGGTTTCTTGTTGACAGGAGAGTTCCTTTGTTGCTGTTGTTTGTCTGGAGTGCAGATCAGGTGCTGTAAACATCGTGTGTTTTCAGCTTTGTGAGCTTACCACAGCAGTTACTTTCATTTACTAGAGCTCAGAGTAGTGTCTGTGTTTGTAGTCAGTTTGCAAGCGCTTACCATCCCCTCTCAGTTGGACCAACTAATAGACTAACATATTCTCAACAAGCTAGCTGTTTTGATTTTCTTTTTCCCCAGTGCTAAAAGAAAGAGAAGAAATATTTGTCCTTGAAGAAGAAGGAAGCACAGGCTGTACAGAAATTCAGTTAGTAATAGTTAATAGAATTTCCCTTAGAAAATTTCAGTGAGAGAAAGTTTTGGATCTAGTTAATATTTAGTGTTATTTCAGTGCCATGGGCCTATTCACAAATCATTCAAAAATGAATATATATTTGAAAGATGGTTTTATTCTGTTGGCTATATTCTAATTGGTTTGTATTTATTAGCAAAACATTTCCCTTATTGAGTCTATGATTCCTAGAATACATCTGTTGATCAGAATTTTGTACATATGATGTTTTTGCATATTCGTTAACATCTGTTTGTTTTTAAAGGACTTCGCAAACACCATTCCTGGACATGGTGGGATAATGGACAGATTCGATTGCCAGTACTTGATGGCAACTTTTGTACATGTGTACATCACAAGTTTTATAAGGTACATTATTTTACAGAAAGCTTTCCACCATAGATATGGTTTCTTTGAGTTCCTGTTTCTTTATATATATATATATATTTAGTTTTACAAGCATATTTGAGTACTTATCCCCGCTTCCTTCCATCTCCTCTCCCTCCCATCCCTCCCATTACCCTGCCTTCCCTTCATTAATCCATTTCACTCATTCCTACCCTCCTGCCTGGCTGCTTCTATGGACCCCAGGGTTCCCTCTGGCCTGTCTACTCTTGTGAGAGTTCAGGCCTCTGTGGCATACTAAATTGACCCTCCTTGGGCCACCCTACTAATAGGGGCATCTCCCTTCACTCTCCAGCTCTAATCCCTAAGGTTTTCACTGTATGTCTTATCCCTCTTGAGTTCCTTGATAGTCTATGGGGACATGTTAGTATGTTAGTCATTATGCAGGTCTGGTAGGTACAAGTCTCACAGCAGTGAGTTCCTGGATGCAGCAGTCCTGTGTTGAACGGAATATTTTGTCCAACAGTGGACCTTCCCATCTTTAATTTTACAATCTTACTACCCCCACAGGGCTAGAAGTGCAGGCCTCTACTGTTTCTGCCTGGCATTTTCACATAGGACCTGGAATCCAAACTCAGGACCTTCTGTTTGTGAGACAGAGTATTAACTCCTGAGCCATCTCTCCAGCCCTCTTATTCCTTTCTTTAGAACACATGTGTTTTTTGTTTTGTTTTGTTTTGTTACATTGTTAGCATATGAGGTTCCTATGGGGTTACTTCCCATAATCTTTTTTTTTTTTTTTTTTTTATTCAAAGGTAGATGTAATAAAAGTAGGAAACCACAGTGAGGGAGGGGTCAATCACCCATTTGCAAAATGTTTACTTTTTTTTTTTATTTCCTCTCATACAAACTTACTAGGTAGACCAGTTCCCTCCCTCCCTCCTCCTCCTCCCTGAACCCCCTGCTCCCCCTCCCCTCACCCCTCCCTCCCCACCTCCCAGTGCCTCCCCCCCAATTCCCAGAGAGTCCTTTATTGTGTATTCCTGACTCTCCTCTGGGTTCTCCTCTCTGATGATGTACAAGGACCCAGTGGCATTTCTCTGAACCCTTTCCCATGTTCCCCTTAAGCATAGGAACACTACTATGGCTGTCAATCCCTTGCCTCCAAGGATCTTGGTGCCTTTAGCAGATGCTAGACTTTGTGAGGTCAGAGTGTATTGGACATTGTACAGGGCATGCAAAGTCCTAT
The DNA here is from genome assembly GCA_023101885.1 of Typhlomys cinereus. Taxonomy (NCBI): domain Eukaryota; kingdom Metazoa; phylum Chordata; class Mammalia; order Rodentia; family Platacanthomyidae; genus Typhlomys; species Typhlomys cinereus. The sequence continues at coordinate 517,727 of JALPQD010000288.1, forward strand.
TATGATTGCTTCGGCCCTAACTTGTGTGGAGTATCTTGCAAATCATTGCTCCTCCCATCCTTTTGCTCTTACACTCTTACCGCCCCCTCTTCCGCAAATGTCCCTGAGCTTCAGGATGGGGGGAGATTAGGCTGGCCTAGTTCTAGGTGGTTGATATAGAGTCTCTGAAGTTCTGGATAGTGGTTTGTTGATTTTCTTTTGCAGTTTTGCTGCTCCTGCAATGCCCTTCACTCCATCCTGCTGGGCACTGTATGTCACCCCCTGGCCAGAGACAAAAAGCTGTTAAACTGGAGTCTTGTTATAATAGCACATCCAAGGGTAGATGTAATAAAAGTAGGAAACCTCAGTGAGGGAGGGGTCAATCACCCATTTGCAAAATGATTACTTTTTATCTGCTTAACTATATGCCCTCCCCTTCTGGTGAGATCATACCCCCTCAGTTGTAAATGATCAGGAACGAATGTCTGTGAACTTAACCAGGTGTCACATTACTTACTTGCATTCCTTGATGGAGGCCTATTTTCTCTGCTGTAACATGTTCCCCTCTCTCCTTGTTTCTGGTGTGGCCCTCCAACCCCATCCCTCCTGTTCATAATCCTTGCAATTACTGTATTACATAGGTTTACCTTTGAATGTCTCAATGTGGGCTGGGTAAGTTTGGTACTAGGAGCCACCTATTAGGGAGTACATACGGCGCTTAATTTTCTGACTTCCCATAATGTTAAGGTTTTTGTAAGTCTCTCTGTCCCTCCTATATCCCATCTCTTCATTCTCCCTAGGTATTTTTATCAATTGTTCCCTCCCTCACCCTACTTGCCCTGGTATCTTAAATCTCCCCTTTCAAGGGTTTCACCCTAACCACTCCTTCCTACACCTTCCAGCTGTTAAAGCTGGTCCCTTTCAAATTTTCTGGCTCTTACAATAATTCTAAGCCAAATACATTCAAGGATATCAGTACTAGCATCTGCATGTAAGAGAGAACACGTGGTGCTTATCTTTTTGTTTCTGAGCTACCTTGCTCAATGTTAAATTTTCCAATTCTATCCATTTACTAGCAAATTCTATAATTTCATCCTTTCTGAAGGCTGAATAGTATTCCATTGTTTGTGTGTGTGTGTGTGTGTGTGTGTGTGTGTGTGTGTGTGTGTACATACCACATTTTCATTACCTATTCTTCTATTGATGGGAATATTAGCTGATTCCATTTTCTTGCTATTGTGTTTTTTGAAATGTGGATTACTTAGAAGTATATCAGCCATTGATTTCCAAACATATAAAGACTTTTCTGTCCTTCCTTTGTATTTCCATAATTCTACCATCATTGGGAAGCACATTCTTCATGGTTTTCAAATTTCTCTTTTGAAGCTTGTTTTGCAGCCCAACATGACAACTCTTCTGCTCCATGTTGCACTTACATGTGAAAGAAGCATGCATGTTGCAGTCTTTGGAAATAATACTGTATGTGCTGGAAGGTGAAATTAAATGGAGTCTTCAGCACAGTTTGTGTTTTGGAGCTGTTTAGTCTGTCAGTCGCCTAAAGAAAGCTTTGTTGGGCTTCCTTACTGTGATCACAGTTGTATCTGCCTTTCCTACTTGTCAGGTTTTCGTGACATGTGTTGAGGTTTTACTGCATGTGCTCAGTGGTCAACCGTCCCTGCCTGTGTGGGCTCTGCCCTTCTGCCCTCTGCGTGACTATATATTACAATGGTTTCAGCAGCAGTTTTCTTTTGGCTAATGTTGCACGGTACTTCTTTGTCTTTCTATTTTTAGCATTCCTTTGTCTTTATTTTTAATGGTGCTTTTCTTTTCTAACAAGCATATGGCTGGCTTTCCTATAACCCCATTGTCAATCGTTTTCTTTTTAATTGGGATATTGATCAGTTTGCTTTGACATTTCCTTCCTTGTTGATATATTTTGATATTAGTAATTAGTTTTTAAATCATTAAGAAATTTTTTGGCAGATTCTCAATACCTAACTCACATCTTTGCTTTAAAAAGATGCATCTGGTGCCCTTCCAGTGGTGAAGTCATGCCGAGCCATGTCCTTGCTGATCCTGGGGCTTTGAGGAGTGCAGGGCAGAGATTGTGTGTGATTGCAGCTCACTGGAAGCACCTGCTGACATTCTCCGCACTGGGCTGAACTTGCTGGGACATTTCCTTTTCCGTGTGGTTGCTCCAGGCTTCTGCTGTAAAGGCGCTGAGTGTTTGAAAGATGTGCCCCACACGACATCTGCGTTGTTTCCTAGTGGGGCCGTGAGAAGCCATGGCTGCTCCGCAGATAAAGTGAAGCACTGACGTGACAGTGACTCTGCGCTCTGGCCAGTGTCTTTTACACCAGAGTCTCCCACAGCACATTGTCTCTCCATTCATTCTCATTGCAGTAGCACTGTAGCCGACATTCTTTGGTGTAAGGATTTCTAGTTCCTGTCGCTCTGTTTAAAAGGTTACTAAAATATCTTCCTCAGAATTCTTTGCCATCCCCCATGTATTGCTTATTGCCTCTGTTTTTCCCAGTTAGATCCTACCACTTCATACAGAGTAAAGCATACTCTGCTTTTTCTCTGTAAGTATACTGTGGAAGGTGTAAAAACCAGTATTATACCTAAAGACTTAGGTTGAATTAGGTAGAAAGTGCTCCCCTACTCCCTCCCTCCTTTTTTACTCTATAGTCCAGGCTGACCTGTAACTCAGGATACCTTCCAAACTGGCTTTGGGCTTATGCATCCCAAATGTTGGGATCGCAGGTATGAGCCATCATGCCTGGCTAATCTGTGAAACCAGTGTTTTAGAAACGTAGAAATAATGGTTTCTGTTGTATAAATGGTCAGAGTTCTCCTATCTATGCTGTGGGATATTATAATCCCATCACAGCAGTAGTGTTATCTGAGGGCAAGGTGAGAGGGTTAGAGTCCTGCTGCTCATTCATCTGACATCCCTGCACCTCCACTACGCAAGGTGCACACAGAGGCCTGGAGTTAGGGGTCTTGGAGGATTGAGCCCCCAGGAGCGATGTATTTGCAGAGTGGAGTTAGGAGCCTATTGTCACTCGGTAGCCACTTGGATTCTACCTGGGCTGCTTATCTCCCCAAGTGGGCAGCAGATGGGAGGCCAGAGCTCTCTTTTTTGTCCTCCTTCCAAAGCGAGCAGAGAGTCCTGGGATTCTGTTTGCTTATAATCGCCTGAGACTTTGAACAAAGCTCTGGTACCTTTCATTCATTCCCAGGAGAGCTTTGGTCCTTGGCTCAGGACTTTTGAGTTCTAGCTCTTGTATAAATATTCATAATCCCCTGAGGATATTTCTTTGAAAAGTAGTATGGAGTTTGGAAATTTCTTCAAAGCTAAACTTTTCCATTTGTTTCTGTGCCCTCCTTTTGGTTTTCCCTGTGTCTGCTGGACTCCTTGTCTTACAGAATGATTTTCATGTCTTGTCTAATTTTAGGATTTGTAATTTGTCTTCACCTCGAAACTCAAGGCATTTGTAGAGAATGTTTGTAGAACATAGATCTGCACGCCCCTGGATCACCTCATGTGTGCCCTGAGCCCATGTGCTGTCCATCTCTAGACTCGCTTCTCAGGGCCAACTAGCTCTGAATTTTTACTCCCCATTGACAGAAACAGGGCATTTGATTGAGATTGCCCCAAGAGCTGTTTGGTTTTTAGCATGCAAAGAAAGGGCAGAGTGTAGACTGTGGTATGTGCTCACTTAGCCCTGTGCACACAGTGTGAACTTACCTTCTCTGCTTTATCACCAGGGGTCCAAATCCCAGCAAAGTGCTCCAGCAGCTGTTGGTGCTTCAACCAGAACAACAGTTAAACATATATAAAACCCTGAAGACTCATCTCACTGAGAAAGGAATCCTCCAGCCCACCTTGAAGGTGTAGCTGCACCCAGAAAGGGGCCGGGGAGCAGCTGCTGCATTGTACTGAGACACTCTGGAAATGCATCGATGGAGTTTTTGCAGACATGAATGTTTCTTTCTCTGAAATTACTGTGAATATTAAAGAAAAAATGTCATCTAAGTTACAAGTAGCAAATTGCCAGCAAAAATCCTGTCCTTTTTCTAAGATGTATTTTCTGATGTTAACCCCCACACACATGCCAGATTTCATAATTTAAAAGACTTGTATTTTAAAGAGTCAAACACTATAAATTGAGATTGCTTCTGGCAGTGGGATCTCTTGCACAAATAATTACTTTTGCACTTGGAGCTGCTCCTCAACCGTAGCAGAATGTTTTATGTAAGGCACAACAGGAAGTCAGTTTTCCTAGGCTTCCTTTCTCATTTCTCAAGTATTTTCTGAAGGACTGAGTTAGATTAAAACAAAGAAAGAAAAAGAGCAGTTGTCCATTTTTTTTTTGTTTTGTTTTCTTTCTTTCCTTCTTTCTTTCCTGTTTGTTTGTTTGTGGGCTGGGGATTCAATCTAGGATCACATAGGTCCCCGCCCACGAGCTTCACTCCAGCTGGATGGACTGTTTTGCAAAAAAGTAATCATTTCTTTGAAAACATTTTATTTTTAAAGTAGTTTCAAAATTCAGCAGACAGAGGTAGGAATGTATGCTGTTATTGATTGTTAGGGAAAAGCAAGAGATACAAAAGCTTGTTCCATCTGACCCCGGCCCAGGACAGTGCAGGGGAGGCAGCGTTTGCAATGCCCTGTGTCTTGGGCTCTCTCCTGCTGAGCCTCTGCTTTCTTTTTTTCCCTGGGAACCGATTTCACTGAAGTCCCTTGTAGAGGTGGAACTGAGGCAGAGCAGGGTGGGCTGCATGGAGGAGCTGTTGCGCAGCCCTGGTCTAGGCTCCTGACCCCGGCTATTTGGCATCCCTCAGAGACTCACCTGGAAAAGGATCTGCATGAAGCCGTCCTAGGCAATGAATTGTTATCCGTTGCTCTTCTCCATCATGTCATAAAATCCAAGAAGGAAAATCAGGGAAGCAATTCCCACCAAGAAAAAAGCACACGAATGCCAAAGCTTGTTGGACTGGATCCTGACTAGCTGAGAGTAGACGTCTCTTTGTGGACCAAACTAAGCGCCTGTCACCTTGTGCCCTCTGCAGTCATATTTGGTGTACCAGATGTTGCCGACAGACCTTCAGGACAGTGCGGAAGAAGAAATAGATACATCTTCGAGAATGTTTTGCTAATGGAAAGAGTAGATCTGCTTGGGCATGCAGATGAGCTGCCAGCCAGCAGCGTCACTGCCCTGACACCATGGCGCCAGCGAGCAGGGCAGCCGCCGAGCACTTGTCCCAGGTCAGCACTTGAGGTGTGTTGGGTGTCGTTGCTCCCCACTAGAGCCGCAGGGGACAGCGATGTCTTCCTGCCTCTCAGCAGATGGTTTCACATATCCTGCTCCAATAGTTTTGGCAACCAAAGCTTAAGATGGGCACTGATAATCTTGTGGCAGGATGTTACATTGAGAACTTGGAGGTTTGTACAAATGAAAACTCCTTAAATATACATAGACACCCCCTCCAACACACACACATTTTTACTTAAATGGCAAGGCATTGCAAGAACTACAAGAACATTAATGAATACATCTATTAAAATCAATATTCTTATAAATAAAGTATGAAACTAGGAATATTTGAGATTACAGTAAAAGCTTTTCTCAAGTATACTTTTAGATTTGAGTGTACAGTATGCCATATGTAAAAAGTAAATTCTTAACAGAACTCTAAAGAGTAACCTTTTTAGCATACTTTTATAGCATGTATATTAAAATAAATATATTTTAGCAAACAATTACCATAAGCCCTGACCTCAACCATTTTTCTATTTGCACTGGAAGAGGGCTTAACTCTGATGCAGCCATGTGGTGGTGGACAGATGAAAATGAACCCATCATTTCAGATTTGCTGTTTGGGCAGGTATGCCAAGGTACCTGTTGCTTTTTAACCGCCGGGATGTAAATGTTTTCTCAGTACTCTTTCCTTGTGATGGGCATATGGTTACTATCTGAGAATTAAAAGATCACATTCTTGTTTGTGTTTTTTTTTTTTCATTTATCTCCTCATTTGCACTTTGGTTTGAACAAAGATAATGATACCTTGTTCAATGAAAAATAGAAAGCAACACTGTATATAGATTGTATATGGGTGAAAGCTTATGTGTTGGTCAGTCCTCTGAATCTTTTTACTGAAACAGATAGAAAAATAAAACAAAAAAAGTGGTGTTTTGAGTTTATGGTGCCATTTTCTCATTGGAGAAGAAATACTCATTCTTTAACAAGTATTTACAAGGTAGTGACAGATAACACACACATCGTGCAATGTATATGCCATCAACTACACTTAGAGTAACATGTTCAGAGAGCGGTAGTAATAGTGACACTCACATTTGTGTTTGAGTGACCACATATTAATACGAAGAACTCAGAACTTCTGTGAACTGTACCAGAGTCTATAATGACACTTACTGTTGTGTCTTTTTGAGTGAAGTCAGGTCCATTCTAGAACTTCCTAGGGTAGGGAGTCAGCAAGGCCTGTTTGGTGGGTCCTAGCATTCCTAGGTCTGAGCTGACGCTCACTCTGTAGACACCCAGGCTGGCGAATAAGCGACAGGTCTGGCCCGTCCTCATTCCCACTTGTCTTTTGTACCAGAGTGTCATCTCACATAACATTAAGGTGGGCCTAATTTTCATCAGCCTGAGTGGTCCTTCCATCTGTGCCCCTAGGGGCACATCTCCAGTGGGAAGGGACGGGCTGGGAGGGCTAAACGGAAAGGCAGCTGTACTCTGCCAAGCTGTGCCCCGAGGGAAGACGGCCCACCACTTCTCTAGCAAACCTGGAATGTCCACAGCAATCCACTGCGCCCCGGGGGCGGTTCTGGAAAGAAAAACATTAACACTCACAGTTCTCTACTGATAGCCCTAGCTAGATCACTACATGGAACTTGAACCTGGCTGGAAAGTGGTCATTCTGAGAACAGACCCCACACCCTAAATCCCTGGCCTCCTACCCTATCTTGAGAGAGGACTATATTTTGCATGACTTTTTTTACTCCACACTCTGTTACCACCACCTCACTTCCCTAGCAATTCCTTAGCAGTGTCTGAAGGTCATAAAAAGATTTGTCTGGGGGCTCTGCAGATTCCTCCCGCCCCATACCATGGGGCTCTCTTCAGACTCCCCCAGCAATGTTCATGGCAACTATCTCCTATTTCTTCTGTTGCTCGCTATTTTAGGGCTAAGCTACCTGCTCCCTCGGCCCCCCTCATGTCTAATGTCACGTATATTTCTTAGGCGCCTCCCTTGAGTTACCTTCTCATTAGGTGGAGGACCTCCATGTGGACCTCACAGTTTCCTGGAGTCTCCCGGTCCTGTTTCCTCACTGACCTCACATCTCCCTGACTCACAAGATGGAGAGGTGCATGTAGACGCCACGTGAGGGGTACTGTGACCATAATGGTGACAGACAGAAAACTCCAGGTTCATAGGAGACACAAAACCACAGCTCTACTTCCCTCAGAGAGGGGCGCAGGAAGCCCATGTAGTAACTGCAAATATCATCTAGACAATTTAACCCAAACCAAAAGCCTGCCCCGCAGTCCTGTGGATTGCACATGCAGATGCCGCGAACTTTCGGCAGCCATCAAAGCCCGGAGTTGTTCAGTAAGGTTTGCAGAGATGTTTGTGAGGCAAGCACATTAAGTTCCCAAGGGAGCTGAGCTCCCCCTCTGACTCCCTGATAGGCACTGAGGATGTGGGCTGGGTAAGCCAGAGCCTTGTTAACGCAGAGAAGACCCTTGGGAAGTAGTCACACATGTGCTGTCCTTATTACTGGGACAACAGAAGTTGTGCTGCCATTTGGGGGAGAATTTCACAGGGAGTGTAAACTCATCCAGCTTGTGTTGAATGGATCCAGGTTTTCTGTTTAAGAACACATGATTTTAAACTTCTGATAAGACATGGGCACGTGGTAGGTTTGATAAATATTTTATTTTGCATGGGGGTGTTTTTCTAGTTTTACAAGCATATTAAGTATTTATCCCTGCTTCCCTCCATTCTCCCTCCTTCCCATTATTCTCCCTCCTCTTCCCCAATCCATCCCACGCTCTCCTGCCTTCCTACTTCTCCATTTCTATGGACCCCAGGGTTCTCTCTGGCTTGTTTATTCTTGTGGGGGTTCAGGCCATCCACTGATAGGGTCATTTCCCTTAATTCATCCAGCTCTAGTCCTTTAGGTTTCCACTGTACATTCTTATCTTTCTTGAGTTCCTCATAGTCTGTGGGGGCATATTTGTATGTCAGTCATTATGCAGGTCTGGTAAGTACAAGTCTTATTGCAGTGAGTTCCTGGATGCAAGTGTGGGGGTGTTTGTGAAGGTGTATGTACAAGAGAGCACTTGGGTGGGTGTGCCTGTGGAGGTCCTAAGGTCGTATCAGAAATCATCCTGGATTGCTCTACCTCCTTATTGTTTCGCTCTGGGATTTTTCCAGGCTCTGCTTTCCAAAAGGGCCAGAATGAACAGACTGTGGTCATGTCCACCTGGAATTTTCGCATGGCACCTGGGATCCAAACACAGGTCCTTTTGCTTGTGTGATAGACATTTTAACCCCTGGATCATCTCTGCAGCCTAAGGAATATTCTTGAGTAATCTGTGAAATACACTCTTGGCAAATTCCGCCCCCAAATTTGTAAAGGAATGGGAGCTGGAAATCTCAGCTGCTCCAGGTAGGATGGATACATTTATATAAGGAATTCTTATCGAGAACTTTATCAAGATAAAAAGTACATACCTAGCTGGAGGTGCTGCACACTCATAGTCCCAGCACTAGGAGGTAAAAGAAAGATCAGTAGTTCAAGGCCAGGCTCAACTACATGTGAACAAAATTCACTTAGTATGATTTTACACAGCCACCACCACCCACCACATCTATTTGTTAGGGGAGGCTGGGCTCCCCAGCTATATAAACGTGCCTTTGTGGACATTATAGGTGAAAGGAACCATGCAGTATGCTGTGTTTTGCATGGAGCATGATATTTTTGCATGTTTCATTGCCTCCTTTTCATGAATATTGAATTTGGCTCATTTACCAGTGGATGGATACAAAGTGCAAAAGCACTTGGATTCCTTCCAGATTGGGGTCCTTATGAAAAATGTTGATGTAAGAGTTGGTGAATATGTCTGTGTGGACATGTCTTCACACACAAGATTATATAGCAGGAAGGGAATGGGGTATGTGGATGTGATGTACCTGCCACATTTCCTTCTAGACGCTTGTGTTTACAACCATAGATTACTGCTGCATCAGCCTTGGTCAAGGGAACCTTTTTTTTTTTTTTTTTTTTTTGTGCAATGGGCACAATGGTTACTATGGAAACTGGAATAAGCAACAATTGTTAGATATGGTGGCCCAACACTCAACTCTAAATGAGGAAAAATAACCATGCGTCCATTTCACCCTGCACAGCTCATAGAATATCATGGAAAAGAGGCAGAAAAGGATTTATGAGCCCAAAAAAAGGGAGAGAGTCTTATAGAAAGCTATGATCTTTTCTCGACATGACCATTGCCATCTATGATTACCCACAGGAGTCCAACACAAGATTGGGCCTATTAACACCCCCTGCAGAAGTAGGGAGAGTTTCATGAAGCCTTTCCACGGCTTGAGGCAGACAAAGTGTGTGTACAAGGCTTTAGCACTTCCCAAGAACACATAAGCAATTAACAGTTACTGGGAGGAGGACGGGAGACTTAATTAGTGTGTAACTATCCATGCTCCTGAAAGGAACCCCAACCGAACTCATTGTATCATCAAACTTTACTTGTGTGGAATTGATTCTTTAGTCTATCATTGGTGCCCTATCGGGGGCTAAAGATATTTGTTCACATATCCATAAGAAAAAAAACCACACAGGGCAGCCAGGCTGTCCTTCAACAGTGGGACACAGCAGTGGTGGTGGTGGTGTGTGGGGGGGGGGTCAGTGTCCCATTTGCACTGAGCAGGAGCAGCAAAACCACAGGAGCAGCAAAACCACAAAAGAAAATCAACAAACCATAATCCAGAACTTCAGAGACTCTATATCAACCATCTAGAACTAGGCCAGCCTAATCTCTCCCCATCCTGAAGCTCAGGGAAATTTGTGGAAGAGGGGGCGGTAAGACTGTAAGAGCACAAGGATGGGAGGAGCAATGATATGCAAGATACTCCACACAAGTTAGGGCTGAAGCAATCATAATTGGACTTTGCATGCCCTCCACAATGTCCCACACACTATTGACCCCACAAAGTCTACCATTTGTTAAAGGCACCAAGATCCTTGGAGGCAAGGAATTGACAGCCACAGTAGTGCTCCTATGCTTAAGAGGAACACAGGAAAGGGTTCAGGGGACTGCCACTGGGTCCTTGTACGTCATCAGACAGGAGGGCCCAAAGGAGAGTCTGGCATGCACATTAAAGGATTCTCCGGGGATTGGGGGAGGAGGCACTGGGGGATGGGGAGGGAAGGGTGAGGGGAGGGAGAGCAGAGGGGTCGGGGGGAGGAGGAGGGAGGAAGGGAACCGGTGTACCTATTAAGTTTGTATGAGTGGAAGTAATAATAAAACATGTTAAAAAAAAAAAAAAAGAAATCCCTGTGGAGATAGACGGTAACCACTCTGCAAATGGGACACTGACCCTCCCCACCACCACTGCTGTGTCCCACTCCTATTATTCCATCTACTTTTGAGTCTCCTCTTATATTAAGATCTTCATTTAAACAGTCTTTTATCTTTGGTTAAGAGGTGATCTTAGATACCAATCAGGCTGCAGCCAAGGACAGTGCAGGAAAAGCAAAACTAAAACAACAATAAACTATAATCCAAAACACCAAAGCCCTACATTAATCATCAGGAACCAGACTAGTTAAAATCTCTCCCCATCCTAAGGCTCAGGGAACCTTGCAGAAGAGGGGGCAGCAAGATTGTAAGAGCCTAAAGATGGGGAGGGCCAACAAGATACAAGTTACTCCACATAAGTTAGGGCTGCAGCAGTCATAATTGGACTTTCCCTGACCTGCACAATGGCTGACATGTCAAAGAACCTCCAAAGTCTAGCATGGATCACAGGGGAGAAAGCTCCAGGCAGCAGGATCCTTAGAGGCAAGGGATTAACAGTCAAAACAGAGTTCCCATACTAAAGGGGAGCCCAAGAAGGGGTCCCAGACTATGCCACTGAGACCTGAATACTCACTAGGGTGGAGGACTCATAGAGAGCTTTGTCGTTGACACAAAAGGATGCTCCAGAGAATGGGAGGGAGAAAGTGGGGGTGAAAGGAAGGGGGGAAGGGAGGAGAGTGCAAGGGGGGGACAATGGCTGGGGAGGGGAGGAAGGAGGGAGAGGGTGGGGGTACCAAATACATGGATCTCAGCTGAGGAGCAGAACCCATCATTTAACAGTAATGGTAAGTGAAATGCAGGTGCTGGAGAGATGGCTCAGGAATTTAAGACTGTCTGGCAAACAGAAGGTCCTGAATTCAGATCCCAGGTTTCACGTAAAAATGCCAGGCAGAAAGGGCAGCAGCCTGAACTTCTGGCCCTGGTGGTCTGAGCCTGGGAAATATCAGAGCAAACCAAGAAGGAAGTAGAAGGAATCCAGGATGATTCCCAAAGTCACCCTTGGTGCTCCGCAGGGACACACAGTGCCCTCTGACACACACGCATGTTGCAGGGACAGGAATTGAACGTCCCAATGTTACAGGGTTCTTGTGTTCTGGAGTCGAAGATTGAAACCAGAACACGATGTAGAGGATTAAGGTAGAGTTTTTTAGAGGAGAGAAAGGTTGGAACTCATGGGCTCCAGATCTGGAGTGCCATGAGGGGCTAGGATGCTCTGGAAAACTCATGTTGCCTAGGCATGGAATCCATGAGGAGCAAGGAACAAGAAACAGACTCATGGAGTGCTATGAGGAGCCAGGGAGCCTCCGTGAGAAGCAGGCACCTGGAAAAGGAACTCCTGGCCCCTTGAGTACCATGAGGGGCTAAGGCGCCTCCACGAGAAGCAGGCAAGAAACAGAACTCATGGCACTAGAGTGCCATGAGGGGCTAGGGCGCCAAAGATGGCTGCCAGGGCCAGGTGTATTTATACACCAAACAAGCCTGGAAATTGGCTTTTACCCATTGGTTAACTCCCAATGGGGCCCAACCCAATTGCTCTTGGGCCCATGTGGGCTAGAGATCAAGTTGTTGGATATGGAGGGCTCATTTCCATAATCTCTTCATAGGGAAGTTGGCCATCTTATCTCTGGGAGGATTGGAGTCAGTTCCTCAGCAGGAGTGTTCCTTCAGGGAGATTTCAGCAGTGGGGGATGACCTTCAGGAATTCCAAAGACCTTGAGAGACCCATCCCATCATGGCTACATGACTGCTCTAATCCTGCCACATACACACACACACACACACACACACACACACACACACACACACACACACACACAGTAAAGTAGCCAGCGTCAAAGGTAATGGAAATTCTGTGCGTGAGTGCATACCAAAACGAGGGTTCTTAATTATAGTTCCCAGGAAGAAGGGCAAGGCCAGAAGAGAACTTCACACTGTGATCCATCCCTCCATTTTCCATAGTAGATATCTATACTGGTTGATAACACAAAGGAATTATTACCCAATAATTACAAGACATCAAGATATTCCAGTCATGTGTGGTAGCACATACCTGTAACCCCAGCGCTTTGTAAGCAGAGGCACCATTGTGAATTAGTAGAGGCACCATTGTGAATTTGGGGGCCAGCCTAGACTCCTTGCCGGAAAAAAAAAAAAAAAAGCCAGAAGCAAACTTTCTTTTGGTATAATGTATCCTGCTGAGAGTATTTATTACCACAATTCTGAAACCCATTATTTCTAAACAAAACATTACCACTAATTGCATATAGAACTGTATCTGAATGAAGCATTGCTTTAGTACCCAAATCATTAACTCCACTCTGTCCTCAAAGATGCTGTGGCCATAGTTCACTCAGGAAGGGCCCCTCACTACAACTAGCAGAAAAGGAGTGAAGAACTGGATGGTGGAGGAAATCCAGGCAGGACCAGAGGCTGTAGGACACGCTGAGACCTCCCAGACAGCAGTCACTCTTCTGCTTGCTTGGCGGATCCATTCTTCACATTGTCAAGTGTCCTGCCTCCAAATCAGAGACATACATTGAAGAACTTGAATGAACATTAAGGAGTAGGGTGGGGGTTGTGTTGGTACCAACAAAGAAAGTCCACTGAGTCCTGCTGCAGGGGAGGAATGGGGATCCCAGGTTCTTCAAAGGTTGTACACAGATTTAACTTCCAATCTAGCTATTACTCAGAATTGGAGAAACTCTAGTACATGAATGTGCACATTTGTGGCACTAGTCTTGACAGTAAAATGGGAGAAATGTTACAGTTGGCCTGCCCATTGCCAGTAAATTCAATACTAGAATTGCTTAGAGGAGAAGGGGATTTCATTCTTTCTTAAGATTCTGGGTCTATGTTCTTAGTCCAACTTTGCAGGAGAGTTCATGCCATCACCAAGAGCCTAGGGAACTGGCCACACCATATCTACAGGGATTTCTGAAAAAGGGCTAAACCTCATTTGCCAGAAAGCAAGACTCCTTAACTATGGTGAAAATGCCAAAGTACTGAGCCAGCTGGCTCACTCCATCTTATCCACCTGCCCAAGGAATATTCTCATTCACTATGGGCTGGGTTTTCCCACATCAAACAATTTCCTACAGATTTACTACAGGACTTGTTGCAGTCCGCCGGCATGGTTGCTGATAAATGACCAGAACGCAGCTTAAGGGAACAAGGAGTTTACTTTCTTACGACAGTCCAGTTACAGTTCATAGTCCAGCTTGACAGGAGAGCACACACCAACACCAGGGCCGAGGGAACTGGCCACCATAACGGCTGAGAGATGGACAATCCTTACTTGCCAGACCAGCATATCTGGCCAAGTGAACAGAAGGATGCCAACTCTCTCAACCAGCTCTCTCTGATTTATCCAGGGCCGAATCCCACCCATCATGGGCTGGGTCTTCCCCACCAGCTAGACAATCTCCTTCAGGTTTGCTCTGGGCTTAACTCAACCATCAACTCTCCACAACTGTGCCCAGAGCCCAAACCCTCAAGAGTCAAGTTGACACCTGTATTTAACTATGACACTCCACCCCTTGTCAACTTGACACAAAAACAATAGCACTTTTAAACTGTAACCTTTCCTTGTCCCCACAGATGTTAAAAAATATAAATACATTCCATGGACAAATTTAAAATGTTCTCTCATTAAAACTTCAGTTCCAATATTTTAAAAGTTCAAAGTTTCTTAACCTTAAAACTCTTAAATCAGAATAAATTAAATACTTTAAAACAGATAAAACATTAAAACAGAAGGATCTTAAAAAGAAAACATTAAAAAGAACAAAGTCCAGCAAATCACCGCATCCGGTACTTCAATGTCCATCTTCTGTTGCTCATCACGTAGTCAAGGCGGCTCAAAGATTCTAGGCATTCTCAGTCCCTGTGTGTAGCTCGAAGTTGTAAGAGCAAAGTTCCTCTGAACCAGGTTGAATCTCCACTCACAGTCATCCTCAGCAGCAGTCCCACAGTTCTGGCATCTCAAACACAACTCTGGGTTCTTCTCTGCAGCTTAAAGCTTCACCATCTCCTGCAGGAACTCTACGCCTGCCACTTGGTGCCAAGCTTTTGCTGCTCTCCATGAACCCCTCAGTAGTTCACGAAAACCAGTATCACCTGAGGGATGCTGCCAGATTCCGAAGCGAGGTTGAAATGCAGCTTAGTCCACTGGAGCCACAGCTGCACCAACTTCAATGCACTGATGCTGGAAAAGCCTCTCTTCTAGGCAACCAAACTTGCAAAGGGCAAGAAACAGCTTTAACTTGGGCTTTCGGCCCCTGAAGGAATCTGAGCTTCCAAACCACAAACTTGCCATACGGTGGTTTCCACGTCCTCCACCGTCTCAGTTCAAGTCACTAGGTTTTCCTTCAATCATACTCATTTGTCTAACAGCCTGCCTTTTGCACATCCAAACCTCCAAGGTTGCCAACACAGCTCTCCTCTGTCAAGCAAACCAGTCCATCGTCCTTATATTCAGTTTTACCAAAGTCCTTGTTTCCCTCATCACAAATTGGGCCCAAACAATGTCTCTCAGCATTTGGCCCACTAAACTCTGAAGAACGGTATTTGTAAATCCACAAAGTGAAAATTCTCAAGCATTTTCAACTTTGTCCAGCAAAACCGTTCAAAAGACACAAAATCCACATAGTCAGATTTATCAGCAACACCCCACTTCCTGGGTACCAAATTCTGTTGCAGTCTGCCGGCATGGTTGCTGATAAATGACCAGCACACAGCTTAAGGGAACAAGGAGTTTACTTTCTTACGACAGTCCAGTTACAGTTCATAGTCCAGCTTGACAGGAGAGCACACACCAACACCAGGGCCGAGGGAACTGGCCACCATAACGGCTGAGAGATGGACAATCCTTACTTGCCAGACCAGCATATCTGGCCAAGTGAACAGAAGGATGCCAACTCTCTCAACCAGCTCTCTCTGATTTATCCAGGGCCGAATCCCACCCATCATGGGCTGGGTCTTCCCCACCAGCTAGACAATCTCCTTCAGGTTTGCTCTGGGCTTAACTCAACCATCAACTCTCCACAACTGTGCCCAGAGCCCAAACCCTCAAGAGTCAAGTTGACACCTGTGCTTAACTATGACAGGACTTAACTACTAATTCTTCACAAATGTGCCCTGAGCCCAGCCTTCAGCTGTCAATCTGACATCTGCATATTCAGCACAGGAAACAACATAAGTGGTGAATGGATAAATAAAAGATGGCTCGGCCATGTCATAGGTCTCCACTCAGCAGTGAGGAGCTAGGTACTGATGTGCGCTCAAGGATACACGACCCTCAAGGATGCGCAACCCTCAAGGATGTGTGATCCTCAAGGATGCGCGATCCTCAAGGATGCACACTCAAGGATGCCCGCTCAAGGATGTGCGCTCAAGGTGATGTTATAGGTCTGGGGCCCCTCCGGACTTCACCATAAGGACACTAGAAACTTTATGGAGAGTCTTTATTGAACCATGCACCAGAGAGCCAAGATTCCAATGTGTGGCACCGAGAAGTGGGAGCATGGGTTTTAAAAGGCAGAGACCACATCTTTTTTTTTTTTTTTCCCTCTCTCCCTTCCTTCCTGTTTCCTTGGTCATGCACAAATGTAATCCAATCTTAAAATGAAAGCAGAAAATGGATATTTATGTGAAATACACTAATTTAAATGTTGGCTTAAACTTTAAAAAGTACTTCTTAGTAAAAAATGTGCAGGTTAAGAACAGCCAGGTTTCCAGATAAAAAGTAACAATTTTGCAAATGGGTGATAGACCCCTCCCTCACTGTGGTTTCCCACTTTTATTACATCTACCTTTGAATGTGCTTTTATCACAAGACTCTAACAGCTTTTTGTCTCTGGCCAGGGGGTAACATACAATGCCCACCAGGATGGAGTGAAAGGCATTGCAGGAGCAGCAAAACTGCAAAAGAAAATCAACAAACCACAATCCAGAACTTCAGAGACTCTATATCAACCACCTAGAACTAGGCCAGCTTAGTCTCTCCCCATCTTGAAGCTCAGGGAAATTTGCGGAAGAGGGGGCAGTAAGAGTGTAAGAGCAAAAGGATGGGAGGAGCAATGATATGTAAGATACTCTATACTAGTTAGGGCTGAAGCAATCATAATTGGACTTTGCATGCCCTGCGCATTGTCCAACACACTGTTGACCTCACAAAGTCTAGCATCTGCTAAAGTCACCAAGATCCTTGGAGGCAAGGGATTGGCAGCCACAGCAGTGTTCCTATACCTAAGGGGAACACGGGAAAGGGTTCAGGAAAGGCCACTGGGTCCTTGTACATCATCGGAGAGGAGGGCCCAGAGGAAAATCAGACATGCACAAGAAAGGACTCTCTGGGAATTGGGGTGGGAGGCACTGGAGGATGGGGAGGGAGAGGGGTGGAGAGGGGAAGCAGGGGGTACAGGGGGAGGAGGAGGAAGGGAGGGAACTGGTGTACCTAATAAGTTTGTATGAGCTGAAATAAATAAATAAAAAAAAAAGAACAGCCAGGTTTCTTTTCCTCCCTTATTTTCGATCTGTTGTCCTTTCTTTGAATCTTTGACTGGCTATGGTGGTGCACGCACACTGTGATCCCAGCGCTGGGCAGGTGCAAGCGGAACAATATGTGTTCTAAGCCAGTGTGGGCTACAGAGTGAGGGAAGGAGAAGGAGAAAGAGGAGGAGGAAGAGGAGGAAGAAGAGGAGGAGGAGGAAGAAAAAGAGGAAGAGGAGGAGGAGAATGCTGCACTAATTACGCCGTTTTTCCTCACTTGACTTCACTAGCTAGACTCTCCACCTATGCTACTATCCGCCTGTTTCTAGGCTTTGTAAAAGCAAAGAAGGCATTTATTAGAGCAAAGGAAAATAAAGTCAGCATGAAGTGCAAGGGAGCATCAGGTCACAAAAGTGAAGACACTCAAGGGCCCCAAATTGTACCCAAGTTTTCATGTCTTGGAGTTTAAAGAAAGGAGGGACTGGTTGCTAAGGGACATAGTCTAGATCTCTCTCTTTCTCTCTCTCTCTCATTCAGGTTCTTATCCTATTATTATTCGTTTATTCATTCATTTATTTATTTTTCTACATTTACAAATATATTGAGTACTTATCCCTGATTCCCTCCACCCCCCTCCCTCCCATCTCCTTCCCTTCCCTTCATCAATCCATCCCACTCCCTCCCACCCTCCTCCCTCGCTGCTTCTATGGACTTCCAGCTCCCTCTGGCTTGTCTACTCTTGTGAAGGAAGGTTCAGGTTCTGTGGCATACCAAGTTTCCCCTCTTCAGGTACCCCACTGATGGGGCATTTCCCTTCACTCATCCAGCTCTAGTCCTCAAGGTTTCCACTGTTCTTATCTCTCTTAGTTCCCGGATAGTCTATGGGGATATGTTGGTATGTCAGTCATTATGCAGGTCTGGTAAGGACAAGTCTCACTGCAGTGAGTTCCTGGATGCAGTAGTCCTGCCTTGAGTGGACTGTCTTGTCCAACAGTGGACCTTCTCATCTTTAAGGTCTTAAAATCTCACCACCCCCTCTTCCAGAGATTCCCTGAGCCTTAGGATGGGTGGAGATTAGGTTGGTTTGATTCTGGTTCAGCTTTGCCAGGTCACCAGTGCTCTGCATTCTGGCGGCCATTGCTATCCACTTCACTGCTCTTCTACTTCTCTAGGCTGCATCCTGTCGGGGTGTTGAGATCCTCTGCCTCTGTTGCAGAAGAAGACTGCTAGGCTGAGTGCTAAGTGCTCTTCAAGTCTGTGGGTATAACGACAACTATTTACAGAGCATCTTAATGTACTGTCTTCCTGTGTATACATTCATAGGCTTGTCTTTCTATTTTGATTGATAGATTAGGTCATCTAGTCATTTTTCCTATTTTTCATGTGCCTTTCCACAATGTAGGATCATTTATGCACAAGCGTAAGATGATAAATGGGATTTTTTTCCCTAATCAGTTACTTGAGGGCGCATGTGCACTCAGAACTAATTCAGACCAGATCATCTTCTTTATCCTCCATATCCAGACACTTTGGGAATACATTTGAGAGACCACATCTTAAGCAAGAGGTAGGAAACAATTTTTACAGAAGCCAGACTTTAGCAGTTATTCATAAATGGGACTTTCCTAGTGTTCGCTGTTTCATTAAACCATAATTGATAAAGCCATGATCACAGGAATGTTCCAGGGAGACCCAACCCTAATTTCTTTTCCCAGAATTGCAGTAAGGTGGGGGTAGGTACATGAAGTGTTCAGTTGATATTTTTCCTGTCTAACTTAGTGGGCTGATGGCAATTTTTTAACTTGGCTGTTGGGCCCGCCCAGGATTTGCCCCAGGGCATGGCTGAGCACATGGGATTAAAGATGGTGCTGAGGGCTAGTGTCCTGGGCATAACCCTGATCACATTACAGGGACCCCTAATTGGCTTTTAGGTACTGACCTGCCTTCTGTGCTGAGTGACATTGGACTTGAACCACTAGCACCTGAAGGATGTGTTGACCTTTGACACAATTGGGTGCCCACTTGGTGCCTTGTGGCCTTTTGTCTATATAAGCTCCTTTGTTATCCCCAATAAACGGGAGATTTCGCTTTTGACAAACTCCCCGACCCGTGGCCGAGTCTCTGGGGAATTGAGGCGGAGGTGGGGACGGCAGAACCTCCCTTTCTTCGTCACCATAGCAGGCTGCGCAGTCGTGTGAATGAGTGTGTGAGTAGGTGGAGACACTCCCCGCCGTGGGTAGTGGACTCTACATTGGCTACAACAATGGCTGAACCTTAAAAATGTCACAGTCACAAAAGACTACATGCTGAGCAGTTCTGTTTTATGGAGAGCCCAGAAACGGCAAATGTATGGACAAAGTGGCTTCATGGTTCTCCTGGGGCCATGAGTAGGCCAAGGAAGCTGGGCAGGCAGTTCCTTCTAGTTAGAAGGAACTTCTTTGATGAAAATGTTCTAAAACAAATAGTGATGATGGCCCCAGAACTGTGTAAATATTGCAAAATACTTGATGATTTTACAGTTCCTTGTTTGTTTGTTAGATTGGGCAGTCTCGCTCTTATAGACAGGCTGTCTTGAAAGTCACTATGTAGCCCAAGCTGGTCTCCTAATAGTCCTGCTTCAGCCTCCTGAGTGTTGGCATTGCAGGCACCAGCCACCACACAGAGGTGAGGAGACCGTCTTCTGTCTTGGGACAAAGACCCTAAGCCCCCTCTCTCCTGAGGAGGAGGTGTCTTACATTTATATTCTGTTGCTATAATAAACACTTGACCCAAACAAAAGGGGATTTTATATTCATGCTTACAATTTCAGGTTACAGTTGATCAGATGAGAAGAGAGTTACCAGCAGTAGGTAAGGGATCTGGTCTTACCACATCCGCAGCAAGAGAAGAGGGGGCCTGTTTCCCAAAATGCTAAGCAGCAAGCTCAATCTTTTCACTGCCAGGAAATACAGTCTTACTCACCTTTGGCTGGGTTTCTGCACATCAAATACATGATCTCCTACAGGCTTGGAGAGGTCTGCCTTAAGCAAATAATTCCTCAGAGCTGAGTCTAAAGAGTCAGTTTTCAATGGCTAAGTTGATGCGGAAAATAACTGATAAGAGGGATGGTTCTCCTTAAGAGGAGCGAGTCTGTTGCTCAAGGCCACACTCTGGGACCAAGGAATTTCAGATCCATTAAGACCACACCTCAGTGAGAACAACAAGATGATTTAGGCTTTCTGCAAAAACAGTATTGGAGTGAAAGATCAGATTTAAACTGCCTCTAATTTCTTCTAGCAACTTCCTGTATCAGCTGCCCTGCTATGCAAGGTTCTGACAATCCTGTTCCTCTGGGGAAAAGCGCTCAGCCTTCCACCCCTCAGTGGACTAGTGCCTTAGGCTGTTGCTGGATCTAGTGATGCAGAGAGAGTGACTTCAGGAACCTCAGAGGTAGGAACCCCCTCCCCAACAGCCTGCCCAATCTTATAAATACCCCTAGCTCTCATGGGTTCTGTGTCTGGAGTGTATGAGTTCTTTTTGGCTCCTTTGTCCCTTTAGGAATCCGTGTCCATGAATTCTGTTCTTTTTCTTCTCTAATAAAACTCTGCCTTAATCTTCTATCCATGTTCTGGTTTCAATCTTGAACTCCCAAACACAAGAATCTGGACATAAAAAAAAACCTCCCCTGCCACAATAGGCTAGAAAGTTCTAGTTAGTTCTCCATTGTAGATAAGCCCTATAGTGAGGTCAGCTATTAGAGCAACTGGGTTCAGCCCCAATATGAATAGATCAATGAGATGTAGAGGACCAAAAGCTCCAATCAGGTTTGCAGAAACTGGAGCTAACCAATGAGGAAAAACTGCTTTTCCCAGGCCTGCCTAAGCCTATAAATGCCCCTGACCCTAGCAGGCATCTTTGGCTCACTTGCCTCCCATAGGACTCTGTGTCTGGAGTTTGTGAGTTCTTCTCTAGTGACCTTGCTCCTTATGGATTCCACATCTGGCTTTCTCTTGCCTCTCATGATTTCTATGTCTGGAGTCTGTGAATTCCATTCTTTTCTTTTTCTCCTCTAATCCTCTTACACTGCTCTCCTGCTTCAATCCCCAGGCATAAGAATGCAACAACCTTAAGGCTAAACTATTGGCCACCAGACAAAGGTCTGTGGGTTGACCTTTGCTCCATGGTGTAATTTCTAGTAGTTTGAAAATTTCTAAGAGTGACTTACTTATTCATTCATTCATTTTTATTTATTTATGTAAAAGAGAGCCACTTAAATGTGTGTGCCTGTGGAGGCTAAAGGATGACTTCAGGAATCATCATGGATTGGTCTACCTCCTCATTGCTTTGCTCTGGAGTTTTCCCCAGGACTGGAAGTGAAGGAGAAATGGCTTTTTTTTTTTTTTTAATGAACAGAATTAGTTGTTTTTTATTATTTATTCAATTATGCATGTGTGCGTGTGCGTGTGTGTGTGTGTGTGTGTGTATGTGTGTGTGTGTGTGTGTGTGTGTGTGTGTGTGTAGAACCACGGGCGAATTTAGGAACCACCATGGACCGCCTCCACCTCTTCCTGTTTATTCTGCCCGGGGATTCACAGGCTCCGCCCTACCAGGACCAGAAGCACAGGCTGCCCCTGCTTCTGCCCGGCGTCTATACGTGGGGTCTAGGATCCGAACTCAGGACCTTCCGTCTGCAAGGCAGAGGCTTAACCCTTGAGCCACCTTTCCAGCCCCAATGAACAAAATTAGTATGTAGTGCTCTGTCCTGACCCTGGGTACATGAGGTTAATCATGTACTTGCTCTACAACTTGACTAGAAGTTTTTAGTAGCCATAAGGGTAAGACTTTATACGAGTTCTTCTTTGGATAACTCTGTAGTTTTTCTTAGCCTTTGATGAGTCTAAAACATGCTAGTGAAGGTCAAGGTTGCACCTTTGGTGTTTTGTCTTCTTGACAAGGTTGGGCATGATTACTGCATGGATAATATATTGCAGTAACAGCCTACGTATACTTTCTCTGTGGTCATGGAAAAGGACACTGGAAATACTATGTGGAGCTATGTGTAAAGGGAATGGATAGAGGAACTAGGAGATTCAGGGTCAGAGCTCATGTCTGTTTAAGAAACAAGACTTCAGATTTTCTGCCAATCTCTTCTCTCTTTTATTCAGGGAAGTTATGGGCTTGACTTCCCCTGCCATTCTGTCCAGAGCATCTGGTTGAAGATCATCTTCCTTTTGGCTTCTTTTCCTTTCTTATGGTGTTTTTGAGACAAGCTAGAAAGCTAGGGACTTACAGTGGAATAGGGGAAAAAAAGGCTGGGAAAGCTGGCAAAGGAAGGGGCTTTGCTCCTAGGATTTGGTCTATTTTTACTACTAGAAAATCAGTAGATTTTAGACTGGTATGTTGGCGGGGGAATTCCATAAGTAAAAAGAAACTGACATGATGGACAGACTTAAGAAAGAGGAATTTAGAGTTGAGAGCCTGGTGGTCAAGGGTTTTAGCCTTGGTGGGAAAGCATTAGAACAGAAGAGATAGCTTTAGGTCATGAAGCAGGGTTGTTTCTTCAGGGTTCTTGTGCTCCAGAGTTGAAGACTGAAACCAGAACAGGTTGAGAGGTTAAAGCAGGGATTTTATTGAAAATGAGATAAAAAAAAAAAAAAGAAACAGTTGGATGCTTGGTCTAAGGGAGGAAGCTTTAGTATGGGAGAGCATTAGAGCACAGGAATAGGTTAAGGTCAGAGAGCACAGTGAGAAAGCCTCCATAAGCACATGGCCAGGAGAGAACAGAGCTAACATGGCGTGACCATAGGGTGGGAGAGCAGAAGGAAGAGAGAGCAGATGGGTGGAGCTTCAATCCCTTTATAGCTGGGTATTGCTAAGGAGTAGTCCAGGAGTTACTGTTGAAGTGAGGTAAAAACTGGAGGGGTGGTGGGTGTGGCTCCCATAGGATGGGACATTTCTAACTGTGCTAGCTGTCCAATAGAAACTGAATTATTCTATTAGTCAGAGAGGGCAGGGAGTGGGATAATTTCTTTAACAATAGTCAACAACTTGGTGGTTTAACTAAGTTTGCCATTGAATTTTTCATCATCAACCCTCACAATTTTTACTACTTTGTGTGTGATCACTTGTTCTTTTTTGTAACTCTGAACAAGAGTGCTAAAAAGTAGCTATGCCACACTGTCAGGACTGTCTTGCCTTGTAAGTTCTTCCACCAAACACTTGTATTTAACTTCAGGCAAGCATTTAGGATGTAGGCAAAAGTTCACTAAACTCTCTGCCAATAAATGGTTCCATTTGCCACTCGTCAAATTTCCAACACAGTTTCTGCTCCCCTCTGGACCATCACATGATGGGCTTACACACATTTTGTAACAGTGTAACAGTGTCTCGGGGGCCCACAGAGACCCTTGGGGGCAGGGATAAGCTGGTATGGAGTCAACAGCACAGACTCCAGGAGTCAGGCGAGTGGCAAAGCTGGCTCTCAGGCTCCCAGGCTCTCAGGCTTGCAGGCTTGTTTTCAGACTCGTTTATTGTAAATATCAGGGTGCTTATATAATCCATCCAACATCCCATAAGTCCCGGAGTGAGCCTTTGCTGAGTTGTCCTGTCCGGATTGGTCCTCTCAGCCAGGCAGTTTAACAGCACCAACTGTCTTCGCTCTGGAGAAGGCGTAGTCTTGTGAGATTTGTAGTCTCACGAGATTTGTAGTCTTGGGAGATTTGTATGCTTAGCAGGAGGGAGGAGTCCAAGGAGCCTCTCTGTATGGGGGATGGAAGCCTCTGTGGTGCAGTCATTGTCTGTTCCTCCTACAACTGAACTCTTCGAGGTTCTCACTAGAATGGGCACTATATCCAATATGTAAAGGCTTTCCCAGTACTCCCAAAGTTCTCCATATTTCTCCCAACAAACAATTCCAGAGGCTCACTAGCTGTATCACATCAACTGCCATACTTCTCTAGTTCTGGGTACCAACTTTTCTCAGCTTCACAAAGAACAACTTTACTTTTGAGTGTACTATATATATTTTCTTAATCTCACACAGCACCGTCTCACTTCTCTGGTACCTATTTCTGTACTGGTTAATCTTTCCTGTTGCTGTCAGAGAACATCCAAAGCCAAGCAACTTCAGAAAGGTAGATTTATTCAGTTTACAGTTCCAAAGGGGAGATACAGCTTTTCATGACAGAAATGGCATGTCTGGTGGCAGAAGCTGGAGGAGGCCTGGGTCACATTCATCCAGGAGGTTCAGAGGTATAAGACTGCCAACTGCAAGAGCAGACCTCTCCTAGAAGTAAGATGGGGTTAATCAACCTCAAGGCCCACCCCCTGTGACTACCTTCCTCCATCAAACTCCACCTCTTAAAGGTGCCATAACTTTCTCAAAGATTCATACAGATGAACCTGCAGAAAACATCTCACATTTTAACTGACACTGGCTTCAGTTGAGACTATCAAATGCAGCAGTGTGACTGGACTTGTTCAGGACAAAGATGTTGACTATGTTTACTGAACGTCAATTCCTTAACCCTTTTATATATTTAGCCCTGTTATACTTATTTATTTATCATTTATTTATTTAATGTGTGTGTGTGTGTGTGTGTGTGTGTGTGTGTGTGTGTGTATGTGCGCGCACACATGCACACATCAGAGAGCACTATGTGTCCCTGTGGAGGGCCAAGGTGAATCATCCTGAATTGCATCTACCTACTTTTTGCTTTCTCTGGAATTCCCCAGGTTCCACCCAACAGGGTCCAAAGTACAGGCCATCCACCATTTCCTCCTGGTGTTTTTATGTGGGACCTGGGATCCAAATTCAGGACCTTATGCTCGAGAGACAGAGTCTTAATCCCTGATCCATCTCTCCAGCCTCCCTGTTATACTTTAACTTTAATACTGTTATACATTGCTCTTTGGGCAATATTAGAAAGAAGGGATGTTGGAGTTTTATCAACCTTTAGAGAGTCACAGAGATCCCATATATACTCATTGTGAGGAACTCCAATTGTGACTCTTAGAGAAGCTTGCACTCGTCTTATACTATATGCTCTTCCCCTTTTTTGGCCTGATAGTAGTCAATGGGAGAAACTCAGGGAACTCTAGTGTGGCATGGCATTCTCTCAACATTTTTGGTTTCCAAGCATCCTCTCTTGCTCGTTTCCAAGTCACTACTGTTGAGGTGAAACTACTTGCCAACAATCCTTTCCTCTGTGTTCCATAGATGTACAAACCCCGTAACATGTCCTAACACTTTCCATATAAGGAAACTCAGATATGGAGAAATTAGGTCTTATACCAAAATCCTATGAGTGTTAGAACAGAGCTTTCGATCTCAGACTGACTGGTATGTTTTATTCATGAAGGCTGCATGAGCTATTAAAGCAGTAGTATTATTAACATTTACAAAGTATGTTCTGTGTTGCCTTGAGCTGTGGAGTGGTTTTCTAACAACTGGTTGTAGTTGTCCCAGGCGAAGAATTGGCTGTGTGGTTGACAGTGGCCAGCAGGAGTCCAGTGAATTTTCTGGTATCTAATGATGACCCTACCTACCAGATAGGATAGGGTCCATGCTACTTCACAGTGTGAGTAGCATCTCATGCATTTTCTCCTTGATTAGCGGTTTCAAAGTCTACACCTTAGGCATCTAAGCCCTTTTTGGTTGGCCTCATGAACACTGATCTCATGCTTAAATTTGGTTGGTTCTTTTCACTCTATTGGCATTTGTACTGCAGTGCAGGAGTGATGGATAAAGCCGCTGATCTTCTTATGAGTCAAGCAGCACTATACGGTTAGTGTGAGTGTCCTAGTTGGATAGAGGTGTCAGTTTGACCTTTGAAAGTTTGAATTCTGGACACATTTCTACAGAATTAGTTAAGAATGGAGCAAGCCTGCAGGAAATTGTCTAATTGATGGGGAAGGCCTAACCCATGGTGGATGGATTAGGAGGGTAAGCAGAGTGAGTTGGTTAAAGCAGTTGGCATTCTTTGGTATATGTGGCTAGACATGCTGGTCTGGGAAGAGAGAATTGCCCCTCTCTCAGTGGTCTTGTATATTTGGTGTGGCCAGTTACCTCAGCCCTTGGTATTGGTATGAGCTCTCCTGCCAAGATGGACTAGGAACTTTGCCCAGACAATCAGGACAATCATAACCCAAAACAAAACCCCTTGTTCCCATAAGCTGCTTGGTCATGAGTTTATTGGCAAACATGCAGAGTAACTGTGACACTGTGCTCTTTCTCCCTGTTGTAATGAAAACAAATTTCTGCTTCAGCTAAGGGTTATCCTTGGAGAAACAGTACAAACAAGGACTGCCATTCAGTCTTGACTTTAAATAGTGTGACACCCGTGAGGACTCACCACATAGCACCTGTCCGTTGAAGCACCCCAGCCTCCTGAATAGGCTGGTGGGTTTTGTGGCCAGCTGTTTTTCTTTTCCAACACTCTTCTGACTTAAACGAGTGTTTGACAGACTATGGCTCTAGGGCAGAGATGTTCTTGAGAATGAATAAGGCAAACCTGCTGGCAGAGGTTGGCTAGACCCCACCTCCTGTTTCCTTGGTAACACTGGAATCTCAGTCTCACCCTGAAGTTAAATCAGCTGGGCAGGATTCCCATCTTCCAGGGAATTTGATCCATTTGAGCTTCTCAAAGCTTTCTCTCTCCTGTGCTTTCTGTCTAAGCTTCTAATTTTTTATAAAATTTTCTTTTGTCAGTTAATTTTTGTATTATTTATTCAATTGTGCATGTATGCACGTGTGTGTATGTATATGTGTGTGTGTATGTGTGTGTGTGTAGAGCCACGGTAGAATTTGGGAACCACCATGGACCTCCTCCACCTCCTCCTTGTTTACTCTGTCCCGGGATTCACAGGCTCCGCCCTACTAGGACCAGAAACACAGGCCGCCCCTGCTTCTGCCCGGCGTCTATATGTGGGGTCCAGGATCCGAACTCAGGACCTTCTGCCTGCAAGGCAGAGGCTTAATCCCTGAACCATCTCTCCAGACCCCGTAAGCTTCTAAAATTTAAAAATGCTCTTCCTAATATTCAAGACATTTTGCTGTTCCGAGGACTCTGCCTTCTAACGTCCTCACCATGCGGTACTTTGCTGGTCTCTAGGTATGCCTGCAGTTACTAGGATTCCCAGCTGTTTCCACTGCCTCTCTGGACCTATTGTTTTCTGTTTCAAAATAAATGTAAATATTCTCAGTTATTTACTCACTTAATTATTTTGGGTGAAACAAAATCCTATTGCTGTGTCTCTAGAGTAATAGACAATACTGATTGCCATGGAGAAAAATTTAAGTTTGAAACAGAAATTAGTATTTGAGGAAACCATGTATCCACTACCATACAACTGAGAATTTTCTAAGCTGTTGGTACAATTTCTTTTCTTTTTTTTTTTTAAGTTTTTTTATTATTATTTATTCAATTGTGTGTGTGTGTGTGTGTGTGTGTGTGTGTGTGTAACCAAGGGTGAATTCGGGAATCATCGTGGACTGCTTCTACCTCTTTTTTTGCTCCCTTTTGCTCCACCCCGGGACTCACAGGCTCCGCTCACCAGGACCAGAAGTGCAGACCCCCCCCCCACTTCCGCCCAGCGTTTGTATGTGGAATCTAGGATCTGAACTCAGGACCCTCTGCTTGCAAGGCAGAGGCTTAACCCCTGAGCCATCTCTCCAGCCCCAGTTTTATTTTTCTACATGGTGTGACTTTCAGATATCATGCAAGGTCAGCACTTGGAAGGTCTGTGAACTCTGCAGCTGCGGCAGGCACAGAATTGAGTTCACTGGGACTTCGGCAAACAGTTCTGCTGCTGCAGTGCATGATGCTGCAAAATCAGGTGGGGGTGGGAGTGGGGGGGATGAAGGTGAGGGGTAGGGAAGTGTGTGGGGAAGGGGAAGTACAAGGTGCATGGAGGTTACAGCTTCACTCCGTCCACAGCAGTCAGTCTTCTCGAAGCATCAACAGAAGATGGCGTGGCAGTGAGCTCTTGTGATCCTAGCACTCGCAAGCCTGGGGCACAGGATCCATAGGAGTTGGAGGCCAGCCCTGGACAGCACCAAGTTCTAGGTCAGCCCAGGCTGCGTAGAAAGACCCTGTTTAAAACCCAAACCAAACAAAATCTTAGAGCATGAAGAAGCTTAAAACTATTAAGAAATTTGTAAGGCTATTAAAATACTCCTTTTCCAGCTACTTAACGTGAGTCAGGAGTTTATTTGCTTCCACTGTACAGTATACAAGCATCTTGGAAGCCACCTGTCTCCAGTTAAACTTGGTATGAAAGAGATCTACAGAACTATAAAATGATTCTATGTGTGTGTACTCGAGTGGAGGTGTAGGCCAGAGGTTGATGGCTATCTTCCTCATTCACTCTTCACCCGTCCCAGGGACCTGCTTGTCTTTGCTTTTTCAGACACATGTCACCATATACATATGTGTGTATTTGGAAAAGAATAAAATACATAATTTGTTGACATAAATGGTTTTATTGGTATTTTAAAATGAGTTACTATATTTTTATTTGTTTTAATACCAGTTTGAGTATTGATGTGTTTAATCCATGTGAAGAAAAGCTGTTTGAGGATTCTTGAAAGATTTTAAGCATGAGTTCTAAGATTAAAAGGCTTTTAAAGCAGCTCTGTTTTATGTACTCCCATGCCCACAGGAAAGCTTTTATGTAGGGGTTTTAAGGAATCCCTGACTCAGTTAGAACCATGCATCAGCCTTGATTCCTCTTATTAGGCCTTCCCAGAATACCATGCTAAGTGTGACTAATTGACAAGATTTCGATACGGAGTTTTTGATCTCCCGGCTGCCTCACCAAATGATGTGGGGTCCCTCTGGGGTCTGTATGTGTCTAGGTTCTTTTGTTCAGGAGTCAAAGACTGAAACCAGAATAGGCGTAGAGGATTAAGGCAGATTTATTAGATGAGAGAAAGAATAGAACTCACAGGTGAAAATCCGTGAAGGGCAAGAGAGCCATGGAGAACTCATGGACTCCAGGCACGGTGGATGGAATCCATGAGCGGCAAGGAAAATGAAAGGAACTCAGGGCCTCCAGACATGGCGTCCCATGAAGGATTCCAGACATGGAATACCAGAAAGGCACAAGGGAGTTGCCAAGAATTCCAGGCATAGAATCCCTGAGGGTGGGGGAAAGATGGAAAAGGAACTCATGGACACCAGACATGGAGTCTCATTAAGGACAAGGAAGCAAAAGATGGCTGCCAGGGCCAGGTATATTTCCAAGGGTTATAAAGCCTGGGACTTAAAGTGGCTGTTCCTTATTGGCTAGCTCCAGTTTCTAAACACTGATTGGAATTTTTTGGTTCTTTACATCTTCTTGGTCTGTTCATATTGGGGCCCAACCCAGTTGATACTGTGCCCAACCTCTCAGTGGGGTTTATCTACAGCTGAGAACTTATCGCCTATCCTTACTTGAACAAAGGGTTGGGGGGAAGTTGGTGAATTTATCTCTGTGTTCCTTCAGGGTAATCCCAGGATTTTAAAGGGCTGCTCAAAAACTGCTTAAGTTTCACCTTTAGAAAAACAAACAAACAAAAAAATCCGAACAACCACTGCCCACTCCTTGAGAAAAATGAAAATGTTCATAAACAAAAAGACTAAGCCAGTGTTGGGTAGCTTCCGTCAAGGCGCCATTCTGCTGCTCCAAACTGGTGAACATGAAGCAGGAAGGAGTTTTGTTGCATGTGAAAAGCAAATGGTGGGAAGGGGCTGGCTGAGGATCAACTTCATGTTTATTCTTTAAACTCTACATCTGAGAATTCTGCCCTGTGGACTGAGATCCTCCCAAAGCCACTGGAATTGGGAGGAGAGGAGACTAAGGTGTGGAGACACAGAAACTGCCCTAGCTTTCTCTCGCCAATCTCTTTAAGTCAGTGCTGCTCTTTGAGATTCTTTACATTCCTTTATCTTCTGCTACTCCAGCAGAACTGAGGTTTGCTTTGTTATAAAAACATCCCCAGATAACTCATAGTTTCTACTGCTCAAGCTTAAAATGAACTTATCTTTAGAAAAAGAAAAAAATAGTATAAATATACTTATAAGTGTTCTTTCTCTAGAACATTCTTTTCTGGAAAGGGTATTTTAAAACCACATTGCTAATAATTTTTAAAAAGTAGATTTGTGAGTTCTAACAGTACCTGTTTTTCTGAACTTTAAAGATTAACTGGTAACAGCAGCTGCTGGACAATCAGAATAGGGGATGGACACACACACACACACACACACACACACACACACACACAGAGTTTATTTTGTACAACAGGACAAGGATGCTTGCAAAAAAGAACCAGAACCATGCAAAAAGGTCTTTTTTTTGGTAGGCGTATTCAAATCTGAAAGCCATCTATCCCAGAAGCCATTGGCCTCTCATCACTCCCACAAAGTTCCCAGCCCTGGGCATGGTTGGGGAGTGTAGACTGTAGGAAGCTGGGCTTGTAAGAATGGATCAGACGGGAATTTGAACTAGGATCCTAACAGCAACCTCTGCCATTCTAAGCAGAGATGAAGGAAATTGTCACAGCCAGGAAAATGGTATACAACACTTAGGGAATTACTACACATTGTTTTTGCTTTCCTTCTCTTAAGAATTGACTTTAAAATTTTTTTTGTGTGTGGTAAATAGTAGGTATTTATTTGAAATGAAAAAAATACTTAAGTACCTGGACTATTGCATTTAATTATGTATTGCAATTGTGTTACTCTACCTTTTTGCATCAGAGACAGATATACAATGAACATTCAGCATCACAGACTGCACACTAGATAGGAAGTCTTCAGGCCTTTTACATAACCACCAAAGAACAAATATTCGATTCTGCAATATAATACAAAAGTCCACAATCAATCCAGTCTTAGCCAGTATCTTCAATTTACTTCTGTTGCTGTACAAATAATTGGCCATTACTAGGGCTTACAAGTTAATAACAGGACAAAAATATACATTGCACTGACACAAAAAGTCAGCTGTGTTAATAGTCATGCAACAAGTAACCAAACTTGCTGAAATTAAAAATACTTTCTAAAAACAGTTTTAACAGCATAAATATTTTATACACAGTTCATTTACCAAAACAAAATGTATTTAAATGATACAAAGCAAAAATAAGTTTCTACCCAACTTTATACATAAGAAAGTGCAAAATAACTTAGCTAGAGTGTTCTGCTATTATCCAGATGGACGGCTGCAATGGGCAGCTACTTCTCTTCTTCAAAAGCATGACGTCACACTTGCACACTACACACAGATGTTAGAAGACTCGGATGAGTCGGTGGATGGATGGGGGAGAGTGAAGAGACAAATTACAGAGACCAGGCAAGAAGCCCTGTGAGGTACTCAGAAAAAGAATACAGACCACAGAAAGGCGGATGCATATGGTGAGGACGAATGTCCGCAATAAACAAACTGACACTGACACGGAAAGATACCCAAAGGAACGATGGACGTGATACATGAGTGCGCTGCTGTGAGAGCGATTCTGTCGTAGATGCGGAAAAGAAAAGAAAAACCCGATGGCACAGTTGCCCACAGCACCAGCTGCCGGAGGAGAGACGATCACTAGGGGTTTAGTGCCCACCTGCTAGCTACGGGAGTTGTGTTGGAAAGTTGCAAAGTATTCGTCCCATATCACTCCGGATTAGACAGAGGAGGAACCTTTAAGTAACTAACACACATACATTCCTATCTTCAAGTCTTGAAAGAACGCCTCTGCCATTGGGTACAGGGAAACATAGTTCAGGACGAAAGGAGGCGCTTCTTCCCCAAAGCGTAGAGTAACAGTGCTAGGACACATCCAGAAGGCAGACAGGCTCAGCCCATCTGTGTGGGGCAGCACAGTCTCTGTGACTGGCCAACACCAGCATCATTTTCAGAGTTGGAGGCAGAAGGTGGGGGTGGGGGTGGGAGTGGGGACGGGGCGTGGTGTGAGACATGGAAAGGAAAACAACACGCAACCTCTCTTCAAGCGAAAGTGTTAATGCCAATAATCCATGTATTCAAAGGTATATCTGAACTTTTAGAAATGGAAGTGTCTGAGTGGATCCTGATATGTATCATAAAGGAACTGTAGGCTTAAACCTAGGTTAAAGAAAGATTGAAATTTAGTAAGCATAAGGCACTAAAAGCAGCCTTTACATGTTCTCTTGGAGATCTAGTGTATCAGGAAGAACACATTTGTTCTTAAGCTGGTTTTAGCCCATCGGGTACAAGGTCACCTATTGTACCAAATGCCTATCTCTGAACGCGTGTGCATATATGTGCATTTTAGTGCATGAGTGTGCCTGTCACCAGGGCCTAAAGATGAAAAGTTGGGAAAGCCAAAGCCACTGTCCTTTGTACGACAGGCCTCCGTGAGGCCTGACCTTCCTTTCTTGGGCCATTAAGATCCTATGTTGTTCAAATCACAGGGCTCTTAGAATTGTTCATAATATTAGCACTAAGTATCTGAAAAGGTTAAAATCTAGATTAATTGTTTTATTTGATTTCATATATATATATTTATATTTATGTACATAACACACATTTTAAAAAAAATCCCACCACCAAAGCCATTTTTCTATAAACTAATCTCTTAGCCCCCACCAGCTTTGATCCTCCTGGATTATTTGTGTGTTCCATATCCAACTAGTAGAACAAATTAAATAACTAAATATTAAAATACTGTAATTATATTCATAGCAAAACCAAAAAAATAGACATCGATACAGTATAAATCTCACTGTTTTCAGGTAGATGGCATTAATGGTTAAAGGTTAGTTTTAAGCAGTTCTGACATGATCCAGTTTTACAACAAGGTTTAAATGTTAATTCTGTACACTTTTTTTTTAAATCCTTTTTGAAAATAAGCTATAGTAGAACATTAGTGTCACCAAAGACACACACTTATTATGTTCTATGCAAGAGAAGCTAATTTGGGGTAACATGCAAATATATTTCCATTAATTGAGGCAGCCCATGCCCTACTCAACCTTGGTCACCTGACCTTCTTTATAGGACACTAAGAAGGCGCCGCTCTCAACACAGTAGCCCACGGGTCAGTTGAAAAGGGGCTCGTCACAAAAGAACAACACTGAGGTGGTACGCAGCCAGGAACAAGACGCCTGGATAGTTCCAGGTTAACCTAGGACTTCTTTTCTCCCGCACTGGTTCCTGAAGAAGGTCCATGTTATTTTGGTTACTAGCCTAGTTTAAGTGGAGATACTGTGGGCAACTTGAAAGAAATGATATCAGGCACACAGGCTAGGTTTCAAAAGGAAAAAAATATCGCAGATAATGTCTTTGAGAATTAAAAAAAACGTATTTATAATTAATTGAGAGATGTCAGACAAACCTTACATAGTTCATGAGTTAGTGGTTTGGTATGAAGTCTCCTGGTACAGGCAGTTAGGTCCTTATTTAGAAAAAAAAGGCCTTTATACCTATTTACAATATTATACATGTTACTTGGAAAGAAGTCAGATTTACAACCGTTTTCTAAAAGCCTTTTTTTTTTTTTTTTGTTCTTGGTTTTTCCAAATAAGGAGGAGTGGATCTATAAAAATGAGATGCAGGAATAGACAGCCGAGGAGTGCAGAGAGTTCTCTTGGAGTGTCACAGGGGGGGTATTCACAATGGTGCTGCTGGAACCACCTTGAGTTCTGCATGTGCTGTTCCCCTGAATAGCGTGGGCCAGTCACTGCCCTCTGAACCCGTTAGCCAATGATCCCTTTGAATGCAACACTTCAAACACTTGGAGTGAAGAGATGTGTAAACGGAGACTGTTTCATGTCTTCCCCGGGAAGGGCCCATGGACCGTGGTCTCTGGTCAGCTTGCTCAGTGTTCAACAATTTCGAGGTCCATCTTCTGCACCCCGCTCATGCTGTAAATTATAGTAGCAGTTCTGACAAACACGCACCGGGGAGGAGATTTTCAAGCGTTTGATTTCTGACTGGAACCGACTGCATCTAAAGGGAAAGGAAAAGTGAATTAGAGATGTTTTCCATGGGCACTCAATGGCGAAGACATCAACACTGTCAAAAACAGTTGGAAAGTTTGCAATCAGCCATCAAAGAGTGTGCTTGGACAATGCCCAAGGCCATGCTGGTTGATGCCCATGTCACTGACAAGGACCAAAGTAATGCTGCATTAATGGCTTACGGAGGGCTATCATACTCAAGAACTCAATGCAACAACATCTAATTGTACTATCAACATTTTGCAATGGAACAGAGAAGTCCCCTAAGGGACTGTATGGGATTGGTGCTAATAAAAGAGAGACGGAGCTTCTATATTCTGCACTTTACCCACTGGTCAGCCATCTGTGTCCCGACAGGTGCCCAAGCACTAACTAGTGCAGGCGTCCTAGAAGTAAGCCAGTTGCAAGCGTAGGGACACAAGAGAAGGAGGAAAATGGGTGGGAAGGGAAACTGGAAAGGGTGGGAAGGGATGCAGTGGAGAAAGAGATAAAGGACTATGAAAATACATAAATTCATAGCTAATCCAATTTAAAAATAAGTTTAACACCCTCCCCGACCCTGAAGATAAGTGCAACTACGTGTGAAGCTCTCCCCTGGAGTCCTGGCTGATGGGCTGGGCAGGCGTGTCAGCATCTTTATTTGGAGCTTAATGTTTTCCTTTTTGAAATGAGAAGACTCGTTGTCCATTATGCCAGTTAGTTACAGCTGTCAACTTGACGGGTAAGAACCAAGTCTGTAGGCACACCTATAAGCTATTATCTAATTAAGGCAAAGCTGGAGGAGGTTATTTTAATTGTGTAATTGATGTGTGAAGATTTGGTCCACATGGGTGGAGCCATTCCCCAGGAAGGTGGATAAAGACTGAGAAAGATCCCTGGTTTCCCAAGCTGGCAAACTAGAAAGCAAATATGCAGCACTGGTCTTATTAGCCCTGAGTTCCCTCAGTCTCTACTGCTGTGACTTATGCCACAATGGACTGTAATCTGAAAATGTGAACGGAATAAAAACTCTTTGTTCCCCTAATCATTTGGATCATGTGTTCATAGAGCAATGGAAATCTGCAACTGAGATACCCATTTTATTTCACTGTCCAATTTTATTCATGCTAGGAATTGCTCACTGCCTAACTTATTTCTACTTTTATTAATACATATTAAGGGGTTGGAAAGATGGCTCAGGAGTTACGATTCTGCCTCACAACCAGAAGGTCCTGAGTTCAGATCCCAGGTCACACATGGAAATGGTAGCAGCCTGCACTTCCAGCCATGGTGAGCAGAGCTTGGGAAATCCCAGAATGAAGCAAAAAGGAGGCTGACGTAATCTATGATGATTCTCAAAGTCACCCTTGGTCCTTCACAAGGACACATAGTACCCTGTGATACACAAATGGATGAAAAACATTAATTATATGTATTAATGAGATTCACAGTGAAATTTCTATATATTTGTTGATCATATCCACCCCTCTGTTTTTCACCTTGTCCCCCACCCTTTTCATTCCCAATACCACGTCATCACTATTATACTTTCAGGCTAACTCTTTTTTAGGTTTCCATAGTAGAATTTATGACATCTACCTGTCTTGCTGCTCTCAGACATGTCATTTAACATGGTGATCCTTCAGTTCCAAGCCTTCATGTTTTCTAGGCAAATAATATTCTACTGTGTATGTATACCATCTATAAGTTTTTACTCCATATTTTTCAAGCCACTCATTTGTTAGTGGGTACCTAGGCTGATTCCCTCTCTCCACTGGTTTTCTTTGTATGTTGACTCACTTCATTTCAATTGGATATATAATTATCAGGGTGGCTGGAGCACGTAGCACTTGCTGTTTTAGTTTTCTGAAGGATCTTCACAGTGTTTTCCATTGTGTCTGTGCTCATTTAACTTCCACCCACAACATGTGAGTTCTTTTTTTTCATCTGCTCATGAACATTATCGGGGGGGCTAATGACATTAAGCATTTCTTCATGCATTTATTTTGTGAAATATCTATTCAGACCACTTGCCCAGTTTGTAAACTGGATTACCTGAGTGTATGTGTTTAGTGCTTTATATGTTGTGGATAATAATGCTGTCTGATGAACAGCTACCAAGTATTTTCTCTCATTTGTTACGCTGTCTAATCATTCTATTCATGGTTTTCTTTGCTATGCAGAAGCTTTTTCGTTTGATATAAGCCTATTCGTCAATTTCTGCTTTTGTTCTTGGTACTTCAGTGTGTGAGCTAGAAAACCCAGTATCTTGAAGTGCTCCCTGTTTTCCTCCAGTAGTTTTAGTTTTCAGTCTGGATACATTAAAGTTTTTGATCCCTTTTGAGTTGGGTTTAGTAGAAGGAGACAGAGAGGGGGTCAAGCTTCAATCTTCTGCATGTGACTACTGGGTCTTCCCAGCACCAATGCTGAAAAGGCTGTGCTGTTTTGAGTGTACATATTGGCACGATGATGAGAACAAGCTCACTGCAGAGCATAGGTTTACATGTTTGTACTTTGTTTTCCTTCCACTGGCCTGCTTGACTGCTGCTGTGGTTAAGCTGACTTGGGAGCGAGTCTTAAAATCAGATATCATGATGCCTCTAGTTTCATTCTATTAGCTCAAGACTGTTTTGGCTATTTGAGTTCTTTGTGCTTCCACATTAGCATCAAGATTATCCTCCCCTTTTCTCTGTAGAGTGCTATTGGTGTTTTAGTGAGGAAAAGGAATTAATAGATTGCAGTGGGGAACATTCACAACTTTAACTACATTAATTTTTCTAGTCTGTGAATCTGTGTCTTCTTCAGTTTCTTTCTTCAGTGTAAATTTCACTTTAGATGTCTTTTATTCGTTCCTTTTATTGTGTGCATGTTCACATGTATGCGGGTGAGTACGCATGCTAAAGGTCAACCTTGGGTGTTGTTCCTTAGGAGCTATTTACCCAGTGAGTGTGAGTGAGTGTGTGTGTGTGTGTGTGTGCACGCGCGTGCATGTTCACTGTTCCTCAGGAGCTGTCTACCCCATATATATATATTTTTTGGGGGGGGGATGAGGGTGTGTGTGTGTGTGTGTGTGTGTGTGTAGAGGCTACTGTGTGTCCTTGTAGAGGCCCAAGGGTGACATCAGGAATCATCCTGGATTGCTCTACGTCCTTATTGCTTTGCTTTGGGGTTTCCCAGGCTCTGCCTTCCAGAGCCAGAATTGCAGGCCATCACCATTTCTGTCTGTCATTTTTATGTGCTATCTGGGATCTGAACTCTTACCCTTTTGCTTGTGAAATAGAAGTTTAACCCCTGAGCAATCTCTCCAGGTCCCCACCTGATGTTTTGAGAAAGCTTCTGTCATAAGGACCCAGGGCTCAGTGACTAGGCCTGACCAGTGAGCCCCATGATCTGTCTCCACTTCCATAGTGTTAGAACACCATGCTCTATGTGGGTGCTGGGGATCCTCACGCTTGTTACACAAGCACTTATCAATGGAGCTATCTGTCTAGTTGTTCTTTGACTTCCCCAGTATTTTCTATGTATGTGTGTATTTTGTGATTCTTATGAATGAGGTTATGTGCATAATTCCTTTGACTTCTTTATCAGGCTTTTCACCCATTTCAGTATCTTTGGAATTGCTTACCACAAAGTTATGTTCCTGAGGAAGTGTCATGTTAATCTTTACTTTTCCATCTCTTGTGTTTCTATGTCGAGATTTGTGGTGTCTCATGGAATGAATGTCTACGTCTATGGGATGGCCTTCTTAGGAGGCCTTCTCCTAGAGAAATGTCTTGGGGTATCAGTTTCTTAAGCAACGTTGAGCTTATTTCCAGCTTGACACCGTAGTGTAATCTCTCTGTAGCTTCTTTGGCTGGAGTTAGTGGGTTTGGGTTCAGTGACTATTGGATAGGAGTTAGAGAGCCTCAATGTGGGGGCAGGCAGGTGTGCAGTGTGGAGTAAGCGAGGTGTGAACACCCCTGCAGTGACAGTGGCGGCTGGAGGCTTCCTTAGCACTGTAAGGGGGACACTGCTACCGGGAGGGTCCTCTGTCGCTGGCCACCTCAGTGTGTTGAGGATCCTGAAACACTTGTCTTGTGCCTAGAGAGGGGCCTGGTCTGGATGACACTAGGGAGGCAGGGCCAAGGATCACAGCACCCCTATGTGGCACTCACATACACCAGTCAGCAGTGCATCATCAAGTAAGATGAGGTGAACTGCTTTGTGAGTGGCAGGTGACCATGTGCACTTCAGGCTTCATATCTAGTTAGGCCGTAAGCCTGTACACATTAGGGAGCTCTCCAAAGAACAGGATTGCTAATACCTGCCTCGACATTTTGTGGGACTCCTCAGCTGGAGGGAGAGTCTTCTTCCCTGGCCTAAGGATCCAGTGTTCTCGCACAACCTCTTACCTCAATATGCCCCTATCCCTGCCGCTCTAGTTATTCTTTGTGGAGACAGATAAGCGCTGGGTGCCTCTAGCTAGACATCTCCTTAGTTAAGCACCATTTCGACAGATGCCTTGGCTACCAAACAAGTTCCTTTGTGCTTTTGACTACTCAAACTAATCATTTCTGTTTTCTTTCTTTCTGGTGCTAGGAGTGGAACTTGGAATGGGGGATTGTGGCTTCATGGATGGAAATATTCAGGGGTTATGAACACACTAGATGACAATCTACAGTGGACTGCACTCCAGTGCTGTGGGCATTTCTTAAAGCTCTTCGGCATCTCTCATTTAGTCAAGTATTCTTATCTTCTATTTATCCTGACAGAATTGCTTTGCAGACTATATTTAAGACAGGTCCAACTTCTTTAAAAACAATCCAGTGTTCCTGTTCATGGGAGTGAAGCTGGGTATGGCATTAAGCTACTTTCAGCTTGGAATTTCACAAGGCGGGAATGCAGATTTACACATCCTCATTAACCTAAGTGTCTGGAGAATAAAACAAATGCCCTAAACTTAAGGGACTTAGGGA
The DNA here is from genome assembly GCA_023101885.1 of Typhlomys cinereus. Lineage (NCBI taxonomy): Eukaryota > Metazoa > Chordata > Mammalia > Rodentia > Platacanthomyidae > Typhlomys > Typhlomys cinereus. The sequence goes on from JALPQD010000288.1 coordinate 556,709, forward strand.
CTGTTAGTGGATGGTGTGGACACACTCAGAAGTACTTGCGATTCTCTCAGCAACTGAAGGACAGGCTGTACTCTCTTGCCATTTTGGACTTACTTAACACCAACAGTTCCTTATTGGAGTGTTTCCAACAACCACCATTTCACATGATAGCAGTGGATAATTTAAAGAATTACCTACATGACTTTGAGTACGAACACTGCAAAGAGCAGGTACAAAAGCCTGCATATGTGTGAGAATATGAACTACCAAAAGTTATGAGCTCACTAAATTTGTCAAGTTGGCTCCTCAAAGCGCAGCGCTACATGAAAGGGTTCTCTGCTGACCTCATAGAAGTTTTGTTAGGAGCACTGGGGGTGATATTTCTGCTCCCTTATCTCAAATCTGACCACCCAAGAAAGAGGCGTACGAAGAAAATATGAATGGTTGGAAGGCTCCATTTGAGCACCAACACTGTGGCTTTTGTACCTAGTTATCACCTGGCTCTCAACCCTCTGCAAGACAAGGTGTCACTATCCATTTTTCTCCCAGAAGGAAGCAAACTCTGAGGGGCTCAGCGACTTCTCTGAAGTAATACAGAAAGCATTCCCCTGGGCCCATGGTCAGAGTCAATGAAAAGACCATCCCTTCCCAGTAACCAAATACTGCTTACAACTCTTCCAGTACTTGTCTCAGAAAAAATTCCACATTTTGTGAAAAATGTATTCTCTGTGAAGGCAGCAGAGCGGAGTGCATGGGATCTTTCCTGAGTACAGTGGGAAAAGTGGTAAGAGGTGACGAAGGCTGACTTTTACCAGGAGCTAAAACAGACCTTTACAACCCAAGCTACATTCTAACTGGGTCAAAGATCCAATTTTAAATACTTTGAAAACGTGGAAAAAAATACAATTACTTTTATGCTCTAAGGACAGCAAAGTCTTAAGATATAAAAAAGTGAAGAAAAAAAAATCACCAAGCCTAATAAATGTGGGTTGGGAAGATTGCACTTGCCATGTAAGCAGAGTCTGGATTCCTAGGTCCCACGTAAAATGCCAGGTGGGCGTGATGGCTCGCCTTTAATTGCGGGCTCAGAAGGCAGAACCTGGGGATTCCCAGAGTAAGCTGGCAGGCTAAACTAGGCCTATATGTGAGCTCTAGGTGTAATGGAGGCTCTAGTCAAAACAATTAAATGAAACAATGAGGTGAAATCTATATGTACTACAAACTCACATGGATACATGCCTCCCCCACACGTGTGCATACCAATCTAAAACACAGAAAGAATAGGAAGAAGAAGAAAAGGAAGAGGAGGAGGAGGATGAAAGAGAGCGAGAAACAGCTACAAAGATAACGGGCAGACCTGGCCAAGAGGAAACCCAGGTTCTCCAGGCTCTGAGGAGACACCTGAGCTCACTAGTTAAAACAACAACGCACTGTTTCCATAGTTATCAGATTGGCAAAGGGAAAAAGATTTGGCAATACCAAGCATGACTAAGAATTTGCAAATCTTTCATATCCCGTTAAAAGGCAGATGACACCAGTATTCCAGTTTGGACAGTTTTACTTTCCTGTGTACCAGGAAGGGTACCTGCAAGGGACTAAACTGGAGCATTATCTACAAGAACTACAAAAATGTAAAAAAATCAAAAGTCCCCAAAACTTTAAGAAGCTATTAAAAGGAAAATAAAATCTCACAGTCAGTCATAAGATGAAATCCCTGACATGAGGTTAGAAACAAATATTTTTATCGATGAATGACCTTAAAAATTAAAAACTCTATAGAAAGCCAGACCGTGCAGACTGGAACCCAGTGACAAAACAAGACAGCACAGGCGAGAGCGTAGACTCTAGGAGGAAGGATCTGCACCTGGGGGTGCAGTGGAACCTCAGTGTTTGTCACAGTACGCACATGCCCACGTCCTGTGTGCTTGTACAGCAAACATACATGCACATGCCCATGTCCTGCGTGCCTCTACAGCAAACATACATGCACATGTCCACATCCTGCATGCCTCTAGAGGAAACATACATGCACATGCCCATGTTCTGCGTGCCTCTAGAACAAACATACATGCACACTACGGTCAGGTGACAGGGCACTGAAGATAACGGCTCAGAACAAAGAGAAAGCCAAGACTGATTTGCACTAACATGGCGCCCTGCCGTGGATACACCAGAGCACACCAGGACTCCAGGCTGAGCAGTAGGCACAGCCTTGGTGCACAGTCCGCAGAACTCAGGAAAAACAGGAAAAATAAGCTCTTACTTCTGGCAGAAGAGCTGCCCGCAGTTCCTGCAATGGTGTCGCCGTTCTGTGAGGGAGAAGCGCACCGAGCACCCGGAGCAGCTGTCCCCGCCTTCGTCCTTCACCCAGTGGTCAGCGGCGGAACGGCCTGGCTGGTCACTCACTGACCAGCTGAACACGCGGCCTCGGCTGTCACCCACGAGGATCCTGCTGTGATCCCTGTGGAAACACAAGACGAGGCATCAGGCCGAGAGTTTGGGGTGTGCTGGGGCTGGTCACTGGGTGCCCATGTCCCTCAGGGGAAGTATGCTGACACATGAAGACAGACTGGCCTGGATTTACTGATCCATTGCATCTTCCTTTGGATCAAAACCTGCTGTGGCCTTGAAGAGCGTGGAGGGGACTCTGATCGTTTGTGGAACTATAAGCTGTGCCACACAGCCACCTGAAGGGACTAACACATCTCAATGACAGTTGGAACGTGGGTCCCTCACTACGTGAATGCCTCAGAGTGTGGGGGGGTTGGTGGTGGTGGCTGCAGAAAGCCTGGTGCTTACTTGGAGACGCCCAAAGCAGTGACCTCAGCCGGGTGTGCATTGTCCTTTCGATCGAAGGCCGTGTGCATCGTCAGCTTGCTTCTGAACACTAGCTGCCGCTCCCACCGGTACCCTGGAGAGGAGAAGTAAGGGCAAACTAAGTCGAGAATAGCTGTACAAAGAAAGTTGGTTTTTGTCTGTGAAGATGGTTATTTAAAGCATGTCCAGCTCGCTGCCAAGCCCTCTGTAGACCAGCTTTTCTAAATCTGCTCTACAGAGATTTAGAGGCCTCTTTCTATGTCCCAGGTCACAGAGTTCATCAGGGATTGGCACCTTGGATCCTTGGCCTGAATCCTCTACCCCTCACATTACCCACAGACAGGGAGAATCAGACACTAGACTTCAAGTTACCAGGTTTCAATCTGCTGTAGTTGCGGGCTTCCATGGGATTGGGGTGGGAGTGGGGGTGGGCAAGAGGGCCCTGCAGATGCGCTCTGGTCTGGCCCTCGGAATAGTTCACAAATATGAAGCCGTCTTTCTCATCGAGACTGAGCTGGTCCGACCAGCGCCTGGAGTCATCAGAACCGCTGTCGGTACACCAGGTGGCGGTGGCTCGGCAGGAGGATGCCCGGGGTCTGTGGCTGGTGCTGCTGGGCTGGCTGGGAGTGTCCTTCGGGTCCTGGCTGACGCTTTGCTCCTCTGCGTCTGAGTCACTGCTGTCCTCATCTTGGGCCTGCTGCCCTGGTAAGGCAATGGGAGAATTAGAGAACGCAGATGTATCAGGGTGGCTGGGTCCCTGCTATTCTATCAGATGAACGGCACCATCATTATATGGTACATTGAGTATTTCTAGCAAGGTTATAGCTAGTCAAGAAAGTAGAACTCGGGGCTGGAGAGGTGGCTCAGAGGTTAAGCCTCTGCCTTGCAGGCGGAAGGTCCTGAGTTCGGATCCTAGTCCCCACGTATAGACGCCAGGCAGAAGCGGGGGCGGCCTGCGTTTCTGGTCCTGGTAGGGCGGAGCCTGTGAATCCTGGGGCCGAGTGAACAAGGAGGAGGTGGAGGCGGTCCATGGTGGTTCCCGAATTCGCCCGTGGGTCTATACACACACACACACACACACACACACACACACACACACACACACACACACATGCACACAAAGGCACACATGCACAATTGAATAAATTGAATAAATAAAAAAATAAAAAAAAAAAGAAAGTAGAACTCTTTTAAGAATTCCATTTCAGGATACTTCAACCAACACCCTTTGCTTGGCATTTGATACTTCCAAGTATAGCCAAACCTCCACTCTTCCTAGCACAGTCTGGCTCTTTAGGCATTCTCCATGCTCCTTGCTTCTCCTTACGGTGGTTACGCAAATGCCATCACGCATGAATCTGCCTTTCCTGAGTGAAACGGTGTTACCTGTCTTCAAGGCAAATTTGCTGACTTTGTTCTATAATATCTTATTCATTTCCTTCCATTCAAAGTATCTCCTCTCTGTTCTGAAGCTCTTGCTTCTGTGCCTCTTGTGATTTGAAATTCTCACCCTAAGCTATCACACCTGTCTGGGGTCTTTGCCTTTGGCAGTCAATAAGCACATGACTGTGGAGATGAGTTGATTTCTCATGAAAGCTAAGATTTAGGGTATTTTCCTCTTTCTACTGTCATTTCATATTTCTTCATGCCAATTCCACCCCCTGCAATGCCATTTCCTTAAAGGAGGAAATATAGAGGTTAAGTGTGCATTACTAGAAATAAAAGGAGAGAAAACAAGCCCATGCTTGCAAGTGCCGGCCTGCCATATGTACCTAATGTTTTGTTTGTTTGTTTGTTTTAGCAACATAAATGTAATTTATGTATCTCTAAGGAGTCCAGTAGACTTATAAGCTCCAGCCCAAAGTTCCTCCAACAAGCAACCTATGGGTATGCCTTGGAATCCCAGTGAGCCTCTTGCTTGTCTTCCTCTTCACCCAACTAAAGGCCCTGAGCCCAGTCAGTCCTTCCTGTGGATTTCTCGCTCCTCTCCGCCAAGTTCTGTCCCATCCACAATAGGAACACACAGGATGAGGATGACAGAAAAATGTCTTTCCACCCAGAGCATGACCCTCCCTCCATCTCACATGTTCATCTTACCTGCTGCTGTTACTGAAGAAGGGTGAGGTCTTTTAAAATTTTTTTTAAATTCAATTGTGTGTGCACGTGTGTGCATGTGTGTGTGTGCAGAACCACTGGAGAATTCGGGAACCACCATGGATGCCTCCACCTCCTCGTTTACTCTGCCCCGGGATTCACAGGCTCCTCCCTACCAGGACCAGAAACGCAGGCCGCCCCTGCTTCTGCCTGGCGTCTACGTGTGGGTCTAGGATCTGAACTCAGGACCTTCTGCCTGCAAGGCAGAGGCTTAACTCCTGAGCCACCTCTCCAGCCCCTCCCCCCTTTTTAATGGACTCCTTAATCTATTATTTGAGCAATAACAGGTGACTGCCAAACTCATACTGAATCAAAATGAATTTCTCAATTTTATGCTTTTCCAACACGTCAAATGACCTTCCAGTGGGGCTATAACTGAGTATGTAGAAATTTACAGAGAGAATAAAAGAGCTAAAAATAGACCGCCAGAGGATCTTCTGTTTCCAGAGAGAACAGGACCTTCTAGTGGGGAGCTCCTCAAACCATGAAGCCACATTCAATGATGCTCAGGGTGCAAACGTTAATCACAGAGGTGATCTGAAAGTCACCAAACTTAAAACGCTGGCTCTTCCCAGAAGGTTGCTTGTCGCCAGTGTACACTAAGGAGGATGGAGCAGCACATGGCGGAGCTGTCCTGGCTTTATGGCACTGTCCTCAACCATTCTGTACAGAAACCACTTAGTTCATAGGAAAAATCGGAGTGTTTCCCAAATCAGTTTTCAGTAACATACCACATGAGTAGGGGCGGGTGAGAACTAGAGGTAGCAGTTCCCTTATAGCACCCTCTTGTCACTCACATAGTGCCCACAAGCTGGACAGGACAGGCATGGGCCAGAGGCAAGGACTTCTCTTTCTCACCAAGATCTGCCCTGACTTTCAGTACTCCAGGAATTCATGTCTCCATTTTGCTTGACCTGTCATGTCACCGAGACTGAGCTGAGGGTGCCAGTGAACTGGAAAGCCTGGCATGTCTGTCCTGAAGAGTGACGAGGGGGGAGGGACCATGCTTCAGTGAACACGCCACCTTCAGGCTCCTGCGGAAGGGATCTGCTGTGCTGTGTGTTTTGAGTGTGTTAAATACCTATTTGTGCTTCTGGACAGTCCTCTTGCATTTCTAGGACTTCAACAGGCTCGGGAGCTGGTGTTTCAGGAACTTGTAAAAACTCCATCCTCCAAAACTGCATTTGAATAAACGTGAAGATAAAGATCACATGAGAAACAGATCCTGGAATCAATGAACTGTGCACTTTATGGGACGCAAATAGATAATTCTTCTGAGTGTGGACAAGCAGGTTTCCCTGCACGTGACAGTAGGGCAGGCTGCCTCACACGGTGGCTGTCCCAGTCAAGAGGGAAAGTAACTTGAAAATCATCGTCAACTACATAAATCAACTTCTATTCCCACAAAGCTTCTCATGAGCATATATTGCACCTGCAACAAGAGCTTTCTGTGCAACAAGAGCTTTCTGGTCTTGCAGTGGGAACTGTGTCCTGAGAAATCAGGTTGGGGTGTGTGCTTGCCGGCTGCGCACAGCATGGTGTGGGAGAGAGCTGACAGCCTCATGCTCTAAGCCTGGAGCGTGACTAAGGAGGGCGGTGATCAGCCGCTTTGCTCTAAGAAGGCAAACGAAGAACACAGGCAAAACGTTAAAATAAAATCTTCTGAGAGAAACTCAGAACATTTGAGCAGACAACAAAGAACAAAATAGTCTCCAAGTTTTCTTCTCTGTAGTGGCCCACCATACAGAAGCTAAGAAATCAGATGAATGGCATATAAGCTTATCACGTGGGCTCCAGCAGAGAATGACTTGAGGCTTGGGACATGTTTGTTCTTATCTTGTGTGCATGCGTGTGTGTGTGAGTGTGTGTGTGTGTGTGTGTGTGTGAGAGAGAGAGAGAGAGAGAGAGAGAGAGAGAGAGAGAGAGAGAGAGAGAGAGAGAGATGTGCTCACCTGCATGTGCATGTGCAGGCCAGAAGCTGATGCTGCACATCTTCCTCTATTGCTCTCTACCTATTTATTACGTTATTTTTTTTTATATTTTACAAGCATATTGAGTACTTATCTCTGCTTCCCTCCATCCGCCCTCCCTTTCCTTCATCGATCCATTCCACTCTCTCCCACTGTCCCGCCTGGCCACTTCTATGGACCCTAGATACCTTCTGGCTTGTCTATTCATGAGAGGACTCAGGATCTGTGACATACCAAGTTGCCCCTCCTCAGGTCACCCTACCAATAGGGGCATCTCCCTTCACTCATCCAGCTCTAATCCCTAAGGTTTTCACTGTATGTCTTATCCCTCTTGAGTTCCTCGATAGTCTATGGGGACATGTTAGTATGTCAGTCATTATGCAGGTCTGGTAGGTACAAGTCTCACAGCAGTGAGTTCCTGGATGCAGCAGTCCTGTGTTGAATGGAATATTTTGTCCAACAGTGGACCTTCCCATCTTTAAGTTTTTACAATCTAACCCCCCTTAGGATGGGGAGAGATTAGGTTAGCCTGATTCTGGATGAGCATTGCTAGGTCCCCCGGATTCTGCATTATGGTGGCCATCGCTGTCCACTTCACTGCTCCTCTACTGGCCTACGCTCCATCCTGTCAGGGTGTTGAGATTCTCTACTTCTGTTTCTGCCTAGTTTTTGAACAAAGGTTTCTCATTGAACTTGGAGCTTGATGTTTTAGGTAGACTGGCTGGCCAATGAGAGCTTGGGATCTTCCTGTCTGCGCCTTCCCCTGCATTAGGGTTATAGATGCCTGCTGCCACAGCCAGCTTTTATGCGGGTGCTGTGACCTGAACTCAGGTCCCTGCGCTTCCACAGCAAGCACTACACCCACAGATCCACTTCCCCAGCTCCTTGAGACTTCTTTAAAAACAACAACAACAACAACAAAAACCTGTGGCTGTTTGTAGGGAAGGAACTGTCTTTGTGCCACGTGTGTTCCTTTGAAAGAACAGATCCTTACGTGGTTCCCACTCTCAGTCCACGTCAGCGGTGTTGCTCAAGTCTGACGCTCTTGTAACTTCGGCTCAGTAGACTGGAGCAAGGCTGTGCTAAACGTCGCAACCACAACCTGATCAAGTGTCCGTAAGCTGCAGACAGCTCCGTACGCTTCAAGGGTCAATGACAGCAGCCCATATCCTGGTAAGTGTCTCTTAAGAGCATACTTACCCGGACCACGCCGTCTGAATGTCCCGTCACTATGACATTCTGCGTGTCCCATTCGTTCATCTCCGACACGCAGCAGCAGACAATCTGCTGGCTCCTGCCTGTGAATGTGTTTGCGCTCACAATGGGGTTCCCGTTTATGCTCCACACATGGATGTATGTGCCGGCACAGGATACGATGTCCCCCTAAGAAGACAAACAAGCACCTTTCATTCCCATTGCTCCCCGCACATTACACATCAGCTTGGGGAGCAAATTGAATTCTTGGACTGCTCTCAAAGACACGCTCAGTTCTTAGACTAATGACTGAATACTTTCTGAGGTAACCTGGGACCCGGTGCTTGATGACTTAAGAAAAACAACAAAACCTTGAACAGAAGCTTCTTTAAGAAGTCTGCCAAGTGTGAGCTGTGTGATCGGAATGGAGGTGAGAGGTAGGGTACGCCCCGTGACTGCCATGACGGCCTCCTCTGAACAGCCGTGTGTGGAGAAGGGAGACCCTCCTCCTCCTGTGTGCCAGATCTCCTTTCGCTTCCTGCTAGAGGGGGAGTAACCGCCATGGTTTTTATGAGTCTGACCACCAACATGAGAGGCTGGACTCATCCTAGGTTGCTTTACCTCCTTATGGCAATATAGGATGATTCCCAAGGTCACCCTTGGGCCTTCACTGGGCACGCATACTCAAACAAACTCTTCTGCACACACCCCACACCCACCCCTGCCGACAAAACTGAAGACTTAGTCAAGTTCTACAATGACTAGAAAATGCAGAAGAACCCTACAAAGCAGAAGATGGTCGGCATAAGCAGGGTGCATCGAAGCCGGACAGCAGACTTGATGCAAGGAGAGGGGAGGAGAAATGGGGCTGGAATGACAGGACTGGAGCTGGAATGACTGTCTGCCCCTGTCTGGCTACTGCTAGTTTCCTCCCCGACCATGTTCTATCAAGATGGTGAGAACTAAATCAAAACTGCAAGGCAAATAACATTTAGCAGATCATTGCTGTGTTGACCTTGGGACTAGTTACTGAATCATCCCTATGTAACCAAGCGAGTTTATTTAGTGGCCCCAGTCTCTCCAAGAGACCAGAGGTAGTCATGCTACTCTGCACTTGCCAAGACTTCCTTCAGCTGCTCCAGGGGACGGCAACTACAGCACATTATAGAGCCAGGCTGTTACAAGGGCCGAGCCATGAGAAAAAACAGTGCAGGGCCGCTGGAGAGAGCTTATATGACCTGAAGGAAGGCTGGATGGAATATGGTTGGAGATATGCAACAGAAAAAAAAATGTCTTCATGAGTTACTAAGATATTACCCAAGTATCTTAAAAAGAAAAACAAAAACCAAATGCTTCTGTACTGTTTGCAGCGACTGCTCAATCTAGTGTGTGCATAGTGGCTCAGATATTGGACTAGAAGTCTCGTTTTCACTATTTCAGAACAAGTCCCCGACTAAGTGCTCTGTACAATGGGATCAGGTGTTTGGCTCGGAGCAGTGCAGCTTGGGCCAAGTATGCAGCTGCACCCACAGTTTAGAAACTCCTGAGATGCAAACATCTGGAGAACCAACCCAAGTGCTGTTCAGACCATGTAGTAAAAATCTAATCTGACTTTGGCTAGTGCCCACCCCAACAAGCCCCTGCTCTGGCCACCTCTGCTCTCCTCAGTCAGCTGCTCTAAGTGCTATTCACCAGAAGTGAATTCCTTTTATTTTTTTCAATGGATTCCTACAAGATAGTCAGTGTCGTGGTTTGAATGTTCGAACTCCCCCCCAGCCTCATGTTTGAATGCTTGCTTCCAAGCTGCTGGTGCTGTTTGACAGGCTGTGGCACCTTGTGGCCTGACCTTGCTTAGCCCTGAGCTCTCTCCTTGTTACTTGCAGCAATGATGTGATCAGCTGCCTCATGCTCTTGCAAACACGGACTGACATGATTTGACGACCATGTCCTCCTTAGCAAGATGGCCTGTATTCACTTAACGTAAGTTAGATAAACCCTTTCTCCTTAAAGTTGTTTTTGCTAGGAATTTGGTTGCAGTGACAAGGTAAGTAAGTAATGTGTGTAGCACCATCTGTTAAAATCAAAGGAATAACAGTGCTTTCAGAAGGATGGCCGACTGTACGTAAGATGCTAACAGTCTTGCTCAATGATGCACTAGATGGACTGTGCCCAGAACAAGAGCAAGACAGGGATGGCCACGAGGGTAAGGGTGTGCTCCTGTTAACTTTCAGCTCAAAACTGGTATGCAGATGGCGAGACAGCATTTACACAGCATTATCAGTGGATCGCCCTCTTGTTCATATTAGGTGACCTGGTCTATGGAGACCTTCTAAGCCAATGAATTCATTCTATTCTGATTTGCTTTACTTATTTTATATATAAAATAGCAACTTTTTTATTATTTATTTAATTAATGTGTGTGTGTGTATGTATGCCGCGGCATACATGTGGTCAGAGGAAAACTTGCAGGAGTCAGTTCTTTAGTTTTACCATGTGATTTCTGGGGACTGAACTCAGATTGTCAGTATTGATGATGTGTGTGTGTGCGCGCACGCGCCAGAGGTGACTTTGGGAATCATCGTGGATTATTCTATGTTCTCATTGCTTTGGATGCAAAGACTTTAATCCTAGAGCCCTCTCCCCAGTCCCTGATGTCATTGTTGGTTTTTTTTTCCCCCACTTACAGCTGCCTTCCTTTCTTTCTTTCTTTCTCTCTCTCTCTCTCTCTCCTTCTCTCTCTTTCTTTCTTTTTTAATATTTTCTTTTTTTTTAAATTTATTTTTTCCACTCATACAAACTTGATAGGTACTCCATTCCCCTCCTTCCCTCCACCCCTCCCTGGATCCCCTTGCTCCCCCCCTTTTCCCCTTTCTTTCCCCCGCTTCCTCCCTTTCTCCCATTACCCTCCCCCCCCATTCCTGGAGCCTGATATAATTTTTTTTTAAAAAATTATAGTATCTTTGACTAACTTTGGGTTTGTTTTCTAAAAATAGCAATCATTTTTAATCTCTCATGTACCTAAAAATTAATTCTCTTCACTTTCATAAGTAAACTATTTGAATATGGTTCAATAAAAAGCTCAACCAAATTTAACATTCTTAACAATTTCCACAGATTCCTGATTTTTAGAATGGGCCAGTCTAGAATGTTTGGCTTTATTTGAATTAACTCTTATTCTCTTTAGAGTTTGTAGCAACGAGTGAATTTGAAGGCTGGTTTATGAATTTTAACATTCATTTGCTTTCTAATTAATGCATAAATCAAGCAGAATGTAGTGACTTCTACAGAACAAATATCAGCAACAAATATCAACTTAGTCCTTTTCTGTTTAGTCTGGCTAGCATGTGTCCTAGACATATTACTTACTGTTAATTCATTGATACAAAGAGCAGACACTGCGGCTCGGTGGCCTCGGAGCTGGGTTAGAAATGAGAGTTTGTTCAAATCCCAGATGATGCAGGTTCGGTCTCGGGACCCGCTGACGATGATGTGATAGGCCAGAGATGCCGTGGCACAGGTGACAGTATCGGTGTGGCCAAGTAGAGCCTAGAAAGGAGCACAGGAGGTCAGGCTGGTCACGTGCACGGGGTTCCCAGGTGAGTCTAGAGATTACAGGAGCACTTGGGGGCTGACAGCTCGATACAGGGAAGGGTCCCAGGGCGGGGGCGTGGGCAGCAGTCAGGCTCTTTGAGGTGCTCTCAGTTTTGACATTCTTTCTTTCCTGATAGGAAAGAACATGAGGTCGGATGCTTGAAGGAAGAGGAAGGGGCAGCTGCAAGTCAGCTGGGATTCTTCATAGTCTTTCCACAAGGACCTGCCCTGATTACGGGCTTGAAAATACAGAACTCAAGATCTCAATGTACTCTTTTTGTTCAAACTTTTGCCTAGTCTGAGAACCTATAAGTAGATGAATTTTTAATAAAAAGTACAAACCTTCTGCAGTTATTACATGCTATTCAGAAATAAGGACCTTAAACACATGAAATGGTGAGGACACATATGGCGGCATGTGGCCTGAAATTGTGAAGAGCGGTGTGGCGCTCACACGTCACTGCATTGCAGTAATCATGCTGCTGGAGGCGGCTGAGCTGCTCTGCTGGCGGAGCTTCTTCAAACCGGAGCAAGCCCTGTTCTCCCCCACTGCACTAATGGAGTTAACAGGATCCAGGGAAATGGCAATGGGTGAAAATAAAGATTCTGACTAGAAACCTATGAGATACAGCTAAGTGGGAAAGGTACCTGTTTGCAAACCTGGTGACCAGAGTTCGATTCCCAGAAACCCACATAATAGAGAGAACTAACTTCTAAAAGTTGTCCTCTGATTCTACCTGTGCACCATGCCATGCATATATGCACACACATTCTCTCTCCTTTTCCTAACCCAGATTCCTGTTAGGAGTTTCCAAGTTCTGAGAACAGGCTTCCTTCCCTGTTCCTCAGAAGAACAAGCTTGCTAAATATTGAACTGGCTTAAAGTTTTGGACATGCAGGTTTCTGGAGAATGCAGGGGTAAACTCCAGAAGGCCGGGGAGTGAGAAGTTCCTCTAACAAACAGGAACTTCAAAGCCCGTTTTGTAATGGAAAGCACTTAAGCAGCAGCAGAGGGGAGGGTACCAAAATACCCAACAGCCTTGAGAACTGGGTGTCTTTGTGCATCTGGCGTGGGGATCTAGCATGTCTATGAAGTCTTGACTGCATGAAAGGTTGTTGGGACAAGTAGAAGGAGTCAAAGCTTTCCACGGATATCCAACATGTGACCATCCCATTCTGGCTTTAAAATAGCTTTGGAGTCATAGCTGAAGTTAAACAATCGTCTCACTACCAGGGTGATTTCAGGCATGTCTCTTATTTTAAGATCTGCTTTTATTTATTTTCCAATTAATTTTGCAATTAATAAATTACCTTGTAGGATTGTATTGGAGCTCCATATTTTCAAAACATGTTTAGAGCCCTGAATACAGTAGGTGCTTATGAATGATACAGTACTATTAAGCTGCTTTTTCAATTTATATTATAAAAACACAGACACGTTTCTTATTTTAAAAACACCTGATGATAAAACCTTACAAATCGAACATTACAAAATAACTTAATCACAGAAAAGCTCTTCCAAATTAAGTAAAAATTAATAATAGTACCAGATAAGAGTTTAGGTGATCAAAATCCTCTGTTAATGACATCATCAGGGCTTCATGAGCATGTTAATAAGATTGATCCATACTTAATAGGTATGCACGATTAATTAAGAAAGAAACTAACATTGGTGGTCCACTTGAATAAAAGCCATCCAGGTAGGAAATGAATTTGGACATAATTTGGCTTACAAATTACATATAATTTCTAAGAAACACTTTTCACTATTTAAATATGAAGAAATATATTAACTAATGATAGATTGCTTCAGACATTAAGTGATCATTTTTTAGAAATAGCATATTCTGATTTATGTTTTTTTTTTTCCTGTGTGTCTATGTGGATTGCACTATTTCGTCTTTGCTTTTTGCTCTGGAGTTTCCCTTCCAGGGCTGGAAGTGTAGATTGCTGCCATTTCTGCCTGGCGTTTTTACATGGGACCTGGGATCTGAACTCAGGACCTCTGCTTGCGAGACAGAGGCTTAACCCCTGACACATCTCTCCAGCCCTGTGATTTATGTTTTAAAACGCATTTCCAGTAGATCAGGTGTGACAGCATGTGCACGTAATCCCAATGCACAGGAGGCTGAGGAATGAGGCTCATAGGTTTGAGGGCAGCAGAGGCTGTACAGGATTTATTTGCAAAGGACGGCAAATAAATAAACAAAACCCCAATCATGTTCTGACTCTGCTGCTTGGAACAGTTCAGAAACCGGATCAGAATGCCAATGGCTTCTGAGCGCCTGCAGGGCGGGGCTGAGCGACCACACTCCAGCTTTCTCTTCGCCATTACCTGCTTGAGCGTGAGGGTCTTAGCTTTCTCCTTCGAGGTGCCCATCTCCCACACACACACCACGGTGCTGGTTCCACCCGTGATGACCAGTTTGGGGTTGGGACAGATTGCACAGAGAATCTGGCCCCACTCAGACAAACATTCATATACAGTCACTGCCTGGAAAACAAAGCAGATGTGAGATACACATGCCTCCGAGTGAACCAAACCCCATAAAGCAAGGAACAGACATGGCTAAGGACCTCTTTGGAAGTGCCTTCCACTGTGCTGGGGTCATTTCTGTGACATTTCCACTGAAGTTCTACCCTGAACTACCAGAGCGCTACTTAACTGCTCATGACCAAAATTCGAAAGGCCTAGGTTCATTAGGGGGAAATGTTCAACTTGTGTGGTGTTACTTAAGGTGGTAAAGGGTACATCTGCTGTGGCCAGGGAACGAGTGAAAGGGAAGCTGGCAATTTAAAGAGCAAGTGCCTGGAAAGAATTGTGTTCCATGCAACCCATCGGGTTGCACTGTCTCAGCATCTGGTCTGGGAGGGCCCATCAGCAGACGGACAGCCTAGAGGATCAATGATTTATGTTTCTGAGACAGCAGCTACTGCTGCGGCTTGTGGGTTAACAAGTTACGATGGCTAGAATGGACTGTCTGCTTGACAGTCTTCAGATCACCACGGAAACAAATGCTGTCCACGTCTGGGAGAAGTTTTCTAGATTACACTATGAGGCAGGGGGAGCCGCCCTAAATGTGGGTGGGACTTCGAGAAAAGGAGACAGTGAGCAAAACATGCTCCCTCATCTGTCCTTTCTGACTTTTTGGATCTGACCAGCTGCCTTCTGTCCCTAACGTCATGGCTTCCCCACCATGATGGACTTTCTCCTTGAACTGTGGGCCCAAATCAACTTTTCCTGTCTTAAATTGTTATCTCAGGATATTTTATCATAGCAACAGGAAAAGTAATGAACACTTGGGTTTCTGTGAGGCATTTTATAGTATTAGGATGGCAATTTGGCCAGCTGGTGACTTGCTGAGAGGGTCGCTGTGGTTGGCAGACGTGGTGATCCCCTCACTTAGAGGTTCACTTAGAGGTTCTGGAGGGAGGACGCTGCCAGCCTCACCTCAGTGACCTTTTAAGACACTTATTCTTCAGGTAATGTGAGCACCACTCGCTCTGGTCTTGATCTGATGTGCGGAAGCTCTCCTTTCTTCTTGTCTTTGGAGAGATGGCTGAAAAAATCCCTGCCTTAGTTTTCCCCACTCCTGTTAGACCGGAATGTCTACACCACGACAGAGCAAGACTGCTTAAGCAGGAAGCAATACGAACCTTGTCTGACTCATAGGTTCCCAGTCTGCAGCTGAGGTCTGCATAGCCCCAGGCAAAGGTTTTGTTCCAAGCTGGTGGGATGAGCACCTTGTTCTGCTCCACTGCGAGGATGCCTTTATCGGTGCACACTATCTGTCCCACAGGCTCCTTCAGTTCTACAAAGAACCAGTCATTGTGGTGAGACAGGGCCGATTTATGACCTCGATCTCAAATATGCATATGTACCAGTCATCCTGCTATTAAGACCGAGTGACTGCAGAAGTAGAGTATGGTTTGTAAAGTCTGCTGGGTGGGACATCAATCCCGCCAGCCTGTTTCTGGACCCTCCTAGGATCAGGCCTGCCTCCTGCAGCTGTAGAGTAGCCTGCCACACTACTCAGAATACCAGAGGGTCTCAGAGTGTCAGTGTGTCTGACTTCATTCTTGCACGCTATAGCTTCCTTTGGACTCCCTGGTGGAAGGCTGCAGCATTCCCAGATAAGCACGCATTCCTTGCTCCACACACTGGAAAGTATCAACTGGCCACCCCAGAACAGCTGAGGGCAGTAATGGCTGGCGCAGGGCAGTCTGAACAAACAGAAGGTAGTGGGCAGCCAGTCATGTTGCTCAGACTTTGCAGCTCTAATTCTTGAATCTTGCAAAGTAATAACTTCGACACTTTCTAAAACATTTTCCATTTTAGTGGAAAAGTGTCTACATGAAAAAAATGCTTTTAAATGCCTTGTCGTACTATTAGATACCAGATTTTTGTCTTTTAGATGCCACTTTGAAAATACCTTCTTACTGCTATTTATTGCACGTGTGTATATGTGTGTGATATGTATGAAAAAAAGGATGAATAAAAACCAACGCAGATTTTTTTCCTCAATTGTAAAGTTGGTATTACAATTTGATAGTTGATAGTTTAGACAGAATTTGGATGAATTAGAGAACCTGTTTGGTTCTTCCTGATGCAAAATACAAAAAGGCAAAGATAAAGGGAAAACAGGTAAGACTATAAACAGTAGGAAGTATTAACACAAAATGCGTAGCACTTACTACAGATATAATACTGCTGAAAAGCGAATGACATTACTTGAGTCAAAAGTCTGGTGCAAGTGACTTTACCTTTCACAGGTGTTAGAGAAGGCCTCAGGTTGTCTAGGTGATGGAAAAAGATCTTGTCGCCTGTGGATCCTGGTGGGATGGAGATTCCTGCACTGTCTCCATTGAGCCGACTCCTCACTCGCTTTGGTGGATGAGGCTTTTTGAACAGCTGGCATAAGAGGATAGCATGGTTTATAATGAAAGGTAACATTTACTCAGTCCTTCGGTGCACCAAGCAAACATTATGTTCTCATGTCGCTTAAGTGTTTCAACAAATATAAGGTATTATAATTATCTCCATTTTGCAGCTGAGGAAAGGCATTTAAAGATTGGGAGAACCTGTCACAAGAAGACAGGATTATGATGCCGAAGACTGGTGTTATATTTAATGCTCTGCTGAGTTAGCTTTCTAAGAAACAAATTATGAAGTACAATTTGACTGACAATGATTTTCCAATGATGTAGAAAAATCAGTAAGTTCTCTGGAACCTGAGAGTCCGCGTCACTGATGCAGGCGAGTGTTGTGACGGATGAGCTCTGCTTTTGCAAGCCTTCGTTTATTTCTTAATATTTTACGTATTTATTTGAGAGAGAAATCAATCTGTCTGTCTGTCTGTCTGTCTATCTATGTGTGCATACATGATATGGCTCATGGGAGGAAGTCAGAAGACAATTTTTGGGAGTCAGTTATCTCTTTCTACCATGTGGGCTTCTAGGAATTGAACTCAGGTCACCAGAATTGTGAGCAGACACTTCCCCACTGAGTGATCTCGCTGGCCCAACATGACCACCTTCATGGGATGTAACAACCCCCTTTGGTGTCTTCTGGGTGCTTCTAAATTGCTGGAATCTGTATTCTATTTTTTCATTCGAGAAAAGGAACGCTGAGAGATAAAAGAAGGTTGGAGAAGTACAGGAATGAAGAGGTGATGGCTCTGTCATGTTCACCTTTATTTTTGGCAATGAAACAAGTATTAAAAAGACAAAAATGGCCCTGTTTAACATTTCTGCAGGATTAATGTATATATTTAATGTTCCTTTGGAGACTGGGGAGGTGGCTAGGTGGTTAGTGCACCCAATGTGCTAGTGTCAGAACTGGATTTCGGATCTCTAGAATCAGGTAAATGCTGGTGCTGGGGTGGTGTGTGTGTGTGTGTGTGTGTGTGTGTGTGTGTGTGTGTGTGTGTGTGTGTGTGTGTGTACGCACTGGGCACCTATTTCCAGTAAGGCAGAGATGTGGGGCAAGCTGGCTAGTTAGACTAGCCTTATGGCAAGCTTTGGGTTCAACTGTGAGACCCTGCCTCAATGAATTAAGTGGAGAGCGAGTGAGGACAGTGTTAATCCGGGACTTCCACACGTGTATATACATGTGTATAGGCATTTGTACACACATGCACTCATGCACACATATACATATAAGCACATACACCATAGGCAAACACACTAGGGGTAACAGTCCCCCTCCTCCCAGTTGAGGACCTTTAAAACAGGCATATATTAGTTTATGGTGGGAAAACAGTATTTGGGGCGATAGTTGAGAAGGTTTACATGAAATGAGATCTGAGATGAATAGGCAATGAACTTTGTGAACTCTTATTAGGTAAGAGGAAAATCAAGGGAAAAGCACTTGGTATTGAGGCAAATTAGTGCAGACACCCACACCTTCCAAGGTTCTCTTTCCACAGAGATAAATGTAGGGACAAGGCCAGGGACAAGTCCCTGTCTTCTATAGACCTTAAATTCCTTAAAAAGAGCACACATTATAAAGCACGCTCATGAATAAAAACTTACTGAAGAACTTATATGTGAATACCAAGGATGGCGCTGTAAAGGTCACAGGGATGGAAGTGATGCTGCCCAGTGATCAGAAAACTTGGTGTTCTAGTAAGGTTCTACTTGACAGCATTCTCTGTTATTAATGGAACATCCTAGCAATACACTGGCATCCAAACTATGTCCTTGTTGCTTTACTGTGCATCTTGTGCCAATGCGGCGGGCTATTGTAACAGTGCAGGGTGCTGATGTTTGTTCAGCACGTTCACTACTCAGAGGGCTCCTGCCTTGGAGCCCTCAGGAAAAAGGACAGTTCTGCCTAAAAAGGTAAAGACATATGCTTCTGTACGCATGAACGTTATCGACAGCTCTCGACTCTAGCTAAATTTGTTTCCTTTGTTGGGGATCAGATGACTCTACCCCATGGTCTATCATGGTTTTTCCACACTGAAAGACTTACTACTGTTCTGTGTGCTCCCAGTGTCAATACTGGAAGTCTCAAGCTGCTAAACCCACAAAGAACGACTAGGAGTGATGGTGAGGCAGGAAAAGGGAAGAGGGGAAAAAGAAGGGAGCTCCAAGAATGGAGCTTGCAGACCTCGGCCCAGTCAGCGGCATGAGCAGCCTGGCCCAACGTGTCTCCTGCTGCGCTTCTCACCCTGATGCGCGCTCTACATTATGGATGGATGAGGAAAGGGGGTCTGCTTCTCACTGAACCTGGAATGGAGGTCTGCAATTGGCTGAGGGCCTAAACTCTTGGTCTTCCTCCCTAGGAACAGATGGTGGAGAAGCAGCTACTGCCTGACCCAGCCATTCTTGTGGGTTCCTCATGGCACGGCCTTCTTCAACCCGTGCTGACAGTGTGGCCCGAACCAACACCGTCTGTTCCCCACACTGCCACACAGAGCAAAAGGTCCCCTCAAGTGCTCTTCTGCCTTCAGCTTGCCTCCTCCGCTCTGTGTGTGAGAGAGACACAGAGAGAATGAAACCTGTCAACTTCACTTACACTCCTGCCTCCTCCTTGCCTGCCATCAGGACTGGTTTGGCACTGGCATCAGAATGAAATGCCACCTGTGTTTTGGCCTACACAGTAACTTCCTGTTAGGTATTGTGTAGGTACAGGAACACACATCCTGTACCAGTTTGTGAATAAAAACTCTCTTCAAACAAAAGCTCAATTTATGTGGACTGTAAAAGGGAACAGAGAGCAATAATCTAAGCAGCTACTGAATTTCACGGGTGATATTTACAGTTGTCTTATTAACTGTACATTCTCATTCACTGTGCTAGGTAGATACAGGTATCAAATTGACAAGTTGAAGACAGAGGCTTTGTGAATTATCTGGGAAGAATTAGTAGTTAAGGCAAGTCCTAAGCAAGCCAGGGGGAGATCATCTAATTGATGTGAGAAGACTCAGCTCTTAGTGGGGGGCCCAGCCCCTGGGCAGGTGGGTTAGATGGAGAGCCAGTATAATACTTCGCTAAGGTGACAGACTGGCAGCAATATTTGCTCCTCCCTCAGCAGTTCTTGTGGATATAGTGTGGTCAGTTCCTTTGGCTCCTGATATTGGTATAAACTCTCCTGCCAAGCTGGACTACGAACTCTAACTAGAATTGTAAGCCAGAATAAAATCCCTTATACCATTAAGTTGTATTGTCATGTATTTATCAGCAACAGGAAGAGACACTATACCACCTAGAGGACTATTACAGCATTTAAAAACTGAATAGTAGGTGAATGAAAAGAGAAGACCATTCATACCTGTTTAGGTATTTGACCAAAGTTATTAATGAATCCGATGGTGGCTGTCTCCTTTAGTGGGTCATTTATGTTGTAGATGTCCACTTGACCCTCATAAAACAGGTGATGGAAGACGTTGACAGCTTCCACGGCGGCAGGACCCTGCTGCTTATAGCCGAAGATCAAGTCTATCCACTCGTGTAGATGGGCACTCACGTAATCACACTCCAGTGCCTATGTGCCAAAACACAACAGTGTCACCAGCTGGTTTTTTTATCACTTGTTTGCGAAGTAAAAGGAACTTGGCTGGTGGGCAACAGAAACCCAAGTTTGTGATTAAAAATCACAAAGACAATGTAAGACGGCTCATTGCTCAAGGCTGCCTTCTTATACCACTCTCTCTGACCAGGTGCAGCCCAACTTCCCCATTACCTCGCGGTGGACTCTGATGAACTCTCGGGGGTCTCCCTTTGCCCAGGGTGGAAGGATAACATCTCCAAGCTTGGTGCCATTTTGTTTACAGCCTATGCAATTGTAAATGGGAGAGGGAGACAAATAGTAATTTCAGACGCAGTGACAGAAACTCTGTTAGACTCACTACCAGGGCACTACAGTCCCGGTGCGGAGAGGGTCCCCCAAGACCACATCATCTGGCATCTCCCGGAGCTGCTCCTGAGAGCATGCCTGGGGAAGATCTGCCGACTGTCAGCAGAACTAAGGGCCTCACCCTCAAGAATGTCAGGAAATGCTGACTGACAAAGCTAAATATATTATTTAATCCTCCCGTTTCAGGATGGCAAGTTCACTTTCCCTAGAGGAACACCAGACAGAGTTTCTGGAATCCTGTTGACCGCAGGACTTCTTTTCAATGACATTTTGCGGCTTCTGTTTGGAATCTCCTGGTGATAACTGCACTACATGAGGTTTCTCAGGTTTTTGACACTTAAAATCTCAAGGGAGCCTTACAGAACTGGGACACTTTATAGTGTTGGAGTCTCGTTATAAAAATGAAATCTGAGACAACTGCAGCTTTCCTGTTTATGCATCATTAAAAGAAAAAGATATTTGGAAAGACTGGGAGCTGTGTGGCAGAAGTAAACATATCATTTTGCAGTAACACACAAAATATGTTTATATAAATAATATGCATTCCAAGTGAGCTTATTCTAAGTTATAGCCAGATAATTTCAAAGTACTAAAGACGTAATTGAGCCAGGCATGGTGGTATATAACTATAAGCTCAGGAGAGAGAGAGATCTATTAAAAAATTAACTGGGACTGGCATCTAAAAAAAGTGTTTTTTTTTTTTTTAAAAACAAAACAAAACAAACAAAACAACTCCAAAAGATCATTTTAGCTTAGTTTTCATAGGTATATTGCTGATTATGCTTTTTTGGTGAAAAAGGAAGTGATAACTAGTCTTTTTTTTCTATCAAGTTAAAATTTGTGTAATTAATTATATTAATTACATGCATACATGAAGACAACTCTTCTATATAGTTTCAGAGAAATTTTTAAAAATTTTTTTATTATTATTTAATTGCACACGTGTATGTGTGTGTGTGCATGTATGTGTGCGTAGAACCACGGACGAATTCGGGAACCACCACGGACGCCTCCACCTCCTCGTTGTTTACTCTGCCCCGGGATTTGCAGGCTCCGCCTTACCAGGACCAGAAACGCAGGCCGCCCCCGCTTCCGCCCGGCGTCTATACGTGGGGTCTAGGATCCGAACTCAGGACCTTCCGCCTGCAAGGCAGAGGCTTAACCCCTGAGCCACCTCTCCAGCCCCGTTTCAGAGAATTTTTATCACCTTCAAAGAACCCATACCCATGAAGCAGTTCCAATTCTTGTCACTTCCAATCTGTGTCTATGGATTTACTTGTTCTAAGAATGCCCTAAGGGTGGAATTACACATTGTGTAACTTAACTTCTGTGTTTGGCTTTTCCCATTCAGCATGATTCTGAGATTCACCTACTGCTACAGTTTGGATCTGGACTGTACTCCAAAGGCCCCTGTGTCAAATCCTTGGTACTATGGAAAGGTGGCAAGAACGTTACATGGCAAGTCTTCTGGTCACTGGGACAATGAGATGTCAGTCCTTTCCTATTCCTCTCATCTGTTTTCTGGCCACGAGGTAAGGAGTTTTGCCCGCCCAGCACTGATGTTCTACTGTTCTGCCTCAGCACCCGCGCAGCAGGGACAACTGTGGCCCACAACCTCTGGAGCCGTGAGCTGCAGTAAACCTTCCCCTAAGTCAACTATTTCAGATGTCCATTACAGAGTTAGAAGGTTACTAACGTATCTGTGCTGCAGCAGTCCACTCTCCTATATGGATGAGTAATATTTCATTTTGTATGCATGGCAGCATAGATATCTATTCGCTCCTTATCTACTATTTGCATACCATAACTAATGCTAATCTGAACATGCATGTGCATGTATTTATTGAGCTCCTGCTTTCTACTTTGTGTATTTAGAGTGGAACTACTGGATCCTATGGTCATTTTATGTTTAACCTTGGTACTATTTTTGACACAGGATTTCACTATTATAGCCCAGGCTAGTTTCAAAATTGTGATTTGCCTGCTTCAATCTCGTGAATGCTGACATCACAAGTGTGCCCCCACACCTGGCTGCTCAATGATAGAGCCCTGTTGGAGAGATGGCTTAGGGTTAAGATTCTGCCTTGAAAACAGGAAGTCCTGAGTTAGGATCCCAGGTCCCTCGTAAAAGACACCAGGCAGAAATGGTGTTGGTCTGCACTTTAGGCCCTGGTGGGCAGAGCCTGGGAAATGCCAGAGGGAAGCCAAAAGGAGGTAGAAGCAATCCAGGACGATTCCCAAAGTCATGCTTGGTCCTCCACAGGGGCACCGACACATACACGAATAAAGTTTTAAAATTTTAAAAAAACGATAGAGCATAGTGCATGTATAAAAACAAGAAAATGGAAACATATCTGGCAAAAACAAGAAAATGGAACCATATCTGGCAAGAATAATTTAGTGTGTAAACAATAGAGTTTTGATGTTTTCAAAGAAATCCCCAGAAGCACAGATCAGCAAACTGTGTTCCAAGAAATGGTAGCTGAAGTCAAATCTTCTTTAACTGCCAGATAATAGAGGAAAAAAGATACCAAAACAACACTACGGATGAAATTTCTCTCCTTTTAAGAAATGCTGATTTAGTACAATTTTTCTGACAAATAGGACTCTAATGGGATAAAGGAAATTATTTAAAGTGATTTGAAATTCTAACCTTAAAAAGCATACTAGTCTGTAAACTAAGAATGCTTCAGGTAACATGTAAGATTAAAAAGATACATGAAATAATTACAACTGCAATTTATGGATTTTCAGTAATGTTATTTTCCAAGTGTTTTTAATTCACTTTTGCTTTCATCAAAACAACATCATTCTGACCATTAGATGCCATCTGTGTCCATTATTAAACATGTCCTAGATACTTGACTGAAATGGCTCTTTTGAAGGACAAACATGCTTTCCTCAGTATAGTTTATCACACCATGCATACCAAATTACATTGTAAAAATAACTGAAAACTATAGGGAAATCCCTTCTTGTTCAGGAGCTGTAGATCATCTTTGGAAAAGTGACATTTCTGGCTATAGTCCCTAAGAAGTGCCCGTGGCTCTACGTACCTAGATCAAAGTTGTTGGAATTGAACAGGAATTCCGGTAGGTAAAAAAACTCTGGGATAAGTTCTTTCACATCTGCCATGTTGTGCTTTGATGCCGAGTACCAGGCCTCACGTACGCTGTGGAACATCCGGTCTGCCAGGTCAAAGTGGCCGCCCTGTGGGCAGAAGGAGGCACCTGTCTGTTAAATTTAAAGGCTTGAAAACTTCAAATATCTTTGGTGACATTTCAATATCTCACCATCCTACATTAAATACGAACAACTTAACCACAAAGTCAAATTCTCTGTGGGGTACCTTAGATAGGATGTCCAGTGTATCTCTTCTATGACCAAAGTGAAATCCACATAGGATTATAAATAGTCTTTTAAAATATTAGTTTTTAGAGAGACTGTGAAACTGTAGGGGAATATGAGTCATTTCATAGTTTGATGATGGCTGTCTAAAAAATGGATGCTAACACAGATCATATAGAGCTGGAAATAGTTAAACTGTAAATGTTTGGCCAATTTTATAAATTTAAGAGATAGCTTTTTTTCAGTCTAACGCTCTCCCAACTGAGCTATTTTGGCTCCGCCCAAGAGATAGCTTTTTTTTTAAATCAAGTCACAAAATAACAGGTTTCCTCCCTCCCTCCCTCCCTTTTTCCTGTCTCTTCTTAAGGATTTACAGGTATATTCATATCACTTACATCCCATATTACCCAGTCCCAATTACCATTTTCCCCAATTTCAAGCTTTCTTCCCCACCTAGCTCCCTTTTGCTTTCATGTCCTTCTGGGTGCTTAGCTCTCTAAGTTCCATCTGGGTTCTATACAGATTTTTTATGGGGTACTCATCTACATTTCATTTTGGTTGACACCCCCCCCCTCAGTTTTATAAAGGAATAGGGCATTGAGTTTTCACACTGATAGGAATTGCGTAGGAAGGGATCAGGAAGGTACGGGCTGATAAAACAAGCTCAAATATATAAATATAAAGATCTCCTTCCACACGCACAGCCTCCTAGACCTTCCTTTTCTTTTCACATCCCAACTGTGTTCTGTGAACACGGAGCCTTTATCTTAGGATGCTCATGGGGGGAATCTATCAGAGTTCACCAGTGGCTGCCAAGGCCCACCCTGACCCTGTCTATGCCTCAGCCAGGCCAGAAACACCCTCCCCCCAACCCTGCCTCCTGCCCACCCTCACTTTCTATTTTTCTATCTCTCCCTGATCTGCAATATTCTCTCTGACATGCTTGATCATATTGTAAGAAACCCCACAATTCACTTGTGGTTAAATTTGGCTGCCTTCCGTAACTAAAAATCAGAAACTTCACAAAATAGGGCTTTTGTCTTTCTTTATTCACTGATGCCCTTCCAAGCATCTGGAATAATGCCCAGGGCACAGTAGGTATTTATCAAGTATGTGTTGAATTTAGAGGAAGCACTGACGATCAAGACACCAGCACCCTGGACCAGGGAGGAGAGCTCAGTGGTAAGGCAGCTGCTTGCACCCCACGAGCTGAGTATGATCCTCAGAAACCCATGTGGTGGAAGGAGACAGCTGACTTCTGAAAGTCCTCCTCTGACCCCCCTGGTCACCATGGCATGCATGTGTGCACCTCCTCTTTTTCTCCCTCCCTCTTTCTGTAGGCTATCTCAAATAAAACAAATAAAATATTAAGAAAAGAAGAGAGTACTTGAATACCTTTTTAAAAGTCTTGCTGAATTTGACCATATAAAGGCTGAATTCTCTATACTTGGCTAGAAGCTGTGCTATTTCCTTTACTTAACTAAGGAACCCTGGCACTTGTTGATTCTAAATGAATTCTAGTTTATTCGTTAATTAGTCTAGTAAGTTCTACTTCAGTTGTGATAGACATCTTGTTACTTCTTAGTCTTCAAAGGGTTTTTTTTTAATAAGTAACATTTTAAAAAGTGACAATTTTAAATGAAAGAAGGTTTGATTAGAGCAGTGCGATTTCACATTTGGAGTTTTACCTGTAGCCTTAAGAATATCTGTGTGAAAGGCTCCATCCTTACAAGATAAGAGGCCACAATCATTGCAGATGAATAGTGGGTCCCATAGTGATAGGCTGGAGTTTCTCCTGTTTCAGACAATTGAAGCATGATTAGAGGAAATATGGAAAGCTGCATGAATGAGGTTTGGAAGCACTTGCACTTGTGACCGCAGTTAGCGGCACTTACAGCAGGAAAACCTCGACACTAGGAGCCTTTACGCATGTGTTTGTCAGGACCCGAAGCAAGTCTGCTGACTCCAAAGCATAGTCCTCTGCCAGTGTTGGCTTGAGCAGCAGATTTACTGGTAACTAATTTTTTTCTTATGAGGTTATGGTTTGCAATTGTGCATTTCTCTAAATTGTCTATAAGTATAATTTACAAACAATTTCTACTTTAGACATATTTTTACTGTAAATTTTATTATGTATCTTCCTTGGCAGAAAGAGAATGAAAACAGAGAGAGAGAGAGAAAGAGAGAAAGAGAGAGAGAGAGAGAGAGAGAGAGAGAGAACAAGCACAGGCACAGGCTAAAGAACGAGTCATTAAATATAATAAATTATGTAGCTCAAGAATGTCACCAATTCATCTTTAAATGCAAAAGCGTTCCTAAAGTGCCTCAGTGCACTCGAAGGAGACCTAGCAAATGAAAGCAGAGTTCCTAGATTAAATGTGGTTAGGGCCCAAGGCAGATGATGCTGGGAGACTTCTGCCAAAGGCGAAGCAGACGTGCTGAGCCTTCTGCCAGTGTGCCTAAGAGCTCGCCACGCGGGTATTCTGGAAATGGCGATAGTTGTCACACAGAATCTCACCTGTCTATGGTAACAATCTGGATACAGATGTACACATATCACATAGAGACATGATGCATTGGCCACTTGAGGAAGTATGCAAGGATGTCAAGCATTTAAATGAAGTCTCACTATGCTCCAAGTCCAAAGCAGACAAAGCTCCTTACCATTGGGATCCTCCCAGTCTTTATACCGCTTCTTATACTGAGCCAGTCGCTCATCTGTCTGTGCTCCCATTGGCTTGGCCAAGTTTCTGAAAGTCTTGGGATTTGTCAGATCAACCTCCTAGAATCAAAAACAAAATCCATTGGCAAGTTATCTAACACCCTCTACTCTCTGCAGTGTGGATGCAATGGCCATAATGGACTTGATAGTGTCTGTGGGGCGGAACAGGCAGAGCTGGACTCTGACACAATGCTGTATGTGTACTCGTTACCCACACCTTACAGACAGGCACACGGAAATCCGCTAAGTGACACAGTTTGAAGACAGCTGTCTGGGAAATTATGTGCTTCACGGAAAGACATTCAGGATCTAGGTTTTAGAGAGAGGGACAAGAGGAAATGCTTCTGTTCTTGGCAAGAACATAGCTGACAGAGGAGACACAAAGCTCCCATTCAGCCTATCCCAATAATGTCACAATTGGAAGACTGAATCTTTCTATGATTCCCCCTGGACTCCTCCAACATCATTCTGAGCATTTTCTTCTTACAGATAGTGTAGAGATGGTATTAATTAAAGCCACTCCTAGCTCTCCAACTTCATTCCTGAGCATTTTCTTCCTACAGGTAGCATGAAAGTGGGATAAACTAAAGCCCAGTTTTCAGTTCGCTGCAGCGTATTGCACAACATCCAAGCGCAAGGAAGTCTCGCAGTCTACCAGAGATTGTTTCACAAGGTCTTCTTCATATGACCTTATTCATATATTCAAAAGGAAATCAATGCCCTTAGGGTTCTAAAAGTAGAAATTTGAAACATATGCCTGGTTATATGAGTGTGTGTGTGTGTGTATCCTTTTTTATAGGGCATCTTGGATAACAATTTTGCAAAACATATTGAAAAAAAATGTCCAGAATAAGAAAAATGATCAAGGAAAATGATCAAGGGCTGGAGAGATGGTTCAGGGGTTAAGACTCTGTCTCCCAAGCAGAAGGTTCTGAGTTTGGATCCCAGGCCCTATATATAAAACATTAGGCAGAAACAGCAGCACAGTCTGCACTTCTGTCCTTGGTTGGCAGAGCCTGGGAAAATCCAGAGTGAAGCAAAAAGTAGGTATATGCATCCAGGATGATTTCTGAAGTCACCCTTGAGCCTCAACAGTGACACATAGTGCCCTCTGATACACACACACACACACAAACACACACACACACACCACAAATAAAAAAAGAAATTGATCTACACTAATGACTGTAAGTCAATTCACTATGTTTGTCTCCTCAAAGTTTATATATGAAGTACCTCATTTATAGTAAAATCAACAAATTTTAAATGTAGTCTAAGTTCCTTCCATTGTTCTAAGAGTTGGGAACTGAGTTATCTGTAAGAAGTCTCTGTGCTCTGGAATTTGCAAGCAAATAGGGTCAGATAATATGACTACACTATGCTGTAAATGAAAGAAACATGATTCAAAAGGGGAAGCATAAACCATGTCACATGGCGAATGCAATATAAGAATAAAAGCAGGCAGAGGAGAGAAAGAACACAAGGCTTCCCATGAGAGGTAGTGTTTGTGTGTGCACAAAGAGACACAGTAGAACTAGCCAGGACGATTAGTAGGTGGAGATATTCAAGACAGGCTTGGGAAGAATTCCAGGAAGTCTAAACTACAAGAACAAAACTACTGAGGAATGAGACATAATACCACTGACTAATTTTAAAGGGTTAACTCCATTAGACCCAGGTTTCTGAGGCTTGGAGACATGGTCTAGGTGAGAGGCACCTGGACTGCGTGATTGTCTGCAAAGATGATGATGGAGACACTATGTAAAACCTATTAAAGGGGAGACTTAGTATCCCAGGACAAGAGAGAGGAAGGGAATAATTGGGAAAAATACACAGAGGGGAATGAGAGGATGGGAGATAGGAGGGATAGAGGGACTTATAGAAAAATCCAAAGATGGGAAGTAATCCCAAAAGAGCATCCTATGCCAGAAATATGTTAAAAAAAAAAGTCTTTTAAAGAAAGGAACAAGATTGGACAGTCCTTGTGCTGAGGAGCAAAAGCCTTGAGCTGATTCACTCAGATCTCAGGGACAAAATTATACTAGAAGTAACAGGAATGTGGCACTTCCTGATAAAAGCAGGTCTTAAAGGCTCCCAAACATTATGGGCTTTTGTCATTGCTCTTGGTTACTCTCCAAAACTGTCGGTAAGACCCTGTTACTGAAGATGCCACACAAATGGATCATAGAACATGGGCAAAATATATCAACTGGAACTGGTCTGAGGGTTTTCTCCTTGCTAGACAGCTTACACAGTACCAAGGAATACTGTAGAAGCTGCTGGGGGAGAGGAATATTCACTAGCTCCATCAATGGCATGAGATCTGTAAGTCGCAATATAAATCACCATGGTAAAAGGTGACCATCAATGTAATGGCATGAATATCAAGGAGTCAAACAACAGCTTTTTGACTGGACTCAACATCCGCTTGTCAGAATGGTACACATCCCCATTACTGTAAACTAGAACAACAACAACAAAAAACAGGAAAAAAAAAAAAAAAAGGGAAGGAAATAGATCAACAGGGAAGACAGCCAATAAACTTATAGGTAGGAAGACAGTACATCAAACTGCTCTATAGGTAGCTGTTGTTATACCCACAGAATGAGAACTTACAGTAGAAACCTTTGGGTCTAAAGCTGGATGAATGGAGGGAAATACACACATCAGTAGGGTGGCTTAAAGAGAGGTAATTTGATATATCATGTAGGTTTGAGCACCCACAGGAGTAGACAAAACAGAATGAATCCTGGGGTCCATAGAAGCACACAGGCAGAAGGGTGGGAGGGAGTGGGAGAGAATGATGAAGGGAAGGGAGAGTATGGGAGGGAGGGAAGCTGGGATGAATACTCAATATGTTTGTAAAAGTAGAAAAAAAATAAAAATGAAAAAAAAAAAAAAGACATTTAAAGGTAGATGAGCCTTGGCCTCTGAGACAGCAGCATGGACCGGATGCCTTTCCCAAGTGCTGCAGAGGAGAGTGAGACAAAGACCTGAAGGTGCGGCATCAGGTCGTGATGCTACTGGGGGACACATCCTGACATCTGTCTACATGGCTCCCTGTCCCCCCGCAATAAAGGATTCTCTTGGATTTCCTGACTCTTTAAAAAAATTTATATTTTCTAATTTTTTAGGTTAACTTAAAGGAATAATATTTTCATTGTACGAGCCTTTGTTCTGGAACATTCTAAAGTTCAACCAAATGTGAATTAGGTGCACAGACTCACACTGTAAGTGTACTCACTCATGCCTGCATAGATAGGG
Organism: Typhlomys cinereus; assembly: GCA_023101885.1. Classification (NCBI taxonomy): domain Eukaryota; kingdom Metazoa; phylum Chordata; class Mammalia; order Rodentia; family Platacanthomyidae; genus Typhlomys; species Typhlomys cinereus. The sequence goes on from JALPQD010000288.1 coordinate 586,611, forward strand.
TGAGTTCCTCCTTTTGTATTCAACTAATATTTTCTGAGAACAAAGCTTTATCTTTCCCCATAATATACAAAATTTCTCATTCAATCCTATGAATTAAATCTAATGTTAGTGAGTAAGAAAGTACAAGGGGTTTCTGAATTTTGAGAGTAATTAATCATTTTCTTTCTTGCTTGTTTACCAAGGGCCATGCTTCCCTTGTTTGGTATTGTGACTGGCTCATCTCACCAACCTGACTGGTGATGAAGACAGAGAGGTAAAAAAACATTGTTTACTATATTATTTGATGGCTAAGTCATGGAATTGGGCAAAATCTCCAAAACTTCCTGCAAAAGTATAAAAATTTCTTTTTGTGACATCAGTGTTTTACAGTGTTTTTACTTCTCATTTTGTCTAGTAAATTAAAAATGGCTCCTAACACTTACTAGTGGATTCAATGTAAGACTTTAAGGCAACTGAATAGATAATGTGAATTAACACTCAACACTCAGTAAAGGCTTAGTTGTTTATCCTTTGTGTATATCTAGGCTAAATTTCTTTGCGGTTTTTTTAAATAAACAACTCATGTCTTAGGGGAGAACATTAAACTTACAAGGTTAATACACAGGCACTTGAAATATCTCCCAATTGTGAAAATGTATTAAACACTTGCAAAACAAATTTGAATACGTGTTACCCAAATGATCTGAAATTTACCTCGGAGTCATAGTCTGCAAGGATCCAGGGGAAGACAGGGTATTGCATAAGGTCATTGTAGGACCTGCCGGCCAGAGTGTTCAGGTGCATCAAGTACTGGAAGTTACTGATTTCGCCTCTCTTGGGAAAGACAGCAAAGATTCACCTTAGAGCAATCAATCATTTCTACTGTCTAAAAAGATTTACATGAAAATGATGAAGGATGTTTTTAAAATACAGGTTTCAGAACATTAAACACTTTCCCATTCGTGCCCCCCCCCCAAAAAAAAACCAGAAGAAAGTATTTCCTATGTTATATAGATTCTGTGGATAATGGAATGTTGCCTTCCCCTGTGTGATCTGTAGACAGACCTGCAAGGTCCTATAGAAGTGCCGGTGTGTGCACGTGTGCACACCGTGCTTACCTCCCATCTCTGAGTCACAGACTTTTCTCCAACCAAAGTACTAAGCAACCCGGATCTGAAAAAAAAAATACAGAATAAAATGAATTACTCTTAAAACAGACTTAAATTGGAGGAGTTCTCTAGTTGTAAAAGTTAAGTTACCCAGTTCAGGGGTTTTGGAGACTGTAGAGAGTCTAGTAATATGGGTCATGAAATCGGTTTAAGGTCGTGATGAGCATTATAAAATAGAAAATATCTGAATTGAAAACACAGAACTCAGAAGCTATCACAAATATAATCCTATGAACTTTGTTTTATTATTCATGATTCAATTTGTGCATCTTGGGATGTAATACAATATATATATTATTGTAAGTCATGCTCAAAGGGATCAGAAAAATGCTGATTTAATCCAATTTTCTATCCTTCACTATAATCTCTATAACTAGAACCAAAGATATTTATCAGAACTGAAATATCCAATAATTCACATAGTAGATGTTCAATACATCTCATAAATCAGAACAGAACATGTTTTGGAGGTTAGCAAAGAACATGCTTTTAGCATTTTAAAATTTGCTATTGGCTGAAGAAAATTATAAGCCACAACTTAAGGGTATATTTAAACACACAGATGGGGATAAAATTTAATCTGTAAAGAATCCCTAACTAATTTTTGTCTTTTTACCAAGGTAGGGATTATTTATAATTAGTTGGAAGACTCAAAGCACTACTTCTTTCCCAGTGACTGGAAGGGACTATCAGTTACTCAGAAACCATGAAAGAGCTGGGTATACAGATTCTTGAATGATCATACCACCCAGAAGAGCCTTCTAGATTGAAAGGAGCAGTAAGACAGCTCAGAGGATCACTGGAGGTTTGTACACAGAACAAGAAAGTTTAAACTAAGTTTGTTGAGAATAAGGGGAAGGAACGCTGGGAAATTTGCAAGTCAATACAGGAGCAATAACACATCATTACAGAGAAATCCTCCGTAAACTGATGATAGAACTCAAAGGAAAAATGGAGTTACTCCAATAGGAGTAACTTATAATTGAAAAGGACAAACATTCAGTGTTCGAGTTTACTAATAACTAATGAAATAAACAATTCAAAGGTAAGTATTTAAAAATCACTAAAATTTAAATAATTAATGTACAAAGCTGGCAAGCATTTATTCACACAATGGTAGGATACAGACTTACATCATTTTGATGTATATCAACTTCATTTTATGCACCAAAAGTCTGAAAACTTATACACTTCATTTTACTAAGGACATTATAGCCTAACAAAATAATAAAAAATCCATTTTTTTTTAGTATAAGAAAATATTTAAAAAATAGTACTAGAAAATAAAAGAATGTTTTATATATATATAATGAACAGGCCCTGATCCAGAGTTACGCTTCTGAAGAGTTTTTAAAGATGGAAAACATTCAAATATAACACTAAATGTAGGCTAAACGTTTGTATTCAGATTTACGTATACAGCGAGCACAGCACCTGCCCCTCATGGATTCCATGCCTGGCGTCCCTGAGTTTTCCAGCGCGCCCTTGCTCCTCATGGTACTCCACATCTGGAGTCTGTGAGGTTTTTTTTTTTTTTTTGTTCTTTCTTTCCTCTAATAATCTAATGCCCTAATCCTCAAAAAATGTATACAGATAGCGAAACTCATCAAAATGTGAGTAGTGACTGGTGTGAATGACTACGAATCTGTATTTCCTTCATCTTTTAGCTTCCAGTATTAAAATTCTACAACCACTGATGTAAAAGTTAATATCGAACAAGAAAAATATTACCTACCCTTGTTCCACACTGGTATTTGGTCTTTGCCCAGAGACAGACTCTGAGCTGTCGGTGAGAGAAGGCACCACAGCCAAAAACCTAGGAGATTTAAAAACACCATAAAATTGCAAATGAAGTCTCAGCGGGAGCCTTCTAAAGCATGAAAAGGATGATTCATTTTTACTATTATCATTGCATGACTCCCCCCACCTCTAGTTGGCCAGAAAATGTCAGTCAAGGAGAAGATACACTAAAAACACCAACTACAAAGGTCTATAGCAGAATCTTACTTCACGCCTTTGCCTGGGCTGTCACAGTACCAGGGGAACATTGAAGCAGTGATTTGCAGGAACTGAATCAACTTAATGAAGTCCTAATGAGCAATATAGCTAAATATTCACTTGATAGCAGACAATAATGAAGGCTGAACTAATGACAGAACTCACATTTCACTAAACAAATGAAGAATTTTGTAAGATATGTTTTATGTGACATCGTTGGTTTTTTTTTTTAGAGTTGCTCATGATGTCAATGCATTTACGATGTCTTGCATTTACGAGAGCAAATGGTCCCCTGATGTTGACCAGCACTGCCTTTAGAAATTTTAAGTCAGATGAGGAAAGTGCATCTTGGCTACCTCACTCAGCTCTTCTCATCTGTGAAAGGAGTTTAGATTGATTGTCGGCATCTCTAGGCACTAAGTTTGAAATTCACATAAGTATTCACAGACAACAACAGTAGAGTAATCTTTCCTTATCTATAGTTTCAGTTACAATGGCCAACTGGGGTCCAAAAATATTAAATGGAATATTCCACAAATAAATCACTTACAAGTTTTCAATAACTTATTGTAATATCACAATTATTTCAACTTATTTTATTGTTGCTAATCTCTTACTCTGCTTAATTTATGTTACTCTCTGTCACAGATATGCATATACATGAAAAAACATATATACATATTTGGTACTGTCTGTAGTTTCTCCAGCTTCTGAGGAACATCTTGACCAAGTACCCCACATGGAAAAGGGGCAGTTAGAGTATGTACTGTAATGACATACAGTGTTACACAGTATTAGCTATTCCTCATGGAAATAACTTAAATACAAAACTTCATATAAAAGTTAGTCAGGAACTATCCATAATACCTTTCAGAGAATAAGGAAGAAGCATCTTATCTCTATGATCAGTGTAAAAAAACCTTTTATTACTATTCATATATCAACAGAAATACCTTTGAGCATGATGAGTGGATAATGTATGGCATATTTTCACCAGAATTCTACATACGATTCATCAATGCAAATGTGCTTAGACTAGATAACAGATTAATATAATATCTATATTATGGTTACATAATAGATAAATTGGTATGATACTTTTTCAAGAATAAAGGGATCCAAATTCTCTTCCAAGGTTAGAAAAGACTCTCAGGTGAATATAGTTTCTAGGAGAATTCAGCTTATGAAACAAGCCATGAATGGTATTGTGCTAATTTTGGTAAGGAGAAAGGGTGCCCATTTGAATTGCTTTTCAAGCAATGGTCTTATCCTCCTTTTATATTCAGAGCCATACAACTTTATGATGAAAATAGTTTTTGATAATCTCTACCATAAGTTATCAGAAAGGAAAAAAAAAGCTATTTTGCAACAGAATTGGCATCTTTCTAAAAGCTAGTTAGAGGAATCGTATTTTGAGTGGATGGGAAGTGAACATTTTCTTCTAAGATGCTGGCTAATACATTCTAGACATGAAACACCTGGCTGAGCAGGCCAGGGATGGCTCCCCCACCCATCTCTTCCCATGATAGTATGTGAAGCACTCTGAATAAAAGACCTTTGGTAGACTTTATTCCGGATTCCTTTCTGAAAAGCCAGGAGATAATTTCGTCCATCTCCAGAGAAAACTTCAACTGCAATTGGCTGAAATAATCAGAGAGAACATTATAATGAGTCACAAGGTCATATGCAAGATTCCACATTAACCTTTCCACATTTCTGTGTTGCTTTCTAGGTTAAGGAATTTCCTGACTGAACATTTTCAGGTTTTTGAATGCAAAGGAATGTACAAGATAAAAGAATCCTCTTCTGTTGCTCAATATTTAGAAAATCTTTTAAAATCTGATAAAAAGTATTAACAAAATTATGTTCCTAAAATGATGATGTTATTTTTTTATATTAAAAGATATAATTTTGATTTGGAAACTGCAGGGGTATGAATGGCAAAGATAGCACTCAGATTAGAGGTTGTACTGAACAAAAGACAGATATATTATGTCATACTCTCCGTGGACCAGTGTTTCTCTAGAGAATAACACAGGAGGCTACAGAGAGTTTCCACGGCACTTATAGGCTGTAAAATGACACATCTTCTGAACACAGTCACTGGACAAACCCTGAATGTGTCTCTCTACTCACCTGCAGGAGATACCTTCTTTTATGAACCTCCTTGATGTCTTCATATGCAAAGATGCTGCAGGTTCTCTTGAGTTGACTGGGGCCTTGCCTGGCTCCTCTAGGGATAATGGGCTCGTGCATACTATCGGGAGCCAAGAGAAAAGGGAAATAAACAAACCGCAGCAAGGGAAAAAGGCACTGCTCAACAAAGGATCTGTTATTTTCAATCTCAGACTTGGAGGGGAACAGTATGTCAGCAGAATTTTCAGTTAAAAAACATGATTAAGAGAACAATCTGGCAGCTCCTTGGCATACAAGGAAGCACTCTGAATAATACAATTAAAAAAACACTTGCTGCTGTTGGAACTCGCTTGTCTATCAAACATAGCTGTGACAGAGTCTAAGTCAACAAACTTCTGGGATTCCACCCTGCCAAAATTAAAAAAAAATTTTCTTTCAAAATAAAGAAAAAGAATAGACTGAAGAAAATATTTTAATACATATCCATGCTTATGCCAAGAGTCACAAAATATAATTTTTTCCATTTTTATGTGTGTGTATAGAGTGCAGGCATGTGTATATTCAAATATTAAAGGAAGGGAAAAAAAGGTTGTGGCTTTGTTCATCTTCTGAATGTTCCTTAACCACTAATCACTCCATCCCAGGACTGGAGGAAGGAAAGGAAGATGGACAAAACTCCCCTTCTCACTCCTACGTGGGCTCAGCTCACTACTGTGAGATACTCAGATCAGAGTATTGTAGCAACCTCCATGTTTCTTCTATGACAATGGAGGTAACGATGCTTTTACAAAGATCTTACAAATTCAGAATGAATCTACATATAATTTGGTATGGAATGCTAACAATGCAAGGAAAAATATAGTTTTTGCTTTGTTAAGAAACACATTTTTTCTTTTATATACTGAAATACATAAAAAATATCATTCTTGTGAATGTGCTATGATACAAATAAACACAGAGAGAACATTACTCAGAATGTAGCTTTTGGGTTAAAAAGAATTTACACAAATAATTGTAAGACAGCTTTCCTTTGTGCATTTACTTACTTTGGAGGCAAGGTTTCAATATCTCTTATTTCCCTGGTTGCTGTCATGGTAAATCCATCGATCACATAGAAATGTTCTTTGCCAAAAAGGAGGAGCCCCTCACTGGTGTCCAGGCCCTGCACTCGAGCACAGCGGTACATGTGCTGAATCTAGAAAAGAAGCCACAAGCAGTCCTTGAGAAACTTTAAAAATATTAAGATAATTACTCTTCATCGCTACGGTTATAGTAATCTCTGAGCTAAGCATATTAAACCTGAATTCTAGCTGATTAGAGCCTGTTTAGAAACCCTGTGTGCAGATGCCTTCAGCAGCAGAAGACAGACTCCTACCCATCTAGCCTGCACCTCACCCATCTTTCCCAATCCACAGGGAGAACCTGCTCCAACACTTGGCATAGCTGTGCTCGGTCTGTATGTGAGACAAGTTAAGGAGGCTCCCACTCTCCCGCAGGGGATAAGCATAAGAAGCTGGCAGAGGCGGAGTTTCATACACGTAGGGAGATCAGAGCAGATGGGATGACACGCAGTGAAGATGCTCGGCAGAGCTTGGGAGCTCCGGGCAGATTCCCAGGTCTGTTGCTGAAACCGCCGTAGGCTGGGTCAGGATCCTGGCTCTGAGGTTCTCTGAGCCTCTGTACTTTCACTTGTATGGTTGCTATTTGTTTATTTGTTGGGTGCGTGTAGTTAAAGCTGATGCTGGGCGTCGTCTTTAGTAATTCTTTCCTTTTATTATTAAGGCAGAATCGTTCATGTGAATCCAGAGCTCACCAATCAAATACACTAGTCCTGAGGATTCCCTATCTCTGTTCCCAAGTGCTGGATCACAGGCAGCCACCATACCTCCCTGGCTTTTAGGTGGGTTCTGGGGATCCAAACCCTTTAACCACTGAGCTATCTCCTTAACCCCACTGGTACATTTTTGGACACATCACTGGCTTATTGTGAGACTTAAGAGAGATGATATAATTGCATAGGGATTGCAGAGTTTACCGCCAGTTCTCCATAAACCCACGGACAACTATGATGGAATGAGTCCTTCCCCATGCCCCACCCGGCTTGTGCGTCCTGGGAGGCGGTTCCACTGTGAAAAGCCAAGCTTGGCAGAAGCTCTGTTGCTTCACAGGATAAGAGGCTGTTCAATTTCTCAATGTAAGTATTTTTTTCTAAAAGCAGTACCTAATTCTTAACAAACATTCTTTCTTGCTTAAACCCATTTCACCATGAGTCAAAGGGACAAAAAGCTGGCAATTGAATCAGAGTCAAGGAGTTTGAATAGAGTTCCTGTACCAGTTAAACGTACATTACAGCAGAACATGTATAACTCTTGAGATTGAAAGTTTTAAAAATGAATGGGGGGCTGGAAGGTGGCTCAGGGGTTAAGCCTCTGCCTTGCAGGCGGAAGGTCCCGAGTTCTGATCCTAGGCCCATCTACAGACGCCAGGCGGAAGTGGGGGCGGCCTGCGTTTCTGGTCCTGGTAGGGCGGAGCCTGTGAATCCTGGGGCAGAGTAAACAAGGAGGTGGAGGCGGCCATGGTAGTTCCCGAATTCGTCCGTGGTTCTACATACACACACACACACACACACACACACACACACACACACACACACGCATACACGCACAATTGAATAAATAATAAATAATAAAAAAAATTAAAAATGAATGGGGACTGGTTACCAGAGGCTGTGGGGACAGGACTGGAAGAGGGAGAATGTTTATCAGAGAATGAAATTTATCATGTAGAAAGGATCCCTTTTAGTGATATTATAACTTTCCGGCTGCAAAATGTTGGTGAGCTGATGGGTTTGCTAATTAGCTTGACTGACTCATTCAAAATGTTTATAAATAACAAAGATGAGCACAATTATTTGTCACTTAGATATAAAACTTGAAAGATGAAGCAGTTTACAAGCGAAAGCATGATCAGGGTTCTCAAATATCAGTGTCACTCTGTATTGCTACACTGTGAGCAGAGGTCAATACTAATAGCATAGATGGTGGGTAAGGAAATCCAGACATTCATTTAAACAGAATCTCATGTGGCCCTAGCCCACGCTGGCCTCTAATCCCCAAGGTTGCTGAGTGCTGAGGATGCCTTGGAACTGTGGTTCTCAGATCTTCACCGAGTGTACTTGGACAGAAGAGCTGAGGATCAAGCTAAAAACATGGTGGGTGAAATGAACCACAAATGAGACCATGTCAGATGCCACAGTTACTGAGTTTAGGGGCACCCTGTGAAATGAGCCTGAAAGGTAGGGGGATGAAGAAGGGAGAGAGTAGTAAAGAACAGTGTCTCAATACGGGGGTTGGGGCTGATAGCACTGATCGACTGATGTTGTCTGTACATGGCAACTGGAGTTAAAGAGATGCTGATTGGTCAGTCATATGGACTTGAAACAGGATTCCAAAGGAGCTGTGTAGAGGAGGGATGAATTAGGAGCCAATGATTAACCCTACATTTGATGAAACTTTGCACTGTTTGGTGCACACAGAGCGGTCAGAAAATCCTCCACTATGAGAGAAATAGAGTGCCAAGCTTAAAAGTTCCTCACTATGCTATTTCACTATAGGGGCTAAAATATTGATTGTAGCCACCCTATCATCCTGTCTGAAAATGTAACTTAAACATGACCTCTACTTTGCAGAAGCACAGTACCTTTTCTCCTTCCTCCAACAGGCGCAGTAAGGTGGCATTGTCCGTTTTCTCCTCCTCTTCTATAGAGCTACTCTCAGCGATCTGGTCTTGTAGCTGCTCCTGGTTCTCCTCGTCTCCTCCATCAGGCGCAGAACGAGAGCGTTTCAGAGGAGGCTTGACCAAACCTACAGTACAGAAACCATCAAGGCCCTGTGACCCTGGAGAAGTTGCATGGGGGAGAGTTTAGTGGCATGGAGTCCGCTATGGTTTGGCCCAACTTGGCACCAGTGGGAGGTGGTGGAACTTTTAAAAGGAGGTATGCAGTGAGAGGAGGAAATTAGGTTTTTGAGAGATGTGCTCTTGAAAGGATACTGAGACCCAGCCCTTTCCTGTCTGTCTGTCTTGTGACTGCCACTCTCTGACCTTCCACATGCTTCCTCCCATGACATGCTGTCTTGCCAGAGACCCTGAAGTGACGGGGTCTGAGATCTCTCAAGCTGCAGTAAAAACAAATCTATGCTCCTTGTAAGTTGCCTGATCTTAGATATTTGTCACAGCAGCGAAGAGCTGACTAGTATACAGTCTCTGCTACATGTTTCTAGTAAGAAAATTTTGCAAGATACAGCATGATTCAGTGGGTAGCAGCTAAAGCTTCGGAGTTAAATAACTGCGTGACTTTGGGAAATTATTTGCCTTCGTGAACCTTGGTCTTCTCTTCTGTGAAGCTGTGACAAGGTTGTTATCTACCTCAGAGGATTGTGGAAGCACTAAGTGAGGCAAAACCATAAAGTGCTTGGTATCATGTCTACTACATAGCATTCTCAGGAAGGTCAGAGGATGGCAATACCATGCAGTGTAATTAATAAGTAAGAATGGATTGTAATTTACAGATGATACCAAGGGGATACTATGAATAAATAATAAGCAGCCAATCACCATCACAAAATAAAGCTAGAATGTTATAAATGCATTATAACTTATTTGAGTGCTCGTGGAGACTATTTCAAGCCTTATTTCAAAGTTACAACATGGCTCTTCCATATGTGAATGAATTTAGTCAATCAGCCAGAAAGAACGGGGATAGAATTTCTTTTTAATGCTACACATCATTAACTTGCAGATTAAGGAAACACTTTACTGCTTGTAGTTTGGTAACTTTATTAAGAAAGCATAGAGGAAATTGAAATCAGTTGATGACAGTAAGCAGTGAGATCGCAAAGTGTTAGATGCTCTCAAGACATGTGCTAAATCACACATTTAACTGACTTAATACTCCTTAGTTGTACCATAAAAAGTAAAATGCTACTTGCTAGCAATGTTACTCTAAGCATGGGGAAGTGTAAAGGGCCTGTTAAGTACACTAGTTGTCAAAGGTTCTGCTTTGTCTTAAGACCCTTGCTGCCTCCTAAGAGTACGCTAAGAAGTCAGGAGAGACCAAAGCCTGCAGAGAACATCCTCAGGGGGCAAAACTTCCAGCTGCATTATGTTTGGTTAATGAGACCAAACCTCCAACTCTGTGTCTATTACACCATCTTGCATGTGCTAGTAATGATAACATCTGTGATTTTTGGCTCAATTAGAGAGTAGGAAAGTCAGGAGACTAATGGCTAATGACCCAAACCCAACTTATATGGCCCACTGTGGGCTACAGCTGTGCTCACACCAAGGCAGCGTAGCTTTGGACAGTCTCATAGCTGTGCTGGTGCAGGGTGCGTGGGAAAAGTACAGGATTTTACTCTCACTTGATTACACTCATGCAGCTTCTACAAAGATGTTAGGCCACTTACAAAATGGTTTAGTTAAGTCATAGTCCCTATGCGAGAGAACAGGTAAGTTTGAACACTGGGAAAAGAAATCTTAATATTAAAGTTACTTTTGTTGACACAGTCACAAACAACTCACAAATTCTGACACACACTATTAGTTTTTAAGCCCACTGGATCTGAAGCTTAGTTTAATTTGGGAATAATTTTAATGCTAAATTTCAATCCACTAGCTTTTAATTTTAAAACTTTTTTGTCCACTTTGTAATAATCCTTTTAGTGTTTCATACATATAGTTAGTTTATGTTTTTTTTAGTACTTTAATCTCCAGTCCCACCCCGCCTCCTCTTCCCATTTTGACCCTTCTTCTTCCCTGCTTCCTCTTTTTAAGTTTTTTTTCCCCCCACATGTGCAGCTACTGGGTTTCATCTGAAGTGCCTTTGATGAGATATGCCTTAGGACTTGCTGAAGCATGCATCATGTATCAGTGGATATACCCTTGAGGAAAGCATCTTCCGTTTCCTTCCCATTAGCCTTGGACCTCATCAGTCTCTCAGGGAGGCATGAAGCCTCTTGAGATTGTTCCCCTTTCATGGTTGATAGGACTTAATTTTAAAACTTTTAATTAAAATGTTTAGAGAGTTTATTTATTGTTTGTGGTGTGTGTGTGTGTGTGTGTGTACGTGCATGCATGCGTGTGCACGCATGCTCTTATTTGCATCTATCTCTGGGTATCAGAAGCACTATGTGCATCTGTGGAGGCCCAAGGATGTCTTCGGAAATTACCTTGCATTGCTCAACCTCCTTTTTGCTTTGTTTTGGGGTTTTCCAGGCTCTGGCTTCTAAGGCTAGAAGTACAGGCTGCTGCCATTTCTACCTGGATTTTTTACATGGGATCCAGGATTTAAACTCAGGTTCTTTTGCTTGTGAGGCAGAGGCATAACCCCTGAGCCATCTCTCTAGCCCACAGATAGCTTAATAGTTATACTGTGGGGCTTGTCAGAAAATGTAAATATTTTGAGTTTATACTCAATCATCTAAAAAAATGGAAAACAATGGCTTGATTTACACATTTTATACTGACTGGATCTTCATTTTGTGTTAGGCATGTGCTTAACAATATAAGGTGAAAAAAGTAATGCTGGGCCTGGAAGACAGTCCATTCAGTAAAGAGTCTGTCTGTTGTGTAAGCATGAGGACCTGAGTTTGAACCCTGAACCCATGTAAAAAGCCAGGTGTGCTGGTCAGAACTGGACAGGTGGACTGACTCATTGACCAGTCTAGCCCAACTGGCAAGCTCCAGGCCAAGAGAGACACCATCTCAAAAAATGAGGCGAATGACTTGAGGAATGATATCGAGTAACACATACCCAGGCACTCATGAGTTACCCACACAACCACAAACGAATGAATAACAAAGAATAGATCAGGCTGAAGAGATGGTTCAGGGGTTAAGGCTTTGCCTCATAATCAGAAGGTCCGAGTTAGGATCCCAGGCCCCACACAAAAAACACTGAATGGAAACAACAGCTGGCACTTCTGTCTCTGGTAGGCAGAGTCTGGGAAATCCCAGAGCAAATCAAGAAGGAGGTAGAAGCAATCCAGGATGATTGCCAAAGTCACCCTTTGTCCTTTACAGGGACACACGGTGCCCTCTGACACACACACACACACACACACACACACACACACACACACAAATAAATAAATTAATTAATTAATCATCGACTAAGCTCTAGAAGTCTAGGTTTGAGACAGCCTCTTGTAGCTTGTAGAAGAAAGACTGTTGGCTAAGAGGCATGAGTGACATACTTAGCAATTGTTTAAACTTTACAGATATTTATTTAGTTGTGTAAAATATCGGTTGTTCCTGGGAGCTCTGCCAAATACAGTAAAGAAACCATGAAGCCAATGACAATGTGTTCCCATAGAGATCCAAGGGTGACTCTGAGAATGATTCTGGATTGCTCTACCTCCTTATTGCTTTGCTCTGGGGTTTCTCAGGCTCTGCCTTCCAGGGCCAGAAGTGCAGCTACTGCCATTTCTGCTTGACCTTTTTAGGTGGAATCTGGGGGTCCCATCTCAGGTCCTTCTGGTGCTATCTCCAGCCTCAGATGCTGATTATCTTCATGGCGCACAGAAAGGATAACCAAAATCCAAGAGGGAGACTGACCTTTGACCTTGGCTATGGTGTCTTCACCGTGCTCTGGTTCTTGCTGTGTGGCTTCGCCTTCTGAACTCTCTACAATGGCATCCTGGACAATGGCTGGGTTGCCAGAGGCCAGGCGCATGTAGTACTCCTTACTGTCGTAACTTACGGCTCTTCGGTACCGGGCAGGTTTCTAAGAAATAACAAGAAAAAAATGACTCAGTGGTTATTCCAAGAATTGAAATCCAGACTTCTATAGGAAATGTATGCTATCAAGATCTTTGTGTTCCTATTTTGTAGGGATTTTTTCACAGATTGTATGTATATACACATAAATCCACAAGATTCTAGGTCAATGTGTTCCATTTAAAAATTTCACTAAGTTTTTAGAGAGCTATTGAACAACAGTAGTTTTGTCCTTCCCCAGTCAGAGATGGACAAGCATTTCAGGACAGGTACAGGTCATGCTCACTTCTGAATCTGAGGGTCTCCCTGGGCAGCTGAGGAGAGCATGGCTACCGTGGGAGGAAATGGGCTGCAGAGGGCTACCCATCTGAAGAGGAAGATGGAGCCTACTCTTGCCCCAAATGGAGGAAACAGATCAGCTGGAAAGGTTTCTGTCTGCTTGAGACAGATTGTTTACTGTTTACTTTGGAAACACAGGGCTAGAGAAACATGGCTTTCAAGTAGTCCCAGGTGTGAACTCTGGAAATGGCCAATGCCTTTATTTTCTGTGTCCTGACTCAGCACAGAAGATACAAAGTACGCTAGATGGCACTGTTTGGCTAGCCTGCAATACGACAGCAGGCACTGCTGTATGCTCTTGTCTGGTGTGTATAATAGGAACGGGATCCATTAGCTTATACCTGAAGGGTATATTAAGAACATTCATAACTTAATTTCGATAAAGAAATATTACATAGAAATGTAAGAAAAGATCCAATGTCTTGGCATATGACAGAGGAACATTTCTTTCACATAATAATTAATCTTCATTCTAAAAACAGGTGCCCCAACTGACCTAGATTTGTATTTTCTTACAGACATTCACAAGGACAGATAAGGTCTACAGTGCTCTACAAAATTTCAAACCACAGAAGGAAAAATTTGTGTGTATGTAAATTTCTCAATCAGAATTAGACTCAGATTCAGCCTAAATATTAACAAAATGATAGAACTAGAAGCATGTTTTAACTTTTCTAATGTGTCCCTTCTCTTTTCTTATAAAAATTAATATCCAATTAAAAAAATCACACTTTTCTACACTCTTCAGGCTGGTCTTATCCATAGCTGTCACCTACAACATGACTGCCCTTCTTCTTTGAGAGGGATTTCTAACAAAAACGAAAGCAAGTGTTCAGTTGGGTGGAAACTTTAGGCTGAAATGCTGAACTGATTTTCAGAAAAAAGATACCTAACCAAGTCCTCACCTCCTTTCTATTAATTTCAGGCACAGAGCTGGGAAACTGAGAGCCATAAGCAAACTGAGGAGGAATATGCAGCAAATGGAGATGGGAAAACATTCTATGACACTGAACAGGACTAAAATGTTGGAAAATAATCTGGTGGTAAATGGAGGGTGCATCTGACAAGTTCATTTTTTTTTAAATAAATATTTTTTTAAATAAAAGCAAACTTTGAAATGTAACAGTTGTTCTGGATGAAGTATAACACATATTCAACTCAAAATTGTTTGTGCTTCATTAAAGAGAAAGAAAGAACAACATAGTATAATGCAAGGAGCAGCAGACTGGGCAGTACTAAGAATACCACCTGCCAGAATTGATGATGACATAGTTAGTGATGGGCAAGACATGAATTAATGAATGTGGATAGCGTTGGCACACTTACTGACTTCTGAACTTGAATTACAAACATTTCTTTTTCACAAAGTATAGTGATGTACATTTCTCTATGAATGCTGACTTATGTACTGAAACTTTCTGGAAAATAAGAAGAATGGAAAATGGTGTACCCAAAAAATTAAAACTGTATTTCAGAAAGTGATCACACAGTACACTTAGTGTTCTATTAATTACTTCTGGCTGAAAAAGCAATTTTAAAAGGGATTGTCTTGCAGTCTCAGTATTTGAAAGAATTACAGGAATCAATTTTGAAAAAAGTGAGGATGCCAGACTGCCCATGACTAACATGCCTCGTCGAGAGTTAGTGACGCGTGAAGCAATCCCGCTGCTCGGCCTGTTAGTGTGCAGCGTAGGAACCCTAGACAGAGATCCCAGCCACAGCGGGAAAGGGTAGAGCATCCCCGCAGGAGAGAAACCAGCTTCTACGTCCGAGGAACTTACAGAGAAGCAAAGGGAAAGTCAGTCCTTTAGTTAGTCTAGTCTACCATGCACCAACATAAAAAAAACTCAAGTATTTGCACTCGGCTGTGGTAACTGGTTGTTTTACCTTTTGAGGAATGGTATCATCGGGTGTCTCGGGCTGTTTACTTGGGATCTCAGACTGAAAACAGGGTATTAAGACACATCAGAAAAAAAAAAAAAAAAAAAAACAACACAACATAAAGAACACAGAAATAAAATTTTCTTGAGGATCATAAGAAATACAGACGTATTCAACCAACACAAAGGAAATAAATGTGACACCCTCAGCTGAACACACAGTCACTTAGCATCGTTGACTGAAGTTCAAGGTTTTAGGTAAAACTTAAATGCACCAAAAGATTTGGTGCAACTGAATCGGACAAACTTAAATATCACAGTCAAACCTTTAGCACAATTGTCCTTACCAGGGTAACCTGAGGTCAACTCTTTGTATGCTCAAAAAAGGGAAAACTGAAATTTGGCTAAGAGACCCACCAACTTGCTTTTCCTATGTGTATCCCCAAATCTGTGCTGTAATAAGAACTCACGTGGTTTAAGCTGTCATCTACAATATCCCCACTACACAAAACACTAGTCCTTCTTAATGAAAAGAACCTAATTCTTTACCAGTTCATATTTAGCACTTCAGAAGGTTGGAAGGTAGCCTGGATAATCAGTCTCAAACCAAGCTTTCCTCAAAAGAACAAGTTAGTCTCTGGTTGACAGAAAGGCAATATTGGCCGAGCTGTCCTGTATGGCTGATGAGCAGAAGTCAACCAACAGTGGTGGAGAGACAGGCAGCCCTGGAGGCTTGAAAGTTGTCTTCCAAACCATGGTTTGTACCTGAAAATGACTTTCTGGATCTTTCCCTGTGGTAAGCACCAGCAGACAGATGATTTCCACAGGTGCTTGCTTCCTGGGGCTAGAACACTAACTAGCATGCTTTCAAATACCTTGCACGGTTCCAATGAATCTTTCACTTCAAATTTAAAGTGTCTTTATGAGATTATAATCTGTATCTTGGCAGAGTTGAGGGTGACATAAGTGTATGATATACATTTGTGAAGACTCACTGAACAGCAACAGAAGAAAAAGCAAATACTGAGCATTAACTAATAGTAAGAGAAGTGTTTTAACATTCAGCTAATTGGAAATTCATTTTAAAAAGATACTGCAGGATTGATGATATGAATCAACATAACAACATGGACTGATTGTTGCTCTCATACCCATTGGGAAATTTGCCGAATGCCAGCTCTGTAGTGGGCAGGGAATACCCTCTACACTTTCATGTTCCCTAAAACATATAGTATTCTGTCAACTTTATACACATCTGCTCATCAACTTCTCTGAATTCAATAGGAAATATGAGTGGCAAAAGCCACGAAAATTATTATTACCACATTTCTCCTTTACCCACAAAAGTAGCACTACATTGTTATTACAATTATTGTCACATAGAAAACTAAATTTGTCAAGATCAGAATCTTCGGAGAATAATTTTACAGAATTTTGATTTGCATTCTATCTGGTAATGAAGTTTCCCGAGATGCTTTTTTATTGAGTCCTAGGATATTTGAATGCTACATAAAAGCATACATAGAGGAAGCCACAAAAGAATACCTCAGTTTTCTGCTCCTGACAACCTTGTATCAATAAGTAGCAGCAAGATCTTTACTGCACTTGATCTTTACAAAAGATATCAGGTTGTCTGAAATTACTAATCTGTAAAAATAAGGAGATAATATAATTGAAACCTAGTTTCATATTTAAATGTCTTATATTTTAATTTAAAAATATTCTACTTGGGGGGAGAGAGAGAGAGCGAGCCATGGGTGAAGGTCAGAAGACAACTTTCAGAAGTCAGTTCTTTCTTTCCACCATGTAGGCTTTTGGGAATCGCATTCAAGTCAGCCAGACTTGTGCACACGTATCTCACTCACTGAGCTATCTTGTTGGTCCTAGATGCCTTATATTTTAAAATGGTAAAATTAAGACCTTATCTTCTTGCTTTGGGACTCAGAGCAATCAGAGAATTTCTTTAAAACATGCAGGTCTTACTCTGTCATCATAACCTGGACCAAGATCCTAACATTGTCTATATCTGACACTAACTCATACACAGAAAAACAGTACAAATCAACATAGCTGATGCAATAACAAGAAGTAACCAACCTCCGCCAAAAGCCACTGTATACAGTAACTAAGTATTCTTGAGTACTGACCATTATTCATATTTCTTTTTCTCTTTTTTCATTTATTATTATTATTATTATTTATTCAACTGTGTGCATGTGCGTGTGTATGTGCACGTGCGTGTGTGTGTGTGTGTGTGTGTGTGTGTAGAACCACGGACGAACCACCATGGACGCCTCCACCTCCTTCTGCCCCGGGATTCACAGGCTCCGCCCTACCAGGACCAGAAGCGCAGGCCGCCCCCGCTTCCGCCTGGCGTCTATACGTGGGATCTGGGATCCGAACTCGGGACCTTCCGCCTACAAGGCGGAGGCTTAACCTCTGAGCCACCTCTCCAGCCCCTCCTTTTCCATTTTTATGTACATACGCATGTACATATGTATACATGTTTATTTGTGTGTGGGTGTACACGTTTGTGTTTGTGAGAGTACATGTGTGCATGTGGAGATTCAAAGTTGATAATGGAAATCATCCTCAATTGATTTTCCACATAATTCTTTTTGAGATAGGATCTGTAATCAACCCAGAACTCATCTACAGGGCTAATCTGCCTAGAGAGCGTGCTCTGAGGATTCCAAGTATCTGCCTTCCAAGGTAGGAATTATAGAGCGAACATCATACCCATTGAGCACCTTACATGGGATTGGGAGATCCAAACTCTGATCCCTTTGCTTAAGCAGCAAGTACTCTCTATCCACTAAGTCATCTCCCCAGCCCCATTCCTGGTTCTTTTGCTACATTAATTTTAGTTGTTAAGGGTTTAAGGTCTACAGTATATAAGCCACCAAAACATGTCTATAAGTAATTTCAAATTTATCAAAAAATAAAGTTCAAAACTTAGAAAAACTGAGAGGCTATTTTTATAGTTTAAAATGCTATCAAACTTAGGAAACATCTAGATAGAGTGATACACATCTGTAATCTTAGCAGGTGGAGGTAAAAGCAAGAAAATTATGATTTTATGGCTAGCCTGGGCTATATAAAGTAACCTTGTCTCAAAAACAAAACGAACAAACCCTCAAGCCAAGCTGCGCTGAACATGCCTGCAGTCATCCTAGCCCTTGAGAGCTGGAGGCAGGAGAAGAAGAAGTTCCAGCTCACCCTTGGTGACATGGTGAGTCACGGCCAGTTTATGCCAGAGAACACATTTCTCTCTCCTCATTGCCAACAAGGAAGAAAAATGAAAGAGCAAAAAGGAGAAGGCAAAGCTTCTCTCTTGGACCTTCTCTTATAGAGGCTGCCAATGAAGGTAGCACCCACATTTAGAGTGGCCCTTTGGGGCGGAAAGATGGCCCAGGGGTTAAGACTCTGTCTCGCAAGCAGAAGACCCTGAGTTTGGATCCCAGGTCCCACATAAAAAATGCCAGGTGGAAATGGTGGTGGCCTACATTTCTGGCCCTGGTGGGCAGAACCTGGGAAATTCCAGAGTAAACCAAGGAGGTAGAACAATCCAGGATGATTCCCGTAGTCATCCTTGGCCCTCCACAGGGACACATAGTGCCCTCTGAACACACACACACACACACACACACACACACACACACACACACACACACACACACACGCACGCACGCATACACACGTGCACACATAAAATAAATAAAGTATTTAATAAAATGAAGAAGAATCAAAACACCTCAGCCCCCTCCAAAAGGAACAAACTTCAATAATCTAAAGAACTATCAATTTAATTTCTGATTAAAACATTTACAATAGGAAATTAACTTCATATAATCATGACTATATTCCACAGCCTAAGCAACAGAGCTAAAAATGTAATGCTACTTAGAAATGATAATTGTTCTCAATAAGTAAGGCACAAGATCAACTCATCTGCCCTGGTTCCTACCAGCAGTCTTCAAGAACAGTTTTCAGGGGGCACATGACTGTTACATTGCACGTGTTCTGACTGTGTTTTACAAGCATGTGTAAAAAGGTGACAGTAAATTCATGGGTGTCCAAAGGGTAGAAGCCACTGATCTTTGACTCTTTGACTTTGGGAAGCAAGGTTTGATAGGATGCAGGGCAAGGGCAGGTTTGCCATGAAGTCAGCAATACTTAAACCTCGACGTGCTATGTCCTACGGATCCTTTTCAAAACCCTGCCCTAATGACATCATAACCAGAACTATACTCTTCCTCTTACAGAGCCCTACACTGCATTAACTTCAGGGCCCTGAAAATCTTGCTGTAAGCCCTTTAAGTAGAAAAAATTTTTTAATTCATTTTTTTTTGTCAGCATACAAAGTAATGGATTTCATTAGTTTTTGTATGCAAACATATCAGTATACTTTGTTTTTATTTGCTCCATACTGCCCTTCCACATACTGCTGATCGATAGTGGAAAACTTCAGATTTAAGAAAATTTTTCAGAATGTTGAACAGGAAGCAGTGAAGAGAGCTGTCGCTTTGAGGAGAGTGCTGGTCTAACAAACAACATTCATGTGCTCAAACTCATCATCCTCCTGCCTCTGGTGCCCATGTGCTGTGATCACAGGCTCATATTACTGTGCTTGACTGGAAACATTTCTTTTCCAAAGTGACTTGATTAGTGAAGGGCTACTGGCCTACACTCACTCCTCACTCCACTCTTTCAGTGTTCTAATCTAGGATGGGTTTCAAACTTTTCTAGTCCCTCATGTGTAAACCAGACATAACAATATATTACCTTGCAGAAGGTTCTTATAGACACAAGTGAAGTTGCATGTATGCTGCTCTGTAGAGCATCTAGCTTGTCGTGTTTTGCAAATGCAATCAGGTGTTGCGTAGCAACAGGGACTTGGTAAGTGATGTGTCATTAGGCTCTTTCACTACAGCGAAGAACATCACAAAATGGATCACTGGTCGATCCACTCACATGAGATGAGTAGGGTACTCAGCCACTTCTGACTAAACATCTTGATGTGGGCCCAACCTTGTTAACACCTCTTAATTGGGTTTTGTGATACACGTGGATAGGAGACTACATTCTGAACTTTTATACTTTCAATGCTGCCATACTGCATGTTTGGCTTCAAACACCTTCCAAATTTATAAGGGACTTCAAATGATCAAAATTGAAATAAAAAATTCATTTATAAAATTTCACCAAACCAGGTTAACCTTGAATTGCACAGGAACACATGCATTCCATATTCTGTAGCTGTCTTGCCCATTCTTTCCATGACATTTCTCATCTATCTACCAGTGGGTACTACACCTGTTAAAACCTAAGCTCTGTGTGGTGTGCTCTTGCTGTGGATGCTCGTTGAGATTCTCAGGTGGCCGGACTGTTTCCTTCAGGCAAAATGCTGACAATTTAGAAGATTTAGGTGTGAACTCTGAACATTTTACTGTTTTTTTTTTCTCATACTGAAGTTTAGTCACACTTTTGTAAACAAACAAGGGTATTACAAGGAAGGAAACACATGTAAGGCCCCCCAAAAAAATAGCTGTAGGAAAAGCAACTCACAAGCATGTGTCTTACAAGCATGGTCATATATTCAGGACTACATATTTCTGTTACAGCTTTGTATTCAAGAATGGGTTCATGACTCGGAAACATTTTATCAAATTGTTACAGGTTTTAAATCCTTAAGGAATTGTTTCAGGAAAAACACTAAAAAATAAGATCACCTTACTACTTTGCTGTTATAAAGATAGATTCTAGTAAAAGCCAAGGTAAAATATGAGTGGATCACTATTTTTACATAGTGCTCCAATATTTGAAATTATAGTGCTTTAAGACATACTACACCCAGTGTGACATTCCTGACAGAACTGACAACCCTGAGGGAAGCAGACTTCGAGGAGCTATCTCCAAAAATTTTAACTCGGTACAGACTGAGATCCATATCCTCTTGAAAGAAACTTATTGCAGATTGGCATATTATAATTGCAATTGTTTAATTGTCTACCACTGTGAGGGTAAGAAGTGGTGTTAAACATACAGTGTACAGCTTGCAGTGGTCAACTCTGGTCAACACACTTGAGCACATGATCCTTTCTTACCAACTTTTAACACCCATTACTGTGAACTCCAGTTTCTCTGCCATGCAGATCTCAAAAGCCTCTTCTTCATGACTAACCGAAACCTTAACACTCAGCCAAAATTCCACTGCCTTGTCACTGTACTCCGTGCTCCTAAGTTTGGTTTTCTTAGATTCCACATTAACTGAATCTGTGAGCATCTGCCTTTCTGTGCTTTGATTTGTCCTCCAAGTATATCAACATGGCAGCAAATGAGTAGGTTTCCTTCTTTCTACAAGCTAAGTGGTCTTCCACTGTATATATGTACCGAGTAGCTCTACCCAGTTAACTGTTGATGGACACAGGCTGATTCTAAAGCCTACATCCTCCATAGCATTAGAAGAGGTATGGAAACCAATGAGTAAGAAGAACAGTGGAGTCAGGACTTCGGCATGGGAAACGAGATGTGGGGGCTTATTCTTAGCCAAACCAACTCAAGCAGTGTACTCATCTGAACTAATTTCATCTCCCCAGCAAGCCTGTGAGCTGGAACTATTTTCCCACAGGCCCTACAGCAGATAGGAATGGGGCAGTACCTGTGTAGCTCTGGGTTCACACTCTAAACCTCCTCCCTGCCAGTGGCTCCACGTACTGAGCTAACGCAATGCACACAGAAAAGGGAAAGAGCCAACAGAGTTGACTCGTCCCAGACATTGGGCTCCTTGTACTCACCGCCACGTTTGCCTCCTGCTCTGTCTCCGGCACATAGGGGTAGTGGGTGTAGAACATATCGTTCCGCACCATTTTTTTCCGCATTCGACAGGGCCCCTCTGTCATCTCTAACATCCACTTGTCTAGGTGCGAGCCAATGGGGGGACCCCATAAGCCACGTTCCCGCAGTAGCTCACACTCGATCTGACACCATTCTTCCGTCACATACTTTAGCGCATTCTGCTGACGCTGGAGGGACAGAGGACAGGTAGGTTGGTTGCAAATAACTTGGAATTAATTTGCAACTGGGAAACAAACTTCATCCAAGTCATTTCATCTACCATTATAAATGTGAAAATACATTTCATTCATGGTTACAGAAATTTATGAATAGTAGGATGTGCTGTGATCTAAGAAAGTAATCATGCTAATGTCAAGCAAAGAACAGCTATGTACAGGATAGTGTTTGCTATACATTTAGGCAGGAAATGAAGGATAGTAGGTACAACTGATGTCGTCATTTGGTGATAAATATAGTTTGGCAATCAGCCCTTAAAATAGGTAGGAAGGTGTCAGCAGAAAGAGTCCTTTCACACCCAAGAATGCCAACTCACCACAGTCATTACAAATGCTCACCTCCTGATATTCCTTATATTGTGTATCCACGAGGTCACGAACAACAGCAATGTGCGTAAACATCCACTGAGAAATCTCCTAACAAATGACAGTAAAAGGCCCTTAATATTTTATAGATCTTTTTGAGAAAAAAGAAAGTGAGCAAATTAGCGCTGAAATCATTGCTGAACAGTTAGTTGAAATTCAATCAATGTGCCTACTCTAGAAAACCAAAGCAAAACTGCTAACGGGTGAACTGTGTACCACTAAGGACTGTGTGTGGTGGCCAGGGATCTGCAATCCCCTCCCAGCACCATGGTCCCGGCGTGTGCCAGCTGTGGGCACCTGTAGGGGTGGCTCCAGGTCCCTGGAGCTGCAGGGCTGTTACAGCCAATGATTTCAGCTCCCGAAGTCACCTCTTGCAGACTACCCTAGTCCGCCTGTGCTGCACATCGGCAGCTGGTTGTCACTAGACAAGTACTGAAGTCTGACACTTCCTGGTGTCCCATTTCCTTTTCTTTTCCACAGGGACGAATCCTGAGGGCATCCCCTAATACTGCACACTGAATACCTCAGTTGGCTTCATGGGAAACCCAGTGTGGCATGACATATCTTCTCTTACATCTTTTGACTCTGCTGCCACTGACTTGAAATCATGAAGGTAACATGCCAAGGAAAAACATCTTGTAAGACTTTAAAAAAAAAAAAGTGAGAGAACTAATTTCTGAACGTTGTCCTCTGACTTGCACTTGTGCACCAGGGCATGCATAAGGACATCTTCTCTCTCTCTGCTCTTTCAAATAAATTCCGTAATTATTAATAACAGTATTACTCAAAGGTGGAAAAATAATCTAAATAATTTCTCAATTTATGTATCTCATTTAGGTCCAGCTATGAAAAACATAAAAATACACAGTACTCAT
Source organism: Typhlomys cinereus (assembly GCA_023101885.1). NCBI lineage: Eukaryota > Metazoa > Chordata > Mammalia > Rodentia > Platacanthomyidae > Typhlomys > Typhlomys cinereus. The sequence goes on from JALPQD010000288.1 coordinate 610,202, forward strand.
AACTGCATTTTATCATAATAAAGGCATTCCTGTAATCTATTACCTTACCTCTGTTTTTTCCAGAGAAACATGCAGTAAGGTTCCACATTACTATTATTGTTTAAAATACTATGATTGACCCTGAAATACGGACTCCCACTGGTGCTGGCAATAGGACTAACAGCGTACCTGGGTGGAAAGGCTGTGTTTATTCAGACCGCTTTCCTTTCGATTCCTTCTTGATCCTGTTAACTTGGAGAGCCCAAAGCCACTGCTGACACGGGACAGTTTTGACTGTGTTGTGGGCACCAGGGCTTCTCCTCGACTTACGCATTTCTTCTCATGGGCTATGAGATCAGAACAAGATTACTTTACAGTTTTGCCATGGAATCATTGGTGTTACTATTTTCACATTATTATAAATCACAATCTGTACTGTAGCCCCTTCCCCATTACGGACAATTTGATTTCTATACTTGCAGCTACCCCTCAACCACAGTCTGAAAATATTACTATAATGTCACAGGGAATTAAAGATATTTTGAGAAATAGATCACACTCACATAATTTTTATCATAGTACATTTTTATAATTGCTCTTTTATTATTATCCTTAATCTTTTATTATGTCTTAATTTGTAAATTAAAATCTAGATTTGTAGGTATAAGAAAAAATTGCAGCATTTATAGGGTCTGTTACTACTCACACTTTCAGCCCCTCACTATGGGTGGATCTTGGAAATGAACCAGTAGATAAGGTGGACTGCTACATCTACTGGAAGTAGCACCAATGACAGACATGGACGTTTTTTCAGATGTCACAGACTATTTGTTGGTGATCTTATTTAAGGAGAGCTGCTTGTGAACTAATGAGTGAGTTGAATTTATATTTGATTGCAATGCCATGACTCATCAATAATATGCAAATTTATCCTTATAAAAATGAGTTTCTATGTTAATAATTCATAATGCTTTCTCTCAAATATTTGATGCTGGGTATATTTTGGAGCTCAGAATGTTTAGGATTTTTTAAAACTTTTTATTCATTCATTCATTCATTCATTCATTCATTCATTCATTCATTCAGTGTGCATATGTCCCTGTGAAGGGCCAAAGGTGACTTCAGAAATCATCCTGGATGGCTTCTATCTCCTTTTTGCTTCACTCTGGGATTTCCCAGATTCTACCCATCAGGGCTGGAAGTGCAAGTCATCCCATTTCCACTTGGTATTTTTATGTGGGACCTGAGAAAGAATTCATGACCTTCTGCTTGCAAGGGAGAATCTTAATCTCTGAACCATCTCTCTAGCTATGTTTTGGATTTTTAAAAGGATTATATACTAAACTCATTATATTCTATACTAGCCAAGATCTAGAATAATAAACCAAAATTTACCATATTAATGTTCTATAGCAAACTGTATGAATGTTTGTACAAACCAAGGTAAAAATGTGTACCAAGTTGAGTTTTAGTAGGAAATTAATGAGAAGATCATGGGTCTTAAGGGCGTTTGAAATACCAAACAAAAGAATGAAAGATTGTGATTCCTAGCTGAGACTTCAGCATCCCGAAACTGAGCAAAATGTACTTTGCAAACTCATACATGTGCAATGCACAACAAGCCTCTGATGAAATCTGGTCAAGAGTGAGACTTAGGATGCCCATTCTGGATGGTTCTGCTGGGATTCCACTTCAGTTGCGCCTGGATCAACTTTCAGGAATGTTTTCATTACATATCTGAAGTGTGCCTGTAGACAGCGGCCTCACCATTTCTAGAGGCATTCTTACCCAAATGATTCTGCCAGCATTTCAGACCGGCTTCCTCGATGAGTGGTCTTGCAATAGCAATGTCCACGTGGCCCCTGTCGTTCACAGGCAGAGTGACTTTGAAAAGCTCCTCCAAGACTTGCTTCTTGCTGTGTATCAGCTCAGTCCAAACCCTATTGACCGCTTTTATAAGAAGCTGTCGCCCTAGAAAATCAAAAGCAACAGATGATCAGAATACATTCTAAAGGTAGCTCTTATTTTTCATTTTACACTGAGGATTTTGAACAATAGCATTTTGGCTTGATTAAATTTTGCTTATTTAGAAACATTTTAAATATCATTGGAAATATCTAGCAACTTCTAAATAAGAATTATCACTCCATTTAAAACAGCCAAGCATCCCCGACTGAATTCAGGCCTCATCTATGCTAGCCAAGTGTTTGTCTAATGGACTATATCTTTAGTTCATTAAAAGTAATTTTACTTTTTATATTTTAGGCTATTATATAATGTAATGGGCTTCATGAGGGCATTTCATACTTTATGCCATCATGCCTTGTTCTTACCCACTGCTGATCCCTTCCCTTGCTCATGGCCTTTCTTTTCCCTCTGCTTTCATGTATTCCATGATCCTTGTGTAATCTGCCACCACTGTTCGACTTCTCCCTCCTCTGTCCCTTTCTGTTTTCATAACTATACCCCTACCCCAGACTTTACATGTTAGGGAAAGTTTCACCTAACATAATGGTCTATAGTTCTACCTTTTCTTTTTCTGCAAATGGTAAGATTTCATTTTTTTAATGGCTTAAAAAATTTCATTGTGTTTATGTACATTTTCATTCTTTCTTTCTTTTTTTCTCACATATGCATGTGTATGTATATACAAGAAGGGACTTGCGTGTGTCAATGGAAAGCCAAGGCTGATATCAGGAATCACCCTGGATTGCTCTGTCTTCTTGCTACTTTGCTCTGGGATTTTCTAGGCTCTGCCTTCCAGGGCCAAAATTGTGGGTCACCATTATTAATACCTGGCATTTTTATATGGGATCTGGAGATCTGAACTCAGGTCCTTTTGGTTGTGAGGCAAAGGCTTTAACCACTGAGCCACCAGCCTTACCCCAGCCCATCGTTTTCTTTCTTAGACATTTTTTTTTATTATCCATGCATTTGTAGACATTTAGGGTGGTTCCATTTCCTAGATACTGTGAATAGTGCAGCAATAAACACAGATGAACAATTATCTCTATGGTAGCTTGACTTAGAATCTTCCAGGTATATATCTAGTAGTGGTACAGTCGGGTCATTCAATAGCTTTATTTTGAGTTTTTTGGGGAACCTCTAACTTGATGGCGACTGCACCAGTTTGCACACACACCAGCTCCTCTTTCTCCACATCCCTTACTACTTCCTCCTGTTTGTTTTCTTGATACCCATTCTAATTGGGCAAGATTTAAAAGTAATTCTTGGATCTGAATATTTAAGTCCATCTCAAAACCAAGTTAGTGTTCTTAAATATTTTATCGAGGGGGGGCATATATTTTTAAAAAGATTTGTACTATTCAATTCAGTCTTCCTTTGGAGGTCTTGTTGTTTGGTCTGACTCCTCTGGGTTCGTTCATTTTTAGCAAAGAATCAGAGTCATCAGGAGGGACTGTCACTGCCAATCACCAGTCCCAGACAATTTTATTTAAGACACTGGCATGAAATGAGAGAATCTGCTGTCTCACGAAGTTCCCAAGTGATACTGATATGCTAGTCTGTGAACGTCGCTTTGGGAAGCAATGTTCCAGACTTCCAGTTCATGGTGGGGGTGAGAACAATACAATCTCATGTGAGCCTCAGTTTGGAGATTAAGAAATTTTCATAGAAAAAAGAATTAATCAGTGCTAAAAGGAATGAAGCCAAGAATGAGCTTGGGTCTTCCCAAGGATAAGACTATACATTAAAGCACCACATGGTATCAAACTACCATAGTGATTTCAGCTTTGGTTCTGAATAAAAGGAAATAAATCAATATAGAGGAAGAGAGCAATACATAATGTTTCACAGAATCAGAGAGGAAACTGGATTTAAAAAAGAAAGAACAAAACTCGGGAGCCTGAGCAGAAGGATAACTAAGTTCAAGGCCAGCTTGAGCTACCCCATGAGTCAAGGTTAGCCTAGGCTGCATCGTGAGACCCTGTGTCAAACAGAAGAAAAATAAATAAATGAGCAAAGAGATATAATGGTAGTATAATCTGTTTCAAGAAACGCTTGCCTCTAACAGGGAAATGCCTGGTACTATCATTAGGCACTTTTCTTCTAGACAACTGCCAAGTTAACCTCTGTGGCATAAATGTCATCAGGTCTCAGTGTTGCTAAGAAACTGTGAACACCATCAGGTATACCTCATATGTTTACTCATCTTGGCATAACTTGGATGGTGTCATAGTTAAGCACAGGTGTCAACTTGACTCTTGAGGGTTTGCGCTCTGGGCACAGTTGTAGAGAGTTGATGGTTGAGTTAAGCCCAGAGCAAACCTGAAGGAGATTGTCTGGCTGCTGGGGAAGACCCAGCCCATGGTGGGTGGGATTAGGCCCTGGATAAATCACAGAGAGCTGGTTGAGAGAGTTGGCATCCTTCTGTTCACTTGGCCAGACATGCTGGTCTGGCAAGTAAGGATTGTCCATCTCTCAGCCGTTATGGTGGCCAGTTCCCTCGGCCCTGGTGTTGGTGTGTGCTCTCCTGTCAAGCTGGACTATGAACTGTAACTGGACTGTCATAAGAAAGTAAACTCCTTGTTCCCTTAAGCTGTGTTCTGGTCATTTATCAGCAACCATGCCGGCGGACTGCAACAGAATTTGGTACCCAGGAAGTGGGGTGTTGCTGATAAATCTGACTATGTGGATTTTGTGGCTTTTGAACGGTTCTGCTGGACAAAGTTGGAAATTCTTGAAAATTTTCACTTTGTGGATTTACAAAATACCGTTCTTCAGCGTTTAGTGGGCCAATTGCTGAGATACATTGTTTGGGCCCAATTTGTGATGAGGGAAACAAGGACTTTGGTAAAACTGAATATAAGGACGATGGACTGGTTTGCTTGACAGAGGAGAGCTGTGTTGGCAACCTTGGAGGTTTGGATGTACAAAGGGCAGGCAGCAGAATATCTGCTGCTGTTGGACAAATGAGTATCAGTGAAGGAAAACCTAGTGACTTGCACTGGGACAGTGGAGAACGTGGAAACCATCGTATGGCAAGTTCGTGGTTTGGAAGCTCAGATTCCTTCAGGGGGCGAAAGCCCAGGTTCAAGCTGTTTCTTGCCCTTTGCAAGTTTGGTTGCCTAGAAGAGAGGCTTTTCCAGTATCAGCGCGTTGAAGTTGGTGCAGCTGTGGCTCCAGTGGACTAAGCTGCGTTTCAACCTCACTTCGGAATCAGGCAGCATCCCTCAGGTGATACTGGTTTTTGTGTACTATTGAAGGGTTCATGGAGAGCAGCAAAAGCTTGGCACCAAGTGGCAGGCGTAGAGTTCCTGCAAGAGATGGTGAAGCTTAAAGCTGCAGAGAAGAACCCAGAGTTGTGTTTGAGATGCCAGAACTGTGGGACTGCTGCTGAGGACAACTGTGAGTAGATTCAGCCTGGTTCAGAGAACTCTGCTCTTACAACTTCGAGCTGCAAACAGGGACTGGGAATGCCTCGAATCTTTGAGCCGCCTTGACTACGTGATGAGCAACAGAAGATGGACATTGAAGTAAAGGATGTGGTATTTGATTTTCTGGACTTTGATCTTTTTAATGTTTTCTTATTGTTTAAAATCTTTCTGTTTTAACTAAGTTTTAATGAGAAAACATTTTAAATTTGTCCATGGAATGTATTTATATTTTAACATCTGTGGGGACAAGGAAAGGTTACAGTTTAAAAAGTGTATTGTTTTTGTGTCAAGTTGACAAGGGGTGGAGTGTAATAGTTAAGCACAGGTGTCAACTTGACTCTTGAGGGTTTGCGCTCTGGGCACAGTTGTAGAGAGCTGATGGTTGAGTTAAGCCCAGAGCAAACCTGAAGGAGATTGTCTGGCTGCTGGGGAAGACCCAGCCCATGGTGGGTGGGATTAGGCCCTGGATAAATCACAGAGAGCTGGTTGAGAGAGTTGGCATCCTTCTGTTCACTTGGCCAGACATGCTGGTCTGGCAAGTAAGGATTGTCCATCTCTCAGTTCCCTCGGCCCTGGTGTTGGTGTGTGCTCTCCTGTCAAGCTGGACTATGAACTGTAACTGGACTGTCGTAAGAAAGTAAACTCCTTGTTCCCTTAAGCTGTGTTCTGGTCATTTATCAGCAACCATGCCGGCGGACTGCAACAGATGGACTGTGGGCAGGTTGGTGTATACACAGGTTGCCCTCGTGGGAGAATGGCTGTTCAGGTTAGCAGTTTCTGAAGTCAGTATTATGTTTTGTTATGCTGAGACACTGCAAATCAACAACAAATACCTGAACCAGGGAGGAGGGACACTTACCTTCACTTATATCTTGGCTGTAGCCACCATCTGGCTCAATGTCTGAGGGAATCATAATGTGCCATGTGGTCATGCGTGCTTCGGCTTCCAGTCCAAATCCATCTACATTGCTGCAACATTCCAATCAGATTAAATTATTTGAAGGAGCAATTACAGCTGAAAACTATAATGGCTACGCATTGCTTTGCAGACATATGTAAGCCCTGGCCCAGGACAACTTTCCATTACTGACTGGCAGACAGACACTCAGCAGTTGCAAATACAGGCCTGGGATCCCAGTCAACCATGACTAAATGTAACTAAAGCATCTCTAGGATTGAGATTATTGTATTAATATTTAGGATGTCTAAATTAGTGCTAACATTCATACTCTAAAAATTATAAAAGAAGGTCTTTTAACTAAGATCACTCCTGAAATGCTAAAGTCCTCTTCTGTCTTGTGTCTCCCTTCTTTCCATCAGGAGCCGGGAAGTACTGGAAGCTTCTCTTTTTCTCAGCAGCCTTCCCATTCTCTGTCCTCCCTGGCCAGGTCTCAAGGTGCAACACAGCAGGTGCTTCTGCTATTTATGGGCCTATTAGGTGTTGCAAACCGCCATGCTGCTTCTAGAACACTTAGCAGAGCTGGCTGTCTTCCTCAGTTCTTGGTTTCTCTTCAAAAAGGCTGCCTCAGGGTCTCTCTTATATTTGCAGCCTCTAGTCCAAGGTCCACAGTAGACATTAAAGATGTCTCTGCTAAAACAGTTGAGAGAAAAATACTCCTCTTACCCATTTAACATATGGCTAACTCCTTGTTGAATTTTCACTTTTCCTTCTCTTAGCCTCTCAAAGTATGCATTTTCTTTGCTTTCAAAGCAAATTTGCTTTTAATTTACATGAGTGACATGTAGCAATTATGAAAAAATTTAAAGATACAAAAAAGCAGAGGGAAAAACATCTCTTGTTTCATTGTCAAAATGCACTTGCCCTCTACCTTTTAAATAAAGTACTAAAGAAAACAGATTAAAGGAAAAAATATTATCAAGAACGTAAAACAAGGAGCTCTGATGGATACTGTCAAAGACAACGTAGCAAACTGAACCTAAGAGATTCACCTTCCAACATGCAGATTAATCAAACAGTGCGCAAGACAGCTGATGAATTCTTGGTCGTGGTTCCCGGGGCCCAAGATCAGGTTCCTGTTTACAGTAAGGACCCTCAGTGAATCAAGAAGCGCAACTTGCTGTGGAACGGTTTTGTGTGCCCGGGAGAACTGGTACAAGATGGTCCTGTTGAGGCAGTGGTAAACTGCATCCAGCGATAACCCCTGGGATCTTCTCTTTGACTAAAGACACGAAGGTATGATTTCAGTAATACAGACAAGTGACTATCATTCATTCACAAATGAACTTCAATTAGCTGTTACATACCAGATGTCATGCTAAAGTCCTAGGGGTGCTCGTTAAAAAGCACTAAGCTCTTGTTATTGTGGATTCAGAACCCACGGGACACGTAAATATAATTTAAGAATGAAGCCAGTGCTACACAGATACACAGAGCTCCCAATGAGGAGAGTTACTCGCGCCTGTAGGGCGGAGTGACCTTTCAAAGAACACGCCAAATGTTACCTGGATGAAGCTTTGACCAAACTTGTCTTGTTAGGATGATTGATATCCATGCAAATACATTGAAGAAATTACCTGAGCTTCTAGTGAAAAATGTTCTCCCTCACTTGATTTTTTTCTCTTTGACTTAATTACAGATGTGGTCTGTAGAGGCTGATTTATAGGTGACAGGGGAGCACCTGTGCCCCTGAGCCATATGCCAACAACAGAGCAGCAAGATTTCCCACCCTTCTACACCATGCCAAATCATACTCAATGCCCTCAGTCAAACTTAAACAAGGTGAAAAATGACATCCTCAAAGGAATAGGGATGGCAACAGATTCTGTAAAGGTTCAACTGACAAGAAGATGCCCCCTTGATATGAATTCCTCATGCTCTGCAAACCTTTTCACATGGACATATTATACCATCCATATTGATCTGTGTTAACTGAAGCTATTCTAAAGCATCTGTCTCAGAAGAGCAGGAAAGTCAACAAGACCAACCACAGATAACTGAAAAGGGCGTATATTGGAATGAGGTAAGGAAGAAGGAGTTAAAAGGATATATTCTGTATTTACTCTTTAATAAACTTAACTTATATGTAATGCTAATATTCATTATCTTATTATTTATACTTTTTGCAACAACTTTGACACTGAAAGGAAAACATGTACTCTACAACTAATAGTGACAATGGATTACCTGTGCAATTAGTTGAATTATAAAATCTATAAGAAGCTTAGATTCTTTGTTGAACATGCCTTGCCAAAGCTTGTCCACCACACGTTGTGTGAAATAAAACACATTGTTCACCAATACCTGGTAGCTTCCTCCACTGGTAATAGGCAGAGACGCATCTTCCCCTAAATTCCGGTAGGAAAAAAAGTCTAAGAAAATTGATAGCTACCAGCACAATACCTTAAAGAAACCAGACACAGGAGATATGGATACCCCTAAAAGAAATAGGACCACACATATATAATACACATACCAGGAATTGGTGGAAATACTGGGAGAAATATTTGCAGTAAGGAGGAAGGGTTTGGGGCTGAAGCTCCTAAGAAGTAGCTACAGCTAGAGGCAATCTGCGAGAAGAAGCCAGTTCTTTGGCTAAGACTGTCAGTGGCACAGTATTTCCATTCAAGAGAAAAATGAAGTCAACTTAATAGCTAAAATTGAAAAAGTTAAAATTGAAAGGTGTTAAGAATAATAAAGAGTTCAAAAAAAGTCCCAAACTCTATTTTGGGACACACTTTTCATAGCAATGAAATAATATAGCAGAAGATGCTTCAGAAAAACTGTGGAACTGAGCAGACTGGTGGGGGGGGGCTGGTGGCCCCTCAATGATGTTGTTAGCTTTGGCTCTCTCTCTCCCATGTGCGGCTTGCTCTGCCTGCAGACCATCTTCCTGGCCTCCTCCTGACTGACCCATGGCCAGCACAGTATCGCGTGGGCTCTGCGGCAGGTGATCACGATTCCCATCTAGCTCTCCACTGCCCAACCACACAGACTCCGCTTTGTGTCTTTATGTGCAATCAATGATCTCAACTGACAAGAACAGGCGCAAAAGTCTGATTTGCCATTCAGGTACATGCAAAGACAATTTGGAAATTTCCTGGGAAATTTTCTTTGGAAAAAAAAAAAAGTAGCAATGTCCCAGTGCAAAGGTTTTACAATCCATGTGATTGCCAGGAATTGAGTAGCATATTAAATAAACCTTTACATTCAATCCGTAATTTTTTTTTTCTTTTTGAGACAGGAGCTCACTATGTAGCCCAGGCTTGCCTCCTGCCTCAGCCTCTCAAAGGCTGTAGAGATGAAAGGCAAGAGTCACCACTCTTGACTTTAAACGAACTCTTCTTTCTCCAGAAATTCTAATTTATATACAAATAGCATGTCTACTGTAAATGCAATGAGTATTGTATTTCATTGTAATGAAATACTAATGTACAAAAACACATTTTGGCTTTTTGACTTGAAACACATCCTAAAGAATAACATTCATGTAACATTACTTAATGGACATGCATGATACACATGTATGTGGTGCCTAGGAACAAGAATGTTTGTAGCACTTTTATTTAGTGTTGTCTCTAACTGGAAACTTCCACAAGTCTAACAACAATAAAATGAATAAACATATATTCATTACATAAAATACTATATGAAAAAGAAACAAGTTGACTTCCATTACATGTAAAACATGGACATATCTCATAAAAACAATACTGACTATACAAAGCTAGACTGATAAACTTGGAGGTTAGAGACAGGAAAGTAATGATATAGGTTTTTCTAGAAAATAAAAATAAAACACAGAATTACCCAATAACACATCAGCTGCAAGCAAATGGTCCATTACACTATCCAATATGTATGTCTGAAATTCTTTTTGCTGAGTTCTTGTAGATCTTTCAGGGGAAGCCTGTATCAAGAAACAGAAAAATTAGAAAGAGACCTAACTATACAAAGATAGGGATTCTACCACATTTACATTATGAAATACGTCAAAAAACATGAAAGAATAGATTTATCAAGTTTAAACCAGATAAAATTTTGGAGCTTAAAAAACTGGGACTACAAAACACAAGAGAAGTGCTCTATCATTCAATAGCACCTATTGTTATTAGGAAAAAACGTTTCTTGTTCCAGAAGATTTCAGGGTGGCCGAGTCGTCAGTAGGCTTGAGTCTTCTGATTCTGTCTACAGAAACTTTTGCATAAGGACTATGACCCCAAATTGACTTGTTATTGGCCTGACTTGCATAGTTCAACTGGTCTTTCTGAGATTCAAAGCAGCTTAACTTTTAAAGGATTTAAGAGTTTCTGAAGGCATACATTACTATCTCTTTTACTGGGCACTCTTATTTGCCAGGCACAGGAATTCGTTACATATTTTTTAATCAGAGAACTGCCACTTCGTGAACAGATACTAATACCCCCATTTTAGAGACAAGGCAATTGAGACCAGTGGATTAAGTCGTGAGTAAGATTTAAAGCCCTGTTCCTTTGATTTGAAAGCGCAGGGCCTCACCAGCTGCATCACGATACCCCACCATATTGAAACAGACTAGGGTTAATGAGCATCCAATGGGGCAGCCTCTCCATCCCTCTGAGAGAAAGGTGAGGGCCCACCACGGGCCAGCGGTCGTCAGACAACCTGAACACTAGTACAGTGAGCACTGATTAGAACGACAGAGCCAGGCAACACATGAGACTTCAAAACCACCTCCTTTGCAAGGCCTCAGAAAGCAAGAGAACCTTTGCATTCTGCATGTGAGCCAGCCAGCCAGCCGTCAGTAATAGCTATCCCTGAGAAAGAGCGCTGCTCCCACTGGGAGGAAGGCCGTTGGTGTCCCGCAGCTGCAATGGGCTGGAAGCCTTGAAAGGAGAACCCCCCCTCTCCGACTCCTCCTCGCTGAGTGACTCAGGGTGCTCTCATCGCCCACTGTGCTGCAGATCTGCTTTCCCGCGGCAGATCTTGTAGGTGCTACGTGGAGGAACACACAGCTCCCAGACTGCAGCACACTGCCTTCAGTGTCTTCGAAGCACTCATTCAAGCTCAGATTTCTGTTAGCTGGCTGTCTAGCTACCCACAAATACCTCTGTACCTGTTCTCATGCATGTTTTCCACAACAGTGTTCAACTACAGTGAATCCAGTTAGTTCTTTCTAAGCAGTGAGGATGCAGCTGGGAAAGTCACTAGACATGCTTAACCCAGGCCATTTCAGAACACCTCAAGTGCCTGGCGCTATGCTGGGAATATTACTGCACTATCTTGTTATAATATCAACAGTCAAAGACAGGTTCCTACTTCTATCATTTTGCATATGAGTAAATTGTAATGTAACAGGAGGCTGAATTTGACCAAAGTCACAGAGCTACAAACAGCACATATTAGTTCCTCAAAATGCTTTTTACTAGGTGAGATAGATATATTTAACTCTTGCAATAACCATGTAGAGGACAAAGTCAATGGTCCTCCTTCAAAGAAGGAATATAGCTCTAGGAAGATTAAAATGTTTAATTAAACAAAAGGGCCAGGCTCAAATTCAGGAATTCCTTACTGAAAAAAATCCTATACCTACCTTTTCTTATAAAAGCACATAGTCCCTGTACAGTGGGTCTCAGTGTCACACCTAAACCGTTCTGTATGATTGAGAATCTCTGACATCATAATTATATTAAGAATCACGGTGTGCATGTGTGTGTGCACACAAGCATGTGTGCATATGAAGGTTAGAGATTGATATTGGATAACTTCCTTGATCACTCGCCACTTTAGCAATTGAAGCAGGTCTCTCATTTGAACCTAAGGCTCATTCATTCAGCTGGGCTAGTGCGTCAGTTTGCTCTAGGTATTCTATCCCATCCAACTGCTGGGATTACAAGAGGGCTGTCATGCCTATCTAGCACTCATGCGGGTATTAGGAATGAACCCAGGTCCTCACAGTTGTGCCCCACTGAGCCATCTCCCCAGATTGTGAACCATGTATTTATTATAAGGAAGGTATGGAGTGCAATAAAATTTTATTAGCTTTTTGAAAACACATTTTGTAAGTGTGTAAAGTTCTTTAAAGAAGTCAATTTTAAAAACAACTTTCTACCTGACTGATTAGATAACATAACAAATTAGTGTTTAGTCCTTGTCAGGGATGCAATTAATGGTTAAAAGATTTAAAAATGCTTATAGCATACACTAAAACATTTTACTATCTGTTGTAGAAGATTAAAAGACACATGAAAATTGGCCTCTAGTTTAGAGGAGTTTGAAATCTATCTGAGGGCTTTAATCCTGACACTCCTACTTATTTCTGTACTATAATCCTAACACCCAGGCTCCCTAGACCAAATGTACCCTTAGTAATGAGGCCCTTTCTCAAAGTTAATACATATAACATAAAACTCTTCCTACTAACACAGAACAGAAAAATAAACTGTGACTATCCATAAGCTATTCCTGAGCAATTAATTAGCTTCTAAGGTATAAGCTGGAAAATGCTATCACTGTATAAGGAAACTCATTCCATTCCTTTCATAATTGTGTGTTTTATTTTATTCTGCCTAATTATTCTTTCTTTTGTGTATTTCTGTACATCCTGTAGTGTCATTTTTGTTTTTATGGGATGCATCAAATTTCTATCCAAGATACTGATCATCTTTCTTCTTAGAGCTGTGTGTTGTCTGTGGTACTGAGGTGAAACCAGGACCTTATGAATGCTAGGCAAGCACTATACCACTGAGCTACTTTTTTAAGGTTTCTAAAGGGGTCAAACTATTTGCCAAGTTCTCCTTTCTAATGCTTTTATCATGTGGGTTACTGGTGAAACTAATTCTTCTCCAGTCAGTCTTAACTCTTTGGCCATAATTAAATGCAGAGCTGGTTCCTAAATTATGTAAGTAGCTTAATTGATCAAATTGAGATTTTTCACATGAATAAGCTGAACACCTGTGGTTTTTGAGGTTGCATTAAAATATTAAGGTCATTACTGCATTGACCACTAGAGGGAGCAGAGAAGTCTGTTTTGGTTGGCAGGCTGCTGGGAGTATATGTACACTGTCCTCAGAAAAGCAAGCTCCAAAAGACTGAATCCTCCACATGTGCCTATGCATGGACCAGCTGAGTCTATTAGATGAACGCACCAGAAGATCACGACCACACAGGGACAAAGCAATTATTCTTCTAATTCTGTTCCTGCAATCCTTTATTTTTTTCCTTTTTATTTTCCTGAGTAGGTGTGCGTGTGTGTGTGTGTGTGTGTGTGTGTGTGTGAGAGAGAGAGAGAGAGAGAGAGAGAGAGAGAGAGAGAGAGAGAGAGTGTGTGTGTGTGTGTGTGTGTGTGAAGAGGGAACTATGTGTGCCTATGGAGGCCCATGACTTCAAGAATCATCCTGGATTGCTCTACCTCCTTATTGCTTTCGTATGGGGTTTCCCAGGTTACACCTTTTAAGGTCAGAATTACTGGCTGCTGCCATTCCTCCCAGTTAATTTTACGTGGGATCTGAGGATCTGAATTCAGGTTCTTTTGCTTGGTAGGCAAAGGCTTAACTCCTGAGCTCTCTCTCCAACCCCTCTTCAGGGACTCTAATAGACAAGCATCTATTCTTAGTTTTGGTCTTTTAAGATTGTCGTTTAGCTTGGTGACAGTCAGAGCAGCAGTCTAGCACATTCTAGACCAGCACCTTACTGATGAGGTACAACCCCAGCTCTAGACGAACAGTTTAAATTAGTTTTCAGAGATGGTAACCATCAGAGACATCAGTGAACCCACTTAAGGGGCAGAGTTGCTCTCATTGTCTCATGTATCACCAATTTCTATCATTTCAATGAGAGTGTGTTGAGCATCAATGTATCAATATACCATGGTGGCAATGAGGGTGTGAACAGCGTGGAAGCAGAGTTGGTAGGTGAAGAAGAAAATGCCAGTGAGTGTTGTGAGTATCTAGGAGGCAGACACACATTCCTGCCTGTGGGCCAGATTTAGCTTGAACCCATTTCTGGAGATAACCATACTTGATGTTCTATATATTATATTTGGTTTCTTTCATAGTAAATGATGCAGTTGAAGCATTCTGATGCAAACTATACCACTTGCAAAACCTAAAGTAATTATTAGTTGGGTTTTTATTGGAAAAGCTTGCCAACTTGACAGGTTAAAGGTGACTTACAGCTATGCTTGGGGAATGGAAAGAACTGGAACAACTGACAAGGTCTGATGCACATGTGAGATTAAAAGTTTTTCAATCTGTATGTTCTGCCCATACTTAATCCAGAATATTTAAAAAGCTGAAAGAAATTTGGCACAGAACTTAACTGGCTCTTAATGCTTTAACTATAAAAGAGAAGAAGTTAAGTTACATAGGCATTTCTTTGTCTTTACCTCCAACAATAGGTCTATCAGTGGAGTTTGCTTGCTGGCGGGAGTAAGACAGAGGTTGTCTATGATTAACACCCGCATGAAGTCAAAAACAAACTTTTTAGCTGGGTGATTGGTCAGGTACGTCTTGGTGCCCACGTTGCAGTACTCTGACTGGCTCCTGTTCATCCCTGTGTCTGCGGCAAAGGCTTTAAACTCTTCTGCTGGAGATCCAACTTCATCATCGAGGTCAGTCACCTAATGAAATCAAGCAGAATCGTGTTAGATTCTAAGTGACATCTTTATTTCTGTGATTCCTAAAGATAAAACCAGAAGCAGTAGCACTATTTTCCATTAGTCTTTAGTCCCCTTAAGTTAGTCAGTACAAGACTTCATCTGAATTTATTTGACCTTTGAGGATATGGTTACTCTACTCAACATCGTTACTGACCACTAATATACTTGCTTTATGTGGGATTGTAAGTTTACTATGGACAAATGCACTTCAAACATACGAAGTGACAATATGAGGATGACTACATTCACGTATTTGAAGTCTACCTACTGAAAGGGCAAATGTCACGGAATTTCAGATAAAAGTCTGCCATAATGGTGATATGTAAGGGGTGACCATTCTTTGCAGGTGAGCAAAATCCAATCAAAATGACAGCAAAACTATGGCCAATTTTAAGTCAAATGACAGAAAAAAAAGAGTAGTAGACAGATTATAAAATGCTGGTAAGGAAAAGCTATTTAAATATTATAGTAGGTCATATATACATATGTACATATATACATATATATTTATATCAAAAATAAGGATTACATACTGTAAGCAAGCCAAATCAGAGTGTTAGTCATACATTACATGTTGTTGCTGTCTTTCTCTTAGAAATCTCACAATTTTAGAATGACAACCTCACTTTTACATGAAAAGAGAAGTTGATATGAAGAAAGCAGTTTACCTTAGACTGACCCTATAGTGCATGACAGGAACTAGAGCAGACATAACAGGGATCGGGACTAATTTGTTTGGGCCTGTCTACAAGGGTGTATCATCAATACTATGTATCATCTTAGCTCCACAACTTTATGTTAAAGTTGAGCAGAAGAAAGAACCACATTCATTTGCTCATTTATAAAGGTAATCAATTCATTTGTAGAAATATATATTTAATTTTTTATTCAATTGTGCATGTATATGTATGTGTGTGTATGTATATGTGTGTGTCTGTGTAGAACCACGGGCGAATTTGGGAACCACCATGGACTGCTTCCACCTCCTCCTTGTTTACTGTGCCCCGAGATTCACAGGCTCCGCCCTACCAGGACCAGAAACACAGGCCTCCCCCGCTTCTGCCCGGCGTCTATACATGGGGTCTAGGATCCGAACTCAGGACCTTCCGCCTGCAAGGCAGAGGCTTAACCCCTGAGCCACCTCTCCAGTCCTGAAATACATATTTCTTGAAATAAAAAAGAAATAAATTTGGCTGAACTTCTGCTACCTATAAGAAGTATAGTGTAATGGAACATGAAATAAGAAATGGAGCCACAATGACTTGGACAGGGAAGTTACTAGCAGGAGACGAGGAGTGTGTGGTGAGCGAATGCAGGAAGCAGACTGTGCTGCAGCTGTGGGGAAAAGCAGAAGGTACGTGTGGGAGCTAGAGACAGCAGACGATGATGTAAGAGGTGCTATATAAAGCAATGACACTAATGTGGTCAGAAACTTAAAAGATAAGCCACAAAAAAAAAGTGTGTTACCACTGGAACCAAAGATGCCACGCAACCATTTCTGTTCCTTTCTTACCATCTCTGAGTAAGGGCGAATGTTGAAGGGAAGACAGTTGCTGCTAATGCACACAGGAAATCAGGGCTCATCCACATGGAGGCGAGGTCGGGAACATTGTGGTATAAATATCTAAAGAACTGCATCAGGGTCACCGGGTACTCTCTGAGCCACGAACCCTCTTCTTCTGACTGCCATGGCTGGCAAGAGAAGAAACAATGTGTTAGAAAAATGGACACTTTGAAAAAGTACTTTAATAAAAATGTTCTATTAGCTGGGTTTGGTGGCACATGGCTGTAATCCCAGCACTTGGGATGGGGAGGCAGAAGGATCGGAAGTTCAAGGTTACTCTTGGCTAGACAGCAAGATTGAGTCCAGTCTGGATTACTGGAAACTGTCTCCACTCCTCTCTGCTCCAAATCCATTATTTATTACTCTTCTTACACTGAAGATATCAAGGGTCCAACACTTTATAAACAACACATGAACAGAGACATGTATGCACACATGTGGTCCAAGAATAGACAGAATAAAAACCGTATTCCTGGAAACTAGCAGGACGTTTGTCTGTTCATTAGAGTGCGCACAGCTCAGCTAGTGACAGTGAGTGGGTTTAGTTATTCATCATTACCAGCATGTCTGTGGCTGAGCTTTAGGGGCTGCTGACCTTCAACGCTGCCAACGCTACACCGTGTCAGAGAATTGAGCAGAAGACCAAAAAAAGCAGAAGTCATTTATCTTTCTGATCTTTACATTATTATTATGCATATAAGAATGGCAAGATTTGAAACAACAAACATGGCAGCAATATACATGATGTGTATATATAAATATACAATATAAATAATGGATATCTTCTGATATATTTCAACGTAGGCTTTTTTAACTTAAGAATTTCATATTTGTTTATGAATAGATATCCATGTAAGAATTCTGAAGGATTTTAAACTAATAGGAATGCTTTATTCTTAAGTGGGAAAACAAGAGTTTGGAGTAAAATTAGAATTAACCATACACATATGATTCAAAGAGGCTAGATTAATAGTTCCTCTTAAAGCACAATTCTAAACTGTGCAATCAAACTAGGTCATTTGTCATTTACTCTTCCAGCTCTTCATCTAATTTCAAAATGGTCAGAATTTTAAAAAGCAAAAAATAAAACTCCTATTAACATTATTGGTCTATAAACAAGAATAATCTTAGATGTTCAATGTGTCACTTTTATGAACATACACTAAATCATGATTATATACAAGCATTCTAATCTGTACCTTATACTTTTTAAAAAAAACTTATTTATTTGCGCGCACGCGTGTGCGTGTGTGCGTGTGTGTGTGTATCAGAGGACATTACATCCCTGTGGAGGACCAAGGATGACTTCAGGACTCACCCTGGAGGCTCTGCTTTTCCGCCTGGCATTTTGATGTGGGACCTGGGATCCGAAATCAGGACTTTCTGCTTGTGAAGCAGAATCTTAACCCTTGAGCCCCGTATCCTATATATTGACATCAGTTGGTACTTACGAAGCACTTACCAATGCCAGGTACTCCTGGAGGTGTTTATATATACACTACCTTACTAAATCCTCAGGCAAATACTTCATTTTTCTAGCTTCAGAATCTGTGGTGTTAACTGCTCAATCTGTCCTTACATCAGACACAAGAAAACACACAGGGTGGTGCTCTAGAGAGCACGCTGGCAGGAAGCAGCTGCAGGAAAGGATTCCTCCAGAGAAGCATGATGGCCGGCAATAGGCGGCCAGCCTGGGAACTTACTGAATTCAGCATGCTGCGGAGCATCCCCAGCAGGAGGAAAGCAGCTTCCGTGCACACATTGTGCACAGAGGAGACCACGGTTCCACTGGACGCAGGAACACCGAAGATGAATGTCCAGATGGAATCCAGATCAAACTGTAGGATTCAAAATGAGGAAGAGTCAGCTTCTATTTCGTTTCTTCAGACAAGAAACTTTAAGTTTTAATATGCTAAAGTTTCTTTGAAACCACTACTTCCATATTTTTCCCATTATTTATCTATCTTGTGTGCGTGGGCCATGCGTGCCACTACGTAAGTGTGCGTGGATCGGAGGACAGCTTTTGTGGTGCTGGTGCCCTTCTTCATCATGTGGTTTCTGGGGATTAAACTCAGGTCATCAGGCTTAGCAGCAAATTCCTTTACCTGCTGAGCATCTTGCCAGCTTTGAAACAATTTTTTTAAGTAATGATAACAGAGAACTAGCAACCTTCCAATCTACATGTCAAAATTCAAGTGTTATATACTATGTAACATCTTGCAACCTGTCTTCAGAAATACCTATGCTTAAAGAAACATTGCTTTCTATTTTTTTTCTAAAGAAAACAAGCACAAACAACACATATTAATTAGCAGGAAAATGAACTTAAGCAAGACCTTTATAAAAGCATAATGACCTCAATTTTCCAACTCTTAGCAATGTTCTGATGAAGTTTATGTAACTTATAAATAGGTCTTGACAAAACAAAAAAGAATGAGGTTGGTTTCAAGCAGATTTAGAGAATGTTGTAAGACTATGCTGCCACGTATTTTATAAGGGCCTATGCAACCTCTGTTGTGCTTGGATCTCATCTCTTATTGAACATAAGTATTTAGCCTATGTGGTTTTATGTAGAAGGTTTTGTCAAATACTAGCACTGACAAGTATCATTTGGGAGTGGTTCAAAGCAAAGTTGAGCTACAAAGCTGAATTGTGAACCTTTATGAAGTCACAAACACAAGCTACATAGAACTGTATCAGTCTTCTCTAGAAGTTGAATAAAGCCTTTTAATTTTCCTGAAAACATCATCAACACATTAAAAATATGTTTTTTCTGAACAGTATTTTCACCTACTCCTTTTATCTTTCATTCTCTGGAAATGAAATTTTATTTTTAGATGAAGACCGATGTAACTCAAAAAAGTCCACTGAATCATTAATGGCATCAAAGTCCTTGCGCATAAAGAATATACATATAGAATAACCAAGAAGGAAAAAAAACAAATAGCAACAAAGGACTTCTTTATAACAATATGACTTATTGAATTTTCAGATTTTTAAAATCCCAAATAAAACCTTAAATGTGAGAGAAGAAGCGGAACTGAGAGATTTTACTATCTATGTGGCACAAACAGTGAGACGCACACCTTCCTAGGTAGTTCCTACCTGGCAACCTTGCTTACATCGGCTGCTGCTGACGGGCACACTGACCTGCAGCTTCTCAGGCAGCTCGCTCACTGGCTGCTGCAGAAACAGGGCCATGAGGAGAAAATAGAGGGCAGGGACATTTGTGTGCTTAGGAAGGAAAGACTGGAGAACTGGGAAACCAGGAAAATGACAAGCATCCCGGTTAATCTCTCTGACCGTGGATCTGCCACCGGCGCTCCTGCCCACGTTGAATCCTAGAAGAAGAGGAAAGTCACTAAGAAACTGGCAACCAACAGCTGTGCTCCATTAATAAAGAAGTGGGTGATTAAGCACATATGACATGTTCATCCGGGACATTCATCCCAATCAAGGCAATTATCAATGGCTGAACTGATCTGATCTTTTGATCAGATTTCGCTTTGCCATCTGTTTGACTTTAGCAAGCTTGCCCATTAAGACGCAGGTTCTGAAATACAGTTGACACAATGAAAAGAATCTGAAAGTGCTTCTCATTCAAACAATGGCTTTAAAAGACCTCTAAAATTCTTACTCACTAAGAATTTAAGGAAACTGAAAACATAGTCACGTGGAAGATGATAAACAATATAATTTCAAGAGGCACTTGGTAAAATACTTAATGCATTTCATAGAAAAGCATCATAAATCATTTAACCTTAAATAATGTACAGTTGTAGAGACAAAACTAAACAAAACAGCCTTCTTCCTCTGAACATGAACTGTATCATCAGGAAGCTGCTAGGCAATGGGATGGCAAATCCAAGCCTGTTATATTCTTAGCGCCAGAGTGCTCTGCAGAAATCTTGACCTTTCAGGAGATGGCCAGTGCTCACTGATGGAGCTTCAGCTGATTCCATCAATCCTCTTCTTTATGTCACAGCCTCTTAGGTACAAACCAAACTCGTTTGCCATTCCACTCCTAGTACAGAGTGAATGCTAGGCAAACTTGTAAGAGAAATCTTTTGTGAACAGAAGCCTAGATGAATGATTGATTTTTACTCTGAAGCTATTAATATTTCAAATGGAGATTAATTTTTTAATTTATTTTTCTAGGATAAAAAACTACTATATTTAACACAATAAAAGAACAATTTATGTCTAGGTTGCTTTTAAGTATTTTATCTTAACCAACTACTTAGTGTGATACGAATTAAACATCTAAAGTGCACTCTGCTAATTAACAAAAAATTACATAATGATTTCCTGAACTCCTTCATATATCATCTCATTTTGAATCACAATGAAGGTATGAATTAGACACACACATATCTTTATGTTGCTGGGATTTTAACCAGGGCCTTTGAATATTAGACAAGCACTCCCCTGCTGAGCTACATCCCAAGCCCTATTAGCATTTCTATAACACAGAAAACATATGTGGCTTGAAGTCAAAAGTGAGTAGCAGCACTAAGATTTGGAGACTGAGGTCTCTCTACTGTAGAGCCCACAAGAACATGAAGGTCTCTTGCCCCTGTTAGAAGCTGCCACATTCTGAAGAAAAGAAGGATTCATTTTTGTTCCTAGCAAATTCTACATCTAAAATAGTATTAATAAAGGAGCATAAACTTAGATTAAACTAAAGATCTTAAAAGTGTTGGGGGTGTAGTTAGTTGCTCTGTATTTGCCTGGCATGCAGGAGACCCCAGCTGGATTTCCAGCAATGTAAAACAAACAAAACAGCATGAACCCATACTAGCATTCTCTTTCCAAAACTTCACACTATTTTCCCCACAAATAATCTTAAGGAATATTTAATATAATGGTAACATTAACTTAAAATCAAATTACAACTACAAATAAGATATTTTTAGAAAAATTTTGATAGAAACAGATAAATATCAACTGAAAAGCCAAACTCACTAGGTTGCACATCAAATCTAAGAGAAATAGAAACTAATACAATCACATACATATACCTGTGACTGTCATACTGACACACACATATGTATATGTCAGATAGACTCTGGGAAAATTAATTAAATAGGATCAAATATAAATTAGACACATTGATTTCTTTCTGGCAGTATAGCAGCATATCCGGTGAGTATAAACAGGTATCAACAAAAGACAAATTGTAAGGCAAAAAGCTAAGTGGGGATGTAGGCAAAATACTCCTAAATACTCCTAAAGTGATACAAGACAAAAAACACCTGGACCAACAGTCAGGAGAAAGATTCTCAGGAACTGTCACTGTTAGCCCAGAAACCTTAAATAATTAACAGCCTTACTCTCTAATTAGACAAAGTAATCCTAAATTTATTAGCTTTAATATACTGTAATATATCTACTGGTCTCCAAAGTCATGATGAGTTATTAGTGTAAAAGAATGTGCAATGCACAATACACTGTAAATCTCAGGTGTCATTACCAGGCTGCTTTGGCCTTAAAAGAAGAAGCACCTCCTCATAATTTAAAACCTATACATTCGTTCAACACAACATACATTCAATTGTGCCTTTCCACTGTCTATTCTTCGTATCTATTTTCTCTTTGAAGATATGGTCTAACTAAACTCAGGCTGGTTTTGGGTTCATAGAGGCTCACTCAATCTCTGAAGGGTTAGATTGTAGGCAGAGGCTGCCATATTCAGTTTTCAAGTTGCTGGCTATTCTACAGATTGATAAGCTAAATTTCCTATTACCAAACTACTCATAGCTCTTTGTAACAATCACGTCCATTGTCTCTGCCCAGTACAGATCTATTTTGGGAAGCACAAAGGTATCTGAAATGATGAATTACATTTTACAGCAGACAGTCGTCTTGAACAATTTTCCACAGTGAAATGGAAATAGCAATTTCTTAATCATATACCAAATTTCTTCAGATATTTTCTGCATATGAAATAACAACAAAATGATATGGCACAGCGATTAGCAATGACTGATTTTGAAAGTCTTCTTAGATTAAGAAATGTCCGGGAGACTGGTAAAGCACACCTCCATGTGAATCTATGATGGTATTACTAGCGATAATTAGATCATGAAGGCTCTGCCCTAAGCAACAGAGTAATCCCTCGATGGATTTATAATATGATCCCTTTATAAGGAGGTGGTAAAAGCGGTAGGTGCAGCCTGCTTGGAGGAAATAGGTCACTGGGCTGTCCATTGAGCTATAACTAGCCCTGGCCCATGACTATATTGTTTCTATCACTGCTTCCTGTCTGCCAAGAAGTCAAGAACATCCTCTGTCACAAGTTCTTGCTGTCATGATGTTCTGCCCACATGTATGGGGCTAAACAACTCTAGGCTGAACCCTGGAAGCTGTGAGACAAAACAAATCTCCCCTTAAGCTGTTTCATTTAGGTTAATTCTGTTCCTTAACTTTTCCTGATAAGCATAAACAGAAATTCTTGAGAATTTAAGACTAGACAGACTACAGTCATATGATCAGCATGGGCTTTGAATGTGAAGACCTGAGTATACATTTTGACACTCCTTAGCTATGTGACAAGCAGTTTCAGCCCTGCTTTAGTACTTCAATTTGCAAAATGTGTAAGATGCATTTACATTTCATTTGGTAATTGTGCAAATGAAGCACATTATTATTTGGGAAGTATTTAGTAAATGACCTGGAGTAATCTCAAAAGAAAACATTACTTTTAATTAAGTTCTGCTGATATTTTGCTAATTATTTAGTTTTAGATCATAATACAATCGCCTGAGTTCTCAAATCTGTTTCACTGACTAATATGAAATATGAAATAACATGGAAATGTCTTAGCTTTCCTTTTTTCTCATTATTGAAATTCATGATTTTTTAATAGTCACGTGATAAATTTCAGAGCACTGCACCTACCTATGTGAGATTTAAAAGCAAAACATAATAGCTTCCTCTAAAGAGGTGAGTTATGAAAGTCCCATACCTAATACAGTTCCTATCTTATTAGTTAAGACAGAATCTGTCTGTTCAAGCCATCCTCCACCGCTGAGTCCTTCTTTAAACTTGATGAGAATAGACTGATTGCTCAGCAGGACAGCGAGAATCCTCATGGCCGCCGTAACTGTGGTGGAATGCAAGTGCTCTTCCATAAACATCATAAGCCAGTCAAAGCCCAGGGTCCTCACCAACTCCTCACATGCTCTGTTCAAAACAGATGGGGTCAAAGAAATGAGATCAGTTCCAGGAGTTCAAATGACAAAGAAAAACATGGCTATGTTTCATTTTCGGTAATGTCAATTTCAGGGTTCAAACAAATTTAGAGTTGGAGAGATGGCTCAGGGGTTAAAGAGATGGCTGCACAGGCCAGGAAAATGACAAATCTCTGGAGCCCAAATAAAGAGGAGAAGGAATGAACTATCTCCATAAAAGCTGTTCTCTAGCCTCCATAAGAAAGTCATGGCATGTGCACACACATGTAGCATGTATACACATTCATGATCATTACATTTAAAGGTTTATCAGGATATATAAAAGTCAGTGGCAATTCTGCCTTGTGCTTGACATTGAACTGACCAGTCACAGCATCCAGTAATTATTGATTCTGAAAATGTTTTACTTACTGCAGGTTAATACTTGTCTTTTCTTTAGATGTATAAACTAGTTTCAGCAAGATATCTAGAAGTCTGTTCCTCAAAAGTATAAGATTAGCAGACACAAGACCTCCAAATTCTTCTTCAGTTCCTAAAAGGAAGACATGTACATAAATTAACCCCAAATGGATACAGTATTCAATGTGTTCCTTGAAATCTTGATGAAAACAAGAGGGACTAGATAATTCTCTTCAGAACCTTGAAAACTGACATTAATAAAGACTTTAGCTCTTTTTTTTGATTAATACTCCCTTCTTCAATAAGGAAAAAGCATCAATAAAAGCATATGAATAGAAATAAGAATGTCCACAGAACCCCAATATCCCAGTGCTTAATTTTTTATTTCTTTAAAGATACAACTACATGTACTAGCATGACACAATTAAATAACAGGGTAATAATGTGGATGATGCTGAACAGTGAAGAATCTTTCTTCAGCATCAGTAGGGCATCAGTTCCAGGACTCCTCAGAGTACCAACACCCACAATACTCAATGCCCTTCTCACTAGAAAATGGTGACACATTTGCATATAACCTATACCAACCTTCCCTCAAACTTGAAATCATTTTAGGATTACTTATAATACTTAATACTATGTAAATGCTATGCAAATAGTTGTATTGTTTAGGGAACAATGAGAAAATAATAGTGTGCACATGCTCTGTACAATATGATTTCTTTTCAGAATAGTGTTAATATGCAGTTGGGTTAAATCCACAGGCAGAGACTGCAGGTGGATGGAGGAAGAACTGCACAAGATCTGGGCATGTAATTACAGGTCACTCTAAAAGGTCCACTCAACGCTTTCAAATCAGCATTCTTGTCCTGGAACATACAGCCAGATATATATGGGAACCATAGGAGAAAAAGATGCATCAAAATTAAAAAAGAAAGAAAGAAAGAAAACAGAGAAAAATTGCTCATCATGGACTCAGGAACTCATAACCTATCAAATCAATTTCTATTATATAAAATGACCCTAGTAATATGACTTTTCTCTCATAACTACTAAATACTTAACAGAGAAAAGGTAACAATAGCAACATGGGTATAATAAACTTTTAGCTGGCATCAAGTTTCTGAAGCTACATATAAATTTTAAAATTCAAATGTTTAAGTTACAGTAGAGGAGTTTGTTATTTAAAGAAACATCACTGGTCTAGTGGCATAGCTCGGTGAGTAAGGCACCTGCTTGTAAACTTGGTGACCTGAAGTCGATCCCTAAAAGTCTCCATGGTAGAAGAAGAGAAATGACTTCTGGAAGCAGTCCTCTGACCTCCACCTGTTCATCCTGGCATACATGTTCATGCTCTTTCTCACTCTTTCAGATAAATAAATATTTAGAAAAGGAACATTGTTATGAATCTAAAATAGGAAAGATTTTACTTTTAAAGTGGAGCTCATAGTCTGTTACATTTTAAAGGCAACATACTGCATACTTTGTAAGTCTGACATAAGATAATCCTATCAGTGAAAGATCAAAACATGTAAAGAAAAAGGCTACCCAACATTCCCATATGTAAATGAGGTATAGTTTGTGCCAGAAAAGGGTCCAACCTTCCATGGTCAACTCACCAGTGTCAAGTTTCTCTTCATTATTTATTTCCATTACTACAAATTTCTCACATACTGCAAAGGTTGGCAAAGTAGAAGAAATAAACTGTCCAAATCTTGAAGGAGTTAAAAACAAAAAAAGGACATAGATGTCATTTTTCTTTACACCAAAACACAATGAAAAAATAGAATTTCTATTTTAACATAAATGGATCTTTTTTTTTTTTTTGCCATTAAAAGTTATTTATAGCAACGGGGGAAAAAAAAGACAACAAGAAGTTGTTTCACATTACAGACCTCCCACCCCCAAAGCCTAATACTTGCTCACCAGGTCAAAAGAGACACACTTGATCCCAAGCTGGAGGTTTGAACTTGAGTAAGACATTTATAAAAACCTGGATGGGCAGTGTCCTCCCCAGCCCAGGGGCCACTAGGCACAGCACAAGAGACTGAAAACTCAACGGGGAAGGCTGAACACTCAGGTTTTGGGAGTATAAGCACCCCACTTCTGGCTCAGGGATATGGACAGTAGGAAAAACAAAACCTACATGGAAAAGTATTGGGGGAGAAAACCAGCAAATGCTTTCTGCTGGAGTGGGGGCAGGGAAGGAGGTAGGGCCAGGAGCATTTCACATCACTAACCTAACGGGGAAACTGTAAGAGGGACCATCTTCAACTGGCCTTAAGGAAAACCAGATGGCGGATGGGAAAATCCACAGGAGGGAGAGGAGAGGGAAGAACGTGGCTGGGAGGGGGCAACAAGCCCCTTCCTTTCTGGGCACAGGAAGGCAGCCAGGGCACCGGGTCCAGGCAGTGACCTCACAAGAACAGCACAGTTTTTGCAGCTTAAGAGATCACCCACCTGCCCCCACCCAACTACTCCTTCTGCTCTGCGCTGGCTGAGGCAGGGCCGCTCTTGGGCCCCGAGGGAGTGGACGGCTCTGCAGCTTGGGGCCCTGCCTCCTCTTCTGTGTCTCCGCCCTTGGAGGCAGCACTAGCCTCTGCCCCCTTAAATGGATCTTTAGCTGTTTGTTTTTGAGTTGGTTCCTCTTGGAACATCCCCAGTGACATTATAAACAATAATGTTTCGGGAGCTGAGGAGGAACCGAGGTCTTCAGAAGTGAGCATTCTTCAATGCACTAGGAAGGTGGTCTGGAAAGACCCAGCAGCCAGGCCCATCCAGCTAATAAGCACTCATATCACCTGCTACTAAGGACCTGGATTCCAGAAACAAGACCAACCTAAATTGCTGACTCATTTTGAGCCATCTGACCTGGTTTAAGCAGCCAGACTTCTCCAGGTCCCCACTTCTTCAGTTACAAAGAAGGGGAACACTTTGGTGACCATTCTAGCGGTGACTGCTACAATGCTAGTGTACATCTAAAAGGACATCTGTGCTGATGACCACTGTAATTCTCCAGAATAATTCTTAAATTCCAGTTTCAAATGCCACCAAATTAAAAAAAAAAACACCTTTCTGCAAAATAGGCTCTCAATCATACTTATTCGTGCAAAATAATATTAAAATCACGTAAAACACGTGAACACACAACAATAAAGTATCTATTTTTTGAATGACAAAGACCAAATGTAAACATGGTGGCATGTTGAGTGTGTGTGACACATACACTTGAGAATTAGCAGGACTTAAGGACAAGGCTGGGATAGATAATTTGTATACTGGACACATTTATGTCAAGCCAGGTAACACGATGACTAATTTCCAGACCTTTGCCTAACAATTTTCCATCACTGAAAAGTGGTAAGACTCCGAGACACTGCATGATTCCCAGGTCTCGATAATACATGGCAGGATATGACATTACAAGTGCCCCACAGACATAGGAGCTAGGCACATTCACACCTCACTCACCGAAATATCACTGGCACTTTCAATAAGAAGACAAACCGCTGATTCGTTACCTGAGCAGATCATTGCTGCTGGGAAAACCTTGCAGCAAGAAACTGAGCACATTGCTAATAGCGGCAATGGTGGGTTGCGACAGAGACATATCTCGAAGAGTCAGCAGCAGCTTTGGGATTAGCTGAAATTCCCTCATTAACTTGGCATTCTTTGAAGCCTCGCTATGAGAAAAAGAGTGAGATTTAATATATGGGCCACTATCTCTTCTATAACCACACAGCTAATGACATGACGGTCAATACCTGGACTCTGTGAGCAGTTCAATAAAGTGCTCAAATAAGGAAAGGTGAAGCTCATATGGTGCATGGAGCCAGACCTGTAATAAAAAAAACAGCATGTGTAAGGTCATGAAATAATGACATACAACAAAATTACATACTATAGAAGAAACTTAAGCCGTTTATGTAATGAACTAAAAAAGGGAAAATGAAAGAGAAAAAGCAGTCACTATTTGGTTACTCAAATCACAGATAGTAGTTACCAAGCATTTAAAACTCATTATAAAGATGTCCTACGTGGGGCTGAAGAGATGGCTCAGCCTTTGCCTTGAAAGCAGATGGACCTAAGTTAAAAAAAAAAGTCCTATGTGTTTAAGAATATCACAAAATATTAACATGATGAAAAGAAAAATGAAAGATCAATTCAGGAACAAAAAAATCCTTTGAGACACAGTAAATTAAATGTCTAAAATGGAAAAACACAGGATAGCATTAATTGTGAATTACCCATTTTAGATAAGCAGTTCAGTAAATGAGAGAAACTACTAAGCAGTCAGTACAAAACAAAACGTATCCTTTACAAAAGACATTTGCAGAATTCACTACCAGAAGACCTGCACTGTAAGAACAGAGAAAGAATGTAGACAGCCCAAGTATGCAAGATGGAAATCTGGATTTACAAATAAGAACGATGAACGTCAGGAATGATGAGTGAAGGCAAAAACAACACAAATTACTGTGGAGATTATCAGCAGGCAGAACAAAAACAATGTCCGGAGGATGGGAAAGGAAAAAAAAAACGAAGTATCTCACAGATAGGTATTTACAAAGCATTATCTTTGTCAATGATAAACCAAATTCTTTTAGGTACATATTATAAACTCTAGAAAAAAATGAAATAGCTGCTTATATTCTAAAATGAAGAATTATTTACAGACCAATTGTCCTTTGGGGTAATAAAGATGCTCTAGGAAGGCATAAAGTGTAGAAGGTATTGTAAATTCAAGCCAAAATTTGTTAAGAAACTAAATGTTTTATATTAAATATTGACCAGACATTTAAACTACAGACAATCCGTGATATGAATTTGCCGATCACTGGCTATAACAGGTTAGTCTGGTTTTGGCTGGTCTTAGCTCTGGCATCCTTTCTGAAAGCTTTTATCTTTGAGCTTTTTAATAAGGATTTGCCTACTTCTTTTCCAATGGATTACATGCCTCGAGGCGTGGACTGTTTTATTTTTTGTTTTTACATCCTTAGCAACTATTGAAGTGCTTGGCATAGAAATACTCAGCAAGTGCTTTCTGAAAGAACCAGGGGCTGGGAATTAAAACTATGCCTACCAGGCTGAGAAACATCTATTTCATTATGTAAGAAAGAAAAATCTCTACAAATTCTTCAAGATGCAATATAATCATGCCCTTCAAAAAGAATAAGATCACAAAAGCAGAATAGCAGAGCATGAGGACAGGCAGAGAGAAGTGGCAGTTATCCAAGTTGGTAAGGGAGATGTGATTAGGATTAGGATGCAGCAGATGCAGAAAAGGTAGACTCCAGGCAATGTGAAACACAGTCCACATGGTTGGCAGCAGACTGTTTACAGATAGAGGAAGAAAGAGAGCTGATTTTATAATTTCAAGCCTGGGAATTGGTGATGTTATTAATAGAAGCAGAAAAGTAAGAAGGAAGTGTTAATTCGGGCAGGGAGATATTAAGTTTGGTTAAGGTACTGCTGGAACACGAAAACAGAAATGGTGAGCAAGAAGTTACAAGAAGTCTGGAATTCAGAGAGCAAAGTCAGAGACAGAGAGATGGGTGAAAGTGAACCTCACAGTGGGAAAGTACGGGGTCGGTTGAGAGTCAAAAGAAAAAGAGATAAAGGAAAACACAAAGCAGTACACAATTAAACCTCATGGAGAGAAGACCCTGGAGTGGTGAAAAAGACACAGAACCAGAGGGTGATATGTGAGAGTTGGCACCTTTGGTGACTGAAGGAAGAGGGAAAATAAGACATCATATGCACGGACAGCTGTGCATGCTGAGGACTGAGCGCAGGCTATGGGCTTTTCCTAGGGGAAGCTGGCAAGGAGGTCTGAGAATATTGTTCTGTTAATTAGAGCACATTGTCTATTTGAGATTCGACAGTTGACCAAATACTGCACAGAAATCCTAAGGAAGACATTTGGACCTTCTCTACCACAGCTGTAATTGTTAGCTTCTGACACCCTCCAGGGTGGTGTAGACACGAAGATGTTGAAGACATTTCCTGTCACTCAGAAAGCTCCAAGACTCTTTTGCTTCCCGGGGATTTGAGAGAAACATCTAGCATGCTGGGTCTACCATGGAAAAGAGCAACGGATGGGGAAGCGTGATGTGCTGGAGGACGGCAGGAAACTCTGCAGCAGCGACAGTGGAAACGAAGTTATTACTTAGGCCTAGACAAATGGCATTTCATGTGTGGCAGCAGGAAACCAAAATTCCAAGGCTAGATTTTACCTATTGTAGAACAGTCTCAATGAGAATTGCTTGATGAAAATGTCACTTTTCTGTCATAGAGAGGGGCAACTGACTATTTAGATGTATGTGTTATACAACTTCGTCTCTATAGCATTTATAGAGGAAAGGAAACATATATCTTAAAGATACCCTAATATGATCATCATAAAGTTATGGTACTTCAAACATATACTTTGGATTAATTGTAACAGGATATAGAAAGAGCAGTGGCTTCACGGATTACCTCAAAATCACAAAGTAGGTCTTGGAAAGCAGTGGAATTTGGAATAATGGAGGTCTCGTGGCCACTGTCGACAGTTCCTACTAGGGAGAAGGTGAGATGTAGGATGTGGCTGTTAAGAAGGGAGCGTTTCTTCTTAAGCAGCATTGCCAGCAACTGTAAGGAAGAAACAAGATGTCTGTTGATCAATCCTTATAATACAGACACACACACACACACACGAATCCCTTGTAGAACAATTCTTGAGACTGCTAAATCAAGTTTTAAACTTCCATTGTGCCACAAAACATTAGAGAAAATCAGAAAACTAAAATAATCCTATCCTTTTCAAATACTTCCATATTAGCTCTTTCAAGACTGATGAAAATACATTAGTTGCTATAATCACACGTGTCTTTCTGGTTATGTTCTTTCCCATATACAAATTTATAATGAAGTCTCCATTATAACAACAGTATCAGGCTTGAAAGTATTCTATGGGATGTTTAGATATCACCTGTCACTCTCATATTGTCAGTGCATTCTAATTTAAGTTGCTTCTGTTATTTTCCATGGTAACAATTAGCAATGATCATTTTGAAAATGTTGCAAAACACGCACTTATTAAATAACTGAGTCTGTGTGATATAGTAAAGAGTACATTAACCAATAAGAGCATAGAAAGCATCTTTATTCCAGTGACACCAGAAAGTCTTAGGGTGTGCATCTCATGTGGGAGGTTTAGCTGCCAGCGGGTGGGCTTTAGAGCGCTTGGATCCTCAGGGTGGTGTTAATTCCTATAGTCACGACACAGTGATAATTATGGTCAGGTGGGGCCCTGTGAGGGGTGCACCTGGAAATATACCTTATACACAGCCCTTCCCTGTTTTTTTCTGCTTCATAGTTGGATGAGGTGAGCATAGCTCAACCACATACTACCCAGAATGTCTTACCACAGACCTCGGGTGATGAAGCAAGCTGACCTGGCCTGAACATCTGGTACCACAAGCCAAAAGAAATAGTTCCTTAAGTTCTTTTAACCAAAAAATGATCAGCAAGGAGGGATTTAATTTGCCTCAAATGCTTGTTTGGGATTATTTTAGTTGAGTGATTTTTCTGCCTAAATCTGATATAGACTATGTACATCTGAATGATGTTATGTTTTTAAGTCCATTTAAATTTTCAGAAATAACAACAGTACATGTATTCTGCAGTGGTTTCCCATCTACTGAGCAAGTAAAAGAGATAAAAACAATAGGTTGTGAAGTGGAGGGAGCCCTGTGAAACCAGGGAGGGCCTGGAAGGATTACCGACCTGAGCAGAGTGAAGTAGGACCCTATTTCATTTCATTCCCATTTGCATGAAAAACAACATCCAAATAGGCAGACTGAGATCTGAATTCCTGGGTTTCAAATCCACAGATTCGACCCAATGATGATAAAAAACATTCCATAAAAAAAAAAAAAAAAAAAACAAAAAAACCCACATACATAGGACAAGATCTTAAGTTCAGACAGAGTCTGGCTGTGTAGCTTGTGTTAGTGTGTGATCATCTTTTATCTCTGTTGGTGTTAACATTGATCACCTGGTGGAGGAATTATTTTCTTCTACAAAGGCTCTTACACAAAAGAATTACGTCACTTAAGGCTGGAATTTTGTGCTCAGTGGTTCAGAGTCTTCTGAGAAAAGGTGTGGAACCTCTCATGGGTATAAACTAGATTCATCACAAACTTACCAAATCAAGCATTCCAGATAAAGGTTTCTTTCGAGTCCTGAAGATCATGAAAAATATGGTGGGGATCCCTAGCACCTTAGTACCTCATATTGTCACCAAAATAAGAGGTACAAGAAGTCCAAGATACAGCGAAGAAGCTTGGACTAAAAAAAGCACATATCCCTCAAATTCACAAGAATATTCCTTCAGTGAATGCAAAATTGAAAGTGGTTGAACACTTGATAAGGATCGAGCCCCCAAAGCTGCCGCAAGAACTTCCGACAGAGAACATGTCCAACACGTGCCTCAAGAGCACCGGGGAATTGGTACTGCAGAAGCCAAGTCCTGAGCCAAAGTAGCTTTAGAGTACTGGATGAAAATCATTTTTGTTTAAAAGAAAGTGCTTTCATTAAAATATACTTTAAATCCCCCCCCCAAAAAAACCCACTTACAGACTTTTTCTTATAATTAACCTAAACAACACAGTGATGGTAACTATCTTCATAGCATTCACATTGTATATTATTATAAGTAACTTAGGAATGACAAGCATATGTGAAAGTATATACAGTGTATCTGCAAAAGAACACTGTTTTTTGTGAAACTTGAGCATTATGTATCTGAGCAGGTTCCTGGAACTAATCCCCCATGGCCACTGAGGTCAGTAGCATATTCAGATGTGTCAAAGCTATGCTGAAATAATACAACTTGATTCAAGAACATATTTATATTGGATGAAAAGGGAATGAACCAAGATTAAATAAAACTATATACCTTTTGTCATCTGATGTGTGACTTTTAATGAAAGCCAATGATGTTCATTTCCTTGGGCAATACAATTCATTTAAAGTTTGAAAAAATATGAATAATAAAATTTAGAGTAGTTTTGTTATGAAGAAGGCACAGTTTTCTTTACAATTACAAACCTGGTAGCCCTTGATTCTCTCCATCTCCTTACTAGCTAGTGGGTTACTCTTGACCACACAAACCAGGGCCTTGACGGCTGCATACAGCCCTTCCACATCGGAGGCCATGGCCACAAGGCCCAGGATGGCTGCAGCTCCACCAATGTACTGCAAAGTAGTGGCAACAGGCTTAGGGACAAATGTTCTTACTCCTGATTAAAAGATAGTGAAGAATAATTAAAATCAATCCCCCATGTAAACAAGATAACAAATCAAAGTAGAATGCAGCTTATACTTATGTTTCATTTTATAAAAATCTTGAACCCTAAAATCAGTATCAATAAAGGCAGAGTTTGGAAAATACTATACATACCCATTTACATACTCCCAGAGAAGAGTCTGGAGTATAGAGAGCTGGATTTTAAAATAATTGCCAGTTTTTCCAGTGCAGGACTTTGGGCATTCTAAAGACTCAGAGACAAATGCTTTGCAGCATTTGTAACATTTCTATATTTATATATTTATAATGCTTTCTAAGACAATTACCGCCAGTATTATTAGTGTCCGGGTAAAAAAAACGTATTTCATAGAGCTTAAATAATATCTGGCTTATTGTCATGAAGTTACAGAGCAAGGACTAGAACTAATCTAGGGAGTCTTCATTTGCTGCTCCCCACTAGAGTACACTGCTGTGTGGTTCTGAGAAAATGAAAGGACACTGGGCAAACATAGAAGAACTGAGTAAAGTAATAACAGCCATGTGTTCTGTCACAAAGGAAACTATTTTAACAAAGCAATAGAGTCTGGATCACTAAAACATGAAATTAATCTAAAAAGGAACCAGTAACATAGCCTAATTTGTACAATATAAGGAAATAACATTGCTTCCAAATTGTGGATGGCTGAAGGGATTATCTTAAAATCCTGCCTAAATTAAAAGTTCAACTCTGTTATAGATAGATATAATCCTCAGAAGCTCCAATTTTTAGCTCTTTTTTTTTTCCCTTGGGGGAGAGACAATGTTGGGAATAAAATCTAGAGACTCACGCATATTGACACATGTTCCACCATGGAATAGATCTCCCCCCTCTTTTTTTTTTTTTAAAGCTTATTTCTAAGTAACATGTGAAACGACTACCAAACCACGAAATAATCAATGATAGTTTTGAATTTCAACACCTGTTTCTATATGACATTGGAATTTACTGAAAATTTAAGATGCATGCAGCCAAAACTGACACAGTCAATGAAATTTTATGGAAGTTCATCATTTTTAATGCTGACTAGAATTTGAAATTAGCCTCTTATTAAAGAATACTATAGGACAAGTGCTACAAATCATGAATGCAAATATTACCACCCTATATATGAAAGAAGTAAATGAAAATTTGAAAGCAAAAAAAAAATCTGAAACCACAAACACAATTTAACCCACTCAAATCGGTAGGAATAAGTAAGTGTGAAACAGACACAATTTAACTCACCCAAGTAACCAATCAGAGCGGCCCCGATGGTCCGAGCTGGTCCATTCAGATGGCCGGCTGCATTATGAATCAACTTCACAGGAGTGGCATTCTCATGGGAGGAAATGCCTAACTGAAAAACAGGAAAGGAAAATAATGTAACTAGAGAAGAACTGCCTGGCCCTGTGGATTGGAAAAACCATGAGGCTGGGACTTAACCTTTTCTATCTCCAGCTTATCAAAATAGGCAAAATGTGAGTATTTTTTTTTTTGGTAGAAAAATTGGGCAAGTACTTACAAGATATAGAAATTCACTATTAAGTTAAATACAGTTTAGTGAGATAAAGATGGCAGGGATGTCTAGACACGGCTTTGGGAATCTTTCTGAACAGAGCTTTGTGACTGCCTAGCGGATGCCAAAGTACATGCAAAAAGTAAGAAATTGTTACTTTTCCAAATTAAGCTAAATATCTCAGTATGTTTGGCCCAAACCAGATCCAAATAAACCTAGCATGAGCAACACACAAAGGAGACAATATGAAAAAGACAAATGTGCTGATAAGAGGCCAAGAATACACACATGAAAATGTAGAAGAAAAATATATTTGAAAAAGAATTACTGAAATTTAGTAAAAGATGGGAATTTATAATCCAAGAGGTCACTGAATTTAATCAAGAGTACATGATTTCCAAAAACATAGGTATTTCATATTCAAATTTCCAAAGAAGAAAAACTTTGAAAGAGCTCTGAGTAACAGCAGTTGCATGAGAAGCCAGAGGTCCACACCATGAAGGAAAGGAGACTCCAGGCATTACAGGACTGACAGATCCCTGCCACCACATAACACAGCACCCAAGAAATCTATGCTTCTGGATGAAGACTCCATCAGTCTCTTATGGTTGTTTTACCCATTACCATCAAGCCAATGCTGACATGAATGGGTTAAACTGCTGTCCTGATCTGAGGCGCTGGAATGAAAGAGCTGGCTGGGCTGGGGTCCATCTAGACAGCCCCCTCTCTTGCCTTTTCCTGCCTCAATGCCACCTGCATGCTTCGCTCATGGTTCATCTCCAAAGCCAGCAGCAGGAGATTAAAGCCTTTCATCATGTAGAATCATTTGGAGCTGTTCTGTCTTGTCTTCAACTTAGAGGAGTGCTGTGTGATTCAGCCATGCCAGCTAGATGTCTGGGATGAATTCTTTGCTCTGAGGTCACTGTATTAACTTTCCTCATAATGCAACTTAAATTCCTCTTTTCTATGTAAAGTAACATGTTCACAGTTTCCTCGAATTAGACACTGTTGAATTTCAGGGCCTAAATATATTGAGTATACTAACTAAATTTTCAAGCTAGCAAATAAGGCACTATTTTCAGAAACCATTTATATTTGGGTGGTATCAATAATGAGACTCTGAGATATTTTCCCAGCGAGAAGCTGTCACAGCCTACTGGGAAGGCATCCTGCTTACCTGTTTAGCAATGGCTTTGCTGTCCAGCTTGTTAAACACTTTCCGGATTTTTGTCACCGTCAGGGAGGACACAGAGAGCGCATAAAGACCAAAGGACACCTTTTCTTCCGCAACTAATGACACAGGAGATGGGATAATGCCTTCGGATTTGGTGTCTTTGCCTTTGGGGGAAAAAGTCTTTTCAAAACTTCCTGTCATTTTCCTTATTCCAACACAAATGTTTTTATTCTATCATTTTTACCCAGATGGACTACACCATTCTTTAATGTGGAAGGAAAGAGCTCAGTTCAGAAGTCATTTTAGTTAATTTTCATCTCTTCACTAGTTCTTTAGAATAAAGAGAACTATTCAGCTTTCTATTCCTTGTTTATTCTTAAAATATCCTAATCATATAGACCACTGTAAAGGAAAGAGAATTTTGATATCTAAGGAATTACAAAACACTTTACCCTAAGTTGAAATGAAAACGAATGGAAAGGTATGGAATGCCTCTGAGTGTGGGAGCGCTGGGTTCTTTCCATAAGCAGAGCTCACTCACGCCTCTCCATGCTGCTTGAGAGTTGTGAAGAGCATACACTTTGAAGTCTTGCTTCATCACCTAAAAGCTATGTGACATACTGTGTACACATTCTATCGCCTACCTATCATCAATTTGTCAATCATCTATCTATGTATGTATCAATGTATGTAAGTATGTATTCATCATCTCGATATGTATCTATGTATCTATCTACCTATCTACCTAAGCAACCTAACTTTCATCTATCTGTGTCTTGGTGTCCATACCTATGATACAGAAGCGATAATGATAACACTTAAAGCAATGTTTTGAGATGAATACATACAGAGGGTGCAAACAAATCTCATGAATATTCATTTCCTTAGCACATGGCAAATGCCTAGGAAGTGCTAGCTGCTGTTAGTGCTGTCTAAATCATGACCAAGAGAACAGATTCTCCAACCATTTCAGGATTATTCATACTTAGAACATTCTTATCCTAACTCTTCTGAGACCATCAGTGGAGCCAGAACAAAGAAAAGGCAGACACTATGTGGAAGATACCACACACAAACTGTAGTGGAAAAGACTGTCAAAAAAATGGACAGCAAGTGTGAAAGGATGATGAGAAATGATGCTAACTGGTTTAATCTTGAGACTACATTTGCATCTACTGGACACATTTATTCTTCCTTTAACAAGAACATCTACTTTAAATGGCTTCATATAATATAGTAGAAACCACAGAAAGAAAACAGAGGGGGGGGGTTAGCCCCCTACATAAATACCCACATCTCCAATCCAAGATGAGAAGAATTAGCTATCAGAGGAGAACCAGGAAAATACAATATGAACAGTAGAGAGTTATTGTATTATTTATATATATGTATATATGTATGTATATATATATATATATTTTTTTTTAATTTGTAGGGTTGGGAATTGAACCAAGGGCCTTACACTACAAATCAAGTGCTCTAACCCTGTGCAATAACTCCAGCCCAAGTCAAGCATTTTCAGCTGTAATAAGTATTCAGTAAAATCATGGTGAAGAAAAACAGCAGAAGAAAACCTATTTCTTGCTAAACATATTCATAGCCCTATGTACACATGCATCTATGCTGTGGGAATTCAGTTCTTTCAAATTCAATGGCTGAGAATAAGCTACTCACATGGCATGCATACGGCCTGAAAACTTCCAACATAGTTTGGTCCAAGTTCATAAATAGTA
Organism: Typhlomys cinereus; assembly: GCA_023101885.1. Lineage (NCBI taxonomy): Eukaryota > Metazoa > Chordata > Mammalia > Rodentia > Platacanthomyidae > Typhlomys > Typhlomys cinereus. The sequence continues at coordinate 648,066 of JALPQD010000288.1, forward strand.
GTAACATTAGAAGGAGGCAAAACTTCTTCTAGAAAATGAGTGGGTCCCAGGCGCCAAACCAGTGAAGCCATGTGGCGCTGTGCAGGTGGAGTGCCGATGTAGGCATAGACCGTGCTCACCACCGGTGGGTTTGCTGAGCCAGAGCCCCCGGGAGTACTGTGAACATAGTGAAGCTAGAGAGAAGACACATATGTGAAAACATTTATTTGTTTTACCAGGACAGGCAACTTCAGTTTGTGTATTTTCATTATCCTTAGTTCATACAACTTTATAAATACACAAGAACAGGTTGAGAAACACAGGGCAGGGCAAGTATCTGGGTATCAACTAGTGGCTAAAAATGTGTTATTATGGGCCAGAGAGATGGCTCAGGGTTTAAGCCTCTGCCTCACAAGCAGAAGGGTCTGAGTTTGGATCCCATGTAAAAGTGTCAGGAGGAAATGGTGGCAGCCTGTTCTTCTGAGTCTGGAAGATGGAGCCTAGGAAACTCCAGAGCAAAGCAAAGAGGAGGTAGAGCAACCCAGGGTGCCTCCTGAAGTCACCCCTAGGCTCCACAGGCAACACAGTGCCCTCTGATACACACAGAGACATCACACAGACACGCTAAAAAAAATAGATAAATCTAAAAAAATAAAAATGTGTTATTACAGATGGCTCAATGGTAGGTGCCTGTGTACAAACACGGGGACCTGAATTCGATCCCTGGAAGCCACATAGTGAAAGGAAAGCTGTTCTCTGACTTTGAAACATGTTCTGTGGCATGTGTGTATCTGTTTGTTTTCTCTCTATCGCATAAATAAAATAAAAAGATTAGCCACATGACCCTAACATATTCTTCAAGTAGATACTGTAGTTAAAAGTACTCCTGAGAAATACACACACCTCCTCTTCAACTGTTTCCAGGTGTGGGAGCTTACCTTCACGGTGCTGACCAGCTGCCCGTCAATATAGAGGGTTGCAGTACTGTTCTTCAGCATGCCTTTGCTCATCACCAGAACCAGATGATGCCACTGCCCTTCGATGATCAGCTCTCCACATCGAAAGCGGGCACAGCATGGGAGAATCTCGTAAAAAGAGGATTCTTCACTGAAATCATCCACTAAAGTAATGGGGAAGAGATGTAAGAGTGCTTGCCGGTACCATCCCCATTCGGCTAATTAGGCAGGTAGTACCACTTGGCACATATGTTGCCAGATACTTGGTGGTAATCTTTCCCCAAATATATCAAATCTGCAAAACTGCCTTTCTAGTGAAAGCCAAATATTGGCAAGTGGAGAGGAGTTTTAGTAGGTCTTTCTGCTGTTTCTTTGGTTGCCTTTGACAGAGCCTTAAAACTTACTGATAAATATGCAAGACCTCGTAAGATCTGTTTGCTCTATGCTGTACTAAACAGAATTGGAAGAGAGTTTTCATTTGGAATGTCAATGTTCATTCCAGTGAAGTTTTCATGTATAGAATCAAAAGGGCAGGGCTGGAGAGATGGCTCAGGGATTAAGACTCTGTCTTGCAAGCAGAAAGTCCTGAGTTTGGATCCCAGGTCCCACGTGAAAAAAGCCAAATGGAAACAGCAAAGGCCTGCACTTCTGGCCAGGGTGGGCGGAGCCTGGGAAATCCAGAGCAAAGCAAGGAGGTAGAAGCAATCCAAGATGATTCCTGAAGTCACCTGTGGCCCTCCACAGGGACACATGGTGCCCTCTGATACACACACACACACACACACACACACACACAAAATATATATAAAAATAATTTAAAAAAAAAGAATCAAAAGGGCAGAAAAAGCTGAGTGCTGACCATAATTTTGGAGAAGCTCCTCTTTGGTGGAGACGATGAGGGAGTGGTCTTTGGCGGACAGAACCACAGCAAGGCACACGTAATGCTGCTCCGAGGAATTCGCTCTGCGCACCACGGTGAGGAGCCTGACCGGATGGTTGTGTGGGGGCGAGCTGAAGTGCTCGATGCAGAACCAGCTGGAGTAACTCAGGCCAGACGGAGGAGGGAAGAACCGTTCACCTACGGTCGAGGGGAAAAGTAACTTGTGAGTCTCCAATTTACATTGTAAAGCGAGACTGATGATACTATAGAAACTGTAAAAAGTAAAGATATTTACCAAAACCAATGCCACTGACCACAGCCCCGTCGATAAGACCCGTTGTGACAGCGTTATTGGTAGGGGCATTATGGGGGGCCAAGCTGGGCAGAAACAGGCAGCTATTAAAGAAAAGATGGCATCTGGATTAAAGATCAACTTTTTCTCTCTCAACACATGGATGCAGCACAGTAAAAGAAAGTCAGTACCTGACAGTAACTAAAATAAGAAAATTTTGATGTAAATCCGGATGTCTTTTAATTATGTCTGAACATCAAATGACATATTTTAAGTGACATACTTTAATAACAGTATCATTTAAAATTTATTTTAAAATTAAGGTAAATTTGCATATGTAAAACAAACATACAATCCCAATCAAAACATTAAAGCGACTTCATCACTAAAGAGGAAAAAAATCTCTCTAATGCCTCTTTCTCATTCCTTCTTTCTTCTTTGAACTGGATGATTCATCTAGGGGGTGCAGCTATGTGTGAGTTGACCCAGGGTCTCATTACACATCCCAGGCTAGCCTTGAAGCTGCAATCCTGCAATCTCTTTTCTATAACGCTGGGAATTATAGGCACAAGTCGATACCATAGGCTTGATCTGATTCATTCTGACCATTCTCAAACACCTAAAGGATCTATTAGTAAAAATGGAAAAAGAACAATGGAGGCTGGAAAGATGACTCGAGGGTTAAAAGCTTTTGTCTCATAAGCAAAAGGATCTGAGTTCCATTCCCCAGATTCCATGTAAAAATGCTAGGTACAAATGGTGGCAGCTTGCAATTCTGGCCCTGGAAGGCAGAGCCCAGGAAATTCCAGAGCCAAGCAAAAAGAAAGTAGAACAATACAGGATGATTCCCAAAGTCATTCTTGGGCTTCCACATGCACGCTTATGTTTTTATCTTGTATGTTCATGCAAACACAAGTCAAAAGAAAAAGAGAAAGAAAAAGAGAGAGAGAGAGAGAGAGAGAGAGAGAGAGAGAGAGAGAGAGAGAGAGAGGGAGGGAGGAAAGGAAGAGGAACAATGAGAGACTGCACCGATTCTTATTTATATTTAAAAGGTTCAACAAAGCATATCAACTTTATAATTTAGCTGCTAGATGTATTTGTGAATGTATCAATGCTGGTGGAGTTCACAGATGTCTAGATTCATTATAGATTCTTCATTGTTGCTGCTGCAACTGCAGCAGTTTGTGGTCACTTGAAGTTACTCAACCAAGTGGGAGGCACTGAATAGTCCCAATGTGCAAGACACTGTTCTAGAGCCGTAAGAATGATAAAACTCAATCATAACTTTCAATCTAACTTGAATGTGTACATTTCCTATGTTTCTGATATAAGTGCGATATCAGGAGCTGGCTTATTTTGGAAAGGGCCAGAACTTTCATGCCTTATGAGCCAGGTGGTTTTCTACCAGGATGACAATAATTCTGCCACCAGCACCAGAGCAGCCACAGACAAACACATAAATAAGAGACGCTTGGTTCCAATCAAACTGCATCCTCAAACACTCAAGCTACAAAAAACCCAACCTGACTAACCCAGAGGTATTACGTTACCGACCCCCATTATTCATTCATTCAGTCTGTCTGTTTATAATAGTTTGAAACACTGTATTTTTTCCTAAAATAGTTTGAAAAACTAAGTGCAGAAATCTTGAAACAGCATGCTTAGAAAACTGAAACTGTTTGAAAACACAGGACAGGACAAACCATGGCATCTTCTCAACCCAGTGGGCTTAAAACCAGAGGTCTGTTTCCAACAGCAAGCATGAGACAAATGACAAAGGGAGGCGTGGCTGCTTAGCAATTTCTCACCCGAACCCTTCTAGGGATGTGTCGAATTCCACAAAAGCTGGGGTAACGGATGACCCGTGAAGTCTGATGTCATGTGGGGTTGTCATGGAGACGAGACACTTCACCCTGGTCAAGGGCACAGTACTTCCTTCTGCGGATTTTACTAGGCTCTTGCTTATCCGGTAATGGTTATCCTCATGGAAGCTAAAAACATTATCAGAACCCAGGCCTTCCAGGGAGGTGATCATACTGCCTGTAAGTCAAAGAAGATCTCTTGGGAAAAATATGTGGAATTTTAAAGCAACTTTACAAAGACCAATTATATTCAAATACTACTCTTTAATTTCAAAATATAGTAATTTTCTTTTTTAAATACCAAAGCCATTTATACAGTTTTAAGGTACTTTTAGGTATGTTACTTTCTAACTTAAATGGCTTGCCTTCTCTTGTTAACTCTTTTTAACATCAAATGTCAGACACTGCAGAACATTAAAAAGAATAAAAAGCACAAATAGCATCACTCAAAAGACCATGATCACAAAATTTAATCAAAAATTTTAGTTAATGGTTGCATTTGTACTTCACAAAAGTATCTCTTTGAAGGGAAGCAATATATTTCAACTGTATTATAACAAAGAAAATAGTTCTCTTGCTTTTCTTTAGACAAAGAGTCATATGCTTAATTAATTATTTATGCATACACTCTACCACTGAACTACAACTCTGGCTATTTTTAATTAAAGCTCATAAATAACAATTTGCTTCCTATTTTCTCACTTCTGGGTCCTTAGACTTACAGGAATGAAATATGATCACAAAAATACTTGAGTTTATGGATTCCTGCATGTATACATTGGTAAAACTTTCAAGAAAAAAAAGGACAAATATTAAACAGTCCTGCCTTTCCAGGAATGCATCCCGAATATAATACAGAATATACCCCTCTGAACCTATGTGAGTGTATTTGACTATTGTCCTCTTGAATATGCTGAACCCTTAGACAACCATAAGATGTTAATACTTTCTTAGGGAAAGGAACTGCTTTTTGGCTTCTAATCTTAGCAAAGAAAATCACAAGTCAGTTCTAAAGAAATGCATCAAATAAAAATAGTAACAAAATAACAATACTTTTTGCCTTCCCTAACTAAAATCATGTTGGGAGTCAAAAGACTTTTAAGTCTCCCTAACTCAGTATTCACCAATCACTGATAATTAATTAGTAAGAGGAGCTAATGGATGCAGGATGATAAATCCTCAAAAGCCTCACTCCCCAGAATCAAAGGGGTTGATGCCCATGCTGGTGACCTCTTCTAGACCACCATTCTGGCTGCAGATGAAGCTCAGTGTAGAGCAACTGCCTGGCATGTTCCGTTGCCAGCATGTCAATAACAAAAGTGAAAGGCAGCGATAATGCTTTCCTCAGCACCCTTTCTGCTTGTTTCACTAGTGGTCATCTAAACCAGTCAAAACAAACTCTGCCATATTGGCCTCATCACTATGCCTCACAATAATCTACAATGAATTGTGATATAAAACATGAGGGAAACACAGAATCATCCACAGGAGAAAACAGTGCTGGTGAATTCTTCTGAGTCCACTTCTCGCAGGGCAATCAATCAAGTGGACGCTCCTCATGGACAGATGTGTAGTGCAGCTGTCTGTAAACCCACAGTATCGTAGTAATGTACCCACATATTCCCTATGTGGGCGGCAAAGGCTACTTGGGACAGGCAAAGAAACGGGGTCCTCTAAGAAACAGGCAATCTGTTCTCTGTGTCAAAGGCGAGTTTGACTATAATTTTCATCTCTTTATACCATCTTTCCTTCCTTCTTCAGTTCTCTTGCTCAGTGACTCAACCTCACCTTGACTTTTCACTTAAGCAATAAGTTCTTTTGTCCTTTACACATGTTTAAATAATAAAGTTACTTCCCACCTGGATATCAGTAACAAAATAACAAGAGGAATGTCAAGAGTCACTTACTTCTCATCTCTGTTTCGTAGCTCACTGAACTTGGTTTGTGAACCCTGTACTGCTTCAGCAGTTTTTTGTCCCAGGCACCACAATTTAAAGGGCTTGCCAAACGCAAAAACTCCCTGAAGAAGAGACACAGCAGTTACTTCTTCATTGAGAAAGTTACACAGAATAAGATACTAGGCCAAAAATGAGACTTAACGGACTACTCGCTAAAATACAAAATTATTAGATGGTTATGATATTAATATTAATCATCATATACTATATGTTATATAAATATGTTCCAAAATGCATTCTTAACACGTTAAAAATGCATTTCAAAAAAAATGCATTTCAGAGTGCTCCGACTCCAATATGTTTAAAATCAAACCTACTACCTGTTACGCAAACCTGGAATGTTCTACATCTCACAGAAATAATTTTGATTCATCTTGGGATTTCACATTCAGAAACACACACAGAGAGATATATATTTCTTTAGTGAGTCACAAACTGTGGTATATCTGCACCACAGAATATTATTTACAATTAACAGCAACAAACTAATGATACATATAACGATATGCTATGGTGAGTAAAAATTTTCAAGCTATGAATGTCACATACTGTGTGTGAGTATAAGACATTTTCAAAATGACAAAATTATGGAGAATAGAACAGCAGTGGTTTACAAGGTTAGGGATGGTGGGAGACAAGGAAGTTCATGTGATAAATGAGGGAGAGCACCAGAAAGCAATCTGTGGCACTACGAATTGCACATGATTATAGAAATCTACACACAGGGCGGGTCCTGCTGGTGGTACCTGCTATAATCCCAGCACTTGGAGGTTGAGGCAACAGGTAGCTGGGGATACATAGTATGACCCTGTTTCCAAAAAATCATCTCCACGTTGATCCAAAAAGATAGAACTCAATACACATGTGATTATGCCTCATGCCTATGTTAATGATCGGTTTCCTGGCTTTGATTCTGTACTAGGTAACGAAGCCTCAGGAGGAAGCAGGGCGGAGGGAGACAGGGAACCTCTCAAGCTTTACAATTACTGTGAAGATACGATCACTTTGAAATGAAAATTTTAAAAGCATTTTTTAAGAGTTTGAAACATACAAAAAAGTTTATGTATGTATGTATGTATGTATGTATGTATGTATGTATGCATATTTGTATATACCAGAGGGCACTGTGTGTTCCTCTGAAGACCCCCCCAAGGGTCATCCTAGATTGTTTCTACTTCCATCATTGGGGTTTCCCAGGCTCGGCCTTACAGAGCTAGCAGTGTAGGCTGCCACCAATTCCTCCTAGCGTTTTTACATTGGATCCCGGAACTGAACTCAGGTCCTTCTGCTTGCGAGGCAGAATCTTAACCCCTGAGTCATCTTTTTAGCTCCCCCGAAAATTTTTAAACATAAAGTAGACATAATCCTATCCATTTTTTAACACGTGTGCGTGCGTGCGTGTGTGCATGTGTGTGTGTGTGTACGTTCAGGGGTGACATTGAGAATCATCCTGATTGATTTTTCTACTTATGCTTGCTCTGGGGTTTCCCAGGCTCTGCCTTCTAAGATTAGAATTATAAGCTGTCACCATATCCACCCGGCATTTTTTACATAGGACCTAGGGTTCTGAACTCGGGTCCTTTTGTTTTCAAGGTAAAGGCTTTGACCACTGAGCCATCTCTCCAGCCACAGCTATCCACTTTAAATATGAAAGTATTTTGAAGGAAAATGAGCTTGTTATAAAAGTCAAAGGGAAAGAAATAACCAATGGACAGAAATGTTTCTTCTATGACTTGACCTCACTGCCTTCCCTCCTCTATTTCTGCCCTGCTTTTTTAGAGAGGGTCTTGCTGTGTCCATCATTCTGGCCTCAAACTCACTTTCTTCTTGCTCTTGCCTCCCACATGTTAGGGCAAGAGTTCCTATTTCTAAGAGTTCCATTCTGACTCATTTGTCCACTTTGACTGCGTTTTGGTTTTGTTCATATATAACTGAGTATGTGTCTGTTAAAGAAAACTTTAGAGGCTGAAAAGATAGCTCAGCAGGTAAAGGTACACGTGTGTGTAAACCTGGCAACCTGAGTTAGATCCCCAGAACGCATAACTGAAGGAAAGAAATGACTTCCAAAAGTTGTTATCTGATCTTCCCAGTATACTGTAACGGGAACACACTTGCTCCATCTACAAACAAACAAACAAACAAACAAACAGTGTGTGGTGGGGTATGTGTGTGTCTATGTAGAAGAGTGCACTGTGTGTGCCTATGGTGACTTTATGAATCATCTTAGAGTGCTCTACATCCTTACTGCTTTGCTGTTGGCCATTTATCTCTGTTTGACTTTTTCACATGGGATCTGGGGATTCAAACTCAGGTTGTTTCGCTTGTGAGGCAAAAGCTTTAACCCCTGAGCCATCCCTCCAGCCCTAAATATTTTTTAAAAACCCTTTTCTTTCCTTATCTTTTTAAATATTTTATTTAGTTATGTGTGCATGTGTGTGTGTGTGAGAGGGTACTGTGTGTCCCTGTGAGGACCAAGTGTAACTTTGCACATCATCTTGGATTGCTTCTATCTCCTTCATGTTTCCACTCTGGGATTTCCCAGGCTCCACCCACCACACCTGGAAGTGCAGATTGCCACCATTTCTGCCTGGCATTTTTTTTTTTTTTACGTGGGACCTGGGATCCTAACTCAGGACGTTCTGTTTTCATAGTCTTAACCCCTGAGCATCTCTCCAGCCTCCTTTTTCTTTTGTGTGAGGTACTAGACATTGAATCTAGGGCCTTTATGCAAGCTTAGGCAAGCACTCTACCACTTAGTTGCATCCCCAACCTCTTTTTTTTCCCCCACCCTCTTTTTTACTTTTTATTTTGAGACAGCATCACATGAAGTTGCCCAGCTTGCCTCTGTCAATCAAAGTTACAGTCCCCCTGCCTCAGCCTTCAGAGTAGCTGGTGGTATCACATGCATTTGCCACAGGGCCAGCACATTGGGCAAACTCTGGAGTCACAAAGACTTTACCACACTTACTGTAGTCTATTGACCAGGAAAGCAAATCTACTAACCTCAGCACCATGGGTTCCAAGGCTTGGGAGGCTAAGCGTTCAAACATGCGCTGGAGGGGCGGGTGCAGAGAGTGGTCCTCGTCCGCCAGGGCGGCGCTGCACTTCTGCAGCAGCCGTGCATGAAGACCTGCTTCACACATGACTTGCTGGTTTCGCTCTGTGTGCACCAGGGATTGTAAAATATTGGCCACAGCAAGTTGAAGATCCAGAGCATGCTAAAGTCAACAAAGGAACCATGGTAGTAGGGCATTCTCAGTGAAACAGGTGAGACATCATTCTAAATGAAACATGACGTGTAATATGAAGTCTCTAGAGGTTTGAAATATGCTTGTATAAATTAAGGGGCTAATTTAAAGTGAAAAGAACAATGCAGGAATTTCACATTTTATCTTTGCTAGGCACATAATAGACTCAAGTCTATTCTCTCCAAGTCAACTGTATGATACCACAATGGAACTAATAGTAATTCTATTTTTATAAAAATAGTAGGTGTAAAGTCTTTTTCACAGTGGGTAGATAACTAACTAGCTTAATGGAAGCCTGTCATTCACATATGTGACATGTTGGGCCTTAAAGGCCATACACCATTTTAACAACAACAATCGTCACTTAAACTACAACCCACCACCACTCTCAAGCGCTGCAAGTCAGAGCAGACAAGTGGCCCACTGGAATACCTGCATGGAATCAGTTTATTATGCCTTTCCCATTTCCATCACTGAGCAGGACTTATGGAGAAAACAGAATGACTCTAGCCCAGGTCCCACGGATAGTGAATTGCATTCAGAAGCACTAATCCTGCAAGTTTCCAACAGAAAGTCCTGCCCTTCCCCTTTATCTTTGGTAGCACATGATATCTTTCGTTACAATTCACTTTCCTTCCTCCCGGGCTCCTCTCCCAGGGAAGCACACTTCCCTTTCATTCATTAAACCTGAAAGGCACCCTATGTCACAGCTTACTTCTGGCTGTGTCACTGACCCCACAGAGGCCAGGAGATCCAGCATGACCAGCATGGCTCCGGGGTGGATGATGACGGCGTCGGAGGTCTGCAGAGGAGAACTTGATGTGTGGAGCTTTAGGTCGGCAATATTTTTGACAGGACAGACAGGGGGAGTTGAAACAGAATGATACGCATGCCTATGATGAAACAGTAAAGAGAAAGTTATTTAGAATGTCATTAAAAATCACACTCACAGTTCACTTTCTTTATCTTCTGCTACTTTTAATCACTGATATGCAAAAGACCTTATAATTGAGGAATGAGTTATGAAAACATCTTGTGGCTGAGAAATAAAAAAGCAAAGTAATATATTATTAATTCATTGAGTCATACGCAGACAGCCCTGGATGCTTGTGTGTCTGCTATTTAATATATGTGTGTGTATATATGCGCCAGGAAAAATCCCAGTGCAAAGCTCCAAGGAGATCAAGCTAAATTAAATCCCTCGCCGAGAACCTTCTCCAACCTCCCCTGGGTTGTCTATCTTTCCTTGACCCACAGGCAATATGGTGATGGACCAACAAGATGAAAGTGTTCTGCTGCAGTGTTGGTTTAGAGTGTTGACCAGCTGAGAATATGTAAAAGTAAGCATTGTGGAAGTGTCTCAGGTTTATCCAGAGCTACGCCCACCCTCTCAATCTATCCTCACAACCACTGAAAACACTGATCACAATCTTTAAAACCAGGAAGGCATGTATGCTCGATTCAAGGAGAATGTGTTACTTAGAAGCCCAGTCACGTCATGACGGTGCACATTTTCTTTCCTCAATGGCCTCCCGCTCTACTTCACAAAATTACATTCATAGCAATTCACTGCGTCCTGTAGCTTGTAGCTACAGCATTCCGCTGGGTCAGTCTCAGCTTAAACTGTCGAATGCAGAGCTTTGTCACCAAGAACAGCAGTTTCAGCTCAGCACAAGAGCAGCTTGGGAAACAGATGCACTACATCAGTGACTTTGAATCAAAGAACTAGCACTGCCGGGCTTAGAAAAAAAAAAAAAAAAAGAAGACTATTCTTTTTTTAACAAACTAGGAAGGCATTCACTGCACGTATGAAAAAGCCCATGTGTTCTCTCTGTTTATTTGAAAGTCAGCACTCATTCATGTTTCCATTCCCTGGATTTGACTGGTTTGCATTCAAAGAGATTTAATTCCTAAACTTACCAAGAAAGAGATTTCTCATACTTATCATTAGCAGAAACCCTCTACTGTCCCCTTTATTCCTATCTTTTTATTCATTTAGAAAAAAAGATTTATACTTCCTCTATAGTGTAAATACTAAACTGCAAAATTTCAAAAAGTATCTTATATACAAAAATAACCCAAATTTGAGAAAAACATAGGTTTTTGTTTCTCTCTCTCTCTCTGCTTTCCTTCCAAACTTATTTCAGAATTAACAAAATGGATCCAGATTTGAACTTAAATTATGACCAAACCTAGCAATATATCTTTATTTTCTTTGGAAAAGAAACTATTTGCTAACATATAACTATTAAGTAGTAAACTTTCAGGTTTTTTTCCATGGTGCAGATGGAGCAAGCTCCTATTCCATCTCCTAACTTCAAAAATCCATTTAATATATTGTTTTTGGATACAGGACAAATTAAGTACAGCATTTGCCCTGTAAGTTTAATATCAAATATTAAACTTACAGGGCAAATGCTGTACTTAATTTTAGCCAAAAGGCCGAGAATTGGTAAATTTCAATTTTTTACATAAGAAAACAATATTCTCATGAAGGAATTACATGGATGACAAACTGAAAAAAACTACTGCAAACACTGTTAAAATCCAGAACGTGGTATGTATTAACTAAAATTAGGTGCTTTTGAACAGCAAGTTATAGCAAAATTCTTGACAAGTAACAGGTTATCAACAAGGCGTTACCGCCTTTTAAATTAATGGGTTGTGATGAGTTTATTAAATAGCTAATTTATAAACAAGTCCTAACTATTTACAAAGAGGACAGCATGGCATTTTACACATGAGCTAAGCTGTAGGTAGAGTTACTCTCTGTTACGGAAATGGGCATTTGATATTACAACTTAAATTTCCATGTATATATGACTCATCAACCTCTCTTGGGAAAATAGTTCAATAATCTTTGTTCTTATTAGATATTTAGATTGCAGAATAACTAGTGCTCCCTCTCTTTTTCCTCCATGACAGCTATTTTGAATAGTTCTGATTACTTTTTATTTTGTTTTCACTTCCTCTATCTAACTCTCAATAGTGGTCAGCTAATAGGTTTCTCCTAAACACTAAACAAAAAGAAAGTCACATGTTTTAGTTTTCCAAAGATAGGCTGGATAGTTCTTCCCTGCTCTCCATTTTAAAAATAGAGAAGTTCCAGGTTTTTCATGTCTGACATGTCATGATGTCAGAATGTTCCACAATCATTAAAGCACAGTACAATACGGGTTTCTCCTGTGCCAGCAAAATCCAGCATGTACTGCCAAAACAAAAAGGTTGTCTACGAGCTGATGCAATTTGTTGCAAAGTTTCAAAAACAGTGCAACTCCAATTCTAATTTTAAAAGTTTCTATATTTGAATTTGTGAAATGAAAATATTGTATTATTTACTTGATCCTGACCTTTTTTTTTTTTTTTTTGAGATGGGATCTCATGCATCCAAGCTGGCTTTGAACTGACTATGTAACCAAAGATGACTGTGAACTTCTGATAGACCTGTTTTTACCTTGCAGTGCTAAGATCACAGGTGTACAGCAGCAACATGTGTGGTTGAGGTTTTGTGCATTCTAGGCAAGCACCTGACCACATCCCCACTCTTATGATTCTTTATTTGACACTTAAATATACAGTTTATATATGCATAAACTATATCATATAACTATAAATAGACTATAAGTAACTTCAAAAGATTGGCAACCTGAAATTTCAGCACAAATTGGGAATGTTGCTCAGAAGAGCTGTCTGGCATTCAAGGCTTTGGTTTGAATCCTAACACTGGGGTTAAAGAATACTAGTCCACACTGATTTTAGTGTGGACAATATCAGGGAATTGATTTTTGTGGTGGCATCAGCGTGTAAGACTCATGGAGCATTCACAGAGATTAGGGCTTTGTGAATGTTCTGGTGACTAAACAGGTTTACCTTTCAGTCAAACACCTGCTGACTCTACATATACGTGCCTGCAGACAATGAATACACATTTTGGATTTAAAAACCATATAACCTGTGAATTTCTACTTTATGGGTTTTGGTGAATACATATAAAGGACTCAATATTTTAGAACAAAGAAAATCATGATCAGATCATTATATTTTAAAATTGCGAGTTTCAGTAATTTCAGCTACTTAACAAATGAAATTACTTCTTTAACAGTTACTAGTTCTTTGGGATCTTGAGCACATTATGTAATCACAAACACAGATGTCTTTTATCTCACTCATTTTGCAACAGAAAACTATACTGAGTCAATTTAACTTTATCTAATACGGCTTCTTGATTTAAGATTAGCTTATTAAAAATAAAGGAATGAAATTTAAGGATGGAGTACAGTGGTAGAACGTAAGCCCGACATGCCAAAGGCTCTGATCTGATTCGCAGTGTTACCAAACAAAAGACATAGAACTCTGGATGGACGCATATACTGAACATTACTAAATTCATTTAAGACTATTCATGATTAACTGTAATGGCATGTAAGCCCCAGAATAAATTTATGAGTGAAAGCGAAATGTCTTTTCACACACCTAATGAATATTACTATAGACATAGAGTTATCCCTTGATATTTCCAGGAGTTTGGCTTCTAGATCCCCAACAGACACCCACTTATATGGATACTCAAGCCTTATATCTAAAAAAATGAGGTTGTACTGACTTGCAATCTAGGTTTTCTCCTGCAAGCTTAAATCATGTCTAGGGAACCTGTAATACCTAATAAAATGCAAATACTATGCAAATAGCTATCAGACTATGTTGTTTAGGGCATAATAGGAAACAAGTCTGTTATGTGTGCAACATAAACTCAATTTTTAAAAGCAACATTTTCAGTCTGATGTTGGTTGAACTTAATGACATGAAAAGGTTGCATGTTGAAATATAGAATGTGTGATACTCTAATCCATTACTTACAATTAAATGTTTATAATCTAAATGATATGTATTAAGATTAAAATGATAGTATAGCAGTTTCACATAATTCATTTTAATTAAAAGCCACAGTTGGAGATGTTTATGAGAGCTAAAGACTTGTTTTTGTATGTGAGGAAGCAGAGGAAGGAATACTTTGGACAGATCTCGCTATAGGCAGAGGCTTACATGGATCCTCACTGTACTTCTGGATTTTTATTTCACATAAACTTTACTCATGAGGTGAATGGGAAAGCAATCCACAGGATGGCTGAAAAAAATGAACTCTGTTTCAAAGTATAGTCTTGATACTTCCCCATTATAGCCTCATATTTCAAGTGCGTGAACCTGACTGAGAAAATACACACTCTCCTTGGTATAGCAAAGTACACTTTGGAGTAGCAGAAAACAAAATGACCCCAAGAATACAAGGAAAATGACCCAAGAAAAGCAGCCACTGAAACAGGCAGTGAGTCCTCCCTTGTAATTTATTCTCTTTTATTATTTAGGAAGTACAGTTCACCGCCAGAAGGCAGTCGACTGGGCAGCAAGTAGAGTGCCACCTTCGTGTAAGGCACTAGGTTGAGGAGCAGCATCCAACCAGAAGTCTTTTACAGTTAGTTTCTTTGCATATAATTTGTGCCATATGAAGGATTCTTAATAGAATATTTTTTTTTAAATCTATCTTAATAGAAGATCTACTTGCTCTAAAAATGTGTAATCACATAATAGAGAGAATGAACAGTTCTACATGTTGGTCATAGCCTCACAGAATTAGCACATTTTATTCTTGTAAATATACTTAAAGATCATTAGAAATTTTAAAATCCAAATACGAAAACCTTAAAAAAGGCAAGTAAGGAAATCCAAGTAAAAGAAATATCCTCTGATATAAAATACCACCATGTCAACACACGAGCGAGCACAGGCCATTAAGAGTGACATCTCACGGAAGATCAGTACCTTTTCCTGGACAAAGCTGGTGTCCCCCAAGGAGAGGGGAGAGAAGACTCGCTTGTCAGGCAAGGAGGGAGATGTTCTGCGCGACTACAGACGACAAAACAGACAGGGGGTTAGAGAGGTTAGCAGGGGTGCATGCCGGCGGCTGTGGGTTAGTTTACAAGAGATGTCGGGGACAGTGTAAAAGGGGCACGTCCATATTCAGTAGGAATGAGGAACACACCACAGCACATGTACTGGATAAAACAGAGAAGATGCTCGGGGCAATGCTTCCTCCGTTAATGTTAACACCGGATGCATTTGCTCAACGGAATGCTCCCCGCCTTGATCATGCACACTGAAGCTAGGGTGTACTAAGGAGGGTAAGTAGGAAAGAAAAGAAGTTAAATCTGTACAAATTCACAAGTCTCATTCCTTCAACAGTGTTGCCTGCAAACTGATGAGTAATTTTCAAGATAAGAAACAATTTTTTTTTTACAATATCTGAGTTTTCAAATCCAACTATTGAAGACTAAGGAATATTATTAAGAAACAAGAAACTCCTTGATAGGATACTTAAAAAAGAAGAAGACATTCCATGGTAGAGAATAAAACCTATTAAAGGCTTCATTACTTGCTCTAATTATGGGATTAATATAGATACCATTCACTTATTTATGAAAGAAAACCACAGTAGCTATTAAAATTGACAAGGTGAGAACAGATAAATTAGAACATGACCATTTCTGTACTACTTTCAAAGTGGAAAAAGAAATGAAATTGTAGGTGAAGCCATGAAGTTAAGTATTTCAGGAAATGTCCTTGGTAGGAACCCTGGGTTTTCCCATGGGTTGCTACTGCAACTGTTCATGTTCCTACACTAACAGCAAAGACACAGAATCCAGGCAGTCTTACAGAGCTGACTCCCTAATACCTGAATGACTGAATGAGTTGATGGACCCCGACCTTGATGGCCCAGTACACTGAGATCTCTAAGATGCTTTATCATTTTCAAGGACTATAACATGTGAAGTGTAACAGGCTATCTGCCATCACCTTGGAAATATGGACAGTCATAACCATGTTCTCTGGTTTATAACCTATAAGTCCTAAGACACTTCATGCCTTTTTCTCTTGACAGTTTAAAGGAAAACAGCAGCAATAAACATGATGAAAGGAAACACCATAGAACTGTTCTGTCAAGTGCAACAAGAGCTGCCTGAACCTGAATTAACTCCTAATGCATCTGCTACTGCAGCAGAACTTAACATCTGGGCCATAGTGATGGTCCCAGGAGAAGCCATTCACACAAAGAGACAGGAGAGATCTGGTGCATTTTCCTTCAGCTAATTTAGTGCTGCAACCATACTGACTACACTCTGTATTTCAGAAGACAGAGCAGACCCCCATACCTGTCGAAAGAATCTGTGGCTACTTTGTACAGATAAATAAAGAGTTTGCTGCAGTGCCGCAAGGTGGGCGACACGGAGTCCACTGAGAGGGCATCCTCTTCTAGCAATCTGTGGAACGGCTGTGTGTTGGAGGGGAAGACGTTCATGGCGCTGATTTTTCTGAGGTCTGAGAAGCAGCCAAGAAACCGAACGGCGTCTGCCAGCTTCTCATACTGAATCTCTGTTTTGAAGAAGTGGGAGTTGGCGGGCTCATAGCGCAGTGCCGCAGTCAGTGTGCAGAACACAGTGTGGAGAAGTTCAAACACTTGATTCTGGTTCACTTTCTCCCAGCCATTCTTGGGTGGACAACTCAGAGACCTCTCCATGGCAACCAGTAAGGAGGTAATGTACACAAAGCCTCCAACTTTCCTAAACACAGTTCTTGAACGGTGGCTTTCTCGAAGGACGGACAGGAGGGCCTGGAGGTGACAAGAGAAAACAAAACAGAATGTATGTTAGAAAATCAAAAATCAA
The DNA here is from genome assembly GCA_023101885.1 of Typhlomys cinereus. Taxonomy (NCBI): domain Eukaryota; kingdom Metazoa; phylum Chordata; class Mammalia; order Rodentia; family Platacanthomyidae; genus Typhlomys; species Typhlomys cinereus. The sequence goes on from JALPQD010000288.1 coordinate 664,959, forward strand.
AATAAAAACTGTAATCAAAATAAAAAATGTAAAAGGGGAGCATTGTTCTGGGAAGATCAGATATGAATGTTTTGTCAGCTGGCAGACACATCAAAATTTCCTGAGAGAAGTTGAATTACAGGTAGAGTACCACCCCAGGAACACCGTCTCGGGTTCTTTTGGCAGGATACGAGTATGTCCACATTATGGCTAAGAAGCTTTTGCTGTGAATGTATTCAGCTATTTTACAAAATGTAACACGTACTCTAACTTCACACACCATCATGAAAACTTCTAACTGTATGTACTCATAAACCGAATTATCCTGTGGGGATCAGAAACATGAGTTAGGGTAGCCAAGACTTAAGTTCTTTGATTCCTATGAAATCTCTCATATTTCTGAGAGAATTCATTTTAGAGGATTTGTTAAATATTCTTTCTTAAAAAATGGAGACTGAAAGCACTTTCCCAGACCAGATATAGGAAAAGAAACAAGATCTAAAGTAAATGAATAAACCCAACTTTATCAAACTGTCACACTCTTAGCTTAGCTTTTATTCACATTACAACCCACCCAATACATTTTGCACTTTAGGCGCTTAGTACTTTCATGTCAATAATCTTTAAGGAGATGCAATGTAAATGTGCAGAACAATATTTACACTTAGGAAACATTCAGTTCATGTCAGCTGTTCTTATAATTATGATGTTTTCTCAGATGCAGAAAGCCTGTTCCCATTCTACTTAATATTTTTTACTTATCAATTATACCTTACTTGTACTGAATTTACTTGAAAATGTATCACAAGTGAAATAGTTAATTTTAACTTATTCTAAAAATTTCTCTCACAGACGTGCCAGTGAATGCCGTAATGTAAGAGCATATGTGTGTATAAATCTTGCAAAGCATAGTGGTACTGTGAAAATAATATGGGTACGAAGTCTTGAATGTGTATACACATTCAAGTTACATGATCTTTCTAAGTTTTCTCATTTGCAGAACAGGGTGTTACTTTATAGGATTGCCAAGGAGCAGAATTCTAAAAGTATACATAAAGCCTGAAGTACATTATTATATACACATGACAATGCATATTACCAGGTGCATGTACAATGTTAAATAGAACACATTAAGGAGTAAAATTATTAAAGCTTGAAGTAAATTACTGGATATAGAATACAGTATCTACTCTATTACATGCACACACACACACACACACATAGGTGCATGTGCAATATCACATAGAATATTTTATTTCACATCTGCATGACAATGAGTGGTTGGAATTTAATAGGAAATACATCCACTTAGTATACTTGCTGATATACTTCTTAATTTCCGATAACTTTTCCCCCCTTTTTTGGCATGTGTGGCTATGTCTGTCTGAGAGGGCACTGTGTGTGCTTATGGAGACCCAAGGGTGACTTCAGGGAATCGTCCTAGATATACTAACTCCTCTTTCCAGGGCCTGAAGTGCTGTCATTTCTGACTGGCATTTTTATGTGGGATCTGGGATCTGAACTTAGCTCTTCTGCTTACGAAGCAGGCTTAACCCCTGAGCCATCTCATCAACTCTCCGATAGTTTTTATAAGCCAAGATAACTAATGCAAAGGCTAATTAGACCATAAAAATACAAGAGAGAATTTCCCCAAAATCCTAATGTGTAAGAAGTTATAGGGGTTTTGGTACTTTGAATTTTTTAAAACTCTGTTCCCACTAACTAAAATTCATTCCAATATAATTCAAGGTTTTAATAGTAAGTATGCAGGCATACACTTAGTGTTGCGAATTCAATGTGATGTCTAACCACCCCTCCCCCATCTGCCACCTCTGTAGATTCACATGTCTCCAGCAGGTGACACTGTGTGGTAAGATTGCCAGACTTTCAGGAGGTGGACCCTCACTGGAGGAAGTATCCCATTGGTGGACCCACTTGCTCTTCATTCTGCTTCCTGAGGGTGGATGTCATACCTCCACCTGCCTCCTGGGTGTGCAGCCATGCCTCCGTCCAAGTCTCTCCCTGCCATGATGGATTCCACGCTCTGAAACTACAACCCAAAATAAACCCGTTCTCCCTTAAGTTGCTTGAGTCAGGGTATTTTTTTTTTTTTTCACAGCAATAAGAAAGTAAGTACAATACTTTTCAGACTTACCCTTAAGATGTCCGTCTTCAACTGCAGTTCTGTGGGTGGGGCCGAGTGCATCAGCCCCAGGAGTGTACCCATGTCATCGTCCCCATTTGGAGAGAGCACCAGCTGCTGGATGGTCATCAGGGCATGCTGACGGCACTGGGGGTACTTCACGATGTTGTGTGCACATCTTGCACCCCCAAACTCCCGGAATATTCCTTAAGAAGGGGAAACAGGCAGATATGGGAAACATTACAACATTCACAGGCAGGTCAATGGATTAAAATTCAATTGTTTTTGTAAGTAGAGTAATAGAAACAAATGCAATTAAACCCATGTAGTTTGCTGTTTATATTATAATGACAAATCTATACTATAGGATGTCAGAAAGTACAAATGTACATTTTCTTAGATTTCTTTAATGAAAGATTAATGCTCCAATACAGTCACCATGTTCAAGTTCTCTGGTGCTATAGCATTTGGAAACTTGATAGGTAGACGCTGAATGCAATGTATATACTAAACAACATCCCAAATAAAGGAGATTTAAACTGAATGGGGCTTTCAAAATAGTAGCAGTAAAAGAATGACCAAATTACCACAGGAAAATGACAAGAATCTAAGGCAAAGCACAGGAGCCAAAAAAACAAAGTTTAGAGTCTCCACCCTATCCCTACATTGCAGAGTCCAAATTCATAGCTATGACAGCAGAAGTTATGGCTACAGAGGCAGCTCTACGATCCGTGTTTCAATCACTGGAGATTCTGTTCTCACATCAAATGCCACCCTCAACTATTACAAAAGCATGAACCAGGTGATATATTTCTTTTATGAAATTCCTGCTCTATGTTTATAAAATATCTTATGTAAATCTATGATCATTCTATCAGTCTTATTACTATCATTTATTGTTCAATGCCACATAAAACTTGCATTTTCTCTTAATTTGTGTTTCATTGAAATTTTGCTAAGTGAATAACAGTGTATTTTAATTTAGTGGCTTTCTATTTGTTGACTTTATAGGAATGACATAAGTGTTGTGTGCCTGTGCATTAACATATGAAAAGTTAGTAGTGGTGTAAATCTGTAATCTAACACTTGGAAGGTGAAGGCCAGGGGAGTGCAAGGCCACTCTGAGTTATGCAACAAGACCCTGCCTGTAAATAAATAAATGAATAAATAAGTAAACTTATTTGTTTAGCACATGGAAATGGTGATATCCTTTGGTTATATGAAGACAAGACTGTTATTGAAGGTCCATAATGGCTAACAGCTGAAAAATACTAACTATGAATAAAGTATTGTTTAAATGCCTCAGATCATCCAATTAGTAACATCTTTCTTAACAAGATAGATATTAAGGAAGAGCGTGTGGATGTGTTTGACTCCGTTGGTGAGGTGACATTGACAGAATGAGCTTCCCACCCTCCAACAGAATGTTTGCATCCTTGCCTGTCGGCTACTCAGAACACCAAGTAATTCTTTCCTGTTTGTGACTATCTCAACTACCTCTAGCTAGCAGAAATAAGATTATGCACTGTGCAACGCACAATGTGTTACTACGGAGCCAATCCAACTCCATCACACTTGCAGTTTCAAATACCTGCTAACTTCATTCAGTTCTGCCTTGGCATTTGCCTAAACTGTATTTAAATATTATTTACATAATTATGTGTTTACATTTTTCTCAATGAGACTATAATTCTTCTTGAGCAAGAATTATCTTTGCATCTTTAAAATCTAGCAGAGTAGCTGGGATATAGTGTTGAGTATGTTGAATTTCAAGTTTCTCTGCATTCAAGCCTTTGTACAAGGGGTTCATCATTCATTCATGCATTTGCTCACCCACCGATGGCTTCCCAACCTTTATACGGACCCAAGCCCCTCACCACCTCAAAGTGTCTCTATGATGTGAGTCTAGCCACATCCTGAACTTGGCTCCTGCCCCACTCAGTGCTTTCATTGATCTTACTACCTGAAAGTGTTGGGATTCTGCTAAAATTTCAAGAAATCTTTTATTTTAAAAGCAAGAGTGATCTTTTATAAACATAGCTGGACTTTCTGTTAACTATATTAAGAAAAGGAATTGAGACTAAAATATTTAATGTTTTCCATCAGAGATTTTTACTAGTCATTTTCATATCTCTAATAAATTAAGTAAAGTATTATATGAAGAGATATTTTGCCAGCACTTTAAAGAAGGAAATGATTTGAACCAGAGTACATTGTGTAAGCAAAAATTAGAACAAGACTAAAAACAAAACACTCTGCATTTTTTTTTTTTGGTGTGTGCGTGTGTGTTTATGAATGTGTGTGTGTGAATCAGAGGGCATGCACTGTGTGTGCCTGCGGAGACCAAAGGTGACTTTGGGAATCATCCTAGATTGTTTCTACTTTCTCTTTGCTTTGCTCTGAAGTTTCTCAGGCTCCACCTTTCAGGGCCAGAAGTGCAGGCCGCTGCCATTTCTGCCTGGTGTTTTTATATTGAATCAGAGATCGAACTCGGGACCTTCTGCTTACTTTAACCCCTGAGCCATCTCTCCAGCACACTTTAAAAAGCAATAAAAAGTATTTTCAAGTAATAACATGATATATTTTGTCATGAGGCATGTGCAGTGGTGAAAAGTATTGTACTTTTATTGACAGGACTCTACCACTAAAGCAGAATTACTGGAGCTGTAACCAGACTGCTCTGATAACATCTGCTGATCAAGGCTCCCTGCTCACCTGCATTGGTATTTGATCCTTGAAGGAGTACTGTCAAGGTTTCCATAACTAACAGAGCCAGGTGTTTTTGGTCTTCAACTGAGCTATTATTTCTTGAGTCCCCTAGAAAATAAGTTCAGAGGTCCAAATCATCAAAGCAATAAGCTTGCATCTTTTTACTCAATTTTACTTCAACAGTTATCTCAACACTCAGTTCCACTACAGATATAGCTGCTAGCCACATAATGCTTAACATTATACATGTGTCCAACCCTTGCCCAAAGTAAGCTCAAAATCAATGCTAATAGGTTTTTATTTTGCTGTGGGAGAAGTTTGCTATCTAACAAATATCAAAAGTGAAATCCTTCTCAGTTCTAAACAGCCAGAACAACAGGAGAATCATCACATATCCAGAGCAAAGTAAGCTTCAGAATAGCGCGTGATCTGTTCAGCTGTATTCAGTGAGACTTATTGCTCAATAATTGGCAGAGACTACAGAACTCTTATCACATTTATCAAAAAGGGATCTGATGATATGTGTATATAACAATATCACTAACTAGACCCATTTACTTTCTATAATGAATACAAATATTTTGAGGGATGTGCATTTCATTGTACTCAACAAGTAAATATAATTATTAATAATTGAATGTAAGGATTATACATGTTATTCCGATTTTCACTTGGAACTCTCTTCCCCTTCTGTGACATAATTCTAGGCAACCCTCCCTCAATTTCCTAGCTGAGGCTGAATGAAACCCTTAACAGGAAATATTCACCAGCCTGCCTTAATCATGGGTGACAGGAAATCATTTAAACTAATAATCAAATAAAATATAGAAGTGGAACCAAGTATGTCCCTAACCCTGACCCCCCTTTCCCAAATAAGAACAGCGACCGGGGAATGCGTTACCTTGCTCACTCAGTGCCTGAGCCGGATCCTTCAGGAGGGCAGCATATTTATGCAAAAGGTTTACCATGACCTCCAGAAGGCCCACCTCTCTGAAGACATCCTTAAATATGTAGTCATGTCTTGTAAACTTAAGAAGGGTTTTCATGGCAATAATGCTACAATGGTAAGAAGAGCTAGATTTTAACAGGATACTAACACTAATAAGTTCTTTACAAGGGATATAATTTAAGCTAAAAACGACAAACTCCAACATCTCAAAATATTTGTTTTGTACTTCCGGGAGTTTCGAGATCTTCTCTGCAAACTGTGACAGGGTGCGCTGTGACTCTAGGATGAAGTAATTGGCATTGTCAGCCACGTAGATGTTTGTGATGGCATCCAGGATGATTTGGGCAAGGAAGTTGGTTTTTGCTTTTAAGAATGCATTCTGAAGAACTGCAAAGGCCTGGACGTTTCTCACGCTGTGACCTAAAATAGAAAAGAACACAGAAGTGGGTGCTACGTTACACTTCAATCATGACAAATCAAAGTGTAAATAGATCATGATCTGCAACATTTCAACTAGTCCCTAAAACATACCTTATTTTTTTCTTCATCAGCTTTAAGTCATTACAAATAAAACTGATTAAACAATCCACCACTGTGAATATTTTAATAGCAATTTTTGAAAAATTAGACTGCCATAAAGAAAGTGTATTATTTAGATTCAGGCTTTTGACTTCAGAAGTATTTTATGTCTGTAAGACTGACCAAAAACAGTTACTTCTCAATGAGAAAACAGTCTAGAAAAGCAAGAAGCCAGAGAGCAGCAAGAATGAGAGAGAATTAGGAGGATAATCTTGTTCCAACCTTTTTGTATGATACAACATTGTGATTTACATATATTTTATTGGGGAAATTCAGTTTGTTTAAAAGCTGAAATTACAATTTCAACGTATTGCTAGTTACTAGTAGTATTTCTAAGCTTTTGAATTTTAAAATATCAACATAATTCTTATGAGAAATATCCCAGTAATTCTATAAAAATTAATAGAAAACATTAAATTTGAGGTAAATACCTGTTTTACAGGCATTTTCCCATTATAATAATTGTCCTCAGGCCTGTAATTATTAGAAGTATATAGCGCTTGTGAAAGTAATAAAAAATTAATATAGAACCTCACCACATAAGCTGTATTTTAGAAAAAAGGCAAATAAAGACCAGGAAAAGTACACATGAGTTAGAAAGGTTATTTTGTGTAATTGTTACTGACATTTCTGTAAAAATGCTTTTTTTTTTAAAGTTTTTTTATAATTTTTTTTTATTCAATTGTGCCTGTGCATGTGTACGTGCGTGCGTGTGCGTGCGTGTGTGTGTGTGTGTGTGTGTGTGTGTGCAGAACCTCGGACGAATTCAGGAACCACCATGGACCACCTCCATCTCTTCTTTGTTCACTATTGCCGGGGATTCACGGGCTCCACCCTACCAGGACCAGAAACACAGCTATACGTGGGGTCTAGGATCCGAACTCAGGACCTTTCGCCTGCAAGGCAGAGGCTTAACCCCTGAGCCACCTCTCCAGCCCCATGTAAAAATGCTTTTAAACCTTTAGTCTACTGTGTGATTTCAATTTTTGCTTATAATGTATTAATTTATTCTATATATAGTGAATACCAAACACTCATGTTTATAATCAATTCCTTATTAGCAGTATATTTACTCTTTTGAGGACCTCTTAACTTTTTATTATCTATAGGAAGTCAAAAGAATCAAGCTTAGATACAAGCTGGACACACAGTTGTAAAAGCCTGACTGTGTGTGACAAAAAAAAAGCCATCGAAATAGATTAAAAATAAGCTCTATCCAATACTGTATGTCTAAATGATGGCAAAATGACAGCATTGACCCTCGGAGTAAAGAAAAGCTATTAATTAGACAGACTCTCATGGCAGCTTTCATTTATATTTCTGTCAGCTAAGGATATTGGAAATTATTTCAGATATTTACTAGCCATCTTTCATTTCTTTCTTTGAGAGCTGGTTATTCAACAACCTGCTTACTTCTTGCAATATCATGCCAGTCAGTGACAAATGCTGACAGGGTGGTGGGGAAAGAGGAACTCTCATAGACTGTAAACTGGTGCAGACACTATGGAAATCAGTATGGAGGTTCCTTAAAAGTCTAAAAATAGAACTACCATGTGATCAATCTATATCACTCTCTTGGGCATAAACCCAGAGCAGTCTAAATCAGCATACTGCTGCACAGGTAACTTGCACATACCCATCTCTTGCTGAACTAGCCACACAGCCTAGCTATCCATCAACAGAAAGGAGAGTGTGGTGCATACACAGAATTTCATTCATGTGGAAGAATGAAAGTATGATGCCTTCAGGAAAATGAATGGGATTGGAGATCACTGTTTAAGTAAAATAAGCCAGACTCAGAAAGATCAGCATGCATGTTTTCTTCCATATGCTGAATGTTAATTTAAGTTTGTATAAATGCAGCTAGATGGCAGATAGATGATAGACAGATAGGTAGACAGATGGATGGATAGATGGATAGATAGATAGATAGATAGATAGATAGATAGATAGAGGATTATAAGAGGGATGATAAAAATCTGAAGAGGTATATGTGGGATGAGAGCAGAGAGAAGGGGACAAGAAAGCAGTGAGGAGAGGGTGGGGCAGAACAGTGTGGGACAAATAATAAAAGACACATTAACACACATGCATGACAATGTCATAATGAATCTCATGCTAAATGAAAATTTAAAAAATTCTTAAAATTAAAAATTTATAAGAACAGAGTATTATGGAATCTGATGAGTATTTCCTGTTTAAGGGTGAGCACTGCTTTTGTTAGCTAGTTTCAGAAAATCTCTTGGCTTCTGAGGATACAAAAGCATTTTTGTGTTGTTTTTTGAGAATGTAAACTTTTATGAAAGTTCTATACCATGTAGAAATAGAAGTAATTTTCAACCACACTCATAGTTTGTGAATAATAACTGAGCTCACTTTTTCTTTAAAATTTTACAGTTCTGAACTGTTATTTGCTTTAAAATCAGTAATAAAAATAAAATGGGAAATCTATACCTAGGCACATAGTAACATAAATCATGTTTCCTTTTCGATATATCTGTTCTGGGGATTGAAACTACAGCTTCACTCATGCTAAATAAATGCTCTACCACTGAGCTACAGGTCCAACCTCTAAATGGAGAGAATTTAACATTCACAAATTATACAAAAAGCATCATGTATTCTAAATTCCATCCATGTAGAATTGAGCTATGCTCCTTTTGTGCTATAGTAACTCTACAAAGAGGTCATAAAATATATATAAATTTGAGTCACACGGGAAACTCAAAGTGATGGAGCCTGACTCATTCATTTTACAGAATATTACATCAAATTTTGAAAGTTAGGTTCATGATTCATGTGACTCCTAAGACTTATGACAACATCCTTCTTAGCAACCTTGCTTTTTTAGACATTTCTCTTGGTTCTCAGAAGAACACATGTGGTACAAAGTTATGTAATTATGACCCTTGCTACTGGCAAGACAAAAACCAAACTGATTATGCAAAAGAATAATTTTGCTGTGTAATTTTTAATTGTTATAAAATTACATTGTCATCATTAGCTATTATATCAATATCAAGATCAGTACCAAATGAAACAATAAAGATGAAGAAGTTTACATTTTGAGCTATTTTATATTTATTCATAGAAAGTTAACTGAAACACTAAACTGGCGATTTATGGATTTGTGTGTGTGTGTGTCCATGTGAGTGGTTGTGTATACAAGAGGACAGCTGCATGTGTGTGCCCAAGGGGTGACACTGGGAATCATCTTGAATTGCTGCACCTGCTTATTGCTCTGCTCTGGGTTCTTCCTTCTAGGACTGGATGTGCAGGCCACAGCCATTTCCACCTGGCATTTTTATATCGGATCTGGGCTCTAAACTTAGGTGTTTTTGCTTGAGAGGAAAAAGCTTTAACCACTGAACCATCTCTCTAGCCCTGGTTTTTGAGATACTATCTACTATGTTTTTTCATAATGCAAAAAAGAAGTTTTGAATGTGTAAAAATTCTACACTAATTTCAGAGTCTCCTTCAAAAGATTTTAAAAAACTTCAAAAGTTTTTAAAAAACACTGATGGTGCAAACATCACAGTAAGTTCAATTTCTCCATATACTCACATTGATTAAAAAAGCTTCGATGTCATAAAATGAATAAATTTGTACTGTGGAATTGAAGTGAACAGACATGATGGTAGCTTTGGCCATTTTAATTTTCATATTGAAAACTGTCAATGAATCAAAATGAAAAATGTACACAGAGTAGCACTTACTCTTTCCTATTGCTATAAGACAACACTGAGGCTCAAACAACTTAAGGGAGAAAGGGAGATTTATTTAGCTTATGGTTACAGAGGGGAAGTACAATCCACTATGACAGGAAAGAAAAGGAATGGCTGGCTGACAGAAGCTGAAGGCAGCCTAAATCACTTCCATCATGGAAGCTGAGAGCTGAAAAACTGTCGACTGCAAGAGCAAACTCACTAACTGAAGCTGGGTGGGGTTAACCAACCTCAAGGTCCACCCCTGTGACTGCCTCCCTCCAGTAAGGCTCCACCTGCTAAAGAATCCATGACCTTCCCAAACAACTAAAGATTCAAGCACATGTGCCTGTCGAGGACAACTCACATTTAAAACACAATGGCTAAAAAATTTCATGGGAATAACACAATCCTACTGAATATTTAGTAAGTGCCAAGTATGGAAAGAAAACATTAAAGACCTATAAGTTCAGATTCCTTTAGGATGGTTATTTTGCATTTAAAAAATTAAACAATGAAAGTAGCTAGATGTACGTGTGTGTGTGAGTGAGAGGAGAGAGAGAGGCCTCATGTATCCCAAACTGGTCTTGAACTCCTGATCCTACTGCCTCCATCAACCTTGTAACCATTTACAAGGCGAGTGTCATCACACCCAGGTCCTAATGAGATATTCTTAACCAAGGAAGAATATTCTGAGTAGATCACTAGATGAGTACATAAATGTTAACAAAATCTAGACTATGAAAATTTATTCTAATTTAAATGAAATAATATAACTTCTTATTCTTAGATGTTGTTTAGTGTTACATGAAATAGGAGTGTAGCAGTTCGCCTGCAAGGTTGCTGATAAAATCACCACCAAACAGCTTAAGGGAACAAGCAGTTTATTCTCTTATGATTGTCTGGTTGCGGTTTTTAGTCTAGCTTGACAGGAGAGCATGCACCATCACCAATGGGCTGAGGGAACTGGCTGCACATATCCACATAACAGCCGAGACAGGGACCATCCTTACTTGCCAGACCAGCATGTCTGGCCAAGTATACACCAAAATGCCTCTTTCTCAAGCAGTTCCTTCAATTTTATTCACCTGCCTGGGACTAGTTCTACCCACCATAGGCTGGGCCGTTCCCATCAGCTAGACAATTTCCTGCAGGTTCGTTCCAGACTTAACTCAACTAATTCTCTACAAAGGTGCCTAGAGCTTGAACCGTCAACTATCGAGTTGATACCTGTACCTAATTATAGCAAGGAGCGTTCATACCTTATGCTCAGACTTTCCACATATATCCCACAGCCCCAGCCAGCAGGCACAGAGCTTAGAGTGTGTAGCAACTTCTAACCACATGAAGTAGAAATGTGAAATGCCAGCATTCAAAAGAAGCAGGTCCAGATTAGAATATAAATCTCATGATTTTGGTTTATAATTTTAAAGGTTATTTACCAGGGGGTGGGGGGAGAGAGAGGAGAGAGAGGAGAGAGAGAGAGAGAGAGAGAGAGAGAGAGAGAGAGATTATTGCTGTATGTAAGCAATGGAATATCGGGGGAGGGGGGAGGTGTCAGATGACTTTCTAAGTCAGTTCTCACTTTCCACCACATGAGCTTCCAGGGATGTGAGGTAGAAAAATGTAAATTGTTAAGATACTGCTAACCTAAGTTAAGATGGAAATTACTAAAATCCCAAAGGGAGTCAAGTCAAAGACATTTCAGGGACACTAATCTACCCCAAAGACACACTGAGGCTTTGGCTCAGGCTTCAAATGGTGCCCAATGAGTCCAGGCCACGTGTCTGTCTGTGTTCCATCTACCTGCTGCTATGACTAGTCATTGCATTTGTTTCTGTAAAGTCCTGCCTTGGTTCTTCCCCTGCCCTGCTTTAATATAAAGTGTAGTACAAACTGAGCTGGGGGCTAGAGTTTTTCCAAGGATGATCGTGGCTCCAGATGGATTAAACTCCTCTTCTTCACCTTAATTGGTGTCTAAGAAATTATTCCAGAGTTACGCCCACAACAGATGGAACTTGGACTACTAGGTATATGAGTAGGTGCTTTACCTGTGGAAGCCCCTAGACCTATATCTTTGTAATAATATTTTCTCTTTTTAGGTGATTTTTTTTCTATTATCTCTGAGAGAGGAAGGGAGAGAAAAAGAAGACACAAGAATGCACACCTTAATGAATGAGATTAATGAGATTAATTTTTGGAAGTCTGTTCTCTCCTACCATGTGGACTTCTAGAAACTGAACTCAGATCACTAGTTTTACATGCAAATGTCTTAACCCTAATACTGTTTCTGCATATTTGACCTGCCAGACTAAAGATTTGTATAATTCTTATGTAGGTTTAAATACAGATAGAAAAACTTTAATGAAAAAGATATTTTTATTCATATAATATAAATGAGCCATCAAAAAAAAAAAAAAAAGACAAAAACCATTCCTTCTTGGCTTCATCTCATAACGAGGGGAAGGGAATAAAAACTCACCTTTGCCTGCAGGCTGAGGTACTGCAAATCCAGGCAGTAGAAAGGGTGCCCCTGTGGTGACACCAGCTGGCTTGAGCTCACTGACACCATACGTCGTTAGGGAAGTTATCAGATTCACCAGGTCTTTCAAGGCATCTTTGGATTCTGCCTCTTTTGCTTGTTCCAATCTAAAAAAGTATGATTTAGAGATTTTTTTTCTCTCTTGATATATTCTTAAATCCAGAAAATATTTTTCAATTTCAGATTTTGTAAATAAACATATGAAATACTAGAGAGGTTTCTTATAGTTTTTGTATATATATTATATATTTATATCTGAAAAATTATGGTTTTTTTCAAAGAGAATCAGATCAACAGACAGAAGATACAGTACACTAAAAGTCTTAATTTTGTACTTAATGGTGCTTGTTGTTCTACATAAACCACCAATTCTTGAAAGAAAGAGGAGTTTTTGTTTTTTTGTTTGCTTGTCCGTTTTGGGCCAGTGTCTCGTTGTAGCTCAGGCTGGTCTTGAAACTTGCAGCAATCCTCCTGTCTAAGCCTATTCTCCCTTAGAATAGTTTTTTGGTAAGCAATTATTAATTAAAATCTCCATGGGAAGAGCGCTAAGAATTGCATTAAAAATCTTACTGCACTCTTCCAATCAGATACTACTATTAGATGAAATTCTGAATCTGTCTAAAAATGATCACAATTCCTGGGGAAAGGCTGTCTGGAGTTATGAAGGGATTATCTTTTGGCTGTGGCTTTACTGAACACCAAACGCTACAAAGAATCTTATTCTCTGAAAGAATGAGATATAATGGGATATCCCCCTAACAGAAATTCCTAATTCTCATCAACATTGACTTGGGAAAAAATTAGTACAAAAGAAAAAGTAAAGATAGCATGACAGTCCAGATGACCAGTTCTAATATCAAAATGTATTTTAAAACTTGTTCGTGTTCTGCTTTTGGTATGTTATTTTTTTTCATACCACGTTCACAATTCTGTAGCCTGTTTTTCTCTCCTGTTTTCCAGAGTCTCTCCTGGAGCTCTCTATATTAGTGTAAAAACCCCCTCCACGAATGTGCATCTGCTGTCACAGCCTCGCTGAACATGCCAATGTACTTTCAAGGATACTCATCTATTTCTCTGCCTTCAGAATCATACAGTTTCATTACAAATGAAATGCTGTGTCAGAGGCTCAAGGGTTTTGAGAGTCTGCTACCTTATCAACTTGTGTTCTCAAAGGAAGATGCCAAGACCCCTCCAGTAGTGAGGGAGGGAAGGGGTTATTTCATGAGTTCTCACACAACATCTGACAGATGACATTTCTGCAGACATATTCTGGGGGTTGCCAAATGTTGGCCAATAGTAGGAAGGATAAATTGCTGTTAGAAACAAGTTTACAAAACACTGTTGCTTCATAATAGATCAAAATTTTTTAAAAATAACATAAAGTGTCCCAAGAACAGCTAGTAGAGACAAATTTATTCTTCCAAGAAAATTTGTAACTAGCTACTTTCTTTGTACGTACATGCACTTTTGGAATGGAAAAGGAAGTAAGTTAAACATTTAGCAATGGCTAATTTGTTTTAGACATACATTTGAAAGATGTGATTTAATTTACATAACTTATAGCTATTAACATAAGAACAATTAGAAGTACTACAAAATAAAAAAAACCAAATATAATTAAATGAGAAGAGTTTATATTTTAGAGTTATGCTAACTAGTTCACCTGGCCTCTTCTGTCACTTACTTAAAAAAAAAAAAAGAACATTTTACTCTTCATAGCTAACATCTGATTTCATGGCTATATTTGAAAGTTTCACTTGAAATTCAAATTTTATATTCCCAAAACAGAAATAAAAAGGGAACAAAACCAAGAAGACACCCAAGAATTCATTAAGTGTGCACGTCCTTGATTCCTGTTATCCTATTATCTCCGCTGATTTAAAATAGAACAAAAACACAAAACAAAGCAAAAAAAAAAACACCTGAGCAGACATTTCAAACCGATTCTTAAATTGTGGGATTTACCTAAGCAAGAGATCACAAAGAAAATTATATCCTTGCCATATCCGAAAGTCATCCAAAAGTGTCTGGGAAACATCACTTGAATCTTTGAGGAAACAAGAAAGTCCGGCAAACATTTCAACAATTTCTAGGGGAGACAGGTCATCTGACTGCTGCATGTTCTGAACACATGTAGATAAACATTCTTTTTCTGTAAAAATAAGGAATGGAACAAATTTACAATTTACATATGTTGCTGAGGAAAATTCTCTGCATTCTTAACTGGTGTTAAAAAACATGATAATCTGACAGATTCGTCAAATATTAGGAGAGAAATGTTACACTTTCTAAAAGCAGAGGATTGAGATGTATGGAAAGTCCGACTGCTTAGTAATAAATAAAAGAAAATATGGAAATGTGTAGAATATAGTAACAGGATGAAAAAAATTAAAAAGGAAAAATCATTACGTATTCTAAAGTTCAAATCACAGTGAATATACACCAATCAGACACCAAAATAAATCAAGGCAAAATCTGTATTATGCTTGTAGTGTATATTACTAGCTTAAAACACAGTTATATCACATCAGTAACTTTAAGGATCCAGTGTTTCATAAAAAAGAGCTAAGATTCACACAAGGAACAGAAGGAAAGAAATATTTAAAAACTAATTTGGATATTAGACCCTAGGTTTCACATATGTAAGTGAATAGTAATTGTATTATTTTGAAAGCTTCATGAAAAGTATACATATGTATGTATGTTTATATATAAATATTTTATAAAGATGAATTATTGGAGGGGCTACAGTAATTGCCAGTTATATAAACATTAAAAAAGGCAAATATCATACACAAATTAGATAGATGATGATGGATTTTTTAGTGCTGATTAAAAAATCCATCTATTCTATCTACTCAACATCTCAAAGATTACTATATGAACACCTGTTAAATAGCTTCAAAAAGAGTTTTCAGAATATTCGACCTTTCTCAATAAAGAGAAGGTCAGGCAAGGCAGAGATACAGTTATGATTGAACACTTATATGACAATGAAGTAATCTTTAACATATATACATTCACATTTTAAAAGTTATGAGAATTTCTTACATTAAGAATATCCAACAAATTGAAAAATCTCTCTTTTTTAAATGTGTGTGTGTGTGTGTGTGTGTGTCAGAGAGCATTGTGTATGCCTGTGGAGGCCCAAGGATAACTTGGAGAATCATCCTGGATTGTGCTACCTCCTTTTTGTTTTGCTCTGAAATTTCATAGGTTCCATCTTCCAGAACCAGAAATGGAGGCTGCTGCCATTTCTGCCTGGAGTTTTTTTATGTGGGATCCAGGATCTGAATTCAGGACCTTCTGCTTGTGAGATAAAGGCTTAATCCCTAAGCCATCACTCCAGCCCAATTTTCTTCTCTTGGAAAAGTAACTAATTTAAATTGGGAGAGAAAGCTACTGGGGTCAAACCTGGAATCTCCACAGGTTAGGCCAGCACTCTACTGCTTGCCCCAACCTTCTTTGTGCTTTGCATTTTGAGATAGGGTCTCATTAAGATGCCCAAGCTGGACTTAAACTCACTCTGCCCTCAACTCTCTATCCTCCTGCCTCAGCCAAACGGGACTGATTGGACGTTTATTTATATTTATTTAAAGGCTAATCTTGGGTCATTGAAGGATGAGGATGAATCTGTCATCAAATGAAGAAAAGCAGATGAACCCCTCACCATGAATGTACTTCACGACGTTGACGCTCAGCCCGTGTCGAGAGATGGTCATGAGAACCTCTCCCGCACTCTTCCTCCACGGCAGGTTACATGGGGGGCACCAGGAGGTTATTGCACTGAATAAAAGCTGGAGATCATCTTTCTGAGCCAGCTCCTCCGCTGGAGAAACAAAACTGCAGAGTTTCACTAAGATCTACAGATCAAAAGAGAATGAGAGTGTACATGAATAAATGGATGGCTGAGGAAAGGCAGGAGCTAGAAAACAATGAGAACAAATGGAATCAAACCCTTCAACATAGGCATTGGGCAAAGTCAGTGAAACCACAGGAGTTCTGCTCTTACACAACACCCATAAGACATCTATAATTGAGATATGTGTTAAATCAATATTTACTATCCCATCTCCACCATGACATTTGTGATAGCTCAACTTGAAGATGGAAAAGTCAGCACTATGCATTATGTCCTAGGACTAGCATTTTATATTTCTGATTGAGTTCTTTAGTTCTTAATTTGCATTGGTGAAATGTAATTTTCTTCTTTAAAAAGAACATGAGAAATTATTAAAAACAGACATTTGCAATTAAAGTGATTTTCAAACCGTTTCCACTCTGTACACAAGTAGAAGGAGATGTGTGAATAATATCAATCACCTTAATGTGGAAATATCTTTTAATTACATCTAGTTGCCAGAAACCTTCAGAAGCCTGGCTTTCCAGAAGACTCGAGACTCCATCAATTATGAAACGAAAACCAAAATGTGTTTCTCAAAATGCACATTACACAGGCACTTGCAGCACGGGGCGCCTCCTCTGCAGGGGACTCGGTGGTTTCTGCCCTCAGTGATCTCTTCCTTCTGACCCAGGCTTAATATCAGGAAAAGTTAACTTTTCTTCTCTGTGCTAAACTTTTTCATCTAAACGTTTTTGAGCTGAGGAATGCCATGAAATCATTTTTTTAAAGAGTGCTTCATGAAGTAGGAGTATTTTAACACCAGTAAGAAGATTGCTAAATAGAAAATAAAGTTTTTGTAATACTAAGTTTTGCCTGAGAAATCTAGATCTTTCTTCTTCTTCCTATTCAAAGGCACAACTTGCTTAGAAACAAAGGCTTCCTAGTTCCTAATTACCAAACATCAGGAAGAAGAAGGATAATTATGAATCAACACAGGTACCTTCTCCATGAGAGGCCAGGAGACACTGTGAGCTGCTGACCGTCCACTCATATGTGTGATATGTGTGTCTTCGTCACAGTGGATAGAGCGAGTCACATGTCACATGGCTGCTCAGAGGGAGCGATGTCAATTCTATTTGCCTGTTAGTTCTGTTTGTGTGTGGGGGGGTGTGTGTGGGGTGTATGTATAAGAGGTACTGAGTGTGTGTGCCTGTGGAGCCCAGAGGTGACACTGGGAATCATCCTGGCCTACCAGGGCCAGAAGTGTAGGCCACCTCCATTTCTGCCTGGCGTTTTCACATGGGATCTGGCATCTGAATTCAAGTCTTTTTGCTTGTGAGGCTGAGACTTTAACCCCTCAGCCATTTTTCTAACCCTGCTGTTCTGTATGGTGTCATGTGATTAGATGCCATTTCTCTAATTTGCACATAGGAAACACACCTGAAACACAGCTAAAAAAAAAAAAAAAAAAAAAGTCCAAGCCAAAGCCCTGCTCCCACAATGAACTAGATGGCATCCTGAGATAACTAGTTCTTAACTTTATAATCTAGCGCACTCCCTTTACTTTGGAGAATAGAAACTGACATCTACTTTCTTCCTTTTCCCCCCTCACAACAAGTGCTTCTATTGGAAGGGACCCTGTTGCAAAGGCCAACCAAGTGTGGCAGAATAATCACTGGTCACACAAACAACACGGCAAGTATCTACATGAGGTAACACCAACCCCTAAGATCCGGGGCAGCCATCTGTCACACAGTACAAAAACAATGCCATCTAGCATGAAACATTTACCAACAAGACAATACCCAGCCGGGTATGGGGCACTACAACCGAGAGGAGCTGACCACTGAGGGCATGCTGGCAGGCACAAAGAGTGAAAGCCCCTTCATGGGGACCCATACACACACATCGGCTTCTACAACTGTAAGGAGAAGTTTGATTTAAGCCCATACTTTGAGTTCTTTTTTATCTTAATGTTCAACAATTTTCAATAATTACAGTATGCTAACATGAGTCCCACGGTATTTGAAAGTCAGCATCCATTCCTTTTAAATACAGGAACTTTTTAATTTAAATTTTAAAGAAAAAACTTTCTGTGCTTGCTAAGATACTAGATAGAAAATCGGCTTTCAGTTATTGCTTAAGGTCTTGATTTAAGTCTTTAACAAGACTTCCTTGAAATGAGGGTGCTAATCCACTACACTGACAGCGAGGTCTTCTGGCAGCTTTAATTCCCATGTGATTTAGTCTTTCAATTAATCCCACAGCTTCGTTCATCTGCCAATTACCTAAGTAACATTTTGGGGCGAAACAAAAGCTCTGTAGAAGGGACTGTTTTGTAAGCTTCAGGAGACGTCAACCAACATCTAAGGCATCTTTTAATTAAAAAAAAAACCCCAAACTTCATTATTGTTGTTTTGCAACAGAGTTTCCTTTAGCCCAGGCTGACCAGGAATTCTATATGTAGTTGAGGATGAATTTAAACTTCTGATTCTTTCTGCTGAGTACCACCACCCCACCAAGTTTATGCCATGCTCCATGCATAAAATATCTCTTAACCACTGAACATGTGTGGCACAGCTGTTTTAAGTGTATGCACTACTGTGCAGGAAACTAGTGAGTAACAATTCCTTTTATTCTCCCACCTTCCCTGGCAATCATTCCGTTTTGTGTTCTAAATATCTGAGCACTTAAGATGTCTCATGGAAGTAGAATCACGTAGTATTTGAGTCAAAAAGATTTTTTTTAAAATTATTCTACATTGGATGGGTCCACAGACAGCCTGCATTCTAAATGTTTGTATAGAGTTGTGCCTTTTTTCTCTCTTCCTTCCAAAAGGACACTCACTGTAGGATGTCTACAGCTACCTAGGGAGACTTTAAGCCTTTGTTTGCCCACAACAGTTGGAGTTACCTCCAACAAGCAGCAGCAGTGGTGGAAAGAGCTTTCCAAGGTGCACAGGAGGAGGCAGGGCCTTACGATAAACTGCCTTTCCTGAGTTCAACATCTGGAAATTACAGCATCCCAATATATAAATAGCAACTACATAGACTTTCTTGACATTGAGACATATAGCCTAAATCTTAATATGATAAACTTATCAAAAATGTCTTCCCTGCTTAATTTTAGACACTTCATTCAACCTCAAATTTAATTTCAACAACTGGATCTGTTTTAAGACAAACACTAACGTCTCATCCAAATATTCCTGGAAAAGAACACTTGATATCATTTCTGCAGTTAAAAGAAACGTTGTCATTATCATTAAGTAGGCATCACAATAAGCAGGATGAAATACTATTAAAAATGGAATAGTTATCCAAATACAATGGAACATGTGTGTAATCCAAGTACACAGGAGGTTGCCAGAGGAAAACCAGGAGTTCAGGGTCAACCTGGGGTATATGAGTGAGACCCTGTCTCAAAGCAAAACAAAACAAAGGACTAGAATAGGCAGGACATCTTCTTAGGAAATGCTCCCATTTCCTTTTAAGCAGAGTCACAGAGACTCTGTCAAAAAGATTTTTTCCTCACCTGTACAAACACTTTCTGGAGTAGTCCTCGGCGCTCGGCTAGAGGTAGCTCATTCTGTGCACCTCCAACTGCCTCAGGCACATGTGGAAGGTCAAAAAACAGATATAAACATTTAACCAGGGTGGAAGGCACTGACATCGTTGTCATGCAGTCCACGGTTTTCTGGAAAACAAACCAATAAAAGTCACTAGATAGACAGATGGGTATGACTGCAACTGACACAGCTGAATACTTTGCAAAGATTTAGGCAGAAAATTATACACCAAGATCATTATTTCAATTCATACAAGAATTTAAAAATGACTTCACACTGAGAAACATTCAATTTGTCATTTGGACAAATTTGCTTTAATTAAATACTGAGTTGGTTTGCTAGTCACATAGTAAGTTATTTATTAAACTTGGTATGCATTTATTGAGAAAAAGCAGCTTGTTTCAAGTAACATAAACTTCAGAAGAAAAGCATTCTTAACACAAATGGTCAGATTACTAATTTTCCTGGGCCTCATATTTTTCTTATGAATGGACAGAATTGTATATACAATTTAGGGTAAATATGATGGCTATATTATACAATAATAAATACAAAGAAGTCAGACCTGGTAGCAGAGGCTCATAATTCTGCCTTTTTGAGATGCTGAAATGGGAGGATTCCAAGTTCTAGGTTTATTTGGACTATATTGTGAGCTCAAGTTCAGCCTGATCAACTTACTGAGACCCTGTCTAAAAATAAATAAATAAATAAAAGGCAGGACGTATTCACCAGTGGTATAGTCCCTGCTACCATGTGGGATGCTCTCACAAAAAATTAAATATTAAGGCATTTTTGAAGTTATTCCTATCTTGATATGGTTGATTGAACTGGCTTAATACGGTGACATAATAAATCACAAAATTTTAAAAACCAAGTAAAAATTTAGAAAGGTCATCTCTCAATAAACTCTAAAATTTACTCAGTGAGAATACATTCTAAATTATAGGTAGTTCTTCATATTGTTCATGTTCTTCTAGGAACCTGATACACTTTAATGTTTGGTTCACTTGTTAACACCCCCCACCCTCTTTTTTTTTTTTAATGTAGACTTATTGGGCTAATTTTAGAAAGCTGCTTTTCTTCTTGAGAACCTGATTCTGGATGGTTACCAACCTTACCAAACCTTTCAGGTTCAGCGCTTTTAAGTTACTGTGGACTGAGTTTTCACATTCTGGTTAGCTTAGTATTGTCCAAGTAAGCAAGTCCATCATTCATTTTAGGACATTGTGGAAGCTCTATCAGACTTCCCAAATTTCTTTTCCTCAGAAGAGGGAGAGCCAGAACAGATTTTGGATACTAGAAAAAATCAGCTGCTTGTACTATTGCCATTTAGAATTCAAATTATACCTCTGTAACTTAAAGCCAACAGTTTTAAGACAGTAGCTTTACTGGCCATTTGAACTCTTTGTACAGTGTCAATTTGCTAAAAAAAAAAAAAAAAGGAAAGAAAAGAAAAGAAAAAAATCTGAAATAAGGCAAACATTTTAAGACTTCCTAATCAGAGAAGCATTTCATATTTTGTTTGGATGAATTTTTTAAAAAGTAAAACTGATTCTTGTTTTTTAATTTGTTAATTATTATTTTCTTGCTTGACTTTTGTGCAATTTTTTCCATCATTTCCATTGACAAGACAGTGACAAAACTCTTAGAAAGGTTAACATTACTGCTCGATAAAGAAGTTCTTGCAAAAAATTTAAATATTAAAGTAACAAGAAAACAAGCATATTAAACACTAAATTACAAACTAGTATTTGTTGAGTTAGTAGGAGAGTTCAGCTGATAAAGTTTCTCCTTGTAAACCTGGAGACCTGCATTTGTTTCTGGAAGTCCACATGGGAGACAGAGAGATGTGACTTCTCATAGTTGTCCTCTCACTTCCTTCTGTGTGCTCTGGCATGCATGTACATACCTCCCCTCAAACAAATACCAAATAGAAATAAATCATTTGCTTCA
The DNA here is from genome assembly GCA_023101885.1 of Typhlomys cinereus. NCBI lineage: Eukaryota > Metazoa > Chordata > Mammalia > Rodentia > Platacanthomyidae > Typhlomys > Typhlomys cinereus. The sequence goes on from JALPQD010000288.1 coordinate 686,929, forward strand.
CTATCATTTTTATCTTGTTCTAATGGAGGTTCTTGGATTGAAAGGATTTCTGAGAGATGTGGCCATTACTGATATAAATGTCTCTATATTATTTTCAAAGAGTTATATAGGAAGAAATCATAGAGCCTTACAGAACTGTAACCATTCCAAAACTGCTAGGAGTATAATAAAACAATTATCATAAATTTCCACAGTACAGCATGGTATAAGTATACTGTAGGGATCAACAGAATGACATTACCTTTCAATTCATTTATCTATTCAACTACAACCATAGTCTCATGTTCTAGTTTGACTTAGATTTTACTGGTGGTGTAAATCCCAATGACATTGTTACAAACAAAAAAGTGACAGAACCAGAATTTGGAAAATCAGCAAGCTGTAGAATAAATCATAGTTAATGCAAAAGGTCAGAAGGTAAGAGTGATAAGGAACCATGCAGAGCAAGTCAAAGGAGAGATGACGCCAAACTAATGTGGCAGTGGGTGATGGCAGAGGGCTCATTTCTGCACAGTAATATATCCTTAACCCTTCACTTTATCCATCTTCAACTTACTGCCCCTCAGCACCCTGAGATCACCCATATTGAACATGAGTTCAAATATCCGCTGTCTCTACCTCCCCCACAACTCTCCTCTGACTTTCAACCATGAAATGTTTCTATGGGGGCGGCACAGTCCCCCCTATTGTACTGTATGATGTTACCTTTATTATATTTGTCATCTATATGTTGAGTTGGGATTAAACTTCAATCATCTCTGTACCTTGATGGTGTCAGTCGAAAATGGCATTCAAATAAGTAAAAATAAATGAGTCACAACAAAAACCAGCAGCTCAAAGCATAACAGTGAATTTGCTTTTTCAAATTTAGCATTTTCCAGTCAAATTATGACTAGCTGTCTTCTGCCTTTATGCAAAACAATATATTTTTTAATTTTCTTCTATTACTAATGGTTTTATAATATAATTTGGCATCCAAACTAGTATCTATGACATTCATGTTGTTTTAAGTGACTAGGCTCCTCAAGAATTTTTTTTTTCTTTTTTGAGACTGGGCTGCATTATACAGCACAGGCTGACCTAGCACTGTGTGAACCTCATGCCTCAGTCTCCTGATTACGGGTATATATCACCCACATCTGTCTCTTTTCTTACAGTGGAAAGGCTGCCTACCTACCCATGGAATTTAAGTTCACCTACACACTGGGTTTCTATTTAAAGTGTTATGATGTGAGAGTATGTTCACACATGGAATGACCACACAGAACATCTACAGAAAATATCAATGAAGCAGAAATGTTTCAATTCTGAATATTAAACACATAGCAAATATGAACAGTAGTTATTTCAGTTTAATAGAATATTATACTCCTCTAAACAGAACTGTGGAACTACAGGGCAGAGGCATTTGTAACCATAGGCAGCAGCAGCATATGTGGCTTTTTTTTTTTTTCCTAGTCCTCTGGTATAGTTACAGACACATGAAAAACATGGTCCATTTGAAGGTCTCTTAGTATGACTGGCTCCTCACTTATCTGGGCCTGAGTAGCTTTTCTGGGGTGAAGGGCTAAAACTTACAAAGCCTCAAGTCCTTGAAAACCAGGACAAGTTGGTCTTGCAGATTCCCTAAGCAAAGCAAGTAAACGGACAAACAGCAGCAGCAAACTACAAAAACAACAACAACAACAACAACAACAACAACAACAACAACAACAACGACATCAACAAAACAGCACCCAAGGAGAAAACCTAATTGCTAATCATTGGAGCTAGTGACCCTACTCAGGTTAATGCTACCAAGAAGTGTACACTGCTTGTGTTGTGACCAGTCACAGTAGCATGGATGGTGACCGGTACCTTTATAGTGCGTTCCATTATCAAATGATGTGAGATGTTTCAAAGTCCACCAAGTCAAGACAACAGATACTCCAAGATGGGTATTCATTTTGGTGGGTAATTCTAGTTGGAATTTCAGAACGCTGAATGAATCTCATCAATCTAAGAACATCAAAGGCTCAAACTAGTGTGTCCAAATGGCTCTTTCATGAGACCATTCAGTATATATGATGTTAGATACTTAGAGTCGATTTAGGGGAAATTAAAAACAGTACCTAGTATAAATCAGTCAAGACTATATAGACAAAACGTCAATAGTCCTTATTTTCCAAAATAATGAGAAAGTCTTAATTTCTCCCTCCCCCGTATCATTTTTTTCTTATTAGCTAAGCGATGTGCATGAGTCTGAATGCTGCTAACCAGAGTTACTCAAGTATTGGGCAGACCTAGTACACACAGCAGCTGGGCTACTGGCCTCTAGCCATGACTTACTTATCTGTGACATTGCCCATAATGCTGCAAAACATGTGTCTTTGTATCCTGATACCTCCTAAGTGAAGTGTATAGGTCAAGAAGCTCCTCACACACAGTAGTAATTAATCCTGGATGTCAACTTGACCACACCAGGCATTAACTAAGATCAGCTGGGCTGTGAGACCACCTGAAGAGATTATCTGGATCAATACATTTACCAGCCCTAGATTTGATTGGAACCTCCCAGTAGCAGACCAGATAAAAGAACTCTCAGAACAGAAGACTGAGAAGAAGAGAGACTCTCCAGGAATCCTCCAGCCTTCAGCCATCACCCACTAGCCTACTGGATGTTTGCAGTGATTTAGCTTGGCTCCAGCTTTAGCCACCAGCCATGTTGCCTCCACCATGAAAGACTGTTTCTCACTTCTGGAAGGGTAAGCTGAATAAATCTCCCTTTCTCTCTTAAATTGCTTGACTTTGAATGCTTTCTTACAGCAATAGTTAAGAATAATTGTTACACACACTATCAAAATTTCAAGACAGGGTACTGCTAGCAGTTTGCTATCTAGTATGAAAACTAAGGACTCACCTGACCAGAGGATGCCAACAAATTAATTGTCGTCAGAAGCATCCAACCTCTACTGGCCTCTTCGCTCTGATTTATCTCCAAGAACTGGACAATGGCCCGACTTGCAGCCTCTGTAAAACCAAAGGGATGCCATTAAGTAGGAAACCTCCCCTCCTCAAAGCATGTCAGGGAATTGGTAATTTCCTAAGCACCTATTTTACATCAGCACCATTTTTGTTCTCCATGAAAAATATTAAATACAGTCCTTTTAATGAATACATATGTGTATATACATACACTTCTTATATCACTAATACAGAACTGAAAAATAAGGTCTTTTTTGGGGAAAGCATATGATAAACTCATTGAAAACACTGATGGAGAAGGTGCAATCTGAGCCAAGTCTGCCTGGGACACAGGTACTTGTTTGTCGACATAAGCGCAAAGGGCGGGGAGAACATAAGCACGGGGACTTAAAGTGCAGCTGGAGGAATGAGTCTGCCGTGTGCAGAGCAACACAAGTAACTGCAGCATCACCATTCGAGAAGAGCCTAATGCCAACAGGACCGATTGAAAAAACACATGTCCAAGGATGAAGGAAGACAAGCGATGGGCTGGAGCTCCATGATGAAGATGGAAAGATTATTCTCAGACTACTGGATGCATAGGATTATGCAGGACAGACTGAACAGCCAAAGGGACTGGTGGAAAGGAACGCATAGAGATTACTTGATAGGCAGTAGGAACAGAAATAGTTTGGTTCACAGAACTGCTGATATATAGGAATCTTCGAAAGTAAACTTAGTTGATTATTTTTAAAGAAATTAAAATGGAAAAATCTAAACCATCTACCCACTTTCTCAGCAGAGTCTGCCAATTTTATATTATCGTATGAAATTAAAATTGTCACAAAACAAGTCCAAAGGATTCATTATTAACTAACTGGGCAAGACACTAGTATTCTTCACCTATCTCATGAAACAGCAGAAGGCAGAAGAGAATCTAGATTGTGGTAGATGCATTGTTTTCCTTCAATCTAACACAACTGGAAGTGCTTTTTTCATGAATGTGAAACTTGCATATGATCCTGTACTACTTATATTCCATCTTCATGCACTTGCATTTGAGAAAATATTTTAACAGCAAGAATTTAAAATATGTTTATTGAGTCTGAAACTATATCAGACACTGTTTTCATTGCTTGTGGGTTCAGCTTATTCAAGCTGCACAAGAAGCCAATGAGTTATTTTCTGTTAACACACCCCTTCTTCGAGTGTAAGTAGAGGAATGGAAAGGAAAGTAATTTGCCAACATAGCTAACCAATGAACTCATATTTTAATCCAGACTCAGTATGCAAGATATTTAGAAGGCAATTTAAAAAAAGAAAACAGACAACAGGGTAGTCACGAGAGCCCCTTATTTCTAACCTCAAGACGTCATTAAGTGCTGAGATTACTATATTCCTACTTTGGGAACTAGCCTTTGTAAGCCTTGTTTTTATCAAGAGGTGTCAATTACTATGGGTAAGAGGATATCTCAAAGTTTAAAAAAATTGTGGCGAAAGTACAAAAAACATTTTTAACTGAAAAAACTTAAGATCTTATTACATACAATAGGAAAACAGCAATGGAATATCACTCAGAAACCTACTTTGGCAACAGCAGGTTGAGAGATTGGTAAAAATTGATTTGTAAACATTTCTTATTAAGGCTACAAGAATTCAGCATCTGGCAAAGAGTTAAAAAAAAAAAAGAAAGAAAGAAAGAAAAAAGAGAAAAAAGAAAAAGAAAAAGAAAATGTGCCCTCTTCTTTGACAATAATAGAAAACCAGTGTGGTCCCAGGTAGCTAAAATTCTTGACCAAATAAAAGACAACATTTATGTTAAATAGTATACTTCCAACTTTATAATTCAATATTTTTAAAACACTACTTTCAGTTTTCAAATTGATCACATTTAGTTAAATCAATGTAATGTAATTCAATCTCATATAACACTGATTATAAAAAGGTTTGGTCAATATCTCCCTATATGACTTAGAGAGGAGGAAGAAGTTTCTAAAGAACTAAACCTAGGGGCTGGAGAGGTGGCTCAGGGGTTAAGCCTCCACCTTGCAGGCGCAAGGTCCTGAGTTTGGATCCCAGATCCCACGTATAGACACCAGGCGGAAGCGGGGGCGGCCTGCGTTTCTGGACCTGGTAGGGCGGAGCCTGTGAATCCCGGGCAGAGTAAACAAGGAGGAGATGGAGGCGTCCATGGTGGTTCCCGAATTCACCTGTGGTTCTACACACACACACACACATACACACACACACACACACACACACACACACACACACATGCACACATGCACAATTGAATAAATAATAAAAAAAAATTAAAAAAAAAAAAAGAACTAAACCTAAGAGAAAAGGCAAAATAAAATCATACTTATAAAGGGGACGGAAATCCATAAATAGGAAGAATTTTGAATAAATTTGGATGTCATTCATTAACCTTAAAAGAAAACTAGGAAAAGATATTTTCACTACTATTTAAATGGCTATCAGATGTTAACCTGAGTACTAATGTGTGAGAACTAATGTACTCCTGACTTAAGACAATAAACTCCTAGTTTATATTCATCCCCACATGATGAAATGTGAAGAGGATGTATTTCTGGTTAATGCTTTTTGTTTTGTGGTCTGAGATAGGGTCTCAATGAGTCCAGGGTCTCCTGGACCATTGGATCCCCTCCTTCTATCTCCCAGGTGTTGCTGGGACTACAGGCATGTGCTACCACAACCATTTGTTCTTATATTTCGGCAGAAGGTCAATGTTAAGGAATTCTTCACAATAAGAAAGACAAATACAGGGCAAAAGAGCAGTGTCCCATCAAACACTAATAAATGTTCATTGGGTTAGTATACCATAAAATAAAATAATGGATGTGAAAGTAAACTGAAAGAACCAAGTTAGCGTATCTTTCACCTGTGTTTTAACGCCTGTCACCTTGGCACAGTAACTACCTTTTCTAAGAAGGTGGAGAAGACCCCAGTTACATTAGCAGTAATGTACCATTACTACTTGGCTTTGCATTCCCTGCTCACTCAGTAATGAGGTCTATAGGAAATCCCAAATTCTGCTGACCCAAAGAATAAATCTCTGCACATTATTCTACTTTCATCTGCCAATTTCAGCAATAAATCAGAGGCCCTTCCACTTTTAATTTCAAAAGAGTAAGTTGTTTGTTTTAAAACTACATAGTATGTGAAACTAACTTTAAAGTCTATGTCTAAGCTAGAAATGTAGCTCAGTGGGAAAATAAAACCTTATTTCTAATCACAAACATTGTACAGAATCTTTTTTTTTATTTTTTTATTTTATTTTTTATTATTATTATTTATTCAACTGTGTGCATATGTGTGTGTACATGCGCGCACGCGTGTGTCTGTGTGTGTGTGTATGTGTGTGTAGAACCACAGACAAATTCGCGAACCACCATGGACGCCTCCACCTCCTTCTGCCCCGGGATTCACAGGCTCCGCCCTACCAGGACCAGAAGCGCAGGCCGCCCCCGCTTCCGCCTGGCGTCTATACGTGGGATCTGGGATCCGAACTCAGGACCTTCTGCCTGCAAGGCGGAGGCTTAACCCCTGAGCCACCTCTCCAGCCCCTGTACAGAATCTTTTAATTGCAACAGTATTTAATGAATACAAATTTAATGATGACTTAAACTAAGGTTTTAAGAATTAGCGAAAGACTATGAACATCACTCACTTTAAGCTTTGCTTTTTCACTGCATTTCAACATAGTTAGAAGGAAAACACAAAAGTGGAGTCAGCAGAGGCACTGCTAGAGGAGAGAAGTAAAGAATACAGAACTCTGAAGACAAATACAGTTTTTTATCCTATGTGGAAAGACTACACAGTGAGTTCAATTATACAACATTTAGCACACTCAGAACGTGGAGCTTGTTAACAGCAATACACTTATAATTATGCCACTTTCATTTAAACAATGTGCCACCTTCCAAACATCCTTCAGGATGATGGTCAGACACACAATAGTATTATTATTCCATTCATTTTATGAATATAGTATATCTGCCCCTAAACATACTTGCCCCTCCAAAAGAAATTCCTAAATTAGTTGGGAACAGGGATTAGAAGTTAAGAGTCGCCAGGTTTCTTTCATTTCATATGTAAGCACACCTTGGGAATGGAATTACCTGAAGGTGTTATGGCTTTAAAAATCCCTGGAGGACAGCAGACTGTTTTTCTGTCTGAACAAAAAGGCTGGGTTGCCTAATTGGGGGTTGGTTACATTTTAACCAGCCCTGCCACTGGAGGATTGTGGCTCCCATCAGTCACCAGCCTTTGCATTGCCAGGTTGCTACAATTTGGAACTGCACCACTGGGCAAAATGTGGCACCTTGCACGCAGCAAAGTCATCAATAAGAAAGTGAAGCTACTATTTTTACACAGGTGAGAAATTTCTGCGTCACTAACAGGAATCAGCAATGTGCCCTCAAAATTAAGCGGAATTAATGCGGCAGAACTGAACAAGCAACTGGGAGAGATGAAGAAAATCCTAAGAAACACCCACACATGCAATGTCCAATTATGCTTCATGAGCTATTTCTGTAATTTCGTACTTTTAACAAATGCGACAGAAAAGCAACAACTACAAGAGGATTAAAGGTGCAAAGGGAAAACTGTCATAATGTCTTAATGTTTAATGGAGCAGTATATGTGTTCATTTTGCATCCTGACATTTCCCAAGTTTTCTATGTCTTCTGATAATCAAGTGATGCTACACAATGTTCTGACTGAGATCTGCACAGTCTATGTGAGGTGTACACGGTAGCATACATCTGTCAACTGAGTGTTTGGGAGATGGAGGCAGGAGGATTTGAGTTCAAGGACACCCTGTCTCAATGCCAAAAACAAACAAGTTATTTGATGCTGGGAAATGGCTCATGAGCTAAAATGCTTATCATGCAAGCGAGAAGAATAGCATTTGGAATAACAGATGCCATGTAAAATGCCAGGATGAGTGTGACAGTCCACCTGTAATGCCAGCCTGGAAAGGTCTTTGGAACTGGAGGTTCCAGAGCTAGTTGCCTAGCTAGACTACCCCTACTGGTGAGCACTGAGTTTGATTACAGACCATGCCTCAAAAAGAATAAAGTGGAAGAGAAATTGAGGATGATTCCTGCTAATAACCTTGGATCTTCACACGCACGCACGCACGAATGCACATGCATGGACACCCCCACGAGCCCACACACATGGGAACACACACGGGCATGCCAGACATAACTGAAAAAATGGCAAAGGGGTCTAGTGAGAAAGCTCGGTGGGTAAGGCCCTTGCTCCTACCTAGAGACCAAAATACAATCTCCAAAGCCCACACAATTCAAGGAAAGAACTGACTTCTGAAAACTGTTCTTTGACCTCTATCCATGGACCATGGATGGAATGAATGTTCCTCTCTCAGTCTTTTTCTCTCTCTAATATGTTAAGTGATCTAAGTGATAAAGACTTTGTATACGATTAAAAGGGACAAAATTAAAAGGGATCCTGGGGGGGATCTTGTCTGTGTAGAAAACAAACATGGAAAAACTTCAAAGGATGGATAGAGCAGGGCTCAAAAGGCCCCACCCTCCCCAGGGGTTACAAGAAACTGGTGGTTGCTGAGTGAAGGGGAGTCATATGCTCTGTGGTGTAGCCATGGTAAGACGTCCTTGACGAAGTCACAAGCACTGCGCATGCTCACGCAAACAATCCTAGTTAAACTCAGTGGGATAGGGCTGGAGAGATGGTTCAGGGGTTAAGACTCTACCTTACAAGCAGAAGGTTCTGAGTTTGGATCCCAGAGTGAAGCAAAGAAGAGGTAGAAGCAATCCAGGATGATTCCCAAAGTCACCTTGGTCCCACACAGGGACACACAGTGCCCTCTGACACACACACACACACACACACACACACACACACACACACACACACACAATTAAAATTACTTATTTTTTTAAAAAAAAGAAAAAAAATCACTCTTCAAAATGAAAAATCTTGGGGCTGGAGAGTGGCTCAGGGGTTAAGCCTCTGCCTTGCAGACGGAAGGTCCTGAGTTCGGATTCTAGACCCCACGTATAGATGCCAGGCAGAAGCGAGGGCGGCCTGCGTTTCTGGTCCTGGTAGGGCAGAGCCTGTGAATCCCCAGGCAGAGTAAACAAGGAGGAGGTGGAGGCGTCCATGGTGGTTCCCGAATTCGCCCGTGGTTCTACACATGCACGCACACACACACACATACATGCATGATTGAATAAAAAAAAAATTAAAAAAAAAGGAAAATTCTTCCACAAGTGCAAGAAACTGCAGAGGGGGGAGAGATGATGAAATCAAGGTACTTTCTGAAGCATCACATGCACCCTGGGGGAAGGCCGCAGACAAAACCCAAGCATGAGAGAGAGAGAGAGAGAGAGAGAGAGAGAGAGAGAGAGAGAGAGAGAGAGAGAGAGAATATGAGGAAAGTTGAAAAAATGAGAAGGAAGTTCTAGGACATTTGTCTAGAAAGGGGATACAGAGGGGAGGATATTATTAAATAATTCGTTTGGTCTTCCCAAAATTAAAGGCTATGAATTCTCAAACTAGAGAAGTTAAACCAGAACCTGGCACAGTAAATAAAATGGTCTACTCCACCAAAGTATGAAATTTCAAACAGCAGAGGCAAAGACAGAGCCCTAAAAGCTTCAGCCATCCCCAAAGAGTTAAGTACTCATGTGCCTTCGGGTTTCTCAGGAGCTGCGTGGGGATCTAGACTAGAAGGCAGGCCCTGCTTTTACCATCCTAAGGGGAAACTGTTTTCAACCTAGAGTGTGGTGTCCCTGAAAAGAGAACTGATACAATATAAGTTGTAAGACTGATCCAGAACACCTCCCCACTCCCATGGTTCTCAGGTCAGGCTGGCCCCAGGCTCAACTCCTCACAGCAATGGGAGTCACTGTGTTGGCCAGATGGCCTCTGGGGCTAGCCCGCTCCATTCTCAATCTGCGAGCAGCTGACCATTACTCCCACTCAGCAGTGAAATGTCCTGGCCCACAGCAGCTGATGTCTCTTCATTGACAAGGTGGCCCAGGAAGGCAGTGGAGTGAGGGAAAGGGAGGTGTATCTCCACGCGAAGGCAAAGCCAAGTGTGTGCTCTGAAGACAAGGAAGTGGAAGCCCTGTGCCTTCTTTTCTCATCCACCCCTGCTTGTTTAAATTCTTCTTTCTGTAGTTAAAGCATGCTGTATTCAGGTAGCAAAATTACTTTTTGAGCTCTGAACCCTGAGCAGGTTGCCAGCCTAAAATGTTCCCATTTGTATGTATGTTATATGCATGGGTGTGCACATATTACTGTGTGGGTGCGTGGGGAGGTCGGAGGATGACAGAGTCTCCTGCTGAACCTGGAACTCTAGACTGCCTGGCAGTGAACCCAGTGAACCATCTGACTTCCCCAGCACTGTACACTGTAGTTATAGACATGTGCCGCTTGAATGGGGCCATGGGATCTGAATTCAGATCCGCATGCTTGTGTAGTCAGTAAATTAGCCACTAATATATTCCCACAGACAAACATCACCTGTTTTGGTGAAAAAAAGCGAAGAACTCCTTTTATAAAGCAACATCAAAAATATTTTCATGTATAGATTTTTTTTTACAACAACTAAAAACAAGCAACCTCCCTTTATGAATGTTCATGAAGCTGTTGAAACAATGTTTTATCAAAATGAAGAAGCTATTTTAGAAATATTTGAAAATAATTACAGAGAACTCAGGAAAGAAAAGGATCCATTCCAAAGAAATAGATGTTACAAGGTGAGGAATGAAGAGGTCAAGATGACAGCTTACGACTGGAAAGTTGGCTCAGGGGTTATGAATCTGCCTTGCAAGCAGAAGGTTCTGAGTTCAGATCCCAGGTTCCATGTAAAAAACACCAGGTGGAAAGAGAGGCGGCTTACACTTTTGGTCCTGGTGGGTGGAGCCTGGGAAATCCCAGAGCAAAGCAAAAAGGAGGTAGAAGCAATCCAGGATAATTCCCGAAGTCACCATTGGTCCTTCACAGGGACACGCAGTGCCTGCTGGGACATGCGCACGCATACACACACTAATGAATAAATAAAGTTTAAGATGACAGCTTAGTGGCTGGTCCAGCAACTACTACAGATTGCATCAGACCCCTAAACATCTTGTAGTGAACAGAAAGAAAACACACATATACCATTATGAGTCTAAGAAACAAAAGTAGCTCAGAAGGACAAGGTATGTCTTTGATTTCAAGAATTAAGAACTGGCCCGCGAAGGAAGCATGGCCCCCTAAGCTGAGCTGAGATCTGGACAGGCTGGAGTGAGGAGACTGTCCTGAAGGAACACGGTTGGGGACTACGTGACGGCTCCCCGTGGTTGAGATACAGAAAAGGAACAAGACGCGAAGCAGAGGACACGTGTCAGGCCACAGCTTTGCTTGAGCATCAAGCTCTGAGACTGTCTTGGAGGAAGACAGGTGGAAAGTGGCAGCTGTGCAGGCGTACAGTCCCAGGCACTGGCTTCAGGCACAACTCTTCCCCATGGAAGCATGTGTGGAAGCTAACAAAAGACCATGACTGTAAAGTGTGGGAATGGGGATTGGAAGTTACAAGGGTGTGCTTCTAATAGGGTCCACTTTCTGCTTCATTTCAAGAGTGCTTTTAAAAGCATTGCCTGTTCATCAAGCAGATTCTCATCTGGCTAGCTTCTGTAGGTACCTGTGGATTTGTTTGATGCTCTCCTTCGAATTTCTGTCACCATGAGTCGCGAGACTTGCGTTGTGAACTGCAGAAGATCAGAAAACTTTTCTGTCATTGTGTTTGGCGGAGCATTTCCGAAAACCTGTAGATGAGAGAGAATTTTCTTTATTCTTTGACAATTTCATATATCTCCAATCTATCATGATTGGATATACCCCATGCCCTTCCCATTTCTCCTGAGCCCTGTAAGAAGGGCTTATTCCCCTTCCACCTTCATATCCTCTTTACTTGATAGCAACCCACCGAGTCCCATTAATGCCACCCAAATGCACATGGTTCTTCTGAAACATGGGGAAGCTATCAGCAGTCACATAGCCAGAGAAACATGGCCCTCCCTTCCTCAGCAGCCAACACCAGCTAGGGTGAGACCTGGGGAGCCACTGCTCCATCCATGCTGGCATGTTGACTGACTGCAGCTACTTCAAGTCTATAGGTGTAACAGTCATGTCATGTCCAGATGACAGGATTCCCTACATCTCCCCACCTACAGTTGTTATCTTCTTTCTGCAATATTCCCTGAACTTTGAGGGAGAGTTGATAGAGAGGTTTCCTTTAAGGATGAATAAAAGTCTCTTTTTCTCCATGTTTTGATGGGTTATGAGTCTACTAACCAGTGCAGATAGACGTTTTGAGAAAATTTTTATGAACCCTCATCACGTTGCTTTGAAATTTTGTGAATTTTAAAGTGTGTAGCATAACGTGAAGATCAAATCAGGTTAGTTACAACAGTTATTGTTTAAAATTTTTATCATTATTTATTATTTATTCAATTGTGCGTGTATGCGTGTGTGTGTATGTATGTGTGTATATGTATGTGTGTGTGTATAGAACCATGGATGAATTTGGGAACCACCATGGACCGCCTCCACCTCCTCCTTGTTTACTCTGCCATAGGATTCACAGGCTCCGCCCTACCAGGACCAGAAACGCAGGCCGCCCCCGCTTCCGCCTGGCATCTATACATAGGGTCTAGGAACCGAACTCAGGACCTTCCGCCTGCAAGGCAGAGGCTTAACCCCTGAGCCACCTCTCCAGCCCCTACAACAGTTACTTTGAATCTCATTATATTTAAAACTCACATCTTTTAATAGATCGTATATTAATAAGTATACATTAATAAAAGTCAAAAGCCAAAAACTGAATACACATGAAGTCTGACTCAATCTTACTAACAAATTCCAGAAAACGTAGTCATCAAGAAATCTAAGGTTCAGAACTTGGGGAAAAGAGAGAAGGGATCAGGTTCTTCATGAAACTGACACACCAAATGAGTAGTAACAGAGACAGGCCTAGCGCCAAAACCCAGGCTGAGGGGAATTCACTAACCTCCTTTCAAGTGTCAGCATTCTAAATTCTGACTACAATCATTTCTGAAAAAAGACCATCATGAAGATGATAGGGACAAAGGAAATGAATAAAGAAGGCCCTGAAATAAACTTGTTTTCATAAGAGTTTAAGACAAATAATTCTAAGTAATTCTTTTTTTTTTTTTCAAGTGAAGCTATTCATTTTATTTATTCCTCTGTGTGTGTGTGTGTGTGTGTGTGTGTGTGTGTGTGTGTGTGTGTGTGCGCGTGCACGTGCTTGTGTACACATGCCATGGCACACATGTGGAGCTCAGAGAATAACTCTGGAGAGTTAGTTCTCGTCTTCCATGCAGTTGAAGTTTCTCTTGTTTTGGCCACAAGGTCCTTCAGGCTAGCTGGCCTGCAAGCTTCCATAATTCTCCCGCTTCTTGCCCTCATCCTGCACAGCAGCTCTGGGATTACAATGGCTGGCTGCATTGGGCTTTTTACATGGTTTCTGAGGATCAAACAGGTTGCCAGGCTTGCACTTTGAGTACTTTGACCCACGAACCATTTCCCCAGCCTACAATAAATAATTCCTAATGATAAACTGGATGGGTTCAGCGAAGAAAATAAGTAAATGAAACCTGGACAGACCATCAGAGGAAAAGAATGAGCATTTTAGTGAATATATTATGAATAGACAGACTTGATATATTCCTATAAAATGTTCTTTCCAATTAAAGGGAGAGTCTCTTCTTTAAGCTGCCATAATACCTCTCCATGACAACACAGTATGTGGTGTTATTACCTTCACATGTTGCTACAAAGGAGTTAAACATAATTTATTCACGCTTACATTCCTTCCCAAGCTAGCATCCGGCCTTTTGCAAGAATGCTCCCAAAATAAGCTTGTTTGTTTATACACACTGTCCCCATAAGCAAATATCAACTGGAACTAGGAAGGGAGCGCTGAAGGAGACCATGAGAACAGAAGCCAAAGGGAAGACACAGCCAAGCGTGGTGCACACCTACCATCCTAGAGGGAGGACGCAGAGGAGGCCCAGCTCCCCAGGACTGCAGAGTAACACATGGTCTCCCAAAACAAAGCTAAAGGAGCAAATAAGAACAAAAGTGCAGAAACAAAAACCAAATAAGCAAATGAAAAGCCAAGGCTTCACAGACAGACTGGGAAGTCTAAAAATCAAAAATACTGTTGGTTTCCCATGTTTTGATCACCAATTTTGACTTAAATGTTCATAAAAAAAAACCATAAAAACCACACTTCTCTTAGTCGATCCCCCTAAGACATGGGTTTGACATACATGGGTATGTCCTTCATATGATCTTGTCATTTCATTCGAAGAGCCCAATAAAAGATACAAAGTCACACAATATCCTTTTAAAGGGAAATGCTTTCTACATCTTTATATCAGATATTGTTTCTTATACACTCCCTTCAATTAAGCAAGGGTTATTTGTGTCTATGAAGCATGTCTGTCCACTAACTTGACAAAAGGGCTTGTTAATGCTTTCAAAAGAGTAAACTGTCCTTTTCAAAAACTCAATAAATGATTTCCAAGCTAACGTTTTTCAATAAAAGTGTACTTACAGGTTATGCTAGTTAGATATATGGATGCCAATTTGACAGCTGAAGGCTGAGCTCTGAGCACAGAATCGGAAGAAAGAATGAAACCTCCTTGTTCCCCTAAGCACTTTGATTATGAACTTATCAGCAACATGCAGGCAAACTGCGATGCAGGCTAATCTGCTGCCTGTTCAATAGAATCCACGTTCCCTAATTATTTTTGTGGTTGGCTGTTTGCTTGCTTTGTGTACTGGGGATAAACCCAGCGATTCCAGCATGCCAGGTAAACATCCTACCAACATAGCTGTACCCCCAGCTGAGACCAACATCCTTTAAGAAACTGGAAAAACACAAAATTCCAGAAACCCACTAATGCTACACACTTGAATTCTAACTCTTATTCAGAGAAAAAGATGTAAATTTTTAATTTTGCGCGTACGCGCGCGCGTGTGTGTGTGTGTGTGTGTGTGTGTGTGTGTGTGTGTGTATCAGAGAGCACTGTGTGTCCCTGTGGAAGACTGTGGGTGACTTCAGGAATCATCCTGGATTACTTCTATCTCCTTTTTGCTTTGCTCCGGGATTTCCCAGGCTCGGTCCACCAGGACTAGAAGTGCAGGCTGCTTCCATTTCCACCTGGGATTTTACATGGGACCTGGGATTCGAACTAAGGACCTTATGCTTGCAAGACAGACTCTTAATTCCTGAACTAACTCTGTAGCCCAATATGTAATTTTTTAAATGAAAATGTTTATGAAACTTCCTAAGACACAGATTCTATACATGCATATTAAATTCTGCTCCTAAGATCTAAGTGCTTTATCAGTCAGAGTTAAGTAAAGTTTATACAATAAAACAGCTTATTTCTTCAATGATATAAACATAGTTATTTAAAACAGTTTTCATGCAGGGCAAATAATACATTCTGCAAAAGCACCTGCAAAAACACTGCTGCTGTATTTTTATAAAGGAATCTTTGCAACAGGCACCTAGGACCATGCTTTATTTGGTAATCTGGAACACTGCTTCTCTCACATTCGATTATTCCACTGTTCGTTCTCTTTAATTACCCACTCACAAATGTTTCCTATGTGCTAAGCATGGCTTAAGAGTTAGGAATACATAGGTATACGAAGAAAATATTCTGGTCTTCATGGAGTTCACATTTTAGCAGAGCTGACAAATGCTAAATGAATTAATTTGAAAATTATAATCATCTGATTTAATCACACGCACACACACACACACACACAAACAGTACAGCACTCAGAGGGTCCAATGTGGTCGCTTACACATGTAATCCCACGGCCTGGAGACTTGAAAGTGTAGTGAGTTCTAGGTCAGCCTGTGTTACCAGTGAGACCTTATCTCAAAACACTGAAAAATAAAAATTAAAGAGCTGGAGAGATGACTCAGGGATTAAGACTCTGCCTCCCAAGCAGAAGGTCCTAAGTGCAGATCCCACGTCCCACATAAAAAATGCCAGGTGGAAATGTCAGCAGCTTGTACTTCCTGTCTGGGAAGATGGAGCTTGGGAAACTCCAGAGCAAAACGAAGAGAAGGAGAAGCAATCCAGGGTGATTCCTGAAGTTACTCTTGGCCTCCATAGGTACATGCAGTGCCCTTTGACGCACACACCTACACACACACACACATACACAAATGAGCAAACAAATAAAATTATACTAAATTGAAATGAAAATTAGAGACTGGCATGTGCTTAGCATGCATGACGTCCTGGGTGCTATCCCCAGCACCAAAGAAACATTCTGAACTTAAAATTACGTTAAGATGTGAGGTGCAACTTCGCCCTCCTGCCGCGGTGGCTGCAGTGCAACCCCCGCGGAACCGAGCTGTTTCAGCGGGAAGCAGAGTGACCGCGGCGCCCCCCAGAAGACGCGCAGATCAGCTCCTCCTGCGGCCTGGCCATGGCGAACTGTGGATACTGCCCAAGGCCAATGTGTGTCCCTCCATCGTATGCTGACCTTGGCAAAGTTGCCAGAGACATTTTCAACAAAGGATTTGGATTTGAGTTGGTGAAGCTGGATGTGAAAACGAAGTCATGCAGTGGCGTGGAATTTTCAACATCTGGTTCATCTAATACAGACACTGGTAAAGTTAGTGGGACCTTGGAGACCAAATACAAGTGGTGTGAGTATGGTCTGACTTTCACAGAGAAGTGGAACACTGACAACACTCTGGGAACAGGAATTGCCATCGAAGACCAGATTTGTCAGGGTTTGAAACTGATATTTGAAACTACCTTTTCACCT
Source organism: Typhlomys cinereus (assembly GCA_023101885.1). Classification (NCBI taxonomy): domain Eukaryota; kingdom Metazoa; phylum Chordata; class Mammalia; order Rodentia; family Platacanthomyidae; genus Typhlomys; species Typhlomys cinereus. The sequence goes on from JALPQD010000288.1 coordinate 703,759, forward strand.
AACACAGGAAAGAAAAGTGGTAAAATCAAGTCTTCTTACAAGAGGGAATGTATAAACCTTGGCTGTGATGTTGACTTAGATTTTGCTGGACCTGCAATCCACGGGTCGGCTGTCTTTGGTTATGAGGGCTGGCTTGCTGGGTGCCAGATGACCTTTGACAGTGCCAGATCAAAGCTAACAAGGAGTAACTTTGCAGTGGGCTACAAGACTGGGGACTTCCAGTTACACACTAATGTCAATAATGGAACTGAATTGGAGGATCAATTTATCAGAAAGTATGTGAAGATTTTGATACTTCAGTAAACCTTGCTTGGACATCAGGAACCAACTGCACACGTTTTGACATTGCAGCTAAGTATCAGTTGGATTCTACTGCTTCCATTTCTGCAAAGGTCAGTAACTCTAGTTTAATTGGAGTGGGCTACACTCAGACTCTGAGGCCTGGTGTGAAGCTTACACTGTCTGCTCTGGTAGACGGGAAGAGTTTTAATGATGGAGGCCACAAACTTGGGCTTGCCTTGGAATTGGAGGCTTAATCCAGCTGAAAGAAATCTCTGGGAATGGATATCAGATTTGGCCTTAATATATTTCCATGTGACCAGCAGGCACCCCTCCCCAGCCCCCAGAAGGTGATCAAAACAAAGGATGATCTAAACAGGAGCTGTATTTTAAATATTTAGATAGTTACATGTTAGCTGGTTTCTAGTTGAATTGGTTATCTAGTTATCAGTGCTGCACCACCATGCAGTCACTGATACATTATTTAATTGTATTTAACTGTTAAATGTGCTACCCACCAATAATGAAATAGATGTTTATGAAAACCGTGTCATAGTGTGCATGTTTGTTTTTATATTCCTTTTAACATTGACTATTGCTATTGAATGAGATGGATCAATGTTCTAAGATGAGGTTAAAGATTTTTTTTGTTAAATTCAGCCATCATTAGAATTACTTTTGGTATCCCAAAATAATTACAAATTATGAATAAAACAAGTGTACATAAAAAAAAAGATGTGAAGTGCTACAAGGAAGTAACCAGGATGCATGAGAGAGAATGCCTACAGTGGGGACAAGGTTGTCTGAAACGATTGATCTAAGGAAACGACTGATACCAGAGATGGACCCTGAAAGATACCAGAGTGAGAACAGAGCTGAGCACAGAGCCTGGGGTGGCTGAAGGAAAGGGGGGCTGTCAGCCTCCAACAAGATGAGCTACAGAGGCCCAGTGACTACAATATGAATCTGACCACGCTGATGGGGGGGAGGGGTCACAGAGAGGAGTCCATTTTAAAAATTTTTATTATTATTATTATCATTTATTCAATTGTGCGGATATATGTGTGTGTATGTGTGTATGTGTGTGTAGAACCACAGACGAATTCGGGAACCACCATGGACGCCTCCACCTCTTCCTTGTTTACTCTGCCCTGGGATTCACAGGCTCCGCCCTACCAGGATCGGAAATGCAGGCCACCCCCACTTCCGCCCAGCGTCTATACGTGGGGTCTAGGATCCGAACTCAGGACCTCTGCCTGCAAGGCAGAGGCTTAACCCCTGAGCCACCTCTCCAGCCCCAGGGGTCCATTTTTTATAACTGATTTCAGTACTTAAAAATGTGGGTATGTTTTCCCCATCTCCCACAGTTCCATCATGCGCATAAACATCTGTCAGAGAAGGAGCCGAGAGTCTTGGGTTCTACTTTGCTTTTGGGGACTGTTGCTCAGTGTTTCTTGTTCTTAGCTTCCCATCCACCAAAGGAAGATATATAAAGAGATTCTGGCACACTCGATTCAAAAAGAATAATCCCGCCATCATTTCCAACATTCCTGACTTGAGGAACAAAAGTGCCTTCTAACAAATTCAATAAAAGTAATTTAATTACCATACAAAAAAAGGTTGACAATGTTTCTAGGACTGTTTGGACACTTGAGATGTTACTTAAAACTCAGACGATCCTATGGAACAGGTGCTGCGAGCACCCTCATTTTACAGAGAAAGAAATCAAGGTCAGGGATGTTCTCTTAGATCCAGAGTCAAAGAAGACATACTTCAAAGCTAGGGCGTCTGACTCCAGCAAGGCTCTTAACCACTCAGTGCTATTTTCTCAACTAAACTTTACATGAACCCCATCCCTGTAAGTTTGCGTCATGTTCACCTTTAAAGGGAAATAACACAGCTCAGCTTGTCGTCAAGAAGGTTATTTTGGGGCTGGCGAGATGGCTTTGTAGGTAAACACACTTGCTCCCAAACCTCAGGAAGCCCACATGGTAGAAGAGAAAATGATCATCTCCCTCCCCCATCTCTAACCAGCTAATAAAATATTTTAAAAGGTTATTTCTATGTGGGTGTGTGTTTTTAAGCAATGGTGTGGATCAAGCAAGGCCCTCACACGAGTAAGGGACGTGCTCATCGCTGAATTGTTCTCCTAACTCCCTTGAAAGGGTCATTTTAACCATCTTCCTAAATAGATTGCAAAGAATTTCCTAGTACCTCACCAGAATATTTTTGCATGCTTATACAAAAAAAAAAATTAATAGTGTGTGTAACAGTATAGACAAAGTAGAAACTACAACTATGTTGTATGGATGTTATTAAATAAAAATTAGATAGGACTCATAAAAGGTGGAATGTTTATAAATTTCATAAATTGCAATCTTTCATTTCTTAAATATATGCAACGAAAGTTAATGCAGAGTACTAAGCATCGTTGGTCCTTAACTAATTTGCTCTGAATAACAACGAACCAGGCTGAGGCACTAAGATATAATAAGCTTGGTCTGCCTGGGCTGCACGCTAAGGGCCTGTCTCCAAAAGCAAATGAATGACAAATAAATAACACAGTTAAGATGTGATTTCATATTAAGATTCCTCACCCACTAACATCTATGATTGGGGAAACACACTTTAACATACATGACCGGGGAAGCACACTTTAACATAAATGACTGAGGAAATGCTTTTCTGTTGCTATTGTTTCCAAGGAACTCTAACTGAAGGGAGAAGAAATAGAAGGCCCAACTTAGCCTATTCTTGTCCTGGGCTACAAGTGCCTCCTTGAGAACATGCATTCTCAACTGCATCGGCCCAGTTTTATCAGCGCCTGAGGAAACCTGACCACACGTTTCCACTTCAGGAGTGAATTCAGCAAGCTTTGTGCTGTACAACCTGAGGCACGGTCAATAAACCATCTCTACTGTACTTACATAAAGGAAAATAAAACAGCAACGATGTAGCTTACCTGTTTAGTTTGGATCTTTCTTTTATTAACTACTGGTGTCCAACAATTTTCAAGTAAAGATCATTTGTATGGAATTTCAAAAGGACACCATATTTAGCTTATATGTCTCTCAAATATACACTGGAAACAAGTTCAGAAGCAATAGGAATTTCTTAGAATTCTAGTACATTTTGAAACGTAATGATTACATTTCAAAACAGAAGAAAATGTGCAATAACACACTATGGTAATTAACAATGACAGCTTGAAGTTTTACACAACAAAAAGTACATTTTGAATAGTTTAAGGATCTATAAAGATTAACTGATTTCTTATAATAAAAGGCATTTTTCTAGTTTTACAAATATAATGAGTGGTTGTCCCTGCTGCCTCTCCTCTCTCCCCTCTTCCTTTCCCATCCTCCCTTCCCTTCACCAATCCCTTCCACTCCCTCCCACCCTCTGTCTGTCTGCTTCTGTGGGCCCCCGGGTTCCCTTTGGATTTTCTGCTCTAGTGGGGGCTCAGGCCTTTGTGGCAGACTAAGTGGCTCTTTCTTGAGTAACTAATTGACAAGGGTACATCCCTTCACCTCTCTAGCCCAGCCCCTAAGGTTACACTGCATGTAATGGTTTCTCATGAGATACTTGCTTGTCTATGGGGGAATGTTGGTTGCCATCCATTGAACAGTCTGGTGAGTCTAAGTCTCACTGCAGTGGGTTCCTGGATGCAGCAACCCTGCCTTGAGTGGAATTTCTTGGCCAGTGGTAGACCTCCCCATCTTTAGGCTCTTACAATCTTACTGCCCCCCTCTTCCACAAGATAGCCTTAGGATGGGAAGAGATTTGGTTGGCCTGATTCTGGCTGCACATTCCAGGGTCGCTGGTACTCTGCAGTCAAGTTGGTTGCTGTTGCCTATTTCACTGCTCTTCCACTGTACTAGGCTGCCTCTTGTTTAGGGGATTTTTTTTTTCTTATCTGGTGTGGGGGTCCCTTCCCAGAGCCAAGGTTAATTGTTTTTTAAAGTGCAGAATAAATACTATTCCCCTCAGGCTCCCTATGGTCTTTGGGTCTGAAAAACAAGTGAGAGGGAAGTAGCGGCTGCTGCCTGGATGGGCGATGATGTGGTCCATGCAGGAGGGGAGACTCAGCAGAGAAGGAACTCAGCACATGCCAATTCCTAACTCATGCCTCCAAAAGGCAAAACTCACACACTGAAATTCTGTAGAGAAACCTTTGCCTGATGGTATGACAGTTTATCTTCATTAGCACAATTGAGCATCACCTCGAAAGTCCACCAGCTTGTTTTTTCAAAACGTCATTATTTCAAAAGATTTAAGACATGAGAACATTTTACAAAAAGCTATGTGGAAATAAAATTCCAAACTCTAAGTAGAAATGCCACATCACAGAGTATCTTATAAAATACAAAGACAAATAAATCTTGTGATTTTCATTTGCTTTTTTTTTAACCCCACTCCATCCAAAAACCTGACCAATTCCACAGTTCCCAGCTATGAGGATCACAACACCTCCCAAATCTTACAACGCAGTAAATAAAACTCATCACCCAACTATGCATGTATCACCCTCTACCAAACCCTTGGCCATCCCTGCTGTGATCAACGTAGTAACTCGTTTTTAACTGGTTGGCTTCCATATCATACTAAGGCATTCAGTGCGCCAAAGCTATTTCCCAATAGCAGAGAACATTCATGCACAAATGATCAAATAGTATTAAATAGATACAGTTATATATTTCTAGATTTAAAGGAAATTATACCTAAGGATAATTCTAGTTTGTTAGGATTCATTCAATAAACATGTATATTTAAGCTGGTGTAGCAGTTATTCTTCTCTGTTGCTGTGAGATACCACTCAAAGTCAAGCAGCGTAAGGGAGAAAAGGGAGATTTATTCAGTTTATGGTTACAGAGAGGAGATACAATCCAGAAAAGGCATAGTTGTCTGGTAGAAGCTGGAAGAGACCTAAATCACATTCTTCAAGGGGGTTGTGAGCTGCAAAACTGCCAGTTGCAAGAGCAGATCTTTCCCAGAAAGAAGGGTGGAGCTAACCCACCTCAAGGCCTACCCCTTGTAACTGCTTTCTCCAGACAGGCTCCACCTTTTAAAGGTGCCATGACTTTCCCAAATAACTAAGGATTAAAACTCATGAGTCTTTGGGGGTTGGAGGAGCAACTCACATTTCAAACCATGACTACTGGTCACAATGAAGTAGAAACAGCATCCTACTTTTTCATTAGTTAAGAGGAGGGTCAGTGTAAATCTAGGCATGCAAGAGACTGCAGCTCAGCACACAAAAACAACCAATTGGTCCACCAAGTAAACAAACAAAAATGGTTCACTGAACCTGTGGAGGCACAGTAGACTTGCTTCCCAGAAGCATGTGCACAAATACACACACACACACACACACACACACACACACACACGGAGTTTAATTTTTTTTAAGTTGAAAATTTTGTAATTGACTGATCAGAAGTGCTTGTTATACCTTAACATTTATACCTTAAACCTTTATATAATAAATGACTTGATTGTGAGAGGTTTAGTAAACTCTTAATAGATATGAGTTTGATCCTGGGAGCCCACATTGAAGAAAGAACCAACTCTTCTTCAATGTTGCCCTTTGACCTCCACAGGTGCACTGTGACATGTGTGCCCTCTCCTACACCCTCCCCAAAAGGCAAACAGAGTTAAAAAAATTAAAAAGATTAAATTAAAAAAATTCTCAATTTGCTTCTAATAAAAACAAATGACTTCTCTGAGCAAGTCTTGATTCCAGTACTTACTTATAGTCAGTTTCCTCTCCCATTTCCAAAACAGATCACTTAACAGCCCTTTCCTACCTCTATTTTTTTGTTACTTTCTTCCATCATTCTCAACAGATACTGTACCTCTAAATTCATTTGTTTAAAAATGTACATTCTGTGAATATACTAACTATATTCATGTTCTTTGTATTCTCTCTGCACTTTACAAATGATATGTAGACTAATAGTCCTTCCTTCTATTCCAGCCTTTTTGCCTGACCACTTCAGCAAAATGTCACATTTCAAATCATAAGGCTTCTCTTACCTCTCTTCCTACAAGTCTGAGTGGATAAGACCAAGTAAAAATACATCACTTCTGATGTTCCCTAACTGTTGATACTGATAAAATTGCCTTATTGTCTCTATTTGGCCTATTTACTTCAGATTCTTAACAGAACATGTGACAATGGGAACCTAAGGTCTTAAACAAGATCTCATTCAACATCTATCCATCTATATGAATCTGTTCCACACCCAGAAAACTGCTCTCTCACAGGATGAGCTGGGCATCTTTCTCCTCTCCAAATCTTACTCATCCACCTGTCAATTAATGTCTACTTCCTCCTCATCCCTTGACCTATTTTTACTTTCTTTGAAAAGTTCCACATTCCTCCTTTCATGGGTCTTTTCTTTTTATGAGCATGCCTAAAGCTCTTCTATCAAAGTCAAGCACGACTAACATACAAACCAAAGCCTTTGTTGCCAAGTTCACTCTGCTGTGGTTGGCATTGTTTTGTCCCCCTCCCCGCTCTTCCAGAAGTTCAAATGCTAGAAACTGGATCCCCCATATTATTTTAAGAGGTGACGTTCTGTTGAAGGTAAATAGGTCATGGTGCTGTTCTTGAAATTGACTAATGTTGTCTTTCAGGGTGGATCAGGTCTCATGGGACTAGATAAGTTCTCCAAAGAGTCAGTTTCTAAAAGGAAGACTAGTCCGTATGATTGGCCTCTTTGAATATCAAGTATTCTCCTTCTGGTCCTCTGATCTGGCCAAGATGTCAGAATCAAACTATCTGGACTCCCTCCTCCCTTATCTTTTTTCGTTTTTAATCATTTTTTATTTGTTTATCTGAGAGAGAGAAAGAGAGAGAACATGTGCATGCATGCCACGGAGCACATATGGAGGTCAGAGGACAACTTTCAGAAGACAGTTCTCTGTCCACTCTCTCTCTTCACCATGTGGGCTTCTAGGGATTGAACTCAGGTTGCCAAGTTTGCAAGCAGCTCCCCAAGTTTTCTTTATAAAGTACCAAATCTTAAGTATTTCGATATAGCCACAATAAAGACAGCTCTGTCGTCTCTTTTGCTCTATTTGTTTTCAAATATCTCAAAGCCTAGAATATTCCTTCTGCCTCTTCTCACCGCCTGCTCACTCTTCACCTCACTGCCTTGCAGCTCCAGGTTCCTAAGGGCTCCCCCGCCGGCAAGCCCTACATAGATATCTCGGCCCTCATCTTACTGATCATCTCTATTGCACGTGACAAGCTATCACCATCATCCTTCCTTGTAAAAACCTTCATTTCTCAAGCTTGCCAAGGTCATCCTCAGCTGACTCCATCTATTCTGTCACTGAACAGCAACTTCATGGGGCCCCTTCCCCTTTTCTTTCAGCATTCATATTCCCAGGGTTGTAAGGGGTCTACTGCTTCTCTGACTTGGTAATATGAGCCATGAGTAATATCACGAAAAGTTTTGTAAGATTAATGACAGCATCTCATCTCAGAAACTCGATCTCACATTCCCACATGTGGCACAATCCACACTTGTTTGACAGAAGGTCACTGAACGAATCAGCAACTGCATGAAACAGAGTAAGTGAAGGAACAAGCAAGCAGATATGGAATATACATGCCAACCTCGCTCTGCTGTGGTCAGTGTTAGCTGCTAGCCTGGTCTCAGCAGTATATAAACTAAATAATTACTTCAGCATAAATAGTCTATACTTGCTGCTTTGTGATTTTATTTCATTACAGTAAAAAATAACAAGATACGAGTTCTGAAAATAAAAAAATTAAATGTGGTCTTTTACTAATCTCTGTGATAATCTCGTAAGGTAGATATTCTTTATTTTATAGCCCAGAAAATTAAGATGACTCTTCCTCGTCCGGCAGTGAACCATCGGACGTGGATCCCTAGCGGGAAGAATGGTGAGAGAACAGTAGCAGGGATGGGTGAACATCAGAGATTCAGTCAAGAACCTACTGAGCATGAACAAGCAACTCATCCTCAGCCTGTTGAAGACCTCGCCAGCAGCCAGACATCTCTACTCCAGAAGGTTACAGAATCCCACTTCCTGAGATGGCAGCATGTCCACAAGAAAGATCTGTGGCTATCAAGGCGGTGAGGGATCTCAAGTACATGACCTAGCTAGATCATCCCATATGAGATGACATACCTTCACACAAATAATACCCCGACTGCTGTGCAATATCTTATTCTTAATATCAACTCAAAGCATGAGGAGAAAAGAATAGCCTATACATTTTCAGAAAGGCAGACTGACAGAGAGAATGAAACAGAGACCAAGTAAGACTAGCAAATCAGTGGGGGGGAGGCAGGGCTGAGAGATGGATCCAGAAACCAGGGATACAAAGATGAGAAAAAGAGAGCAGGAAAGGGGGGAGAGAGAGAAAGAGCGAAAGAGAAAGAGAGAGAGAGGAGAGAGAGACAGAGACAGAAGTAGAGGTAGAGGTAGAAAAGAGAAAGGCAAAAATTGATAAAATTGATAAAGGCATGGAGAGAAAAGAAGTCAGAAAAAAAAAACAAAAAAGGGAAGGAAAAAGGAGAGAACTAGAGATGAGAGAGAGAGAGAGAGAGAGAGAGAGAGAGAGAGAGAGAGAGCGAGCCTGAAAGAATCACGATGTTCAGGGAAAACCAGTTCTATAACACAGGAAAATCAATGGTACTATAATGTAAGATGCCTGCCGCTGTCCCAGGAAGCCTTGATCACACGGGCCACAGCTGTGTGGAGAGTAAGGAACGCTTGTGCTGAGGTCTGGAGGGGCAGGGAGCCAAAAGGCAAACTCTCCTATTTCTCACTAGGAAGTCAATTAAAACCGAGGAGCCAGGAAATGGCAATCAAAATGTGTTCATTAAAAGCCTTGTGTGCAGCAGTGGGAACAGCAGGGTAGCTACCAGCCCATAGAAGTCCAGGACTTCTGTAAACTATGCACTTAGAAACCTTAGATCAACAGGAAAAAAAAAAAAGGCATCTGTAAAAGCTTCAACCAGACTGTTCCATGTAATCAACAAAACACATGAAAATGCCAAGTCTACAGCCGCTTCCTGAGGCCAATAACTGGCCCTTTTGTAAGGCTAACCAGCCAAACGATAAAGCAGACTGTGATGGTTTCTTTTCAAGATTGCGTGGCAACCGCACTAGTTAGTGTAATAATCCTTCACTTCGAGACAACAGAAATAACACGCATGATCATGAACATCTTCCCTCTTGTGCACCTTGACCCTCGTGGGAACATTTCACAAAAGCTTATGGCATCCGTTATGCATGCACGTGTCCCTCCTGGTGAGATCTGGGGGGGAAGAGGGGACCACAGTTCATTCAGACCAGTGTTCGCATCAAGTCACGTTACTTTAGGATCCTTAGTCAAAAAGATTTTTTGCTTGTTTGTTTTTGTGACCTTTTTGGGGGGTGGTGGGGAGGGATCCTCAGTATAGAGCCCAGGCTGGCTTCAAAGTTGCAATGACCTTGCCTCAGTCTCCCAAGGGCTGTGCCTATATGGGTGTGTGCCATACACTTGGCTTAGAACAAATTAAAAACAAACAAACAAACAAACAAACAAAAAAAAACCAAAGCCTTAATGTTTTAAACCTCATTTTCCGTATTTTCTACCAGTGGGTCAGCACCGACCTGAGGTTCGGGGTGCTGAGGGGCATGCAGCCCGGACTCACCCTGTTGAACACGGGCAGCATCATGTAGAGCTTCTCCTCCTGCTCCTTCTGCGTCATGTGCCGGGGAGGGTGGCACAGCTCGGTGAAGAGCCGGCGCAGGTGCATCAGGCCCAGCGCGTTGTCCTGCGGGCTGCACTCCTCCTGCCGAGGCCGCCCCATGATCCTCTTCACCATGTTCATCTTGGCGGCTGGGTGACGGGCGCTGCCGATTCTGGAGAAAGAGGCCAAGACACCAACAGTCACAAGGATGCCACCTTGTCCGCGTCAAGCGTGCGTGCACCAATGCACAGATCAGTCCCAAGATTAGAAAAGCCATCAGAGAGGTTTCTCTCTGCTTTAAATGGAAGGGCTACAGAAGGTTACTTTTGAGAAATCTTGAAAACTATTTGTCATCTAGTTTGACAGTTTTGCCACAATTTATATAAAATAAAGATTAAAAACATTTCCGATTAAGTTCAACAAGTGAGAGAGATCACAAATCTTACTGGTAATATGTTGCTTAATGGTTTAACACTTGTGAAAGAAATGAAACCTAACAATCATCCACAACTCAAAACACCTAAAACAAATCCAAAAAGTTAAAAACCACAATTCTGTTTTTTTTTTTTTCATGGTGAGTTTCAAGCATCTGATGAACAAGTAGTTTATCTGAAAATATGCAAGTTACATGAAATGATGGCCAAAATATGTTGTAAAACAAAGACAGTGAAAATGATCACATCTCTTCAAGACCATGGACTCAAACCCTGGCTGAAAACCTTTTACATTCTGTTGATTCCTTCATTCCATAGTGATAAATACTTTGTGAAAGAAAGGAGAGAGCAAAGAGGTAAAAAGAAAAGATTCAAAGGAAGAAAGAAAAAACAGGAAGAGGAAATGAAAAAAGGAAAGAGAGAGAGAGAGAGAGAGAGAGAGAGAGAGAGAGAGAGAGAGAGAGAAGCATGGTCCAGCACAATGGCTCTATGGGTAGAGGAACCTGTGAAAACCTAGCAACCCGAGCCCAGTAACCTAAGTTTAATTCATAGACACATGGTGGAAGGAAAGAATCGACTTCTGAAGTAATCTTCTGACAGGCACATATGTGCCATGGTACATGCATGGTTCTCTCTCTCTCTCTAAAATTTAGAAATAGTAAAGAAGACACTAGGTTGCATAAGATAGCCACTGTGTCAGGATGCTTGCTTTAGAAAGGATTAGGAGTGTGCGCTGGGTCGTAATATACCACGTGACCCTAGAAGGACCTGTAGTTGAACCAGTGCAACAACTGCAGCTTTTCAGTCTCGCATGGCTATCAGAAAGGCACCATCAGCCCTACTACTAACTGTGCCAGCTGTTAGCTACTTCCAGACACAAAAACGGGAAATCTTACCATAGTAACAGGAAGGCTAGGAGAACATTCTGGATCAGCACAACTAAACGAAAAGCAATTTGCTCTGTAATCTACGGGAACAGAGCCATAACCTGAAAGAAATTTCTGATTCTGTTCCACAACTGCATAAGCCATGTGCCATGTCTAAGGAGGGAGTGACTATTTACCAAACCCGAACAATGAAGCATGTTTGCTCTTGAGAAGTAATTGGAAATAGTTCAAGGCTGGTGCTCAGGTGGTCCAGCATCCCTGAGACGCAGGGCATGGTGGGATGCCTCAGGAGAAGCACACTGCCCACAGCACTGTCACTGACTGTTCTGTGCTGAGTGGCTACTGTGCAAAGCGGAACCACTCCATCCTCGGGTGCCTGGATTTGCAGTGCTCTGCCAGCACTGAACTTCGAATCACGAACAAATATGAGTCTAGTCCAAAGCTTCCACCACATGAATTCTTAGAAAATAAACTGAAGTCTTCCAAATCTTAACAAAAAGATTACTGGTAATAGTCTCAAGGAACCAAGTATTTCAGAATGATATTGTCCTAAAACCTCTAGAACAAAAATAATGTTGGGGTCTGGGAAGATGGCTCAGTGATAAAGTGCTTGCTACAGGGACATGAGGAGCGCACTCTGAATCCCAGCACCCACAGTAAAAGCAGCACAGGCCTGTAATCCCAGCACAGGAGAAACACGACAGGAGGCTCCCTGGAGCTTACTAGCTAGCTAGCCTAGCTTAATGGATGCACTCCAAGCTCAGTGACAGACCCTGTCACAAAAAGTAAGGTGGATAAATAAGACATCTGACATTGATGTCTGGCCTGCGTGAGACGCACGCGCGCACACACACGGCACACACTAAAATTGGTGTATCATGCACACTGCAAATCAGCTAACATTTCAGATTCTGCACAACTACTTACTCTTCAGCCTGTAACTCCGGTAATAACCTACAGGCTGTGGCTAGTACTTGGGATTCATTACACTTCATAAATCTTTTCTAAAAGATTTCTGGCTTTCCATCTTTAGGCATCTATGACACCTAAAAAAAATGAGGAATCATTTTATATTTAAAACTTATATATTTATATTTAAAACTATATATAGTTTTAAAGTACTTTCAGGAGCTGGAGAGATGGCTCAAAGTAACGCTTCTGCCTTACAAGCAGAAGGACCTGAGTTTAAATCCTGGATCCCACATAAAAAAACACTAGGTGGAAATGGTGGCAGCCTGAACTTCCAGCCTGGTGGGTGGAGCCTGGGAAAACCAGGAGTAAAGCAAAAAGGAGGTGAAGCAATCCAAGATGATTCCTGAAGTCACTCTTGGGCCTCCACAGGCGCGCGCGCGCACACACACACACACACCTGCGCCCACAAAAAAAAAAGTACTTTTAGACCATCTTCAATTCAACCTAAATAAGTGGACCTAAGAGAGGTTCTCACAGGTTTTCTGAAACGTAATTCAGAAATAAAGCTATGTATACCCAACTTGGTAGGGATTCATTTTAATGTTAACACAGTTAAGCCATGAACATGGGATTTCTTTGCATTTATCTATGTCATTTTATCCCTCATTAGTGTTTATAATATTCAGAGTTTAAGTCTTTTATATAAGGTACTTTCTAAAAATTATATCATTTTGTGGCTACTGTAAATGGAATTGTTACATTTACAATGACCTCTAAGAAGAAACATAATGCAAAAGAAGAAACTTGGATGAGAATCTGTGTTGTCTTGTATCTACTCACTGACTTATTCATTAACGTATGTATTTTAATCACAAAATTCTTAGAAACTAAAAGAAATTCTTAGAAACTGTCATTTCTAGCTAGAATACTATCTTAACATTAAAAAATGATCAGAATCTGAGATGCATTCTTTCTTTTTTTAATCTGCAGAATTCTATCCTTAGATTACAATGAATCCCTGGGAATAAAATGTTTTTTTTAACAAAAAATTAAGACATTGATTTAAGGATCAATTTTCATGTTAAGTTAAAAAACACAAAAGTGGAAGTGTTACCCCAGCACTCCGGGTTGAGACTGAAGGGCTTAGTCCTGTTTGAGCTACATACAAAGTGAGCTCTTGTCTCATTTTAAACAAAATAAACAAAACGAAAAAAATAAGTAATTCTACAAACGCATTCATGTCAGTAATTTCAGGTCAAAGACTCTTTTAATTTTTTTATTATTTATTCAATTGTGCGCGTGTATGTGTGTGTGTGCATGTGTGTGTAGAACCACGGACAAATTCGGGAACCACCATGGACCGCTTCCTCCATGTTTACTCTGCCCTGGGATTCACAGGCTCCGCCCTACCAGGCCGCCCCTGCTTCCGCCCGGCATCTATACATGGGGTCTAGGATCTGAACTCAGGACCTTCCGCCTGTAAGACAGAGGCTTAACCCCTGAACCACCTCTCCAGCCCCAGGTCAAAGACTCTTAAATTTCCTTGAATCTTGAGTTTCTTTTATTGGTTTATGTGTTGTCTTTCCTGATGGTCTTTGATAAAGCACAAAGAGCTTTGAATATAAATTTTATATTTAATAAATACAACTTCTTTACAATAAATGTAATTACTTCCTTTACCTTGCTCGTGAGACATTTCATTTCTTTCTATTTACATTCTAAGTTATTTAAACAAGTTCATTCCTTTCAGACTGGCAAAATGATGAAGGAAAGACACTATTAACTCTCAGATGGATATTAAAGGAAACATTGGTTTTGTTTCAGACAGGAGTTACTATCACAGGTTGTTCTGGAACTCAGAACCTGGTCTCAGATTCATGGCAATCCTCCTGCTTCAAAACCTTCTAAGTAAAAGGATTGCAGATCTAAGCTTCTAGACCCAGCTCAATTAAAGACTTGAAGAGATATGCAGGATATAATAATGATGGCAAAATCTATGGAATTATGTTTTAGGGGGAATGTTAACAAGGGTTTCAGGATAATTATGTGTTTAAGACATGACTTAATTCAAACCCTGTATATTTTTTCACAATGAAAAAGTGTATTGCCCACAAGGGGTATTTAAATAGCAATGAGATAACATTCCTTAATCCAGACAGTTCTCTTCAATCTCATTCATCTTTTGTGTTAATGCCCGAGAACCATTTCAGACTCTGACTCCCCCATCCTTTAAGCAGTTTTACATTATTTAAATTACAGAAGGATTCAGACCAAGAACAAAGTCCGTACTTTAAAATATGCTTGTTAAGCAACCATCTGTCTTTGAGGGGCTTGGCTAAAACTCTGAAAAGCTGCAAATTACATAACTCCTGATTCCCATGGTAAAGAAAATCAGAGTTTTATCAAAGAACTTAAGTAATTCTTCAGACTTTCCCTCCTTTTAATTTTTGTAGGCAAAAATCCTACTTTTTCCCTAGCTTGAGGCTGAGCACAAGATCAAATGGATTGGGCCCCAATATGAACAGGCCAAAGAGATATAGGAGACCAAATGCTCCAATTCAGTTTGTAGAAACTGGAGCTAACCAATAAGAAAAAGCTACTTTTCAAGAATTTGTCTAACCCTATAAATACTCCTGCCAGCCATCTTTGGCTCTCTTGCCCCTCACAGACTCCATGTCTGGAGGTCTTGAATTCCTTTTAGCTTTCTTGCCCTTTATGGACTCCGTGAGTTCCATTCTTTCTCTTCTCCAATAAAATCTGCCTCAATCCTCTTCATGTGTTCTGATTTTGAGCTTCAAATCCTAAGAATATCTTAAGTACAAATACAAGGAAAAATTTTCTGTTCTTGGTTTAGCAAAACTAACAGAATTTGTTAAACAGCAAAAATGGACACATACCAACATTGCGATTAAAATGTCAAGATGGCTCAGTAATATCAATCCCCAGAAACTCAGGGTTGAAGTGACTTCCGAAAGTTATTCTCTCTCTCTCTCTCTCTCTCTCTCTCTCTGTCTCTCTCTCTCTCACACACACACGCACACTCACACGCACGCACACACTAGATTGAAACACATGGCTCATGGAGCGGTCACACAGGATGGTTTTTGACATTATGTTACTATACTCTATGGGTTGTTACTTCTTTTGAGAAAGGGCCTTAGTAGGTAAAAGGGCCTTAGTAGTAGTTCTGATTAGCCAGCAACTATTCAACTATGTCTACCTGGATTTCAGTTATATATTAACATACCATACTAAGTATTTATGCTAGTGAAAAATTAGTAATAGCTAGTAACTAATGCTATATCCATATATCAATAATTCACAGATATTAAATACTAGAATGCCAAGAATTAATAACAGAAAAAAAATTAAAATCAGGTTTTATCCAAATGTACAGGAACTGAAAAATCAGTATTACTGTTCTCCTGCAGGAAACCACTGAATAAACAGGAAACAGGACTTTTCTTAGACTCATCAGACTGTGGAGGGTGCAGGGCAAATGACTTCCGAAATCCAGTCTGAGCTGCAATCTACTTGGCTGGAACAGAAACCCCTGGCGCGAGTCTGGGAAAGCACTTATGCATAAGTGTGAGCATCCAGGCAGACTACAGGAGGAAGCCCCAAGACAGGAGAAATGTCTGGGACCTGTAGGCCCACAACTTCCCAGGTTTCAACCCCACCAAGTTCTTTCAGGCGAACGGTGGGAAGACTACCAATAAGAACAGGTCTCTCGGGCAAAACACTCTCCAGAGCCTTCTCTTGCCCTGGGGAAAGGCAATCCCTCAGACCTTTCAGTTCCATACTAGGGTAGGGAAATAAAGTGCTAAGAACAAGACAAAAATCCAAGGGCAACCAACAGAAGGTCACAACCTAGAAATGTAGGTCACCATAATCTTGAGATTTAATCCTAAAATTACAGAATAATTCTAAATCACCAAGAGGAACCAAAGAAAAATGCTGGAAATCCAAGAAGGGTAGGGGCACATGGTGGCAGCCCAGCACTTAGCCACTGAGAGGAGGCGGGGCTCCTGGGGGGTCAAGGTCATTCTTAGCTCCATATTAACTCTGAGGTCATCCTGGGGCTAGGAACCATGATATTAAAATAACGACAACAACAACAGATGGGAAGAAAACTTGATAAATTTAATTATAGACTACAAGTGGCTGAAAAAAGAATCAGAAACCTTAAAGACAGGTCAACAGAAGTTTCCAGAAAGAAAAAAAGCAGCATATGTGAAGTAATAGTGGCCAGCAAGAATTCTGCAAATTTACTGACAGACACAAAACCACAGATTCAAGAAACCTACAGAATAACAAGTGAGAAAAGTATCTCAGTGATTACATGTAGTCATATTATACTGCAGAAAAGAACACAGATAATAACAGAAGATGCATGCTGGTTCAGACTGGCTGGGAGGAGAAATGAAATCCCTGATCTATAAAAGAACAAACAAAACTACAGCGGACTTTTTGTTCAAAATATGCAAATAAGAAGAAAAGGAACCAAGTATTTCAAATGTTGGATGAAAATCCCAACAAATTCCTACATGTCAAACTCACTGGAATTCTAAATCCAATAAAATTATCCCTCAAAAGTAACAGAGGAATAAAGACTTCCCCAATCAAAAACTTACTGTACTGTTTATTGCAAAACTTCCTATGTAAATATTAAAAGTTCTTCAGAAGAAAGTGCTGCAGAGTTTTAAGTCCAGATACTTGTGTTTGGGAGTCGAAGACTGAGACCAAACACAAGTAGAGGATTAAGGGAGACTTTATTAGAGGAGAGAAAGAACAGAACTCACGGACAAGGAATCCATGAGGGACAAGAGAGCCAAAGATGGTTGGCAAGGTCAGGGGCAGCTATAGGGTTAGGCGGGCCCTGAAAAAGTGGAATTCATTGGTTAGCTCCAGTTCGTGCAACCTAAGTGGGGCTTTTGGTACTCTACATATTATTGATCTGTTCATATGGGGGGGCAGTCCGGTGAACTTTGTGGCTGACTTCATGATCAAGCTGTATTTCTTTCGAAGAACTTAATTTATTTGCAGGGGAGAGTTCACCTCCATATCCTTTCATAAATAGAGGGTTGGGGGGAAGTTGTCCTTATCTCTGTGGGATTAGAACCAGTTTTTCCAGATTGGCAGGGTGTGTTCCTTCAAGATAATTCCAGCAGTGAAGGATGACCTTCAAAGACCTCCAAAGACCTTCCTAGCATGGCTACTCTGTTATAAAACTGCCTAAAAAGGTCGATGGTTATATAGCTCAGTTGGTAAAGACTTACCTAGCACATACAACGTCTTGGGTTTGATCCCCAGTACTACATAAAACCAGATGTGAGGCATACAACTGCAATTTCAACAGCAGGAAGAGCAGAAATACAAAGTTATCCTCACCTTGAAAGTGAGTTCCAGATAGCCTTGGCTACATGAACCCCTGTCTCTCAATCAATCAATCAATCAATCAATCAATCAATCAATCAACAGAAGTTATAGTCAGAAAATTATATCTACATTAATGAACAGAAGGCAGCAGAATGAGTAAATCAAAACAATACAAAATAATTTATTATTAATTGACCTAAAGATAAATAAATGACAGGAAAGAGAGAGAGGGGGGGGTCATGAAACCGAAGCCCAACTCTTTGAAATAATCAATAAATTCCATCTCACTATGGATATCAAGCTGCTACAGCTCCTAAGTCAGCTTCTGCAGCGTGAAGCAGACACAACACTATTTCAAACCTCTTAGATTCCCTGGAGTAAATCAAACAACTTCATCCACCATCCAAGTTCTCAGACATGCAGTCTCTATCCTTCAGACACACCTTGCAGCCTCTCACTAATGTGCCCCTTCCAGTTTCATTTCTTCCATGGTGTCACTAAACTGCCCCTTCTAGTCTAAATTCTTCCATGGTGTCACTAAACTGCTCCTTCTAAATTCTGCCAGCACCATCAGGTCCCTGGGGAGCTCTGGTACAGTTCTCTAGCCACCCCCCCCCAAAAAAAAAACCCCAAATGAATGAGCAAACAAACAAACAACTCAGCTTTGAGTCATCTCCTTAGAGCTCAGTGGTCCCCGGCCTCCAGGCAGAGCTTGTTCACATTTCTCCCACCAAGGCACTTTCACTCTAATAGGTCATGTGAGGCAGTGACAAGAGCTTTGGAGCTCCTTTCCTGAGTTCAAGTCTGAGGCGCATGGTGATTCTGTAACCTGCAATCAACATACTTCCTCTGGGTGTCAGATCCTTCATTGGTAAATAGACGAATGGTACTAGAACCTAGTTCATGGAGTACTTTGCAGGAACGGGATGCTTGGTACCTATAGAGCATGTAGAGCAACTCAGGTACAAGACACACTTGGGTAAATGACAGCAACTATTGCTATATTACTCCACTTAACCAATATTTACCAATACACAGGTTGCTCACACTAACCTGTAAGATTCTCAGTCACAAGAACCAAGTGTGACTTAAGTTTGTATCCTGAGTTCATAGTCTATGATAGCAAAATAAACACTGAAAGGTAAACGTCATCTCTCTATTAGGGGGCAAGGGCAGTTTTCTGTGGCATTATTCATTTCTGGGTATACTAGCCTCATGAAAATTAGATATCAGCATAAACTCTTTAAATACTTGTAACTTATACATCCTAGTTCTTATCCTATAAAAGTCTCCACAGAATCTTTATTAGCTATTTGTGCTAAGCTAAACTGAAAAGTTACCAACTTGCTTAAATAAAGGTAAGTGTATGCTATCTTTAAAAATATTTTATTTATTTAAGAGAGAGAGAGAGAGAGAACCATAGTACAAGTGTGAAGGTCAGAGGGCAAGCTTCAGAAGTTCGTTCTCTCTTTCCACCTTCCACCATTTCTACTCTAGGGATTAAATTCAGCTCACTAGATCTGGGCACAGGCGCCTTTTCCCACTTGCTATATAAATGTCACCATCTGGGACTGGAGAGGTGGCTCAGGGGTTAAGCCTCTGCCTTGCAGGCGGAAGGTCCTGAGTTCAGATCCTAGACCCCACGTATAGACGCCGGGCAGAAGCGGGGGCGGCCTGCATTTCTGGTCCTGGTAGGGCGGAGCCTGTGAATCCTGGGCAGAGTAAACAAGGAGGACGTGGAGGCGTCCATGGTGGTTCCCGAATTCGCCTGTGGTTCTACACACACACACACTTGCATACACACACTCACACACGCATACACGCACAATGAATAAATAATAAATAATTAAAATAAATAAATAAATGTCACCATCTCTCATTAGTCTATGAATCCTTAATATCTGACTGTAGTGTCAAAACCCTTAACACTTTGATGAGGGTCTGGCTCACTGTGAAAATCAGGTGAACTTCTGAGCAATTCCTATTACATTAGAGGAAAGTACCAATTTCATGATCTCCACTCTGTGGTCCAGGCACTGTTGGAACCCTGGAGAACACCCTTCTACTATGCTTCTACTGCACTCAGCTCTGTCTCACACATAGGCTGAATCATCTCCTAGGGTCTCCCTACCCTTTGGCCCCTCCCCACATGTGTGTCAGATGCATGTCTCTAAGTATATATCACCATTGTTTATCATTTTGCTTGGATGTGTGAACTAACAACATTATTTTTTCGTGTGTGTGTGTGTGTGTGTGTGTGTGTGTGTGTGTGTGTGTGCGTGCATGTGCACATATGTAAAGTTAAGAAGTTCTGGGTGTGTGTGTGTGTGTGTGTGTGTGTGTGTGTGTGTGTGCATGTGCACATATGTAAAGTTAAGAAGTTCTGGGTCACTTCCAGAAGAAAACAGGAAACATAATGAGGAAGTAGCTCGCAGAGAGACAGGCCTTTCTGGCTTAGTTTTGTTCACACCCGTGTTTTCATATCATAAAGCAGATTTTACTGTTTATGATGTTTCTAATTTTCCCTCGTACACACCAGTTGCTAAACATCCCATCAGACACTTTCACTTAATCCAACTTTCCATTTCAATCTATGTCAAATAGTCTTTTCATTCACAACTTGCACATGATCAGGGAGACCACTGTGCTTACTTGGTGGCAAATTACTCCTTGAAAACTTCAAGGAAAAAAAATCCTTGCTTCATCTCAAATGTGCTCCAAATACAGTGCTTTCAGAAAGCACTGCACAGGGAAGAGAGCCCTATCTCAGATAAATCTGCACACGAGTCTTTCTCTGTCTGACACCTTAGGTTCTGTTTATGCTGAGGGTTGAAGTCAAGCCTCACTTTCCCCTCTAGAACAATTAGTTGAACTCTAAAATACAACCAAGAATTCATAGAATTCAAATGACTGTAAGATTTATCTGCCTCAGTAACAGTGTATCCATAAGTGACATAAGTGGGACTGAATGTACCCGCTGGCAGCTCATCCTTTCTACAGGGACGCCTGCCTGCACGCTGCCTGCATGTCTCCATCATCTTGGACCATCCTGAATGCAGACACTTCACTTCTCCAGGGAAAACAGGCTCTGAGGACCACACATCAAGCCTCTCTCTCAGGGCGCACTAACAACCAAGCCAATAACCTGACCCTCTTTGAGGCTGATTCGCAACCAACCACAGGGTGAAGAAGACATCCTGGGAGTTATGAGGAGTTTTCCAGAGAGCAGACCACTTTACCACCATGGCAGCAAATAGACTTACAATTACATCAGTGATCTGTGATATGTTTCACGGTCAACCTTTTAGCGTTTACATAGTACTAAACATACTGAAGATGCCGGTATGTGGGTGTGTTCACATGTATGTGCTCACCTGTGCATGTATACATGGGTGTGCAGGTGTGCACGTGGGCAGAGGCCAAAAGTCCTGATTGGGTGGGTACCTTCCTCTATCACTCCATCTTAGATTTTCAGACAGAAGCTCATCGTCCCAGTAAGGCCAGCTGCACAGGGAGTTCCTATGAGGTCAGCCTATCCTTTCCTCCAGGCACTAGGGTTACAGATGTGGACAGTGCTGTGCCTGGCTGTGACGTGGATGCTGATATCTGACCTTAGGTCCTCCCGCTTTAGCAGCAAGCACTTTCCCAACTCCCAAAGTTGTTACCTTTTAGTAAATGTATGTGATGGAAAGCTGGATGGAGAAATGAGACAGGAAGTCTTCCTACTGACACCAAACTAGTCATCTTTTCTGCAAATACTCTACTCAAATTATTGTAAACACACATGCCCACACACAACCTATTCACTTAGCAGGGATATATGAATGCGATTAGAAAATATGAAACCCTAAAAAAGTACTTCACAGAAAGTAAGATGGTTCTGCATGTAAAGAAAGGTCCTTAACCACCAAGATAGATGACCTGAGTTAAAGTCCCTAAGCCCGCATGGAGGGAGAGAACGGTCTTCCACAGGTTGTCATCTGACCTCTACATTCATGCAATGACACACACATGCCCATATACACTCAAGTATATACATACATAAGATAAATAAATAGATGTAAAACAAGGAAAAGAGAACAATAAACATCCTTTAAAATATAAAAGGTGCTATACCAAGAAAACAAAATTGCTACTGGATTCACTTTTTTTACTAATAAAAGAACTGCTTCTTGGACTGGAGAGAAGGCTCTGGGGTTAAGACTGTCTTGTAAGTAAAGGGTCCTGAGTTTAGATCCCAGGTCCCACATAAAATCACCAGGCGGAAACTGCGGACTGCATTTCTGGCCCTGGTGGGCAGAACCTGGGAAATCTCAAGAGCAAAGCAAGAAAGAGGTAGAAGCAATCCAGGATGATTGCCGAAGTCACTCTTGGCCCTCCACAGGGATACACAGTGCCCCCCCCCCAATAAATAAATAATAAATAAATAAAATATTTAAAAAAGAGAACTGTTTATTTGTGTAGTAGGAATTATAAAGTATTTGCAAAAATGAAATAGAAGGTGTTTACATTCTCAAGTTTCGGGAGGGAACATTCTCACTAATAGGTGGAAAGATGAGAAATGGAGAGGACAGTGATGGACAGAGGAGAAAAAAGGAAGAAAACCTCATCTCTTCTCCTTTCCACACACCAACACAAAAATGACAGCCCTGAACAGCCCTGCCCTAATTACATCATTTCAGTGTTGATCACAAGTAGCCTACTTTAAAACCCATCTTGGGGAAGCCTTCCAGGAGAAATGCTGTTCTTATCAGTTACCCACTGAGCAGGTTTTAGAAACCTTTCGAAAATACCGCCAATCCTTTGATGAGAGTGCTTTTCTAATTTCTGGGGAAGTAAGTTACTCTGTGCACTGTAGAAATCAGTTCACTACATTTTTCTTTTAACGGGTACTATGCCATGTCAGAGTTAGGCATAGGTGTCAACTTGACAGTTGAGGGTTTGGGCTATGGGCACACTTGTAGAGAATTAGTGATTAAGCCCAGAGCAAACCTGCACTCCTGTCCAGCCCATGGTGGGTGGGACTAGGCCCTGGAATAAAATACAGAGAGCTGGTTGAGAGAGCTGGCATCCTTGTGTACACTTGGCCAGACGTGCTTAGTCTTACATGCGAGTAAGGACTGTCCCTCTCTCAACCATTATGTAGAGAAGGTGTGGCCAGTTCTCTTGGCCTGGTGTTGGTATGAGCTCTCCAGTCAAGCTAGACTGAGAACTGAAACCGGAAAATTGTAAAAGAAAATAGACCCCCTGTTCCCCTATTGATTTATCAGCAGCAACCATGCAGGGGAACTGCAACATGCCATGTAATAATAAAATACATAAATAGTTACCTTGAATAAAATGGCAGATCCCCTGGTGATAGAGAATTGAGTGTTTTCTGGGTTTATTTACTTTAGTAAAGACTCTAGAATAAAACTGGTGGTGACTTGGGGAAGAACCTAAAAAGCCCCATTCACTTCAGGACTGGAGGTGGAGACCTGCCTTATCAGATTTCCATGCTGCTATCTCCTCCTGAAAGGGGAAAGGGGCTGGGAAAGGGGCAAGGGTGACTCACTGAAACAAAGGCTACATGTCTCAGCATTTAACTTCCAGCACTTAGAGTCACATACTTAATGACGTATATAATCTACTTAATGTAGTTCAAGTGATTAATTAATGTAGTCAATGGTTTAATAAAAAATAGTCTGTAAGAAATAAATTGTGTCCAGTAAAAGATACAAAATTTCATTCCATT
Organism: Typhlomys cinereus; assembly: GCA_023101885.1. Taxonomy (NCBI): domain Eukaryota; kingdom Metazoa; phylum Chordata; class Mammalia; order Rodentia; family Platacanthomyidae; genus Typhlomys; species Typhlomys cinereus. The sequence goes on from JALPQD010000288.1 coordinate 727,103, forward strand.
ATCTAACTTCTCTTAGAAAGCGCAGGTAGCATACTATTGAATGATGGAAGTAGAATATACACATGTATTTGTGGTATCTCAAAACTGTATCTTAAAAATTATAATTTGAGCTGAACAAAGCTCAGGTAGGGAACAGCAGCATGCAAAGACTGGAGTCCCCTGGAATGCAAGCTTTGTGCACACTCCAGTTAATGGCATTCTGTAACTAGGGAGAGGGAGTTCCTTGGTACATATGTTCACGGTCATATGTTAGCTTGCCATCACATACCGGGATCTGTTTACAGACTCTCTCTTCTGCACCCTTGTCTCTTGTTCTTACTGTGTAAAAACAGTTGGCCGATCGTTTTACTTCCACGGTTTGGTGGGTATGAAAGTCTCAGTTGTCAACTTGACACTTGGGCGATGGGCCTCTATTCATAAGTGCACATCTATGAGTAACCACCTAGGTAAGGCAGCCCTCTGAGCAAGCCTCTAGAGGACTGTCCTAATTGCTAATCAGAAGACCTGCCCAATGTGAGTGGCACCATTCTTTGTTGTATAAGAAACTGAGTCGAGCACTGGTAATATGGCTGGCATGCCATGCCAGTTAGAAACAGGTATCAACCTGACAGACGAGGGCTAAATCTTTGGACACACATCTGCAGAGAATTAAAGCAAGCCCTAAATAAGACGGTGGGAAACTATCTAATGGATGTGGGAAGATGCAGAGCACAGTATCTGGGACCATCCCTGGGCAGGTGGGTAAGAAGAGAGCCGATTCGTATTGGGCACAGAGGTTTGCTGACAAGTAAGGAAGTATGTCCCTCTCTGAGCCCTTCCCAGGGACATGGTGCAGTCAGTTCCCTCAGGCTCCTCGCTATCGGGTATCAAATCTCCTGCCATGCTGATAAAGTATAACAAAGATCATAAGCAAGAACAAGCCTCTTATTCACCTAAGTTGTCTGGGTCGTGTATTCACGATCAGCAAGATGAATATAGTTAACTGTAACACATGCATCGCTCTGACCTCTGCTCCTAACTTTCAGTACAGTGTGTCCAGTTCCCTCAGCCCCTGCTGGAAGTCTCCCTGCCATACTGCAACCTGGATTGTGAAACTCCTTTCTCCCCTAGGCTATTTGGGACAGGTATTTATCATGGCAATGGGTTACGTAATTGAAACAATAGGGGATTATTTTCAAAGTCTAAAAGTTACCTAACTTAATTGTCCAGTTTCCTGGCTACAGGTTCCTTCTTTTCTTCCTTAAGTACATTGACATTGTGTTTAATGTTAGTAACCACTGTGACTGCTGAAACATACACTTGATCCCTGTCATTAAGGGTAGTAATATATTCTTTAGATATATTCACAATAGTATTTTTAACCAGTTTCTTTAAATATACAAATCATTTCTAACTTAGTATGTTCTAACTTGGAATTCCTAACTTTACAATGACACAAAATTTATACAATTCTGAAGAAACTCTGCTTCAGATTTTGAATTTGATGTCTCCCAGGACTAGCCATCTGGGTACAACACCGTCTATACTGGCCAGTGGCAGCAAGCTAGTCTCTCAGTCGACCACAAAACAAGAGTAACAACTGATAGGCCGCAGTGTTGTTGCCGAGGCAGGTCTTTGGCACTCAATGAGTTTGCAATTCATGTTTCCAACCTAATGTATTTTTTGAGACATAACACCATTACAAATCAAGAAGCAATGCAGTGAAATATAATTGTTTCAGGATCTCTACCTTTTTCCAGCTTTAAGTGTTAAATTTTTCTTTTTAGGAGAAATCTGAATTCGCAATTAAGCCCAAGTCCATTGGGAAAGATATTTTGAATCAACTGAAAAGAGCGACCACACAATGGAAGAAGCTATATGAAGACTCTAAAATAGACAGAAATTAGAATTACAAAGAATTCCTAATCTGGGGCCAGTGAGAAAGCTCAGCAAGTAAGGCACCTGCTGGCAAACCTGGACACCTGAATTCAGTGTCTGGAAGTCCACATGGTGGAAGAAAGAAGAGAACTGATTTCTGAAAGTTACCCTGACTGTTGCCCATGTGCCTCTCTCTCTCTTTTTCTCTCTCTCTCTCTCTCACACACACACACACATGCGTACGCACACATACAGAAATTCAATTAAATAAGAAACAATTCCCAAATAACAATGAAAAAGGGAAAAGCTATAACAGCACATTAGGGACTTTTTTTTTATGCATTAATAACCAGGGAAACACAGAGTACTACAGGGCCTGCCATGTAATGCCTATCTAGATCAAGTCAGAAAGCTGGGGATCCCTTTGTTCTTACACATGTGGACAGGAACCATACTCATGGCATAACAGGGTGGGAGAGATTTAAGGGACACTCCTGAAGGACTCAGAAGCTAGTACTCTGCTCCTAAGTCCATCCCAAAGAAGGTCTCCTGGAAGCACAGCGTGTTGTTCTTGCAGTGCCGGGGACTCGGGGGCTTCTAAGAGGCTCTATCACTGGGAAAATGGACAGGGAAAACAGGGTTAACAGACCATCATACACGGCCATTCAAAAATATGGTTCACAACGATTTAAGATATGCTTCTTACAAAATGAAGTAAGGAGGTAAGGGAGCAAGAAATAGAGTGAGGCAGATATTACAGTGCTGCATTTAGAGGAAACAGAAAGACACAGCATGTACGACATTTCGTGAGAATGCAAAATAACAAAGATGGGCATCCCCTGCTTTAGAATGGTCAAACCTGTCATTTAGTGAACATATAGCTTTCTAAGGCAAATAATTACTTACAATATTCTAAATTTAGTTAACAACAAATAATGGCTTTGTGTAGGAATACATTTGCATTTGACAACACTGACTAATTAGTTTCTTAGTTTCATCTGAACTATACTTAAATGAGGTACATGTGGGTACTTTTGACTAAAATGATTCCCAGCTCTTTTTCAGCATAACCTTCTTAATTCCTTCCAATGTTGGCACTAAAAAGTTCTCTTCAGTGAAATGTTATTGAACTGCTCGGCATGCAACAAGCAAAAACATTGTATCTGTAGAAATATTTAGCTGAAAGGTGTTTTTTTTCCCTTCCTTTCTAACGCCTGTGACTGTTAAATTCACACAAACAAAAATAAATTCCAGAGAGACTTCTCTATCCTTTTGGGAAGGAGGGACTGCCTCTGCCCGTGATGACATCTTCCCCTTGAGGGAAACAGGATCTGGCCCTGAGATCCCACAGAGAGGAAGGACAGACCTAAGTTAGCTCCCTCAGCTCCAGAAAGATTTTTGGCATAAGAAGGGACATGGGAAAAACAAAGTTGAGATTTTAAAATAAAACTGAATTGTGCAATTTTTAGTGACAAAAGCAACCTGTCCTTACAATCCCCAGACCAGCCTAGCCACGGTCTCCAGAGCAACATCTTCGTTTGGCCTGCTGAGATGACTTTGCAGTGCTCGGAAACCCAAATTTGGCTCTAACAGATGAGCTTCCTGTCCTATTTTGGGGTCATTATCAATTTCAGCATCAGCTCCCATTTCTTCTGCAGATACAGAACAGGAACTGTGACTTGGACTGAGAACTTTTCCACTCTGACATTCTGAATTATGAGTAACTTACAGAATGTCAACCACTGCGCCAGGGTCCCTGGGACGCTGACCATTTGCAGATGGTCTGAGTGCAGCAAAAACACCCAGGATGACAGAGGCTATGCTTGCCGCCCCACAGCCACAGAAGGAGAGCAGCAGAAAGCAGGGCTGGGAAACCTTACCTAGCGGCCAGAAGGCAGGACTGTGGGAGTGGAAGAATATTGCCTGAGATTATATACATTTTAACACGATCCCCAACATCTGAGGAAAACAAAGGGCCTTTGCTGGCCTGTCCTACCGATAGAGTCCACCAAGTTTTTGCAGCTTTGTCTCCTGCATGTGTTAGTTATTCACACACAGTCTTTTCCACTCACTGGGTGGTAATCGGTGTTTCCAAGTGGAAACACCAGCCATTCTGTCCTTGAATGGTTTCAGGAGTCTAAAGGGATGGCATGAGCGCTCGGTAGCCAGAGCTCAAGCTGATCCCCAAGCGCTTTCGCTTCCTGCCTTTGTAGCAGTTTCCACTGGGAAACAGCCTTGAAAGCTACAGCCAGGCATACAATGCCAGTGTTTTCACAGAACTTTAATCATGCATTTCTTACCACAGCATGCTGAGATACCTACTACACAGAGGAAGCATGCTCAGAGAGATCAAAGCAACTTGTCAAAGAGATAAAGAGGCAAGTCTTGTGTTACTAAATGGAAGACTACTCTTTAGGAAATAACACTCGTGTGTGTGTGTGTGTGTGTGTGTGTGTGTGTGTGTGTGTGTGTGTGTGTGTGTGTGTGTGCGTGTGTGTGTGTCTGGATGCGTGCATGCGCCTGTGCACATACGCTTGCCTGTGTAGCTGTATGTAGAAAACAGAGGTTGACTCTGGAATGTCTTCCTCATTATTTTAGTTATCTTTTTTTCTTTCTTTCTTTCTTTTTTTTTTTTTTTAAAGACAGGTTCTTACTGAATGTGAGGCTTACCAATCTGGTTACCTCCCAGGATCCATTTATTTCTGCCCCACAGTACAGGGGTAACAAATGCTTCTATTACCTGATGCTTTCGCTCAGGTAATGGGAATCTTCTCAGATCTTCCTGCTTGCTCAACAAACATTTTACTTACTGAGGTACTTCCCCAGCAAAGAAAATAATTATTTTTTATATACTAAAAGAATAAAGATTTTTATTAAGCATTGTAAGTTGTATTCAATAGCCTCTGGATATACCGCACCACAATCCATCAACGGTCAATCAGCCCCAACAGCAGCTCATTTTTTATAATAACTATTTCTTAAAGGGACGATGATCTTATTTTCTAGCTATTCCTAGCAATGACTGCATGATTTGCTTTTCATTAAAGCATTTAGATAAAAAATTATCAAGTGTTTTTATGCAAAAAAAGAACAAATCTGGTATGTGTCTTACACAAGGGTGTGACCACAGTGGAACAAACAAGAGCTATGACTGATGAGTAATTCCTTGGCAGAGAATCCCTAGAATCTCTAGACACATCTGACACATGAGGGAAATGTTACACACACCTAAGTACACTGGCTTGTCCTTTGAGAGTTTCCTGTTCTGTCAGTTAAAATATTTCCCTAACCATAACACCATGCCTTAATACAATTGGAATACTAAGGATATAATTTTCTGGCAAAATCCATTCAAAGGGAAATGCAAATTAATTGCAGTTAAACATAATAATGCACTTATGTGATCTTAGAAATTCTGACCAGTTTCTTCATGAATGAGAATATGAGCTGATACCCTTAGGGAAGCACTACAACTTCCAATAATAGCAATAGTTGGCCTGGTTGGTCTTATTCTCCTAAAATGATCACCATTACTTTGACTTAAAAGTGAAACTTAGGTTGCAGGAAACGTTCCCTCTTCATTCAATACAAATGGAAATACACAACACTCTTTATTTTTTTGTTGTTGTTGGGTCCAGATCACATCAACTCACACTGGCTACTAAAAGCTGCTGAAATAGAGGCTGAACTGTTGGGTTCTAGAGAACAAGTTGCAAACATCAACAGTTTGAAGCCCACCAAGAAGAGGAAATGTAGGGAATTTATGAGTCAGTTATAAATAGCTGAGCCTTCTTTTTCTCTGAGACAGCAAGGCCTAGGATAGCTGGAAATAAATATGTCACTACACTATTGTGCTATGTTCAGTTCTCTCTCTCTCTCTTTCTCCCTACCCCTCTCTCTCCTGCTTTCCCCTCCCTCTTCTTTCCTTTTCTTCTTAGATTTTTATAATTTTATTTCCCTTTTCCAAAGGGCTCGCTTTGAAATTATTTAGATTTAACTTCAAAGAGTTAAGACATTAAGACTGAACATAAATAAAAATATTCTCATTGTAACTTGATCCCTGAATCCGCCCAAACTGGCCTGATACATCATAAGCCTACCGCTTTACCTCAAGGTCTCATTTGCTGCAGTTTTGGACTACTGTCCCTCCAAGGACACATGTGTTCAAGGTTTGGCCCCAGTCTGATGCTACGAGAAGGTACTGGACCTTTTTTCTTCTGCTATGTGCTTCTACCATGATGTAACACCCTATTTCAGGTCTCAGCAACAGGCCGACCAATCATGTACTGGGATCTCCAGCACTATGAGCTGAAAGAAACCTTATCACAAGGGCTGGCTACTTTCATAGAAAGCTCAAGATCACAGGTTCAATTCCTTATCAGGTTGCCTGTAGCACATTTTTTTAAACCACCATCTCTCCAAACACTTAGACTAGAGCTTATACAGGTATTACTCATGCAATATAAACATAAAAATCAAGATTAAAATAGTAAATCTTTTTGTCTAACAATTTATATACAAATATACAATACTGCATATTTGTAGACACCTTTTGCTTTCAACTATGCATTGATAGGAACCAAAACATATATGATCAAATCTACTAGTTCCCTTTTACCCAAAACCAGAAATTTCTCTAAAGGAGAACTATACTGGATAGAATATTCAAATGGTCTCAGTATGTGACATACAATTTCTGGTTGAAGTCCTTAAAAGTCTGTGCTGTGAGATCACATAAGTGACCATCAAGAGTAGAAGGTTACAGCAACAGAGTTCTAGAGTTAAGTAACCATGGGATGCTATGACTTCAGAAAGATCCAGCAAACCATCTAGACCACATTCTTTAAGTTATGTTGAATACAACTGCTGTTAGTTTACATATGAAGAAAGGAATGTCAAAACACATGTGATGTGATTATTACACAGTAGGTAATCAACATCTAAATATAACATGATCAGAATGAGAGGTAACCACTAGTGTGACTGACAACTATAAAAAATATTCATCTTTGGTGGTAGTGGATGTTTTCTTACAGTGCTGAGACCAAACTCAGGGCTCATGAATGCTAGGCACACACTCTACTATTAAGCCACTTTCCTGCCCCCTTTTTTAACCTTATTTTGAGAGGTTTTACTAAGATCCCCAGTAGGCAGCAAGTGACACCATACAAAGTTAATCACTTTAATGCAAAGTGATTCATGGCTCAGAGAACACATTAAAAACACTGACCAGATTGGTCATATGAATTCAAGTTGGCCATTTCCACAAGTCTCCTGTCACCCACAGAAAGTAGTAGCATATATAATGGTCCATTTTATGGTATCAGGTATTTTAAAAGGCAAACCATGAGCCTAAAACCTGCTTCTTCTGCCCTTTCCTGCACACCATGATTCTATTAAACATGCTTCTTTAAACTGATGGAAAAGGTTATTAATTCTGTAATTCACCATATGCATACGGGTAGGTATGTTTTGTTTTTATAAAACTTTATTTATTTATTTATTTATTTATTATTTCTTTGTGTGTGTGTGTGTGTGTGTGTGTGTGTGTATTAGAGTGCACTGTATTTCCCTGTGGAGGATCAAGGGTGACTTCAGGAGGAATCTTGCATTGCTCCTACCTCTTTTTTGCCTCGCTCTGGGATTTCCCAGGCTTTGCCCACCAGGACCAGAAGTGCAGGCTGAAAGTTTCCCCCTGGTGTTTTTATGTGGGACCTAAGATCTGAACTCAGAACCTTCTGCTTGTGAAGCAGAGTCTTAATCCCTGAGCCATCTCTCAAACCCCACTTTTTTAAAAAAAATCACTTTGGCATTATAGTTTGGGTAAACACTATAGATAGTCACTAATAAGTCATGACTATAAAATTAAAAAATAAAATACAACAGCCAGTGGTAGTGGTGTGCTCCTACAACCCCAGCACTCAGAAGGCTGAGGCTGGAAGATCCTAGTTTGAGGTCAGCCTAGGCTACATAGTAGGGCATTTTCTAAAGAAAGGAGAAAGGGAGAAAGTTTAGAAAGGAGGGAGCAAGGGAGGAAAAGGTGGTGAGGTACAAGAAAATATCCACAAAAAGTTGTTCTCTGAACTCAACATACAGGTGTACACCACACACACACACATACACACACACACACACACACACACACACACACACCTCTACCTTTAAAACAATAAAAAAATCTATTTTCTTGTACAGGATCTCTCTGAGATGCCCAGCCTGGCCTGGAATTTGCAATCCATCTGTCTCAGCCTCCTGAGAGCTATGATTGCTGGGGTGGCGTTGCCCCTGGCTACTATCAAATATCATGTTCAAAGATCTAATTATCTCATCAATGCCATTGTTTCCATAGTTCTTTTGCATGAGTCAGAATCAAAATGGGACCACTTGTGACTGTTAGCAGACACATCTCTGAATACTCTCTACCTGTGACTCCCAGTGTGTGCCTGGTAGAAGACTTGTGGGTTTCCTAATAGAAATGCTTTACGTGTGTTCATTGTTTAGTAACTGGCTGTTTTTGAGACATAGTTTTGTTATGCAGCCCTGGTGAATATGGTACCCACTATGTAGCCCAGGCTAGCTTTGAACTCATGGCAATCCTCCTGCCTCAGCTTTCCCAGTGCTGGGATTATAGGTGCAAGCTATAACTGACCTCAACATTTTAGCTACTAGGAAGACAGAAGGAGAAATAAACACACTAAAATATGTATCTCTTCAGAGCTTACTCTAAAGACAGAGAAAAAAATAAAGGAATATGGGTCTGGCGGATAAAGCAGATATATAAAAAAGCTCTGGAGCTTTCCTCCAGCACTGGGAGGGCACTTCTTCAAGAAGAGACGCAGAATAGAAACTTCAGCAAGGCTTGAGAGTTCCTCAAAGAAAATTTCAGGCCAAAGAGCAAGCACCAACACAGGCCACCCTCTGGAACAGAGAGGAACGTGCTGGGGTGCTGGGGTGTCTGCCTCTCTCCAGCTCTCACACGCCAGGTGGTAGATGGGGATCCCCGCCTTCTACCGGAGAGCCCTTTGGGATGTGTTATGATCCGCAGGTACTCCATTTGTTCTGAACTTCAGGGTTTGGCACTTCCTATAATATGAGCCTTGGGATTTCGGTTTCCTTCTCATTTTACTATGAAGATTTTCCCTACCTTTCATTTTTTTAGTTGTGTCCACTTACTGCCATTGACTCTAAATACAATCCTTCCTTGTCTGCAGACCGAGTCAGGGTATGGCTTAAGTTTCTCTATCAATAGGTTCTTTTAATTGAAACTCTGAGGAATTTAGGAATACCATGATCTAGATTTTTTAACTACTGTTTAAAAACTTCAGCACAGAACAAACTCTAGATGTTCATGAAGGAACTAGTTCTATAAAAATATCAACTTGGAAACTAAGGAAATTTCTGTCATGATACTTACATTTGAGTTATGAAGTGATAAAAGGCAAATGTCAATTCCAAAAGAAAGTGTAATGAACAGAACAGGCAGAACATCAGAACAAAGGAACATGTAAAATAATATTCAAATTCTCCTGTGTTTACCATGTATTCTCATTTTTCAAACCAGCTAAAGGTAATTTAAAACCTCTGGCTTCTTTCAACAGGTGAATATTTTCTTCCATTCAAATATGCTTGGAACTTAATATACCCTTTATTCAAGAATGTTAATTCCAGTTTAACTTTTACTCATCAAATTACTGAAGTGGTGGCTCAAATATTTATAAAGCAAATACAAATATGCATTATGTTAGCTTGCATTTTCTTGTCCATTTACAAACGTTTTTACATCTATTCTGCTATAGGTTGGTGATAAAAGAAGAGATAGCTTGTCCTTCCATTCTCTGGGGACTCATGGTTACGCTAAGAGAAATAAAACAGCTAATATAATAAAGTATAATAAACAATTTAGGAACAAATAAGATGCTCTGGAAACAAAGAGGCACTTAACTATCATCAGTGATGACATATGAATTAGACTTTGGAAAGTCAAGGGAAGTTCACTCAGCTGACACCAGGATGAATTTTATTTCTAGAAGACAGATGGCATGTATGAAAAAAAGAGAAAGGATATGTACGACATGCCAGTGGGTCCGCCAGCACTTGGCCTGGTTGGAGCACAGACTGCGGTTTCTGAACTTGGGACATAATGCGCAGGAAAGGCGGGTACAGGCAGATTATAGAGGCCTCACATGTCAAGCTAACAATAATGCCCTGTCAAGCAGAAGAGGAATTGAGAAAATATCTCTAAACATGGTGTGCAGTGTTTAGAAACCCTAAATGCAGCACAGATGAATTTCGATGCTGCTTCAGTGGCAAAAGCAGAAGGGGTGAAGGGGTGAGGCAAGGGTGGGGACACAGCAGTCACCAAAGTTGCCCACCCAGGATTAACAATCTGGGAACTTTTAGGATCAAAGGAAGAGATGTTGAGGACTGGGACATTTAGCAGTAGGACTGCAAGTTGCTAATCCGGAAACAGGGTGGACTCTAAGAATTAGTGTGAAAGATGGAAAGAGACAAATTCAGCCCTAGTGAAATAAATGGATCATGAGAAAATGTGAAGCAAAATAAAAACCCAGATCTTGGGTTCAGGAGAGGAAAACAGACGGATACCTTTATGCACACACATCCATACTAAGGCCATTGGTGTTAACACTGGAGGATGCTTTGTATTTTCTTTTTTTTTTTTAAATTTTTTAATTATTTTTTTTATTCAATTGTGCGTGTATGTGTGTGCACGTGTGTATGTATATGTATGTGTGCGTGCGTGTGTATGTATGTGTGTAGAACCACGGATAAATTCAGGAACCACCATGGATACCTCCACCTCCTCCTTGCTTACTCTGTCCCTGGGATTCACAGGCTCCGCCCTACCAGGACCAGAAACACAGGCCGCCCCCCACTTCTGCCTGGCGTCTATATGTGGGGTCTAGGAGCCGAACTCAGGACCTTCCGCCTGCAAGGCAGAGGCTTAACCCCTGAGCCACCTCTCCAGCCCTGTATTTTCAAGGTAGGAAAAACTGTAAAATTATTGATAAAATAAAAGCATTTGGTATTAAAAACTGAAGTTTAGCTTATGTATGGGGGGCTTAAAAGAATGTACTACTGCAAAAATATATAGCAAAAAGAAAAATCTCTCTAGCTCCAGTTCTCCTCCCAAACCAACAAGACTAATTTCTTTTTTTAATATTATTTATTTGTTTATGAGTGGGAGGAAGGAGGGATGAGAGATCTGGGGCACATGCATGCCAGGGTGCACAGGAGATGATCAGAGGATAACTTTCCTTCCACCATGTAGGCTTCCAGGAAGGCTCCTTACCCTCTGAGCTATCTCACAAACTTATAATCTTACAAAGATGCTAAGTATGTGAAGCATATAGGTGAACATTTAAAACACTCTTCTTTGCATAGGCTATTGAAACATGATTCTCAAGAAGATACATTTTAGTACTCCTAATGATATTATATATTAAATATATTATATATAACCAAATGTATAATAGCAGCACTATAAATCAAGTCAACTTAAAAAGCCATCTCAAGTCATGCCATTAGCCAATAAATTCAAAGGCAGCAAAGGCTGGAAACAAAATCCACAGGTTTCTCTTCCTAGTCACTGACCTTCAGAGCATTCCTTGGGTAGCAGGCTGTGAGGACGGGAACGCAGCAGGGCCCATTCCCCAGGCAGACTTTACTCAAGACTTGAAATCTGAACTCCAGCTAGAAAGGGCAAAGGGGAAGATTGTGAGTTAGTTTCTAATTCAAAGTATTTTTCTCCATACCAATGGCCCACGCCCCTGTGTACTCCATAATAAGCAATTTTCAACACTGTTTGACATTGCAACAGACTAAGAGGAACTTTGAACAGTCTGATGGTCAAAACCTACTCCATTCAGAACATTCGTGATGAGAGCAGGGACAAGCGTCTAGTCAGCTCTAACTAGCATCACAAGGACCATTAGTTTCAGTACCTGGATCTTGGAGGAAACACAGTCACGCCACAGGGGAGAGTTAAAAAAAAAAAAAAAAAACAACAACAAAAAAAAAAAAAAAAAAACGAAAACAAATTCTAAATTCTGGACAAGGAAGTTGAGAGATTGCCCAGAAGATCAGAACAGGGAGTGTGGTCTGAGGTTCATACACTTGGGTTTTACTGCTGATTTAATCTTTGATTCACTGCAGGGTGTTCAATTAATGAACAATGTCAGTTATTTCTAAGACTTTTTCCCATAGTTTCACAGACAGGTATCTGAGGTGACTAGGAAATCCTGAGTGCAGTATTTTCTCTATCAAATATGACATGCTCCATGAAGAAACACAGCCATTCAAGTTACTTCACAAACCCTTCATTGTACTCAGCAGAGCTATCAGAAACAGAAAAGTATGGTTTACAACAGACTCCAGTTCCTCTCACACGTTTCCTACTTCTACTGCAAGCTCTTTTCCCTCTCCACGTTGTCAGAAAAGCTGGTCTGTACATGGGCTATCATATTCTCCTGGCAAGAAAACCTGAAGGCTATGCATGAATTATCATCCATAATGAATGCAAAAGACAAACAAGTAAATACCATAGACTCACAGGGGGAAATAGGATGGAGCTTTGTTCTTTCACAGGATCAACAATACAAACAACTTACAAATTAGTTTTTTAGTTCATGACCCCAATAAAATAGATTTAAAAAGACAAGCTTGAAAAACCAGAGGACTAATAACCTTTGGAAAAGTAAAGCCACAAAGAATGGTTAACTTCCACTGTGTGCTGCAGACCTTGTCCCCACTTACAATCAGAAGTGACCACTAATCTCTGTAAGTCACTTACATCCATATCAAAGGACAAAATAGAATTTTCAACATGATTAAAAAGTATATCCAGAAGTCCCTAGCATTTGGGGTGATTTAAAAATGCCGGCCAATTAATCTACACTACTACCTTCTAAAGAAAAAAACTTCTCTCCATTCCTCTGGAATGAGAATTTACTTCCGACAAATAAATGTAGGGGCTGACATCATGTGCCTTTCAAGAAGGGTCATAAATAAGCTCATATCTAGCTTTGTCATTTGGCTCCTCCCCTTTCCTTCCATGTGTTGTCTGGGAGTGAACAAAGCCTTTGACTCAGTACCAGAATATTAGAAGCACAAGAACTTTTTTGTTGTTGCTGTTTTAATTTGTTTTGCATTTTTTACTGTATATGTATATATGTGTGTGTGTTTGTATGTCTGTGGCTGCATGTGCATATGTGTGCATGCATGTGCAGGTCAAAAGTTAACACGAGGAGTTTTCCTCAGTAGCTCTCTGCTTCATGTCCTGAGTCAAGGATTCTCACTTGAAGCTGGGATATTCAGATTTGGTTAGTCTTTCTAGCCAGCTTGTTGGAGATCCCCTATTCTCTGCCTCCCATACATTGAGATTATAGGCAGGTCGCCATGCCCAGACTAACTACTGGATATTGGGGAGTGGTGTTGGGAATCTGAGCTTCTGTTCTCATGTTTGCAAGGCAAATGCTTTAGTTGTTGAGCTATTGCCCCACCCCAAAGCAAGCTTGATACAAAATTGCCTGTTTACTAGAAGACAAAAAATTATCACTTTTATTAATTTTTGATCTGATGGCTCATTCCATATCCTTTGCTTTTATGTTTTGCTTTTGTGTTTGTGTTTATTATGCAGCAATGGATACCTTGATACAAGTAACCCTACAGGACAGGCTAGGCACAGAGAAAAATCAAATGAGGAACATTTAAGACACTGGTTTTTGTGTGCTTGACAGACAAAGTGTGAATAAGTGAACTATTAATGGAACAAGGGCCTCTCACAACACTAGCATGCTCACGACTGTGTGGAGACACTACATTAAACCTGCAGCATAGAAAGAAGGACCCACAATTGAAGACTATACTCTACGAAGCTGAGTCATGCTCAACTTTATGGAGAAAATTAGAAAACTGACAATACAAAATTGGCTTAATACATCTATATGTTTAAAGTACACAATTATAAATTTATTCTCTGAGATACCTTCGGGGTGTCTGATGATAATGACCTTAAAGGTCACTGAACAGCATGTGGAATCTTATAAAAGGTCAAAAAATCAATAGGACTCTGCCCTTGTGACTGGATCGATGCCACCCTAGGGACAGTGGGGCTCTGAAAATGCCCAGCTGTCATCTCGTCATGTGATGTTTTTTGCCACATGTTGACTCTCATGGTTAGGCACAGGTGCCAACTTGACAGTTGAGGGTTTGAGCTCTGGGCTCATTTGTGGAGAATTAGTGGTGGGGTTAAGCCCAGAGCAAACTTGCAGGAGATTGTCTAGCTGATAGGGAAAGTCCAGCCCATGGTAGGTGGGATTAGGCCCAGGAATAAAAACACAGAGAACTAGTTGAGAGAGTTGGCATCCTTGCCAGACATGCTGATCTGGCAAGTAAGGATCATCCCTCTCTCAGCCATTATGTAGAGATCGTGTGGCCAGTTCCCTCAATCCCTGGAGTTGGTGCATGCTCTCCCTTCAAGTTGGACTGAGAACTGTAACCCGACTATCATAAGAAAATAAACCCCTTGTTCCCTTAAGCCATTTGATGGTTATTTATCAGCAACCATGCAGGTGAACTGCAACATTGACACAGCACAGACATTCTTGGCAGATGTCTGAGCGAAGATCCCAGGCTTCCCACCAAATAACCTTTTATTGTTTATAAAACCAGGTGTTTGGTATTCTATTATAGTAACAGAAAAGGGACAAAGAAGAGAAGTTAACTAACCTACAAACATGAGGCTAGCAAATGCAGACCCTACCTACATACATTCCAGCTCTTTGGCTCCCATGACTGTATTCCATAACATTATGAATTACCATGCTGCTTTATTATGTCACCTCTTAGGTTCAACTTTATTAGCACAGATCCAAATTGAGAATTTTCCAGGAGTTACCATGACAATGAAGGTACATGCATGAATTAAGTAACCTATTGAAAATGTGACCTGCTAATATGTTAAGTCTACTTCTTAGATTAGCAAGGGAAAACAAAGGGATGGATCTAGCAAGAGAAGGAAACAAAAAAAATTAAGTATTAAAATAAACTGGGAAAGGCTTAAAGAGCAGAGGGATTTTAAGGTACATGATTCAGAAATGATGTGATGTCTCTGTATACCATTTGGAGTGGGCAAATTCATAGTTGGCTGGCCCAACTTGGCCTATAGCCTGTTCTATTAAGTTTTATTGGAACACAACAATGCTTATTATGTAAGCTATACTGTGCTAGGGCAGGAGAACTGAGAAGTTGCATGAGAGAAGCCCCACACACTCATCATGATGTTTTGCTGAAGTCTGGGTCTGAACATTTGTATCCACCTCCTAGTTCACGTGCCTGAGGGATGGCATTTGGAGGCAGGGCAATCGTAGATAAATGGGTCATTAAGTGCTTCTTATGCTCTAAGAAGAATTAGAAAGCTCCTCCATTCCACCCTCACCCTTTCTGATATATAACGGGACAGTGATAAGTGTCAAGGAGAGAACAGACTGTCATTAGATGTGGAACCCACCCTGCCTTCATCCTGAACTTCCCTGCCACCAGAGCCAGGAAGAGAGTCTACAGTGGATAAGCCAACCAATCTATATGGTGCTTCTGTTATACAACACCAATGATTTGGGGTTTTATAGACCAAAAGGTATTAGTCTCTGTGCTATCCTTAATGAGGTAAAGCAGAGAGCCCACTGAAGAAGCACAAATGACTCTCAAATTTTACCTTTATTTATATAAGCAAAAAAATCTTCCTAGGCCTAGTACATAGAGGCCTGCCATATTTCTTCAAATCAATGCTCTTACCAACTGCTGTACCTCATTTGCAGTCAAAGGACAATAGTATCCTATCACTGTGGCTAAAAGACAGGCACTGGGGCTGGAGAGATGCCTCAGGGTTAAATCTTTACCTCACAAACAGAAGGTCCTGAGCTCAGAACCCAGATCCCATGTAAAAACACCAGGCAGAAATGGCTGCAATCTGCACTTCTATCCCTGGAAGGCAGAGTAATTCCCAAAGTCATCCTTGGGCCTCCAGAGACACTCACAGTGCCCTCTGATACACTCAGTCAAACATACAGACAAATAAATAAATAATAGATGCTAAGCAGGGTGTGGTGCCTGGAATTCCAGCACTCAGGAGATGGAAGTGGGAGGGTAAAGACTGGAAACTAGTCTGGACTACAAACCAAAACCTGCCTCAGAAAATCCAAAGAAAAAAATACATTTTATCTTGAAATTCATAAAAATGCATATCTTAGAATTACCAATATCATGTGACTCTAAGATGATATAAATGTCCAAGTAGCAGGATTATGAAACATCTGCTGAATAAGATTTCCTGCTTTGTTCCACCATAGTAGTGGGAAGGAAGAATGAGGGGTTTCATTATAATGCTTTGCTGATACCCATTAGAAGCAAAAAACATTACAGAGAACCAAGGGGGAAGGTCTATGGGCAGCTCTATGTGCAGAGCACTAGGAAGGAGGTAGGCTGAGGATCTTCTACTGTGCAAGACAGCTGTGAAAGGCACACAGAAGAATGTCTTACTCGGAAATGAGCCAAAGTCCCAATCTCTTCCCAGCAACTTTTCAGAAAATCATCTTATTCTATTGCCATAGGTATTTGCAATGCTAAGATATTTCAAAATAAGAAAACTGCAATACACTGGAAGTTACATGTGGCATATGCTTTCTCTCTGGAATTAGTAAACACATAAACACAGACTACAAAATAATGGGGATATATAATTCAAACACTGAAAATACAGAATGTTTTCCAAAACATGACATATGTGAAGAATTTGAGTCATGGCCTTCATTTAGGAGGGAAGGGAGGACAGAAGGTGGGAAGAAAGAAGAAAGGAAAAAGAGAAGCAGGTCTCACAGACTCAAATCTATACCTCTAAGGTACTACTGTTCAATTTTACACTGGAGAAAGAATATTTAATATGCAATCGAGACTCCTACATTAATAAGTACAAAGCCTTAATGCATAACTGTAGAAATAAATTTCATTGTACTGCTTTCATTCTTTCTCCTAATCATCAGATTCCAAAAACATTTCAAAACAAGCCTTTAAGAGTTTCGTTATTTAAGAAATAACTTCTTGAAGGCTGCTGCCATCACAGTTGTGGCAGACTAATAAAAAACATGAGAAAAAACTGCATGAATGTTTCAAGAATAATTTTCATATATTTTACACAGGAAGCATAAACTCATATAGTTATGTGAAATCTATGCACATTCGTCCTATCATCTATCTACCCTCTACCTGAAATTCATCTAGCGATCTATTAAAGCCACATGAGAACAGGGAGAACATGAACATTGTGACATCTGTCTCGGGGTGGCCGTCCTCAGACATAATAACAAGAGGAGCGCAAAGAAGAATGAGGGATGTTTACTATGACAATGACCTAGGCACTTCAATTTTCCAACAATGCTGCTCTTGCTGCCTTTAAAAAGCAAAGACATTGAAGCTCATAGAGGTGGTGAGATAGCAGAGCATAAACGTACCTGTGTGCTTTATGTGCTACAAGCTTGTTCTAGAAGCCCCTAAAGGATGGAGAGAATCAACCTCTGAAAGTTATCCTCTGACCCCTATCAGCATCCTGTGGTGCTTTCACTTACCCCCATAAATGAATAAATAAAACATGTGAAAAATAAATTCCAACACAAAGAACAACGTTTGCCATGAAGGCTGCTGACATGCTAAAAGTTAGGAAGAACCTACGCAATCTGTTCATTCAGAGACCCAGCTGTGTAGAGAATCAAATCTCTTTCACATATTCTACACTGCTAAGCACATTTTATAAAGAAAAAATGTCATATGTATGCATATGTGTACACATACATACACACACACACACACACACACACACACACACACACGAGCATGCTTTCTGTGTTGTTTCTCTGTCAATCATAAATTAAGTAAGAATGAAGCTCACACATGCCTACTCTCAGAGCTGCTGTTTCTCGGCTGATCTCTTTTGCAACGTTCTCACCACTCTGTAATTCTAAATGCCTTCTATACATTTTTCTCATCCCTGAGTTCCAGGACTTTAAAAGGAATCACCACCTGATATCTCCATTAGGTAACATGCAAACATCACAAAATCAGCATGTTCAAAAAATAAACTCACGATTTCCCCTCTCCAACCCCCTGCCTTGTGCATGGATATTCACCCATCTGCTCTAGCCCAAAACCTGGCTACTTTCCTGGCTGTCCTTCCCTTTCACATTCTCTCCTTGAGTCTCACTGGTTTCGCCTGCAAGCTAGATCTAAAACTCATCTTATTTTCTGACCACTTTAGCTACAACAGCCATTGTCTTCCACTTGAACAGTTATACTAGACTCTTCTGTCTTCCCATTTTCTTCTCCTGCCTATTCTGTCTTTCTTTTGCAGTCATAGTACCTCTCCCCTGCACTGTGGTACACAGAAACCAGAGCATATAACTTAAATGCATCAATAGCTTTCATGGTGTTGAATAAATTCCACACTCCTTATCACGATCCCTTGACTCGAGATAATCTGTGCCTTTCTACCTCTCAAAATGCATCCCACCCTTTGCCTGGACATCTACAGGCATCCTTTCCTCTCTTCAGGCCAACTGTTCCCACGGCTGGTCCTCTCTCTTCCCATGAGCTCCCGGCACTCATGGTTCCTTCAGCGCTAGCTTTAGGGTCACTCTGTTGACCACACCGATGCACCTCTCCCTTCACGCTCCTTCACTGACAGCATGGCCAATGCTGGCAAGTACCCGTGTGCCACCCCAGCTGCCCACCACATCATGAACCTCAAATAGCCAGGGCTGCCTATCTCATCACAGACACACATTCAGCACCTGGCAAAATGCCTTGTGTATATTAAAGACTTGATTTTTTTCTTGAATGAGCAAGACAAATCTATTAGGTTAAAAAGATTGCAATTTCAAGATACCATGATTTGTAAAAGTGCATACATGCAGCTCACAGAGATGTTTCCGTTTAAATATAAGGTGAATTTTGTCATAATCATTTTACAGGTAACAAAACTTATCAGATGACTTTCTTATTTCTAGAATTAAGTGAAAGGACAGGAAGAAAAATATGAATATTTGGTAATAACTGATAAATTATATGTACATACAACCTGCTATTTTGTATCATCATCAAAAGCGAGGTAAAATATTTTTAATGTAGTACCTCCAAGCCCTCAACTAGGTCCCCAAGGATCATGTTTACCTCCTGACCCTCTCCCATGGAACATTCACTCTGAAGAGATAACTTCCAAGTTGTAAGGACACATAAGCAACCCTATGGAGGAGGTTGAGGCAGGCATCATTAAGAAATATATTGTTGCATACGCGCGCACGCTCGTGTTTTGTTGGAGATCAAACACAGGACCTTGCACTTGATAAGTAAACTTTCTCTCACTGAGTTATATCCCTAGTCTTGAGATATATTTTTAAGTATATACTAAAATAATATCCAATTCAAAAGCAATCACTAATTATATAATCCAAACAACATAATATCAGCATAATGATGGACATATGACCAGTGAAATGGAACAGAAAGCCTAGGGGGAAAATTTCACATCTGTAGCCAGTTGATTTTCCAACAGGACACTGTAACAGCTTAACAGGAAAAGATAATCTAAGAAATAAAAAAACTGGAGAAAACTGTAAAAACCCACAATTAAGATAACTAACAACGAACCTAAGTTTATAAGATGAAACCATGAAGGTTTTACAAGCAAACAGGGGCAAATCTTCATGACCCTGAGTTTGTTTTTTAAAATACAAAACTACATAAAAATAATCAAAAAATAAACTAAATACACAGGTCTTCAGAAGAATAGATACTTTGGTATATCAAAGGACCCTATCTACCTATCTGGTAGATTGCAAAATGGTATGGACACTATGAAAAATAAGCTTGGTAGATCCTTAAGAAGCTATAGAGTTAGCACAGGACCCAACAAATCTGCTTTCATCAGAATTGAAAACGGACTCAAACAGATACACACATGCCAATATTCTTGACAGCAGCTTTCACAATAATAAAAGGTAGATAATAATTTAAGTGTCCATCAAGAGACAAATATATAGACAAAGGTGTGTATGTGTGTGAAGTTCTGGTCCATTCAATAACATGGCTGAACTCTAAAAACATACTAAGTGAAAAAGCCAGACCCCAAAAGACAAATATTTTATGATCTCATTTATAAAAAAAAAAAAAAAAAACCCAACCCCCCCCCAATCTAAAATAGGCAAATACAGAGCAAAAAAGGAGGAGGAGGAGAAGGAGAAAGAGGAGAAGAAAGAGGAGGGGGAAGCGGAGGAGAACAATAGCAACAGCAGCAGGGAGCAGGAATGGGAAAAAGGATATTATTTTTACTTGTTCATTTGGTCGGTCAGTCAGTGAGCTGAGCGGGAAGAGGGGAGGGAGAGTTGCGACATCTGGCCATGGCACATGGGCTGAGGTAAGAAGACAACTTTCAGAAGTCAGTTCTTTCCTTGACACCATGTGGGATTCCAGGAATCAAACTCGTGTCACCACATTTCTGAGCAGGCATCTTAGCAGCTGAGTTATCTCTACTGCCCCCACAGATTTTTTCTGAGATGGAAGCAGAAGTCACAGGAGATGACAGAAAGGATGGTTCCAAGACATTTTGAATGTAGCAAATGACAATGAATTTTAAACTTTTATGTGACTAAGATGGCAATTTTAGGTTATATACATTTTACCAAAAATTTCAAAAGTAAAGCACTTATTTGCAGAATTTGAATAAACCTAAAGCCAAATTTTAAACCAACATAAACTGATAATGTACAAGTTTCAAAGTAAGCAATGATGTTACAATAAAGCAATTCCTGGCCATACTAAAGGGGTTACAAATGAACCAACATGATACTTGCTTGGACAGCATGAACTTGATGGTGAACCCACATGAAATTCACAAATATTCCACATAGATAAAAGCCACGTTCACTGCAGGCCTGAGCCCTCCATTTTTACTGCATTTCTACTTCTGTATCTCAAATTACCTCTTTATACCAGTTTAAAAATGGAACTCCTAAGCATGCACTCAAGTTTTAATAATAAAAACTATACACCAAAGGGGAAGAAAACACAAGAACCTAAAGAGTTTGCAGGTAGTAGAAACACTAAGTGTGCAAAGTTCAATTAACAGGAAATACAGGGAGACAGTCCAATTACACAGACACACACACTCAACAATGTGCTTCATGCTTTTGGCAAGTGGTGGTAAAAACCAATTACTCACCATGCTGTTTTCTAATCATGAATGTAACTATTTTCCACAAATTAATACAGAGCCTCTGTTTCATAATGAACTAATCCTAAAATTACAGCTGATGCTACTAACCACAAAACTAGAATCCTGTCATATGTTTAAGAGTAACTAATAATTACAGAAAGTTCATGCTTTATCATCAGTCTGGCTAGCTATAAGAAAACTATCTTTTTGGTGGACAGGCTGTAATTTTAGAAAAGGGATGAACATCATATACTAAAAACAGCAAGATGGTAACAACAGGTCAAGAAATGCAAAATACAAGGGAGAGGTAGCATTTAGCTCCTCTGGGCAGTTCAGGAAAGATGACCAAGAAGAAAAAAATACAAGTCTATGCAACCACATGCCCCATGACTACATTGTCCTTTATCCACTAGGAGACACCCTGGCATGTCTTCTCAGTGAAGAAATGAACATGCTCTTCACTCAAGCAAATCATTTAGTGCATTAGTTGCAATCACAGATTTCCTACATTCAAGAATTTTCAGAAAAATACCACAATTCTAAACCTATTTACCAGCAGGTGACTGGTCGGTCAGCTTCTACTTGAGGAGGGAAAAGCTATTCTACAATACTCACCAGGGTTTCAAAGAATCCAAAAGGTAAATGGAAGCAGAATGCAGCCCTTAAAAACAAAGTAAAGAAATCCATGTTCATGTGATCTCTGGTCACTCTTTCAAATTAACTAACTCTTGAAAAGCTAAATTAATATACTAAATTACTAAAAATGATTCATATGGAAACTACCAAATGAAAATAACATGACTATAGCTCCAGACAACTTAGAACAAAGGAAACTCCATTGAGAGAACCAGAATTTGAGAAATTTCTATTATTACATAGATCTTGGCTATCTGAAGTCTATGAATTGCGTTCTGAGACTCGCTTATATAAGATATTTGCTAGTTCTACTCTAATAATATTGAACCATTATGTGTGTGTGTGTGTGAGAGAGAGAGAGAGAGAGAGAGAGAGAGAGAGAGAGAGAGAGAGAGAGAGAGAGAGAGAGAGAGAGAGAGAGAAAGAAGTTGAGCTGGAGAGATGGCTCATGGGTTAAATCTCTGCCTCCCAAGCAGAAGATCCTGAGTTCAAATCCCAGATCCCACATAAAAATATCAGGCAGGAATGACAGCAACTTGTACTTCAGGCCCTGGAAGGTAGAGCCTTGGAAACTCCAGACAAAGAAAAGAGGAGGCAGGGAAATCCAGGGTGATTCCCAAAGTTACCCTTGGTCCTTCATAGGCATACACAGTCCCCTCTGATACACACAGATATACACAGAAATACACACACACACACTCAAAAATCTAAAAAAAAAAAAAAAAAAGCTGTGTACATGCCACACCATGAGGATAACTTTTGGAAGAATTCCTTCCTTCACCATGTGTGGTTCAGAAATCAAACCTAGGTTTGTAGGATTACAAACAGGCATCTTTCTTAGAGCTATCTCACTGGTCCAAAATGTATAAATTTCAATACATCAATCTGTTAAGCCATTGGAACTGCTAACAGAATCATGGCAACAGTACTCTTCTCTGATATACTAACTTTCTCACTTCTCTTCTACAGAAAACTTCAAACTTGTAGAGATGATGGCTTTAGAGACACCTAAGAGATGTCAGGACCTGGAAAGAGGCTGAGTCCATGGAAGGCCAGTGAGCCAAAGCTTAGTAGGCTAGCCCCTAGTTCCGCCCCACAAAACTGCGCTTGTTGCCATGGCGAAGAATTGATTGCTACGAAGACAAAAGACAGGTATGGGAGTGTTAACTCCATCGGTATTTGGAAATTTCTATGATAAGTTTAAAGTAACTCAATTTACATATTGTGTAAATGAAAAAAAAAATTGGTTCCAAATGTGTGTGTGCTGTGTCTCTGTGTATGTGCATTTGCCACCGTACCATGCAGAGGTCGGAGGATAATCTCAGGTGTTGGTCCTTGCCTTTCACATTGCTTGAGGTAGGACCTCTTGTGGACCACACTGCGCACGCCAGGCTAGCAAGCCACAAGCTTCCGGATTCTCCTATCTCTTCTGCCCATCTTCCTTTAACAGTACAGACTTTGCAGATGCTTGCACTACTGCATCCAGCCTTTAAATGGGGATCCAACTCAGGGTGTCAAGCTTGCATGGCAAGCATTTTACTCACTGAACCATTTCCCTGGTCCAGTTCCAGCTTTAAAGTGTAAAACCATGGTATACTGACTAGAGAATCATCCCTAGTTCTCTAGTGCAGATAACTACCACATTCCTTTCCTGTTCAGCACAACTAATTCTTCTTAAGTTCATTAAGTTTTCTAACCATCACTTAAAAAATACCAGGGCAGTGAAAGAAATCGTTAATAAATATGACCGTATTAAAAATTTAGCTGTGAATGGTAAAAACTACCCTAAAGGCCAATGAGAAAGTATTTGCAATGTACATCCAGGCAACATTACTGCTCCTAATACACAAGGAGCTTAATAAGTGAGATTTTTGGATCTGAGGAAATGAAAACCCACGTGAAAAGGACTCTCTCCCTTACAACAAAAGAATAAAGATATCGGTATTAGTAGAAGCCCTTTCTCACGCCACAAGGAAAGAAACAGAGGTATTGATGTGAATTCATATTAAAAAAGAATAATTGAGCTGGGTGTGGCAGCAACTGCCTGCATTGTAGCATTAGGAAGATGGCAGCAGGACAAACAGGAGATTAAGGTCATCTTCAACCATGTAGGGAGTTTGAGGTCAGTCAGCTTGGACTACATGTGATTGCATTATGTCTCAAGAGAACAAAGAATAAAACCTAAGTACATTCATATATTCGCCCATGTAACAGAAGCATATACACACAGATGATACATACATCTGTATAGATGTTTGTATGCAAAAAGTAAAAATCCATGTATTCTCTATCTTTGCTCCCCAGAAAGGGCCCAAAAGCAAAGATACCAAGTGTTAACATGTACACCAAATGTCCAGAACTTGGTGTTTAGTTCTATTGCCAAGGAACACAGCTCCCAGAGAAAATAACTAACTCCAAGTGCTAGGCCCCAGAGGCGCTAGATTAGCCCTGTTCTGAAGGAAAAAATAATGGCATGCTCACAAGAAATGATGGGCATATGAAAAGACAGAAAAGACAGCATGAAGATCAACCCTCCAGTGATACAGGACGGTTTGAGAACTAAAATTCTGAAGGATAAATTATTAATCATTTGGGAGGGGTAATGATAGGACACCATAAATTCCACCACAAATACATAAAATACACACAGATAACTCTTATTGTGGTATGCCACTCAATATAACTGGAAGACTTTGGGGAGTGCTTGTGTAGGGGGGAAAAAGTCTTTTTACAATAATAGTTAAATCTGACTCAGCAAGTATCATCAATAGATGCTACACAGAGGATATGAAGTTTTATGAGGCTTAGTAAATTTCATTACATTACAGTGCCTCCTTCCCACAGACTGCATAGTAGCTGCAGAGGAGTTACAGTGACTGTGCACTGAGGATCAGACGAAGAAACAGGTGGTCAAAATCTTTTTCTCAAATATGGGTAGGACACGGTGTCCCTCCAGATACAACATGTTACAAAGAAAGGCACATTCTTCTAACGGTTTTCCAAAAATGTGATTTCCTGAAATCACATCAAGAGAAAACATCTCGCAAACTAAAAATAATGTATTTTTAAAGGGGGGGGCACATGGGGAAATGGTGTGTGCCATAAAAGTAGTAACACCTGAGTTCAGATCCTGAGATCCCATGTAAAAATTCTGGGCATATATGGTTTCCCACCTATAACTTCAGCTGTGGGAAAGTGGGACCTGGGACTCACCAGCAATCTAGCTAGCCAAACTAGGTCTGCGGACATGCTGTCTGAGTTTCATTAGAGATCCAGGCTCACAGCAGTAAGAGTAATCAAGTATGATTCTCGCTACCACCTTTGAGCCTCCATATGCATGCACACTCAAGCATACATACACATGCGCACATATATGCACTCACATGCAAACATGCATACACACATGAATGAATCTTGCCATACATGTGATACATGAAAAAAAAAAGAAAGCAAAAACAACAAAAAAAGAGGAGGATGACTGTACACTTTTAGGTTCCCATATAACAAATGAAAAAGCAGTTGTGAAGAACTAGACCAGGTTACAGAAGACTAAAAGACATGACATTTGCTATGCTGTATGAAATGTCCTTAATAGGTTCAGGTATTGAATGCTTGGCCTCCAGTTGGCGCTATTTTGAAAGGCTGGTGGAAACTTTTTAGGTGTTTCCCAGAAATTTTTATCTGGTCCTCAGTCCCTCTTCTGCTTCCTGCCTAGTACTAGGTGAAGAACCTCATCTGCCATATATTACTACCACCAGGATGCTCTGTCCATCCACATGGGGCCAACCAACCATACAATGAATCCTCTGCAAGTTGTTCACTCAGGTATTGTGGTCGTAGCTAATGTAACATGAATGCAACATCAAGCTGAAATAACTCCTGTACTGGAGGGACAGAAAACAGCTCTAAAGGATATTTGGCCTACTTGTGAAACAAGAGAAGGAAGGGAAGGGCAAAGTTCAGAGCAGAAGAATGGAAGGAAAGAAAGTGGTGAAGTAGGTAACTCAAAAGTAGAGAAAGAGAAAAGGAGTGACTGGTAGATGAGCAATTGGCAAATTTAAGTATTCTGAAGGATTGGACTGCTGATTAAGACACTTAAATTCCAAATTCTTAGAAAGCGACATTGCAATACATACAGCCAAAGGCTGTATTTGATATAACTCTTAAATGACTCTCTTTCTCTCTCTGATTTATAAACATACACAGAGACAGTCATACACAAAATAGCAAATGAAACAAATAGCTAGCAATAAGTAAATCTGATATAGACACATGCATATTCTTTATATTACTTCTGCAACTTTCCTACCAGTTTAAAATTATTTCGAAACACTATCACCACCAAGAAGAAAACCCTCAGATTCTAAGAGTTTTCTTCCTAAAATCTGTTCCATCTTCTGTAACACCTTCACAATTTTACAACATCAGTATCAACCAATCGCCCAGCTGGAAAACCGACACTTAACCTAGATTACAAAATGGTTTCACTTCCTTTCCTCCAATGCACATACCCAAAACAATATTCCTAAAGGACTACTGTGACAAGCCCACTTTACTCCGACCACATTAATTTAGCCTAGAATCAAAACCCTTAGCCTGTGCCATCTGACTTGCTATTACAATTTATCTGTATGCTTCTTCTGGTCTTGGCCCTGGGTTATTCTATACACTATTGCAGAGTCTCTTCCCGGAATGAAGTCTGATGACACTCTGATATTCTCTGGATTTCTTGATTAGTACTGTGTGTAAGAAGAAAAGAACTTACTAGACTAATTTAAAAATCCTACCATTAAAATCATGTATTGCTTTTCATCTTAGAAACAAATGTGCAAAAATTACTGCCCAGAAACTTAAATAATTTACAAAAAGTATTGTCCAGTGAGCAAAATGTAACTTCAAATTCAGTTATGAGATAATTATAGGAACTTTCTCGGAATCGATCTGAAGGTGGCTGTTATTTAGTAACGGTCAGGGCTTCCTCTACCAATAATATGGGCTAGAACTCTGCACAGAAGGAAGGGATTAACACAAGAGAAGGAAAGGAAGGACAAGGTTCAGAGCAGAAGAATGGAAGGAAAGAAAGTGGCGAAATAGGGAACTCAAAAGTAGAGAAAGAGAAAAGGATGGTGGGGAAAACCAAGGAAAAGAAGTTTGTTCTGTAGATTTCACAGCAGAAAGGAGATGGGTCTAACTAAGAGGGCCGTATTTTGAGAATTAACTAGCCCCTCTGGACTGCACTAAGGAACAGCTGGCTGAACCTGGTCAATGACAGTTACTCTGTTCTTGGAGACTGGGTCTCGCCAAGTAGCCCAGCTGGCTTGGAATTCACTATGTAGACCAGGTTAGCTCATAATCTCCCTACCTCAGCCTTGAAAGTGCTGGGATTTTAGCCACCACCATGCTTGGCTCTAAAAAGCTACTTCTTTCTTTATGAGAAGTTACCTGAGAACAGCTTTATTACCATAGTCTGTGAAATAAACATGGAACTATTCCAACTGCTCTGTTGCATAGATTGTAAATTTCCCAGTTCAAGGAATCGATATTTAACTATGTAGACTATAAAAATGCATATACATAACCTATTTATAGTTATATTACACATAAGTTAGGCTATGTTGCACCTATTTCTGACTCTAGGATCCTTCTTTTTCAGATGACTTTGAACTTGGTCAACAGGCTGGAATGTTTGGAGATGATTACCCTCTTGTTAGAAAGAACACAGCCTTCTTACCCCGAAGAATGAAGACTACAGTACATGGAAACTGGACTGCATTTCCCTTATAACAGACATTTGTCCTTCCAACTTTGACTTCAAGCACTACGTGTGATGATCAAGAAAGAAAGGACCAAAGGTCAACTCAGGTCACAGATGAGCACTTGCTCATATTTTTATACAGAATCAACTGAGTTACTTCTCTCCTAATACCCCAGCAGAGCAAGCCCCCTTATCTTGTCACACCTTTGAGGCTTACTGCTCAATAGAATTCATGCATAAACATTCTTTTTTTAATGTATAAACATTCTACGCCAGCTGCTACTTTGGCCTTTAATGTCTTAGGATTTGATGTAAGTGTCCCCCAATGGGCTCATGTGTGAGAGTAGGTCCCAAGCTTGTGGAACTATTTTAGAAGGTGGAAATAGGAGGTGGATCCAGGGAAGAAATGTATCACCTGGGATAGACGTCTTTAGAGGAATCTTGTCCCTTCCCATCCTTCCCTGCTTCCTGGCCATGATAAGGTGGGAACTGATCAACTGATTCTCCTGAAAGGATATTCCACCCAACGCCCAAGGAGTCTGCCGATCCTGGACTAAAACGCAAAATAAATTCTTCCTCCTGTTTCTCCTCTTGCATCTTTGTCACAGTAATGGAAGACTAACATGTACCTTCTGTTAAATAAATGTGCATGCTTTCTTACTGTTCATGTTTATTTTTAATTTACTTATTATCTGACCCAGCCACTACCACAAGAGGAGACTGTAGGTAGAATTTTTTCTCACCTACAAAGGAAAATATAATTAGCCATCTAATGAAGTTCTTACCAATTTGTAATGTTGGAAGATTCTCTTCGGAGCTGTTCTACACATCACATCTGAAGCATCAAAAATAAAAATCCTCTTGTGTAACAGAGGGTCCTTCATCCTGTGAGCTTGATATTATGCTCACTGCTGTCACACTACAAGCATGGGGATGTTTGTTTTTACACAAATGTTTAAAAATAAGCCAAATCTGTCTAAGACACATAGACAGCAAGGAGCTGTCTGGACGGTTGTACAAGCATCCATCACCGCCTGCTACTCTGAGATCTTGGAAAACACTGCTCCACATACAGAAATATGCTTTTAACATTACATATACTTATACTTCACTATTAGCTCTACTGTCTTACAAAGTTAGTATCTGACATGAAATGGTCTTTTTCTAGCACTTCCAGTACTTCTTGGGACATCATTACTTTCAGAGATTTCGATCAGGTACACTGAATAGAGGTACCCATGTACTTTGTATCTAACTTTTATTTCCTAGGCTCAGTGCTCTGCATAGGATCCTATTCTTTTTTATTTTTTTTAAACTTATTTATTCATTTATTATGTGTGTGCATGCAATGTGTGTCCTTGTGGAGAACCAAGGGTGACTTTGGGAATCATCCTGAATTGTTTCTACCTCTTTGAGATTTCCCAGCTTCCGTCCACCAGACTCGGAAGTGCAGGCTGCCTTGGTTTTCAGCCTGGCCCATTCACGTAGGACCTAGGATCCGAACTCAGGACTTTTCTTTGTGAAGCAGAATCTTAACCCCTGAGTCATCTCTCCAGCTCAGGATCCTACTCTTTACAAAGGAATCTCACATTTATTTGACCATTTAACTTGATCTTATGATAATCCTCTGCAGGAATGGAAGGTTTGTGAAGTACCTGTACCATTGGGTTCCACATTCAGCACTTTTCATGAACTGCCTCTTTAATCCCACCAAATTCAAAGCAGGCGGCATTTGCCTTCACTTTTATTATGCGAACAGCCAGTGTGAAGCAACTAAAGACTGCTGCAGCGCTGGCACCCAGGAGGGCAGACCTTGAACAGGTCTGTTTCTTGCACACCCTCTCTGTTCCGCGCATGGGCTGCTTCATCAGTGATAGCACTGAACAGGACAGCTGGCCTAGCATGGGAAGACACCAGACAGTAACCCAAGATCTCACTCAGCATCTCTTCCCACTGCAGTGCACAGTCATAACAAAACGCCGAGCACAGATAAGGTCAAGCTCTAAATACACCCTTGAAATTTTACAAGTTATGTAAAATATTACTATTACCATTAGGTTTCTAATGCATACAACAGTTGCTTTTCCAATATAGAACTACACTGACTGGGCTCACGACGCCTCCACAGTCAGAACAGACAATTTTTCCACCATCCAGGCAACTAAAGTGAATATCTAATCCTGCAGGTGTTGGGGGCTGTGGGGCCCCAGATCCCTGACCTCTTCACCAGTGACTCACCAAATACTTCAGCGCCTTCCCTTGATCTCTTTCTTTACCTATTCCTTTTCTAGTTTCTTCTTCATTAACCTGAAAGAAGCTGCAATTGTTCTCGGCTTGACCTCCAACCACTTCATCCCTATCCAATTTCCTGGGGAATTTTGCTCTAGCTTTCATGTGGCTTCCGATTCCTAAAACAGGAATATTTTCCAACCTCGCTGGGCAGATTTCAGGAAGAAACAGAGATTATGGGTTTTGAGCAAGAAGAAAAGAGAAGAGAGGGGAGGGGAGAGGACACTGGCTGGGTTGGGCATGGTGGCACCTACCTGCATGCCAACAACCAGAAGGCCTGGGAGAAAGATCATGAGCTTGGTGTTTAGTGGATTTTACACACACATACACACCACTGGCCACTTTCTACTCAATTTGTGATTTCTGTTATTTGCTTTTTGGGGGGCTTCTATTGTTACTGCTGAGATTTTGTTTTATTTTGGTTTGGTATTTTAGTGGTGGGGTGGAGGAGTACTGGAAATCAAACTTGGGGCCTCACATATGCTAAGCCAATGGTCTAGCAGTGAGGTGTATATCTGAGAAAGCCTGTATGTCTAGCATCTTCCGTAGAGCAGAAACAACAAACGTCACATTAGCCTACACAGTGTTCATTGCTGAGTCTTAAAATGGGTTGCCACTCTAGTCAGGTTACAAGTGAGGACACACGAACTCTTTCCTCCCATAAACAGACGCATGTTACACAACCAGCATGTAATTTCCCATGGTGTAAAACTGCAAATTTATAGTTTTACTGAACAAACATTTCCTCAGAACATGTAGTTTTACTGCCCATTTAACAATGTAGACAAAAAATAAAGGAGTCAATTACAGTTTTCATAACCCTTATGAATTATTTTCATATGCCTTATACAATCTTGTATATCTTTTCTATTAATTCTGGAATGGCTGGTTTTAGAATTCTTTAAAGGGTCCAATCATTTTGAAACCCGGAGCTTCAGGTAAAGCATGCAGAAGGGAACATGATGGAACTGGAAGGAGTTTTTGTTGTGACAGACACACTTCAGAGAGGGGCTAGCTGTGGGGCTCAGGGGACAGAGATGCCTCAGTGCAAATGTGCGTTCAATCCAGGAGCCCATGTGGAGGGAGAATCAACTGCCAAAAGTTGTTCTCTGACCTACGTATAACAGGGTACTCTTCTGTATTTCTATCTGGCTGACAGACTCTCTTAAATAACACATAGTAAACAATAATGGACTCAATAAATAATTTAAAAAATACACTTGAGAGAAAACAGTTTAGATCTTGTAGGTTGTATTATTTAGGATTTAAATCTTATATTTCAGTCTACCACTTTTTAAAAAATAGTTCTAAGACAAAATTTTAAAAACTTAATCATTACAATACATTCTCATTCCTGTACATATAAACTGGGCAATACAGAAGTAAGCTTGCCACCAAATCCAATTCTCAGAAGTGCCAGAAGAGCAAAGGGCTAACTCAGATGAATCACTCTGGGAAACAGTGAAACTCAGCATCCCAAAAAAGTTTTTTCAAGGACAAGTTTCTGGATTTTCCTCTTTAATCCACAATAACGATACCTTCTTCTGACACAAGCTCCTTCTTAGAGATTCTGTCCTTCCTCTCCGTTGGAAAGAAATGGCTCACTGTGAGTACATCCTTCAGAACGGGGGATAATAGCTCTTCTTTCCCAGCAAGTGATATAACCAAGATACTAACCTAGCTGCCCTAGTACTCAGACGGGCCACTGAACATGGATAAGAGAGCTGAGAACTCAGCCAGAAGACGCGAAGACCCAAGTACAGGCAACTCTGGAAACAGAAACAAAGAACGGGCACCTAAAAATACTCAGTTCTTTGGATGTTTGGCTGTACTTCCTGTACTTGAGCTCCATAGTATTTTGGCACCAGGATAAAGCTACCAAAGCAACTCTCCCAAGACGAGTGTGGTGGCACATGCCTATATTCCCTGCACTCAGGAGCTGGAGACAGGACCGCAAACTTGGATCCTGTTTCAAATGCTCTTCTCCCCCAACAGAACAAGTTAAAAATGGGCCTTCATTAGTCTAGGCAGGTACAGAAATTCCAAAGGAAACTAATCACCATGCCAAATATTAAAGGTATAGTTAGACCATGCAAAGCGTGAGATCCAATTACAAGTCGATAGATTCTTTCCCCAAATAGGATTTTAACCTGATAGGGTCAGAGAAGACAGAGCAAATCATTCTGTCCTACACGTGCCATCATTTTTTGTATCTTTCTCAACAATAGAATAAAATGTCTGAAACTTATGCTTCACAAAATGAACATTTGATGGATATTATCTTCAAATATAAAATTCAAATATGAATATAGCCAAAATATTTTATCTCTTGAGGGTGAAGAGAGAAGTCAGAATGGAAGATGGCTAAGCTGATAACATGCTTGCCACATAAACAAACGGTCCTGAGTTCTGATCCCCAGATCCTACATAAAAATGTCAGATACGTGGCTACCCACCTGTAATTGCAGTCCCAAAAGGCAGAATATAAACTAGCCCTACAAGGATGCTGCAGGTTTAATTAGAGACCCAGGCTCAAAAGAAGGTAGAAGAGCAACTGAGGATAATTATCTGATATTCCAACTTGGGCCTCCATGCACACGCACATGCAAGGCTTGTGCATAAGCACATTCATGCATCTACACATGAAAACACACACACACACACACATACACACACACACACACACACAAGTGGATTAAAAAAAAAAGAGTGATATTTTTCTTCTTATAACACCAGCACGGTTATAGCTCAAGCATTAAAGCTGGCAATGTTGACTTGCCATCTCCCAGTCCTTCCCCTTTTGTCTGACAGCAGAAGATCAGAATAATAAAATGATGGAATCTATCTAACATGGTTGTTAGGAAGAATAATGATGCATATAAAAGAAACAAAGTGCTGGAAAACAGTAAATGCTAGCTGCTATTAATATTGTTTCTATTAGCATTAGCTATTTATTCAGATTAAGTGGGTGGATTTCAAATATATCTGTGAGATTACAAAGCTAAATTATTTGAAGAGACTATTCTTTAGCAGGTGCAGGAAATAAAAACCACTAAAAAGAAAGTATGATCCAAGAAACAGGCAATAAAGACAAGTCTATACAAATTTAATCAGCTAGATGATCTAAATGAATCAGAAGACTCCACAGCGAGGCATGATCTGGTTTTTCATGCAGGATAGCTTGCTTTTGATAAACTTTTACAAGCTTCCCTTCCAAGACGCCTACACTCCCCTCTCCTCATTCCTGAATGCTCTGTCCCCAGACACAGCAAAACACAAGAGTTATCTATTGCTTCTGGAAGAAAGTAAATTGGTTTTGTTGTTGTTGCTGTTGTTAACTAAAGTGCATTTCAACTATTACCTTAAAAAACTTGACTTTTGAACCAAACTATATCAGGGGTAACTAGAAAATTCATACCTTTAAGACTTTTAGAAACATTTTTGAAATAGGCAGTTAGATTTCCTAACTTTCATAAGAAAATTTAAAATACAAAGAAAAAATTTAAAGAGACTCCTTTTGTATCTTGAAGTCAGATAATCCCTCAGCCCATCTTAATTTTGCATATCTTGAAATTAAAAAAATCACTCCTGTAATCAAAAATTATTGAATCTGCACTTTCAAAGTATGATTCCAGGTGAGGCATTTGGAGGCTTCCTCCCATGCAAGGAATTAACAAAACAGCCTAAGAATTATATCTCAGATTTTTTCCATTTCCTGTCTTCTGTAACCCAGTTCATTTATACTGTCCAGAACTTTCAAATTATAAATACTTTTGTTCTCTTTCCTTTTCATTGCAACAGGGTCTTCCTATGTAGCCTAGGCTACCCTCAACTCTGAGCCTTCTACTTCACGTGCAGAATGCTGAGAACACAGGTGCAGTATCAGTCTTACACAGAGCAGCAGCCTTTTTTTTTTTTTTTTAAATTACACAAAACACAAAAAATGTGATTGGGTATAGATCTGATGTCTGACCAAATTAGGGGTAAATGTTTATAAGCAGGAGACCCCCTAAACTCCATTCTTCTCTTAATTTACATGTAGATCTTTTCTTTGGAAAATAGTCGTCTGTCCAAAGATACTCCTAGTGGCCACAGTCATCTCACGACCACATTGACACATGCAGAGGCACCTGTCAGTGATACCTTCCTAAAACCGACGCACACAGAGGGGCTCACACAACTACATGGAAAACAGATCAACATGAACCCTTTAGAAGACCAGGAAGAGAATACTATTCTTCTCTCACTCCTTTCCCCTATGTCTAAACAAAGTGGAATGAGACCCAGAAGCACAATTATCATTAATAAAACTAAGAAGGGAAACAAAGAAAAACTTGGCATCATAGCATTCCCAATTTTCTCAGTGTATTTAGTGACCACAAATGTCTCCTGAGACCTGCAGCAGAAAGAACTTCGTTCTACCGTTTCCTTTCCCTCTTTTTCTTCTAAGTTAGGCATTTCAGCAACGCTTCTGTCATGGTTTGAATATGAGCTGTCCCCCACAGCTTATGTTTCGAATCTATAGCTGATGTTCACATCTGGGAAGGTTGTGGCAAGCTGCTGAAGGACAGATGTCACAGGGGGTGGGCCTTGAGGTTTGGTGGGCCAGCTGTGGGTCCTCCAAGTGTGTTCTTGCTCTCTCTGCCCTCCTGATGGCAGCAGTGACCTGAGCCAGTCTCCAGCTTCTGTCCCCGAGCCTTGACTTCTGTTAACACAATTTCTGTCATAATGGACTACATTGTCCCTCTGGAACTATAAAGCAACTATCTCCCCTTCTTCCCCTAAGTTCTGTCTAAGTGCTGTCTCACAGCAGCAGAAAGACAAACTGTGACAGCTTCTTAACTCATATTTTTATGCAGTTCATTCTACTTTTCAAGGTCAATACACAAATGACATATAATTGACTAAAGAAAATACATCCTTAGCTTCTGACTTGATATTATAACCTTCAAGGGTTGAGAAGGGAAAATGATGCTAAGGAAACTGAATGGCAGCAAACACAGTGTAGCTTTCACTTGACCATGAGCCAGATATGACGCTTTCAAGCAGGTTCGCATTTCATCCTCTGCTACTTCTATTATGTGCTCTCAACAAACCCACTTCACAGATGACAAGATACGTAGCAGTTCTGGAAATGTATCCTAGGCAAGTAGCTATAAGGAGAAGCATTGGGATTTAAAGCAGGGATGTTAGGGTCCTCAGTGAAGTGCATACAGCACGTGTGTGTCTCATTGTAACATCTCCTGGGAACAATGACTGTGTGCAGGTTTGTCACTTGCAATGTTGCTGACAGAGATCAGTGTATGACTGGTTCCCCAAATTAAGCACCACCTAAGAGATACTTAGGATTTCTAATTGCATCAACAACACGAATATAAAAATCTCAGTCTCTGATCAAAAGGCATCTCAGTCTTTGATTTCAAAAGGTTACAGAAAAAGAAAAAATTATACAAGGCTGCACAGTAAGAAAAGGAGTGATTAAAATTACTGTTCTCAGACATTAAATTTATGTAATTTATTCATTGATAGTGATAGGGACCAAACCAAGGCCTTGAGCAAGCTAGGCAAATGATATCTAACACTGAGCCTACCAAGTCCTGAATTTTAAACATCATTTCTTAAAATTAATGAAAACTAAGTTAAAATTGAAAGCACTGAAAGTATTTAATAATGTGATTTTATTTAACAACCTTTTATATTTTGCTATTAAAACTTCATATTTAGCATTCATATTTACAATTCTATTTATATTTTCTTTCTCATTTTGGCACTGGGGATTGAGGTTATGTCTTGTATGGGCTAAGTAAGTGCTCTAACATTAAACTTTCAGGAACATTACCCTATTATTACCTATCTATAATGTTAGCAGGAATGTCAGATTCTTTTCAGAGAACAAGCCTTAAAACAAACAAGCACTCAAAGGCTTACAGTGAACGTCCTCGTCCTAGTCCACCAAGGGTCGTGTGTGTGTGTGTGTGTGTGTGAAGAATCATTTGCATTCTGGGAAATCTGGGATATATACAGGAGTCTGCAGAGTGGAGTCTAGACTGTCAGACCCAAAACTCATCACCATGAATGGAATGAAGACAAGCAGTTATCTAAGAGACAGAGATAAAAATGGGCCTGAGAGGCAGGGAATCTTTGGTGCGTATGGTCCTGGGTTCTCACTGTGTTGCCCTGCTGCATTTCTGTTTCTGGGCTTCAGTGTCTCTTGGAATACTCCCAAATGCTTGATGCCTTTCCCTTTTTGGTTACACTAATTTAAGGCCAGTCAGTAGAGAGCTAACATGGTCAAAGAGTGACCATGTATAAAATAAAATTTAAAAAATTACTGAAGGACTGATAAAAACTCATGAAAAAATAAACTTTCCAAAAATCACCAAGTAAAGAGCAATGCTTAAATTAAGGCAGCTGCACAGTCACAGCATCCTAAAGTACCTTGTGAAAGTCAGTTACTGGCAGAAAGTACAGTACAAGGGATCATGAATTTATAAAGCACAGGCTTTAAAAGTAAATGCAAATGGTCCTGACTTACTTGACTTTCTGACTTCAGGATGATATGGAAGCAATATACATCTAAAAACCTGGCTTTCGAGTTTGAATTTTGACATTTTCCAGAGCTGGTGAGAAGTCTTACAAAGCTCTCTCAATGCTTGGCAGAGGCAGAAAACCACAGCTCTATCAGTCAGGAAGTCACAAGGGTGAACAATTAATGTTCTATCAGGTACCATTTTGCTAGGTTACAACATGTTAAGTATAGTTAATGCAGTTACAATTTAGGATATGGGCATAACTTATGCTGAGTTAATACATCATAACTTAAGATTTTTTCCAGGAAACATATACAGTTTATGTTTTAAAAACATGATTTTATTATATACACAATAAAAATTATGATGTGGGCCAGGAGGAAGGATCACAGGTAAAAAAGCATTTGCCACCCAACTCCAATGATCTGCTTTTGATGCCTGGGACCCACATAAAAGAAGATAGGCATGTGGCACACATCTGTAAACTCACTCCTACTGGAAGATGGGAGGCAGAGACAGAATCAGACAACTGCTGGCTAGCCAATAAGGTGGAAGGAAAGAACTGAGTCCTAAAAGTTGTCTTTTGACCTACACACACACACACACACACACACACACACACACACGAAATAATAATAAGTGAATAAGTAAATGATTTAAAGCTGAAATTAAACTGAAGATAATTTTTTCTAATATACCTTTTTGGTGCAGAAAATTCAAAGCCATCAAAGGAAAAATGCTTTTCCCTAGTCTACCCAGCCATCACCCTGGGTCTTCTGAATCCCAATACAGTAGACTTGATATTCCTCAACGATGCAGCAAAAACTCCATTTCTGACTCCTTTAACAATAGCTTTTTAAAAAATTCTAAAACTGACCTGATTCTTTGCTCTGGGCTGTCATGAAATGGCAGAGAAACAAGAGCAGCAAGCACTTTCTTCCTGAAGCAGATGTGGAAACGTATCAGATCTGTGAAAAGGGAAAGAAACGAAGGTTATGCTCAGAATACAAGCTGACTAGGCACTGTGAATTATTCGTTTTTCGTTGATTCTGTCTCTGTGCCTATTTTCTTATTTTGACAACAGAACACATGAGAACCATCATCTTGGGTAAAATTAGGTATTTAAAATCCATTAGAAAAAACTGTAAGTTCATTTCCTGTCTGCTTCTTCATTGGACTGGGAAGGAAACAGTGACCAGAGAAGTTATTCCCAAGGATTCAGTGACCACACAGTTGTGGGGGGGGGCAGACTGAGAAACCAACTCCACCACTCTTGGGCTGATATTTGCTTGCACCCTGCAGACCACACTGCCTTCGAGAAAATTTTAAATTATTTCTCTAGGTATATTTGCCTCCCATCAGAAGAAAAATGTAGGAGAGAGGTGAAGTGATCTGTTCTAAATTAAAATCAGAAAAGTCCCCTCATCATTCACAGTACAAACTCTAGATTCTAGTTATTTACCATGCGACAAATAGAATATTTTATTTAAACATGTCTCTTATTTACAATTCGGTATTTCAGTACGAAGACACTAATGCAGGAATATGAAGTCTAGGTTCTTTGGCAGCTCCAGCTCAACAAGTTCTATGGTCTTAGTCAATCACTTCTTTGGTCTGGTGATGGTTAGTTTCGATTGTCAACAGGACATGTAGGAGGAAGGCTCTCGGCAGGCCAGTAGATTACTTTGATTGTTTTAATTGAGGTGGAAAGACTAGCCCACGGTGGGTGTCTTCAATACCTCGGGACTTGGGGTTCCTACTACAAAGGGAGCAAGCTTACATATATTGATTCACTAGTTTCTGCTCTTGCTGCGGATGTGGTATGACTAGCAGCTTCAAATTCCTGCAACTGTGACTTCCCCACAAGGATGGACTTAACCTGGACTGTGAGCTGAATAAACCTTTTCCACTTAAGTTGCCTGAGCCAAGGATAGGGCTGCATCACCATATGATGTAACTGAAACAGGATCCCAAATCTAGTATTAAAAAAATGAAAAGCTTGGATTAACACCTAAGGACCTTCTAATTCTAATACTATACCAGAGAATAGCTTCATCTCTAGTAAACGGTCTGCTTTCCAGCTTAACTACTTGGTTTATATCATATAGTTTTGCTATCATGAATCATAATGACTCAAAGAAAACTAGTTATTATCATTCAGAAGCCTATCTAATGATAACCTAGTTTTGAGGTATCTTACTTCTTGGCTCATTTATTGTTACATTTATTCTTGAGCCCTAAGATCACAGAGTGAAGATTCACATCACTACGTATAACAATTATTTGTAACATGTTCATTTAAATTCAGAGTAAACAACATGAACATCTCTAGGTGGGGGTGGCCCACACCTGTAGTTTCAAGACTTAGAAGATAGAGGCAAGAATTCAAAGTCATCCTAAGCTATGTGGCAAGTTGGAGGCCAGCCAACTATATGAAACTCTGCCTCAAAACAAAACATATAGGGCTAGAGAAATGGCTCAGGAGTTAGGTCTTTGCCGCTCAAGCAGAAGTACCCAAGTTCGGATCCCAGATCCCAAGTAAAAATGCCTAATGGAAATAATAAAAGCCTGCACTTCTGGCTCTAGAAGGCAAGCCTGGGAAACCCCAGAGCAAAGCAATAAGGAGGTAAAACAATTCAAGTTTGTTCCCAAATTATCCACAGACACACACAGTTCACACACACACACACACACATACACACAAAATGTACCTGTCACTAACTGAAGAACTAAATGCAAGTTATTTGTTCCATTCTAACGATTCACCTTCCTCTATCCACTGTCCACCACTCTTAACCCGTCCACCTTCTTTGTCACATTATTGTGAAGCTATCTTAAGAATAGCACATATTTATATGCCCCTTAACAGTTGGTTCCAGTTTGCATGTAAATCCACAAAAATTAGATCCAAAAGCTCTTCACAATGTTACATTTCCAAAATTCATGTTACTACTTACAGACATAGATCATTAATTTCATTGGAGCAGAAGACGCACTGTATGACTGTACTCTATTTGGTTATTCATCCTTGTCAAGAGCACCTCAATTTTTTTTTATTTTCTCCACTCATACAAAGTTGATAAGTACCCCATTTATTTCCCTCCTTCTACCCCTCCTTGGATCCCCTTGTTCCCTCCCCCTTTTCCTTTTTCTTCACCCCCTCTCTTTAGAGTGCTCCCCCCCCATTCCTGGAGCATCCTTTAGTGGAGCACTTCACTTTGTATGTAGTTTTTACAAACATATATTCAACCTGTAAAGAGCACCTCACTTTTTTTTGTGTAGTTTTTACAAACACATATTCAACCTGTTCTACCTGTCCAAATTTCTCTGAATTACATACCTAAGAGTTGGGGAATATGTGTACTTCATATATTCATACACTTCATATAGGTGTATTTTTTATAACAATAATGATTGTATTCCCCCCTCCAAAGTAGTTGAACAATTTATAACCTCAGCAGAAACCATGATTCATATTGAGTGCCATCCTCTCTCAAGTTAGCAATGCCAACTTCTCCCTTTCAGGACTGAAAATGATATCAATTGTGATCTTAGTTTACATTTTCTTGCTAAGTAATGATTCTGAAGCACATATCTACATTTGTTGGTTAATTCGTGCTTCGTCTCTGATGAAGTGCCTAGTGCTATCTTTGGATATTTTCCCTTTTGTTATGTGTGTTTTGAATGCTGACTGTCTGGTTTTGCCAGTTTTGAATGGCCAGGTACAGGCAAATGCTGAGATAAGAAGTGGAAGCAGAACCAGCAAAAAGGGGGACAACTGCAGCATGAGCTCGGGGGCAGCGCTCCCCGTGTCCCGTTTCCTGAATACTAATGCACCCTACAGACATCTCCAAGTGTGGGCACAAACACTTTGTAAGTGATTCAGGTTCACAACTTTTTATCTCAACTATAAATTCAGCCAAGAGCAAATGCTTAGGAAATGATTTTAGTGCACTCTAGTTATGACAGACAGCACAGAGTTCAGGTACAAACAGGTCATAACTTAGACAATCAGTTTGGTGCTTATATTTTACATATTTTTATATCTCATGCTTTGTTTGACTCAATTCAGAGTAAGTCCGGCACAATGTCAAAGATGTATTTTAGGGGCACATAAGGACTAAATTTTAAAAGTGAACTACAGAAATTAGAACCACTGACACCTGGACTCCATGTGTGGCTAGGCAGTCAGCAAGGCCTCTTTGGCTTAGCTGTGCTTAACATAACGTGGAATTCGACAGCATGAATTCTCAGGGATGTCGAGTCAATCATGCTCTTTAGCTTGAAGATCAATGGGGCGAAAAGTATTTCTCGGATAGTTTCTCCAATATTATAATAGACCAAATGCTCATTTTCTGAAAGAATTTTTTAATCAGCAGGGTTCTCTTAAGGCTTCCTTGGGCTGAAAAGTACGTGGGGGAAGGGGAGGACACAAAGCCACACAATATCTGCATCCCTCGGCCTGATGCTTCCCTTGCAGATCCCCGGGCTGATCCTTCTGCCTGCTGATCCCTCCCCCTGCTGATCCTGGGGCTGATCCCTCTGCCAGATCCCTCCCCCTGTTGACCTTGATTCCTACAGTCGGTAGAGAAGCTGCAGGCTCTGGAGTTTTCTGCTCTCCTCTGTCAAGTTCACACTGGCTACTAAGCAAGATCATCACTGTTAAGTTTCATTTCTATCTTGTACATCAACAATGTTCTCCCAATAAGGTAAATGACAATGGCTGGACATAACTCCAATTACTAGAAAACAAACCACAAAATCTTCCTTTTATAAAATTTTACTTAGAGAGAGAGAGAGAGAGAGAGAGAGAGAGAGAGAGAGAGAGAGAATACACATATGCCATGGTACACAGGTGAAGGTTAGAAAACAACTTTTGAAAGTCATTTTTCTTCTTTGGCCATGTGGGCTTCCAGGGACTGAATTCGCGTCTCCAGGTTTGTGATCAGGCGCCTTATCAACTGAATCATCTCACCAGCCCTATAGGTAGTGTCCATTACCTATGGGCATTA
The DNA here is from genome assembly GCA_023101885.1 of Typhlomys cinereus. Taxonomy (NCBI): domain Eukaryota; kingdom Metazoa; phylum Chordata; class Mammalia; order Rodentia; family Platacanthomyidae; genus Typhlomys; species Typhlomys cinereus. The sequence continues at coordinate 768,458 of JALPQD010000288.1, forward strand.
GGTCACATGACATACACATATACTTGCCTATAAGTCCATTCATTCTAATTGCACATACTCATATTAAGTGTTTTTCCCAGGCACACTGTGGAAATTGGAGGTGGCTATTCAGTCTAAAGGCCAGGGAGCCCTTGCAGCATTTACACTCTAAAACTCCTCTGGCTCCCACACCAGGAGCACGACATTCCCTCACTAGCAAGTCCTCAGCCTCCTCTGATGGTTCCTGTTCACTTCTGAAGCTCTAGTTCTTACCCTTCCCTCTAGTCCATCCCTAGTACTACTGACTTCACCAATGTAGAGACCCCGGAGCTTCGCCTCTCCCTCTGCACAGTCACGACTCAGGTCAGTCAGTGTTACTACTTGCTTTAGGAACTGAACGCGCAGCATCTACCTTATCCAATCATGGAAGCAGTCACAATGATCAGCTTACACAAATCATATGAAGTGGCGGAGTATCTGTCCTTCTCACCTCAGTGTCTTTTCATTGTACCCAGAGTAAAGGTCAAGGGTGGTCACAAAAGCATCACTGCAACATGGCCCCTAGTGCCTTTCGCCTCGAGACCCACCGACTCCCTTAGACTGTCTGAAGACCAGGCACATCTCCAACACTGGACCTTTACACTTGCTATTCTACATGCTGCTGCCATAGACACTTCTCTGTGGACATGCTACCCTTTCCCCTTCTTTGGATAGCTGCCTAAATATCTCCTGCGTGAAGTCTTTTCAATCTATTCTCCTTAAACTGGCAACGAGTCTGCTCCCTGTATTCTCCCAGTACGTGCTCTGACTTTTCTCCGGTGTTACCAGCTAACCTGTCTACTTCTGCTACTGCTTTTCTGTCCTACAAAAATGTAAAATCCACAAGGACAAGAACTTCTGTTTGGTGTAATATTTTCAGTGCCTAGAAAATGGACAGGCATGGCAGGCAGGTAGTAAATAAAAGCATATGGGCCAGCAAAATAGCTCAGCAAATCAGGCACCTGCTTTCAAACCTTGGCGACCTGAGAGTAATCCCTAGAAGCCTACAGTGGAAAAAGGGAACTGACTTCCAAGTTACCCTCTGAATTCCACCCATTCACCATGGCATGTGCTCTCTATCATTGTATCTACTCTGTCTGTCTTTCTATCTTCCTGTCCTTCCTTCCTTCCTGTCCTCCTTCCTTCCTTCCTGTCCTCCTTCCTTTCTTCCTTCCTTCCTTCCTTCCTATATCTATCTATCTATCTATCTATCTATCTATCTATCTATCTATCTATCTATCTATTTAATCTAATCTATCTCTATATTGCTATCTTTCTGTCCTCCCAAAAATAAGTAATAAAGGCATAACCATTTTCTTAGGGCAAAAAAAAAACTTTCTAAATTTATAAAACAAGATAATCTAAGTGATCGTGGGTCCACAATCAAGCACTGATGTAAAATTACTGCTCTGAAAGTTCTTTAAAAGATGTGATCACAACCCTGACAACTGCAGCAGCTGATCCTTCCAAAACCCAAGTCACACAGCAAATAATCTGAGAGGCTTCCGACCTTCACTACGTGCTGCAGCAGCCAACAATGAGCCTTTCAGAGCTACAACACCAACATTCAAGGAAATATCATAAACTCTTCATTCCAGACCCTGCTTTCAGCCAAAGAACCAAGCTTTCTGCAAATGAGCAAATCTAAAAATAAAGGGCAGATATTTTTTCAATGTTTTAAACAGTTTGCTTCTGTTAAATGTTTTAAATAGTTTAAATAGCTTCGGGAAAGTTGCAACAACCTCACAATCATACCAAATTCACTTCCTATTAACTATATCCTTTGTTTTATTATTTGTATTCAGCTGTTCACTCCTGTCTCCTTTCTAATTCACACATATGTGTGCACACATGTTATGCACGCCCACCACACATGCCCACCACTGAGCACAGACCACACCCCTCACAGCCCTTTGCTCCTCTGCTTCTCTGAGCGTTACCACAGACACACTCTCCTTTATATGAGGACATCGACCTCAGCAAATTCGACAATTGTTAATATTTGGGTCCCTTGTATGTTCTGTGTGGTGAGATTTCCCAATAAATACATTTACAGCCATTTTCACTGAGTAGAAAGTCCAGCACAAGGCCAGGTATTGTCGTTTATGGTTATCTTCCCAAGCCTCCTGTAATGTGGAATAGATCTATAATCTTAACCACTGATGGTATTAAGTATTTGAAAAATATAATCATCTCCCCACACTCCTTTTCTTTTTCCCTCCCTCCCTCCTTCCCTCCTGCCCTCTTTCCTTCTTCTTTCTTTTCTTTTTTTTTTTTTCTTTACTTTTCTTTTCTTTCTTTCAGTATAACATTCCTTGAATAAGATTTGCCTGATGCTTCCTAATTTCAGGCTGTATGACCTTGGGAAGAATATGAACAGGAGATGAGGAATAGCCCCTCGGGGTGCCTCATCTGGAGTCACACAGCAGTAGGCAATAGGAATAGGTTAGCAATCTGGGATTTCACTTGGTTTGGGTTGTCCACATGCCTTTCTCCTAATATGCAATTGGCAGCCTAGGTGTCTTACCATATAGTGGATGGTACCACCCCATTCTGAACTATGCACCCAAGTGGTAACAACCAAGGCCCCCACCTACATCAAGCTGCATGTACACCCATCTCAGAATATTATAAGCTTCTCCTCCCAGCAATAAAACTTGGGCAAACCCTATTCAATTGTACTCCAAGATAGGACAGTAAGAAATCAGATCTGACCTGAAATGGTTTTAGGTAAATGCACTCAAGTAAAAACTATCTCTTCAAGTGAATTTTTAAGAACAATCACTATTTACCATCTACGCTTCTGCATAACTGGGTGTGCATATGATTTAATCAGATATATTATGGGAAGGGACATGCTTAGTGAACGAGGGCTTGTGCAATCTAAGCCTATCATTCAAAATAGAGAACCACCCAAACTACCAACCTAGTAACCACACCCTTCCCTCCTCTTGACTCCCATTAAAAGAAGCCTCCAAAATAATCAGAGTCTTGGAGTATCGTCATCACACGGCCCCCTGCTCACTTGCAGTGCAATCTGATCTTTCTGTCTTAGCTTTGAATGAAGCGTTCTTGGTACTTTTGCACATCTGTGTAGCCTTTCATTTTCTTCTTGAATAAAAGGCTGAGAACCTGGCAACACCCAGTCAAGAACCCAACCACCATAACAACCCACTACTATCTGCTTATCTTCCTGCTGGATATCAAGCATTTTGTCCTTTGAAACTACCATGCAGTCTGTGGGGCAGTGCCTTGAGACCACAGACACATCTGCTTCTCACCAGCATTTCCTCTAGCTGCTGTGATCCAGCTCTTGCTAATGTCACTAACCATGCTTCTAGTTACAACTGCCAAACTTGGAGCTCTACTGTAAACACGAGCCTTCCATCTCTATCCACTGACCAGCTTATCATCATTGTGGATCCTTAGTTTTGATGGTTCATAAACTATTATCATGCTTAATATCTATATGACTCCAAGATTTGGCTAACTAGCAGGTGAAAGAAAAGAGGGAGGGAGAGAGGGAGGGAGGGAGAAGATAGATAGATCTGGGCCTACCTGATCTGTTGCCTGCTCTAAGCTACAATACTAATTCCCTGAGGACTCAATAATTCTTAGAAGACAAATTTTTGAAGATAACCTACAGATATTGGGGGACTTTCTTGCAACAGAAGTTAGAAGTTAAAAACATTAATGAACTAGTAAAGCTCTACTCAGTACTGGTAACTGCAGAGGTTTTATTTTTTTAAAGATTGCTTATCTAAAGAGACACAGGTATTCTCCTATGACCTTATGCTACTTGTTTATTCCATATTTAATGTCTTGGTCTCTACTAACCTGTGTTTAATTAATCTATATATTTGGCTCTAAAAGATTTTAAAATATTACAATTAACTGAAATTTTTATAAAGTATTTATATTATAAGGTTCATGTATTTTAAAGATACAAAACTTGTGGTTGCTTAATGCAAAAGTAGTTAAGTAAACTGAGAGCTACAATATCTTAGATTTCAAAGTATACATTTATAAATGATTATATATAAATGTATATTGTCTAAAATCTCACAAGTAGTTAATACTTTAAAAAAACTTAGTTTTAATGTCTGTTATGGAGGAAGAAAACTGCTTTTTAATTGTTTATAGTGAATAAATTTGTGTTTTTAAGAAAAAACAAATGTGATTAACTGCAGCTTGAGCTCTGTTGTGCACTGCTTAATTGTATTGGGGGAAAAAATCTACCATAGATGTTAAGTTAACACTGATACAATAGTAATTGATATATCACGATATAATTTATTTCTTGCAAGTTTGAAATATGTACAATTTTTGTTTTGGGGGTTTATTCTATGATTTATAAATAGCTTTTTTATAGAATTGTTATTACCACATAGAAAATAATGTAGTAGAGATTGTACAGACCTTAAAATTAGACTGTTATAACTAGTAGTGTAATTAAAGAATAATTTAAGACACTACAATGGGGACAAATGAAATGGGAAAAAGCTTTGAGTGAGTTGTCATCATTAATGAGTATTTCTAGTTCTTTTTCAAAGAGAAAAAGTGTGCTCTCTGTCATCTTTAACATTTTAATTTACTAGTTTTTGCTCGTGTGGCTTTAATGTTTTCAAGCCATTCCCAGCTTAAATCAAGTTACAATATTGGTTCACAGAAGTGCCATACATTTATCCTCCTGGGTGTGATGTACTGAACTTAGTTTTTGTCCTTTTTCTTGTCTATCGGGTCTCCAACATTTCCAAGGATAATGAACAACTTTGCCAGTACATCAAGGGGCCTTGGTCTCAGGCCTTCCTTAATTACTCGTTGACTTTGAGTCAACAGATAGAACATATTAACATGATGCATGTGGTTCCCCTGCTTATAGATACTGGATTTGTAACCAGAATCTGGAACAACTTTAAAAGGCTGTTTGATCCCTCTTGGATTGTAATTGACGCTATCATAGGAGGAATTGTTCTTTTATTAATTATATTGCTTAAGTGTGTCCTTCAGCACATCTCTCAGCAGTGCTCCATCAACAAGACCACGCTACAGGCGCTTATGGCCCTTGAACATCCAAGCCATGGCCCTCCTAGAGACATGGTTCGAACTTGGATTGCAGAGATTCGTGAGGCTTTGGTCTAATCTACTATCCACATATCCTGACATGCCTTGCAGAGCTCTTCTGGACAGCCTTTCCACCTATCCCAGCCCACAGCCTCTCTGCATGCCCCTGCAATGATGAAACCTACTTTTCTATGCCACCTTGAGTTCCCCTTTGGGACCATGATTCCTTCTCTGCTGTGGTCTCATGACTGGTAGTCAATGACGAGTAAGGCTCCACACGAGGGTGGTGACCAGCCTAAGCCAGGCACAGTCACCTATATTCCACACAGCTGAAGAGGCTCGGGGTCACCCCAGCTTTCATGGTCTCCATTGAAAAAATTATAAATAAAAGGGTGAAATGTGGCACTACCGATTCAGGGAGGCCCTAGCCTGGCTCCCAAATTCAGGACAAGCCTGGACATACAGACATGCCCCGGACATGTCCCAACAGAGGACCATGAAGGCGGAGGGATGAACAACCAATGGGAAGCAGCTGTCTAACCTGCACCTGCAATGGACACCTAGTAAACAGTTAAATGACTGGTGGCTGTCCCCCCTGAGGAGGGATGGCAACACCTGATTGGACCCTGACTCTATATAAGCCCAAATGCCCTTAATGACTCTGAATATGCTGCAGCTTGTCTCTGCATGCTCCTCACCTGATTTCCAGGGCTGGTTGGTGACCCCATCGCTGGTTTGTCCATTCGCCTTAGCCCCCCCTCCCCCCCCGCCTGGCCCAGCTGGGGATTCGGCAATATGTTGCCTGCTCTAAGCTACAATACTAATTCCCTGAGGACTCTGGTCTCGGCTAGTAGGAGGCATAATACAGACCAAACTTTGGGAGTAATTTTTGCTATTGCACACACTAGAAAATGCATGAACCCAGAGGCACACACAAAATGTGCATATGTTTACACAGGTATACACACGCACATATACACACATGCATGCAATGCTGGTTTTAAAAGTAAAGAATTTACATTGATATCACCAATTCTAATCCATCCCCATAAGATCTATTTTTGCCTTTGCCCATCCAATCCAATATTTGAACATCTCTCCTTTTTCAGAGACTTTAAAATTTAACCCAATATACACTTAAATATACTTAAAGTGTCTCTACAGTCTTAGTCTTTACAGCTACAAAAAGTAAACATAACACAAAGAGCTCAGAGTTTGTTTGCTTTGTCTCATCCGGGCTGAGGTAAATATTCAAATACCATGCTAATAAATCACTTAGATGCACTCAGTTCCTACTATGTGGACATAGTGTTGATGTAAAATATAATCAGGTTAGTTTCCTTCAGTAATGTAAGATTTTTCCAATTTCCATCCTTATCTGGAATACAGAAAGTGACATGCTTTCAGAAGCCTAAACTACATAAAAAGGCATAGCCCCGAAGTGTCAACTCATTTCCAAAAATCTCTGCCTTTCAAACTCTCTGCTATCCCTTTTTACAAAGTCACTCAGTGTGTATGCTTTATTTTATCTTTTCTCTTACAAATGATAGCATACTGTCTACTTATTCCTGTTTCCACTAACCAGTTTAATCTACTGAAGAAACTCTTAATAATCATAAGACTGGCAAGTTCATGACATCAAAGCCAAAGATTCAGAGAAAAGAGGACGAGAAATATCACAGGCTATATAATCACATATTCTAACAAAATATTAAGGATACAAATCTCACAATATATAAAAGGATACTGCACAACAACCAAAGGTAACTATACTGCAAATAAAAGGGCAGTTCAGAATTCAAATCTGATCAATGCAATTCACCATATCAACTGAATAGATTAGAAAAACCAAATATCCTCAAAAGATATGTATAAATAACTTGCCAAATTTAACATCCATTCATTAAAAAAAACTTAATAACTAGAAACAGAATGGAATTTAACTTAATAAACATTATCTTTAAAACAAATACCATTTGATGCCAAGCTTGGTGACCTAAGTTTGATCTGGACAACTCATCCAGTGTAAGGAGAGAATAAACCCTCTCCCATGTTGTCCTCTGACCTCTAGACATGCTATGTGCCCACGTAATTAAAAAACAGTTACCACAATGGGACCAAGGCTAATAGTTCAGAGCCTGTGCATAGCACACATGAGGGCGTATCTTCAATTCCTAGCAGCAAACAGATAAATAAAATAAATAAGGCTGACAATACAATTTGTGTTGGAAGACTAAATCCTCTGTCTTTAACATTACACTGGAAGCCCTATTCAGTGGACGGAGTTAAAAAGAAAACAAAAGATATACATTAGAATGAAACAAAGAAATGAAACTTTCTCTTTTCTAGACAACATAATTATATATATTTAAAAAAATCCCAGAGAATCAGAGGAAAAAAAGGACAGAGGGAAAAAAAAAAATAGCCAAACTTCTCCTAGCTAGGGAGTCAGATAAACAGATACTATGCACAACAGTTCCCCAAGGCAACTCTCTTGAGAAGCCCATGCCCACCCTTGAATGTGTACAGCTGTTCTTTTCTTAACTCTCCCTGTTAAAATCTGTATTAAAACACTATCTTAAACTTTTATTTTTTCATTTTATTTTTTGATACTTTTTGCTCTTTGACATTTTCATTTATATACATAAAACCTTCCATTTATTCTGTTTTATACCATTCCCCCCTTTCCCCCACCCTTCCATTCAAGGCCTTTGGTTGTGCTAGTGTATACTGTGCTCAAGCAGGAATCCTTGGGGCTGGGATCTTCTGTAGCCTGGTGTACACACCACTAGATATATCTGTCCTCTATCTTGAACCTGTGGGTTGCCCGCATTCATCAGGACTTTGTAGGGCCCCATGGGTTTAGCTGATCATTGGCCATGAGATTTCCTGTAATGAACTGGCATGTGGGCCTCAAACTAGCCATGGACCTGAAGGTACTCTGAGCCTCTGATATCCTCCTCCTCTACCTCCCGGTATTAAAGCCACGTTGCCCACTCTCCAAACTTCCCAAAAAATGTACATATCATCCTCCAAATATAAAATACTTTAAGAAACTATAAGCAATTTGCACTATGAAGCTACAAGGGCTAGAAATATATAGGTCAGTGGGGTAGCTGTGTCTTCCATGCATGAGGTCCTAGGTTTGGTCTGCAAAAATAGAATGTCCTGAACACTACAAGTCAAAGATTAAATAAGTGGAAAAACGTTCTATGCTTATGGGTTGCGACAACCTAGTCAGGAGAATCATTTCTGGGACTAGGGAGATGGTTCGCTGAGTACAGTGTTTGCTGTATGAGTATGAGGACTTGAATTCAGATCCCCAGGCACTCACATAAAAAGCTGCATAGAAGCATTCCTGAAAGACCAGCATTGGGGGAAGGAGCAGAGACAGGAGGTTCCCTGGCATTGCCTAAGGCCATGGAAACCCAGATGATCACCACCGGCCAGAAGTGAGATAGACCTGAAGGGTTTGGTGTTTGCCCTGCTGGGTTTTAGTCCAAACTTTCCTTGCTATTCAGTTATTCCTCCATTTTAAAATGGGAATGTTTACATAGTATATAACCTACTTTTTATATATATAAGTATGTACAGTTAAAGAAATGGCCTTGAGTCTCAGGACAGACTTTGGACTTTTGAAAAATACTGGAACTTTTAAAAACTATGGGGCTTTCTAGGGACAGGCCATGCTTTCCATTATAAGATTTAAAAAAAATAATGAGGCTATGGAGAACAGGGGTGGAATGTTAATATAATATAAAGTGATGAGTTTAGGTGTTCTGTTGACAAGGATTTGAGTTGTGGTAGTAATTTTCATTGTCGACCTGATTGGATTTAGAATTGCTATGAGAACACACCTCCAGATGTATCTATGAAGGCGTTTCCAGAAAAGTTTAATTAGGAGGGAAGACACACCCTTGAATGTGGATGCTGCGCTGACTACAAAGGAACAGTGACTGGGAGGTGAGTGCCTGCATCTGTCTACATTCTGAATGACATGCAATGTGGCTAGCTGCCACACAGTGACCATGCACTCCCCACCATGATGGGCTGCACCCCTTCTTAAATCACATGTCAATCAAACCCGTCTTTAAGTTGTTTTGGTCAGGTCACATGAGAAAACTAACCAGCAGTGGATTTCACCAACATTAACTTCTGCTTGTGAAAACACCTTTATAAAGGTGAAAGGGGGCCTGGCAAGGAGATTCAGTGGGTAAAGTCATTTGCCATCAAGCCTGACAACCTAAGCTGACATGGTGGAAGGAGATAACTAATTCTTTTTTTTTTAATTTTTTTTATTATTATTTATTCAACTGTGTGCATATGCGTGTGTGTGTGTGTGTGTGTGTGTGTGTGTGTGTATAGAACCACGGACGAATTCGCGAACCACCATGGACGCCTCCACCTCCTTCTGCCCTGGGATTCACAGGCTCCGCCCTACCAGGACCAGAAGCGCAGGCCGCCCCTGCTTCCGCCTGGCGTCTATACGTGGGATCTGGGATCCGAACTCAGGACCTTCCGCCTGCAAGGCGGAGGCTTAACCCCTGAGCCACCTCTCTAGCCCTGAGATAACTAATTCTATAAGTTGTTCTCTGACTTTCACACATGCAATGTGGCAAGCATGCACCGGATAAATAAGTGTAAAAAATATTTTTTAAAAATGAGAAGGAGCCATAAGCTCAGAGAACATATTTATAAAATATGTAACAGATTGATGTTCAAAATATAAAAACTCTAATTCGATAATAATAATAAATCAAGTATAACCAAAATATAAAAACTCTTGAGAACTGAAGCCTTTAGGTACACCTATGAAGAACTATTTAGTTAAGGCAAGTCTCGCTGCAAGCCTGTAGATTATCTAGTTGATGTGTGAGGACCTAGTCCACTGTGATGGGCCCATTCCCTGGGCAAGTAGATATGATGGAAGGGCTAGCTAGTTCGGTTTGGCGTACATGCAGACTAGTGGTTAGAAATATTCTCCTCTGTCAGCTCTTCTTGGAGATATGGTGTGGCCAGTTCCCTTGGGTCCTGATGTTGGTATGAACTCCCCTGACATGCTGATGATTTATAACTGAAAATCATAAACTGGAATAAAGCTTTGTTCCCTAAGTTGTTTGGATTCTGCATTCACTCAGGAACAGGCAGATGAAACTAAAACCACAAATTCTGTGTGTATGTATGGGTGCACATGCGCACATGCATGCACACTCACACACACATCTATGTATGTGTATATGAAGTGGTCAGAGGTTAACACAGGGTGACTTCCTCAATCGCCTTTCCACTTTATCATTTCAGAAGGTGTCACTCACTAAACCTGCAGCTCACTGTCAGGCCAGAAAGCCCCAGGGGTCCTCCTGTGTCTACCTCCCCAGAGCAGGGACCACAGGGATATGCCACTGCACCTGGCTTTTCACAAGGACACTGGGGATCCAATTTCACATCCTGGAGTTCTCATGATGGAACCATGTCTCCAGCCACACGCATATTTTAAAAAGAACTCTGCAAATTCAGGTTTAAATTTTTTGCAAGATAAATGTTTTAAAAAATATTTTTTCTCTGGTCTGTATCTAGACTTTTATTTCCTTTTTTTAAAAAATGACAAAGCATGTTCATTTTCAAAAAAATACTGAGCTATACACATAGGATTTGTTGGCTTTTATTTATTCATATACTTGAATTTATTTAAGAAAAACATATAATAGACCACCCTTTAAAAAGTTATAAACTGAGCACAAAGATGATGTACTCTGGCCTATGCACACCAACTGGTGCTGGAAAAGAAGCCGTCATGCTCCTAGCATGCCTCTGATCTCTCGGCATTGCGTTCTGTCAGATGCACAGACATGAAATCTAAAATTAACAAGGAAAAAAAAACACACTGAAGGTTTCCCTCCTGCAATTCCTTATTGCAATTTGACCTCTGAATTAGACATTTCAGATTAGAATATTACACTTTTTGTTAATTAGAGATCAAGTTTTAAATGTATTTTTCATATTGTTAAGAAAGTAAAGAAATTCAACCTAAGAATGATTACACAAAAAGCAAAATTGTGCACTGATTTTCAATAAGTGTCAGAAGGCTAAATATATGTGTTATATAACAAATAGCAAAAAGGCACTACATACATACCTTTGACTGCATACTCTCTTATTAGTCCTTAATCATCCTGAAGTGATCTTTTCTAACTTCCTTTTTGAGAGAGAGAGAAAAAGAAACTATGTGGCCCAAGTCAGCCTCAGGAATCTTCCTGCCTTAGTTTCCCCAAGTACTGAGATTATAGACATGTCTCCCCTGACCCAGCTAATGTTTTCTATTTTGAGAAAGTGAGAATTGTGTGCTATAAAATGCAAAATATCCAACATAACCCGTGGATAAATGAGATGATACAGACTGTTGACTCCACTTCCAGTTCTGTAATTTGATCTGACTTCTGCCCAATATATATTCACTGGGTGTGGCTAAAAAAAATCTTGCTTAAGTTTTTTTTCCTTGCTTAAGTTTTAAAGAGTATACTACTGTGGAACTCAATTCGTAGAGTCACTGAAGAGTTGCAAACCTTGGTTTTGTAACTCTCCAATGACTCTATACTCTTTCCTTGGCCTGATCAGCAATTTTGAAAAGATGGTGGTAGCAATGATAAGATCTGAGGAATAGCTATCTAAATGAACCTCTTCTGAAAGGGCCATAAACCAAGAAAATCCTGCCTCATGTATCACCCACGCCAAAGCAAACTAACCAAAACATAAAGCCTCATATAACTATCAAAGAGATAAGATGACCCACATGCAGATCAAGTCAGACTCCTCCAGCCTCCTGAACACGTTCAGGCAAACCACCAGCAACTATGCAAAGGCACCAGGCTGACCTGGCTACTTGTCTGCTGAGAGGCCACTTGCAGAGTCCACTGGCCTTTTAGTAGGCAAGTTCCATCAATCCCTTTGCAGTAGAGAAATAGTGGTGCATTCGTGGCATACAGCCATGCAACAAACACCAACTCTCAAATTTGTCTCTGCCAGCACCACCACCTAAAAGTAAATATTTCATTTAGATCACATGGCTTCTGACCGTGGAATTCAGAGGAGAAGCCCATTTAGCTACCACTTTTCTTCCAGACACAGCAGCCCCCACGGCACAGGAAATCCAAGTTCTGCCCCAACTTCTGAAACTGGAGTGTTGTCCTGCAGTGTGTAAACAGCACAAAATTTCACCTGTACACACGGGGGCTGGGGGGATGGAGCTAGCACAAGCGCTGTCTTCCATCTGTTCCAGAAGCTCTGCTTCTAGTCAGTCCCAAGGGTTCTGAAATCTGTGAATGAAGTTTCATTTAGTTCTCAAGAAAAAAAATATTCTTACCAGGAAACTTTATGTGGAAGTAACTGTTTTGCTCTAGTGGATGATGAGCTTCCCACACTCAGGTTTAATTTCCTTGTAACTATAAAAAAAACTACTGAAAATGAAGACTACAGAGCTGGTAGGGTTGCCTCCCTGACCAGGAAAGGGCAGGCAAGGCAGCCCCTGTACCTCGGGGTCTAGGAAATCCGAGAAAAAGCCGCGGGGATTCTCCTGGAGGTTCTGCAGCGAGTGCCGAGCTGGAGCAAAGAATGAGCCAGTGTGCTGGGAACAGAGCCCTCACAGGCCAGGACAGAAGCAGAAAGCTACAGAGATGCAGACTCTGCAGTGAAACTGGCTAGGCCTTTGTGCACAGATGCAAAATTAAGAACATTAACCCATTTATTTCCCTTCTAGTGTTTTAAATACATTTTTTCCTTTAAGATTCCCCCCCGCCCTGGCCCCAAACAGGCTGTAAAATGTCCATAATGGAAACAGAGAGCATGACCCAGACAGTTGGCTGTGTTAAGAGCCTGCAGGTGGGGCAGCTCCGTCTACAGGTGGGGCAGCTCCGTCTGCATGCAGATTTTCTTCAGTAGAAAAGCTCCAGGAGAACATGGGTTGGCACCAGGCGTGGCTGTGCACACTTGGAATCCCAGCACTCAGGAAATGATTGCAGGAAGACTGCTGTGAGTAGGATTATAGTGAGTTCCAGCCAGTCTGGGTAATGGCTCTGTTTCCAAAACAAGTAACGTAATGACAAAAAGAGTTAATAGGGTCATCTCTACTTTTAAGTATAAGAATAAAACCAAAATTAAAAAGATGGGGTTCCCAATGAGATGTTTTAGCTACCTCCTGGAAAGGCTATTCAGCTCTTGACGTCTTCTTAGGGACTGACCCCCGGCACACAGAGACAGAACCCTAAGCCTGTAGCTCTATATCACAAACCTGTACACCCTCACTGTGGTGGAGAAAGATACCTGATGTGAGTGGAGTTGATCTAGCCAAATCTTTTGCACAACAGCCACCTTAGTGGCAGCTGTTTGCAGGAAGGTATACAAGCTCTTGCTGTAGCCCACAGCCCAGCCTGGAGGCACATACCTGTAATACCAGAGGCCAAGCAGGAGAGCACATCTTCAAGGCCAGTCTGGGCCACACAATAAGACCCTGTCTCAAAAATAATGCTTAGAACTTTTTCTGTTGAACTCCATGAGTTTATCACTGAATTCCCAACAGATGTACCTCAATAGCCCCCACCATCAGAGTACGCATCTGCTGAGTGCAGTGAAAATCTCGCTGCAGTGGCTTCCTCTGGAAGGCAATGAAGGGTGGACGCATGGGTGCCACGGCCTCTCCTTGCTTCCTCTACCCCACTCAGGAGCTGAGCTCCTGACTGTAACTTGCCTTCGACTTGTGACACTGGAACCTCGGCCCTCAGTGCTTTCACATCCTCCTCCTCTGCAGGAAGCTTACTGCATCTGACCTCTGTGTGCTTCAGTGGCAGTTCTCTGTTAAAGACGCCACTGTGAAGCATCAGCAGTTTTGCGCGTCGCGTGATGCGATGCGATGCCAACAGAGCAGACCAGTCGATTAGAGATTAACAGCGCCAGTGATTTCTACCCTGAAGACCGAGTGCACAGGGCAGAATGTCGTACTCGCGCTGTTCTCTTCCCACACTCCGTGGTCTTCAGTGTTCCTGTCACCTGAGCCCCCAGCCATTGGTGTCCACTGGGAAGAGCTTCACGTCCCTCTGCAGCTCTGGTAAAGTCGTCACTAACACCGCCTGGCCAATAACTCCATTTTAGATGCCTCGAGTTCCCAGCTCTCTGATTCACATCTTGCTCCCTCAGCGGTCTTCTCCTCTTCTGCTGTCTAACACTGTTTATAACTCAGTTTCTGTAACTAAGTTTGGTTATTATAACTTTGGGGTCCCTAGTCTGGGACCTGTCCTGTCCTGTCCTAAGACAGCTCCACAGGCAAAGGGAAGCCACTGGCAGAGCTCAGCACCCAGGGACAGCACTGTCTAGTACAGTCATGTACACAGATAGGCTACTGGTTGCTCACAAGTATTTTTTACAAACATGTTCATGTCCCAGATTATACACATCTTCACTTTGAAGCCCCATGAAGAGACTGAGTGCACTGTGCTCCCGTGCTCTACCTCTGGCTTGGCCCAGCAAAGAAAATCTTTCTTTCCTCAAACATTTTGTTTGATTTACACACACACACACACACACACACAAACACTCACACAGAACATGAATACGACATTACATTTTGTACATATAGTCTATAATAGCATATTGTGGTGACAGCTGATTCCCATGAGCTTTAGCAGTGCTCTTGATACAAAATACAGGGTAATAGAGCAAGAGAGCAATGAAAGAAATGGTTTAGTCAGATGAATCAATGTCGCTTTCAACATTTCAATGCTGAATTCTTCCTTAAGAACTTACTGAACTTTTAAGTCTACTTAGGGCCGCCAAAAGGAATTCCAGTTTTAACCAAAATCCATTCTGTTACTAATATTAATACCACATTGAAGCTGTTCTCTTCACTGGCTTTCCTCAGAAGCATAATCCCTAGCTAAAGAATAAGCAACAAATAAGATCACTTTGAGCATGAGCAGTAGACTAAAGCTTGTGCGTCCACCCAAGGCTCTGGCGGCTGACTGCCAAGAACAGGTGTGACAGCAGCAAGCATTCCAAGCACCAGCTAGGCAGGAAGCCAGGGAAGCTTCCAAACAGATGTTGCTCCACCATTTAATAATTATTCACAACCTAAATCAGGGCCCATTCAGCTCTTGAGGGAAGCACCGGCATCTCAATCATCTTAATATTTTCAGCACATCTTGGACACTCACAAACTCTTGCTAGGAAGCAAACACGCCAAGGACTGGGGTGGCTAGTGAGGGAGTGCTGCAATCCAATCACTGTGGAATGTCACCGGCTAGGGAGGGCCTCGCTGTGAGAAGAGCAAGCTAAGGTGAGTTATAAGGAAGAGCCCTAAGCAAGACCAAGTCCTGAGTGACTGGCAAGCCCACAACAGGACCACATTTTACAACCTAATTGAATCTACTCTGGCCTGGCCTGTCAGTCAAGCACTTATTTTTCCACTTAAGTTTTATGTTCCCAACCTAACATTGTTTAATATTTACCTTTTAAATGTCAACTTTTTTTAACCACGTACTTATTTTTGGTGGGAATCCCAGTTTTTAGCATCTAGGAATAATTTCTATTCACAGACAAATTTCTTTCTGATAGAAATCACAGTTGAGTTGCACTCTCATGAAGAAAGGAGATTATCTGAGGAGAAAACAATAATTAAACCTAGTTTTTTATACAACTCCAGTAAGTCAGTGTGTTCTTTACTAATTTGTCACTTTTAATGTCTTAACATTTTTACCTAAACAAAATGTTTTTATTAATCCATTAACCATAACAAATGAAGAAATGCAAAAGTCCAACCCAAAACCTGTGTACAGTATATGCGTTTACGTTCACACACACACACACACACACACACACACACACACACACACCCCTTACCTAGCAGACTCTGTAATATTTCTAAACTTTTAATAAGATGCCAGATAGTGTCAATAACTACAACACATGTTTGACAGTAGTAACACCAGAGTAGCAATTACAAAGTGGAATGCAACCACTTTTTCTCCATTAAAATAGTACTCACTAAAGGAAATCTTTTCTGATCAGACTACGCAAAGCATAAACTATGGGATAACCATATGTGATCATTAACAGCCTAATAAAAAGAAAGGTTCCTTTCTAAGCTCTTTCAATACTGGCAAACTTTCAAAGCAGCTGGCTGTTAATGACAGTATCTGTCATGGACTAGTGAAAAAGTTCAGTGGTACAGCACTGGCCTAGCATGTGCAAAGTCCTGGAATTGATCCCCGTCAGAGGAAGAGGAAAAGGAGAGAAGCAGAAGAGAAGGGAGAGGGAAATAGTCAAGATGAAAAAAATCGAAGCACATGGAAATAAATGTAGAAAAGATTAGTAGTCTTCCAGGAAAAACGCTCCACTCTTCCCCAAATATGCAGAATAATGCCACTGTCCACCGACCGGCTGTGGTAACTTCTCCTCTGCCTTGCCCCAACCACAACCACACAGGTACCTGCCGGAGTTCAAGTGTTTTCAGCACTGGCTTGCCTTCCTGGGCTTCCCCACCCCTCCTGGGACTACAGACACATGGCCACCCATGTGTGCTTATGTCATCTGAGGCAAGCTGGGAGCCACTGAACTTATTTATTCTGGTGAGTCAGACATAAATCTAGGCCTCTGTAGAAAAGGAGGTGGAGAACACAAATATGCTGCCATTTTCCTTATAGCCATGGCACAACTAAGACTTCTGTCCTTTACAGGCCTGAAGGACCTGCATTCAGCTAGAGACAGACCACCACAGCTTTCCCCCTTTCCTTCCCCCCTTTCATGCTGCCATTCACTTACCTTTTCCTTTTCCTTAATCCCTAGGCCGTTCTAGCATCTCTGATAGGTACCTTGGTAAATCTGAACTCCGTAATGCCCACAAGATTATTCAATGCTATTCTACTCAAGATAGACAGAGATGCAGGCTGGGACTTTTTTAAAAAGTAATATATCAAATTTTCATTTGATCAAAGAGAAATTCATTTCATTTATATCAGAAGTCAACAAGTTAAATGAAATATACAAAGCATATCTGACATTTATCCAAAGGCTCAAATTATGTTCCTTTTTTAATTTGTTTTTATTGCATATGTGAGCTGCATGTGTGTGCACATGTGTGTGTGTATCAGAGGGCACTGTGTGTCCCTGTAGAGAACTAAGGGTGACTTTGGGAATCATCCTGGATTGCTTCTATTTCCTTTTTGCTTTGCTCTGAAATTTCCTAGGCTGTGCCCACCAGGACCATCTGGCATTTTTAGTGGGACCTGAGATCTGAACTAAGGACCTTCTGCTTATGAGTCAGAGTCTTAACCCTTGAGCTGTCTCTCTAGCCCTCACGTTACCTTTAAAAAGAATATACTGAGACTACATAATACAGGTTCTGCATCCAAGGGTTCAACCACTCTTGAATGGAAAATAGGAAAGATGCAGAGCTAGGAGTGTAGTAGAATGTTTGAGATTGGGTTCAATCCCCACCACTGCAAAAAAATAAAAAAAAAAAATTTTAAAGTCTGCACCAATCGCTACAGACCTCTTTTTTGCTTGATATTATTCATTAGACAATACAGTATAGCAACCATTTACATAGCATCTCTATAGTATTAGACATTTTTGTCATCTACAAATGTGTAGGTTATATGCAAATGCTGTGCCATTTTATAAAGGAAAGAGAACATCCTCAGGTCCTGATATCCTGGGATCCTGGCATCAACTCTCGTGGGTCCTGAAGGAATACATTGGAGATTACGCTAATTATAAGGGAACACGGGAAATTAAAAGTAGAATTACTTTATGACCCATCAATCACTCTGGGTTGTAAAGGACATAAAAAATCACTTCATAAAGATGTATGTGCATGTTCACTGTAACATTACTCACAGATATGATCTCCATCATTCATCTATCTCTTTATCTCTCTCTATCTACACACATATCATCCAGCCTAGGGGAAAATAAACTGGCTACAATGAGGGAGGGAGGGAAATGGGGAGATACAGATCTGTGGAGGCAAAGGAACTGATGCAGAATAAAGAAATCTTGAGTTCTGATGCACAATTTAGGGATTACAAGTAATACAATTAAACTGTATTTGGGAAACCTGCTAAATGAGATTTTAATTGTTTTGCTCTTAAAAAAAAAAAGGTGGTTAGAAAGATGCCTCCCTCAGTAAGTGCTTGCATGCATGAGAACCTGAGTTTGACCCCCAGAACCCACATTAGACAGAAAAAAAAACTGCTGAGTACACACTGGTGATTCCAGCCCTGAGGAAGCAGACACACCCAGGGCTTGCAACAAGCCAGTGCAGTAACCAGAGGGCGTTTCTACAAGTAGGGTGGAGAACAACTGAGGAAGGCACCTGACATGGACCTCTGGTCTCCACAAGCATATGCCCATGTGCACAGGCATCTGCACGTGAACACACATACACAAACACAGGTGCGCACGCACACATACACACACACACGAAATTACAAAAACTTTAAGAAAAATAAATGAGTAACTGTGAAATGGTAATACTGTTTCATAGTGACTACTTTAATATAGCATGTATCTTTGTAACATCATGAATATGCCTAAAATGTGAACACTAAAACTTACTTTCTATAAAAAGGAAACATGGGTTGGAGAGATGGCTCAGAGGTTAAGACTCTGCCTCACAAACAGAAAGTCCTGAGTTCGGATCCCAGACTCCATGTAAAAATGCCAGGTGGAATCAGCAACAGCCTGTACTTCAGACCCTGGTAGGCAGAGCCTAGGAAATCCCAGAGCCAAGCAAAAAGGAGGTAGAAGCAATCCAGGATGATTCCCAAATCACCCTTAGTCCTCCACAGGGACACACAATACCCTCTGATACACACACACACACACACACACAAAATAAATAAACAAATTTTTAAAATAGAAAAGGAAACATGGTAAAAATGTGATAGTATAGTTTTTATAATAACCTAGTTGCAAAATGCTTCAAAAGAATTTATTCTTAGTGTCAAAAATATCTTTCATTTAAGTATTTATTTTATTCTCAATTGAAAAGTAATCTCTCAATTCATTAAGTATCCATGGAACTTCTGTATTTCTCAGACTAATCACATACTACTCAATTATTTTTCTGTCATATCCCCACTATTCTACAAAAGTACTAAAAGTAAAAATACCTATATCTTAAACATACCCTTAATTATGTACCCTTAATCCCCAGCATGGCAACCAGTAAGACATTTGATGAATATTTGGAAAAAAATAAAGATTATATGAAGATTATATAGTATCACTGGGGTTTATATACATCATCCTTTGGAGAAATAAGGAGGTCCCAGGCAGGAAGTTTAATTCCTTTCCTTTCCTTTAATCTAGTCAGCACTCATTACACAAATAAATCAAGCTACATAAAATTATCAGACACTTGATCTGCAATGATGATTATAAAAATAAGTGAGGAGTTCACTTTTATTTCACATTTGTTACTTCACTGTGATATTTACTATCTAAGAAGGAAGGGTATGCAGGATATGCCTGCAATCCCAGCACTCAGAATCTTGAGTTCAAGACCAGTCTAGGTTACAGAAGAAGAGCTGTCTCATAAAACAGTAAGGCATCTAACACCTAAATTACCTAATCCTATGTTTTATGAGCAGAATCATGGAGAAAGAATTTAGAATTCAGAATCTAAGAGACTTGAGACTTTAGTCTAGACTTTCTAGAATGAATAGACAAAAAAGAAACCCAGGAAAACATTCCTCAATAGTAAAATTTTGGAATTCTCAGGAGTGACAGTAAACTTTTATATTTTCTTTTTCGGAAAGGATCTCATGTAGCCCAGGGCTGTCCTCCAACTTGCCATTCAGCTGAAGAGGACCCTGCACTTCTGATCCTCCCGTGGTCTTAGGACCACAGGTAAACACCACCATGCCTGATCCCATGAGGCATGGGACTGGAATCCAAGCTGTGTCTATGTAAGGAGGCCAACAGTCTACCAACAGAGCTACATTCCTGGCCTTCAACACATACTTCCTAAACACTTACACAATTTGGACAATGTGTATTAGACTCATTTTATTCAACAATGTACAAGAAAGTCAACTACATACCTATGTTGTAACTGAAGAAACAATGAAATTTGTTGAATACACTGTATAGTATATGGTGATATTCTATAGGTGTTTATTTATCCATATCATCAATGCCCCTTCTCTTCTCAAATCTCCTGTATTCACCATGAGGATATAGACGATAGCTATGCCTTAACTAATGAATATTTCTTTCTCTGTATTCTGGTATATGTTAAAAAAGTACCTAATAAACAAATTTGTACTGATTAAATGAAAAAGACTTGCAAAGAATTAGGAGAAAAGCCATGTAATTAAATTTTCACATGATTACTATCTACAGCTGGGAAGGATTTACATAGAAGAAAATAACCAGTCACTTCCCAAGTTACCCGTCACCCTTTCTATGGAAACACCCCTGGTGGGCTGTCTACAGAAATGAGATGCAGGACCTGAATCTGGCACTCTCTGAGGAGGAAGAGAACACTGGCATCTTTGAATTTGTCCATATTTAAAGTGAGCAAGATGACTATGCTGATAGCAATAAATACAGATGCAGTTACAGTAACGGCATAAGCTGCTAAGTCTGGTAAGAGATGTAAAGTAATATGGACCTCACTCTCTTTTTTTGCAACTTCCTATAAATTTACCTCAAAACTTAAATTCAAAGCACAACTGATAGGTAACATGATTTCACTAAGTGCTGAGTAAAATTAAAACAGGTAATCTGTTTTCCCAAATCCAAGTGCTTAAATGATCTAAACACAGAGTACATAGGAGGAGAACAGGGAGAGCAGAACCTCAAATGCTCCCTTCAGAAGACACAGGCCGTTCACAAAACTCCCAGGTGTGGGATTCCTCCACACGAGCAGTTGTCAGGGAAATTCCAACACCCCACTCTTAAGAAACAAAATAGTTATTGCCATTGCTTTTGGTCGATTACCAGAACCCAAAAATAAGAACCTATTGCTAAGACATTACGTACGTACAGCAATCACAGCACATGAAAAAATTAAGCTGGAAATGACCTGGAAACCTCCTCCTTACTGAAGGTTTCCTAGTATCAAAAAGTAATATGCAGGTCCCTGAGAGTCGGAAGAGGTATGAATCTCTTACCCAGCTCTCAATCCTGTGAGCTTCAGTTAAGAATTGGGCTGGCAAGAAGTTCTCATCTGGGCAACAGTGGCATGAGGGATAAGCAAACCCTTTTCCAACTGGATTTAAAACCAGCTCAACCTAGTCTTGTAATCCTGGCTGATAGCCCAGGATGGGGAGGGCACAGGCCCTCGAAGAGAACCCACTATTAACTATTCTGCCAAGTGGACATGGCGACGAACCTTCTAAAGGCGGATCTTTAGATCCACAGACTTGTGCAGCTCTGGGCTTAATCCAAGAAGCCTGCTTTCTCCATAGATGGCTGACACAGAGCATCACAACTGGTCAAAGTGCAGAGAGCAAGTGACTGTGCAGTGCTTGTCTCTAAGGAGACCAGGACAGCTAGGAAATCTAAATCTGGGAACATCAACAAAGAGGAGCCAAAAAGGATGGGGACTACCATCCAGCAGTCTGGATGTGGTAAGACCACTGTTCCCCGATCTCACACAGTTCTCTACCTGTTGTCTCTAACTGTACAAGACCTACACAAGAGAAGGCCAGTAACTTTACACCACGGATGGGGGAAGAGCTCAAGTGATCCACCCTCTCTGCATGAGGGCTGAGGGCTGAGGCTGGCTAGGGGAAGGGGAGCCACTTCTCAGGTGTTTTAGCCTCTGGTTCATTGCCTTTGACACAGCTAGTACCTTGGCATATACTAATACAGATAACCCTTAAACTCAGTGGGACACACACAAAAAAAGACATGAAGGTAGTAGGGAAACAATTGTGACTTCATCTTGAAATGGATTAAGTAAAGACCACATATTAAATTCTTATTTTCAGGCTACTAGTAAGTAAGCTAGCCTCCTTACAGTGCATGCTGGCTGGAGAGCAGAGGAAACATTAGGAGGAAACATTATACCAGAAGAGGAAGACATGAGGACATGTCAAAAATCACCTGCCATATGATCTCCACTCACATCCTGAGTACTAAGGGCTTATGAGCCTGAGGAAGCAAACTGACAGAGTTTGTGGAAGATCTGCAAGGACTAGCAAAAAATGATGACTAGGCAGGCGAGGTCACCTGCCCACACAGGTCTCATGCCCAACAAGAAAG
This sequence comes from Typhlomys cinereus, assembly GCA_023101885.1. Taxonomy (NCBI): domain Eukaryota; kingdom Metazoa; phylum Chordata; class Mammalia; order Rodentia; family Platacanthomyidae; genus Typhlomys; species Typhlomys cinereus. The sequence goes on from JALPQD010000288.1 coordinate 790,802, forward strand.
AGGACCCTTCCCTGGGACTCCTGAAGCCCATCACAGAGGTAAGAGAATGAATGCTTCGAAGAGATTAGGTCATATCCAGAAGAATAAAACAGTCACGGTTATTGCTTTCAATGCTAACTCATTAAGTAGTTCTCTGAAATCCAAAGTGCAAGAGTGATGCTGTAGCCTACTGGGGCTTCCCGGGTCTCCAGGTGATGTGAAGGTTCTAATCCCAGCCTGAAGTCTCACCAAAGGCACATTACAGTGCCAACCAGACCCATTCTCCTTACTGAACTGGACTTCATTCAACTGAAGTCCTGAGACTGCTCAAGGCCTGAGGCCTCCCATCCACACAAGGCTCTTTTATAGAATGTCACAGTACAATTACACAGTAAACAAGGAGTGAACATTGTATTGAATTACATTCATAGAGAAACATGCTAATAATACACAAACAGAAGGAAATTTAAAATAAAACTTTAGGGGAGCACTTAAAACTCAGAAATGATCACCTTCTTTTACTGAGAAAACCAATGTGCACTTAAGATCATGTTATTAAAAAACAAAACCGAGCCTCTATTCATCTGTGAGCACTAAAATAAAACAAAACAACCATAAAACTCAAAACTCAAAACAAGAGCACATGAGACCAGTGAAATTAAAGCTGAGATGGTCAAAATTTAATATATCATTATGGAGAGTCGGTAAGTCAATATTTATGAGTTGTTACATACAATCTACTGGACACAATGCTTTTTAGTTATAAACAAAAGTGGGGGAGGAATGACTCATATTACTACATATTACCTTAAATGTTTTGCCTCAAGTCTTACAGCTTCTGAAAAGGCAACACTTCCGAGCTTTCAATGTCCTTCCCCAGCAGTTACAAAGACAAAAAGGAACTCGGATCACAAAGTCAGGAGTCTGAAGAGCTAAGGCTTAGGGGACTTGGAATTACAGGCAACAGTTCAATGTCCACAAGACACCGGAATGCTCCAGGGTTGAAAGGTCTCTGTTGGAGTCTGAGACTTCTAGACTTAAAAAATAAGAGCCAAGTCCTAAACCAACATTCTCAAGTAAATAAACCACCAAACAGTTCCCTGTTCAGTCACATGAAACGCACTAGCAAATTCCACTGGCTTCATCCAAGGCACTACATTTTCCATACTCTGCAGGATCAGTGTTTCAAGCTGTTCAGCAGATATTCTACAGCTATCAGTGTTTTGCAAATTAAAGACTTAAGGGACTTCAAACAATGACTACCAAATAAAGGGAAAGAATGGTCAGCAAAATGGCCCAGTGAAGTAAAGTGCTTACTGCATGCACAAGCCTGGGAGTGGAAGGAGAGAGCTGACTGCTCAAAGCTATACTCCAACCTGTGTACTCTCCTTAACACACACACACATACAGTTTTTTTTAAAAAAGGAAAAGCATGAATGAGTTGAAATGTTCTGTGAAGAGCCATACTGAACTTGGAGATGAGTTATCTCTGTTTCTTTGCTACTGTAGATCTTGAACCTCCTAACTATGGGGCACTTCTTGAACATGGCCTCAGGGGCATGCATTAGGATTTGAGGAAGGAGAAAGTGGTACAAGACTTGGCACATGGTGTGCGGTCCATCATTCACCCAATGCTTATAGGGCACCTCTCGCACACAGCTCACTGCTCAGGGTTCGGCAATACAGAGTCCACATCCACGGGCGCTAGCAGTCACTACGCAATGCCACTGGTGATCTGCTACTTGGTTTTCAGTGCTTAATCCCACTTTCAGCAATCCCACAGTTCAACAAACACCGATTCACTTAAGTACAAGTTCGGAAGTTAAAAGCGCTAACCTCCCTGCCACTGCTAAGACACAGCCTGGGAAGACAGACAAAAGAGCCAGCAAGGCTTAGGGAACCACTTGGGCACCAAGAAAGCACAGGTAGAAGAGGCTCAGGGCCAAGCGAGGGTGGTATAGGCTGAAACTTCACCTAGGAGCCAGGAGCGCATCTTTCTCCAGCAGAGGATGTGACATGGGCTGAAACTCACTGAACTTACAGGCCACGGTTCCCCCCTGGGAGAGTTGCTGAGCTCCTCGCTGACCCATCTGTAACCAAACCGTCTCTGCTCCTTGCACATGTCAGATATGCTCCTGCTTCGGGTCCAGTCCTGGCTCCTCGCAGACCTAAACTCCCCCAGCTGCTTCAAACTCCAGCTCAAATGTTACATCCCAGAGAGATTTCCCTACCCAGTCGCTCCCATATGGCACCCCAGGACTTCCTTTACTCCCTGAACCCTGCCTGTTTCTTCATGGCACTCCGGTGCTATCCAGTAACTGACAATTATGCTACAAAACTGTGACAGGAGAAAATACTGTACCACAAAAGCCCACAGCAAATATTTGCTGTACTACCACTGACATTTGTAGCGCTCTACTTACTACCTGGCACTGTGCACAGCAGACACAGGACAAGTCTACTCTGAGCTGAACAGACGACCTGGAAAAGCTGCAACCCGTGAGCTCTGCAGACCGGATTCCTCCACTTTCACAGCAACTTCATGATCACTTCACTCAAGGATGCCCGACAGGAAAACAACTGAAAGGCTTCAACTGCCTAGTTTTCCAAATTCACAGAGAGAGAGAGAATTCACCTGGGAAAGGGTGTGAGGAGCTTTTATGAGACAGGGAGGGCCCAGAGCAGCTGAGATCATTTCAGGATCACTGTGGCACTTGAGCAGAAAAACACAGGGTTGCAACAGACGTTGGGGAAAGAGGAGGGTGACGAAGAGAAACATTTAGCAGACCAAAGAGATCAGATCTGAGATTTCTGTGGATGTAGAACTGAGGGCTGGTGAGGGCTGCCAGGTCACAGTCTGTGGACAGCACAGCGGTGACAGCATTTCAAATGTGAAGGAGGTGGTGGGAATACATTTAAGTTTCTTTCAGACATGTCTAGGTCCGCAAGTCTGAGCAACATCTCAGAGGGTGGGAGTGCACTAGCAGGTGGATATCTGGAGACAGCTCTAGAGCTCAACTGTATCGTCTTGCTTCGTTTAGATAATCATTGAAGACAGTGTTTAGGGAGGACAGTGGTGACTGTGTGTAATACCAGCTACCCAAGGCAGCCTCAGCAAGGCTTCAAAAAGGGCTGAGGAGATGCCATTTGTTAAAGCGCTTGCCAAGCAAGCAAGAAGACCAGAGTTCAGAAACTCAGAACAGAGATGGGATTCCCAGAGCAAGTTGGCAAATCAGACTAGCCAAATTGACCTACTCAGAGTTTGACTGATCCTGTCTTAAAGAATAGGCAGAAGAGCAATGGAGGGAGACGCCCAACATTTATCTTGGGCTTCCACATGCATGCAGACACAGACATATGTGGGTACACACATACACACACGCACACAGGCCCACATCTACAAACATGTATATATATGCACAATATATACACATAAATTGAAAAAAAATACATATTATTTCAAAATTATAATGAAATGACTGGGCTTCATGTGTTGTTCCATATGAAATATTGTTTCCTGATAACAGCATAAAACCACGGCTTCATATGTCATTAGTGTACAGCAAAATTTGACAATGATAGCAATAAAAATCAAATGAACATTACACATTAGATGATAAGTAGTATACATATTAAAAAGTAATGCTACAATTATTTCTATATGAATGCTTTTTACGGGATTTGGGGATGAGTTCAGAGATCATACAATTAAACTCAATTTGGCCAGACTAGGTAGATGGGCAGTTAAAGTCTCTGCCTCACAAGGAATAGGATTTGAGTTCAGATCCCATGTAAACATGCTAGGCAGAAATGGCAGCAGCCTGTAATTCCATCCCCGGAAGAAAGAGCCTGGGACATCTGAGAACAAAGCAGTAAGGAGTTAGATGATTCCCAATGTTACCCTTGATCCTTCACACTCCCCTGCACACATACATGTCCACACACATGCATATAAATGCATGAGCATATGCAAAAGAAAAAAATTGAAATTAAAAAAATTCATTCTTGGGCTAGAGAAAAGGCTCAGGGATTAAGACTACTTCACAAGCAGAAGGTTCTGCGTTTGGATTCCAGGTCCCAGGTTAAAAAAAAAAAAGTCAGAAAGTGGAAGTGGCCTGCACCCAGCCCTGGTGAGCGGAGCCTGAGAAATCCAAGAGTGAAGTAAAAAAGAGGTAGAAATCCAGAATGATTCCCAAAGTCAACCTTGGTTCTTCACAGGCACACACAGTGCCCTCTGATACATACACACCACACACACACACACACACACACACACACACACACACACACACACACACAGGCAAAAATAAAATTAAAAAATTGTAAAACAATGAAGACAAAATACCATACTTCTTGTTTTGCTTTCTCTCAAGCTTTGCTTGTAACCTGCCCTCCTAAACACAAATGGGCACTGGTTGTTGTCGACTGCTCCATCACTGGGTGCTCAGGTCTCTCCAGTGGATGTCTGCCTGTGGTACAGACACTCCCCAACCATCTCTCCCAACTACTCAAACTCCGGGAGGCTGGAGATATACACTGCTTCTTGTGAATCTGAAGTTTGCATTCACATTATTTCCCTACACCTTACGGTAACTCATAGCACTAAAATCTCAGTGAGCCTGTCTACATTCAATGGTCTCTTCCACTCAACTCTAAGTTCTACTGTGCAAGGACTTTCATCTAGATAAAAACAATAAAGAAGACATTGGGTCAGTGTGTGATGAACAAATGTATGAATGATCAAACAAATTATTGAAGAGGTTTATGCAAACATCCCTACTAATGTAGGGCACTCAAACTAGGACTACTACCACTCCTATTTCCAATCTAATGTTATTATATAAGGTCGCTAATTGATGTATTTCACAATCCCTTATAATTGATGACATATCATTGAAAAAAGGCAAAACAACACTTTACAATTAAGAATTAAGTGTTCATGGAGTATAATTCAACCCCCTGCCTACAGTAGTACCACACTTGCAGTTCTAGGCTGGCCTTGAACTCATCCTCCTGCCTCCATCTTCCACAGTGTTGGATACAAATGTACACCACCACACCTTGTGTTCATGGAGTATAATTCAACCCCCTGCCTACAGTAGTACCACACTTGCAGTTCTAGGCTGGCCTTGAACTCATCCTCCTGCCTCCATCTTCCACAGTGTTGGATACAAGTGTACACCACCACACCTTGCATTGGAGCTACAAGAAATTAAGATTTTGATGATGTGTTTTCAAAAAGAATAGGAACCTTAAAATTAATAGCCCTTGAGATTTTAAAGTAAAAAATTAGTCCAATGAGCTTGTCTTAAACAAAAAACACCTTGGTAAAAAATCTCTTCAGTGCAAAAGTAGCATTGAAATCTAAGTTGTAAAATATCAACTAAGATTTTTTTCAAGCCCATGTAAAAATGGAAAAAAACTTTTTTCAAGTGAATCGTTTCCTGAAAGCTAATTTCACAACATAAAAGGCAAGAGTATAGTAGTCATTCAAGAAACATCTTTAAAAGTTATAAACCTAATAATGAGATCATGGTTGATAGCTAAGACAAAAGTTTAGAAATGTCTATCCTAAACTTCTTACTGGTTGAAATACTATGAAAATAAGAACTAAGAAATCAAATACTATAAAGACATACATAACAAATGCATGTTGCATATGCAACAAATGGATAACATTTTACTAACTGACAATACCAAGTACCAAGGATACAGGGTGGCACTGACTCTCATACTTTACTAGTGAGTACACAGAGCAGTATGGCCACTTCATTTAACAATCTCGCAGCTTGGTAAAAAGAGTGCTAACATGGATAAACATTCTTATTATGGGATCCAAGTATCTCACCTCCAGGTATTAACTCAAGAAATTTGGGAACCTGCATGAGAAGCTAACAATTATTCAACATTAACTCAAACTGGGATCAACTCAAATTTCCTTCAATTCATGTTTAGACAAACTATAGTACATGCTACAAAGTAGCAGAACTCAACAGCAAAATAAGAAACTTAGTGTATGTTGGAGGTCACTGGCATGGATGATGAGTGTCCAGGGTTAAGTTTTCAAGGCCAAGATGGTTTAGACAGTGATCACCAAATGCTACAAATCAGACTTTCTTGGGTTGCAGGGGCAACCATTTACCAGTCCAGGACTACACAAACTACTATTATATGAAACATCTTAATGAATATTAAAAGCATCATGCTTCAGGCCAGAAGATACACTTAGCAACATTTTATATGATCCCTTCTATATGATATCGAGAAGACAAAACTATAGATATTAATTAATGGTTGCCCAGGACTTGATGTTAGAGAAAGAGAGCTGATAGCAAAGTCTGAGTAAATGTTCTGTCTCAATTGGGATGGAAGTGACCCAACTGTATACATTTACAAAGCATTTGCTGTATGAAAATGATACTCTAACAAATGTGACTGGGAAAAACTAAAGTAGGAATCATTCATTTCTTAATCATTATATGTGACAGGGTGTCATGTACGCAAAAGAGAACTGAAAGCAGATTCTGATACAACATAAAGAGAAATGAACATAAATAATGTTAAAGAAATCAAAAGATAGATAATTCTGTACAGGTTGCTACAGAAATGGCCCAACTCTGGACGTGATCATAGACCAGTTAATAGATATCCGTGTGTCACTGAGATCTCTCTACTGGAGTCATCTCCAAATTCTCAGGTTATGCTAATGTATATATAATAATAATAATGCTATACATATATATTACACATATATAATGCACATATAATGTAATTATATATTTATATAACAGCTATATTTTTCATTTATAATTGGTATTCTAAAATATCAATTGCTCATTATAATATAAGAAAGTGGCATTACTAATTCCAAGTCTAGTATAGCCTGGTTAGTAGGAATCCTGGCTCTGAATTTAGACCATCTGGGTTCACTGTTGGTCCAACAATGTCTACGGGACTTCTAAAATAGCCTTTCAAAATTTCTATTTCCCCATCTGTAAAACAGGATCAACATTTTCCTGAGGTTTGAATGAAAATGCATGAAAAACGATGTCACGTGCTATCCTTTCAATCACAGATACAGGTTAGATGTGCACTACATAAATTATCGAATCTTATCTTGTTGTTGAAAGGTGTCATACGTGTTGCTCATACTAGCATGGAACTACTGAGCTTAGGCAGTTCTCCTGCCTTAGTCTCACCAGCGATAGGCTTACAAGCATGGTAATTTCTTCTTTAATCATTATGTCAGGTGGCTTATCATCTTTTTCCGGTTCAGATACTTTTGCAAATGATTACACAGACTCATTATTAAATGTGAGTACGTGCTACAATCTGTGTGCAATTTCTGGAAATCAAGGACCCTATCAACGAAACACACACATGAAGAAGGCCTGATGTAAACAGTGAAACCCTGAAAAAGTGTGCAGTGAATCCTCAAGAGTAGAGAAGCAAGCCAACAGTGGAATATTACACAATTGTTTCATATTTCAGAACTTACAAATAAAATCCGAACATTCTGACTATTTTTGCAGACATTTTAAGTAGAAGCATAGTTTTATGAATGGATTTCAACTAAGGAAAAGAAACTATTAGAAGCCTGTATTTCTACTTGCTCGACACAGATTTAGTTACAAATAACAGACTACTGATGTTCAAATATCATTTCTCAAACCTAATACACGTTTTTAAATATAAAATCATATCAAGCTAATTCTTACACTTTTAGAGTCCCACTATAAAAGTTCTTTCTTAATCTTTATAAAGTGGATTGCATTTTTTACCCGACCTACACACATCCTAACACCACATCCACTTTTTTAAAAAATCAGTTATGCTCTTGGTTCTGTTTGTTTTATGACGTGACAATGGAAACTAATGGATCCAAATCTACTACCAAATAGATAACAACATAAAAATGTATGGTCTCAAGGCAAAATATTTTGCTTCTCATTTCGAACTGTCTGATTTTTGGACAGCATAAATAACTACTTGGCATCAACCAATCTGTGCCTATCCCTGAACAAAAATAGTTTCTCGCACCCATAAGCACCATTTTCCCACAGAAAACATTTAGCCATTTTTAAGGCGATGGGATTCATGCAACCGTTTACATACAAAGTAAACATCTGTCCAATCCGATTTCGCCCTATTATTTCTGTGCACAAAGATCTAATACTGTATATGTCAGAACAGTCAAAATCAATAAAACGCAGCACCTGGGGCTCGCACACTGGCCAGATGGCTCTGATAGGAAAGGTCACGCTGCCGCTGTCCTAAACCCGCCGTGACCGTGGACGTCGGCGATGCCACCACATCCCTTCTGGAGCCCAACGGGAGCATCTCCGCTCCCGACCACAGAGAAGTGTTTGCAGCCGAGGGCGTCAGCGGAGGAGCCAGGAGAGGCCCGCAGCCCTGGAGACAGCGCCCGAGGGATGGAGGCCGCGCTCGGCTGCCGAGGGGCTGCGAGGGGCTGGGGCGCGGGGCGGGGGCGGAGGGCGCGGGTCCCCACCGAGGGGACCACCCGGACCCGGGTTCCCACGCCCAGGATCCGCCAGGTCACGCCCCCACCGCGGACCCGCTGAGATCTCCACCCCGGTCCCCGAGACCCCGCACTCCGCGACCCTGAGCCCGGCCACCCCCGACGGCGCCCTCTCCAGGCTCGGCGGAGGACACGGCCGCGCCGCGGGGCGCGGGGCGCGGGGGGAAGAGGGGAGCCAGGCGCGCGGACCCCGGGGAGGCGGGCAGCTGGGCCGCGGCCTGTCCCCGGGCGCCGGCGACCGCGCAGGGCCGCGCGGGCAGCGCCTCCGCCCCGCAGGAACAAAGCGGCGGCCGGGCGGGGGCGGGGAGCGACGGGCACTCACCGCAGGCCGGCGGGCGGCGCGGCCGGGGCGGCCCCGGAGGCGGGCCGGGAGGGGGCTCCGCGCCGGCGGCCGGGAGGGCGCGGCGGGGCCCCGGGTGCCCCGCTCCGGAGCCGCGCTCGGCGGCCGCGGCGTGCGGGGAAGGCGTCCGCCGAGCGGGCAGCGGCGCTAGGCGGCCGGGGCAGCGACGCCGCCGCCGGCTCCTTCTCCGGCCCTGGCTCCTGCTCCGCCGCGTCTGGTCCCTCGCCGGGTCCCCGCCGCCTCAGCCTCGGCGCCGCTGGGGCTGCACCTGTCCATCAAGGCCGGGCCGGGCCGCGGGGACCATCCCGGGGAGTGCGCGCTCGCCGCCGCCTCCCGCAGCCGCCGGTGGCCATCTTTAATCCTCCTCCTGCTGCTGCTCCTCCCGCTCCCGCCGCCGCTCTCCCCACCTCCCGCGGCCGCTGACGGACGGACCCGGGATCCTCCTCCTCCTCCTGCTCCTCCTACCGCGCCGCGGCCCCGCCCGCCTTTCCTTCCTCTTTCCAGACTTCCCTGCGCCCGGCTTCCCGCGAGCCCCGCGCCCCTGCCCTCGCTGCACGCGCGGCGCGCGGGGTCCCCTCGCCCGCTATGCTCACCCTCTTCCGCTCCCGCTTCCCGGGAGACGTCGCCCCGGGAGGACCCCGGGCTTCCGCGCCCCTGTACCCCTACACCCATTTGCGCCCGGAGACCGGGAGATGCCACCCCGCGTTCCTAGCGGTCCAGCGCTGTACAAAAGAGCTACACACGCGGGACGCTTCCCCTGCGCCCTGTCCAGGGTCGCGGGCGTCAGCGCCCAGGCTCCAGGGTCGCCTCCCCTCGGTGACCTTGAGGCTGAGATTTTAGGTGCTCCTGGAGAAGTCATTACTGATCCCGCCACAGTCCTGACCTGCACAGTGTTTGCACCAAAGTGTGCGTTGGAAATTAAACCTAGAACTGCTGAGCGGTGCGTCCTGCCCGGTGTTTGTACCTAGTCCCAAACAGCAGACAATTTGGGTCGGCTTCTGTTCTGGCAATAGGGGCAAACTGAGTAGGCAAACAAGAGTGAGCTTCTTGAGGCCTGGGTGGGAAGTGGCCTCCCAAAGCTGTCATGACCTTGTTTTTCCTAAAGCTGCAATCTACAGCAGTTTCAGGATTTCCTCTCAAAAGGATGAAGCAATTCGGACTTGCTGGTTCCTTTTTTTTTCGAAGTCACTTCAGTGTTTGGACAGGGGCCTGTTTGTAATGATTGACTGTTTGCTACAAGGTTCGGAACCGCTGGCAAACACGGAAACATTATATGTGGGGGGCGCAATTCCTATGCAGCCATTGGGAAAGTCACCTTTGCTAGATGTGGTGGCTCATGCCTGTAATCGGGAGACTGAGGCAGGGAGAATTACTGAGAGGTGTGTGTGTGTGTGTGTGTGAGAGAGAGAGAGAGAGAGAACACTAAAAACCAGACCGGGTATTTTCAAAGGCCAAATAGACGTTTTAAATGCTAGTGAGATAGCTCAGTGGGCAAGGCTGGGTTCGCAACCCTGACACCTGAAGTTCTGAAAAGAATATACCAAACATATTTTTGGCAAAAATATTACTATCTCCTAAGGGAAAAGCAGAATTCTTACATTTCTCTTTAATCCCCACAACCTGTACCCAATTAGGGTCAAGATTTCAGTTGCTAGCCCTCGATACTAGCAAATCTTCTGGTTTAAATCAACAACCCGCAAAATCGCCTTGAACCCTTCTAAACCAGAGCTAAGTTTTGTCGTAGCATTCTATACTATGTTTTTAAATAAATCCTTCAAAGTCAAGTCGCTGTGCAGAGAGGGTGTGCGAGTTCATCTTCTCTTTCCTTTGGGATTTTTTGGTGCTTATTATTTGGATTTCATATTTCTTCAATCTGTTATTGGACAAAAGTACTACAAATTTCTTAACTCTTAAGAATTCACAAAGCAGATATTTGGAGAAAAGAAAAAGGCACATCAGCTAACATGACCACACAGAATGAGAAAAACTGGTTGACTTAAACACCAAGAACACCATGAATTTTAAAAGAAAGACTTTCAGTTCAATATGAGTTTCAGAATGGTTGTCATTGAAAGTTTGTTTACACTGGAGGAAGAAAATGTTAGCATTTTAAGTCATAAATATTTTAATTATTAATAGAGTTTTTTCTGTTGAAAAGCTCAAGTTCTTAGATCTAGCCTATGCAAAGCAGCCTCCTTCTTGCTGATGGTATCTTGCAAAGGTTTAATCACTGCAAGGCACAGAAATAAATACAGCGGTCTTTTTCCTCTACTACTGGAGCCATGCAATTATACACATTGCAATAATGCAGATATCAGAAAAATCAGATGCTTCACGGTCACTTTTTTTAGATCCATCTGTCATCTTTAAAGACCTTACCTTCTCTGGTCTTTGTTGCTGGCCAAACGTAGTTTCTGTTCTCTTAGGTTTAAATTAAAAGAAAAAGAAAAAGAAAACTGGTCAGATCAGGTTCTGCTGCCACATGATCTTTGTCTCCCATGTGCTCCCTCTCAGATGAACCCAATGTCCCCTGTAAAACAAAGCCTTGTGTGGAAGGGGGATAGCCTTTGTACAGAGGCCAGATGGAAGGAGCTCCAGGCATGTGCAGCAAACTCCTGAGGGATTACAGGAACAAGCAGGAAGGCTATTTCTAAACACTTCTGCATTGGGAATCTGATTTCCAACTTCAATAGTGAATAAGGTGACTGAACAGGAAAAGGAGAGAAGATTCATCTGACAGCAAATGCAACTCACGGTCAACACACAAACTCTGAAACTGAAACAATAGAACACAAATTTAAAGTGAAGGAAAATAGGACAGGATCATGAAAAATATCTAGAAGTAACAAGAAGAAAAATTTAAAAAACAACTTTGCAAGTTGTTAGGACAATAAATAGAAAAAAATACTATGTAAACTATTATTTCTGTTTTAAAACTGTTTTTTGTCCACTATGCTTTTGTTCATAAAACAAAAAATATTGGATAGATGAGATTATCCCAAAATATGCATAAGTAATCTGTAGGACTTTAAAAATCTTACCAGAACACAGAGCACTATGTGATAGCTAGCATGGAAAAATTAAACAATGAAAATTTTTACTGACACATTGAAAGATGATGTACTAAATTCCATAAATTATATTAAAATGTATTTCCATTTCCCAGACAATTACCTACAACAATGGAATTACCACATTGTTTTCCCTTGTTTGGTAGAACCAGATGGAAGAGTCACCGGGCAAGCAAATGCATGTCCCTGGGGATCGTGTGAACTGTGGGTCTGTGAAAACCATATCCCAGACAAGAAAACAACATTAAGTAGATGTTTGGTTTTAGTCTTGTAATCTTTGCTTTTTGAAAAAGACAGTATTTCTGTCCCACATCTTCCTCTGATGAACTGTCTAAAATATCAGGGGAATCATGTTAAGCCATTTATATCTGCGCTGATCAAGATTTAGTATCATTCTTCACTTCTCAATTTAGAGAACTCCTTATAATTAACTGATGAGCTGTCCCCAAGACAGTACCATTTAGAGTCATTACTGTGCTCTAATTGGGGAGAAATGCATTTAGAAAGTCCCAATTAGAGACATTTCTATTGTTCTTATAAATACATTCTAAGGAGGTATTGAAGTATTCATTTTGTTGGGGGGGCATGTTACTTAGTGTATTGTTTTTGTTTACATTTATACCTAGGAAAATCATGTAATTACTTGTTGTTTAAGTTTCAGGGTAATAGGATCACAAGGAAAGTGAACAGTGAAAATTATGCTTTTGTTTATCATAATGATGATGATGATATTAGAAAAGGGAAATCTTGAAGGTTTCATGATGAATGAGTTCTGTTTTGTGTTAACTTGAAGTCTCTTGGTTTTTGTTTCAGTCATTTGTCAATTGTCAGTTCTTTCTTATTTCTGTTTTTAACATTTTAAAATGTTTTTTTATTGGAAAAAGCGTGAGAAGTGCAAGCCACTATGCGCCAGACAGCTTTTGGAAATCAGTTCTCTCTTCCCACTGTGTGTGCTTTGGGATTCAAATTCAGGTCACTAGGTTTGTGTGCAGGCATGTTTAGCTGCCTATATGCTCCTTCTCTCGCCTTCCTATTTCTTATAGACTTTTCAAGAACTTCAAATTTTAATATTATTTTACACTTGTGACATTTTCACAAATGTAACATAGCAGTATGTACTCTAGGTTTATTTCACTCATTAAAGAATTCTGGCAAAAAAAAATTAATGTCTTGAAGGCCACTATATAGTGGACGGTACATCGAAATGGAAATGAAATCCTTGCCCGTGGCTTGCTCCCAAATTGAAAATTGGGAAGTCAATGGAACTTTTAACCGTGTCTTACTCATTTAAATATAATAGCAAGCTTTATTTACAGAAATTTCTGGTCAGCATTGCCCTTTAGCAGGAAAAAAAAATGTTGAGGATCAAAGTGTGGGTGTGTTGATGCACACTTGTAATCCTCAGGATGCCAAGGCAGGTGGGTGGGAAGTTGGAAGGCCACTGGGCTCGCTCAGAAAGAAAACGAACAAAAGCAATACAGAGAGCTAGGCCTGGTGGCACAAACCTGCAAATCCATCACATGGGAGGCAAGGCTGGAGAATCAGAGTCCAAGGCCAGCGTCAACTTTGTAATGACTTCAGAACCAGCCTGGGATACAGGAGATTTAACCAAAACAAAATGAATTGAAATAGGACTTAAGGAAGGAAGTGTTGAGTCAAAATGCATGCAGGATTATAAACAAACAAACAAACACTCTGTTAATAGCAGGAACTGAGCAGAGAGAGCACTCAAGCAACGAAACATCAATTGCAATTACTTAAATAAGGTGATATACTCCCACCTGCTGGCCAAAAGAAAAAATAGATTTGTATGCAGCAAGAAAAATTCAGTTAATTTATAATGTCTTTGTGTTTGTTTATAATGCTTTATTTATTTGAAAGAGAGAGAGAGAGAGAGAAAGAGAAAGAGGAGGCCACTTCTGTCCTTCCACCATATGGACTTTTGGAAATCAGACTTAGGTCTCTCCAGGTTTTCCACTGAGCTGTCTTGCTGACTCTTGTGTTTGTTTTTTGAAGCCTGAATGTCCTGAAATTCTTAGCAATCCCTCTGCCTAAGTCTCCTACAGAAATATGTGCTACCACACTAGTAATTTCAGACCTAGGACCTCATGCGCCCTAAGCGAACACTCTGCTAACTGAACTATAGCTCCCATTTAGTCTGTATCTTTCAATAATGCAAAAAATATATTATATTTGCTGTTGTAAAGTTCACAGGCATCCTGTATTCAGACAAGGGACTATTAAATGGTATCGTATATCATTTATTATTCACATGAGAGATGGAGCAGGGACCTTGCATTCTACCACGCTGGTATTTACTAAGCATTATCAAGGTATGTACAAATAGAGCCCAGCGAATACTGGCTTCTTCTCCATTATCAGAAATGATCTTCAGGCCTTCCAGGAAGTATGTGTTAAACTTCCTTCCTGGGAACTACTCTTGGATAATGTCTGTACCCGTTTGGGGTTCCTGTTGTTCCCATTTTGGTAACACTAATTTCCATTATGAAAATGTCCTAACATAGTAGAAAAGCTTTGATGAGTAATTAAGAACTACCGGAGCTTAATGAAGTATACCAATTTAAGGAATGAGTAAAATATTCTGAATTATTGATAGTTCCAAACACAGACTACTTATTCTTGTTAGAATATTCAATTGATTCATCATTTTTTTTTTCTTTTCTACATGTTAAGTCTGGAAGATGCATTTGTTTTCTTTATACTTATCTACTGGGCTCAGCTTTGTGAAGCACAACAATTACCAATTTGAGAACATTCTATCCTTAAAATAATATCACCTCAAGCAGATAAAACAACCAAAAGTAACCAACCAAGCAACAACCAAAAGAAAACAGGGTTTCTTTGCTTTTTATTTTATGTATGTAGTCCAGCTGGCCCTGTACTTGCTAGTTTCATTTTGCATCTTCAGGCCAGTCTTATATCGTAGCCCAGGTTAACCTCAAAACTCACAATCTTCTTGCCTCTGCCTCTCGAATGCTGAATCATAGGGATGCCATACCATATGTGACTTTTTTCTAGCTCTATCCATAGCTTGGCTTTCTACACAGAACCAGTCACTGATGAATAGGATCCTATTTTCTTCCCTTGTCAAGAAATTAAATCATTCTGTATTCAAGCTGAGGTTCCGTAAAATCAACTACATTATGCATACTATAGCAAACATTTTTCTTTAAGGAAGTCCAAATGCAATGACTTACTGTGATGATTAATTTTGTCAGTTTCTCTGGATCACTGGTTGCCCAGATATTTAGTTTAATATGATTCTGTGTGTGTGAAAGGATGTTTCTGGATGAGACTGACATTTGAATCAGTAGAATCAGTCTCTCCTTCTCTCTCTCTCTCTGTCTCTCTCTCTCTGTCTCTCTCTCCCTCTTTCTCTCTTTCTCTCCCCCCCCCCATTATCCCCCCACATGCCTTTATGTTTCTCTGGAGAACCCAGACTAATAAAAACACCATGACATTTCAGACTGATTCTAATTGCATGGATTTGCACAGCACAATGAT
Organism: Typhlomys cinereus; assembly: GCA_023101885.1. Taxonomy (NCBI): domain Eukaryota; kingdom Metazoa; phylum Chordata; class Mammalia; order Rodentia; family Platacanthomyidae; genus Typhlomys; species Typhlomys cinereus. The sequence goes on from JALPQD010000288.1 coordinate 806,256, forward strand.
GATGATTGATTTTGGTTTTAAATTCCATGCATTTTTATTTTGTATATACATGCATTTGTCAAAAAAAGAATGAATATGTACGCACACGCCTATAATCCCTAGTCTTTCAATGCAGCCATGTCCCTTCATTGCTCAGATGTCACGGGGAGGAGAGATGGCGGGGAGGGGGAGCAGAAACTGCCCACTCTGCTTTTGCTTCTGGAATTTTTGAAGAAGTGGTCCATTTATACTCCATTTCTTTACTTCGTTTTGAGACAGGGTCTTGCTGTCTAGTCCAGGATGACCTCAAACTTATGACTCCTGAGTTCTTTTTTTTTATTAAAACATTTTTATTATTATTTCAGCTCATACAAACTTAATAGGTACACCAGTTCCCTCCCTCCCTCCTCCCCCCCCCCGTACCCCCTACTCCCCCTCCCTACCCCCCTCCCTCCCCATCCCCCAGTGCCTCCCGCCCCAATTCCCAGAAAGTCCTTTCTTGTGCATGCCTGATTTTCCTCTGGGCCCTCCTCTCCGATGACGTACAAGGACCCTGTGGCCTTTCCCTGAACCCTTTCCCGTGTTCCCCTTAGGTATAGGAACACTGCTGTGGCTGCCAATCCCTTGCCTTCAAGGATCTTGGTGCCTTTAACAGATGCTAGACTTTGTGAGGTCAATAGTGTGTTGGACAATGCGCAGGACATGTAAAGTCCAATTATGATTGCTTCAGCCCTAACTTGTATGGAGTATCTTACATATCATTGCTCCTCCCATCCTTTTGCTCTTACACTCTTATCGCCCCCTCTTCCGCAAATTTCCCTGAGTTTCAGGATGGGGAGAGATTAAGCTGGCCTAGTTCTAGGTGGTTGATATAGAATGACTCCTGAGTTCTAAGATTACAAGGGTGAGCCACTCACACTTTGAACGTGTGTTTTTCAGGTATCTGTTTCTGGTTTCCAACTTTAACGTTGCTGAAATTCCCACCAATGTCTTCAGTGATCTCTCAGTGCATGTAAAATAATCCCATTGCACTAGAGGTTCTCTGCCTGTCGTCTGAGCAGACTGCTGGCCCTCCTTCCTTACATTTCACCTCATTTGTAGGACTTGGCTCCCTCCCGGCCTCTCCTGTATTCTCTGACCATTCTTCCTACTTCCTTTTCTTGATATTTCTGTCTGGCCTTGACATTCTGCTCTCTGCACTGTCATGTTGATGATCTTTTTGGTGATGCTGTGTTTGTGTGTGTGTGTGTGTGTGTGTGTGTGTGTGTGTGTGTGTGTGTGTGTTTATCAGAAGGCACTGTGTATTCCTGTGGCAGACCAAGGGTGACTTCAGGAATCATCTTGGATTTCTCTACCTCCTTTGTGTGCTTTGCTTTAATGTTGCCCAGACGCTGCCTCTCAGGACTGGAAGAGAAAATCACCATCATTTTTTCTTGGATTTTTTTTTTTTTTTTGTGGGATCTGAGATCCAAACCCAGGTTCTTCTGATTGCGAGGAGAGGCAGAGTCTTAATCCTTGAGCTATCTCTCTCTAGGCCCCCCCTTTATTTAGTGAGTCTAACAAGCTCAACTCAATGTACCAATTTCTTAAATCAGCATCTTCAGTCCAAATCTCTCTCTGCTTTCCAACCTCCTGTCTTTGTACTTCACACTCAGCTCTCTGAAGTTGATCATCTGTCTCTAAATGTACCCTCGCTATGCCTTCCTCTATATTGGTTTAACCCTCTTCATGAATGACCTTCTAGCATCATGCCACCTGGTTATGACATATGGAGGGTACAGCACTTTGCTTATTAGTTTCTCAAGTACTTGCTGCCCATTTCTATGGATCAGCTGTGCTTCTCTGCCTTATCAACAAACAGCCTTTGCCTTGTGAATTGTTCTGCACAGGCAAATACAAGTGCAAATGACTACATCACTTCCCAGCCGATGTTTGCAGCTAGAATAATCTGCCTTGTGCCAAGATAGCCAACAATATTCTTGTTGCTCCATTGGCTTGGGTGCTAGCCTAGGTGACACAGAACCACAGCCAGCTTGCAAAGAAATAGCAGATGGGGAAGGAGGTGGAGAAAATAAGTGGGTACGGCTCCTGCTTACAAACCTGGCAACTCGATCCCTGGAAGTCCACATAGTGGAAGGAGAAAACTGACTTCCCAAAGCTGCCCTCCGCCCAACACCATGGCATTATGTATGGATGATCTCTTTCTCTCTCTCTCTCTCTCTCTCTCTCTCTCTCTCTCTCTCTCTTCTTTTTCTCCTCTCTCTTTCTTCTCTCTCTCTCATAAATTATTTAAAATTCTTAAAAATGTGTAATCTTTAAAAACAAATAGCTGTATGACCAAAGCACAAGTTTTGCAACTGTAATGACAGAACAGTGTCTATGACTAACATATCAAGACCTAGTTTAGAATGACTGGTCTGTGACTGAAAAAGTTTTAGCTAGAGAATTGTTTATTCTTTAATAATAGATACTGTAAACAGCAGAAAAGTTCCTTAGTGGTTTCTGGTTATCCAACCTCAAAGCCCACACCCAGTGATATACTTCCATTAGCAAGGTTCCATTTTCTAAAGATCCCCTAAACTTCCCAACTACACCAGCAGCTGGGGACCAAGTGTTCAAACATGTGAATGAAACTGTAGGGGACAATTCACATTCAAACTATGACAAGAGGTGGATCCCACACTTTATTTGATTTTTTAAAAATTCCACAAATGTTCCTGCAAAAAGTGAAATATGAGCCAAAATGAAGAACTGCTGGAAAAACGAGGGCTTGAAATCACTAGCGTAAAGAACCAAGGCTTGGGCAAACCTGTTCACACATCACATGCAAACAACATGGGCAAATTCTCATAGGGAAAGTGATTCTGAATGTTAAGCATTTGGGTCTAAGTCACATATGAGTCTAGCAAAAACTGAAAGCTGGAGAAAAACTTGGGCTGGAGAGATGGCTCAGAGGTTTACTCACTGCCTCCCAAACAGAAGGACCTGAGTTTGAATCCCAAATCCCAAGAAAAAAGGTAGAGCCTGGCAGACCCCAGAACAAAACCAAAAGGAAGTAGAGCAATCCAGGAGAACTAAAGCTATTTAGAGTGATTCCCAAAGTCACCCATGGACTTTAATAGGCACGCGCGCGCGCGCGCACACACACACACACACACACACACACACACACACACACACACACCACTTATCACTTATTTATTTATGCTTATAAAAACATTAAAACTGTAAAAAGGACTTATTTATAAGAACCATCGTGGTCTATTTATTTGTTACCAGTGCAGGTGTTTGTGTGTGCATTTGTGAGCTGGAATCTTTGCAAATCAGTAGTGCTCTTTTGTATAATTATTTAAACGTATAGCACAGGTCCTAACAAAATCAAAGTTCACAAAATTAATTATGTCAAATAGAAAAGATACAATTATATCATTTTAGTGTATGGAGTTTTGGGGATAGTGCTTGCCTAGCGTGCATAAGGCCCTGGGTCTGATTCCTAACACTGCAAATTGGCCAAATAGCACTTCTCTTTTGCCCTTAAACTCTGAATATTCTATAAGTAGAGGCTAGGAAATATGTTTAAAAGTTTTAAAGAAAGTTCTATTGAAGTTTTTTAATTAAAAATGACAGGACAAAGATATGTTTAAATTTCGTACTTCTACTTGTAGTCTATACTTGTAAAAACCATTGGAAAGGTGGAAACATAATTAAATTTCATCACCAATGAAATAAGAAAATGATGTGACCCCCCCTAATTAAGAAGGAAGAGGAAAGAGAGGAAGAGAAGAAGGAGAAAGAAGAACAGGAAGAGGAGGAGGAAGAATATCTCCCAGCATGAAGTGAAATGCAGAAGAAACTGCTTGTCTTGAATCTTGAGCAGATTTCTCTGTGAGAAAGAAGCCTGAAGGACTGTGATTAGAGCAACAAGGCCTGGGGGAAGGGGGAGCAGAAGAAGCACTGGGTGTCTGCTTTGGAGGGGAAGCGAGCTGAAGGAGAAGAAATCAGGTTGGCATGCTGGCTGTCCAACCTCAGGCCAGAGAGAAAAAGTCACACAGAGCAACACTAGAGCAGGCAAACTTTTATAAACTACATGGAAAATCAAGTTAGAAACTCAAGATGCATGGGGGGGGGGCAGGGGAATCAGGTTTTCCTGGTATTTCTCTGTAGCAATCATTGAAGGTCAGAAAGCAGAGGGAGAAGGCTGTCTACAAAGTTCTGAGCGAAATAAAGTGTGACTGTAAAGTTTACCCTTTTATCTTTCCAGTATAAAACCAAGGATTCATAGCAAGTTATCATTCCACTATAAAACCAAAAACACATATTCTCACGACTGCAGACTTTCAAGGTATGCATTGCTCCTTGAAACCCTCCTTTTCCTCTTTATTTATTTACTCATTTTGCATCACCTCAGTTAAATAATCCGATAAATGGCAAAAAAGACAACAAAAACAGCATCATACAGCAGTGAGTTTGTTTGGCTTCCTCTGAGTAAAATATTCAGTCTCCCTATAGTTTTCCTAGAAATGCAGCTGTAGAAGCAAATTGTGAATCTGTTCCAGCTAGTAGTTTATTCTGACATTTAACTTCACAGCCTGCTTCAACGTAAAGAGGGTTCTACAGCGGTGACTTTGCTTCTTCGTCTTCCTGTGAGCCCCTCATTTCTTTTTTCACAGACTGCTTATTCACTATTGGCAGAGCCATAGTTTTTATAGCTGTGGGAGGGGCTCCTTCACCTGGCACTGCAGGCCTTGGCCCTGCAGAGAAGGAAAGAAAAGAGGCAAGAGACGAGGGGGTACGAAAGAGCCAGTCTCATGGCCTCATTTTGCCTCAGAGCACCATGACATCAATAGAGTCTATAAACTCTCTTCTTTAAAATAAAATTATTAGCATTATTATGAGTGTGGATATGCGCACATTCCACAGCGTGCATCAGAAGATAATTTTGTATAATCCATTCTCACTTTCTATCTTCAAGTGGCTTCCAGGGCTCAGATGCATGCCATTAGGCTTGCAATAAATGTCCTTACCTTTGGAGCCATCTTACCAGCCCATGATCCCTTCTTTAAAAACAACCAACCAACTAAAAAGGCATGTTAATGGAATTCAGAACTCAAGACTTAAGAATCTTGAGTAAAAGGATGGACAAATTGACTAATCCCTTTACAAGCAAGACTGAACAATGTAAAAAACTGAAAAATGAAATGTGAGTGAGATCAAGTCTGACAGAAGCATCCCTGGGTCTCAATGGGTGCCAGCCTTTCAGAAGGTACTTTATGTTGGCCTCTGGCCTCCTCTGGCCTCCACACATACATGCAAGGGGGAGTACATCTGTGTGCACACACATAGGCCACACAAATGCCAACGGGGGAACAGAGAGAAAGAGACAGACACAAACAGAGACAGAGATAGATTCAGAAGGTTCCTTTGTAACGACTAAGTTCAATATCACAGGATGAAAATTTACATATGAATCAGGAATCTTAAGTTGGGGACTAGAATATAGCACAATGTCCGGGTACCTGCATAGCATGCTCAAAACACTGGGTTCAACCCCCAGCACACCCCACCTCCCAGGAAAGCAAAGCAAAGAAGTCATGAATCAGAAAACAGTACTGTTCCCCCTACTGTGTGCTTCGCTTTGCTCTGGCAGAAACACTACATTTCTGCCATTGGGAAAGGAAGCAGCAGTAGCAGGATTTTGAATTTGTATCTAGAACCCTACCTCACAGAGATCTGGGAGGTGGCATTTTGTTTCCGGCTCTACTGTCCAGAGAGTTGCATAAGGCGAAAGTTGGATTGGGTGCTGAGAACTAGGCAGCTATTTCCACTGCTCATGACAGCTATTGTTTCCTCAGCTAGATTCTTAGATGCTCTAAGAATTTTATGTGTACTAATTGAATTAATCTACATCAAGTTCCTACTACTTTGGTTCAACTCTATTAATTGTAAATTTACTGGCCAAGAAAATGCATGGGGATATCAAGCAAATTACTATAGGTCTCATGGCAGGGCGCCGAGTCAAGATACACAGTGTAACTTCTAGAACTTGTGCTTGAACTTGTTTCTCTCCGAGATCAGCATGTTTATGAGCAGACATTGTCACCTGCTAAGTCTTCTTCTCTTTTCTCTTTTTTTCCAGACACAGTCTGGCTAAGTTGCCTTAAGCCATTCTCTAACATCCCAGTCCTCCAGCCTCAGTCTACCAAATACTTGGAATTACAAGTTCATGCATCCTTCTATTCTCTGCTTTGCTTAATGGGGGAACATTGGCTTCTTCCCAAGTGAATTAGGAATGGCAGGTTCCAGAGAGAGAGGAAGTGGCATGTACCCTGATGGCACCAGTGTTAAATTTGATGGTGCTTGTAAATATTAACGAAACAGATATTTCAAATTTCTAAGACAATTCAAAAGTCTAAAATTGGGATGTGGTTTATGGCTCTCAGTAGAATAAGCTGATGTGCATGGGGGCGCTGTGTTCACACAGTGGACATCCTCACGGTGCTCTGCCCCGGGTTGGGGCAGCATGTGCCCCAGTACAAAGGCCAGGTTGTCTTTAGCAGCAGTGCCCATGCCTCCAGCATCTATTTAACTGTCTTCTCTCTGCTCTTTAGAATGAAGGTCTGGACATAGGCAGAGTTTAAGTTGTGTGTATAGAACACTGATTAGTGTGGTGTAGCTTTGGCAAAGATGGCTAGTGTAGCACTATCGATTCAGGGAGGCCCTACCCGGGGCTTCCAAATCCAGGAGGTCCAGCTACAGACAAGCCTGAACAAGTATGGACTTGCCCCCGGACAAGTCCCAATAAAGGAACCATACAGGCAGAGGGATGAACAACTAATGCGAAGCGACCATCTAACCTGCCTCTGCAATGGACACCTAGTAAACAGATAAATGATTAGTGGCTCCCCCCCCCCCAGCGGAAATATGGAAACACCTGATTGGACCCCTGACCCTATATAAGTTCAAACACTTCCTTAAATAAAAGAGTCTGCGGCAGCTGGTCTCTGCTCGCTTCTCACTTGACTCCCGGAGTCTGTGTGGTGAGTCCGCGCCGCTCACCCCCTCGCCTTGACCCCCAGGCTCCTGCCCACTTTCCCCTTTCTTTCCCGGGCTGGCCCAGAGGGGATTCAGCAACAGGCTGGCGTCTCAGATGTTGATGCCTGAGACAGGCTGGGTGTCCCACTCGGCATCTAAGCCAGAAACATTTTCAGCCATGTGGTGTGTCGTTAATATCAATGCTTTAATTGTTACATGCAACCAATGCTGAGTTTAGTTGCAGGAAAAGATAAGGCAGAAGAGTTTCAGTCACCGGGGAGGCGGAGACAGTAGTAGGAGCACCCATGGGAGGCCAGCTTGGTTGTCTCAGTAAGACAGAACCTGTGACAATTAAAATTTTTAAAAATGTAAAGTCCAGTGTTCAGCTGGGCGATAGAGTGCTTGCCTGGCACGCGGACTCAACCCACAACACAGCAACTGCCATGGGGAATACTGGAAAAAAGTTGTTGAAAATGAAAACTATCTGTCAAAGCATCAGACCAGATGGCTTCGTGAGTCAGTCTTTGTGAAATTCTCAAGGGATAGTAAACAATTGTCACACCATTAAAATTTCTATAATGGTTTTCTTTATTAGAGGTGATCAGGTCTAATGAAAATATTACATTTTTTCCTAGAGTTCAACATAACCACATAGAAATAATGTTATTTCCGGTATCTCATTATAGTAGGCAATAATCATTGCCTTGTTTTGATCTCCTTCCTCTCCTTGTCTTGAGATAGTGGTTACCATTAAAAGGCTTAATTAGAAATGCTCACACTGTGTGTTTTTTTTGCAGGGATGACAACAGAGGTCAGCTGTCTCTGGCTTCTTCCATTATGGGCTCCCTAGCATTAGGGGGGCATGACCCTGAGAATAGCCATCTCTCTACAATGTCACCTCTGTGTCCTACGTCGTCTTCTCTGACTTCCAGTCAGTCTCTTTTCACTCATCTCTGCCCAGGTCTCTCTGAAGCAGGAGGCCACTCCAGCCTGGGGATCACATATACCACAACCATGCCACCTCTGGGGCTACAGCAAGACTCTCTGAGCGTGCGTCCCTGCAGCCCTCCTCGCCATCAGGCAAGGTTTTCTGATCAGCTGTATCATATTATGTGAGGTTGAAGAATTTTCCAGGAGTGACTAGATGTTATCAACTGTCATCTCAGCACCCCAATATTTCCTAGGGATGGTGACCAGCTCTCTCCCTTGCAGGAGCTGCGTCTTGCAGAGGGGTCACCGCAGAAATGTTGCTGTGACTTGTCACCTTCCCAGGGACCCTGCCACTGCCGCCCTCCTTTGTGCCCTCTTTGTCTCCAAGAGAGCGCAGAGAGGACAAAGAGATGCTCTGTCCACACAGAAACTTGGCATCAGGAACGAAGTAGGAGGGAGCCCCACCACGCTCATTTATATGGCTCGTCAGACAGTTCTTGTCTTAAATCTACATCCAGACCTGAGCTCTGAAGCTAAGGACTTGGAGGTTTTGTTTCTCTGTTTCCACTATGATGGGAAGGAAGAAGGGGAAAAAACTGCTGAAGTCATTGTCTAATAGCACAATTTAAATTCTTCAGAGTTCCTCTTTTACTAATCTACCACGACCTGAAAAGACAACCACAAATCTAGACAGTATGCAAACGGGGAAATAAAATGCTAACAAAGCCACATTAACAATTTATTTAAAGAAATAACCAGGCACTGTTAGGTTGTATTGCCAGAGCATTGTTCACCTGATTTATTCAACTGCGCGCATGTGCGTGTGTATGTGTGCGCGTGTGTGTGTGTCTGTGTATGTGTATGTGTAGAATCACGGACGAATTTGCGAACCACCATGGCGCCTCCATCTCCTTCTGCCCCGGGATTCACAGGCTCCGCCCTACCAGGACCAGAAGCGCAGGCCGCCCCCGCTTCCGCCTGGCGTCTATACGTGGGATCTGGGATCCGAACTCAGGACCTTCCAGCTGCAAAGCGGAGGCTTAACCCCTGAGCCACCTCTCCAGCCCCTGGTGTAACTTTTTATACTGAACAAATGAGTTAGGAGTCACTGTGTGTATGTATGTGAGGGAAGCATGGTATATAAACTAAGCTGTATATACCTCAAAGACCTCAAATTCTAGTTGGGGAAACAGACACATGGAACAAGAATGTTTATAAAAACTCAAATCAGGAGCTAGAGAGATGTCTTAGGGGTTAAGACTCTGCCTCCTAAGAAGAAGGTCCTGAGTTTAGATCCCAGGTCCCACGTAAAATCGCCAAGTGGAAATGGCAGTGGATATACTTCTGACTTCTGAAAGGTCGAGTCTAGGAAATCCAACCGTGAAGTAAAAAAGAGGTAGAGGTAGTCCAGGATGATTCCTGAAGTTACCCTTGGTCCTCCACAGGGACACACGGTGCCCTCTAATACACACACACACACACACACACACACACACACACACACACACACAAATAGATAAATAAATAAATACATAAATATAAAAATAAAACAAAACAAACTCAAATCAGTTTGATTAGCAGATGACTTTACATAGCCAGGTGGTATGTGCTCAATCTGTGTCTCTTTCCCTCCCTTCTTTTTCTTTTGTTTCCTCTTCTATTTTCCTCTTTTGCTTTCTTTTCTTTCTGAAAAAGAGTTTCCACTATATTGTCCAGACTCACAATCATTCTGTTTCTGTCTCCTGAGTTCTTATATTTCAGGCAGGCCCATTGTCCTTGGCTGAGTTCAGTCTTAAAAGATGAGTTGGGCATATAAAGAGTGATGATAATGGAAGTAGGCGATACCAGGGCTGAACTTATAAAGGGGGTGTGATAGTTAGATTCAGTTGCAGGTTGTTTGGGGCACAGCTGTGAAAAACTGATAGGTAGGGCAAGTCTAGAACAGGCCTGCAGGTGATCATTTACTTGATATGGAAGACAGGGCGGTAGTGGGTGGTGCTTTCCAGTGATCCATCCAATAAAAAGAAGTGCAAGGGGGGAGGGACCTGCCTCTGTTGCCCTGGGTTGACTTGCTTTGTTGAGTCCTCTACTGGTCTGTTGCCACCTTCCTCCCCTGCTTCCTCTGCCACTGCTTCTTTCTTGGCTGCCTTTGGAGCCCAGCCTCGTGGACTTTGCTGCTGTTTTTACTTGACGTCAGAGCCCAGCATCTTCAGCCCTACAACATGATTAAGGTTTGAGACTTTCCAGGGATCCTTCAGCCTTCTGAGATATTCAGCCCAAGAACTGAGCAGCTGCTCAGGCTGCTACTATCAGACCACACTGACTTTATTTTGTGATTAATCTAATACATTCTTTACATCTACATCTATTCTCTTGGTTCTTTTCCTCTAGAGAATCCTGCCTCATACAGGGAGGAAGCCGATGTACCGTTTACCCTGAGCACGCTTCCAGCAGTAAAAGGGTGCAATAGCGTGGTCGAGAGACACTGTGAATGAAAATTTTATTCCCGAGTAAATTTACAACATATATTGTAGATTCTTTCACATTTTCAGTTGACAAAACAATTTGGAATATTTTGGCTACATAAAGACCATTCTTGTTCTATGTGACTGAGATTTACTTGCTGTAAGTTCAGTGTACAGTGTCTTCCTATGATTGTGCCAGAGTGTTGTAAAAGACTCCATCAGCTTTCTCTCAACTTCCTCTCTCCTAAATGTGGTTCTAAAAGAAATCTCCTCTGCTGTCTGCCTGTTTTTCCTCCCTCCCTCCCTCCCTTCCTTCCTTCCTTCGTCCCTCTCTCCCTCCCTCCCTTCCCTTCCTTCCTTCCTTCCTTCCTTCCTTCCTTCCTCCCTTCCCTCTCTCCCTCCCTTCCTTCCTCCCTCCCTTCCTTCCTCCCTCCCTTCCCTCCCTCCCTCCTTCCCTTCTTCTTCCTTCCTTCCTTCTTTCCTTCCTTCTTTCTTAAAAAAAAAAAGTATTCTATACTCCAAACTGTTCTGTAACCCACTGCATAGCCCAGATTAACCTCCGACCTGGTGATTTTTCTGTCTCTGTCTTTGTCTCTCAAGTACTGAGATTACAGGTGCACTACACACACACACACACACACACACACACACACACACACACACACACAAACTTCTACAGAATGAACTTGGATTCAGTGAGGAATAACTGTGATGCATTAAAATCTTTTTTCACATAAACATGGATGTTTGTGTAATTGAGCCGTGGCTTCTCTGGGGTGCAAAGACTAAATATTTAGAGCAGGTTGTGTACATTGCACTGTTAGTGGAAGCTCCCCACAAAGCTCCAGAGAGGGACTGATTTAACCGTTTCAGCTGGGAAGCCTGGCAACCTTCCTTCTGTCCTCAGGGAGCACTGTCAGAAGTAGCAGCTACCTGTTTGCAGAATCATGGGCTCCTGTCATTGCTCACCTCTCACCCCCTGCCGGTGGCTGTGTGTATTCTTGTCTGTGTCCAATGCCTAGTAAGTCCCGGTCCTCTGCCTTTCTCTTCTTTTCCCAGATCTGTATGCTTAGCTTCCAAATCTAAGTAGTGGTCACTTTTTAGTGCCCACTCCCCTTTTGCCTCTGTTTTCCTCATTCCTCCCACGAAGGCATTGCAGACACTTCTGCCCCTGCCTTGCATCTATTTCTCCCCTATCTTTTCTCAATCTCCACTTCCCTCTTCAGTTATTAGAACAAACATATTGCACTTACTCTCTGGATATTGATTGATTGCTTGGTTCTGCATAATACAAAAGGGTTACTGACTCTACTTAAAAAACAATGAGGATTGTGTATTCCCGCAAGCAAGAGGAGGGAGCAGATAAACTCTTGCCTGAACGAATGGAGAAAAACAAACACTTTTATCTTATTAGATTGGTTCCACGGGGATGCAAATGAAGAAACTGAGAGATCACTGCCAACTAAATCACAAAACAGCTTAGGTTTACAATATCCGCTATTATGCTTGCATCTATTTCCTTTAGTCATTTCTGAAATTAACATCTTGGTCTAAGAAAAGAGGGAAATGCCCATAGGATCAATAATGCATCCTTTTAACCTGATCCCCCATTCCTAATAGTGGTTATCAGTTCATTAAAAATTGGGTCATGTTGCGCTCTATCAGGGCATAAGCGGTAAAAGGGCCGCATAAGCAGTAGTTATGAGACAGAGGCATGAATCTGATCCATATCTCCATCACTGCTTCATGAACAGATAGGAGATGGGCTCATCTTCTTCTCCTCCTCCTCCTCTTCCTCCTTCTCCTCCTTCTTCCTCCTCCTCTCTCTTTCTGTATGTGTGTATCAGAGGGCTCCACTGTCCCTGTGGAGCACCAAGGGGTTGGGGAATCATCCTGGATTGCTTCTACCTCCTTTTTGCTTAGGTTTGGAATTTCTCAGGCTCTGCCCATCAGGGTCCAAAGTGTTGGCCACTGTCATCTGTGCCTGGCATTTTTACCTGAGACGTGGGATCCGAACTTGGAACCTTCTGCTTTCAAGTCACAGTCTTAACCTCTGAGCCATCTCTCCACCCCCCATTTTTGTGTCTTTTAATTAATAAGGGTTTTGAGCTTGTTCACCTTGATTTATACAGAGCTTGGGCCATTGGTGAAGCTCAATACATACTTGATTAATGAATAAGTGAGTGATTATGGATGGAAGAATAGGGAATAAAGAGGGAAGAAAAAGTATTTCATTTCATTTGTGACCTCCCAACATAAGGAAAAACAGGAAAACATCAAAGCATATTTAGAACAAAGGCGTTTTTCCAGTGTGGCTGAAAGTTGCGAGATCTGTGCTATGGAAAGTTAAATATGGTTTGCATGCCAACTTGATTGCAGATTGAATATTCTACAGCAGGAGCATAGCCTGGGGGAGTAACATTGGAGGAAGATTAGCCTATTTGTAGGTTGCAAAAGAAACCACATCCATGAGGAATTGGAGGTTGGAAGTGTTGTAGTTTGCCTGCATTGATGCTTAAGGGAACAAGAGGTTTTATTCTTGGCTTATGATAGTCAGGGACAGTTCCTGCCCAGCTTGGCAGGACAGCCCACACTTACACCAAGTGAACTGGGTGAACTGACTATATCGCATCCACATAACAGATCCTTACTTGCCAGACCAGCATATCTGTCCAAGTATACAGAAAGACACCAACTTTCTCAACCAGTTCCCTCCATGAACCACCGTAAGGTGGGCCTTCACCATCAACTAGACAATCTCCTATAGGTTTGCTTTGGGTTTAACTCAACTGCTAATTTTTTACAAATATGTCCAGAGCTTGAACCCTCAAATGTCAAGTTGACATGAGTATCTAACTATGACTGAAGGTAGACCATGAGGCTCAAGTAAAGCCAGAACCGGAGTGATGTTAACAAGGTCCTAAGATAGGGAGGATAAAAATAAGTCTTTCAATGCAAAAATCATGAGGATTTTTGTTATTTCTGGGTTTTCAAAACAAAAGAAAGCTGCTCAAAGGCTGACTTTCTGATTCAATTAGCACAACAAGAATACTGTTTGATTTGGAAATATGAATATAAATGTCACCATCTCCACATTAAAAGGAGAGGCTATAATTCTGGGGAGACAACTGGAGCAAAGATAGTTATTTCATAGTAAACTATGTGTAAGTGATAACAGTTTTAGAGAGAGAGGACAAAGTCTCTGAGACATTGCAAGAAAAGCACAGAAATAAAAGCTAAATTCTGAAGGTTGTGGATGGAGCCCCATGATAGAGTTCTTGCTTAGCAAGCACGAGTTCCTAGGTTCAGTCCCTAGTATTGAGAAAAAGTAAATACATCGCAACCACTCAGTCCACGGGACTGTCTATGTTGTCTTGTCATTTGTGGACACTGTACATAGAAAAACAAGATCGAATTAAAGTTTACTAATTGTCTCTGATGGTAAAAAATTTTTGTGTTAGCTATGACTTCTTTAAATAGAGATTTTAAATTGTGTTAAAACAAATTCAAGCCCAGGATGCAGCCAATGATGACCTTGAATGTCTGTCCTGAACTTCTTGAGTGCTGGGATTACAAACATGCACCACCATGCCTGGTGTTACCTGGTTCTGGAGTCCAAGGAGGATGCTAATGATGCTCAACCAGCTCTCTGTATTTTAGTCCGGGGCTTAGTTGCATCCACTGTGGGTTGGACCTTCCCCATCAGCTAGACAATCTCCTGCAGGTTTACTCTGGGCTTGGCTCAACCATTAATTCTCTGCAAATGTGCCCAGAGCTCAAACCTTGAACTATCAAGTTGACACCTGTGCCTAACTATGATAGTTATACAGATTAACCCTGGTTACTTTTCTGGTTAAGTGTCTTGAAGAGAGAAGGTTATCTTGGCTAGCAATCCGGGGGAGTATGGTCCATATGGCAGGGAATTAATGGCCGCTGGAACGTGAGCCAGCTGATCATGTTGCATCCACTGTCAGAAAGCAGCTTCCTTTCTCCTTTTTATCGAGTCTGGGACCCTGTCATAGCTGGGGTGGGGGGAGGGTCTTTGCACCTCAGTTAGTCCACTCTAGAGACAAAGGTTTGCCTCCTAGGCGATTCTAGATATCGTGGGGTTAATAATTAATGTGATCTTACCTTCAGATGTGGGAGCCTCAGTCATGTGGTCAAACTCCTTGTCCCATTTGCCCAGAGGCCCCAAAGGCTGACGACTTCACAGAAACATCGCTCGCTTCTCACCTTGGGTGCAAGGTGTCATAAGCAGCTTGCTCATGCCCGGTGACGAAGATTTACAGGTTAGATGTTCCAGATTCTTTTTTCAAAAACGATATGGCTAGGTGGCTGGTTGATGTTAAGAGAGAAAGTCTTAAGTAGCTAGTACTGACCTCAAACTCATTATGTAGCCTATGTGTATGTGTCTTTAACATGTGTAGTTTCACTAAATGCCTGATATTCCATAATGCTGGGATTATAGGTGTGCACCCACATGCTTGGGTCATATGTTCCTTTTCAAAAAATTACCTTATTTTAAAAATGTTTTATTTTGGGGAGAGAGAGAGAGAGAGATAGAGATAGAGATAGAGAGATAGATAGATAGAGAGAGAGAGAGAGAGAGAGGCCATGGCTATGGGTAAAAGGTCAGAAATCAGAAATCAGTTATTTCTTTTCTCCATGTAGGCTTTGAGCTAGTTCTGAGCCTGATATTCTACTTCTGAATGGCAACTACTGTTTTCATTTTATTATTTTTTCAAATCACAAGATAGAACATTCATATATGTACATATAATATTGATCTGATATTTCTTCGGTTTTATCCATAGTCTGTATTCCACATAGTAATCTAATTAAAAGACCATAATGGAAAACCTATTTTAGATTGTAGAATTCCTAAATTATCTTCTTTCTAAACCAAATGTGCAAAAGATACTCCCACTTTTCACAGTCTGATGGTTTTTGCCACATGGTGCTTTTAATTCTGGTATAAATAATTTATTTTTAACCAACATAGACCCTGAGAATGTACAGAAATTCCTGTTCAGAAAACATAACTAGAACTAGCAGTACTTAAGCCAGCAAAACAAGGACATTATGCACTTTCTACCCCTCCTTTCAAAATGTAAGATTTCAGTTTTAATTAATATTGCCAGATATAATTATGTGAGAGGAACATTTAGTTCACTTTTGTCTATCATGAAGTCTGTTTTATGACAAGGATGTATGTCCATTGTCTTCACTCGTGAAACTATGTGAGATGAATGATTTTCCTTTGGTCAAAGATTGCAATGACATTTCAATACTACATGTCTAAAATATAAAGACAAATTTTATAGCTGTTTCAGCAGTGTTTGAAGACACATTTAACCTGTGATTTCACAAATTTCCCTGAAAATTAATGAAATTAGCAAGAGTCTCCTTTGACATACTTTATTTAATTAAAAGAAACAGCAAGCAAATTCTTCACCTTCTCAGCAAAAATAGCTAAAAGTAGATCCTTGGTACAGCTGCAAACCAATAGGCAAGAAATGTCAGATATGGGAAGACTTTAAGGGAGAGATGGCAGAAAAATGCAGGTGTTATGAAGGGGAAGGGAGATTTAAGGGACGATGGAAATTGAGGGGATAGGGTCCAAGAGTAGATGGGGAAGGATAAATAAAATTTAAGGATTGTAATAAAATCATATGGAACCCTACTAATTTATGACCTTGTTTAAAAATACAGTAAAAGAAAAAGTCTGCAAGAAATTGTCAAGGAGCAGAATTTATCAATCAAGAAAAGTGGGGGGAAAAGTATTAGATCGTGGACCAGCAAGATGGTGTAACTGATAAAGGCACTGGTAGGCAAACCTCGGTGACCTGACTTCAATTCCCAGAGCCCATAGCGACAGGAGAGAATCAACTTCCAAAAATTTCCTCTGACCCCCACATATGTGCCATGCCATAAACATATACATCTGCTTTAATCTATTGGCATAAATATAAGTCCATTTTGTTCACTAGAATCTATGTTTCCTTAAACATAGCTTCTTGGACAGTACCAGGCATGTGGAGCAGGACTTAAATTTGATCAGAAAAGCAAGTTGACTACCCCCATGGCACTCATGCACCAGTGGGCACATCTTGACAGTCCAGTTCTTATTGCATTTCATAGGTTTCATAGCTGGGTGAGACTAGTGATAACTCCCCCCCCCTTCACCTCCCCTACCCCCATTCTGCATAGCATTTTTTGGCACTGTGAAAAGTAGTCAGCAAGGATGAAGCTTCCAGGTGAATTCAGATGGATCTCTTCTTCATGCCCTGTGGTCAAAGTGTGTGGTCTCTAGAAATGAAGTCTGGTAGACAACCAAAAGCAACAACAGCCTGTATTCTTTTGGAGACCTCTGAAACCATCCTGACCAATGAATTTGTGAAGAGGCGTCCCATCATGACACTGAGATTTTTTTTTTTTCTATTAACCTATAGCTTCTTTCAACCTATGGAGGTTATAGTTTTTGAGACAGGGTCTCATGTAGATGGACTGACCTTGAAGTCACTATGTAGCCAACGATGACTTTGAACTCCTGATTCACCAGTCTTTACCTCCCAAGTGCTGGGATTATAAGCATATACCTCTATGCTCAGATTCAAGAAAATGAAATTATGGAAAGTAGAAAAGTAAAGACTTTTGAGGCCTGGGAAGGTAGCTCAAAATGCTTGCCTCACACAGACACAGTTCCGGGTTCAATTCTTAGTGCCACAAAGCCAAAGCTATTTGTAGTATTACCTCTTTGGTATGAGAGGTACTGAGTGAGGGCATCTAGATCAAGGAAGAGCTTGCTGCTCAGTTGTGAGGACCAAAGTCAGTGGGCCATTTGCTGGGGTCAGCTCCTTCCAGGTCAACCTAAGTTGAAGAGCATCTCAAGGGCATTCACACCTTTCCAGGGAAAAAAGGTTCCCCAGAGATGCAGGACAATTAAGGGCTCAGCCTTGTTTGAGCAATCAGAGGCATACTTGCTGCTACCAGATTTGCCTGGTAACAGAGTGGTCTAGACATTATTACTCTCTCAACATTCCATTTCTTTGTGCATTTCTAGCCTTCTACCTTTTCTTCATAGGCTTTGGTCCCTAAAGCACATCATACCTCCAAATTTAGCAATTGTCTGCCTTCTGAGTATTTAAACTGAAAAATACATCATCTAGTAAAACGTTTATATAGTATTTTTCATGTTCAATGTGTGCTCATATCCTATCACTCATGCTTAATGTGTTGATATCTGGAGACAGGTCCTTTGGGAGGTGATTATGCATGTGCATCTAGACATGTGGAAATTGATTCTCTTAACTTGTCTAAAAATTTTCCGTCTGAAAATTAAGTGACTAAAAATTAATTTTTGGGTGGATATCCATTTTAAAATTGAAAGCATGAAAGATTAAAATGAAATTCAAATAACCAAAAATTATTTTAACAGGCAGTTAATGTTGCAGTTTTATATTAAGATATATATATTGGAGAGAGTGGTTTAATTTTTAGATAAAAATTGTTTTTAAGTATCTGAATAAAGTAAAATTAGATCTAGGTTACCAAGTTACTATATCAAAAAGTATTAGAATGTTTTTAAAAGTAATAAAATATTCATAAGGTTCTTCTTAAAAATTAATCTCACCAAAAATTGCTGTCACTAGTGCTGATTGCTGAGTGTTTATATAGTATTTTTCATGTTCAATGTGTGCTCATATTCTATCATTCATGCTCAATGTGTTGGTATCTGGAGGCAGGTCCTTTGGGAGGTGATCATGCATGAGGCTGCTGAGCTGATACAATAGTTCTTATGTGGCTGGGCAGGTGATTCAGTGGTTACAGACCTTGCCTCCAAAGCAAAGGGACCTGAGTTCAGATCTCCCAATCTCACGTAGAAATGCTGGGCTGGTGTAGCAGCCTGCCTATGATTATCCCTGGAAAGTGAAGCCTGGGACTCGCCAGACAAGCTGGCTAGTCAGACTAGTTTTAATGACACACTCTAGGTTTAATTAGAGACCCAGGCTCACAACAGTAAGGTGGAAAAGTGATGGAGGATGATTCCCAATATCACCCTGCGCCTCCACAGGTGCACACGCTCGAGTGCACTCGTGTACATACACTCCCCACACATGTGTCCACTCACATGAAAACACCCCCTCACACCTCATATGCACTTACATGAAAGAAAAGAACAAAACAATTGAAAGAGGCCCAGGGACGCTCCTTATTCCCTCTCCTCATATGCGCACCTGTGAAGTCACTGAACACCAATCTGATGGTACCGCGATCTTGGGCTTCTCAACTTCTATGATTGTGAAATAAATTTCTGCTGTTTTAAGCGCATCTATTCTACCAAGGTTTTTTGCTTATAACAACCTCAATGCACTAACGTGACTAATAATAAAACGTTTTATATTCCTATTAAATAAAATGCAATATATGCTTTCAAATATTCTAGGTTATCTATTTTTCAGTAAGTAATCTAGGTTATCTTATCTTTGAGGTATATTTTGTTTACATGTATATCATTCAAAAAGGATTGTTTGGGGTAGGAGACTCAAAAGTCTTTCACTGATGTGATAATAGTATTTAAATCTGTCATTGTGTTATGCAAACAACCCATCTAATACATATATAGTAAAGCTTCATTACAGAATCAGATAGCTGGCTGGATTAGGCACATCATCCATAATTTGCCAGTTCTTTTTTAAAAACCACACTTCATTAAGAAATGTACACTATATAAATACTGTATAAGTCCTAAGTTTCAGTATCTCAAATTTTCCTGTCTCCCTCCCTTACTCTCTTCACAGGACACTCTCCTGCCACAGGGTAAAGCATAGAGGAGACAATGTAATGCCACCAAGTGAAGAACTTGCCCACTGTCCTGAACTTCCTAACATAGCACTCTTGAATGCCCCATACTTAAAAGTATTTAAAATCCATGCATGCTTAGTGAAGAATTGAGATATACTGAACATTATAACATGGAGTTAGATAAAATTTTTAAAGATCCAATTATAGGATCAGATAATGTAGCAATTTTTTGTGTGTATGTATATGTGTATGAAAGAGAGTGAGAGCGAGAGCGAGAGCGAGAGCAAGAGAGAGAGAGAGAGAGAGAGAGAGAGAGAGAGAGAGAGAGAGAGAGAGAGAAAGTTCTGTATATGCCTGTGGAGGACCAAGGGTGACTTTGGGAATCATCCTGCTTCTACCTCTTTTTTGGTTCACTCTGGGATTTCCCATGCTCAGAACACCAGGGCAGGAAGTGCATGCAGGTCGCTGCAGTTTTGCCTGGAATTTTTATGTGGAACCTAGGATCTGAACTCAGGACCTTCTGCTTGTGAGGCAGAATCTTAACCGCTGAGCCATTTCTCCACCCTAAGAATCAGATAATGTGGCAATTATTTATAGATGTCAGCTTGACAATTGAGAGCAGAGCCTTTGGGTATATCTATGAAAACATTTACTTAAGGTAAGCCTGAACAAACCTGTGAGGAAATTATCTAATTGATGTGGGAAGATCCAGCCCACAGTGGATGGGACCACTCCCTAGCAGATGGATAAAAAGGAGAGAAAACGGGTTGGAATTCAGCAGACAGGCAAGGCGTAAAGCATGCCCCTCTCTCAGCAATTCCAGTGATATGTTATGACTGGTTCCCTCAGCTCTTCATGTTCATATGAACTTTCCTGCCATTATAATGGACTCTAACTTGAAAATATGAGCATGAATAAACTCCTTGTTCCCCTAATGTTTGAGTTATGTATTTGTTATCAGCTACTGAAGAGTAACTGAGACAAGGAGAACAGATTCATGTATGTGTGTGTGTGTGTGTGTGTTTGTTTGCATGTATGTGGTTGTACATGTGTGCAGGTACACAAGCACGCGTGTGTGAGTATGTGTGTGTGTACATGCAGAGTCACGAGGTAGATACTATAAATCACCCTCAATTGCTCTCGCACCCTATTCTTTTGAAGCTGGCTCTTATTTTATTTTTTTAATTTATTTTTAATACTTTAATTTAATTTTTTAAATTTATTTTTTCCACTCATACAAACCCTGGATTCCCTTGCTTCCTCCTCCCTTTTCCCTTTCCTTTCCCCCCTCCCTCCCTTTCTCCCAGTGGGAGCCCCCCCCATTCCTGGAGCATCCTTTATTGTGCATGTCAAATTTCCCTCTTGGTCCTCCTCTCTGATGAGGTGTAAGGACTCAGTAGCATTGCCTAGAGCTCTTTCTTGTGTTCCCCTTTAGCATAGGAACACTATTGTGGCTGTTAATCCCTTGCCTCTCAGGATCTTAGAGCCTGTGATCCATGCTAGACTTTGGGGGGGTCAATGATATGTTGGTCATTGTGCAGGTCATGCAAAGTCTTATTATGGTTACTTCGGCCCTAACGTGTGTGGAGTATCTTGTACATCACTGAAGCTGACACTTATTAAATCAAAGCCTCACCTGTAGAGTCTGGCCACCAACTTGCTCTGGATATTTCCAGGCCTCACCTTCCAGTGGTAGCGTTATAGGCAGGCTGATTATGGGGTTAGGTGGGATCTGTTTGGAAAGTGGTTTCCCTGATGAGCCATCTCCCAAGCCTTTCGTATACTTTTCCAAGTTACTCAAAGTGGAGAGAATTGTGTAATGAACACCCATCAGTATCATCTTTATTTATCTGCCAATTTATTCTTTCTTTTGCCATTTAATTTTTAAGGTGAATTTTATTTTGTATAGAAATACTTTCATAGTATAGAAATACTGTCATTATGGTATCAAATGCAATTGACAAATTTCCTTAGTATCATTTAGTGCATAATCTGTATTTAAATTATCTCAATTTCAAAAAATGTCTTTTAATAACTGCTTATTAAGTCAGGGTGCAAGCAAAATTCACATGTGGTACATTGACAAGACACATGAGATTCACACATTGTCTGTTTTAATCTAGAGAAGTCTCTCTTTCAAAATTTGGTGTTAGTTATTAGGAAAACTAGGTCACATATCTTCAGGAATGTCTAACATTCTACTTTTGTCTGATTGTTTTCCTGAAATATTAACTTGTGCCCCTGTGTCGTTTCATTACTTGTTGAAACAAAATACCTGACCCAAGCAGCTTGGGGAAAAGAGGCTTTCATTGGCTAATGATTCCAGGTTACTGTCCATCAGTGTGGGGAAGATACAGGAGAGGAGCTTCCAGCTGCTGTCAGATCCACAGATGAGAACAGAGCCATGATTCCAGGCTGTCATGCTTGCTAGTGTTCAACTGTTCAGTTATGCGGCTCTGAACACCCTGTCTAGGGACCGTTCCTGCTCACCATGCTCTTGCCCACAGTAAGTTTGCAATCAGCACAAGCTCTCACAGGCATGCCTAGACTCCAGACTTCAATCTAAAGAATTCTTTTCAAGGGTGCCTGGAGGCCTGCCTCTCAGATGTCAGGTTGACCATTAATACTCACGGTCACATTCTTGGTGTTTCTTTTCTTTCTTTCAACTTATTTACTCGTGTGTGTGTGTGTGTGTGTGTGTGTGTGTGTGTATCATGGGTCACTGTATGTCCCTTTGGAAGACAAAGGGTGACTTCAGGAATCATCTTGGATTGCTTCTACTTCCTATCTCCTTCTCACTTTGTTCTGGGATTTCCCAAACTTCATCCTCCAAGGGCCAGAAATACAGGCTGTGCCAGTTCTGCCTGGCATTTTTACAGGGGACCTGGAATCCCAACTCAGGACCTTCTGCTTGTGAGACAGAGTCTTAACTTCTGAGCCATCTCTCCCTGCCCCATCTTGGTATTTTTTAAACTAGAAGTTATTTGAAAGCTTTAACTAGATTCAAATTTAGCCTTTTGCTTGACAAAAATACTTGTGCTATATTTTACACATCGCATGATGTGTAGTTAGTCTTTTCTTTTATGGTTGTGAGACAGAAAAGACCCACACTCAGGCAGAAGTGGAGATTTATTTGGCTTAGAGTTCTAGAAGGGATATCATCCACTACAGAGGAAAAGTCATGATGGGCGGCAGAAGCTGGAGGCTAGTTTAGGTCACAGCTGTGTTCACGGAGGCAGAGAGCGCATGAGTCAGTGGCCGAAGCAGGGCTGGACACTAAATCTTAAGACCCACCTACCTTTCTCCAGTAATGGTCTACCTCCTAAAGCTGCCATGCATTCCCAAACATGAATATCAGCTAAGGATCCAAATACATGAGCCTGCAGAGGGAGTAATTCACATTCAGACCAAGACAGCACTCATGATAAATGTTTGGTCAATGTTGACCAGTAGTTAGTTTTGATCCCCATTTTGGTAGTGGCATGTCCGTTCTCCCATTGTTAAAGGCTCTCCATTAAAGTTTGTTTTAGCAGGTTGTTCCTGTTCTACTATTTCTTTTAAATTTATTATCAGTTTTCCCTCCTAAATAACTTTCTTTTTAAATCAATCAATCAATCAATCAATCAATCAATCAATCAATCAATCAATCTGTGTTTGTGTCTGTATAAATCAGAGGGCACTGTGTGTGCCTGTGGAGGTCCAAGGGTGACTTTGGGAATCACCCTGGATTGTTCTACTCCATCTTTGCTTGTGCTCTGGAGTATCCCAGGCTCTGCCTTCCAGGGCTGGAAGTGCAGACAGCCACCATTTCATCCTGCAGTTTTATGTGAGATCTTGGATTTTTTAACTCAGGACTTTCTATTTTTGAGACAGAAGCTTAACCCCTGAGACATTTCTCCAGTTTGCCCCTAAATAACCTTCTTATAGTAAGCAGGGTTAAGCTATGACTTAGAATAACTACTTAGTTTCTTCTCCAAAATTCACACTGAAACTTAATCCTCAATGTGAGTAAGAGAGGAGGCCTGCAAAAGGTAACTATGTGGTGAGAGTATGCCTAGGCAGCAAATTTGATGCCTGGACTATAAAAGGACATTATGTCTCAAACAAAAGCAATAATCTGCTGGTTGGACTTGACTGCTAGTTTTCTTCTGGAAAGGAAATTCATGTAAAAATTTAATTTCTTAATTAAATAAATAGAGGTAAGGGTCTTCCTATGCTTTCTGAACTGCCTTGAATTTAATGACATAACTCAGGCTGGCTATGGGCTTCTGATCCTCTTCCTCCTGCCTCCCAAATGCTGGAATTACAGGCATATGCCACTGCACTTGGCAAAAAATTGCTTCTTATTATAGGCAATTTTAAACATGAGCAAGAATAGAGGCTCACACAACAAACCCCTCATATGCTGTCTTCCAGTTTTGCATGTATATATATATAAACTGTTTTTCTCATCTTATTTTATCTTTTTCTCACATTTACTATGAAAAATTCTTACAAATCCATGATAGCACAGTAGTGAAAACACAGAAAGTGGAAATTCATAAAGGAGGAAACACAAATGATCAAGAAATAGAAAGATACTCAAATCTCATAGAGGTTTATTTTTAAATTAGAAAATGAAGATTCAAAATATCATTGCTGTAAGTTAATAGGTTATAGGAAAATGGAAGTTTTCTATGACACTAAAGGGAACACAGACTGATGGGCGCTTTCCAGAGAACAATTTAATAATGGCATAAGAGATTAGAAAATATTCTTTTCTGATGGGATGCATAGATTACAATTCAGCGATTCGAATAATAGAGATGTTTACATCTCTTCTCTGTTCCATCTCTCTGGGCTGAGGTTGGTGGGGAGAGTCAGCTGTACCATGGTACATTGCTATCAGGGGAAAAACTTGGTGATTGTCATGTTTAGATTTCAGCTGGCAAGAAGGAGGAAATAATGCGGGCGGGCGTGCCCAGGGTTGAAAAGCCTTGGAAATGTCACACATCCCTTCTACTCCTGTTCTGTTGGTGAAAATAAAGTTATGGGGACAACCTTATTTGCATACAAGATGAGCAGTGCGGATAGATGAGCACCTGTGTTTAGGAAGAAGGAGAAAACAGATTCTGTTGGATACCCAGTAGTCTCCACCATCTCTGTGTCTCTGATTTTTCTTCTGAGAACTTCATCTAGAAATTTTAAATGTCTCAGGGCTGGAGAGGTGGCTCAGGAGTTAAGCCTCTGCCTTGCAAGCGGAAGGTCCTGAAGTCGGATCCTAGACCTCACTTATAGAAGCCAGGCGGGGGCAGCCTGCGCTTCTGGTCCTGGTAGGACGGAGCCTGTGAATCCCAGGGCAGAGTAAACAAGGAGGAGGTGGAGGCGTCCATGATGGTTCCTGAATTCGCTGGTGCTTCTACACTACACACACACACACACACACACACACACACACACACACGCATGCACGCACGCACGCGCGCACAACTGAATAAATAATAATAAAAAAAGAAATTTTAAATGTCTCAAAAGATATACTGACAAGCCCTACAGCTTTGCAAATATCTGAAGAAACAGAAACAACGTGAGTGGTCAAAGTAGTAAAATTTTTGCATACATTGTCATGGCATATTGTTAAGTTCTTGCAAATTTTGTAGTGGAAGCTGTAGGCAGGGAATGGAATGGTGCTTAAGGAAATGGTGTTGTATATATATTGACAACAAAAGAGCTCAATGCACCCAGGTGTGGTGGCACACATCTTGGGAGGCTAGAGGAGCAGAAGTTCCAGGTCATACTTCCACCACATGCTTTCACTACTTAGCGAGTCTGTGGTCATCCTACATGAACTGCATGAGACCTTATCTTAACAAAAGGCTTAAAGATATAATAGAAATGTTCCAAGTGCTCAATTTGCTCTTGTTTTCTACATTTAAATTACTGGCTCTACTTCAGGGTGGATGGAGGTGACCACTTTCCTATCAGTTGAGACTCCTGGAGTAATTATAGCGATCTCAATCAGGGACAATTTCAATTTAATTGATTCCCAATAGTTTGAACTAAGACCCACAGAGGGTTAGTCATGTCCCAACATTCAAGGTACGAGATGGTGCAGGGTCTGCTGAGCACATATCTCTAGTATTCATACACAAGCGCTGCTTTTGGAGGAAGAGGAACGGCTCAAAGAGTAAAGACACCTGCAGGCAAACCTGACCGACTGAGTCCACTTAGTGGAGGGAGAGAAGCAACATCTAAAAATTGTTCTCTAACCATGTGTAGCAGTTACTCTGCATGCTGCCGATCAATTCACATCCAAGCAGCTTAAGGGGGAACAAGGGATTTTATTCTGGCTTATGATTGGTTTGGTCACAGTTCTTAGTCCAGCTTGTCAGGAGAGTTCATACCAACACCAGGGGCTGTGGGAACTCGGTGCACATCATATCCACATGATTGCTGAGAGACGGACAAACCCCACTTGTCAGACACTATGTCTGGACAAGTGTATCCGAAGAATGCCAACTTCTTTAACCAACTCCACTTTATTTACCTTCCCCAAGAATGTTTCTACCCACCACGGTCTTGGTCTCCCCATCAGCCAGACAACCTTCTGCAGGTTTACTGGGGGGCTTACCTGAACCACTGATTCTTTACAAATGTGCCCAGAGCAAGAGCCTCCAGTTGTCAACTTGCCACCTGTATCTATGACATCATATATGCAGCTTTCTAAAGAAACAAACAAACAAATAAATTTTACTTTTGGGCTGGAGAGATGGCTCAAGGTTTAAGACTTCTTAAACCTGATCCCACATAAAAATGCCAGACTAAAATGCAAGCGGCCTGTATTTCTGGCTGTGGGAAGTAGAGCCTGGGAAATCAGAGTGAAGCAAAAAGGAGTTAGGAGCAATTCAGGATGATTCCTGAAATCACTCTTGGGCCTCCACAGGCACACATATACATAGTGCCTTCTGATACACACACACACACACACACACACACACACACACACACACACACAAATCTTACTTTTGTTTAATATTCTTTTAGTCTTGGAACTCCGTAATCATAGTTAAGAAAATCGTGTTGCCTGAAAAAGGAAAACAGTTCATAAACTGATATTTTCCCACTTCCACCTCAGCTCCATTTAAACCTTTTCAAGCCTAAGTCCCCCTCTACTTTCACACCCTCTGTGTAAGTCCCTGACTCCTGACTTCATGGGCTCTTAGATAGTCACTCTGATTTAAGTACTGAAATCTAGAAATTAAAGCTAGAGTCACACATGACAGAGAACCTCTGACTGGCATTTGTCTTTCTGGACCTGGTTATCTCACTTAGCATAGTATCTTCCACTTCCCTTTATTTTCTTGCACTTTTTATGATTTCATTTTTCACAGCTGAATAAGATTTAATTTATATGTATCATATATTTATTATCCATTCATCACTTGATGGACATCTAGATTGAGTTTCTAGCTATTATGAACAGCACAGCAATGAACATGGATGTAGGCATCTTTGGCATAGGGTATAAAATAGATAAATTCAAAGAATAAGACTAGTAAGAATGCCACAAACCTGACTACCATACACAAAAGGAGATAAGCACTTATCACGTACAATCTGAGTGATCCTGGGTCATGTTACATTTTGAGAATAAATTTTAAAAAACTGGAAAATAAGAAAGAAAACAATTAGAATAAGAATTAAATTACAGAAAAACCATCATGTAGATAACTCTAGTGCTTGGCAAGTTCAGTAACATTTGTGTCCCTGATGCAATGGAAAGTAGGTGTGATGGTTGGCATTACTATCTGCATGCATGTGAGATGGGTTCTCCAGAGAGAACTTGAAATCTGGCCATGCTGGGAGGCATTGTCTTGATTGAGTTAACTGAGGTGAGAAGACCTAGCCAAAAGCTCACAGCACCATTTCCTGGGCTAGGGGTCTTGGTTTGAATTACAGGAGAAATCAAACTGAACACATGCATGCATTTATCACTCTCTGCTTCTTTATTGTGGATGCAAAGTGATTAGCTGCCACAAGTTCCTGCTGCCTTCACTTCCCCACCATGATGGACTATATCTTGAATCATGAGCCAGAATAAACTTTCTCCCTTAAGTTGTTTCATCATGGGAGTTTATCACAGAAAAAGTAATACAAACCAAGACAGTATCAGACTTTAGGCCTATTACATTTTGATCAGTACTAAATTTAGACTAGATAAAAATATCAGCAACTAAGAAATTCATCAGACCCCATCCCAAAACTCCTTTTTACTGAAGTTTGGATGACTTGATATTCTATGTCAGTCTGTAGTCTTGACTAAGGCTAGATTTGAAAGAACTTATATAGGTGACTTCATATATTATAAAATTCATACATTTATTAGTATTAATTATTAACTCTTGGTATAATAATTTTCCAAAACTAATTGCATTCCTGTTACCTGCTGTGGTATGTTTATTCAATATATAGTGGTTGGTTTTCTGTAACATAAGCTTGCATAAACTTGTACAATGCAACTTTCTGTGTCTTCTTAGGCATTGTTATAAATCTTTAATATTATAATTATAAGAACCCAGTGGTTGTTTGCTAAGTATAAAATGTGTGACTCAGAGCAGATGATAAGATGTCAACAGAAGAGCCCTAGATTTTAACAGCATTAAGTTAGGCAAATTAGTGAGGCTATTATGTTATGTAGCTCATGCCTTCTACCAAAGTAGGTTTAAATATATTCTTGAAATTGTTGGAACTCGTGTTATACTTTTTTATGGAGTAATTATTGTTACATAAAATAAAAACATTAAAATAAAATTTATAAGCACAATGAATAGGTAACTACTATCTCCTTTCCCTCCCTCCCTCCCTCTCTCGCTCCCTCCCTCCCTCCCTCCTTCCCTCCCTCCTTTCTCCCTTTGTGGATCCAGCCCGTTTCTTCCCACTTTCTTGTTTGTCAGCTTATATGGTTCCTGGGTTTCCCTCTATCTGCTCTAGTGGTGGGTCAGGCCTCTGTGGCAGATCAAGTGTTCCTTCCTTGGGCAGACTACTGATATGGGCACTCCTCATGATAGATCTAGCTGTTTTTTCATCCTTATCAAATTCCTACTTATAGTTAGGAGGAGGCAGACCTGCACCCCATCTGTGATCCCACACCTCCAGAAATAGACAGTTGAGAAGACAGTGGAATGCATTGTACATATTCCACAGAATGCTATGAAATATTGATATATCATTCAATTTTTTTATTTATAATTTGTAGTGCTGGAGATAGGTCTTGCACATGCTAAACAAACATTCCACTACTGAGTTGTATCCCCAACCCTTCTATATTCGATTCTAGAATGTTTCATTCATTAATTTTACTCTTTGATAGATTCATAAATACCATGCATTTTTATTTTTATTTTTTACTTTTGTGCATGTGTATGTGTGTGTGTGTAGGTCTCTGTGTGTCTGTGTTTATCAGAGGGTGGTACTCAAGGGTAACTTCAGAAATTATCCTGGATGGCATTGCCTCTTCTTTGCTCTCCTCTTGAATTTCTCAGGCTCTTGCCTTCCAGGGATGGAAGTACAGGCCAGGGCCATTTCTACCTGATGTTTTTACATGGGATCTGGGATCTGAACTCAGGACCTATGCTTTTTTTTTAATGTTTATTTATTTATTTATTTTTCCCAATCATATAAACTTAGTATGTACCCTGGTCCCCTCCCTCACTCCCCCTCTCCCCAGTCTCCCTTGCACCCCCTCCCCTTTTCCTCTTCCTTTCAAGGACCTCTGCTTTTGAGGCAGAGGCTTAACCCCTGTGCCATCTCTCCAGGCCTCTCTTCTTTCTTTTTCTTTTTTTCATATAAATTAAGAATTCTTGTACACAAACAAAATGAATGGCTGCTCCTGTTCTTTCCCTTCCCCGTCTCTTTCTCTCCTACCCTCCTCTCCCTTTTTCTCCTACCCTCTTCTCCCTTCACCAATTCATCCCTCTCTCTCCCGCCTGTCTACTTGTGAGAGCTCCAGGGCTCCCTTCAGGTTGTTTGCACTGCTAATCAGGGGCCAGGCCTTGGTGGCAGTATAAGTGGCCTTCCGTGGATAAATCCACAGGTGGTGACATTCCCTTCACCTTTCTAGCACCCACCCCTATAATTCCCTCTGAGTGTAGTTATTTCTCCTGAGATCCTTGCTGGTCCGTGGGGGAACGTTGATATGTCAGCCTTTGTGTAGGTCCGGTGGGCATTGAGCGCACTGCAGTGAGCTCCCGAATGAACAGTCCTGGCGCCGTCGGGAGAGACATGCAGGCGGCAGACCTCCTCATCTTTAGGCTCTTACACTCTTACTGCCCCCTTTTCCCCAAGGTTCCCTGAACCTTATGGGGAGAGATTTGGGTGGTCTGATTCTGACTGAGCATTTTAGGATCACAGATTACTCTGCACTCTGGTTGGTTGTGATTTTCTACTTTTCTACTCTTCCATTGTAGTAGGCCGTTTGCATGTTGAGATCTTTTTTTTTTTTATTTTTAATGAGAGGATTTAGAAGTGGTTTACCGTCAGGTGTTCATGGTTCTTACTAAGACATCTGATCCTGTCTAGTGTCTATTTTCTCCCCTTCCCGCTGTTATTTAGGCAGGTTTATAATACCTGGCATGTATCCCCTGGCATAGAGGGGAGGTTAGAGCTGGTTAGCAGGTAAGTTGTTTATCTGATGACTAATGCCACTCCTTACTGTGTCCTATTCCTGTTCTTCCCTCTCCTTTAAAACTTTTCTCTTGTAAATGCCTTTTTCATCTCTTTTCACATATTCTTTTATCTCCACTCTTTTGGGATCTTCTTCTACTCCCCTGGCTTATATTCCTTTGCAGTTTGTGGGTGTTGTAAAAATTTCTGTTTAATTACATCAATCGGAATGCCAGGTTCCACTTATAAGGAAGAACATGTAGTGTCTGTCTTTCTATATCTCGGACACTTCACTCGGTATAATTTCTTCCAACTTCATCCACTTACCAGCAAATTTCATTAATTCATTTTTCCTGACAGCTGAACAATATTCCATTGTATACATGGACCAGATTTTCATTACCATTCATTTACTGTTGGACATCTAGGTTGATTCTGTTTCTTTACTATTGTGAATGGAACTGCTGTGAACAGGGATGTACATGTGACTCTGTAGCAGGATGTAGTGCTCTTTGGGAATATTCCCAAGAGCAGTATCGCTGGGTTGTATGGTGTTTCAATCTTGAGCCTTTTTGGAAAATTCCAAACTGATCTAAGAAGTTTTGTGGTTTACATTCCAACCAGCAAAGTATCAGGGTTCCTTTCTCTAGGCATCCTTGCCAGTACTTGTTGTTTGTGTTTTGGATCTTAGCCATTATGACTGCAGTAAACTGATGTCTCAGGGTGATTTTAATTGACATTTCCCTAATGGCTAGAGAGGTGGAACATTTAAAGATATTTGTTAGACATTTGAATGTTGTCTTGTGAAAAGTTTCTTTTTAGTTCTAAGGTCTGTTTTTTTTTTCTCCCACATTTCATTTTTTTCCTAATCATACAAGCTCAATAGGTACCCCTGTCCTCTCCCTCCCCTCTCCCTCCACAGTCATCGCCATTGCACTCTCCTTCCTTCCCCCTTTCTTTTCACCTCCCTCCCTCCTTCCTCCTTTTCTCCCTCCCATTCTCTGGAGCATCCTTTGATGCAAGCACTAAACCTCCCCCTGAGTCCTCCACCCTAGTGAGGGTTCAGGACTCAGTGGCATAGCCCAGAGCCCCTTCTTGGGCTCCCTGTTAATATGGGAACTCTATTATGACTGTTTAATCCCTTGCCTTTAAGGATCCCACTGCCTGGAGCCTTCTCAACTGTGATCCATGCTAAACTTTGGGGGGTCATTGACATGTCAGCTGTTGTGCAGGTCAGGCAAAGTCCAATTCTGGCTGCTGTAGCACTAACTTGTGTGGAATATCTTGCATATGGTTGGTCCTCCCCATCTTTGGACTCTTACAATTTTGCTGCCCCTTCTTCCATGAGGTTTCCCTGAGCTTTAGGATGGGGAAAGATTTGGCTGGTCTGGTTCCAGGTGAATAATGCAAGGTCTTTGGTGTTCTGAATTATGGTTTGTTGTGTTTTCAGTTTTGCTTTTCCTGCACTATCCTTGGCTGCATCCTGATTGGTATCAAAGGTCACCTCCTAACTAAAGATAAAAGACTGTTTAAATGAAGATCTTAATATAAGAGGAGATTCAAAGGTAGATGGAGGAATAGGAGTAGGATACAGTAGTGGGCAGAGGGGGTGGGGGTCAGTGTTCAATTTGCAGGATGGTTATCATCTATCTGTCAGTCCCTATACTCTCCCTGATTGGTGAGATCAAACCTGTTCAGTCCCAAGTGATCAGGAAGGGAAGTAAGAATGAGCTGCCCCAGATGTCTCACTACTTACATGTAATAGTTGATCGTGGCCTATTTTCTCTCTGAAGTGTGATCCCCTATTTCCTTTCTTTTGAGGTCCTCCTTCCCTTCCCTCCTGTTTGTAGTCCTTTGCAATTACAGTGAATATTACAGAGATTTATAAGGTCTATTTTCTTTTTTCTTTTTCATTTTAACTAGGCAAAAAACCTTTTTTTAATGAAAATATAAGTAAATCATGAATATTTATATACATATATTACAATTTAATGTAAATTATTACAGAATAAACTAAACATAAAATTACAAAAACCCTGTAAACTTTCCTACTATAATACAAAATACATTAAATTCTCCCTCTTATCAACACTAGAGAAGATCTGTCACCAAAATACTATGGGAGAAGGGAGAGGATTCTTCATATTTTCACAAAATACACAAATAATGTAATAAAGTGTTTTTCCCCTCATAGAATACAGATACTAGGGAAAGTTGTGCACATATACACAACAGCACTTGTTATTACCATCTTAGTAAAGTGCAGTGCTCCAGGACATTCAGAGCTTCACATATAGCAGGTCAATATTCTACTGCTAAGCTACCCCCTAATCATATCTTTTTATAAAATCATCCTATTAAAGTGATAAACTGTATTACTTTTTATGTGTGATTTCTTAATGAAAACAGTTCTGTTTGTTGTGTTAACATGAAATGTCATAATACCAAAGGATTGCGATTTATACTGTTTACACAATTAAGTGTCTCTTATTCAAAATTCTTAAGACCAGAAATATTTCTAAATTTCTGGTATTTTCTCCAGATGTTTCTGTATTTTCATACACATAGTTAAATGTTTTAGGGAAAGAAACAAAGCCAAATCATATTCATTTGTTTCAGATACCCCTGGTCCAGAACAGTGTGAAGGCAATTTAAGTTTGTGTTTTTGTGTTTGACTTTATGCTATCACCTCAGATGGTATCACACTCATTTTCATAAAGTAGCAGATCTGGAGCATTTCAGATTTGAGAATGTTTTTAAAACTTTATTCTAATTTATCTGTTGTTTGTTTGTTTGTTTGTTTGTATGTATGTATGTATGTATCTGTATCAGTGGGGACTATGCATCACTGTGGAGGACCAAGGGTGACTTTGGGATCATCCTGGATTGCTTCCACCTCCTTTTTGCTTCACTGGGATCTCCCAGGTTTCACTCACCAGGGTTGAAGTGCAGGCCACTGCCATTTCTGACTAGTGTTTTTTGTGTGGGAACTGGGATCTGAACTCAGGTCCTCATGCTTGTGAGGCAGAGCTTTGGACTTGAGATGTTTTTAAAACAGGAAAAGACAGCTATCTGAGAACAAGTCAGTGCAATGATTTAAGAACACAATGAACAGTGATACTTGAGTTACAGGCTAGCTGAAACACACAGGCATTCCTGTCCCCCAACTATCTATCTTCACTACTACAATGTTTTTCCACTGTAGGTCCAAGTTTAAGTTAAAATATATTTATTATCATTATCAGTAAAAAAAAGTAGTCTTCAAAATGTCAAGATCTATACCATACAAATAATTAAATTTTGGCTCCTATAAATAAAATGGCTACATCTCTTTTTGAAAAATCCTAATCCACCTGAAACCTTAAAATAGTAACATTGGCAGAAATAATTAACAATGCATTGAATTAAACTAATCATTTTAATGACTATTTAATGACTGCTTTCTACTACCCACTAAAATGTCAGTGTACGTGATTTAAATGTGCAGACTTGAACTTTATTCTTTAAGCTTATGAATCAATCCGCACACAATTCAAAAAGTTCTGATATATCTGATACACAATATTGGGGAGAAGACTGAAATATGTAATATGATCTTAACAACTGCTTTCAATGCTAAGGAGTAATTTTTTTTACAGGAATACTAAATGGCGGTGTTTTCTAGATTATGTTTAAAGATCTCCAAAAATAAGAAAAAAATTACCTTAAAATTAAGACGATGACATAGAGGTAGAGTACCAGTTACTATTCATTTAAATTATAAGGAAGAAAGACATAAGATTATTGTCAGTCTTCAACTGATTTGGCTATGGCTGTTATTTTAGGCTAACACACCATTGCTAGGATTTTTGCCTTTCAATATTTTGCTTCTCGAAAAAAGCCTTTCTAAATTCAAATGTACTGATCATAATGGCACAAGCAGGAGCAATTTTAATTAAGCGAGGAATTAGGCCTGTAAACAATCCAGACAATCTGTTTTTAGCAACGATGTTCCTCATTATAGCCCAGGTTAACATATATAAAGGCACAGAAATTTTATGATTTTCAGATGTCCAAAGTTGTGTCTGCTTCTGTGTTTTTACCACATCAAATGGTAAAGTTGCAACAGCTGCAAAAGAACCAGCCAATGCCCCTGAAGTGAAGTTGATCATAAATGTCAGTTCATATAAACCAGATTTCTCACACAACCACTTCTTTAAAATTTCATAGTTATACCAGTAGATTGCTGAGAAAGGTACATCCCTCAGGACAGTAGGAGCCCAGCCCTTCCACAGGGAAATCCAACCATCTTCAGATACTTTCTTGCTCACGAATCGATGCAGCTCCTTGTAAGAAAACTTCTTAGACTGCATTTTGGTCTAACCAATTCCAGTGGACTTTTCACAGTTACTGCACCAAATCTGGCCAAAGTTCCAGCGGCAATTGGTATTTTCGTTTCATTTTCTCCTAATTTAGATTTCAGAAGAATAATTAATTGTTCATAGCATGTAAAATAAATAACCATGGCAGGAACTGCCATCACTAGAGTAGGAGGAAGGCCACTCCACAAGGATTTAATACCCTCTTTTTGAAGAATTTTTAAAAAACGCATCCAGTGTGCCCTGGAAATTTCCTGGCTTCTTATACCATGCTTTCTTGCTCCCCTCTTCACAGACACACAAATGATCCATGAGTCCATTACTATACACAAAACACTTTCCTTTAGGGAATGGATCATTCTGAATTTGGAGCCGAATCTTAACAACATCTAGGGGTGTCACCATCGATGATGTCAATGTAGCTCCAGTACAAGAGGCGAGCATTTGCTGGAGAGGTGTTACTTTGATAATTGGTGGGCCCTCTGTTTCAGCATCCATATTTTTAATTAAATGAAGAAAAATCTGGTTTAAGTCTCTTTCTCAATTCTATGTTACAATATTTTACTGTTTGTAACAGTAGTTGAAAACCTGGCGAGGAGGCGTCTGGAAGGCTGGCGGCCCCAGCAGAGCTGGGCGAGGATGATTCCGTGGTGGGCCGGCCGGCCTCAGACACGCACGGCGTCCACTATCGAAGCCAACACGAGACGTCGGAACCGCAATGGGATGGCGGAGCGCTGGGGACTCAAGGTCTATTTTCTAACTGGGTTGTTTACTTCCATGGTATTTACTTTTTTGTGTACTCTGGATATTAGTCCTTTATCAGATGTGTGGTTAGTGAATACACTATTCTGTCCCATGGGTTGCCTTTTTGCTCAGTTAACAATGTCTTCTGCTGAACAGAAACATGTAATTCTACTTATTTCCTGTGCATCTGAAGTCAGGTCAAATATATTCCCTGTTGTTTTCTTCTTCCTGTTTTATACTTTTCTAACATTGAGGTCTTTGATCCATTTGAAATTAATTTTCGTGCAGGGTAAGAAGTGAAAGTACAGTTTCATTCTTTTGTATGTAGACATCCAATTTTGCCAGCACTACTTGTTGAAGATGTTGTCCTTTTTACAAACGTTTTTGGCACCCATGTAAAAAATCAGTTAAACTAGAGGTATGAATTTATACTTGGGTCTTCAATTCTAATCCATGGGTCTATAGCTCTGTTTTTATTGCTATGGATTTGTAGTATAATTTAAGATTTGGTGTGAGGATACCTTCTACAGAGATTTTATTATTCAGGATTGTTTGTGCTATCCTGGGTCTTACATGCTTCCATATGAATTCTGAGATTGTTTTACCAATTTCTGTGAAGAATTGGATTGGAATTTTGATTGGTATTTCATTGAATCAATATATTGCTTTTGGTAGAATAGTTATTTTAACAATGTTAATTCCACCAGTCTAGGAACATGGGAGGTTTTTCCACCTTCTGGTGTTTTCTATAATATCTTTTTTTAGAATTTTAAAGTTTTCATTGCATAGATCTTTCCCATCCTTGTTTAGATTTATTCCAAGGCATTTCATTTTTTAGGAGTTATGGCAAATGGTTTTGTTTCTCTCAGGTCTTTCTCACTTTCTTCATCCTTGGTATATAGAAAATCCACAGGTTTTTAACATTAATTTTGTAGTCTGACACTTTACTGAACTTATTTATTAGTTCTAGGAGTTTCCTAGTGGAATCTCTGGAGTCTTTCAGGTATAGAATCATGCCATATGCAAATAGGTATAACTTAACTTCTTTTTTTCCTGTTTGTATCCATTTTATCTTCTTCTCTTGTTTTGCGACTCTAAGACTTCAAGTACAATATAAAATAGAAATTCAGATAATACCTTTTCTCATTCCTGATCAAAGTAGGAATGTTTCAAGTTTTTCACTATTTAGGATGATTTTTGTTATAGGCTTGTTGTATATGGGCTTCATAATGTTGACATATGTTCCTTCCAACCCTATTTTCTCCTATTTTCTTTATCATAAAGGGCTGTTGAATTTCGTCAAAAGCTTTTTCAGCATCAATTGAGAGAATCATGTGATTTTTGTCTTTGAATTCATGTATATGATGAATTATGTTTATTGGTTCGTGTATATCGAACCAACCTTTTGTTTTTGTAAGACGTCCAACATGTCTACAGTGGATGATCTTTTTCATATATTTTTGAATCCAGTTTGCTAAAATTTTGTTTTTGTAACAAATCCAACCTATTTACAGTGGATGATCTTTTTATATATTTTTGAATTCAGTTTGCTAAAATTTTGCTGAGTATCTGTGCAATTGTGTTCATCAGTGAAACTGATCTATAGTTTTTATTTTTTTGTGTGTGTCTTTGTTTTGAGTGTTAGTGTAATTTTGGCTTAATAGAAAGAATTTGGAATGTTCCTTTTCTATTTTGTGGGATAATTTAAGGAGTGGTTGAAATATCTGATAGAATTCTGTACTGCATCCATCAGGCCCCAGGCTTTTTTTGGAAGGGAGATTCTTACTTAGTGCTATAACTTCATCACTGGTGTGTATGAGAGAGCACTATGTGTGCCTGTGGAGGTCCAAGGGTGATTTTGGGAAACACCCTGGATTGCTTTACCTCCTCTTTGCTTTGCTCTGAGGTTTCCCAAACTCCATCATCTAGGACCAGAAGTTCAGGACGCTGCCATTTCCAACTGGTGCTTTTATGTGGGACCCGAAATTCAAATTCAGGATCTTCTGCTCACAAGACAGAATCTTAACTCCTGAGCCATCTCTCAGTCCATGTGTGTGTGTGTGTGTGTGTGTGTGTGTCCCTGTGGAGAACCAAGGGTGACTTTAGGAATCATCCTGGATGATTCACTCTGGGATTTCCCAGGCTCTGCCTATAAGAGCTGGACGTACAGGCTGCCACTGTTTCTGCCTGGAATTTTTACGTGGGGCCTGGGATCTGAACTCAGGTCCTTCTGCTTGCAAGGCTGAGTCTTCATCCCTGAATGCTCAGGTTTGGCTTCTTCATGGTGTGCCATAGCTCTTCAATATTCCTTTCATTTTCTTTTTATTACTTTTTCAGTTTACTTAATTGAATGATCCTGTTCTGCCAGCTTTTCTTTCAGATCTGGTACCTTCTGCTTGATCAGTTCTGCTGGTGATACTTTCTGCTGAGTTTTCAGTTGCACTTAGCAGAGTTTCATTTTCTGTTTAATTTCAGTTTGGAATTTTTTCACCTGTTCTATGTTTTTTCTTGCTTCCTCTATTGTCTTTCTCATCTCTTTTAGTTTTTTTTTTTTTTAACTATTTTACAGTTCATGTAAGGATATACTTTTTCATCTCCTGAGTGTTTCATAATTCACTTTGTAGTTCATCACAATCGTTTTATTTTTCTTCTTGCATTTTGTTGATCATATTCCTTTGGAAGGCATTGTTATCCTGAGTGTTGTTTTCCTGATTGGTATCCAGGAGGTTATTCTGATTGGAGTCTATTGTGAGAGGTTGGTGTTTTTTGAAGGAGACATTTTTTTCTGATATTTGGTATGTGACTTGGGTATCTTGTGTTAGGTCTTTGATTGCTATCTGTAGCATTTATATTTCTAGCTTTCCTGAGTCAGATGAATTTAACTGACTTTGCTGTTGGAAAAGCTTCTCTGGATTTGGGTAGGATATCGTTATTTAAGGGTTAGTCTAGGATTGTTTGATGCTGTTTTGTGGTTATGGTAGCTGTAGCATGTTGGGTGTATAAGCCCAGCTCTGCTTTGGAGGTGAAAGAGATTTTGATCCAATTTTAGCTAGGAAGTTTGGGATTAGAAGCTTGGTCTGCTTGGTGAGATTTGGCTTAAGAATCAGAGCAGTTACTAGAATATAGGATAGGGTGGATTTAATAATTAGGAGTTGGGGAGTTATGATTGAAAGTGAAGTGAGATTTTAAAAATTTATTAGGGATGTGCTATGGTGGATGACTTAAGGTCAGTTAGGTAGGTGTATGGGGTGTGGGAGGGATATTAATGGTCTTAAGCAGTAGTGATTATCTCTTGAGAATAAATGGGAAACAAAGAAAGGAGGATTACTTATCTTCTGTTTGTGAGATATGGCTGTCTCCTGTTGCTCAGTGTGATTCTGTCAATCATCTATTGACTGAGGTGGGTCTGCCACCACCTGAGGAGCTGGGGCAGGTAGGCAGGGGAGTGGAGGCAGTGAGGGGTCACCAGGGATGGGAAGTAACGTCCTGGAGGCAGCATGGTGCTCACTTGAGTGGCTCGGTAGTCACAGGAGTGGGCAGAGCATCCCTGAGGCGGCGCAGCACTCATGCGAGCAGCGTAGGTCTGAATTCAAAAATTTTATTGTTTTTTCATAGCTTATGAATTTATTGATAGTCAGTAAATTTTGACATCATGGGGAGACACAAACATGCCATGTCTATGTTTCTGACATAGCATGCGTACAGCATGATGAGAATACCTACCAAATGAGAAATTAAGGCTGGCCAGCCTCTAACCTTCAAATGGGCAAGATTACTACAATCTTGAAATGCTTTCCAAGAGAGCTAACCAAAAGTCCCCTAGAGATTTTGAAGTTGAGTGAAGTTATAAGTATGCCATGTCATAACTGACATGGGAACCTGAGGCTGGCCTCACCTTAGAAGCCCTCTCCAACTTATATTGATTGTGTATGTGTTGCCCTAACTGCCTTATTAATTTATATAGGTGTTTAGGTGAAATAGATGTACCACCTAATATTTCTTTTAAACCAATAGTAACTTGATTATTATTAGGAAAAATATATACATTTCTGCTTCATGAAGAAAGAGGCTGGTTTTTCCTTAATTGATAGTACATATAATTATTTGGATTTATAGCAGGCTTTACCTTTTTGGACATATAGTTTCATAGATGAATGGCATGGATTTCAATTGTTTTTACTCCATATTACTTGACCTCTTCATCTCTGCTTTTCCTATTGAAAACCTTCTTTCTCCTAACCAGTCTCCTCCTGATTCTCTTTCTTTGTGTGTGTTTGTGTGTGTGTATGCACACATGTGCATGCATGCATCCCCCTGAATTTCATTAAAGGTGACTGCATTAGCACGTGCCTGTGCACTTGCTAAAACATAGACAGTGTATGGGTGGGTGCACCACTGAAGGAAGTAGCTCCCCTTTCCACAGCCTCATTCACCAGCAATAGTTCCTCGGCGAGGGATGGCCCTCATGTGGTATTCTCCCCTCTGTGGTGAAATGTTGACAGACCAAATCGTGAGCAGGTCCTGTAGACATAGCACAGCTGCCATGAGTTCATGGGCGCAGCAGCCTGTTGTGTGCAGAAGACACTCTTTGGAGACCTTCCTTCTCAGTCCCTGGCTCTCACATTCTCATGTCCCTCTGTGATGTTTCCCGAGACTTGAGATGGAGAGGAGAGCCCATTGATGTACTGTTTAGGGCCAAAGCACTTACAGTCACTGGCTGTCTCTGTATTTTGGTCTGTATATTATTTGCTTTTACAAAAGCAAGCTGCGTAGCTGGAGGTTGAGAACTGCACTTATCTATGGGTATAATAATAAATATTTAGAAGGCAGTTTGCTATCATGTTTAAAATATTCATACCACTTTAAAGTTGTCATTTGAAATATCTGGCTAATATAAAAACTAAAATTTCCCTCTAGAAACATTCTTTCTCTCCTGTGTCCAGTTCCTAACCCTCAATACCACTGCCAACAAGTAGTCACTGTTTTTTTTCTGGGGTTTGCCATCCACTATTTGCATTATGCCGCATTGCCTAGGGGAGTCATTAATCATCATTAGCACACTTATAAGGAGTGCAAGCATTACCTGCTCATTGTATTGGAGCACTCTGTTTGGAACTGTTCGAAATAGGATGAAATATTAATAGAAGCCTATACTATAGGAAGCCTGTCTTAGCTCCCCTCCCTTCTACTGGGACTGAGATAAGAGGTTGCTGTGAGAAAGTTCACAAAGATAAAAGTCCAAGGCTTCTTCCCTCAGCATACATCAGTTCTTCTAGCATCTGATTACCTCAGTATCTGTTCCTGCTTCCCTTCCTTAGCAAATAGAGAAGACAGCCATCTAGGAGACTGTTACATTCCTTAGGTAGATCATTGACAAGAAAGGGCTCCCCTTTTATCCTTTTTTTCTCTCTTTTGTTTAAACAAGATGTGTATATAATGTGTGTAGCCCATGTTTTGTGACTTTTAGCTCATGGTTTTTGACCAGAGAACTGGGGTCCTCTAGCTACAGAATAATCGGGCTTTTCCATCAGTTTTTACATCTGGAGCTGCTATTCTTGGCAGGCAGTTGCCCCATAGCTTGTTGAAGTGTGAAGTTCCAAAATCCTGTCAATGTCTTCATTTCAGAACATCCACCATTGTGCTCTTGTTAGAGTTCCTGTTTGACATCACGCTGTCTCCATTTCTAGCCGCTGCTGTTTAACCCACACAGCTTGCCTCCCCCGTTCCTGACCAGGGCTCTTTGACTGTATGTCAAACTCAATTATTCCAGAGGAAAACGGCTTTCTTAAGGTGCTCCCTCGAGAGCTTTGAGTGAATTTCAGACCTTCTGTTTGAAAACAGATCTTCTTGCACTCCGTCATTTGTCAACGTAATGTCCATCGGTTGTAACCTGCCAGTTATTTTCCTGATGTGTGAAATTGGAGCTGGACTCTGTGCTGTGGTGGCCAGCTGGTGTGATGCTCAGCACTGTCAATGAAGGATGCTGGGGGAAGAGTTCAAAGCCACAGCCAGGGGAAGGGGCTCTCCCCGATAATCAGGTGTGCTTTCTTGTAAGGCTGCCAGTGAGTCTGCATGTTAGAACTCCCATGACAAATCCCTCCAGGGTAATTGATACTTCTATCCTTTAAATCATTTCTAGATTACTCACAATGGCTACTGCAATATAAAGACTATGAAAAAAAAGATAAGTGAATGTTGCCAATGTTTAGTGGAGATTCATCCTCCCTACACCCAAATATTTCAGGTGACTGATTCTACTTTCCCTCTTCTTGTGGGGTGCACTGAGTGTGGTCCCTTTCTCTCACTGGGCTCCCTGGCTCTCTTTCTTCCACTGGACTGACCTGCTCCCTTTCCAATGTTCTTGGCATTCCTCCGTGAGTCTCCAGGTCCTTCACGTGACACAGTATCTTGAGATCTGACCCCAGGCTCTTTTGCACCTCCTTTCAGTTTTTCTACTGAAAATTCCAGCTGGTTAAAGTCTTACTTGTAACTTCCTGGAAGGCTCCTTGTTTGAAGTGGGGGTGGGGGTCTGTTTTAAACAGCAACTGAGTTTTTGGGCCATACCTTTCCTGTGGGTGCACCACGCACAAGGGTCATTTCCTTAGTGA
Organism: Typhlomys cinereus; assembly: GCA_023101885.1. Lineage (NCBI taxonomy): Eukaryota > Metazoa > Chordata > Mammalia > Rodentia > Platacanthomyidae > Typhlomys > Typhlomys cinereus. The sequence continues at coordinate 847,818 of JALPQD010000288.1, forward strand.
ATTTACCTAAGCGCACCCAGATTTCACCTATCCCGGCTTTCTTTTGAGCAGAGATCTATTCTAAACATGAGGAAATTAGATTTTTCTGCTCACATGATTCAAATACTAAACTTGCGCTGCTGCTACCGTGGTGCTAAGGAACAGGCAGACGTGGTGCATTATTTATGCAGGCATTTAATAATGGAGCTAGAAACAAAGCAGTGTTTTAAGCCCTGCGACGGGCAGTGGAATGCCATATTTCCCCTGGTAGTAAGAGATGATTGTCAGTTCTTCGTCCCCCCAAATATTAACTTCATGCAACAGATACAATATATTTCCCAAGACAAAAACGTGGGAGTCAGGGCTCTGTTTTCTTGTCAAATCTAATTTGCCAGCGTGTCCAGTTAATCCTATCTTGCAGCTATCTCTTAACTCTGCTTTCTCCCCTGCCCCCAACTTCTATCCTCCAGGACCTACAGGAGTCGTGCAAAACTTTTCAGGATGGCACATGATGCCTTCATCATCAGATGGCTACCTTCCTTGTGTTGCATTTGTGCTCATGTGATTGGAGCCTTGGGCTCCTGACTCCACGGATGGCCTCAGGTGTTAACTTTCTTGACTTACTTTTGATTAGAGATATCCAGACTCTCCCAGGCCTCTCTACAGGGATCCTACATAGGTGCGGTCCACTGAGATATGGATGGCTTTCACAGGTAGCGTAGGTTGGCCCCCTACATGGTTTTCATAGAACTCCGCCACATCTGTGAATCTCTCTAATTCACCTCCACTCTCCGCTCTCATTCTTTTACATGGTCAAATGATGTATTCTTGACCAAAGGATTCCATACCTTCTCTGGTTCCTCCTTCTTTATTCTCCAGAGAATCCTCTTGTATCAATCCCATGTTGGTGTTTTCTTCTTGGAGGATGCAAACTAACACAAGTGTTGCCAGGAGTGATTTGAAGAGACAGGTGAGGAGTCTTATTGGGATTGGCTCAGTCATTTTGACTTGCAGACAAAGAAAGTCATTCTGGCCAAGGTGTGGTTAATGATCCCAGGAGAAGTAATGCAAGAAGGGAAAACATCCCAGCGGGAGGTTAACACATCTGCAGATAACAGAGATCTGGGCATTTGAAAGATAAGATAGAAAGTAGGACAATGGAGTTGGCTGGTTATCTTTGCTCTGAAGAGGGGAGACGGAAACTGAGGACCATTAAGGAACAAGTAGAGGCTTCTTTCATGGCTTCCACAGAGGAGGCTCCGTCTGGTCTTCTGCTGGGAAAGGGCAGACATAGCCACACCAATGATCTTTTGAGTCGCAGCACTCCTGAGGAGTTTAGATGCTCAGCTGTCATGTTTGAATGAAAAATGTCCCTCACAGACTCATGTGTTTGAATGCTTGGTCCTCAGCTGGTGGTGCTGTTTAGGAAAGCTGTACATCAAAGGGGTGAGGTGGGGCTTAGAGTGTGATAATCCAGCCTCACTTACTGTTCTCTCTCTGTGTCTCCTTTTCTCTCAGTCCCTCACCCCCAGTCCCTTTTTTTCCTTTCGAATATGGCTGAAATATATTAGCGGGCTTCCTGCTCCTCTTGCCATAACTTCTCTGCCTGCCGCCATGTGTTTCTTGCCATGGTGGACGCTTTCCCTTTTGAAACTATAAGCCAAAATGATAAGCTTCCTTTCTCTTAAGTTGCTTAGATCAGAGTATTTTATCACAGCAGAAGAGTAACTGAACTGTCAGCCAAGGCAGCTCTGTTGGACTAAGCTCAGGGGTTTGACTGGGTAAAAATAAAAACAGACATCTGTTTGGATGGTCTGATAATGTTGTTCTATAGACCTCTTTGAATCTTTATGTCTCACCTTCCATCTTCCTTACATGGGCAAACCAGAAAGAGAGCTCACTGACAACCAACAGATACCCCCTTAGGTATTGTTCCAACATTGTTTCCTGGTTTCTAGGGTGACAGTGAGTGTTTTATCTCAGGGTAACCGGGCTAAATATGTGCCAGGTCTAAAAAGGGAAGAAACAAATTGTGAACCAAAGCATTTGCAGATAGAGACTTGCCTTGGCTTGGGGACTTGATTAAAGGGTAACAGAAAATAAGGAACAAGGGTAACAAGAAAACAAAAAATAAGGCATTTATGCACTAAGAAATATGTTACAAAAGATGGGGAAATTTATTTTCTGGGGTGGCTTTTAGAAGCCTGGAGGAAACAGTGGTCCAAGTTGATCAAAGTGGAAATGTCTGAGTTTCCCTGTTAAATGGCAGAGGAAGGATGTGCTGTTTACTTTTATGTAAAGAATAGATCCTTTGGGGTTGGGGAGATAGCTCAGGAGCTGAGATTCTGCCTTGAAAGCAGAAGGTCCTGGGTTCGGTTCTTTGGTCCTACCTAAAAATGCCAGGTAGAAAAAGCAGCCTGCACTTCTGATCCTGGTAGGTGGAGAAGGTAGAAGGATGATTCCTGAAGTCACCCTTGGTGCTCCACAGGGACACATGTGCTCTCTGATACACACACACACACACACACACACACACACACACACACACACCCAGAGTTAAAAAAAAAATACATCCTCGCTGAATATTTTTTTTTAATTTTTTTTTATTTATTCAACTGTGCGCATGTGCGTGTGTATGTGCGCGCGCGCGTGTGTGTCTGTTTGTCTGTGTATGTGTGTGTAGAACCACGGACGAATTCGGGAACCACCATGGACGCCTCCACCTCCTTCTGCCCGGGGATTCACAGGCTCCGCCCTACCAGGACCAGAAGCGCAGGCCGCCCCCGCTTCTGCCCCTTCTGCCCAGCGTCTAAACGTGGGATCTGGGATCCTAACTCAGGACCTTCCGCCTGCAAGGCGGAGGCTTAACCCCTGAGCCACCTCTCCAGCCCCCCTTGCTGAATATTTGAAACACAAAATGTTGAGCATCTTCAACATTTTTCAGGTCAGAGTTGATTAATATGTAGATTTTTATAATCATCAATGCTAGGAAGAACACTTTCACATCAACACCTAAAGACAAAATGGCAGAAGTATATTTAAGATCATTTCAGAGATTCTTGGGAATTTTGTCAATCTGAAGACAAAGTTCATTGACTGACTCCTTTTCATCCCTTAGCTCCCTAATTTAGGTTTCATTCTATTAAACTCAAATCAGGGTGCTTGGTACTGTAAACCAGGACTGGAACCTTAGAATGGGGAGCCACAAACCCTACTGTTAACAAACTACTGATGTTTTGCTGTAAGGACATGATATCAAACTGCTTTCTAAGCACTTGTAATTATGCCCCTAGATTAGAGCACCTTTCAACCATTTTTATTATTTTATTTTATTTTTTGCAGTAGAAGGCATTTAATACAGAGAATCACAATTGGCCAAAGTGCGGAGAATAAGTGACCTTGGAGTATTTGTCCCTTACAAGACATCATCTGCTACCCAAGACTCAGGGACCATCATGGAAGAAGGGTGTTAAGAATGTAAGAACCAGTGGGTAGGGAGGGATGATGTCAGATAGTACTCTCTGGACATTAAAGGCTGCTGTACCCGTGAATTCGCTGCTGTAGCTACTTCTACAAGAGCCACACAAGTTTTGGCCTATCAACATTTCACCATAAAAGTGTGTGTGTGTGTGTGTGTGTGTGTGTGTGTTTGTGTGAAAGATCTTATGAAACATATTTAACAAAAACATTCATAAAAATTTGTCACAGAAAAAGTTATGAGGCAAGCAACCATAATGTGACTAGTGGATGCATACACTGATTATTGCTAAAAGGTGCTTGAAGCTTCAAAGACAATAACTTGTAGCAATAAAGAAAAAGGTGTTCAGAAAAAAAGAGTTGCTCCACAAGTGGTTCTGAACTAGTCAAAACCAAAGAAGAATGGCTATAGAACTGATTTAAGTTTGAGATTTGAATCTGTCAACTGCCATCCCCCTCTCCAAGAATGTTTCTGTTAGATATATTTGCTTGCTTTTTGTAATAATTCTATTTTGTTATAGGATCATTGAGTTTCATCCTAGTAGGTATGTTACCTGAAAAAACTAAAATTTGGTCTTCTTTGGGGCATGAAGCATCTGATAGCTTTTGCTTTATTCTTAGGGCAGATAATTGCTTATCTTTCAGTTTGTCCACCAGGAAAATTTCCCTATCTTTGAATGTTCTATTTCCTCCTTAGCTCTTTGCGTGACAAAATTCTTGTAGAGCCAAGTCAGTTCACTCATTCTACAAATATCCGTTTATTCAAGGTCTACAATGTGTTAGGCTGTGGGAAATAAAAAAAAAGATAGGGTTGAGAAAGAACAAAACCCATGGTTTGTGGAGTTAAAATTGCATCTGTGTGAGGCAGACCATAAATAATAATGTGCAAGTCAAAATACAAAATGCAAGAATGTGGCATGTCAAGTAGAATAAACTTGTTCAGAGGAAAAGAAATCTGAAATGTTTATAGGGAACTCACAATAAGTTGTTGTTTTAAATAATACCTTCTGTTTAATTCCATGATTGCTCAATGAAGTTTAATATTAGGTTATAAAACTCCATATGACCCGGACTTTATACTCTCTGACTTAATCTTCTGATAATTTCCTTTTCCTCTCTTTAGTCCCACTGATCTCCTTGCTTATTCTAGAATGTGCAAGGCATACTTCACTTCTGCCTGGAACTCACTAATCACATAGTCAGGCAGCTGGATCTCTTGTCATCTTAAGTATCTTCAAAAGTCCTTGCTCAGTCAGATGCTTCCAGCCATTTTGTGCAAAATTACTTTTTTGGTCCCACTTCTCTTATTTGACTCCTACTCAACAACATGTATATACATAAGCACACATAGGTAGGTATTTGTAATATTCCATGTAGTATACTCATCTGTTTATCCTCTTTCTCCTTCCTGGAAGGTAAGCACCATGGGCACATTAATTCCTCGACATCTGTAATGTAGTAAATACTTAAACATTTGTTGAAAGGATGAGATGATTGATGTCTGAACTTAGATCAAAATAGAGAACAGTAGCAGTTCCAATGGACCATCCTCTGAATGACCTAACACCTGTAGGAGAAACTCTTCCTAGATATTCTTCCCAGATTTTCATGCATTTGATCACCTACTATAACCTGGAGACATTCTTGTCAATGTAAATAAACCAGGCAGTTTTGACAGTAATGACCTCAGGGTCCAGCTAATTGTGATGTGCTAGGAGATTTCCCAAAAGAATTTTAGAATGAAGAAAGATAATTTATTGACCTCATAACCATAGAAACAAGATTGAATCAATTGCTATTTTCTCTCCCAAGTTAAGATGACAGCATTGGAGCTAAATTTATTCTGACACATGTTGATTTATGAAATATCAAGTTTGAAATTGATCAGAGCAGAAAGACAGAAACACAAATGCTATAGAATCTTCACTGTAGTTGATTAGCACTGAAGCAGTGCTTATTATTTATCTTCATACCCATATATTGTATGTATATATATTTCTTTACCAATCATGAGATTTGGGTTTTGAAATTTTTCACAGAAGAAAAACAGATGTTCATAAACCATAACATCTCAGGTATAATGATCTGGGCTCCAGAATGTTGGGAACAGATGCTATAAGCTAATTTGACTCCTTTAATCACCTGTGCAGAAGATTACATCATTATGCAGAACACATAGTTTATCCTTGAAGGCATGAAATAAAATGGACTGTTCTAAAGAGAACATGATAACCACTTATGCAAGATACAATCGGCACAATTTGATGCTGAATCTGTGAAGTTTCCCTTCTAAACATTAGCATGTAAGATGTGTAACTAATATTTTGCACATTGGTCTAGTCCATAAGTTAGAAATGGAGAAATGTTACTGGGTAGCTACACTTGAACTTCATAATTTCCGCAGTATTTCTGTTGATTTTGATTTTGTTTCCTAAAACTGTGGGTCCCTCAGTTTTTCTAAGTAAATACTATTAAACTTTACAGTCCGTAGCACTGGTTATCAATACCAAATACATCATTTAAATTTCCACTCTAGGGCTGGAGAGATGGCTTAGGGGTTAAGACTTTGCTTTGTAAGCAGAAGGTCCTGAGTTCAGATCCCAGGTTCCACGTAAAAACGCCATGTGGAAACAGCGGCAGCCTACACTTTGGGCCCTGGTGAGCAGAGCCTGGGAAATCCCAGAACAAAGCAAAAAGGAGGTAAAAGTCATCCAGGATGATTTCCGAAGTCGCCCTTGGTCCTCCACAGGCATACACAGTGCACACACACACACACACACACACACACACACACACACACACGATGAATGAACGAAAAATAATAAATAAATAAATAAATGTTTCACTCTGCTTATAATAACAGTGTTTTGCTTAGTACACAACTGTCTGTCACCTTTCTTGAAACAGTGCTGCTAATTAGTTTGCTTGTCTATAGCTTATTTGCCATTTTCATTGCTATTTCATTTGTGTAGAGCAATGTGTAAAGGTAAATTTATATCTTGGCCTTTACAACCAATAAATCTGGATACAGCAGCAAGTGATAAAGGAAAAATCTTTGAATTCTATTGAGCCAAGGCATTATTTATAGAAATGTTTAGGTCAAACATTGTACGTATAGTGTATCAGTAGTGTACACATCAGCGCACACACTGGTGAGACCTGCCAACTATCTTTCTAACATCAATCTGGATTGATACAGCAGATTGGACTATACAGCAGATTTATTAGTACTGCTGTATGTATTGTTAGGGTTATTCACTGCTAAGAAAAAGCATTTTCTGGTAGAAAACTTGATATTTCATACTTCAACATTTACTAAGAACCTATGGTATACTAAGCAGTTATCTAGTACCTGATAATAGAAGAATAGATTTTGCTATTATGGAGCTAATAAATGGAGCAATAATGAATCTATGATAATTTTGGTAGGCATAAATACTGAAAAAAAAACCTAGAGCAACTGGTACAACTTCTTGAAACAATGACATTAAAACAGAGTTTTAATAATGGAAAAAATGGATCTAGGAATCTAAAAAGTAGTGCTCTTTTTTTTTATGGTTTCTGGGAGTAAATGATGTAAAATCGGTTTGCAGAGAGAAGGGTAATAGCCAGTTTATGAGAGCCAGCTAGGCAATACCAAGGAATTTGTCTTTATTATAACTTTAAATGACAATCATTAAGGAATTTCAATCAGGGAGAAAAGATACAACCTAAGCACTTCTAAACGATCTAAAAGCAAATCTAAAAGATTATCCAGCTTTACTGAGAGAAAAAAGGAAGCAGTGATGTGAATAACTTGAAATTTATCTTTCTGCATTACCAGGGAACAGTCACATGCTCCAGGAGGAGATGAGATGCCTCCCTGCAACTTGAAAATCTGGCATGTTGAGTCTGCTGGTGTATGTTGCTTTTTGAGTGGATCATAGATTTATGCACCTTTGCAAGCATGCACATATGCATGTCACATCTGATGGGTGTCTGAAGCATTTGCAAGATTCTGTTTGTGATTTCATTTTTCTAATCTCTTGTCTACCTGTCTTTTTGAAATTTCGTGCTCTCCTGTATTTCATCTATGTCCCCAAACTTTCCCTCCATTTACGATTTCTCTCTTTAAATCTGTTGTCAAAGGCTGGAGAGATAGCTCAGGTGCGAAGCAAGAAGGATCTGAGTTTTGATCCCAGATTCCGTATAAAAATCCAAGGTGGAAATGGTGGCGGCTTATTCTTCCAGCCCTCGAAGGTGGAGCATGGGAAATCTCAGAGCAATGCAAATGGAAAGTATGACAATCAAAGATGATTCTTTATGTCACCCTTGGGCCTTCACAGGCACACAGTGTGCATGCACATGCGCGCACGTGCGCGCACACACACACACACACACACACACACACACACACACACAAATAAAAGTAAAAATATTGGGCGGGAGAGATGGTTCAGATGTTAAGCCTCTGCTTCACAAGCAGAAGATCTGAGTTTGGATCCTGGGTTCCACGTAAAAATGTCAGACAGAAATGGCAGCAGCCTGTACTTCCGGTCCTGGAAGATGGAACCTGGGAAACTGCAGAGCATAGCAAATAGGAAACAATACAGAGTGATTCCTGAAGTCACCCTTGGGCCTCTGCAGACACACACAGTAACCTGTAATACACACAGACACACACTCAAAAATAAAATAAAATAAAAACTAAAAAAAAAAAAATCTGTTGTCTAAGGTTTGCTTTATTCAGAATAAAACTTAAATATAATGCCTAACATGAAAAGAAAAACAGCAAAGTAAGAGGCTGGGAAGATGTCTTCTGGTAAGGTGCTTGCTGAGAAAACACGAGTACCCGAGTGTGGATCCCCAGCACATCTGTGTTCCCAACACTGGGGAGAAGGCAGAAGAATCGCTTGCCGACCAGCAAGCTCTAGGTTCAGAGAAAGACCCTGTCTTATAAAATAAGGTGGGGAACTGGACAAGGCTGATGGTCTGAGTTCTCTATTCTGAACCTATATGGCAGAAGAAGAGGATTGATTCTAGCAAGTTGTGTTTTGACTTCCAGTGTGTGTGAGTATGCACATACAGTACATAAATAAATGTAAAAAACTAAAAAATAATTAATTTGTGTTGGTGAAATAGCTCGGAAAGTAAGTACTTGCTCAACAACCTGCTGTCATTCATTCCCTTGAAGCTCACATAGAAGAAACAGAGCACTGACTTCTGCAAGTTTTATCCTCTACCCTCCACACATGTGCTATGGCATACATACATGTGCCTTCCTGTCCCATCTCTCTCTTAATAAAAAAGTAAATGCAATGAAAAGAATAAGGTGGAGAGCACAAGCTGCTTGGAAGAATGAAGTAAGAGAGTCACAAGTTTAAGGTCTGGTGGACTATATATTATGTTCGAAGTAAGCCTAAGTAGTCTGTCTGAAAACAAAAGAGTAAAAATATTGGAACTGCACTGAGTAGTAGAGTGTTTATCTCACAGATGCAAAACCCACAGAGCAAAATAAAATACGAGCATGTAGATATAGAAGAATCTAACTAATCTCTCTTTCGTCAGAAAGAAAATCTGACATCATTGCTACTTTCATTGCTAAATTGGACAGGCAGCACGGGTCCTCTGTAAATTTCAGTGTCCAAGAAAATTGCACTAGATTTTAACATGAAGAAGTTAATAAAGGACAGTCATAAAGAGAAGATGGTGTGAATTTGTCATAGGAAAGTCACAAGCATTTTTAGGAAGGAAGAAAAGGGAGAATTGGACCACCTTATTATGAATACAGTGATGACTTAGGAAGCAACAGATGCATAGCAATAGATATGAACAGCACACTCACAAAAACAATCCAGATAACGACTGTGGTCCAGTTCAATTCAAAGTGTCTGTGATCATTCTGCCTCTTTAAATAGCTTATACTTACTCTTAAATAAACTAGAATTAATTTTTTCTTGTTTCTAGAAGAGGCAAATTCATGGACTGCTGAGATAGTTCGGGCAGTAAAAGCAACAGTGTGCAAACCTAAAGACCTGTGTTACCCACATGTGTTGTTAGTTGTTTTCCATTACTTTAATAAAATACCTGAGACTGTTGTAATTTGAATGGGAAATGTTTCTTCACAGCATCATGAGATCGAACACTTGGTCCCTCTATAGGGTTGTGGAACCTTTAGGAGGTGGAGCCTTGCTGGAGAAGTAGGTTACTATAGTTGGGCCTTGAGGCTTTACAGCCTGGCTCTCCTCCTTATCCTGTTGAGTCCTGATTATGTTACCAGCACCTTCAAACTCCTGCCACCGTGCTTTCCTGGTTACGGTGGTCTGTATCCCTTCTTAAACCTTAAGTCAAAATAAGCAATTCCTCCACCCAGACTGTTTCTTGGAAAGACAGAACCAATTTCTTTTTTCCAATTCTTTTAAAAAATTCTTTTTAGTGTTTCATGCATGCATGTATGGTCCACTGAGTATCATTTGGGTTGCCTTTGGTGGCATGTGTCTGAGTACTTGGCAGAACATGAATCATATATTAGTTGGATATATGATGGAGGAAAGCATCTTCCTTCCCCCCTCCATCAGCATTAACCCTCATCCAGGGAGGTTTGGGGCTCTTAAAGTCTTTCCCCTTCCTTGGTGAAATGTTGGTAGGACAAATCCAGTGTAAGTCTTGTGGAAGTACACATAACTGCAGTGAATTTGTGGATGTAACAGCCCTATCATGTCCAGAAGATAAAATCTGGCTATATCCCTGTTGCTCTTCAGGCTCTTAAAATTTTACTGCTGCTTCTTCTTCAATGTTCCCTGGGGTGGGGGTTAGCTAAGATGTCCTGTTTAGAGCTACACAGTCTGTCATCACTTATTTTCTGCACTTTAGCCCGTTGTGATTTTCTGTCATAAACACCTTTCATTGCAGAAGGAGCTTCTAGGATAAATGCAGAATGTTTTCCACTCTATGAGTATAATGACAAGGTATACATTTCAGTTTACAATGCACATATAGAGACTTTATGTCTAAATCTGTGGGTATGATGACAAATGTTTAAAAGGCTGTTTCATATACTGTCTTTATAGCTAAACCTTAATTGCTTGCAAACCCCTTCAGACCTTATATCTCCCCTTTCATAGGTTCTTGTTCTAGTTTACAGTACTGGCAATGTGATCCCTGCTGAAAAAAGGGCCTTATATCTAATCAAAAAGCTGTTGGTTGTCTTCTTGGCATTCATGACACTATTACACTGATAGTCACTTCTTACCAGGGTGTTTGCTATTGTGGTTTTCAGCTCTCATGGATTGATGGGACTGCTGATTGCTTTTCTTCCCCAATAGCTTGCATGATACTTTCTGGTAATATGCACGCTGTCTAGCAAAGGAAATTTCTAGACCAGTTCCAGCTGGTATTTTTCATCAATATGTGTTATGTCTTCAGCAATAGGGTTTTAATGACAGTTTCTGGATGGCAACCAAAAGCAATGTCAGAATACTATATTGTTTTGGTCCACCTATGTTTTTGCTTATTTAATTCCAATGACTTTGGAGGAAATTATTTCATTTTACCCACATGTGTTGTTAGTCGTTTTCCATTATGGTAATAAAATACCTGAGACAATATTGTAATTTGAATAGTAAATGTTTCTTCACAGAATCATGTGACTGAACACTTGGTCCCTCCATAGGGTTGTGGAACCTTTAGGAGGTAGAGCCTTGCTGGAGGACGTACATTACCATAGTTGGGCCTTGAGACTTTACAGCCTGGCTCCCCTCCCTATCCTATTGGTTCCTGATTATGTTACCAGCAGCCTCAAATTCCTGCCACCGTGCTTTCCCTGTTCCGGTGGACTGTATCCTGTCTTAAACTTTAAGCCAAAATAAGCAATTCCTCCACCCAGACTGTTTCTTGTCGTGTATTTGGTCACTGCTATGAGACAAATAATACAGATAATCAACTTATGAAGGGGAAAGATTTATTTTGGCTCACTGTTTTGAAGTTCCCAGTTCATGATTAGACAGATGTGTTAAGTTAAATTTCAGGTGCAGGGCAGAACACCATGAGTGAGTGCACAGTGCAAAGGGGGTCTATTTACTTTGTGGCTTGTTACGAAAGACGAAGAAGGGCCAGGATTCCAATACCACCTCTGAACACACAGCTCTAGTCATTGGAACTACCTTTCGCCAGGCTCCACTTCTTAAAGTTTTCACCATTGAGTGTGATGTTAAAACTTGAACACATGAGCCTTTGAGAGGCATTTGAGATCCACATCATAGCAACATAATTTGATTGGTGGAACAAGATAGCAAAATATTCAGTGACAATATTCAATTTGCAAATCTTTTGACCTAGAGAATTTATATTCATATTTTTAATAATTTGTTTACTTCCTACTCTTAAAGCAATTGCCTGATTTTGGAATACTTGTGAAAAGTAGCATTGTATTCCTTATTTGAATATATTTTCAAGTATATCACAATTAAGAAAACATTTAATAAAACGAGATTTTATTTTTATAAGTATTGATGTTCCAAAGCTTTATAACAATATATGTTCATAAATCAGTTATTGTTATGTATTTTTCCACTTAAAATACACTATATTCATATTTGCTTCTGATTTGTACTAATCATGCTATTATGTACTTTTTCCTAGATTTACAAGTTAAGAGAAACATTGTTTTTAATTTTTAGGCCCAGGCTCCTACTCTGTTCTGTTTCTTATTAATAACAAATCTGCTCCCTTCTATTTGCACATATCTCTGTCTTGACAAACTTCTCAAGAAAGGCATATAAGAACACAAAAGATTGCAAGGTTTTAAGAGTCGATCATGGTACAGCAAAACCTTCATTTATTATGCAAGTTTATAGACTTTTATATGTAGACTGTGAAACATGTTAATAGATGGGGAGTTTAATGTATTAGAACTTTGTTTCTGAATACTCTGTTGATGGTGGAAACCCAGAACAACAGCTCCCAGCTCTGATTGAAATATTACCTTCATCTGGGGGAGTCTTTTTCAACATCCACCTCATGTTTCTGTGGCAGACTATCTGGAAATAACTTTCTATGAAGAGTTTTTGAAAGTTCTCTAATGAGAACCTATGTAGAGGACAACTGAACAGGAGAATAGGAAGTGTATTTGGACATTTTGTACATTTTTGTATATAAACAACTACACTTTGAGTGCTTATTAAATATTAAGGATGCTCTATTGCCCTAAATCTTCAGTAACAGCTGAGGCCTCAATTAGGTAGCTAGCCACTCTATTCTAGAGTGCTTTCAGTTTTCAAGTTCATACAGATAAGATGAACAGTATCCATGACAACAACAGATGTGATTTATCCAGTCCCTAGCTTTCAGCTCCTTTGGGACATTCTGTTCCTTAAGATGACAATCGTGGAAACTCATGTAATCTCTCTGCCATCTGGAATAGCTGGTAATTTGAACACCTCTTCGTTTAACACCTTTTTAACATTACATTAGTAAGGCTGTGTGCTATCAGTTCACATATACTTTGAAGGAGTCACAACATTTGCATGACTAAGCTAAAATATATTGATGGATTGACTCTATGCATTTACTGAATATCTACTGCATAGCTAATGCCTAAAGATTGATGAGTGCCTTTAAAGTTCTTATACTCTAAGCATTTATGATACTACCATAGTTTATCATCAAATCCTTTTTGTGAATTTTTAAAAAAATGTATTTATTTTGTGTGTGTGTGTGTGTGTGTGTGTGTGTGTGTGTGTGTGTGTGTGTGTATCAGTGGGCACTCTGTGTCCTTGTGGAGGACCAAGGGTGACTTTGGGAATCATCCTGGGTTGCTTCTGCCTCCTTTTTGCTTTGCTCTGGGATTGCTCAGGGTCTGCCCACCAGGGCTGAAAATTCAGGCCGCTGCCATTTCCAGCTGGCATTTTTACATGGGACCAGGGTTCCCAACTCAGGACCTTCTGCTTGCAAGATAGAGTCTTAACCCCTGAGCCGTCTCTCAGGGACGTGATTTCTGTTTTTAAGCTTGTAAATAGTACTATTTTATATTACTATAGAGAAATGGAAGCAAAAGAAATGCACATCGATCATCTATCTATCTCATATATAATCTCATATCTACCTATTATCTCTATCATCTATCAGTCATCTATCAATACATTTATCATCTTCATCCAACACTATTATCATTATTCTATCTATATCTACTTATTTACCTATTATCTATAATAAAAAATTAACCACTGTGATTATAGAGGTTGGGAAGGCCACATCTGTACTGTCGGTTGGCAACAGTTCCAAGACAGCAACTGTATCAGTTCCAAGCTGAAGGTTGCAAACCAAAGGCCCAGGATAGTTAATACATGATATGAGTCTGAAGGGTATCTGGTAGAGAATTTCTTTTCTTTTATAAAGAATGTTTGTCTGTTATGAGAACACTAAGCCATTATTCAGGTCTTCAACTGACTAGATGAGACACATCTATGCTATAGATAGCAATCTGTTTACTAGAAGATTAAAAAAATCACTCTTCATGTTGCTACAAAATTAAATAACGGTGGTATGAGAGCCAGCAATGATATTAATGGGCTACACTGAGTACTTACTATGTGTTAGGTGAACTGTGACTCAGTTGGCAGTCTTAAATCCTTGCTCCAGTTACTCTGCATGTTGCTGATAAAATAATGACAAAACAGCTTAAGAGAACAAGGGGTTTATTCTCTTATGATAGTCAGCTTCCTTGTTCAGCTTGGCAGGAGAGTTCACACCAACGCCAGGACCCAAGGGAACCACAGCAAATCCATATAATGGCTGAGAGAGGGACGATCCTTACTCTCTAGACCAGCATGTCTGGCCAAGTATATGGAATGATGCCAACTTTCTAAACAGTTCCCTGCATTTTATTCACCTGCCCAGGGACTAGTCCCACCTACCATGGGTTGGGCCTTCCCCATCACTAGACAATCTCCTGCAGGTTGGCTCTAGGCTTAACTCAACTACTAATTCTCCACAAATATTTGAGAGTTCAGACCCCTCAACCGTCAAGTTGATGCCTGTATCTAACTATGAAAATCCTGAACTTGGTTCTATGTGGAAGCTACTGTTGTTCTCTTCTTCATATACGCAAGGAAAATGTCAATTATAAACATTAAATAAATCTGGGTGATTCACACCCAGATCTGTCTGATTAATTTTCCTTACTTTTTAAAAAAAAATTTCCTTACCTATGGAAGTTTCTTTCTTCCATCTTCTGACATGCGGATGTGTATGTGTATGCATATGTGTATATATAAAACTAATAGTGCTATATCTTATGAAGAATGATTTTTCACTATGTGCAATATTTTATTTAGATTGAACTGAAATGTTCTTAAAGCTGCATTTAATATATTACATACAAAGCAAAAATCTGTCTTTTTCCATTGGAAAAATCTCAGTAAATGTGCCTCTGTTTTTCACTATTTAAAGCAGAAAGAGAGATTTAAAGATGAAGAATTATAAACTACCTTGAGATATTCAAGTGCAAAAAAACTCCAGGTAGAATTACTGTTAAGCTGACAATTGACTTTAATCCCTTAAACAATGTAAAATGCTAAAAGAGCTTCTTGACTCTTTTAGCTTAATTGCATGGGTCGTATTATGAGCATAAAAATAATGTAGCCTGGACTCAGGGGTTAAGCCTCTGCCTTGCAGGCAGAAGGTCCTGAGTTCGGATCCCAGATCCCACGTATAGATGCCAGGTGGAAGCAGGGGTGGCCTGCGCTTTTGGTACTGATAGGGCGGAGCCTGTGAATCCCTGGGGCAGAAGGAGGTGGAGGCGTCCATGGTGGTTCGCGAATTCGTCCATGGTTCTACACATACACAGACACACACACACACAGACACACACGCGCACGCACACATACACACGCACATGCGCACAGTTGAATAAATAATAATAAAAATAAAAAAAAGTAATGTAGCCAGAAGAGTTTCAGTCATAAACCACTTAGAATGAGACTCGTGATCTATATGGACATCCCCAGAAACTTGGCAGAGAAAAACTGATATAAGTCATGGAAACTAATAATAAAGCCAAGAACTCTTTACCACTGAAAAATAAAAAGGGGAGGGAGAATCATGATCTTATTCATGATTGAGAAAATCATTCACAATAATTCTTTAGGATACCTACCACCTTTTCAGCTTTCATGCCCTAGTTCACTTAGAAATCACTTCATTTACTTAAGGATTAGGGAACTGGGTCAGTTGGTTAAGGACCTGCCATACATGCATGAGGACTTGAATTTGGATCCCCAGCACCCACATAAAACCCAGAGAGTAGAAGACAACTGTAATTGCAGCACAGAGCAGAGAAGAGAACACTGGAGGATTGATAAGCTCTCTGGCCACCTAATCTAGCAGGAGTGATTTCTAGCCTCTATGGGGAGAGGGGGTGAAGGTGAAGAGAAAGAAGGGGGTAGAAGTGACTGAGGAGGACACCTGACATCAATTTTTAGGCACCACATAAATGTTGGCCCTCATGCGTACATGCACCCTTACTATCTGCCAAATTACTTAATTAGCTGTCATTCATCCCCACACTTTAATTAAGCATTTCATTTTTTTTGCCTATATGTGTGAGTATGTGTATGTGTATCAGAAAGCACTGTGTGAACTGTAGAGGACCAAGGGTAACTCTGGAAATCATGTGGGATTGCTTTTATAACCTTTTTGCTTCACTCTGGGATTTCCCAGGCTCTGCCCACCAGGCCCAGAAGTGCAGGCTGCTGCCATTTCTGTCTGGCATTTTTATGTGGGACTTGGGGTCCAAACTCAGGACTTTATGCTTGCTAGACAATCTTAACCCCTGAGCCATCTCTCCAGCCCTATTAAGCATTTCTTACATGCCAGATAGCCAATAGTACTTTAGAACTTAATAAACCAACTTCATATGTCTCATTTGTCTTTGTCTCTATTCTTATATCTTTTGATGATGTATACTTCTATCACTTCTGTGTGACTGTGATAAAATTCCTTCCAGAAGCACCTAAAGGGAGAAAAGATTTCCTTTGGCTTATGGTTTCAGGTGATCCTGTCCCAAGTATCCAGGCTCCACGTGTTTGTGTGGAACATTATGGCAGGAGGAGCATGTGGTAGAGGTTTTTCACTCTTGATGGAAAAGTAGAAGATTGAGAGGGGGTAATTCAGAAAGTGTCCATAGGAAGAAATAATGTCAAATAACATGCCCCCAGTGACCACTTCCCTCAATTAGGTCTATATCCCCCTTCCACCACCCATTTCACCAAGTAATGCTATCCCATTATAAATACATCAAAGAATTAATCCACTGTTAAAGCCAGAACTGTTACAATTGCGTTTGGGCAATTAAGCTGACAGTCAGAATTAACTATAACAAGTCCATTCTTTATTAATCTGTCATCCAAACATAGCACCTTAAACTACAACCTTCCTACCCTGACTTCCAAAGTGGTCATGTCCATTTCATAATACAAAATACACTCAACCCACTTTTAAGAGTCCTTGTATTAATAGTACCAACATTGCTCAAAGCTCAAAGTAAAACTCTCCTCAGAGACTGAAGACAAACACTTAGTTGTCAGTCTCTGTAAAATAAAAAAAGCACTTTATATGCTCCTAACATAAAATGGTGCAGAATAAACATTCCCACTGTGAAGGGAAGGGATGGGAAACAGCAAGGGGTATGAGACCAAAGCAAGATTGGGACTCAGCAAGGAGAGCAAGTGTCCTGTACTCCACATATCCAGCAGACAGCACTCACCCAGGTCATCATGCTAGCTGCAGTGGTCTTGGTGAGCCTTGCCTTTGCTCCTTTGCCTAGTAGCCCACTGGGCCTCTCTCTTGAACTGATCACACACACGGCCTTTCTGGACAGACATTCCACTTTCCTGGCAGCGAGAATATCTCAGGGTATCTTACAGCTTAAGCCATTATTTTCTCAGCTTCACACATTGCCCTCTCAGAGGCTCCTTGGAATTCAAAGCTGATCAGTGAAGCCTACTCCAGACATGTGTGTGATGTCATTTCCAAAGATAACTAGTTCATTCAGGCTCTCACTTGATTGATAGCTTATTCCTTTGATGAGCTTATTATATGTTATTATTATCTCCAAATTCTTCCAAATTCCTCCACAAACCATGGTCTAAAAGTTTAGAAACCATAATCAGTTTGCTCTCAGTATCAACTCCACTTCTCTGGTAACAATTTTCTGTGTTAGTTGTTTTAGTTTTGCTCTGAGAAAACGTTCAACAGAAACAACCTAGAGAAGGAAGATTTATCTTGGCCTATGGTCAAGATAGGTGTCACAGTTATATACAGGTGTCAACTGAATGGTTGAGGATTCAAGCTCTGGACATATCTGTAAAGAATTGCAAGTTAATTAAGCCCAGAGCAAGCCTGCAGATTTTTTAGTTGATGAGGAAAGCCTGGCCCATGGAGGGAGGGGCCAGTCCCTGGGCAAGTGAGTCAGATGGAGGGAACTAGTTAGGGAAGTTGGCATCCTTCGCTTGGCTAGATATGTTGGTTTAACAAGTGAGAATGGTCCCTTTTGGCAGTCATGTGGTTATGGCACGGCTAGTTGCCTTAGTTCCTGATGTTGGTATGAACTCTCCTGCCAAGCTAGACAAAGAACTACAACCGAGAATCGTAAGCTAAAGTAAAAGTCCTTGTCCCTTTACGTTGTTTTGTCATAAATTTATCAGCAGTAATGCAAAGTAACTGCAACAGTGGGGTTCAATTCATGGTCCCCTGAGCCTGTGTGCTAAGTCAGAGCACAGTGATGGGGAAGCATGCAGAGGAGGCTGGTCTTCACCTCTGATGGACAGGCAGCACAAAGAAGAGGAAATACAGGAAGAGGTCAGAGCAAGCCATATACTCCAAAGTCGTGACTCTCAGTGACTTACCCAGATTCTATCACCTACATCTCAGCATCTTCTAGTAATAATGTTACATTGTTGTTTCCATTCAAAGGCCCAATCCACTGATTCAATCAGATTCTTATAATTATACCTTTAGAAATTCCATTAGAGACAGCTCCCAAGGTGAGCTTCACTAATGCCCAGACATTTCTTTATCTGATCAAACTGGCAATCAAAAGTAATCATTCATATGTCCTTGTTTGTGTCAATGCTATTGCTCTTTTTCAAAAATTGTTTGTGTTTCAATAGAAATGTAAAAGTGAAAATTCAGGTTGTTTTCAGAGACAGTAATTGCTGTGTCTCTAGTGTGTGTATTCTTCCCTGGTCCACAATTTTCTCCCTCCTTCCCTCCCTCCCTCCTCCCTCCCTCCCTCCCTCCCTCCCTCCCTCCCTCCCTCCCTCCCTCCCTCCCTCCCTCCTCCCCTCCTCCCCTTCCTCTCTCTCTCTCTCTCTCTCTCTCTCTCTCTCTCTCTCTTCTCTCTTTCTTTCTTTCTTCTTTCTTTCTTTTTTTCTTATCATGGACCACTGTATGTCCCTGTGGAGGACCAAGGGTGACTTCAGAAGTCATCCTGGATTACTTCTACCTTCTTTTTTTTTTACTATAGAATTTCCCAGGCTCTGCCCACTAGTGCCAGAAGTTCAGGTTATGCCATTTCCACCTGTTGTTTTTACGTGGGACCTGGGATCTGAACTCCGGTTCTTCTTGTGAGGCAGTCTTAACCCATGAGCCATCATTGCAGCTAGCAATCTGTAATTCTTTAGTTGAATTTATCAGCATCACATAGATTCTCATCATTTTCTTCAGAAAGTGTGAATTTTAAGACCAGACATCAGGGTTTTTGGAACATTATTTGTGAGTAAATGTTAGATAATGAGAAGAAAAACTTCACTATGCTTCATCTTGGTATTTAGGTGAAGTGTTAGGCATGGTACACTATTATATATGGGAAGATCCTCTATAAAGAAACATAGAGAACATTTGGAAAAAGAGATTAAATCCATTAATTTATTTTTCGTCTGTTTGGGTTGAGAAATTCAAGATCAAGGTGCTTGTGAGTCCTTTTCTGGTGAGGGCCTATTGTCCAGTCCATTGATGGGGAGTTCTAGTTGTGACCTCAAATGGTAGAAGGGACTAGTGAGCTTGGTTAAACCTCATTTATAAGGACATAATTTTGGTCTGTTTGTGAAATGATGAGATTACTATAGGCTGGATAATTTTTTTAAAAAAAACATTTTATTTTTTTCCCATTCATGCAAGATCAATAGATACCCCCATCCTCTCCTTCTCTCCTCTCCTCCCCATTCCTTCTTTGATTTCCCCCCCTTTCCCCCTTCCTTCCACCCCCTTTCCCCATCCTCCTCTCCCAGTTAGGTTGGATAATTTTTAAAGAGCAGAAATTCATTTTGTCCCAGGAAGTAAAGGCTGCCTTCCTGACGCATCAAGGAAGCTCACATGTCCCTTCTATCATGTGAGGTCACAACTAGATCCTATACTGACCATACTCTAGAGAAAAAGCTGAGAAAAAAAAAAGATCAGAGCGTATCAATTTATTTAGCCTCCTTTTCTAACTCCACTGCTAAGAGCCATGGCCTGTTTATGTCACAATGAACCAGTTTCAAAAGTCTTCTCTCATGGTAGTAGACCAAAAAAGCAAACAGTCAAATGGAACCCAGAAATATAGAAAATGCTCTTCCCTGAAGGTCATGCGAAACTTCCCTCTTTAACTTCTAAATGCTTAATAATAATAAAAAACTATGGAAATCTATAAACTTGTAGAATATATAAATTAATTTTTACCAGAAAAATATGGAATGATAATTCTTTCTATTTTTAAAAACTCAAGCTCCAGTAACATTCATGTCAAGTATCAATAAAAGTGAAACTAGCTCACTACAGAAAAGAATTCCACTGACATATTTATACTCATTCAGTCATAATGACTGTATAACTTAGTACTCTGCAGTTCATAGCTTACCATAAGAAATGACTGGGACCTTATTTTCCTCAGCTTTCTTTGGAGTATGGTCAGTATGAGACCTGAGATCTTAAATTTAGATTTGAAGTAGAAATAAATGGGTTAGAACTTTCAATTCAAATCTTTGCCCATCTACTATAGAAAAGAAGTCCTGGAACTCTTGAAAAATGATGTTTAACACTGAGGTTTATAATAAAGTCTGTCATAATAAAGCAGTTTTGTTTTGAGTTATCTTTAGCATATGTCTCCCATGTGCTATTGGGGGCAGGCGAGATGTAGATAAAAGTATTTATGTGTCCTGCAAAATGCACTCTCCATATAATATTAATTTCATTTTAATGGGATTCATTCAATTAATACTATAATCTGGTATTTTAATAAACTATTATATCAAAAATGGTCTCAGATTAATCACATTCTGTCTATTCCCCTCCCCCTAATCCCAGGAACAGAAAAAAAGGATACTCATGCTTTCTTTAGAGACATGTGGAAGCACATGGACTCATAACCTTTGTCTTTGTGGTGAGTGGCCATCAGTAACCCAGTAACCTAGACAGATAAGGATGGAGGCAAAAAGATAAGAGAAGTTTCATGCACAGGAAGTTCCTACTCTGGATGTAGCTGGGTTACAGCAAGTAGCACATTCAATACCAGTAAACAGTAAGAAGTACAACACTTTTCTGTGCATCTTCCCTCTGTCCAATGAAGACTTAAAATATACCTACATTTTCTCATAAAATGCTTAATTATCATGACACATATATTCTGAGAAAAATTTGGGATTCCAGTACTCAAGTTTTCTAATTTGTCTTTTTTTCTTTGAGAAGAAAACACCAATTATTCTTTTTCCCAGTAAGATGTGATTCCTTTCCTTCTCTAAAGCCAAGCATTTGACATCACCCTTTTATAAGGCACAATCTCATTGGAAGCAAGATATTAGGTTAATTAATGTTTTTAGCAGATGTTGTTAAAATTGTTTAGAAGATATTAATAAAAACACTTAGCCTTTTGTTCCCAGGTTGCCGGACCTCCAGCTCCCACCAGAGCTGATGGGTTGGCGGAGGTCTCTAGACCACACCAGCACACCCAGAAACCTCCACCAACACTACCCACTTCCTCCTCATCCCCCTTCTCATAATCATTAAAGAACTTTAAAGCATTTCAAGAATTTAGAAGAATCCAGAGGAAACACAAGCAATGGGCCAGTGGACCACACCACACAATTGAGGATTTCAAGAATCATCCCACTGAACAGGAGAGAATCTTCACTTCTAACTGAGATAAGTAAACCCTTTTTACCTTGCTGGTACTCTCCATTGATAGTCACTACAGTTTATGAACTCCATATAGCCCACCCCAAAACCCATGCAACTTCTCAGATTTGACCATTTACCCCCTCATACATCACCAGGGAAGGAAAAGCTAAAATTACCTTATTACACTTATCTTCATTCTCTGTCTTGTAAATCCACCCTAACTGATATATTAACAGTACAATAACCTCATCTAGGAAAGACACCAACGAATGCTAGACAGACACGTTTAATACCTAGGCAAACATTAGAAGCAATTGTCCAAGTGCAGTAATACTGAGTATCAGTCAAAAACACACACTAAGAAAAACATTAGAGATAAAACAAAAACAAAAAAAAAGCCCAAGTCACAGTGCAAATTCATGAGAGACAAGAAAAACTGAGACAACAAATCTACAAAAAGCATCAACCCCAAAATGATGGAATCCAACCAGAATAAACCCATGGAAAATAGCCAAGAAAGTCATAGCCAAGATAATGTTTTTTCAAAGCCTGATCTTTGCTATGATCAAACTACAATAAAAGAGGAAATCTGAGAGGAGTTAAATAGCCACATCAACTATTATAAGCAGGAACAAAACAGGCATTTGGAGGAGATGAGAAAAGCAGTTGAGGAAACAAAACTAGGCATAGAAAGGTTGAAAAAACTCAAGCAGAGATTAAACTCAAAATAAAAAACAAGCTATCTTCAATCCAGAACTCAACAGAGAGTATTATCAGTAGAACTAATGAAGCAGAAAATAGAATATCAAAACTAGAAGACAAAAATGACAGAACAAACTAGTTTAATCAAAGAGGTCGTAAAAGCTAAAAGGGTACTTGAGAAGAATATTCAAGAGTTATGGGACACCTTGAAGCAGCCAAACCTGCGCAATCATGGAATACCAGAACAAGGAGCCCAAAGTGCCACATCCAAGGAACTATTATAAAGGAAAACTTTCCACATCTAAAGAAAGTGAGGACAATCCAAATATAAGAGGCATATCACACTCCAAACAGATATGACCAAAATAGAAACTTGCCACAGCAAATGATAGTCAAAGCACTACGGATACAAGACAAAGAGAATGTGTTGAGAACTTCAAGAAAAAAAAAAAAACTAAGTCACTTTTAAAGGTAAACCTATTAAAATAACATCAGATTTTTCAATGGAAATAGTAAAAGCCAGAAGAGCTTGGAGAGATGTACTTCAAGTCATGAATGAGTGCAAATGCTAACCCAGGCTGATACACCAATCAAAGCTGTCAGTCATGATTGAAGGTAAAAGAAAAATTTTCCACTGTAAAGACAAATTGAAGGTCTACATGACCACTAAACCAGGCCTACCAAAAAAAAAATTGTTAGAAAAAGATACTCAAGCGTGAAGAAAAGACAAACATATCCAATAGGACAGAAGAGAAGTACAATACCAAGGTAACCTCTAAGCTAATTAATACACCTAGAAAAGCCATTAAACACAAAAAGTGTCAGGAATCAACAGTTATCTGTCAATTATAACCCTAAACACCAATGGAATTTGCTCACCAATCAAAAGACACAGGCTACAAACATGGATTAAAAATCACAACCCATCAATCTGCTGCCTTTAGGAAACACATCTTACCACAAAGATAGGCACATTTTCAAAGTAAAAGGCTGGTCAAAAATACTTCAAGCCAAGGGAACAAGGAAACAAGTGGGTGTAGCAATTACAGTATCTGACAAAACCAACTTCAAAGAAAATCATAAGAGACACAAAAGGGTACTACATTTTAGCCAAAGGAAAAATTCATCCGGAAGACTTCACAATACTGAACACATATGAACCAAATATGGGCACATCCACATTCATTAATAAACACTACAACATCTAAAACAACAAATCAACCCCAAAATGATAACAGTAAGGGATTTCAGTACCCTACTTTCAACATTGGATAGATCAACTGGCCAAAAACTGAACAGAGACACACTGGAATTGAATCAAACCATTACCCAAATGGACCTAACAGCTCTACTGAACCTTCCATCTAAACACCAAGGAACATACATTCTTCTCAGCAACCCACAGAACTTTCTCAAAAAAATAGACTACATATCAGACCGCGAAATGAATCTCCACATATCAACCCACCATGGAATAAAGCTTGACATCCACAACAAAGTAAACTAAAGAAAGTACACTAACTCTTGGAAATTAATTACCATAATGCTGAATGAGAAATGGGTACAGAAGAAATAAAAAAGAAAATTCAAGAATTCCTACAAGCAAACAATAATGAAAATACAACATATCAAAATCTCTGTGACATGATGAAAGCTGTCTTAAGAGGTAATTTTGTACCTCTCAATGTCTATATAAAAATGGAAATCTCATAAATAAATAACTTAACAATGCAACTTAAAGCTTTAGAGACACATGAGCAATCCAATCCCAAAAGCAGTAGATGAGAGGAGATTAGCAAAATCAGGGGAGAAATATCAAAAACTGAGATAAGAAAAATGATACAAAGAATCAACCAAAGGAAGAACTGGTTCTTTGAAAAAATCGGTAAGATTGATACACCCATGGCCAAATTAACCAAAATCAAGAGAAAGAAAACCCACATTAACAAAATTAGAGATGAAAATGGAGTTATCACAACTGATATCTAAGAAATTCAGAGAATTATAAGGTCATATTTCAAAAACTTATACTCCATGAAATTCGATAATCAGAAAGAAATGGATGAATTTCTAAGTAAGCACAACCTACCTAAATTGAATCAAGATGCATATAATCACTTAAATAGTGCTATAATAATTGACAAAATTAATGAAGTGATCACAACTTCCCACCAAAAAAATGTCCAGGACCAGACAGATTCAGAGCAGAATTTTACCAGACATTTAAAGAACAACTAACACTACTACTCCTGTAAAATAGAGAAGGAAGAAACACTTCCAAATTCTTTCTACAATGCTAATATCATACTAATCTGAAAACCTAATAAAGATACATTTAAAAAAGAAAACTGTAGTCCAATCTCTTTGATGAACACAGATGCAAAGATACTCAACAAAATCTTAGCAAATTGGATTCATAAACATATCAAAAAGATCATTCATTGTGATCAAGTAGGATTTATCCCAGGCCACAAGGTTGGCTTAACATATGCAAATCAGTAAATATAAATTCATCATATAAACAACTCCAAAGACCGGGACCACATGATACTCTCAATAGATGCAAGAAAAGATTTTTTTTTCTTTCTTTATTTTTTCCACTCATACAAACTTAATAGGTACCCCGTCCCCTCCCTCCCTCCACCCCTCCCTGGACCTCCTTGCTCCCTCCTCCCCCCTTTTCCTCTTCATTTTCCCCCCACCTCCCCCTTTCTCCCAATGCCCCCTCCCCCCATCCCTGGAGCATCCTATAGTGTGAATGTTAAACTTCCCTCTGGGTCCTCCACTCTAATGAGGTGTAAGGACTCAGTGGCATTGCCTAGAGCTCTTTCTTGTGTTCCCCTTTAGTATAGGAATACTCTTGTGGCTGTTAATCCCTTGCCTCTAAATATCCTAGTGCCTGTGATCCATGCTAGACTTTGGGGGGGTCAATGATATGTTGGTCATTGTGCAGGTCACGCAAAGTCCTATTGCTTCTCGGCCTTTTGTCTAAGATCAAGTGTGGGTCATGCAAAATCTTATTATGGTTATTTCGGCCCTAAATTGTGGGGAGTATATTGCTCCTCCCCATATTTAGGCTCTTACAATCTTATCACCCCCTCTTCTGCAAATTTCCGTAAGCTTTAGGATGGAGAGAGATTAGGCTGGCCTGGTTCCAGGTGATTAATGTAATGGTTGAGTTGGGCCCAGAGCAAACCTGCTGACAGGGAAGGCCCAGCCCATGATAGGTGGGACTAGGCCCTGGAATAAAATATAGAGAGCTGATTGAGAAAGTTGGCATCCTTTTGTACACTTGGCCAGACATGCTGGTCTGGCAAGTAAGGATCATATCTCTCTTAGGTGTTATATAGAGATGATATGGCTAGTTCCCTTGACCCTGGTGTTGGTGTGAGCTCTCCTGTCAAGCTGGACTAAGAGCCTCAACTGGACAGCAGTAAGAAAAGAAATCCCTCGTTCCCTTAAGCTGTTTGATGGTGATTTATAGCAACCATGCAGGCTATAAAAACCTTCTTTTAAACAACCTTTTATCTTTAGTTAGGAGAAGATCTCGACACCCAAACAGGATGCAACCAATACAGTACAGGAACTGCAAAACTGAAAACAACAACCAACCTTAATGTTCATCTGGAACCAGACCAGCCAAATCTCTCTCCATTCTAAAGCTCAGGGAACCTTTTGGAAGAGGGGGCAGCAATGTTGTAAGAGCCTAAAGATGGGGAGGTCCGTTGATGGATACTCCCCTCAAGTCTGGGCTGTGGCAGCTAGGATCTCACTGCAGTGTGATTGGATCTTACCTCTCCTCACAATGGCTGCCATGGCAAGAGAAAGGGATGGAGTGCTCTGAAGTGCAGAGCCATTGCACATTAACTTTCAGCAACTGGGATCACCTGCTCAACACCTGCACAGGCTGGGCCTGGCAGCAGTCTCTCACAAGGGGAGAAGGGTCATGGGTCCTGCCCTTCCCTGAGGATGTGTAAGTAGTTCATAATTGCTAGGAGAGAGGAGCTAAGAAGTTCCTCCCTCTCCCTTTATAGGCAGTTAAGGATCGCTGGAGGAGAGAGAGAAAAGTGGCATAGTTATCGGTAAGGCTCTGGTGCTTCTGTAAATAACCCCATCCATGCTTCACTGGTAAACACATCACTGCCATCACCACCACCACCACCATTCTGTGATTATTCCAAATTTTTTCTATTTTATGTAGGAGGTCTTGATATTAATATTTCAGTGTGATGAAAATGGAGACAATTGAATAAAAGATCTAAAGCTTTAGTCTAAACTAATTCAAAAAACAGTTTACCTTGGGAATCATCCTGGATTGCTCTTTTACTTATTGCTTTGCTCTGAGGTTTCCTAGTATCTGTTTCCAGAGCTAGAATTGCAAGTCATTGCTATAGCTGCTTCGCTTTTTTTTTTTTAACATGGGATATGGGGATCTGAATTTGGGTCCTTTCGCTTTTAAAAAAATATCTATCTATCTATCTATCTATCTATCTATCTATCTATCTATCTATCTATTTATTTAGTGTGTGTATTAAAGGGCACTGTGTGCCCTTGTGGAGTACCAAGGGTGATTTCAGAAACCATCCTGGATTGCTTCTACCTCCTTTTTGCTTCACTCTGGGCTTCACTCTGGAATTTCCCAGGTAGAGGTTACCAGGGCTGGAAGTTCAGGCCACTGCTGTTTCTGCCTGGTGTTTTTTTTTTTTAAATTAATTAATTCATTGTTTCCACTCATACAAACTTTAAAAACATTTTTTTTATTCAATTGTGCGTGTATGCGTGTGTGTGCATGTGTGTGTATGTGTGTGTGTAGAACCACGGATGAATTCCGGAACCACCATGGACGCCTCCACCTCCTCCTTGTTTACTCTGCCCCGGGATTCACAGGCTCCGCCCTACCAGGACCCGAAACACAGGCCGCCTCCGCTTCTGCCGGTATCTATTCGTGGCTGTTAATCCCTTGTTTCTAAGGATCCTAGTTCCTGTGATCCATGCTAGACTTTGGGGGGTCAATGATATGTTGGTCATTGTGCAGGTCATGCAAAGTCTTATTATGGTTATTTCGGCCCTAACTTGTGTGGAGTATCTTGCATATCGTTGCTCCTCCCCATCTTTAGGCTCTTACAATCTTACTGCCCCCTCTTCCTCAAATTTCCCTGAGCCTGCCTGGTGTTTTTACATGGGACCTAGGATCTGAACTCAGGACCTTTTGCTTGCGAGACAGAGTCTTAACCCCCTGAGCCATCTCATCAGCCCTCCTTTCGCTTTTGAGCAGAGACTTTAACCATTGAGCAATCTTCCAAACCTGATATTCTTTTATTTATTTTTTTGTATGTGGTGTGTGTGTGTGCGTGTGTGTGTGTGTGTGTATCAGAGGGCACTGTGTGTGCCTGTGGAGGCCCAAGGGTGACTTGGGGAATCACCCTAAATTACACTATCTACTCCGCGTTTTGCTCTGGAGTTTCCCAAGTTCCGCCTTCCAAGGACCAGAAGTACAGCCATTTCCACATGGTGTTTTTATGTGATCTGGGATCTCAACTCAGGCCTTCTGCTTGTGAGGCAGAGGCTTTAACTCCTGAGCCATTTCTCCAGTCCCTGATATTCTTATTTTAGGAGTATAACAAGTTTGGGAAAGATGACATAGAGAAGTACCAACGATCGACTATATAATAGCTATACGTAAAGGAAGAATAAAATGCCTAGGAGGTCAGTGCAGTGTCTCAGCACAGTAACATCTTCAGTTAATATTGAGTTAATGGCTCCCTCTTTCGCCCCACCCCCCCGCTCCGCCGGTCGGGACGCGTTAGGCGAGATCCAGCCGGGCCTCAACGCGCGCTCTAGGACCCCAGGTCAGCCCACGGGGACCCGGCTCCGACTCCCGCCATCCAGCCGGAGCCGCGCGGGGGCCGAGGGAACGAGGAGGACCTCCCCCTGCGCCCAGGCCCCGCCCCAGCTGCCCTCGGGTTAAATAGCTCCACGCAGACGCGCCCATCCTCCCTTTTCGCCCCACCCCGCTCCGCCAGTCGGGACACGCACGCGGTCCACCCGGGCCTCACCCCGCTCCCTAGGTAAGTCCCCGTTCAGGCCCCGCCCACCAGTACCCCAGGCCAAATAATTCAGTTTAGTGAAATTGAGAGATCTTAAGAGTTAAAATGACAATGCCAAAGTCAAAGTGCAAATCCATGAGAAGCAACACTCAAGTAAACAAATCTCCCACTGAAGAAATTAATCCCATAATGTTAGACTCCAACAAGAACAAACCCGCGGAAAAAGGCCAAGAAAGCCTGACCCAGGATAACGACTTTCAAAATATGATCATTACCATGTTCAATACTATGAAAGAGGAAATCCGGGAGGAATTACATAATCGAATCAATCGCTTTGAAGAGGAACACAACAGACATCTGGAGGGGTTGAGAAAAACAGTGCAAGAAACAAAAAGTGGCATAGAACAGTTAAAACAAACTCAAGCAGAGTTTAAAACTGAGCTAAAAGACAAGTTATCTTCAACCCAGAACGCCACAGAGAGTCTTATCAACAGAACTAATGAAGCAGAAAACAGAATTTCAGACCTTGAAGATAAAGTGGGAGTACTAGCCAGCTCAATGGAAGAGGTTGTTAAAGCCAAAAAGATACTTGAGAGAAATATCCAAGAGATATGGGACACCCTGAAGAAGCCTAACATGCGTATTCATGGAATACCGGAGCAAGAATCTCAAAATACCACCCCTGAGGAAATTTTTCAAACGATCATCAAGGAAAACTTTCCTCATCTAAAGAAAGAGAGGCCCATTCATATACAAGAGGCATTCCACACCCCAAACAGATACGACCAAACTAGAAGCACACCGCGGCAAATAATAGTTAAAACACTCCACATTCAAGATAAAGAACTGGTGCTGAGAGCTTCAAGGGAGAAAAAACAAGTCACTTTTAAAGGCAAACCTATTAAAATAACAAATGACTTCTCAGTCGAAACAGTAAAAGCAAGAAGAGCTTGGAGAGACATACTTCAAGTATTGAATGAGCAAAAATGTCAACCCAGGCTGATTTACCCTGCAAAACTATCAGTCATGATCGAGGGAGAAAGAAAAATTTTCCAGCACAAAGACAACTTTAAGGGATACATGGCCACCAAACCAGGCCTTCAAAAACTGCTAGAAATGATACTCAAGCGTGAAGAAAAAAACAGGCATATCCAGGAGAACAGAAGGCAAATATAACACCATTAAAAGCGAAGCAATATACTTATAAAAGCTACTAAACATAATAAATGTCTGGAATTAATAGTTTCTCCATTATAACACTAAATGTTAATGGACTTAATTCACCGATCAAGAGACACAGATTACAAACTTGGATTAAAAATCACAATCCATCAATCTGTTGCCTGCAGGAAACCCATCTCACCACAAAAGATAGGCACGCTCTAAAAATAAAAGGCTGGTCAACAATTCTACAAGCAAATGGAAGCAGAAAACAGGCAGGGGTAGCCATTATGCTATCAGACAAAGTGGATTTCAAACCAAAAAAAATTATAAGAGACACGGATGGATACTACATTTTAGTCAGAGGTACAATTCACCAGGAAGACTTCACAATACTGAACATATATGCACCCAACACGGGCCCCTCCACATTCATTAAGAAAACCCTACAGCGTCTAAAGCAAGAAATCAACCCCCAAACGATAATTCTTGGGGACTTCAACACCGCCCTCTCTACATGGGACAGATCAACAGGTCAAAAGCTTAACAGAGACACTTTGGAACTTAATCAAACCCTGAAAGAAATGGACCTCACAGATCTCTATCGAACTTTTCACCCACGCACCAAAGAATACACATTTTTCTCAGCAGCACACGGAACTTTCTCCAAAATAGATCACATATTGGGCCACAAAATGAATCTACACATATACAAGAAAGTTGAAATTCTAACCTGTGCCCTATCAGACCACCACGGCCTAAAGCTGGACATCCACAACACATCAAACAAGAGAAAATACACTAACTCCTGGAAACTTAACACTATGATGCTGAATGAGAACTGGATTCAGGAAGAAATTAAAAAGGAAATTCAAGATTTCCTGAAAGTGAATGATAACGAAAATACAACTTACCAAAATCTCTGGGACACAATGAAAGCTGTTCTAAGAGGTAAGTTCATAGCTCTTAATGCCCACGTCAAAAAATGGAAACATCAGAAATAAACAACTTAACAATGCAGCTTAAAGCTTTAGAGAAACTAGAGCAATCTGATCCCAAAAGCAGTAGAAGAGAAGAGATTAGCAAAATAAGGGGAGAAATATCTGAAATCGAGACTAAGAAAACGATAGAAAAAATCAACCAATCAAAAAGCTGGTTCTTTGAAAAAATCAACAAGATTGATACACCCCTAGCTAAACTAACCAAAAGCAAGAGAGAGAAAACCCAAATTAACAAAATTAGAAATGAACATGGAGTTATCACTACGGATACCCAAGAAATCCAGAGAATTATAACATCATATTTCAAAAACTTATACTCTGTGAAGTTTGACAACACAAAAGAGATGGATGAATTTCTAAGTAAACACAAATTACCTAAATTGAATCAGGAAGTTGTGAATTACTTAAATAGTCCCATAACATATAAGGAAATTGAGGAAGTAATCTCGAATCTTCCCACCAAAAAATGTCCTGGACCAGATGGATTCAGCACAGAGTTCTACAAGACATTTAAGGAGTTAATAACACCAATACTCCTTAAACTGTTCCATCAAATAGCAAAGGAAGGAACACTACCAAATTCCTTCTATGAAGCTAATATCGTTTTAATCCCAAAACCTAATAAAGATTCACTTAAAAAGAAAACTATAGGCCGATCTCCCTGATGAACACAGATGCAAAGATTCTCAACAAAGTCTTAGCAAATCGGATTCAAAAACATATTAAAAAGATCATTCATGGGGACCAAGTAGGCTTCATCCCCGGCACACAAGGTTGGTTCAACATACGCAAATCAATAAATGTAATTCATCATGTAAACCAGTCCAAAGTCCAAGACCACATGATACTCTCGATAGATGCGGAAAAAGCTTTTGACAAGATCCAACAGCCTTTTATGATCAAAACGCTAGAGACAGTAGGAATGGAAGGAACCTTTATCAATATAATAAAAGCTGTATACAACAAGCCCACAGCAAGGATTATGCTCAATGGGGAACAATTGGAAGCATTCCCACTTCGATCAGGAACAAGACAAGGCTGTCCACTCTCACCACTTCTATTCAATATTGTACTTGAAGTCTTAGCCGAAGCCATAAGACAAGAAAGGGACATAAGAGGGATTCAAATTGGCAAGGAAGAAGTCAAGCTATCTCTATTTGCAGATGACATGATCTTATACCTGAGTGATCCCAAAAACTCCACCAGGAAGCTCCTGGAACTAATTGAGAAGTTCAGCAGGGTGGCAGGATACAAAATAAATGTGCAAAAATCAGAGGCCTTCCTATATGCCCAGAATGAAAGAAGTGAAAAAGCCTTGAGAGAAACCATGCCATTTACTATAACCCCTAAAAAAATGAAATACCTTGGTATAAACCTAACTAAGGAGGTAAAAGACCTTTACAATGAAAACTTTAAAACCCTAAAGAAAGAAATTGCAGAAGACACCAGAAGGTGGAAAGACCTCCCTTGTTCCTGGATTGGCAGAATCAACATTGTAAAAATGACCATCCTACCAAAGGCAATATACAGATTCAATGCTATACCAATCAAAATCCCAAAGCAATTCTTCAAAGAAGTTGACCAAACAATCTCAAAGTTCATATGGAGGCACAAAAGACCCAGGATAGCAAAAACAATCCTGAGTAACAAAAACACAGCTGGAGGTATTACCATACCAAACCTAAGTCTATACTACAAATCCATAGTTATAAAGACAGCCTGGTACTGGCTCCAAAATAGACACACAGATCAATGGATAAGGATTGAAGACCCAGATATAAGCCCACAAAGTTACAGCCATTTGGTCTTTGACAAAGGGGCCCAAAGAATCCAATGGAAAAAGAACAGCATCTTCAACAAATGGTGCTGGCAAAACTGGATCTCCACATGCAGAAGATTAAAGCTGGACCCGTACTTGTCACCATGTACAAGACTTAATTCCAAATGGATCAAGGACCTTGATATCAGGCCAGAGACTTTAAAAGCCATAGTTGAAAGGATAGGGAACTCCCTCGAGCTGATTGGGCTAGGCCAACACTTCCTAAACAGACATCCAATGGCACAGTCACTGCTACCAACTCTCAACAGTTGGGATCTTGTGAAATTAAAGAGCTTCTGTTCAGATAAAGAGATTGTCACACGAGCTCAAAGGCAACCCACAGAATGGGAGAAAATCTTCACTAACCACATATCTGACAGAGCTCTACTGTCCAGAGTGCACAAAGAACTTAGAAAATTAAACTCCAAGGAAAACACTGGCCCAATTAAAAAATGGGCCCTGGAACTTCAAAGAAACTTTACCAGGGATGAAATTAAAATGTCTAACAATTATCTTAAAAAATGCTCCACTTCCTTCGCCATCAGGGAAATGCAAATCAAAACTTCCCTGAGATATCATCTCACCCCGGTCAGGATGGCAAAAATCCACAGTACAAACAACGACAAATGCTGGAGAGGATGTGGGGAGAGGGGAACTCTCCTACATTGTTGGTGGGAATGCAGGCTCATACAGCCACTCTGGCGAGCCGTCTGGAGATTCTTAAAGAAATTAAAGATTGAAATGCCATATGACCCTGCTATCCCACTTTTGGGAATAACCCCCCAAGCAGCAGAGGTTCGCCTCGATAGCACAAGCTCGACCATGTTCATAGCAGCACTGTTTACAATAGCAAAGTCATGGAATCAACCTAAATGTCCAACAGTTGACGAGTGGATAAGGAAAAGGTGGTACATCTATACAATGGAGTACTACTCAGCCATCAAAAATGATGAATTACTGGAATTTGCTGGGAAATGGATGTCATTAAAAAGAATTATATTAAGTGAAGTATCCCAAACCCAGAAAATTAAGCGCCGTATGTACTCCCTAATAGGTGGCTCCTAGTACCAAACTCGCCCAGCCCACATTGGGACACTCAAAAGTAAACCTATGTAACACAGTAATTGCAAGGATTATGAACAAGAGAGATGGGTTAGGAGGGCCACACCAGAAACAAGGAGAGAGGAGACCATGTTACAGCAGAGAAAATAGGCCTCCATCAAGGTCTGCAAGTAAGTAATGAGAAACCTGGTTAAGTTCACAGACGTTCTTTCCTGATCTCACCAGAAGGGGAGGGCATATAGTCTAGCAGATAAAAAGTAATCATTTTGCAAATGGGTGATGGACCCCTCCCTCAGTGAGGTTTCCTACTCTTATTACATCTACCCTTGAATGTGCTATTACAACAAGACTCCAGTTTAACAGCTTTTTGTCTCTGGCCAGGGGGTGACATACAGTGCCCAGCAGAATGGAGTGAAGGGAATTGCAGGAGCAGCAAAACTGCAAAAGAAAATCAACAAACCACAATCCAGAACTTCAGAGACTCTATATCAATCACATAGAACTAGGACAGCCTAATCTCTCCCCATTCTGGAGCTCAGGGACATTTGCGGAAGAGGGGGCGGTAAGATTGTAAGAGCAAAAGGATGGGAGGAGCAACGATTTGCAAGATTCTCAACAATAGTTGGGGCCAAAGCAATCATAATGGAACTTTGCATGCCCTGCGCAATGTCCAGCGCACTGTTGCCCTCATAAAGTCTAGCATCTGTTAAGGGCACCGAGACCCCTGGAGGCAAGGGATTGACAGCCATAGTAGTAATCTTATGCTTAAGGGGAACAAGAGAAAGGGCTTATGGAAATGCCACTGGGTCCTTATATGTCATCGGAGAGGAGGACCCAGTGGAGAGTTAGGCGCACACAATAAAGGACTCTCTGGGAATTGGGGGGGAGACACTGGGGGAAGGGGAGGGGGGAGGGAGGGAACTGGTAAAAAATTTTAAAATGTATAATTAAATTTTTAATAAAAAAAAAAACGAAATTCAAAAAAAAATATTGAGTTAATGAACAGAACATATTATCTATATGTGTGTACATATGCATGTGTGCATGTATGTGTATGTGTGTGCATGCACATGTATATATGTGCATGTATACATGTGGGTTTATGCTCATTCCATCATAGTAGCAGGCAATTAATAAAGTAAAACAAAAAATGAAAATTTAATATATTCAAATATATGCACATCAAACTCAAAATTCTGCTATGGGAAACCAAATTCAACAAAGCTTTTTTCCTTATCTTTATCCATGGCTTTAAGCCTTTTGACTCCTTTCTGAAATCTTGTGTTCCCCAGTGCAATATTATCATAATTTAGGGAAGAAAATCTGAAAGACGGTATTAAAAAAATTAGCATTTAGCTGAATGTGAATGCACGCATGAAGCAAGGTCCCACAGGCAGAAGATGTAAAAAAGCCTTATGAAGTAGAGAAAATTAAAAATCAAAACAGTTTTTAGATTTCAGGTTCTGAATCTGTAAAATACCTTGGAAGGTTTTAGCCACAGAGTGACTTGTTCAGGAACACAGCCACCTTCTGCTTTGTGTGGTTTGGGGCAATGCTAAAGCAAATTTGGTCTAAAGTAGGAGAGTGGTTTTGTAAGACAAGCATTTTATTTATTTATTTATTTATTTATTTTTATTCATTGACAGTTCATACATGAATACAATGAATTTATGTCATTTTCTCCCCTTATTACCGTATTCTGTCCCTTTTCTCCTGTTCCACTTTGGACTTTCTTCTTTTCAGTCAGTTTAGTCTCCCCCCTGCTTTAACATCTTTCTCTGCGTGTGTGGCCCACTGGATTTCGTTTGAGATGCATAAGTTCTTACTGGGGCATGGATGACCTATCAGTTGGGTAAATCATTGAGGAGAGTAACTTTCCTTCTCCCGGTGATATCCACCCTGGTGATATCCACCTCTCAGGGAGGTGTAGTATCTCTTGAGATCTTCCCATTTCCATGGTTAAGTGTTGGTAGTCCAAATACTGTGCAGGTCTTGTGGAAGTGGACATTACTGCATTTAGTATTTGGGTGCAGCAGGCCCATCATGACTGATGGATACTGTTTGCCAGCAGCCCTCCACACCCTCAGACTCTTACCCTCTTACAATAATTTAAACTATACATATTTCTCCATGTTTATGTGATCTTATTCTATGTAAAATACCTCCTCTGTAGGTATTTCAAGTCATATCAGGTGAGAGTGTATAGCATATTGTCGATATTTACTAAGCAGTGTTGAATAGTACAATACCCTATTAAATTTTTTTGCTTTGGGGGCAAAATCTAGTAACTGGATGAAAGTTTGGGTCTTTTTTTTACCAAATGTTAACTTCCCCAGTGTCTAATTGCAGTTTGTAGGCCATGAATACTTATTCCAACATCTCTGCCAGCACTCTTGATGCTTCACGCTGGGGGAATACCACTTCAGTTGGCCAGTCATTGTCCAAACGTTGGCTCCAGTGTTTTCGCCTCCTTCAAAGATTTTGGGTGTGGCCATATGGCAATGAATGAGTTAGACAGTGAATCCACTAGCAGGAGACCCAATAATAACTAGAACAACAAAGAAATGGTTGGCTTTAACTAGGAGTCACCACTGACTAGCCTGACTAACAAAGCAGCAGTGCAATCCCTGGGCCTGGAAGTACTCTGCAGAATTCTGTTGTAGAACCTTTCCATTGCGGTTACAATCCAGACTCCTGATGCCAGGAACTCAGTCTGTAAGGTTGCCGCAGATGCTAGCAACCTTGCTAACTTTCTCTTCTACCCCTGAAAGTGAAATGCTCAACTGTTATCTGCACCAGGATCATAGAAGTACAAGTGTTCTCAGCCTGTCTCCAGCTATTATTCATCAAAGACTTATGATGGCTGATGGCTCATCCAATGGATAAAATAGTCTTGCTTGTATCAAGGAGGAATGTTT
Source organism: Typhlomys cinereus (assembly GCA_023101885.1). Lineage (NCBI taxonomy): Eukaryota > Metazoa > Chordata > Mammalia > Rodentia > Platacanthomyidae > Typhlomys > Typhlomys cinereus. The sequence goes on from JALPQD010000288.1 coordinate 884,113, forward strand.
TCATACTTATTTGTTTTGTTTTTAAATTTTGATTTAGGGAAGGAAAAAGTTAATAAAAAGAAAAATGGTAAAATGTGGAGACTATTCAATAGGTGGTGTTGAGATGAGAGGCCTCTACTATCGTGTATCATGAACATTACCAAATACAGCTTCAGCCTGTTACCTGTGGACTCTTATCTGCTGGCATCACCTAGGCAATAAGTGTTAACTTCTAGAGTTCGTCCATGTCTTAAAGTTCATTTTGATGTGACAGTTTATCCTGTAAGTGTGACATGGAGATTGACTGTATTTGTGAATTATACAAATTTGCCAGTACTTTGCATTGCTTTTTGAACAGATCTTGCAACTGGATGGTAAGCTGTTCAGATATGGAATTAGATACACATATTAATATACATGAGAAACCCAGTCATCTTGCAATGCTTAATGTTCTCAATTTGTCTTCATAGAAAAAGAAATGTCGTGATATTACTTGTTCAATGAGATTTACATATATTGTTTTAAATCTGGGAAATGTCTGGCAAAAAAAAGTCACTGTAAAGATACAGTTGTCAGTATTTATGATTATAAATATTTCAAAAAGCAAAGTAATGGGGCATAAAGGCTGCAATGAAAATTTTGCTTTGCTTAGCTATTGATTTTTTCATACTCAACTTTACTGAGATGAATTAGCTTAAATAAATTCCTTTTCATATTCGATAAGTTTTAACAAATATATCCACACATATAACCACCAACACTAATCAAAATATGTAACATTTCCACAAGTCATAAAGTTCCTTCATGCTTTTTTTATGTCATCCCTACCTCTCTGACCCTACAGAGTCATTATTATACTTTCTGGTATTGTAGAAATTGTTTTATCAAGTTATCAAGGTATAATTTACATATAAGACAATATATCCATTTTAATATGCAGTTTGCTATACCATTGATTTTCTACTACTATGTTTATGTTCCCTGTAGCATTTTGCTTTTGAGTTGTTAGCTGTAATTATTCACTTTAGAAAACTTCCAAACATTTGGTTATGAAGGAAATAATTAAATAAATTCTCTTTGTTTTCTGCATGTATAGGTTTACTCCATACTTTCTGATCACAGACAATGAGATATACTCTAATGGTTACTCTTAACTGTGCTGTGAGAGAGCATTCAAAGTCAAACAACCTAAAGGAGAAAGGGAGATTCATTCACCTTACAGTTCCAGAGGGGAGATACAGTCTTTCATGGAGGAGGAAGCATGGCTGGTGGCTGGAGCTGACAGGCTAAGTCACTCCCATCCATGTGACTGAAGGCTGGAATATTCCTGTAGAGTCTGTCTTCTTCCCAGTCTTCTGTTCTGTAGTTCCTTTCATCTGGTCCACTACTGGGAGGTTCGAATGAGATCTAGGGAGGTTCCAATCAGATCTAGGGCTGGTCTTTGTATTGTAAATATGTTGATCTGGATGATACCTTCAGGTGGTCTCAGATGATCTTGGTTAATGCCAAGTGTGTCGAGTTAACACACAGGATTAATTATCACATATACTAATTTTTTTGAGTGTGTGTGTGTGTGTGTGTGTGTGTGTGTAGAAGAGGGCACTGTGTGTGCCTGTGGAGGCCCATGGGTCCATCCTGCCTTGCTCTACCTCTTTACTGCTTTACTCTGGGTTTTTCCACATTCCACCTTCCATGGTTGTAAATGTAGGCCCTCTGCCATTTCTGCTTGGTGCTTTCTTTTTTTTTTTTCATGAAATCTGGGATCCAAACTCAGGTCCTTTAGCTTTCAAGTCAAAGATTTAAGCCTGGTCCACCTCTCCAGCCCAAGATATACTAATATTCTGGACCTTATGGAAAACAGATATGAAAGTATGCTGATGAGTTAGGAAAAAACACTTATATTATACCACATACCAGGAATTAGGAGGTCTCTGCTACACAGATATTAATAATATCCTCAGCTGGTTATGCCTATAAAATTATTTTTAAATAGGGATAGATAAAAATGGTTATGAAGCAAACAAGTAAGCATGCACCATTGGTGATTTAATGTTTGGAGTGTGTAGGAAAGGGTGGATATTGCAATATGTCATCTGGGGACTCCTTCAGTGGTACAATTCTGAAAAAAAAACTTATTTGAAGCTATCAGATGTCTTGAGAATCATTGATTTCTAAATGTCTGTGATAGTTATATACAGGTGTCAACTTGACAATTAAAGACTCTAGATCTGTGCACATTTGTAAAGAATTAGTAGTTGGGTTAAGTCCCTGGCAAACCTGCAGGAGATTGTCTAGTTGATGGATAAGCCCGGCCCATGGTGAGTGGAATTGGTGGGACTTTTCCCTGGGCAGGTGGATAAGATGGAGTGACCCGATCACGGAGTTGGCATTCTTTGGTACACTTTGACAGACGTGCTGTCTGGAAAGTGAAGTTTGCCCCTTTCTCACCAGTCCTGTGAATATGGCCAGTTCCCTCTGCCCTTGGTTGGTATGAGTGCTCCTTTTAAGACAATCATAAGCCAGAATGAAGTCTTTAGAGGACAATGCTAATATTCCTCTTAATAAAATAGGTTGGATAGTGGATGAAGTACAGACTAACACTTTTGTGTAGTTATTTCCTTCACATTGAAGGAGGAGGGAAGCACAGAAGACTTGGGGAAGTCAATGAGACTTACCAGTCTCAAGAAACTCAGCAAGTTACAGGATTCATAAGGCTGTCCACAAGGTTATAGAGACAGTAGACAATTTCTAGGGAGAGGGGACTCTCTGATGGAGAGGCCTGCAAGCTGGGCAGGGAGTACAGGGAAGCAGCTTTCCTGAGTCCTCCTCACCACTCTGGGCCTTTCAGCGATGCAGCTGTCTGAGTATCAATGCTCCATAAATAATATCTTGCCCATACTCCTGAATGTAACCCTAATAAACTCACTGGCTTATGAAGCTAAACTTGGGCAGTTTCTTTGGTCTATTGAAGTTATCTTATCTGGGATTAATAGATGTTCCTATATCACAAAAAGTCTTGTAACATCTCTCTCAATATGAAGTTAACAATGATTTTCTACAGTGTATTTCTCTCACGCTGAGGGAACCAGTTATTACAGCTTAATTTACTACAGCTTAAATTTAAACCCGTAGGAAAGTTTTCATAAGGGCGCTCCATTTAAAATTTTGGAAAGTAAACAAGAATTGCAATTATAGGTCAATAGTTATAGTACAACAATCTGTCAGTTCTTCTTGTTTAGATTTTTTTTTTTTGAGACAGAGTCTCACTCTGTAACCAGGCTGGCTTCAACCTCAAGACAATCCTCCTACCTCAGGCTCCCAAGGTCTGGTATAATGGGAAAAAGATGCTATGCCCAGCTCTTATATTTTAACAAGCACATCATGTCATGTATAAAGTGTCCTCATTCAGTGGTGATACTTCTGCTGCTCTTCTGTCAGATCGTTTTCTGAGCAGTCAGGAGGGATAAATGAAGGGACAGAGGGGAGAAAGAGAGAGAGAGAAAGAGAGAGAGAGAAGAAAGGAGAAAGGGAGAACATATAAAATGAAGAACTGAATATAAAGTGTGCTAAACTTCAAAAGAGAAGTGTATCCAGTATGCCATTGTGGTCAACATGAAGAGCGTTGGGTCTCTGCTGAAAGGACCAGAAGAACACCTTTCTAAAAATAATGCCATTTTTGCTAAGTCAGGGGGACCACAAGTCCAGTTTGTTTGGCAAGATTCCTAAGACTTCTCCTCGTGTTAAAAAAAAAAAAAAAAAAAAAAAAGCCACTTCGGAATTCCTTAGTGGGAAAGCATAGGTTACCAGTTAGAGAGCTTTAAGATCTTAACAGATTTGTTTTCCTCCAGCAGAAAGTTCAATAGTATATTCTCCATTGTTTTAAGGATATGTGTATATTATAAGTAAACAGAAAAACCAAGGTGGATAAAATCTAAACTAGACAAATTCATATTTACTCTTGAGTCAACTTAGCTTCTGTACCTTCTGCCCTGGGCTCTAACCTTACATTTGTGCTTGCTGCATGTACAATGGTTGCCAAAGAGAAATAAGAACCCAAGAATAGAAGTCCAAAGAAAGATGCTGGCGGAGCATCCAGCCATATGCTCAAAGCAGTCATGTGGGACCATCATGCCTTCTCTGTGTAAGTCTCCTTGCTTTCCTTTTTTGTTTATATACCATTAATTTTCAGCACAGAGTGACTTGTAATCAATAGTAGTTTATGCGATGTAAAAGAGTTCATAGTTAATCAATTGTATCACATCTAAATCCCAATATGAAGCCTTGTTTTATTGAAGAAATGCTTAAAGTGTAGTGTGACTAGAGCATTGAATACATCTGGGATATGTTCAAGTTTTATTGTGTCATGGTAAGGAATTTGAGTTTTATTCTAAAAGCAATAAAGGGTGATCAGTTGATGAGTTTCAGGGGGAATCAGGAGATATTATAAGGTTTGAATATAGAGTCCCTTGGCAGTAGTGTGAATATTGATTGTGATTCTGGGAAATGGTGAGAGAGACCACTTAAGAGGCTGTTAAGATAATGAAAGCTGATGTTAAGGCAGTAGGGTAAAAAAGGAGGAGATAATTTATAGACAGAGGGAAGAACCGAGAATGATTCCGCCTTGTGTAGAACATGTGTGTGCATGTGCATGTGTGTGACATGCATGACTCTGCAGCAGTGTCTAAATTAGTTTCTATCCTTCTGACTTATTTCTACCAGCTAATGGGAAGAGAAGAAGTAGGAACAAGTATTTTTGGAGAGTGGTGGGAACAGGATGGTTCTGTTGTGAATTTAGAGTAGGTTCCAGGGTATCTACAAACAAATGCTGAGTAGTCAGGCTTGAAAGCATGGATACATTACAGATACAGCACTGTACAAAAAATAAACTTGGAAGATAGCTCTGCTGGGAAAGTGCAGTGAAAGCATAAAGGCTTGAGTGTGATTCTTCAGAACCCAGGTAAAATTACTAGATATGATGCTGCTGCTGGCACTTACTTCTTGAGCTGGGGTGGCAGCGATAAGAGGGTCCCTGGTGTCTACCCTGGAAGCAATCTGTTTTTAATGATTTTCAACTTTGTTTTTTGATAACTATTGTCATAGTGCCTAATTGGTGAGCTCCAGGTCACTGAGAGACCTTATCTTGGTACACGGTGTTCCTGAGGATGACACCTTAGATGACCCTCCAGCCTCCACAAATGCATACACACGCACACACATGCATGGGAACGTGTGCAGAAATACAAAAGAAAAGAGAATTATTTTTAAAATCACAATAAAACAAATGCCAAAAGCTAAAAAAAAACCCTTCTCATTTAAGAAATGAGCTCAGTCCCACGAATCCATTTAGAAGTGGAAGGAGGGAACCGACTCCACAAGTGTCCTCTGGCAACTGTACGCTGTAATGCACACGCACACATGCCAATCTTCTGTCACCTTGGCCAGATATTACAGTTGCTAGGACTTTAAGGATAGTCTTCTGCATTCAAGTTTCGGAGATGCATCTGTCTCTGAGGCTGATTGATCCAGTCATCTTTCCCCCTCTATTGCCTAATGCCATTCCTGGAAGCAATCTGTTTTTAATGTTTTTCAACTTTGTTTTTCTGTTATTGTCATAGTGCTGAAGAAATCTTCATTAAGTAGAGTTAAGCATTATTTACAGGCATTATTCTAAAAGCAACGATGACGTCTCATCTCACGCTAGCCATCACTGCCAAGTCCTTCTCCTTTCTGCTTTCCCGCTCTCTACCCCTATGATTACTATTCTTACTTCCTCCCTGGTCACCCTGAAACTTCACACCACTCAGCTAAATTCCATTTCTTGCTCTGTTACCTGCAGGAAAGGTTGATTTTAATTTGATGGTTTGTACTTTTACCTCTTAAGGAGGAAACATTGTTACTCCCATCCTTACTTTGCCTTCTCTTCCCAGGTTTCAATTCCTTACTCACATTAGTGTGACTTTCATTTTGTTAAAATAGTTTTATTTAATAAAATTTAATATTTATATTCTAATATACATTAGATTGAATTGTATGTAAGTGAATTCTTAACATCAGATTCACAATATTTATTTTTACTTATTTATCTGAATTAACACATGTTACAGTTATGCTACTATTACTGCAATGAAACACTCTAACCCAAGCAACTTTAAAGGGAAAAGGTTTATTTTGGGACTTATGGTTCTAGAGGAAATACAGTCCACTGTGGCAGGAAGCATTTGGTGGCAGTCAGGAAGCCTGGTGGCAGAGGAAGCAGCCTCCAGCATCCAGGGGTGGAGGGGGGAGAATGATGGGAGAGGAGAGAGAGAGAGAGAGAGAGAGAGAGAGAGAGAGAGAGAGAGAGAGAGAGAGAGAGAGAGAGAGAGAGAGAGAGAGAGAGAGAGAGAGAGAGAGAGAGAGAGCTATATTATCCAATCTCAAGGTCTGTCCTCTAGTGACATATTTCCTCTGCCAAGTATCACTTCCTCAAGGTTTCACAAACTTCCCAAACAATATCATCATCTGGAGACTAATTAATTGCTCAATCATATAAACTTGTAGAGGACATTTCACATTTAAACCATGACAACACATAAGTAAAATATTTGTGGAATAAAGTATATTATTTTGATACATGTAAACATTATAAATATCATGATCAAATTGGGATAATTTTGCCTCTGTCATTTCAATTAATAGTTCTTTGTAGTGAATCATTTGCATTTCTGGTGTGTTTTGGAATATATGACATCATCAACTATAGTCACTACTCTGTACAGTCTATCACCAACCATGTTATTTTGGCTGTTAAAATGTTTGTTGTGGATCACAATATGAAATGTGCTCATATCTCTCCAACTTGACAAAGTCAGGATCCCATGTTACAGGAAGAAAATAAATCTAGAATATCAAATTCAAAAGAAGTCTCTTTTGCTATGTAGTCAATCATGTGCCATGTTTGAATTTGCTTCAGATTCAAACTTACCTTTTTTTTCAAAGCATGTTTTTGCTTTGAATCTCCCGTATATGCAGATTTATCTTTTATCTTTTCTGGCAATGTGTTTATTACAGCCCTGAGTTTTTCTGAGCTCTAGTCACATTTCAGAGTTCCTTTTCAGAGCATACTATTCTTTTTCCTGGTTTGAGCTCATTGTTTTCTGTTCTTACTAAATAACTTGAGAATATCTTAACTGCTTTTCTCTAAGTAGTTCCATTTTTTAAAAACATGGCTTGCATCTTTGCTTCGTTAGAGTTTATACCCTCACACTGCTTTCTCAGAAAGAGTTTAGAGTATGTAAATTATCAGAATTTTTACTTCTGAAAATGTTATGCATCCGAGGATGACCTTTATCTTCTGATCCTCTTGCCTTTATCTCCTGAAAGTTGGGATTATACGTGGAGACCACTGAGCACAGTTAATGTGGTTCTGGGAATCAAGCCCAGGGCTTTGTCATGCTGGGCAGACACTCCATTAACTGAGCTACCTCATCAGTCCCTTGTCTTCATATTTCATTGTTTGAGCAGGTACAAGATGCTAGATCTTAGTTTTCTTCTCTAGAATAGAGGAGGAGTTGAACCACTACATTCTGACCCCTAGCATTGTCCAAATGAAGTCCAGTGTTCTAACAAGTTAGGATTCCTTTTCTTTGTCTTGGCCTCAGTACAGGCCTAATATTGTGACTGCTATGAAATATAACAGGGTTATGGCCTTTCTTCATGGGATTCAGTTTTCTTTGCGCTAGTTACTTTGCTCTGTGTGGTGACAGAATACCGACAGAAACAACTTAAGGGAAGTTTGACCCAGTGCAAAGGATATGGGTCATCATGGGAGGAAGACATAGCACTGGGACCAACTTCTGTCTGTGGTGAAGGGTGTGGTAGAGAGCTGGTCTCATTATGTAACAGTCATTAAGCGACAAGACTGTCATGGTTTGAATGTGGTTTGTCTCCCATAGTGTCATGTGTTTGTATCCTTAGCTGCTAGTGTTTGGGAAGATCATGACACCTTTAGGAAGTGGAATCTTGCAGGAGGAAGGTCTGTGGCTTTGAGAGTGGGTCTTGAGGTTGATTGGTCCAACTTCTGCAAGGAGTCTGCTCTTGAAGTTTACAGCTAGCCCTCTTGGCCTCCATGATGTCTGCAGTGACCTAAGTTGACTCCAACTTTTGCCCTTCATCATGCTTTTTCTGCTGTAGTGGACTTTATCCTCCCCCCTGGAACTACAAGCCAACAAAATAGTTTCTTTTCTCCCCTTAAGTGCTTGGATCTAAGTGGTGTCTTGCTACATCAGAAAAGTAACTGTGACAGACACTAAACAAAAAAATGGGCCTGAGCCATAACCTCAAAGGTTCATTATTGGTGGCCTATGTTAGCCAGCCAGGCTCTATGTCCCAAAGATTCTACAATTTCACAAGACAGGGTCACCATCCTGGAATGTGCTCAGATATATGACTCATTGGGGGACATCTCACATTCAAATTATAAAATGCTCATCTTTTCTTTCCTACTCAGTAGCAACAAAAATCATGTAAAAGTATGATATATTTACAGAAAATGCCTCTGGGTGAAGAAAAATACAGATGAGGAAGAAAAATTAATCTCATGAGAGACAAGATAAATAAGAAGAACAGGAGGCTGAGAGGGTGGGAAAAAATCACAGGCTTCTGCTTCGAGAACAGTGAAGTCTCCCACCACTCACTTCTACAGAAATGTCAAACAGGAGCTGAGGATCAAGCCGGAAGCTCAGGTATAGGACCTCTGATTTACAGAAGGAGAGACAGGGAGATGAGAAAACTTTCCAACTTCCAGAATATGCTCAGATTGTGACATCAGAAAAAAATCAGCCTTTCCGAGGATGGCACTTCCAACCTGAGAAACAGTGTTGTATGAATCTCACATACCCACAGACCTTGGCCATTGCTTAGATCAAGAAGGGACTCCAAAAGTGCTAGACCAATGTCTTGTATTTTTATTTCCATGGGGAATTCATAACTTACTATCCTCAGTCACTTTGCAAAGATCCTGAGACAAGGACAAATTCCTTTGTTAAGATGGTACCATCAATACCACCATTCACTAGGTGAAATCACCCTTTTTTCCGTGTTGCTTTGTCAGTAATCATTCATCTGTTTTCTGTCTCCTGAGGCTTTGTTCAAATAGCTCACATGCATTGACTCCTGAGCTCTGCATTCTCCATTTGTCTCTTCATGTCCTTCCTCCTTCTTCATCCTGGTATGCAATACACTGGGACCAGTGAGAGAGCTCAGTAGATAAGGGACCTATTCCATTACACAATACAGGAGGATAATGTTAATGTACTGGAGTAACAGGTTTTCTCACCCTCTGGTTTAGAGTTGGTTTGGCCAACCGAAGACATCAGCAGGATGGTAGGAAGTAGGAGGAACAGAAAAATTAGAGGTTATATTCATTCGAAAACTTTCTGTTGATTCATGGACAGACAGCGGCTGAACAGTCTGTATAGAGGATTATGGCTACTGCTTGGCTTAACAGCTATTTATGTCTCTTGGACTTCCTGTTCTTGCCCCTTAAAATGTAAGGGCACTTCTCACTACTGTATCTTAGGGTGCATTGTTATGCCTTGGTGGAGTTCCCTTACTCCTAAAACACACTTTAAATTTTTATTTATTTATTTATTTACTTATTTATTTATTGTGTGTGTGTATGTGTGTATGTGTTAGAGAGCACTGTGTGTCCTGAGGAGGACCAAGGGTGACTTCAGGAATCATCCTGGATTGTTTCTACCACTTTTTTGCTTCACTCTAGGATTTCCCAGACTCCGCCCACCAGACCTGCAAGTGCAGGCTGCTTGACATTTCTCTCTGTGGGACCTGGAATCTGAACTCAGGACCTTCTGCTTGGGAGGCAGAGTCTTATCCTCTGAGCCATCTCTCCTACCCCCTAAGTACACTTTTGCAATCATTATATTGAGCTCTCTTTGACATGTATTTTGGGTCATGCTGTTTGGTGCCTATGAAGAACCTGGATGATGTAGTTCCTCAGGTCATTTTCTTCTTCGCAGATGGATGTAGACATTGGGAGGAGAGACTGATGCTCCCATTATCTTCTGAGAGAGTTCACTGGACATGGAGGGAGGAATGGGCAAGGCAGCACCTTCTGCTCCCCACTTTTCTTGTTGGTGGTCTCCATGGCCTCAACTGTGATTCTAATGCTTACGGGGAGGGGAAAACTTGGTGTGGAACCTGTAAACATCAGGAATCCTTAAGTCCACTGGTAGCAATCTCAAAATCTATAACTGAATCTGTTTCTTCTGAGTCAGTGGCTAATAGAGCTGTGTTGCCTTAGCCCACCATCCCTCTGACTGTCTTCTACCTTCCTTGTCAGGAAGCTCTCAAAAACCATCTTTCCCTTTCTGCCAACCCCCACAGCCACGTGGCTGTCCCATCATTCCCTTTGTTCCTATTTCTGTCGGCTCCCAAAGAAGCCCCCAGATATCCAGGTCACCCCTCCTCCTCTGCTCTCTAATCCCACAGAGCACCATATGTTCCCGTTCTGTTCTTCCTTCCTTCCTTTCTGATTCCTACAGTTCTTTCTGTGAAAGGCTGTGGCTTTCCAGTTCTGTTAGATGTAAAGTTTCCTGTATCCTCAAATCACTCAAGGCATCCTTTCAGAGAGAAACCTGGCTCCCCGTCGTCTTGTTTCCAACTGTAAGTGATGGATGGTTCTTTCCCCTACCCACGCACACCATCACTGCACTGGAGCTGAAGCTCTTTGCTCTTCCTGCTGCTTCCAAATGGCTCCCGTTGTCTCTCTGTGACCTCAAGTGTTAGATCTTATGCCCTCAGATTTTATCCTCATTATCTCTCATTGTTGCACTCACGTGATTCTCCAGTTATTTACTCTTAACTTTTTGACAGTTTTGTTCTTGGCTTCTTGTTCTCTCCCATATATTTATGGTTCTTGCATACAATGAATCCTCTCCCAACTTGCCAAATAACTGATTTCTGGAAGGTAACTGAAGATTTCCGTGTCGCTAATGTAGTGGCCAGTTCTTAGCCCACATAGTGTTTTGTCTACCAGCATATTAGGCAAAGCCTACTGATAGAAGGGATCTCCCTGCTTCTGTTTCTTCACTGTCTACCTTACATCCCTGGTCATGCCTGACTGCTCCAGGATTTAGAACTTTTCACTTCATGTTCTTTTTTCTTTCATTCATGATGAAGTGGGTACTTCCTTTACATATGATGAAAATAAGAGAGGCTAAATATTCTGCCAGATAAGAAGTAAGGATGGAAATGCTAGATTAAAAGATGTGGCTCCACCTACCACCTTTCTCTCTCTCTTCTTGCTCTCTTACCACTTGGCCGCCCCAAGGCAGCTCTGTCCTCTACTAGCCTTGTGCTTATGGTGGCTCTCTTGCTGTTCTTTCTGACCTTAAGTTATCTCTTCTACTTTAATGCTCTCTCACCTTTAGGTTATGGCTTTTCCTTTGCCTCTCTTGGACCTAATGCCCAAGAGTTTCTTCCTTTTTCTCTCATTTTCAATAAAAACCCTTGTTGCACCTCTCAAAAGAAAAAAAAAGAAGTAAGGCTGGAATTAGAGCCCAGGTAATCTAAATTCATTGTCTTTATCCTTATGTATCTCTCTTTCCTCTTAAATATTCTACTATACTATGTTGTTTGCATTATAATTATGTAGAACATTGCATTAATATATAATGTCAAGAATCAGTTCATTAAATGTGTGTGCATTTTTTACTATATTGATAAGTTACTTGTGATGTGCAGAAGCTATTTGCAGATCGTCACATGAATGGTAGGTGGCAGGGTTGAAGCTGAGTCAGGAACTGATATTCTTAACCACCAGCACTAATAGCCTTAAACATCAGATCAGAACGCCTGTTTTGGGCTCTTGAAATCTGAAGGAAAAAAAAGAACACAATCTAAGCAGATTAATCTGTGAGCAATGGTTCATATTTTTTGGACAATTTTAAGGCTTAATTATCACAATGTTCCATAGTGTTTGGAGTAACAATGTCTTTTTTTTTTTATTCAACTGTGCGCATGTGCGCGCGCGCGCGCGCGCGCGCGCGTGTGTGTGTGTGTGTGTGTGTGTGTGTGTGTGTGTGTGTAGAACCACGGACGAATTCGCGAACCACCATGGACGCCTCCACTTCCTTCTGCCCCGGGATTCACAGGCTCCGCCCTACCAGGACCGGAAACGCAGGCCGCCCCCCCCCCCCGCTTCCGCCTGGCGTCTATACGTGGGATCTGGGATCCGAACTCGGGACCTTCCGCCTGCAAGGCGGAGGCTTAACCCCTGAGCCACCTCTCCAGCCCCCCTTTTTTTTTTTTGTAAACTTCTTTTTTTTTAAATTATTATTATTATTATTATTTATTCAACTGTGTGTATGTGCGCGCGTGTGTGTGTGTCTGTGTGTGTGTGTAGAACCACGGACGAATTCGCGAACCACCATGGACGCCTCCACCTCCTTTTGCCCCGGGATTCACAGGCTCCGCCCTACCAGGACCAGAAGCGCAGGCCGCCCCCGCTTCCGCCTGGCGTCTATACGTGGGATCTGGGATCCGAACTCGGGAGTAACAATGTCTTGCACATGTCCCTACCCTGACTCTGCCACGTACTAGCTGCGAGAATCTCAAGTGAACAAGCTGTTCTCTCTCAATGTGTTTTTTCCATTTGCAAAACCAAGAGATCCAAATTATAGCGAGGATTGAGCGAAACAAGGTCTGTAAGAATTTGGGGTCAGGCATAGCCAGGGATGGTGCTGCAGACAGAGGTGCTTATCTTGTCCTGAGATGCGGAATGAAGGTGCAGAAGCAAAAGAGGCTGAAGCAGTTTCTCCTGCACTGAAGGCTTCTATCCCCAAGTTTCAAGTCAACAGGAGTCCTCACATATATTTGTGTTTTACCAGCCTCCTGATATAAGGGCAGAAACCACTACAAAAGAATCTGGAGATCTCCTTTATTTCCAACGTTGCCTTTCCTTCCTTTTTTGTTAATGACAAAGAACTATTAAAGGAGGCAGAAGATAACAATTCAATTCCTGGAAAATCTCTTCCAACAGAAAGACCATAGAAGCCTATGATTTCAAAGGTCTTGGAGGACAGGAAGGGGCCAGTGGGCAGAACAGAGTCTATATACATGTTATATTAATTTTCTGAGATTATGTATAGTTCTAGTTCTACTTTGACATACTTTCTTCCTCCTTCCCCCTTCCTCTTTTCCGTCTTTCTGCTTTTCTGGCCTTTGTTCTTCTATTCTTCTTTACATTTTAATCAGGGTATATTTTCACACACACACACACACATACATACGAGCATAATAGGCATAGTTTCTATCATCAATTATTTTAGTAAGTTCACAAACTAGTAAACAAATAGAGTTGGCAGGCGTTCTGGAAATGTCAGAAAAAGACAGTTGTAGAGATTCAGAGAGCTGTGGGTGGGAAGGTGGTCATGGCCTGGCTGTAAGCTAAGGCGAGATCTGAGTACAGGCTGAGGACTAGCTGGGGGGAGCACCCAAGCTGAGGTCAAAGCAAGTGCAAAAACCCGGTGGCATAAACGTGCATGCAAACAGGAAGAGCAGAATTGCTGCTAGCCTGGTGGAGCATAGTGAACAGCGTGCATGTAGGCTTGGAGATGTAGCTAGAAGCTAGACCACATGCATTTTAATGAGTCATGCTATGCACTTGGCTTTCATCCTAGTTACGTGGGTTTGAAGCAAAGGAATGTGGTTCTCATTTTGTAAACGCCCCCTGATGGCCAAATGGAGAAACGCACCCAGGGAGAAGCCCAGGCAGCACATGTTCCCAACATTTTCACAAAATCCCTGGCTCTCACTGGAGAGCTTGAGGTGGTTGTGGGTCAGGAGAGAAGAGAATGGTCAGGACCAAGAGATGCAGGAAAAGTTAAGGCAAGCAGTTTAAGAGAAAAATCCAACAGGGTCAAATTTAAAGAATGCTGCTCTGTTGCTTCTAGTATATGTTCACCATAGTAGATTTCCTTAAGTGGGGATTTCTTCTGAAATTTTGGGAGGCGGGGGAGGACCAGTACCATGAAACAAAACAAATGCAGAGCAGGGATATCTAACCTTTTGAATTTCCTGGGCCACACTGTACAAGATAAGTAGTCTTGGGCCACACATTCAACACATATGCACTAGCAAGAACATGATGAGCAAGACAAAAAAGGTCTGTTTCTGATTTTCATGATGTCTACTACCACGAATAGACAAAACTCCTCATGTAATAATCTGAGTCATGCAGCTCCTCATTTGGAGAGTCTTTTAAAATTGTAGAGCAGGTCCTAAGTTTGCAATCACCAATAGAAAGAATAAACATATGTAAGCAATAAAAAATCATTTTTTATTATAAAGGTAAAAGAGCAACACAATGGGAAGTTTGGCATTGTTTTTGGAGAAAACTAATGCAGAACTCTCTTGCTTGATAGAAGTAGGTGCTATTCCCAGTGAGTTCTAATCAGGTACTTTGGTAACAGGCAATCCCTGTTTCCCTCCATCTTCCCTTCCTCCCATTTCCCTCCCTTCCCCTCATCAATCCATTCTACTCCCTCCCATCCTCCTACTTGGTGGCTTCTATGGATCCCAGGGTTCCCTCTGGCTTGTCTATTCTTGTGGGGGTTCAGGCTTCTGTGGCATATGAAGTTGACCCTCCTTGGAACACCCCACTGACAGGGGTGTTCCCTTCACTCATCCAGCTCTAGTTCCTACGGTTTGCATTGTGTGTTCTTATCTCTCTTCAGTTCCTCATAGCCTATGGGGGCATGTTGATATTTCAATCATTATGCAGGTCTGGTAAAGATAAGGCTCATTGCTGTGAGTTCCATGGTGGCGCATCCCTGCCTTGAATTGAATGTCTTGTCCAACAGTGGACCTTCCCATTTTTAGGTGAACTTTGTTCTTGAATAGTTGCTCACCATGTAGATGCTGCCAAAAGTTATGACATAAATATGGCATGATTGTGAAGCAAAGGTCTCTGGGAAAACAGGGTCTATAACAGGAAACACCAATCAAAATTTCCTTTAGGTTTTATGTCAGATTCTAGCTCCATGCATTACCTTTGAAAATTGGCAGGTAGCATATTTTTATTGACTGAAAAGAGAGTATCAAATATTTCAAGATATATTTTTTGAAATTTCTTCAGTTTTAGCTGTTCACAGGACTGTTTAAGATGACATGCTGAAAAACATAAAAATGTTTGCCTTCACTTGAGCTTGCCAGAATTTCAGTTTTGTTGGGAATGCTGTTATAATTTGAAGTATTGTATGGATAAGCTGGCCTTGAAGATGCATGTTTAACTCATTTATATGAGTTAAACTCATTAAAACCCTTGAATCTATAAGTCAGTTTTCTTTTTGAGACCATTAATGATTCGATTACATATTGCAAGCCCAAATCTTTTCAGTATTTGGCCTTGAATCTGACTTCCAAAAAATAAATTCTTGGGCCAAGGCAATAGCTCAATGGGTGACCAGAGTTTGGAGCTCTGAAAATCATGTAAAAGCAGGATGTAGAGATGGGTGTGTATTTGTAATCTCAATGCTCTTGGGAGAAGATAAGAGAGAGAAACAGGAGAATCTTCCAAAAGCTCATGTACTAGCTGTACCGGAGTACACAAAATGGGGGCAGATAACAGTAGAGACCCGACTTCAAACAAGGTGGAAGGCCAGGATTGAGATCCAGAGTTGTCATTTGACACATGACCAGCATGACAAGCACGTGTCCTCATTCACAAACACATGCACGCACATTATATGCACATTCACATAAGCAAGTATTAAAAAACTAGTGGTATTACCATAGTCAACATCAATACTTTGAAGGAATTCCTGGAGCTGGAGATGACTTAATCCCTTAGCCCTTATGAAATTCACAGTCTGGATGATTTGCATGACATTGTCCTTTTTTAACATGCACATGCATGAATTTTATTGATGTATGGTTTTGAGTAGCAGTTGCATTGTGTCATCTGTTACTTTTACAAGTCCATCTCTTTTATCTACCATTGTCAGGGCACATTAGTAACTGTACCATTCATGTTCAAAATGAACAAATGAAATTACCTTAACATATTTACTCCTGCTTTGCAGAAATCTCTTGGTTTAACTGAGTCTTTTAGTGGTACCAAGGAAGGCATTTTTCAGTGACATTATTCTCATCATCATTCCAATAATAAAAACAGTAAGCTGAGCAATATTTGTAGCATGGACATTGCCATCCATTGGTAAAACATGCATATTAATTTTAACAGCTCCACTTTCGAAGTTTCTTTCCATAGGTTTTCCAGCTTCTTCTTCTTTGTCTGACTATAATCTGACAAGATAAACTGATTCTAGAAATATCTCCTTTTATTCAGGAAATATCACATCTGTCATATACTTGTCAACAGTAAATAGTTTTTAATCATTTGCTATCAAACATGCCACCACACAATTAGTTTTAACAATGGAATCTGTCAGAATCATGTTAATTTGTTGTTGTTGAGAAGGCTGACTTATTCAGCTTTACTTTTTTTAGGTTCTTATGGACAATCTTTGGTACAAGGATTTGACAGCATTTTTGTATGTGATGTCTTTTATAGACTTTGAAACTTGCCTAGAGTCCCTACAGCTTAAGTGGAGTGCCTTGCTATTTGCCTTGACAAAAGAACAGTCACTTGTTCAATATTTGGTCAACAATCTCTTTTCTTCAATAACTTTTCTTTTGGGGGAAGTTTCATTTTCTTTTGAAATGCCATAAAAGTCATATTAAGGTAAAGAATAAAATAATGTGCATGGGCCTATATTGTTTTTATTATGAAAATTCACTAATAAGAAAATAGAAAGCAAGGTCTGGGCACATCTGGGCAAGGATGGAGCCTGAAGTGAAGGGTCCATTGTAAAGTGTGATGGATAATGTGTGAAGTGTTGTTGACGTATGGAAATACCCTTAGTTAGCAAGCAAGAGTACCATTTACCTTCTAAATTTAAATGCCCATTGTTTGTAGTGGAGGGTTAAAACATTATCATGAATCACTCTGTATTATTGGGCAAGTCTATACAAGCACATGTAACAACTGATGGTACCCATTTCACTGTCTAAACTTGGATAACAGGATGAAAGGCATATGCCGATATAAAACTGAAGCCATGCATGCATGAATAGAGTGAAAACATGAATGTTTGTACTCTATGATATTTTGATATAACCCTGTCATCTATGAAGGCCATGCTTGAGAACCAACCATATGATGGTTACAGGAAAAATCTGTGCTTAGGAAGATGGTGTTGCAGTTAAAGCAGGTGCCGCTGAAGCAAGAGGACTGGATTTTGGTCCCATGTGAAAGGCCTGGTGGGTGTGGGGGCCCACTTATAATTCCAGCACTGTTGGAAGGTGGAGAGTGGGAAGCCTTAGAGCAATCTGGCTAGCCAGACTAGTTCTGCTGGTGAGCTGTGGATTTGACTAAAGACCCATCCTCAAGAAATAAAGTGGAAGATCAATCAAAAGTAATTGCCAATGTCAACCTTGTGTGTTCATATGTATACACATACATGTGTATGTGTGCGCACATACATGTGACCATGTACTTCCTCCTCCCTACATGGAAATAGAGAAAGAAAAAAGTCTCATGATATTCTAAGAGCGTTTACAATTTTGTGTTGGTCTGCAAGTGGTTGTGACTGCAGGTTAGACACCCCTAAACTATAGTGTCTAAAAATTCCATTTGGAGACTTGAAGGTGAGTCAAGAGTGTTGAGGGCTTGCACTTTGGGCCTCGTGACAGCACACTTTTGCTCTCTGAATGTGATTTTCTGCACGACACGATAAAGCTGCTACTGTCAAGACACAGGGTAGGACGGGAAATGATGATCCCAGTTTCGCACTTTACTGACTGTCCTACAACACGATGAGGAGAAATGTTGAAAATCATCGTTTTCGAGCTTCCCCACACCCGTTGCTCTATGAAAACACAAACAGCTTTGAGGATATTTTGAGACCATGAAAAGATCCAATAGCATCTTTCTGATCAAGTGGCCTGAGATTTCAATGCATATTTCATTGTGTGCACTTGTGCCCCCTGGCTGTACTTCACTGGAAGGGACTGTTGAGTTCACAGCAATTAATCAGCCACTGACTCACCCTGTGGTTGGAAATGCAGCAGAAGTCTGGGAACGATAATGAGGCCTTGAAGCTTTGTTTATTAAAAACGTTTTATCATCATTTGAAAAATCTACTTGTGTAGATGGGAAGGAGGCAGGTTATTACTACTGCTTTGCTAGAGATGAGACTGTGGAATGTCATTAACACCTGCAAGGTCATTTCAGAAGTTATTGGCTTATCAGGATAACAATTCAAAATCCTTGCTTCCCCGGACTAGGGCCCTTCAAGCCACATGGCTGTGGTGATAAATGGAATGGTTACAGATAATGTGTGAAGGGGTGAGAAAGGTGGAGGAGCTGTGGAGGAGGAAAGGGGTGAATATTGTGCAAAACAAAAACAAAAACAAAAACAAAAAACCTAACTAGTCTATGTCTTGATGTGAAGCCATTAAAGAGAAGTAAAATGAAGTGATCGCTCTCCGTCTTTCCTCACTGTTGTGTGCTGTGACCTCAGCATGAATTCTGTCTTCACTTTCCAGGGTTAAGTAACTCCTTGTTGGCTCTGGTCACTGGTAGAAGCCATCTAAGCAAGGCTTGATGTTCCCATAAGCAGCTAGATGCTTCCATGGTACAGTCAGAGGCAAGGGTATATGGATGATGAGCTGGGCAAGAGGCCCAAATATACACGAGGTTCTGACAGCCTCGTTCTCTCTTTGGACTCAGGATCTGATGCTCTACGGTAAGAGAAGGGCTTGGAGGGCAAGAACCATAGAACCAGAGTGTTTTATTCTTGTTAGTAAACAGCTCATTTCCTCTAAAACTTTCCCAGTTCCCTGAATGGGATATGCTAACTGAGAAATCTTATTTTCTGCTGTGGTGGTAATACAAGGAATCTTTTCACAGAGTTTTTTAAAATATTATTCATGTATTTGAGATGAGGAAATGGTGCATACACACAGTGTACACAGAGGACAACTTTCTGAAGTCAGCTCTTTCCTTCTACCATGTAGGCTTCCAGGGATCAAACTCACACCACCAACTTTGTGAGCAGGTGCCTTAGCTACTGAGCAATCTTGCTGATGTGCAAAACAGTCTTTGTACTTTAGATGTATGTATCAAAGATGAAGTTCGAGCCTGGCCATTGTGTATATAGAGATGGGAATGATACACTGTATCAATCACTTGGGATTGATACAGAGGTTTAAAAGGAAAGGTCTCATTGTTCTACTTCAATTGTTACTCCATCCAGAAGAGGTAGATGGGAACAAATAGACATGATGCGCAGACTGTCTCATTACAAAACAGTCTTGCAGCGTGGCTCTTGGCTCTTAGTACTGACAGTAGCAAGGCTTATGGCAGAGTGACAGTGTTTTAACACTGCAGGAGAGAACTGGAAGTATTTCTCTCATGCAACATAAAAACCAGGATAGACCAGGGAAGGGAACAGACACCTAGGGGGATAGGCAAAGAGTCTGAAAATTGCCATGTCACTTCAAGAGTTGTGCAAGAGAACATTGTCTCCTTGGCCCTCTTCCACTGGAGGAGAAAATCATCTGAGAGACTGTTCTAGAATAGTAGCTCAGTTTCCTGAAATTTTCCCATACATCTGAACAGTTAGTAGCTGGATATTTGGGGGGAGGAATAGAAAGCACCTTTGTTCCCCTCAGTCTTCGTATCACCCACATACTGTGTCAGCTATTGTCTAACTGCACATCTTTCTCTTCCCTGCAGGGGCAGTTTCTGTGAGCCTAGGTCCTGCCTGTTTGGCTTGTCAATGTGATTCTTCACTGTCTGGTACAGTGTACTAGGTGTCAAAACATAACAGAATAAAAAAGCAAACAGTCCACCAATAAAAGAATATAAAGACAGGAGGAAAAACAAAAACAACAAACAAAGGAAAAAAAAACCAAGCCTGTGTTCCCAGATCACATCTCACTGGTGTTCTTCTAAGAGACTTTGCTTTTTTCTCTGGAGTTTGCCTGCCATGTCTCTCATCCTCTTGCATGTCAGTAGCAAGAACTACTGGCTTCCAGGACCCACTTATTGATTTTTATATTTCGATTACTTTTTTGAGACAGGGCTTCATCTATTCCAGGCTGGCAATCATAAGCCTCCACTCTGTATGTAGCAGAGGATGATATTGAACTTCCGATCTTCCTGTTTCCATCGTCTGAGTGCTGGCTTTACAGGAATCCATCATCGCTGCACCTGGATTTTTTAGTTCTAGGGTTCTGTGCATTCCCAGCCTTTACTGACATTTAAATTAGGCCTATGAGGGTGAATGAAAAATATATAAACATTTAGAAATAGTGGAAGTAATCATTGGGCTGATAGCATGTACCTGTCAGATGATAATTAAAGCTGAGATGTATTTATGTGGGTCTGGGTCTTCATATACATTCACTTGTATTTAACTACTGCTCTGAGAAGTAGGCGTGACTGAAGAAATTAGAATTAAGCAGGATGCCTAAGTCTAACAAGCCGATACACAGCTTGGTAAGGTTCAAACTCAGCCTGTCTTCAGATCTAGGTTCTACCTCACCAGCTAAGTGAGTGTTTTCCAGTAAAACTGATTAAAAGCAAACAGCTAATTTCCTTTAAACTTTTTCTAGTTTCCTGGATGGAAAATGTTAACTAAGGAATCTTACACATTCATCTAAACTTGTGTCTCTGTGAAACCGTGTTCAAAATAAGGAGAATAAATAACAGATGGTGATATTTGTTAGAATATAAACTCACCAAGAGAAGGGGCTGCCATTTTTTTCTGACAGCAGGAAGTGCTTAATTTAGGTTCTCAAAAACTTTGAGTGCATGTGGCAAATTACCTTCGTTATTGAAGCCTACAATTCTACACCCCACTGATCAAGCATACCAACACGGGTCCACAAGTTTTTTTTTTTTTTTACAGGTGGAGAATTAAAATCCCCAGCACATGAGAATATGCTGGAAATGTAAAGTGAAATGATCACCTGCCAACTGAAATTATTTTTAAGAACACTTATAATTAGCTGTATACATATGGTTTCACACCTTCACATGTATTTTGCATGCACATATTATACATATTTTATATAGATATATTGTAAATATTCATGCTTGTAAGAGGAAAAAAGAGTTCTCATCTTTGGACATCTGTTGAGAGACCCGAACATTGAGGAGCATCCTGAAAGAAAGACACAGATGGTGGACACTGTGAAGAAGGGGTTATCATCTTCTGGAATCCAGGCAAAACAAAGCTTTGAGTTATTTCAGGGTTAGAAAGAAGGTACTTCAAATGCAAATGTGAGAGTGAGCAATTACTGCTGCTGGCCTAGCCAGGGACTCGGTCATTATCTGCACTGACTGTTTGCAAAGGCACCTACCTCCCTATGGCTTTTTCTGGACAACTTCCAAAGGAATTAGCTGCAAGGCAGGTGACACCTCAACTTGCTTCTGAGCGGCTGCCTTCTGGTCCATGAAAGGAGAAGGCAAGGAACCAGCAAGTTGTTTCATAGTTCTCCAGTGGAGAATGGGTGAGATTTCTGCTGTAAGGAACCTCAGGAGGCTGCTTTTTGTCTATCTCACCTCCACGGTGGCTTGCTGTTAAACAACATGGTATTGCTAACCATGTTGACCCTTCACTGCCCTTAAAGAAGCCCATCTTCCAGGGTTGGTGACTATATCTTTCAACTATACACACCCAAGAATCAGTGATATAGAAACAGGACAGCGATACCTATTTATTTCTTCATTTCCATTAAAGTTTCACTTGGGAAGTTTTGTTAAAATTTTGTGGAAGCTGTTGACTGATGTTCAGAATTTTAAAAACTTACTCTTTTCAAAATACAAAAAATTTTGTTTTCATAGTGTTGAGGTTTTTGCTTGAGCATGTTTTCATGGTAACTGGAAGAAAACTATTAAATAGTTTAGCAGAATCGGATTTTCTGATTTTTAGAAATGAACAGCTCCCTTTACATATTTGTGCATTTCGATTCTTAGTGTATGTTTTTCCTTTGGAAATACACTTGGCTCATTAATTTGGATGATATTAATAAGCAATTTGTCATAGCTTAGGCTGTGCAAAAATTTTCCTTATCAGCTCACTAATCAATGGCAGAGCAAATTTTAATAAGTTGGCAAAAACAAAATCATAGAATGTTCCAATGACTAATGAGAGTATACTGTTTTTAAATATATAGTTTTAAAATTTATGTGGAAATATTTCAGTAGTATATTTGCAGCCAACCAATTTGATGATTACAAGGTTTTCTACTTAGTAGCATATCATTAAACAAACATGCATTGAAAAATCTAACTTATTTCAGATACTAGAGATGTAGAGTGAATTGGACAGCTCTGTGTCTTCAGAGAATTCAGTCTAGTGATGTCATAGATAGGAAATAAATAAATCACCATAGAAATAGTTAATGATGTTAAAGTTCTATCCAGAAGAAATTAAATGCTATAGTCGTATTCTTGAGTTTTGAGGAAAGAGGAATAGGTTTTGAGGCAAGGAACTAAGGAGACAGTACACTAGAATAAAAGAATTAAGAAATCATAGTGCCAGAGTTGTGACTTTCGTGTGTCTGAATGGTTGGCATGTCTGGTGTGTTGTTGGAGGATGTAACCTGCGCTATGTGGGGGTGATGGTGGGCATGAGGAAGTGAACCTGGAAAGGGTGGTTGCATCCCTGGGCTGTGGAGTTTATGATCTTTTTTCTTCACCATCATGGGAATTGAAGTGGATTCAGATGTGAGAAGCAAGTCAGAGAGAAAGTCCTGGAATCTGAAGCCTTCTTAACTGGTTTATATAAACCAGTGTGATGATGGGAAATATAATTAGGAAAAATATAACATGTGTCCAGGAATTTTGGTATATAGTTGGCTTGCATGTGTCCCTTTTTCAAAATTGTTATTATTGTTATTGTTGTTGTTATTCGTGTGTTTGTGTGTGTGTGTGTGTGTGTGTTCACATCACCACGTGTGTGGAGGCCAGAGTACAGCTTTTTGGAGTTGGTTCTCAGCTTCCATATCTGTTGTTTGTGGCTGTGTTCACCTGGCTAGATGGTCCACGAGTTTTCAATAGATTCTCCTTTCTCTACCCTCTTTCTCATAGGAGTGTTGGGAATAGAGATTTGGCTGCTGCATCCAACTTGTTATGTGGGTCCTGAGGATAGAATTCAAGTCATCACTGAGCCATATGTTCCCTCCCATCCTTGCCTTTATCTCCCACCCTCCCCTTATATCCTCAATCCCACCCTCCCCTTCTATCCTCAATCCATCCCTGTCCCTCCCACCCTCAAGACTCTTTGCTTATGTGGTCCACAGGACTCCCTTCATGCTGTCTGTTCTAGGCCTCTGTGGCTGCATAAGTGACCCTTCAGTGGGAGGTGGCGATACTCCCCTTCACCTGTCTAGCATCTGCCCCTTTAATTCCCACTGAACGTAGTTATTTCTCTTGAGATCTTCACTACTCTTTGGGGGGAATATTGATATACTAGCCATTGTATAGATCCTTACAAAAAGCTTTATAAAGTTTCTTTTTCTTTTCAGTCTTTTTGCCAGAAGTATAAATAACGACATTTTTCCTTTGTAGTACTTATGGGGGATCTTTGAAGGAAAAATGGAGATGAAAAAGAAATAGAAAAATATCTGTACAAAAGTAAAATGGCAATGTTTATAATATCTTTGGTTAAGTAAAGTGGTTTTTAAAAAAAATTTATTATTTATTCAATTGTGCGTGTGTGTGTACGTAGAACCACGGACGAATTCGGGAACCACCATGGACCACCTCCACCTCTTCCTTGTTTACTCAGCCCCGGAATTCATAGGCTCCCTCTTACCAGGACCAGAAACGCAGGCCACCTCTACTTCTGCTGGGCATCTATACATGGGATCTAGGTTCCGAACTCAGGACTTTCCGCCTGCAAGACAGAGACTTAACCCCTGAGCCACCTCTCCAGCCCCGTAAAGTGGATTGTTTTAAAGAAGAAAATACATGTCCATAATCTCTTGTTGGGGTCGAAACCCCTGTATGAAAATTCAGACATCTAGAGGTTGGGGAAATTGCTTCGTTAGTAAAGTGTCTTTACTTGTAAGTGTGTTATAAACTGTGCTGCCCATGCATGAGGACTGGGTTCAGATCCTAGGCATCCACATAAAAAAATCATGAGACAGTGTGTTACTGTAATTTTAGTGCTAGTACTGTAATTCTAGGCATGGGAACAGGTGGGTCTCTGGAATTCATTGACTAGCTAGCTAGTGAAATTCAAGAAATCAAGTTCAACGACAGACCCTGTATAATAATAAGGTGGATTGTAATCAAGGAAAAACATTTGACTGGACCCTGGCCTCTACACAGACACAGACACAGACACAGACACACACAGACACACACACACACACATACGTGCACACACATATGTGCATATGTACAAACACAAATTCAAGTGTCTAAAAGTTGGGGAATTTCCTT
Source organism: Typhlomys cinereus (assembly GCA_023101885.1). Taxonomy (NCBI): domain Eukaryota; kingdom Metazoa; phylum Chordata; class Mammalia; order Rodentia; family Platacanthomyidae; genus Typhlomys; species Typhlomys cinereus. Next base: position 908,615 of record JALPQD010000288.1, read on the forward strand.
TAAGTTAATGAATAACTCCAAGCTTAGTTTAGAGATTCTTCTTTTTCATTTGTTACTGATTATGCCACATGGCATATAACTAGACTGCTTTCCATGATTATCTTCTGCTCCTTCTCAGAACTCTCAGCAAGCTAGCTAAGATTTATGAGTTCTACAGTAACCAGTTCATTATGTAACAGCTACTTTCAAAATAGTCCTAACTTCTTAAGGAACTGTATTAATGGTTATCATGATATTTAAGGACTGGATTTATAATTGTATGTGAGTGTATGTGTGAGTGTGTGTGTGTGTGCATGTATGTACAAGTGTGTGGAGACACGAAATTGCTATTGTGTGTCTTTTTTTTTAAATCGCTTTTCCCTTTTATGAAGATAGGGTCTCTCAATTGAACCCAGAGATCACCAAGAGAATAGTCTAGCTACCCAGCTTGCACCAGGAATTCCTTGCCTTTGCCTAAGATTACAGGTGGCTGTCATACCTGCTTGGCTTCTACTTGGGTTCTGGAAGAGGAGCAGCCACTCCAAAATGACTGTGTGACATGTGCCTTATCCACTGAGCCATCTCCCCAGCTCTAACTTAACATGAAAAATGAAAAGTGACAAAATCTGCAATCACTAGGATGGAGTTTTCTCTGTGATTGTTAGCTAGAGGTGCCAACATGACAAGTGGAGTCTTGAGACTAGGCACATTTGTAGAGAATCAGTAGCTGAGTTAAACTCTGAACAAGCCTGTAGGAGATTGTCTAATTAGTGGAAGGAGACTCAGCCCATAGTGGGTGGGACCATTCCCTGTGCAGGTGAATAAGCTGGAGGGAGCTGGTTAAGTAAGTTGGCATTCTTGGACATGCTTAGACCCGCTGACTGGCGAGGAAATTCCTTCTCTCTCAGTCCTGTGGCTCTAAAGTGGGAAGGCCCTGGTGTTTGTGTGAACTCTCCTGCTAAACTGGATTAAGAGCTGTAAACAGACAATTAACTGTAAGCTAGAAAAAAACTCCTCATTCCAGTAACCTGTTTTGTGGTGACTTTATCAGCAGTATGCAGGCAAATTGTAACATCCTTTGTTACATTTATATGGGTTTCCACCAGTTGTTTTATCACATATTGTTTCATGAGAGTTTTCTCTGTACTCCTGACTTAGTGATTATTGCTTTGCCCTTGATTGCTGTCATGCACAACCTTCACTTGCCTGTGCTGCCATGAGTCAGGCAATAATAAATATTGATTAAATTAGAGCGTTAAAGGATGCAAATGGTAGTCATGTTCAGTGACCAATTACAGAAGCTTTGCTGTGGTGTGGATCCTAAATGTCTGTGAAGGACCATGTAATAAAGGCTTGGGTGCCAGACTCTGAAGCCATTGGAAGTGGTGAAAATTTAAGCAAGTGGAGCCTAGAGGAAGGAAGTTGGGGAATTGGCAGTGTGCTCTTGAAGAGGTTACAGGGACTTTGACCCCCTCCTGTTCCCTTGTGTTTCCTTCCATGGGGTAAGCCGCTTTTCTCAGTCTCAGGCTCTCTTCTGGGGTGTCCTGCTCCACCACAGACACAGAGTCATGAGCCAAGTAAACCTTTCCTCCATTGAGTCAATTAAGCTTCAGTTGTTTTGTATTTTTAATGAAAACTGACCAACACAGGTTATAATAACCCAGATCTACAGTTCACGGCATATCAGTGGCTCCTATGAATAACACTTTCACTTTTTATGTGGTATGCAGAATGTTTTATATGAGATCTTTGTATGTTGCAGAAATGCTGCATTATCACATAGTGGTACTGCCTTTAAGAATTTTTCTGGAATCTTCTATATGTCAGACAGTGAAAAAAGCCTCATAAGTTTGTGGATTTGGGGCTGACAAGGTAGCGCAGAGGCTAAGGCACCTGCTTGCATATGGGAAACACTGAGATTAATCCTGGGAATCCCACATGGTGGAAGGAGAAAGCTAACTTCTGAAAGGTGTCTCTTATCTTTGCCTGTGGACTATGGCATGCATATTCTCTCCTTTCTGCCTCTGAAGTAAAAAAGTAAATAAAATATAACAAAAACACTTAACAAAAATGATACTAAAAACCTTTTTAAAATGCTATTTTTTTTTAACGTGTGTATATGTGCTTTCATGTGTGTGGGTATATATGTATGTGTGTGTGTGTATATGTGTGAGTGTACAAATGGGTGCTTGAACGTGTGTACTCTTGAGACCCAAGGACGACATTGCAGCATTATCCAGATTGTTCTTCCATCTTTTTGCTTTGCTCTGAAGCTTCCCAGACTCTGCGTCCCAGAACCATAATTGCAGGTGGCCACCATTTTGATCCAGCATTTTTACATGGGATCTGAGGATCTGAACTCATGTCCTTTTGCTTGAGAGGCAAGGGCTTTAACCCCTGAGCCATCTCTACAGCCCAGTTTTATTACTTTTATAAATCAGCTTCTATAAAACAAGAAAATGTTTTTCAACTAAGTGATGTTATTAATTGTCATTGATTTTGGGAAAGGTGCTTAGTGACAGACCCTAGGTGCTTAACTTAGCTTTATTCTGAAGTAGTATAAAACAAAAATAGGGGCTGAGAATATTGCTCAGTTAGAAAAAGTGTTACCGCGCATGTCTGAGGCCCGGAGGTCAATCCCTAGCATCACCTAAACCAATTGGATGGCACATGCCTGTATCTCAGCACTAGGAAGGAGGAGTCAGGAAAATCAGAAGTTCACGTTCATTCTCAGTCACATAGTGAATTTGAGGACAGTATCAGCTGCATGAAACCCTGTCTCAAGAGAAACAGTATGAGACAAAACCACGCTAATGCAATATGCAAAAATTCTGCTTTATTATTCACCTCTGAGGTTATTTTTTGCAATGTGACCTTTATGATAGCTGTAAAATGATTATAGGAGAATGTTTACCTAAGGCAGCACATTAGTTTAGATTTGTCAATTTTCATATAATATTGTAATGGTAAAATAAGAAAAATCTTTGTTTTGCTGATGATCTTAACATGGTCATTATAAATCATCATTAACCCTTGTTAGAGTTAGATGCTCCTTAAATCATGACTTACCACATGCACATTTTGCTGCCTTATGCATGCTAATAAAAAATCATTTATAAGGATTCTTTTCTGTCTCCAACTGAAAGCAGTAAAATTATTTTAAGAGTGAAAAGAAAATGTCCTAAAGGAAAGCTGATTGCTGAAGGAAACATTTAACAACATTGAAGAATTATTTGCTGAGTTCTTGACAATGAATATTTCCCAGAGCTCTTGACAACGAATGAGAATTTCCTAAGTCTTTATTGTGAATTCAATCCTCTTTTAGGCACAGTGGAACCAGCAACCAAGCAACAGAGAAAGTTGCTACTTCTATACACTTATAGCTCTTAACGTACAAGGGTCTACTACTCTTCAGGAGTATCCAAAAGGACTCCAGGTAATGGACAGACTGTTTGAACTACATTAATGATCAGCTATTTTCCCATGGGAAGCTGTACTCCTGTTTGATTTCAGGTTCCGGTATTTTTAATGAGTTAGATATGGAATCATGTCATGGCCATACATTCAAGACGAAGCTGCTGCATGGCTCTCTATGAGATGAAGATTCCCACATTGGTTTCAGTAGTTTTCAAACTTTAGAACATGTGTAAATTACCTTTGAACTTTTCAATGTCTATTCTAGAACCCACCTGCAGGGTCTTGGAGGGCAGTGTTGAAGAATTTATATTTTAAATAAGCAGCAGGTGGTTCTTGTTAAAAGTAAATTCAATTTCCTCAAGATATTAACGTTAATATACTATTGCAAGTGGGTATGCAAATAAGTCTGAATGGATACTTTTATTTTTTGCACTCACACAAAAGAATAATATTTAAGAAGGTGACTGTCAGCTATTATATCAATATATTCAGTATATTCTTTTTCTTGATGATATTGGAAATTGAACTTTTATTTAATTGGAAAGTCTAATCCCAAGAATTGATTTTAACATTAAGAAATCAGACAGGGATTATGGAGATGGCTCAGAGGTTAAAAACTTTGCCTCAAAAGCAAAAGGAACTGAGTTTGGATCCCCAGATTCCATGTAAAAATGCCTCTGGAAGGTGGAGTAAAGCAGTAAAGTAGGTAGAGGAATCCCAAATGATTCCAGATGTCATCCTTGGACTTCTGTAGGTCTACACACTCAAGTGCTCTCTTTTACACACACACACACACACACACACACACACACACACACACTCTTTCTCTCTCTCTCTCTCTCATACACATAACACAGACATGCATGCATGCACACAAAGAAGTTAAATAGACCGGAGCTGGAGATGGAATTCAGTGGTAAAGTACTTACCAGGCACAAGACCCTGGGGTTGATCTCTAGACTGAATAGGCAAGACTGAATTCCATGAAAGATGCTCTTACCCACAAGACTGAAAACACAGTTTTGCTGCTACCTCCAACTTCTGATTACTTTGTATTAATCATACAAAAGTGGTAATGAGAATGTGTATAAAGTGTATTAAAAAAGCAGAATCATAAATTTTTTATCTCCAAATTTGTCTCAATACCAATTCCCCCATTCCATCTATTCATCCATTCTTTTAATGCTGCACACTTGCTGATTTCCTTAGGCTACAGGGAGCTGGAGATGAAAACTATTGTCATGGTGATTTTTAACGCTGGTATCTGAGAAACTAAAATCAGGCTGCAGAATGATTATCTCCCATAATTGCTCACTTAGAATATTGAGGTTTACATAATGCAGAGTATCAGCGACTTAGCAAGGCTCACCCAGAATCAGGCCAACCTAATCTGTCCCCATTCTAAGGTTTTGGGAACTTCGCAGAAGGGGGAGAAGTTTGATTCTAAGAACTTAAAAGTGGGAAGGTGCACTGTTAGATAAGACATGCCACTCAAGGCAGGACTGCTGGCAGACCTGATAGTAACTGACATACCAACCTGCCCCCATAGACTACCTAGGAACTCAAGAAAGATAAGAACATACAGTAGAAACCTTTGGGCCTAAAGCTGGATAAGTGAAGGCAAGTGCCCCCCATATCAGTGGGATGGCCTGAAGAAAGGTAACTTGATATACCACAGAGGCCTGAACCCTCACAAGAGTTGACAAGTCAGGGTGAATCCTGGAGTCCATAGAACCACATATGTAAGAGAGTAGGAGGAAGTGTGAGGGATTGATGAAGAAAAGGGAGGGAATGGGAGGGAGGGAAGCTGGGAATACTCAATATGATTGTAAAAGTAGGAAAATAAAAAAAGGAAGTTGAGGTTTATAAAAACAGCATCAGTGACTAAAAAGAAAGTCCTTTCATTGTGCCACCTGATACCTCTGATGAGAACTTGTGTGGTGTGGCACTCAAGGCCCCTTGGTTAGAATTGCAGACTATAAGATGCAGCCCTGTCACAGTTAGGCACAGGTGTCAACTTGACAGTTGGGGATTTGAGCTCTGGGCACATTCGTAAAGAATTAATGATGAGTTAGGCCCAGAGCAAACCTGCAGGTGATTATCTAGCTGATGGGAAGGCCCAGCCTATAGTGGGTGGGATTAGGCCCTGGAATAAAATACAGAGAGCTGGTTGAGAGAGTCGGCATCCTTGTGTACACTTGGCCAGATGTGCTGGTCTAACAACTGAGGATTATCTCTCTCTCTCAGCCATTATGTAGAGATGGTGTGGCTGGTTCCCTCAGCCCTGGTGTTGGTGCGGGCTCTCCTATTAAGCTGGACTGAGAACTGTAACCAGAAAATCGTAAGAGAAAATAAACCCCTTGTTCCCTTAAGCTGTTTGATGATGATTTATCAGTAACAGTGCAGGCCAACTGCTACAAGTCCTGTTCTCACAGAGGAAAAGGCTATCAGCTCTTTATTGCACTTATAGTGGCTTCTGTGAAAACTCTCAGAGAAGTTGCAAAACATGTTCAGAGGCAGAGTAGTCTTTGGCAACTGGTAAGTACCAAGGCCTAAAAGCAATCAACCAAAGCCAACATTTATTTTACTTGCACAAAAGAAATTATCTTGAAGAGGATGACATCAATTATTGTTATTAACATAGGCATTTTTTTGGTAATACTGGAGATTGAACCTCGGGCTTTCATCATGCTAGGCAAGTACCTACTTTAAAACTGAGTTGTGTCTTCTGCCCTCAAAAAACCCCCAACTTTATTTATTTCCTTTTTTGCATATATGCATGTGTGTTTGGGCATGTGTCATGATTTGAAATGTGTCCCCAATAGTTTCATGTGTTTGGGAAGATCATAACACCTTTGAGAAATGGAGCCTTGTTGGAGGAAGGTGGTCACAGTCATAGGACTTGAGAAGGATTAATTCTACCCTACTTCCAGAGGAAGTTGCCTTTGCAACAAGGAGGCTAGCAGCTCTGAGCCTCTAAGATGTTTGCAGTGATATAGCCTGACTCCCACTTCAGCCATTGGCCATGCCACCTCTGCCTTGAAGACTGTATCTCCTCTCTGGAGCTGTAAGCTGAATAAACCTCCCTTTCTCCCTTAAGTTGCTTGACTTTGAGTGCTCTCTCATAGCATCAAAGAAAAGAGTAACCAATGCAAAAATTGGGGGTATTGCTGTGAGATTAAGAACATCTGGTACCACAATATGAAGTGTTTTGAAGTTGACAGACATTGGTATCAGAGAAGTAGTGTTTTGTTGTGTGAGAATAAGAGAATTTGGTACCAAAAAGTGAAGTAGCTGTTTGTGAAGCTGAGAGAAGTTGGTACCCAGAAATATGGCCAATGCTGTGGTCAGTGAGCCTTTGGAACTGTTTTTTGGGAGAAATATGGAGAATTTTGGGTCTTTGTGCTGGAAAGTCTTTGTGTCTTATGAAAGCTTGTGAAAGCTTGGAAGAGAGCAATGCTGTGAGAAATGCAGACAGTGGAAACCCAGCTTGTGATGGTCCAGAGGGGATCAGAGACTGTGTTTGGAACTGAATAAGTGACAGATGGAGCCACGTGTTGGTGGAGAGTTTAGTGAAGTTTTGCCCTCATCCTGAAAGCTTGCCTGAAGTTAAACACAAGTGCTTAGCAGAGGAAATTGCAAAGCAATGTTGTCTTGCCAATGTGATATGGCTACTTTTTAGTTGTCTTCAGAGTTATGTAAAAGAACAAGGAATCAGGCAGGAAGAAGCAAAAACTGTAAGATCTGATGATGAAAAATGCAATAGCAAACTTAAAGAGTTAAACGAGGAGAATCAGAGGACAAAATACCTGCTGTTAAAGAGATTAGCTCCATTAGTAAATCAAAACCTACTCTCAATTTGGATAATAGGAGAGGCCTTGTCTTGAGGGCAAAATTCTCAGAGAAGGCTCCCACCCATAAGGATGCCAATCCTTTTGTAAATAATGAGCTAAAGGGTGGAGTTCCAAAGCAAGGGTCTGTTTCTCCTCTAAAGCATCTGTCCAGACGTGAAAGAGATTTTTCTTACTGTTAGCCTAGAAAAGCTGAATGAGCTGTGATTTGGGGGTGGGGGTAGTCTTGGCAAAGTTGTCCATGTGATTTTGATTTTAGAAGCATCAAAGATGCAAGAGGGAGGAGGTCATAGATCCCTCTTCCAAGGTTTCAGAGAATGGTGGAATTCAGGCAACATGTGGACAGTCTATAGTTTTGAGGTCCAAGAAGAGCAGTTTGTGATGTGTAGCTAAAACCTGGTTTTTCATTGAGAAGTGAAGATATTAGAGATGACAGAACCAATGTGGGACATCTGTCAAGAAGAGCTGTATACCCTGGGAGGAGCCAGTTCAAGAAAGTGATGTGTTCTATGGGCAGCTGTGTTGTTGGGGTGAAACCAAAGCCCTTTGGAACTGAGATGATTTCAACAAGAGGCTCACCTGTTGGACATAGAGCTAAGTATTTGAAGTTTGTCCTGCTGGTTTTTGGTCTTTTTTTATGGATGGATCTTTCCTTGATATACTTTCATTCCTTCCTTCTGAAATGGGAATGTTTATTCTGTGCCACCTTATGTTGGAAGTATGTAACTTGTCTTTTAATTTTACAGGAGGCTTTAGATTTTGGACTTTTAAACTATGTTGGAACTACTAATGTAGTCTGTGGAGACCTTTAAAATTGGACTAAGTATGGTTTGCATAATTAGATAACAATGAGCCTGTGGGGGCCAGGGGTGGGGAGTCATGGTTTGAAATGTCTCCCCCACAGTCAGTTTGGGAAGGTCATAGCACCTTTGAGAGGTGGAACTTTGTTGGAGGAAGGTGGTCACAGGGTGGGCCTTGAGATGGATTAGTCCCACCTTACCTCTAGGAGAAGTTACCTTTGTAGCAAGGAGTCTGGCAGCTCTGAGCCTCCAAGATGTTTGCAGTGATTTAGCCTGATTCCCGCTTCAGCCATAGGCCATGCCACCTCTGCTATGAAAGACTGTACCTCCCCTCTGGAACCGCACTGAATAAACTTGGCTTTTTCCCTTAAGTTGCTTGACTTTGAGTGCTCTCTCATAGCAACACAGAAAAGAGTAACCTATACATCATGTGTCCAAGAGGGCACTTGAGTATGTGTGCCTGTGGTGGCTCAAGGTTGACATCAGCGATCATCCTGGATCCTCTACCTCCTCATTGCTTTGGTGTTGAGTTTCCTATGCTCCACTCTCCAGGGCTGAAAGTGCAGATTAGCTTCTATATGCTTTATGTGGAATCCGAATTATGTGGGACTTGGATTCAGATCCTGTTGCTTGTGAAGCAGACTTTAACCGCTGAGCCATCTCTCTCAGCCTTATTTTTTCTTTCTATTTTTATTCTTGAGACAGAGGATCATGAAGTTGCCTAGGTTGCCCTTACATTTGTGATTTTCCTGTCTTGGTGTCTCATGTAACTGGGATTATGGGCTCGCACTAATGGGCCCAGCTCATAGGCCTATTCTTTATCAAGTTTATGTGTGCCTCAAACAGTATAGTTCTAGGGTCTCTTTTAATGGAACATAAATAATTGTGGCTGAAATGAATGCACTCTACCTTTCCATGATTGTAAGAGATAGTCTTACTATGTAATCCAACCTGGGTTTGAATTTAGAATTCTCCTGTTCACGGCCCATTTTAAATTTCCATTTGACAGTCCATAAAAATATTCATTACTGATTAGATGAAATTTATTTCCTAAAGACCATTAGAGTTGACTTTGATCAAGCTGAGGTGGACAATCACTACTTTCCAATTAAAAATTAGTTAGGTTCTGTATATTTTCTATGATGCTATATGTATATCAACTGATAGGCTACTGAAGTCACAAGGCATCAACACAAAAAAATGTGACTAATCATCTGAACAATAATGACACAGAGATATTTTCACTGAAGATAATATAGGAAGTGCTGAAGGAATTATTTAGATAAATACTGAATTTATAGGATGAATGAAGCATCGTAAATAAGATCAGTTAGAGAGGTGAATTCATAATGGTGACTCTCAGCTGCCAGTGATGGAGGGGTGTGAACTGGTCAGTTTTTTCTTACTATAACTAAGGGAACCTTGGGATTTAGGGAATGGATCAGACAAGATTACAGAGCAGTGCTCTGTGAATCAGCATATGGAAGCTGGTGATAGAAAGAATTTACTGAGGCATGGAATGACAAAGAGAGAATTTATTGCAGTACAAATGCAAGAGAGCAGCACAAGAGTTCCCAGAGCTCTGGGAGGGAATGGGTGTTTTTTATAGCAGTTAAGGAAGGAAGTTACTTGGGTCTTATCCTGTGAGGTCCATATCTGGAAGAACAGGTGGTAGGTGGACATCTCAATATCTGGCTGAGTAGTTCATTTTGAAGCATAAGTTGTAATTTTTTTTTTTTTTGAGGATGGTCATGAGGGCAAAGTGGCATGGATCATTCATTAGGAGTTAGGCTCTAGATGTTTCCATGACATACTAGGCCTTAGGCTCCTAATGATTGTGACCAGATCATTAAAGTGTAGGCATTTGGCTTTTATTTATTTATTTTTTGCCTTTTGACTGTCTAAATATTATGCGTTTACCACTGAGGGATTCTGGGAGACAATGATGCAAAGGCACATTGGTACCAGAATGTGAGCCTCTTTACTCCTCCTTTACTCTTTTTTGTTTTTTTCAGTGTTTGGAATTGAATCTAGAGTCTTGTACATATTAAGCAAGAACTCCATCTCTAGGATATACCCAATATTCCCTGAAATATTCTTTATCTATGGCTGAGAACTGTATTAGAATTGCTAGAAAGCAACCAGGAGGAAAGCATCAGCTTAGGAAAATTGAATTGCAAAATACAGAAAAGGAGTTCAGCAGTGACTCTCAAACTGTGTTGCAGATTCAGGCATCCTGAAGACTTAAAAATCTCTGAGGTGAGAAATGTTCTAACATAATTCTAAAATGCTATTTGCCTTTTGCCTGTGGTGACATTTGCACTGAAAATTTAAAGCATGTTAGCAAGTTAAGGCGGTGACTCTATGTAGAGCTAGTGCAACTGATCTTATGCTGAATTGGTGTGGGAAAGGATGTTCTCTGTAATAGCTGTGATCCCATGCTGGAGCCCCATGGGAGAGGAGACATCCTGAAGAAAGATAGTTGTGCCCCTTCTTTCCTGTATTAGATTATCATCTCCTCCCCCTTCCTGCTTGCAAAATTAGTGTGTTCAATAAGCAGGAAAGAGGTAGATCTTGGAACACCCCTCCAAAGAAAAGATGAAAAAACTTCCACTCCATACCTGCCAACTGATTAACCTAGGAGTTCTTTATCATTATGTACTGGCAGTGATAGAGTGCCGGCTGTTAGTAATGTTCTGCAGAAAGCAGTATGAGCAGCTTTTAATTTTGAACCTTAACCCTTGAGTACCCATCTTTTTAAATGGATTCAGATCCCTCCAAGTACCAAATTCTAATACTGCAGCTGTTTTATGGAGTTTTTACAGTAATAAAATGAATGAACCCTATAAACCAAGGTAGTTTTAAGATACATTGGTGTTTGTAGGGAAATTTTTGCCATACTCAGATGGTATGTGATGATATTCTTAGCCTTTGGATTCATGGAAGATGACATCGTTATCTGTTAGCACATTCCAAAGGAATTTGCCTAAATATTCACAAAGATTTTAAGTTAAACACAGTGGTGGGAAGGAATGGCTACTAAGGGGGCTAAAAATAGACCAATATAAGTTGAATCTGTGTCTAACACATTTCCACCTCCCCCAGCACCATAGAAGCCCTAATCACTCAGTCAGTCCTACAGAGGGCTTTAACAGAGATGAGGCTTTTCCCCGGGAAACTTCGTTTCATAGATGGAATGGCATTTGTCAACATTTGAGAAGAGCTATTTTTTCAAGTGATAAATGCTTGATATTAAAAAAATCATTAAAGACAGTTTAACAAATTCCTGAATAGTAATTTCATATTCTATATTTCAATTAAACTTTAGGAAAACCCCAGTTGTCAAATTTTATTGGCATTACAGGAGAAGCATCTGAAGCTATAGAAAGAAGCTACTACAAGAGGCTTCTCTCTGTTGACCATATGTCTACCTGAGCCTGTATTGCCTTTATATTCTTCAACCACAGTGGAATGTAGCAACAGAACAAATGTAGACGACTGGATCCAGCTCATTTTTATGAAGACATTTGAGATTGACATTTGCAAAAATAAAGACCCTTCTCACTATATATTTTATCTTGAGACTATGTCTTATAAAATTATATTATTTGTGTTAATATTTGGTAGGTATTATTATTTTCAAGTGAATTAGAAAATTAATTTTAATCTGTAAAATTTGATAAATTTATGTTTTAATTGTTAATATAGGAAATATAAATAAGCATCATATGAACAATAGTTCCTATGTCACTGGATTATTATGAAGTCTAACTTAGTTAATTCTTGAGAAACTTTTGAACAGCAAAGGTATATTATAAAGACATAGTCAATTACTTGTGAACTTCTTTCAGTACTCCTTAACTCCTTGATAAAGAAACAGGCAATTTTTGGTGAAAGTCTTCAGGACTTGCATCTTTTGATGCCTATGTATCTGGCTGCCGTGTTAATGGAACAGATGGTTGTTCGTCTTCTGCAGTCCAAGCCTCATATGACTGCTTCTCACTGGCAGATGAAGCCAGAACTGCACTGGTAAATGACTGTGACAATCACTGTCCTCTGGCTTCCTTCCCCTGTTATGATGGGAAGCAGAGTGTTACTGAGCTGTCTCCAGACTTTCTAAGGCACAGGAAGCCACAGGCCCACGAACAAACAAGCCAAGCATGTTAACTCAGGCCTGTGATCCTAATGCCAGGAAGGCCAGGGATACAGAAGCATTGCAGGGAGTTGGAAGCTAGCCTAGGCTATGTAGTAAGACACTATCTCAAAAAAAGATTAAATACATCATATTGTCTTCTAGGGGAGAGAGAGAGAGAGAGAGAGAGAGAAAGAAAGTCAGATTATCCTTTTCAGCAAAGGTCTTTAATGCCACCTGCCACACCCAGGGCGTCTGACCTACAGAGTTTCAGGCCTGAGGTAGTCAGTTAAGTTTAAGGAAAGGTCTTATACTTTGGGAAGCAGGTTTAGTTAATGCATAATTGTATTCTGGGACAGTAGGTAGGAGATTAGGGCATGTGTGACTTAGGTTATGTGGTAAGAGTCATTCTTTCTTTGGGTAGAGGAGTGAAACTTGGCTAATGTGTGACCCTTGGACAGCTGTAGTAAGGCTGCCTACCCCTGTGGCTGGCAGGTAAGGGACTGTGCCAGGGTGTGATCCTGCCTGCTTATAGCCTTCTTTGCTTAGAGCCTGGTTGGAAAGTTGGAAAGTAGGGTAGGATATGGTTTAGAAGTATAAAGAGCAAGAACTAGGAAAAAGAGAAAGAGCAAAAGAGCTAGAAATGGAAGGAAAATATATGAGTTGCATGTAGACTAATAGAGAGTATTTAGTAGCAGAATGGAGGAGAAACATACACAGCAATCACAAAACCTAACTGAGAGATATGCAAAGTAAAGCAAGATTTATGCAATATTTATGTAAAAGTGACAATTACAAAATAAAAAAGGACAACAACCAAAAAAATCCACCACCAACAAATCTGCAATAGCAGTAGTTGAAGACATGCTTGCTTTTAGTTTCCTTTGATGGCTTTTGGCTTCACTTTAAGGAAAGTAGAATACCAAGATTAAATTTGTACATTTTAATATTTTTGACTGGCTTTAATTATTAAATCACACCCAGAATCAGGCCAACCTAAATCTCTCCCCATCTCAAGGATTAGGGAACCTCACAGAAGAGAGGTGGTGAGATTCTAAGAACCTAAAGATGGGAAGGTCCACTGTTGGATAAGACTTTCCATTCCAGACAGGACTGCTGCATCCAGCAACACACTGCAGTGAGACTTGTCCTTAGCACACCGGCATAATGACTAACATATCAACATGCACCCATAGATTGTATAGGAACTCAAGAAAGAGAAGAACGTACAGTGGGAATCTTGGGGACTAAATTTGGATAAGTGAAGGGAAATACTCCTATCAGTGGGGTGGCCCAAAGAGAGGCAACTTTGTATGCCACAAGAGGCCTGAACCCCCACAAGAGTAGACAAGTCAAAGGGAACCCTGGGTCCAAAGAAGCTGACAGGAAGAAGGGTGTGAGGGAATGGGATTGATGAAGGGAAGGGAAGAGGATGGGAAGGAGGGGGGATGAAGGGAAGAAGGGATGAGTATTCAATATGGCTTATAAAACTAGAAAAATAAAATAGTAAAAAATAAAAATGAAAAATTAAATAACAAATACAGTATTTAAATTAAAAGATCAAGCATCCTCTAATACATTCTACAAAAGACTTTGCTACATGGTCTTGTGGGGTAAGAGGTTTCCTAAGGATAGTTGCTCAGAGCCAGAAGGCAAGAATTTCAAGGATCTTTCCTGGGTTAAAATATTGGTTTTTCCTAACTTGTGAGACCATAGTGTGCCACTAGGTGGCGGGAGCTGCAAACTGAAAAGCAGAGGAATTCCTAGCCAGGAAGCACAGTTATTGAGGTGTTTTTGTCTTTTTGTCTGTGTCTGTCATGGAAACTTTCACTATAAGAAAATGGATTTTGTCTGGGTCTTAGTCATGCACTCAATATGTATGATAGAGATTATCACTAAGTTCTTGATTTAGAAGAAAGAGTAAGAAGAATAGTCCAGAGAAAAGAGCAGTGCTGGTGTTTCTAATACGTCATCTTGAGTATCGAGGGGCATAAGCATTAGGGGCATCACATTAGCCGCAGAGCTTCCAAGAGGAGGCTAACTTCCTCCCTTTTGTGTCCTCTAGGTCTTTTCTGGAAAGTTCCTTCTCCCTTCATTCTTCCGGTGTGCCCCGCTGTTGCTCAGTGGTACTAACCAAGCTTACTTGCACATGCTTCATAACATGTCTCTCCTATGTCTCAATCTCACGCATTTGCAAACTTAGACTTCTCATCTGTTGGTAGTCAAGAATCCACTTTTTGTGAATCAGGGCTTAGGATAATGGGAAAACTAGCTCAACATAATTCATTCTGTTCCTCTTTTCTTAGCTACATAAAGTGTCTCTTCATAGAGATTCTGAAACTGTAGGCACACTCCACAGGGTTGCAAGAGCTTGTAGCGAAGGAGGTCATTTAATGAAGGGCCTAAAGGAGGGGCTCAGGAACAGTGCATTCCTTGAATGGAGTATGGGACTTCTATAATACTGGGGAAGAGTTGGGGACTGTGAAAGGAGACTGAAGCTCCTGCACACCTGAGGGTATATGTGTGCATGTATGGTGTGTACGTGTGTGTGAGAGAGTGTGAATGTGTGAGTATGTATGTGTGTGTGTGACTGTGTGAGTGAATGTGTGTGTATGAGAGTATGTGTGTGTGAGAGTGTGTATATGTGTGAGTGTGTCCATGAGTGTGTATAAGTGTGAGTATGCATAAGTGTGTGGAAGTGTTAGTGTCCGAATGTGTATATGACTGTGAGTGAGTGAATATGAGTGTGTGTGTATGTGTTCATGCATGTGTGTGTGTGTGTGTGTGTGTGTGAAGGGATATGGAAAGATGATATATTTTTCTCTCATTTATGCATGTTTTAAAAAATTTTTATGAGAGAGAGAGAAAGAGAGAGAGAGAGAGAAGATGTGGTACGTGTGGAGATTAGAGAACAGCTTTCAGAAGGCTATTCTCTCCTCCCACTATGTGGGCTTCCCGGGATTGAACTCACGTTGTCAGGTTTATGAGCAGAACCCTTACCCACTGAGCTATCTCATCAGTGTGTTTTTGACTTGTTCCCTATTGGGGAGGGAGCTTCACCAATGAAGGTTCTAGAACTTAAAAGACAAGACAGCCTGAAGGTGAGAGATACAGAGAGGTATTTCTGATAAAACTGCATTGTGACATTGGTGGGTAAATCTCGAAGGGGAATGAGAAATGCATCATGGGGAAGATTGAAAACAGAGTTCTTTTTAAAAATTTTAAATTAATTGAGATTTCAGGTGAGTGATTTCCGTTATCCAGGTTTGCTGGTTGGTGGGCTTCTAGAAATGGAAAACTCTCCCTAGAATCATTTTGGTGAATGGCAGCTTTCTAAAATGCTGTACAGAAATCATATGATAGGCAACATTTACTCTGACCTAAAATGAACCTGTACCAAACTGACCAATCAGCTGTCAGCTCTTGGACTCTAGTGCTTGCTGGCACCAATCATTGTAGATTTTTTTTTCTTCTTAAGCCCAAACCTTTTGTTCTTTTTTTCAGAACTCACATTGGTGCTTCTGGAAATAAAATCTCCAAGTTCTCCAAATAAACCTCTTCTGTACTTCATAGTCTCAATATTGATTGACAGATGGTCAGAGAAGTATCACACAAATATGGTTTCTTTTCTTCAAACAATTTGTTAAAGTATCATTTAACTAGTCATATTTATTTATGATTGTTTTTGTATATTGACCAATAACTCAGCTATTAATAAAAATATTTGACTATAAAGAAGATCTTATAAATGATTTCTCCCATTTTTTTCTTCTTTTAAAAAATATATTGGAGAACATCTGTCTACTTTCTTAAAAATGAGTCTTGGGAATGCAAATATAAACACAGCATGTACAGTTTACTCTGCAGATATAATAATTCCAGACTACAATATGCCTAATATTTTGCTGAAGAAGGAGATCTCAGACAGAATTCATTCTGTGTATCAAAGCACTCAACATGGTCAACTTCTACTAACCAAGTTGGCTCTTGTGACAGAGATACACGTGGACTGCCCGTATAAGCCAGTTCTTTCTCTCTTCCCATTCAAAGTTATCTTGGGACTTTGTACTTAACGAGAACACATCTGTGAGAAGGGCTAAGAAGCAGGAGGAACATGCCTGAATAGTATCCTAGGTTTGATTAGAAAGTTCCACAAAGAAGCGAGACCAAGCACAATTCAATATTCTTTCAATATTCTGTATACCATAGACAGTTCTGCTCCACTGAGTCTTAAACAAAAATAATTAAGACATGAAGTGGATTTTCTTGTTTTGTTTCCCTTGGCCCAGATTCTTCTATGAGGAAAGATTAGCATGCCCCGAGAGAATCTGGAAAGAAAGATTAAGAAATGCTTCACTACCCTCGATGGCTTTTTAGTTTACCAAGGAGACATTTTTCAAATAATACAGACTTTTCTCACCCTCTGATTTAAACTTCCAATTATTCTGGTGTTCAGGTCCTGGGGGTAAAACTAGTCACTCCCTGAACTCTATTTTTAACTTAGACTTTCTCCAGGTAAACTTATGAAAGCCCACAGGTGGCTCCAATCACCAAGTGCATAGAAACGGCTCAGATTCAGTCACATTGCTTCATATTCTGCTTTCCTACTTCCCTTTTATAGTGAGAATGTCACTATAAACTATCAGGGAATAACTACTACTGAGAATACAAGGTGACAGCTATATTAATTAATTCTACTTAGTTATTTTATGATATATACAGCATACTCTTTCTAGTTTATTTTATTTTTTACTTAATGTTACACACATGAATATTGGGAATTAATAATATTTCAACCCTTAGTTCTTTCCCTTTACAACCTTTCATTTCCCCTGCCAGACTCCTTCCTATTTTCAAATCATTTGGCTTATGTGGCCCCCTGTGTTTCCAGTCTGTCTTTGATAACGTATGTCCGATTCATGCTCCAGCAAGTATCCTAGATCAGTGATATACCACTGAGGAAAGCATCTTCCTTTTCTTCCCTGTCAGTGTTAGTCCTCATCAGTCTTTCAGGAATGTGTGGAGCTTCTTGAGAGGTTTCCCTTTCATGGTGAGATGCTGATAGGACAGTTCCTGTGCAGCTCTTGTGAAATCATGTATTCACAGTCTTGTCATGTCTAGGAGATAATGTCTGGCCTACCACTGCCCCACTTTAGGCTCTTGCAATCTTTTTTTTTTTCTCTTTTTTAATATTTTATTTATTATTTATTTATTTTTTTTATTAAAAATTTAATTATACATTTTAAAATTTTTTACCAGTTCCCTCCCTCCCCCCTCCTCCCCCTCCCCTTCCCCTAGTGCCTCCCCCCCAATTCCCAGAGAGTTCTTTATTGTGTACGCCTAACTCTCCTCTGGGTCCTCCTCTCCAATGACATATAAGGACCCAGTGGCATTTCCATAAGCCCTTTCTCTTGTTCCCCTTAAGCATAAGATCACTACTATGGCTGTCAATCCCTTGCCTCCAGGGGTTTCGGTGCCCTTAACAGATGCTAGACTTTATGAGGGCAACAGTGCGCTGGACATTGCGCAGGGCATGCAAAGTCCCATTATGATTGCTTTGGCCCCAACTATTGTTGAGAATCTTGCAAATCGTTGCTCCTCCCATCCTTTTGCTCTTACAATCTTACCGCCCCCTCTTCCGCAAATGTCCCTGAGCTCCAGGATGGGGAGAGATTAGGCTGGCCTAGTTCTATGTGATTGATATAGAGTCTCTGAAGTTCTGGATTGTGGTTTGTTGATTTTCTTTTGCAGTTTTGCTGCTCCTGCAATTCCCTTCACTCCATTCTGCTGGGCACTGTATGTCACCCCCTGGCCAGAGACAAAAAGCTGTTAATCTGGAGTCTTGTTGTAATAGCACAATCAAGGGTAGATGTAATAAGAGTAGGAAACCTCACTGAGGGAGGGGTCCATCACCCATTTGCAAAATGATTACTTTTTATCTGCTAGACTATATGCCCTCCCCTTCTGGTGAGATCAGGAAAGAACTGGACATCCACAACACATCAAACAAGAGAAAATACACTAACTCCTGGAAACTTAACACTATGATGCTGAATGAGAACTGGATTCAGGAAGAAATTAAAAAGGAAATTCAAGATTTCCTGAAAGTGAATGATAACGAAAATACAACTTACCAAAATCTCTGGGACACAATGAAAGCTGTTCTAAGAGGTAAGTTCATAGCTCTTAATGCCCACGTCAAAAAAATGGAAACATCAGAAATAAACAACTTAACAATGCAGCTTAAAGCTTTAGAGAAACTAGAGCAATCTGATCCCAAAAGCAGTAGAAGAGAAGAGATTAGCAAAATAAGGGGAGAAATATCTGAAATCGAGACTAAGAAAACGATAGAAAAAATCAACCAATCAAAAAGCTGGTTCTTTGAAAAAATCAACAAGATTTATACACCCCTAGCTAAACTAACCAAAAGCAAGAGAGAGAAAACCCAAATTAACAAAATTAGAAATGAACATGGAGTTATCACTACTGATACCCAAGAAATCTAGAGAATATACATCATATTCAAAAACTTATACTCTGTGAAGTTTGACAACACAAAAGAGATGGATGAATTTCTAAGTAAACACAACTTACCTAAATTGAATCAGGAAGTTGTGAATTATTTAAATAGTCCTATAACATATAAGGAAATTGAGGAAGTAATCTCGAATCTTCCCACCAAAAAATGTCCTGGACCAGATGGATTCAGCACAGAGTTCTACCAGACATTTAAGGAGTTAATAACACCAATACTCCTTAAACTGTTCCATCAAATAGCAAAGGAAGGAACACTACCAAATTCCTTCTATGAAGCTAATATCGTTTTAATCCCAAAACCTAATAAAGATTCACTTAAAAAAGAAAATTATAGGCCGATCTCTCTGATGAACACAGACGCAAAGATTCTCAACAAAGTCTTAGCAAATCGGATTCAAAAACATATTAAAAAGATCATTCATGGGGACCAAGTAGGCTTCATCCCCGGCACACAAGGTTGGTTCAACATACGCAAATCAATAAATGTAATTCATCATGTAAACCAGTCCAAAGTCCAAGACCACATGATACTCTCGATAGATGCAGAAAAAGCTTTTGACAAGATCCAACAGCCTTTTATGATCAAAACGCTAGAGACAGTAGGAATGGAAGGAACCTTTATCAATATAATAAAAGCTGTATACAACAAGCCCACAGCAAGGATTATGCTCAATGGGGAACAATTGGAAGCATTCCCACTTCGATCAGGAACTAGACAAGGCTGTCCACTCTCACCACTTTCTATTCAATATTGTACTTGAAGTCTTAGCTGAAGCCATAAGACAAGAAAGGGACATAAGAGGGATTCAAATCGGCAAGGAAGAAATCAAGCTATCCCTATTTGCAGATGACATGATCTTATACCTGAGTGATCCCAAAAACTCCACCAGGAAGCTCCTGGAACTAATTGAGAAGTTCAGCAGGGTGGCAGGATACAAAATAAATGTGCAAAAATCAGAGGCCTTCCTATATGCCCAGAATGAAAGAAGCGAAAAAGCCTTGAGAGAAACCATGCCATTTACTATAACCCCTAAAAAAATGAAATACCTTGGTATAAACCTAACTAAGGAGGTAAAAGACCTTTACAATGAAAACTTTAAAACCCTAAAGAAAGAAATTGCAGAAGACACCAGAAGGTGGAAAGACCTCCCTTGTTCCTGGATTGGCAGAATCAACATTGTAAAAATGACCATCCTACCAAAGGCAATATACAGATTCAATGCTATACCAATCAAAATCCCAAAGCAATTCTTCAAAGAAGTTGACCAAACAATCTCAAAGTTCATATGGAGGCACAAAAGACCCAGGATAGCAAAAACAATCCTGAGTAACAAAAACACAGCTGGAGGTATTACCATACCAAACCTAAGTCTATACTACAAATCCATAGTTATAAAGACAGCCTGGTACTGGCTCCAAAATAGACACACAGATCAATGGATAAGGATTGAAGACCCAGATATAAGCCCACAAAGTTACAGCCATTTGGTCTTTGACAAAGGGGCCCAAAGAATCCAATGGAAAAAGAACAGCATCTTCAACAAATGGTGCTGGCAAAACTGGATCTCCACATGCAGAAGATTAAAGCTGGACCCGTACTTGTCACCATGTACAAGACTTAATTCCAAATGGATCAAGGACCTTGATATCAGGCCAGAGACTTTAAAAACCATAGTTGAAAGGATAGGGAACTCCCTCGAGCTGATTGGGCTAGGCCAACACTTCCTAAACAGACATCCAATGGCACAGTCACTGCTACCAACTCTCCACAGTTGGGATCTTGTGAAATTAAAGAGCTTCTGTTCAGATAAAGAGATTGTCACACGAGCTCAAAGGCAACCCACAGAATGGGAGAAAATCTTCACTAACCACATATCTGACAGAGCTCTACTGTCCAGAGTGCACAAAGAACTTAGAAAATTAAACTCCAAGGAAAACACTGGCCCAATTAAAAAATGGGCCCTGGAACTTCAAAGAAACTTTACCAGGGATGAAATTAAAATGTCTAACAATTATCTTAAAAAATGCTCCACTTCCTTCGCCATCAGGGAAATGCAAATCAAAACTTCCCTGAGATATCATCTCACCCTGGTCAGGATGGCAAAAATCCACAATACAAACAACGACAAATGCTGGAGAGGATGTGGAGAGAGGGGAACTCTCCTACATTGTTGGTGGGAATGCAGGCTCATACAGCCACTCTGGCGAGCCGTCTGGAGATTCTTAAAGAAATTAAAGATTGAAATGCCGTATGACCCTGCTATCCCACTTTTGGGAATAACCCCCCATGCAGCAGAGGTTCGCCTCGATAGCACAAGCTCGACCATGTTCATAGCAGCACTGTTTACAATAGCAAAGTCATGGAATCAACCTAAATGTCCAACAGTTGACCAGTGGATAAGGAAACAGTGGTACATCTATACAATGGAGTACTACTCAGCCATCAAAAATGATGAATTACTGGAATTTGCTGGGAAATGGATGTCATTAGAAAGAATTATATTAAGTGAAGTATCCCAAACCCAGAAAATTAAGCGCCGTATGTACTCCCTAATAGGTGGCTCCTAGTACCAAACTCACCCAGCCCACATTGAGACACTCAAAAGTAAACCTATGTAACACAGTAATTGCAAGGATTATGAACAAGAGAGATGGGTTAGGAGGGCCACACCAGAAACAAGGAGAGAGGAGACCATGTTACAGCAGAGAAAATAGGCCTCCATCAAGGTCTGCAAGTAAGTAATGAGAAACCTGGTTAAGTTCTTGCAATCTTTTTTTTAAACATTATTTAGTTTTATGAGCATATTAAATACTAGTCTATGTTTCCTTCCGTCCCTCCCTCCTTACCATTCTCCTCCTTACCATTCCCTTCCTTCCCCTCATTAATCCATTCCTCTCCCTCCCACCATCCTATTTGGCCACTTCTATGGACCCCAGGGTTCTCTCTGGCTTGTCTGCTCTTGTAGAGGTCAGTCCTATGTGGCATACCAAGTTGCCCGTCCTCGAGACACCCCATTGATAGGGGTATTTCCCTTCACTCATTCAGCTCTACCCCTAAGGTTTCCCCTGTGTGTTCTTATTTCTCTTCAGTTCCTCATAGTCTATGGGGGCATGTTGGTATGTCAGTCATTATTCAGGTCTGATAAGGACAAGTCTCACTGCTGTGAGTTCCTAGATGCAGCATCCTTGTCTTGAATGGAATGTAATATAAACAGCTTGGTACTGGTACAAAAACAGATACATCAACGAATGGGTTAGAACAGAGAATCCAGATATAAGCTCCCTCACATGTAGCCACTTGATTTTTCACAAAAGTGCCAAACACCCATGATAGAGAAAAGACAGCATCTTCAACAAGTGGTGGTTGGAAAAATTGGACATGTAGAAGAATAAAAATTGACTGCTGCCTCTCTCCTTGCACAAAAATCTACTCCAAATGGATCAGAGACCTTGATATTAAACCTGAAGCTCTAAAACTATTAGAAGAAAGTGTAGGGAGTGCACTTGAATTGATAGGCCTAGGTAAAGATTTCCTAAACAGAAACACAAATGCCCAGGAACTAAGACCAATAACCAATAAATGGGACTTAATGAAGCAAAAAGGAGGTAGAAGCAATCCAGGATGATTCCAAAAGTCACCCTTAGATCTCCACAGGCACACACAGTACCCTCTGATACACACACACACACACACACACACGCACGCACGCACACACACACACACACACACGGATGATATGCTTGGAAGTAACATTGATATGTGTTATGAGAAAGACTTCAATGAAATGATCTAAGTTCACTAGAGTATTTGACTATAGTTTGTACTAAAATATATGTTGCAGCATACTTCCTACAAGTTGTAATAGCCACTCTGTTAACCAGTATTAAGTCCGTGGTCAGATTACACATGCTTGTGTGTAGGTTACATTCTGGTCACTGTTTTTTGCTCCATTGGTCTCTCGTCTGTCTTCAAGCATTGCTCTAAAGTTCTATTTGCTCTAGTGTTAGCACATGTTCCTAACATGTGGCAAAATTCTTTCTAATCTGTCTCCACTGGGTTTTAAGTCTTTAAATTTCAGGAATCAGCAGATGTCCTCAGGTTTGGGTGTAGGTGTGTACATGTGTGTGGGGGTGTGAATAGAAGAAGTCACTGAGTGTCTGTGCCTGTAGAGATCCAAGAGTGACATCAGGAATCATCCTGGATTGTTCTACCTCCTTATTGGATTTCCTAGGCTTTCCCATTCTAGAGTCAGAGGTATAAGCCACCACCATTTTAATCCAGCATTATTACATAGGATCTGGAAGTTGAGCTCTAGTACCTTTTTTGCAAGGCAAAGACTGTAACTTCTACATCATCTCTCTAGCCCTGTGAGTGGGGGGAGGATTTGAGGATGGTTTGATGTATTCATTGCTGAAGTCAGAGAAGTTAAAGTTCTTGGATGAATGGAAGATATGAAATGCAAAGAACCACAACTGACCACAATACAAAGTAAAAATGACTGTGGAGAAAAGTTCAGCTCTAATCTAATCTAAACCACTTTCATCTCAAGACTCAGGGAACCTTGTAGAAGAAGCAGCAATAAGAATGAAAGAGCCAGAGAAAGGGAAGAGGTAATGTCAGACTCTAATCTCTGTTCCTAGCAGGGCTGACACATCTAAGGACTCAATGCATTGATGTTAACTTCTACTAGGCCTACACAGTAGCTATCAACATTTTGTTATAGAGCAGGGAAGATCCTATGAAATACAGTGCTACCCTCCGAGATTGTGTGGGAGCCTCTTTATGGATTATCCACCAATGGGTGGCCATTTGTGTCTTTAAGGGTGACAGGATACTCACTAGTACAGATGTCTTAAATGGGATCCAGCTGGTCACACATGCAGGAGACATGGGAGAGGAAGGGAAACTGGTTGGAGGGTGAATGGATAGGGAGGAATAGGATGTAGGTTGGAGGCAGGTTGAGCAAGTGATGAAAAGACATAAATTCATTGTTAATATAATTAAAAACATTATTGGGCGAATATGACTAAGCACAGGAGAAAGTGGGGACCATATTAGTTTAACTGATTCCTACCACTGTGTACCTAAGTATTCTCAGAATTGGATAATTTCTACCATGTAAAATATTGCATCTGTAAAGAAATATTTTCATAGAGATATTTAGTATCCAATCATGCCATTTTGTTTTCTGTAACAAATACTTAGAAAATTCTTTCTACTGATACTGCTGATAGTAGTATCTCCTAAGACAACTTTTAAATGACAAACATTACATATTCTTTATCATGCATCTGAGCCAGTACATAAATATTTTCTTTCTTAATGCTCAGAAAACTTGAAGTAGATGGTAATTATAATAGATGTGTAAAATAAATGTAAAATAGATGTGTAAAATGTGGAATAATTAACCAAGTGCTTAAAGTCAACAGCTGGACCTGAGGATTGGAGCAGGACCTGGGATCTAGCTCGTCTCTCCCCGGAGTTGGCACTCTTGAGTCAATGTGTTCTTACTAAGTCTGGATCAAGTTTCCCTGCAGCTACTCCAAGTGAAAGACATTGTGAAGACTAAAACATACCATAAACCCTGAACAGAGAAATAGAACACATGCTTGGTACTGTCAACCAGCCCACAAACCTATGATGGATGCTTGGTACTGTCACCAGCCCACAAACCTATGATGGGGAGGCCATAGGCTCTGGGAGGGAGGAGGGAGGGAAACTAAGGTTTAGGTATAAGGACATGATTTCAAAGTGCCATCTAAAAACTTATCATTATACTCATAGATCAGAACAGATCTCAAAACTTGACTGAAAAGCTTCCTTTTGTGATGGAAGATCAAAACTGGCTAAAGTACAGAGAATAAGCAACTGTGGATTGCTTGGCCCTCAACAGGACATCTAAATCACACTCCACCTCCAAAGCAGAGGGTACATTGTAGAAGAAGGTGCAGGATGAATGTAAGCCCGAGAGTGGGGAGGCTGCTATCAGCCAGTGTCTCTGAACATGACAGGGCTCTCCACACTCTTGAACTCACTAGAGCTGCCTGCTTCCACAAGAACTGTATGAAATTTAGCTATACTGTGAGTGGTTATACTGTGAGCACTTGGGGAGCAGAGACAAGGAACAGAAGCAGGGCTGGGCTATAATCTTCAGGACCTGCATTCACTGACTTATCAGTCAGGCCTCCAGAAACAGCAGGACCAGCAGCAGATCAAGCATTAAACACCTGCATGTGCAGAGAACGTTGTTGTTCAAATCATAATCAACTCAAACTTCAAAACTTCAATTTCAGCTTCCTGACTGCTGGATTGAAGGTGCGTGTGTCACCATGTTTAACATCTGACTTGTAAGTGCATGCATGTGTACATATGTGCATGTGTGTGGAAGTCTGAGAGCAGCATAGGGTATTCTGTCTTGTCCTGTGAGGTAGGGCCTCTTGTTGGCCTGGAATGTGCTGATTAGATTAGGCTCTGGTCAATAAGCATAAGACAAGGCTCTGGTCAATAAGCACAAGACAAGTTCATCTCCCATTTCAAGAACATTTCCCAGAAAGGCACAAGTAATGAGGCACTTCTTCATAGGATTTTTCCTAGAAAAGTACTGCTGTGGGTGGAAGGATACACATAAAAGATGAAAGCGGGAAGATGGGTTGTTTATTAACCTTTTGCTGACTTGTTCCTACATGACTTGCATAGGTGATGTATTGCTTTTTAGATCAATGTCTGGAGACTGCTTTTTTCTCTGCTCTGGATACTTCAATTAAAATGTGTAATAGCTGATTCAGAGTAATTCAGGGTAATTGATGAGGAAAGAGAAAGATGTCACACATCAGAGATTACTAGTGTTCAGGCAGGGATGGCAACATTGGTAGTGCTCCAAGAACTTCAGTGAGATCTTCTGCAATATCACACAGCCGCTTCTCTTCGTCATTCTCCTGGTGCATCTAATTTGTGAACTTGATTTGTGGTTGGGTCTCACAGTTAAGTTACATAAGTCACAGATGTCAACTTGACAGTTGAGAACTGACCCTTTAGGAGCATCTAGCTATTTCATTTAGGCAAGTTTCTGAGTAAGCTTGTGACTGAGCACGTAATTTATGTAGAAAGACTCAACCCACAGTTGGTAGGATGGCGAAGCTGGCTAAGATGGAGAGAAATCTGGTTGGAGTTTAGCAGACTGGCAAGCTAGAAAGATTCTCCCTCTCTTAGCTCTTCTTGATGATCTGGTTTGGCCCTTTCCTTGACTCTTGATGCTGCTGTGCACTTAACCTGCTGTCGTAATGAACTGTGACTTAGAACCATGAACAGGAACACGCCCTCTGTTCCTTAAATCATTTGAGTCACATATTTATCACAGAGACTGAAGAGAAACTAAAATAAGTATTTTTTCCCCAACTAATCTTCAGAACTTAAGACAAAACCCAAACCAAAAGGAAGATAATCAAATTATCAAAACTATTCCAAAATTGATAGCAAAACAAGTTTCTATGATTTAAGTTATTACTAAGATGAGTGTTTTATATTTTTATCCATCATGTAACACGTTCAGGTCACACGGATACTTTCAGGAAAGTCCACAAGCATGTTCTTCCTGCATCAGGCACAGCTGCTTGTTGATTTCCCCACATATCCCTTTACTTGTCCCCCTTTTATTTGTGACATACACCAGTCTAGAGAACTGTTACATATTTTTTGGTGGAATAAAGTATTTATGCCAATGAATTAGGAGAAGAGCATCTTTGGGGAGCATAATTATTTTGTTGATTTTTTTAATAACAAGGAGAGTATGTTTGTCATTGCATTTCATAAATGTCATGTTAGAAACCAAACAGATACAAAAATGAATAAAATGATGAAAAGAATGAAGTTCAAGACCAAAGTTCTATAGATAAAAATTGCTTGGCTGGAGAAATGGCTCAGGTGTTAAGACTTCCTCAGAAGCAGAAGGACCTGAGTTTGGATCCTGAGTCCAACATAAAAAGCTTCACTTGGAATAGTGGTGGCCTGAACTTTCAGCCCTGGAAGGCAGAACCTCAGAAATTCTAGAGCAAAGCGAAAAGGCGATGGTAGAAGCAGTCCAGGATGATTCCCGAAGTTACCCTTGGGCCTCCACAGTCACACACAGTGCCCTCTGACACACACACACACACACACACACACACACACACACACACACACACACACACACACACACAGGAACCTGAAAAAAAAAGAGAAAATAGCCAGTCTTCAGGGAATATTAGCAACAACATTAATAGGTAAAAGGAAAGAGAAAGCAGAGGGGTCTTCATTGAGAAAATTGATGACTCTCTTTGGCACATTGTGATGAAAGCAGGTCGCAGGGCTCTGAAGTCATTGGCTTATGACTGCACAACCCAGACCTTCTGAGACAGGAGTGGTGTCAGTGTCCACACAGCCAGCCATGAAGATAAAAGATCTTTAGGTCAGGGCTCCTTGCTGAGACGAAAGAATTGAGGTCAGGGCTTGTTCTGGAGAAGGAAATAAAGGTGAACATGACTGATGCACTGGAGTGTGGAGTAGAGAAAGGGCACTTGAAAGGAAACCGTTCAAGGAGGCAGCAGCTCAAAGGCAAGGGGGCATGAAATAGAGCCCAAAGGGCCTGGCGTCTGAAGACGGCTATTACCACAGTGTTCAGGTGTGGAAATGATGGCTGGGGCGGGTGGAAGAAGCTGCTGTATAGGAAGAAGGACTTGAAAAGTACTGAGGTTAAAATCATGGAACTGATTAATGAATATTGGAAGTGTGACCTGAATGCACTTTTATAAAGAAATTCTATTTTCTGCTTTTGAATTTATCTTACAAATCTTATGCCTACTTATGTTATTTACTCTGTGAATTCCTACCTCTTGGCCAAACAATCATATGTATGAAGTTATATCTTAAAGTTTTAACATATAAATACACACACACACACATACACATACACCTGTCAATGGAGAAATCTTTATTTTGTAAACTATGTTAACGAACGTGAAAACATAAATATGGGCTTCTCTGATAAATCTAGGAAAAGACCATAAGCCAATTTATTCCAATTCAGTCTTTTGTTAAGTGAAAGTGAAACGTATATGCACACAAAACTTATATTTCCTTCAGCTATATCAGCTTTAGGGGTGAAAAGATAGTAACATCAAGTGTGATAAATGATGCACTTTAAAAATAATTTATTCATAAAATAATTTATTCACTTATGAGCGAGAGAAAGAGAAACAAGATGCACACATACTATAGCTGGAGATCAGAGGCCATCTTTAATTGTCAGTTCTCTCTTTTATCCATGTGAGCTTCCCAGGGATTAGAACTCAGGTCACCAGATTTGCAAGCAGGTGCGCTATCTGCTGAGCCAGCCCCACATGCACTTTTAAAACCTGCTATTTTGATTCTACTTATCAGGTACTCCCCCCCATCTCTGTCTTCCATCTGATGATTTGTATCACTACTGTATGTTTGCATTATATTCCTGGGATCTCTAAGGCATCTCTTTTGGCCTCACAAGTATGTGCTTTTAAATAGTTTCTAGCTCCACAAAGGCATTTTGCTGGGGCAGGCTCAAGCAGAAGACTTCTGCACCAGATGCTAATGGTG
Organism: Typhlomys cinereus; assembly: GCA_023101885.1. NCBI lineage: Eukaryota > Metazoa > Chordata > Mammalia > Rodentia > Platacanthomyidae > Typhlomys > Typhlomys cinereus. The sequence continues at coordinate 936,938 of JALPQD010000288.1, forward strand.
CCGTTGGATGTTCTGAGACAAGATGGTTTATGAAAGGTTTCATCTGACCTCAGACCCTCAGCCATTCTCAGCTTCCACAAGAAGAGGATGGAAGAGTGTTTCTCTCCTACTGTGCATTTTTGTTATCTAGATAACAGCAACAGCAATCACAGAAAAAGGGTAGAAGTGCTGCTTTGATTTCATGAGTGAAAAGATGATGTATGTGTGTCTCTTCCTCACTTTATGTAGATCAGCATATATTTACATGCAAATGAGGATGGAGATGTAAGTCAGTGGGTCAAGGCAGAGGGCTCCCCGGGAACCCTACACTTTCTCCTGGTCAGTGGCTGGCTCAAGTCATTTACATTCTTTGAAATTATTCCCCTTCAGGGTCTCCCTTTTCCATCCTGAATGCTAAATCATCTCCATGTTTCTCTTCCTCACTTCCTTCCCTCAACTCTGTCAGAAATTTTAGAAGCCCACAAATGAAGTGCTCAGATGAAATTGGGGAGATTTATGACTGAATAAGGAATCTTGAAACAATAATAATTAAAACATCAGAAAACAGCAGAAGTGGAAAAGAAAGAAGAGTAGAAGGAAATGAAAAAAAAAAAGGAAAGACTTGGATATGTGAAGGGAAATGCCCGGTCAACTGGGTGGCCCCAGGAGGGACAACTTGGTATGTCACAGAGGCCTGAACCCCCAGAAGAATAGACAAGCCAGAGGGAACCCTGGGGTCCATAGAGGCAGACAGGCAGGAGGGTAGGAGGGAGTAGAATGGATTGATAAGGGGAAGGAAAGGAGATGGGAGTGAGGAGGATGGAGGGATTAGTACTCAATATGCTTGTAAAAATAAAAAAAGAACAAAACTAAATTATAAAAAGGAAAGACTGAAAGCCCAAAATAACCTACTTGCTTATTTTATATTTTCCCTAAATTCATATCTGATCCTTCATTAATACTTAGTCTGTTTCATGTTTCTTAGTTTAATAGTCAATATTTTCTTTCAAAGTCTGGTATTTTTTATTACATGAGATCCCACAAAAATGCTAACTTTTTTGTGCCTTAAATACTTACTTGGCTGTAAGTTGGTGATGCTAAGTTTCTTTTGTCATTAAAACTTGCTACAGAAAAGTAATCTTCAGACTCAATGCAATCCCTACCAAAATTCCATGGGTGCTTACCATAAATAACAATCTTAAAATCAATTTGGACAAAAAAATGAGCCCAGTCAAAGCAATTTTGAGAAATAATAAAGCTGGAGATACCATACCACCTGATTGCAAAGTGATATGTGGCCATAGCAATCCAAACAGAATGGTGCATACATCCAATCCACATATGGATGAATGCAATAGAATGGAAAACTCAATATAGGTCCATGCATTTCAGTTGATCTTTAAAGAAGGCACCAAGAACACTCAATGTGGAAAACACAGTCTTTCCAGTAAATAGTGCTGGGAAAACTGGAAATGCAAATTGGTTGCCTACCACACACCCTGCACAAAAATCAACTCCACATGGATTAAAACCTGCTGGAGACGTTTAGGTAAAACACTCAAGATAACAGTAAATTCACATGTGGCCATAATAACTGATCGTGCACAGTGCTCAGCTTCCCTCTATAAAAGCTGTAGTGTCCTGTTAACTAGGGTGTTGGCAGATATCCAGATTGTTTTATTTTTATTTGTGCCAACATATATACATATATATATGTTTTCCATACAGTTTTATCAACTTATTGGTTTATGTATCTACCTCTATGGTTAAAATCTGATTGTTCTAACATAAACACCCTTCTTCCATTGCTCTTTTCTATCCCAAATTACTTCAGTTTTACCTTTCTAATAATGTTATATGCAGTAAACAATGTGTCCAAAATTTTAAAAGCAGACACTGCTCTGTAGAGTAATTAATATTCACAGCCAAATGGCTAGAAAGAGAGAATCATCATACGATCCTGTCCTACCTCCTTCTACCACCTTTCCGATGGTCAGCATCTGTACTGCTGACGGTTACTCTTAACTGTTGCTGTGAGAGACAGTCAAAGTCAAGCAACTTAAGGAAGAAAGGGAGGTTTATTCAGCTTATGGTTCCAGAGGGAAGGTACAGTCTCTCAAAGCAGAGGTGGCATGGCTGGCTGGACAAAGCTGGAAGAAGCTAAGTTACTGCAGACGTCTTGGAACCTGAGAGCTGCAGACTGCTTGTAGCAAAGGCAGACTTTTCCTGGAGGTAGGGTGGGACTAATCCATCTCCAGGCCCACCCCTTGAGACTGCCTTCCTCCAGCAAGGCTCCACCTCTCAAGGTGCCATGATCTTGCCAAACATATGAGACTGTGGGGGACACATTTCAAACCATGACACTCAACCCCTGGCCCCCACAGGCTCATTGCCATCTCATTATGCAAACCATACGCAGTCCAACTTAAAAGTCTTCATAGACTACATCAGTAGTCCCAACACAGTCCAAAAGTCCAAAGTCCAGAGCCTCCTGTAAAATCAAAATACAAGTTACATACTTCCAACATACAATGGCACAGAATAAACATTCACATTCCAAAAGGAAGGAATGGAGGCATATCCAGGAAAGATCGGTCCATAATGTTGGAACCGAAGTTCCCTTTAGGCCCCTTACCCAGACCCCGAAGGAGACACGAGAACCACTAGGTTGCTGTAAAGACAAGAGGCAAGATTTATTAATCTAGCGCGCTAGGATCGTCTCCCTGCTCAGGCAAAAGAGAACGGCCCCGACTGAATTTGGGGCAAGGTTTTTATAGGAAAGCAACTGCCTTGAGCAAATACATTCTGTAAATATTTTCACTATACACAAAGAAGTTGAGTCAGTTTACAGATGTTCTGGCCGATAACCTTGCCCTGGGCAGTTCCTGGCACGCAGTGAGTTGGCGCCGGCGGGAGAGTTTGGCACCGGCGGGAGAGTTTGGCACCGGCGGGAGATTTGAATTTTGCGCCGGCGGGAACTTGGGCTTCACAGCGGGAACCTGGGTTCCACACATAACAAGACTGAAAACCATCAGGACAAACTCCAAATCTTGTAGCTCCAAATCCAATAGGTGAGCCTGTCCTTGAAATCATCTCAGTTCCAAAGGGCTTTGGTTCCACCCCTCCAATGCAGCTGCCCATAGAATCCGTTGCTCTCTTGAGCCGACTCCTCCCAGGGTATAGCTCTCCTTGGCAAGTTTCCCATGTTGTCTCTGGCATTTCTAACATCTTTACTTCTCAATAGTAGGCTTTAATTCCACAGCACAAATTGCCCTTCTTGGGCCTCTAAACTGCGGGCTTCTTGCCTCATGGTGTCTGGATTCTGCCAATTTTGGAGGAGGACTCCACGATCTCCTCATTCTTGCATCAGTGATGCCTCTAAAACCAGAACCACGTGGACGACTTTGCTCAGACTGGCCCCCTTGAATCACCTGATTCTGCTTCTGTATGTTGACCATCTCTTTCACTCCTAGGCAGTTGCTTTGTAAGAGAAATCAACTCTTGCTTTGGAACTTCACCCTTTAGCTCCAGTCTTCTGAAAGGATTTGCATTTTTAAGAGTGGGAGCCTTCTCTGAGGATCTTGCCCTCAAGCTAGGGCCTCTCCTATTATTTAAATTGGAGCAGGCTTTGGTTTACAAATGGAGCTAATCTCTTTGACAGCCATTTTGTTCTCTGCTTCTTCCTGGTTCAGCTCTTTAAGTTTGGCATTGTATTTTTCATCATCAGATCTTACAGTTTTTGCTTCTTCCTGATTCTTTGCTCTTTTTCATAACTCTGAAGACAACTTAAAAATAGTCATATCACATTGTCAAGACTATAGTGCATTGAAATTTCCTCCACCAAGCACTCCAGTTTAACTAACTATAGGCAAGCTTTCAGGACGAGGGTAAAAATTCACTAAACTCTTGGCCAATACATGGCTCCATGTGTCACTCGTCCAGTTGCAAACACAGTCTCTGTTCCTCTCTGGACCATCACAAGCTGAGCTTGCACTGTCTGCGTCTCTCACAGCATTGCTCTTCTCTGAGCTCTCATGAGAAAGGCCCATTTGGCCCCCTCGCCAAGACGCAAAGACTTTCCCAGTACAAAGTCACAAAGTTTTCCATATTTCTCCCAACAAACAGTTCCAAAGGCCCACTAGCCACATCACAGCATTGGCCATACTGCTGGGTACCAACTTCTCTCAGCTTCACAAACAACTTCATGTTGTGGTACCAGCTCTTCTTAATCTCACAGCAATATCCTACTAACCGGTACCAATTTCTGTAACAGTTACTCTTAACTATTGCTGTGAGAGAACACGCAAAGTCGATCAATTTAAGGGAGAAAGGGAGGTTTATTCAGCTTACAGTTTCAGAGGGAAGGTACAGTCTCTCAAAGAAGAGGTGGCATGGCTGGCTGGACAAAGCTGGAGGAGGCTAAGTCATTGCAGACATCTTGGAAGCTGAGAGCTGCAGACTGCTTGCAGCAAAGGCAGACTTCTCCTGGAGATAGGGTGGGACTAATCCACCTCAAGACCCACCCCTTGTGACTGCCTTCCTCCAGCAAGGACTCCACCTCTCAAGGTGCCATGACCTTGCCAAACACATGAGACTGTGGGGGACACATTTCAAACCATGACAGCATCCCCCAGTCCTGCAGCGGAACCTCTCTTAGAATCTGGGAGTCAATGAAACTATAGACACATCATTATTGTCCAAAGCCTGAGTTTACATTAGAGTTCACTCTGGGGTTTCAAAGACCTTGAGAAATGTGCAATGATATGCATCCAGCATTGCTGTATCATACAAAGTAACTTCACTGTCCTAATCTTCTTTTGGACTCTGCTAATCTGCTGATCACCCTAACAATCTTTGGCCTTTACTTACTCTCCCAAGTTTCTTCTTTCCCAGAATGTTACATAGTTGAAATCATACCTTTGGAATTAGCTTTTCTCATACAGTATAATACTTTGGTCATCCATCCAGAATGCTGAATGAATTAACTATTTGTACATTTTATTGCTAAGTTGCACCATGATTCATTAAACCTTCTGCTTGATGAAGGACATATGGATTGATGCCAATTTTTGCCTCAGAGCTGCTAAGAACATTCATGATGAGCTATTTTTGTGAATGTAAATTCACATATCATGTTCCTGACATCAGTGTTCTGGAGTGTAATGAGTAGGTCATGGAGGAGTTAAGTATTTAGCTTTATATATTTAAGATAACCTGCTAAGTTAATATCCAGAGTGACTGTCTGATTTTGTAATCCCCTTAGTGATATCTGAGTGTTTTTTTCTGTCCTGGAAGGCCTCTGATGATGTCACTTTTTTCTATTTTAGCCTCTCTGTTAGGTATTTAATTAAATAAACACTCTTTATTGCTCATTTATTTCTTTATACATGCACATGCATGTGTATGGAGCTTAGGCCCAACTTTCAAAAGTCTGTTCTCTCTCTCAACATTTGGGCTCCAGGAAGTGAACTCAGATTAATAGATTTCTGTGCAATTGCTTTTACCCACTTAATCAACTCCATGGCCCAATGACACTCATTTTAACATGCAGTTCTCTGATGATTAATGATTATGAATATCTTCTAAGGGGGTGATTGCCACTCATATATCCTTTGCTGTCTTCACATCATCAACCCATTCTCTAATTGGAATGCTCACCTTTCTGCCGCTGAACTATGTGTGTTCTTTATTATTCTTGCTAATGATCCTTCACTGGATGTGGGATTTGCAAATATTTTCTTCCATATGTTGTTTACCTTTTCATTTTAGTCGTATCGTCTTTTATAGTGTGAAACTTCCAGTTTTGGTGAAGTCCAATTTAGGAGATTTTCTTTCTATGGGTTGTGCTTTTGGCTTTGACTCTTAAGAATTCTGTCTAGCTCTATAAACCAAAGGAGTTGTCTATGTATTTTCCTCTAACTTTTAATAGCTTCAGGTCTTGTGATTAAGTCTAAGTTCCAGAAAGAGCTAATTTGCACATGAAGTGAAGGTTTGTTATTACCTTTCTCCCTCTGGATGTCTAGATACTGCAGTGCAACTTATTAAAAGTGCCAGTCTTCTTTCATTGAATTGCTTTTGTATTTTTGTCTAAGGAAAGCTCTGGTTGGATATATGTATGGGGGCTATTTTAGATATTCTTTTCCTTTTCTGTTTTATCTATGTGTCTTTTGGTGTTTAAATTTGATGGGTGCATTATTTAACTGTGAATGAAATTACTAGGATATTTCAGAATTAATAATTTATGGTAATTATAAAGATTTCTTGGTTTAAAAACCTAAAGTTGTATATCTGTGAGATAATGAACACTATTAAAATTTGTTGAGAGTGTATTATTGGCCAAGTACTGTTCTGAGTACAATTCTTTGTATTGTTTATTTGTGCAGAAACCCTAAGATTTGGGTATTGTCATTGTTAACTGAAGAAACAGAGGCAGAAAGAGTGAAAGATCACATGGATCTTTAGTCAGGATTTGCACGGTGACTTCCAGGGTGAGACCATTGTGCACATGGTACCCAAGTTCTCATCTATTTCTGCCTTTTAGGAGCCCAAGAGGCATTGCCCATGCAGTTTATTTTTAAATGCCATCATGAACACTTGCAGTTTATTCATATATTTTGTCAATGTGCTAATCAATTATAAAAATAAATATTTAGTGGAGAGTAGTGGTGTATGAGAAATATGCTCAAAGTGCATTTTATATTTGCAAGAAAATGCCCTTGCATAACCCTGTAGTATTATAAAAAAGTAAAAACAGAGACTAAATTGAAAAAAATGCAGTAGAATCATTAATTTTAATGTGCATTTTTAAAAATTATGAGTGAGACTGAATATCTTTTAACATGTTAAAAGTAATTTAGAGCTAGGACATGGCTTTGTGAGTAAAGTGCTTGCTACAGAAGTTGTTCTGGAGCTTGATTTTCAGATAACTCATGTAAAAGCTGAGCGGGATGACACGTGCCTGCAATCTCAGGACTGGGCATGCAGATCTTGGAGGACCCCTGGGGCTCATTGGTGAGCCATCTAGCTAAATTCACAAGCTCCAGGTTTAGTGAGCGATCCTATCTCAAAAAATAGTGTGGAAAGTGATCGAAAAAGACACCCAGCATTGACTACTGGCTTTCACATACATGTGAACACATGTGCACCTGCCCCTGCTCAGATATGCACACATACACACAAGCAAGTACACACAGGAGGAAGTTGGTTTTTATATAGATTTGAGTTATAAAATATGACTCTATTGGACATAGATAATGAAATAATGAATGTGTCTGTGACCTCACATAGTTACCCTGTGGCAAAAGCATCTTACTTATTGATATGCACAATGAACAAAATAGAGTACTTATTTGGCATGAATCCCAAATGTCCATTTACATGCCAAGCAGTAGACTTGTTTAGCCTGTAGATCTATTTTTTGTCTTCAGACTTACAGCAACACCTACGAATGCACAGAATTTCCTGAAACACATCCCTGAATGACCTTCACAAGTTTCTTATTTCCCTTGCAATTTGATAACCTTTACTTTGATAATTCGCACCTTCTTATTAAATTAATTATAATCAAAACTCATGAAAGAAAGATGATTATCTTTAGGATTCTTTGCCTACTGTTATCCCTCCATACTGGTTTTAACACAGTATGTACATAGTTATTGTATTAATCTTTTTATAAGTGAGCTCAGAGTTTTTAAATCTCAAAAATTAAAAAATTCCTTTTCCATGTAGTCCTCTTCCCTTGGATGCTTTGATATGCTTATGAAAAGCTTTATTAAAAGCACTGTTGCCAAGCCCTTGCTGGCATAATGAGATGATTGCTTTTTAAATTATTATTTTAGCAATAGAAGCTCCTTTTCATACCATGGCTGCCACATTCTTTTTCACTTTCATAGTGAAGTGAATTTAGCATATTATTTATTATGTTAGTATTTGATTATAAATTGCTGGTCCTTTGCTTAGGTATTAGTCATTGCAGTAGCCTGGGTAGCGTTCTAATTCATGGAGCCATGAATGTTACTTCATGTGGCAAAGACTACGTGGCAGGTATGATAAACTCTGTAGTCTGGAGGGGAGAGGATTATCTGTGTGGACCCTGGTGCCCTCACAGGAGTTTTTGTCAGAGGAAGTAGAGGGACACTTGTGACAGAAGGAGTAGAAGACATGACCGTGGATGCAAGAGGGTGATGGTGCAGACAGGATCTACTGGCTCCTGAAGTTCACAGTGTGATACTGAGATAGCCTGTCGTCACCCGGCTTCCTATGACAGGAAGGTGTGAACTGCTGCTCAGAAAAGTCCTCTATATCAACCACCTGGAACTAGGCCAGCCTAATCTCTCCCCATCCTGAAGCTCAGGGAAATTTGCGGAAGAGGGGGCAGTAAGATTGTAAGAGCACAAGGATGGGAGGAGCGATGATATGCAAGATACTCCACACAAGTTAGGGCCGAAGCAATCACATTTGGACTTTGCATGCCCTGCACAATGTCCAACACACTATTGACCCCACAAAGTCTAGCATGGATTAAAGGCACTAGGATCCTTGGAGGCAAGGGATTGACAGCCACAGTAGTGTTCCTATGCTTAAGTGGGACACAGGAAAGGGTTCTGGGAAATGTCACTGGGTTTTTGGACCTCATTGGAGAGTAGGACCCAGAGGAGAGTTTGGCATGCACATTAAAGAATGCTCGGAGGATGGGAGGGGGAGGCACTGGGAGGTGGGAGACAAGGGGAGGGAAGGGAGGCACAGGGCGGTGGGAGGTCGGAGGGAGGGAGGGGACGGGTGTACCTGTTAAGTCTTTATGAGTGGAAATAAAAAAAAAAGAAGAGTCCTGTGAAAGAGATAAGGAGAATCTCGGGGCAGAGATGCTTAGGTACAATAAAAAGATTAAGAGATGCGGAGTATCATGCAAAATGAAGAGCAACTTCAAAAAGCATGTGAAGATTCTAAGAGGAACGATGGGCGTGCACGAGATGTCCCTATCCATTCCACCAGGACGTCAATAAACTCCCCAATAATTCAGGCAACAAAGAGTAGGGAAAATCTGAAGCTGTGGCTCCTGAGATTATAACCTAAATGAGGTGTTTTGAAGGCATGGGTAGGAAAAGCTGCCTGGGAGAAAGATGGTGGTGTGGGCTGTGCCAAAGAGACAAGGGGACCAGGACAGATTTATCAGAGAACCATATTGAAAAAGTTTGGTGATTTGTATTTATGCTCAATTAGTTTCATGGAAGGGTTATTTTTTTCTTCTTGCAAACTCAAGTTTACTGGATTTGAAAAGTGTGGAGTGCTTTTCAAAGGAGTAAAAGGCCAGATGAAGTTGTTGACCTTCTCGATATGGAAAGATTCAAAGGTTTATTCAAGAAAATTCTTCAGAGAGCATTAAAAACTGTGATAGCTTCAAAGATGCTGGGAACAATGCAGTCTGCATTCCAGTTGCCTGGGAACACAGTCACCAAAGGCAAGCCGGTGCAAACTGGCTTTTTTTTTTTTTATAGTGTACTAACCCCAGAGTCTGATGCTTTCACTTCTTCCACCTGAAGCACTATACCCCAGTTCACTTAGGCACTGATGGCTAGTAAACACCGTAGGATTTGCAAATGAATCCGAGAAGCTGACACCTGGGCTCTTTCAAGGCTATTGTTCTAAGAGAGTATAATCAGTCTTTTGAAAATCACAATTCTACAAACAAAGAAGCCTTAGACTAGATAGAAATATGGGTTTGAGTATCATTCATAAAAACACGAAAGAAGAAGAATACAAAGAGTAACTGGAAGCTTTCTGCAACCACAGATCTGAACCTGAAACAAAGCCCAAGAAGGATTGAAATAACAGGGGCATCCTGGCTGACAGGGGAAGACACCTTCACGGCCGCATTGAAGTTCTCTAGCCACAGCATTCGGAAGTGTTGAATCCCTTAGCCATGTTAGCATAGCACATGTGCTGCTGTCTTTGTTGCTTTCCTGAATCCCCAGTGAGGAAAGCATTATTTTAAAGTCAGAGATAAATGAGCTACATGTGACTTATAAGCCCAGTGAGTCACTGACTATTTTGCATCTGCATTACACTTAATGGCTACTTGAATAGTTTCTGTCCTCAAACTCAAATTTTAGAAATTAATCCTCGGAATAAAAAGTTTAGAAACGTTTCTCATTTATATTTATGCGTAGAGTGATTGTGTGTGTGTGTGTGTGTGTGTGTGTGTGTGTGTACAGTACATGTATTCATATTTGCATGGATGTGGGTACATGTGTGTGCCTGTGAATGTGGAACCCTAGGTTGGTATTAGGAATCATATTGAATAGATTTTACACCTCATTTTTTTTTGAGCCTGGTTCTCTTATTAAGCCAAAGCTCACCCGTAGGGCTAGTTTGGCTAGTCTACTTGCGCTGGTATTCCTGCGCTCTGCCTTTGGGGGTTGGAATTATGTACAGGATTTATATAGTAACACTTTATATAGGATCTTGGAATCTGAATCCCAGTTCTTTTGCTTGTGTGGCAAGTACTTTAACCATTGAGCCATCTCTCCAGCCCTTGTTATGACTGATTCTTTCTTCTTACTCTGAGTGTGATAAGACGTATGTATACATCCTTAGATTGACCCAGAGCCTCAGCATGCTCTGAAGTCAACTGTGGCAGTGATTGAACTTACTACCACTTACTGGTGTCTCTTTCCCCAATCCTGCCTCCTTCAGTCCCTAGGAGTCTAGTTCCAGTTGCTGGTTGCTGGGGATTTTCTATGAAGTCTTTGATCACAGAAAGGAACACCAAAAAAAAAGAAAAAAGAAAAAAAAACCTAAATCTAAAAGCTCTAGGCAAATCATTAAATTGGCCTATTCAGAAACTACTGCGAGAAGCTGCAGGTCTGATTAGTTTTTCATAATTCATTTTATTGTGCATATAGCAGTTAAACTGACCATCATTATTAAACCAGTGTGTTAATAAAGGTAGAAAACTGGTTAAAAAGTGACTAATCTGAAGTGAGGCAGGAGCATGACCAAGCATTGTCTTCTGTACCTGATGGGGCTTGTTGCATTCATGAATTCACTGCAGCTATGCATAATTCCACAAGATATGGACAGGATTTGTCCTGCCAACACTTCATCATGCAAGAGGAATGGTCTCAAGAGGCCCCACACCTCCCTGAGAGACTGATGAGGGCTAACGCTGATGGGGAGGGAGGGAAGATGCTTTCCTCAGTGGTCTGTCCACTGATGCTCATGTTCCAGCAAGAACTCAGTCACATTCCATCAAAGGCAACCCGGATGAAACTCAGTAGGCCACACATATGAAAAGACATGAAACTAGGTGGGAGACTGACGAGGAAAAATGAGAGTTGTAATGGAAAGAGGAAGGGCAATGGGATTAGGGATTAAGATGTCAAAATTTCATAAATTCATTAGACTTAAAACATTAAAAGACAAATAAAGCAATAAAAAAGAGAAAAATGACTAATCTGAAAGACCTGTGGATAATCATAAGACTGAGGTACTAACAAGTTTAGCTGGACCAGAGGTCACAAGTTCAAAGCTATCCCAGGTGGCTTTCATCATAATGAATAGACATTAGACACTTATTGGCTATGTGAATGGCCCAAGGTATGACATGAGCTTCTAGGAAGCCCTTATCCTGAGATTTTTTTCCATGGGTTCTGGTGTCCCTTTGCGAATCACTCTCTGTAAGTGTGTCTGTCCTGCAGGCACATATGCAGAATGAAGGTGAGAAGCCTTGGTCTTTGTAGCACAGGCCTCTTCCTGACTCACTGGAAAGCGTCCGGCCTGCATGACAAAGGAAAGCGCCCATCAGAACAGAGGAGCGTGGGGGAGGGGGGCTCATCTGCGCATTGGCTCCTGAGACGGAGGTTACTAAGGTGTGAACTATTGAGTAGAAGCACGGGTTTCCCTTTTGAACGAATTCGAAAGTAAATTTCAGCTTCTTTGTGTGTTTGCTGAGTCTTCTACAATGAGTCAAATTAAACTGACTTCATAGATGTTCAGCCTGTGTTCTCCCTGAGGCTTGGTGTGTCTGTTGCCCCGTGGCATCCCAGCTGCTGTGGCACAGTCTCCATGCTTCTACAGGCAGTGCATTCGCTGGTGGCAGAGTACTTAAGAGGATTTTCTGAGAAGGGACAGGCCTTCAGGAAGCAGAGAAACCGTGCTCAGGGGGACGGGGGAGTCACGTAGAGGTTAGGATGGGGGCTCTTGGCAGCTTTTCTTTCACTTGTTCCTGTGCTTTACAATTTGGGGCAGCAGTGATTTTGATCAACATGAACCTTGAGTTTTGCCTCTCCTGATTTCAAATGATTCCAACTTTCTGCTAGGAAACTGTCAGCAAGAGAAACTCTGATTGCCCAAGCCAGCTTGTGTGTCCTGCCACAAGCCACAAATGCAATGGAACTGTAGCTTTTCCATCTGCCCAATAGAGTTCCCACAGTTCCAGAAGACAAAGAAGACTCTTACCTGTTTCTGCTTTAGCCAGGCTGGTGTACGTTGAGGCGACCTTCACCTTTTATTGTTTCGGGTTTGTGTAATCCATTCCGGAGAGAAACTGCTGGGCTGGAGGAAGCAGATGCCTCCAACACACTGTAAATGTGATATGCAAATTTTATCATGGTTGTGCTCTTCACTAAAGTTCACTCTGTGATGTGATTGATTTTAAGGGCCATACAGGATGCTATCTGCTGAATTTAGAAGCCCTGTGGGATAAATAATCCTATCTGTTTTCTTATTACCAAGTGTATTTTGAACATAAAATGGAAACATTAGAGCTACAGAAGAATATTGTAGTGTCTTATATTACTGAGGCACACACTGGTACTGGAATGCATGCTGTAGGATAAATGTAGCTATCGTAGCACAGATCAAACTAATGAAATAAAAACATTAAGTTCTATTTACTTGCTTAAAAATGCTTCTGCCTCTTGGACAGAAAGTTCTATCATCTACTACTAGTCCTCTTAATCTGTCCGTACAGAGCTCAACATCAAGCCGCAGTGAGACCATTCCATCTATCCACCCATCCACCCATCCATCCATCCACCCATCCACCCATCCATCCATCCGTCCATCCATCCATCCATCCCTTCATCTTCCATGCATTTATTATGTATATTTTCAAGCTCTTCTATATGTTTTCAGCCACAATTTACTTTTTTCTTGTTTAGGTGTATGTTCTATGGCAGCTGCAGCAATCATTTATGATGTCTACGACAATCATTTATCTATTGATCTTGTAATGGGCATCCTTTTCAAATGAAGTTTAGACTCTGGATTGCACAGCTACTGAATTTTCTCCCTCACTGATGATAAGCCTTCAAATGAAAGAAACTGTGCTCCTTTTTGTACTACCCAAATCTTCTAGTGTTCTTAGGGAACATTTTACCCACTTGTCTCAGTTATAGAGATATATTTAAAGTAGAATTTTCAAAGATTTAACAATTGCTTAAGGAGCCAGGTATACGCAGCCACATTCTATTCTTCTTCATGGCTCCTATTCATGTAAAGTTGCTCCATGAAAATCGTCTGCAACTTGCTTCAAGTGCATGTTATGCATGTATGATGGCAGGGGGGTGTGGGTAAGTTCTAAAGTTAATGAGAGAAGAGAGGCATATAAATAGACGGCTACAGTTTTATTTCACAGAGTGTGTTCTGGTGACCAGCAGCCTCAGCACCTCTGGGGTCTTTCTTCTTAGAAATGCAAAACATAGACCACCATGAGATTAAATGTTTCAAGATTGCATTTTTGCATGTCTTATGATTTGTGTGCATGTTACAGTGTGAAGACTAGACGATGGCTCCCTCAAATCTTTCTTTCCTTCTTCTGAACTGGCTTCATATATGATGTTCAAAATATATTTCCATGGGAACAACAATAAAAAAGGGCATGAAACTATGCATATTGAGCAACTATTTGAAATGCAGTAAACTTAGAGTTATCCTTCACCTTCTTCCTCATTCCCACAATCTTTGTTCCCATCAGTCTCATTGTAACAGGAAATTGGTAAATTCCTCAGTCACTGTTACTGATATTTAGCCTTATATTGGCAACAGGGCTGACTCCCAGTTAGTGTTCCTACTTGATGCAACACTGCTAGGTTGGGCCATATATTATATGTAGGGAGCGTTTGGGAAGGCTCACTACTGTGGCACCCCTATCTGTCTGCAATACTGTGTGCATTTCATGTGGTAATAAATGACCTTATTGGTTGCTACTGCATGCTAGAAAGGATTAATTTGATCCAGTTTTTACCTAGTACTGATGGCTCCCGTCAGGACCAGAGGAACAGATGAGATTAGACATTCCCTTAACTAGATTTTTTAAAGGACAGTATCTTCAGTTCTGTAAAATGACTCGACATGTGACATTAAATTCATTGCTGTTATCTGTCTGAGGTGCTTGTGGGAAGAATAATGAATGCTAAACTTTATTAGAAATATGGATCAATCTTAATATCACAATGTGTTGGTAGACCAGGAGGAATGTAATTGTTTTATCAGAATAGCTTTGGTGTGTGTGGGAAGATAATTAATGTGAGAGATAGCTTATGCCATCAAAAGTTTCCATTTACGCTTTGAAAGTCTAACAGAAGCCTAATGGTAAAATTTACTCCAAATGAATCAGAGTTCATGTTACAAAAAAGATTAAAGTGTAAACGAGGCAACTTCTCATTAAGTAAGATGGATGGCACAGATGAGCTCACTACTATTTTCTCTTTTTTTCTCCCACATTTTATTTTTTTCCGTACTCTGTCCTTCCCTCCTCTTTCCTCCACAATCGTCCCCCACTGCACTCTCCCCCTTCCCATCTTCCTTTCACTCCTCTCCCTCCCTCCCCTTCTCCCATTGCCTCCCCCTTCCTTCTCCCATCCCCTGGAGCATCCCTTTAGGTGACTGCCAAACTTCCCTCTGAGTCCTCCACCTTAGTGAGGGTTCAGGACTCAGTGGCATAGCCCTGAGCTCTTTCTTGGGTTCCTAGTTAGTATGGGAATTCTATTATGACTGTTTACTCCCTTGCCTCTAAGGATCCTACTGCCTCGAGCCATTTCCGCTACGATCCTTGATAGACTTTGACATGTCATTGACATGTCAGCCATTGTGCAGGTGAGGCAAAGTCCAATCCTGGCTACTGCAGCCCTAACTTGTGTGGAATATCCTGCATATCGTTGGTCTTCCCCATCTTTAGGGTCTTAAATCTTGCCACCCCCTCATCTGCAAAGTTTCCTGAGCTTGAGCTTTAGGATGGGGAGAGATTTGACTGGTCCGGTTCCAGGTGAATAATGAAGGGTCTTTGGTGTTCTGAATTATGGTTTGTTGTTTTTATTTTCAGTTTTTGCTTTTCATGCACTGCCTTGGCTGCATCCCAATTGGTATTCAAGGTCACCTCCTAACCAAAGATAAAAGACTGTTTAAATGAAGATCTTAATATAAGAGGAGACTCAAAGGTATATGGAAGAGTTGGAGTAGGACACAGCAGTGTGGGTGGGGCGGTGGGGGGGTGGGGGCAATCACCATCCCCTTTGCTGGATGATTACAGTCTGTCTGCCAGTCCCAAGTGACCAGGAAGGGAAGTGAGAATGGAGCTCACTACTACTTTCACTGAACATTCCATAAGAAACAATGCAGACTGAAAAAAAAATCATAAGTCTCAAGGATGAAAGTACCAAGGCCAGGAGAAAGATACAATCTCATTTGGACATTGAGAAAGGAAAAACCACATATTTTGGTGACATACTGCTATGTAGTCATCCTAAAAATTAATGGACTAGAACAACTTACTATCACACCTCACAATATTTTTGTTTTGGTAATAATATGTTCTATAGTAGTATATATTCATTGCTCGTGGTGCTGGGTTTCTTAAGGATATTCTTCATACAAGTATATAATGGACTTTGACTATAGTCCCCCACTAGCCTTTCCTACCTCTTCCCATTAGTTCCTTTATTCTTTTAGACAAGTTCATGTCTACTTTAATGTCATGTATACTGTCACGATTTTGTGAATCTGTATAAAACCTAGGATTCATAAACAAGAGAAAACATAATATTTATCTTTCTAATAGTTACTTAATTTGTTTTAATATGATTATCTACAGTTGCATCCATTTTTCTTGGAAACAAAATAACTTCATTTTTCTTTATGCTCCAAAGAGTTTCATTGTGTATATGTACCACATTTCCTTTTTCTGTTCTTTTGTTGATAGACACCTAGGTTGGTCTATAACTTACCTTTTGTGAGTAGTGCTGCAATTAATCAGAGTGCAAGTATCTTTGCTATGTTGACTTGGGGTCCTTTGGGTAAATACCCAGGAATACCCCTCACACTTTTCATGGCTAATTATTTGGGCAGAGTTTTGTTGGGTGATTCTTCCATTCCCTAAGGCACTGACTGTGGTTATTCAGCATTTTTCTGGTTTCTGAACGGATCCGGAGCATCAAGGTGACTTTTTTCACACACCTTATCAGGGGCAGCTGGAAGTATGAACTTGACTCATTCTCTTTCTTTCCAATAGTCTCACTTTGGATTTCACTATGTCGCCTCTTCTGCTGGATAGCTGGATTACTAACATAAAAACTCAGGGTTCCTAGTAGTATATAAGAAACAGACTTAGGCCTGCTCATTGTTACAGCTCCATGTCCTCCATGTTTTATGAATCAAAGTGGAACCTCTAAAAGAATAAAAGGGGCAAAGCTCACTGACATAATGCTTACCCAGTAGATGAGCATTAGCGGTCTCAGAAGACTCAAGGAACTGAGAGCCCAAACCAACAGGGAAGGAAATGTGGAGGTGAGCTAGTCTTGTCACAGCCCAGGGAAACATAAGAATTTCACTTGCTTCTGAAAATGGGGGTGGGGTGGGGTGGGATCCAGGCAAAGAGGTGCAGGCAGGGCTGAACATACAAGGTGGTCTGAAGATGTTCATGAAGACATGATAATCCTCTGATTTTCTTCATCAGTTTCTAAGGCTGCTTATCCGTGATAATGAGACACTGGAAAGAGGTAGCACAAGACACAAGACAGACTTCAAACTAAGGCACAATGGACAACAAGGGAATCATATGCAAAATAAAGATCTTAAATGAACATCTAAATATTTTATCATTAAATACCTTTCCTTTCATTTCCTAAGCCTGTTCTGATGATCCAGGAAGATTTTAAGATAAGAAATAGAGAGAGAGCTGTTCCTTACTAAAATTTACCAGCATGAGAAAAAATATTGACTGATGCTGACAGTTGGGGTGCCCAGTGAAATCTCACAGTCAATAAATCCCACATGCACATAGAATGTCTTACTTTTATAAAATGTGTGTGTGTGTGTGTGTGTGTGTATCAGAGCACACTGTAGAAGACCAAGGGTGACTGCAGGAATCATCCTGAATTGCTTCTATTTCTTTGCTTTGCTCTGGGATCTCCAGGCTCCACCCAACAGGACTGAAAGTCCAGGCTGCGGCCCTTTCCACCTGACATTTTACATGGGACCTGGGATTTGAACTCAGGACCTTCATGTTTGTGAAACAGAGTCTTTTCCCCTGAGCCATCTCTCCAGTGCAGAGCATCTTACCTTTTTTTTTTTGTTGTTGAGCCTACCTCTTCAAGGGAACAGATAGTATTTAATACATATTTGAAAAAAGCAAAACCAGAGAAGTAAAAATTAAGAATATTGTCAGCAACAATGTAAATAAAGAAAATTATAATTAGAATAAAACACAGATGACGTAATTGTGAT
The DNA here is from genome assembly GCA_023101885.1 of Typhlomys cinereus. NCBI lineage: Eukaryota > Metazoa > Chordata > Mammalia > Rodentia > Platacanthomyidae > Typhlomys > Typhlomys cinereus. The sequence continues at coordinate 954,638 of JALPQD010000288.1, forward strand.
AGTTAATCCTGGGTGTCAGTTTGACCACACCTGGCATTTACTATGATCAGCTGTCAGACTATCTGGAGAGATTATCCAGATCAATACATTTACAATACAAAGATCAGTCCTAGATCTCATTGGAACCTCCCAATAGTAGACCAGATAAAAGGAATCATAGAATAGAAGACTGAAGAGAAACTCTTTGAAGCTGTGCTAGAAAACTCTCTTCCCTCCTGCGGCCTGGCTTCTTCACTTCTTCGACTCTCTAGGAATGCTCCAGTCTTCAGCTGTCACCTACTGGCCTACTGGACTGAGTACTTAGCCTGCCTCCAGCTTCAGTTACCAGCCATATCACCTCCGCCGTGAAAGATTGTTTCTCCCCTCTGGAACCATAAGCTGAATAAATCTCCCTTTCTCCCTTAAGTTGCTGGACTTTGAATGCTCTCTCACAGCAACAGCTAAGAATAATGATTACAATAACATAGTCTATAAATGAAACAAACAAGCAAAGAACATAAGGGAGAACTGAATAAACATGCTAGAAATATTTGAAATGAAAACTATGAGATTATGTATGTTCTCAATTAGTCTACATACATAGTTGTAAAGGAACATATTTAATTTTCAGTTGTCCTATATAGTGTTTTCAGAAAGTTGACATTTATGAATGGTGATTATACATAGATTGTACTTTAGATCATGATTGTTGAAGATGCTGATTATTATAGTGTTACTTTGACATGTGAAAAAAAACCTACCCTCTTAGTTCACATTTTTTTATTCTTTGACAATGCCATATATGAATACAATGAATCTAAGTCATCTTCACCCCTTATTGCAAGATTTCCATTATTTATTCTCATATTTTTCTAATCATTGGTATTTAGGAAATTTTTTATCTTGTTATCCTTTCATCTGGTTCACTCTACAGAATTTCATCATTTGAACAAAGAGACAAGAGAAAAATGTGCTGTCATCATGAAATCCTTTCAGTGCTGTTTGCTAAGAGGTTGACCAGCTGACATTCAGGGCCAATAAATTCAAGATAAAAATTTGAACTCTCTCCTTGTAATTACTATGTTGGCTAGTAATCAGGTGTGTAATCACTCCTGGCATTACTGCTGGCAATGAAGTGTTTATTGCAATACGTGAACAGGACCTGCAGTGTTTAAGAGAACAAGCTGATTGAATAGCCTTGTGGAGCGAGGTGGCTCTGGACCTTACTAATAATGACTCCGGGGAACTTGAAGGTCTGGAAACCAGGAAAGACTTTTATTCAGAATTGTCCAGCATAACAGATCAAGAATGACAGGAAAGTAAAAGCTTGGATTAGGTGCTCAACTATTTTGTTACTTGAAAAAGAATGTTAACTGTTTTTTTTTAAACTGTTGAATATAGACAGGCTGAGCAGAATAGTCAGAATCTAAGAATATAAGAAGTCACTTTGTACTTAGTGCATGCTTATTTGTTTTTCTTTAGTATTCATGTAACAATAACAATATGTGATTTCTTCTGCTTACTGCAAACCAATGTATCTTTCCTTTTTTGCTTTTAAGAAGATCGATTTGTAGTTTAAAGAGATTAATCTTTTTATTGGGGTAGCTTTTGAGCAACAGGAAAGAATTCCATATTGCTATGAGGAATCTAAAAGAGAGGCTTATGTGACGCATCTTAATTAGCATGCATGTAGTGAAGGCTTTCATTACTTATGCTCCCAAGGGCAGTGACAAAGTCGATTGCTACCACTGTGTGTTTGCTCTGGGCTAATTATTGACAAATGTAGTTTTTTGGGCACTATGGAAGTGCAAAGACAGGAACAATGTGGGGCTATGCAGGATGAATGCCTTTGTAGTAAGGAAGCTATGGAATCCTTCCCTTTTTGTCCCTAGAAATGCTGGTCTTCCTGTTATATCAGATGGGAAGCACTGTGTATTACATTATTTCAAGGGTTGAAATACGGTGAGCCTGGCTGAAATTAACAATCGCAGGCACTGGACCAGTAACCTGGTACAAACTTGGAAGTTGGAAACTCGTTGTTCAAGGCAGTCATGGAGAGAAAAGAAAGAGAGAGAGAAAGAGAGAGGAGATGAAGTAAGCTAATGGTCACACACCTACTATGAGATGAAACACGACATGGTGTCTGTCTTTTCAAACTTAGCTCTTGTTCACAGGAGCCTGATTTTACACATTGAACACGTCAGTGTAAATGTCCTCTACTTCCTGAAGATTCAGTGAGATTCTTCCCTTGTAATCATTAGTTCACATTCAATATTCCCGTTACTTTTTTCTAATCCAGCAAGAAGGATGATGCACTAACAGACCAGTAAAGATGACTATCAAGGAATTACAGAAATCATTCAGTAGTGAAAGTACTTGGCGGACAAGTGAAAGGACAAGAGTTTGGATCCACAGTAAAATGCCAGGTGGGTGTAGTGGTCTGCCTATAATTTCCATCCCAGAAGATGGCCTGAGAATACACAGAGAAAACTGGCTAACCAGATTAGCATTGTAGGCACACTCTGAGTTTAATTAGATATTATGTTTCAAAAGAATAAGATAGAAAATTGATTGAGGGTGATTCCTAATATCAACCTCAGGCCTCCACATATGTGCATACATGTGCTAACGCACCCACACACACACACACACAAAAGCATGTATGTGTCCGCCTACATGCACATAGTGAATCCTAGATACACAAGTATATATGAAAATGAAAAAAAAGATGTCTAGAGAATAATTTTAGTCCTGTTATTCACTTTAATAATTCTTTGTGTTTTATCTCTATCCTTTAGAAGACTGTGAACTTTCTAAGTTTTTAAGTAATGTACCCCAGCTTGTTTCATATTGAACACAGTCAGCTGCTTGCTGAAATGGGATGCTGAGTTACAGTGAATTAGGCCCTTGGGAGACCTGTTCTGCATGGTGCCCTAAGAGACCCATAGTCTAGCATTACCGACTGTAGTGTTTTCAATAATTTCCCTTCATAACTGTTACATGAAGAGTTAGGTATGTGTGTTGCCTTAGTAGTTTTCTCTGACCTAATCTATTTCCTTTAGCTAATATATCAGTTCTTTTTGTAACTCACTGAAGAGTTAACTCAAAGTTTGCAAGCCTTCTTTTGAACTCAGGAATTAGAAGGTGAGTCAGGCAGTTTGCAGCAGGAAGCAGTGGATGATTGTGATTTTGACATAGCCATTCTGATTTTTTTCCATTCTTTTCATGCTCATGTGTTTATGAGGTATATACATGTGTGCATGAAAGTTTTTTCATGGGAGTGGTCATATGTATATGTGTTGGTACATGTGAACATGTGTGTACATGTTATGGAGGCTCAAGGCGTATTTTGGGGATTTCCATGCTCTGCCTTCTGGGGCTGGAATTACAAACAGACCACTATATGTTCCTGTATTTGGGGGGATCTGAACTCTGATCCTTATGTCCGTGCAGCAAGCATTTAATCACTGATCCATTTCCTCAGCCCATCATTTTGGTTTTAAGTGATGTGCAAGACATTGGGTGGCCTCTCCTACTTTAGGAACATTTGAATGAGAATGTATCACTGTAAATTTAATTATTAGGCAATTGTTGAATAAAATCATCTTTAGAAGTTAAACTGTCTTTGAACTAATTTTCCCATTTCCAAATTTAAAAAAATTGCCTACATGGTAATAAAGTCTTAATATTCATTTTATTAGATATTTATTGGCCCTACCAAGAGATTTCATTCTTGCTTTTCCTATTATATGTTAAATATTACCATAATGGGAACTTATTATTTCTTATTTTCTGCATGCATTGCTCAGATAATTGGAAAAAGTAAAAAGAAAATCCAACTACTAGAATGAGTGACTTTTATTTGGCAAAACTAATTTGTATGATGTAAATATGGGAACTTTTCACAAACTACTTAAAACACACAGAATTAATGATCAGTTTAATTTTTCATTATAGGAAGTTATATTTATTCCAAATATTCATATGACATCTTGTTTCCTCTGCTCTTTCTAAAACACATTATCCATTCATTTTTTTAATTTTTATTTCATTTTTCCCTTAAAAATTTAGCGAGATTTTTTTTTATTGCTGTTTTGTTTTTGAGACGGAATTTTACTATGAAACCCAGACGGGCTTGAAACTTATCAGCTTCTTATTTTGTGGTTGCTAGGATACTAGATGCACCTGGTCTAACAGCAAGCTTCTAATAATTATTTTTGTGTATGAGAATGTGAAGGTTTTAACTGTGATCAGTATCTGGATCATAACCAATATAAGCTAGAGAAAGTATATAGTACAGACACCTTCCTGTTTCTCAGTAAGAAAAATCGTCTTAGATTTTAGGATGTTTTCTGGGTAACACTCACACCAAGAAGCTGATTATCTTTGCTTCAATGACTCCACATCTCCAAACAGCAAACATGATGAGAAAATCCTATTTTTATTTTTTGTGGATTCACTTCCATTTCCCAAGATGACCACTTCATACCGTTTCCTCTCTTCTCCACTCACAGGCTCACTAGCTCAGTTCCTCTTACCCTGAGTTGATGACTTGGCCTTCTACTTCACCGAGAAAATAGGTACAAGCCACAAGCAATGTTTCTTTTTTCCACTACTTGCCTGTATCTTTAGCTACAATTCTGCTTCTCCTCTGGTACTGCTCTTGACCATGTCAGATCAATTTCTTTTCTCACATTAGTCCCACAGTTGCCAGCTCCATTTTCTTAGCACAGCTCCAAATTTTAAAGTACCCTAAACTTTGTTTTTCTGTGCTCTCTACTCTTCTCTAGTTACACTTTCCTTAGATTCCATTTAATCCCACAGTCATCAATGTTCTGATGGCTTGTGATTGCTGTCTGCACCTTAACTCTGTTCCCAGAGGCAAAATCATACCTAGCTCAGTATGCTTAGCACTTCCAAGTGGGTATCTCTAACTTAATTTCCTCAAACAAAACAAAACACACAAACAAAAATGAGCCACTCCCATCTTCTTTCAATCCTCTCATGTATGAAATAGTTCCACCATCAACTCAATATTTGTCTAGGCTAAAAATATAGAATACTCCTCCCCCTTTTCATAGTTCACATCAAACACAGCTACATCTAGTTGTACATGTCGCAACTAGATTTATTCTAAATCTAACATGTATCATCAAAGTTGTGACCTGTCATGGTTAGGCACAGGTGTCAACATGACTGTTGAGGGTTTGAGCTCTGGGCACATTTGTAGAGAATTAGTAGTTGAGTTAAGCCCAGAGTGAATCTGAAGGAAATTGTCTAGCTGATGGAGAAGGCCCAGCCTATGGTAGGTTTGATTAGACCCTGCAATAAATCACGGAGAGCTGTTGGAAAGAGTTGATATCCTTCTGTTCACTTGGCCAAACTTGCTGATCTGGCAAGTAAGGATTGTCCCTCTCTCAGCTGTTATGTGGTGATGGTGTGGTCAGTTCCCTCAGCCCTGGTGTTGGCATGAGCTCTCCTCTCAAGCTGGGCTATGAACTGTAACCAGTAATTGTAAAAGAATAAATCCCTTATTCCCTTAAGCCATCTGATGATCATTTATTAGCAACCATGCAGATGAACTGCAACAGGACCTTTCTGGTAATAAACCTGCCTATGTGGCTCATAGTCTTTAGAAACTGGTTGTGAGATGAATTATGAAGAGTTTGGAGATGTGGGCTAGAAAGCATTAAGACACTGTTAAGTAGAACTTAATGGGCCATGCTAATGGGAGTTTAGAAAGACCAGAATGCTGAGAGAAATGGAGAAAGCAGAGGCCGGACTTATGAAGTTTCAGAGGGGAACAGGAACTCTAGTGGTAACTGCTCTAGAGGCCATTCATGTTATATTCTGGCAGAGAATCTGGCTGAATTCTGTCCATGTTCTGAAAACCTGGGTGAAATCCAAAGGCAGTGTTGAGGTGGGAAGCTCCAGGGTGTGCATTGGTTGAAAAACTGATAAGCATAGGTGTTGGCTACTTCTGATTCATCTCTTGTGAGGAACAAGGAACATGGGGATTTATGGATGAAATAGGAAAAGAGAGACCTCAGAGATGAAAATATTCAGCTTCAGCTGTGAATAAACATTTAGAGGTTTCTAAATGTGCTTTGAAAGAGAATTGTCTCTCGAGCAACAAGAGAACTCAAATTGCTGAAAATTCAAGCCCAATCTCTCATGGCATGATGGGTGGATTCACAGCATAAATTAAAGTCCCAGTCTCACAGGGAGACTGAGAGAGCCGTGATTAGAAAGAACTCTGATTAATACAGATCCTAAAGATTTAGTGTGAAAATGTTCTGTTGTTTTTCTTAGCTGGTTTTCATGGACAAGGTCCAGTGTATTTGTCTCACAGGAAGCTGTGATGGTGCACATCTTCTCGGGTTCGTTCTTGGATCCTGTAGTTTGGTCTTCCAGTCTGCTTTTGTCTCTTCAACACTATCTTGCAATGGTCTCCTCTTATCTTGCATTAGCTACACTGGGCCCACTTCTCACTTCCTTTCTTGGTCTTCTCGTGGCTGCTGTGACATGAACTGACTTCCTGTTTCTGCCTCCAGGCCTTCTGCTATACACTTGCGGCCATATTAGATTATACCCCTTTGGAACCGTAAACCACATAAAACTCTTTCTCCCTTAAGATGCTCAGGTCAGAGTTATTTTCTCATCACAGAAGTGTAATTGTGACAGCAGCTTACTTATATAATACACTGGAACATCAGATGTTTCCTCTTAATGGTTATGATCATGGGTTTGATAAGCTGAAGCATTCAAAAGAATATTGTATCATGTGCCACTAGCAAGGGAAAAGATCAAACTCTAGAATTTGAGCTATATTTTACACTGAATGTATATTACTCTCAATAAGTTGAAAATAAAAATTTAATATAAAAGTGAAAATTATAAAATTGAAAACCTGTTAAATCAATGCATTTTAAGTCAGAACCTCATGCCACATAATTTTATTTTTTGAAGTGTTAATTCTTTACAATTAGCATACAGAATAACAGGCTTCATCATGATATTTCCATATATACTTTGCTTTGGTTAATCATTTTCTCTTATTCTTCTCCCTTGTCTCCCCAAGCCCACTAATACCCTTCTACTCCCCAAAACCCCTTTACTCTTCCATGTCTTGCTGCCTAGTTCTGTTCCACTGCCCTTCCTACCCCTTTCCTTAAAACTTCTTTTTCCTTTCCCATGGGTACCTCTCCATTTTAATATCTACCCTCACTCACTCCCACATAAACCCACACATATAAAAATTAGAAGCAAGAATTCACATGTGAAAGAAAATTCAATATTTGTCTTTCTGAATCTGGGTTGCCTCAGATCCACCCATATTCCTGTAGGCTCATTTTTCTTTTCTAAATAAAATTTTACTGTGTATATGTTGTTAAATAATTATAAATCAAGATATTTTCTTAGTTCTTCTTTGGCTATAAAGATGGAAAGCCAGATGTGCTTACTTGCTAGTAAAAGTGTTTTAAAAAATCTTTTAGGTTTTATAGCTTGCTTTAATGTTGGTAAATGTTACAAAAAACTATGTTGAGTTGCTTTTTGTGTTTCAGAGTACTTACTTAGGGTACAATCTCATTTGTGTAGAAAAAGAAGACATACAAAACTTTCTAGGGACAATACACATATACACAGACATACAGACACACACATATAATGGCTATCTATGGAAGAGAAAAGGGCCATTTTATTCTTCATGTTTTACAGCTCTAAGCACAGACTATTTTACACTAGACTGTGCTATACTTACTCTGGGCCTTCCTATGGTCCACATCTAAAAGAAGAGTAATTATTCACATCACAATAATTGTGCTATAATTGTAATGAAATTCACATATGATAAAAATGCTTAGTGTACAGAAAAGTGAAAGTTTTACTGCAACATTTACAACTCAGGGAAAGATTTTTTTAAGTGTTCAGAGGATAATTGGGCTAATTCCTAGCTAGCTTCCTCTTCTATTTAGGAACTAATTATTCTATTTAAAGTTATACTTTAGAGCTCTGAGCTGATCCACTTAGAACCCAGTGACAAAAATATACTAGAAGTAGCAGGAATGTGACACTTCCTGATAAAATGTTGGTCAGAGAATTCGCAAAGACCCCCAAATATTATAGGCTTTTGCCATGTGCTCTTGGTTGCTCTCCAAAAAACTGTCAGTAAGACCCTATTACCAAAGATGCAACACATATAGACACAGAATATGGGCAAATACATTAACTAGAACTGGCCTGAGAATTTCCTCCTTGCTGGATAGCTTATACAGTGCCAAACAATACTGTAGAAGCTACTGGGGGAGAGAAATAATCACAAGCCTCATCAACTGATGAGATCTGCAAGTTGCAATAAAAATCACCATGGCAACAGATGACTACCAGTGTAATAGTGGCATGAATATCAAGGAGACAACCAACAGCTTTCTGATTGAACTCAAGGCCCACTTATCAGAATGGAACACGTTCCTGTTACTGTTAACTAGAACAGGAAGCTAAAAGAAGGAAGAAAATAGATCAATAGGGAAGAACAGTCAATGAACCTATAGGTAGGAAGATAGTATGTTTAACTGCTCTTTAAATAACTGCTGTTATACCCATAGATTTGAAGAACACTTAACACTCAGCCTAGAAATCTTCTGCTACAGAGGTAGAGGATGTCAACACCCTGACAGGATGCAGTCTAGGCCAGTAGAAGAGCTGTGAAGTGGACAGCAATGGTCAGCTATAGTGCAGTGTACTGGCAACCTAGCAAGGTTCACTCAGAAACAGGCCAAGCTAATCTCCATCCTAAGGCTTTGGGAACCTCACAGAAGAGGGGGCAGGAAGATTGTAAAATACTAAAGATGGGAAAGTACACTGTTGGATAAGATATTCCATTCAAGGCAGGATTGCTGCATCTAGGAGCTCACTCCAGTGAGACTTGTCCTTACCAGACCTGCAAAATGACTGACATACCAACATGCCCCTATAGACTATCAAGGAACCCAAGAAAGATAAGAACATACAGTGGAAATCTTGGCCACTAAATAGGGAAATGTTCCTATCAGTGAGGTGGCCTGAAGAGAGGTAACTTTGTATGCCACAAGAAGCCTGAACCCCTACAACAGTAGATAAGCCAGAGGGAACTCTGGGGTCTGTAAAAGCAGACAGATAGGAAGGTGGGAGGAAGTGGGATGGATTGATGAAGGGAAGAGAGCAGGATGGGAAGGAGGGGAGATGGAGGGAAGCAGGGATGAGTATTTGTAATATGCTTGTAAAACTAGAAAAATTAATTAAAAAATAAAAAAAATAAAAAAATAAAGTTCCTTCCTCAAGGAATGCTTTAGGACGACCACAAATACTATGTTTGACAAGAAGATGATAATGTTGTCATTCAATGCACTTACATTGTAAGACAGAGGAATGTTCTTTATGACACTCCTACCCAGCAGACAGACACAGTCCTAAGGGTGGTCTCACCCATACCTTTCTTGTGAGGATCTTTTTGGATAGTCTTCACATTGCCATATTATAACTTAGCACCCTTGTGCTTTGTTTTTGATGACAATACAAATTTCAAGTCTCTATAAATATTTGTCTTGTTGCTACAACAAAATTCCTGATAAAAGAAACTTTAGGAAGGAAGGGTTTATTTTGACTCACAGTTTCAGGGTCTAGTCAGTCCATCAGGATGGGAGCCATGACAACCATATTGTTGAGCAGCTGGTCACATTGAATTTACGGTCAGGAATCAGAGAATGAGGAATACTTATGCTCAGCTCCCTTTCACCCTTATATTTATTGTTGAGTACTTCCCCCTCCCCTCAAGTAACTCGTGTAGTACTTTCTGGTACTTTCTAAAGAGCAAGGAGAAAGTTTTCAGACTGGTGTTTTTGTCTCCATGCCCTATGATCCATGTGTGTTGGATCTTTAGTAATAAGGTCTTACCATCAGTTTCTGGGAGTTGTTGTGATGCTATAATCTTGCATTTCCTAACCTCCAGAACTGTGAGAGAAGGTTTACTATTGTTTATCCATTATCCAGTGTGTAGTTATAATAACACAAATGGGCTGAGACAGAAGGAATTAAGGTAAATAACAGGTTGCTATACCTAAATGTGAGGAAGCAGCTTTGGAAGTGGGTAATGGGGAGAGGCTAGGATAGTTTTACAGCAGATACTGGCAAGGGCCTGTATTGTCATGCATAGAGTATGAAAGTGGCTCTGTGAAGGAAGAGAAGAGCTCCAGTCAGATCACAGTTGTCTAGTGATTGCCAAAGTAGTCACAACCCCAAATGCAATAGAAATATAGATAGGAAAGGGTGCTCTGATGAGGTCTTAGATGGAAATGAAGAATTTTTTATTACAAACTATATAAGTGACAAATAGTGAAATTTTGTCTATGTTCTAGGACTCAATGGAAGACACTACTTAAAGACTGATGAATATTTGGCAGAAGAAATGATTAAATGAAGAAATGGTTTCTCTTCATTGCTGATAGTTTAATGTAAGGAGGAAGTTATATCAAGATGGAATTTATAATTTAGAGAGAAGCAGACTGTAATAATATAGAAACTTCTGTCTGAGCAAATAAAAGACAAAAACACATGTTCAGGAGAAAAGCACCTTATTTTAATAAGGTGGTCAACAGAAGCAAGCCAGGTGCTATCTATTAGAGCGAGGGAAAATGACCCTGCAGGCATCTTAGAGATGGCTGCACCTATCACTGGCCTAGAATGATGATGGACTCAAAGGAGGGATTCAGGGTGTCTATGGAACATTGGGGCTGACTGTCTAAGTCCTCTTCTAATCTAATTGGCTTAAGGTTCTAGAGGAGATATAGTCCATTATGGCAGAAAGCTTGGCTGAAGGCAGAAGCATGAGTCCACCTCAGGTCATCACAGCCATCCTGAGGTAGAGAGAGAGTAGCAGAGAAAGGAAACAGGACCAGGCAACCCAACCTCAAGGTCTATCACCTGTGATCTGCCTTCCTCCAGGAAGACTCTGTCTCTTAAAGGTGCCACAACTTCCTGAAACATTAATACCAGCTAGTCTGGTATTTATTCAAACACACGAGCCTATAAGGAGCAACCCATATTCAAGCCATGAAATGTCAACCTGAGAAATCTATAGGCAACTGATTCCAATGAATGTAAGCCCTGATTTGGACCACTCTACGTAAGTCATGGATATAGAATCCTCTGGAGCTTTGTGTGCCTAACCTAACCCCATTGTTATCTTAAAGGTATCTAATGGATTCAAAAACCATTCTCAAACATCTAGATTTAGTGTTGCAAAAGTAGAAGTGAAACTGTTTAGGGCACTAAGTGGACTAACAGGAACAGGGAGAGGCATGAAAAAGGAAGATGAAGGATATGGGTGGGAATATGCTCAGCATGCAATACACACACACACACACACACACACACACACACACACACACACACACAAAGCTTTAAATAAATAAATAAAAGGAATAATAAGCAAAAGATATAGTGTTTGTTCTGTTGGGTTTTTGGACTACTTGGAACCTATAGCCCCTTTGTTCTTGTTCATATCCTCCCTATCTTATGTCCCATCCTTGTATTTCAGAAACACATATATGTCTGATTACATAGGTTCATAGCTGGAAAACAGTTCGCTTTAAGAGGAAACCTATGTTTGAATATTATTCATGTCTAATTTGGATGGGATGGGACTTTAGACTTTTGTGCTGATATGGGAATTAGACTCTACTTTTTCTTTCATGAGAAACTGTCTGTTCGTCCCGATTTATTTATTAATTCATGTTGTCTTAGTCAGGGTTGTCTGAAGAAACAGAATCTATAGAATGTAATATATATAAATAAGTTTATTAAAAATAATTCACAATAAAAATAGTGTCTTTCAGGGTAGCCACTTAAGTAGCCTCTTTCCTGGCTGGAATGTTCCACAGAGCCAAAAGATCCCAAGAAGGTCTCAAGCCTTTGCTCCTCTGGAGGGTTGAAGATGCTGGGTTCTGACATCGGTGATGAATAGCGAACAGCAGTAACAAAGCCTAGAGACCAGGCTCCAAAGGGAACAGCAACGACATGTGGAAAAGGTGAAGCTCCAAGCCAGCCAAGAACGGAGGCGGCAGCAGCAGCAACAAAGAAGGCTAGATGACCTAAAGGCAAACAAAGTGCACGCAGAGTGGACTGCACAGCAAGTCAACACCAGATAAGGGAAGACCAAGTCCCTCCTCCTTGCACTTCCTATTATCTGGTCCACCACTGGGAAGTACCACCCACTGTGGGCTGGGTTCTCCACAGCAATTAGTCAAGTACCTGTAGATTGTCGGCAACTGTCAAGTTGATCTCAAAATGCAACCATAACACATGTATTTATATAAGTATGAACTTGTAGATTTTTAAAAATATGACTTGGAAATACAATGCCCACAAAAAAGATGCAGTAAGTGCAAGCTTATTCTCCTTGAAAGTAGAGCTGAACAGAAGCTCAGAACTAACCCCTTTCCCTATGAGCCATGGAGACATGCTTATGCAATTTTTGAAACTTAGAAATATTCGAGAAGAGCATTAGAGTTTATGTTTGAAGATGGATTGCACATTTCTGAATTCTCTTTGCTGTTTATATACTTGATGTCCAAAAATGGTGGGGGCGCAAAGCTCACCAGAATGTGGCCCCAAAATAGAGCTTGGAATCTTTGAACTTAGTCTATCAAGGTTTGTGCAAAATTCGTACATCATAAGGCACAGGGGATATTAAAAAGAAGGGAAATTTGCTTCATTGCTTCTGGAAAATAAAAGGTAAGTAGCAGTTTCATAATTCTCTTTGAAGTTAATTCTTTTCTTGAAAGGGAAACATTGTTTTGGATTTTTATTTTTTGTTTCAGGCCTATGCTACAGCCTATGCTATTCTGATCCACAAAGATGACAGAGTAATTTCGTTTGTTCCCAAACCTGTTTGTGCTGGTTATGTCACTTTTTATTGTATCTTTTACTTATATATCATGAAAGCCTGTAGAAGATGCATAGGATAACTGTTCTGTGAAAACTGATTTCAGTATTGTAACAGCAATTTGCCAAATATAATCTGCCTATATTGAATGAAGTAAGTTGAAGATGTAAAGGTAAAAGTACAAAAAGTATTTAAATTTTTGCAAGGCACTCTAATTGGAAACCATAAACATCACATCATAGGTGGTCAGTGATAGAGCCCACTATTCCTGAACTGTATTTTATAGCTGATAACCTTGTGTCTCATCTGATTTGTCATTTTTTAGTAAAACAAACTATTATCATTAGTATTTCCATTAAGTAGGGCAGGGTAGGTCAGCCCTGTATTTTGTACTCAAGTGCCTGGCATAGCCTCTTTATTAGTGTGCAAGATACACATACAGGGAACAGAAATGACTTATTTAATATATTCTGCCTCACAAAAATATTTGTCAAGTAAAGGTTATCTAAATGAAGACAGAACTACAATGCTTTAAAAACACTGAGCCAGAAGGGGAGGGCATATAGTCTAGCAGATAAAAAGTAATCATTTTGCAAATGGGTGATGGACCCCTCCCTCAGTGAGGTTTCCTACTCTTATTGCATCTACCCTTGAATGTGCTATTACAACAAGACTCCAGTTTAACAGCTTTTTGTCTCTGGCCAGGGGGTGACATACAGTGCCCAGCAGAATGGAGTGAAGGGAATTGCAGGAGCAGCAAAACTGCAAAAGAAAATCAACAAACCACAATCCAGAACTTCAGAGACTCTATATCAATCACATAGAACTAGGCCAGCCTAATCTTTCCCCATCCTGGAGCTCAGGGACATTTGCGGAAGAGGGGGCGGTAAGATTGTAAGAGCAAAAGGATGGGAGGAGCAACGATTTGCAAGATTCTCAACAATAGTTGGGGCCAAAGCAATCATAATGGGACTTTGCATGCCCTGCGCAATGTCCAGCGCACTGTTGCCCTCATAAAGTCTAGCATCTGTTAAGGGCACCGAGACCCCTGGAGGCAAGGGATTGACAGTCATAGTAGTGATCTTATGCTTAAGGGGAACAAGAGAAAGGGCTTATGGAAATGCCACTGGGTCCTTATATGTCATCGGAGAGGAGGACCCAGTGGAGAGTTAGGCGTACACAATAAAGGACTCTCTGGGAATTGGGGGGGAGGCACTGGGGGAAGGGGAGGGGGAGGAGGAGGTTCGGGGGGAGGAGGGGGGAGGGAGGGAACTGGTAAAAAATTTTAAAATGTATAATTAAATTTTTAATAAAAAAATATAGAAAAAAAAACACTGAGCCACTTACAAATTTCTCATTGGAAAAAAATTACTGTGTAGAGAGTGGGAATAGTTTCTTTTAAAAATGTTTAAGCACAAAGAAGAGTTTATTAAATATTTCAGTATTTAAAAACCTATCAACAAGGGTTGGTGAGTGGCTTGCAAACCTGACAATCTGAATTCAATCCTCAGAAGTCCACATGGTGGATGGAGAAAGCTGACTTCCAAAAGTTCTGTTCTCCATCCATGTGCCATGGAATGCATGAGCACACCTCTCTCTCTCTCAAATAAATAATGAAAAAGTTTAAAAATCCATCAATTAGGGCTGGAGAGATGGCTCAGGGGTTAAGGCTTTGTCTTGCAAGCAGAAGGTCTAGAGTTCGGATCCCAGATCCCACTTAAAAACGCCAGGCAGAAATGGTGGTGGCCTGCACTTCCAGCACTGGTGGGTGGAGTCTGGGAAATCTTAGAACAAAGCAAGAAGGAGGGAGAAGCAATCCAGGATAATTCCCAAAGTCAGTCTTGGTCCTCCACAGGGACACACAGTGCCCTCTGATACACACACACACACACACACACACACACACACACACACACAATCTATCAATTATAAAATGCAAATTTAGAGATAGTTGCTGGCAACTGTGAAAAATTAATGGAAAACAAACAAAATGTTAGTAAAAGCATACTGGAAAAAGTGTATTAGAAACATACTAATGATCAGACATATAGTTAAGAAACATTAAAAAGTATGAAGGTGAACATCAAAACTACTTATTTTGCTTATTTTGTCTTAAAATAATCAGACGATCAATATCAGTTGATTAAACATTGCATTCATACATGTTGCAGTTACTCTTCTCTGCTGCTGTGAGACAACACTCATATTCAAGCAACTTAAGGGAGAAGGAAATTTCTTTGGCTTTCAGTTCCATAAGGGAGACATAGTCCATTATGGTAGAAAAGGCAAGGTGGACAAGGAAGCTGGAAGTGGACTAACTGCAAGCTGCAAATTGTAAGAGCAGCTTTTGAGTTAGAAGGATGGGACGAACCAAACTAAAGGCCCATTCCCTTCCTCGGGCGAAGCTCCGCCTCCTAAAGATGCCACAACTTTCACAAACATTATCTAAGAATTCAAACACATGAACCTGCAGGGGACAAATCACATTCAAACCATGATAACATATCTGAAAATATAAATTTATTTTTATGGAAGACTGAAATTTTGAAAAGTATTTTCAAGTACAGACAAGTGTACATTACAAAGTATACTAATTGAATATTCTGAGCAATCTGGCTGTGGGAAACAGAGAAGTTACCAAATTCAACTACTACATCTGTGAAGAACTTCTTTGTTAGCAGGTATCAGCGACTCTTTCTAGTTGCCAGTCATGTGTTTAAGCAAGTTGTCTTGCCTGGATTTGAATCCTAGTTCTTTGTTCTGCATTTTCCCCTGAGTTATTATTCTTGTATGTCAAGTGCAAGTAAAAACTGTGACTTACTAAATGGAAAAGAAAAAATACAGCTAATTGTTAGTTAATAAGCATTTCAAAATGATGTGACTTTAATCAGATATAAAATTATACTTATCAGAATAATGACTCCTTTCATTCTCCAAAAGTCCTAGCTTGAGTGAGAAATTACACAATCAACTACATATAAATTTAGAACTTCTGAAAGTTAAATTTTATGGGTAAGGAGAAACTCTTTCTTTAGATTTTTCAATTATACTTTTGCTATTTAGTAATGTTTTTACACATTAGGGCCTTCGGTTAAGGACCTAAATGTGATTTATGTCTACAGATGACAGACTATCATACATTTTCTCTTCCAAGATAGTTCTTCATCAATCCTGTTTTGCAAATATTATTTTAGTCTGCCACTAAGACCTGGCTCCAGTCTCCCATCATTCCCTTGGTCCTTGTGAGTTCTGTGAAAAGAATTCAAGCAAGAAAGTATGGGGGTGGTGGATATGATCAGGTTACATTGTATGAATTGTCAAAAATAAATTAGAATATTATTTGAAAGAAAAGAATCTAGATGTGATGCATAGGGTAGAAGATAGGCAGGGTTTATTACAAAGTAAAGTGGATCACGGCCAATAGCTAAAGAGATCACTCTGCCAACATGTATTTTAGATGGCTTTTTACTATTTCTAAAGTCTGTGAAGAGGACAGAGTACTTGTAAGAATCTTTTCCTGCCAGGGTGACTGATTTGCCCATCTGGATAGACTCTTTCTGAGTAAGGCATTTGCCATTGTCTTGTTCCTTTCCAGAAAGTTCCTGGCTGGATATAATCTTATAAGACTCACATAAGTATTTATTGATATTGTTCCAAGACCATCCACAGCCAGAGAGTCCAATGAGATCTCATTCTTTTGAGTCTTGCAGTTTTTACTCCTGGTTTTATGAGCTGCTGATTGTGAGAAAGGGATTCATCCAAATAATCCTCAAGCCTGTGAAAGTCTAACACCATCCAGAAAGAGCGACAATAACTAGGTGACACATAGTCAGAAGTAAAAGTTTTGTCTTATGGCCTTTGATTTCATCTCCTGTTTCATCTCAACTCAAGAATTTTTGAATTTGGTAGCTGCTTTTCAGCTTTGAAAGTAGAGGATTCAATCCATTTCCTGAGAAGTTGAAACTGTGATTTCTTTTTAAATGCCATGCCATACTGTATTATCTACCCCTTGGCACCTGAGTTACTACTCTCCTGAAGGCAGTTTGCAGCTGTATGCACACAAAAGAATTTGCCAAATAAGAAAGCAGATTAGCTCTCACATTACACAAGGGATACTCTCTATACCTGGATCTGCCAAAGGGACTGAGCAATTTCTCTTTACTGTAATGAAGAATATGAACAGGTGCACTTTGCCTTTTCCTGGAGTTAGAAGTTTTCTTTCTTTCTTTTTTTTTTTTTAAACAGCTATGCATTGTTTGGTATGGTAAAATAAATATATTTAGAAAAATATGGGCCAAGTTATTAGGGGAATACTTTCCTTCATATTAATCTCCATGACGTTCACAGAGACCATTTGCAGAGGAATTGGGTAAAAATGGCAGTGGCCAACATGCTTAAATTTTTCATGGATCACCTAAGCTACCACAAATGTGTGGACAGCACCCAGACAGTTGCTATGGACATATAGAGTTTACCCACAACAGACTGTGTGAGGTTTAAAAGGTTGTAAAAAGTTTGTGTCTGTGTCATGGGTAGCTATTGCCTCCCATCTCTAACATTACTACAAGTTTTAGTTTCTCAGCTGACTTAAGTAGAGAAAGTGGTCAAAAAGTCCTGCCTCTTTTATTTACTCACTTTTTCGACAAGTGGAATCCACCTAAGCTTCTGATCAATATTTCAGAATCTAGGTCTTTTAGGCATATGGTTATGTGGTTAGTAGCCCCAAGGGAAGAAATCGACCACTCAGAATCATTAGGGAAAAATATTGATAGGCAAATTGGAAGAACAGGGCGAATACCAACAGCAAACAATCCTGAATTTAGGGAGGCAGGTTGAATTCAGAGTCTCAGGGGCTGGAAATGGTTAGGGAGGTCAAGGTGGTCAAGGCACAAGTCATCCAAATGTACTCCCCATATATCAAGAGAACTAATTCTGTGTCCGTATATTCTTGTTACATATGATGGACAAGAGGCAGAGTGTGTGAAAGGGGGAGACCAAAGGGAGATGCAAGGGTGAAAATCAAAGTTGAACACGAGGGTGACACTTACTAGTAAATTCCAGCACGCATCATTGGAAGAAGCATTGTGGTAAGCTTGTGGACAATCTGACCTACAGATTTGAATTGCAGACCTGTCAGGGCTGTGTCTGTAAGGAGGCTATGTCTCAAAAAATTTATAAAAAGGAAAAGAAAAGAAAACCAAGGTTTCTATGTGCAAAGAAATGGCCAGTGTGTATCAGGCACAGGAGGAGTGTAGGCATTGCTTCAGAACACAAGTGTGGCGTGCATGAAGCCCAGAGGATCTGTGATGACAGGGATGTGCCACTTGTCCCAGTGTCTTGCCTGGCTCCTCACAGCGCAGCCAGAGAGGTTCACTTTGTGATTTCATGTTCTCCACAAATCATGAAATGATCTCTCTTTCCATTTTTCTCCCCTCCATTTCTCACCCTTTCACTCATTATAGAAAATTCAAAAATCAAAAAAGTCTACCAAAATCAGTGTCAACAATTGACCCCCTTCTCTCAACCATTACCACGGAATGACCAGCTTTACCATAGCCACGCTCCTTGCACTTCCCTCTCCTTTCCCACGGTTAGTGAAGCAAGTCTGCACCTGCAAATCAACACCTGTAAAATTCAAGATGTATTATAAGAATTAAGGGCTCCTTTGAATGCTCTTATACCCTTCAAATTAATCCTCATTTCTTAATCATGAAATATCCATTCAGTGCTCAAATTTCCCTGGTTTGCTCACGAAAGTCTTTCTAGAGTTACATCGTTTGACTGAAGTCCCAAATGCAGACATATTGTTTAGTGGCACTCTTAAGGAACACATTAAAACATTTTATTAGCAGCCCTTCATTCTTGTTTATTTTTTCTCTTTTTGTTTGCTTAAGAAAATACGTCCCCTACCCTTTCCCCACCCGCCTAGGATGCGCGCAGTCCAGCCGAGACTCATGGTGACCTAGGTAAGCTCCGCCCTCGCCCACCTCCAAACCCCAGGCAGCTCACGGGACCCAGCTCCATCCACCAGCCAGCTGGAGCAGGAGCTGCTCCAGGCCAAATTATTCAGTTCAGTGATAAACGCACAGAAATTGAAAGAAGGTCTTAAGAGTTAAAACGACAATGCCGAAGTCAAAGTATAAATCCATGAGAAACAACACCCAAGTAAAACAAACCTCCCACTGAAGGAATTAATCCCATAATGTTAGACTCCAACCAGAACAAACCCATGGAAAATAGCCAAGAAAGCCTGACCCAGGATAACAACTTTCAAAACATGATCATTACCTTGTTCAATACTATGAAAGAGGAAATCTGGGAGTAATTAAATAACCACATCAATCGCTTTGAGGAGGAACACAACAGACACTTGGAGGAGTTGAGAAAAACAGTTCAAGAAGCAAAAACAGGCATAGAGCAGTTAAAACAAACTCAAGCAGAGTTTAAAACTGAACTAAAAGACAAGTTATCTTCAACCCAGAACTGAACAGAAAGTCTTATCAGCAGAACTAAAGAAGCAGAAAACAGAATTTCAGACCTTGAAGACAAAGTGGGAGTCTTAACCAGCTCAATGGAAGAGGTTGTTAAAGCCAAAAAGATACTCTAGGCAAACATTCAAGAGTTATGGGACACCCTGAAGAACCCTAACATGAGTATTCATAGAATACCAGAGCAAGAATCTCAAAATATCACACCTGAGGAAATTTTTCAAACTATCATCAAGGAAAACTTTCCTCATCTAAAAAAAGAAAGGCCCATCCATATAAAAGAGGCATTCCACACTCCAAACAGATATGACCAAAATAGAAACTCGCCACTGCAAATAATAGTTAAAACACTCCACATTCAAGATAAAGA
This sequence comes from Typhlomys cinereus, assembly GCA_023101885.1. NCBI lineage: Eukaryota > Metazoa > Chordata > Mammalia > Rodentia > Platacanthomyidae > Typhlomys > Typhlomys cinereus. The sequence continues at coordinate 974,397 of JALPQD010000288.1, forward strand.
AATGGTGCTGAGAGCTTCAAGGGGGAAAAAAAGGGTGCTTTTAAAGGTAAACCTATTAAAATAATAAATGACTTCTCAATCGAAACAATAAAAGCAAGAAGAGTGTGGAGAGACATACTTCAAGTATTGAATGAGCAAAAAATGTTAAACCAGGTTGATATACCCCGCAAAACTATACATCATGATTGAGGGAGAAAGAAAAATTTTCCAGCATAAAGACAACTTGAAGGGATACATGTCCACCAAACCAGGCCTTCAAAAAATGCTAGAAATGATACTCAAGTTTGAAGAAAAAAACAGACATATCCAGGAGAACAGAAGGGAAGTATATTACCACTAAAAGCTAAACAATACACTTACAAAATCCACTAAACATAATAAATGTCCGGAATTAAAAATAGTTTCTCCATTACAATATTAAATGTTAATGGACTTAACTCACTGATCAAGAGACACAGATTACAAACTTGGATTAAAAATCACAATCCATCAATCTGTTACCTGTAGGAAACCCATCTCACCACAAAAGATAAGCACATCCTAAAAATAAAAGGCTGGTCAAAAATTCTACAAGCTAATGGAACCAGAAAACAGGCAGGGGTAGCCATTATGCTTTCGGACAAAGTGGACTTCAAACCAAAAAAAATCATGAGAGACACAGATGGATACTACATTTTAGTCACAGGTACAATTCACCAGGAAGATTTCACAATACTGAACATATATGCCCCCAATACGAATGCCCCCACATTCATTAAGCAAACCCACAACGTCTAAAGCAAGAAATCAATCCCCAAACGATAATTCATGGGGATTTCAATACCGCCCTCTCAACATGAGATAGATCAACAGGTAAAAAACTTAACAGAGACACTTTGGAGCTTAATCAAACCCTTACTGAAATGGACCTTACAGATCTCTATCGAACCTTTCATCCACGCACCAAAGAATACACATTTTTCTCAGCAGCACATGGAACTTTCTCCAAAATAGATCACATATTGGGCCACAAAACGAATCTCCACATATACAGGAAAGTTGAAATTCTAGCCTGTACCTTATCAGACCACCATGGCCTAAAGCTTGACATCCACAACACAACAAGCAACAGAAAACACACTAACTTCTGGAAACTTAACACTATGATGCTGAATGACAACTGGATTCAGGAAGAAATTACAAAGGAAATTCAAGATTTCCTGAAAGTGAGCGACAATGAAAATACAACTTACCAAAATCTCTGGGACAATGAAAGCTGTCCTATGAGGTTAGTTCATACCTCTTAATGCCTACATCAAAAAAATGGAAACATCATAAATAAATAACAATGCAGTTTAAAGCTTTAGAGACACTAGAGCAATCTGATCCCAAAAGCAGTAGAAGGGAGGAGATTAGCAAAATAAGGGGAGAAATATCCGAAATGGAGATTGGGAAAATGATACAGAAAATCAACCAGTCAAAAAGCTGGTTCTTTGAAAAAATCAACAAGATTGATACACCCCTAGCTAAATTAACCAAAAGCAAGAGAGAGAAAGCCCAAATTAACAAAATTAGAAATGAAAATGGAGTTATCACTACTGATACCCAAGAAATCCAGAGAATTATAACATCATATTTCAAAAACTTATACTCTGTGAAGTTTGACAACACAAAAGAGATGGATGAATTTCTAAGTAAACACAACTTACCTAAATTGAATCAGGAAGTTGTGAATTATTTAAATAGTCCTATAACATATGAGGAAATTGAGGAAGTAATCTTGAATCTTCACACCAAAAAATGTCATGGACCAGATGGATTCAGCACAGAGTTCTACCAGACATTTAAGGAGCTAATAACACCAATACTCCTTAAACTGTTCCATCAAATAGCAAAGGAAGGAATACTACCAAATTCCTTCTATGAAGCTAATATCGTCTTAATCCCAAAATCTAATAAAGACACACTTAAAAAAGAAAACTATAGGCCAATCTCTCTGATGAACACAGATGCAAAGATTCTAACAAAGTCTTAGCAAATCGGATTAAAAAACATATCAAAAAGATCATTCACGGGGATCAGGTAGACTTTATCCCAGGCATACAAGGTTGGTTCAACATACGCAAATCAATAAATGTAATTCATCATGTAAACCAGTCCAAAGTCCAAGACCACAATGTACTCTTGATAGATGCAGAAAAAGCTTTTGACAAGATCCAACAGCCCTTTATGATCAAAACCCTAGAGAAGGTTGGAATGGAAGGAACCTTTATCAATATAATAAAAGCTGTATACAACAGGTCAACAGCAAGGATTACACTCAATAGGGAACAATTGGAAGCATTCCCACTTTGGTCAGGAACTAGACAAGGCTGTCCACTCTCACCACTTCTATTCAATATTGTACTTCAATTGAAGTCTTAGCTGAAGCCATAAGACAACAAAAGGAACATAAAAGGGATTCAAATCGGCAAGGAAGAAGTTAAGCTATCCCTATTTGCAGATGACATGATCTTATACCTGAGTGATCCCAAAAACTCCACCAGGAAGCTCCTGGAACCAATACAGAAGTTCAGCAGAGTGGCAGGATACAAAATAAACGTACAAAAATCAGTGGCTTTCCTATTTGCCTAGAATGAAAGAAGTGAAAAAGCCCTGAGAGAAACAACCCATTTACTATAACTCCTAAAAAAATGAAATACCTTGGAATAAACCTAACCAAGGAAGTAAGAGAGCTCTATAATGAAAACTTTAAAACCCTAAAGAAAGAAATTGCAGAAGACACCAGAAGATGGAAAGACCTTCCATGTTCCTGGATTGGCAGAATCAACATCATAAAAATGACCATCCTACCAAAGGCAATATACAGATTCAGTGCTATATCAATTAAAATCCCATAACAATTCTTTAAAGAAGTTGATCAAACAATCTCAAAGTTCATATGGAGGCACAAAAGACCCAGGATAGCAAAAGCAATCCTGAGTAACAAAAACACTGCTGGAGGTATCACCATACCAAACCTTAGTCTATACTACAAATCCATAGTTGTAAAAACAGCCTGGTATTGGCTCCAAAATAGACACACAGATCAATAGATAAGGGTTGAAGACCCAGATATACGCCCACACAACTACAGCCATTTGAACTTTGACAAAGGGGCCCAAAAAATCTAATGGAAAAAGAACAGTATCTTCAACAAATTGTGCTGGCAAAACTGGATATCCACATGTAGAAGATTAAAAGTGGACCCGTACTTGTCACCATGTACAAGAATTAACTCCAAATGGATCAAGGACCTCGATATAAGGCCAGAGACTATAAAAACCATAGTTGAAAGAGTAGGGAACTCCCTTGAGCTGATTGGGCCAGGCTAACATTTCCTAAATGGACATCCAATAGCAGTCACTACAACCAACGCTCAAGAGATGGGTTCTTGTGAAATTAAAGAGCTTCTGTTCAGATAAAGAAATTGCAACTTGAGCACGAAGGCAACCCACAGAATGGGAGAAAATCTTCACTAACCACATATCTGATAGAGCTCTATAATCCAGAGTGCACAAAGAACTTAGAAAACTAAACACCAAGGAAACAAATAGGCCATTTAAAAAATGGGCCTTGGAACTTAAAAGAAACTTTACCAAGGACGAAATTAAAATGTCTAACAAATATCTTAAAAAATGCTCCACTTCCTTAGCCATCAGGGAAATGTAAATCAAAACTTCCCTGAGATATCATCTCACCCCTGTCAAGATGGCAAAAATCCACAATACAAACAATATCAAGTACTGGAGAGGATGTGGAGAGAGAGGAACTCTCCTACATTGCTGGTGGGAATACAGGCTCATACAACCACTCTGGCGAGCCATCTGGTGATTCTTAAAGAAGTTAAAGATTGAAATGCCATATGACCCTGCTATACCACTTTTGGGAGTAACCCCCCCATACAGCAGAAATCCACCTCAATAGCATAAGCACTGTTCATAGCAGCACTGTTTACAATAGCAAAATCATGGAATCAGCCCAAATGTCCAACAGTTGACAAGTGGATAAGGAAAATCTGGTACATTTATACAATGGAGTACTATACAGCCATCAAAAATGATGAATTAATGCAATTTTCTGGGAAATGGATGGAATTAGAAACAATTATAGTGAGTGAAGTATCCCCGATACGGAAAATAAAGTGCCGTATGTACTCCCTAATAGGTGGATCATAGTACCAAACCCACTTAGAGACACTCAAAGACAAATCTCTGTAATATCTACAGTAATTGTAAAGATTATAAACAGGAGTGATTGGTATGGAGGGCCCCACCAGAAACAAAGAGAAGGGACGTGTTGGAGCAGAGAAAATAGGCCACCATCAAGGACTGCAAGTAACGAGACATCTGGTTAAGTTCACAGACTTTCCTTCCTGATCATTTGCAACTGATGGGGTATGATTTCACCAGAAGGGGACGGCATATAGGCTGTCAGATAGAAGGTAACCATTTTGCAAATGGGTGATTGACCCCTCTCTCACCATGGTCTCCTACTCCATCTACCTTTGAATATACCCTTATAAGAAGACTCTAATTTAACAGGTTTTTATCTCTGGCCAGGGGAGTGACATCCAATACCCATCAGGATGGAGCCAAGGGCATTGAAGGAACAGCAAAACTGAAAAAAAAAATCAACAAACCATAATTCAGAACATCAGAGAGTCTATATCAACCACCTGGAATCAGGCCTGCCTAATCTTTCCTCATCCTGAAGCTCAGGGAAATTTGCGGAAGAGGGGGCGGTAAGATTGTAAGAGCACAAGGATGGGAGGAGTCATGATATGCAAGCTATTCCACACAAGTTAGGGCCCAAGCAATTATAATCGGCCTCTGCATGATCTGTGCAATGACCAACATGTCATTGACCCCTCAAATTCTAGCATGGACTAAAGGCACTAGGATCCTTAGAAGCAAAGGATTAACAGTCACAATAGTGTTCCTGTACTTAAGGGGAACACAAGAAAGAGTTCTAGGAAATGCCACTGAGTCCTTACACCTCCTCAAAGAGGAGGACCCAGAGGACCCAGAGGAAAGTTTGATATACACATTAAAGGATGCTTCAGAGATGGGGGGAGGGGGTACTGAGAGAAAGGGAGGGAGGGGGGGAAAGGAAGGGGCAAAGGGTGGAGGGAACAGGGAGGTCCAGGGAGGGGTGGAGGGAGGGAGGGGACAGGGGTTCCTATTACGTTTGTATGGACAGAAAAATAAAAAAAAAAGAAAAGAAATCCCTTGCTTTTGGAGTTTCCTGTGTCTCATGTTAGTGATTGCTCTCCAGAAAACACTGCTAAACATGTTCCTCCCACCCTCTGCCTTTTTCCATAAGGGCTTTGAGGAGGTTCATGTTTGCTTTTATGACACTATGATTCCTTTTGGGGTAATCAGACAGCTCATAATGTTTGGCTTTTTTGTGATAGACAGACTAGATTTCTGTATAGACACAAAGCATTATAACTAAAGATGTTCCTTAGTCTGCAGAATTGCCTGTATCTGAAAGGTTCCATGTCCAAATCAAGTGCAACACGCCAGGCAATGACAAGATGTGGTTCCTTGGTTCTTACATGTCTCAGTCTCCATTCCTTTCATAGTCTTCCATCATGTCCCAGGATGGATGTGCCTTTCTGTGGTATATAGGTAAGGGCGCAATAATTTCTTCAACAAAATAATGAAGTCGAGTGATGGGGTGAAGTCAAATAATTGCCTGGCCTTGGCTATGTGGAATTTGTCTGCAAATTGCTGCAGTGTGATCAAGAAAGTTTCTTGTTGCTAAGTTCTAGGTAGTAACATAGGCAGTAACATATCAGTCAAGGATAACCCTTTAGTAACCCTTCTGAGACAATTTGTGTGGACAGCAATCTTCAATGGCCTCTCACTGATAAAGTTCCCATGATAGATTAGCTGACAAGGTCTGAATCCTCTAATCAATATTCTTATTCCATAATTTCTGCTATTATCAAGACTTCTGCTGCCTTTAGGTGTGAATACATTCTTTGTTCTAATGAATTGACATGTAATCATCCTCATTGCTTATTCTTTGCTCTCTGCCTCGTTTATTATGAAAAGATACATGGATATCTAATTTCAACTTATTAGAATTAATTTGCTGTTTTGTAGTTTTTACCTTGCCCTCCAACTAAACCACTCCAGTAAAACTCACATTTTTGAGTCATGAAGCGCTTATCTCTGGCAGAATAAATTTATGTTTATTCAGTATTTTCCCCCCACTTTGATCTTGCTTCTTAGTAATGAACACTTGGGCACCTCACCTTACCCTTGAGTCTAGCTGCCTTGTTAGTAAAACTGAGACCGGTGAGCGAAACTGCAGGGGGGCTCTGAAGGCCAGCAAAGGTAATCAATGGGAATCATCAGTCTCAGAGCTGTTCTTACATTCAGTTATCCTACTGTTTGATAGTAGCTTCTGGGCTGAGTCATGAGTCCTGCCAAATGAGGCAGACATGGCTTGGCTCCTAGAAAGCTTCTATTTGATGGTGAGTACCAGCATAGAAGTATAATTGAGTAGGCATCACACTCATGATTGCTGAATTTGAGCATTCATGCAAGATGATGGCTTCGCTGATGACTTATTTCTTACTTCCACTCAGTGGAAATTGATCTTTAGTCTTACCTTTCTGCTTTGTAAAACATATATACTATCTTGATTCTCTTTACTGGGAGCAATGTGATATTGAGTGTAGCTGTAGAATCTTCCAAGTATTAAAACAAGTAAGTAAAATAATAGCATGAAGAAGAGAATTTTCATTTCACTCATTGAGCCATCCATTTACCAAATATTCAATGTGACTGGACTATGCAAGATGATTTCTAAGAAGACCGAGATGCTCAAACCAATTTGCTTTATGAGGCAATAGAGACAAGTTAATCAGAACTAGACGGTGTTTCTTCTGTGTTTAGCTGGCTGAAATTTATCTGGAAATTGGAAAATCCAGTGTATTTAGATGAAAGATATGGATCAATACACCTGACTTAATAAAGCCATTAGCAACCCAAGGCAGATTGATTATACTTTTAATAAGGCATTTCATTTAAAAGTAAGGGCTGGAGAGGTGGCTCAGGGGTTAAGCCTCTGCCTTGCAGGCGGAAGGTCCTGAGTTCAGATCCCAGATCCCACGTATAGACGCCAGGCGGAAGCGGGGGCGGCCTGCACTTCTGGTCCTGGTAGGGCGGAGCCTGTGAATCCCGGGGCAGAAGGAGGTGGAGGCGTCCATGGTGGTTCGCGAATTCGTTCGTGGTTCTACACATACACAGACACACACACACACACACACACACAGACACACGCGCGCGCACATACACACGCATATGCACACAGTTGAATAAAATAATAATAATAATAAAAAAATTTAAAAATAAAAGTAAGACTATATGATAAGGAAATGAACAGCCAAAATTGAAAGTCATTATCTTTACCCTCATCCTTCCTTGTGTGTATGTGTATTTGTGTGTGTGTGGTATGTTCATACATGTGTTGGTGCTTGTGTGTGTACATGTATATGTCTTTATCCTTTGATCTCCACTTGGTTTTTTTGAGATGGGTCTCTCTCTGAAAGTGGAACTCACTGATTCACCTAGACTAGCTATCCAAGTCCTTAGGATCTTCCTGTTTCTGCCACCCCAGCACTGGGATTAGAGATACATGCCACAGCTCCAGGCCCTGGAGATTGGGGATCTGAGTTCAGGTCTTTTTTTTTTTTTTACAGTGTTCATTCATGGATTTATTTACTTTTATTCAGTCATTAGTGTAACTTTTTTAAAATTTCCACTCATACAAACTTAACAGGTACACCGGTCCCCCCTCCCTCCAACCTCCTATCTCCCTGTGCCCCCTCCCCTCCCCCTTCCCTCCCCATCCCCCAGTGCCTCTCCCTCCCATCCCCGGAGCATCCTTTAATGTGCATGCCAAACTCTCCTCTGGGTCTTCCTCTCCGATGAGATGCAAGGACCCAGTGGCATTTCCCAGAACCCTTTCCTGTGTTCCTGTTAAGCATAGGAACACTACTGTGGCTGAGCTCAGGTCTTTATGCAAGCCTTCCATCCATCCAGACCCTGTTTCTTAGTTGGCAAACACACCTTTAGTTTGCTTGTTCTGTGCATTCAATAATATATTCTCTGTTTCTCTGTGCTGGCATTGCAAAATTTAAGTGTGTGTGTGTGTGTGTGTGTGTGTGCGCGTGTGTGTGTATGCGCGCGCATTAAGATAACATCAAAATGATTCAGGAATGTAATTTCTGCTCAAATTTGCATGTTGCATTCACATAGTGTCTTTTTTTTAAATTTGTAGCCTTATTATCTCCTTCCTTCCCCCACCCCCGCTGCTGATCCAGAACATACCCTCTTTGATACTTTGCTTCTCTCTCTCTCTGCCTGTATGCCTATATTCTTCTCAATAATTTGACCTTATTTATTTTCTCTTAATTTTGTCATAATTTTCTCAAAAACTTTTCTCCTGTTTCACTTTCAGAATGTGGTGTCTGATCCCCAGCAGAAAAAGTTTCTTTTTAAAATATATCCACGACAAATCTGAAGAAGTTCAGAGGGGAGCAAACAGGCAAGCGTGTTAATTAAGCATCTGATAGAGTCGAGCTTGTGGTCTAGCACTTGTGTGATTATCACTGTGGCAGAGACTGCCAACTACACACCAAAGCGATTTGTTTTGATTATTTAACACATAGTCACACTGCATTTCTAGCCCACATTATTTTCAGACTTGACTGTGTGACCGGATTGTTTTATAGTGTGAGTAGAATCAATGTGAAGACATGGGTCTCAACCGTCTTTTCCCCACTTTTCTGTGAGAGGATTAAGCTTTGGTAATGTTTTCTATCACACTGTATTACATATTAATGAGCTTCCTTATGTACTCTCATGCATGTACATGATGTACTTGAACGCCATTTACCTCCTCCATTACTTTCTTTTGCTCTTTCCCACTCTTGTTAGTCCTTGTTGCAGTTCGACTGCATGGTTGCTTATAAATGACCATTAAACTGCTTAAGGGAACAAGGGTTTATTCTCTCTTACGATTCCTGGTTACAGTTCTCAATCCAGCTTAACGGCAGAGCACGCACCAACTCCAGGACCGAGGAAACTGGCCACACCATCACCACATAACAGCTGAGAGATGGACAATCCTTACTTGCCAGACCAGCATGTCTGGCCAACTGAACAGAAGGATGCTGACTTCCTCAGCCAGTTCTCAGTATTTTATTCAGGGCCTAGTCCCACCCACTATAGGCTGGGCCTTCCCCATCAGCTAGACAATCTCCTGCAGGTTTGCTCTGGGCTTAACCCAACCACTAATTCTCCACAAATGTGCCAAGAGCTCAAACCCTCAACCATCAAGTTGACACTTATGCCTAACTATGACAGTCTCCCTCTTCTTCCCAACAGATTTCATTTTTGAGCACATTGGTATCAGATTTAGTCAATGGTTTGCTGGGCCCACAGAATTTGAGGGGAAGTAACGGAGACTACTTACTTAGTAGAAACTTCACAAAGCACCAGGTAGATATCTGCTAATCTTTGTCTTTACTGTATGATCAAAGTAAGGGCTGCTCCTTCAGTTTGGGCACAGAATGAAGACATTCAGTGGAGAATATGTTGATATACCCATAAGTGAAAAAATTAATATGTTAACGTTCTTTGTTGGGGTGTTGTTTACTGCAGCATAACAAAGCTGGTTGAAGGAGCAGGGTGGTTTCGTTGTTGGGAAGAGCAGCTGTCAGGGTAACAAAGCATAGAGCAGCGATTTGGGGTCAGGGAAACTTGGAATTGAAGGAGGGTCGAATTCTAATTCTAATTCTAATTCTAATTCTAATTCTAATTGAATATGTAGGACGATCTGAAACTCACATTTAAATCTGTTAAAGGTAGTAAATTTACTGTAAGCCTACGAAATTTTCTTTTTTATCATTATCATTTTTGTGTCTGGGTCTGTAAGTCTCTGTGTGTGCCTGTGAAGACCCATGGGTGACTTCGGGAATCAACCTGGAGTGCGCTACCTCCACTTTGCTTTGCTCTAGACTTTCCCAGGCTCCGCCTTCTGCCACCGCTATTTCCACATGACAATTTTACATGGGATCTGGGTTCAAACTCAGGACCTTCTGCTTGTGAGGCAGAGGCTTAACTCCTGTTGGCTGGGGCATCTCTGTAGTTCTAAATTTTCGTTTTTAGTCTTTGATGCTTTCATATATAAATGCAATGAATTTATGTGTTTTCACCTCTTACTACCCAATTCTACCCACACCTTGTTTCCCTCTACTTACTTTCTCCCTTCCAGCCAGTATCTCCCTACTTTCACTTCTTTGTGTGTGTGTGATGCACTGGGTTTCATCTGGGATGCTGTACTGGCAGGCGTCTGAGTATCTGTTGGGGCAGGGATGACTTATCAGAGCGTAAATCGTGGAGTAAAGAAATTCCCTTTCTCCCCTCTGGCAGTAACCTTAAGTGATCTCTCAGGAAACTGTAGTAAACACACGTGTGTGCATGTTTATGTAGTTGTGTGTATGTGTGTGTATATGTGCATGTGTGCATACACGTATGTGCCTGTGTATATGCCCATGAGAATGCAGTCTTTCATGCTTTTACTCTCCACCTTATTCCCTTGAGACAGGGTCTGTTACCTAACCTGGAGACAGTCTGTGGCCAACAAGTCCCAGCAATCCTTTTGTCTCGCACCCTCCAACCACTGGGGCTGCAGGTGTCTGTATGGCAGCACCCAGTTTTTTACATGGGTCTGAGGATTTGAACTCAGGTCCTTATGCTTCACATCCAACGCTTCTACAGCTGAGCCCTCTTCACAGCCACAGACATTTCTTCTGACCTAAAATAGAGAACATGGATACTCTTGACAGTCATGTGTGGTTCCTCAGACAGTGGTGCAGAGGCCAGGCTTCTCTTTCCATCTTGGGGTTACATTGTCTGCAGTACCTGCACTTTCCAGAAAGCCTGCAGCCTGCTGCCTGTCCAATTACTCATAAGGCAAAGGAAAAAGGAAAAAGGTAAGTTTTGCTCCACCGTATCAGGTCATAGAGGAGAAACTCGGGAGATAGGTGTCACCCTGGGTGCTGCTTGGAATTGGTTACAGAGAGGAGAGGGAGGGCTTCGTTACTCTAGGGTTTGCCCATTGGTGCGTGTGTACCCAAGCAGGTGCCCTGGCACTTGTTGGTGCAGGCATCCTGCATGGGGCCCAATGGACCAGCAAGCAGAGGAAGTGGGAGAAGAAGGAAGACTGGCTGGCAATGAGAATGTGTGGGAGGGATGGGAGCTGGGTGGGAGGGGTAGTAGGGGAGGAAAACATAAATTCATTGTATTGGGATATGAAAGCTTCAAAGAACAAATGAAAGAAAGGGAGGTTTCTGGTAGACAAACCACAGAAATGCTTTGGCCCCATCCTCCTGGATCTGTCCCATGGTCAAAATGAAGCTCACCATGTGCTGGAAGTGCAGTCTGACTGTGTGCTTAAGCAGCAAAGGAAATAAGCTTGGTATAGGCTTTGCCTCTGGTAACATATGCGGAGGTTATAGATTACTAGTTAGGATTGAATAGACGTTTACTCTTTTCTGTTTGCTCCGCTAGATCCCTTAAAAACCTTATGTAAATAACTCACAGAGCTTTATCTGCTGGGATCACGCATGGCATTTAAAATGATTGTATAAGTTTTAACCTTATGAATATCTTCTCTTAGCTCAGGAGTCTTCCTTTTCTGATAATTCTTGATATTTGTAGTGCAAGATTCACTGACAATCAGATGTGGAGATAACACCAAAGGCATTGAATAAATGTGTGCTGAAAGACAAACAGGAGATATATATATATATATATATATATATATGTATATATATCTCTTTATTTTGATACAGTGTTACCAAGCTATTGTTGTATTTTTTAGTAAGACATATGGTAAAATACAAGGAATAAGCTACTTTCCTAGAAACTTTTTTTGTTTCATTTTAAGATGATCATTTGACTATTATTTAAGTTAGAAAGTGATTTATTTCTAATCCAAATTTAAATTTAAAATGACTTTTCTTAAGTTTTTATATATGTTTCTCTCTGTGTCTCTGTCTCTGTCTCTCTCTCTCTCTGTATCAGAGGGCACTATGTGTGCCTGTGGAGGTCCATGGGTAATTTGGAGATTGCCTTGTATTGTACCACCTCCTTTTTGGTTTGGAGTTTCCTAGATTCCATCTTCCAGGGCTGGTAATACACCATTTTCACTTGGTATTTTTATATGGGATCTGGGACCCGAACTCAAGACCTTCTGCTTATGAGTCAGTGGCTTAACCCCTGAGCCATCTGTCCAGCCCCTAAAGTGAAATTTTTAAGTAAATGAAATTTTCAGTGCTCCACTTTACTGTTATTGTCAACAGTAATTCCACGGGGTTTACGCTCTTGATGAGGTTGGACTCATCAAGCACTACTGAGATCTTCTGTTTATCGAAATCAGAGTTGATTGAAAATACATAAAGAGTTGTGCTGCATGTAGAAACCCCACTTTTTCTGTATCTCTGAGCTTAGTTGAACATTGGGTAGCTTCCATTATAGGTGGATCTCAATTGCTTAATATGGTGCCTAATATGCAGGAAGGACCAAATAAAAGCTATGTATTCACAGTGAGTTTTCAGTTGGGCAGAACATATGTACATTATAAATATGTTTTCCAGTAAATACAAAACAAAAGGTAACCTTTTTATAATTTTTTTATATATTTGTTCTTTTCAAGTTTTATACATAAATACAGGGAATTCAAAATATTTCACACCATAATCCCCAATCCCATCCCCCCTCCTTTTCCCCTTGCAACCCTTCTTCTTCCTTGCTACTACCCCTTCCATCTCCATATCCTTTAGAATGTGTGAACCATTGAGTTTTATCTGGGATGCCTTTGACGGCATTGTCTGAGCACTTGCTGGAGCATAATCACTCATTAAGGAAATATCTTTCCTTCTTCCTACCCAGAATTAATCCTCATAAGTGATAACTTTTCTAGTAATGTAAATAGTAGTTGTAATGTTAGTAACTTCTGGTAATATTAATGATGAAAGAAATTACTAACAGTTATCAGGGAAGCATCTATTTTCTTCAGAGCAATGTGAAATGCAAATGTGAAATGAGGTTGACATTCAAATATCTTTTCACCCACAAGCCAGGTATCCCCGAGGAAACATAGAAGGATATTAGAGTGTGCATCTTGTGTCCTCAATACAAGTTTTTTTTTTTGTTCTCACCTGAGTGTTTTGACCCTGCTGTGATTTTGACAGTAAACAAATTTTATCACTTGCTTGGCGGACGCTCCTTGTTAAATTTTGAATAGCCACTAGAGGGTGCTACTTTGCAAGGAAAATAAGAGCACCTCCCTACAGCAGCATTCAGTCTGCAGCCGCCACCTCTGATGTTAGGGGCTAGAGCTGAGATCTCTGCTGTGAGTATCCAGGTACAATTTATTCATTTGTTTATGCTGAAAGAAAATAGTTTAAGTAAGTCACAAAAGTTGAGTCAAATACAATTCAGGTCTTTCAGTTAAAGCTTTATATCCATGCTTCCAGGGCAAAGCGGTGACTATATTTATATTTGTTAAACAAAATTGTGAGACTATATGACTTTCTTATGAGAGACTGATTCAATGTGCATGCTGTGCTTCCGTTAGATATCTGCCGTTTTACCTATGATGCAATGATTTTATTTTGGTTGATGGTAGCTTTCATTCCAAAGGTGGGCAAAGAATAGAGTTCTTGATGAATATTTTTTGTCTTCTGAAAAAAAAAATTTGGTGATCCGAAGGTCACAAGTATGTTCCAGTGAGCGAGGTGTGTGTGAACCAAGTATCTCGCCTCGAGTCTTGCTCCTCTGGGTTTAAAGTGGACATTTTGCCGCCGAGAGGTTGCAATAAGTGTCAGCACCAATTATGAATAACAGCTGTCAGTGTGTAGCTCACAGGCAGTGGCAAGTGCATCATGGTGAGACAATTATCTAAGGATGAAACATAGGCAGCATGGATTTTGTCAAGAGATTTCTGCCGATTAACTAACGTTTACTCAGGCGATCACAAGGCAATCATGGAGGTGGAGGATGATTGCCAGTTGTTCAGTGAGAGGAAGAGGCACAAGTGAGACCCAAAAGAATCCTTGCTCTCCGACTAAAGTGTGCTAGGCATGCCTCTGTTCTTATTTTTCATCCTGAGACAGAGTGAGCTTCTTGAGGGAGTTTTGCCTACTGTGTATTATTTCTGAGTGACTGCAGGTGGAGGAGTGCATTTCTGATTTGTGAAAGAAACAACTGAAAAGTTTCAGACAAGATTGTCTGAAAGAGTCTAGTGCCTTCTACCCTGAGAAACAGTATGGAACTGGTGCTGGATAAGAGAAAACAGGGTTTACCCACCAGTGGGCCGTTCATACCTGGTGGGTGCCAGGCACTAGCTAAAACAGGCAACGTAGATGGGATCCAATGGATCCCACATCTGGGTCGATGTGGGAGATGGAGGGAAACAGGCTGGAAGGGAGAATGAATGGAATGGAATGGTGGTTGGTAGTGGGTGATAAAAACACAAAAACTCATTATTAATATAATTTTTTTAAAAATGAAGAAGTCTAACACCTTCAGGTTCAACAAGCAAAGTGAACAGATGATTAACCAGACTATATATGGTCATGGGATGTTACTACAGTGTCCACAGTGTATATGCGTGTGTATATTGGGGTGATATGTAATAAAACGCTTAATTAAAACTTTAAGAGTTCATGCAGTCAGGTAATACTTTTTCACTTTCTGTCTTGCCCTGCTTGATTTTTCAGTGTTAATCCAGCCTTCCTGGCTGGTTTGCAATGTTTATTGTCTAGAACTCTTTTTGGAAATTAGTTATTTGTTGCTGGAGAGGTGCAGGGGTCAAGGCATTCTGATTATTTTTCATTATTGGGGTGTCCCTCAAGCCTGATATTCAAATTTGAATAGCAGTTGAGTGCCACTAAAATTTGTAAGCCACATTTTCCCATATGGAATGTCTCTTTCATTATCATCTCTTTCTTATCCTTCTTTCCTAAGTCCACTTGGGGATAGAAACAAAGGAGCTTTCTCCTTCAGTGTTAAGGCGCTAGGGAAAGTTAACTTCCTCTTTTCCTGACACTGACTAGTTGGATAGATTGCTCATACCAGTAATTCTAACACATGGGAAGTTGAGGCAGGAGGATTGTTACAAGTCTGAAGTGAGCTTGGACTATGTAGGGAGTACCAGATCATCCGGGACTGCATAGCAAGACCTTGTCATGAATAAATACACAGACAAACAAACAAATAGCAACTGAGCAAATAGTTCACACAGTTGATCAGAAAAGATGAGCCAAATGTGAGTTGAGTCTCCACTGAGACAAAACATCTCTGTCAATTTTTTACACTGTATTAAACACATTGATCATAGATAGTACTAAAAAATGGGAAGGTGGAAATTCAGCACCGTGGTTCTGGTCCGCCACTCCGAGTTGCATTAATGGCTTCACATGGGGAAAATCTTGGAAACGACTAGAGTTTAGTTGTTGTTATTTCATTTGTTTTTGACTTGTAGATGAGAATAGCATCTGTTTTATTGAATCAGAGATCTGGCAAGAATGATATGGAAAAAAGTGTCCTAAACTGTCAAGGCTAGTCAGACTCAGTGTGGTCATCCAGTGGCGCTCCAGGATGAAGTGAGCTACTGGACAGAAACCCACTGGTCTCCCTGTGGTCGGTTTTCTTCAGCTTCTCAGGCTGGCGTCTCATTCTGTGTGTGGCTGTCTTGACAGATATCGCACATCTCAGACTGACGGCAGGTGTGTGAAGATGAGCTGGCGTCGATCGTCTTCCATGCAGCTGTGCTTCTGCTTTCAATCTCTGCAAAACATTTCTCTCTTCTGATTTTTGTTTTAAAGCACATTATATTCTTGGCCTCTTAAGCTTCAAACATTCCTCAGAGTCTCCTTCACAGACATGAAATCTGTGAGAATATGAACTAGAAATTGCTGGGCTTGGAGCTCTTATTTTCTCATTTGGAAATGAGGGAGGTAATATTTCTCTGTCTTCCTCAGGTACAGTGCCGTGACTCTCAAACCCTTTAACTCTAGGCTTCCCTATATTACTTCACTGAATGAATCATAGTAAAGAAACCCTTTTCTTTTACCTTGTATGTCTTTAAGGAAAACCACTGACTGACAACTTTGGCTTCCCTACTTAAGTGTACATGCACATATGCACACACACACAAACACACACACACAAACACACACACACATACACATATACACACCCTCACACACATGCATGCACACACACATATATACACACACATACTCATGCACACACATATGCATGCATGCGCACACACATACATGCACTTATATATACACACATGCACACACATATATGCACATATATACACACATGCATGCACACACATAAACACATACACATGCACACATGCATATACACACACAGACACATCTCAATCATTTCCACATGTATGAATCATAATAGAGATAAAAATATCACTCTTATGTCTTAAGACTGATAGAACTACTTTTGGAAAGTGGAGTTAAGAGGTATGTCAGTAATGGCATGCTAATTTCAAAGAGCAGACCCAGGAAGAGTGAACTTAGATTGAGAACTTCCTGGCTGGGAAGCTGCCCTTGCAAGGCCTGGAAGCTCCCTGGGGACTGTAAACCTTCCCAGGGCAGCTGGGGCTGAGCTGTGCCCACCAAAACCCTCCTCTAACTCACCCAGTCAGGTAGCTGATTCACTTTTCTTGGGTGATTTTAACCTTGGAAAACCTGTTTTGGGAAACTGAGGAAACAATTACAGTTCCCATTGCATAGTCTCCAGGTAGAGGTAGAAGTCTACGGAACACAGTCCTGCTGCTGTTTTAACAAGGGAGACCTGCAGTCTGTCAAGACAGCAGCCTCCATCCTCCATCATGGGGTCACTGTCTGGCCATCCTTGTCTGACCTTTGCTGGATCTGACCGGACCTGCTCATGAGAGAACTCTCTTTTCCCCAGAAATGTCTAAATGAATCGGTATATGATAAAACTGAAGATTCCCTTTCTTTCCTCTCCATTTTCAACCCACATTGCAGATTCATTGTCCACCCTTCTTAGATGGTTCAGGTGATATTAGCTGATCATATGAAGCTATCCTCAAAATAACCCATTCCAAACTAGCTTAATACAAATATAAATCTCTTAATACAAATACAAATATAGATACTTCTCAGCTAAAATCAAAGGGCAAATGGTTAGGCTTTTGAATGTCACTGTTCAGGTGAATAGAAGCCTAGACTTGAGTTCTTTTACTTTTGAAATTTCACGGAATTTTTTTTTTTAAACCCACTGTACTACTTCTCATTTCTCCTTCTCCTGTCAGTGGAAAGTTCTTGATGGCTGGAGATGGCTTTCAGCAGCTACAGCCTAGCTACTTTTTATGGAATGGGTGTAGCTCCCTCACGACTCCAGCATATATATATATATATATGTATCAATACAATGCCAGGTTTCTGATGCACCTTGAAGATTTTTTTGAGCTTAAAGATTATAACAACATGGATTTCCCCTTCTACCAGATTCAGTAAAACAAAATCCTGAGTCTTTAAGAAAAATAAATTTAAGGAAAACCATGTTCCTCGAACTCAGAGTCCAGTGATGCTCAAGTTTCTAGAAGAGGTTCAGCAAGATCTGACAACAGAATGAGAAAGTTGATTATGTCTGACTAGGATGCCACTCCATCCGTGGCAGCTTTTCAGTAACGTACAATCTGAAACACTGGAATATGACAAGAAGAAATCATACATAAAGGTAGCATTTCTTACAGTCGGGGTTGATGAATTCTTGAAGGAAAAGTCTGTGTAGGCACATGGGTTCTTCTACAAGGGCCAGGCAAGTCGTGCTGAGCATGGGGTTTGCAAGGGGTCCTACATTCTTACCTAGAATCCTATTGGGCTACAGTACTACACGGCCTGGGGGTGGACAGTTACAGATTCTGTGTAGTAGTGACTTATCCTGAGCTCTCTCCCACGGCATGGTGTAGACCCGTTGGTTTTGTTGTAAAATTCTTTATCTCAAGAACTCTTATACCTGCTTACCCCTGTTTGGTTGCAACAATGCCCTTAGCAGACTTTGACTTTGGTATTTGTTGATATCTTAGGGTAATGCATCAAGAATAGACATTTTCCTGTGTTCTTCAAGATAGAGTTTCTGGCCCCATACTTCAAGCTAGAACCTCAAACTCAAATGCCTGTGTATTTTAATGATAACAACTACACACATAAGAGCAACAAAAATGTTTCACCTGCCTTTTGCATACAAAAATTCTTCATGTAGTAATGTTTCCCAAGGTCTCAGCAGCCCTGAGACTTTATTTAAGGCATGGGAAGCTCTGGTTGTGGAAAATCAGTCTCTTGTGTAGAAACAGCTGCACACCTATGTATAGGCCACCATAAAATGTGGCTTACCATGAACTTAAAAATCCCCTAGTGACTTGGCTCTTTAAAGTCGAGGTCTAAGGCTGTGGCATAAACCGCAGTAGTTAGAAGCTCACCTCAAAACAGCTGCCTGCTGCTGTGTAAGCACCATAACCCACATAAATCAACATCCTCACTCAGGTCCCGAAGACTCAGTGTTATTTTTGCCACCCAAATTGCATTCTTATTCCTCAATTTATGGATTAAGGTACCATGTTCTAACACTGCTTAGAATTAAATTTCTGAGTTGAACTCAGAAGCAGGGTTTGTCCTCTGTTTGGAGGACTTAGAATAACAGAGATGAATGTCTGCACTCTGTAGTTAGTCAGATTCAAGGAGGGTGGTAGGTGGGCAGGAGGAACTCGTGTACATTTGTGACAGTCTTCTGGAAACTCACCATGAGGCAACTCACTCTATCTTTGTGTCCAAGCAGCTGCAGGTTTTTAGAACAGATTTCAAGGCAGGTGGCGATGTTTTGGTCCACCTTAACAAGATCTGATTAGATTCTTTTTCTCTATGGCCTCTTTTGATAGCGTGTTCCTGGCAGCAGTTTCTCTCTGTAGAATGAAAGACAAACAAATTGACCAAACACACCCAAGAGGCTTATGCATTTTAAGTAATTGAGAAGTTAAGCTGTGGAATGGCAATACTGAGGTACCATCAATTTCAGTTCTGCTGATGAAAGTTTCCCCAGGTACCTTAAAAGAATTGATGGTAACTGATCTCTTCAGATTCTCAAAGTAAGACATTTCTGGAAAAGCCTGAAGGTTGAGTCTTATTTTCCAAAAGTAGGCTGGAAATATTTCAAGTTACATGTATAGGAAACCTCTGTTGAATAGGAAAATGATTTACAGTATTCACTGATGTAGCGGGAGATGTTATTCTATCAAATGGGATAACAGTTGTGAAAAACGGGGAGAATTTATAAATATCATATGAAGGTCAGGTTTAGCTGTTATAGTCTAATAAATGAATTGCAATTTGAAGTCTGCAGTTTTCCATCATAAGGACTTTGGTAGAAACTGTAAAATTCTCTCTCTGAAAGAAATCGATGCATTGAGGGTCAATGAATTCTCCAGGATAAAGTTCACCAACTAGATGAGTGTCTGAGTGTGTCCAAATGATCAGGGTCAGGAGCTGGTGGGGTCCTGGAATGACATGAAATACAAGTTTCCAGATCATAGGACCCCAATCAGGATGAAAATGTGGCTATGTAGAAATATGACTACATTGATTCTAGACATGAAGGGAAAATATATACATGTATTTTGGAACCTAAGAAGAATTAATTTGCATTTTTTATCTGTAGTGTTAGAAATTTGATCAATATTAGCTATTTAAAAACAAAATGATGGATAATCACAAGCCCCATCAATGGCATAAGATCTGTAAGTTGCAATATAAATCACCATGGCAACAGGTGACCCACCAGTATAATAGTGGCATGAGTACCAAGGAGACAATCAGCAGCTTTCCGATTGGACTCAAGACCCACTTGTCAGAAGGGTACCACCCCTGTTACTGTAAACTAGAATAAAAAACTAAAGAAGGGAAGGAAATAGATCAATAGGGAAGACAGCTAATAAATCTATACATAGGAAGATAGTACATCAAACTGCTCTGTAGGTAGCTGCTATTACACCCATATGGAAACTCACAGTGGAAACCTTTGGGTCTAAAACTGGATGAGTGAAGGCATATCAGTGGGATGGCCTAAGAGAGGTAACTTGTTACACTATAGAGGTCTAAACCCCCATGGGAGTAGACAGGGCAGAGTGAACCCTGAGGGCCAACAAAGCATACAGGTGGAAGGGTGGAAGGATGAGAGAGGGAATGGTGAAGGGGAGGGAGGAGATGAGAGGGAAGGGGGATGGAGGGAAGCTGGGATGAATACTCATGCTTGTAAAAGTAGAAAAATTAATAAAAAATTACAAAAAATGATGGAACAATATTATATATTGATGGAAAGTATCCATTTTTATGCTCTACTTCTTTATTTTTAAGTACATATAATGTTTACTTCATGTATTTAAATGATTAAGCCAATGATATTCTCTTAAGACTTAATAAAATACTTCTTTTTTTAAATGAAGCAGCTTTAGATAAAGTGGAATGAAGAATTTCCCAGTTCTTTGGTTACATTATAACAAAGAAGTTACAGGAGGGTAAGATCACTTTTTGTTTAAAAAAAACCTATTAATATGTATAAATAAATAAAATGTATGCAAATGTTGGCAAATAAATAAAGAACAACTCTAGAAGGATATATTTGTTGATGTGGTTAACTGGAAAGAAATGCCAAAAAAAGTATTTGTTTGTGTGTGTGTAGATTCTGGGTCTGTGTGTTGGTGTAGGTCATAAAATTTAGAAAGGGGGCTGTGGGAGGAGAAGACGGGATCTTGCGGTGGGGAGGACAGAATAATGGAGTGGGGTCAGTGGAGGGAGGGGATCTGGAAGATGGTCAGGACAAGTGGGAGTGGGTGGAAAGGGAGATAAATAAGAACAAAGTACTTTTAAATTATTTTTTATTACATTTTTTGCCTAGTTTTACAAGCTCAGTAAGTACCCCCTTCTCTGCCCTCCTGTTGTCCCTTATTCCACTCTCTTCCCTTCCCATTCCTCCCTCCCTCTCACCCCTTTTCCTTCCCTCCTCCTTTTTTGGTGCGTTCTTCCTCCCATCCTTCAGAGCATCTGTTTATGTGGGCTCTAAATTTCCCTCTGAGTCTTCTACACTAGTGAGGATTCAGGATTCAGTGGCATAGCTTGGGGCCCCTTCTTGAGTTGCCCCTAGTATGGGAACTTTATTATGACTGTTAAAGCCCTTGTCTTTAAGGATACTACTGCCTGAAGCCTTCTCCCCTATGATGCATGTTAAATTTTGGGTGGTTGTTGACATCTCATTGTGCAGGTTAGGCAAGGTCCAATCACATTGTAGCTATATCCTGGCTGTTGCAGCCCTGACTTGTGTGGAGTAGCTTGCATATCGTTGGTCCTCCCTATCTTTAGGCTCTCACAATCTTGCCGACCTCTCTTCTGCAAGTTTCCCTGAGCTTTAGGATGGGGAGAGATTTGGGTGGTCTGGTTCCAGATGAATATTGTAGGGTCTTTGGTGTTCTGAATTATGGTTTGTTAGAACAAGTACTTTTGAAAATGCCACAATGAAACTCATTGATTCATATGTTAGCTTAAAACTAATAAAATGTATCACAGTGCCTTGTACAAAGCAAATACTCAAATATTTGTGGAATGAATAAATTGATAGTGGTTGTCATAGATCTGTGAATTTATTTATTAGAATGCGTCTTAAAATGTGGTTAGGAAGGAAAATGATTCCCTGGGCACTTTGAGTCAATGCAGAGTAAAATTAAAGGACTCTTCTATAACTATGATAATAGGAAAAGGAAAATTAAAAAGTAAGTGGAGCTTTTGCAGCCAGTCAGTGTATAGACAGTGTTCTAGTGCTTTGTCTTGCTCTCTGAAGACTGCGTTTTAAGCGTTCACAGAGCAAACAGAAGCAGCACAGACTGTGAGAGATGATACTTTTGTTTTATAATTGCATACCTTAGGTATTACATGAAACAGTTTATTAAATTCAGATGATGCCTTTAAAATTTACTCTTCTTCATATAATTGTAATTTCTGTAAAACTAAAAAATGAGTCAAGTGTGGTGACACATGACCTGTATCCCAGTATTGTGGCTTCTCTCTTTCTTTGTCTTGTCTGTCTCTCTCTCTGTCTCACACACACAGAAAAAATAAATATTTTATAAGAATAAAAGAGTGGCCAGACACAGGGGTGGCAGGGGGGGTGGAGGGAGGGAGGGGACTGGTGTACCTGTTAAGTTTGTATGAGTGGAAAAAAAAAAGAGTGGCCAGATTCATTAGTACAAAATTTAACAAAACAAAATATTCTGTGATCATATCTTTATAGGCTATTAATTATTTTGTTTCATGACTATTACTGAAAATAGTTTTGCCATCTAGAGTTGGAAAGTGTTGAAAATTAATCTTCTCTCAGATACAATCTCAGCATGCCACACACATCTCAATGGCTCTCACACAGCACTCGGTGGCCCCTGAAGCCATTTGCCTTTCCCTTCATTGTGCTGGTTTTCTGTTATTCTTCTTTCCTCTCTTTGCTTGTTCCTACTGCCCAGCCGCCGAAGGCAGGCAACGTCTTCTGGAAGACATGGAAAGGTGTCACTAATTATATTTACAGTTCCGGTTTTCTCTTGTTGTCAAAGAGGCTTACAGTAATCCCTCTGCCCACCTGGTCACGGATTAGCTGTTAAAGCCAGAAGAAGCCAGTGAGATGGATTTGTCTGCGGCTACGGGAAGTATGATGAATACTTTGCTCAGACAGGTAATCTGATTTGAGCTCTCCCAGGGAGATCGGTCAGATTAAATGGTCACATATGCAATGAGTTCTGTTCGGCAGAGGTGTTTGGCTATTTAATTGTCCTCTTGTTGGTAAGCAAAGCTAACAACTTCTTTTGAGGTCCAAGGTTGGAGGTCAAAGGGAAAATTAAGTCTGTAGATTTAGGGGATTAAGACTTGAAAGGGAAGAGGGGAGGACTAGAGCAGTCAGTCACGCCGATGCTGTTGCTCCCAGACAGAATGACATCCAAACTCCCTCAGAGGGAGGGATGGCTGACTACATGACGGTGGAGAGAGCTGGGATTGCTACTCTGCGTTCTCTCTGCTTTACTCCATTGAACAGTTGCCTAAATCAAACAAGCTACCACCTGCCCAGGTGAAAAGAGGAGCTGTCCTTTTAAATTTCTTGCATTGGTGTCTCAGTGGTTTACTAAAGTGTGTCACTACATTTCTGCCCCCATGATGACACTGTGGCTTAGGAAGTGGTAAGCCTGCTTCCAGGCCCAAGAACATCCACCCTTTTATATTTCAAGCCCACAGAAAAAACAGCACACGCCCTAGACTTCCAGACCCTCCAGACCCTTCAGAGCCTCTCATCAACACTCTTCTCCAGGACCTTTGGCCACGTCTTTTGGCCACAGTCAATGCTGAGTTGTCCGTTCTTTTTCTTGTGTGTGTGTGTGGGGGGGGCACTGTATGTCCCTGTGGGGGACCAAGAGTGACTTCAGGAATCATCATGGATTGCTTCTACTTCCTTTTTTGCTTCGCTCTGGGAATTCCCAAGCTCCTCCCACCAGGGCCAGAAGTACAGGCCACCACTGTATCTGCATTTTTACATGGGATATGGGATGTGAACTCAGGACCTTCTACTTGTGAGGCAGAGTTTAACCACTGAGCCTTCTCTCCAGTCCAGCACACTCTTTTCCAAGAGAGCCTTTGCACTGAGGCAGCTGCATAGCAATCACTCTTTATTTTCTTAGCTCCTGCAGGGCAAGTGCTAAAGACAGGCACAAGATAGCATGGTATTAGTGTGCACAGTCTGGATGTGCATGAGTGTGTGGGGGAGAGGAAACTGAAAACCTGTCATGTAAAGCCTGTGGAGAAAGGGAGCCGTCTTTCTGCCAAGATTGGGAAATAATTCATATAATGTCTCAGGAGTTGATCTGTCAGATATACTTCATACCCTGAGCTGATCTCCCCTCCTTGGTCACCTTCCTCTTTTTTATTTATTTTATTTTATTATTTTATTTCATTTTAATTTCTCCTTGGGATTTCATCATCCTGAAAGGCAGTAAGCATTGTAGCTGGGAGATCAGATTCAACTAGAGGAATTTTTTGGGTTCCACCACTGGCTTTCTGGCATTTGGAGCAGGAGCAATATCTCTGACTGGATCCTCTTGACTCATGGCCATTGTTTCTATTTTTGTAATCGTCAGCAAAATGTCAGCAGTATTTTTGTTTTTGTTTTTGTTGTTTTATTTTAATTTTTATATCCACTCATACAAACTTGACAGGTATACCGGTCCCCTCCCTCTCTTCAACTTCCCACTGCCCTGTGCACCCCTCCCCTCTCCTCTCCTTCCCCATCCCCCAGTGCCTCCCCCTCCCATCCCTGGAGCATCCTTTAATGTGCATGCCAAACTCTCCTCTGGGTCCTCCTCTCCGATGAGGTGCAAGGACCCAGTGGCATTTCCCAGAACCCTTTCCTGTGTTCCTGTTATGCATAGGAACACTACTGTGGCTGTCAATCCCTTGCCTCCGAGGATCTTGGTGCCTTTAGCAAATGCTAGACTTTGTGGGGTCAATAGTGTGTTGGACATTGCTCAGGGCATGCAAAGTCCAAATATGATTGCTTTGGCCCTAACTTGTGTGTAGTATCTTGCATATCATTACTCCTCCCATCCTTGTGGTCTTACAATCTTGCCGCCCCCTCTTCCGCAAATTTCCCTGAGCTTCAGGATGGGGAGAGATTAGTCTGGCCTAGTTCCAGGTGGTTGATATAGAGTCTCTCAGCAGTATTTTTGTATTCAGCATGAAACATTTTAGAATTAATTATTTATACATTTGATATTACTTCTAAGATAGACAGACTCTTACCATACAACCTGATGTAGAACACAATGAATTCCTGCAACTTTTTTCTTCTTTTCATTTGTGTGTGTAGGGTGTGTGTGTGTGTGTGTGTGTGTGTGTGTGTGTGTGTGTGTATGTGGAGGCCCAAAGGTGATATCCAGAACTGTCCTGGATTGTTCTCCCACTTTATTGCTTGCTCTGGGCATTCACAGGATCCTTCTTTCCTGGCTGGAATTACAGGTTGATGCCATATCTACCAGGTATTTCCCTTGGAATCTGGAGATTCAAACTCAGATCCTTTTGCTTGGTAGATAAAGGCCTTAACCACTGAACCATCCCTACAGGCCTCCTGTATCTTTTTCTAAAATATTATTCCCCAATTCCCTGTATTTGCACATCCTTTCCTGTAATTCATTTTAAGTCATTTTGGACCCCCTCCCTTTATCTTTCTCCCAAGACTGTAAATTAAAAGAAGGGCAGGAATTGTGTCTCATTTCTATTTATAAGCAGTACATTGCCTGGCCCAACTGGCTGTCACTAATGGATGAAGAACATCTCTGACATTTAGTGTGCGTAAATAAACATCCCTTGAATGCTAGACACTCTCTGCAGTGTCCTGTTGGCAGGTTGCTATTGTGATGCTATGCGTGACTTCGGCTGTTGAGAGCAGCTGTTGGAGCAAATGCCCTCACCATTGGATAGCGGAAAAAGGGAATATTCTGGAAATACATGCCTCCAGTAATTCAGACATGAGTCATAATGGGGACTTTGTAAGATTATGAGTGTCGTATTGGTAATAAAAATTACCAATATGCCTCTTGTGGATTAAGAATTAGAACGGCATCTCTCACTAGATGGGAAAGGGCAAGAGCAAGGCAGTCATCATTGCGAACTGAGGCTCCTTCATGATGCTGTGGGTATCGGGGCAAGGAACTGAACTGCGAAATGACTCTGAGGTTTTCTGTACAGGTATTATGATTGCATTTTGGTGTCAACTTGACAGTTACAGACTGTCTAGGGCGCAGCTGTGGAGGGTTAATGGTTGGAGTGGCCCCTGAACAAGTCTGCAGGTACTTGACTGATTACTGTGGAGAACCCAGCCCATAGTGGGTGGTACTTTCCAGTGGCCGACCAGATAATAGGAGGTGCAAGGAGGAGGGACTTGCTCTTCCCTTATCTGGTGTCGACTTGCTGTGGAGTCCATTCTGCGTGCACGTTGTTTGCCTTTAGAGTGTCTGCCTTCTTGGTTGCTGCTACTGCCGCCTCCGTTCTTGGCTGACATGGAGTTTCATCTTCTCCATCACGTTGTTGCTGTTCCCGCCGCCTTTGGCTTTGGTGCCTGGTCTCTAGGCCTTGCTGCTGTTCACTGTTCATTGCTGAAGTCGGAGCCCAGCTAGAACCCAGCATATTCAACTCTGTAGAGGAGCAAAGGCTTGAGACCTTCTCAGGATCTTTTGGTTTTGTGGAACATTCCAGCCAGGAAAGAGGCAGCTGCGGGCAGCTACCTTAAAGGACACTATTTTTATTGTGAGTTATTTTTTAAAAAACTTATTTCTTCAGAGAACCCTGACTAATACAATAGATACTATGAAAAGATAATTATGTCATTTTATGAGACAGCAAAATATGAAAAATGAAAGATGCAAGAGAAAGTATTTGAGCTTGGATATCAACTGACTTTAATAATAAAGAATACCCATTCATTCGGTAACTATTTCATATTCAATTTGTAGTGAACATTAGTCACTGCTGGACATGGCAGTAAGCTCACAAATAACTCTGTCTGTTACACACTCCCTTAAAGGATTTGTGTCATCAAAATTTTAGGTGACTCAAATGTGAGAGGAATAATGCTTTTCTACTGGGTCAAATAATGTACACTGGAAGCTCCTGCTATGAAGAGGCTAGTTCTATAAACACGAAATTCAATAGAATAAGATTCTTTTTTTTTAAACACTTTTTTTTTATTCAATTGTGCGTGTATGCGTGTGTATGTATGTATGTGGGTGTGTGTGTATGTGTAGAACCACGGACGAATTCGGGAACCACCATGGACGCCTCCACTTCCTTGTTTACTCTGCCTGGGGATTCACAGGCTCCAGCCCTACCAGGACCAGAAACACAAGCTGCCCCCGCTTCGCCTGGTGTCTATACGTTGGCCTAGGATCAGAACTCAGGACTTTCCGCCTGCAAGGCAGAGGCTTAACCCTTGAGCCACCTCTCCAGCTCAGAATAAGATTCTATTTAAAAGCTTGATATCCACTGATAGAATTCTAGTTCTCCCTTCTTCCCCAATTCAAAAATATTCTTAAAATGCATTAATAGAAGTATATCATGAATGTAGACTGTGTTTGCAAAACAAACAAATTGCACAAAGTACAATCTGGATCACAGCGGGGATAGAGGGTACTATGATGAATGATAGGTACATTCATCAGCCAAGTGAGCTTCATTCCGTGTCATGTGAAGGAAACATAATGACCTACTTATATTTAGAAGAATGCCTTTGTTTGATGTATTTTGCTTCTCTGCCTCCATGGTAAGGTTATTCTGGTAGAAACACTAGGGTGAAATTTGACACATTTTAAGGTACCATTGTCTAATAATGAAAGTCATCTCATGTGAGCAAGATCTGTTTATACCAAGACAGAATGAACAAAAGTAGCCAAAGGGACTTTACCCCATCTTTTTTTCATACTAGTGTGTGTTGATTATATGGACATGACATTTTCATGCCTGTTTTTCAGTCATATTCACCTTCATTGCCTCAATTTGTCCCTCTCCTTCCTTCTGCTTGTCTCTTTTCTTCCCAAAGACTAACCCTTCTATTTTCAGGTCTTTCATATTTTTTTAAACCTAGACTCCCTGTGTGACAGAGAACAAGATTGATGTTATTGCTAACAGGGAATGCCCTTGTTTGTCACTTGTATAAAGTATGTGGGCAAGAGTGCTCTGAAAGTCAATCACTTTCTACCAGATGCAAAGGAAAGAGAAAAAAAAACAAGGATCCAATATCTTTTTCTTTTTCCAACTTAAGGATCAAATGGGAGAAAGGAGATCCATAAAATGACTTTCCTCTCCAGCGCTTTAGGCGGTTTTCCTTAGTTTTACTACAGAATAACATTCTCATAGAGGAAGAAAATAAGAATATTAAGTTACAGGGTTGGCCGGGTTGAAGCTTATTATGGCAAAAGATAGATAAGAAGGTCTTTTTTAAAGATTATCCTATGCTGGGCTGTTAAAAATGTTGAATCTTGGGCTGGAGAGATGGATCAGGGATTAAGATTCTGCCTTACAAGCGGAAGGTCCTGAGTTCAGAACCCAGGTCTCATGTAAAAACACCAGATGGCAGTGGCCCACACTTCCAACTTTGGTGGGCAAAGCCTGGGAAATTCCAGAGTGAAGCAAGAAGGAGGTAGAAGCAGTCTAGGATGATTCTCAAAGTCATATTTTTCCTCCACAGGGACACAATGTGCACTCTGGTACACACACGTGCATGTGCACTTACACACACACTAAAATGAATAAATAAAGTTAAAAATGTTGAATCTCTTTGATAATCTCTAATGAGCAACTGGTGGCATATTTTTACTCCTTGTAATTCTGCTGAATTTTCAAAACCAAATCGATATCTGCAAGATGGTATCACTGATATTTTTCAGTTGTATGTACTTATCCATCCATTTTTCCATTTACACATCAAATACCAGGTAAAAGGCTACAACACTAGGAAACAGGGAATGGCAATTAGATGCTTTGGCTGTAAAATAACTGACATTATAGAAAAGGCAGCAGGAAGCAAGCAGATGATTGGATCCCAATGTGTTAGAAAAAGCATGAGAGGAGGAGACATTCCTGACTCAGGAGGCCCACCCCATAGGGTCTGAGGGCAACTTACAGAATGACCTCTAGAGAATGGAATTCACATGGAAGAAGAAGGAAGGATATTTCAGTAAGCGAGGGAAATATGTACAAGTGCATGAAATACAGTTCACAGAAAAGTAAGTGCTTCAGGGTTCTGAAAATAATTCAATATAACAGCAGCAGCAATGCTTAACAATTATTTCCTGAGCTAGTATATCCAAGGATCCTGTCTCTGCATGTCATAGATCCATGTATTAGATAAGCAAACCTTCCCAGCAATCTGGAACGCTGTGGTGCCAAATCTTTTTCTTACTTCAAATTTTATTTTTAATTATATTAACAATGAGTTTATGTGTTTTCATCACCCAGTACCTAATCCCACTCCCTCCCACTTCAACGTACTTGTTCTCCCATCTAGCCAGTTTCCCTCCCTCTTCCTCATCTCCTCACATGTGTGATCCATTGGGCTCCCATCTAGATATGCAATAGCTTGTGCTCAGTACCTGCCAGGGCATGAATGGCCCCATTGGGGGTTAAATTGTATAGAGGCTCCCCTTTCTCTTGTCAAGTTCCAGGTCCATACAGTCTCTCACAATGATATCATATCTCACAAGATCTTCCCTGTAAAGTTGATGGACCAGCTATTGTGGAGGTCTAGTGGAAGGAGATATTGTATTGAGTACAATAGCCCTGATATGAACAGCGGCTACACTCTGACTTTACCTCTCTCTGTTCTCCAGCTCCTACAGACTTACGGCACCCTCTTCTGCAAGGCTCCCTGTGGTGCCAAATCATTATTTTTGACTTTTATGGTGTAGCATTTTTTGAAGAGTTGGTGTAAGAGTTGTGTGATTATTGGTTATGGAAGTATTGGTGATTGGATGCCTTTGAAGTAAATGAAAATTGGACCCAGTGATTGATCTGGGATATTTATTTGCTGCTGCTGCAAGGAGGTGAAAAATTTTAGTTGTTTAGAAAGCATTTGCTCTTATGCAAAACTGAAGACATTGTACCTAGTTTAAATGGAATAATTAGACAGGTGGACCTGTTCTTGACATAAACCATGCACACATACTCTGGAATGTAAGTGGGAAGGTTAATTGCAGTGTGTGTGGTACAGCATACACACACACAGAAAGTAAACTTTTATTGCCAGTGCTTCAGCAATTACAGTGCGGCATGCACATACAGCAACCACTGTGGTGGCAAAGATGAATGTGGTGTGGTGACCATGATATGGATCTAGGAATACGGGTTCATTTTCTCCACAAAATATAGACTTACCAAGCAGTAAAAGAGCTGAAAATATTTACATTTACCTTAAAACAGAAGACAACAGAACCAGAAACTGGGATCCAAGCAGCTGAGAATCCCCGGAAGGGGCAAGTAAGGACATGGAGAAGTTTAGAGTCTTCAGGGGAACAGCGGAAAGTTGCAAATATCAGCGTGAGCAAGTTTAAGTTTTAGAAATGTCTTAGTTTTCGAAGTTCAGAAGTATTTAAATTTAGACAAGAATGCAGGAAAGAAAGACAGTTTTGCCCTTTGAAAGCTCAAGGAGCATGGAGCTTCCCAGATTACATCTTGGAAGTTTTGTCTTGCTTCTGCCTGTGTCTTGCAGAGAGGAAAGGAGAGCAGGGGGAAGAGCTGAGAGATGGTTTTTAGTGGTAGAGAAACCAGTCCCCTCCCATCTACCTATCTATCTTTTACCTAGCTACTTCTATAGTTAGATACATGATAGACATTAGTTAGATATATTAATATCTACCATGCATCTTTTATCTATCCCTATAATCTATTATCTATCTTTCATTATCTATTACACATCTCATTATCTATCCACATCATCCATTTATCTATCTAGCTATCATCCCTATTATGTCTATTTATCTATCTGCCTACTATCTCTCATCACCATCATCATCTTTATCATATCTATAACTATTATTTTCCTATCATCTACTATCTATCTATCTATCTATCTATCTATCTATCTATCTATCTATCTATCTGTCATCTGTCTATTTAAAACACAGATTAGCAGAGCAAGTTTTACAAAATGACTGAGCTATACGCTGTCAACAAGAAACCTACAATTCAGTCATGATACAGAAGGGTTGGAAGTAAGATAAAAAATGGTACATCATGAAAATATTAATCAGAGGAGTAGTGCATTGATTTCACTTAAATTGAATTTCTGAGAAAAGATGATGATCAATAACAGTGATGATAAGAGAGTTATCTTCCCATATTTGTGGTGAGTTGGTTCTGGAGCGCTCCATAAACACCCACATCCACAGATGCTTCAGTCCCTTGCATAAAATGGCACAGTAGTTGCATATAACCTCTGTACATGTACAAATGATGAGGAAAAATTTTGTGTATGTTCAGAACAGATACAATTTCCTTCAGATATTTCAGCCTATGCTTGGGTTAATTTACAGATATGAAACTTTAGGACATGAAAGGTTGACTATGTAATTATAAAAGAGTCCTTCCACTAAAAGACAGAGCACACCAAAGTATGGATGTTCTGAACAACAGAGTTGGAAAAAGCCATGGAGCAACATTGTCTACAATGAAAAAAGGGAAATAGGTAGCTTCATTAAGTCCCTTCTCTCAGTAATTGATGAAGAAGACAGACAGAAAGTCTGCATGACCCAAAAGAACTCAACAATACCATGATCAAACCAATATCCATTGAGCAGAATAATTATCTTCCTTTTAAATGCTCATGGATCTGATACTGAGATGGATCATATTCTTGTCCATGAATGAACCTCTGGAAGTTATAATAATTTAAAAAAATTGAAATTATGCAGTGTGTTCCCTAGCCATGAGGAAATAAAATAGAACTTAGTGATGGACAGTGAATAGGAAAATATCCAAATGTGTGGAAACTAAACAACATACTTCTAAGTAATCCATGGGTCAAAAAAGAGTAAAGAGAATAAAAAACACATGAAACTGAAAGAAAACGATAATGCAAATAATCAACATTTGTAGGAAACTGCCCACAATGCTCAGAAACCTTTATAGCTTTCAAGGTAGACATTAGATAAAGGGTTGAGTCTCAAATCATTAAGTTCTCACCTTAAGAATTCTAGACTAAGAAGAGCATAATAAACCCAAAGTAAGCAGATGAAAAAAATGGTAAAAGCATGACACGCTGAAACTCAAAACAGAAATCCAGTAAAGAAAAACCATCAATGAAACAGATTTGGTGAAGCTGGCAAAAGGGACAGCAGCCAGTCACGACACCAGCGGTCGACAGAAGAGGGACAGCCAGAGTCTAGGGGCATCTGGTGATGAAGTCAGGGACATGAGAGAAAACTAAGGGATGGGGTCAGTGGTGTGCAAAGCATGGTGCTCTGAAGGCTCATGGCAGACTGACCCAGCCACAGGGGAACATGAACTCCAGACACCCTAGGTGAACAGCAGTGCTTCCGAGTGATTTGATACTTGCACTTGCAGGGAGAGGTTTTGCCAACTTCTTTTGAGATTATTTGCTTTTTCTGATCAAGATCTCTCAGTATCAATATAATTACTCTCCAGAATGTATTTTCTGTAGAATATAACTTCTGACCTTCTAAGAAAATTCTGGGCAACAGCATTAACCGGACCATTTTATATTTCTGGTGCTTTGGCTTCTAGAATCTTCCCTTCTAAGGGAGCATTAATTCCTGAGAATCATTGGTGAACAGTTTGCCTGGAATTGTGTTTCTCATACACAGGTCAATCACCTCACAGCCCAAATCTCAAACACTTCTTTTCACTGGTTATTCATAGGACCCTCATAGGCTGGCTCACTATCTGCTAGTTCTAACCACTCAGTTCATACAAGAGGCACTAAGCTGTCCAAGAAGCTGCATTAATTTTTAACTTTGCCAACCTAAGCTCATGTGTGTCAGATGCTTTTCAGTGCTATTACAAAATACCCAAGAAACAATGTATGACAGGAAGGATTATTTTGACTCATAGCTCCCAGTGTGTCAGTCATGGTCATGTGATGCCATTGCTTCTGAGGCCATGCATGTGTAGCAAGGCAGCTTATCATTGTAGGAAGCCCATGGTGGAAGCAAAATGACTCCCCTATGGCAGATAAGAGGTGGGAGAAAAGGGAACAAGGGGGTGGGGTCCAATATACCCTCTGAAGACATGCCCCCAGTGCTATTATCTCCAACTAGGCTTCTGTTCCTAAAGAGCATTCAGATATTCAAGACCATTCTCTTAATCAGCAGAGCTCAAGGCTCGAGGAAGCCCTACACTGACTTTGACCAGACTAGGATGAAGGTGAAGCTCAGTGGGCCACACATGTGAACAGACATGAAAATAGGAGGGAGACTGGGTAGAGAAGAAAGGTTGTAATGGGGAAAAGAGAGGGGATGGGATTGGAGATTAAGGTGTGAAATTATAAATTCACTATATTCATGCATGAAACTCTAAAAGATTAAAAATGAAAAGAACATTCAGATAAAGCTTTAATGTCATTAGTGAGCCTTCTTTACCCTCTACCCCACATTTTAATCATACTGCATAGCGCCCCAGTTGGAGACCACGCACCAACACCTACACCTTCTGGGGACATTCCATATCTAGCCCACACACCCTGGCTGACTTGTTTCTTCTGAAGGAAACCACAGTCAAGGCTCCCACCCAAGTTTGCTCTGCCTCTTCTCCAATCTGCTGTCTGCCCCCTGCTTCTAAGAATGTAAGGGAATTACCTTTTGTTTTTAATCTTTTTGATTTTCTACCTGGGGGGGTGAGGGGCAGAGAGATGGATTGTATGGGTTCTCAGAGGATATCTCTGGAAGTTAGTTCAATCCTTCCATCAGGAATCAAATTGATCCACAGGTTTGCATGCCACACCCAACCAGCTGAGTGGTCTGACTGGGTCCTAAACTATCTTTTCAGTGGTAATCACCTTGTCATCTTTTGGCTTACTCATGTTTAAATGATAATAAAATCCACACTTTAGGGTTGGAGAGATGGCTCAGAGGTTAAGACTCTGTCTTGCAAACAGAAGGTCCTGAGGTCCAAGTAAAAATGCCAGGGAGAAAGGAGAAACAGGGCAGCCTGCACTTCTGGCCCTGGTGGGTGGAGCCTGGGAAATCCCAGAGCGAAGGGAGAAGGAGATAGAAGCAATCCAGGATATTGACAGAATCAACATCGTAAAAATGACCATCCTACCAAAGGCAATATACAATTCAATGCTATACCAATTAAAATCCCAAAGCAATTCTTTAAAGAAGTTGACCAAACAATCTCCAAATTCATATGGAGGCACAAAAGACCCAGGATAGCAAAGACAATCCTCAGTAACAAAAACACTGCTGGAGGTATCACCATGCCAAACCTTAGTCTATACTACAAATCCATAGTTATAAAAACAGCCTGGTACTGGCTCCAAACTAGACACACAGATCAATGGATAAGTGTTGAAGACCCAGATATAAGCCCACAAAATTACAGCCATTTGGTCTTTGACAAAGGGGCCCAAAAAATTCAATGGAAAAAGAACAGTATCTTCAACAAATGGTGCTGGCAAAACTGGATCTCCACATGTAGAAGATTAAAACTGGACTCGTACTTGTCACCATGTACAAGACTTAATTCCAAATGGATCAAGGACCTTGATATCAGGCCAGAGACTATAAAAACCATAGTTGAAAGGGTAGGGAACTCCCTTGAGCTGATTGGGCTAGGCCAACAGTTCCTAAACAGACATTTAATGGCACAGTCACTGCTATCAACTCTCAACAGTTGGGATCTTGTGAAATTAAAGAGCTTCTGATTGTAAGAGCAAAAGGATGGGAGGAGCAATGATTTGCAAGATACTCCACACAAGTTAGGGCCGAAGCAATCATAATTGGACTTTGTATGCCCTACGCAATGTCCAACACACTATTGACCTCACAAAGTCTAGCATCTGCTAAAGGCACCAAGATCCTTGGAGGCAAGGGATTGACAGCCACAGTAGTGTTCCTATGCTTAAGGGGAGCACGGGAGAGGGTTCAGGGAAATACAACTGGGTCCTTGTACGTCATCGGAGAGGAGGGCCCAGAGGAGAGTCTGGCATGCACATTAAAGGACTCTTTGGGGATTGGGGGGGCACTGGGGGATGGGGAGAGAGGAGTGAGGGGAGGGGGAGCAGAGGGTTCGGGGGGAGGAGAAGGGAGGGAGGGAAGTGGTGTACCTATTAAGTTTGTATGAGCAGAAATAATAATAAAAAATGTTAAAAAAGAG
The DNA here is from genome assembly GCA_023101885.1 of Typhlomys cinereus. Lineage (NCBI taxonomy): Eukaryota > Metazoa > Chordata > Mammalia > Rodentia > Platacanthomyidae > Typhlomys > Typhlomys cinereus. Next base: position 1,009,465 of record JALPQD010000288.1, read on the forward strand.
CTTCTGTTCAGATAAAGAGATTGTAACAGGAGCACAAAGGCAACCCACAGAATGGGAGAAAATCTTCACTAACCACATATCTGATAGAGCTCTATTATCCAGAGTGCACAAAGAACTTAGAAAACTAAACACCAAGGAAACTAATGGCCCAATTAAAAAATGGGCCCTGGAACTTAAAAGAAACTTTACCAGGGATGAAATTAAAATGTCTAACAAATATCTTTAAAAATGCTCCACTTCCTTAGCCATCAGAGAAATGCAAATCAAAACTTCCCTGAGATATCATCTCACCCCAGTCAGGATGGCAAAAATCCACAATACAAACAACAACAAGTGCTGGAGAGGATGTGGAGAGAGGGGAACTCTTCTACATTGTTGGTGGGAATGCAGACTCATACAGCCACTCTGGCGAGCCGTCTGGAGATTCTTAAAGAAATTAAAGATTGAAATGCCATATGACCCTGCTATTCCACTTTTGGGAATAACCCTCCATGCAGCAGAGGTTCGCCTCAATAGCACAAGCATGACCGTGTTCATAGCAGCACTGTTTACAATAGCAAAGTCATGGAATCAACCTAAATGTCCAACAGTTGACGAGTGGATAAGGAAACAGTGGTACATCTATACAATGGAGTACTACTTACCCATCAAAAATGATGAATTACTGGAATTTGCCAGGAAATGGATGTTATTAGAAACAATTATATTAAGTGAAGTATCCCAGACCCAGAAAATTAAGCTCCGTATGTACTCCCTAATAGGTGGCTCCTAGTGCCAAACCCACCCAGCCCCCCTAGAGACACTCAAAGATAAATCTCTGTAATACCCACAGTAATTGCAAGGATTATGAACAGGAGGGATGGGGTAGGAGGGCCACACAAGGAGAGAGGAGACCATGTTACAGCAGAGAAAATAGGCCTCCATTAAGGACTGCAAGTAAGTAATGAGACATCTGGTTAAGTTCACAGACTTTTGTTCCTGATCATTTACAACTGACGTGGTATGATCTCACCAGAAGGGAGGGCATATAGTCTGGTAGATAAAAAGCAACCATTTTGCAAATGGTTGACTGATCCCTCCCTCACTGTGGTTTCCTACTTTTATTATATCTACCTTTGAATATACTCTTTTTTTTTTAACATTTTTTATATTATTTCAGCTCATACAAACTTAATAGGTAGACCAGTTCCCTCCCCCCCTCCTCCTCCCTCCCTCCCCATCTCCCAGTGCCTCCCCCCCAATTCCCAGAGAGTCCTTTATTGTGTATGCCTAACTCTCCTCTTGGTCCTCCTTTCCGATGACATAAAAGGACCCAGTGGCATTTCCCTGAACCCTTTCTCGTGTTCCCCTTAAGCATAGGAACACTACTGTGGCCATCAATCCCTTGCCTCCAAGGATCTTGGTGCTTTTAGCCGATGTTAGACTTTGTGAGGTCAATAGTGCGACGGACATGGCTCAGGGCATGCAAAGTCCTATTATGATTGCTTCAGCCCTATGTAGTGTGGAGACTCTTCAAATCATTGCTCCCCCTCATCCTTTTGATCTTACAATCTTACCACCCCCTCTTCCGCAGATGTCCCTGAGCTTCAGGATGGGGGTAGATTAGGCTGGCTTAGTTCTATGTGGATGATATAGAGTCTCTGAAGTTCTGGATTGTGGTTTGTTGATTTTCTTTTGCAGTTTTGCTGCTCCTGCAATGCCCTTCACTTCATCCTGATGGGCACTGTATGTCACCCCCTGGTCAGAGACAAAAAACTGTTAAACTGGAGTCTTGTTATAATAGCACATTCAAGGGTAGATGTAATAAAAGCAGGAAACCTCGGTGAGGGAGGGATCAGTCACTCATTTGCAAAATGATCTCTTTTCATCTGCCAGACTATATGGCCTCCCCTTCTGGTGAGATCATACCCCCTCAGTTGTACATGATCAAGAACGAACGTCTGTGAACTTAACCAGGTGTCACATTACTTACTTGCATTCCTTGGAGGTCGATTTTCTCTGCTGTAACATGGTCCCCTCTCTCCTTGTGTCTGGTGTGGCCCTCCAACCCCATCCCTCCTGTTCACAATCCTTGCAATTACCGTATTACATAGATTTACCCTTGAGTGTCTCAATGTGGGCTGGGATTGACAGCCACAGTAGTGTTCCTATGCTTAAGGGGAACACAGGAAAGGGTTCAGGGAAATGCCACTGGGTCCTTGCATCTCATCGGAGAGGAGGGCCCAGAGGAAAGTCTGGCATGCACATCAAAGGATTCTCCGGGAGATCTCCGGGGGAGGGGAGGCACTGGGGGATAGGGAGGGAGGGGTGAGGGGAGGGGGAGCAGGTAGGTCGGGGGGAGGAGGAGGGAGGGAGGGAACCGGTGTACCTGTTAAGTTTGTATGAGCGGAAATAATAATAAAAAGTGTTAAAAAAAGAAGCAATCCAGGATGATTCACGAAGTTACCCTTGGTCCTCCAGAGGGACACACACACACACACACACACACACACACACACACACACACACTAAAAAAAATAAAATATCATACTTTAAAACAACCTGTCAGAAGGATATTGCAGAGTAGGACATGGTCATGCTGCAGATTAGGGACTTGATGTTATGATGTAGGTTGTTTTCAGTTCTCTACATAGGGAATTAGTGCAATCCACGATGGCGGCCTGTTCGCTAGGATCAACAGTGTTTGCCTACTCAGAGTCAAGCTGGAAAGACAAATGCTTATATAGACGTTTAATGGCGACTCCATAGAAATCACTCAGAGGAGTTTGCAGCTTACACAAAATGTTTTCCAGTGTGTTCGTTGTCTCCTCTGAAGACAATGTTGCTGTGACCTTTATTTTATATTTGGGGACAGCTGGAGCCCAGGAAGCTTGGGAAGTATTTAGATTCATGACTTCCAAATCTCAGGAATGTGGCTATTCTCAACTAAGTTCTCGGCACATTTTGAATTAGGACATTGTATTTATAGGTCTCAATGAGGAATACAAAGAAGTTAAAAAAAAACCACAACAAAAGCAAATAGAAAATGAAACAAAACCCCACAGACACTCCAAGTTGAGAAATTTTATAAATAGTGGCTATAAATAGTCAACAGTTAATGAGCCCATGCACTTATTTTTTCCTTGTTTTCAAAAAATTATTTATTTAGTATTTTCTTGAATTGAGAGTGAGAGTGGGAGGGAACAGGGGAAGGAAGTCAGAATGGATGAAAAGAGAAGGAGGCAGGCAGGGTAGAAAAATGTTGTGGAAGGAAAGATAAAAGAGTAGGAGAATAGAAAAATAATTTAAAAAAGAAAACAAATTTAAAAATGAAATTTCTCCAACAGAAAAAGTTGAAAGCCAAATTGACTATACAGAGTAAGGGGAATAAAAATAAAAACAAAAGAGTTTGAGTTTTTTGTTTCAAAGTCAATCACATTTATTCTCTCCATGTTAAGTCTATCCAAAATATTTCTTAACGTTCTTGAAGAACAAAATGCAGAAAGCTTTATAAATGCTTCACCCTGTCATCAGGATTAACAATGAGCCAATATTCTAAAGGGATTTGAAGACAGAAGCTTTTGTGCAGGTGAATTTGAGTTTAGCTTTGTTTTGTTTTTTTTTTTTTCTTTCTTTTTGCAGAATCCTAATTTTTTACTTTCGAGTTTTTAATTTTCATTTTATATTTCTACCCAAACGATAAAGGTTAAATAACTTTGCTGTATAGTCTAGCATATATCCTTAGATAAAAGATGCAGTAAAGGAGCATCATATATATTCATTGGAGAGATGCTCTGCATGTATTTTAAAAATCCAGTAAGTTGAAGTCAAAATTCCACTCAATGATGGAGCTGGGAGAAGAAACAAAAGGGGGAGGGGAAGAAGGTAAAAGAAATTGGAGAAAGGAAAAATTTTGCCTAGAAATGGGGAAAAATCCATAAAGTAAGATGAATGTATGAAGGGGAATGACAAATAAAAATATAAAAAAATGAAAAAAAAACTATAATGTAGTAAAAACCCTGGTAAATGTGTAGGGGGAAAGGGGAAAAAGGACCACACAGGTAAGAAAAAAGAAAAAAATGCAAGACATTGCAGTAGCTTCCCTCTGGCTTCTTGAAACATTGGAGACCTTCAGTGATGTGCATGGAGCAGGAGTGCAGCTGCACTGGTGAACTCTGGTCTTCCCTGCAGTTGATGTTACATCTCTGGCAGGCTCAGCGCCCTCTTCACAGTCCGTTTCTTTATACATAGGCCATACTTGGTTTTCTGTTCTCCGGGCTGGGCAAGTTCTCTCTGTCTCCCAGAAGCATCCCGAGCACGTCCCTGGGGTGCTGTTTCCACGGAGGGGTGTTTTCCTGGTACACTGAATGTGAGAGTAATCCTGTCATTGAGACAAGCAGAGGTAGTACTCAGGTCTTTAGACTTGGCAGCAAGTGCTTTTTACCAGCTGAGCTCCCTCGCCAGCCCGCAAATGTCATTCTTAAGAAGAGTGGAATCACTTGTAAAGAGGGAAGATAGAAAGCATGGTTGGACTAGATTGAGAAAATGACATTACAAAAGTTCCCAAGGGATTGATTTTTTAATCTCTGGTATCTACGATAAAGTGGTCTGAGCCTTTCAAGCAAGGGATTGCCTACTGTGACTTAATGTTTTCTAGTGCCTTACAGGCTGGGATCGGACAGAGAACTTTTTCTTTGGGAATATTGCATACGAGAATCATCCTCCCTCTGCAACAGCACTGTGTTCCTTAGGCTTGTCAAGCTGACAGATGGATAAATAGGTATGTGTGCAGCTGTCATTAAAGAGGATCAAACCTGACATTAGAATTTGTCTTATGTCTTTTAGTGAAAGGCAGTGAATTTGGGGTGAAGAGCATCTTCAAAATAATACGACATAAGTCTTCCTGTTTTCTCAGCAATTCTTTATCTCATTCTTTACAATTGAGTCCCTCACTCATTGACCTTGCCCATCCCAGATAGCTGTCCATATCATCTCTTTCATGATTTTGCTCTGAGAAGATCGCTCAGAACCAGAACTTCTGTTAAGGGCTGGCAGACACCAACAAATCACACTCCATTGATTTCGTATCTGCAGGGGCATAATCGCAGATTGCTTCTTTATATTAAATTACCTGGCTGGTGTAAACATGGACTACATTGGTTAAAAGACAGGCTATCTGAGAGAATATTGACAACTTTGTACAAATTTGCTAGCACCATCATGAAGCCCCTGAATTCCTTGTTTATTGGCCACATGGGTGCAAACATTGTGATCTCTTCAAACACATGAATGTTGCCTGTGTTTTCACCAAGTGAATGTTTGTGTTTTGTTTTTCTTCAGTTAACAATGAGAGAAGAAGAGAAATGTGCCACCGCACAGTGCCCTTCTGCATTTCTGTAGTGGTGAATCAGCATTTGAAAGCAGGGACTATTTCTAATCAAAACAAATTGAAAACCTGGAATTTTTAAAAAAAATTATTGCTTAACTTTTTTTCTAATTTTATAAGCACATCGAGTACTCATCCCTGCTTCCCTCCATCCCCCCTCCTTCCTCTCCCTTCCTTACCTTGATTAATCCATTCCACTCCCTCCCACCCTCCTGTCTGGCCACGCCAGGGTTCCCTCTGCCGTATCTACTCTTGTGGGGTATCAGCTCTCTGTGGCATACCAAGTTGCCCTTCTTAGGCTGATAGGGGAATTTCCCCTCGCTCACCCGTCTCTAGCACCTAAGGCTTCTACTGTATGTTCTTATCTCTACTGAGTTCCTCGATAGTCTATGGGGGATGTTGGTATGTCACTCATTATGAGGGTCTGGTAAGGACAAGTGTCACTGCTGTGAGTTCCTGGATGCAGCAGCCCTGCCTTGAATGGAATGCTTTGTCCAACAGTGGACCTTCCAATCTTTAGGTTTTTGTAATCTTACCACTCCTTCTTCGGTGAGGTTCCCTAAGCCTTAGGATGGGGAGAGATTAGGTTGGCCTGATTCTGAGTAAGCATTGCTGGGTCTCCAGTATTCTGCATTGTGGCTCACCATTGTTGCCTACTTCACTGTTCTTCTACTGGCTTGACATAGTGAGGCACAGGTGTCAACTTGACAGTCGAGGGTTTCAACTCTGGGTTCATTTGTACATTTGTGGAGAATTACTAGTTAAGCCCACAGCAAACCTGCAAGAGATTGTCTAGCTGATGGGGAAAGCCCAGTCCATGGTGGGTGGGACTAGGACCTGGAATAAAATACAGAGAGCTGGTAGAAGGAGTCGGCATCCTTGTGTATACTTGGTCAGACATGCTGATCTGGCAAGTAAGGATCGTCCCCCTCTCAGCCATTATGTGGTGATGGTGTGGCCAGTTCCCTCAGCCCTGGGATTGGTGCCTGCTCTCCTGTCAAGCTGGATAATGAACTTTAATGCTACGGATCGATGGAATCGGGACCAGGATATGGGATCCGGGGATCCTGAACCAGGTGGGTGAAGAAGTCGGCGATGAGAAACAGAGACACACAACTCTAGTGGAAGGTGAATCTGAGTCTGTTTATTATGGCATAAAGCTATAGTTTAAGTACAAATTTTTTGGCAAGCAAAAGCAGGTTGCAGTTTCATAAGGAACAAAAAAGTAAATCAATCATTAAGAGTGAAAGACAATATTTGGGGGATAGCCAGTATTTTTCTGTTCTGGACAAAATCAAGCTTCCTCAAACAATAACTAAAATATCATGTTCTAGGACAGGTTAACTATTAACCGCTGACTAGAAGTTCAGTAGACAATGGTTGGGACATTTCTAAAAAATTTTAAGCATACATAGCTAAAATTTTAGACATGAGAAACATTTTCTTTTTCAAAAGGTTCAGGCTCCTCATAAAAGTGTCTTTTAAGGGCTTCATGAGATTCAGCATAGATTTTGTTTTTTAAAGCTTCATATGACCACACATATAATAAAATTTGTTTTGTAGCCAACTAAGAAATCCAGGCCAATCAGGAGTTTTTATATTAGATTTTTATCTATGTCTAATTTAATCAAAGCTGAGGGATATCCCAAAGCTGCTAATGATTTCATTAAATATTAAGCAATATTAAGCAGATACACACAACAGCCAAACAGCATTTCATAGAAAGAGAAAACATGCCATGATTTATCCAGGAAAATGGACTTCCTTGAAACCATTTTCTTCCAGTGGTGACTTTGTCAGGTCAGTGGGATGGACTCTGTCATGGCATTATAACCAAACTATCATAAGAAAATAAACCCCTTGTTCCCTTAAGCTGTTTGATGGTCATTTATCAGCAACCATGCAGGCAAACTGCAATATGGCCTAAGCTCTGTCCCGTCAGGGTGTTGAGATCCTGTACCTCTGTTGTAGAAGAAGACTTCTAGGCTGAGTGCTAAGTGCTCTTCAAATCTATAAGTATAACAGTAGTATTTACAGAGCAGTTTGATGTACTATGTTTCTACCTATAGATTCATAGGCTAAAGATGGAATTCATTCAGTTTTTAATTTCTTTCATTAACATTGTGAGTTTTCTGCTCAGTTTGGACTTGACCAAAGGATGTCTGAAGTTTTAAGTATACAACTTGTGTGAATGTTATCTTACCAGAGTGCTTTCCATATTGTCCAAAATGGGTTAGTTACTGGTCAAAATAGGACACAGAATTCTTATTCGGGTTTTATAATATACATACCATTTTCAGGTCAAGAAAGTGAGGTAAAGTAGGCATATGACATGAGAGGGAAGATGTATAGCTGGTGGTTCATACGATTTTCCCGACATGCTGTGTGTCTAAATGCCTGCACTGTTTTCATAGGGTTTAGTCTACATATGTTTTGTTTGATTTTTTTAAATTACATCTTTTTTGCCTAATTATACAAGCTCAATAGGTACCCCTTCTCTTCCCTTCTCCATCCTTTTCCTCCTATTGTCCCCTATTCCACTCTCCCCCTTCCCACTCTTCCCTCCTCCCCCATTTTCCTTCCCTCCTCCTCTCTTGGTGCTTCCTGCTTTCTCCCTCCCATTCTCCAGAGCATCTGTTTATGTGGGAGCTGAATTTCCCTCGGAGTCATCTACACTAGTGAGGGTTCAGGACTCGGTGGCATAGCTTGGGGCCCCTTCTTGAGCTTTCTGCTAGTATGGGAACACTATTATGACTGTTTAACTCCTTGCCTGTAAGAATCCTACTGCCTGAAGCCTTCTTCCCTGTGGTCCGTGCTAGACTTTGGGGGTTTGTTGACATGTCAGCCATTGTGCAGGTGAGGCAAAATCCAATCACATTGTGGTTATATCCTGGCTGTTGCAGCCATGACTTGTGTGGAGTATCTTGCATATTGTTGGTCCTCCCCATCTTTAGGCTCTTACAATATTGCCATCCCCTCTTCCACAAGGTTCTCAGAACTTTAGGATGGGGAGAGATTTGGCTGGTCTGGTTCCAGGTGAATGGTGTTCTGAATTACGGTTTGCTGTTGTTTTCAATTTTGCTGTTCCTTCATTGCCCTTGGCTGCATCCTGATTGGTTGCCAAGGTGATCTCCTAACTAAAGATAAAAGAGTGTTTAAATGAAGGTCTTAATATAAGAAGAGGTTCAAAGGTAGATGGAAGAATAGGAGTAGAACACAGCAGTGAGAGAGGTCAGTTGCCCATTTGCCAGTTGGTTATTATCTAACTGCCAGTCGCTGTACCCTCCTTGACTAGGGAGATCAAACCTGTTCAGTCCTGAGTGAACAGGAAAGGAAGTGAGAGTGATGTGCATTAGATGTCTCACAACTTATATTCAGTACATGACCGTGGCCTAATTTCTCTACTGAAGTGTGTTCTTCTATCTCCTTTCTTTTGAAGTCTTGTTTCCCCTTCTTTACTATTTATAATTCTTTGTGATTACAGTGGGTATTATAGAGATTTACCTTTGAGTATGTCATTAAGTGAGTTTGTAACTAGGATCCACTTATTAGGGAATACATACAACATCTAATTTTCATGTCTGGGATACTTTACTCAATATAATTTCTTCTAATTCCATCCATTTCCTGGCAAATTTCATTATTTCGTTTTTTTGATGACTGAGTAATATTCCATTGTATAAATATACCACATTTTCATTATCCATTTGTCAACTGTTGGGCATCTGAGTTGATTACATGACCTAGCTATTGTAAATAGTGTTGCAATGAACATGGTTGTACTCATGTCACTATAGTGAAATGATACTTTTGGGGGGTATTAGTCCCAGTAGTGGTGTAGCAGGGTCATAACCTTAACTTTTTCAGAAACTGCCATACTGATCTCCAGAGTGGTTGTACAAGCCTGCATTCCCACCAGCAATGTATGAAATTTCCCTTCTCCCTACATCCTCTCCAGCATTTGGTGTTGTTTGTATTGTGGATTTTTGCCATCTTGACTGGGATGAGATGTTAGCTCAGGGTAGTTTTGTTTTGCATTTCCCTGATGGCTAGGGGTGTGGAACATTTTTTAAGATATTTGTTAGACATTTCAATTTTGTCCCTGGAAAAGTTTCTTTTGAGGTCTGAGGCCCATTTTCTAATTGGGCTATTTATCTTTTGATGTTTAATTTTTCAAGTTATTTGTGCACTCTGTTGGATGTGTGGTTAGTGAAGATTTTCTCCCATTCTGTAGATTGCCTTTTTGCTCAGTTTACAATCTCTTTAGCTGAACAGAAGTGCTTTAATTTCATAGGATCCCATTTGTTGAGTGTTGGTTCTAGTGACTGTGCTATTGGATTTCTGATTAGGAAATGTTCGCCTAGTCCAGTCTGTTCAAGGGAGTTCCCTACTTTTTCAACTAGGGATTTTATAGTCTCTGGCCTAATATTGAGGTCCTTGATCCATTTGGAATTAATTTTTGTACATGGTGATAAGTACAGGTCCAGTTTTAATCTTCTGCATGTGGATATCCAGTTTCCATTATTTGTTAAAGATGCTGTTCTTTTTCCATTGAGTTTTTTTCCCCCTATGTCAAAAACCAAATGGCTGTAATTATATGGGCTTATACCTGTGTCTTCAACCCTTACCCATTATCTGTGGGCCTATTTTGGAGCCAGTACCAGGCTGTTTTTGTTACTATGGACTTGTAGTATAGATTAAGATTTGGTATGGTGATACCTCCAGCAGTGTTTTTTGTTACTCAGGATTGTTTTTGCTATCCTGGGCCTTTTATGCTTCCATATGAATTATGAGATTGTTTGGTCAATTTCTTTAAGGAATCATTTTGGGATTTTGAATGGTACAGTACTAAATCTGTATATTGCTTTTGATAGGATGGCTGTTAAGTCTGCTGATCCAGGAACATGGGAGGTCTTTCTTACTTTCTGGTGTCTTCTGTAATTTCTTTCCTTAGGGCTTTGAAGTTTTCATTATAAAGTTCTCTCACTTCTTTGGTTAGGTTCATACCAAGGTATTTCATTTTTTTAGGGACTATAGTAAATGGGATTGTTTCTTTTAGGACTTTTTCACTTTTTTCATCCTTGGTATATAGGAAGGCCACTGATTTTTGTACGTTTATTTTGTAACCTGCTGCTCTGCTTAACTGATATATTAGTTACAGGAGTTTCTGGTGGAGTTTTTAGGATTACTCAGGTATATGATCATGTCATCTGCAAATAGAGATATCTTGACTTCTTCCTTGCCGATTTACATCCCTTTTTATCTCCGTCTCTTGTCTTATGGCTCTAGCTAAGACTCGAAGCACAATATTGAACAGAAGTAGTGAGAGTGGACAGCCTTGCCTAGTTCCTGAACGAAGTGAGAATACTTCAGTTTTTTTCCCGCTTTAGGTATCCTTGTTGCATGCAGCTTTTAATATGTTGATATCAGTTCCTTCCATTCCAACTATCTCTAGGGTTTTGATCATGAAAGGATGTTGGATCTTGTCAAAAGCTTTTTCTGCATCTATCAGAGTATCATGTGGTCTTAGACTTTGGATTGGTTTATATGCTAGGTTACATACCTGCCTGTGTGCCTAGAATAAAGCCTACTTGATCACAGGGAATGATCTTTTTGATATGTTTGTAATCTAATTTGCTAAGATTTTGTCGAGAATCTTTGCATCTGTGTTCATCAAAGATATTGGCTTGTAGTTTTCTTTTATAAGTGTATCTTTATTAAGTTTTGGGATTAGTATGATATTAGCTTTATAGAAAGAATTTGGAAGTGTTCCTTTCTCCTCTATTTTATGGAATAGTTTAAGGAGTAGTGGTGTTAGTTGTTCTTTAAAGTCTGGTGGAATTATGTGCTGAATCCATCTGGTCCAGAACATTTTTTGGTAGGAAGATTTGAGATTACTTCATTAATTTCCTCATTTGTTACAGGACTATTTAAATAATTCAAAGCTTCCTGATTCAATTTAGGTAAGTTGTGCTTACTCAAAAATGTATCCATTTTTTTAGGGTTATCAAATTTCATGTTGTAAAAGTTTTTGAATTATGACCTTATACTTGTCTGAATTTCTTGAGTATCAGTTGTGATAACTCCATTTTCATCTCTAATCTTGTTTTTTTTTTTAAGAGTGAAACTGAGCAGAGTTTATTTTTATGTATTTTTTTCCACTCATACAAACTTAATAGGTACCCCGGTCCCCTCCCTCTCCATCCCTCTCTAGATCCCCTTGTTCCCTCCCTCCTTTTCCCCTTCCTTTCCCCCCTCCCTCCCTATCTCCCAGTGCCCCCACCCCCCCAATCCCTGGAGCATCCTTTAGTGTGCATGTCAAACTTCCCTCTGGGTCCTCCTCTCTGATGAAGTATAAGGACTCAGTACCATTGCCTAGAGCTCTTTCTTGTGTTGCCCTTTAGTATAGGAACACTATTGTGGCTGTTAATCCGTTACCTCTAAGAATCCTAGGGCCTGTGATCCATGTTAGATTTGGGGGGGGGGTCAATGATATGTTGGTCATTGTGCAGATCATGCAAAGTCTTATTATGATTACCATAATTGCTACCTCTGCTTGTTTCCTTGGTCTGTACATACCTTTTAGAATGTACCTATCTTTTGTGGTGAGATGTGTTTCCTAAAGGCAACAGATGGATGGGTGTGATTTCTAATCCAAGTTTGTAATCTGTGTCTTTTGATTGGTGAGTTAATTCCATTGACATTTAGGCTTATAATGGAGAAATTACTTTTGATTCCTGACATTTTTTGTGTTTAGTGACTTTCATAAGTGTAGTATTTAGCTTGTAGGTTGTGATGGTATTATGCTTTTCTTCAGCTTGAGTATCTTTTCTAGAATTTTTAGAAGGCCTGGTTTGGTGGTCATGTAAGCCTTCATCTTGTCTTTATGGTGGAGAATTTCTCTTTCACTCTCTATCATGACTGATAGTTTTGATAGGCATATCAACCCAGGTTGACATTTGTGCTCATTCATTACTTGAAGTACATCTCTTCAAGTTCTTCTGGCTTTTACTATTTCCATTGAAAAATCATTTGTTATTTTGTTATTTTATTTATTATTCATTATTTGTTATTTTAATAGCTTTCCCTTTAAAAGTGACTTTTTTCTCTTGAAGCTCTTAGCACATTCCCTTTGTCTCGTATGTATAATGTTTTGACTATTTTTTGCTATGATGAGTTTCTATTTTGGTCATATCTGTTTGGGGTGCAGAATGCCTCTTGTATTTTGATGGGCCTCTCTTTCTTTAGATGTGGAAATTTTTCTTTTTTGATAACTTGAAAAATTTCCTCAGGTGTGGTATTTTGGGTTTCTTGTTCTGGTATTGCATGCATGCACATATTAGGCTTCTTCAAGGTGTCCCATAACTCTTGAATCCCTTTCAAGTATCATTTTGGCTTTAACAGTTTCTTTGATTGAACTGGTTTGTTCTTCCATTTTGTCTTCAAGATCTGATTCTATTTTCTGCTTCTTTAATTCTGCTGATGAGACTCTTTGTTATGTTCTGGATTGAAGATAACTTGTCTTTTAGTTTGAGTCTAATTTCTGCTTGAGATTGTTTTAACTGCTCTATGCCTATTTTTGTTTCATCAAATCTCATCCAAGTGCCTGTTGTGTTCCTGTTCAAATTGGTTGATATGGTTATTTAACGCCTCCTGGATTTCCTCTTTCATTGTTTTAATCATAGTAAAGATCAGGCTTTGAAAATCATTTTCTTGGGTATGGCTTTCTTGGCTGTTTTCTGTGAATTTGTTCTGGTTAGATTCCATCATTATGGGGTTGATGCTTTTTGTAGGAGATTTGTTGTCTTGTTTTTTATTTCTCATGGATTTCTGCTATGACCTGGACATTTTTTGTTTTTTCTCTTATGTCTTTCTTGATATGTGTCTTTGGCTGATCTGAATTAGATAGTATTACTGCACTTGAGCAGTTATTGCCAGTGTTTGCATTGAAGTTGGATGTATCTGTCTGGTGTTGCTTGGGGTTGTTTCCTAGATGTGGCTATTAGACTATTATGTCAATTAAGGTGGGTTTAGTAGACACAGTTGAAGATTAGGATGATAGTGCACTGTTTAGGTTTTACTTTCTTGGCAATGTGTGAGGGTGAATGGTAAAGTCCCTGAAGTTGTATGGGTTTTTGGGTGGGCTATATGGAAATTTTAAACTATGGTGACTAATAATTGAGAGTAATTGAAGGTAAAAAGAGTTTATTTAACTTAGAGCTGGAAGCGAAGATTTTCTCCCATTTGATGGGATAATTTTAGAAAGTCCTCAGATGTGTAGTGTTGGTCCCCTAGCCTGTTGCTTGGGTTTTCTCTGGACTCTGTTGAATTCTTGAAAACTTTGGAGCTCTTCAATGATTATGAGGATGGGGGGAAGGGAGGGAGAGAGAGAAAGAAAGCAGGAAGAGGAGAAGGAAGAAGAAAACCACAAGAGGATGGGTAGGTGTCTTGTTGGAGGCTGCAGATGTGGTATAGGGGTCACCTTGACCTTACTGTGAGGTGAAGTGAGTCACTTTGACCTGGAACAGAGTCTTGTTTGATTTTTACTGCAAAAATTATGAGTACAATTCTGAAAGTAAAATGTAATAAAATCTCTTATATCTCTGATGTTCAATATGAGTTTTCGGTTTTAATGTAAGTGGGATAATATGATTATATGATAAACAGAAATTGTATATATCATAACCTATGTTTTATGCCTTTTAAGCGGTGCTATGGATTGAACCCAGAGTCTGTGTGTGCCTGGAAAACACCCTTCACACTAAGTTCCACACACAATTCAGGTTATTTTCTATAATTAGATGCTTCCTTGTGTGGACTATTTATTGTACTGATGGTATTTAAAAAAATAGAATCATTAAATATTGGAATAGTTCAATATTTTTTCTATGTGTTTCCAGACATGTGAACATTTATTCATATATAAATTTGGAGATAATCCTTGAATCTTTATTTTGCTAGAAGTTCTGAGTTGGTATGGAAAGCATGGACATTTTCAGGGAGAAAATAATACACTAGCAATTTGAGATTTATGATTTATTAACTAATCATTACAACTTTTTTATATACAAATGATATGCATTGTACAAATTTTACCCAACCAATCATCAGTTTTTTAAGCCCCAAGTCCTAAGCCAACCTAGCTTTGCAGCTCTGGATCTCTATTCCAGTAACACTTTGTGCACATTAAAAGACATGCTTTCTCAACATAGGTGTCTCTTCATTCAGCCACATTGCACATGGATGGCAAATCTGCCTTTACCACACTCTAGAAAACCTTTTCTGCTCGGACACTGTCATGGTTTGAGTGTAAGTGGTCCCCCACAGGGGTATGCATTTGAATCCTTTGTTGATATTTGGAAAGGCTGTGGCAACTTTAGGATGTGGAGCCTTGCCGGAGGAAGGCACATCACAGGGGGTAAGCCTTGAGTTTGATTAGTCCCACCCTGAATTCCCCTAGGTGTTATTTCTTGAAGTTTGCAGCTAACTATCTCAGTCTCCGTGATGGACGTGACTTAAGCTGTCTCCAGCTTCTGCCATCCACTATGCCTTTTCTGCCAAAATGGACTGCCTCCTCTCTGGAACTGTATGCCAGATTTATCTCTCCTTTCTCTCCTTAAGTTGCTTGAGTTTAAGTGTTGTCTTACAGCAGCAGAAAGAGTAACCATAACAGACACTGAATAGGTGGCGTCATGAGACTGGTGAGATAGCAGGGAGTGCATGCGAACCAAGAAGAAGTTCACACAGCTTTAATTACATTCCATATTTGAAAAGTTGATTCTATTATCTTACCCACCCCATCGTGACAGATCTCATTTTAATGCTTGCTTGTGATTGTATGTTTCCAAGGGAAATCCAAGTCCTTAAGTATGTGCTTTCTTCTCTGATTAAGATGTTGATCAAAGGTTATGAAAATATACATGTCCAAATAAGTGTGTATCTGATTTTGAATGAATTGACATAAGAAACAGAAGAATAATTACTTGACCACCTATGTCCCAATCCTCCTGTAGTTTCTAATTGCTTTTCTTTCTTCTTCTTTTTTATAAAAACTTGCTGTATTTGGGTAATTAGACTGTTCTAGTGATCCTTTAGTTGATGTCAGCTTAGAACTTTCATAGTGTAGACAGGGCCATGCTCCAGAGAAAATTTCGATGGTTTTACTTGACATCAAAAGATGCCATTAATAGTCAGGCATTGTGATTTTAACCTTGGCCTGTGTAGTTGGCCACTTTAAGGCATTAGCCATAAATCCCCTTTGGACTTCAAACATTTTTATGTTGATAGCTCTATGTTTTTGCTTTGATCTTTTACTCACTTTATGTGTTTCCTAGTGAATATGTACTGTTCAGTTTTACTGTAAACTTTCCCCAGTGATCACTTCTACATAGAGTTCATTTATTTCAACTTTCTGTACCTACATGACATTTAGGTTTGGCATGTTAGCCCTCTGCATCATCTCTAAATCAATGTCAATGCTTTGCCCCTAAAGCACCATTTTTTAGTCCCAATGCTCTTGACAAGCAGTAGATCATGGAAGCTGGACTGAAATGTCCAAATAAGATTGTTCCGTATCACAAGTACATGGGGAAAATGCTTATATTACCATCATTTGAAAGGGTCTGGCTTTTCTGCCTTAAAATGCTGAGTAGTGCAAGCTCAGGAGGATGCCAGTGCTTAGGTCATGGGTTGCATATGAATGCCCACACCCACAGGCTCATGTGTTTAAATCTTTGGCAGCTATTAATATTTGGGGAGGTTGTGGTAACTTTAGGAGGCAGAGCCTTGCTGAAGGAAGGGGTATCATAGCAAGTGATTCTTGAGGTTTGGGCCTGGCCCTGCTTCCTCCCAGTTTGCTTTTGCTTTCTCTGTCTCTACGATGGCTGTGGTGTTGAACTTCTGCTTCTGTCTCCCACTCTGCTTTCTGCTATGTGATTCTGGCCATAATGGACTATCTCTGAAACCATAAGTCAACCAAATCTCCCTTTTCCTCTTAAGTCATGTCTGACTATTGCCTCATAGCAAAAGAAGAGTGAGTGCAACTTCATCTAACCTTTGACGCCCCAGTGTGGAAGGATTGTTCTAGCTGGCTGCCACCGGTCTTTCTGAATGGTTCTGTTGGGGTGCGAACTTCTGGTGGGTCTTCAGGGTAGCCCAACTGGACCTTTCACTCTTTTGTGGAACCACCTTGTTAGTCCGTCGAGGTCAGGACCTGTGTGACCCCCTGAGCCATGGCGGTGTACTCCTCATGGACTTTCCTCGTCAGCATGTTCTTTTCTCCTGGGGATCTTCAGTAGGACTTATGTTTCACATGCTACTTTCTTTAGGTCTCTAAGCAACCTGTCCTGTTGCTCTAGTATAGTAGACTATGGATTCTCTGCCATCTCAGCACTCAGAGCAAAGGGACTGTGGTAAGGATGAAACTGACATAGACATGTATATATTAGATGCATATCTAACTTAGGGCTGAGTTTTTTTTTCTTTTTTTTATTAAAATTTAATTATACATTTTAAAATTTTTTACCAGTTCCCTCCCTCCCCCCTCCTCCCCCAGAACCCCCTCCTCCCCCTCCCCTTCTCCCAGTGCCTCCCCCCCAATTCCCAGAGAGTCCTTTATTGTGTACGCCTAACTCTCCACTGGGTCCTCCTCTCCGATGACATATAAGGGCTGAGTTTTATCATAGCAAAGCTACTGTGAAGAACATGGTTTGGTTTCTGCTCTTCGTGGCAAGTGGGGGAAATATGCAGCTGATGACAGGAAAAGTGACTGAAGATGCTGAGAATCTTCTATTGCAAGGTCTGAGGATGAGCCACTGAGATGAAAGCTCTTTAGCTCCATCCAGAAAGCAGCTCAGAGACTGTGGGAGGAATTAAAAGCCAAGCATGGTAAGAGTGAGGCCGATGAGATTACTGCTGCATGTCACAGTTGGTTCCGTAGGTTCGAGGCCTATTTGCATCTTCAAAGTGAAAAAAGAGGCTGCAAGGACTGATAATGTACTTTGTTAGAAGACGGAGAGGTCTTCACCTAGCGAAGATGAAATTGATCTATTTTAGGGAAAAGATGCCGTTAGAATGTATATAACGAGGTGGCAAATACTGTACAAGATGCTGAAGCTTTGAAGGACCGATTCAAATATCCATCAGGTTATTCCATGCCCCTTTATTTTAAATAACTTTTCAGATGATGATGATGGTGATGATGACAGAGGCAGGACTTGATAATGTACTTGAGGATGACCTCGATCTTCTTATGTTCCTGCCTCTGCAGCATAGGCTACTGTATTTGATTTATATACACCTGGAGATGGAACCCAAAACCCTGCACATGTGAGGCAAACATTCTACCAACTTAGCCACATTCTAGCCCCCAGACTGGTATGATTTGATTTTATGGTTAGCAGAGTTTATATGCAGCAGGGTGAGAACAGAATTTTCTATTGCTGCATCCCATTGACATAGTTTATGGGGGCGAAAGCAAATACCTAACACTCAGTCCTAAGAGCGTCACAGTTACATTTTTGATGCTAAAATGGTGGCTGAGCATAATACGAAAGTTACCATTTTAAATGTACAGTTAGTTCTGTGGTGTTAGGTATGTTTGAATCATTGCCCAATCTCAACCATTACCCACCTCTGGAATATATTTTCATCTTTCCCAACTGATACTCTAAACTCTACATTCTTCCTTCTCGCAGCCCTTTGCTCCACTGCCCTACTTTTGGTTTCTGTGTTTCATGTAAGTAGAATCATACAACACTTGCTTTTGAGATTCACAGAGCCCTTAGTGGGAGTGTCTTCTCTGTTCAAGGCTAAGGGTCTGTGATCCTTTTTATTATCAGTTCATCTCTTTCTTCCTTTTGGCTCTTGTGACTAAGCCTGTTAGGAACCTGTTTTACATGTATCTTTAAGAACCTTTTTGCTTTAAGTATTTTGGACATTTCGATTGCAGAAGTGAAATTTCTGGATCATATGGTCATTATATTTCTTATTTTTTTTAAAAGAGTAACTGTGGCATATTACACAGAGACTGAATTGTGAAGTGTAAGCATTCCAATTTCTCCATGCTTTTAATACAGCACTTATTTTCTGTAAGCTGGTAACCTTATTGTATGTGTTCTTGATCTAAAATTTTTTAACATTTTGAATGTCAAGAAGCCCCTGTTGATTTAGGAAGAGCAACTCTAAGGACCTTGCTTTAGTTTGGTGACAATCTTCAGGGTGCAGTTCATGAGGAGAAAACAGCATTTAATAAGTCACATTATTTGAAAATTGTGATGATGGATTGCTACAATGTAATGATAATGTCATGAGTTTACTCCTCACAACCTTGTTCTATTACATTTTATAACTGAATATAAATTTATGTGAATTAACTTTATGGTAATTTTCACTTGGGCAGTGCTTCTATAATAACTTTGTAAGCACTTTCAGGTACTTTTGATTAAAATTTAATCATGATATAACTTATCTGTGAATGAATATTTTGATAGCTTAGGAGTTCCCTAAATATTTTATTAACATAAACTTCTTGTAAGGAACTGTAGGTGAAATCTAATCAGACCTGTTACTCTTGTGTTTTCTGGACAGCTGACGAGTTAGACACCTAGCCACTCACTCTTTATCCAGTTTTTCATGTCAGTAACTTTGTTTCATAATTAAATGCATTCCGAACACTAAATAATTGGGAAAATAGCACAGGCATGTAAAAGAAAATGGTCCTTTCTGACTCTGCAGAATTATGATCAATTTATTGCTATTTTAAGACAAATGAACTGTGAATTTTGTATCTAATGGACTGAACAATTTATTGCTGTTTTAAGACAAATGGACTGTGAATTTTACATCTAATGTACTGAAAAGTATTATGAATGAAGAGCCTAGTGTATTGACCTTTATTTGGAATCAAGCTTTTGAAAACAATGGTACAAGCACATGCTTAGATTTCAGGTTTGATGATATTTCTTTCTAGTTCTATAATGTGACTGTGAGTAATAAAGTATTGGAAAGAATGTTAATCCATTGAGAGGTTTAAGCTATGGCAGTATAATAACTAGCAGTAGTATTGGAGCTGAAGAGTCAAATGAAGGGGGAGTCCAGGGAAATGGAGTGGAGCATGCCAAGGCTTTCTGCTTCTGCTGATGTTCACAGAGTCCCTGTTCTCAGCAGGGTTTGCTCCACTAACTTCACCTCCATGTCAAGCTCTGGATCATTTCTCATGAAAAAGAACAAGTAACTGTGTTTAGAAGAACTGGCACTTTATAAATTTCAGTCATACTTCCTCATTGTTTCTCAATACATTAAATACTCAGTGATTCTTTTTATTGTGCTTATACATGTCTATTGAATTATGATGGGCTCTAATTAACACTCAGAATCCATAAATTTAATGCAGAAGCAACAAAACTTCTTACTAGATTTTTAAGCCACTACAAGACTATGTGTAACATTTGCAATTAGTTAAATTTGTGTGCTACCTATGTGCAGCACGTGGTGCCATGATGACCTTGGAGGGTCTAAAGATTGTATTACTTGAGCTGATGAGAAGACTCAGTGGACAAAGATGCTATGTGCAAACCCAGTTCTATCTTTGGAGCCCACACAGTGGGAGGAGAGGACTGATTACCAAAGGTTGTCCTCTGATCTCCATATACATTGCATGACATGTGCATCTCTTTTCCTTCCTCCCTTCCTTCCTTCCTTCCTTCCTTCCTTCCTTCCTTCCTTCCTTCCTTCCTTCCTTCCTTCCTTCCTTCCTTCCTTCCTTCCTTCCTCCCTTCCTCCCTCCCTCCCTCCCTCCCTCCCTCCCTCCCTCCCTCCCTTCCTCCTTACCTTTTTCTTTTTCTTTCTTTCTTTGTTTCTTTCCTTTTTTTGTTTCTTTCTCTCTCTCTCTTTCTCTCTTTCTCTCTCTCTGTCAAGTAGAGAGAGAAACAACTTAAACAACTTAAAAAGTTTGTTTCACTTAGTATAAAATGGTATAGCAATAAAATTAGAGTGAATTGCTTAGCTAGAAGATATTATTTTCTCCCAGTTATGGAACCTTGAGGGCTGTGACTGAGACACCAGTATAGTTGTGTTCTAGACCTCTTTCTGGGTTGCAAGCAGCTGTCTACTAGCTGTGTGCTTATGTGGGCTTTCCTCAGTGTGGAATGTGCTGGGTCAGGGCAAGTGATCAGGGACAGGAGCTGTGCACATGTTTCTGTGCAGAGCAAGCATCAGGCCACTGGAAGAAGTCAAAGCTTCTCATTAAGACTACATGGTTGATCTCAATGGAAATTTGTTGGTATGACTATCTTTGGGGAGGAGATAGAATGAAGAAAACCTGCTAAATAATATTTCTCAGGTGGACAGGGTCTTTTTATATAACAATGTCTCATTTGTTAAGTGTTTCTGAGATGTTGCTTTTCCAACTAGTAGATGCTGAAGGTGCGGAAGGTGGTGAGGCTGCTGGTGGTAGTGTTGTTGCTGGTGGTAGTTGTGGTGGTGGTTGTGATGGTCGTGGTAGTGATTGTGGCAGAGGTGGTCGTGGTGGTCCACCACTCAAACTTGAAGTAGCAAGGACTCAGAGAATGCCTAGAGAAAAGTCAGTTCTTAGTACCCACTGTCTGCATCTTTCCAGAAGAGGCTTGAACTATGCTTGATGATTCTGAAGCAATGAACCTGAGCGTCAGGAGTCAGATCATGTAATGCCTCTGACTTTGCTAGGACCAACTAGGACCCCAAAGGATCCCTGAAAATAAAGCTGGTGGTCAACTTTTAAGTAAACTATGGTGAGAATGTGGTCACACCTAACCTTGTCTTCTTCCCATGGGAAGGGTCAGACTCCAGGAGGCAGTTAGCTCCTGCTTTTGCTTATATACAGCTCACAGTGTGTGAGTAGTAACTAATTCAGTGAATAGTCACGCTTCCTATACTCCATAGCAACATCATTATTATGAAATAGTGGATCAATTAATAAATTATTTTCCTGACAATATATTTTGAAAGCTCAATCCATTTGTTTGTTTGACAGTCTGCACCCCCAGCTGGTCTGGAATTCCCTATGTAGCTCAGCTTTCAAACTCTTGAAACCTCCTGCAATCCTGTCAGTAGGCAGGATTCCGGGCATGAGCCACCATTGCCAACTCTAAAAGTTCTTCATATTCCTTTTTCTTGACTTTTTTGTTTTGTTTTGTTTTGGTGTGTATGCGTATGTGTGCATGTGTGTGTGTGCACGTGTGTGCATGTATCTGTGTGTGTGTATTTTGCCTGTGTGTATCAGAGGCCACTATGTGTGCCTATGGAAGCCCAAAGGCAACTTTAGGAATCATCCTGAATTGTTCTACCTCCTTAGGGTAGGGTCAGAAGTGAAAACTTTCCTTTCTACTGGACATTTTTAAGTGAGATCTGGTATCCAAACTCAGGTTTTTCTGCTTACAAAGCAGAGACTTGAGCCATCTTCCAGACTTTGACTTTTTTTTAATAGAAGAAGCATTATTTGTTATTATATACACACATTCTAACTGATTAATTTGATTTTCTGCTATAAGCATAAAGAGTTTGTACCCTACATCACGCAGAAGTAGGAACTGAAGGGTCTGTTTATATTTCTGAATGTTTACTGATCACAAGAATTTCAAAATCTGATTTCTAGCTTGGTTTACTGGCATCCTTCATAAGACCTATTGACTAAGTCGTGATGTTGGTGAGTTGGCACGTTAGTGATGGGGCAGTCTTAGACACTGTCCTGCCATGGGATAGAAGCAATAACTTAGCCATCCACAGACACAACTCCAATGGCACAGGGGTCTTACTTAACCTGAACAAAATCTGTCCCCAAATTTCTCTATAATCTCCTCAGCCTATACAGCCTATAACCACTGAAATATTATCTGAAAACAGGAGAAGAGTAATAGAGGGCCTAGTTTGTTAATCCTTATCTTGCTACTATAATGAAATACCTCAGGTAATTAATTTAAAAATTTTTAAACTTTATTTATTTATTAGTGTGTGTGTGTGTGTGCGTGTGTGTGTGCGTGTGTGTGTGTATCAGAAGGCACTGTGTGTCCCTGTGGTGAACTAAAGATCATTTTGGGAATCATCCTGGTTGCTTCTACTCCTTTCTACTTTGCTTTGGGATTTCCCAGGCTCCATTCACCAGGGTGCGATGTGCAGGCCACAACCATTTTTGCCTGGCATGTTTATGTGGGACCTGGGATCTGAACTCAGAATCTTCTGCTTGTAAGGCTGAGTCTTAACCCCTGAGCCATCTCTTCAGCCCTATGTTTTATAATTTTTTATTCTTTTAGGGTTTTACACATGAATGTAGTGAGTTTATGATATTTTCACACCTCAATTCTCAAACCCATCCCGCATCTTCCCATTACAATCTTTCTTCCCTATCAGTTTCTCTCCTATTGTCTTGTCTTTTTCCTTAAGTGGCACGCTGAGTCTTGTCTGGGTTTTCTTTGATGGCATGTACCTGAGCACTTGCTGAAGCATGATCCTGTATCCGTGGGAACACCATTGAGGAAAGCATCTTTCCTTCCCATCATCTATCAACAGTAACCCTCATTAGTCTCTCAGGGAGGTGTAAGACCCCTTTAGATCTTAGGCAATTAACTTTTAAAGAGAAGTGGTTCATTTAGCTCTCACCATGAGCTAAATGAACCATTTCACCTGTTGCTGGGCTTTTGGCAAGGTGGCCTATCAAAAATGGTGGCTTAAACTATTTATATCACAAACAAGAAAGCAAAAAAAAGAGAAGGGGGTTATGCAGTATGTGTTAAGGGCATGTCCCCAAATCACATAAGACTGTCCTTACAGGGTCTTAAACATAATACAGGTAAGTTAGAAGGGAGAGAAACTTAATTTTGATTGAAAGCTTTTTATTTTGAAAATTTTATGAAGCTTATGGCCATGTGAAGATACATGGCTAAGGGTCTTGGGAGGGCACGTGAGGGTCCTGAAGTTTTATTCATTGTCTGCAGGTGAAGCCACCCCAGTTGAAGTGGGGATGTTGGTAAGGTTGGGGTTATTACCCTTTTGGCTCCATTGCTGATAAGATCCTAAGAATTCCTAAAATATCTCTGGGTAGGAATGAAAACAACAGTCCTCCAACTTTACTTTCCACTGCCCTTTCCTTTACACCACAAGGCCTGTCGTTCTAGCAGGGAACACTCATTTTTCAGACATGGAGACCAGCACAATGATTGCTGCGTCAAAGCTCTCTCGTAGTGTTTCAGAATGGTCCTATCATCTAATATCACAAGGATAATTCGACTCTGTGCTCTTGGTCAGGTGTAAAATAGCCAGATTTTCTAAATCATATAGAAACAAAGCAGCAGAGACCCTTTTGAAGGGGAAATGATGAATTGGCCCCAAGTGCAGCTATGAAGGCGGTGCAATCAGGCTGTGATTACGGGTGTGTGGCCTTACATTGCCAAGCCATCGAGCCAAGGAGCAGCGATTAGGTTGCCCAGGACAAATGCTGCTCAGATGAACACAATTTGGTAGCAGTGCATGAAAGTTTCCAGCTATAACCAAAGAATGTTATTCAAGAAGAGATGATTTCAAGACTCCCCATGCATGCCATCTACCTCTTTTTTTTAACCTTTCTTTTTTTTAACATTTTTTATTATTATTTCTGCTCATACAAACTTAATAGGTACACCACTTCCCTCCCTCCCTTCTCCTCCCCCCGAAACCCCTGCTCCCCCTCCCCTCACCCCTCCTTCCCCATCCCCCAGTGTCCCCCCCCCCCAATCCCCAGAGAGTCCTTTAATGTGCATGCCAGACTCTCCTCTGGGCCCTCCTCTCCGATGACGGACAAGGACCCAGTGGGCATGCCATCTACCTCTTAACATGGAACTGCTTGAGATTCCCAGCAAGGATTCAGAGAATGGCTTTGCTCCAAAGGTGAAGGCGCATTGTAATAGAACTGTAACAGGTGATATGCAGTGTAATTTCTGGAGAGAGAATTTTCCTCTTCCCTTTTAAAAATACAATCTGCACTCTAGAAGTTGCTCAGAGACAATAATAAATTAAAACACAAATCCGAGGTTAATTTTAAGTGCGAAAAACAAAAGGAAACGAAACGAAACAAAACAGTTTTTGGTGTTAAGAGGTGTGTGACTCAATGAAGGGCTTGCCAGACTTTAGAAGTTTAGATTATCAGCCAGGGGGTTAAACTAGTGAACTCCAAATGTGGGTGGTTATCTCTAAAATCATACTTGTGGCCAAGAGTGAAAGAGCAGCTCAAGTATTAACGCAGGTGATGTGGGCAGGGCAGACTACAGGACAAAGGATGGATGAGACACGAAGAGGGAGGAAGTTTCACTGTAGCTGTCATGCTCAGGGAAGAACACGTGGCAGCAATGTGTCTTAGACGCACAGATGTGGCCTGATGAGAGTCAGCACTAACGGCTCCTGAGACTGACTTGTAGTTCTCAGTCCTTGAACCGAAGGAATCTTGTACTTTTCCTAAAACTTCTGGTTCTTTCACGTCATTTGCATTTATTTGCTTTGTTCTGAGATGGGGGTCTCCTTAAGTTTCTGAGGCTGACTTGGAACCTTCTGTGCAGACCAGGCTGAACTCCCCACAGCTGTTGGGTCTCATGTTTCTGAGTGCAGGGACCACAGGCCCTCCCCATCGTGCCTGGCCTTTGACAGTCAGAGTCGAATTTAGGATCAGCTAGTCATTTTCACCACCCAAATGTTCTAGGAATTCGTCTGGAATAATATTGAATCTCTGTTTGTGGAGAGTTGAGACTGTGAGAAACTAAGCAGTTTGGAAGGAACAATTTCTGTTTACCTTCAATTTCTGCGTGCTGTGCCTCTTCTTCCTTCTCGGCTTATTTTCTTCTGGTGTTTGAAATATTTTTGGTGGAGTTCTGCTGGTGATGAATTGCTTTGTCTTATCTTTCTGGAAACATCTCTTTTAAATCTCCTTTCAAGAAGGATTTTTTTTTTTTTCTGAGCATAGATTCCCAGGCTGCCTTCTTTTCTTCTCGGCATAGAGAAATTTCACGTTTTTGTGGTCAGCAGTGATCCCATGTTTGCTCTTGTGTGTGTTTCCTGGATTTTCCTTCTTGGTTGCTTTTTAGACTTTACTCTTTGGATTTCAAAAGTTTTTTTTTTTTCTTATTTTTGGTTTTATGTCTCTCTTTTTTTGTTTTTTTTTTTTTCTTTTTAAATGTCTAAGTGTGATTTAAATGTCTAAGAATGCTTGTTTTGTCTGAGATATTTATGACCTTTATGACTTTTTACTTATAATATTGACAGATTTGGAAAATGATTAATTTCTGTCACTGTTTGTGATAGTGGACTGGGTGTCCACTTGACCATACCTGACATTAACTAAGATCAGCTGTGAGACCACCTGAAGAGATTATCAGGATCAATACATTTACAATACAAAGGCCAGCCCTAGATCTGATTGGAACCTCTCAGTAGCAGACCAGGTAAAAGGAGCCATAGAACAGAAGACTTGAAAGAAAGACTCTCCACTTCTTCGACTCTCCAGGAATCCTCCAGTCTTCAGTCATCACCCACTGGCCTACTGGACTGAGCAGCTCTGAGCCTCCTGGATGTCTGCAGTGACTTAGCTGCCTCCAGCTTCAGCCACCAGCCCTGTCGCCTCCACTATGAAAGACTGTTTCTCCCCTCTGGAACAGTCAGCTAAATCTGGAACAGTAAGTTGCTTGACTTTGAATGCGCTCTCACAGCAACAGTTAAGAAAGAGTAACTATTACACTGATGATTTATTTTTTTTCTGATTTCCTCTTAAGTTAAAATTGTAATGTACTTGATATTTTCATACAAATAACTGAGTCTATGTTTCATATTTTCAGTCTTCTGCGCTTGCTTTTTAATAGCTCCATCTCTGTGTGTGCCCTAGATTATCAAGTGAGTTTGACATGCCTTCTTAGCAGCTGTCTGCCAAGCTTCTTAGAGTTTTTCCCTGCCTGGGGACAGACTCAACCACAGTGAGACACAGGATGACTAGGCACTTGTCCTTATCTCCTCTCTGAACTGCCAACAACTGTCAAAGAACACATTGTAATATCACTTGGAAGGCAAGCCAGTATGTTTAGGTGAGATGCACTGAAGAAGGGAAAAATTCTTGAAACTTTGAGGGATAATTAGCCCAACCCCCACAAAGGCAAAATGACAAGAAATCCTGTCTCAAACAACGTGGGAGGTGAGAATTAACACTCAAGGTTGTCTTCTGCCCATTATGTATGTGTTATGGAAAACATATCACAAACACGCATACTCACAGAGAGTGTAAGATAAAAGGAAGATAGTTCAGGCAACAATTTATAATTAACTTGCTGTGGTGATTAGGGTCTTTGTAAGAATTTGGGGAAGAATCTCTTTCCAGAGCTTAATGGAGGGTTACTTTGGTTATCTGACAATTACTGACTTGTTTTCCCATAATGAGATCTGTGTGATGAATAACTAATTGTGTTTCCCTTACCAAGTTAATTATCAACAATTTCAGAGCCAAATTTAGATAAGTCTTTAGTCTATCTCACCTTAGTTTCTGTTTTTCAAATCTCATATGATAAAATATTTTTCTGTGCTTCCTCAGATCACTGTCAAACACTGGTTGTGGATATAATTATATAAGTCAATATATAAATAAAACACAATAAACATTGTATTAAAATTTTCCTTTGTGTTTTCAAAGTTGCAATTTAACAGCTACAAGATAAGAAACTACTTATGTATATGTTTGAGAAGTTCATTGTTAAGAAAGGTCTGCAAAATGTATACCATTGATTTAGCAATGCACATTTACTCCTCATATAAACCTGCATTTTATAAGTGATAATGTCATGTAGTAGAGGTAAATGATAGTTGTGGGGTATCTGTGGATAGCAAGAGAAAGGGAGGGATTGTGGATTTTTTTTTTTATTGTAGATTCACTTTTGTATCATTCTCCATAGTCCTGTCCCTGTTTGCCTTCCTGTCTCTGGCATACCTAACACACTTCTTAAAGGTAAACACACATATCGCTTCTCCAGAACATCTTCCTCATCTCACATTAGGATTTAATGTTAATATCTAATGATTCTGCTACTATATTTATAATTTTTTGTAGTTGTTTGAGTGTTGAAGGATTATGACAGAATGGTTAAGCCCTTGGCTTCTGGAGGGAGATATCTTTTACTGCTACTGGCTCTTGGGCAAATGAGTTAAGCTTTCTGCTTACTCATTCACTTACCATTGTGATTTATCTCATGGGATTTCTGCAGGGATAAAATGAACCACAACATGAAACAGTGCTGGGCATGCTGCTGCTCCTCCTGCTTCTCTCCTCTTCTCTTCTTGTGCTTTCTATTATCCTCCACTCTAGAATGTGTGCTCAGAAGAAGTTTACTATCTAAGTCTGGTCTCACGTCTTCTGTCCTGCTTTCCCTGAACTGCAAAAGAAATACATACAAGGAAGCATTTACTAGATGTTTAGACACAAACCAGGTTCTTCAGTCGCTATGAAAATGTGGTGACATGATGTACCATTCATAGGGTAACTTGTGTACCCACATTTTTGGAAGGTTTAAAAAATGAACTATGTTTTTGAAAGTGACTTTTGAAATTAGAAATTATAATTCTCAGCATATTGTTTCATGACACAAAATGCTCTTTTTTAATTGTATAGGATTTAGTAGTCTTCCTCACAAGTACTAATTGAGTATCTGTTGGACCCTGAGACCCTCGCCCTAAAATTCACAAAGCAGGCTGGTTCAGGCCCACAGTATAGGCCTTGCTTGTAGTCATTCAGGCATCCATTGTTTATAGCCATCCAAGCATCCATTGTTAGTCATTGCTTAAAACTATGTACAGCCTTGAGCCTTTTACAGGTATTTCCCCACCCCTTAAGACCTCCAGCCCTTCAGTTCTGGAAAAGCAAGTTTGCCCAAAGGGAATTCCATCAATGAAGGTCACCCAGAATGAATAGCCTGCGGTTAAGCAGGTGGACTGGAAAGATCACCAAGAGCCAACTCCACCCGAGCTCTTGCCGACCAATGACTGTAAAGGTCATAGAAAATTCCTCAGCTAAGCAACCCCCCCTACTCCAAGACCCCTTAAAAACCCCTTGCCCGAGCTGCTCGGGGCCGCTTCAGTCTCTCCTGCGTGAGAGGTTGCTGGAGCCGCCCGGCGCGTCGCGTCGTTAAATAAAACCTCATGCTATTGCAGCGAGAAGGGTCTTGGTCTTTCTCTCGGTGGCCTCATTCCTGACTGAAAGACGGGGGTCTTTCATATCAACTTTGTGCATGAGGATACCATGTAAGAAAAAGAAGTTACATCATTTTTGAAATTGAACATTGAATTTTATAGCAAAATTTCCCTTAGAAAGTCAGGATTCTCTAGAGCCATAGAATCAACAGAATGAATATGTAAAAAGGGAATTTATTGAGTTGGCTTACCAGATATGGCCGAGATAATCCAACAATGACTGCAAGTAGAGGCTCAGAACACTAGGCCAATGAGTAATGGTTGAGGGCTGGAGGATTCCTGGAGAGTCTCTAGTCATGTTGAAGACTTAGAAGGTCAAAGAAGCAAAGTAGCTGGGTGGTGGGAGAGAAGAGTTTTCTAGCACAGCTTCTGAGAGTCTCTCTTAAAATCTTCATTCTATAGCTTCTTTTATCTGGTCTCTACTGGGAGGTTCCAGTCAGCTCTAGGGTTGGTCTTTGTATTGTAAATGTATTGATCTGGACAATCTCTTCAGGTAGTCCGTCAGCTTAGTTAATGCCAGGTGTGGTCAAGTTGACACCCAGGATTAACTGTCACAGTGACTATTCATTTTTGTTCATTGAGTTTGTAATCTTTCATGTATTCATTTCTGTCAGAAGCTTTAATGACCTATTTCTTTACTTTTCTCTGAGAGATTAGAAACTGGAGTTAAATGCATATAGAGACTAATATTTTCTTTAGATTTTCTGAAAACCATAAATGGCATTGAGCAATCTTTTGGAAAACCTCTTGCCTTGCTTGAATTCCTTTACTAAATTATGTGTAATCTTACTTACAGCACCTATAAATTAAGGCACCAATATTTGGACCTCGTGGCTCCAGTTTTTCCACTTAATCATATTGTTTGGCTTCCCAACATAAGAAGGTAGTTCACTAAATTGAGTCCAGTTCTCCTGGGTTCATGTTGTGCTGCTAAAATAGCAGTAGCAATGAATTTATGTATTTTTTTTCAAAGAAAGTTCTTGGAAAACTCTGATGTAGCACAGGAAATGTTTTCCGGTAGATATCCATTCATGGTTTTTGTCTTGTGAAGATTTTCTTTGTATGCTTCAGTTATTCGTGTCTTTCATACTACTCATAAGCTTAAGGGCATTATATCTCAAGGAGCAATTCTTCCAAGATGCATGGTGTGTCCCCGATCTTAGAAAAGAATCCATCCCTGGACAAAGCTGTGGAAGCTGTGATCATTTATGTTCTTGTAGATTTGTTTCTTTTCACTTTGGCCATCTGGCATTACCTCTCCAAGCTTTTACCACTTATGAATCCTTGGCAATATTCTTGCTCAGTTGTTATGACTCACTAGGAGTCTTTGCCAGAGTTCTTAGCATTGAAACACTATTTTCCTCTTTTTACCTTCTCTTATTTCAACAGGGACAATTGACACATATGCTTTTTACTGTAATTTCAAAACTGGATGCCAAGTTAGTGGTTTCCATATTTCAATCATTTACACATGTGACCTCTTGTCCTGAAAACTCACAAATGAAGACACATTCTATTGCCGCTTTTAACCAGAATGATGTGAAATTTAAACAGTATGAACTGCTCTGAATGGGGTATTAGAGTGGAAAAAGAAAAAAAAAAACAAAAAACAAGCCCTATTCCAGGGCTGGGGAGATGGCTCAGCAGTTAATATGCTTGCCAGGCTAGCAAAAGGAGCAGAATTCGGATTCCCAGATCCTCTGTGAAATGCTGAGTAGGTGTGGTGGCCCACCTGTGGTTCCGTCCTTAGAAAACAGGAACTAGGAATCCCTAGAGCAATCCCATTGGTGAGCTCTGCATTTGATTAGAGACCTTGTAGAGTCCACAAGTTCTCTAGGGTGCCCTAGTCCTCATGGCATTCCATATCTGGAGTCTGTGAGTTCCATTCTTTCTCTCCTCTAATAAACTCTACCTTAAACCTCAAAAAAAGTGAGGTTGTAAGAGCATTAGAGGATGAATCCCAATATCAACCTTGGATCTCCATATACATGTGCATACAATATGCACACATGCTTAGATATACACTCAAATACACACATACATCCCCTCACACACCTTTCCCACATAGGTATAAAAATGGAAAAGGGAAAATTATTTTATTTAATTATTATAATTAAAAAATTATAAATATTTGCTTCCCTTAGAAAAACTATATTTTCTTGTCTTAGACAAGATATTTAATAGTTTTAAGTATTATTCATCTTATTATGATAAAGTTTTCTGTGTAAGAGTTCTCTAGAGCTCGACATTTTAGTATTTTGTTTTGGTTAAGAGAGCTGCTGTCTTACATTTGCAAGCATTTGTTATTGTTGAGTGTGGGTAGAACATGATACAATGGATGTCTACAATTTCACCCAGATTACAAGTGCCTTTCCATTGGTTTCTGAGGTTTTCATCAAGGCAATTTGTTATTGTTACTGAATGTGGGGATGGGGGAAGAGGGCTGTCTGCTTCACGTCTTCTACAGAAGTTTTTGTACATGGAATTTGTCCCCTGGAAAATATTTCTATGTTATCTATTTTAAAATATACCTACATATTAAAAGTGACTAAGAAGATCTTTATGTAGACAATAGACATATGGAATGCAGTGGCTACTATTTTTAGAACATAAGAAACCTAAAGTTATCTTACATGAAATTTAGGGAAAATGAGTGATCAAAAAAATATTACCTTAATTATATGAATGGAACTTAAAATTAAACAAGAAATAATTTATTAGCCATACCAAAATTCTAAAGATATGAGTGCTAATTTATGTGTATTTATATTCACAAAGACAAAAATTAAATTTTGATTGATATTATAAGTAAAAAGTGTTCAGGCTCTATAATAATCAGACAAACATCAAATAAGCAATAAAATTTCATTTTAGATTCAAAATTAGATATTTAAAATATCTAATTAAATATAATTAAATAAATAAAATATCTAATTAAAATTGCTAAGGCCAATGTGGCTTTAGAAAATGGCCAGTCTTGTGTACTGATTATACAACTATTATTATATTACTTATAGAGATCTATTTGTTATAATGTTTCAGAAGTCTTGGCATATTTCTAAAGCATTGTAAATTTATATAATGTTTATTTATAACACTAACCCAAATTCCATAAACAAAATGTGTGCACACATATGCATACACATGTATATATATACATGAATACTTGCCAATTGCATATTAATCAACAGTGGTCATCTGAGGTACTATAAATCTCCATCATTATTATAATAAAATATAGTTATTTTATTATCAATTAAGCTACTCCTTTCTTTCACAGTTCAGTTAGGGAGAATAACTTGTTCAAATAGAAGATTCAGTATTATTCTTATTCTTTCTTCTTTCTAACCCTCAAAATGAGGTCCATTCCTAAACCTACTTCTTTATATCCTGGACCAAGATTTGGTCTTGCGTAGCATGAAAAAAGTGTAATTTATTCACACACACACACACACACACACGTATAGTATGTATGAATTTAGATAATAGTCCATCCTTAATGCTATATAGCATAGAGAAATCATTATTTGTGTGGATTAAAACAGGTATGATGGCTATAAATCTAACACAGTGTCTGAAATAGTTACAGTAAAGCCACACATTGTTGCCATTACTTTGCTAATATTGTTATACTTAGATTTGTGTATATTCTGAGATTTGTTCTTTATCAGCAATTTAAGCCATTTGATCTGTTTCTATTGATATGCACTATCCTGATAAAAATTCCTTCATGATGATTGGGAGTTTTCAATTCTTGTGAAACTTTATATACCAGTTAATGATCTATTTTCCATACTGGAAAGATATGTTCCAAAATGGTTGAGTGCGAAGGTTAAGTTTAGTTAGAAAAAAAATCAGCACATTACAAAACCTTCAGTTATATTAAATACATGGTGGCATTCATCCAGTGGGCTTCTCTTCACTTAGCATCTCTGTTTTCACTAAGCTGAGATGAAGTGGAGGCTGCAGGATGAAGCAATGCCTGAAGTATGTCATTGTGGCCTAAAGCTTTTCATTAACTCTTAAAGGACCTCACACACAAATGCCCTGCAGGGAACTTCAAATAAAAAAAAAATTAAGAAATTCAGAGTGTCAACATGCTCAGTCCTATCTGGACCTAGTAGCCAATTTTAGAAATTGATTGTCTCTAGTAATTTGATGTACTGGGATCACTTGATCAGTATCACATCAGTATATAATGTGGCCACAGACACTTTCTGCTTCCTTTCCTACTCTGTTTTAATGGAATAATCCAAATATTCCTTGAAAATATTGCTCTGCATTGTAACTCTCTGGATATAAGTAATGGGATTATTATCTCTTTTATTATTAGCGGAATTAATGAAAGATTCAAGAGAAAGAAGGAATAATATCTCTGCTTATGGATTTGTATTTTGAGCTGACCTTGCTAATATTCTTTCAAAGTCGGTGCTTTGTAAGTCAATCCACTGACTTAACAGTCAAAAAGACCCAGACTGAAGTGAGTGGGTGAGCTGCTGCATGTCATTCACAGGTAAATGTTCCAGAGGTTTTGAAGGTTATCATCTCAGATTTGCAAATGATTTTTAGAAATTACCTTTCCATGAAAGTTCTGTTTGAGTTAATCAGAGGTTTCTCTGTTGGTCTCAATGAGAAATCTAATGAAAAAAATTGATATTTCTCATCACGTCAGTACCAATAATAATAATTCTTTTGCTGGGTTCACAAATGGACTAAACTAAGTGAGCATATGTCAATCTCCTCAACACTTAAAGATATCTCCCCATTTATCACTGCCATTTTTCCCTGCCATTTAAACAATTCAGTTCTTTAATGACAAAATATCTTTCATACTACAAAGCACATTAATTTAAATCCTGAAGGCAGACTTCATTAAGTTATGCTCTCAAAGATTCCTAAATGATTCAAATAAATTAAATATACAGATTTTTCCTACCTTTTACTCATGACCTTCCCTCTCTCCCTCCTTCCCTCCCTTTCTCCTTTCTTCCCTCTCTCCCTCCTTCCCTACCTGTCTCCTTCCTTCCCTCTCTCCCTCCCTCCATCCCTGTCTCCCTTCCTTCCTTCCTTCCTTCTTTCCTTCCTTCCTTCCTTCCTTCCTTCCTTCCTTCCTTCCTTCCTTCCTTCCTTCCTTCCTTCCTTCCTTCCTTCCTTCCTTCCTTCCTTCCTTCCTTCCTTCCTTCCTTCCTCACTACTTTTCCTTAGTTTTTCACAAAGACACATTAGTTGAGTGTGAATAGCCCATATACAATCCTTATAACCTTTCCCAAATAGTAAATTACTCTTGCTTAAGTGTTGTTCGCTAATGTCCAGCGTTTTCTAGGAGCACTGAATCTGACCGATAAGGACAGATATACCTCTTTAAAGGAAGAAGATAAACTTGGTGCTCAGTTTAACCCAGAGAAAAGAAGTGAGGCTTTTAATTGCGTTCCCAAGGAATTTTGTTTCTTTTAAATAAGTGTGATATTAAAATTTGGATGAGGATTAATTTCTAGGAGACCGCTCTATGTATCCATTCATTCTGAATGTGTGTGGTTTCCAAGCTTGAACTCAGACAGCCAGGTTTGTGCGCATCATCTATGAGCCATCTTAAGTCCTAGCATCATTTCTAACTTAGAGACCACAGGAGGGAGAAGCAACAGAGGAGGCTCCTGTATCAGCCCTCCCAGGTGTCCTGCTCAGACTCAGCCTTCTGCTTCTTTCTTTTTTTACATTTTTTATTATTATTTCCACTCATACAAACTTGATAGGTACACCGATTCCCTCCCTCCCTCCTCCCCCCCATCCCCGTGCTCCTCCTCCCCTCACCCCTCCCCCCTATCCCCGGAGAATCCTTTAATGTGCTGAGTGGCCAGAGCAACTGAGAACTCTGGCCGGGGCCAGCATGCCACCTTCTAGCCAGGGCTAGGATTTTTTTTATCTGTAAAACAGGAAATTGGCAACAATTGCAGGACTATGCCAACATGTTCTTCTTGGATGGGGGTTTGCTGTTGACCACGTAGCACTTATTTTATTCCTGGCTCTGCTAAAATGTGGAATCTTTACTTGATTCCTATAAAATGCTCCAGTTCTCCAATCGCTCAGAAGATCCGTGCTGATCACCCTCTGGTTGTGTGCAGAGGAATCCTGTGTTTGCCTGCTTGCCTTTGCTGCTTTTTCTAGCCTAATTACCCTGTTCTGAGCCTGTGTTCCTATAATCCGCTGCCGCTTCCTGGAGGGCAAAACGGAGGGCGGAGCTTTACTTTGCTTCCTTTGATTCACACAGGCACTGGCCTTGTGATCCTCGAAAGGGTGGCTGGTGGGTCTCTCTGCGCCCTGAGGTGTGCAGCACCCCTCCTGTCGGACTGGGTATTCTTTGCTGCTTTGGTGTCCTGGATGGCCCATCCCTTTCCTGCTGAACCCCACAGGGCACTCCTAGAAGTAGTAGTTCCACGGTCACTGCTGCCGTTGTGGGAGTTATTCAGGAATAATTTCTCTGGCACCAATTAGGGTGGAAGAGAGGAATTTTTAATTCATTCTGGAGCTGAAATCACTCTTCAAGAACTTCACACACCAGTTCAGCTGGTACTCTCATTTTATGTTAAAGCAGAGCAGAGGTGGAGCCAGGGAAGCAAGCTAAGGGAGACTTTGCAGAAGCAGATGCCATGGTTACTAAGTAACGGCAGGGCAAGTTGACCACAGATGGGCCGATGAGCTTTGCCCAAGCCTACATGACTCTTAATGGTTACTAAGTAACAGCAGGTGTAGGTCCCAGAGGGGTATCTCTTTGGGACTCAGTCATTTTTTTCTCTTAACTCATGCTTAGCAATAACAGTTTATATTTTTCTACCTCACTTCCACGTTGAAAGCACCCTTAAATGTACAAGCCCAGGATGCTGGGGTAAAGCTCTCTGCACATGAGCCCCCTCAAAGATCCCAGTGACTTTTGAGTGCTGTGTAGATGGCAGAAAATGAAAGCTTGTATGAACAGCAGAACTTTTTCGTGGCTCCAAGAGAAGCAAGGAAGACAGTCAGGATGCCCTACTGCTGCTATATATTAGGGTCTCTCAGTGGGAAAGGAGTTTTGCTCTGAACACCTCTCCAGCAAAACCCTCAACTGGAGTAATGTGACTCCAGGGTTTGCCCACCTCTGGTCCCAGCAGCTCATTACTTGATTGAGTTCCTTGCAGTTGGGGAACTCCCAAAGGAATTTAGTGGAGACTCCAGAGGAGATTCTCAAGTTTTTCACCAGTGCAAATTTATTCAATTGATTGCTTAGTAGATTGCCACAGTGTGTCTTCCATACATAACCAATCTCTTTCTGTCTTTCCTTCCTCCTTCCCTCCCATTCCCCTATGCCACATCCTCTTTCTTCTTTCTCCTTTCCTCCCTCTCCATCCTTCTCTCTACCAAACCCAAGCACTTACTAACCTGCACAGAGGTGGTAAGTAAATTCCTGGGGGTCGACCAAACTTACTGTGGGAGGCTTTTGCGGAAATTTACCTCCTGTGTCAGGTGTCCGTGACTCATTCAAATGCAGGGTAGCTGTGTGCTTCCACAGTGAGCAAAACTGGGCGAGCTCTAGGAATTTATTGCTTCTGATAATTTTGTGGACAACTCATTTGGGAGTGAAGATGTATTGGTCTAGAAGTAAGAAGTTGTGCTCCTCTTGAAAGAGAGGGATTCGTTTTCTTTATGGGTTAGAAAAGCATCTAAGACTTCAAATGGGAGAGCTAGTGCTGCATATATTTTGCTGCCCTACTGATTTGTTCGTATTGCTGGAGGCCATTTTATTTTAATTCTACAAGATGACCATGAGACAGAAAGCACTTTATATACAAATAACTTCCCCTTTTAAAAATAAGGTCTGTTTTTTTTTTTTTAGAACAGTTATAAGTTCACAGAAACATTAAGTTGAAAGTGCAAAGCTCCAGAGAAAAGGGAGCAGTAAGGTTGTAAGAGGCCGAAGTGGGGCAAGGGTCAGACGGTATTTTCTGGACGTGACAGGACTGGTGCACCCATGAATTCACCGCAAGGCCTGCATGGGATTTGTTCTATTAGCATTTTACTATGGAAGGGGAAGACTCAAGAGGCTTCACACCTCTCTGAGAGACTAATGAGGGTTAATTCTGATGGGGGGAAGATGCTTTATTTAATGGGAAACCTACTGATTCATGATCGAGCAAATTCTTAGCCACCTACCATCAAAGACAGATGAAACTCAGTTGGCCACACATGCAAAAAAACAAGAAATGGGAAGAAGAGTATCGGGGAAGAAGCGCTATAATGGGAAAGGGGGTGTGTGGGATTGGGGATTAAGGTGTGAAAATATCATAAATTCACTACATTCATGTATGAAACTCCAGAAGAACAGAAAACCTCAAAAAAGAAAAGCACAGACAGAACTCTCATACATACCATGTATATGATATTATTGATCTTGCTACCAGGTTAGAATGAAATTCTCTTTATTATTGAATACTTACACTTGCTTACTACTAGCCAGTGTGGATATTCTGTTTACGGCATAGAATGGCTTAAACGTGACAGTACTGGTTTCCTTAGTATTGTATATTATTTGCTAAGTCATTGTTCTCTGTTTTGAATTGAAACAATGCACTCATCACATTTAAGGAAATAAATTCATTCAAATGCAGTCCCTTTATCTGTGATGAGTAAATCAATTGAAAGTAATATAGTAATCTGTGAATGCTAAGGGCTCAATTTAATAATTACATGAGCCACCAATGGGAGCATCCCAACTCTGCTACTATGGGAAGCACCTGTTGCCTGGGTTAGCCTTGAAGTAGTAACTACACTTTGATGTTGCTACATTTACCTAAATGAAGGCTACTGGCTCTGCTACTATACAATGTTCTTCTGCTGGTGAGCTTTCAGATATCCCAAAGGTTTCATGAATCATGGGGAGTCAGTGTTAGTATCTGGTTTCTTAATGCATTCCAGTGCTTACACTGAGAGACTGGAAAATTTCATTCCACTGTTTTATCTTGAATACTGGATTGAGGAATATCAG
This sequence comes from Typhlomys cinereus, assembly GCA_023101885.1. Classification (NCBI taxonomy): domain Eukaryota; kingdom Metazoa; phylum Chordata; class Mammalia; order Rodentia; family Platacanthomyidae; genus Typhlomys; species Typhlomys cinereus. The sequence goes on from JALPQD010000288.1 coordinate 1,047,063, forward strand.
TTCTTTAGGAGCCATTTTTCATCAACACTCCCTGAATTTTCTAATATCCTTTAGTAGTATATGTTTATTTTCATGGGTAAAGGTAGGTATATTCATAAGGACTAGTTTAAAGATATCTTGCCTGAATTTTGTGTGTTCTTCTTTTAGACAATTGTATTAAAAATTCTGTATCTGTATGTAAAGTGTGAAATTGTTTTTTTTTTTTCTCAACTTTTCTAATACTTTGTAAAAATTTCTTCTCCTTTTCCTAGACTTGGCCTAGGTCAGTTACACATTTCATAAATATTTGCATGGAGCACAAAATGCTTCATGGAGCACAAAATGCTTCATAGAGCACACAAGTTTTACTAAGTGTTGTAGGCAATGGTTTGTGTTTCTTAGTTACTTTAGATATTGGTGGGATGAATGAGGCCTGCATGAAGGAGGAGTAAAGAACCTTACAGTCTGTTGGGAAGTATATTTTGTAAACCATCTATCACACTGTTGAATAAAGGTTATGAAAGAGATAAAGTCAATTATTAGAACGCAGATAAGACAGAAGCAAGAAGGATTTTGTACACTGGGAAGAGGCAAGCAGGAGTTAGCCTGAAAATAGGAAGGAACATAATGAAAGGAAGTCTGAAATAATAAATAAATACAATAATTATAAACTTTTTGATGTGAGACTAAGGGGTAAAAGTTGTGTGGATGATTGACAGGAAAAGATAGAGTTGTGGGTGACCAGTCATGAAAGGCTCTTTGTGTGAGTAAAGGATTTTGAACACTAATGTGAAAATCACAGGGACGTGCAGGAGGATCTGTGAGCACAGCGCAGAAATGATTTATATTTTGGTAACATTGTTCGACAGCAATTAGGAGGAGGAGTTGGAAGTAGGCCAGACTGAATGAAGCTACTTAATCATGATGCTACTGCAATATTCGGGGGGAAAGAAATGACACTTTCAACCCATTAAAAGTATAGTAGAAATGGTAGGAACAGAGGAGAAGGACAGTTTAAAAAGGCTTGCAGGTTTTCCTACCTATATAGTTCCTGCAACTTTGGTTGAACACAGTCTATTGTTCTGTTCTATTGTCTCTGTAACATATTAAATAGGAATCACAGAATGAATAATAGTTTTTCAGAAAGATTGTTATGTTTTGTTTGAGACTTGTTCAGGCAAAAATGCCAGTGACTTATCCATCATGGACAAATCCATTCTAATGATGAGGTTCTGAACTGAGGGTTTGTAGATTTGTGAGTCTTCAGCCTCATCAAGACTAAAGCTGTTGGTGTCAACCAGTAAAGAAAATCTTTGGGAAATGATGGTGCTTATGGTGTGAAAGATTAACTCATGCAATTCATGGGACATGAAGGAGACAGAACTACAGGGTATGGTGTTTGCCCTGCTGGGTTTTGATCTTGCTTTTGCCTAATCTTTTCTTACTATGAATTGTTGCAGTTTTTCTTCATGTTGCTGATGAATACACCACCAAACAACTTAAAGAAATGGGAGTTTATAACAGCTTATGATTCTGGTTACAATTCATAGTCCACTTTGGCAGGAGAGTCGTAGTATCATCAGGAACTGGGGAATTGGTAATACCATGTCCACAGGAATTGCTAAGAGAGGGGAAAACCTCCTCACTTGTCAGACATCCAGTCTACCAAGATATACTGAACCTGCTCTCCTTATCTTTAAGGAGGAGGAGATATAGTCCATTATGCTAGAAAAGATGTGGCTCGCTGCAGAAGATGGAGGCAGCTCAGGTCATGTCCATCATGGAGGCTCTCCTTATCTTGCCCAGCGGGTGATCCTACCCACCATGGGATGGGTCTTCCTACATCATCCAGAAAAATCACCCATACACTTGATTACTTATTCTTGCCTTAACTACTAATTTTTTTATAGATGTGCTCAGAGCTCAGTCTTTAACTGGCAAATTGACACCTGTACCTAACTGGCACATGCCCCCATTCCTACCTATTGCAATGGGGATGCTTACTCTGTGCCATTATTGAAGCAAGCAACTTGATGAGTCTCACACTTACTAGTTTGCCTTGAGTGTCAGAGGGGATTTGGACTTCTGTTCAGAGCAGAGACTGTAGGGATTTGTGAAGTGGAGATAAATGTATTCTGCATTATGAGATTGCCATGGATGGGGTGAATGTTATGCTTGGCATTTGAAATGTTCTCCACAGGTTCCTGCGTTTGGTTATGACACTTTGAAGGGCAAGATCTATGTGGAGAAAGTGGTCATTAGGGGTAGGATCTGAGGGTTTCAAATCTAACCACACTTTCACAGTGGTGAACAAACTACCATGGCAACCCAGTCCACCATGATGGACTGCACCTCTCAAACCACAAGCTAAAGTAAATCCTTCTGTCTTTCCCTTAAGTTTTTTCTTATCAGGTATTTTGTCACAGTGAAGCAATTCAGCACAAGTACTTAATTCACTTGGAGTAAGTTTCTGCACACAGTGGTGTAAAGTAAGGGAACTTATTTCATTCTTCCACATGCAGATATATAGCTTCCCTAGCACCATTTGTTGAAACAATATCTTTCCCCCTTTGAATGGGTTTGGCACTGTTGACATTGCTCGTGCATGGATTGGTAGGAAAAGTTACTTTGGGGTCCTTTACTTCACTGGCCTCTCTATTTGTATTTATGCCAATACCACGTTTTTATTATAGTAGTCTTAATTTTTACTTTTAGGATTATTTTTACCTATTTTGCTATTCCTTAAGAATTCTGTGTGACGGGGCTGGAGAGGTGGCTCAGGGGTTAAGCCTCCGCCTTGCAGGCGGAAGGTCCTGGGTTCGGATCCCAGATCCCACGTATAGACGCCAGGCGGAAGCGGGGGCAACCTGCGCTTGTGATCCTGGTAGGGCGGAGCCTGTGAATCACGGGGCAGAAGGAGGTGGAGGCGTCCATGGTGGTTCGCAAGTTCGTCCGTGGTTCTACACATACACAGACACACACACACACAGACACACACGCGCGGGCACATACACATGCACATGTGCACAGTTGAATAAATAATAATAATAAAAACAAAAGAATTCTGTGTGACATCCTTAGCCATCAGGGAAATGCAAATCAAAACTTCCCTGAGATATCATCTCACCCCGGTCAGGATGGCAAAAATCCACAATACAAACAACAACAAATGCTGGAGAGGATGTGGAGAGTGGGGAACTCTCCTACATTGCTGGTGGGAATGCAGGCTCATACAGCCACTCTGGGGAGCCGTCTGGAGATTCTTAAAGAAATTAAAGATTGAACTGCCATATGACCTTTGATTCCACTTTTGGGTATAACCCTCCATACAGCAAAAATTCACCTCGATAGCACAAGCATGACCATGTTCATAGCAGCACTGTTTACAATAGCAAAGTCATGGAATCAACCCAAATGTCCAACAGTTGACGAGTGGATAAGGGAAGTGTGGTACATCTATACAATGGAGTACTACTCAGCCATCAAAAATGATGAATTAATGGAATTTGCTGGGAAGTGGATGAAATTAGAAACAATTATATTGAGTGAAGTATCCCAGACACAGAAAATTAAGTGCCGTATGTACTCCCTAATAGGTGGCTCCTAGTACCAAACCCACTTAGAGACACTCAAAGATAAATCCTGTAATACTTACAGTAATTGCAAAGATTATGAGCAAGAGGGATGGGGAAGGAGGGCCACACCAGTAACAAGGAGAGAGGGGACCATGTTACAGCAGAGAAAATAGGTCACCATCAAGGACTGCAAGTAAGTAATGAGACATCTGGTTAAGTTCACAGACTTTTCTTCCTGATCACTTACAACTAATGGGATATGATCTTACCAGAAGTGGAGGGGGTATAGTCTGGCAGATAGAAAGTAACCATTTTGCAAATGGGGTGATTGACCCCTCCCTCACCACAGTTTCCTACTTTTATTACACCTACCTCTGAATATACTCTTATAACAAGACTATAATTTAACAGGTTTTTAATCTCTGGCCAGGGGGTGACATACAATACCCATCAGGGTGGAGCCAAGGGCATTGCAGGAGCAGCAAAACTGAAAAAAAAAATCAAAAAACCATAATCCAAAACATTAGAAACTCTATATAATCACCTGGAACTAGACCAGCCTAATCTCTCCCCATCCTGAAGCTCAGGGAAATTTGCAGAAGAGGGGGCGGTAAGAGTGTAAGAGCACAAGGATGGGAGGAATAAAGATATGCAAGATACTCCACACAAGTTAGGACCAAAGCAATCATATTTGGACTTTACATGCCCTGCGCAATGTCCAACACACTATTGACCTCACAAAGTCTAGCATTTTGCTAAAGGCACTAGGATCCTGGGAGGCAAGAGATTTACAGCCACAGTAGTGTTCCCATGCTTAACGGAAACACAGGAAAGGATTCTGAGAAATGCCACTGGGTTCTTGCATCTCATCGGAGAGGAGGGCCCAGAGGAGAGTTTGGCATGCACATTAAAGGATGCTCCGGGGATGGGAGGGGGAGGCACTGGGGGGTGGGGAGGGAAGGAGGAGGGGAGAGGAACACAGGGGGAGAGGGGTTTGGAGGGAGGGGGAGACTGGTGTACCTGTTAAGTTTGTATGAGTTGAAATAAAAAAGAAACAAAGAAAAAAGAAAAAAAATTCTATGTGAATTTTAGGATATATGATTAACTTTTTGGTACATAGTGCCTTTGGGATTGTAAATCTTCAGACTACTTTGGGCCATATAAGTATGTTAACAATATTAAGCCTCATAACACATAAGTATGGATGTGTTTCTGTTATTTGCTTCTTATCTTACTTTTCCTTTTGGAAACAGCATCTTTCTATGTACCCTAAACTGATTTTGAATTCAGAATCCTCCTACTGCTACCTCTTAAGTGTTGGGATTTAATCACAGACCACATCCAATATTTATGTCATTAGCATCTTTAAACAGCAGTTCACGGTTTCTTTGTACAAATGGTCACCTTCTTTAGTTAATCCTTAACTATATTTTGATACCATTGTCATTGTACTTGTTTATATAATTTCCTTTCCAATCTTTCTTTCCCTCCTTTCCTCCCTCCCTTCCTCCTTCCTTTCCCTCCATCCCTCCATTTCTTTTCTTCTTCCTTCCTTTGTCCTTCTCTCTCTCCCTCCATTCCTTCCTTTTCACCGTGCACCCCAGTCTAACCTCCAATTCATTATGTAGCCTATGCTGGCTTCCAAGCTCATTATGTAGACAAAATTGACCTCAAACCCAGACTTCTCTTGTTCAGGATCCAGAGTGCTGGGACTATAGACATGTGAACCTTCATGTCTAATTTTAAACTGATAAATGTTTTGCAGCTTTGTTTTTACTTGTATTTACTGTGCATGCACGTGTGGGTGAGTGCGCATGTCTGCATGCACAAGACAACGTGTGGCAGTTAGTTCTTTTCTTCTGTCATGTTGCATCTCAGGATTGAGCTCAGGGTGTCAGGTGTCATAGTTACTCTCTCTGCTTCTATGAGACAGCGTTCATATGACCAACTTAAGGGAAAAAGGGAGATTTATTTGCTTATGGTTTCAGAGGGGAGATACAGTCCATATGGTAGAAGAGGTGTGGCTGCTGGCAGAAGATGGACACAGCTCAGGTCATGTCCATCACAGAGGCTCAGAGACCTGTCTGCGTACTTGGAGAGTTGACTACTAGTAGAAGCAGGGTGGAACTAACCAACCTCAAGGCCCACCCCCTGTGATGTACCTTCTTGCAGCAAAGGCTCCGCCTCCAACAGTTGTCAATACCTTGACAACACCGACTAAGAATTAAAACACATGAGTCTGCGGGGACCAGGTTACATTCAAACCATGACAATTTTATTTACCTGCTAAGTCATCTTGCTGGCCCTTTAATTTGTTATTTATTAGTGTATAGAAATGAAATTGACTTTCTGTGTGTAAACTTTGTATTTTGTTGAATTTGTTAATTCTAACAGTCTAATTAATTGAATAAATAATATTCTGAGGGAAAAGGGAGGAAGAGAAGATAGTAAGTATAGAAGAAAGAAGGGTTAGATAAAGGCTGAATAATTCCTGTATCTACAGTTCTGTGGAACACACTGGGTCCTTTTGGTCTGGGTTTGATTTACTTGAGTAAGGCCCGTACAAAGATATTCCAAACAACCTGCATTATCTATTTTAACATTCATTTTTCCCTAAAGATTTTAAGATGAGGACTTTGCTGGAGCAGATATGCATCTTTATATCCTTAGAACTTTATGAGTGTTCCTTTCTTAGGAGTGGGAGATTCTTATATTATAAACTAAGTACATAAAGTATAGTCTATGTTCCTTTCTAATACTAGGTTGATATTTTATTTTTACTATTCCAGTATTTTTGGTTATTTTTCCTAACATTTATAATAAATTAACAGATGAAGATTTTCATTTCTTATTAGATTTATAAGAAGGATTGATTAGCCATGCACTGCTAAAATGGATTTTCTTAATAAGAAAAACATAGCCAAAAAAAATGGAGCTAATTAAAGTAACAGTGATGCTTTCGATGAGCCAATTGAAAGAAGGCACACGGGAGGTAGAAATGCTTCAGTGAAAGCAGGAGCGGGCAGTAATTGGGAAGTGCCATTTACTTTTCCCTTTTAGTTTCACCCCATCAGACAGTCTCCTGGGCAGAACTGTCAAGGAAACTGTCAGCCAGAAGCGTCCTACTTTCTCACTGGGGTAGGCTGGCCTTCTTTTTCCTTATGATTAGCGGATAAAGGCTCAATTAACTGTAGAGCCAATATTACCTAAAAACATTGTCCATAGTGGAGGGCTCCCTGGAGCCTTGGTTAGAAAGTAGTGATGGATGGCCAGGCAGCACTCTTCTCTGCAAGAGCGTTCATCATAAATACTCAACAACATAGAAGCAGTACCAAGACTGAGTCGACTTATTCCAGTGCACTTTGGGGCAACAGATTCTAACAGCGTTGGGCATCTGACTCCAAAATGCATGCTTGAGGAAAAATAATCAGATCTTAAGTTGGCTGAAACGGAGACACCAAAAGGTCACAGATTTTTTTTTTTTTTTGATGTTGTTGGTTGACCCTGTCTATTTCCAGAGCCCGGAGCAGGAACTGAGTTGTTAGCTTACTGGAAGTGTCTCTGTGTGGGTTGGGGGTCCACAGCCTGGTTTCCCACTTCAACCTTCTGTGGGGGTTGGCTGACTTTAGCATCCATCTCCAGTTGCTTCTGTTGCAGCCTCAGCTTTCTCTCTGAGCAACCAGCTTGTGGCAACCAGTCTTGGACAAATACATTATTCCTCTTTGTCTCTTCATTTTTGTCTTTGCCCGGAGTATCCAGGCAACTGGGCGACAGGGGTGGAACCAAAGGAATCCCAGAAGCATCATACCTTTCCATGTGTTACTGAATCACAGTGGGACTATCTTACAACACTATGGAGACTTTATTTCAAAGAAGTCTCATGTGTGTTTAAAAAATGTTTTTGAGGATATAGTTTGGTTATTTGAGTGCTTGCTTAGTGGGTATGGGATTGAGGCGTGGTGGCAATGTCTATAGTTCCAGTGCTTGAGAGACAAAGGCAGAGAATCCTAAGTTTAAGATCATATTCAGATAGTAAGTTTGAAATCAGCCTGGAATACATGAGACACTCTCTAAAAAAAGCAAATGAAAAATAAGTAAATAATGAGAGAATAGTCTTTAATGAAGTGTTTCTATTTTTCACTTTAAAGAATTGCTCTTCAAGAGTCTTAGGCCTTGGGGTGGGGAGATGGCTGAGTTCAGATCCCCAGATCGCATGTGAAAATGCCAGGAAGAAATGGTGGTGGCTTGCAATTTCAGTTCTGAAAGACAGAATCCAGGAAACTCCCAGAGCAAAACAACAAGGATATAGAACAATCCAAGACCTTTGGGCATCTACAAGCATACATATTCAAGTGTTTTCTGGTATACACACACACACACACACACACACACACACACACACACACACACACACCCCAATAGCAGCAACAATAAAGGAGTCCTAGACCTTAATAAAGCCAGTAGATAAGCATTTAAAGCTTATGTAATTGAAATTAAGAGTACTTTTTAAGTGCATCATGTTTATGTTACAAGTAAGAAAATAGAGACTGAAAAACTAAGTAGCTTACCTATGGTAACACAGCTAATGTGCCATTGAAGTGGAATTATTCAAGCCCGAATTGGAGCGCTTGAATCCAAAGCTTTCTGAAGACTTGCTAAAATACAAAGAAAGCATGCCTATATTTATGGGAGACATTTCAGGGGTCTAAAATTCAGTGGAGTTTTCTCTTCTTATAATATGGCATCATAATGTGTCTAAGACTTGATATTCACATCTCTCCAGCTTCCCCTGAAAGTCACTTGTATAAGGCAGTGATGAGGAAACAATGGTTTCACAGTGAGCCAGAGGACAGGCTGTGACACAGATGACTCAAGGTGTCCTCGATGTTATTACTGTTGAAAATACCGTTTGTTTTGTCTCGATGCACTACTTTCACAGTCTCCTTTTTTGGCATACTGACCTCTTCTGTTCCTTTCTTTACATTCTCTGTAAGTATCTTTCGGAAGCAAGAAAGCAAGCAAATAGAACAAGTAATAACAGTTTCTTCTTCTTCTTCTCTCTCTCTCTCTCTCTCTCAACTGTATCTCAGGTAAGCCAGGTTGCTCTTCATCTCATTATATATGTTAGGCTGGCCTTGAACTCCTGGTTCTCTGGCCTCAGCCCCCCAGTGCTGGGATTATAGACATACAGCACCACACGGCAGTTTTCCTTTGTTACTTTTTGAACAAAGCAACCTTCATCTTTCTCTGGAACTTCAGTCAAAGCCAAGAACTTGACGCCTCGTCATTGTTTATCTGAAGTTCTTACAAGAGTATCTGCTCCTTTTCTTCCCCTCAAAAACAAACCTTCATTTTAAGATCTAATGCGTGATCAGTCAGTAGAATGCTCAGCTGTAGAACTTAGGGTCTGGACCTCTACAGCATGAAAGTGGATAGTGCAGGCTCCATCTGAAAGCCTTCCAGGCTGAAAGTTCAGGAAGAGAAGATATGACTGGGATTAGAAAAAGAAAGAAAGAAAGAAAGAAAGAAAAATAAATGCAGAAGAAGTCTGTTTTTTATCTTCTTGCTTTGGGAGCTTGCTTTGTTTGAGCACTTTAGAAATGCAAATTGTTTAAGTTTCTTTTTAAGAAACTGTTCTTCATCCACTTCCTTTAACCTCACTTACTCCATATGCTTTGCTTTGTCTTAACTCAGATAATGTCCTTGAAATTTCAAAAAGCAGAGATACAAGCAGGAGAATGAAATTTGGGGGACAGAAAGATGGTAAATGATTTCCTTTAGCCTTTGTGTATGCTATAACTTATGGCATAAGAGGAGATCTTGCTTGCTAAAAATCTTTTGAGTATATATGAGAATGCATGTGTATGTACATGTGTGCAAGTGGTAGAAACTGACCATGGATATTTTTCCTTAAGCTCCATCCACCTTGTTTTTTTAAGACATCATTTCTCCCTGGCCAGGTATTCATCCCATAGGCAAAGTTGGTCAGAGATTCCTAGGGATTTGCCTGCCCAGTGCTTACCATACTTACTTTTTAAATGTAGGGTGTGGGATTGAACTCATCAAAAGCACTTTAGCAACTCAACTATATTCCCAGCCCCAGAAATGCTTTCTTAAACTAAGAGTAAAGAAAGAAGACAATTGAAATTTTTGGTGTTTTTTAAGTTGCTATTTTTTTCCTAATAAGTGATTATTTGAAAAAACTATAAAAAGTCCAGACTATTGGTCTGTAAAATAAAGACATCATTTTATAGTGTATTAGAGTTCTTTTCTTATTCACTACTTACCTTGGACTATATTAAGCAGTTGTCTAAAGAATAATTGGTTAGTAATAAGTTAATCATGTTCATTCAATAAACTTGTCAAGTTATATTTTACTCAGCTTTTTGTTGTTGTAACAAAATACCTGAGAGAATAAGCTTAAAAAGGGAAAGGGTGTATTTGGTTCATGGTTCCCAAGCCCGTGATTATCTCACTGCCTCTGTTGGTTGGCAGCACTTAATCTTGAGCAGCATATAGTAGAGGGACCTGCTCACAATGCCATGGCTTGGAAGTTGAAAGACAGAGAGGAAGGGAATTAATTCCCTTACTCTTTTTATGGATGTGCCCCAGTCACCTGAATTCCTCCCATTAATCCAATAAGGGTTCTACTTTTCCATGCTAGCACAATGGGCCTGTGACACATGGGTCTTTGGCAAATTAAAAATGATTGAATTTGGGTATGCGTTTATTTCATTTAGAATAAGTTATAATAAACATTTTTAAAGATTTATTTATTTATTTATTTATTTATATTTCCACTCATACAAACTTAACAGGTACACCGGTCCCTTCCCTCCCTCCACCCCCCACCCCCCTGTACCCCCTTCCACTCCCCTTTCCCTCCCCACCCCCCAGTGCCTCCCTCTCCCATCCCCGGAGCATCCTTTAATGAGCATGCCAAATTCTCCTCTGGGTCCTCCTCTCTGATGAGGTGCAAGGACCCAGTGGCATTTCCCAGAACCGTTTCCTGTGTTCCCTTTAAGCATAGGAACACTACTGTGGCTGTCAATCCCTTGCCGCCAAGGATCCTAGTGCCTTTAACAAACGCTAGACTTTGTGGGGTCAATAGTGTGTTGGACATTGTGCAGGGCATGCAAAGTCCAAATTTGATTGCTTTGGCCCTAACTTGTGTGGAGTATCTTGCATATCTTTATTCCTCCCATCCTTGTGCTCTTACACTCTTACCGCCCCCTCTTCTGCAAATTTCCCTGAGCTTCAGGATGGGGAGAGATTAGGCTGGCCTAGTTCCAGGTTGTTGATATAGAGTCTCTGATGTTCTGAATTATGGTTTGCTGATTTATTTTTTTCCAGTTTTGCTGCTCCTGCAATGCCCTTGGCTCTACCCTGATGGGTATTGTATGTCACCCCCTGGCCAGAGATAAAAACCTGTTAAATTAGTCTTGTTATAAGAGTATATTCAGAGGTAAATGTAATAAAAGTAGGAAACTGTGGTGAGGGAGGGGTTAATCACCGATTTGCAAAATGGTTACTTTCTATCTGCCAGACTATACCCCCTCCCCTTCTGGTAAGATCATATCCCATCAGTGGTAAGTGATCAGGAAGGAACTTAGCCAGATGCCTCATTACTTACTTGCAGTCCTTGATGGAGGACTATTTTCTCTGCTGTAACATGGTCCCCTCTCTCCTTGTTACTGGTGTGTCACTCCTTCCCCTTCCCTCCTGTTCATAATCTTTGCAATTACTGTAGGTATTACAGAGATTTATCTTTGAGTGTCTCTAAGTGGGTTTGGTACTAGGAGCCACCTATTAGGGAGTATATACAGCACTTAATTTTCTGTGTCTGGGATACTTCTAATTTCATCCACTTCCCAGCAAATTCCATTAATTCATCATTTTTGATGGCTGAGTAGTACTCTATTGTATAGATGTACCACACTTCCCTTATCCACTCGTCAACTGTTGGACATTTGGGTTGATTCCATGACTTTGCTATTGTAAACAGTGCTGCTATGAACATGGTCGTGCTTGTGCTATCGAGGTGAATTTTTGCTGTATAGGGGGTTATTCCCAAAAGTGGAATCAAGGGTCATATGACATTTCAATCTTTAATTTCTTTAAGAATCTCCAGATGGCTCCCCAGAGTAGCTGTATGAGCCTGCATTCCCACCAGCAATGTAGGAGAGTTCCCCTCTCTCCACATCCTCTCCAGCATTTGTCGTTGTTTGTATTGTGGATTTTTGCCATCCTGACTAGGGTGAGATGATATCTCAGGGAAGTTTTGATTTGCATTTCCCTGATGGCTAAGGATGTGGAACATTTTTTAAGATATTTGTTAGACATTTTAATTTCATCCCTGGTAAAATTTCTTTTGAGTTCCAGGCCCATTTTTTAATTGGGCCATTGGTTTCCTTGGTGTTTAGTTTTCTAAGTTCTTTGTGCACTCTGGATAATAGAGCTCTATCAGATATGTGGTTAGTGAAGGTTTTCTCCCATTCTGTGGGTTGCTTTTGAGCTCGTGTTACAATCTCTTTATCTGAACAGAAGCTCTTTAATTTCACAAGATCCCAACTGTTGAGAGTTGGTAGCAGTGACTGTGCCATTGGATGTCTGTTTAGGAAATGTTGGCCTAGCCCAACCATCTCGAGGGAGTTCCCTACCCTTTCACCTGTGGTTGTTATAGTCTCTGGCCTTAATTCAAGGTCCTTGATCCATTTGGAATTAAGTCTTGTACATGGTGACAAGTGCGGGTCCAGTTTTAATCTTCTGCATGTGGAGATCCAGTTTTGCCAGCACCATGTGTTGAAGATACTGTTCTTTTTCCATTGGATTTTTTGGGCCCCTTTGTCAAAGACCAAATGGCTGTAATTTTGTGGGCTTATATCTGGGTCTTCAACCCTTATCCATTGATCTGTATGTCTATTTTGGAGCCAGTACCAGGCTGTTTTTATAACTATGGATTTGTAGTACAGACTAAGGTTTGGTATGGTGATACCTCCAGCCGTGTTTTTGTTACTCAGGATTGGTTTTGCTATCCTGGGTCTTTTGTGCCTCCATATGAATTTTGAGATTGCTTGATCAACTTCTTTAAAGAATTGCTTTGGGATTTTAATTGGTATAACATTGAATCTGTGTACTGCCTTTGGTAGGATGGTCATTTTTACGATGTTGATTCTGCCAATCTAGGAACACGGGAGGTCTTTCCACCTTCTGGTGTCTTCTGCAATTTCTTTCTTTAGGGTTTTAAAGTTTTGATTATAAAGGTCTCTTACTTCCTTGGTTAGGTTTATACCTTAACCTTAAGCCATCTCGCAGTCTCCTGCAGTTTATCAGAGGTTTTAAGAATCACTCTATTTGTAAAATATAGATTACAGGTTTCCCTATCCCCATAAGGTTTTAAAAACTAAATTTCAACCAGTTTAATTTTTATCATAGCAAGTCAGTTGCTTTGCTTACACTGCCATCTTTTGTACATTCTTAAGTGAATATAAGATGTGCCAGGACAGATAAAAAGTAACCATTTTGCTGGGTGATGGACCCCTCCCTCAGTGAGGTTTCCTACTCTTATTACATCTACCCTTGAATGTGCTATTACAACAAGACTCCAGTTTAACAGCTTTTTGTCTCTGGCCAGGGGGTGACATACAGTGCCCAGCAGAATGGAGTGAAGGGAATTGCAGGAGCAGCAAAACTGCAAAAGAAAATCAACAAACCACAATCCAGAACTTCAGAGACTCTATATCAATCACATAGAACTAGGACAGCCTAATCTCTCCCCATCCTGGAGCTCAGGGACATTTGCGGAAGAGGGGGCGGTAAGATTGTAAGAGCAAAAGGATGGGAGGAGCAATGATTTGCAAGATTCTCAACAATAGTTGGGGCCAAAGCAATCATAATGGGACTTTGCATGCCCTGCGCAATGTCCAGCGCACTGTTGCCCTCATAAAGTCTAGCATCTGTTAAGGGCACCGAGACCCCTGGAGGCAAGGGATTGACAGCCATAGTAGTGATCTTAAGCTTAAGGGGAACAAGAGAAAGGGCTTATGGAAATGCCACTGGGTCCTTATATGTCATCGGAGAGGAGGACCCAGTGGAGAGTTAGGCATACACAATAAAGGACTCTCTGGGAATTGGGGGGGAGACACTGGGGGAAGGGGAGGGGGAGGAGGGGGGAGGGAGGGAACTGGTAAAAAATTTTAAAATGTATAATTAAATTTAAAAAAAAAAAAGTAACCATTTTGCAAATGGGTGATGGACCCCTCCCTCACTGTGGTTTCCTACTTTTATTACATCTACCCTTGAATGTGCTATTATAACAAGACTCCAGTTTAACAGCATTTTGTCTCTGGCCAGGGGTGACATACAGTGCCCATCAGGATGGAGTGAAGGGCATTGCAGGAGCAGCAAAACTGCAAAAGAAAATCAACAAACCACAATCCAGAACTTCAGAGACTCTATATCAACCACCTAGAACTAGGCCAGACTAATCTCCCCCCATCCTGAAGCTCAGGGACATTTGCGGAAGAAAGGGCGGTAAGAGTGTAAGAGCAAAAGGATGGGAGGAGCAATGATTTGCAAGATACTCCACACAAGTTAGGGCCGAAGCAATCATAATTGGACTTTAATGCCCTGCGCAATGTCCAACACACTATTGACCTTACAAAGTCTAGCATCTGCTAAAGGCACCAAGATCCTTGGAGGCAAGGGATTGACAGCCACAGTAGTGTTCTTATGCTTAAGGAGAACACGGAAAAGGGTTCAGGGAAATGCCCACTGGGTCCTTGTACGTCATCGGAGAGGAGGGCCCAGAGGAGAGTCTGGCATGCACATTAAAGGACTCTCTGGGGATTGGGGGGGAGGTACTGGGGGATGGGGAGGGAGGGGTGAGGGGAGGGGAAGCAGGGGGCTGGGGGGGGAGAAGCGAGGGAGGGAAGTGGTTTACCTATTAAGTTTGTATGAGCAGAAATAATAATAAAAAATGTTTAAAAAAAGTTAAAAAAAATGTGCCAGGAAACCCTGCCCACAGTATGTTTGCAGATTGACAGACCCAACAGTTGGTCTTGTCTACGTGCACATGAGTACTCGCAGTACTCATACTGTTGTGGGTTCAGCGTCGCTCAAAGATTCACCACTGAACAGAAGTTAAAAGTTTAACAAGAGAAGAAGTTTATTGAAAGATCAACAGTGCACTAAGTCACAGAAGGACTGGGTCCTTAGAATGTGAAGCCACAAGCTATAATTTCACGGAGTATTTAAAGGCAAGAATTTATAGGCAGGAAAGTGGTGGTGCAAGCTCCCATGGATGGATGTAAAGACATGTAGGTGCCTACTGGAACAACTTGATTACAGAAACCAAAAAAGTAGTTAACCATTAGCGTTGTATAACCTTATCTTGCCAGCACACATGCTTCTTGCAGATCTCATGTATCTTAAGTTTAACGCTAAACTTTTGATCCAGGATATTCTAGGAGACTGGTGAAGAGGGAAATTCCAGGGGAGACATCTTTGTTCTCTTGTGGGTAGCTGCCTGTCAGCTGCTTTTCTAGCTAAAGAGTTTTCTATTTCTTTTTTCTATAAGTGTTTAAATTTTCCCTTCTGTATTTTCCTCTTTCAAAACAATGGTGTATTAGTTAGGGTTCTCTAGAGTCACGGAATTCACAGAATGAATATTCTGAACTGAGCAGCTAGCTATTGGATGGAGTGAAGGGCATTGCAGGAGCAGCAAAACTGCAAAAGGAAATCAACAAACCAAAATCCAGAACTGCCAATAGCTAGCTGCTCAGTTCGGTAATCAAGTGGATGATGGCTGAAGGCTGGAGAATTCCTAGAGTCTTAGTCTAGTCAAAGGCTAGAAGGTCGAAGAAACCGGGGGGCTGGAAGGAAGAACGATACCTAGCACAGCTGCAAGAAGGCGTCTGTTCTCCTTGGTGGCTCCTTTTTATATGATGCAGTATTGGGAGAATCCTCTGAGAGCTTTGGAGTTCTGATAGGATCTAGGGCGTGTACAATCCTTTCAAGTAGTCTCAGTTGATCCTTTCCAGAGGTGGCCTCAGCCCAGCTTAGGTAATACCGGGTGTGTCAAGTTGACACCCAGGCTTAACTATCACAAATGGAACATTCAGGATACATAAAACTTGAATACTTTTGAGAGGTGATGACTTTGACCCAGGCAAACAAGCAGGATCTGGTGAGCTGCTGTACTGGGAACAGGAATGGGAAGGAAGGCAGGAAAGATAAGCCATGGAGTAATCCTAAGGTATCGAGACACAATACCTTAAGTGACCAAATATTTGTCACTTAATTCTGTATGGTGGTGTTTCCTTGAGTACTATGCTTGACAGATTTGAACTTTTCCCAGTATATTATAGAGAGACACATGGAGGGAAATGCCCCTCTCAGGCATTATAGCAGTGTGACACTTTAAATGGGAACAAAACACTTGTAAATCTCATGTTAAATATCCATTTTTGTCTTGTTTAACACAGTGTTTTCCAAATGTTGATCACAGAAGCTTCACTCACAGGACTCTTACTAAGACATTGAGGAAAAGTTGAGCTTCATGAAAGACGGTTTAGGAAAACTTTAGCCATTATTGCAGGCAAAGTATTAGAATGCAGAGTCTTAAATATGACAGAAGTGTGCTTATAAGCATAAACTCTCATTGATTCTTGTTACTCATGATTTTAAGATGTTAAAGCAGGTTGGGACCATCATTATAAAGAACAATTACCAGTATTGTTTTATTATTAAATATTATGAAATATTGCTGTTAATATAAGAAATGCATATTAATCATTAGTTCTTATTAGCCATGTGCAGGATAATAGAATTAAATATCTTGGTATGTAGGAGCCTCTGTAGAGGATTTCATCTTAAGAAATTAAATGCCCAGCTGTCACTGCCATGCTGGAATAACACCTCATCCTGCCAAAAAAAAAAAAGTAGCTGATAGTTTCTTTAACACATCATTTACTATACAAAAAAAGAATTTGCTTAAAGCAATGCAGATAGATCCTGTTCTCTTGGGAGAAAAGACAGCTGGAATGAAGCGGGTGTTTTGGCTGTTCTTAAACGGTTAGCTTTTTCTATACAAAAGTTGTCTTTTACTAGTGATTTAAGTACTAAAGTTTCATTTCTTAAATCTTGTTTTAGTGATACATGTGATTTAATTGTGATAAAAATGGAAGCAGTCTTTGACATCTTTTTTGAAAAAAAACTAATTTTTTTTTTACAGAATGAGGCTTTACACAAAGACAGATCATATATTAGGATGTCTAGCATTCTAACTGTTACTATTTTAAAAATAAAATTAGGTCACTCCTGTGGAGTAGTTGTTTATTATATAAGAATTGTATATCCTGTTGATGAAAGATTACTGCTTGAAATATAATAACTACATATAAAAAACAGTGCAATCATTTTTTTGGTTCTAATCTTAGTACTTACACCAAATGTAAGGGTTGTTCCTTTGCACATGTTCTTTGGATGACTTCACCCCATCCTTTGACTGGTCTCGCCTTCTTTAATTCTTAGAGATGACAGCTTACTTTGAATGAGGCTATTCATGGTCTGGGCCATCTAGGATAAGCAGGAATGTATCCTGGATTGATTTGGGAAAATCTGACATGTCCTTTGACAGGTGGACAGTGTGCTTGTGTGTATGCAAGTGAACTGACTTTAAAAGCAGGCAACAAGCAACCATTGGGAAGGACTATGTACATTCCTCCACTGTTCACCAAGGGTCAATAGGCAGGGAAAACAATGTATGAAGAGATCTCTGTGATACTATGAAGACTGGTGATGAAGGAGGGTTGTATGAGATAGAAATTAAAGGGAAAAAAGGCTAGTGGATTAGGTAATGTTATAGGCAACTACATCCTGACAATAAGACAGGAGATGTACTGACAGATGAAATGTATATAAGCAATTTCACTTAGGTAAGTTGACAGGATAACTATGGGTATTAATGGAAAGAATGACACACAAAACATTTCTTATATCATTTCTGATGTTATTGCCATTTCCAGTGTTATTCTTGGTCTTGAATATTGTCATCACTCAAAGTTAGAATAGAGAAGAATGGCTGAATTTAGAGGAAAGATTTTTAGCAAGCCATGTACATCCTGATCCTAAAGTGCTAGAGAAAATAGAGATAATAGTGATTCAACTTCAGCTTTCAAGGCAGAGTCTTAACCCCTGAGCCTTGTCTCCAACTTGCGAAACACCTCTTCTTAAAAGAAAAGTGGACGGAAAAACTATGACTATCCAGAATTGAGCCTCTGACATGTCAGTGTATGAAGAAGAATTAATGGGCTATAATTGGGATCAAAGTAACTGACATTATTCTCGTGAAAATAAAGTGGGTGCTCAAGTAGAAATTAGGATCTGGAAAATTTGAAATTACAACCAGTCAAACTTGAAATTACAACCGTGAGCTTGATGGCATTCTAATACTTAGTAGTAGAGGATTTTCTGATGAGATTGGTGGTAACACTGAAGGTGCAGTTTTATCAAATATTATGTAATAAAATATCCCAGTGTTTACAATATCTGTGCAATAATTGAATCTGTATTTTAAATGACAAATTCACAGAATTGCAAATGATCAACCTACATATTTCTATCTCTGGTAATTTTCATATCTTCACATGTTTTTTCACCTTCTTGCTAGATCACTGACATAGTTGATTCAACATGCTTGTCTGAACACCATCAGTACCTGGAATGCTGGAGACTGACTTTCAAGTTGGAGGCTTTGTAGTCGTTTTATCTTTTTTCTCATTTTAATAGTGGCAAAATGTATATCATGAAAACAATCCATTTTATCAGCTCTGCTTCTGGAACAATCTACTTTAGACACTTTCTGTGATGGGTATGATACATTATTGTTCCTGTGGTGCTGGCATACCTAATACTCTTAATGTCTACCCATTTTGCAAGGACTGAATAAATTCTATTGAATTCATTAGACATATTTTCTTTGTCCACTCATGTCCATTTAGATCATTTCCACCTATTGACTATTTTGAGTAATGGTGGAGGAAACATAATTTCCAGAAACACTATACTATTTTATTTTCTCTAAGATAAAATTAAAGTGAGAACACTTATACTTATCCCTTCTGTGTGGCAAAAATTATTAGTCAAAACAGACAAGAAAATAAACAAAAATCTTAAAAGTCAGAAAACAGAAGAAATTATGTCTGTTTGTATATGCACACCATCTCTGCTATTGATAAGTAGAAAATACTATAGCCTATATGTAAAGTTTCTAAAGCTGCAAAATACAAAATATACATGTAAGAATTTGTTGTATACAGGAAAAGTCAAGAGAGTAGGAAACTTCTTAGGAAGAAGAAAAGAATGAAGAAACCTTATTCATTTTTATTATTTTAATTTTAAAAACAAACTTAGAAGCTGAAGGATCATTTTTATTACATTTTGTAAAACAAAAAAAAAAGATCAAAGCAGGCATACTGTAAATCCTGGCAGTTGCCAAAAGGAAGAAAAGAAGAAGACAGAGAAGAGGAGAAAGTCATGATCTAAGAGTTAGGAGAGAAGGTTGGTAACCAGCCATGAGACAAAAGAGTCTGGAACTTCAAAGATACAGCAAAGTCACAGGTGAGCATGCTTATACTTTGGAAAACAGACATAGAAAGAATGAAAAGATTGCAACTTCACGAAGCGGACAGATTTAGTGGAGCTGCATGATGGAAGCTCATAAGCATCTTCTAGTTTCTGCTGCTGGCCGACATCGGGAAGGATATGCATCTCATCTCATTAAGGTCTCATTATCTCTCCCATCTCCTTAGCATGTCTTCAAGTCAATCAGCTTCTCTTTTTGTGGACTCCTAGCCAGGTGATTGACAGGCCCTGCTGATTTTTAACTTAAGGGAGGAGACCATAGTAGGTATTTTCTAGTCCTTGGTGAATCAGATGGTCTACCCAGGACCAGAGGTAGAACTCAGATTCCGTTCTAGTGTTACCAGGGAAACAGGAGAAGGGTTCATCCTCATTGATCTCTCAGCCTGCTAATCCCTCTCCTAATAATAGTATTAGCTACTTGCTTCTTGCTATTATCTTAATTATGTTGAGGTAATTTGCTTTTATTCCTAGCAATAAGCTAAGGCTTTCACTGAATTTCGTTAAATGTTTTTTTTATCCATTTTTTTGACATAGACCTGCACTTTTTATCCTTTGTTCTCTTAATACAATGTTTCTTGTGACATTTTTTATGTCAGAATCATTTGTATAAATGTGTCCACTCTTGCTGGTTTGGTTATCTTTTTTCCCTACACTTACATTTTCAGGTAATGTCTGTCACCTTTAAGTTGAAGTAAAATCCTCCTACAAAGCAGAAAGTTAGGACTTGTGTTTGTTTCCTTTTAAAATCCATTCAGCCACCTCAATATTTTGGACATAGTTAATCCATTTACATTGAAAGGCATTATTGATGGACAAGGACTTACTGTTTTCTGTCTGTTTTGTAGCTCTTCTGTCTTTTTTTCCTCTTCCTTTACATTGACTTGGCTTTTATTTTGCCTTTTGTTTTGGATGTGTAATCTTTAATTAAATGCTGGCCATTATATATAGAGTAATAAAGGCTAAGATAAGCAGTATTGTATATGCATATCTTTTTTTCCATAAAACACTGAATATGAGGGTCTGAATTATGCTACCAGTTGAGCTGGTTTAGCGTGGATCATCACTATTTACACTTTAAGCATTAGACCAAAGCTCCTGTACCCGCATCTGCTAGAAACCAGACCTTGGCCCCCACAATAGCTTCTGGCAGTTACCCTTCCCCCCTCCCCACACACTCCATGCAACCTCCTTCTCCCACTACTCAGGTCAGTATCTACCTGAGACCTGTGTCATGAGATGTGAAACTTCCCATCACACTGGAAAGGCTGTATTTGTTAGAAGTTCCCTTTGTTCACGAGTCTCTCTGCAGAGATTCCCCCTGCCACCCTGCTGCCTGTGGCCATGGGGTTAACTCTTCATAGGTGAAGCTTTCATTCCTGTCTGAATGCTCTTTCACACAAAGTCAAACCACAGTCCTCAAAAATGTCTGTTCTGAAAAAGACTCCTACCATAGACCTGTACCTTCAATTTTATTAAAATTTGGTCTCCATGAAGTTTTAACTTTCTCCAGCATTTAGGTTTTTTTTTTTTTTTTCTTTAGCTTTGTATGGGGCTTTAGGATACTGGTGGATTTTTTTTTTTTTTTTTTCTTTTTCTGTTGCTTGCTGCACTTTAACTCTCAGCCGTCTTTGTGCTTTTTCTGTACTCTCTACGTTCTGGCTGGTGCACAAATGAAAGGTTTCTGAATGTGCAGCTTTCTGATGCCTAATACAGGCTCGGGCTGGGGTGAGGTTTGCTGCATCCCGATCTCAACCTTCCTACTTTTCTTCCTTGGTTGATAATTGCACTCTAGGACTAGCAGTTCATATTTGTAAAAGTTTCTTTCCTTCATGCCAGCACTAGTACTCCTCCATTAATGTTCCCACAGATTCCTAAACCTGGACTGTTCCTTTCCCAGCAAAAGGCTTTGCTTTCTACACTTACCACAGAAGAAGGGCTCTCTGGGTCTTTTCTGGGTGTGATGCTGATTATGACCCATCCACAGCTGCCTGACATTTTTGCGTCCTAGCAAAGAAAGATCCAGGGAAGCTGGAAAGCATTTATTTTGTTCCCAACATTAAGTGACCATTCCCTGTCAAGGTTGCTCCTTATTGGAATCTCAAGTCCAAGTACAGGACTCACAAGTCAGTCCCTAGCTACTCCAGATTGACATGCTAGTTCATACTTGGCCTTTGATTATTAGGCACAAGTTAATTTCTTCTAATCCACTTGCTTAGTGCTCGCCTCTTATTCCTAGTCTTTGGGAATTCGTCTTGGAGAGACTAGCTTCTATTTGTAATTCAACTTATTTGGTGTCCTTGCAAGTTTAGTTATATAATAGAATCAAAAAAGTTGTTTTTAATGATTTATTTGGCTTTTTTCAATGTTAAGTTAGAAGATACGTTTCCCTCTGTCTTCTATATTCTGAGACAGATGGATTTTAATGCAAATAGTACGAAAAACTATTGATATTTTTTTAGATTTTACACTGTAGTTTATGCTTAGGGATTTATCATGCATTGAATTTTAAAAAATATTCATGACTATTTAAAAAGATTGTTCAATGCTCTTTTTTCCAAAAATTTATCTATGTTAGGCTTTATTTTGTGTATTTCATTGAGAACAATCCATATCACAGCAAATTGAATTAAGTGGAACTGAGACTCTGCATGTTTTCTATTAAGATAAACATTAAAATATTGGCAAAAGTAATGCTATTCTATTCATTATTTTTATATTGGAAAATACATTTTTCTAAAAAATCACTTTATTTCTGCTATCATATCATGGTTTTAATATTTCTACAAATATTCAAAAATATTTTAAAGTAACAAAGATTTAATTTTTTGCTCAGTTTAATTCTCTAGTATGGTAAATATGAACAGATTCAACCTAGATAGACAACAGCTCTGTGTGTTTTTTAAATGGTTTTTAACATTATACATATTTCTGGGTGGAGAATATTTGGGAAATAGTGAGGCAGGAAAAGTAATTAGTGGCAGATGTATATGAATTCAAATGAGGCAAGAGATAAGAGGTCTTGACATTGCTCAGAGGTCAATAGTATATAGTTTGTAGAGAAGATTGTGGGTTTGGATAAAACCCAGAGGGGAAGAAAGGAGTAAAGAATGAACCTACAGGACTCGAATATTTTGACTCAATAGAGAAGGAAGTAAGTGAGGAATACAGTTGAGAAACAATTAGGAGAATATAGTGTCACAGCGGCTATGCTGCATTTGAGACAGGAAGAATGGTTTAACTATAACAGTAAATAACTTCATAAAAGAAGTGTCCTTTGGATTCTCACAGTGACAAGACCATAAATAACAACTCCCTCCTCAAAACAAACATGCAAACAACCGAAGCAAACAAAATTGCTATAAACCATGAGCTTTCTTCCTGTGCACCAAAAAATGTAGATCAGTGTAGAATAGTGCTGGGTCTACAGTTCAGTGAACTAAGTGAGCTGGTTGAGGGATTTCCTCAATGCGCGTGCAAAAAATGAGCAAAATTCAGGAATCCAGACTAATAATATTTGTCTTTCCCAACCTTTGACTTTATTTATTTATTTATTTATTTAGTGTACGTGTGTGTTTGTGTATGTGTGTGTGTGTGTGTGTGTGTCGTGTATGTGTGTGTGTTTTACATGTGTGTGAGGGCAGGTATGTGCAATATTACGTGGCATACGTGAAGTTCAGAGGACAACTTTTGGGAGCAGATTCTCCCCTTTCCCCATGCTGCGGTAGAATTTCTCTTACTGCTTCCGCTGCTTTGAGTACTCCAGCTAGCTGGACCTCTGAACTTCCAGGTGATGCTTCTGTCTCTGCCCGCCATCTCGTTGTAGGCATGCTAGGATCGCAGATGCAGTTGCTGCACTTGGCTTTCTGGGGGTTTTGAGAACCTAATGGAGGTTATTAGACTTGAGCCATCTTGCCATCCCAATGCTGACATTTTTAACTATTCATTTATTCATTCATTTATGTATTTATGTATTTATTATGTATGTATGTATGTATGTATTTATTTATTTAGTGTGTGTGTTTATCAGAGGGCACTGTATGTTCCTGTGGAGGACCAAGGGTGCCTTTGGGAATTATCCTGGATTGTTTCTACCTTCTTTTTGTTGTCCTCTGGGATTTCATGCCCACCATGGCTAGAAGTGTGGGCTGACTCTTTTTCCACCTGATGTTTTTATGTGGGGCCTGGGATCCAAAATCAGGACCTTCTGCTTAACCCCTGAGCCATCTCTCCAGCCCAACATTTGACATTTTTGAGCGTTAAATTCCATGCACCAAGAATAGATATTTTTAATTATTTATTAGTGCGTGTGTGTATGTGTGTGTGCGAGATGGTCTGCATTTGGAAGTCAGCAGGACAACTTTATGGAGTTTGGTACTTTCCATCCACTTTAATTGGGTTCCAGGGATCAATGCAGGTTTTCAGGTTTGTATGATAATTGCTCTCAATGGATGTCTTAAGCATGTGTGCCACACTATCAATTTGGAATTCTTATAGACAATGACATTATGATTGTCTGCAAGTCTAATAAGTTCATGGATTTAACTCCAGACTCTGTTTTTCGAGTTTTTATTTTCTGGTATTAGTACAAAAGTCACTTTTCCATAGCCCAGGTATGACAGGTGTTAGTATGAGCGAGGATTTTTAACACAAGAATCTTGAAAGTCACACAGCTGTGGAAGGAGTTGAGGAAGCAAGGATTTTATAAATAAATTTATAAAATATTTACTAAGTTTTCTAACCATCGTAATTATCCTAGTTTCAGCCAATAATCTCTTCTAACTATTCATTGGTTAAGAGTCTTAGGTATTATATCATTTATAGAAGCTGCTGTGAATGATCTCGGCATGAAGCTTGGCAGTGAGAGTATCTTGGGATCTCTCAGAGCCCTGCCTGAGCATGACCTGTGGAGAATAATGGCTTCTTCCTTCCCAAATCTCCGTCAGTGATAGATTTCACGGGAACACACAGGGTAGGGGATTGTGGGAAATATGATTTCTAGATTTTTTTTCTGTCATACACAAAGAGGATGTTAGAAGATGTTGGTGACATCAAAGTTGATGATAAATCATACAGCAAAGGGCTTGAATGGCTGGGTCACACTTCCTGGTAATCTTTGGAGCCTGAAAAAAATGCAGTGCAGTAAACAGGTAGAGACAGAGGCAAGTAAGAAACATGAGGAGCATCGTGTTATGAAAGCCTGGCTTTTATGTTGAGGTTCTGGCCAGGCAGGGGCACTGCAAGGAGCTGCTGGCTATAAAGGCTCTCCATGATACATCCCAGTCTTGTTCCTTCTCAGTTTCCTGGTAACTTCCTTCTCAGTTTTCTGGTAACTTTCTTTCATTGCTCCTAAGGTTGAGCTTGTGCTTCCTTCTATCTAGAACACTTTCCTTCTTCCTGCTGTACCAGCTTCCGTTTTAGATTTAGTTCAGAAGTTGTTCCAGTTACTCCTCAGTTCTCTGATGAAATACCCAAGTAACTTTGCCGTTTTGGCTTCCTGTTTCCAGAGGCGTTAACTGTCCTGGCAGGGAATGTATAACCCTGGCAGGGAAAGCAGGAGGGGAAGAAGCAGAAGGCTGCGCCACATTGCACTACCATGTTGTGTGTGTGTGGGCGAAGGAGGGTAGAGGGGCGGAAGGAAGGAGAGAGGGAAAGGACTGAGGTCAGGTTATTAAACCTCAAAACCTGTTGCTCTCTGAACCTTGTCCCCTCTCACCACCTCCACGTTTCCCAAGTGCAGTATACTTCCAGCAGCTGGTCTCCACCTTCTAAAATTCCGAAACTTCCCAAACGGCGCCCCCATCTGGGGGCCAGATATGCAAATACATGAGCCAGTGGGGAACGTTTCACATTCACAGGGGAATAAAAGCCTTCCTCTCAGAGGAGCTGTTACCGCACAGCCTTTTCTGGAATGTTCTCTTTCCTCCCACAGTGCCTTCATCATCTCCTCCGGGGCTTCTAACACATTGGACACTTACTTTCTTTGTATTACTTTTTTTTAAATAAACAAGTTTGCAATGAAATATTAAATAAGAACTTCTTCAAGCAAGCAATTCTTTTTTTATTACATTTATTTTTTTCCCAATCATACAAGCTTAATAGATACCTTGGTCCCCTTCTTCCCTCCAACCCTTCCCAGTCCCCTTGCACTCTTCCCCCCTTTTCCCCTTCCTTTCACTCCTTCCCTCCCTCTCTCCCAGTGGCCCCCTTCCTCCTGTTCCCATTCCCTGGAGCATCCTTTAGTGTGAATTTCAAACTTCTCTCTCTTCCTCCACTCTGGTGAGGTGTAAGGACTCAGTAGCATTGCCTAGAGCCCTTTTTTGTGTTCCCCTTTAGTATGGGAACACTCTTGTGACTGTTAATCCTTTGCCTCTAAAGATCCTAGTGCCTGTGATCCATGCTAGACTTTGAGAGGTCATTGACATGTCAGTCATTGCACAGGTCATGCAAAGTCCGATTATGGCTACTGCAGCCCTAACTTGTGTGGAGTATCTTGCATATCGTTGCTCCTCCCCATCTTTAGGCTCTTACAATCTTACTGCCCCCTTTCCACAAATTTCCCTGAGCTTTAGGATGGGGAGAGATTTGGCTGGTCTGGTTCCAGGTGATTAAAGTAGGTTCTCTGATGTTTTGGATTATGGTTTGTTGTTTTCAGTTTAAGCATTTCTTTTTTAGTGGTTCTGCAAGTTACTTTGCTAACAGGTTAGTGGAAATTGAGTCACGTAACTTTCCTGGAGCCTGTAAGTCATACGCTTTGGTGGCAGCTAGGATGCTCAGAAGGCGTAGGTGCCACACATACGGGCAGGGTCTTCCTCTCCTGCCTCTCTGCTGACCTTCTGTCCTTGGTTGGGATTTGGATGTGTTGACAACCATGTGGCCAAATTTCCTAAATTGCTCATGTTTCCTAAATCATTTCTCAAATATTTACATGTATCTACTAGATTTCCAAATTTTCAAGTGTCCAGATGTCATTGGTATTGGATTTGCATGGTTGCTGTATTCCTTTGAGGCTCCAGTCAGCTAATAAAGCTAAGAGCTGACCATTCATTTATTTCAGTTCCGTTTATGGAAGCAAGCCCAAATGGAATCAGGGAACACTGTGGACTCTAGGTTTCATTGAGAAGCTGCTTCCTATTTGCCTTTTGTACTTAGATTGGTGGGAATTGGGCTTATGATGTTGATAGTGAGGGCCTAACATCTAGTTGTATCATAGAGGGGGAATGACATGGGCTTTCACTGTGTGTGTTTCTGTTGTAATGTTTCAAAACATGGAAAAGTTGAATCCATGAACAAGGATTCTTCTATAGAGATAAGGCCCATGTTTTCCCTTATCGAATAACACTCCTTATGATCAGTAGTGTTTGACTATTGCTTTACTTCTGCCTGGTTTGAATCTTGACATGAAGTCTGTCTTGGATGACTGTGACAGATTTCAAACTTGTTTCTTTAATCTGCTTCTTTTTTGAAATTTGGATCTGAGTTCAGTACTTAACTAAAGAATCGAGCTTTCCGAGGTACAATCTGCACTGTTGCAAAATGGACACAGTCATACCAGCTCCTTATCTTTGCCATGAAGATTTGGGAAGCTACCATGTATATGCTAATATACCTAAAAATAAATTCTCAGTAAATAGAAAAGAAAAAATATTGTCAGTGATGTATTCTGCCTTTCTAATGTCATCTCCTTCCATTTCTTCACATATGTCTCAGGTGGAGGCAATCAGACTCCTCGATATTGTAAATAATTTCTACTTGCTAAAACCTTTCCCTCGCTAACGCATCACAGCCTAGACTCAAGCTCAATGCTTCCCAAGTCACAGCCTTTACTTATCTAATTGAAAGTAATTTTCTCTCTCTCTCTACTCTCAGAGGAAGACCTATACAAGCTGTGGGTTGTCTATATCCCAGTTATTCCAAATGACCCCTAGGTTATCTGCAGGGCCCTTTTGCCTTCTGCCATTGAATCTGACAGTAACAGAAGGGTGCATGTAGACTCTTTGATGGATATCCAACTGTCAAGACACTCAGCTGTCAAGAAATAGCAGAGGCAATTAGTCATGGTTTCTAGATGAACAGACAGATAGAATGAATATATACCAGGAGGGGATTTATTCAATTGCATATAAGATAAGGTCTAGGAAGTCCGCAATGGCTGCCTATAGGGGCTTAGTTCACGAAGCTGACTTCATTGGCAGTCAGCCTGGTGCTGAAGGCCTGGAGGTTTCCTGCAGAGACTCTGCGAATTCCTCTTAGTTGGAAATGTTTTTGACCTTTAGGTCAGGTGACCTCCTTTATTCCACCATCGCCTCTAACTAAGCATGTGGATAAACCAAAGTTGACATCCATAACCGTTTCCATATGTAGCGCCCATTCACATATAAACTCTTGAAGGGTTGGGCAGTAGATTAATCATGCTTAGATTCCTTATACTTGCTAAAACCTTTCCTTATAGTACCTTGCAAATAAAGGTGTTAAAAGAAATAATACACAAATGGACTAGATTAGGATTATGGCTTGAATTCTTAGGTGTTCCTTGTGTATTCGATAGAATTGTTCGATTTGTTGCTTTCTGTCAGTTTCATCTCTTCCAATGAACAGTTTTGAGCCAGAGCCTCTACCTCTAGATACACAGACTTTTAGTACTGAGAGAAATTGCCCCGTGCCACATCCCTCCAGCACTAGACAGAGCAAGAAATATCCTTGCCTGACATAGTCATTTTTCTCTACTTGCAACAAGCTCGCCCCAGGCGAGTGGCGACATGCTGTCCCAGAAGGCTCATTGTGACGCGATGACATCACACAGTTAGGTGCTTCACTGAGGGTACCTTCTTCAAAGGACCCTGCTGCAGGACCCCACTGTACAAACACAGCCCTCGCTCATCCTCTCAGCTCTGCCTTTCTAGTTCTCTAGTCAGCTGTGGCAGCTCATTTTAGGACCAGGGACGACTTCTTGGGGAGGGCTCTGCAGTGTTGATTTGTCAGGGTCGTGAAGCAAAATGCTGAGACCGTGCCAATGGAACATGCCAATGTCTTCCTGCTGAGCACTGGCATTGTAATAACTGGGACATGGAATAGAATGGATAGATGGTCATAATACAATTAAAACCAATCAGATGGCTGTTCTGTTTACTGTTTCTCTGTCAGACAGGAATGGAGCTTTAATAATTGGGTTCTTTCTTTTTCTAGCCCTATGATTTCCAGTTTGCGTATGTGTGACAGTCTCCACATGTGCTCATGTGCACATCGATGTAGATTCATTGCTCTCTTTGCTAAGGATTTTTGAGGATTTAATGTAATATTTGCATAGCATGCAAGTTTCCAATTGCTCTCTTGGCAGATATAAATTTGTGGGAAACTGGATCATGTTCTCTGGAATTAAATGAAATCCTTTCGTGTGTTGCTGCATGCATGACTTAGAACCTGTGTACTTGCATCTGTACTTGGGGAAGGAAAGCTTTAAAAGGGGGTTTTCTCTTTCATATTCTTAATTAAAAGAACCTTTTCTCTTTTGAGTATACAAAGTCCAAAAATACAAACATTTTTGGAATCATAGAAACATAAGTACTTTAAATGAATAGAAGGTTTTAAAATGACAAAATAGCATGCTATTTCATAGATTGGAGTTGAATATAGTGTGATAGTGTGAGACCCAGGGGAACAAATAAATGACATGCAATGAAAGGCTGCTTTCATAAGGACTGAGCAGTCTGTTTGGGGACCAGAGCTCCAGTGCGGTGGTCGCTGATGCCCAAGAAAGATCTCTCCCACTTTTAGACATTCATGGTTCCACAGATAACATAATTACTTCCAAATCCTGTACCCAAATGTGAATTCTTCAGTTGATATATCAGTTCACAAATGAGAGAACATAGTCAACTTTCCGCTGAGGTAAGATGCATGTTTGGAACAAAATAAATTTATATAAAGGCAGAAGCCTGTGCTGTCTACAGTATTTTATTTTAAACATTTTTATTCATTCAGTGTGTGTGTGTGTGTGTGTGTGTGTGTGTGTGTGAGAGAGAGAGAGAGAGAGAGAGAGAGAGAGAGAGAGGGCACTGTATATCTTTGTGGAGGAATCATTCTGTATTGTTTCTACCTCCATTTTGCTTTTCTCTGGGATTTCCCAGGCTGTGCTCATCAGGGCTGGAAATGCAGGCTATTGCTGTTTCTGCCTGACATTTTTATGTAGGACTTGGGATCTGAACTGAGAATCTTCTGCTTGTGAGGCCGAGTCTTAACCCCTGAGCCATCTCTCCAGTAGCAGTTTTTCATATTAAAATAGGCCGTAAAGCCCAAGTACCACAAGATAGTTAAAAAGTACCATCAATGCGGAATAGAGTGCAAACAGAAAACAACAATCAAGCAAACAACAAGAAACCCTCGGGAAACAGTACAAGAAGGAAGCACATTCAGACAACAGACCAACCAACCAACCAACTAACTAATCAAACCAGTATCTATCGTATATGTATCTATAGAAAAATTGTGAAACCAGCATATCCATAAAACATCTTTTATTTATTTATTTATTTATTTATTTATTTATTTATTTATTGGCTTTATTTTTTTTCTCTCACATTTTATCTTTTTCCTAAGCATTCAAGCTCAAGTTAACCCCTATCCTCTCCCTTCCTCCTTCCCTCCCCAGTCATCCCCCTTGCACTCTCCCCCTTCCTCTTTCCTTTCATTCCCCTCTTCTCTCTCTCCCAGTGCCTCCCCCTTTCTCCCCCCATACCCTGGAGCATCCTTTTGTGTGAATGTCAAACCTCCTTCTGAGTCCTCCACCCTAGTGAGAGTTCAGGACTCAGTGGAATAACTGGGAGTCCCTTTTTGGGCTCCCCATTAATATGGGAACTCTATTATGACTGTTTAATCCTTTGCCTCTAAGGATCCTACTTCCTGGAGCTTTCTCCCCTGTGATCTATGCTAGATTTTGGGAGGGTCATTGACGTGCAAGTCATTGTGCAGGTCAGGCAAAGCCTAGTCCTGGCTGCTGCAGCCCTAACTTGTGTGGAGTATCTTGTATATCATTGGTCCTCCCCATCTTTAGGCTCTTACAATCTTGCCGCCCCCTCTTCCACAAAGTTCCCTGAGCTTTAGGATGGGGAGAGATTTGGCTGGTCTGATTCCAGGTGAGTAATGTAGGGTCTTTGGTGTTCTGAATTATCGTTTGTTGTGGTTTTCAGTTTTGTTTTTCCTGCACTGCCTTTGGCTGCATCCTGATTGGTATCGAAGGTCATATAAAACAACTTTTTTTTGTGTGTGAAGAAAGATTTTCTTGGAAATTAAAAAAAAATGTGACTTAACAAGCCAAAAACCACTCCCCCCAAAAAAATCAGGAGAAAGGTTGGAATAAAAAAAGATGATTTTTTTTAGAATTTGAAAAATAGAAAATAGGATGCAGTGTTAAGAAGCATTATTCCTGAAAGTCTGATACACATAACTAAAAAGGAAATATCAGATAGCAAGAATTAAGAAACAGGAACATTTATTAGGTTTGGAGAGGGGCATGTTCAGATCAAATTATCTATTTAAGTCAATCACACAGAATATATATTAAAATCCAATATATTTTGATGAAATTAATGAATAGGAAGTATACATAAAATTCAAAAGTCCTAGGCATAGGATAAATATGTATAAATGAATAATAATCAGATTAAAGACATATTTCATTCTCATCAGTAATATGACGAGTCCTGACAGAATATTATTTTACACCTAAAATTTCACAAGTCAAAGTTTTAGACTTAAGGAAACATGAAAGGTATTTAACAATGTGAAAAAAGTAAAAAATTCAGATTGGGTCTGTAACTCCAATCCTCGCCTTGCCTTGGTGAGGTGCTGGGCTCAGTCCTCAGTGCTTAATAAATGGTAATAAAATAGAAAAAGAAACTGTAGAGGGAAATACTTTAGTGCTGATCCTGAAGTACAATAACAAACAAAATATATAAAGGGACAAACAAAACAAAAAGGAGGAGAAGAGGAGGCAGAGGAGGAGGACATGAAAGGGAGAAAGAAGGATGGAGAGGCAGAGGAGGAGAATATACAGTACTAAGGACCAAATTAAGTATTTAGAATAAAATAAAAATCCCATAATATAAAATTTAAATCTAAAGAAACCCTAAGATGACAGATGCGCAGGTATTTTCAGAATGCAATTGATCCAAACTACAACAGAAATTGGAAGGTTCCTTGAAAGAATACCATTTAGTGGCCTGGCAAGATGACTCAGTGGGTTAAAGTGCAAAAGCTGATGAGCTGAGTTTCATCCCAGAGTTCGCATGATAGAAGTGACTCCTGCAAGCTGTCCTCTGAGGTCCATGGTGCATGTTCAAGCATTTATGCACATGGGCACACATGCACACACACACAGACTCACACACACACACACACACACAGACAGACAGACAGACAGACACACACACACACACACACACAAATGAATAGTTATATCTTTAAGGAGAATGAATACAGTCTATTCAGAGAATAATATGGCTTAAAAACTTGAAAATATTTTTCATACTGGCCTGGAATGCTCTTTGCAGCCAAAGATGGCTTTGAACTTCTGATCCTCCTGCCTCTACCTTTCCCATGGAAAGATGCCAACCCCACTCCTGCTTTATGTGGTTTTGGGCTTCATGTATTCTAAGAAAGTATTCCACCAGCTGAGCTACATGAAACAGTAAACAAAATTCTTTCTAACAGGTGAAGAATAAAAAACATTCAAATAAAAAGCAATCATACAAGAAAATCATGATCCAAATTTGTAGCATTTATTTAATTTTTTTGTAATAATATTTTTTTAATTAATTTATTTTTTTATTAATACATTTTTTATTATTATTTCAGCTCATACAAACTTAATAGGTACACCAGTTCCCTCCCTCCCTCCTCCTCCCCCATACCCCCTTCTCCCCCTCCCCACCCTCCTTCCTCCCCATCCCCCAGTGCTTCCCGCCCCAATTCCCAGAGAGTCCTTTCTTGTGCATGCCTGATTTTCCTCTGGGCCCTCCTCTCCGATGACGTACAAGGACCCAGTGGCCTTTCCCTGAACCCTTTCCCGTGTTCCCCTTAGGTATAGGAACACTGCTGTGGTTGCCAATCTCTTGCCTCCAAGGATCTTGGTGCCTTTAGTAGATGCTAGACTTTGTGAGGTCAATAGTGTGTTGGACAATGCGCAGGGCATGTAAAGTCCAATTATGATTGCTTCAGCCCTAACTTGTATGGAGTATCTTACATATCATTGCTCCTCCCATCCTTTTGCTCTTACACTCTTACTGCCCCCTCTTCTGCGAATTTCCCTGAGCTTCAGGATGGGGAGAGATTAGTCTGGCCTAGTTCTAGGTGGTTGATATAGAGTCTCTGAAGTTCTGGATTGTGGTTTGTTGATTTTCTTTTGCAGTTTTGCTGCTCCTGCAATGCCCTTCACTCCATCCTGATGGGCATTGTATGTTATCCCCTGGCCAGAGACAAAAAGCTGTTAAACTAGAGTCTTGTTATAAGAGCACATTCAAAGGTAGATGTAATAAAAGTGGGAAACCACAGTGAGGGAGGGGTCTATCACCCATTTGCAAAATGGTTACTTTTTATCTGCCAGACTATATGCCCTCCTCTTCTGGTGAGATCATACCCCCTCAGTAGTAAATGATCAGGAACAAAAGTCTGTGAACTTAATCAGATGTCTCATTACTTATTTGAGTCCTTGATGGAGGCCTATTTTCTCTGCTGTAACATGGTCCCTTCTCTCCTTGTTTCTGATGAGGCTCTCCTACCCCATCCCTCCAGTTCATAATCCTTGCAATTACTGTCTCTAGGTGGGCTGGGTGGGTTTGGTACTAGGAGCCACCTATTAGGGAGTACATATGGCGCTTAATTTTCTGGGTCTGGGATACTTCATTTAATATAATTGTTTCTAATGACATCCATTTCCCGGCAAATTCCAGTAATTCATCATTTTTGATGGCTGAGTAGTACTCCATTGTATAGATGTACCACTGTTTCCTTATCCACTCATCAACTGTTGGACATTTGGGTTGATTCCATGACTCTGCTATTGTAAACAGTGCTGCTATGAACATGGTCGTGCTTGTGCTATCGAGGTGAACCTCTGCTGTATGGGGGGTTATTCCCAAAAGTGGAATAGCAGGGTCATACGGCATTTCAATCTTTAATTTCTTTAAGAATCTCCAGACGGCTCGCCAGAGTGGCTGTATGAGCCTGCATTCCCACCAGCAATGTAGGAGAGTTCCCCTCTCTCCACATCTTCTCCAGGATTTGTTGTTGTTTGTATTGTGGATTTTTGCCATCCTGACTAGGGTGAGATGATATCTCAGGGAAGTTTTGATTTGCATTTCCCTGATGGCTAAGGAAGTGGAGCATTTTTAAAGACATTTAGACATTTTAATTTCATCCCTGGTAAAATTTCTTTTAAGTTCCAAGGCCCATTTTTTAATTGGGCCATTGGTTTCCTTGGTGTTTAGTTTTCTAAGTTCTTTGTGCACTCTGGACAGCAGAGTTCTATCAGATGTGTGGTTAGTGAAGATTTTCTCCCATTCTGTGGGTTGCCTTTGAGCTTGTGTTACAATCTCTTTATCTGAACAGAAGCTCTTTAATTTCACAAGATCCCAACTGTTGAGAGTTGGTAGCAGTGACTGTGCCATTGGATGTCTGTTTAGGAAATGTTGGCCTAGCCCAATCAGCTCGAGGGAGTTCCCTATCCTTTCAACTATGGTTTTTATAGTCTCTGGCCTTAATTCAAGGTCCTTGATCCATTTGGAATTAAGTCTTGTACATGGTGACAAGTATGGGTCCAGCCTTAATCTTCTGCATGTGGAGATCCAGTTTTGCCAGCACCATGTGTTGAAGATGCTGTTCTTTTTCCATTGGATTCTTTGGGCCCCTTTGTCAAAGACCAAATGGCTGTAATTTTGTGGGCTTATATCTGGGTCTTCAATCCTTATCCATTGATCTGTTTGTCTATTTTGGAGCCAGTACTAGGCTGTCTTCATAACTATGGATTTGTAGTATAGACTTAGGTTTGGTATGGTAATACCTCCAGCAGTGTTTTTGTTACTCAGGATTGTCTTTGCTATTCTGGGTCTTTTGTGCCTCCATATGAACTTTGAGATTGTTTGGTCAACTTCTTTGAAGAATTGCTTTGGGATTTTGATTGGTATAGCATTGAATCTGTATATTGCCTTTGGTAGGATGGTCATTTTTACGATGTTGATTCTGCCAATCCAGGAACAAGGGAGGTCTTTCCACCTTCTGATGTCTTCAGCAATTTCTTTCTTTAGGGTTTTAAAGTTTTCATTGTAAAGGTCTTTTACCTCCTTGGTATACCAAGGTATTTCATTTTTTTAGGGGCTATAGTGAATGGGATTGTTTCTCTTAAGGCTTTTTCACTTCTTTCATTCTGGGCATATAAGAAGGCCTCTGATTTTTGCACATTTATTTTGTATCCTGCCACCCTGCTGAACTTCTCAATTAGTTCCAGGAGCTTCCTGGTGGAGTTTTTGGGATCACTCAGGTATAAGATCATGTCATCTGCAAATAGGGATAGTTTGACTTCTTCCTTACCGATTTGAATCCCTCTTATGTCCCTTTCTTGTCTTATGGCTTCAGCTAAGACTTCAAGTACAATATTGAATAGAAGTAGTGAGAGTGGACAGCCTTGTCTAGTTCCTGATCGAAGTCGGATGCTTCCAATTGTTCCCCATTGAGCATAATCCTTGCTGTGGGCTTGTTGTATACAAATTTTATTATATTGATGAAGGTTCCTTCCATTCCTACTGTCTCTAGCGTTTTGATCATAAAAGGCTGTTGGATCTTGTCAAAAGCTTTGTCTGCATCTATCGAGAGTATCATGTGGTCTTGCACTTTGGACTGGTTTACATGATGAATTACATTTATTGATTTTCGTATGTTGAACCAACCTTGTGTGCTGGGAATGAAGCCTACTTGGTCCCCGTGAATGATCTTTTTAATGTCTTTTTGAATCCGATTTGCTAAGACTTTGTTGAGAATCTTTGCGTCTGTGTTCGTCAGAGAGATCGGTCTATAGTTTTCTTTTTTAAGTGAATCTTTATTAGGTTTTGGGATTAAAACGATATTAGCTTCATAGAAGGAATTTGGTAGTGTTCCTTCCTTTGCTATTTGATGGAACAGTTTAAGGAGTATTGGTGTTATTAACTCCTTAAATGTCTGGTAGAACTCTGTGCTGAATCCATCTGGTCCAGGACATTTTTTAGTGGGAAGATTTGAGATTACTTCTTCAATTTCCTTATATGTTATAGGACTATTTAAAAAATTCACAACCTCCTGATTCAATTTATGTAGGTTGTGTTTACTTAGAAATTCATCCATTTCTTTTGTGTTGTCAAACTTCACAGAGTATAATTTTTTAAATATGATGTTATAATTCTCTGGATTTCTTGGGTATCAGTAGTGATAACTCCCTGTTCATTTCTAATTTTGTTAATTTGGGTTTTCTCTTTCTTGCTTTTGATTAATTTAACTAGGGGTGTATCAATCTTATTGATTTTTTTCAGAGAACCAGCTTTTTGACTGGTTGATTTTTTCTACTGTTTTCTTAATCTCGATTTCAGATATTTCTCCCCTTAATTTGCTAATCTCCTCTCTTCTACTACTTTTGGGATCAGATTGCTCTAGTTTCTCTAAAGCTTTAGGCTGCATTGTTAAGTTGTTTATTTCTGATGTTTCCATTTTTTTTATGTAGGCATTAAGAGCTATGAACTTACTTCTTAGAACAGCTTTCATTGTATCCCAGAGATTTTGGTAAATTGTATTTTCATTATCATTCACTTTCAGGAAATCTTGAATTTCCTTTTTAATTTCTTCCTGAATCCAGTTCTCATTCAGCATCATATTGTTAAGTTTCCAGGAGTTAGTGTATTTTCTCTTGTTTGTTGTGTTGTGGATGTCCAGCTTTAGGCTATGGTGGTCTGACAGGGCACAGGTTAGAATTTCAACTTTTTTGTGTATGTGTAGATTCGTATTGTGGCCCAGTATGTGATCTATTTTGGAGAAAGTGTGCTGCTGAGAAAAATGTGTATTCTTTGGTGCGTGGTTGAAAAGTTGGATAGAGATCTGTAAGGTCCATTTCTTTAAGGGTTTGATTAAGTTCCAAAGTGTCTCTGTTAAGCTTTTGACCTGTTGATCTATCCCACGATAAGAGGGCGGTATTGAAGTCCCCAAGAATTATCGTTTGGGGGTTAATTTCTTGCTTTAGACGCTGTAAGGTTTTCTTAATGAACGTGGAGGGGCCCATATTGGGTGCATATATGTTCAGTATTGTGAAGTCTTCCTGGTGAATTGTACCTGTGACTAAAAATGTAGTATCCATCCGTGTCTCTTATAATTTTCTTTGATTTGAAGTCTACTTTGTCTGATATCATAATGGCTACCCCTGCCTGTTTTCTGCTTCCATTAGCTTGTAGAATTATTGACCAGCCTTTCATTTTTAGGGCATGCCTACCTTTTGTGGTGAGATGGGTTTCCTGCAGGTAGCAGATTGATGGATTGTGATTTTTAATCCAAATTTGTAATCTGTGTCTCTTGATTGGCGAGTTAATTCCATTAACATTTAATGTTATAATGGTGAAACTATTTTTGATTCCAGACATTTATTATGTTTAGTAGTTTTTATAAGTATATTGCTTCGCTTTTAAATTTTATTATTATTATTATTATTTATTCAACTGTGTGCATATGTGTATGTGCGTGCACGTGTGTGTCTGCATGTGTGTGTGTGTGTGTCTGTGTATGTGTAGAACCACGGACGAGTTCGCGAACCACCATGGACGCCTAAACCTCCTTCTGTCCCGGGATTCACAGGCTCCGCCCTACCAGAACCAGAAGCGCAGGCCGCCCCCGCTTCCGCTTGGCGTCTATAAGTGGGATCTGGATCACGAACTCAGGACCTTCCACCTGCAAGGCGGAGGCTTAACCCCTGAGCCACCTCTCCAGCCCTATTGCTTTGCT
Source organism: Typhlomys cinereus (assembly GCA_023101885.1). Taxonomy (NCBI): domain Eukaryota; kingdom Metazoa; phylum Chordata; class Mammalia; order Rodentia; family Platacanthomyidae; genus Typhlomys; species Typhlomys cinereus. Next base: position 1,084,265 of record JALPQD010000288.1, read on the forward strand.
TTTAATGGTGTTATACTTGCCTTGTGTTCTCCTGGATATGCCTGTTTTTTTCTTCACGCTTGAGTATCATTTCTAGCATTTTTTGAAGGCCTGGTTTGGTGGACATGTATCCCTTCAAGTTGTCTTTGTGCTGGAAGATTTTTCTTTCTCCCTCGATCATGACAGATAGTTTTGTAGGGTAAATCAACCTGGGTTGACATTTTTGCTCATTCAGTACTTGAAGTATGTCTCTCCAAGCTCTTCTGCTTTTACTGTTTCCATTGAGAAGTCATTTGTTATTTTAATAGGTTTACCTTTAAAAGTGACTTGTTTTTTCTCCCTTGAAGCTCTCAGCACCAGTTCTTTATCTTGAATGTGGAGTGTTTTGATATTATTTGCCGTGGCGAGCTTCTGTTTTGGTCATATCTGTTTGGGGTGCAGAATGCCTCTTGTATATGGATGGGCCTCTCTTTTTTTAGATGAGGAAAGTTTTCCTTCATGATCGTTTGAAAAATTTCCTCAGGGGTGGTATTTTGAGATTCTTGCTCTGGTATTCCATGAATACGCATGTTGGGCTTCTTCAGGGTGTCCCATTTCTCCTGGATATTTCTCTCAAGTATCTTTTTGGCTTTAACAATCTCTTCCATTGAGCTGGTTAATACTCCCACTTTATCTTCAAGATCTGAAATTCTGTTTTCTGCTTCATTAGTTCTGCTGATAAGATTCTCTGTGAAGTTCTGGGTTGAAGATAACTTGTCTTTTAGCTCAGTTTTAAAGTCTGCTTGAGTCTGCTTTAACTGCTCTGTGCCAGTTTTTGATTCTTGCACTGTTTTTCTCAACTCCTCCATGTGTCTGTTGTGTTCCTCCTCAAAGCGATTGATTCGATTATTTATTTCCTCCCGGATTTCCTCTTTCATAGTATTGAACATGGTAATGATCATATTTTGAAGGTCGTTATCCTGGGTCAGGCTTTCTTGGCCATTTTCCATGGGTTTGTTCTGGTTGGAGTCTAACATTATGGGATTAATTCCTTTAGTGGAAGATTTGTTTACTTGAGTGTTGTTTCTCATGGATTTGTACTTTGACTTTGGCATTGTCGTTTTAACTCTTAAGATCTTCTTTTAATTTCTGTGCGTTTTTCACTAAATTGAATTATTTGGCCTGGGGTTTTGGGGGTGGGCGTGGACCAAGCTTACCTAGGTCGAGGTGAGTCCAGGCTGGACCCCGCGTGTCCCGGGCAGCAGAGTGGGGGAAGGAAGGATGGGGCGTCGGCGGGGCGCTTTTTAAACCTGGGGGACCTGGGAGTAAGCCCGGGCACAGGGGGGTGCCCTCTCCTCCTCCCAGGTCCTGCGCAGCAGCTCTGGCTGAATGGTGGGAGGAGCTGGGTCCCTTGGGCGGCCTGGGGCTCTGGGGGCGGGCGGGGACCGAGCTTACCTGGGTTGCGGCGCGGTGAGGCCGGGCTGGACCGCGAGCGCGAGTCCCAGGCAGCGGAGTGGAGGGGAAGGCTCATTTAATTTTTTAAAAAAAATTCTTGCATGTGTGTATGTTTCTATATGTATCAGAGGGTACTGTATGTGCCAGTGGAGGCCCAAGGGTAACTTTGGAATCACCTTGGATTGCTTCTAGCTCTGGAATTTCTGAGTCTCTCCCTTCCAGGGCTGGAGGTAAGCCCGCCACTATTTTCACCTGTTTTTTTTTTTTTTTACACGTGGGACCTGGGATCTGAACTTAGGACTTTCTGTTTGAGAGACAGAGACTTAACCCCTGAGCCATTTCTCCAGTCCTTCAAATTTGTAGCATTTAAAAATCTGTAGATAATCGAACAGAGAGGAGTTTAAAAGAAAAAGAAACCATTTTATGTAGAAGTGTATTTGCCACAGAATTTAAATGAATATGTTCTTTTCTGCGGGTCTGATCAACTAATTAGAATTACAAATGGTAAGTAATTGCATACATAATATGGTGAGTGCTGTTTCTTGGTCTCTGGCTTTGCGATAAAACAGAGATGTGAAATGCATGTCCAGAATGGAATGTCAGTGCCATACCCTGGATGATGTACAAGTGATAGTACCGTACCTACTGCTGGCAGGTTTGTGGAGGAGGGGAGATAGAAATAGTACGGCATTTGCTGAAAGAGCAAAGAACAAACTGATATGTGTAACATGATAGGGCTTGACCATGGAAGAATTACAATGAGAAATGTTACTAATGTGAGGAAGGAATGAAAACGAGAGCTGCTAGGAGAACTCACCATGACTTAGAAGGGCTTGCTATGGTGAAACCATACAGAGCAGGTTGATGAACTTGAGAAGCTGGGCTGTCTTGTTTTATATGTTGACTTCAGTGGACCATGAGCTGGATAGGTCTGTGATGGTCTCTTTTGAGTGTTTTCTGATGCATAATGGTGTCTAGATGAGATAAATATTTACATTGGGAAACTTACTGGCACATTGTTTTAGTTTCACTAATATGCTGCTGCAACAAAAATATCTGACTCAAGGAATTTAGGGGAAGGATTTCATTGGTTGTCAATTCAATTATAATCTACCATGATGGGGAAATTGCGTTGGGAGGAGCTTGAGGAAGCTGGTCCCATCACATCTGCAGCAAAAGCAGAGAGCAATGAATCAACGCATGATGCTTGCTCGCTTGCTAGTATTCGCCTCATGCTCTCTGTTTTTATACAGTCACAGACCATATGCCCAGGAAATGATCCCACCCACAGTAGGCTGAGTCTTCCCATATCAGTCAGTACAGTGAAGACATTCCTCCAGGTATGCCTGCCTAGCGGTCTGTCTTTTAATTGTCAGATTGATAATTAATACTAAACATCATTGTTTCCTCCATAATGTGAAGGGAAAATATAGAAAGAAAAAGAAGAGCAAACCCTTCCTTGTATAGAGGAAATTCTTACTCCCTGCATAAAACAGAATGTTTTTATGAAGAAAGATCAACTAGATTTTCTTGGAAATTAAAGAAAAATGAATTCACAAGCTAAAAGTGACCCCCTCAAAAAACATCTTCTTTTTTTTTTTAAATTAAGACTTCTTCTTTTGTATAAATATAATGAGTAATTGTCCCCTTCCTGCTTTCTGTCTCCTCCCTTCCTTCCCCCTTCTCCTCCCTTCACCAGTCCATCTCTCTCCCTCCTACCCTCATGCCTGCTTGCTTGTGTGGGCCGCAGGGTTCTCTTCGGGTTGTCTGCTCTAGCAGGTCAAGCCTCTGTGCCACAACCTTCTTAAACATTATCACAACTTAAGGATGTAAACATATGAGCCTATAGACAGCAACTCACTTTCAAATCATAACAGTGGTTTTCTGCTTTCAAATCCATAGCAATTGTATTTGATTTCCGAGAACTTACCAAAAAGGGAAGACCAGTAAGTCCTGGTGATTTTAGGAGTCTTCCATGAATGCATTTTTGATTCTTCCTGCATTGAGCCCTCACTAGTGAACAGACACACAGGATGCAAGGATGAGTGATCTTGGGCGCTGTCCGTCACTGTAGGGACTCATGTATCACACTATGAATTTCACTGAAACACACACAAAAGTCTTAGAGAAAGCCCTCGGCACACCAGATTTAGGAATATGAGTTTATGAAGATCGAATCAACTGAGCAAGAAAATGCTTCAGAAGGAGTTTATTGTTGGTTCCTTCAGAGTACATTGGCTGTCCTGCAGCTGGGCTGGTTTTGAATAAGGTAAATCACGTGGATTCAAAGGGCTGCAAAGCATTGGATACATGAACCTGGGGAAGGTGACAGGACTATCACAGAAAATATTGCTAGGACCCAGGAACATACCAAATTGCACAGGAAATGGACTGATCTTGATTTTATGCCCTTAATCCTGTCTCCTTAGCCTCTATTAACCCATCTGCCAATTCTCACCTGTAACTATTTTGGGACATAGCCAATACAGTCTCGGGTTCTTGCACACAGGTACTATTCATTTCATTAGCCATGATTCCTGAGTCAGGTGTTGGCAATCCCCAGTTGTGCTCAAACCAAGGAAGTTGCTGAATCCCTTAAAATGAACATCTATGAAATTTGGGGGGGAAGAAATATAAATGCAATGAAATGCAATTTAAGATCTTTTTCAAAAATCTGGCAGTTAATATTATAGTCCACATCCATCATTTTAGTCCTAGATTTTCTTCTGATCATGCCTTCTACTTTCTTAACAAAAATATATTTTCCTATTTTAAAGAATAAAATGAAAGTGGACTTGAAAAAAAGCGCTGTTTGAATAAGTAAGCAGAGAACATTGATTTTACTGCCTGGTGATATGTCTGCTCTAAGTCAAGTGGTCACATGATTTAATAAAAATTCATCCTGAATGCAAGATCATTTCAAAATTCAGTAGCTTTAGCAAAGAAAAATGTTTCTTTGCAAATATCATCTTTTCCATTTCCTATCGCTTTTACCTATTATTTCTTAATTACTTACATAACCATCTATTAACACATTCAAGCAAATGCTGAAAATGATGGAAGAAAACTTAAAATATTTTGAGAAATAAGAATAATTATATTGTTATTTAATGACATTATATTATTTTAAGTAAGAAATGATACATCAAACTAAATGTAAAGTTTTGCCAAGTGAATCAGACGAGCAACCAAGGTTTTTCCTTTGGTGTTAGAGTAGTTGTTTAGCATTCTCCCTCAGTACTATGTCCCTCACTGACTTCACCTGTTTGTTAAGACATAAGATACCTGTGTTATCATTTTGACTCTATGGCCCCAACTACCTGGCTGCAGTCTTATTTTTCTCATGCCTGTGAATTCTTTTCCTGTATTTCCTCTACATTTTTAGCTCTCCTTATTGATGCTTGTCTTGCTTCATTTAAGGTAGAATTGCTCAGACCTAAAACTAAAAATATTGTGTTGATGTTAACTAATTACCCATGATTTCCAGCAACTCCTGGCTATCTGCCTGTGGCTGTTTCTCAGACACTGCCTCCCCAAATAAAATGCTGGGTTTATAGATGACCTTAAAATCAAGAGTATTCTTTGGACAGCCTTCTCTAGTCTTAACTTTTGTCTAAAACAATATGTTCATGTTATTGTTCTGTATGAGCCAATGAAAACATAATTTTTTGTTGGTGATATTTTAATCTATTGAGGTAATATAATATAGCTCATGTACTACAAGCTCTGATGATACATTTTGGACATCAAATTTTACTGCACATTTAGCCATTTATGTCAACATGACAAATCTGTGAAACCCATTATTATTTAGTAGAAGTAATTCTGCTGTACACTTGTTAAGACATAGGGCTATCTGTGAAGATAGTAAAAGCATATATATACTATCAAATATTAGCTTTCAGATGTTGTTTTGAAAAACTGAAGTGGGGAATGCTAAGTAGGGATCTGAGAGTTCTCTTATTCTTAATTCAACAACAAAACCCTTTACATGTATCAGTGTTGCAGTTCGCCTACATGGTTGCTGATAATGACCATCAAAGAGCTTAAGGGAACAAGGGGTTTATTTCCTTACAACAGTCCGGTTACAGTTCTCAGTTTGGCTTGATGGGAGAGCATGCACCAACACCAGGGCCAAGGGAATTAGCCACACCATCACCACATACTGGCTGAGACATGGACAATCCTTACTTGCCAGACCAGCATGTCTGGACAAGTGAACAGAAGGATGCCGACTTCCTCAACCAGCTCTCCGCAATTTATTCCAGGGCCTAATCACACCCACCATAGGCTGGGCCTTCCCCATCAGCTAGACAATCTCCTGCAGGTTTGCTCTGGGCCTAACCCAACCACTAATTCTCTATAAATGTGTCCAGAGCTCACACCCTCAACAGTCAAGTTGACACCTGTGCTTAACCATGACAATCAGTTTTGTATGGACAAGGCATCTAAAATGCTTGCAAACATAGAAACATTATGTGTGTGTGTGTGTGTGTGTGTGTGTGTGTGTATGTGTGTTATAGGCATGTGTGATTTTTAAAACAAAGTCAGGTGTCCTTGGTAGTTGTGGGAAGTGTACTCAGCTTTGTTCTCAGTTTTATGACTAATTTCTGGCATCACCAGTCTCCCTAAATTGACTGACCACAGTATTCAGAGGATGTGAACATTAGCAAACAATGTTCTAGAAAGTTCTTTGTCTCCCAGAAGTAGGAGCTGTGCCTTTGGGTGTGGTCTCCTCTTGCACATGGGTTCTCTTACCAAAGGGCCTTCTCAAAATCACTGTGATAAGTTGCAGTTGAGGACTGTGACTGGATTGAAGGAAAGATAGACTGAGGTTAAAGGACCTGTTACTTGAAAGAAAAGTCATCTTTAGATGCCTGCTTCAGATGAGGTAAGCCTCAGGTCACCAGACCGGACGTAACCGGATCACCCGCTGAGAGTTTCGTCACAGTGAAGATACTCTGTTTCCATTTCATTTGGGAACAGGAATTAGAGACACAAAAAAATTAAAGGTTTCCTTTCCTTTTGGGAACCTCTTAGATCTTCAGTATTATATTGTTTTAAGACATTTTTTTCTTCTATTCATTAATAAAGAAGGACAGCCAAGAAGTGCTGGGAAAAGTCACATTTCTTTGTGTGATGGGTTAAAATACCAAATTTAGTCTTTTTATACAGCTGTCTTCCTGTCACAAGAGTGCTTGAGACAATAGCTCTTTTATTAATTAAATTTACTCTAACTTATTTTTAAAATTAGGAAACATTACTTCAAATGAAAGTGATCAAGTATGAAAGGTCAGCTGCAAGCTGCTGAATTGACTTTCTAGGAGCAGGCTCATCAGCTGCACATCACCTAGCTTAAGATTTCAAACCATCCTTATTTCTTACGTAAAAATAAAAGTGTTGGGCTAGAGAGATGGCTCAGGGGTTAAGACTTTGCCTCACAAGTAGAAGGCCTGAGTTTGAATCCCAAGTCCCTTGTAAACACTAGGCAGAAATGGTGGTACCCTGCACTTCTCGCTCAGGAAGGTGGAGCCTGGGAAATCCCAAAGTGAAAGAAATCCAGTAGAAGCAATCCAGGATGATTTTTGAAGTCACCCTTGGGCCTCCACAGGAACATACAGTCTCTCTCTCTCTCTCTCTCTCTCTCTCTCTCTCACACACACATACACACACACACACACACCGTATGTACTCCCTAATAGGTGGATCCTAGTACCAAACCCACTTAGTGACATATTCAAAGATAAATCTCTGTAATACCTATAGTAATTGCAAAAATTATAAACAGGAGGGAAGAGGAAGGAGGACCCCCCCACCCCAGAAATAAGGAGAGAGGGGATCATGCTACAGCAGAGAAAATAGGTCATCATCAAGTATTGCAAGTAAGTAGTGAGACATCTGGTTAAACTCACTCACTTTCCTTCCTGGTCACTTGCAACTGAGGGGGTTTAATCTCATCAGTCAGGGAGGGCATAGAGTCTGGCAGGCAGATTGTAACCATCCTGAAAATGGGAGACTGATCCCCCTCATTGTAGTCTCTTATTCCTATTCCATCTACCTTTGAATCTACTCTTATAGTAAGACTCCATTTAAACAGCCTTTTATCTCTGGCTGGAAGGAGACCTCCAATACCAATGAGGATGGAGCCAATGGCGGCGCAGGAACAGCAAAACTGAAAACAACAACCAACCATAATTCAGAACATCAGAGACCCTACATTAATCACCTGGAACCAGACCAGCCAAATCTCTTCCCATCCTAAAGCTCAGGGAAATTTGCGGAAGAGGAGGTGGTAAGATTGTAAGAACCTAAAGATGGAGAGGAGCAACGATACGCAAGATATCCACACAAGTTAGGGCTGCACTAGCCATAATCAGACTTTGCATGACCTGCGCAATGACTGACATGTCAATGACCCCCCAAAGTCTAGCATGGATCACAGGCACTAAGATCCTTAGAGGCAAGGGATTAACAGTCATAATAGTGTTCCCATACTAAAGGGGAGCACAAGAAAGGGCTCTGGGCAATGCCATCGAGTCCTTACATCTCATTAGATTGGGGGACGCAGAGGGAAGTTTGACTTTCACACTAAAGGATGCTCCAGGGAATGGAAGGGAAGAAGAGAGGGGCACTGGAAGAATGGAAGGGAGGGGATGAAAGGAAGGGGAAAAGAGGGGGAGGATGCCTATTAACCTATTAAGTTTGTATGATTGGGAAAAAATAAAGAAACATAATAAAATAAATAAATAAATAAAGTGAAAAAATATTAAAAAATAAAATAAAAAAGCCTGTCATGGTACAGAGGTTTTTACTTGTGGGTTTTTACTTGAGATCATTTTATATTTATAAAGAAGTTGAGAGGAAAGTTTGGAGTTTCTGTTCTTTCACCCTAGTTTTCTTTCAATATTAATATTTTCACAAAACTATGATACATGTATCAAGATTACAGGATCAGCATCATAATATTACTGATTTTGCTATTTATGCTTTCTTACTTTTCAAGGGTCTTTTCAAAGATACCACTCTGAATTGTTCTCTTTGTATGGATCCAAGTTACTTTGTAGTCACTAAGATAAATGTGATTTTATTATATGAGAACATGGAAGTAGATGGATGACTATTTCCGGGGTAGGAAGGAGAAGAGAGGTAGAGGGAAGGGGAGAAAGGACGGTAACATAAAGGAGTAATATGTACAATGTTCAACAATAGACATGATGCAAGTATCATAGAGAAACTAAAAGAAATTGATTTTTAAAAGTAGCTTTGTTTTTATTTATTTTTAATTTTAATGTGCTCTTCATTTTCTTGTCAGTTATGCTTTTTTGTTTGCAGGAATGTTTTGTTTTTACAACTATGCAAATAGAACTCTATCTTATATTTAAAATTGCATAATGAGAAAGGAGATCAGAAAAGGATCTCTTACTTTAGGGAAGTAAGAGAGAAAAAAGAGGGTAATGTGATATGAGAATTAGACAGGCAACCACTGGGGGGAGGAAGGGTATAAACAAATGGGGTGGGGGGGCAGAATGGGGGGAAGTGAAGTGGGAGACTCATCAAAAACAAAGTATGAAAACCATTGCTTTGCTATTTGCTACAATTAAAACAATGTACAAGAAAAAAATATAATTACATATCCAAAGAAATTCTACTTATGGGCTGAAGAGATGGCTAAGTGGGTAAAGAGCCTGTCATGTAAGTGTGAAGACCTCAGTTTGGATCCCCAGAAGTCACATAAAGCTAGTTGCTATAGTATACACCTATAATTTCTGTGCTGCTATGGTGAGGTGGGAGTCAGAAACGGGAGATTCCCAGAAGCTTGCTGACATCAGTTATTTTGAAATGCACGATGGTGAAAAAGCCAGACCCTGCCTCAAACAAGGTGGGAGGGGACATGTGAGGTTGTCATTGACCTCAATATGAATGCCATGGCCATATTCATATCCTTACATAAACACACAAATAGATGACAGACAGGGAGAAAACTCACAAATATTTAAAAACAAAATAAATTCAGTTTATAGAGAAGAAAAATCTTTTCTCCAAAGAGACAAAATATGACAGTTGTTAAAGTGTACTTAGTGAATAAAAGCACATGCTGGCAGAAAGAATCTAAGCCAGAGATCCACACCTAGAGCTACGGCCAGCAGCTCTCCTTCATCCATGAAGATATCTTTAATATGACTTTGAGGGTATAAGAGGCTTGAGGACTATCAATACCATTGCTGCTTCAACTCTAGTCATCATCAATGTAAAGATTTTTGTTGCAGATGGACTGTATTACTGACATGGAAAGCAGTGTCATTAAAACATTGTTGAAAAACAGCATTTTACACTATTGATTTCCTTAATGGGACTGTGGGCTGACTAAAATAAAATCCTGGGTCACACTTAGTCAATAAGTCATGTTTTGTTCACATATGAGCCACAGTAAGTATCAATTCTACTTAACATTAATTAACACAGCGAACACTGCCCTGCATTTGAAACAATGAACTTATTTCATCTTACCTTACTATTTTCTCTCTCTTTTGGGCATATGTAAAATTTATTATTTGTCCAAACAACTGATAGAAGCAAGCTAGGAAATCTTGATTTCATCTGTTGTACATCTCAGCCCTTAAATGATAAGTTTTATGTTCAATGAACACTCATGTCCCAGTGATTTCCATCTTGCTTAATTTTCCTATTCAGTATGATATGTACTCTATGTCACTTCTCACTCATTCTTAGATAGAGATTTGTATTTAGTCAGTGGACATCCTGCTCCAGAATTTTAACTAAGTCCACATCTCATATCTTGGGATTTGGTCAGACAGGGGTGGGAGAGGTTTTAGAATTACTGAATCTATTCAGTAAATTTGGATGAGTCCTGGGATAGCTGATAGCCTACAGCAGTCACTGATTAGGGAATGCATGTGGTGAAAGGAAGAATGTCCAACAGCTTCAGTATTCTGGTCACATTGCATTTAGGTAGTAGAAGGAAGCCATGTAATGAGAAATTCTGGTTCAATCAGAAAATGTCATGGAAAGGGAACTACACTTACACAACAGACGGTTGTGTGTGGAAAGTCTATACTTGGAGCGAAAAACTCCAGCTATTACTGAGTTTCTTGTTATCCAGGAACTTCACGGGAGACTGAGGAAGAAGCAGGTCAGGTAGAAAGACTAATGTGTAGGACACAAACGTCAGGATATTGGAATCCATCCTTTGCAACTCCAAAATACATGCTAGTTCAGGCCTTCTGAGGACAGACACCATGGAAGAATTATAGCTTCAAGATTTCATTAGAAGTAGTGACTGTACATGAGAAACTGGGGAGGAAGTAGCAAAAGTCATGGCTGAGCTGGAGGGAAAGGGGACAGGGGGAAGGCTGGAATGAAGTGTCTAGTCTGCCACATAGCCTCATACAGATTCCATAGGCATTTGAGGCCTCTGTAGCTAGTGCCAGCTCTCAGAGGTCTCCCATAGGTTCATCTAGATGGTCAGTCCTTAAACAGGACCTGTAAGTTGTTTCTGATCCCAAGACTCAGGGAGGGTCATAGAGGAGGGTGGTAAGGATGTAAGAGCCAGGCCCACAAAGATAGCTCACTGAATAAGGTACCTGCTTGTAAACCTGGCAACTAGAGTTCAATCCCCAGAAGCTCACATGGTAGAAGAAGAAGGGTGACTTCATAAAGTTAAGAACTTCTCCATGAGTTTTCACTGAACATAAAACTTGACATTTAAGGGCCTGAAATGTACAACTCTGGGACAGGAACTCTAATTCTTCTGCTTTTGAAACGAAGGTTTAACCCCTGAACCATCTTTCTGCCTCATGAGTTTTTAATTTGTATTTTTTTTCATTTTGAGTACTTTTATCTCTTCATTGAATTCTTGTTTCATGTTTTGCATTTAATTTTCTTATTTCAGTCAACTACTTTTTTGCATTCTTTTTAAATTCATTTAGGAATTTATTTGGGAACTCTTTGAACTCGTTAATTTTAATGTGACTTGAATTTTATTAATTTACTGTAGTATCCATAATAGGGAACTGGTATTTTTTTGACTAATGATAAGTCTTGATTTTTTTATGCACTTATGTTTCTATGTTAGGACTTGTGCATCTAGGGTGTCTTTTTAATCGACTACATAATTTCAGTTGAAATATTTGCAGTGTTCAAATGGTGCTAGGTTTTAGCTGGGTTTAAGTATATAGTTTGGCTACTAAAATTTCTCAGCCCACGGGCTTGAGTACAATTCCTTAGGATATTGCAACAGTATGGTACTGCCTGCAGAAGCAACCTCAGCTGCTGGATAGGCACAGCATGCAAATACTGTAATAGCCCCTTAACAACACCCATTCTTTTAACTGGTAACTACTGGGGAATAAAAGAACAAGGAAAGTTTGGTATGTTTTGAAATATTAATTATTTAGATTAGACATGAAAGTGGGGTAGTGCTGGTAAGGATAGGAATTAGTATTTAGTCAATCGGAAAAACATCAAGGAGGGAGAAGTAGGTGGAAGTAAATGTTTGGAAGGTTGTAGCTAAGAAATTAAAAGATGAAAGAATGAGAGAGAAAACGAGGCAGAAATGAAGGATAAAATGTGTTTTTATACACAGGAAGAATAGGAGAGCTTATATAATAGAATGGCTGTTGAAACACAGTAGTTACTACTTAAAAAGATTATTGCTTTTAAGTGCCTACTACGTATTTGCATAGCTGGCCTATCTAGCATTTCAGGTTGCTTCTGCAGGCAATATCATATTCTTGCAATAATGTAGAGAATTGTATATGAATACATAGACCGAGAAGTTTTAGCAAATGAAGTAGATGCTTCCATCATAAAATCCAGTCTAGCAATAGAGAAACTCAAGCAAGACCACTCAGTTATATTTATGCAATAGTGAAGGTAAAATATTAAATGAAACCATAAATAATAATAAACACAAATAAAAAAAAGCAGTATATCTTCGAGTTAGTATTTCTTGCTTGGTATGGGATTTGAAGTCCCTCCCTCCCTGTGATGTTTCATGAAGCACATTGCAGTGACAGGAGAGGTATAGTTTGCCCCCAAGCACCAGTTTGAACACATATAACCAGATTCAAAGCACCCAAGTAACAATAAGCAAATTACCTTTTGAGCTGAATTTCTGACACCATGTGCTGAGTTTAGCAGTGTAGCTCTTGCTTCCCATGCTGCAGCTTGCTGAAGTAGTCATGGGACACGCCCCCGTGGCTGGAGACCACACTCAGCTGTTGTGTGCCTCAGCCTCCTCTGATGTCCACAGTGTGTCCAGTCTTTGGTCACAGCCGTGCAGCAAGTCTCTTTCAGCAATGTGTGTGTGGGCAGAAGAGAAGGTCTGGGCTGGCACCCCATGCCCTCAGCAGGAGTCTCTTGAGGACATTTGCTGTCTCGGGCATCCAGCATCACACTTCCGTCCTGGGCTCCATGTGCTTCACCCATCATGATCCCTAGGCTCTCTCTGTTTCGCATCCAGCTCCTTTCGGAGCTGTTCTCAGCCAGAGCTTTCTGTCCTCAACCAGCGCTGTCAGTCTTCAGCACCTTATGCACAGGGGTTGAATCTCTGCTTCAGGCTCTTCAATCCTGGGCTGGGCTGCTCAGCTTGCATCTCGGAGCTAATAAAATCCTTTCTTTCCCTAACTTGTTCCGATTATGTATTTATAGAAGCAATGAGTTATAAAACTAAAAACAGCATCTCAGTTCTAACAGGTTTCTTTAGTCGGAGTAACTTGATTTTGCAGTGCTATTGTGAAATAGCATTTCCGCAACAACCCCACCTCTGGAGCCACCTGGTATAGTTGCTTTGCCTCGCAGGAAAATCTCACCTGGCTTAACAAATTTATTTGTAAGGATTGTCCCTTGCAGACATAGAAATTATTATTATTATTTTTTGTTCAATTGTGGGTGTGTGCATGTGTGTGTATGTATGTGTGTGTGTGTGCGCGCATGTGTGTATATGTATAGAACCACGGGCGCATTCGGGAACCACCATGGACACCTCCACCTCCTCCTTGTTTACTCTGCCCGGGGATTCACAGGCTCCGCCTTACCAGGACCAGAAACACAGGCCGCCCCCGCTTCCGCTGGCGTCTATACATGGGATCTGGGATCCGAACTCAGGACCTTCTGCCTGCAAGGCAGAGGCTTAACTCCTGAGCCACCTCTCCAGCTCCGAAATTATTTTTATTATCCTGATCCTTTTCGTTCAGAGAGTCACACCATGGGGCTTCTATTCCCCCATTCATCCAGAAGTTTTCTGTTTTTATTTTTCCAAGGAACCAACATACTGATTTCCTAGTGGTTGGGAATTTTCTATTGCCACCAGTTGTGTTAAGGCTACCTCTTCTCTCACATCCTACCAGCATTTGTTGTTATTTGTTTCCTTAAGGACAGCCATTTTGGCTGGGTTGACATGGAATTTCAGGGGTAAAGTCTTGAAGATCACACCATCTGCAAATAGGGATAAGTTGATTTCTTTAATCCATTTTATTTCTTTTTTATATCTTAATGCCCTAAGAATCAAACACTGTATTGAATAAGAAGAGAAACTGGACATTTTTGTCTCATTTTTTATTTTTAGAAGAAGCACTTTGACTTTTTTCCATTCAGCACAATGTTGGCTATATAGTTTTGTGTGTGTGTGTGTGTGTGTGTGTGTGTGTGTGTGTGTGTGTGTACAAGAGGATGCTTGAGTGTATACACCTGTGGAAGATCAAGGGTGACATTGGAAATCATCCTGATTTGTTTTTCCTCCTTATTGCTTTGCTCTAGGGTTTCCCAAATTCCACCTTCAGGGTTAGAATTTTAGGCTGCTTGACATTTTTACAGGGAATATAGGACCCAAACTCTGGTTCTTTTATTTGTGAGGCAAAGGCTTTAACCCCTGAGCTAGTTCCCCAGCCTGGCTATTTTTTTTTTTATACATATACCTTTTTATGACATTGAGCTATATTCTTTCTACTCCTAGTTTATTTTCAGCTTTTATCAGGGATGTTGTATTTTGCTAAAGACATTTTCTGCATTTGTAGAAATGATCATGTGATCTCTGTACTTAGTTTTCTATATTTACAGAGCTCTTATCATTAGTGCTGCTTAGGAAATATTAAAATCTCTACTCTTTTTCCTTTTTTAAAAATTTCATCTCAATACTATTATGTTTTTATATTATATTTTTGCATATACTCTGTTTTTTTACATGTCTTTTCTTTTTTTTTTTTTAATTAAAAATTTAATTATACATTTTAAAATTTTTTACCAGTTCCCTCCCTCCCCCCTCCCCTTCCCCCAGTGCCTCCCCCCCAATTCCCAGAGAGTCCTTTATTCTGTGCGCCTAACTCTCCACTGGGTCCTCCTCTCCGATGACATATAAGGACCCAGTGGCATTTCCATAAGCCCTTTCTCTTGTTCCCCTTAAGCATAAGATTACTACTATGGCTGTCAATCCCTTGCCTCCAGGGGTCTCGGTGCCCTTAACAGATGCTAGACTTTATGAGGGCAACAGTGCGCTGGACATTGCGCAGGGCATGCAAAGTTCCATTATGATTGCTTTGGCCCCAACTATTGTTGAGAATCTTGCAAATCGTTGCTCCTCCCATCCTTTTGCTCTTACAATCTTACCGCCCCCTCTTCCGCAAATGTCCCTGAGCTCCAGGATGGGGAGAGATTAGGCTGGCCTAGTTCTATGTGATTGATATAGAGTCTCTGAAGTTCTGGATTGTGGTTTGTTGATTTTCTTTTGCAGTTTTGCTGCTCCTGCAATTCCCTTCACTCCATTCTGCTGGGCACTGTATGTCACCCCCTGGCCAGAGACAAAAAGCTGTTAAACTGGAGTCTTGTTGTAATAGCACATTCAAGGGTAGATGTAATAAGAGTAGGAAACCTCACTGAGGGAGGGGTCCATCACCCATTTGCAAAATGATTACTTTTTATCTGCTAGACTATATGCCCTCCCCTTCTGGTGAGATCAGGAAAGAACGTCTGTGAACTTAACCAG
Source organism: Typhlomys cinereus (assembly GCA_023101885.1). Taxonomy (NCBI): domain Eukaryota; kingdom Metazoa; phylum Chordata; class Mammalia; order Rodentia; family Platacanthomyidae; genus Typhlomys; species Typhlomys cinereus. The sequence goes on from JALPQD010000288.1 coordinate 1,099,677, forward strand.
GTTTCTCATTACTTACTTGCAGACCTTGATGGAGGCCTATTTTCTCTGCTGTAACATGGTCTCCTCTCTCCTTGTTTCTGGTGTGGCCCTCCTAACCCATCTCTCTTGTTCATAATCCTTGCAATTACTGTGTTACATAGGTTTACTTTTGAGTGTCCCAATGTGGGCTGGGCGAGTTTGGTACTAGGAGCCACCTATTAGGGAGTACATACGGCGCTTAATTTTCTGGGTTTGGGATACTTCACTTAATATAATTCTTTCTAATGACATCCATTTCCCAGCAAATTCCAGTAATTCATCATTTTTGATGGCTGAGTAGTACTCCATTGTATAGATGTACCACAGTTTCCTTATCCACTCGTCAACTGTTGGACATTTAGGTTGATTCCATGACTTTGCTATTGTAAACAGTGCTGCTATGAACATGGTCGAGCTTGTGCTATCGAGGCGAACCTCTGCTGCTTGGGGGGTTATTCCCAAAAGTGGGATAGCAGGGTCATATGGCATTTCAATCTTTAATTTCTTTAAGAATCTCCAGACGGCTCGCCAGAGTGGCTGTATGAGCCTGCATTCCCACCAACAATGTAGGAGAGTTCCCCTCTCCCCACATCCTCTCCAGCATTTGTCGTTGTTTGTACTGTGGATTTTTGCCATCCTGACCGGGGTGAGATGATATCTCAGGGAAGTTTTGATTTGCATTTCCCTGATGGCGAAGGAAGTGGAGCATTTTTTAAGATAATTGTTAGACATTTTAATTTCATCCCTGGTAAAGTTTCTTTGAAGTTCCAGGGCCCATTTTTTAATTGGGCCAGTGTTTTCCTTGGAGTTTAATTTTCTAAGTTCTTTGTGCACTCTGGACAGTAGAGCTCTGTCAGATATGTGGTTAGTGAAGATTTTCTCCCATTCTGTGGGTGGCCTTTGAGCTCGTGTGACAATCTCTTTATCTGAACAGAAGCTCTTTAATTTCACAAGATCCCAACTGTTGAGAGTTGGTAGCAGTGACTGTGCCATTGGATGTCTGTTTAGGAAGTGTTGGCCTAGCCCAATCAGCTCGAGGGAGTTCCCTATCCTTTCAACTATGGCTTTTAAAGTCTCTGGCCTGATATCAAGGTCCTTGATCCATTTGGAATTAAGTCTTGTACATGGTGACAAGTACGGGTCCAGCTTTAATCTTCTGCATGTGGAGATCCAGTTTTGCCAGCACCATTTGTTGAAGATGCTGTTCTTTTTCCATTGGATTCTTTGGGCCCCTTTGTCAAAGACCAAATGGCTGTAACTTTGTGGGCTTATATCTGGGTCTTCAATCCTTATCCATTGATCTGTGTGTCTATTTTGGAGCCAGTACCAGGCTGTCTTTATAACTATGGATTTGTAGTATAGACTTAGGTTTGGTATGGTAATACCTCCAGCTGTGTTTTTGTTACTCAGGATTGTTTTTGCTATCCTGGGTCTTTTGTGCCTCCATATGAACTTTGAGATTGTTTGGTCAACTTCTTTGAAGAATTGCTTTGGGATTTTGATTGGTATAGCATTGAATCTGTATATTGCCTTTGGTAGGATGGTCATTTTTACAATGTTGATTCTGCCAATCCAGGAACAAGGGAGGTCTTTCCACCTTCTGGTGTCTTCTGCAATTTCTTTCTTTAGGGTTTTAAAGTTTTCATTGTAAAGGTCTTTTACCTCCTTAGTTAGGTTTATACCAAGGTATTTCATTTTTTTAGGGGTTATAGTAAATGGCATGGTTTCTCTCAAGGCTTTTTCACTTCTTTCATTCTGGGCATATAGGAAGGCCTCTGATTTTTGCACATTTATTTTGTATCCTGCCACCCTGCTGAACTTCTCAATTAGTTCCAGGAGCTTCCTGGTGGAGGTTTTGGATCACTCAGGTATAAGATCATGTCATCTGCAAATAGAGATAGCTTGACTTCTTCCTTGCCAATTTGAATCCCTCTTATGTCCCTTTCTTGTCTTATGGCTTCGGCTAAGACTTCAAGTACAATATTGAATAGAAGTGGTGAGAGTGGACAGCCTTGTCTTGTTCCTGATCGAAGTGGGAATGCTTCCAATTGTTCCCCATTGAGCATAATCCTTGCTGTGGGCTTGTTGTATACAGCTTTTATTATATTGATAAAAGTTCCTTCCATTCCTACTGTCTCTAGCGTTTTGATCATAAAAGGCTGTTGGATCTTGTCAAAAGCTTTTTCTGCATCTATCGAGAGTATCATGTGGTCTTGGACTTTGGACTGGTTTACATGATGAATTACATTTATTGATTTGCGTATGTTGAACCAACCTTGTGTGCCGGGGATGAAGCCTACTTGGTCCCCATGAATGATCTTTTTAATATGTTTTGAATCCGATTTGCTAAGACTTTGTTGAGAATCTTTGCATCTGTGTTCATCAGGGAGATCGGCCTATAGTTTTCTTTTTTAAGTGAATCTTTATTAGGTTTTGGGATTAAAACGATATTAGCTTCATAGAAGGAATTTGGTAGTGTTCCTTCCTTTGCTATTTGATGGAACAGTTTAAGGAGTATTGGTGTTATTAACTCCTTAAATGTCTTGTAGAACTCTGTGCTGAATCCATCTGGTCCAGGACATTTTTTGGTGGGAAGATTCGAGATTACTTCCTCAATTTCCTTATATGTTATAGGACTATTTAAGTAATTCACAACTTCCTGATTCAATTTAGGTAATTTGTGTTTACTTAGAAATTCATCCATCTCTTTGTGTTGTCAACTTCACAGAATATAAGTTTTTGAAATATGATGTTATAATTCTCTGGATTTCTTGGGTATCCGTAGTGATAACTCCATGTTCATTTTTAATTTTGTTAATTTGGGTTTTCTCTCTCTTGCTTTTGGTTAGTTTAGCTAGGGGTGTATCAATCTTGTTGATTTTTTCAAAGAACCAGCTTTTTGATTGGTTGATTTTTTCTATCGTTTTCTTAGTCTCGATTTCAGATATTTCTCCCTTATTTTGCTAATCTCTTCTCTTCTACTGCTTTTGGGATCAGATTGCTCTAGTTTCTCTAAAGCTTTAAGCTGCATTGTTAAGTTGTTTATTTCTGATGTTTCCATTTTTTTGACGTGGGCATTAAGAGCTATGAACTTACCTCTTAGAACAGCTTTCATTGTGTCCCAGAGATTTTGGTAAGTTGTATTTTCGTTATCATTCACTTTCAGGAAATCTTGAATTTCCTTTTTAATTTCTTCCTGAATCCAGTTCTCATTCAGCATCATAGTGTTAAGTTTCCAGGAGTTAGTGTATTTTCTCTTGTTTGATGTGTTGTGGATGTCCAGCTTTAGGCCATGGTGGTCTGATAGGGCACAGGTTAGAATTTCAACTTTCTTGTACATGTGTAGATTCATTTTGTGGCCCAATATGTGATCTATTTTGGAGAAAGTTCCGTGTGCTGCTGAGAAAAATGTGTATTCTTTGGTGCGTGGGTGAAAAGTTCGATAGAGATCTGTGAGGTCCATTTCTTTCAGGGTTTGATTAAGTTCCAAAGTGTCTCTGTTAAGCTTTTGACCTGTTGATCTATCCCATGTAGAGAGGGCGGTGTTGAAGTCCCCAAGAATTATCGTTTGGGGGTTGATTTCTTGCTTTAGACGCTGTAGGGTTTTCTTAATGAATGTGGAGGGGCCCGTATTGGGTGCATATATGTTCAGTATTGTGAAGTCTTCCTGGTGAATTGTACCTCTGACTAAAATGTAGTATCCATCCGTGTCTCTTATAATTTTTTTTGGTTTGAAATCCACTTTGTCTGATAGCATAATGGCTACCCCTGCCTGTTTTCTGCTTCCATTTGCTTGTAGAATTGTTGACCAGCCTTTTATTTTTAGAGCGTGCCTATCTTTTGTGGTGAGATGGGTTTCCTGCAGGCAACAGATTGATGGATTGTGATTTTTAATCCAAGTTTGTAATCTGTGTCTCTTGATCGGTGAATTAAGTCCATTAACATTTAGTGTTATAATGGAGAAACTATTGTTAATTCCAGACATTTATTATGTTTAGTAGCTTTTATAAGTATATTGCTTCGCTTTTAATGGTGTTATATTTGCCTTCTGTTCTCCTGGATATGCCTGTTTTTTTCTTCACGCTTGAGTATCATTTCTAGCAGTTTTTGAAGGCCTGGTTTGGTGGCCATGTATCCCTTAAAGTTGTCTTTGTGCTGGAAAATTTTTCTTTCTCCCTCGATCATGACTGATAGTTTTGCAGGGTAAATCAGCCTGGGTTGACATTTTTGCTCATTCAATACTTGAAGTATGTCTCTCCAAGCTCTTCTTGCTTTTACTGTTTCGTCTGAGAAGTCATTTGTTATTTTAATAGGTTTGCCTTTAAAAGTGACTTGTTTTTTCTCCCTTGAAGCTCTCAGCACCAGTTCTTTATCTTGAATGTGGAGTGTTTTAATCATTATTTGCCGCCGTGTGCTTCTAGTTTGGTCGTATCTGTTTGGGGTGCGGAATGCCTCTTGTATATGAATGGGCCTCTCTTTCTTTAGATGAGGAAAGTTTTCCTTGATGATCGTTTGAAAAATTTCCTCAGGGGTGGTATTTTGAGATTCTTGCTCTGGTATTCCATGAATACGCATGTTGGGCTTCTTCAGGGTGTCCCATATCTCTTGGATATTTCTCTCAAGTATCTTTTTGGCTTTAACAACCTCTTCCATTGAGCTGGCTAGTACTCCCACTTTATCTTCAAGGTCTGAAATTCTGTTTTCTGCTTCATTAGTTCTGTTGATAAGACTCTCTGTGGCGTTCTGGGTTGAAGATAACTTGTCTTTTAGCTCAGTTTTAAACTCTGCTTGAGTTTGTTTTAACTGTTCTATGCCACTTTTCGTTTCTTGCACTGTTTTTCTCAACTCCTCCAGATGTCTGTTGTGTTCCTCTTCAAAGCGATTGATTCGATTATGTAATTCCTCCCGGATTTCCTCTTTCATAGTATTGAACATGGTAATGATCATATTTTGAAAGTCGTTATCCTGGGTCAGGCTTTCTTGGCCTTTTTCCGCGGGTTTGTTCTGGTTGGAGTCTAACATTATGGGATTAATTTCTTCAGTGGGAGATTTGTTTACTTGAGTGTTGCTTCTCATGGATTTGCACTTTGACTTTGGCATTGTCATTTTAACTCTTAAGATCTCTCAATTTCACTAAACTGAATTATTTGGCCTGGGGTACTGGTGGGCGGGGCCTGAACGGGGACTTACCTAGGGAGCGGGGTGAGGCCCGGGTGGACCGCGCGCGTGTCCCGACTGGCAGAGCGGGGTGGGGTGAAAAGGGAGGATGGGCGCGTCGGCGTGGAGCTATTTAACCCGAGGGCAGCTGGAGCGGGGCCCGGGCGCAGGGGGAGGTCCTCCTCGTCCCTCGGCCCCCGCGCGGCTCCGGCTGGATGGCGGGAGTCGGAGCCGGTCCCCGTGGGCTGACCTGGGGTCCTAGAGCGCGCGTTGAGGCCCGGCTGGATCTCGCCTACGCGTCCCAACCGGCGGAGCGGGGTGGGGCGAAAAGGGCTACATGTCTTTTCATAAGAAACATTTTTTCATGTAGGTAAATTCAGACCTTTCATATAAAGCCCTGAGTTCCATGTAGCTGACTCATCACAAATATTTCAATGATCAATGTATAACCTAGTTATGTCCATTAATTCTCACATATCTTTCTGATAGTCATTGTAATAAAATATTTATATATGTTATTTAAATATTAATAAGGACAACCACAATGTCAAAAGAGGTATCAATATGATACCTTTTCAATGGAGTCAGCTTTCCTGGTTCTGTTCTCTTTTATATTACATGGAAAATCATGAGATAATGTGTTTTCTCTAAAGCAATGTGTTTTTTAAAAATGCCACAAAGTACCTAAAATTTTCTGGAATAATAAAGACAAAAATTACTTCTGATTGGCTCTTGATTTGCAGATTCCAGTATAATGCAATGTGTCATAAATGTTGTTTGGATTGAAGCTTAATTAGAGTAAGGAAAATATATCATTCTTGTATTAATTGTTTTTACTGATACATTACTAAAATTATCACATTTAATGTACTTTTCTGTTTAAGATTTTCTCTTTTTCAGCTTGCTTAGCTTATTCTGTAAGTGTGTATTAGGGTTTAAGAATAGCATTTAGAGTCAGTAAGCTGGTAATGAATTTCTAAAAGTTATCTACTGAATCTTCAGAATGCTTAGGATCATAATTTTATTGGTGAAGTATTTCTGTTTGAAAGAAAGAAGGACCAATAATAAGGCATGAAAATGAGTTTGGTAAACTTTATTTGATACAGATACTTTATTGAGATTGCTTTACAAGTTGTGCTTGGAGACATAGGTAAACTATCCTGACTCCTTGTTTCTGTAACTTCTACTCTGACTTACCATTCTCTTACCTTGTGAGCTTGACTATACAATGGATGATAGTAGTGGTCTACTAACCTCACTTATTTCTCTTTCCTTGCAAAAGTTTGTCAGAGATAATTTTATTTCACTAGTAGTCGGCTTGCAGAAACAAAGAAACAAGGGAAAGATTATTTATTATAATTAAATATTTTATACATATAGCTTATTTATTAGGCTTAACCTTTTGCCTTCTACTTCTCTTGAGGTGAGCAACTTAGTATCCCCCACATTCTTTCTGCTCTTTTTTTTTTACTTTTTTTTATTATTATTTATTCAACTGTGCGCATGTGCGTGTATATGTGTGCACTTGTGTGTGTGTGTGTGTGTGTGTGTGTGTGTGTGTCTGTGTAGAACCACGGACGAATTCGCGAACCACTAAGGACGCCTCCACCTCCTTCTGCCCCGGGATTCACAGGCTCCGCCCTACCAGGACCAGAAGCACAGGCCGCCCCCGCTTCCGCCTGGCGTCTATACGTGGGATCTGGGATCCGAACTCAGGACCTTCCGCCTGCAAAGCGGAGGCTTAACCCCTGAGCCATCTCTCCAGCCCCTCTTTCTGCTCTTGATTTCACTGAAGGTAGATATCTCTGTTGAAACAAGTCTTTTCTTTGTTAGCCTCACTTCAAACTGCGTAACAGCAGCATAACTCTTGTTTCCCTGCTGCAGCTGGCTGAGGCAGCCCTGGGACCTTCCACGGTGCCTTCTCAGTCATGCTCTAGCTGCCGTGTGCACAGTCTCCACTGATTTCCACCCACAGTATCAACCCTTGGTCATACATGTGCAGCTAGTCTCTCAGGCTATGCAGCTGCCACGTGTGTGTAGGAAGGGGAGGGGTTCTATTGCTAGAGCTCCTATGAAGTCAGCAGGAGCCTCCTAGAGACATTTGATGTCTCAGACACCCTGCATCACATTTCAGCTCTGGCCAATAGCCAAATAGCCAATGTTCTTTCCCCTTAAATAAATCACATTCAGTCCTAAAGGCATGAAGTAGGTGACATGTGGTGGAGAACACTCAGTTCACTGAAACTGCCCTTCATGTGTCATGACAATTATGACCACAGTGCACCACACCACTTTGTGTCCATGACTTTTGTATCATGACTATGCTGTTCCTGTAATCAAGAGCTAGATGCTGCTTCTATGGCTTTTGCATCTGAGCAGGCTTAGTCACTTTCTTCCACTAATGAAGTGTCACTGAGGCATTATAGGGGAAGCCCTGGAGCTGGACTTTAGTACTTTTAAAGTGTTTACTGTAGTAAGCCTTAAAGCCAAAACTGAAGAATCCACTCCAGCCCATTAGAACATCCAAAGTCAATGCAGAACCAGCCAAGCTGACTTGGCCCAGATGAGCAGTGTCTCCAGGTAAATGCATGGTCCCAAGCAAGACCCAAAGGATTACCAAATTGATACTCACAGAATGATGAAAAGCATGTAATTTTTTCATTCTACACTGATAAGTTTTGGAATGATTTTTATTCAATAATGGATAACTAAAGCAAACTCAGTGTAGAGGTCAGTTAAGCAATATTGCTATGGACAGTGCTGTAGAGAGGTATGAAGAACTGTGGTGTGGATCAGGCCACACTGGTGGGAGGTCCTTAGATGGATGGAGGGATCCCTGTCAAAGGGATGTGGGACTCCTTCCATCCTCCTGTCCCTCTTTGTTCTGGTCTGAGATGTGATCATTTTGCATCCATTGCTGTTTCCATGGTGAGCTGTTACCTGCCAGCCTTGCTGGCACTAGTCAATGCAAGTGTCAAGCCTTTGAACCTCCAAAACTGGAAACTAAAAAAGCTGTTACTATTTCCAAATGTTGCCTTGAATATCTTGTTTTCTTGTGAAACTGACTGTAACCAGTATGACTTCATCTCAGAAAGTCTAGGACATACACAATCCACTTTGATACTTCATCTTGTAATTTTTTTGTGTGATACTTCTTTTTAAGTTTATTCATTTATTTTATTCATTTATTTTGTGTGTCTCTGTATTTGTATCAGAGGGCACTGGTGTCCCTGTAGAAGGCCACAGGTAACTTTGGGAATCATTCTGGATTGCTTCTACATGCTCTTTGCTTTGCTCTGGAATTTCCCAGACTCCATCTTCCAGGACCAGAAGTATAGGCCACTGCCATTTCTGCCAGGTACTTTTTATGTGGTTCCTGGGATCTGAATTCAGGACCTTCTACTTGTGAGACACAGTCTTAACCCCTGAGCCATCTCTCCAGCCTGTGTGATACTTCTTTAAAAATTGTGCAGAAATAAATGTAAGAATTTTCTTTAAACATAACAGATATTGAGGAAGATTCTTGAATTTATCTATAGAAGCATGAACCCTGATATACACTTTCTACCTGAGTTTGAATAACATGACATTTGTGAAGTATAACTATTGAAGTGTACAGAATTGAGAAGGAAAACAGGTTTAATTGTTTGTCCATTGTGCCTGGATGCTGTTTCTCTCATTTGTGATATGATGCATTCTCCACATAATTCTCTTCTATCCTTGAATAAGAACGGAAGCCTTGGTTACCTGATTATGGGCAGTGTATCTAAGAGACCCTGAAAGAGCCTCCTGACCTGATTTTAGTCAGTTCTGTACAGATCCAAAGCTTTGTTTTTTATTGAGAAAAATGTGACCTGCTCATTTTTGTTGTTGCTAGGAGGAAATTAATGGTTGCCTGGCAACCAGTTGCCTATCAGCTTCCAAAAGCAGGAGGAGTTGCTAGGTAAATCATTTGATTTTTGTTTTCAGAAAAGATTGGACTTACCCAAATATATTGTATACCTGACATGGTATTCTAGAACTATCAGCCAGACAAAGAAAATATGGAAATGATCTGATCTTATGTTTGGCAAGTTTGCTGTAGTTCTGTGATTAGAATGTTGAGAATAGATCTGCATTTAGTAGTAAATAGTCCCTGTGCCAATTCAGATGTTAGCTGTCTATGGCCAGCCCTTTCACTCCCTCCCCTGGGTTTGTCTGAACCCACCTACATGCACAAAGTTAAGTACAAAGAAATGGACTTCGCCAGGACTTTGTGCCAGCAATCCTCATGATGCAACATATTTCAAACCTAGAGTATATAAAGAACTTTTATTTATTTATTTTTTCCACTCATCAAACTTGATAGGTAACCCATTCCCCTTCCTCCCTCCACCCCTCCTTGGATCCCATTGCTCCCTTTCTGCTTTTCCCCTTCCTTTCCCCCCTCCCTCCCTTTCTCCCAGTGCCCCCTCCCATTCCTGGAGCATCCTTTAGTGTGCATGTCAAACTTCCCTCTGGGTCCTTCTCTTCTGATGAGGTATAAGGACGCAGTAGCATTGCCTAGAGCTCTTTTTTGTGTTCCCCTTTAGTATAGGAATACTACTGTGGCTGTTTAATCCCTTGTCTCTAAGGATCCTGGTGCCTGTGATTCATGCTAGACTTTGGGGGGATCAATGATATGTTGGTAATTGTGCAGGTCATGCAAAGTCCTATTATGATTACTTTGGCCCTAACTTGTGTGGAGTATCTTGCATATCGTTGCTCCTCCCCATCTTTAGGCTCTTACAATCTTACCGCCCCCTCTTCTGCAAATTTCCCTGAGCTTTGGGATGGGGAGAGATTAGGCTGGCCTGGTTCCTGGTAATTAATGTAGGGTCTCTGATGCTCTGAATTATGGTTTGTTGTTGTTTTCTTTTTTTTTTTCTTCCAGTTTTGCTGTTCCTGAATCACCCTTGGCTCCATCCTGATGGTTATTGGATGTCACCTCCTAGCCAGAGATAAAAGACTGTTAAAATAGAGTCTTATTATAAAGGTAGATTCAAAGGTAGATAGAATAAGAGTAGGAGACCGCGTGAGGGGGGTCAGTCTCCCATTTGCAGGATGCTTACCTTCTATCTGCCATACTCTTTGTCCTTCCTGTCTGGTGAGACCAAACCCCATCAGTTGCAAGTGACCAGGAAGGAAAGTATATGAGCTTAACCAGAGTACATAAAGAACTTGATAAATTAAATACCAAGGAGGTAAACAATCTCATTAAAAAATGGACTGTAAAACTCAAGAAAAAAAAACTTCTCACAAGATAAAATTCAAATGTTTTACCTCCCTAGTCATTAGGGAAATGCAAATTAAAATCACCGTGAGATATCATCTCACTCATCAGAATGGCCAAGATCTGAAACAAATGCTGGTATGGATATGGGGAGAAGAGGACCCTCATACATTGCTGGTGGGATTGTAAACTCATACAATCCCTGTGGAGATCAATGTGAAGGTTCCTAAAAAGGTTAAAAATTGAAATTCCATATGATCCAGCTATATCACTCCTGGGAATATTCCCAAAGAAAACTGCATCCTGCAACAAAGTCATGATCACAGCAGCCCTTTTCACAATAGCAAAAAATGGAACCAACTTACATGTCCAAGAGTTGATAATGGTTAATTAAAATCTGGTACATATATGCAATGGGATACTATTCAGTTGTCAGGAAAGATGAACTAATGAAATTTGCTAGTAAAAGAAATCATACTGATTGTAATCTCCCAGACACAGAAAGACAGATGCTATATGCTCTCTCTTACATACAGATTTTAGCATTAAACATTTAGTTTGGTGTAATCAAACAGAAACTCTTACAACACCCCACAAAATGAAGAAAAGATCTCAACGCCCAGTCTATTGGAACAGAAGAGCAGTGAAATAGACAACAACCAGCTAGAGTGCAGAGTACTGGTGACCCTAAAACACTGTCAGAATCAGGCCAAGCAAACCTCTTTCCATTCTAAGGCTCAGGAAATCTTGCAGAAAAGGGATGGTAAGATTGTAAGAGCCTAAAGGTGGGGAGGTCCATGGCCTGCAGAGTCATTTTACTAAAGACAGGACTGCTGCATCTAGAAACTTACTACAATGAGACTTATCCTCACCAGACCTGCACTATGACCGACCTATCGACATTCCCCATAGACTAGTGATGAACTCAGGAGAAATAATTACATTCAGGTAGAACCTTGGGGTTAGGGCTAGACAGGTGAAGCAGAGTACCACTGTCAGTGGGTCTACCCTAGGCAAGACCACTTAATCTGCCACAGAGACCAGAGTTCATACCAGTTCAAAGGGAACCCTATTGGCCACACAAGCAGACAGACAGGAAGGTGGGTGGGAGAAGGATGAACTGATAAAAGGAGGAGAGGTGGGAAAGGGAGGGGGAGGGAGGGAGCGGGTCAGGGACAACCACCCATTTTGTTTGTAATTAAGTAGACTAAATATTACTAAGAAGTTGCAAATGAAAAAAAGATATTTATTTATTTGTGTGTGTGTGTGTGTGTGTGTGTGTGTGTGTGTGTGTGTGTGTGTGAGAGAGAGAGAGAGAGAGAGAGAGAGAGAGAGGGCACTGACATTTCCCAGGATTTGTCCACTAGGACTGGAAATGTAGGCTGTGGCATTTCTGCCTGGCATTTTTATGTGGAAACTGGTATCTGAACTCAGGATCTTTTGTTGTGAGGCATAGTCTTAACCTCTGAGCTATCTCCCCAGATCCCATTTTAAAATTATTTTATTTTATTGGTATGTCTGTGGTGTGTGTGTGTGTGTGTGTGTGTGTGTTTCTGTGTGTAACAGAATGCACTGTTTGTGCTTGTGGAGGCCAAGGGTGACTTTGGTAATCACTCTGGACACTCTGGATTGTGCCACTTCCTGTTTGCTTTGCTCTGGAATTTCCTGAACTCCATCTTCCAGGACCAGAATTACAGGCCTCCACCATTTCTACCTGTCTTTACGTGGGATCTAGGATCCAAACTCAGAACCTTTTGCTTGCAAGACAGAGGCTTACTTAACTCCTGAGCCATCTCTCTCCCATTGTTTATTATTTTATTATTGCCCCTGGAAATAACCACATCATGTAGTTCAACTTAGTTGTTATCAGAGTAACTGGGGAAACAAAGGCTCTAACAAAAAAGACACGAGCTCTGAAGAAAGGAGCTTGGTGCACTGCATCTCGTGGATGACTAGTCGGTAACCTTGACCTGGCCTGGCTTGTCCTTCCCTGGAGTATAAATGATTGAACTGTGTGATCTGTGGATCTACAGTCACTACACACATTTTAAATGACTTAAGAAAACTCCATACTTTAAGTTAGCACTCTGACTAAATGGAATATTTACGTAAATTAAATTTCAAATTGTAATTTCAGTAGGTGACATAAAAGGTGAGCCAAAAGCATTGGAAGTCAGTTAAGTGTAGATCTTCATCTGCCTATCATCATTTGTCTACATACTATCATCTATCTATCATCTATATATATATAAAATCTACCTTATCTATATATGTATGTACGTATGTATGTATCTATCTATCTTCTATCTATCTGGCATCTATCTATCATCTCTGTATGTAATCTATTTTTAGGTTATTATAGGTCTTTCATCATCTACTTATTATATATCACCATCCTACCTAATTTTAACTATCATGTATCTGTCGTATTTTCATGTGTCTATTATCTATCATTACTGTCATCTCTCTATCATCTATTTTCTAGCATATTTTTGTCTGTATCTATCATCTATCTTTATTATCATTATCAGAATCTATGTGTCATCTATCTATATCCTATCTATCTGTCTGTCTATCTATCTATCTATCTATCTATCTATCTATCTATCTATCTATCTATCTTCCATTCATCCATCCTCACTATTTGCCTTAAATATTATTAAATCCTATTATTTAGAACAACATTGATGACTCAAGCTAGTGTTGAAAATCAAATGCTGTATGATCTCATTTCATGTGAAATAAAAACAAAATGAACTCCCAAAAGGAGAGGGTAGAATGGTGACTGTGGAGGTTAGAGTGTAGAAAGAATAAGGAGATATTGAATTCTAGAAGGAACAGATAGAATAGTGGTTTGAAGGCTAGAAGCCTAGCGAATAGGGAGATACTGGTTTAAGGATTTGCATTTTCTATTACACAGAGTAATTTCTGCAAGTCTAGCAGAGAGAATGATAATTCATTAATCATGTTGTATACTGAAGTCTTCCAAGAGATTAAATATCAAAACTTTTTTTCTCCTGTAAAAGTAGCAACTATTCTGATATGTCAGATAAAGCATTTAGGTTGATTGTACAATAATAAATTTGCAGCTATCAAAACATTATGTTGTACATCTTAAAGAGCTATGAACTGAATATAGGTGTTCTCTCACAAACATATATTACAGCTTAATTACCATTGTGATGATGTAAGAAGGCAGGCTTTAGGATGTTATCAAGAATACAATATAGATAAGGTTCCAGAAAACTATTTTGCCCTTCCACCATATAGGGCATGGGTGGAAAGTTCCATGTATGAACCAGAAAACGGTCCCTCTTCAGACACTGTTTGGTGTCTTGATTTGAGATATTCCAGTATTCAGAACTTTGAAATAGATTTCTGCTTTTTTATGCTATCATTGTATACTTAGTTACATGAGTTCAAGAGCTAAGAAATACATATAGCTTTTATTTGCTAGTTATAGCTCAAGAAAGCTAGGGAATAAAAGAATATCTTTGCTAACATCTGAACACTAAAAATAATGTGCTTTACATTATTGACCCCACAAAGTCTAGCATGGACTAAAGGCACTAGGATCCTTGGAGGCAAGGGACTGACAGTCACAGTAGTGTTCCTAAGCTTAAGGGGAACACAGGAAAGGGTTCAGGGAAATGCCCCTGGGTCCTTGTACATCATCAGAGAGGAGGACTCAGAGGACCCAGAGCATGCACATTAAAGAATGCTCTGGGGATTGGGGGGAGCCACTGGGGGAAGGAACTGGGGAATGGGGAGGGAGTGGGGAGCAGGGGAGTCAGGGGGGAGGTAGAGGAAGGGGGGAGCAGGGGAGTTGGGGGGGAAGGTGGAGGGAGGGAGAAGACCAGTGTACCTGTTAAGTTTGTATGAGTGGAAATAAAAATAAAGATATGTGCTTTGTTTAAAAAAGAATTATAATATTCGGCTATGGTTTTCAGTAGAGACAATAAAGTAATTTTCCTTTAGGAGATGGTATGAAATAGGATGACAATATCAAGCAAAAGGCTAACATATACAAGTCTACAAATTGAAGTTTTATTTATCTTTAACCACTTGTAGATCAATTCTTCCAAGGGAAGGAAGATACTTTATTCATTTGTTTTTTTAGTTTCTTAGGAAATTTTTTTTCTGTGCACTAGTCTTTATTAATTCTTTTTGATTAACTGAGTGAACAAATGAACTAATACATGTTTCATGGTATCTTACAGTGTTGCTGGCACTGTGGGGTTTTTATTTTTAAAACTAGGCAATCACCCTAAAGTATATTATCTAAAGCCTTTTTAGTAAAATATTTTATAGAGTTAAAATTTTCTAAGCTAATAAACTTAGAATCAGTATAGAAATTGCATGTAATTCTACTCATATTTAAAAAGTACAGTCTTATGTGCATCTATCATCCCCAGCCTACACAGATCAGCATTTCATCAAAGGGAGTATTCTTTTTTTTCTTACCCTATCTTTGTTATGAACTTGAATATTTCTTGCTGGGGAGAGTCATGTTAATGATATCTTTCTTTACAATGATATTTAATAACAGCCTACCTAATAATTTGTAGTTGAGTAGTTTATGATTATGTATATCCAGGCACTGCATACAAATTACAAATCAAGATTGCTAAACAATGTGATGCCTATTTTATGCACTGTTTATGGGTGTAAAAGGAAATTTACTGACTTGTGAACATTTAGTTTATGAAGCATCTGCCATAATAGTGCCCCAGTTGTACTTTGAGTAAGGTAAATCTAGCACCACTGGATTACCTTGTTGAAAGCATTCATAGGCTGCTAACAGATGCTTAATTTGCTGATCTTCCACAAAGAATAGAAAACGAGGCAGTAAAGTGATGTATTCACCTCAATTACCTACAACTACTATACCTTGGCACAGTCAGTCATACATCACTTAATGGGGGCAACACTCTCAGCACTGCTGCTTTGGGCCAACATCACAGAACATGCTTACCTTAACCTAGAAGGTAGAGGGGCACTTTTTTCCCCTCCCTCCCTCCCTCCCTCCCTCCCTTCCTCCCTTCCTCCTTCCCTCCCTTCTTCCTTCCTTTCTTCTCTCTTTCTCTTTCTCTCTGTGTCTCTCTCTCTCTCTCTCTAAATGTGATTTCGAGCTTGTAAGTCAGCCACTTTCCCAAGTAAGCTGTCTTCTCAGTCCCTCAGTGAAGCTTCTTCGTACAATCAGGAGACATGGGCTTGTGCTGGTGGGACAAAGAAATCGTTTTATCAAACTTTTTTAAAAAGTATTTTGTTTATTTATTTGTAAGAGGGCTAGAGTTAGAGACTGTCATAGTTAGGCACAGGCGTCAACTTGACAGTTAAGGGTTTGAGCTCTGGGCTGATGGGGAAGGCCCAGCTTATGGTGGATGGGATTAGGCTCTAGAATAAAATACAGACAGCTGGTTGAGGAAGTTGGCATCCTTGGTACACTTGGCCAGACATGCTGGTCTGGCAGTAGGGATCATCCCCTCTCTTGGTTGTTGTATAGAGATGGCGTGGCCAGTTCCCTCAGCCCTAGTGTTGGCATGAGTCCTCCTGTCAAGTTGGACTGAGAACTGTAACCAGATAATCATAAGAGAGAATAAACCCCCTGTTCCCTTAAGCCATCTGATGGTCATTCATCAATAACTATGTAGGCGGACTGCAGAGAGAGAGATGATTGAGATAGGGAGCAGGTACATATGTGCCACCGCACGTATGCGAGTAGGTCAGAGGATAGCTTTAGAAGTCGGTTCTCTCCTTCCACCTGCAAGCTCTGTGGATCAAAACGGGTCACCAGGTTAGCCTGACAGCACCTTTATCCTCTGAATCATCTTTCAGGTCCTCAACAAACTTTTTATAAATGTAGAACGCACTCTAGAACAATGACAGAAACTATAGTGAGTGAAGTCAATATATAAGTCTACAGCATAGTCATTTTGCCATTATTGTGTACATCAATTATGACTGCTTTTACATGACTGGCGCATGTCAATAAGCATGTGTCTAGCAGTTTCACTATGAAAGTGCAGGTAATATGTTATGTCATGATGGTATAACATCTACAAAGTCACTACTAAGTCATAGAGAGTTTTCAGATCAATTTATAATCTTGTGTATGTGGCCCACCATTGACAGAGAGAACATTTATATGGTACATGTTTGTATTTTGTGAAAACTTGAGAGCTATGTTCATTTTAGGAAATTATTTCTTGATCAAGGAAAAAGTATTATCAAATTAATAATCTTAGTTTTTTCTGTAGTTATCAGTCATTTACTTTAAAAAATATTCATATCTTTATAAGATTTCTGATTTTTGCCAGAAAATATATTTTCTATTTGATGTGATTTAATCTGAGCACGTTTTCAAGTCTTTCACATCTCTGATTTACATAGTCAATTCTTTTTCTGGCTTTTTGGACATATGGGATGCTAATGCAACAACTGATTCAGTGTCTCTACCGATCCTATCAGACCTCTACTTTTCTAGGTCAGTTTCAAGGGTTTGAACGTTTCCTCTACTCATTATAAGTGAATCATGTAGGCTTCTTTCCTTCTTTATGCCTCTTTTATTGGATGCTATACGTTCTGAATTTTACTCTGCAGGGTGTTAGGCATGTTAGTATTTCTAAAATTGATTTTGAGGTGTATTGTGAGACACAAGTTCTTTGGAAATATCCTTCTGAGTGTTGTTATTAAGCATTGTCAAGTAGAATTACAGACATACTTATTCTAGGACTATTTTATTTTAGACTCCATGATGGAGATAAATGAGTACAACTCTTAATGTCCTATGAGTCTGAAATTTAGTACTTTGGTTAATGCGTTCAGCAACTGTGACCCCTAGAATAAACAGAGATGTTTTTTCACTACCAAATCACTTCTGATGTTTCTTTGTCTTGGGGAGATTCATCACGCTCTGGCTTTGATCGGCACTCAACTGAAGATTTAAGGGAGCCTTTATTAAACTTTGGTTTTTCTCTTTGTCCACTCTCCTCTTTTTTCCTTTGGACTATATCCACCTCAGCCTCACTAGACTAGAAGAGACATCTTACCCATTAGCTTTCCAGGCACACACTCTCCCTTCCTCCCTGAGTCACAAACAGTAAAATTGTATAGATGTGTCGCTGGGGATTTGGAGGCTCAGCTGGCTTCCTGTGTGTTAGGATCCATTCAATTTCATAGTGTGATATCTGCATTCTTCATTACTGTCATTTAACATAGTATATTTATCTAAAAATTCTTTTCTCAGACAGGAGGGCACAGTCCCTTATCCCTCAGTATTTACTGAGAATTTAATGAAAATACTTGAATCATGTAATTGTAATTTGGGGCAAACCATCTCAGAGAGATTAAAGAGTAAAAAGAGGTCAGGATCTAAATGGAGGATATTCCAGGTATCCTTGGAATCTTGCACCTGTGTCTTAGGAAGAGAGCCCAGAACAGAGGAACTTAATTAGACTTAACTAAAAATCAGTCTTTTGAGATGACCTTTTAGGAAACCGAAGTCTGTTCATGCTATTTCTGTGTTTAAGCCTCTCAGAGGACTAACTCATTTAAATAAATGTAGACATTAGAGAGCAGAGAAAGGAAGACTTTCAATGTGTAATATGTGGCCAAGGGCAGGCTGTATGTATGTGTTACTGGATGGGCTGTCTCCTAAGCCTTGAAACTCCCAAGTCACAAGCATTCCAAAACAAATCAAGGATGAGAGGAAAAACAACTAGCTGTGATGAAGAACTAGGCTGTCAGAAGATCTGTAAGAGTTTCAAGAGACAAAAATTATATTTCAGAAATAAGTGAAAGATTAATATGTCATGGAATTTCAGGATAACTTGCCAGTAGCCCCAGAAAGACAAGAAATTCCACAAAGCATTGTTTCTATGCTATGAAATATTTAGCAAAGATATTTAGCAAGTCAAGTCCTAAAATGACAAATAGGGAACCTTCTAGAATCTTCTTCCTGGAACACACTGGAGTCCGGCCTGCCATTTGACACATCCCAAGAGTGATTACAGGTTCTCTCTAAAATGAGAAAGGTCTATCCAACAGACTGGTAGTGATTAAAGATACAGACCATTGACTCATTGGAAATGTGTCACCAGGATCGTATGTAGTAAGAAACATCGGGATCTTTGCTGGAACATGTTTTGGACCTGACATTTTTATGTGAAGATCAGACGTATTGGGATGACTACTCACAAGCAGAACATATTTCACACCATTCTAACATAATCTGAAACCCTGTTAGCTTTCTTTCTCACTAGATTGTTTTATCATTAAGAGGTCTTGTTTCTAGGCATGACTGGGACCAGAACACAACTTGTAGAGTTCTCTGAATGGTAAATTCTGAGCTCTGTGGAATGCCATATATATGCATGTACTTTTCTCTTTCTCCTAACTTCTGGATAGAATTTAACTCAAAAGCTGATATTTCACCACATATCAAGTCTTTCCATAAAACTTCATTTATGACCTATTCTTTAGCTCAAGCCAATATGAATGTAAACTATTTTTAAGATGCTTTGGCCTGTTGACATGAAAATATATTTGCGGGGATAAATTTTAGAATGATAGTGGAATCTGTGGAATATTTTTTCCTATATGGTGGAAAATAATGTTGCAAGTTGAAGACAAATGTACAAACCTCAGATGGTATGATATGCTCAGAATATGCAGGATGAAATATGATAACGTGATTGTGGGTTCTGTTCCTTTATTGATGAGTTAGATTTGCAGGTTAAAAGAAATGTTCAAACATTTACAGGGAATTGGGAGTGTGGCACATCAAAGCACATGTGTTTTCTGAGGCCAAATTTTGTTAGTGCCAGTGGTGATTTATTAGCAATGTGAGCAAATCTCATATTTTATGTCAATAATATGGTTATGCATCTCACAAGCTCAATGTCTATGTCAAGTGATATTAAAACACTCATACTAGCTTGGTCTTTTATGAAGACTGATATTCTGTATCTAAATTGAATCCAGTATAGAAAATATATTTGACATATAAAATCAAACATACTGAATATATAAAAAAGTAAAACTACATCTCTGCTTTAACATAACTTCCTATATTAAGGCAAGTAATACTATACCGAAAAGCAGGCAATGCCATTTGGTATATTTTTGGAATCTGGGTGATAGGATGTCCTTGTGACTTTTAGCACTTACCATATACTCTGATTTCTCTTTGTGGTTTATACTTTAATAGGCTCTTCATTTCTTAGTAGTAAGTTAGCAGTTGCTATGTTTCTGTTAATGAGTTCATTTGGATGCATGCTTTTTCTTTAGTAAATGCACTCCTGGCTTCTCTCTTCATGATATAAATCTTATTTTGCTAGCCTATATTGGTTGTTTCCTAGTTGCTGATATGGCTTTTTGAAATCTGCTATCTGACAATTTTGGATTAATAAAGATTGAATTACGTGTAGTGACATGAGTCACTACTTCAACAGCTCATATTTAAGATGGTAAAGGGAGAATCTTGCAAGCTACAGTGAAATTGGAGGTCATTCTAAGGCTTTCTGGTTAATATTTCAAAGGCATGTTTTTAAATGGCTCATTAGCATTTTATCCAGAAGTCAGTTCTTTATTTGGGAAGGTGTGGCTGCCTGTATGGTTCTGCCCTTGCATCATGCTCAGAAAGTCTGATCCATCTTGTGCACTGAATGCAGGTTCTACCTTGTCCATAAAAACTTCTCATGTCTATCTCAGGGTCAGGTGTCCCTCTATACTATTCTCAGGTGTTTTTACTGTTCTCCAAGGGAACCATTGTCTATCTGTCTGACAGCTCAACTTCAACCACTAGGAAGTAGACTCTTAAGGGAAAAAAATATGTCCTTCAAATCTAAAAACTCTCAAACGTGGCAATAAATATAAGTATGTTGAATGAAATAGACATGATTTGAAGGAATGTCAGAGCTCATGATATCCATGCCCCAATATCTCCAGATGCATCTTCATTCAGTGGATATGCTTTCATAGAGTTGGTTGGCAGAACACCACAAAGGAATTTTTACTGCTGTCAATTAATAGCTTTGGTCTTTGTTTTCCGATGAAGATAATAGACTAAAGGATTGGAGCTCCATTGTTCAATACTAATTCTGTAACATCTTCCAGCATTAATGTCTCAATGTATTCACTTGATATTCAACTGTTTTCTAGATCTTAAATGCTTTGTAGTGTTGAAATGATAACTTTATCCTCAAAAGATTTTTTTTTAAAAAAAACTCTGCTTTGTTTTGAAATAGGGTCTTGTTGTCTGTAGACTAGAATGATAGGCAAACTTTTTATGCAGGCCAAGTTGCTTTTCATGTCCCAGCCTCCTTAGTAGTGGGATAATAGATATGTACTTCTATGCCTGGCTGAAAGTTGTGTTCTTTAACTATAAAATCATATTATGAAACTCTGTAAAAGAGCTACTTCTCATGAACTTGATTGCCTATTCATAAGGTTTATGATTCAAAGCTATGGCTCTAATTATTGAATATATAAGACCAAGTTAAGGAATGCAGAATTTTTTTAATGTGTGTGTGTGTGTGTGTGTGTGTGTGTGTGTGTGTGTGTGTGTATCAGAAGGCACTGTGTGTCCTGGTGGAAGACCAAGGGCAACTTTTGGAATCATCAGATTGCTTCTGCCTCTTTACTGTTCTGCTCTGGGATTTCCCAGGCTGCAAGCACCGAGAGTGCTTCCATTTAGGAACTTAGTACATTCTGATTTGGTTTGCAATGTAGGAGTCCATGTCTATTCTTTGGTAGTAGAAGTCCATCTTCCTCAATGCTGTGTCTGGGTGTCCAACGAGTATTCTTGACCCACCTGCTGAAAACCTTTAGACAACGTATTTGAGGTTCATTTCTGACCACTTCCTAAAAAACACTCTTTAAGTCCCTTAAAGTTTTTAAAAGACACTATACTTCTAATTTGCTAGTACTTCAAACATGTCATGCCCCTGCTTGTTCCTATGAGCTCTAAAGAAATCTTATCTGTCTTCCATTTTGTCCTCCTATTTTTGACTAGACAGGCCTGTTTAACGGCATTTCAACTAGATTTACTTATGATGGCACAAAAACAAGGTGCATCCAGTAGAAACCATGCTTTTAGTTGTGAATTTCATTCTTGTCCCTGGAGTATCAGGGAGCAGCAGCCCTCACTGAGATGGGAGACTCACTGATCCTTCTCCAGGTACTGATGGAGAAGCAGTTCAGAGGAGAAGGTAAACACATTTTATAACCAATGGTATTTTCAGCTTGTGGCTAGATTACTGAGACATATCCTATCTGAATTTCAACAACAGAGTTTTTCTTTTGCTTTGTTTTATTATCAGCATCTAAATAATGTTAATTTGATACTCTTCTGTAAGTTTATCTATCTATCTATCTATCTATCTATCTATCTATCTATCTATCATCTATCTATCTATCTATCTTACTAGTGATAGAACCCAAGGTTTTGTGAATGCTAGGCAAGTGATGGCAAGCCCTGCCATCTCTCTTTCTCTTCACTCTCTTTTTCCTCTCTCTCTTATGTGTGTGTGTGCGTGTGTGTGTGTGTTTGGGATTTCTTCAACTCCTTGAATCTCTGAGTATATAATTTCTGTCAAATTTGGAAATGTTTTCCATTTCTTCTTTCACTTTTTTCCTGTCTTTCTGCCCTTTGCCTTCAGTAACCACATCTGTATTAACTTGTGAGCAGTTTTCTTACTCCTTAATTTCTTTCTATTCAAATTTTTTTGGTCACCATTTTTCTCTGATTTGGATTTATTTGAATATATACCATTGTTTTATCTTCAAATCCGCTACACTTTTTTTTTCTTTCTGCACTAAGAGGAGGACTACATGAGCTCTCAAGAAGGTCCAGGGGCCTTGTAGAGCTCCAGCATCAAAATTTGCATACAGCTCTCTGAAATTGTGAAGTATGTCCTTTAGTCTTTGGGCTGTTCATCTCAGATATTATAGTGAACAAATTAAAAGTGTGATTTGTGTCTTTTGTAACTTAGTCCCCAGCTCATGCTCCAATTCTCTTTCCCATACTACTATACTCTTTCTTCGATAGGTTCAGTGCTCTTATTAGAAGATGAGGGCTCCCATAGCATGAAGGATATGATTGGAGGCTGTTGTGTTTACTCAGAAGAGAGAGGCTTGGCTGAGGACCCTACCGTTTTTCTCTTTTTTCCAGTGTAGGTAAGAAAACTTGATGCCCACAGAAGACCAGACACTTCAGCGTATTACTGCCTCTGGCTCTTCTTCTCCCAAGCATGCAGAACAGTGAATGGCCCATAAGAAGGACACACTGATTAAATCTCTAATAAAATCCCAGTAAACTGCAAAAACCTTTTCAAGGTTGAAAACTAATGATTAGTATTTGTTTCCCTAACTTTAGGAGCTGCTATGTTGAATTCCCTTTCAGCCCTTACTATTGCTTGTAGCTTTTTATACTAAACCCAACATTCAACTCTTTGAGAATCGTAGTTCTAATATTATCATTCATGTCTAAATTCTGTTGTTGCTATGTGAATGTGGCATATGCACCAGTGTGTACATTTGTATGTATGTGTATGTGGGGAGCAAAGGATGATGTTGGATGTTCAGCTTTCTCATGCTCTGTCCTATCACCTTGAGACAGACACTCTCACTGAACTTGGAGCCCCCTTTCTTCAACCAGGCTGGTGGCCAGTAAGCCCCGTCCATCCTCCCATCTCCACTACCCACTGAACTGGAGTTACAGGCATGCCGCTGATCATTCCTTGCCTTTTGCCTTTCTTTTATTTTTTCATTTTAACGTGTACTTGTATATATGTGGGGAGGATTTGTCTGTATGTGTGTGTTCATGTATGTGTGTGTGTGTGGGTGCATGAACATATCTGTGCATGAGCATGTGGAAGTCTGAGATGATATTGAGGAATCACCTTATTCTTTTGAGGCTGAATATCTAATGAAATCCAGAGCTCCTTGATAGGTCCAATCTGACTAACCAGCATGGCCTCAGAATTCCCAGGATCTACCTTCAGGATTTGGGAGCATAGGCAGGCCACCACATCCTCCTGGCATTCATGGGATCTGGGCATCTGAATTCCTATTATCCTGCTTGCCCAGCAAGCACTTTTAGTGCTACACCATCTCACCAGCTGCCCTGGCTTTCTTTGTGGGTACTGGGATCCAAATTCAGGTCCCTATGTTTGCACAGCAAGTGCTGTTATCCACTTAGCATCTCTTTAGTTACAGAATTCTCTTCTTTACTATTAAACTGTCACAGTTTTCCTTGGGCAAAATAGCTATCTCATATTTCCAGAGGTGTCTGAACAAATATATTTAAAACACTAGTACAGCAGGTTTATCAACTGTACTAACTTTACATTGCATGCTTGGATCTATAGTTGCTATCAAAAATGAAATTTAATGTAAGCAATCTGTAGATTTAATATGTGAAATTATAATTAGCAGGTGCTGGTTACAGATACAGAGCTATATTTTATAGACTCTCTAGCAAGCTTGTTCTTTTCAGTTGTCACAACTGTGGATTTGCCTTTCTAGAGACTTCCATTCCACTTTCTGTTGACTGTTTCATGCTCAGTATTGGAGAATATGGTTAAGTGTTCCTGTTTCTGATCTTCATGCTGAGGAGAGTGGATTGATCATTTGTAGTCTTGAAACTTGACATGGATGTCAATGCAGGGAAAATTATCTTTCAATACAATTTAAATGATTAATAACCTGATAATAATTTATTAGAAACTGTAATATTTGCAAGTATCTGTAAGGATTTTAAAACTATTTATCTGAATAGTTTCTTTTCCAAATTGATCACCAGAATATACAATAAGTTTCTATCATAATGGAATGTGGAGAATGACTAAAACTTGTTTATAAATCAATGATTTTTCCTTACCAGCTTTCTGAGCTACTTAATTGAAAATACATTTTGTTGCATAGGGCCTCTTAACATTAGAATCTTCAAGAGTTTTGCACTGCAAATGAGAAAAAGCATCGGCAATGTTTTCAATCTATAAAAAGTGTTGTAGGGCTTGAGTGATAGCTCAGTGGATAAGGTGCTTGGCATGCAGCTGGAAGAACTGGAGTTCAGATGCTCAGAAATCACAGAAAAGTTGGTGGGTCTGGGGGCTCCTGTGTCCAGCACCTGGGAGACAAAGACAGTGAATGAGTGTTTATAGGGTGGAAATGAGGAGGTCTTGGAACTGCTATGCACAAAAGTTATCTTACCTTGGGAGAATTTAGGTTGATAGATTTGTCATTTTCCTAATTATTGCACTTACTCTTTAGGCATCAGATGTGGATTTTAGAGCCTAGTGAAAAATGAGTTGTTGCCTCATTAGTCAATTACAGGATTGATTGCAGAAGGCCCACTGTTAATCTCCATAGTCTTTTTAGACTATATTTTAGTTCAGAGGGAAAAGGAGCCAAGTCCATTAGTGATACTTGTCATGGGCAAAGGAGAAAAGAATATTAGTATTGTATCTGCCATGTATTTAAAATCCATGGAAAGGAAAATTAAGCCTTTTGAAGCCATTGATGGTGGAGGATTCTGAGATAAGCCCACCTCACAAAGTCAGGGTTCTTAGAATAACATTGAAAATGAAAATCAGGGCTGAACAATTGTACATCCAGTTTTGACTCTCATGACAGTGCCTGGAATTTAAAAGATATTTGACAAACTTTTGTTAAATGAATAAATGAATAAGTAAAGTCAATTACTGGTGTTTGACCATTAACAGAAAAAAAATCTTTTGAAATAAGTTGGAAAGAATGTGCCTTTGTGCACGGCTATCCTTCTCCTTTGTTCTCCTTTGTGCTATCACTGGCTGGAACCTGAGCTCTGTAGCCACAGGAAGTTTTGTCTTTTTGGTTGCAAGTCATCCACATAATGAATGCCCAATACATCAGAGACACTCAATTAATTTTTTTGAAACAATCACATGAGATCTATATTAATCGCATTCTGGTTATTATTTACCTTTCAGAAGCAAAGGCCATCCTGTGATTTGTTAATAGTTGACAATACTAATATTTAAATATGCAGTTTTTATAAGCAATCATTTTGTTTAATTAGCTATCTGTTCCTTGCAGAGGTGATATTCTTTGCTTATTCATTTGCATGTTGTGATAATGCTGATATAGGGTGTCAACTTGACAATTGAAAGTTCAGCCCTGGGCACTGAACAACCTTTCCATTCCAGAGATGATATTATTATTAAATCAAATTTTTGGCATGTGGTATGTGCTTGTGTGTGTCTGTGGGTTGTATATATGTGCACATAAGCCTATGTATATACATGTGGAAGCCAAAGTTCATCATTGGTTATTTTCTTGTGTTGCTATATAGCTTAATTTTTGAGACAGGATTTCTCACTGAATTTGGATCTTGCTTTTTCAGATAGACTAGCTGGCCAGCAAGCCCCCAGGGAGCTTGTCCCTGCCCACCCACTTCCACCCCAGTGCTGGAGATACAGAGGCACAGTGTCACACCCAATTTTTACTTGGGTGATGGGGATTCCAGATACAAATCCAATCTCCATTAAACCCTCTATTCAGACCCAGAGATGATATTCTTAATGTGGAATGGACTCTGGAGTTTGCTTCTTAATTCCTGATATATTTAGTTCTGTAAGCAGAAAAATATAAGATTTGTGTAGCATTATGCTGAATGCATTGCTGAACCTTTTTGGAAAGTCATATTCAATACATAAAGACATGGATAAATAAATAAATATAAATACCTTTTTGACTGCCAGTGAAGGGCTCATTGCCTCACCCTATTACCCTGTTTCTCTTAAGATAGTCTCCAAGTACATTAATCATGAATATTTCACACTAGGAAGAAGAAGGAGGGGTCAGCACTGAGCCACATAAAAACCCCAGTTTCATGCTTATGCCATTCATACTGTAACTGCCCTCTCAGTTAATCCTCTTATTTAACATTCGAAGTTATTATTTTAACAAAGAGCTCCAAACTTTCAATTGACAGTGTACCTGAAATTATTTCTCTGGTCCTGATCACGTGACATCTTCTGAAGCAGCCCTTACTGATAGGGAGCCAGAACGTTGCCTGACACAGAATAGATACCCAGTAACGACACTGACTTTTGAGTAAATGAAATAATGAATTAACATGCTTGAAGAGTGCATTATAAAAATACAGGCACCTGTAAAAACACTCCAGCAGAAAGTGTTCTTACTCAAACCAGAAAATGGATGCAGAAGGGGAAAAGTGAAAAAAATACTTTTCATCCCAGATCTTTAAAAGTACAAAGCTGATTCATCACCCATGGAAGAAAAGAAGATGAATCCTCATTATCTGTCACTTTTGGAATTGTTTGTAAAGTATTTGCTACAGTGTTCTCAGAAACATTCAAGAATTTATTAGACCTGTCATTGAAACTGTTTTATTAATCAAATTTAGATGATCACTTTCTAATTTTTGTGTATATTGTTTCTTACATGTAAATGGCATATTATGAGTCTAATAGCACTTTCTTAAAAAATAGAATCTTTTATTTGCAAAACTCGGTGTTGGAAGAATATCATCTTACTTATCTATCCTATACCAGTCACTATATTGATAGGAAATAGCCATTCAATTTGGGAAGGTTGACATTAGATCAATCACAGGAATGAAAAGAAATTACAAACTTTCAGATTGACCTCAGAAATTTAGATTTACCACCCAGATGTGCCTTTCAGCACAGTAACCTATATTATTATATGCAATTTATAGTTTCTTTCAAATAGTGAAGCAGTCCAGCAATCATCATCAAATTCTTTCCCCTGTAACAGCTAAATGTCAATGAGGTGCTCAGCAAGGATCCCTCCAGCCCAACTACCTACCCCACTGCTGACTCCTTGCCAGCTGAGAGGACTTAGGCGACAGGCTTAGCAATCATTATTTATTTTCTGCCCACCACCTGATATCATTTCTGGAACAGCAATTGGATATGTGTGTTTCAACATTAAGTTTGGGTTTTATATCTGATTTCTCTGTAATTTGACTGAGAACAAGAATGATATATCTGATTACTTTTATTACATGTTAATGAATCGATTTTATTCTTACTACAGCGGTATTATTTCTTTTGAAAGAAATAAATGATTCTTTACATCCCTGACTTGAAGACTAACTTAATATGGAGGTCTTCAATCCCCTTTTGCTGCCATGCCTGACACCACTTTCGGGAAGTGGCACTTTCAGGTTATATTGAAGTACTGGCATGCTGGCTGATGATTGCTGGTAATTTCGTTTTTAATGGGAAAAAACTTGAAATAAAATACTGTTCTGATTCAATTTTGAAACTGTATTTTTTTCTTGGATGAAGAATGTCTCAATAGTTACAAATTAGAAGTTATTTTACTGGGTGCTGCAACCATCAATTTTATCTCTAAATGTTTTAAGCAGAATTAGTGAAAAAGTATACTAAGCTTCCAGTTGGTAATGTACTTTAACAAAGATGTTAAATAGAAGTCTTTTATGTAATATCTTTTGTCTTATAAGACTTAAAATAAAGGACCCTAACATCTAAGATATTGAAAAATCTGGATAATAAATTTTAACTTTTAATTTTAAATACACAGTCTCTGGTTTTCTTTTTTTGTGTATACATGGGGGTGTGCATGTGCATGATTTTGTGTGTGTGTGTGTGTGTGTGTGTGTGTGTGTGTGTGTATAGCCTGTTGTTCCTCAGGAATGTTGTCCACTTTATTTATTTATTTTTTGAGATAGGGTCTCTCATTGAGCCTAGTATTTGTCCTTTAGGCTAGGTTAGCTAGTCAGTGAGCCCCAGGATCTATCTTCCTCAGCACTGGGATTATAGGTGTGTGATCATGCCCGATTTTTTTTACATGGCTTATGGGGATTGAATTCAAGTCTTTATGCTTGCAATGTAACCACTTTACTGACTGAGCAACAGTCTCCCAAGCCATGAGTTTCTTCTTATTCTTTCTAATTACTATTCAACTTTGCTTCCAAATGTGAAAACTACCAAAGCTTTAATTATTTTTCTCAAATCAGTATTTGCTGTTCTATAAATGTATTGTTTTTTGTTCTGGTGATAAAAAAGTATATTCTGCCATTTTATCATCATACTTGAAACATACTCCTTTTATAAAGAAAAAAAAAACTCGTAGTTTCAAAGCCTGACTACTCAAGCAGCATGTTGAAGGCTCTTTGGAGAACCTGGTGTTAGCTAGCAGAGCTCAGAGCTAGATCAGGTATAGTGAGGAAGAAGTCACATATCAAAATAAAACAGCCGGAGAGTGACTCAGACTTTTATCTCAACTAGCTTTTGTGAGAATTCATGAAAGGAGACCAGTACTCCTTCTTAGGTGGTGTTCCCTGACTTAAGGACTCCCCATTAGACTCTTTTTCATGAAGGTCACCACCCCCTGCTACTACACTGAGAAGCATGTTTTTGACAGATGCAACTTGGGGAGCACAAGTCACATCCAACTGTAGCAATGTATATATTAATCAATGACATTTCCTCTAGAAATAATTAAAAATTCATTTCTAATCTGCAACCCTAGACCAGAAGCATGATAGTAAAGTAAGAATCAAAAAAGAGATATGGTCTTAAATGAGACTTTGAAGAGTGCTTATTTTAGGCTCAACCATCAGAAACATATCATGTGATTTAATGGTATTTCCTTTTCTGAGAACAAAGGTTAATAACAGAATAGGAAAAAATTCTCAAGCAAGATAGACCCAGAAAAATTTCCTACCTCTCCTCCAAGATGTCTGCAAGCACATATCAAGGGATAATAAATAAGTAAAACCTGTTTGAAACTCGTTTTGTAAAAGGAATCCTGGGACTATGTTCCACCAATTTATTCAAGCAGAGATTAGCACTTTTGTAAAACAAAGGAAAATGTAACATGATCAGAGCAGGGTTCAAGTTCTAATTGGATTTTGCCATGATAGAGAAAATAATTCATTTTCAATAAAATCATTTGCAGAGAATAGTGGAAAGTTTGAGATACTCTTTTGCTTGTAAGCAGCAAGTCTAGATTAAAAGTTTACCACAGTAGCTCAGAGAGAGGCAGGAAATCCTCCTTTTGCAGGGCCTAAGACCACTCATATCATTGGCATTTCCTAGAAGACCAGAGTTGGAGAAAGTATATCCTAATTGTGATGTCTGAATCTTGCATGTTGCAGGAAACTCAACATTGTGTATAACATTTTATCAGATCTGTTTCTTGGTTTATCCTGAAACATCTCATCTCATTAAATTCTTGAATTTAAGTATGGGATCTTCTCTTCCTGGTGTTACTCAGAGGAGACAATGTGAAGGATGAAGAGGTATGGTAGGGAGAATGATGTCAAGGAACCTCGCCAAGGCAATGGGTAAGAGGGGCTGACTGACAAGAGATGAAGGCTGGTAGTAAGTAAATGTTGGAATTCTAAAAATAAAATGTGAGCCTTCACAGAGACTTGAGGAGGCAGTAATTGAAAAAGAAAATGAAGACGCATCAAATGAATGTGAAATACTTATTTATACTATATTTTACTAATATAGGTCAGATTGAACAAATGCATGAAAGATAAGAAACCAGAGGAATTTGGTAATTCTCAGACCTAGTAAGAATTTTATATTGGCTCAGTGAAGGAAGAAAAGGATCAGGGTGGACTTGGAGGGGCAGCAATCCTGCTGTTCCCTGGTGAAAGAAGGCTACTGCTCTCCATGCACAATCTACATATTCTTTCTTGTTGGTGATTCAACCTCTGCTTCCCCAGAGAATACACACAGGTAGGACAGGCCATGCTGAGGAATCACTTAGGTAGACTCTTGGGTGATAGTCTTCTCTAAAATTGATTTATAAAGGGGAAGGAGAGCTAGACCACAATGAAACTTTCATGGTCCAACAGGACTGAGATTTTTATAAGAAACTCACTAATGTCTAGTAGGGAATTTTTTGAAGATAGAAATAAGTGAAAAGCTTTTGGAATAGTACACTATGGAGAACCAATGTGGAAGGTGTGAGATGGGGAGGTGGAATCCATTAACAAGCTCCCGGAAGTTAGAGGGTCACTTAGGTTTCTATCTAATCTTGGTAAGAAGTTTGCTGAAAGATGAGAAGTGTTCACTCCAGAACCTCAACAGTGAGATCATGGCAGCCATCTAAAGCAACCCATACAACTCACTGAGTTTTAACTTAAACTTTGAGGTGTTGTTATAGGCATAGATTGTCAAAGTATGAGTATTACTAGGGTAACCTCAGTTTACTGAACAGACTTGCTAAACTTTATCCACTGTGCTTGATAGCAATGTATAAATTAGGAGTTAAAAAGGACTGTAAGAAAACACATTGATGTAAGAAATGTTTTGAATGCTTATGTTAACATTTGTAGAGAGTTTACCCTTGAGTCATTTCTGTTGTTTTTCATCTGATATGACATTTTTGTATCAAACTCTCAGTTCAATTACTGTCTGTTATTATGACACCTGCCAGCAGATGTTGATGAGACTCTCATCCTGGGAATAGTAAATATATGCAAATTATTCTTCTTGCCTGTGAAAGCATTTCAAATGCCATGCCATTCAATCATTAATATAGGGAACAAGGATTATGATAGTCAAGTCTGCTATAATTTGTTTATTTAATATGGATTATTATTTTCACCAAACATCCTGGAAAATGCAAGTAATACAGGAAGTATAAAGAATAAAATCAAGAATTCAGAAATACTTTTTCATATATACAGATAAGCTTTGTAAAAAGTACATTCAGAAAATAACAAGGACTATGTCAGACATTCATTTTGAAATTATTGCATCTAATTTTAGCTCTGTGCAACAAAGAAAAATTCCTTGGAAATGAAAAAGAATTTCTGAATCATATGAAGCAAAACATCAGTGTTACTTCAAAGCCACTGAGATTTTTAGTTGTTGAGTGTAGCAGTTACTCTTAACTATTGCTATGAGAGATCATCCAAAGTCAAGCAACTTACAGGAGAAAGAAAGGAAGATTTATTCAGCTTACGATTCCCAAGGGAGGCACAGTTTCTCATGGCTAGCTGGCCAATTGCTGGAGGAGGCTAAGTCACCGCAGACATCTTGGAAGCTGAGAGCTGTAGACTGCTTGCTACAAAGGCAGACTTCTCCTGGAAGTAGGGTGGGGCTAATCCACCTCAAGGCCCACCCCTTGTGTCTGCCTTCTCCAGCAAGGCTCCACCTCTCAAGGTTCCATGACCTTGCCAAACACATGAGACTGTGGGGGACACATTTCAAACCATGACAAAGTATGTCCCTACATAATAAATAAATAAATAACAAGAATAAGGGACTGTGGACGACTCGACCCTAAACAGGATATCAGAATCACTCCATCCCCAAGGTTCAGGAAACATTGCAGAAAAGATGGTAATAAGAGTGTAAGGATGGGCTGGAGAGGTGGCTCAGGGGTTAAGCCTCTGCCTTGGAGGCGGAAGGTCCCGAGTTCGGATCCTAGACCCCACGTATAGATGCCAGGCAGAAGCGGGGGCGGCCTGCACTTCTGATCCTGGTAGGGCGGAGCCTGTGAATCCCGGGGCAGAGTAAACAAGGAGGAGGTGGACGCATCCATGGTGGTTCCTGAATTCGCCCATGGTTTACACATACATGCACACACATACATACACACACATACATGCACACACACGTATCCATGCACAATTGAATAAATAATAAAAACAAAACAAAACAAAAAAGAGTGTAAGGATGCAATGTAGAGAAGGGTGCTGCCATACAGTATCCTATAGACACCACAAAGATGCTGCATCTATGAACTTACTCCAGTTGTGTTTACTTTAACAAGACCTGTACAAGATTTGGCCTATCAACATTGTACTACGGAAAAGAGAAAAAAATCTCAAGATACTCTACCCGTCTCTGAGAGATGTTTGAGGACTAATGCTGGATGAGAAATGAGGAGCTACTTTCTTCAGTGGCATACGCGTTTATATCCCATCCATGCCCCTGCAAGTGCTCAGGCACATGCCAATACGTGCAACCCAGATGAACTTCAGCGGGCCGCATAGACTAAAAGATAAAAGTAAGAGATATGTTGTTGGGAAAAAGAAAATTTACATTGGGAAAACTGGACAGGGAATTGGATTGGATAATAAGGGGTGAAAATGACACAAATTCATTATATTCATGAAACTTTCAAGGAATAAAAATGGTGATAAAAAATAAAATATGCAGTAGCACCTTTTTTCTTTGCCTGTATTTAGTAATATTTTTCATTTCAGACAGAAAGGAAACTAGCAACACTCAGATTTATGCTTTCTGCTATTTGACCATTTAGATAAATGCTTGCAATCTTCTTCTCTCTCTGAGCCCCTCATAATTTTTAAGACCCTTATTTGTGACCTTCCCTGAAAGCATCCTGGAGTTCTTCATTTTGCATCAGATTTTCATGTCAGTTTACCAGGGATCCATTCATCCTGGGTAAGTGTCCACATCAGCTTCTTGATGCATAGCTACTTCTGTCTCTAGTTCTAGTCCTACTTTGGCAATCTTTCTTCTGTATTTGTAGATTTCCTCCCCACCCATCAGTTCTGCTTCTATGCTATGAACACAGCTCTCTATCACAGCTTTATATCTATGTTTCCAATCCATTCTTAATCAATACTGTTTTTTCTTGTGTGAAGTCTTTATGCTTAGTTTTCTGTCCCTCTAGTCTTCTTTATTTTTGTTTTCAATTCTGTCAATTCTACTTTTCCAACCTGAAAGAAATAACCTCTTTGAATTGCTCTCTAATCATAATGAATGGCTTGTCTGAACCCTTCATCCCTGTTTATGCTTACATTCTGGAATAATCCCTGTTTCATTTTTTATCATTATTAGTGAGGCGTGATCCCTTGAAGAATAAGGAGGGACAGTTTGAAGGATGGGGTGATGAAGAGATCTCTACACCTAGATGTGAGACTTTGGCAATGCTGTTGTTACTTTGCCCGAATGTGTGCAAAGCATGGCTCATACGTCTCTTTTCTGTCTCCTTGGTTCCTGTTAGCTTACAGTGATGCCCATTGTTACAGCTATTTTTCTTTTGGCTGTGACACAACACTCAGACACAACTTAAGAGAAAAAGGGAGATTCAGTTGGCTTTCAGTTCTAGAGGGTAGGTTCATTTATAGTGGGAATCTTGTAGCAGCAGGCATGGCTTGGAGGCAGAAGCAGGAAACTGGTTCAAGTCACTGCAACCATCAGGAAGGCAGAGAGAGAATAAACTAGAATAGGAGGAAGCAGGGCCTGGTTTTCAAACTTCTAAGTCTTCCCCTGTGATGTATGTGACTTCTGCCTGTAAGAATCCATATCCTAAAGATGCCACAATCTTTCCAAACATTACCATCAGCTAAAGATTCAAACATATGAGTCTGTGGTAGACAACTCACATATAAACTCTGACTCCTACAGAGTAGGCCTACAAGTAGTTTTTTAAAAAAGTACTACTGTTTTTAAACTGGACATACCAAAGAAGAAGAAAGTTTATATAAATTGTGATAAATCTTAATTTTCATAGTACATAATGGCTCAACTGTATTTATATGCAGTTCATATCTTGGGTACTTGAATATTTACAAATACATATTCAACTCAATTGTATTTGGAAAGGACTGGAAAGTAGCATGATTTGGATGCTACTTTCTCTTTCCCAGGTGTTTCTAGGCGACTGAGGGTTGATGTCATCTCACATCTCAGACCGGCAGTGCCTAGCAACATATAACTCTCATTTCCATAGAGCCTCATACTCCCAGGGTGGAAAGACAAACTAATAATGCTCAAGGTGTAGTTTTCTCCAAGATAATCTGGAACATCATTAATTTCTTCAAGAAGTAAGAGACAGCCACAGACCTCAAGAGGGAAAGAGTAGGAGTGCTTTTTGCTACTTGAGACATTTCCCTTCCCAAATTCAGGTGCTTCAGAATAAAAAACTCCCTTTAAAAGAGAGATAGAAGGGATATTAACCTTTTTCTTTCACTTTCATAATTACCAATTACGTGTTTGGACAAATGTGAGTGAAGCAACATGCTCATAGGTTTAGAAAAAATGTTGGAATGAGGCTTCTCCAGGAAAATGTTACAATTTCATAAGGAAACAAGAATTCTGTCTGTCTGTCTGTCTGTTTATCTATATCTTTCTATCTACCTATAATCTATTCATTGACACTAGTTTGTTGAGGCATACCATTTTCCCTCCTCAAAACATTTATCACTCATATACTTCTTCCCTCATTAGTTCGTCCAATTCTGAAAGATGGCTCTGTGTGTCTTTACCAGCCAACTAGCCCCACAAGAAGACTTTGGATCTTCTGCAAGCACATCACTCATTGCGGCTGCTCTGCTGATGGAGGAGGGCTCCCTGACAGCATCCATGACAGATACAACAGCTCCCGAAGGCTCCTGTGCACATTCAATGATTCTCATTGTTTCAATACCACTTCCTATCATTATACATTCATGCTTCCCTGTGAATTCACCCACAGGAAGCAGAGGTGGGTTCCTTATTCAGGTCTGGTGCCCCGCCCTGGCCACTGCGATGTCTTAGGCAGGGTGTAGATACCAGGCTATAGACAGACTATGACACGATTGGCACTACTGCCATGCCATAGAAAAGAGTGGTGGTTATGCTTCCTGCTAGTCAAAGCATTCTACATCAAAAGCAAAAAATATATCAATGCTACCATGTATTAGGAAGAAAATCATACTCATCTGCTAGCTCATTGCTTGGAAATATGGCCTTAAGCATTTTGATTTCTTTCTGTTCACTGTTTTTCTGGTGCACGTACCAAATACATTGAGATTATACCTTCTGCACCATTCTCTATTTGCTGGCTTATTCATTGAACTCTGAATTATAAATATCTTTTTCCATTATGTGTCCTTACGAAGCATAATTTTTAATCAGGGCATAGCAATGCAAATAAATGACTGCATTAGAACTTATTTAATTCCCCTATTGTTGGATATTTATGTGGTCTCTACACATTTGCTATTATATATAATATTGTAATAAGAAGTTGAGGTATAAATAATTGCTTGAGTCTCATGATTTTCTTTCATTAAAGCCAATTTCTGTATTATTGACTAAAGAGTATAAATATTTTAAACTATTCTGGCAAATATTTATTATTCAAGCTTGACACACATTTATTACAACTCTAACTTGTCTTGGAAATTTAGCACTGGTTATTAGAAGGATCTTTGTGTCTCCAAATGTCATTAGACTCCCAGATGCTAGATAGTCACTGATGCTTTTTAGAGGTGCATTTGTATTGTATATGTGTTTGTCATAAACTGTCTGCTGAACTGTGTTCATGAAGTATTGGTTCTGTGAGCATCAAAGCATTTGTTGAGAAGTAAAAGTAACTTATGATTGAATGAATATAGGCAATCAATCTCAATGATATGACGTTTGCTCTGTCCACCTTGAAAAAGCCATCAGCCAATGATATAGAATTGAAGGAGATTCTGGATTATACAAACAACTGTACCCTGAAGATGGCTATCTAAAATCTTACTCTTTAAAATAGGGAATGCAAGCCTGCAAAATGGCTTAGCAAAAAAGGCTCCTGTGTGCAAATCTAGAAACCTGAGTTGCAAGCCATAGTTTGGTTGCTCTCAGTTTCACCTTGTATGGGAAGATATGGGATGGAGACAGGCATGTCTGAAGGCTGCTGCACCTCTTTCAGATCAAAGGGGAATGTGGTCTACTGAACTAATTGAATCGTATCTCAAGAGCCAAGGACCACAAACTGAGATGCAGACTAGTCATATTCTTTTTCTCATATGCTTGGAAAGATACATCAAAAGAAGCACAAATATGAATTAGTGATTTCTCAGTTGTGTTCCATGTAATAAAAGGATATGTGTACAAGACAGAAAATAGAGATAAATGATGTTATATATTATTTGAAGAGGTTGCCTCTTCATGTAATATTTTCATTTGTCTTTAATTCTCAGAGTGAAACATTTCTGTATAGTTTGGTGAAAGTATATCCTTATCTGTATGATAGTTCAGTGATTAGAAAAGATGAGTGTTGGCAGACATGATGGAAGATGGATGCATTGCTTCTGGTTATTTATAAAAATGCATCCAATGGTAGTTGCTGAGAAATAAAGAGCATTGTCATTTATATAGGAAACCTGGTAAATAAATGTGGAACATGCAGTGCTTTACTTGCAACAAAGAATATCAAAGGAAATAAGTTCATACAACACCTATTATAAAAACCACCATAAAATAATCAAACCTTTTAATCACATGAATTCTTATTATAAGAGATTTCCATTTGCTATGAAAACTGAGAAGTATTTCTTGTAATATCAAATTCATTTCTAAGAAGTTCAAGAAATAAGAAATAGCACAGAGGTTAATAGATGGATAGTAAAGAATACAAACTATGGTAGAGATAATGGTAAATGTTAAGAGAAAAATGATCAGGTAGCAAGTTGTGCTCAGCCTTTATTTCTTTATAGGGATGATATTTGTTTCCATTTAATTTCTACTCATGGATCTTAATTGTGTTCCTTGCAGATATGTAGAATGTGTTTAATTTCTGTCTGAGGAATAATCCTATGTCAATTGGAGAACAGTATCATTAAAGCACAAAGCAGATAGAATTATCTTTTTATATTTGTTCAAAGTAGTTCTTCTAATATCTAAGTACAGATATAGATACTTTCCTTCATTATGTATCACTTGCACTTCATGCTACTAGACATGTGATACTATTTCTGATGATTATTCTTAGAATTAATTTTTATACCTCTGTCAGATCTTCCATTTAGCCTTTTTAGTAATTAGGCGAAAACATGTCTTCATATATGATTCCACACATGTCCGCAAGTGCCTTTTTTCCCTGAATCCTCCTACACTGTTAACCCCTTCATCCTAGTCTTGTAGGATCCACTGATTGACTAAAGTATCTTGTAAAAGATTAACAAAGACTAGCACCATGAAATTCTCTGCTTTTAGAAATGTTGGCATATCCAGCTTAGGGACGAATGTTCCTAAGTCCTCCTACAGAAGAGGAAGCGACTCTTTTCAGAGTCCACAGAGAAGCAACTGATCATTTTTGCAAAGCCTATGAGATGGGGCTGAACCATCCTCTCATTTACGTCTATTGACTGCTCTCATTTTGCCATAAACCCCCATTAAAACTTTTTAGATAGCTCCGCTTTTCATAAGGCTGCAACAAATGCTGATTTGGGGAGATTTTGGTATTTGAAAGAAATTTGACCTCTTAAGAGCTCTTTGAACTTAACTATTATATGTGAAGCCTATTTTAAAATAATTTTTTAAAAATATTTTTTATTATTTATACAATTGTGTGTGTAAGGTGTGTGTGTGTGTAGTGTGTGTAGAACCACGGGCGAATTCGGGAACTACCATGGACGCTTCCACCTTCTCCTTGTTTACTCTGTCCCGGGATTCCCAGGCTCCGCCCTACCAGGACCAAAAGCGCAGGCCGCCCCCAGCTTCCGCCCGGCGTCTAGGATCCGAACTCAGGACCTTCCGCCTGCAAGGCGGAGGCTTCACCCCTGAGCCACCTCTCCAGCCCCCTATTTTAAAATAATTTATGTGGCAATACTCAAGAGAAGAAAGGCCATCTGAAATCAGAAGTAGAGATCACTGATAGTCAAACACCTGTGAATTTAAAAATAATTAAGAAATTACTGAGAAAAGGCAGATTTGAATTTTTATTTTTGACAGATTCTCATTCTAAAAATTGAATTGTACATATCAATTATTTTTAGATAAATTTTATGTGATATTAATTACCATAGTAACTTATGAGCTAATTTTAAATGTATAATATTACTCAGGAAAAATATCATATAAGGATGCAGCAGCCTGATAGCATCAATGGTGGTTGCCTTGAGTGTATCTGTTCTTGGGTAAGTTAGTTCTTACACCTGAGAACTGTGGAAGGAGTCAACGTTCAAGATATTGTGGCTCTGCTTCTGGAGATCTAGGAGCCATGGGAAAAACAGTGTTGAACAGAGGTTTATGATCATGAGCCATGAAGGTGCACTGCTTAGCTTCAAATCTTGGTTGCAGGATTTCTTAGCAAGATTCTTTTGGTAACTAACAGACTAATTTTTTTTATCAACCAAGTAGGGCTAGTACTAGTGCCTTAGTGGTTTTTTTTTTTTATCATTTTGTGTGTGTATCAGAGGGTACTGTGTGTCCCTGTATAGGACCAAGGGCATCTTTGGACTCTTCCTGGATTGCTTCTACTTCCTTTTTGCTTCTCTCTGGTATTTCACCTCAGGGCTGGAAGTGCAGGCTTCCTCTGGTTCTGCCTGGTATTTTTTTTTTTTTTTTAATGTGGGATGTGGTATCTGACCTCAGGACCTTCTACTTTCGAGGCAGAGTCTTAACCCCTGAGCCTTTTCTCCAGCCCTCTCTCAAGTTTTGAGAAGAATGTCGATGTAAGTCACATGGAACGTTACCTGTCATCAGGACTATATAGACACTTGTCAAATGAAATCAAATAAGGGAATCTGGAAATACTACTTGAACTGGCACTTCTACATGCCATCACAAAGACTTTTCTTTCATTTTGTGTTTGACTAGCCATAGATGATTTTGTACTTTAGCTCTTTCCTCTAAAATATATCACCAAGAATCAATTTCTACCTGGATTCTCATTAGAGCATCTAGAAAAAAATGGACAGAAGGATTCTATAGGTATGGTGGAAGTTTCCCTTTGTCCCAGAGGCACTAACTGGTAGATATAGCTAAAACTAAAGAATAACCTGATATCTGCTGACTGGGAGTGGTTTTACTGTTCCAATGTCCAATTGATTATTTTGTCTAATTATCTAGTTAAATGAAATAACTGAATTAACTTGGCAATTTGAGCAAGATGTAGAAAATCTCAGAGAATGACTTATGATTCTTTGAATAACAGTGTTAGACATAATTTTAAGTAATTCCAAAATCAAATCTTGTTTGAAATTTCTAGAGTAATTTTTCACTTCAAGGTTATAGAATATTTTGATCAGCAACAAAAGTACAAACAATATTTTAACAACAGATGGATAGGTTCAGGGAAAAATAGCATAAAGGCATATGCTTTTGGGGGGAGATTTTCAATTAGTAATAATGACTTAAACGTTTCTGTTAACTGATTAAAGATTATGTTTCCTAAGAGTATGTAATTTGGAATATTTACAACTCTGAGTTCAATGAAAAAGTCAACAAATGGAGAATGGTGTAGATGGTATCTCAATATATTAGACATGTGCATGTGCATACACAAAAATGCTGAGCAGAAAGAAATCAAAATGTTTAAGGCAACCATTTCCAAACAGTGAGCTACCAGATTAACATGATATTCTTCCAAATACATTTTTTACATTTGATATAGAATGCTTTAACTGGTAGGAACAAACAGCTCTCTTTCCTACAGCATGGTAGTCTCTGCCATAGTCTGTCTATAGAATGATACCTGTACCCTAAGACATCTCAGTGGCCGAGGGAGGCACCATGCAGATGCTATGCAAGGGACCCACCTCTACTCCCTGTGGGTAAATTCACAGATAAGCATGAATGGATAATAAAAAGTGGTACTGGAACAGTGGGAATCATCAGCTATGCACAGGACACTTCAGGAGCTGCTGTGCCTGGCACGGAGCCCTCCTCCATCAGCGGAGCAGCTGCAATGAGTGACGTGCTAGCAGAAGATCCAAAGTTGTCTTGGAATCTGGTTGGCTGTTAAAGACACCCCAAACTGCCCTTCAGAACTGCATAAACTAATGAGTGGAGAAGTATATGATAAATAGGTCTCTCCTCAAATAAACATATTAAATCAGTCTTATAACCTACTACCTTCCAAAGCAATGAATGAGGTCAGAAAGGGGAAAAAAAAAAAAAAGTAAAAGAAAACCCCAAGGAATTCACCAATCCCAAAACAAAAGCTAACAAAACCAAGTTCAAGATCCCTACAACTAAGTTCATTTAAGCTTGTTTCTATTATTCTCAAAGATCATGTAAAGGATGATAGTATATGAATTAGAAAAATTAAGATTAGGAAATTAGACTTTTATCTCTGGTCCTAAAA
The DNA here is from genome assembly GCA_023101885.1 of Typhlomys cinereus. Classification (NCBI taxonomy): domain Eukaryota; kingdom Metazoa; phylum Chordata; class Mammalia; order Rodentia; family Platacanthomyidae; genus Typhlomys; species Typhlomys cinereus. Next base: position 1,140,160 of record JALPQD010000288.1, read on the forward strand.
AGAAGTCTTCTAGTGTAATCAGGGACGTTGGCATGTAAAATCAAGTCTGTAAGATTGTAAAAGAACTATGTACTAGCCATTGTGAGGGAAAATAATGAAGCTTCTTGTGGATGAACTAGTATTGGAAGTAGAGCTTTTTTATGATAACTTAAAGGAATAGCAAAGGAAAGAGGGAAGAACTTGCACAAATGCCACAGTTGCAATGTCCACAGTTGTGTGTATAGGACAGGTAAGATGATAGGAAAAGTGACTGGTAGAGATGTATGGGTAAGAGTATAAATGGTTGATCTTTGCTCTACTTAGGAATGTAACACATGCTGTCATGGGAAGGACAAAGTATCACATTTGCACCTGGGCGTTTATGGTTTAGAAGGATAAATTCTAGAAGCAGAGGTGTAATTGGCATTGTTCCTCTCACACCTCTTAACCATGTAAGATATTCACACTTTCAAACTTTTATTTTATATTTAAATTTCCAAAAAATTGCTTCCACAGGATCATTTTGCAGACTGCATTTTAAGATGATTATTTAAAGTTATATTTACATATTTCAGTAGATATTTCATTACATATTTCAAGCACTATTTAATCTTTGCCTAACAGTAATAAAATAATTTTGATGCTTCCTAATTTGAAAAATTATGTTACTTAAATAAGTTCCAATGTCTTCAAAGAGAATTAGCTACTTTTAAATTTTACTCTGAAGCATTTGCTTATTTTCCCTAAATGAACTGAGAACTGGTAGAGATTTCATGTAACTATAATGCCAGAAAGATGATTCATCCCTTTGTTAAGACAGTTGTAGTAAACACCCCGCACTCTACCTGGTTCATTTGGTTCCTTGAGCTCCATGGCTAATAAGTTTCTTTGCAATTGGGAGGCATAAGTTGTAGTTCAATTCAACAGTACTAAGCTAGTTTCCTTCCTACTACCCTTCTCGGTTTTACTTGTAGTAAATCACTATACTTAACTGCATCTTTTTTTTTTCTCATCACCAATTTAAGTAATTTTTCACTCCACATTATCCAATTCCATCCTTCCTCCTTCTCCCATTGAAAAATCTTCTTCCCAACCAATCTCTCCTTTCCTCTCTCTCTCTCTGTCTCTCTTTCTGTGTGTGTGTGTGTGTGTGTGTGTGTGTGTGTGTGTGTGTCCCACTGGGTTTCCTCTGATTGCCTGCTGATGGCACTAGCTGGGTCCGAGTGCAGGAAGCAAAACTGGAAGGAGAGCACAAATCCATCTCCCAGTGAACTGAGCGAGTGGGATTGATGGTTGGACTATTAAAGGCGAAGCAAGCAGAGCTCAGCACCACAGAGATAAAGAAGAGCTCCAGATGCACAGGGGTTATAGTCTTCACTTTTGCTTGATGTCAAACATGATTCTGAGGAAGAAGCAAAAGGCCAGATGTCCATGAACAAGCATTCATGCAAAGGAGGGAATGTGTGGGTTTTGATTCACCAGGTGGCAGAGTCCTGCCTGAGCATCTTTGCCTTCACTTGGAATCCAGAAATGGTTTGACTATAGTAGGTCTAAATGAGGCAGATAGATTAATGTTTCCTCTCATATGTCAAAGTCAGAATATAATAATCACATTAAAAAAGATAAAAACCATTCAGATTAGGGTGGGTTGTGTGTTATGGTTGCATTTTGATGTCAACTTGACAATTGCAGACTGTTTGGGACACAGCTGTGGAAGGTTAATGGTTGGAACGGCCCCTGAACAAGTCTGCAGGTGTTGATTGCTGTGGAGAACCCAGCCCATAGTGGGTGGTACTTTCCAGTGGTGGACGGGATAATAGAGGTGCAAGGAGGAGGGACTTGCTCTTCCCTTATCCTGTGTCGACTTGGTGTGGAATCCACTCTGTGCGTCCTTCGCTTTTAGAGTGTTGTGCCTTCTTGGTTGCTGCTGCTGCTGCCTCCGTCCTTGGGCGATTTTGAGCTTCACCTTTTCCATCACGTTGCTGCTGTTCCCGCTGCCTTTGGAGCCTGGTCTCTGGGCCTTGCTGCTGTTCGCTGTTCATCGCCGATGTCGGAGCCCAGCTGTTCTTCACCGACGTCGGAACCCAGCATCTTCGACCCTCCAGAGGAGTAATGGCTTGAGAACTTCTCAGGATCTTTTGGCTTTGTGGAACATTCTAGTCAAGAATGAGGCAGCTGCGGGTGGCTACTTTGAAGTACACTATTTTTATTGAGTTATTTTAATAAACTTATTTATATATATTACATTCTATAGATTCTGTTTCTTCAGAGAACCCTGACTAATACAGTGAGATAGCTCAGTGGGTTCAATTCCTGGAAGCTCACATGGTATATATGTTTGTATGTCTTTCCATCTCTCTGAAAGATAAGTAAATATAATATTTTTAAAGCATTCAGATTATTTTATCCCATAAACACACATAAAATGCCTTTTAATGTAGGGAAAAAATAGAAAATAAAATAAAACAGGAAAGATAAAGTCCATGCCTCAATGGGCTAATCCTAGAAATTCAAGATTAGGTTAATATTGGAAAATCAAATTATATAATTCAGTGTCTTACAGGGAGGAAATGTGTTTATAGGCATCTCTGTGCATTTACATGAATATATAAGTCTAATTGGAAAACAGGCAAACATGAATAGCCAATAAACACTAAAAATATGTTCACTATTATTTGCCATCAGAGAAATGAAAATTAAAAGCCCAACAAATTATCACTACATATTAGCACGACTAATATTGAAACTACTGATGAGTGCAGATATTGCAAAGACAATGGCAGTAGAAACTCACACATTCTTGTGAGTATAAAATGGCACAGCCCCTGAAGAAAACAATCTGATGGGTTCCTACAAAATCTAAACAAATGCCTTTCAGATGATGTGGCAATTCCAGTCCCAGACCTTTACTCAAGGAAAATACGACAGAGATGAGATGCTATCCACCCTTTGGATGATGCCTGAATGAAGCATTGCGGTTTGTTTTTGTTAAATTATTGTTTATGGTTTTAGCTGTTGCAATTGAAGAATAACTGGGCTCTCATTTATTTGAAGAAACCACAGCTAAGTAGCCTTTCATCATCTGAGTCGTCCCTAATTCTAAATCAGTGGCCAACTAACAGGATTCAGAAGCCTGAAAGGGTACTTTACAAGCTATTTGTTTAAGATCTGAATGTTAACTGCAACTGATGAAGGTACTTTGAATAATTTAGGAATTTTTCTGGTTTTATTTAATTACTATTGCTCAGGGGATTAAAAAAAAAAGAAGTCATAAAAATAAGCTTAGTAGAATTTTTTTAAAAATATGAGTCCAAAGTACCTTCATCAGTTTATCCTGGATTACTCTACTTCCTCATTGCTTTGCTCTGTGGTTTGCCAGGCTCTGCATTCCAGGGCTAGGATTTTCAGGCTACTGCCTGAAACAACCTGATTTTGTGGAACTGTAACAGTAGGCCCAAGTTAGGAACAAAGAAGAGTCCTAGATAGTAATGCCTAAAAGGAGGAACATGGCCACTTAATTATTATCATTATTATTTTTAACTTTTAATTCTTGTCTTAGGGCTGGGCAGATGGCTCAAGAGTTAAGACTCTGCCACAAACACCTTGCGCTTCTGGCTCTGGAAAGGGGGAGCCTTGGGAATCCCAGAGCAAAGCCAAAGGAATAGACGCAGACAAGGATGATTCCTGATGTCATCCTTGGCATACAAAGTGTCCTTTCACACACACACACACACACACACACAATTCAATTCTTGAAGTGTTTAATACATGAATATAATGAATTTATGATATTTTCATATCTTAATCCCCAATCCCATCTCCCTTCCTTTTCCCATACATGTTCTTCTTCCCTGCTAGTCTCCCACCTAGTTCATGTCTTTCATTTGTGGTCTGCTGAGTTTTATCTGGGTTCACTAAGATTGGGACTCTTGATCTTAGGGAAGAGACTACCATAGGTCAAATACCTGGTAACCGGCATTTCCTGAGTTGAGAGCTGGGAGGCATTATAAAGAATGGTGTGTCCCTACGATATGAGCTCCAGGAGCAAAAGAAACAACAGATTCAGCAGGAGATGCACGCAGGCTGCAATGATAACAGGTAGATGGCTGAGGGTCCCTGTGAGTTTCTGGGCTTATCAGCTCCCAAATGAAGCAAAGGGTCAGGTCAACAATGGACAATAGAATGCATTTATCCGAAGAATAGCAGTGCCAACCAGGGCATCTGTGTTATAAGCATGCATAGGGACGTTCAAGGGAGAAAGCAGATATTGGAGACAATGAACATTTTTTTTTCTTGTGTGTATATGTATACAAGAGGCATTTGAATGTGTGTCTGTGGAGTTCCAAGAATGACACTGGGAATTATCCTGGATTACTCTACTTCCTCATTGCTTTGCTCTGTGGTTTGCCAGGCTCTGCATTCCAGGGCTACGATTTTCAGGCTACTGCCATTTTCTACATATATTTTTACATGGGATCTGGGGATTTCAACTCAGGATTTTTTTGCTTGTAAGAATTCTTACTTTATATTGATCTTTATTTTTAAAAAGTTATGCTAACATGTGTGGGTTTTATTGTTTTCCAATGGCTTATCTTTTCCCCCAAGGAATTTGGTTCATTGACTTTTGTCTTCAATTATCTGAAGCATATTTATTTCATATTTTACTTAAGAAAATTTCCATAATCTAACCTCTGAGAAAGCCCTGAGCATTGTCTAATATTTGCTTGATTCTATCATGGTACATCTTTTCCTAAATATTTTGAAGGGTTTTGACCCACCTTTGTTAGGGAGTTTAGCTTTTCCTGTGGTACACTTGCAGTAGTATACTTCCAAAATGGCTTTGCATTTGCTTCTGCCAGAACCTTTGGGATATCAGCTCTCAAATTTAATATTAAGTTTTAATCTGAGATGCTCAGTTTGTCTCTCACATACACATGCATGCTGACAAAATAGTGACTGAGAAACATTTCAGAAAGAAGGATTTAAACAAAGAAAGAGACATAGATAATATTTTTAATGTATATGAGTTGATGTTTGAAAATTAAATCTTTAGTCATATTCTCCTTTGTATAAACCAGACTTCAAGCTTCCATAGATATATGGTCTATGTTTTACTTTATTTAAATTTGTATGCTAAGCACTATTTGGAACCCAAAATGCAATATACCATTTCTCTCCTGAGTATAGTAGTTAAGAATGATTGTATGTACCACAGCCTTTGTATTGCAGACATCCTGTCTTTTTATCCTCTGTGAGCATTTTTATTAGATTGTGCTGGCTGTTTTTTATTCACGCTGCTCAGGATACAAGGAGGGGATTTTGACAGTAATTCAGTCACATGTCTTTTCTAATACTGTTAGCTTGGAGAGACCTGGCTCTAGTTATTACATTGTGGCTTCACCTCTTCCTGAATCTTAGGGTAAAGTGGAGTTGAGGAGTTAACCACAATGGAATTAATGAATTTGTTTAGTTCAGGTTATAATTCACATGATGATGTCACTCCTCATGATCAAGTTTTCTGCCAGAAATATAAACCTGCCAATGTATTCTAAACACCTGTATATTTATTCATAAACAGTAAAGTCCTATTTCTTAAAAGCCTTTGTAGAATGAAAATGGAACATAAGAATTTGCCAACATAAGTAACAGTTTATAGCTGAACATAGGATGTAGGTGTAGCAGGTTAAGTTGTGAAATGACAAAGAAACCAACAGACACACATGCACACATGCATACATTTCTTCTCCCCTTTCTCTGTCTCTTTCTTTCTCAATCTCTAAGAATACAGATTCTACGCAAAGTGAGGTAACTATAAAACACATAAAGAGGAAGGACACTTTCCATAAGATTTTCTTTTGCCTTGGATTGTGAAATTCTTGAACAGTTAGAATCTTGAAGATAGAAACTGATATTTTGCTTCTTCTCTGTTCTTTTTCTGATTAAGCTTACATCTCAACCCAAACCTGAACATTTTCTGTGCTTTCACTTAAAGAATAACTTTCTCCAGGTTCTTGAGTCAAACTTAGAACTAGCGACATTAACTAGCATTGATGTTAATTACTAGTGGTAGTGTTAAATTACTGGCAGTGTTAAATAACTGACTGGGAAGATGGAGTCAGTGCCCAGAGATGAAAAGTATCTGTGTATGTAGCTTCCTAGTGTCTCAGAATATATCTGTATCTGATATCATTAAACCCCCATAGTCTAGCATGGATCACAGACACTAAGATCTTTAGAGGCAAGGGATTAACAGCCACAATAGTGTTCCTATACTAAAGGGAAACAGAAAAAAGAGCTCTAGGCAATGCCACTGAGTTCTTACACCTCATCAGAGAGGAGGACCCAGAGGGAAGTTTGACATGCACAGTAAAAAATGCTCCAGAATGGGGGGGAAGGCACTGGGAGAAAGGGAGGGAGGGGGGAAAGGAAGAGAAAAGGGGGGAAATGAGCAAGAGGGTCCAGGAAGGGGTGGAGGGATGGAGGGGAATGGCGTACTTATCAACTTTGTATGAGTGGAAGAAATAAAAGAAAAACACTAGGGTTCCAGCTTTTTTTTTCAACATCTGTTTGGAAATTCCTGTAATGGAAGGGCTAGGTGGAGTCTGGGAGAAAGATAGAATGTTACAAGAACCACTAAGCATTTTCAGATTGTCAGTTGGTTACTATCAGCCACTTTTCTGAAAATATCACTCTGACTTTATGGTCTCTGGGATAAGATGAAGCTTTGAATACCTGGTTTTGGTTATCAGTCACACTAGAGTCTATTTCCTAGGTGGACTGAAGCTTAACTCATGCTTATTTTGGATGTTCAGTGTCCATTTCTGAGACAGTGACCTCAAAGTGTGACATAAAGACCAGGGGCCATCAGTTCACAGGTGCCAATATTGTTCTTAGTACAGAACAAGGAAGATCTCCCTGAAAGGTCAAGATTTTAAATATCAACAAATTATATTGCCCATGCTTAGCCAGAAATGATGATGTCATTTAAATTAGAAATCCTTATGGTCTTTGTGGAAAAATAAAGATCTGCTGTGGCCGACTTCATTTATAGAAGCTGATTTGGTAGTCAAGTGAATGCTAGGAAAAGTTAGGACAGTAATTGACTGGGATATTCAGATAGTGTCTTTGACTCATTGGAACATCAGTCAACATGTAGAGCATTTGAATATGATTTGATCAGCATCTATATTAAAGACATTAAGTCTGAGCAAGCCTTTCAGAAAAATAGGCTGGTTTTCACTTATTTCATTACATATCTACCCGTATGTGCTTTATTACTTATTACTTGTCATTCCCCAGAGTGATAGACCTTGGCTTGCTCACTGGACATGACTAACTGTAAAATTCTGTGAATTTTAAAAAAGTCACAGGCCTATGGTTCTAAGCTTCAAGGTCCCAAATGAAAGTTATTCTATTGACTTTTTTCAAAGATTGTTGCACATGCGCAGACAACAGCCACTTGTTAACTAGGGTAAAGGTCTTTTCGAGTAACATGATTCATCTTTGGGACATCATTTATTAATGTATTATACAGTTAAGTTTCATATGTCTGGTGAGTTAAGTAATGGCATCACACATAGATCAAGTGACATTTCAAGTGGGAAGTGTCTTCCTGGTAATGCTTAAGGAATTGTTGGCTCAGCAATGACCTTGTAGTGACAAATACCAGGTGATCCACTGAGTAGTTGGAGGTTCATGGAGGACAGTGCCTGGACTTCTGTAAATGCAACTATAGGACAATAATTATGCACATTCACTACATACCACTATATATATAGTCATTAAGTACATTATATATCTTGCTTCATGCAAACATCTTATAAACCCTATGAGACAGCTCTTATTATTAGCATTTATAGATGCGAAAATTGACACATGAAGACATTAACTGTCCAAAGAGACAATGGGTTGTGGAGCCAAATTGTCTAACTGTAGAATGTAAATACCAAATCTGTTGACTTGGTTGTTAAATGAAGAAGTATAATCTTCACATAGAAGGATCATTATTTTATTTATAAACTATAATGAAACAAATGATGAAAATCATTGCTTATTGTTTTCTTCTTCAATGTTAATTTAAAGATCTCTGTGTGATTTATCAAAGGACATTACAGTGAGCATAGACACTTGCTGAAGATTTTGGGAAGGACCTAATTTGATCAGAGAAAAACAGGAAAAATGAAGAAACAAAACTTCAGTATAGTAAGAAGTAAGCTTATGAACAGGCATGAAGAGCACTTCTACTACATCTTTGTCTTACACAGCCATGATGTTTATGACCAGGTAGAGGGTTTTTTCCCAGAGTGAACATCATGTCATTAGGTAAAGGGTGCTAACAGTGTTTTATTATTCATTTCCTTCAAATTTTCCTTGAAATGAAAATTTATTTTGTAGCTTTGGATGAAAAGGAGTATATTCTCTGAATTTTATGAAACTTTTCTAAGTGTTTTCAGAAATTTATATTTCTAAGTATGTCTTCCAGAGTTTCTAAATTTCATAAGCAATTCTCCGAAATAATTTTCTAAATTTCATTAATATATTAAAAGCTAGGTAGAGGGATAAAGCTTTCTGTTACTACAACTTCTACTTTTCATTTTATTTGAAAATTCCCAACCTTACTCTTCCTTTGTAGAACATAGGTGAACAATTGACTTGAAAACCAGATACATTAATGTCTTTTTTTGGTAAACTAAAAATTCATTTCCCCTTTGATATGGGGTCAGTGACTTATCAATTATATAAACACTAAATTTCTTTTTAAACTTCCCAATAGCTTCTAACAAATACTGTAACTGAATTTACCTCAGAGCAAATAAAGATTTCTTTCCTTGCACTAGGGAAACATTGTCTTACTATAAGGACTTTTTCTTTTTATTATTGATTTTTTAATGTTGTATATATGAATATAGCGAATTTATATTATTTCCCCTCTTAGTTCCAAATTCCATTTGCCCTCCTTTCCCCCCTGCAATTCTTCATCTTCCCTGCCAAACTCCCTCCTATTTTCAAATTTTTTCACTTGTATGACCCTGTGTGTTTCATGTACTTTGTTTTTGATGACATATATCTAACATGATTCAAACTCCTGCAAGTGTCATAAATCAGAGAGTACACATTGAGGCAAACATCTCCATTTCTTCCCTATCAGCATTATTCCTCATCAGTCTTTCAGAGAGGTGTGAAACTTCCAGAAATCTTTCTGCTTTCATGTTGAGGTATTTATAAGGCCATTCTCGTGTAAATACATATATTCGCTATAAAATCTTGTATATGACAATGCTGTCATGCCAGAGGATAGTGTCTGGCCTACTATTGTCTCACTTTAGGCTCTTACAATCTTTCTACCCTCTCTTCAACAATGTTCCCTGAGCCTTGGGGTGAGGGCAGGTGAGGCACATATGTCCTGTTTAGGGACAAGCAGTACATACACACTTATTTTCTTCATTTTTGGCTGATTGTGCTTTTCAGTAGTAAACATGTTCTGTTGTGAAAAAAGGCTTCTAGGTTGAATGCTGAGCACTCTTCTATTTTATGGGTATAATGTCAGGTATTTACAAAGCAGTTTGGTTCCTAGCTAAGCAAAGTGTGCTCTTCCTCTGATACATGTCTTTCCCTTTTATAGGTTTTAGTTTACAATTTAGTTCACAATGACAGGAATGTGTTCCATTCTGACAAGAGGGAAAGCTGTCGGTTGTCTCTTTCATAGTCATGCCACTATTACACTGATAGTCACCTGTTGCCATGGTGATTGTTATTGTAATTTGCAGATTTCATAGATTGATGAGACCTTTGATTGCTTTTGTCCCTTAGTAGCTTCCTTAGTTCTCTGTGGTACCATGTAAGCTGTCCAACAAGAAGGAAGCTTCTAGACAAGTTCCAGCTGGTGTTTTTTGTCCATGTTCTAGAACCTACGTGTGTTGCAGCTTCAACAATAGGGTCTTACTGTCAAATTTTGGAGGGTAACCAAGAGCAATGGCAAAAGTCTATATTGTTTGGAGGGGTCTTTAAGATCTCTTTGACCAACAGCTTATAAAGAAGCACCATATGTCTGTTACTTCTAGCATTGTTTTAATTGTTACTGGGTTCCAGATGGAGCATCTCAGGGGTTTTTTTTGCTTTATTCTGTTTTTAATGTAGATCAGTGCTCTTTTTATGATAGTGCTCTGCTCCCTGCAACTTCATTCTGCCTGAATACCAAAAATATGTAGTTATATGCTGATATTACCCTCTTTTCCCATGGTAAGCATTCCTGCCAAATTAGGAGTGAAAATAACCATTTTCAACAGCTTAATAGCTACAATGGCCAGAAAGTGTTATTTCTACTCTAAAATATGAGCAATTCATTTCAGTGTTATTACTAATATCATGATTGCTAAACTGAAATGATTTACTTCATGAACATTATAGCAGAAGATGATAGAGTTACTGGACATTGTGCCATTCAATTGTTATGGCTTGCACACAATATAAGCATTTCTTCTTTTTCCATTTCCATTTTATTTTAAATGCTTTTGAAGTTATCTTTTAGTTAACATGCAAAATAACCACCTTCTTTGACACTCTCATGTTCATGTATAATCACACGTTATTCATGTTCAAGTCCCTACACTCTCCTCTGCTCTAGGTCCCCTTCACTCTCCTGAATAGTCTCCTGAACCTTGTTCTTCTATCTCTTCTGTTACTTTAAGAAATGTAGCTATTCTGCCTTAACTATTGAACATGTAAAACTGCACTCATTTCAACAATTAATAAAAAAAGTTGTAATATTCATTATAGTATTCTTATCTGACAGAAATGCCTGACCATGGCTACACTTCTCAGTTCTTCCTTAATCTATATAGGTTTAAAGAGATTTTTTTCTTTTTTTTAATTTTTAACATTTTTTATTATTATTTCCGCTCATACAAACTTAATAGGTACACCGGTTCCCTCCCTCCCTCCTCCTCCCCCCAACCTCCTGCTCCTTCCCTCACCCCTCTTTCCCCATCCCCCAGTGCCTCCTGCCCCAATTCCCAGAGAGTCCTTTAATATGCATCCCTGACTCTCCTCTGGGCCCTCCTCTCCGATGACGTACAAGGACCCAGTAGCATTTCCCAGAACCCTTTCCTGTGTTCCCATTAAGCATAGGAACACTACTGTGGCTGTCAAGCCCTTGCCTCCAAGGATCTTGGTGCCTTTAGCAGATGCTAGACTTTGTGAGGTCAATAGTGTGTTGGACATTGCGCAGGGCATGCAAAGTCCAATTATGATTGCTTCGGCCCTAACTTGTGTGGAACATGAAGAGGAATGAATTTCGCATTTACCTTTTGCAAAGTTGGATACAGATGAACAAAGCCATGTGTCTCCCTTTTGGATATCACCTATTGAGTGACAGACCTTTGAGATGAAGAGTTAGAGGTCCTGAGGCTTAACAGATGACAATCAATTAGGAGTACACAGTTTGGATTTTACATGAGGAAGTAGTAGAATTCCTTAGTGCTTAAAAAATAACAATTTTAGGTTAATTTTTGTTTGTAGTTAGCACATAAAGTAGGAATGTGCTCTAATGGAAAGAGCCTGCCTAACATCCTTTTATTCATTTGACTGTCAATATTTACCTTGAGAACATCCCCTCTTCACACATCCATCTAAGCCTACAATAATTTCATAGAACTCACTGGGCCAGAAGCTGAGAAGAAATCTTCCTTTTGGCTTTGATGATAGTGTTTATGGTGATTTACTTTATTTCTAGATTTTCATTATTTTTGCCTGTCATCAGATAATGGTTTCTAAGCCTTTCTTTCTTGTTCTCTATAATTGATCCTTTTTCTCAGATATTATGCTATGAATGATTTCTGATTCCATTTCTCTGATCTCTTAGCTATGTTCTAAATTTTTACCTTACTTACAGAACACATTCTCTAAATATACACCATAATTTTAAGTTCATCTTGGAGGTAAAATTGAGCTACAAGTAATATCATAACAAAAAGAAGTTCAAATTGTGATTAAAGTTAATTTCTCTTTAGTGAAACAACAGTTAATTGAACACCCACTGAATTAACAATCTTGTCACTCAGCTGTATTGTTTCCACTAATAATTTATTTCCTAGATATGAACATTGAATTGGATTTAAAATAAATTTGTTTTCATGCCTGCTTCACATAAATAAACTGAGAACAAACTCCTGTGCATCCTAAGGAAAGATCCAGTGACAGCAATTTGAAGGTTTTTAATCTTTACTCTTTATTACTACACGGAAATTTAAAGTGCCTCTTCATCAAGTAGCCCTTTACCAATGTGTTCGCTAACCCAATCTTCTTTCCAAATTTTTAATAGAATATGGACACATAAACAGAGATCCTGGCTTGAAAGCAAGCATGCTGTAGCTTTTAGGAAGAGTTAACAGCTTGAATATCAGAAATTCTGTTTACAATGAGTTCTGGGAGAGCACATGAAAGAGAAAGACAAATGAGCCTGGTAGAAGTTTCTTTCCCTGACCCTATACTGTGGCCCCCTAAGGAATCAGACAACAGGCAGCGTATCTTAATTTCTTTAACTGTATGGACAGAAAAGAGTTCTGTCACACAAGGTGTAGGGAGTATTCTTGTACTCTTTTTGGGAATAGATGAGGAGAGACTAGGTATAACAATAAATTTTGCTCTTATTAATCAGTGGCAGATTTGTAGAAAAAAGCAGGATAAGACAAAACAAGCATTAGTGAAACTGATGTGTTACTAATGGAGAAAGGACATGAGACTTAGGTTTATGATTTTGTAGATTTCAAATATCCCTCAGTAAGAAGTCCTTTGAATAATCTGTTAAAATCTTGTAGTATATATTGAGGTAACTTGATATGCCACAGAGGCCTGACCACCCACATGAGTAGACAGGTCAGAGTAAACCCTGGGGTCCATAGAATCACACAGGTGGAAGGGTAAAAGGGAGTGGGAGAGATTAGTGAAGGGAAGGGAAGGGGCAGGGAAGGAAGCGGGATGAATACTCAATATGCTTGTAAAAGCAGAAAAATTAATTTAAAATATATATCTTATAGTATATTTTAAAATTGTACAAAGGAAAAGCATGTTTATAATTGCAATTATGCATACTATTACTAAACTCTTCTAGAATTAGTGTCTTCAACAGCCAAAGCATAGTTTTCAAAATGAATGCATTCCAATTCATTAATTAGACAGCAGCTTTATTTCAACGTCCTTTTCTGTCTCAAGGTCCAAATAGGATACCATATTGTTTTAATTTTTTCATCCTTAGCATTCTCAAAATATGAATTTCCATCTATATCTGTTTCTTGACTCAATACCTTTGAAGAATTGAGATTCAACCTTACAGAATTATAGCTACCTACACTTCCCTAATGTAACTCTAATTAATAGATTAAGTTGAACATAACAAAAGAGAAACCTGGATGGACGCTTGTAAAAATATGTATAAAAGTTTACAGTTCAGAACTGATATAGTCATTAAGTGTTTAAACTAGGCTTTTATTCTATGTCTAGTTTTTATGTGTGACAACATCTTCTAGGGTGGAGGTCTATATACAAGATTGCCCTTGAAGATTTAAGAAACAGGATAGAGGAAGTAGCTGTCTGATGCACTTGTAAGTGATAATCTGGGTCTTGGGGATGACTTAGTTGGTAAAGGCTTGCTGCATAAACTTGACCATCTGAGTTTGCGTATCCAGAACCCACACAAAAGCCAGACACTGTAATCCTGTATGCCCCATGGGAAATGAAAAGCAGAGATGAGAGAATCCTTGCAGCTTCAGGGCCTGTTATCCTGAAGAGACCCTGACTAATGTAAGGTAGGAAGGAAAATATCAACATCTGAAGTTGTCTTTTACCTTCACAGTATGACAATGGTATTTCTCTCTCTCTCTCTCTCTCTCACACACACACACACACACACATACACACACACGCACATGCACCCACACACACATGCGGACACACACACACACACACACACACACACACACACACACAAAGTGATTTTTTGTAAGTCAACACAATAGCTCATGATGTCCCCAAACTGGCACATGGTCATATGGAATACAAATTTTGCTGGGAACTGTAGTTTTTAAACTCCAAACAGAACTGGATTCCTCTAAGAAAGAAGGAAGAAAGGAATTGCGTCTTCCGGATTAGAACAGATGAATAGACAACAAAATGGTCTGACAAATATCTGCATGAAGAAACAGAAAAGCAGTCACTTGGAAGTCTTGAGTGAGAAAGGAGGAAAGGAGTTCACAGGCAAAGGAGTATCTGGGGCTACCACACTAACTTTTATGTGTACCTTAAAACATTTACCTGAACCTTTAAGTATATGCATGCTTTCTGTACATTCCATCAAGTCTCAGGCCTTCTGCAAATTAGCACCTAGGCCAAGACAAAAGAGTGTAAAGATTCTTGATTTCCATCTCCCTTGAACAGATTTTGGATGTGGAACATTTTTCTGAAATTAGGAGAAGCACTTCTCTACAGCAGATGCCTGCCATTGGTGGAAGCAGGGAGCTGCGGGGTGAATGCATGCTGAGCTCTGTGAGGCTGGTCATTAAGGTTTCTTTCTCAGAAAGAATCACAGGGAATTAGGGAGCAGCAGGGCTGCTTAGGAAATGAGCTTCTCTGTCAGGTGGTTGCTAAGGCCATGTCTCATTAAGGAACAGGAAATATGTGTCTTGTGGGAGTGCATTTTTTGTTGTTGTTGGAGATGATGAAAAAAGCCCTCTGGAAAGAACATTTAAAATCTGGCTTGATTGGCCATTTGTGAAAATGCTGGTATATCTACCTACGGTGCAGAATAAAATCCATGGGCCTAAAACAGGAGGGTGTTTTTTTGAGGACTTATCATTATCTTTAGTTAAACTTTTATTTTAATTTGGAGGATTATTATTTTTCAGAGTTGCTACCTTACCCTACTAAAAGTATTGTAAGTCCCAAATATCCAAATTCTGAATTAATAGTAATACCAACAATGTCAAGCCTCTAGAGGGAATGCATGCTCTTTCAATGACAAATCAAAGGTTTAGACCTGTTCAGGTGATTTTTCACCTAAGATCCTTAAAATGTCTTAAGAAGAAACAAAAGACTATATGTTATGAGTGTTAACTGTTTTGCTTCAATCAGTAACTCCACACATGAGAATGGACATGAGAAATAGACAGGAAATGGTTTTAATTTTTCTGAAATGATACCGGTGTCTTTCAATTCCTGCCTTTCCTTGGGGTAGCAGTTCCCAGAAGTCTCTTATTCTAATTACCATATTCAATGATAGTGTATTAAAACAGGGGTACTTTGAAATGTCACCCTGCTTACTTAAATTTAATGCAAAATGGTTTCTGGCCTGAGTATCTGGGTATGGAGGTACTCCTGCCCCCCCACAAACCTCTCCATATTTCCAGTATATGTAACCTTCAGTTTGTGGGCAGAGAAGAAATAGGTTTCCCTGCACAACTGTCCAGTGAGCTGGTTCTTGGTGGTGGAAAGGTATCTATCCCATTCTTGTCTATTGTCTTTAGAGAGTCATTTCTAACTTCTTAAGAAATTCCTGTGGGAGGATTGTCACTCATAATTCTATTTTACCCAGAAACTCCTTTCATTCAGACTCACTTAGTGCACAACCTCTTGTTGCCAGAGTCCTTGTCCAAAACATGCTGTCATTGAGTTTGACACTGGCGAGGTTGTCATTGGTTGCATGCAACCATGCAACCATGCAACCATGACATAGTGTTCGCATTCTGGAAAACTCCATTTTTTATTGCCAATTTCTTCTTTTTTTCCCTCCTTAATCATGCTCTGGAAATTTTTCTAGCCTGCATTATTTCTTTGAGTGAATTGGGAAATGACTCCACCCCCTTTTTATTTTTTGAGAGATGTGTCACTGTGCCAGCTCTTGCACCTTGACTCAGAGTATGAATTGCACTTCAGACATCATTTGTAGCCTTAGGTAGGTTCTTGTGCAGGGTTCAGCCTCTATAACTGTACATAGTGGTCCCAAGTTTCAGAAATCAGTCCATTAGTCCAGTAACCCAGAACTCTGAGAGATGAGGAAGATTACCTCTCACCAACAAGGTTTAAGTCAACGACTGTCTGTGTTCCAACAATTTCTGATGCTAGAGGTAAAGGAATAAAGGATAGATTTATGTCCCTCAAACCTTTCTGTTCTCTTATGCTGTAGATAGTGAAAGTCTTCTAACTTTTTGGCTCTGTTAGATACTGAGAGCAGAGAAATTGTGTAACTTTAGCTAAGTTGTTCCTGGATAAGTGAATCTCTACCTGGGCAGTATTATTCCACAAGGGACCCTTGGCAATGTCTGGAGACAATGTTGGAGGATTGTGCTATTCTGACATGGTGGGGAGAGGTGAGTGATGCTGTTAAACATTCTCTAATCTTGGAGCAGCCCCAAAGCAGTGCTTCTATGGCCACAAATGCCAATGGTGCTGAGGTTGGGAGATTTAAGAATTGTGTGCAAGAGGTGATCCTGACCTTGCTAGAGTAGAAAATGATTTGACCCCAATTTTTTTGCATCAAAGCTGTGGCTCTAGACAAATCTTTGCCTTAGTCTCATCTATCAAATGCAATGAAGGCTCCTGATATACTGACTTTGCATGGTGTAAAAGTGAAAGGAGATCATAGATGTGAATATGCTTTTGTCAGTGTTGACAAAATTTGTCTGACCCCATTGCTGAGCATCCCAGTAGAGCAAGTGTTTTGCAGGGAAGGCTACTCCCCATGTGGACAACAAGAAGTAAAAAAGGAGTACGGAGAGAGGGGGACAAGGTAAAAAAAGAAGTAGAAGGGGGGAGGAGAAGGAGAAAGAAAGGAAGAAACAGAGGAGAGGGAAAAAGAAAAGAGGAGAGATTGAGTAAGAAGAGAGAGAGAGTGAGAGCTGTTATCTGTAGCTGTGAATGATACCTGACCTTAACAGTATAGGAGAATTCTGTCTATGCTCACATTCCAGAATATTGATGATTATCAGGTTAAAAGAGTTATCAATGAAAGCTGAGAGAACCGACCACATCGGATCCACAGCAAGAGCAGACCAAGGCTGCTTTATAGTTTGTCAATCTGCCAATTCTAACCAGTTTCCCTCTACATATGTATGGAGAGAGGGGGAGGAGAGAGAGGGGGAGAAGAGAGAGGGGAAGAGAGGGAGAGAGAGAGGGAGGAGGGGGAGAGAGAGGAGGAGAGAGAGGGAGAGAAGAGAGGGGGAGAGAGAGAGAGAGAGAAGAAAAATAGAGACAGATACAGAGACAGAGACAGAGATAGAGATCTAGCTCCAGGGTATGGTCCCACCCACTGCAGCCTGGGTCTTTCCACATCAATTATATAAGCCAAACAATTTCCTACATGATTTCCAGAGGTCTGCCTAAACTAAGTAAGTCCCCATAGATACCAGCATGCCCAGTTCAAATGCTAAGTTGATTGCTGGAATTGTCAAACAGACCAAACCTTCAGCACATGAATTTTCAGGAAAATTTTATATCCTTATCATAATAGACTTCTGTTAAAAAAACACAAAGGGTAATGTGAATTGGGTTCAATGCAAACATACTTTCCGTGGTTGGCATGTCTGACAAGAGGAAGTTGTTTTCTTTTTAGAGTAAGTTTTGGCCAACAATCTAAGTAAGTAGAGCCAATTGGAAAACACCATTAGGATTATACATGCAAAATGAAGTACTGGTGATGGGGAAGAACTGACCAACCAAAGGGCTTTCAGTGTAGACCTTTTGAATCTTTGTGTGAAAGGGCGTGGTTGTGCAGATTGCATCTGGACTCACCTAGCTCTATACAATGTAGACACATAGGCCTTTTCAAACATTTTCAAATGGAGATCTAGCTGAAACGTTTGTCCTGGAAAAGTGGTTGCAAAGATGGAAGAAAGCTTTCCATTTACCATTCAACTGCAGGATCACACAGAGTGCAACATCTGGAAATCTCTTTTTTGGAGTTCTAGAAGGAATCTTGAGCCAACACTGTTACTCTCTTCCTCTTGGATACTGTTGTGTGCACTGGTGATGGCTATGTGTAAATGCAATATTTCTCATACCTACAGTGCTTCTGTATGGGACCTTCCCCATGGCAAGCTCTCTAAATGATCCTTTACCAATCAGTTTTCAAAATTCTGTTACCTGGAAACCAGTAGCAGAAGCACCTTGCACTTAATTTTGTCAGTAAAAGAGGAGCTGTTGTCACATGCCACACTGGAATTGAGTACGTATTCTTTGCCTTTGTCGTCCACAAACATTCATGCATCTGTTTTCTTTCTTTTCACTTCTCTTAAAAGAAATGCCTTTCCCCAAAATGCTACTGTTAGAGCAGGGTAAGGGTAGAGAACAAAGGCAGTGAACTGACATGCAAATCTGGAAATGGTATCCTCAGTTGTAATTCCAGCACATGGAGAGCCAATGTCGTGAGTTGAAGATCTCTTTAATCTGCACGTGATCTGTCTACGTCCTGGCAGGAGGGTAGCTGCTGAAATAAAGCCTTTTCCCAACAATCACCACAATTTAAATTGCTATTTAATCCAGATGGACAGACGGCATTACTGATGGAACTAAGGGCTCAGGCTCATCTCCGTGGTTGTCAAGGCTTTGTAGCATATCACTACATTGCTGTGGCTGTTGCCCTGCCTACTGCTCAGGGTCAGTGAGTGTTACATAAAACCAACATTGTCAAGAACTCCTCATTCTTCACCCGGGAACATTTACAACTCTCTGCTTCATGTGATTTCTAATTCTTCACACTCAGTGATGGGAGGAAGAATTAATTACTCTGAGAACGCAAATGTCAGTTTGACAAGCCATTCCTCTTGTTGCTATGCAGTGTTTTCATGAGTGAAAGCAAGGGGTTTGCTGGCCTGGTTTCTGTGGACCTCGTCTCTTATTCCTCTTACTTTTTGCCCTGGGCTCTTTTTAGAGATGCCAAAATTAAATGAATATAATTGTTTTTAAGCTTAGGTCTGGGATGTAGAGGTGATTTATTTTCAAAGCCTTCATAAATATGGCGCCAGAGTCTGCTTGAAATTCTCACATTTCTATCACTGTAGCTTAACCAGAGATGTCACTTTGATTTCTGATCTGCACATTCCTAGGAGTAGGGGGGTCTCATTTGTCTGTAAAGAGAGATGTAAGCTCATTTGAAATTTCAGCTGACTTATAGTTGTTTTTTGACCTTTGCTACTAATAGCTGGCAAAGAATAAAACCAGACATGTCAATCACTGTCCAGACTCCATAAACTATTGACTGTTTCTTGAAGGATGGTAATGCCTACTTTATTGGTTTGTTGTGCCACAGAAGGGGATTTATGGAGTGTAAAAAAATGAAACCCAGACCCATCTAGCATTATCCAGATCTGCTGGCAATAAAGTAATTGCGATTAATTACTATGCATTAAATATAAATGAGCTGAAATTGCACCAAGGAGAGGATCAAAGATTTCAATCCCTAGAACTCTTTTGGCATTATATTTAATATTCTGCACTGAGCTGGATTAACTAGTTTCCTAATTTTTATTAACCTGGACACTTTAATTGTGCTACCCAGATTTGGCAACTTCCACAGGAGGATTCTAACCCCATATGCAGCTTACTCCTGTCTTTCATGTTCCTCTTCGTGCCCTTAAGATTTTAAAACTTGACTCACTGCCATTCTGTCTTACATAGTTTTGCCACACTTCTTGGTAATTCTAACACTGTGGCCTCTCAGTTACTTGAGCTTCTCTCTTCCAATGATTTTGTCCTACATTCTGGTGATGATTCATTCTACTGCCTGTGCCCTACATCAGTAGCTCTCAAAATGTGACCCAACATACCTTGGTTCCAAAGACACTTTCAGAGGGACCAAGGGGTGAAAACCATTTTTACAATGTTACTGGAATATTACTAGCCTTTGTCTAGTTTTGCTCTCTCATAATGCTTTCCTGAAGTTACATGACAGGTAATATCACAATGTCACACCAGAGTGAACAGAGAAGCAAATATGGATGAGAATTCAACTGCCTTTAACTTGGACGATAATAACAATGTACACAAAAGCAAAAAATGCCACTTTTTCACCAGTTTGTTTTCTAAAAGTATATTTATTTTTAATAGACCAAGTGATATTAACAATAGACTTATTATTTTACTTGATCAAATATTTCTAAACATTTAGATTTAATTTTAATATGTATATAAAGGATATAATATCTATATGAAGACATTTAAGTTGTCCATTATTTTTTAAAAGGGTAAGGAAGTTCAGAAACTAGAACATTGGTAACTGCCACAATTGGTAAGTTTCTCAAATTATCAAGAGAGATGAAACTCTCATTTCATATTATTTTTTTTTCAATTTCTAGTCCAGCCTATGATGATGTTTTTGGAATTTAAATAAAAACAATTAGCGAGAAACTTAGCACCTAGAGAAGAGCAACCCCTGATCAACCCATGGGAGTCATGGCATTGCTAGGTTATGACACAGTTCTCTGCTTTACTAGTCTGGATTTCTACAATTGTCGCTGATGGACCCAGGGTTGTGCATACATTGGTTGTGCTTCATAACTGTGGGCAGTGCTGCATAGGTCTTGCCAAGTTTTCTATAGAAAGGCTATCCCATGTTGTCATGGTGACCACCTGTCACTTCAGTTTACTCACTCTATCTGTTCCAAGACCTTGAACTTCCTTTTCTGCAATGAATTCCAATTTCCCATAGCTTTTCTATCTCAGAAAGTAGCGGTTGGGGGGCTGGAGAGGTGGCTCAGGGGTTAAGCCTCCGCCTTGCAGGTGGAAGGTCCTGAGTTCGGATCCCAGATCCCACGTATAGACGCCAGGCGGAAGTGGGGGCAGCCTGCGCTTCTGGTCCTGGTAGGGCGGAGCTTGTGAATCCCGGGGCAGAGGTGGAGGCGTCCATGGTGGTTCGCGAATTCGTCCATGGTTTTACACATACACATACACAGACACGCACATACACGCGCGCACATACACACGCATATGCACACAGTTGAATAAATAATAATAATAATAATAATAATAAAAAGAAAGTAGCGGTTGGGATTTTTTATTGTGTCAAGTTTTCATTTATGTATCTTTTTATTGTCTGTCTCTCCTACCTGGATGTATAAGGAAACAAGGAACCAATATTAACATGTCACTGTTGAAATACAGTCCATGCTTTCTATTTTCTCGATTTTTTTTTTTTACTAATATGTTTTTTCTGTTATAGGATAGACAACTTTAGTTCTTCTATCTCCTCATGGTCTCTAGACTCTGTCCATTTCTCAGATTTTCCTGTTTTCTGATGTTCTTGAAAGTTTTGAGGAGTACTCCTTATACATTTTTTAAGTTATACAGATATGACAGCATTTCTAGATGGCTCGAATCATATTGTATTGCTTTTGTTGCATGTATAGATATAGGAACATTCAGAAACAATGATTGTTTATCATTCATTATAAAATTTCTCATTTATGTCAAGTGAGTAGAATGTGTTGCTGCTTCCCCATTTAAGCCACTTTTTGAAAAAATTGAGAAATACTTGTACACCTGTGTCAGCTGTTTTTGCATCACTGTAACTATGACATCTGAGAGAAACAACTTGAGCAAGGAAAGATTTATTGTCATGGTTTGAGTTCATCATGGTGGGGAAGCCTTGGCAGCTTAGTGTGTGACTGATGGCAGTAAGCACATGGGGCACAGGCGGCTGGTGGTGGCATCATAGTAGATCAGCTACCAGAGAGTTCAAAAGCCACTGGGGACTAGATCTAATATTTAATTCCAATCCCCCCCCCCGTGTTTCCAGCCTCTGCAGATAGGCCTCAACCTCTCAGTGTTTTCACAGCCTTTGACAAAAACCACCAGCTTGGGAATGAAGCATCTAAAGCATGAGGGAAAGTTTCAGATGCAAGCCATAACATTCCAGCATTCTAAAGGCACCCGGCCATCTCATAATGCAAAATGCATTTGGTCCAGCTTCCACAGTCCATACTCTTTCAGTTTTAACATTCTTCAAAAGTCTGAAGTTCAAGGTTTCCTATGAAATTCAGGGCAAGTTTTTCAATGAAAACTACTATAAAATGAAAAAGAACATTATGTACTTCCAACTACCAATAAATAGCACAGTGTAAGCATTTCTATTTCAAAAGGAAATAATGGGGGCACAGAGGGATGGATGGGACAAGGAAGACCAAAAGAACATTAAATCCCAGGTCTGTCATCTTAAGCATGTGGTGGAAAGATGAGTTCAAACAGCCATGGAAAACTAAGCAAACGACTTGTTTGCAGTACAATAGTCTCCTCTACAGAACCTGCAGCTTTCTTGGAAGGTACTACATGCCTGGTATATCCTCATATCCTGGAGTTTATGTTTCCACTTAGGCTTCACATTCAAAGCTTTGCACACAGCACTCTCAGAGTTGTTTTTTTTTCCCCCCAGGGAATCTCACCTCCTACACATTACCTAACCTCATAAGCTTTTTTCCAGAACCTGAGTAGAAGCCTCCATGATTCTATAACTATCACATTCTACATCCTAAGCTCTGTTATCAGCACAGGTAGTGGTAGGGTTCTCAAAGAGAGATCATTAGTTAAGAAGAGGTGTCCTAGAACAAAGTAGGCCCCAGTCAATACAGCTGCTAGCTTTAAAAGCAGGAGGATTTGACATGCAGAGAAAATATCAGATGTAAATGAAGACAGAGACCAGATGATGCTTTTGTAAGTTCCAGGCAGCCCAAGAACACCAGAAAACTTCCAGAAATTAGGGAAAAGGTGTGACATTTGTGGTATTTTATAGACTTCAGAAGAAACCAACCCAGCAATACTTCACTTTGATTTCAGACTTTTGGTCTTTAGCCCTCTGAGGCAATAACTTCTTCCTTAAACTATCCTATGTGTAACACTGTGATAGATACTGGGAACTAGTATGCTTGTTACACGCATGAGTAACACAGCCCAGAGCTCTGGATTCACTGTCTCTCTAACAAGTAGTTGTGCTATTTTGGGCATGTTAACCTTTCTTGTTCCTAGCTGACTAACATATAATAAAACAGAAAGCAACCATGATTCTGACCTAAGGAGCTTACTGGATGAACCCGTGAGTCCATAGATACAAAACATAGTGCTTGGCATACAGTGGCCATCAAGGGATTCCTATTAGTTCTCAGAAAATTAGTAGTTGGATTTATGTCCTATGTAGGTACCCCGACTCATTCAATCACCCTTCCTTTTGTAAATATTATAAATTCCACTATAATAAATAAATATTTATTCTATTAGGCCAGATTTCTAGAAGTGTAGTTTTGGATTAAAGAATATTAGTATACTTATGTCTTTTTTTTTGTCATGTCTTATTTGTTATTTATTTGTATGTTTGTGTGTGATATGTGAGTGTATGTGTGTGTATGTGTATGCATGTGTGTTATGTGGTAGTGTATGTATGTGTGCATGTGCACACATGCTACAAAGTACATGTGGAGGTCAGACAGCAACCTTTAGGTGCTGTATCTATCCTTTCCCCTGTGTTAGAGCCTGGCTCATTTCCTGTTGCAGCTTGCCTGCATGGTTGCTGATAAATGACCATCACACAGCTTAAGGGAACAAAGAGTTTACTTTCTTACGACAGTCCAGTTACAGTTCTCAGTCCAGCTTGACGGGAGAGCACGAACCAACACCAAGGTCGAGGGAACTGGCCACACCATCACTGCATAACAGCTGAGAGATGGACAGTCCTTACTTGCCAGACCAGCATGTTTGGCCAAGTGAACACAAGGATGCCAACTCTCTCAACCAGCTCTCTGTGATTTATCCAGGGCCTAATCCCACCCACCATGGGCTGGGTCTTCCCCATCAGCTAGACAATTTCTTTCAGGTTTGCTCTGGGCTTAACTCAACCATCAACTCTGTACAATTGTGCCCAAAGCGCAAACCCTAACAGTCAAGTTGACACCTGTGCTTAACTATGACACTCTACCCCTTGTCAACTTGACACAAAAACAATAGCACTTTTAAACTGTAACCTTTTCTTGTCTCCACAGATGTTAAAATATAAATACACTCCATGGACAAATTTAAAATGTTCTCATTAAAACTTCAGTTCCAACATTTTAAAAGTTCAAAGTTTTTAACTTTAAAAGGGTATTAAATCAGATAAGTTAAGTACTTTAAAACAAATAAAACATTAAAACAGAAGGATCTTGATACAGTAAGAAACATTTAAGTTAAGATCAAAGTCCAGCAAATTACCGCATCCTGTTCTTCAATATCCATCTTCTGTTACTTATCATGTAATCACGGTGGCTCAAAGATTTCAGGAATTCCTAGTCCCTGTTTGCAGCTCAAAGTTGTAAAAGCAGAGTTCCTTTGAACCAGGCTGAATCTCCACTCGTAGCAGTCCTCAGCATACATCCCACGGTTCTGGCTTCTCCAACACTCTGGGTTCACCTCTGCAGCTATAAGCTTCACCTTCTCTTGCAGAAACTCTACACCTGCCACTCGGTGCCAAGCTTTTGCTGCTTTCCATGAACCCCTCAAACTGTTCACCAAAACCAGTACCACCTGGGGGACACTCCCAGACTCTGAAGCGAGTTCGAAATGTAGCTTAGTCCACCTGAGCCACAGCTGTACCAAGTTTCATGGGCTGATTCTGGAAAATCTCTTTTAGGCAGCCAAACATCCAAAGGGCAAGAAACGGCTTTAACTTGGGTTTTTGGCCCCTGAAGGAATTTGGGTTTCCAAACCACGAACTTGCTATATGGTGGTTTTAACACCTTTCACTGTCCCGATGCAAGTCACTAGGTTTTCCTTCACTGATACTCATTTCTCCAACAGCAGCAGATATTCTGCTGCCTGCCCTTTGCACATCCAAACCTTTAAGGGTGTCAACACAGCTTCACCTTCTGTCAAGCAAACCAGTCCATCATGTTCAAATTCAACTTCAACCAAGTCCTTGTTTCCCTCATCACAAATTGGGTCCAAATAATCTCTCTCAGCATTTGGTCCACTAAACTCTAAAGAACGGTATTTGTAAATCCACAAAGTGAAAATTCTCAAGCATTTCCAACTTTGTCCAGCAGAACTGTTCAAAAGCCACAAAATCCATATAGTCGGATTTATCAGCAACACTCCACTTCCTGGGTACCAAATTTTGTTGCAGTCCGCCTGCGTGGTTGCTGAAAAATCACCATCACACAGCTTAAGGGAACAAGGAGTTTACTTTCTTATGACAGTCCAGTTACAGTTCTCAATCCAGCTTGAAGGGAGAGTACACACCAACACCAAGGTCGAACTGGCCACACCATCACTGCATAACAGCTGAGAGATGGACAATCCTTACTTGCCAGACCAGCATGTCTGGACAAATGAACAGTAGGATGCCAACTTCCTCAACCAGCTCTCTGTGATTTATCCAGGGCCTAATCCCACCCACCATGGACTGGGTCTTCCCCATCAGCAAGGGGCATTGTCATTAATCTTATAAAAATAATGTGTGTGTGGTTGTACATGGATAGCTATATTATGTTAAGCAGAATTATGAATCTTACTATTTTTATTTAGAGATTTTTTAGTGGCCTAAGGAAATGTGATTTGGTGTCAAGTTGACAAGGGGTGGACTTGTGATAGTTAAGTTTGGGTATCAACTTGACACACCTGGTATTAACTAAGCTGGGCTGAGACCACCTCTGAAAAGGATCAACTGAGAATTCTTGAAAGGATTATACCTGCCCCAGATACTATCAGAACCTCCAAAGTTCTCAAAGGATCCTCACAGTACTGCATTATATAAAAAGGAGCCACCAAGGAGAACAGATGCCTTCTTGCAGCTGTGCTAGGAATTGCTCTTCCTCCGGCCACCCGGATTCTTTGATCTTCTAGTTTTCCATTAGACTAAGACTCTAGGAGTTTTCCAGCCTTCAGCCATCACTTACTTGACTACCGAACTGAACAGATAGCTACTGGCAGCCATCATTGGACTACCTCGGCCATATCTGTAAGCCAACTCAATAAATTTCCTATATATATATTTTATATATATTCATTCTGTGAATTCTGTGACTCTAGAGAACCCTGACTAATACATTTCCCTACTTACATGGTAGTCAAGCTGATTGGCCTGCAAGTTTCTGAAGATTGTTGAATCCTGCTTCCCATTTTCCTGGACATGCAGGATCACAGATGCTTAGGCTGTTGCGTCCAAATTTTATGTGGTATCTGGGGGTCCCAAATCAGGTAATTAGTCTTGTATAGCAAGTGCCTTACCTGCTAAGCTATCTCCCCAGCCCTAATGTCAAACAATTTAAAAATTATGCCACACTAAAGAGACCATCTCATTGCACATTGACATTACAGCATACTGCAATTGGTTACATATCTTTGCTCATTTCATGAAGCTATTCTTTGGATTCCCTTTGTTACTTATACAAGTGAGATGAAACAACAGCTACCAATTTTTCAATGCTGACACCTAAATGATAGATTCTTGGTTGACAGAAATCTTATGTCATGAGAAAAACATCAGAACCTGTCTCTTGAGATGAGAAGTCAGGAGCATTGCAGGGTCAACTAGACTCCATCGATTCTTGGCTAATAACTTTCATTTTCAGGTCTATCACTGATGCCAACAGAATTTCTTCCTCTAAATAACTTGCTAAAACAATCTATGAATGTTTTCAAGGGACATGTTTTCCATTCACTGAGCAACAAAAACCTGGGTACTGTGCAGCATTTTGGAGACTGAAATAACATTGTATTCTGTCTTTGGAATATGGTGTAGCTGGACTACATGGAAGAAGGAAGCAGAGAAAGAGGACAAAAGAGGAGAAATAAGCTGGGGTTTTGAGACTGCTAACAACATCAACATATTAATCAATGCCTCTATGAATAACGACTTGCTAATATAATATCATGGCTTAAAATAAACCACCCTACAGACAGTGTGTCTCAAAACAAGCCTTTGTCCTCTGTGCTAGTTTGTTGGGAAAATTTTGTCTTTAGGGCACTGACAACTCAATGACTAAAGGAACCTTATTTTTTTTTAATTTGAGTCTAAAATAAACGACCAAAATAAAGATTAAAGAAGAAATCTTCTATGGAGACTCTTAGTGCCATGAGGTAGTCTTGATAAATGTTTTTCAGAGATTCATCCCCTCAGAACTTCTGAAAGCAATTCCTGCCCTGTGAGAATGACAGGACTGATGTATTTTTCCTCTTTTAGCAGGTCACTTACTATAACCCTTCCGTTTCCCAGACATCCTCTCTCTTTGGGATTTGTTTAGTCTTTTTTGGGTAGAGATCCTTTTGAGATGTCTCTTTGGGGCTCTTTCCCATCTGAATAATATGAATATTCACTTTGATCTCCTTAAATGAAAATGTTGACATGCTGATTACACCCATAGCAGTTCTCTCTCTCTCTCTCTCTCTCTCTCTGTCTCCCAAATGTCCCTCCCTCTTCTACTGCTTACACTGACCTAACTCTAGCATTTCATACTCACCTTCATGTTCCCCCCTCACAGGCACCTGCAACGTTATCTGACACGGCTGTTCTCAAATGTGGTGGGAGGTGGGGAAGAAGTTCCTTCTGGAATGAGGATCGCTCCACAGGGTGAATTCTAGCTTTTATGCAACTGGAAGAGAAGATTATTTACCTCTGGAAGCATTTATTTTGTAGTCTCCTAGAATATCCTCAGTGACTCAGCAGTTTTCCTTGGGATCTACATTTGAGTTCACTCCTGTGTGATTGTCATTGAACCAGTGAACAAATTGCAAGAATCACACTTAACATCCAGTTAATGAAGAACTAAGTTAACATAAAGCAACAATTTATCACTGAAAAACCCTAAATGCATATTTTGATAAGAACAGCTCTTCATAGGTACTTTCTAAAAGGAAAAAGATTCTACCAGAACAACGATTTGCAAGATTCTCAACAATAGTTGGGGCCAAAGCAATCATAATGGGACTTTCCATGCCCTGCGCAATGTCCAGCGCACTGTTGCCCTCATAAAGTCTAGCATCTGTTAAGGGCACCGAGATCCCCATAGTAGTGCTCCTATGCTTAAGGGGAACAAGAGAAAGGGCTTCTGGAAATGCCACTGGGTCCTTATATGTCATCGGAGAGGAGGACCCAGTGGAGAGTCAGGCATACACAATAAAGGACTCTCTGGGAATTGGGGGGGAGGCACTGGGGGATGGGGAGGGAGAAGAGGAGGAGGAGGGGGTTCGGGGGGAGGGGGAGGGAGGGAACTGGTAAAAAAATTTTAAAATGTATAATTACATTTTTAATAAAAAAATAAAAAAAGGAAAAAACAAACAAACAAACAAAAAACAAAAAAAAAAAAAAAAGAAAAGAAAAGAAAAGGAAAAAGATGTCTTGGCCAAACTTCCAGCACTTGAAAGGAGAAGACAAGAAGATCATGGGTTCAAGGTCATCCTTGATTACATAATTACTCTGAATGGGTGGGGAATATTGAAGACTTACACCGAAGGAGCAGGAGAATGACATTAGAAAGGAAGGGAATGGTAAAATACCCTGCTCATGGAGACTGATAGATGCGTCCATGGATTGTATTATATTCCTTCCCAAATTCACATGATAAATCCTAACTCCCAAGACCTTAGATATGATATAATTTGGAAATAGAGTCATGTGTACTCTATCTGGGTCGGTCTACTATGTTCTTATAAGGATATAAGAAGGCACAGGAAAGGCTCCAAGGCTGTGTGCTTAGAGAAATGACCGTGTGAGGACACAGTGAAAGGCCATCTATGAGCTAAGGTGAGAACACTCAGGAGAGAACCTTGATTTTGGGCATCCCTTCTTCAGAGCCGTGAGGGAGTTGTTTCAGTTGTCTAAGTCATCCAGTCTGTGCTATAAGTCTAATAGATGCAAACAGATGCCAATGTGGAAAAATAGAAAGGGGGCGAGATCCTTATTCAGCAGGTAAGAACCCTGTGTCATGGGACCTTGGGGTTCTTGCCTTTCTCTCCTGACTCTCTGGTGTGGCATCATCATCATCATAAGTCCCACCTGTAAGGTATTGAACTCTGTTTTATGTTACATACCAGGAGCTGAAGATTAGTTAATGTTAATGATTTTCTCAGCAAGGTGCCTTCAGTGGCTCACCAAAGGAAATGGTTTCAATCTGGTTACCAAACCACTGACTTGTGTAAGTCAGACTCAGACATTTTTCTGATCAGGACCAAATATGCCAAATATGGCATTTTGTGGATTCCATCAGTTAAGTGGCCACACAGAACTGATAAACCGCTCTTTTGTCACCCAAACTCTTTTGTCAACAGCATGGTTGGGACCTTATCACATAGTATCACTATTTTTGAATGCTTAAATGCTTTCTTAATCAAATATTTGTGAAGACCTTGTTAGAATTTACTACTTTGAGTCCAAAGAAGCAATTTCCTTCAAATCTTTGCCCAGCTCTGCTAAAAAGTGTATACTTACATTTAAAGAAAAGAGGTGGAAGGGGGCGTTAGGGGTTAAGACTCTGCCTCACAAGCAGAAAGTCTTAAGTTCAGATACCAGATCCCATATTAAAAACAAAACAAAACAAAAACAGGAGGAAATGAGAGTGGTCTGCACTTCTGATTGGTGGGCAGAGACTGGGAAATCTCAGAGCAAAGCAAAAAAGAGGTAGAAACAATGAATGAAGCAATCCAGGATGATTCCCAAAGTTACCCTTGGTCCTTCACAGGGACACACAAGGGCGTCTGATACACACACACACACACACACACACACACACACACACACACACACAAAATGTAACCAAGAGGGGGGATCCAGAGTGACTGAAATCAATAACATGCTTGCTGTACAAGCATGAGGACCCAGTTTGAATCACCAGCATTTACATACAGGTAGGTGAGAGAGAGAGAGACAGAGAGAGAGAGAGAGGGAGAGAGAGAGAGAGAGAGAGAGAGAGTATGTGTGTACAAAACCTCAGCACTGGGGAGGTGGTGACAGGTGGTTTTCTAGAGCTCATCGACCAGCCAGCCTTGCTAATTGATAGGCTACCTGCTAAGGGAGAGACCCATCTCAAAAAAACGGTGAAGAGTGATTGTGGAAGACACTTTACATTGACCTTTAGCTGTACACACAGGAATACATCACACACGCACACAATTTTGAGCTATATACATTGTGTGTAGGAAAGTTTGTCATCTTTGTATAAGAAAGCTGAGTAGTTAAGATAACATGTGAGATTTGACATGGTCATGTCTAGACCATGGGTACTAGACCAAGACACTCTAGACTAGAATATCAGACTACATTTTACCCTCACGGACGTGTACAATTTGGGACACTGTTTAAAATCTTTTTTAAATTAATTTTTTTTCTTCATCATTAACATGTGTTGATTTCTTGCCATATCCTGGACATAATGGAAGAAAATACATGTACAGGAGTAACTTCAAGAAAAATTGCACTTACTCTACAAACAATGTCAGTCTATTGAAATGGAAAATGTAAATGGGAGCATCTGGGCTCTGTGATAATCTCCTCAATGTTTGGACAACATTCTAAGTCGACAAAGCTGAAAGGCGGGAAGTGATATTATTACAACTTGGCTTATAAAGAATGATTGAGCTCTGTTTTCCAAAACTGTAATTTAAACAGGAAAACATGTCGCCTTGGACATTGCTATATCTTTAAGAAATCAGAACAGCTGTCTTGCCAGCAGCATGGATTCCTTTCTCTGCGTGCTAGCAGCATCAGGATTCTGGTTTTTTTCCTTCTGATTTTGAAAGGACCAGCTGCTCTGATGTTTTGGGAATATTCCCATATGTTCAGAATAAGACAAATGAACTAAGGCCAAACCAGAAACTTTTGACTTCATGAAAGAGACAAAGTTTTTAAAAACTTTTCAACCAGAAAGTTTATAATTAGACCATTAATAACCTGGAGGGAATTTTTGGTTCTTTGTGTAACTTAAAGGACAGATTTTTTTTTTTTAAAACTATTCTATCATAGGATTTTGTTTTGTACTTGTAGTTAATAGTCCAATGAACTGAAAATAGTCCCCAGTGGTTGATTTAAAAGTTAATTTGAGTGCTACTAGAAATGTATTAAAACATGAATTAGTACTTAAGAATCAGAGTCTTGTCCTTGATCAGAGAAATGTCTGAATGTGCTTTGTGAATGACTAATTTCATATTTGTGTTTGAGCTTGCTCATGCTACTTTGATGATATCTGTCTTGTGAATGTGAACAGCTGGACTGTCTAAAGGAGAATTAACATCACTTTCAAGAAATGCCCACCATCCTTTCTCACATCTATGGTGGTACCATAGAATCTTCCGAAGTTCTCTGTGACCTGAAAAACAACTACTCTGAAAACTGAATCCATGTGAAAAGAAGTATCTGAGGAAGTATCCAGAAAGTCTAGGCCTGGAGGTGACTCCCCACCTGTCTATTATATATGACTTTGGGTCTATGAATGTATAAGCTTTTTGAAATTTGAGGATTAACCTGAGCTAGAGATTAGTAGTAAAAGAGTTAAAACTATAAATGTGTAGGCACTTTTTGTCTTTATCAAAACAACAGAAGTGAAAGATTTCTCATTTGTAAAGTTTCTATGTGTTTTCTAAACTTCTGTTTTTAACACACACTGCTCTTGCAGTCTACTTTATCTTTTGCAGATTCTCAACCTCCACGAGAGGTTCATGTCTCAATGTCATTTGACTGCATTCTAAGATCAAAGACATATTACATGTACTTTTCTAAAATATGCATGCACCTCTCTCTCTCCTGTCCTTCTTATTTGGATACATATGAAAGACCCTCCTGTGCTACTTGTTGACCCAGAGTCAACAAGTGTGAAGTCCCTTCTTGTGTTTGTAGTCAAATGCATCACATTTGATTCAGGGGAAAAGGCCAAGCATATTCCTTTAGCTGATCAGCTCATATTTTCAGCAAGCTTCAAAACAGCCATTTTTAGCTGTGATCTCCCTTTTTATGCATTAAAAATCTAGACTTGGGTGAAGTTTGGTTAAAGTCACAGAGCTAGAGAGTGGGAACCAGGAAGGGAAGCTCGACCTTGCTCACCTCCCAGTACAAAAACCTTTGTTGTTCCATTGTTGTCTTGCTGCAGGGCACAGTGGGGAGGAGTTCAAAGCTGGTTAGATCTTTCTGCACAATGTCCTTTCCATGTGTATACCACCATCTTTTAACTCTCTCTTCCACCACAGGAATATAATTTCTCATGCTACTACCAACCTTTCTATGTACAAAGTTATTGTAGTTTTTTTTCTTCAAAGATGGAAAAACGTGTCACCAATTTATAACAAGAACACATTGCTATGCAATGCTTATGCAAACACAAATCACAGACTCACAAGTCAGAATTTCTATCATTACTTTAGGCTTCAGGGGAGTTTTTCCTGAGCCCCTCTTGTTGGCTGACTTGTTTCACACAAGCTGAGATGCCGAGCTGCTTGCTACTTCATCTTCAAGTAGCACATTCGCTGAGTCCAGTTCTTTCAGACCCAGAAGGTCCCATGTGAATTCCCATTCTCTTAGAGGACCAAGCACGGATTTTGTTGCAAATGGTGCAAGCCAGAAGAATGGAAAGGTGGCAATACTGCGCGGATTACGTGCTCGAGGTCCAGTATGATTCCTCTGCATGAATGTACACAGCAGCGTGTGTTTCCTAATAAAGCTTCTTACCAGCAGGGACACCTTACTGAGAGAGCCGGCACATCTACTGCTACTCTTTCTGGTTTTCAGTCTTCAACCCTGCAGAAAATAAATGCCGCTAGAAACAGTCAGTGGTGCATGCCTGTAATCCAGCATTCAGGTGGCAGAGGTTGGAGAATAATGGAATTGAGGCCAGCCTAAAATACATAACAAATTCAAGGATAGCCTTCATTATATATAGAGATGTGATTTACATAAGATGCAAAGGGGATGGGACATAATTTGGTGGTACAGTGCTTGCCTAATACACACAAATCCTTAGCTTTGATCTTCAGTACACACAAACACATACATCAAAAAAAAAAAAACACAGATTTTGTTTCTGTGGTAGTTAATTCTAGGATATAATCTAGTCTTCCTGATAGTGTGTACATGTGTTTGTATGTAGGGTGTGTACTTCTGTTTGTGTGTGGGGCTGTGAGCATATATATGTATGTGTGCTTATATATGTGGAATGCATATATATATATGTCTGTATGAAGTATGTGCTGTATACATGTGTTGGAAGGTATGTACAAGTGTCTGTGGTGTGTGCATGTATCTGTGTGTGTGCTGTTTATGTGTTGTCTGAATGAAGAATGAAGCATTTTAGAATATTGCAAGGTGTGAGACTAAGGATCATATCAGTAATGAAATAGCAGTTTTATACTATTTAAGTAAAAAATAGATTTTTAACAGTTCTTCTATGCTTCTGTCTTTGTATTTTATAAGATATTAAATGCATTTTTCCTTACAGTTTAGGAATTTTACTTCCTACACAATGTTTTGTAAAGTGTCCTCCTATTTTAAATCTTTTGAAATAGTAAGCTTTGAAAAAAAACTTACATTTTTAAAAATTCATATTTGTCAGAACCAACAAGACAATTATGAACAGCCTGGGTTTTCACTTCAATACCCGACCAGCTAGGCCCCTGCTGGGTCATTGATGCTGCATCCTGGTTAAGCGAGGCTGCTACGACAAAGATGCCATTGACTGACTAGTCTATGCAGTAGGAGCTATTTCTCAAAGGTCTAAAGGCTGAAGTTCAAGATGAAGGTGCCTGCTCATCCACTTCCTGGTGGGAGTTCACTTCTCAGTTTATAGATGAACTGTTTCTTGCTGCATTTATTTAAGGAAGAGGGAGAAAGAGCTCTGGTCTTTCTATGTCCTGCTGCATGTGTTGTCATAGTATATTTTGTACTATGAGAGCATGGATGATTCATAATGAACAGAAACTTATTGGCTTACCGCCTTAGAGGATGGGAAGCCCAAGATCAAGGGACCAGCATCTGGTAAAGGTCTTTTTTGCTTTGTTGTTCTAGGGAGCAGAACTCTGGCTTATAGTCTCAAGTCCTTTTATTATAATCAGAATTAATTCACTTGTGAGTGAATTAGGAACTCTTAGGAAAGGGGTGTAGCTTAATTGATAGAGTGTTGGCCTCGCATGCACAACTTACTGGATTTAACCCCTAACACCTCATAAACTGATAATACATGTCTGGTGAAATAAAGGCAGGAAGATTAGATCAGAAGTTCAAGGTCATTCTTGGCTCCATACTGAGTTTGAAGTTAGAGATACATAGAACTTACCTCAAAAAAAAAGTAAATTTCTATGTTTTTGAATTGGGGATTAAATTTCTAATACATGATTTGGGATCATTTTCAAATCATAGGAGGTTACAATCATATCACGGAAGTCTCACTAGTATGGTATCATCTTAATCATCTCCAGAGTTCCCACCTCCAAATACCATAGCATTTAGGATGAGGACTTCAACATATGGATTTTGGGAGCACACAGACATGCAGTTCATCGCATGCTGGTGAAAGTCATAATCTCCTGGTTAGAAACAGAGCATGACTTATTAAGGTTTATAGCATTGCTCAACACAGCCAAGCGCTATCTATGTTTGATCTTCAGCATTTCTCTTTCAGTCCTTGAGCCCCAATTCACACAAAGTGATGCAAACAGAGCCAGATGATACACAGATACACATTTCCCCCCATGATGGACACTAAGGAAAGCTACCTTCACTATGGAGAAAATACTCTATCTTCCGTGACTTTATGAACATTCTTGCAAACGGTCTAGAACAAAGAACCATCAATGCCATGCGCGATTATAAGACATTCATGGGAGAATCATTTCCCAAGTGTTTGTTTCCCTAGTTTCCTTTTCTTGCCATCTACTTTTTTCCTCTTTCCAATACCCTTGCTATCTGACACTGATGACTGAAACCAACAGAGAGAAAAATATCCTGATAGCTTACTTCAGTGGTCTTTAGGATCAATTTGATACAACTTTTCAGCCAGCCTGTCAATTGTATGAAAATTGTTCATGAAGGTGGCCAAAACTGGCAGTCATGATAAATAAATAAATAAATAAATAAAACCTATAGAAAATGTTTTCCCTTGGAACTTTTGTTTGGGGGTCAGAGTACAGGCTGACTCAGATGAAAACTACCAAGGAAGGTTGGGGTCTGAATATCTTCGTGATCTTTTCCAGAATGATCAGCACTGCGGGAGGCAGTTGGGCAGCTAGCTGCAGGTGCAATTCTCATCTCACAAAGCTTCCTGGTTTGTTTGTTTTTTTGTTTGTTTGTTTGTTTTTTAGTTTACAAGCATATTGAGTACTAATCCCTGTTTTCCTCTATCTCTCCTCCCTCCTATTATCTTTCTTCTTCTCATCAATCTATTCCACTCCTTTCCACCCTTCTACTTGGCCACTTCTGTGGACCCTTTGGGTCCCTCTAGCTTTTCTACTGTTGCCAGGGTTCAGGCCTCTGTGGCATACGAAGTTGCCCCCACTGGGGCCACCCCATTGATAGGAGTATTTCCTTCACTCCTCCTGGTTGGTTTCGTTTGGTCTGAATCTTAGATCCATTTTTAAAGCTCTTTGTCTTCTCTGAGAAGTATGTTCTATGAATCCCCTTTCCCAGAATTCCTTGCCAACTGGTTTCCCATTGAGAGACATCCACAGAATTGAAGGGTTGAGGGGAGACAAAGGTAGAAGAATTTTTACCTTGCCCTGCTTGGGCATGTGTCTGGCAGCAACTCCATGCCTTTGGAAGAGATGCTCCACAGGGCCTCTTCCATGGCTACAGTTATAACTGGACTCCAGGATTTCAAGACTGGAGACCTAATGGTTGCCACTGTGTTTAGAACCTTCAGATTCATTAGTGATTATCTTAAGTCTACTTCAAGTCTATGGTTCATGAATGTTTCAAGTCTCTTGATTCTTTTGAGTTGTTTTCTTTCTCCTAATGCAGTGGGATTTTGTAAGAGAAAGAAGAATTGTAGTATTAAAGGTCCTAAGAAAATGCTAATCATATGGTGCCTACCCCTCATGGCATTCCAGGTCAGTAGTCCATGAGTTCTTTCCCAGCTCCATGCCCCTCATGGATTCCAAGCTTGGAGTCCATGAGTTCTCCAGGGAACCCTTGCCCCTCATGGTACTCCACATCTGGAGCCCAAGAGTTCTGTTCTTTCTCTCCTCTAATAAACTCTGCCTTAATCCTCTAAAAACAAAGGAAAGAAGATGCTAAACATTTTTCCAGTCATACCTATGGACCATTTTAAGTCTGCAGTAATGCTATGAGGTTGAAACCATTACTGTTGCCTTAGTGATAAAACTAGCACAAGAATCTGACAACTGCCAGGAACAGAGACTTGGACCTTCACATTCATTCTTGTCACTGCATTGTGAGATACATCTCTAAGATGCCCTCTACTGTAGACACTGTAAGACAGAGGCTTAGCTATCACAATTAGAGACAGAGGCAGACTCTCAGGAAGGAGATAACAACAATGGACACAAGCTTATAATCCCACACAGCTTTATCTAGGAATGTTCTGAATGCAGATTGTGATGATTACTATTAATTGTCACATGGACAGAATTCAGAGTCATCTAGGAGACAGGCCTCTGGACATATCTGTGAAAGATTGTCTTGACTATATTAATTGATGTGAGAAGACCCATCCATGATGGATGGTATCATTCCCTGGATGAAATTCTGAACTACATAGAAAGAGAAAAGAAATTGAGCAACAGCATGCATTTATTTTTCTTTGCTTCTTGACTCATGGCAGTGTGACTGGCTTCTTTAAGCTCTTGCTGCCTTGACTTACCAAGCATGATAATGTGTATCATCAACTGAAGGGCAGTTCTTGCTTAAGTGGCATTATGTTACAGCGAGAGGGAAAGTAAGGAAGAGAGAAATTGGCCTTTCAGAATTGTTCTGTGGCTACAACGTTGAAGAGTTTGGTATTTTGGACGTGCAAAATACTAGCACACTAGAAGCAAAGCTTAATCAAAAATTTTGTTGTGTGTTTGGAAGACAAGGATGCTAAAAGAAACACAGAAAAAGGAGGCCCAGTTTATGAGGTTTCAGAAGGGAACAAGGACTCTATCAGAAACTGGGGTAGTAACCATTCATTCATTTGGTATTTTGGTCAAGAACTTGCTTCATTCTGCCCGTGTCCTGAGAACCTAAGTGAAGTTGAATTTAATACACTAACTCATTTGTTAATAGAAATTTCAAGACCAGAACACCTTCAGGTTGGTGCTGAGAAAATAATTGTAATTTTAAAGAAGACAGTACCACTGAAGAGAAATTTTATTCTCTGTGTTGGGAAAGATGTCCTAAGAACAAAGCTTCATTCCATGGAGTCTCCATTCTGTGAAGAGCCAAATTGCAAAAAAAAAAAAAAAAAGTCTAAGCTGAAGTAGTTCCCTGCTCTTTTTTTTTTCAATTTTTCTCTCTGTTTCTTTATTTCTTTATTTTTAATTTATTATTTCAGCTCATACAAACTTAATAGGTACACCAGTTCATTCCCTCCCTCCTCCTCCCCCCGAACCCCCTGCTCCTCCAACCCTGCCTCCTCCCTCCCCATCCCCCAGTGCTCCCGCCCCAATTCCCAGAGAGTCCTTTATTGTGCATGCCTGATTTTCCTCTGAGCCCTCCTCTCCAATGACGTACAAGGACCCAGTGGCCTTTCCCTGAACCCTTTCCCATGTTCCCCTTAAGTATAGGAACACTGCTGTGGCTGCCAATCCCTTGCCTCCAAGGATCTTGGTGCCTTTAGCTGATGCTAGACTTTGTGAGGTCAATAGTGTGATGGACATTGTGCAGGACATGTAAAGTCCAATTATGATTGCTTCAGCCCTAACTTGTATGGAGTATCTTACATATCATTGCTCCTCCCATCCTTTTGCTCTTACACTCTTACCGCCCCTCTTCCGCAAATGTCTCTGAGCTTCAGGATGGGGAGAGATTAGTCTGGCCTAGTTCTAGGTGGTTGATATAGAGTCTCTGAAGTTCTGGATTGCGGTTTGTTGATTTTCTTTTGTAGTTTTGCTGCTCCTGCAATGCCCTTCACTCCATCCTGATGGGCAATGTATGTCACCCCCTGGCCAGAGACAAAAAGCTGTTAAACTAGAGTCTTGTTATAAGAGCACATTCAAAGGTAGATGTAATAAAAGTGGGAAACCACACTGAGGGAGGGGTCTATCACCCATTTGCAAAATGGTTACTTTTTATCTGCCAGACTATATGCCCTCCTCTTCTGGTGAGATCATACCTTCTCAGTAGTAAATGATCAGGAATGAAAGTCTGTGAACTTAAACAGATGTCTCACTACTTAATTGAGTCCTTGATGGAGGCCCTCCTACCCCATCCCTCCTGTTCATAATCCTTGCAATTATTGTAGGTATTACAGAGATTTATCTTTGAGTGTCTCTAGGTGGGCTGGGTGGGTTTGGTACTAGGAACCACTTATTAGGGAGTACATATGGCGCTTAATTTTCTGGGTTTGGGATATTTCGCTTAATATAATTGTTTCTAATGACATCCATTTCCCGGCAAATTCCAGTAATTCATCATTTTTGATGGCTGAGTAGTACTCCATTGTATAGATGTACCACAGTTTCCTTCTCCACTCGTCAACTGTTGGACATTTGGGTTGATTCCATGACTTTGCTATTGTAAGCAGTGCTGCTATGAACATGGTCGTGCTTGTGTTATCGAGGTGAACTTCTGCTGCATGGGGGGTTATTCCCAAAAGTGGAATCGCAGGGTCATATGGCATTTCAATCTTTAATTTCTTTAAGAATCTCCAGACAGCTCGCCAGAGTGGCTGTATGAGCCTGCATTCCCACCAGCAATGTAGGAGAGTTCCCCTCTCTCCACATCCTCTCCAGCATTTGTTGTTGTTTGTATTGTGGATATTTGCCATCCTGACAGGGGTGAGATGATATCTCAGGGAAGTTTTGATTTGCATTTCCCTGATGGCTAAGGAAGTGGAAGCATTTTTTAAGATATTTGTTAGACATTTTTATTTCATCCCTGGTAAAATTTCTTTTGAGTTCCAGGGCCCATTTTTTAATTGGGCTATTGGTTTCCTTGGTGTTTAGTTTTCTAAGTTCTTTGTGCACTCTAGACAGCAGAGCTCTATCATATGTGTGGTTAGTGAAGATTTTCTCCCATTCTGTGGGTTGCCTTTGAGCTTGTGTTACAATCTCTTTAGCTGAACAGAAGCTCTTTAATTTCACAAGATCCCAACTGTTGAGAGTTGGTAGCAGTGACTGTGCCATTGGATGTCTGTTTAGCAAATGTTGGCCTAGCCTAATCAGCTCGAGGGAGTTCCCTATCCTTTCAACTATGGTTTTTATAGTCTCTGGCCTGATATCAAGGTCCTTGATCCATTTGGAATTAAGTCTTGTACATGGTGACAAGTAAGGGTCCAGCCTTAATCTTCTGCATGTGGAGATCCAATTTTGCCAGCACCATTTGTTGAAGATGCTGTTCTTTTTCCATTAGATTTTTTGGGCCCCTTTGTCAAAGACCAAATGGCTGTAATTTTGTGGGCTTATATCTGGGTCTTCAATCCTTATCCATTGATCTGTGCGTCTATTTTGGAGCCAGTACCAGGCTATCTTTATAACTATGGATTTGTAGTATAGACTTAGGTTTGGTATGGTAATACCTCCAGCAGTGTTTTTGTTATTCAGGATTGTCTTTGCTATCCTGGGTCTTTTGTGCCTCCATATGAACTTTGAGATTGTTTGGTCAACTTCTTTGAAGAATTGCTTTGGGATTTTGATTGGTATAGCATTGAATCTGTATAATGCCTTTGGTAGGATGGTCATTTTTACGATGTTGATTCTGCCAATCCAGGAACAAGGGAGGTCTTTCCACCTTCTGGTGTCTTCTGCTATTTCTTTCTTTAGGGTTTAAAGTTGTCATTGTAAAGGTCTTTTACCTCCTTGGTTAGGTTTATACCAAGGTATTTCATTTTTTTAGGGGCTACAGTAAATGGGATTGTTTCTCTCAAGGCTTTTTCACTTCTTTCATTCTGTGCATATAGGAAGGACTCTGATTTTTGCACATTTATTTTGTATCCTGCCGAACTTCTCAATTAGTTCCAAGAGCTACCTGGTAGAGTTTTTGGGATCAGTTAGGTATAAGATCATGTCATCTGCAAATAGGGATAGCTTGACTTCTTCCTTGCCGATTTGAATCCCTCTTATGTCCCTTTCTTGTCTTATGGCTTTAGCTAAGATTTCAAGTACAACATTGAATAGAAGTGGTAAGATTGGACAGCCTTGTCTATTCCTGATCGAAGTGGGAATGCTTCCAATTGTTCCCCATTGAGCATAATCCTTGCTGTGGGCTTGTTGTATACAGCTTTTATTATATTGGTAAAGGTTCCTTCCATTCCTACTGTCTCTAGCGTTTTGATCATAAAAGGCTGTTGGATCTTGTCAAAAGCTTTTTCTGCATCTATCGAGAGTATCATGTGGTCTTGGACTTTGGACTGGTTTACATGATGAATTACATTTATTGATTTGCATATGTTGAACCAACCTTGTATGCCGGGGATGAAGCCTACGTGGTTCCCATGAATGATCTTTTTAATGTGTTTTTGAATCCGATTTGCTAAGACTTTGTTGAGAATCTTTGCATCTGTGTTCGTCAGAGAGATCGGCCTATAGTTTTCTTTTTTAAGTGAATCTTTATTAGGTTTTGGGGTTAAAACGATATTAGCTTCCTAGAAGGAATTTGGTAGTGTTCCTTCCTTTGTTATTTGATGGAACAGTTTAAGGAGTATTGGTGTTATTAACTCCTTAAATATCTGGTAGAACTCTGTGCTGAATCCATCTGGTCCATGACATTTTTTGGTGGGAAGATTTGAGATTACTTCTTCAATTTCCTTATATGTTATAGGACTATTTAAATAATTCACAACTCCCTGATTTAATTTAGGTAAGTTGTGTTTACTTAGAAATTCATCCATCTCTTTTGTGTTGTCATATTTCACAGAATATAAGTTTTTGAAATATGATGTTATAATTCTCTGGATTTCTTGGGTATCAGTAGTGATAACTCCGTGTTCATTTCTAATTTTGTTAATTTGGGTTTTCTCTCTCTTGCTTTTGGTTAATTTAGCTAGGGGTGTATCAATCTCTCCCCTTAAATTGCTAATCTCCTCTCTTCTACTACTTTTGGGATCAGATTGCTCTAGTTTCTCTAAAGCTTTAAGCTGCATTGTTAAATTGTTTATTTCTGATGTTTCCATTTTTTTGATGTAGGCATTAAGAGCTATGAACTTACCTCTTAGAACAGCTTTCATTGTGTCCCAGAGATTTTGGTAAGTTGTATTTTCATTATCATTCACTTTCAGGAAATCTTGAATTTCCTTTTTAATTTCTTCCTGAATCCAGTTCTCATTCAGCATCGTATTGTTAAATTTCCAGGAGTTAGTGTATTTTCTCTTGTTTGTTGTGTTGTGGATGTCCAGCTTTAGGCCATGGTGGTCTGACAGGGCACAGGTTAGAATTTCAACTTTTTTGTATGTGTAGATTCGTTTTGTGGCCCAATGTGATCTATTTTGGAGAAAGTTCCGTGTGCTGCTGAGAAAAATGTGTATTCTTTGGTGCGTGGGTGAAAAGTTCGATAGAGATCTGTAAGGTCCATTTCTTTCAGGGTTTGATTAAGTTCCAAAGTGTCTCTGTTAAGCTTTTGACCTGTTGATCTATCCCATGTTGAGAGGACGGTGTTGAAGTCCCCAAGAATTATCGTTTGGGGTTGATTTCTTGCTTTAGTCACTGTAGGGTTTTCTTAATGAATGTGGAGGGGCCCGTATTGGGTGCATATATGTTCAGTATTGTGAAGTCTTCCTGGTGAATTGTACCTGTGACTAAAATGTAGTATCCATCCGTGTCTCTTATAATTTTCTTTGGTTTGAAGTCCACTTTGTCTGATAGCATAATGGCTACCCTGCCTGTTTTCTGCTTCCATTTGCTTGTAGAATTGTTGACCAGCCTTTTATTTTTAGAGCGTGCCTATCTTTTGTGGTGAGATGGGTTTCCTGCAGGCAGCAGATTGATGGATTGTGATTTTTAATCCAAATTTGTAATCTGTGTCTCTTGATCGGTGAGTTAATTCCATTAACATTTAGTGTTATAATGGAGAAACTATTTTTAATTCCAGACATTTATTATGTTTAGTGGTTTTTATAAGTATATTGCTTTGCTTTTAATGGTGTTATACTTGCCTTCTGTTCTCCTGGATATGCCTGTTTTTTTCTTCAAGCTTGAGTATCATTTCTAGCATCTTTTGAAGGCCTGGTTTGGTGGACATGTATCCCTTCAAGTTGTCTTTGTGCTGGAAGATTTTTCTTTCTCCCTCGGATCATGACTGATAGTTTTGCAGGGTAAATCAGCCTCGGTTGACATTTTTGCTCATTCAATACTTGAAGTATGTCTCTCCAAGCTCTTCTTGCTTTTACTGTTTCGACTGAGAAGTCATTTGTTATTTTAATAGGTTTACCTTTAAAAGTGACTTGTTTTTTCTCCCTTGAAGCTCTCAGCACCAGTTCTTTATCTTGAATTTGGAGTGTTTTGATATTATTTGCCAGTGGCGAGCTTCTGTTTTGGTCATATCTGTTTGGGGTGTGGAATGTCTCTTGTATACGGATGGGCCTCTCTCTTTTTAGATGAGGAAAGTTTTCCTTGATGATCGTTTGAAAAATTTCCTCAGGGGTGGTATTTTGAGATTCTTGCTCTGGTATTCCATGAATACGCATGTTGGGCTTTTTCAGAGTGTCCCATATCTCCTGGATATTTCTCTCAAGCATCTTTTTGGCTTTAACAATCTCTTCCATTGAGCTGGTTAATACTCCCACTTTATCTTCAAGGTCTGAATTCTGTTTTCTGCTTCATTATTTCTGCTGATAAGACTCTCTGTAGAGTTCTGGGTTGAAGATAACTTGTCCTTTAGCTCAGTTTTAAACTCTGCTTGAGTCTGCTTTAACTGCTTTATGCCAGTTTTTGATTCTTGCACTGTTTTCCTCAACTCCTCCATGTGTCTGTTGTGTTCCTCCTCAAAGCGATTGATTCGATTATTTAATTCCTCCCGGATTTCCTCTTTCATAGTATTGGACATGGTAATGATCATATTTTGAAGGTCGTTATCCTGGGTCAGGCCTTCTTAGCCATTTTCCATGGGTTTGTTCTGGTTGGAGTCTAACATTATGGGATTAATTCCTTCAGTGGGAGATTTGTTTACTTGAGTGTTGTTTCTCATGGATTTG
The DNA here is from genome assembly GCA_023101885.1 of Typhlomys cinereus. Lineage (NCBI taxonomy): Eukaryota > Metazoa > Chordata > Mammalia > Rodentia > Platacanthomyidae > Typhlomys > Typhlomys cinereus. Next base: position 1,183,398 of record JALPQD010000288.1, read on the forward strand.
CTCTTTTACTTTGGCATTGTCGTTTTTGACTTTGGCATTGTCGTTTTAACTCTTAAGATCTTTCAATTTCTGTGCGTTTTTCACTAAGCTGAATTATTTGGCCTGGGGTTTTGGGGGTGGGCGGGGACTGAGCTTACCGAGGTCGAGGTGAGTCCAGGCTGGACCCCGCACGTCCTGGGCGGTGGAGTGGGGGAAGGAAGGATGGTGTCGTCGTCGGGGCGCTATTTAAGCCTCCCCTGGTCTTCAAAACACCTCCCTTGGAAATTATTTCCCCAAGGAAGCAAATGCAAAACTGCGAAGGTGATGTCTTGACTACCCTGGAGACTTCTGGTTATTGACGGCAAGAACCATGGGACAGACACTAAAGGCAGCTACAGGCATGAAGAGGTACTGGCTCAAGGGAGAAGCTGTGTGTGCTACAGGTGGTAGAGCCGGAGAAGTTGGGCTATTCAAAATCTTTGGAGCTTATCTGTTTCCTTCACTAGCTCTAGCTGCTGTACGATTTGGTACTTGCCTGCCTGGGTAATTCATAATTCAGTGCTATATCTTGATTCTTCCATTTGGATTATTTATCTATGCCATTATATGTTAGAAGTGTGTAACTTGTTCCTTATTTTGTAGGGAGCTCACCTTTAAGACAGCTTGGACTTTAAAGTTCTGGAACTGTTAGTAACTATACGGACTTTTGATGTTGGAGTGAATGAGTTTTATATGACAATTATGAACCTTTAGGGACAAGAGGTGGAAGTTATGATTTAAAAGTGATGTGTTTGGGTGTCAAGAAGATGGGATGGAGTTGTGATTGTTAGTGTCAACAATTGGCAACTTGCCATAATCTAGAATCATCTGGAATATAAGTCTCTGGGTGTGCTTTTCCTTAATTGAGATGAAAAGACCTGTTTCTGTGGGTGGCACCATTCTGTGGCTGGATTTCTGGACTGTATGATAGGCCTAAGTTAAATAATTTTTTTCCTAATGTAAGAGTCCCTGTTATTGAGAATTAAGGGCTATGGGAACCAAACCAGTAGTTATCAGATTTTAAGCTATAACATTGTATGTCTTTCATAACTAGATGCATCCATCTGAGAATGGAAAAATAAACCATTGCATGCTGAAAGTATTTAGTGTTATTCAAACCTAATTAGAGTGTCAACATATTTTGAAAGAGAGTGGTATATTAGTAAAATGAACTGAATTGAGTCAAACAGAAGGAGGAAAATAAAAATAGCACATGCAGCTGGCTGGTGATCTGGCTTTCAGATGTCTGGCGCTGCTGACTTTACAAAACAACATTAAACATGAAAATAAAAAAAAATCCACTGATCCAAAACAATAAAAATAGTTCATTACACTTTTGAGGTCACTTAATGACTAAAAAGAAATCACTCTCTCCTTAGTTAACAAGAATCCCTGAAAAACTAACAGGATAAATAATAAAAAGGTTGGAGGAAAAATATTTTTTTAAACTTCATTTATTGGTGTGTGAAGGGAAACGAGTATCCCTGTGCAGGGACAAGGGTGACTTTGGGACTCATCCTGAATTATTTTTACCTCCTTTTTGCTTCTGAGATTTTTTTCCAGTCTACACCCACCAGAGTCCTAACCCCTAAGCCACCTCTTCAGCCTGGAGAAAGAATATTTTTGAGTGTTACTGTTTCCAGGCCACTAAACCTGCAAGGAGAGACCCGTGTGCAAAGTAGAGGCCGTCAGCAGAAAGCTGAGAGACAAGGAAACAATGTCTGATCTTCATCTCCTCCTGCCTTTGGCCTTATTATTTGGCTCCACTTCATGCCAGGGGCGCCTAGCTGAGGGCCAGATATCAGGTAGCTCCCTAGCAGGTCAATGTTCTATGCTGAAGAAGGAGGGTAAGTGGTTTTGAGGGTTAGAGAAGATATCCAGCACAGTACCCTGAATTCTCAGGCTGAAACATACTAAATAGAAGGCAAATAATGCATGAAAAGTATGAGATCTCAAGGAAGAGGAATATGTTTAACTGTCCTTATTGGGTTCTATGACTAAGAAAGGTGCCTTCACAGCAGCCTTTGGCACAGGGAAAGCTGTTACCTAACTTCCTGCATGCAAGTGGCTGGATGAGAACCTTCAGTTTCTTATCCGCTGAGCATTGCTCCACAAAAACATGCTTTGTTGCTTGCTGAGGAGTGTGCAGAAAGTCACTTGATGGGACTTGCAGAGTAAACGATGATGGCCCAGGAAGATAATAATCCACTGAGCAAATGATGCCCTAGGCAAATATTTTGATCAAGAGCAATTTACTCTGATCTGTTTGGAGAAATGATGTGAAACAAAGCTTTATGCTCAGGGCTGTAGGGTATATATTGTGTCACTGCACACACATAATAATTTAGAGTAAACAAAAGAATCTAGAGCCAAAAGGACAGAGTTAAGTTAGCTTCCTCTTGTGGCAACACCCTCCTTCCATGGAGAGTCCATCCATCTCTGCAAGCTATGGCTGTCTCACCCTGAAAGTGGGCGTTGTTGTTTTGGTTAATAAGAGCCACTGTTTACTGAGCCCTTGTCTTACGCTAGATACAGAGCTAAGGATTTTATGTGCAGTTTTCCAGTAGTCCTCACAATAAATTTGATGGTTGCAGCCAGTCTTTTAATCATCAAGTGAAGGCTCTGAGTCACCTTTTCAGGGTTCATACCCACAGCAAGCTCCTGGCACGCTGCCTAGTAGTAAGTTCCTGATAAATCCTTGCTACTGAATTTACATATTACTGCCATTATTGTTAATCTTGCCAGGTGCTATTCCAGAATTAATAAGCAACGAAACTGCCTTTGGAGTTGAACAGATGTGGTTAGGTTGACGTGTTCATGTGATAATATCCTAGCTCTCCATTAAAATAAAGTGCAGTAGTTACGGTTCTTTTAAAACTGTAATTGTAAAAACTGGATGGGAGGCTAGGGAGATGGCTGTGTAGGTAGACACTTGCTATACATGTGTGGTGTCCTGAGTTTGGATCTCAAGAATTCAAGTAAAGTTGGAGCCATAGCAAACATCTGTAGTGCTGGTGCTCCTCTGGCAAGACAGGAGGCAGAGACTGGAGAATCTTCATAAGCTTGCAGACCAGATAACCTGGTGCACCAGAGATGAACAGAAGTATTGTCTCAACAAGGCACGGACACACACCTCACAACTGAGTTGTCCTCTGACTTTGGCACATGTGCCATGAAGCACATGAGCTCTTACACACACACACACACACACACACACACACACATATGTATGCATGCATGCACATACACATATGCATTCTCTTTCAACTCTCTCACATACTTCCCCCTCTGTCATTCTTTCCCTCTCTTTCTCATTCACACACACTCACACACACACACACACATACACACACACACACAATCAAAAAGAAAACCTGGGTGTCTGCATATGGTGGCACATGTCTACAATCCTAGTACTTGGAAGCATAAAACAGGATGATTGTGAGTGTGAAGTAGTCAGAGCTGCAAAGTGTTCCAGAACAACCTGAGTAACTAAATAAATCCTGTTCCCTCCCCCAGAAAGTAATTATAAAAACTCCAAGGGTATTACCCTTGTACTTACTTATGATACGCTAATATAAGAAGCTTTGACCTTGAAGATGCAGGACTCTAGAGTTCAGGAAACCACAAAACATCATTCATCATTTACTTAGCCGTGAAGAGTTATTAAACTCTTGTTATATTCCAGACAGATCAGAAGTTATGAAAAATACTTCAAAAAGAAGTCATTGATCTATTATTTTTGAAGCTGCATTTCTAGACTGAATCTGCTCCTTATTCTGTGCAGGCAAAGCTCCGTAAAAATAGAACTCACTGTTTATTTCAGAAGATCTAGAATGAGCGAAGGTAATCTGTAAGGAAAGGGAATGAAGAGAACTTCTGGTCTGATCAGTGTATTCTGTATCCAGAGAGACGTTACACAGCAACCAATGCAAAATAAAAACAGGGATCTTCTTGCTCAAAAGTTTATTGGGATTTTCAAAATCACAATAGACAAAGTATTATCAGGGTACAGAGTCCTCCAGTAAACTGGACTCTGTACGTTGCACATATCGCACACCCCAGAGGATTGTCACTGCCATACAGTGTATGTCTTTCTTGGTTATTGAGCCGATCTAAGTGTAAATTACATCTCAACTTAAAACCAAAGGTTGGGTAAAAATGACAGTCAGAGTGTAATCAGAATGCACCTGAGGTCTGTTCATTCACTGTTGGACATTACTTAATTATTTAGTCACAGACAAAGTGGTGTGTGTGTGTGTGTGTGTGTGTGTGTGTTCCAACCAGTCTTTATATTCAAGGAACTTGAATCAGGAGATTTTTTCTCCTGATCTTGTGGTTTTTGGTTGAACTCCTACATCCCAAAGACAGATGTTCTTTTTGCAAGACCCATCTCTATCACTGTTGAAAAAAGAATAGCAGCATGCTTGTGTGTGTGCGTGCGTGCGTGCGCACACACGCACAAGAGGACACGAGTGTGTGTGCATGTGGAGGCTCAAGGGCGAGATTGGGATTCATCCTAGGTTGCTCTATCTCCTTATTGTTTTGCTTTGAGGTGTCCCAGGCTCTACCTTTCAGAACTGGAATTGCAGGCCATGATCACATATATCTGGCATTTTTTTGTGGGATATAGGGATTTGAACTCAGGTCCTTTTGCTGGCAAGGCAAAGCCTTTTACCTCTAAGCCATCTCCCCAGCTCAGCACACTGGCTTTTTAACCTTATGGTGCATACATGAGCCATGGCTGAAGTGATGCATGGTGTAACTCTGTAGACGTGAACTTTAATAGTGAGCGTCTGCAGATACTATTTTATTGCCAGAGGCCATATCAGTGAACACAAGTGATAAAAAGGGAGATGACAATTCACATTTCAACCTGCATCTTCCTTGGGGCCAGAATATCTCTATCACAGAAAGGTGCAGTTCATAGGAACTTTGATTTTTTTTCAATCAGTGTTCCATGCAGACAACAAAGATTTCTGTAATTTAGAAGTTCTACTAGCTATGATTCTTTGAGATGCAAACCACTCATTTGGGAAATTGCTATTTTTCTGATGGTGCTTTGAAATGGTTTGTCGATAATTATTTATATAACTGAATTATTCACCAGTTCTCAATCTCTAAACAGACTGCAGCTTTACTTGGGCTTACTTTAATATATATAACCTAATTTCTCACTTTCTCTATTTTTCATGGAAAGAATTTTTTTACTGTTTATATTTTCATGTCATGGGATCTTCAGTTAGATAGAGAGCCCATGATTGAATTTGAACTACGAATTCAAACAAAAGTGCTGGCATTGTATCGTATAATATTCTAAAGTGTTCTTCAGTAATTGTGCAGACCCTGCTTGAAGTAAACACTAGTTTATCTTTTGTCTGTTCCTGTGTGTATCTTTTGAGAAAACTCTCTTTCATCATTGTAGGTGGAAATGAAGTGTCTGTGGCATTAAAGAAGCCCTCTAAGATGGAGAAAAACAAGATTCTGGAAATTATAATCTTGACTTGGTTCAGTTTGTATAATGTGCTTTCTCAGTCCTACAAGATTCTCAAAGAATTAAACAGTGCCTTTTCAGCCCTATGTTTATCCACAGCTCTGCTTGCCAAAGTGCCTGAGGGTAGCACTATATTCCATACACTCTCTATAAGTGAAGGACTAAGTCAGAAATTGGCATTTCATAAAAACTGGGGAATGAATTCTTCCTGAGATTCATGTGGTGAATGTGTCAAGATAATAATGGTAATTTCACTTATACTTTGGAAAAGCTTCAGAATAGCTGATTGAGTAATTGACCATTTCCACCCACTTAAAGACAGTATAAAGAACATTGTATTTCCTACTAAATTTATATTACAAATAATTTGAGTCAAGCACTCTAGGAGGTATCCATGAGTATCTAAAGTGTAACTGCTGAATTTATGGAGGCCTTTCATTGTGTACAGCAGCATACTCTAAATAATGCACAAGTATGACCTACCTGATGGACCGCCATCGTACGTGTCTTTTGTAATTGTTTGTGAACAAAGGGATATCTCTTTGTGATTACTCCAAGAAACTCACACACTTTCTGAAGTCCCTACCTCTTGTCATGCAATCTAAGCATCTGTTACCTTTGCACTCTGTGTAATTTGTTAAGAATGTGCAATATTTCCCTTAACTAAAGCCTGCATCATTTATCAAACACTGCAGGCCCACAAATTTTTTCCTAAATGCATCTGAGATTCTTCAAAGATATTTTTCTATCAACCCCTAAATGAGACCACCTTCATGGTGCCTGTTTCTGCTGTCATGGCAGGGGGCCTATTGTAGACAGTATCTGCATACAGAGACACATAACACTACCGTCCAGTTCAGTCTTACTTAGCGAGTAGGTGGAGCGCTGGGGGAGCAACTCAGTTACTAGCTCTGTTCCTGGAACCATATCTCCCAGCTATAATTTATCTCAGCCTTCCTATATCTTTTCTTTTTGATTGAATTGTCATACACTTCCGTTCATCTCTTTTTGTGGTTGTCCTCAGTTTGTAAAATCTCTTCCAAATTTCTTCCATATACAGTTAGCCTTCCATATCTGTGAATTCTATAAAAATGGACTCAACCACAGATCAGAATATTTGGAAAAGCTATGTTTCTCTATGGAAGATGTACAGCCTTTTTGTCATTATTTTTCCATTCATCACAGAACGAGACCAGAATCTGCATTGGAGTAGATGTGATATCTACTAGAGATGTTTTAAACTATACATGAAGGATGTGAGTGGATTCTATGTAAGTGCTATATTGTGTTGTCTATGACACCTGAGCATCTGTAGACTTTTGTATCAAAGGAGACCCTGAAACATTGTCTGGAATTGCATCTCAGGTGGTGCAGGGAACCTGCGTAAATCAGTTATCGAAGGAGGGTTGGCATGTGCTTTGCATAACTCATACGTTCCAGTTATAACAATGCACTATTCATCTGGATGGCCTTCAGATGTGATAATTGAGTGCATATACCTCTGTTTCTTAGAATAGCTGGGCAGACAACTTTTAATTGAGGGTTTCTTCACATGATTTGGATATAGTATTCTATGTTCACAGAGAGGGGATGTAGGGCTTGGGATGGATCTGACACTTAAAGTGTGAAGAAACAGAGCTTGGTCACCTTGCTGAGGGTGTCTGCTCTCTGCGGCTTAGCCCATCCTTGCTTTACTATGTTGTCCATCAGATTTCTCCAAACATGGTTTAATTACACACTTGTCCTCTGAGGCCATCTCTCAAATGGGCTTTTATATATTTCTCATTCTGTAGGAGGAGCACAGCTTATTTTTCCTACACTTTTTTCCTTTAGTGTTTCATACATAAATAGAGTGAATTTATGGTATTTTTAACAACTTAATCATAATCACACCACTCCCTCTTTTTCCTTTACAACACGTCTTTCCCCTTACCAGACTGTTTTCAGGTCTTTTCACATGCGCGACCCATTGGATTTCATCTAGTTTGCCCTTGATGGCATGAGTACTTGGTGGATCATGAATCATGTATCAGTGGGTATACCACTGAGGAAAGAATCTTCTCTTTCTTCCTCATCAGCATTAACCCTCATCAGTCTCTCAGGGAGATGTAGGGTCTCTTGAGATCTTTCCCTTCTGTGGTGAAATATTGATAGATCAAATCCAGTGAGATCTTGCAGAAATATACATAGCTTCCATGAAATCATAAATATTACAGCCCTATCATGTCCAGGAGTTCATGTCTGACCACACCCTGTCCCACTACAGGCTCTTAGAATCTTATCACTCCCTCTTCTGGATGTTTATGCTTCTTTTTCTGGCTTTGTTATTGTTGCAATGCTACTGTTGCTTCTTTATAAACATCTTCTCTGTTCCATTAGAGATTGTAGCTGTAGCTCTGCAGACCTATTTGTCCTTAGCTTCTCTGCTCAATGGAAAATTCCAATGTTGGCTTACAAGAGAAGACGAGACCACAGGAAATTGAGCAGTGAACTTCTAGGGGAAAATATTCTTCAGAATATGCCTTATGATAATAGGCATCACATCTGGTGTTTGAAGCTGCAGCAAAGAAGGAGCAAATTTGGATTTGTTGGCATCATGTGGTGACTCACAAGGGCAATGTCAGGTGAGGGGAAATCACAGAAGTAGAGAATTCTGGAGCTGGGCATAGTCTTCTGAAAATGTGCCCAGTGGCAAGCTAAACAGCTAAAGTCTACAGTGAGAATTGCATTTGCACCCTAACCTAATATTAAAAAAAAGCACTACACTGCTCTGTTTAGAAAAAGAAAAGGCTTCACATGTGCAAATAAACTAATAATCACATGCATGGGTGCTTCACAAAAACATGTTCTCATACTCCATTTGATTCTTTTTTTTTTATTTCCACTCATACAAACTTAATAGGTACACTGGTCCCCTCCCTCCCTCCACCGCCCACCTCCCTTTGCCCCCCTCCCCTCTCCCCTCCCTGCCTCCCAGGGCCTCCCCCTCCCATCCCCGGAGCATCCTTTAATGTGCATGCCAAACTCTCCTCTGGGTCCTCCTCTCCAATGAGGTGCAAGGACCCAGTGGCATTTCCCAGAACCCTTTCCTGTGTTCCCCTTAGGAACATTACTGTGGCTGTCAATCCCTTGTCTCCAAGGATCCTAGTGCTTTTAGCAAATGCTAGACTTTGTGGGGTCAATAGTGTGTTGGACATTGCTCAGGGCATGCAAAGTCCAATTATGATTGCTTCGGCCCTAACTTGTGTGGAGTATCTTGCATATCATTGCTCCTCCCATCCTTGTGCTCTTACAATCTTTCCACTCTCTCTTCTGCAAATTTCCCTGAGCATCAGGATGGGGAGAGATTAGGCTGGCCTAGTTCCAGGTGGTTGATCTAGAGTCTCTGAAGTTCTGAATTATGGGTCTGTTGATTTTTTTTTTCAGTTTTGCTGTTCCTGCAATGCCCTTCACTCCATCCTGATGGAAATTGGATGTCACCCCCTGGTCAGAGATAAAAAGCTGTTAAACTAGAGTCTTGTTATAAGAGTATATTCAAAGAGAGATGTAATAAAAGTAGGAAACTGCAGTGAGGGAGGGATCAATCACCTATTTGCAAAATAGTTACTTTTTATCTGCCAGACTATATGCCCTCCTCTTCTGGTGAGATCATACCCCATCAGTTGTAAATGATCAGGAAGGAAAGTCTGTGAATTTAACCAGATGTCTCATTACTTACTAGCAATCCTTGATGGTGGCCTATTTTCTCTGTTGTAACATGGTCCCCTCTCTCCTTGTTTCTGGTGTGGCCCTCCTACCCAATCCCTCCTGTTCATAATTATTCCAATTACTGTAGGTATTACAGGGATTTATCCTTGAGTGTTGCTAAGTGGGTTCGGTACTAGGAGCCACCTATTAGGGAGTACATACAGTGCTTAATTTTCTGGGTCTGGGATACTTCACTCAATATAATTGTTTCTAATTCTATCCATTTCCTGGCAAATTCCAGTAATTCATCATTTTTGATGGCTGAGTAGTACTCCATTGTATAGATGTACCACTGTTTCCTTATCCACTCGTCAACAGTTGGACATTTGGGTTGATTCCATGACTTTGCTATTGTAAACAGTGCTGCTATGAACATGGTCGTGCTTGTGCTATCAAGGTGAATTTTTGCTGTATTGGGGGTTATTCCCAAAAGTGGAATCGCAGGGTCATATGGCATTTCAATCTTTAATTTCTTTAAGAATCTCCAGACGGCTCGCCAGAGTGGCTGTATGAGCCTGCATTTTCACCAGCAATGTAGGAGAGTTCCCCTCTCTACACATCTTCTCCAGCATTTGTTGTTGTTTGTATTGTGGATTTTTGTCATCCTGACCAGGGTGAGATCATATATCAGGGAAGTTTTGATTTGCATTTTCCTGATGGCTAAGAATGTGGAGCATTTTTTAAGATATTTGTTAGACATTTTAATTTCATCCCCGGTAAAGTTTCTTTTAAGTTCCAGGGCCCATTTTTTAATTGGGCCATTGGTTTCCTTGGTGTTTAGTTTTCTAAGTTCTTTGTGCACTTTGGACAGTAGAGCTCTATCAGATGTGTGGTTAGTGAAGATTTTCTCCCATTCTGTGGGTTGCCTTTGAGCTCGTGTTACAATTTCTTTATCTGAACAGAAGCTCTTTAATTTTATAAGATCCCATCTGTTGAGAGTTGGTAGCAGTGACTGTGCTATTGGATTTCCGTTTAGGAACTGTTGGTCTAACCCAATCAGCTCGAGGGAGTTCCCTACCCTTTCAACTATGGTTTTTATAGTGTCTGGCCTTAAATCAAGGTCCTTGATCCATTTGGAATTAAGTCTTGTACAAGGTGACAAGTACAGGTCCAGTTTTAATCTTCTACATGTGGAGATCCAGTTTTGCCAGCACCATTTGTTGAAGATACTGTTTTTTTTCCATTAGATTTTTTGGGCCCCTTTGTCAAAGATCAAATGGCTGTAGTTGTGTGCGCTTATATCTGAGTCTTCAACCCTTATCCATTGATCTATGTGTTTATTTTGGAGACAGTACCAGGCTGTTTTTATAGCTATGGATTTGCAGTATAGACTAAGGTTTGTTATGGTGATACCTCCAGCAGTGTTTTTGTTACTTAGGATTGTCTTTCCTATCCTGGGTCTTTTGTGCCTCCATATGAATTTTCAAATTGTTTGGTCAACCTCTTTAAAGAATAGCTTTGGGATTTTGATTGGTATAGCATTGAATTGGTATATTGCCTTTGGTAGGATGGTCATTTTTATGACGTTGATTCTGTCAATCCAGGAACATGGGAGGTCTTTCCACGTTCTGGTGTCTTCTGCAATTTCTTTCTTTAGGGTTTTAAAGTTTTCATTGTAAAGGTCTCTTACTTCCTTGGTTAGGTTTATACCAAGGTATTTCATTTTTTTAGGGGCTAGAGTAAATGGGATTGTTTCTCTCAGGGCTTTTTCACTTCTTTCATTCTGAGTATATAGGAAGACCACTGATTTTTGTACATTTATTTTGTTTCCTGTCACAATCCTGAACTTCTGTATTAGTTCCAGGAGCTTCCTGGTGGAGTTTTTGGGATCACTCAGGTATAAGAACATGTCATCTGCAAATAGGGATAGCTTGACTTCTTCCTTGCTGATTTGAATTTCTTTTATGTCCTTTCTTGTCTTATGGCTTCAGCTAACACTTCAAGTACAATATTGAATAGAAGTGGTGAGAGTGGACAGCCTTGTCTAATTCCTGATCAAAGGGGGAATGTTTCAAGTTTTTCCCCATTGAGTATAATCCTTGATGAAGGCTTGTTGTATACAGCTTTTATTATATTGATAAAGGTTCCTTCCATTCCTACTGTTTCTAGGGTTTTGATCATAAAGCTTTTTCTGCATCTATCAAGAGTATCATGTGGTCTTGGATTTTGGACTGGTTTATATGATGAATTACATTTATTAATTTGCGTATGTTGAACCAACCTTGTGTGCCTGGAATAAAGCCTATTTGATCCCCGTGGATGATCTTTTTGATATGTTTTTGAATCTGATTTGCTAAGACTTTGTTGAGAATCTTTGCGTCTGTGTTCATTAGAGAGATCGGCCTATAGTTTTCTTTTTTAAGTGAGTCTTTATTAGGTTTTTGGATTAAAACGATATTAGCTTCATAGAAAGAATTTGGTAGTGTTCCTTCCTTTGCTATTTGATGGAACAGTTTAAGGAGTATTGGTGTTATTAGTTCCTTAAATGTCTGGTAGACCTCTGTGCTGAATCCATCTGGTCCAGGACATTTTTTGGTGGGAAAATTCGAGATTACTTCCTCGATTTCCTCATATGTTATAGGACTATTTAAATAATTCACAACTCCCTGATTCGATTTAGGTAAGTTGTGTTTACTTAGAAATTCATCCATCTCTTTTGTGTTGTCATATTTCACAGAGTATAAGTTTTTGAAATATGTTATAATTCTCTGGATTTTTGGGGTATCAGTAGTGATAACTCCATTTTCATTTCTAATTTTGTTAATTTGGGTTTTCTCTCTCTTGCTTTTGGTTAATTTGGCTAGGAGTTTATCAATCTTACTGAGTTTTTCAAAGAACCACCTTTTTGACTAGTTGATTTTCTGTATCGTTTTCCTAATCTTGATGTCGGATATTTCTCCCCTTAATTTGCTAATCTCCTCTCTTCTGCTTTTGGGATCGGATTGCTCTAGTTTCTCTAAAACTTTAAGCTGCATTGTTAAGTTATTTATTTCTGATGTTTCCATTTTTTTGATGTAAGGCATTAAGAGCTATGAACTTATCTCGTAGGACAGCTTTCATTGTGTCCCAGAGATTTTGGTAAGTTGTATTTTCATTATCGTTCGCTTTCAGGAAATCTTGAATTTCCTTTGTAATTTCTTCCTGAATCCAGTTCTCATTCAGCATCATATTGTTACATTTCCAGAAGTTAGTGTATTTTCTGTTGTTTGTTGTGTCGTGCATGTCCAGCTTTAGGCCGTGGTGGTCTGATAGGGCACAGGCTAGAATTTCAACTTTCCTGTATATGTGGAGATTCGTTTTGTGGCCCAGTATGTGATCTATTTTGGAGAAAGTTCCGTGTGCTGCTGAGAAAAATGTGTATTCTTTGGTGCATGGTGAAAAGTTTGATAGAGATCTGTAAGGTCCATTTCTTTAAGGGTTTGATTAAGTTTCCAAAGTGTCTCTGTTAAGTTTTTGACCTGTTGATCTATCCCATGTTGAGAGCGCAGTGTTGAAATCCCCAAGAATTATCATTTGGGGGTTGATTTCTCGCTTTAGACGCTGTAGGGTTTTCTTAATGAATGTGGAGGGGCCTGTACTGGGTGCATATATGTTCAGTATTGTGAAGTGTTCCTGGTGAATTGTACCTGTGACTAAAATGTAGTATTCATCTGTGTCTCTTATGATTTTTTTTTGGTTTGAAGTCCACTTTGTCTGAAAGCATAATGGCTACCCCTGCCTGTTTCCTGGTTCCATTAGCTCGCAAAATTTTGGACCAGCCTTTCATTTTTAGGATGTGCCTATTTTTTGTGATGAGATGAGTTTCCTGCAGGCAGCAGATTGATGGGTTGTAGTTTTTAATCCAAGTCTGTAATCTGTGTCTCTTGATCGGTGAGTTAATACCATTGACATTTAATGTTATAATGGAGAAATTATTTTTAATTCTGGACATTATTTATGGTTAGTGGATTTTTTAAGCCTATTGTTTGACATTTATGCTTTGGTGGTATTATACTTCCCTTCTGTCCTCCTGGATATGCTTGTTTTTTTCTTCAAGTTTGAGTATCATTTCTAGCATTTTTTGAAGACCTGGTTTGGTAGACATGTATCCCTTCAAGTTGTCTTTGTGCTGGAAAACTTTTCTTTCTCCCTCAATCATGACAGATAGTTTTGCCGGGTATATCAGTCTGGGCTGGGGTTTTTGCTCATTTAATACTTGAAGTATGTCTCTCCAAGGTCTTCTTGCTTTTACTGTTTCCATTGAGTAGTCATTTGTTATTTTAATAGGTTTACCTTTAAAAGTGACTTGCTTTTTTTCTCTTGAAGCTCTCAGACCTTTTCTCTGTCTTGAATGTGGAGTGTTTTGACTATTATTTGCCGTGGCGATTTTCTATTTTGGTCATATCTGTTTGGAGTGCGAAGTGCCTCTTGTATTTGGATGGGCCTCTCATTCTTTAGTTGAGGAAGGTTTTCATTTATGATAATTTGAAAAATTTCCTCAGGTGTGGATTTTTGCGATTCTTACTCTGGTATTTCATGAATGTGCATGTTACGCTTCTTCAGGGTGTCCCATATCTCTTGAATGTTCCTCTCAAGTATCTTTTTGGCTTTAACAATCTCTTCCATTGAGCTGGTTAATTCTCCCACTTTGTCTTCAAAATCTGAAATTCTATTTTCTGCTTCATTAGTTCTGCTGATAAGACTCTCTGTTGAGTTTTGGGTTGAAGATAACTTGTCTTTCAGTTCAATTTTAAACTCTGCCTGAGACTGTTTTAATTACTCTATGCCTATTTTTGTTTCTTGAACTGTTTTTCTCAACTCCTCCAAGTGCCTGTTGTGTTCCTGTTCAAAGTGGTTGATGCAGTTGTTTAACCCCTCTCAGATTTCCTCTTTCATAGTATTAATCATGGTAATGATCATACTATGTAAGTCATTATCTTGGGTCTGGCTTTCTTGGCTATTTTCTGTGAATTTGTTCTGGTTGGAATCCATCATTATGAGGTTAATTCTTTCGGTGCAAGATTGGTCTTCTTGGGTTTTGTTTCTCATGGATCTGCACTTTGACTTGGGCATTGTTGTTTTGTTTCTTAGGACCTTTCAGTTTCTATGTGTTTTTGACTGAACTAATTTAGTTGGTATTATTACACTTGGGCAGTTATTACTAATGCTTGCCTTGGATTGGGTACGTATGTCTTTTGTTATTGTTATTTCCTAGATGAGGCTATTAGGCTGTTAGTACATCAGTTAAGTCAGGTTAAGTAGACAGGGGGTGAATATTGGCATGGTAGTGCACTTTTACGATTTAGTATCTTGGTGATATGTGAGGGTGAGTGGTGTACTCCCTGGAGTTGTATATGTTTTTTGGGATGGCTGTATGGAAAAGTCGATCTACAGCGATTAATACTAGAAAGGGATAGTAAGGTGAAAAAAAGGAGGTTTACTTATCTTTGGGCTGGATGTGAAGAATCTCTCCCATGTAATAGGATGATTGTAGAGGACTTCAGATGTATGGCCTTTGTCCCTTAGAGTTTTGCTTGAGTTTCCTTTGGACTCTATTGAATTCTGAGTAGCAGTGTGTCTTCCGTGGACCATGTGCATGGGTCCCTGGTGGGCCGGAGAGGCAGAGGGGCTGATGTTGATGGCAGAATTCTTCACCTGGAACCTGGGACTTGGGTTAGTGGCCCACCCAGGCTCCAGGGATGGAGGAATATGAGCAAATCCTGTTTGGTCAGGTGGACGGGCAGGCAGGAGGAAGCAAGGGGCTGGGGCCCTGGGCGTGGCCCAGTCAAGACCAGAGGCAGTCTGGGTGCTGCTGGGACACTGGGACACCTGGGGGGCTGGGCAAACGCACCTGGGATGGAGGACTGGGAACAGCGGTGGGGCGGAGAGGCCGGCGGGAGGAAGCAAGGGGGTCCATTTGATTCTTAATTCACTGCATGAATTTTCTTTTCCATATCTGACTATGACCACAAGTTGGAAGCTACCATTCACTTCCATCACGTTTTCATTCTAGAGAGGAATTACATAGCATTTAAGTGAATCTTATAACATGTAAGGCTAGATGGGTTGGGCTTCGAACCCAGGTGTCTGATTTTTTTTTCTGAATTTTCTTAACACAATGGCCTAATAGTCATTTTATCACTGCCATGTTTCCATCAGATCCTGTGTATGGTAGGCTGCTTCAGGAGTATAACTGGAATTATAATCTTAGATGTTAGTTAAATTCATTGAATCATTGAAATACAGTCTAGGACTTGATTATTAGAACTTGATGCATGCAACATTTTTGTTTATCCCTTACTCTTAGTGTGCAAAGAAGAGAGATGCTCTGTAATGTTAGGAACAAAATTGGGAGTTTCAGTGAGAAGTAGGATTTTGAGTTTCCCCAATATTGCTATGTGGAATAAACTTCTTTTTGCTTTTTACCATCTGCTTGAATTATTATTAATATATTGAGGAGAGGTGGCTAAACCTGGGGCATAAACCTGGCTCTCATGGTCTAGTAACATGAAGACCATGCCTAGCAACATGAAGACCAAGCCTTCATGCAGTACTTTAGTAGTAGTATGGAGTTAATGAAAGGTTAGATGGATAGGAGTAGATTAAAGAGTGGGCAGAATTGGAAACACGAAGAAGAAACCTTTTCTATGGGCTGCAACAAATTGAACTAGGAAGTACAAACTGGTTGACAGAGTAAGAGCCATTGGAAAGTAAGATACTTATTTATAAGGCCCCTAACACTTTAATCAAAGCTCAGAGGATGTGGGACAGTGAACATGGCTCCCAGCCTGAAGGGTTGTCTTTGCAAAAATATCGTCCATGTCCTTTTCCTGTCTTTAACAGCAAAATGTTGGGGGGGAGGGGGAGGATGAAAGCAAAATCTTTTACAGATAAACACAGATTCTTGATGAAATATAGTGCATGCATTCTCCATTTTATTTGTGCTAGTCTAGATTGGCATGAGTTAAGCTAATTTATTCTCCAACACTTGCCATTCACAGTTAGGAGCTATTCGGCACTGGCTTTCAACATCTGCTATTTGTCTTAGATTCAGTATTTTTTTTAAGCCATGCCTCTGTTTTCAAAGGTTCTATTTCTAAATTACAGATTTCTTTGTAGAAACAACACACCCTTAATTTGCCGAAGGAGATGACATGCAGTCTAATATGCAAAAGCTGGTTTGTGAATTTATACTTTAGTTTTTAAATTCCGCTCATGAAAATAAAATATTGATAGAGAGGTTCTGGGTCTCTGCTTCGGATGTGGATATGTTGCCTTGCCAAAGGATTATCTCTCTATTGGTTGTTAAAATTTGGACATTGTAAAAGCAACTTTTTGCCTGAGAGCAGCTAAATGTAATCTATTTGACAAGGATAAGTTACAAATGACTTGTTGAATAGATCAACTGTGGGGGGAGGAAATGCAAATTGGAAAACTGAATACAGGGCTCTGCTGATGAAGATTCTGTGTACACAGACTGGTCTACCACAGGCTCAGATTAGCCACCATAGCAGCAAGAAGGACCATCCTTTGTTTCTACTTCCAATTGCTAAGGCATTAGTAAGGTGCAAACACAGATTGAACGTGGGTGTTGGGATGCAAGAAAACGGAGCTAGGATTTCCCTGCAGTTCCAGAATTCAAAGAGAATACAAGTTCCCCGGGGCGAGGGGTGAAATGAATTGGAAACTGCTGCAGTGGCCGTGCTCACTGCTTTTTGGAGCTACCACTGAAGGTACTCCAGAGCTCTAAACCAACAGTGTGACCACCTCATGCACAAGCCTCATGCACAAGCATGAGTTCAGATTCCCCACACCCACATAAAAAGTCAACTTTGGGGGCCTGTGCCTGGAATTCCAAGGATAGTGAGATGGAAGGCAGAGATAGGCTGATTCTTGGAAGTCCATAGGCAAACTATGGCCTACGTGATGAATTTCCAGACCAATGAGAGACTGTGTCTCAAGTAAAGGCAGAAAACACTTCAGAAATGGTTCCTGAGGTTGTCCTCTGAGCTCCATATGCATGCATTCATGCTCACATCCACACTCACACGTGTGTGTGTGTGTGTGTGTGTGTGTGTGTGTGTGTAGAGAGAGAGACTATAGCTATATGAAACAGTACAATCCATACAATGGGATTGTATTTTTGTCTTGTATTTTTATCTATAATTTTTATTTTGGAGAACCTGACTTGACCAGTTTCTGATATTAAAAACAAGCAAACAGACAAGAAAACAGTTTAGTAGCAACAGCAACAATGACTTAACTCTTCAAGGGTAGAAAGAACACAGTCTGCCCAGCTGCAAGCTGGCTCACTGAGAACCAGAGAAGTTGCACCTGAAGCAGATGCTCTGGGCTTGGCAGCAGCCACCTAATTTAAGTTCCTACTGCAAACCAATCTTTGCACTTCACGGATCTCTGGAAATCATATCTTTAGGGCAGAAGAGCTTCTGGTGCCAAGAAAAGAGAATATTTTTGAGACTAGACACAAGAACTTATGGGAGGAGTGAGGGATGGGTAGTCACTGGGGGTGCATTTTTGGTGAGTTACAATATTATTTGATTCTGACATAGAGCCGGCAAAAATTTCTCAGATTGGATCATGTTCCAGCTATGAAATACCATACTGAGCTGCCAACAAATAGGTTCTATCTTTAGAATGATGGTAGAAGTTGAATATCCAGGGATAATCCTATGAGCTATTGAGGACCAAGAATGCAGTGTGTGCTTGAAAAATCTTGGGTCCAGTGCTGAGGAGATGCAGCTATTAATGTTGTGCAAATAAAAGACCTGAGTTCAGATCTACAGATCTCATATAAAAATGCCGGGTGGATGTGGTAGCCCACCTGCAGTTGCAGATTCTGGAAGGAGCCAAGGAATTGTCAGAGGAAGCCAACTAGCCAGACTAACTCCATAGTGAACTCTGGGTTTAATTACAGACCCACTCCCAAAATAAGAAGGTAGAAACATGATTCCTGATAACACCTTTGAGCTTCCACATGCACAGCCATGGATGCCTATACACATACATGCACTCACACATATAAGCACACACCTATACAACTCTCACATACACACAAAAAATGGAAAAGGGGAATAAACAGAGTCCAGGGTCCAGACACATCCAAGCGCTGCAGATGGTGGGGAAATGATGGCCTCACTTGGGTCTTTGCTTCTGCACCTGCAACGCGAGTGCTTTCCGACCGGACAGTTTGTAAAAGTTCTTCACAGTCATAAGTGGTGATCAGAGTCAAAGTAGTCTGTGTACAGCCCAGGGAGAGGCAGAGCAGAGATAAGGGAAGGAAAGGGAGGAATCGACAGGGGAAGAGGAGTGTGGCGAGAAGAGAGAGAATGATAAAAGGGCAGATTGGCAAGGGCACAAAGAATACAAACCAGCAAATGGCAGAAAGTACTGTAGACATTCGACTGGTCGAAAGAGGAATTTTTTTAAAGACATCTCTCCTTCAAGGTTGTGTGGATCTGTGTGCACCAGTCAGATGCTGTTAGAGGAAAAGAAATGAGCATGTCGATGATTGGATGATTGGAGAGGGCTCCTGGAAGGACCATGGGAGTCCGATGATGGAGGGAGTGATGCTAAAAATGTTTCCTTGCTTCAAATAGCTGTGTAAGGCCTTGGTCTAAGAGGCTGGACAAAGAGTCCATCCACAATGATGGGATGCCATGTCGCCTTGCTTTTACCTACTTAATGACCAAACCTGGCAAGTTGGTTAGGTGACAGATAACTAGAGAAAGTGAGAAGTGACTGGACAGAACATCCTGATGTTTCCTCCTGTCTCACAGAGGAATAGCCAGCTCGCTGGTCAGTGCTGCCTGATCTGCACCATGGATGCTCCCATCTGAAGGAGTCAGGAGCCTGGTTTTTCCATGGTAAGGCTTGCCTCTGCTTTCTCAACTTTAGACTCTCTGCTTGCCACTGCTTGAATATATATGACCTCTGTCTCTCTGTCTCTTTCCTCTCTCTTTTCTCTTTCTCTCGCCCGCCTTTCTCCTTTGTCTCTCTTATCTCTATTCTCTTTTCCCTCTCCTCTTTCTCCCCCCTTTCTCATCTCTTTTCCTTCTTCTCTCTTCTCTCTCTCTTTCCTTTTCCCAGGTCAAATCAACTTTTATAGTTTTCTTTCCTAAATTCTCCAATCCTTGGGACAGGGGATAAGCCTCTGCCTTGCAAGCAATTTGTATCTCAGATCCCATGTACAAATGACAGGTAGAAATGGCAGTGGCCTGTATTTCCCATCCTGGAAAGTAGAGCCTGGGAAATTACAAAGCAAAGCAAATAGGAGGTAGAAGCAATCCAGGATGATTCCCAAAGTCACCCTTGGGCTTCCACAGACACACGCGCACACACACACAGACAATACAAAAACACTCACAAAATTAATAAAATAAAAAATTCTCTAATCCCTGAAATAATAGCCCCATTTGAAGGGATGTGAGGGGGTTTCCTCTGCTTCATCTCGTACATGGTCATGGCCTTGGCAATGGTTTTGAGAATTTCTGTTATATCTCACCTTGACTACTAGTACATGATGCCTAAGTGTCTAGCTGACATATGTGATTACTTTTATTAGTTCAATAAAATTGCCTAATAAAAGTCAAAGGAATAATTTTATATTATAGTTCAGTCACCTGAAAACCAATGATTTCAGACATGTTCCTCTGATGAATTCTGTGCCCCTACTGTGAAGTCTGAATCAGCCAGCAGGCACAACTTTGTGTTTGTAGAAATCAAGTATTGTCAAAGCTCCAAGGCACCGGGTCAGCATGGCAGGGTATTCGCTAGTAATCAATGCTCTTCAGGACTCCTCCCTGCAGTTACTGACAAGCTATTCTGATAAGATTTCATTGTTTCCATGATCACAGGCACTCTGCAGTGGTTCTGTCCTTTCACAGCCAAGGCACAGTCTCCCAGTAGAGTAGGAGCTTATACCACCCCACTGACTTCAGATTTGCTGATGTGACTTGACTTGGCTGATAGAACACTAACAGATGTTGCATGAGTGTGGTTCCAAACATGTTAGCATGGCTGGGCGTGGCTGCTTGTCCTTCTGCCATCTAAATGGGAAGGTTGTGTGCTGGGAAGCCACTGGTCTCAAGAGGAACCTGACAGAGAGAGAGAGAGAGAGAGAGAGAGAGAGAGAGAGAGAGAGAGAGAGAGAGAGAGAAGCAAATGCTGGTTTTGGGAGCCTCTGAGATTCAGGGTTTATGTTAGACAGTGATACCATTACAGAATGTTGGTTATATCAACACAGTTTCTGAGTTTGGTTTTCAGAGAGGGTTGTAAGCTCTCCAATCCTTTTACAGCAGACACATTTAGGGAGATGAGAAGAGTTATCTCTGCTGCATCTCGATAAACATCAAGGCTTTTTGAAGCAAGATTTGTGTTTCTTGTGGAAGTATTCCTATGCTGAATTGTAGAAAGACAGAAAGAGTGTTTTGAATGGCTCCTTTCCTTTTCTTTTTTTTCCCTTGAGTGCGCACACAATGTTTTAATGTTATGCTCAGTCTGCAGGGAAAGCCTGACTTACAGGTTTGGAAACACGGTTGGAGTTTCTGTCGCCTTAGATAATACTGTGTATGTAGAAATGGAGTGAAGGTTTAAATCTACTTTTAGCCTCTAAAAATGCAAATGCCATTTGGGGCTGGGGAGTTGAGCCGTTGGTGATGTGCTTGCTGTGCAAGAATGGTGCCTGAGTTCAACTCTTCAGAACCCTGTAAAAAAAGCAGGCGCAGAGACATCTTTCTAACACATTAATTCCAACATGGGGGATTAAGGGGGAGACAAGGTCTCTGTAGCTCTTTGGCTAGACAGTCTAACTGAATCAATGACTTTCAGGTTCAGTGACAGACATTCTCTCTTAAAAAAAGATTAAGAAAGTAACCATTTTGCAAATGGGTGGTTGACCCCTCCCTCACTGCAGTCTCCTACTTTTATTACATCTACCTTTGAATATACTCTTATAACAAGACTCTGATTTAAGAGGTTTTTATCTCTGGCCAGGGGGTGACATCCAATACTCATCAGGATGGAGCCAAGGGCATTGCAGGAGCAGCAAAACTGAAAAAAAAAAAAAACAGACCATAATCCAGAACATCAGAGACTCTATATCAACCACCTGGAACTAGGCCAGCCTAATCTCTCCCCATCCTGAAGCTCAGGGAAATTTGCGGTAGAGGGGGTGATAAGATTGTAAGAGCACAAGGATGGGAGGAGCAATGATATGCAAGATACTCCACACAAGTTAGGGCCGAAGCAATCATAATAGGACTTTGCATGACCTGCGCATTGTCCAACACATTATTGACCCCTCAAAGTCGAGCATGGACTAAAGGTACTAGGATCCTTGGAGGCAGGGGATTGACAGCCACAGTAGTGTTCCTATGCTTAAGAGAAACACAGGAAAGGGTTCTGGGAAATGCTACTGAGTCCTTACACCTCATCGGAAAGGAGGACCCAGAGGAGAGTTTGGCATGCACATTAAAGGATGCTCCGGGGATGGGGGGGAGGCATTGGGGGGTGGGGGATGGAGGGAGGAAGGGGACCAGTGTACCTGTTAAGTTTGTATGAACGGAAATAAAACAAAATTCAAGGCAGTGCATCACTTAAAAAAAAAAAAAGAAATCAAGAATCCTTGATGCCAATCTCTAGCCTCCGAATGTGTGGACAGATATATGTACATGCACACACACACACACACACACACACACACACACACACACACACCCGTTACTCAGAGAGAGAGAGAGAGAGAGAGAGAGAGAATATAAAAGTAAATAAAAAGAACAGCTAGTGGATTTGCAGATTGTATGCAGTTCCTCATCTGTCATCACTGCTGTTTCTATGTCTTGTCTGAAACCCCAGCGCCCGTTGTTACAGTCTTCTTCGCCATCAGAATCTAATGCCCCTGGGAGGCTTAGTCCATGCAGGGCTTTGGGGCAGTCCAGGTAAATGAAGGCAGAAAGCTAACCATCCCTTGACTGTGCCAGCAGGTGGGGCTATAGAGTAAATTATGCTCCTGCCAAAGTCTATCAGTCCTCTAGGCCTACCAAAGAGATGTCTTCTCTAGGCACCTTTCAGTTTGCCAAACTCCGTTGGCTCTACCTTGGGGGTGGGAAGTGGGAAGACACTTAGCACTGGTTTACTGGATTAGAACTATTTCCCACTAGTATTTCAAATCCTTTCCTTTCTGCGAGCCAGGCTCTCTTCTCCACACCAACATATAGAAGTGGTCCATGTTGTAAGTTTAGTATAAACTATTCACCCAGCTAGGCAGCATCTGATGCCTGTGTCTGAGATTCTCTAAGGTTTGGGCTGGAGCTCCCAGTGTTTAAAGTGATTCTGGCCCATGCATGGTCATCCTTCCTTGGTGTATTGATGTTCTTGTTGGAAGTTGGTCCTTCATCACTTTAGAATTTTATCCAAGCCAAGAGCTCCTTCTTCGACTTGGCTGACACGCCTCCTGATGTGAGCATGCAAGCTCTGAGTTTTGTTTCTTCAATCTGCTTTGAGTAGGAAATCCCCTTATGTGTTTGTCTGCATGACTATCTTGAGAAATACCCTAGGTGGCTTCCAACCTAAAGGCTCAAACCAAGTGTTGATGGGTTCAGTTTCAATTGGAGCTTCTCTTTGATTCACAGCTGGTCACACCTTTTTTTTTTTGTCTCTGTCCACATTTCTTCATCTTGTGATGATGCCAATTGTAATAGATTGGGATTCACTATAATGTTCACCTCTGTAGAGGCTCAATCTTCAAGCATAGTGGCATTCTGTGATGATGAGGCAAGGAGCTAATGGGGGCATACAACTCGGTATGCAGCACCACATTTTTTTTCTCAAAGATAAAGAGTGTTTACTTTTCAAATAAATATGATTTATTTTGAAGCAGTTTACTAGAATGTCAAATGATGGTCATGTGACATGTAGTTTAATGTTCATTTCTATAGTGCTAAAGGAATAGTGTTTCTAATTATTTCAGTTTCCAAGACAGGATGTAGATACAGTATCTTGTTATTTATTCTGAAGAATTTTCAAGATTGTCATAATTGAATTTTTATTGCCTAGCAATAAGACAGAATGATAGTCCATTAAGTAGTGATTCAAATTATATCCAGTATTCCCTGCCAGCTAATTCAGAAATGGATGGAGAGGGCAAGTGTGAGTAGACACAGTCACTTGTCAATGTTGCTTTGGAAAGGTCGGGTTAAAAGTTTTTCCACACTCTTGAGCCACTCTTGAGTGACATGTCCTTGCTGTGAGTGTGAGGTCTCAGGCCAGGGATTCCTTCCCTCCACCTTTCCCAGCCCCTACTGTAACTTTGCTGTACCTGTGCTGACTCCTTCAGGCTTGGAATGTGCTTTACCTGCCTCGCTCTACTAGCTCCTCCATTTCAATTCTCCGAGTCTTTCTCATCCATACTTTTCTCTGTCCATCAGTCCTCTGTGATCAAATCTGGTTCCAATATTGATTTTGCTCCTTGAAGAAAAGAATCCATTAACATTCCAGTGACTTAAAAACTACTTGAATCTGTGTGGTGGGGTCATCTAAACGATTGATTGCTCTGGTGAGACACAAGGCATAGGTTCCGCTGAGCAGTTCTGCTTTTCAGGTGGGTTCATCTACAAACATCTGGTGACAAGCTGAGGAAACTACATCCTCTTTCCATTTGCCTCGACTCACTGCCCTCTGGTTTCTAGTCCCCACACTCTCTTATTCCACAGAAACTGGCCCTATGAATTACCCATTTAATTGGTAAAACGAGAGGAGGATTCTCAGATCTGACCTTTCTTGTCTGTGCATTGCATTTTCTACCATCAATGACTATTTGAGACACTGTTGTATTGGTTTCCAAGAGTTCTATGGGCTCTGATTTTCATCTTGAATATCTTCTGGCTTATTCTGCTTAAACTCTAGCACATCCTCAGGATCCCTATGCAGCACTTGCCTCACCAGATCACATCTCCCCACAAAGCTGTCTTTTCTCCCATGGTGACAATTGCCAATTCACCACCTGAAACAGAGACTGAAAGAACAATGTTTCATGGAGACTGTGATATGCTGCAAGCTTCATCTCAGTGTACAGAAACATACTCTGAAGGAAAACAAGGAAGATACAAGGGAAGGGAAGAAAGGGGTCACCCTGTGAATGAAGAAAGACAAGGGAAAGTCTTGCATGGGAATATAGTTCGAGATCAGAGAAAGGAAAGTGGGATGGGGTAGAAGAAGGTCATTGTATTTCCCTCTAATTTTGAGATCTCTCTTAGGAAAGTAGCTACAAACTTTACTCCTGCCTTAGGAAGGCAGGTTTTGTGGATGTATATTGTGTGGTGTTCCCTTTCTGTATATTTCTGTATTTTGACAAATAATGACTGTAGATGGGACCATGGCCATGGCTCCTCTCATGGTAAACTTGTTTCCCTTTCATCTGATTCCTATGTATTTTACTCTCACCGAATTAACTTTCCTTTAAGAGACCCCAGAGGACAGTGAGGTTGGATGTTGATTGCTCTGGTGGGACACAGAGCAGACTGACGCTGTCAGGGTCACGTGCACTCAAACAGTAGAGCAGGAGAGAGGAAGAGAGAAAGAGAAAGGAGAGAGGAAGGGGAGAGGGAGACAAAGGATTAGAGAGATGGAGAAGAAAGAGAAGGAGAGAGGGAGAGAGAGGACAGAGGAGAAAGAGAGAGAAAAAAGAGAGAAAGGGGAAGAGAGAGAGAAAGAAAGGGAGAGAGAGAGAGAGAAAGAGAGAGATGTATGCACCAAAGCTTTTATTGGTGTCCAGAGTGTTATTTAAACAGATTTTTAAAAAGATTTAATGTGTGTGTGTGCTGTGTGTGTGTGTGTGTGTGTGTGCATCAGAGGGTACTGTGTGTCTCTATGGAGGGCCAAGGGTGACTTTGGGAATCACCTTGGATTGTGCTACTTCCTTTTTGCTTTGCTCTCCAAAACCGAAGTGCAGGCTGCTGTCAATTCCACTTGGTCTTTTTACATGAAATTCAGGATCCAAACTCAGCACCTTCTGTTTTCCAGGCAAAGACTTAACCCCTGAGCCATCTCTGCAGCCCCTCAAATGCATTGCTAAAATCATTATTTTAAATGATGATAACTGCAGCACCAATTAAAGAGTTAGTATGAAAAATAAAGAGGGGGGAATCAAGAATAAAGAAATATGTTAAATTTAAGGTGGATTGGCTGACTAGGGAGGCAACATTGTAACACAGATTAACACTAGCCGCACAAGCCCCAGGACTACTGGGAGGAGGGCAGATGGAGGGAAGAAACAGATGTCTTGGTCCTAAGGTTAGTGGGTGATGGGAGACAGAGCATGTTTGGGTTGCACACAAAATGTCTGATGCCTTCCTTGCTGTAGGAAGGCAGCAGCTGAACGATCAGTGAGCCCGTCAGTCAGGAGAGGTTGAGGGTAGAAATGGTATTAACCATTTGCCTGGGCAAGACTGCTTTTGAAAATGCAGAATGGATGGTGTCTGGTGCCCAGGCAGGAGGCAAAGGTTGCTGTCCTCTGTATAGTCCTGTGCTTGGGCCAGGCTCTCCTTCACAGGATGTGGTAACTGTGCAAGAGAGCATAAAAGTCAAAGACACAACACATATGGGTCACACAACTCCCTCCTTGCTGGGCAGCTTACACAGTACCAAAGAATATGTAGAAGCTACTGGGGGAAAGAAATAATCATAGGACTCATCGACTCATGAGATCTTCAAGTTTGCAATAAAAATCACCATGGTAACAGGTAACCACCAGTTTAGTACTGGCATGAGTATCAAGGAAACAACCAACAGCTTTCTGATTGAATTCAAGATCCACTTGTCAGAATGCAACACATTCCTGTTACTATTAACTAGAACAAGAACCTAAAAAAGGGAGGAAATAGATCAATAGGAAAAAACAGCCAATGAACCTATAGGTAGGAAGAGAGTTCACCAAACTTCCCTGTAAATAGCTGCTATTATACTTAGATTTGAAGAATATTTAACACTCAGCCTAGAAGTCTTCTTCTATAACAAAGGCAGAGAATCTCAACACCCTGGCAAGATGCAACCTAAGGCAGTAGAAGCAGTGAAGTGGATAACAATGGCCAGCCATAATGCAGAGTACTGGCAACCGGGCAATGCTCACTCAGAATCAGGCTTAGGGAACCTTGTGAAAGAGGGGGCAATGAGACTTGTAAGAACCTAAAGATGGGAAGGTTCACTGCTGGATTCCATTCAAAACAGAACTGCTGCAGCCAGGAACTCACTACAGTGAGACTTGTCCTCGCCAGACCTGCATAATGACTGACATACTAACATCCCCCCATAGACTTGAGAGGAACTCAAGAAAGATAAGAACATATTATGGAAACCTCGGGAACTAAAGTTGGATGAATGAAGGGAAATGCTCCTATCAGTGGGATGGCCTGAAGAGAGGCAACTTGGTATGCCAAAAGAAGCCTGAACCCTCACAGAGTAGACAAGCCAGAAGGAACCCTGAGGTCCATAGGAAATAGACAGGCAGGAGGGCAGGAGGCAATGAGATGTATTGATGAAGAGAAGGGAAGGAAATAGGAGGGAGGGGGGATGGAGAGAAGC
Organism: Typhlomys cinereus; assembly: GCA_023101885.1. NCBI lineage: Eukaryota > Metazoa > Chordata > Mammalia > Rodentia > Platacanthomyidae > Typhlomys > Typhlomys cinereus. Next base: position 1,210,231 of record JALPQD010000288.1, read on the forward strand.
AGTGATAAGTACTCAATATGCTTGTGGAAGAAGAAATCTATAATAATAATAAAAAAGAGAGCATAAAAGGGGAGATGACTTTAGCCAAGGATGTGCTCCATGAGACAGCATTTCAAACTGAAGAGAAACAGGCATCACAAATTGGAAATACTGACTTTTTATTCCTGAACAAAATTTGTAGCTTTTATGCCAAGTTAAACTGAGTTTTAATTTAGTCACATAAGAAATATATTTACCACATGAATTGTAGATAAAAAGAAACCAGTACTTATTTTTTAGGATAGTTAAAATTTGAACCACTAAAGGTTGCATGCGAACTCTTTGACAGCATAATATTTGTTCATGAATTTGCAATTCATCAGCTAGTTCTTGGGTACCTCCCACATGCGAGCATTCTATCTTGGATTCCAAGTGAATTACAAAGCTTTACAAAATGCTAGTTTTGTCCTCAAGAGATAGACAGTGTCCAACATAGGCAATTTTCTTATTGGCAAACTATAAATTGATCTTTGATATTGACCAGCAAGGTCAAGAGAAATTTTAAGACAAATTATTCTGCATGGGGAAGGAGAGGGAGTTTATAGGGAGGTTGAAACGGTTTGGGAGCACACCTCTGTAATCCTAGTAATTGGGATGCTAAAGCAATAGGTTTGCAAGTTCTAGGACAATCTGGGCTACATAGTGAAACTGTCTTGAAAAAAAAAGACATAAAAGTCCTCTAAAAGTGTGAGAATTTTCACACGCCCTCCCCTGCAGATCTCAATTTTTCCCATTATTGATATCTTCCTGGGTTTTTATAATTGATAAGCTAACTTCGTTACATTATTATTAAGCCTTTAGTTTTAATGGACCTACTTTTTTTTTTTTTTACATTTGTTGTTTGTTTAGTATGTATGTGTGCCTGTATTGGGAGTGTACATGCATGGAGTTCGGAGGGCTTGAAGGAATCAGTCCTCTCTTTCGTGGGCTCCAGAGTTTAAACTCATCAGGCCTGGTGGCAAGCACCTGCTGAACCTTCTCCTAGGCCCCTAATTGAACTAATTTGACAGATGTCTGGTAACATGCATCCACGACTGCAGGTCTGGGTAACCTACCTCCCTCACAATAAAGTCCCCTGTGTTGTACACATTTATTCGTCTCTGCTTATCGAATCTTTGAAGTTCAGTAATGCTTTGATTATTTATTTATTTTGGCTTTCTTTTAATATTTCCCAAATGGATTTGTGTCATTTTCATCCCTAATTACCAAATTTCAATCCCTTATTTTCTCCCATTTTATACTTTCTTCTTCCCCTCCAGTCTCTCTCTCATTCTCATGTCCTTCTGTATGAGATTCAATAACCTTAATGTCTGTGTACTTTTGCTATTTCCAGAATGCTGCATGTTAGAGTCTTATAATCTCCTCATATTAGCTTCTCATTTAGGGATATGTGCTCCACTTCCTTCGATGCCTTTTTCATCCTTTGGTTACTCATTTCTTTTTATTGCTGGATAGCATTCTATTATAAGCATATATCACCATTTGTTTATCCATTCACCTCTTGAAGGACATCATGCTTGACTTGGTAATTATTTCCAAGTTAATTTGCTTCACATCTTGTCTTTTCACATTTAAATTTTATTCTCTTAAGTTTTAGCTGCAAGATCACAATGTAACGTTGTGTTGCAAGTCATTTGCTTCCTAGCTGAAATAATTTAGGCAAATTGCTTAGTTTACTGCAAGGGTAGAGATGTAGCACATGGAGACTTATTATTGGGAAGAATTTGAATTTGTCTTAACTTACATAACACCTTGATTATGAAAGCAGATTGTCAACATGTGCATGTGTACATGCAAAAGTATGTGTGATAGTTGCTTTCCTTCTTTTATACTTTATTCATTTATTTGAGAGAGAAGGACAGACAGAGACAGAGACAGAGACAGAGACAGAGAAAAAGAATGTCTGACCAATGTGCATCTTTTCACATTCTTTTGCTTTGTTTTTGGCTTATGATACTTACTTCAAATCTGACTAACAGCAGGGATGAATAATCATGCCACATTCTAGATACTGTTCTTCTATAAGGTATTCTTCAACTGGTTTTTTAATCCCTCACTTGTAAACTCAACCTGCCACAAAGTCTTAGGGTATGGACAAAATGTAGGTACATGTCACATGGATGGTCTCTAATTCCTATAGAACTCTCATTTCTACCTCAAAGCTCATGAACACAGTCTTTACTGTCTGGATTTCAGTTAATGTTCTGGCTTTCTGAGCTGCTCCCAGAATTATGTATTAGCTCTGCTTATGACATTCTAGGTTTTCTCAGCTCCAATCTCTAAACTCTTCTAATTTCTCCCACAGATCACTTCCAAAGCCTTCTTGCTGCTGAGCATAGTCAGAAACAGCCCCATTCTCTGAAACAACATTCTGTTTCAATATTCTGTTAGTCTCTGAAACAATATTCTATGTTAGTCGTTTTATGTTTCTATCACAAGATGCCTGAGATGACGATTTATGAATAGGAAAGTTTTACTTTTAGGTCACAGTTTTCGATGTTTTAATCCATGGGGTCATTTAGTTCTGTTATTTCTGAGCCTTTGGTGAGACAGCGCATCATTGTAGGGAGTACATGGTAGAACACAGTTTCTTATTTCATGGAATCCAGAAGAAAAGGGTGAAGGGAGGTGCAAGGGACAAGATACATTCTTCAAAATCATATCCCAGTGAGCCTGCAACTCTTAATTGTCTACCATCTATAAGTCCATAAAGGGATTAATCCCATTAAGAAGTTAGTATTTTCGTATTTAAATAGCCCCCAGCTAGAGTAACAGTTAGGAGCCAAACATTTAACAGATTAGTCTTTGGGTAACACTTCATAACCAAAACCCTAACTGTATGAATATGTATTGTACCTGTAATAATATGAATATGTACCTGTAATGATTCTCCTCTTATCAACTGATAGATTTAGTTAATGAAAGACACTGACCCAACTTTCCCTTATCAAATCCAGATTCTTATGATGGAATTAAGAAATCTTTAAAAAGCATAATTCATATTTTAAATATAATTTGACCAGAACTACACACACACATACACACATGCACACACACCAGATAGTGGAAAGAAGAGCAAAGATAAAAATATTTTTAAAAATGCAGTGTTTTGTTTTATTTTCACTTTCCCAGATTTCACAAAGTACTTTTGCTGTATAGTCTCATCATGAAGTACTTCATTAAAAAGTAAGACATTCAGGTGTGACTTTCACATGCACTGCTGGAACAGCCTCACCTGCTGCAGCTTTGAAATATTAACTCAGAGTGCAAGGAGTGCAAGCTCTTTTGCTTTCTTTTGAGGACAAAGAGGTAAGAAAGCAGGCTCACATCTGAACAAACAGAGCTCCTTTCAGTGTAAACACATGCATTGGTTTTGTTGAATTTTGGTTTATGAATTTGGCATTGCAGTCATTTTGGAATGAATAAAATACAAGACATACATCTGGCTCATACTGCATCTCAAATCATGAGAGCAGCACTTGATGGCTAATTAATGTAATGTTTATATTGCTACATGTGTTAATAACAAAACTTAAATATTCTGTGGCTTTGTGTTCAATAGGTAGAGTGCTCTTTGACAGTATATTTTATTGTCCATTTGCTATCAATCATCTGTTATTTCAACTAGCATTTATAGATAATTGACTATGGATCATTGCTATAGTCTTGAGTTTTTTATGTCTTTGAACTCTTTGGGGAATGACCCTGTTTTTTGTCTCATCTGTCTCCATATATTCAGTATGTACACCACACTTACTTTAAAGTTAGGACATGATCAATACACACTGAACTGACCTGAATTGAGTCTTCTGGAAAACAAAGGATCAATTACAAGGTCTCTGATCTCAAAGACTTTTGCCTAGCAGGACAGCAATTAATGGTGGAATGTAAACAATATAGAAAAGCACGATAGTAGAATCTTATGCTTACAGGGAACAAGAGAAAGGCTTAGGAAATGCACTGGGTCCATTGTCATCGGAGGGCGGAGTAGAGTACCGACACCTAAGATCTCGGGAATTGGGGGGGAATGGGGGAAGAGGGTGGGGAAGGACTTTTTTTAAATGTTAATTCTTAATAAAAAAAAAAAAGAACGCTTTTCTTACTGAGTACTCTCTCTCCAAAATCTCGAAAGGTTAGACTTAATCTCTCTCTCTCTCTCTGTGGTATTGATATGGAGAAATAAAGACTAAGGAATTTTAATGTACTAATAAATTTCATAATATCATTGGAAGTTAAAACGTTCAAGAACTTTGTGCTTAAATTCATTACTGGCTCATGGAGAATTTGGCTATCTTATTTTTATTTTCTAGATAAAGCAGCTTTCTTTTCCTTATATACTGTCGAAAGACTCTTGTGGTTCATTTTCAATAATGTGATTCATTTTCAATAATGCTTGTCAACTGTTTTTCCAACTAGTATTATATGATTATTAAAATGTTCATGATGGTTCATTTGTAACCAATAATAGACATTTTAGAAGCAAAGCTGCCTTCATTAATAATCTCTTGCTCCACATGATGGTAAGTAATTCTATGAGGAAGGGGCACGGAAGGGCAGGACAGTGACCTTGGTATTGCAAGTGGCATATTTTAACCAACTGGGCTCCAGTATACTATATTTCTTCTTTCTCTATACCATCTCTTTGACATGTGTAGTCATCAGCTTTCAGATATTAGCAATCCTTCCTGCTACGAATTTGATTACGAATCCTAAAAAAGAACGAATTTATTTTACTATTATCATACATATAAAAATTTAAATATTATGGATATACATTTAAATGTTTTATACATGCTGTCTTACAGAAACACATTTGCTCAACGAAATGCTAGCATTAGAGAAGAGCTTTCTCACACAAGATGGGATTTGGGGCCCTTCATTGTGCAGGCGACAGGGAGCTCTGGCATCTGAGACTGTGTTAGCAGGACCATTCATATCCACATTTGTAATTGCTCCATGATGTGAGCAGTAGCAGGACCTGTGTACTGCCTGATAGTTCCTTTTGTTCCCCACAATCACCACTATTCACTGCTAAGCTGTTTAGCAATGACAGATTTTTCTTAATAGAGAAGCCTGAAGCTACATTTATCTCCAGACCATTGCCAGTATGTTGAAATGAGGTAAGAGAAAAGAATGGATACTCTTCTTAAAGTTCATCATCCTAGAAATAGATAACTTCAGACATCCACCATTCAATGTATGTGAGGATCGAGCTTTTCAAATCTAATATATAATTGATGACTTCTAAAGATTAAGAACATCCTTTGCTCATTCTTGGGAAAGTAGTTTCTTCTTGTTTTCACTTTTATTTGTTTTCCTGAAGGAATTTGCAATATTGTGGACTTGACCTCATTGGCATTTGTGATCTTACTAAGGCCAGCAAACTATAATATGAAATTTTTATTTTGTATTTTAGAGGGGAATATAAGTGTGTGTGTGTGTGTGTGTGTGTGTGTGTGTGTAAGAGGGCACTTGAGTATATGTACCTATGGAGGCCCAATGTGGTGGGATTGGGAATTATCCCGGACTATTCTACCTCCTCATTGCTTTGCTCTGGGGTTTTCCAGGCTTCACCTTGCAGGGCTGGATGTGCAGGCCACCTCAGTATCCTCTTGGCATTTTTACACGTGATCTGGGCTTTGCTTATGAAGGCAAAGGCTTTAACTCCTGAATCATTTCTTCAGCCCTTTAATGTGAACATTTAAGAGCTGGGACAAATCCTCCTGGAGAAAATTCTCAAAGTTGTAAATTTTATGCTAATTAGTATGGCCATGTCGATGTTTTAGACAGTATTAAGTATTTTTTTAAAAGAGAGTAAACCATTTCTTGCAAGTTAAAACTTGATTTTGGGACCAAAATAGATCTAGGAAGTTAAAAGTGTAACATTCTCAAGCAGACTAGGAATAAATCAAGGACATTCTTTGAAAGAAAATAACAGCTTACTACATACTAAATTTCCTTACAATGGATTCTCAACAATAGTTGGGGCCAAAGCAATCGTAATGGGACTTTGCATGCCCTGCACAATGTCCAGCGCACTGTTGCCCTCATAAAGTCTAGCATCTGTTAAGGGCACCGAGACCCCTGAGGCAAGGGATTGACAGCCATAGTAGTGATCTTATGCTTAAGGGGAACAAGAGAAAGGGCTTATGGAAATGCCACGGGTCCTTATATGTCATTGGAGAGGAGGACCCAATGGAGAGTTAGGCGTATACAATAAAGGTCTCTCTGGGAATTGGGGGGGAGGCACTGGGGAAGGGGAGGGGGAGGAGGAGGGAGGGAGGGAACTGGTAAAAAATTTTAAAATGTATAATTAAATTTTTAATAAAAAAAAAAGTTGATCAAAAAAAAAAAAAAGAGGAGACAGGCTGAAAAAAAGAGAAAGTATGAAGTGGGATGAGGGTGGGATGTGATTAGATAGTAAGGGGTGCAAATACATAAATTTATTGTATTTATGTATGGAAATACCGAAGAACAAAAAAATAAAGTTGAAACTTGTGTCAGCCAAGTTCCCCACAGTATCAAGTTTTGATACCTTGCGTATGTGTTCCTAAAACATGAAGAACCCATCTACCAATCTCTGCCTATTGTCTTCAGTGTTTTTGTTTAACAATATTACAAAACCACAAAAGTACAGGCTACTAAGAACCCAGTTTTATAATTATGCTAAAGCAACTTGCCACAATAGAAGTCAAATACAGAGCTAGAACTAAAAGCCAAAGCTCTGCTCTTGGACATCTTTACATGGGTCCTTGCTTCCCTCCCACAGTTAAGCAGGATTGCCATATCACAACAGGTCAGCACAAAACACTTTTGAGAGATTAAGAAGGCATTATTGGTTTGAAGACCTGGCTCAACAGTTGACATAAAGTACTGGGGGTGTATCTCTGTGTTTATTGCAGCTGTTTTAAAATGAACCAGTTTATAAAATAATTTCTTAATGTCTCAAATCACTTTTGTTACTCTGTGGGCTACATTATAAGACAGGGTGAGAATAGTTGATGAGGAGAATAATGTCTGACATACACTTTAAATAACGCTAAGTGATAGAGCGCTCTTTGTTCATCTCATCTCAGCTCTAAGGGATTACGTTGAGGTGGCTCACTATAGACCCAGATTTGTACTTGTGTGGGAATTATTAATATTAATAATAATAAATATTCTTTTTTCATGGGAAAAAAAATTTCCTTACAATGATGTTACTATGTCAGCATTAGGATGTACATTATCTGAGTAGGGGGAGAAACCAGGCTATTTTTCCCCATATGAAGCTTAATAAGCATTATTAACCCAAACAATTTACGTGGTCAATGTTTATATTTTCATTAAAAAATCAGACATTGAGTGTTCCAGACACAAGAGCAAGTGTGAGACTGTAGAGACACTGAAGGGATGAGACCATGCTTTCGTTCTCTAGGAGTCTCTGGACTGTCACGTGTAATCCAGGAAAAAAACAGTATGTATCGCTGCCACCTGGGAATCAGCAAGCGAAACTGTTCTTAGCCTTTCTACTATAAGTCCTTGAGGTCACAATCTTTTGCTTAAGTGATTCCATGGGATTTTGATAATAAAGTACACAAGAAAATTCCCTTTCAGGAAGCCATCTTCCTGTTTTCTTTTCCATAGTTTTATCTTTCTCTTTCCATTTTGACAATCTGGTGATTTTCTTGGTGACCTTAGAATAAATCTCACTTTATGCCAAGTGATGAGAAATCTTAATGTTATCTGAAATCATAATCCTTTGCCATGTAAACAAATACTCACAGGCTCCAGATATCAGGATGCAGACATCTTTGGAGGCCATTATTCTTTTCACCATGGATGTCTATGAGTGTGATATTAAGAAGTTAAATCTTAAAAGATACACAAAACCAGTTTTGCTTTTGTTTGTGCATGGTTGTGTGCCTTACTGTGTGCCTGAATGTCTGTGAGACTACATGAATGTGTGCATACCTGTGTGTGCACATGTGCACAAATGAATGCAGAAGCTACAGAGAGACAGCAGTCACAGCAATGGAGAGGAAAGAGAGAGAAAGCCTTACATTTTAAGATCTAGGAGATTGTATTGCAAGTTCATTTGGAAGTGATGGGTTTTAAGCAAGAGAGCAGAAAGTTGCCTGGTTTCATATTTTGAGTCAGTCCTAGGAGAAGCTTTAAGGAAAGGGATGAACAAAATAAAACAAAGCAGTTTAAAAAATTATTTGGGGAGAGGGAGAGAATAGGCACAGTTGTGACACTGCACGTGTGGAGGACAGAAAGCAATCAGTTCTATTCTTCTAACATGTGGTTGTGGTTCTGGGGTCCCCACACTTGCATGTGAGAGTCTTCACCCACTGAGCCATGTTGCCACCTCACCCCCTGTCTAAATTTCGCTTCAGGAAACTTCTGCAGATCAGAGTTTACAAGAGAATAGAGATGGGGAAAAGCTACGGATTGAGGGCTGCAGCTCTTCTTTCTGGTTAGCCGCGGGTCTGGTGGAGAGCTGGTTTAGAGCGAAGGGGTTGGGGAGAGGGAAGGACCAGAGCAGGGACAGTTGTTTCCTTCGAGAACACATTTGTCCACAGCTGGTCTCCTGGCAAGTCAGGAAGGTGGCGTGAAGAGCACTGTGTGCCTCGTCTCCTAGATTCTGAAGGGGATCCCCTGAGGATCTGGACGTGAGAGGAAAGACTCCAGATCTGAGCAGCAAACGGCTTAATGGCTATCTAGAGGTAGATGAGTGGCAAGCGCATTGACTTTGGAATCAGTTACTCAAAGACTTTAGGGGCTTGAGGCACAGATATGAGCATAAGAACTCAGCAAATGCTGTGAACCTAGCGATTCTGTTTCAAGGACTACTTTTTCAAAGGTAAGGAAACTCACGGTGCTTGATTTTGTCAGCACTGACCATGTGGTGAGGGCAGGAGGCACGCGTCATCACTTGCTGATCATCAGGGAAAATCTGGGGAACTTGAAGCAGTATGTACAATGTGTTCCGAAGGCCCTGAGTAGCTACAGGCCTGTGGGGATGGCTGCTCAGTGTATGCTGAGCTCTGGATAGCATCTGTATTTGTTTTTAATAAATTTTAATCATCTTCCTCTTCATCCTGTATTACTCATTAAAATGCCTGTGGATAGAACAGCTCATCTCCCGACTAATACATCTGTTGCTCTGGGCTGCGTTTGATAGAAGGGATAGCTGTTGAGATGGAGGCCTGAAGTACTGCCCCCAACACCTTCTGTTATTAAGATGTGCAATACTGTTAGCCATGCCAAGCGTGGCTGGAACAGGTGACTTGGCAGAGTCCCAGCTGCAGACAGATGCTCATTTGGATAGTGATTAAAATTTATAAACCATGTGCCACATGTTTAGTTATGTGCTTTGATATTGTCTGAGCACATCCATTAGTAACAGATCTAAACTCTTTTTAAAGAACTCATGTCCTTAGAAGGACTGTATTACTTTATATGGGTCAAGTAAGAGGTCACACAAAGCTGGACATGGTGGTGTGTCTGTGGTCCTAAGGCTGAGGTAGCTGCATCACTTGAGTCTGTGTGAGACCAGCCTGAGCAACAATGTAAGATGATAAGGAGGGAGAAGGGAGGTAGGGAGGCAGGTGGGAAGAAGGAAAGGATGGGAGAGAGAGGAGGGAGGGAAGAAGAAGAAAGGAGAGAGAGAGAGAAGAAAGGAAGGAAGGAAGGGGAAACAAAAAAGCCACCCACAGTGTAAAGATGTCTTTTGCATTGAGTCATTCAGCATGGGGTTAAGAATAAAATAAAGTTTTCTGTGTGAACACTTCAAATGTGTGATGGTAACTAGTTAAAAAGCATGTCCATAAGGGCTTGAAGATCTCCATCCACTCTCTGAATCTCTGTACTCCAGGGTTCCCAGCCAGGCTTTATTGTGTTGACAAAATGCTGACAGGTTCACTTTCCTGGTGTCCTTCCAGTGTCTCCACTCACTCAGCATTTCCCTGAGGAAAGCTTAGCCACAGAAAGAGAGAAGGCAGGACTGAATTATTGACAGGGAATGAAGCACCATCCATAACAAAGCACACAGTAGCTTGAGCTTGGACGGACATTGGCGACCACACTTTTTTTTTTATATAATACATTTTTTATTATTATTTCAGCTCATACAAACTTAATAGGTACACCAGTTCCCTCCCTCCTCCTCCCCCCCAAACCCCCTGCTCCCCCTCCCCAAACCCCTCCCACCCCATCCCCCCGTGCCTCCCGCCCCGATTCCCAGAGTCCTTTCTTATGCATGCCTGACTCTCCTCTGAGCCCTCCTCTCTGGTGATGTACAAGGACCCAGTGGCATTTCCCTGATCCCCTTCCTGTGTTCCCCTTAAGCATGGGAACACTACTGTGGCTGTCAATCCCTTGCCTCCAAGGATCTTGGTGCCTTTAGCAGATGCTAGACTTTGTGAGGTCAATAGTGTGTTGGACATTGCGCCGGGCATACTATGTCCAATTATGATTGCTTCGGCCCTAACTTGTGTGGAGTATCTTGCAAATCATTGCTCCTCCCATCCTTTTGCTCTTACACTCTTAGCGCCCCTTCTTCTGCAAATGTCCCTGAGCTTCAGGATGGGGAGAGATTAGTCTGGCCTAGTTCTAGGTGGTTGATATAGAGTCTCTGAAGTTTCGGATTGTGGTTCGTTGATTTTCTTTTGCAGTTTTGTTGCTCCTGTAATGCCCTTCGCTCCATCGTGATGGGCACTGTATGTCACCCCCTGGCCAGAGACAGAAAGCTGTTAAACTGGAGTCTTATAATAAGAGCACATTCAAGGGTAGATGTAATACTTATACCCAAAATTGGAATCGCAGGGTCATATGGCGTTAGGCAATGGGAGGGGTCAATCACCCATTTGCAAAATGGTTACTTTTTAATCTGCCGGACTATATGCCCAACCCTTCTGATGAGTTCATACCCCCTTAGTTGTAAATGATCAGGAATGAATTGTGAACTTAACTAGGAGTCACATTACATTCTTGCAGTCCTTGATGGAGGCCTATTTTCTCTACTGTAACATGGTCACTTCTCTCCTTGTTTCTGGTGTGGCCCTCCAACCCTATCCCTCCTGTTCATAATCCTTGCAATTACTGTAGATAATAAATAGATTTACCTATGAGTGTCTCAAGATGGGCTGGGTGGGTTTGGTATTAGGAGCCACCTATTAGGGAGAACATACGGCACTTAATTTTCTGGGTGTGGGATACTTCACTTAATATAATTGTTTCTAATGACATCCACTTCCCGGCAAATCCCAGTAATTCATCATTTTTGATGGCTGAGTAGTACTCCATTGTATAGATGTACCACCTTTTCCTTATCCACTCGTCAACTGTTGGACATTTGGGTTGATTCCATGTCTTTGCTATTGTAAACAGTGCTACTATGGACATGGTCGTGCTTGTGCTATCAAGGTGAACCTCTGCTGTATGGGGGGTTATACCCAAAAGTGGAATCGCAGGGTCATATGGCATTTCAATCTTTAATTTCTTTAACAATCTCCAGACGGCTCGCCAGAGTGGCTCTATGAGCCTGCACTCCCACCAGCAATGTAGGAGAGTTCCCCTCTCTCCACATCCTCTTCAGCATTTGTTGTTTGTGTTGTGGATTTTTGCCATCCTGACCAGGGTGAGATGATATCTCAGGGAAGTTTTGATTTGCATTTCCCTGATGGCTAAGGAAGTGGAGCATTTTTAAAGATATTTGTTAGACATTTTAATTTCATCCCTAGTAAAGTTTCTTTTAAGTTCCAGGGCCCATTTTTTAATTGGGCCATTTGTTTCCTTGGTGTTTAGTTTTCTAAGTTCTTTGTGCACTCTGGACAGTAGAGCTCTATCAGATATGTGGTTAGTGAAGATTTTCTCCCATTCTGTGGGTTGCCTTTGAGCTCGTGTGACAATCTCTTTATCTGAACAGAAGCTCTTTAATTTCACAAGATCCCAACTGTTGAGAGTTGGTAGCAGTGACTGTGCCATTGGATGTCTGTTTAGCAAATGTTGGCCTAGCCCAATCAGCTCGAGGGAGTTCCCTATCCTTTCAACTATGGTTTTTATAGTCTCTGGCCTGATATCAAGGTCCTTGATCCATTTGGAATTAAGTCTTGTACATGGTGACAAGTATGGGTCCAGCTTTAATCTTCTGCATGTGGAGATCCAGTTTTGCCAGCACCATTTGTTGAAGATGCTGTTCTTTTTCCATTGGATTCTTTGGGCCCCTTTGTCAAAGACCAAATGGCTGTAATTTTGTGGGCTTATATCTGGGTCTTCAATCCTTATCCATTGATCTGTGTGTCAATTTTGGAGCCAGTACCAAGCTGTTTTTATAACTATTGATTTGTAATATAGACTAAGGTTCGGTAAGGTAATACCTTCAGCAGTGTTTTTGTTACTCAGGATTGTCTTTGCTATCCTGGGTCTTTTGTGCCTCCATATGAATTTTGAGATTGTTTGGTCAACTTCTTTGAAGAATTGCTTTGGGATTTTAATTGGTATAGCATTGAATTTGTATATTGCCTTTGGTAGGATGGGCATTTTTACGATGTTGATTCTGCCAATCCAAGAACATGGGAGGTCTTTCCACCTTCTGGTGTCTTCTGCAATTTCTTTCTTTAGGGTTTTAAAGTTTTCATTGTAAAGGTCTTTTACCTCCTTGGTTAGGTTTATACCAAGGTATTTCATTTTTTTAGGGGCTATAGTGAATGGGATTGTTTCTCTCAAGGCTTTTTCACTTCTTTCATTCTGGGCATATAGGAAGGCCTCTGATTTTTGCACATTTATTTTGTATCCTGCCACCCTGCTGAACTTCTCAATTAGTTCCAGGAGCTTCCTGGTGGAGTTTTTGGGATCACTCAGGTATAAGATCATGTCATCTGCAAATAGGGATAGTTTGACTTCTTCCTTGCCGATTTGAATCCCTCTTATGTCCCTTTCTTGTCTTATGGCTTCAGCTAAGACTTCAAGTACAATATTGAATAGAAGTGGTGAGAGTGGACAGCCTTGTCTTGTTCCTGATCGAAGTGGGAATGCTTCCAATTATTCCCCATTGAGCATAATCCTTGCTGTGGGCTTGTTGTATACAGCTTTTATTATATTGATAAAGATTCCTTCCATTCCTACTGTCTCTAGCGTTTTGATCATAAAAGGCTGTTGGATCTTGTCAAAAGCTTTTTCTGCATCTATCGAGAGTATCATGTGGTCTTGGACTTTGGACTGGTTTACATGATGAATTACATTTATTGATTTGCGTATGTTGAACCAACCTTGTATGCCGGGGATGAAGCCTACGTGGTTCCCGTGAATGATCTTTTTAATGTGTTTTTGAATCCGATTTGCTAAGACTTTGTTGAGAATCTTTGCGTCTGTGTTCGTCAGAGAGATTGGCCTATAGTTTTCTTTTTTAAGTGAATCTTTATTAGGTTTTGGGGTTAAAACAATATTAGCTTCCTAGAAGGAATTTGGTAGTGTTCCTTCCTTTGCTATTTGATGGAACAGTTTAAGGAGTATTGGTATTATTAACTCCTTAAATGTCTGGTAGAACTCTGTGCTGAATCCATCTGGTCCAGGACATTTTTTGGTGGGAAGATTCAAGATTACTTCCTCAATTTCCTTATACGTTATAGGACTATTTAAATAATTCACAACTTCCTGATTCAATTTAGGCAAGTTGCGTTTACTTAGAAATTCATCCATCTCTTTTGTGTTGTCATATTTCACAGAGTATAAGTTTTTGAAATATGATGTTATAATTCTCTGGATTTCTTGGGTATCAGTAGTGATAACTCCATGTTCATTTCTGATTTTGTTAATTTGGGTTTTCTCTCTCCTGCTTTTGGTTAATTTAGCTAGGGGTGTATCAATCTTATTGATTTTTTCAAAGAACCAGCTTCTTGACTAGTTGATTTTTTCTATCGTTTTCTTAATCTCGATTTCAGATATTTCTCCCCTTATTTTGCTAATCTCCTATCTTCTACTACTTTTGGGATCAGATTGCTCTAGTTTCTCTAAAGCTTTAAGCTGCATTGTTAAATTGTTTATTTCTGATGTTTCCATTTTTTTGATGTAGGCATTAAGAGCTATGAACTTACCTCTTAGAACAGCTTTCACTGTGTCCCAGAGATTTTGGTAAGTTGTATTTTTGTTATCGTTCACTTTCAGGAAATATTGAATTTCCTTTTTAATTTCTTCCTGAATTCAGTTCTCATTCAGCATCATATTGTTAAATTTCCAGGAGTTAGTGTATTTTCTCTTGTTTGATGTGTTGTGGATGTCCAGCTTTAGGCCGTGGTGGTCTGATAGGGCACAGGTTAGAATTTCAACTTTTTTGTGTATGTGTAGATTTGTTTTGTGGCCCAGTATGTGATCTATTTTGGAGAAAGTTCCATGTGCTGCTGAGAAAAATGTGTATTCTTTGGTACGTGGGTGAAAAGTTCGATAAAGATCTGTAAGGTCCATTTCTTTAAGGGTTTGATTAAGGTCCAAAGTGTCTCTGTTAAGCTTTTGACCTGTTGATCTATCCCATGTTGAGAGGACGGTGTTGAAGTCCCCAAGAATTATCATTTGGGGTTGATTTCTTGCTTTAGACGCTGTAGGGTTTTCTTAATGAATGTGGAGGGGTCCGTATTGGGTGCATATATGTTCAGTATTGTGAAGTCTTCCTGGTGAATTGTACCTGTGACTAAAATGTAGTATCCATCCATGTGTCTTATAATTTTCTTTGGTTTGAAGTCCACTTTGTCTGATAGCATAATGGCTACCCCTGCCTGTTTTCTGCTTCCATTAGCTTGTAGAATTGTTGACCAGCCTTTTATTTTTAGAGCGTGCCTATCTTTTGTGGTGAAATGGGTTTCCTGCAGGCAGCAGATTGATGGATTGTGATTTTTAATCCAAGTTTGTAATCTGTGTCTCTTGATCGGTGAATTAATTCCATTAACATTTAGTGTTATAATGGAGAAACTATTTTTAATTCCATTTATTATGTTTAGTAGTTTTCATAAGTATATTGCTTCACTTTTAATGGTGTTATGTTTGCCTTCTGTTCTCCTGGATGTGCCTGTTTTTTTCTTCACGCTTGAGTATCATTTCTAGCATTTTTTGAAGGCCTGGTTTGGTGGACATGTATCCCTTCAAGTTGTCTTTGTGCTGGAAAGTTTTTCTTTCTCCCTCGATCATGACTGATAGTTTTGCAGGGTAAATCAGCCTGGGTTGACATTTTTGCTCATTCAATACTTGAAGTATGTCTCTCCAAGCTCTTCTTGCTTTTACTGTTTCGACTGAGAAGTCATTTGCTATTTTAATAGGTTTACCTTTAAAAGTGACTTGTTTTTTCTCCCTTGAAGGTCTCAGCACCAGTTCTTTATCTTGAATGTGGAGTGTTTTAACTATTATTTGCCATGGGGTGCTTCTGTTTTGGTCGTATCTGTTTGGGGTGCGGAATGCCTCTTTTATATGGATGGGCCTCTCTTTTTTTAGATGAGGAAAGTTTTCCTTGATGATCGTTTGAAAAATTTCCTCAGGGGTGGTATTTTGAGATTCTTGCTCTGGTATTCCATGAATACGCATGTTATGCTTTTTCAGGGTGTCCCATATCTCTTGGATATTTCTCTCAAGTATCTTTTTGGCTTTAACAACCTCTTGCATTGAGCTGGTTAGTACTCCCACTTTATCTTCAAGGTCTGAAATTCTGTTTTCTGCTTCATTAGTTCTGTTGATAAGATTCTCTGTAGAGTTCTGGGTTGAAGATATCTTGTCTTGTAGCTCAGTTTTTTTTTTTTTTTATAATTTTTTTTATTTATTCAATTGTGACCATGTATGTGTGTGTGTGTGTGCGTATGTGTAGAACCACGGACGAATTGGGGAACCACCATGGACCGCCTCCACCTCCACCTCCTCCTTGTTGACTCTGCCCCGGGATTCACAGACTCCGCCCTACAAGGACCAGAAATGCAGGCTGCCTCTGCTTCCACCTGGCGTCTATAAGTGAGGTCTAGGATCCGAACTCAGGACCTTCCTCCTGCAAGGCAGAGGCTTAACCCCTGAGCCACCTCTCCAGCCCCTTGTAGCTCAGTTTTAAACTCTGCTTGAGTCTGTTTTAACTGCTCTATGCCAGTTTTTGTTTCTTGCACTGTTTTTCTTAACTCCTCCAAATGTCTGTTGTGTTCCTCTTCAAAGCGATTGATTCGATTATGTAATTCCTCCCTGATTTCCTCTTTCATAGTACTGAACATGGTAATGATCATATTTTGAAAGTTGTTATCCTGGGTCAGGCTTTCTTGGCCTTTTTCCGCGGGTTTGTCTGGTTGGAGTCTAACATTATGGGATTAATTTCTTCAGTGGGAAATTTGTTTACTTGAGTCAACAAGTAAACTTGAGAAATCAACTTGACTTGCTTCTCATGGATTTGCACTTTGGCTTTGGCATTGTCGTTTTAACTCTTAAGATCTTTCAATTTCACTAAACTGAATTATTTGGCCTGGGGTTCTGGGGGTGGGCAGGGACAGAGCTTACCTAGGTCACGGGTGAGGCCTGGCTGGACTGCCCGTGCGTCTGGACCAGCAGAGCGGGGTGGGGAAAGGGAGGATGGGGGCGTTGGCTTGGAGCTATTTAACCTGAGGGCAGCTGGGGCAGGGGCCCGGGCGCAGGGGGAGGTCTTCCTCGTCCCTGGGCTCTGCGCGTGGTCTCTGTCTGGATGGCGGGAGTCGGAGGCGGGTCCCTTATGGGCTGACCTGGGGTTCTGGTGGGCGGGCGCGGCCGGGGCTTACCTAGGTCGCGGGGTGAGGCCCGGCTGGACCGCGCATGCGCGTTCCGACCGGTGGAGTGGGGTGGGGTGAAAGGAGAGCGACAACCACACTTTTGCAGAACTGCAGGAAGATAGCTGTTGTGTGGCTGCAAGCCTCCTGGTCCTGTTGAGGTCTGGGGATGGGGTAGGAGTGGTGAGTGAGCAGTGGCAAGAAGATTACCAACAGCGGCTGGCTCCACATAGATGAGTGTATTTGCCTTCCCTCCCTCCTCCCTCCCCTTCCTCCCTTCCCCCTCCCTCCCTTCCTCTCTCTCCCTCCCTCCTTCCCTTCCTCCCTCCCTCTCTCCTTCCCTCCTTTCCTCCCTTCCTTCTGAGCCTGGGAGACCCCAGAGAAGCACAAATAGGAGGCAGAGCAATCCAGGATGATTTTCGAAGTCACCCTTGGACCTCTATAGGGATACACATTGCCCTCTGATAAGTACGGACAGACACACAATAAAAAAAATAAAATACGCTCTATACGCTATTCTGAGCTGGCCGCTGGCGGGCCGAGGCCGGGCCTTGACCCTCCCTCGGCACTGAGAGTTGCTTTGCTTTTCTCGTAGTATGTGCTGACTTGATCAAAGGAGCAAAGGAAAAGAATCTAAAAGTGAAAGGACCGGTCCGCATGCCTACCAAGACGTTGAGAATCACCACCAGAAAAACCCCTTGCGGTGAAGGTTCTAAGACGTGGGATCATTTCCAGATGAGAATCCACAAGCAGCTCATTGACTTACATAGTCCTTCTGAGATTGTTAAGCAGATTACTTCCATCAGCATTGAGCCAGGAGTGGAGGTTGAAGTCACTATTGCAGATGCTTAGATGCCTAAGTCAAGTGTTCTAATAAATTGACTTAATTGGTTAAAAAATAAATAAATAAATAAATAAAATAAAATAAAATAAAATAAAATAAAATAAATAAAATAAAATAAAATGTAAGAGAATAAGTGAAATGCAGATAGGTAAAGAAATACATTTGTGAACATTAAGAAAACAAAACAAAACTCAGTAGCTTGGACTGCCGAGTGAGACCCTGTCTCAAAATAAAATAATAACATAAACTGAAAAATGAATATAAACGATAATATAAAACAATCACTACAGTGTCTGGACAGATTTCATTGGGAAATAATATTTTACAATATAGTAAAATAAATAGTAATTAAAGAAGTGATTTTTTAAATTTCTCTTTTTGTGGTTTGATTCCAGGAACCAGCTGGTAACTGTTCATTATTATTCTCAGACAGGAGCAATGAGTGGATTTGTATCTCTGGCATGAGAAACAGAGCTGAAAAGATTATAATTAATAATTAATTATTAGTGTTAATTCGCAATTAACTCTAACATCTTTTATATTCCATGACTCCTCTAAGAGGCAGATAAATTAGATAATTAGCATGCTTGTTTGGAGCACAAACAGAAGCTATTTCTTGAACTTTCCTGGCTTTGCCTACTGTGAGTATCAGCAATGCGTTTACACAGATGCGGAAAATAGTTACATTCAATTCAACTGCAAATTATTCTGAAAAGATGTTGTTAGACTAGTACCATTGTTTCGAAAATAAACAGGTCGTTTCAGAGACTCTAAATCGTTAACTTTGGAGTTTACTTAATTGGACTAGCACTACTGAAGCTCCGCGGATCATTGTGTTGGCTGGCTGCCTGTAAAGGTCTGTCTCCTTTGTCCTGTTGGTCCTCTCTGCTCACCCGTAGACTTTACTCTCCTACTGACTTTGCGGCTGACCTTATCCGGTTTTCCATAGCATCTATATGCTGGAGTGTCCACATGTCTGTGTATAACCCAGACTGCCTCCACTAAGCTTCGAGCTGATGTGTTCATGTTATTCACAAGTGTTCGCAAGTCAGAGAATAGCAGCTCTTAGTTCAGAAAAGCCGCTTCTCCCATCTGCAGAACCTGTATTTGCCTGTTGATTTCAGCACGCACCTGGCTGTGGTCTCTGATCACATACTGTGCTACTTCTCCAGTCCTTGTTACACCTTCTTGAGGTGATCGGGCCATAAGCCCCTTTCTTCAATACTCCACGCTATAAGAAATAGTTTAAATTTTGACAATATGCGTCACGCATCTAGCCAATGAATGCATGTGATGTTGCTTTTATATCTTTTTAAATTTTAAGGCTATATGTTAGAATCTGTCTCAAACTTATTCAATCGTTATTGTGCAGATGGAAATATAAAATGATAAGCGAAAGTTGTAACATTAAAAAATAAAAAGAACTTGCAGCTTCAGGTCCACGCCATGCCCTGAGCATCTGCGTTTCTGAAACAGTGGTGTGTTCATCCTGAGGCTATATGAGTAAGCATCCACTTCCTGTCCAGCAGGGATGGAGCAACGAGACACGCGTGGACAGTAACTTAAGTGTACAGTTGAATTATTACCACCTACCAGCCTATGAAATGAATTTGAGGGTACTTGACACCTACATATGTCAAAAACATAACAGAAAAGCCAGATCTGTGAATTCAGCACACCAGGACAGCAAAAGACACAAGACCCTGGGAATCTCCCTGCCTGGGAGCCAGGCTGTGCTTCAGTGTTCTCCAAGGCCTCCTTGACCCTTCACTTACCTGTATATGCTTGTGTGGCACGAGATGGGTGATCTGAATATGGATATTAGTATTGAGACTGTAACAAAAAAAGCCTGCTATTGCCAATGGCTACATTGGTAAGGAAACTGACATAGTTTGTGAATTCTTTGTTATTCAAGAAATTCTGACATTGGTGGAAAGTTACAGATGTGTCTATCTGTGTTCTAACATAACTTGCTCAAGGTACCTTCCAAAATTTTCTTTGGGAGGAGTTAGAATAGATTTTTCTTAAATGCTCCTCCTTCTCAAGCAGTAGAGCCCAGTTTAAAGAACTTGACTTCTTGGGGGAGGCACTGGAGGATGGAGAGGAAGGGGTGAGGGGAGGGGGAGCAGGGGGGTCCAGGGGAGGAGGAAGGAGGGAGGGAACCGGTGTACCTATTAAGTTTGTATGAGCGGAAATAATAATAAAAAATGTTAAAAAAAGATCTTGACTTCTGAGTTTAGAGAAAGTGATATATTTTCTAAGAAGTGCAACCTCCAGCTCTTTGTTTATGACCTAAGGAGATTACTATTTTAATTAATGAAGTTTTATGTGTCTCTTTGCCCTGAGGCAACATAAAGGAAGGGCGTAATTTCTAAGGCTCTGCAAAACAAATTCATAAACATGAAAGCTGTTTCCAACCAGACTAATAAAAACACACTGTCTTCTGTGGACCACAAACCACACGTGAAGTTGAATACCTTCTTCTTGACCTTGTGGAATCTCTTACAGAGCACTTTCAAAGTCAAAAAGTCATGTATAATACTGTTAATTGAATCAAATGGACCTTGGAGGTTTAGTTCCAATTGGATTTAGATGGAGGAATGAAGGCAAGACTTGTATTTCTAGACCAGTCTAGAATTTCTTGAGGAAACTGGACTTGTCAAAGGATGAACCATGGCTTCTTTGGATTTTCTATAAGAAATTGGAAGACACAATCTAGTTTGGTATTAACTTCAGAGTAAATGGCTTTGAGAACTCAAAAAGGAAAATCCTCCCAATAATGTTCTGAGGTTTTCCACAGGGTCTGCTTAGGATGAATGAAGCAAAGCAAGGTTTGTTTACCAGTTTGACTAAATGCAAATAACACTTAATGCTTTAAGAAGACAGCTAAATTAGACTGGGGACCTGTCAGTGGGTAAAAGTATTTGCTTAGCAAGCGTTGGAACCACAATTTGATCTCTAGAACCTATGCTAAAAAACAAAAACAAAAACAGAAAATATGGTTATGTGCATGTTTACAATCCCAGTACCAAAGGCAATGACAGGCAGATCCCAGGGCTCACCGACAGGCAATCTAATCGAAATAGACAATAAGTTCGAGGCCAGTGAGAGCCCCTGACTTGATAATAAAGTTGGATGGTTCCTGGGGAACAGCACTCAAGGTTATTCTATGGCCTCCACTCACAGGAGCACACACATATGTCCTCATGTGCACACACCCACATACGGCTAAATTGCCTTATGTTAAAATGGATGTTATAAAAATAATGTCATGTGACCTAGAGGCCTTAGAATACTGAGGGTAAGCTGCTACTGAGAATCAGGTAACATTGCTCAAGAGTGAATTCATCTTTGAAGCTGCAAAAAAAGTCTGCATTGTTGATCTTCAGTTACTCCCATGGTATATGTGGGGACAAGTATCTTCATCTTTTTCAGTTTTTCACTTATGAAATGAAATTATGGCAAGAATAATCTGCCTCATGGGTTTTTTTTTTGAAAAGGGAAAACAAGATAAAACTTATTAAATACTTGGAAACAAGCATTGCACATGCTAAGTGTCAAATAGATATTATTTATTGTTGTTATTAGTTTTATCCATATTTACCACTTCATGAAGATGCCCAAATGAACTTTCCATAAAAAGAGTGAACTGGGAATCATTCAGGATTGCTTCTCCTCTTTTTTGCTTCCTTATGGGATTAACCAGGCTCTATTCACTAAGGCCAGAAGTACATGCTGCCAACAGCTTCCACCAGGTGTTTTTACATGGAATCTGAGATCCAAATTCAGGACCTTCTGCTTATGAAGCAATCTTAAAGCCTGAGTCATTTCTCCATCCCATTAAGTGGGTTTTTTAAATGGCATTATTTTGTCAGATTTTTTTTTTTGAGGTAGAAAATGATAGAAGACTTAATTCCAGTTTTATGAAGCATAAAAAGGAAATAAGGACAACTTCCGTCATCATTTGTTCAGGGACTTTAATTACAACACCAGATTACGATTGTTCCTGGGACTTCGACTGTGTGCTGAGTGGTTCCATGAGATTTCCAGTCCTTACTCCCTGTCTTCTAGACAGACACGTGGAGGTGCTCAATGACTGTTTCGTTCTCTCTTCCTCTTCCCTCGTGTCAACCCTTCCTTCTGATTCTCCTGATGCATTTTCCTCTCAGCCTCCTCCATTCTGGACAGCCAGTCACACGTTCTCTGTCTCCTTTGCCTCCATTCACAACCTCCTTGGCTCCTACTTGGCTATGTTAGTCTCAGGATCACATGCAAACTTCAACATGCTTCACATGATCATTATTCAGCCCTGCAAAAGTGCCACTTTTCATTCTTCACAACATTTTAACTAACCGAAATCAATGCATTTTTAAAAGTTTTAATAAAAAATACCTCCTCTTTACAAAATCAAAATATTTTCTCTATGACAACTTTGAAACACAAACAAAGGGACTATCAACAAAGAGGAGATGAAAACTCTCAAGGAAACTCTTGACTCAGAACTGGTGTTTATCTTTTCTCCCTCCCTTTCCCCCCCTTTTTTGCTTTCTTCCTGCTCTCCTTCCTTCCTCCCTTTGCTGACTTTTTTTCTTTCTTTCAGTCTTTACTTCTCTTTCTTTACGTTTTTGTCTTCTAGATGTTTGTGCATTCACAGTTCAAAACACCTTTACTATACTCACTTCTGCAGTTCTTCCATTCCTGCTACTTTAAAGCCCACCTCTGTGATGATAACTGCAAGTTCATTGTACAACTTGGCATTTCTGTGTATGTGTGTGTGTGTGTGTGTGCACGTGTAAGAGTACACTTGAATACATATGCCCGTGGAGACCCAAGGGTGACGTTGGGCTCATCCTGGTCTGCTTTACCTTTTTATTGCTTTGCTCTGGGATTTCCCAGACTCCACTTCCCAGGGCTGGAAGTGCAAGTCACCTCCATTTCTGTAAAGTATTTTTACATAGGATCTGAGATGGCCTTCAAGTGGCTTGTAAAATAAGTGGATATGCACAGAATTCAGGTCCTTTGGCTTGCCAGGCACATCCTGAGCCATCTCCCCAACCCAGAACTGTTAGCGTTTACGCTTGAATCTCCTCTTCTCTTCTTCAGTCGGAGGAAACAGTCCTGTTCTTCTAATGTTCCAGGCAGAAATGGTTGGAGTCATCCTGTCTACACTTTCTTTTGTACACTAGCTAAGCTAAAGGCAACACTTCCTCCATGTCACATTTCCAGAATCTAGCTCTCTCTCATTTCTGACTGCTCTGCTCTGGACAGACCATCATGGCTATATGGCCTGCCACAGGCTGACTGCTATATCTTGCTCCTCCTTGGCAGTCTGAATAATTTCTTTAAAATGTTAATGATTCTTCGTAAATGTCACTCCTCAGAGCTTTCCCATTCACATAAAATTCAATTCTGAGTTCTTAGGCATGAAAAACCCCTTACCCTCTGTAATCTGTATGTCCTACCATAAGCCTCTTTCTGATCTCATCACTTTTTCTTTCCTTCACACCATGCTGGTAGGGAGCACCTCCTTTCTCAGTGCTCTCTAAAACAGGAGCCGTGTTTTGCCTTTGGCCAGGTTTTAGATTCCAGAGAGGATATGAGGTATTGCACCAGACACTGAAGGCTGTGCCCCAGGCTCCCCATTCCCCATTGTTGTCATCTTTCCTCTTTCTGACTGGTGTTGGGTTGTGCCCTCAGTGCCGCCACTGACCCCAGTCACTCCTTGGCTCCTCTTAGTTCTCTGTCCCCCGAGCACTTTAAGGTCTCTCTCTCTCTTTCCCTTTAAATAGTGTATTGCCATAATTGCTGAGCTAGCAGGAAGCCTAGATTTTACAGCAGCATTGCAATAAACACAAACAGCAATATATATTTCTATGGCTCTGATGTAAACACTCGGGAGGAACTGAGGCATCCCAGATTTCCTCTGGATAAATCTAGGAGAAATCTAGGAAGGTAAGAATTGGAAGAAATGCAAATTGATGCTTTTAATTTTCTCTCATGTGTCCTGGCTCACTGTAGTGATGCCTGCTTGGTACTGATGCTCAGAGAGGCAGATATGCCATGGGTGCTGACCAAAGGTGCCACTGTTCCTGTAGAACTGCCGGTGCCATGGTCAGTGGAGCCAATCTTCTCCTCGTTCCTCGATATTTCTAATAACAGCAAGAGTGTGTAAAGTTCTGCCCACAGGAGCAAGGTACTGATGATAGAAATGCTCAATGTCCAGCAGTCTGATGGAATCCACCACCTTTTGATGCCCCTGCCTGATTTTACAACTCATTCTACCTCAGTCTGGGCACTGAAGAGCTATTTGTGTGACACAACTTCTTACTTGCATCATATATGCCTCCATTCATCCTCACCATGCATCAGACTCCACTGTCATTGATGGAGAACAGTGGGGAGCACAAGAGATGAAATCCTCAGGACAAAAGTGCAAGTCAGTTACAGCACAGCACAGTATCAGGTGACAAGGGCTGTGAAGAAGTACACGGCAAAGAGAATTAATGACAAATACATTGATACCCTACGAAGCTTATTTTAACCTTCTGACACTCCAACACAGTGGCTTAGCTTCATGATAGCAGTTACTAATCTTTCTCATGCAGTCATTGCAGGTGAAATCAGCGAAGACTTCAGACCTAGGCATGGTACAGCATCACTGTTACATTTGCTGCAGTTCTGATGCAGAAGTCATGGGAGATGTGCATTTGTATTCTCTGAGATGTTATGGTCCAAGTCCACATAACATAGACCAAAAGTGTTAATGAATAAAGGTAGAGTTTTTTTGGTTTTTGTATTAAATCCAGTCTTCTCACAAACCTATGTATTTTAAGGGTGAAAATGATTTTGGGGGGAGGAAACAGGCAAAAAAAAGAGTAGCTTGTAAGTATTCAAGAGGTTTGGGGGTATAACTTGGAAGCATTGACTAGAGTGGGAGACTCTTAGGAAAAGAAGGGCCACTGTGCATGTCCACTGTCTATTATTTAGACAAGCCATCTGAAGGCCACCTAAGGTTTCCCCACCACCACCCATTTCTGCTGAAGTCTTTTCATTCACTATGGCTTGAGATCTTCAGTTGCTGTCTGGCTGAGAGGAGATGGGAGGGCCATTAGCCAATGCTTAGCAGCATACAACTAAAAATCTGGGTTTGAGATGTTTTTGTGGGCATGTGTTTTATAGATTGGGAGGCAGAGCAAGAAAAGCACAGGACCATAGTTTTCTTCACTTTTTTAAAAAAACTCCCTAGACTTCTGCATTATGAAAGTGAAATTATTCCACCACATCCCCTTCCAGAGAACTTCCTGTGTAATTATTAATATTTACTCCCTAAAGCTGTCAGAATTCATAGCCTCAGCATTGCCAGGCTAGACCCACTTATTATAACAAATGGGAGATGCCACTCCCGACGGCCACAGTTTGGTGACAGCAAAGAAAAATGAAGTTTAATTTTAACTACGTTGCAGCATAAAAAAAGAAAGGGAGAGTTAAATGTGTACAGAATCATAAATATTTAAGTCAGTTTTTTGACATCTCAAAGAAGAATTTTCCAAATAAATCAATTTGAGTCTTTAATATAAGAACTAGAAAAAAATAAAAGAACATAACTATGTTAATTCTCCACCAGAGAGGAATTCCTTAAGAACATTTCCCTGGGATTACTAAGATTTTTGTTTGTTTTCTCTCTTCACTAAGCAGGACTGCTTTAACTCATGGAGAGACAAAGTTAAGTAATGGTTGTCAAGCTAGGTTACTGTTCCATTGCAGGGTTTAAAAACTTATTCCATTTCTTATCAACCAGGGATATCAAGACATGTTTCACAATCTCTCTGTGTATTTTTTTCCATGTGCAAAATAGAAATAAAAAAACCTTACTTATAGATACTGTAAGCAAATCATTTAAGGCACCAGGAACCTAAAAATCTGCTAAATAAATAAGGTACCATGATTGCAACTACACAGATAAGTTTTAAATCATTATAATGAAATAGCTAACAGACATAGGCTAGTTATAAAATAGAGAGGTCCGTTTTGATTCCAGTCTAATATTGAGTGGTCCCATTGGTCTCTGGTTAAGGTATTGATGGGGGGCACAGGCTGAAGTGGGTGGTCACATCTCAAGTTAGGAAGGAGAGAGACTGCTAATTGTAAATGCAGTATAAATTTTTGTCAACAACAGATATTCAGGAAGCATAGATTCTTACAATCAAAAACTCTCACTTTGTTATTGGTGATTATCTTTCTTTGGTACATGCTTCAACTTTTTGATCTTCACTTTATACTCTATTCAATGAGATGAAGACCAGCTGTGTACTTTAAAGACACGTTAAGAGGATTATGTGAGATGAGAAATAGAAAACACTTTATAACTAGACAGATATGGTGTCAAATCCCTACTTTCCTACTTAGGAGCTTGGCCAAGTTATTTAAACTCTCTGTTCCGATCTACAAAACTGAATGAATCATGCCTGCTTTTTAAGACACAGAGACAGTAACATGTGTAACAAATCTAAGCCAAACACTAGAACATAGACACTTCCTGCTGGCAGTGGTGAGTATACTTATGTAATTGAAAACAGTTATGCATGAATACTAGAGGCCAAATCTATTCTTAACTATGTATAATTGCAAAAATATAAACCTAAAATCAGAACATTTATAAACATCTGGCAAGAATCAAACACTAAAATTGTTCCTAAAGTTTGTATATGAACTGTCATAACAGAAGACTTTTTTTCTAAAGTCTAAACATTAAAAACATAGTTTATATAAATGCCCACTTTTCCAAAGCTGACAAATGGGAGGGTTTTAAAAAGTTATTGCCAAGATGTGTGTGATAGGCTCGTATTCCTGTAAAGCATTAAAGGTGAAAATATCATAGATTGAAAATCCATAGAATACATTTAATTTCCCACACGTTGTAGTTTTGCAACACAGTCCACTATGGAGTATCAGCTGCTCACCATCGTGGTCACGTGACTGATGGGACCACATCTTGCTTCCTCTGCCTGGCACCATGAGAGAAAAAATAAATATCATTTGACCATGTATAACTAACTTGGGGGGAAAATCAAAGTTTCAACTTTGAAGCTTTCTATACTATTCATGCCATTTTTAAGTAAAAAAAAAAAAATCATTAAGTCAAGTCATTACATGTAGGGGGTTCATCTGCATTTGATTATGGTTACCGCACACCTTTTTTGTAAACTGAAGACAGAAAACATAAACAGATTCAATTATTGTAAAAAAGCAGTTTTTTTTCTCAAACCTTTTGTCATTGTTTTCCTTATGGTCCTTATCTGGGCACACAGCTGTGCAGTCAGAACCTATGCTTCCTGCCTCCCTGGTCGCCTGTCTTGACCATGCAGCAGTGCCTCTCTCTGTGAGCTACATAAATGTGTTCCCTTGGGATTTTGTCTTTAAAGTTAGGAACTTGCCTTTCTCCCTGCTCTCCTCTCTCCATCTGAGTCCTGGTGACACCAAAGTTGCAAGCTATGTGTGAAGACAGCTGAGTACTAGATTCTTACAGACAATTTTAAGAAGTAGAGCTCTTCCACATGGGCTGTCCATGGAAGAGTCCCCAAAATTTTTTACTTGGGTAGTGGCATTTGGAGTTTCTTCATTACTGCATCTCAGAGACTAAATATGTGAGGCAGATTTGGCCAGTTAATCCCTTTTCTTCCTCTGAGAATCTTGGCCTCAAAGAGAAATTTACAAAGGATTAAAAAATTATAATAAAGATAAGACATTGGAGATAAGTTTAATTTAGGTAATCAAGGCCATATTGTTACATTAAGTGTTCTTTGAGCTGTTTAAATTTTCTTTGCATAAACACAAGCATCCAAAAAGCATATAAATAAAAAAAGTTTCCAAAAACATAAGATCTTCCATTATTGCAAAAAAAATTACTTTTGTATCAAGCATTATTTAGTGCAAAGTATATTTAAAGCATCATTGCTTTGGTAATACTGATCTTACATTGACTAGTGAGAATGTACAGGCAGTTACTAAAAGGCCTCCTCCTCCCCCTCCCTTCCTCCCCCTCTCCTTCCCCTTTTCCCCCTCCCCCATCCCCTTCCCCTTCCTCTCTTCCCCTCCCCTCCTCCCCTCCTTTCCCTCTCCTCTTCCCCCTCCCCCTCTCCTCCTCTCCCTCTCCTCTTCCCCCCTCCCCTCCCCCTCTTCTCCTCCCCTCTCCTCTGTCCTCCTCTCCTCCCCCCTGCTTGACCACTCCTCCTCCTCCTCTTCCTCTTCTTCTTCTTCTTCTTAATTGTCCTTTGTTTCTTTTTGAAGCAGGGTTTCATACTCTAGTCTAGTCTGGCCTGTGTAGCCAAGGTTGACCTTGAAATCATGGTAATTCTCCTGCCTCAGCGGCTAAGTGCCAGGATTATAGGCTAGCACCATCATATCCAGCAAATAATTTTAAAACCTACTTCCTTGAATGTTTTACAGATTTGAACTTTCTCTTCTAAAAGACTTTGGGTTCCTTAGCTTGACAAAAGGTATTTCACAGTAAATATTTTAAGGGTCAATAGATTATGCAGAGATGCTTCTAGCATGACAGGTGACTATTACCTGCTTAGTAAACTTCAAACAGACTTTTTACCCTAAATTAAAAAAAATTCTATTTCATACTTTTAAAAATGGTTCAACATGTCTCTTGTCAACTTTTTAAGACTAATTGGGAAGAACTTGGGATAAATATATAAGGTAAAATACTACCTAGTCAGACATAAAGCCAAGAGCTCAAATAAGCGTTTAAATCATGTGGATTTCATAATCTAATCAGCAACCAGCGTTTGTCTTCATCTGTGTTTTAACAGCAATGGATGTCATGGAAACATCTCCAAAAGAAAAGAGAGATGGCCTGCTAAGCTCTGTCATGGGAAGAATGCTGTAGAACTAGAAGTCACCGGAGGCAAGATACAAATCTCAGAATGACTTAGCCATCTCCTTATAGCCAGCTGCATCATCGGTCACGTGACTGTCAGCTCTGGTGATAGGCTTGGAACTTGAGGTTCTTGGGTACAGGCAGGGAAATGAACTGGAGACAAAAGTACCGGAACCATCACTTGGCTTCATCTCCCCTGAAAGCTACAAGGAGTTAAAGTTATGAGCTCAGAGCTTCATATACACCTAAGCAAGGATGTATGGATTGCGATAGTTTCCAATGCAGCAAACACCCTGATTATGTATTTTTCTCCTGATTACATTTTATGGGAGATTTTTCATAGGAAAAGCATTGCATTTGGACTGTTGTCAAAAATGTTGATTTCCTGCACCCCACTGTATTGCTTTGAAGGATATGAAATCAAAGCCATAAACTTCAGCATGCTTATAAGGAGTCCACAAAACAAAATGTTGGAGAAACTCTAGTTCTCAGCATTGGGGACTAGTAGGTAACAGCAGGGGTTCAGTCCTTTCTTCTGTGTGGTTCAAGATCAGCATTGGATGTGATACCACAAGGAGCCAGTCTATGCTCAGCTTCAGTGTCTTCTCAGGTCCCCAAGTCTAATCTAAAATTCTCATTCTCACTACCAGGAAGCCGCTGTAGCTAGGAAACTGCACTCCACTCCACAGTAGTTCCAAAGGCAGCTTTGCACTTTGAACTTCTCACTATTGAATTAGAATCAATCAAAGAATGCTTGTAAAAACATAAACGATTTCTTTTTCCTAGAGGAATGTCAAGCATTTAATTGGTGATCCTAGAAGGCAGACAATCCTTTCTCAATTACTAAACATACACCTCCATTGTCCCGTGGTCTTCTGAGAATTTGAATACTATTATGGGTTATGTTGATGGACACATATTTTAGGTGAATAAACTGAAGTATTGTGTTTACACACACTTGGAGAGCAGCCAGACTTTGTTTATCCAGTGCTTGGCAAGCAGTTTGTCACATCTAAACCCACTTTGAAATTCAAAAACCAGATTTCCTTCACACATTCTTAAATGATTTACCCATCCAAAATGTTTTGTGAAAACTCAAAGTCAAATTTGTGGACAAATAAACTTTTTTGCTTTCTTATCATTTGCCTTCCTACAGAATGCAGAGTTCATTGTTGCATTTTTCTCTTTTAAATACCAGCAAAACTTAGAGCTTCTGATGTACTGGAAGAAAGTTGACCCCATGTGGCTCTGGGACTTAGCAGCTGGAGAAGTTTGGTTATGTACCTTGACTGGGTGATCTGGACTTGGTGACATGTTAGGCATGTCCAGAAGTTCTGGACCCAATTCTCCAGGGCCTGTTCTCCCTCAAGACCTGAGCTTCCATATTTTTCAAATCCTTCCTTTGGAGAATCTAAAGAACAACTAGTATTGGTAAACCTTGAAGAGTTCGGTTTTCTTGTTGGTGGATAAAAACAGAGTAGTCAAATTTTTATCCTGGAAATATTGTGAGAATAGATGGAAATAATATATTTAAAGTCCAAACATACCATGAAATTAAAGAGAACAAGAAAACATAATAGAAGCATTGCCTATATTTCAGTTTCACCATCAAAATGATTGAAGAACAAAGGTTCCTTTTTAAAAATCATCATTATCATTTTGTTACTTCATTTCTTTGCCAAAAGTACTGACATTATTATTTTTCAAAGAATGATACAAATGATTTTTATTATAGTCCTAATACATAAAAAGTTTCTTTTCATGCATTTATATGTGGAGCTATTAAGTAATACTGTATCTTTATTATGGTATGGACAGTTTTTATCATGATATAAATGTTTTTATGGTGAATAACTTTGATTCATTAAAGAATTGTTTAATATTTCACTCAAAGATTCCTTGGTGTTGCCTTATTTGTTTTGATGTCATTCAGTAAAAAGGGTCTACGTGCAAAAACTGTGGACTGTAGAATAAATGATTATTTGAAGAGGGTCCTTGCTTGAGTTGAAGTTCTTAGAAACACCACTCTGGGTAGGAATTCACAGGAATGAGAGGTATTGAGAGTCTTGCAAATGGAAGGAGAAATGAACATCATCTCTGTCAGGAGATGTCAGGGGCTGTGTTTTTGCCCCTTGGTGATAGTGAAATTGCAACTGAGATCAGTTCTCTGGCGAGGAGGGCTCGCTGTGAGCCACAGCATCCCTGACTCACGGCATCTAGAGGAAGGTTACATGGGCTGGTACGAGATGTCTAGGAACCATACTAACAACTTTCATTTCAGAAACTCTTGCCTCTGTCCAATATTATCCTTGCCTTTTGCCATTTCTTGTGAATAGTTTCATTTCTTTGGATAAGATAAAAACAGCCGTCAAATGAACCATGTGTTATGTTCTCATCTTAACTGACAAGGGAAATGAGACCATCATTCATCAAGCACCTTCTTACTGACTCAAAACTCACTCAGATTGCAATGTGATGATGCACCATTATCATGCATCAGGATCTGCCTCATGTAATTCAGGAGATGCTTCAATGTGAAAAATATTAGTAAGCTGAGAGCAAAATATATCTAAGATGAGCATTTGGAAAAGAGGAATATTTTCAAAGCAGATAACATTATAAATACTTTGAGAGAAGGCACTGAATGTTAATATTTTGTGTCTCCTCTGTGCAAAATAAAGGTTCATCAGGATATCTAAGCTGAACACATGAATAAATAAAGGCACTAAAAAACAGAATGTTGATAGGGAAGAACTCTGAGCAAAATTAATCTATTGATGTATTTTTTCTAAAGCCAAACTTCCCAAGGTAAAAAATGTATAAGGAACCAGAAAAGATAGAGATCAGGTTTATCTTTACCAAGACACAGATCCAGTATTAAAATGAAGTTGCATCACATGAGGAACTATCTTGCTTCTATCACTCAGAATTTGTTTTTCTCCTTGAAAAATAGTCTTATGCAATCCTGAGGCATTTGTACTGAAAGGTGATTGACTTAACGCAATAGCCTATAAATTACCAATGGTGACACTACTCAGTTGATCTCTGTTAATCAAAGTTGGAGCAGTTTGACTTGGTAATCATAGTGGAAAACATTGGCTCCTTTCCTCACGATCTTTACAGGCAGAATGCCCATCAAATTCTCATCAGTCTTGCAACACACTCTTCTGGCATGGAACAAGATTTTATTAAACAGTGCTGGAACATTCTTCAGGGTCACAGGAAGCAAGTTGCAGGTGTGAGTCAGGGTCTGCACACTCCCTTGGACGGCAGACTCATCCTTACAAACTCCCATCAGTCACTGTCTTGTCAAAGATTTTCAGAGAGCCAGCTTCCCATGTCAACAAGTCCTGCTTCTCTCAAAGGAAAGCTGCATTTGTGAAGACTGGTATTTTTTTTAAATCCTTGAATCAGAGGTCCAGGACGACTGGATATTTTCAACAACCAGGAGAAGAGTTCAGGCTTGCTTCCTTCCTTTCCTCATCTTCACCATCCTGTAGCTGTCTGAAAACCTCAATCTCTTATGGCCCACTTGTTCATCTGATGTTAGCATTTTTTTCCATTCAACATCCTAACACATCTGCAAGGTTTTTACAGAGATGTAGTAAGATGACAAGCCTTCAAGCCTTTTGAATATATGTGTGTGTGTGTGTGTGTGTGTGTGTGTGTGTGTGTGTGTGTGTTGGCAAAGAAAAAACTGTGGGAAGAACACAGCTCTCTCTTTCTCTTTCTCTCTCTCTTTCTGTTGGCTTTGATCTACAAATAAAGAACTATGATGAATCAAAAATTTCTCCTTTATGAATACATAATTATCACTTGATTACTGTCTCTACATGGCTGCCTTGAAGGCACTTCTGACACAGGTAGAACTGCTGAGATAGGAAGTGTCCCTACCCCATCCTGGAGCTCAGGGACATTTGCGGAAGAGGGGGCGGTAAGATTGTAAGAGCAAAAGGATGGGAGGAGCAACGATTTGCAAGATTCTCAACAATAGTTGGGGCCAAAGCAATCATAATGGAACTTTGCATGCCCTGCGCAATGTCCAGCGCATGTGCCCTCATAAAAGTCTAAGCATCTGATAAGGCACCGAGCCCCTGGAGGCACGGGATTGACATCCTAGTAGTGATCTTATGCTTAAGGGGCACAAGAGAAAGGGCTTATGGAAATGCCACATGGGTTCCTTATATGTCATCGGAGCGGGAGGGCACAGTGGAGAGTTAGGCACAACAATATAAAGGACTATCGGGAATTGGGGGGGGAGGCACTGGGGGAAGGGGAGGGGGAAGAGGGGGATGGAGGGAATCTGGTAAAAAATTTTAAAATGTATAATTAAATTTTTAATATAAAAAAAAAAGGTTAAAAAAAAAAAAAAAAAGGAAGTGTCCCTAGACATGAGACCCTTTGGTATTAAATATATATTGTAATTAGATACTGTGTTTTCCCTGTCTAGTTTTCTACTGTGTCACTTTGTTGACTATGTGAGAGATGAATGTGACATGCCAAGAAGCATCCCATTGATGTGATATCTGGAGTAATGTAAAGTTCTGGCAGAGGACACACACACACACACACACACACACACACACACACACACACACGAACCCCAGATATGCTTACACCATTGATTCTATCACCTTAAAGAGAAGAACATGACACTGAAAGAAGTGGATGGAAATATCACCTGGGAAGATAATCTCTAACCCCCAGTACTTCTCTTCATAACTCATCTATAGTGTAAGTGCCACCTGGCTTGGGAAAACCTCTCTCATGTCACATACTCAGAATGAAACAGCAGGTTGCTCACGAAAAGTAGTCAAGAACTCATCACAGATCCCAACTCAGTAGTGGGGTGTCAGTGGAGATGTGACTAGAAAATTGGTAAGCAGAACAGGTTTTAACAGTGCAGCATGAATAAATCTTTCCACCTTTTACTTCAGCATCATGAGACTGAATTAAAGAGATTTCTAAAATTTCTAAGATAATTTAAAAAATCACATAGTCTTGCAACTATAGTGATGAACTAATTGTACCTTGGTGATGTAATTCTGTTTTTCACACCCAAAATTCATAGGCCAAGGAAGGAGAGGCAGGCAAAAATGTAGGCAATGTTACTTGATCAATACAGCTCTATGTCAGGCACCTGACCAAAGGTTTTGTATCATGTATCTCTAATCCTTTTAATATTTGGAGAGGAAAGTGTTATGGTTTGAAATGCAAGTTGCCCCTACAGGCTCATATGTTTGAATCCTTAGCTGTTGCCAGTATTTGGGAAGGTCATGCCACTTTACAAGGTGGAGCCTTGATGAAAGAAGGCAGTCATAGAGGGTGAACCTTGAGGTTGGTTAGCCTCACCCCACTTGAGTGAGTGAGTCTGCTCTTGAGCTTGCAAGCAGCCGCTCTCAGGCTCCTTAATGTCTGCAATGACTTAAACCTTCTTTGGCTTCTGTCAGCCAACCATGCCTTTTCTACCATGAAGGACTGCATCTTCCCTCTGGAACCATAAGCTGAATAAATCTCCCTTTCTCCCCTTAAAATTCGTTGAATCTCAGTGTTTTCTTACAGCAACAGGAAAGAGTAACCAGTACAGTAAATAATGATTTTATTTTACAGATGAGATGGCAGATTTCAGAAAGGCAAAAGACATTCCTAGTATCCCACATTAAGTTAGAAGAAAACCCACCTGTGAAGGCATTTTCAATTATGCTGCTTCTTCTAGTTCAGAACTAGAATTCAGGCTACTTTCTGTGAGTATCCGGAGTGTCCAAGACAAGCTACTGACCTACCTGAAGTACAACTTTATGTTAGTGCAGCATCAATAATAAGAATGATGGGGACCATTTATATACTGTTGAGGAAAGCTGGTGTTAATGAATTTTATCACTATGACAAAATGCCTGAGAAAACAGCTTAAGGGAGAAAGGACTTATTTTGGCTTATGATTGCTGAGATTTATATACATGGTCACTTGATTCTGTTGCTTCTAGGTCTGTGCATGGAGACGTAGACCATCTTGGCAGGGAACATGTGGTAAAACCCAGATAATGCACCTCCTGGCAGCCGAGACAGAGAGGAAGACTTCAGGGACAAGATCTCCTTCTAAGGGTTGGAGAAGTGGCTCAGAGGTTAAGCCTCTGCCTCCAAGCAGAAGGACCTGAGTTCTGATCCCAGATCCATGTAAAAATGCCAGGTGGAAATGGCTGCAGATCTGCAATTCTGGTCCTGGAAGGTAGAGCCTGAGAAACTCCAGAGCAAAGGAAAGAGGAAGTAGAGCACTCCAGGGTGATTCTTGAAATTACCCTTGGGCACACACAGTGCCTTCTGATGCACACACATGCACATGTGTGCGCACACACACACACACATACACACACACACACACACACACACACACACACACACACACACACGGGTCTACCTTTCAAAGATCTACTTTTCAAAGACATGCTTGAGTGACCTATTTCCTCTTATTAATCCACTGAGCTGTGAATTCATGCACACATTAATCCATCCATCAAATACCTGTGACTTTGGAAAAGTTGTTTAATCACATTGTGCCTACATGTTCATCTTTAAAATTGAAATCATAATGACACCTTCCTCTGATGACTAAGGGCAATTGTAAACCTGAGGGAATTTAGAATCACTATGGAAGTAAACTCCAAACATGTCTTCAAGGGATTTTCTTTCTGAATTATGTTAATTAAGTGGGGACATCCGCTCTAAGTGTAAGTGCTGGCATCCCAGACTGAGCAGAAAGGAGAGACAGAGCAGACTATAGCAGTCACTGTTCTCTGCTTTCCTACTGAGGATGCAATGTGACCGGAGCCTCCAACTTCCCCTCCAACTAGCCAACAAGCCAAAATAAACCCTTCTTCCCATAAGTTACTTTTTGTCAGGGTACTTTATCACAGCAACAGGAAAAATAGCCAGTATAGGAAAGAATATATTACCTCACAGCATTGTTGTGAACTCTGGATAGCAAACTCTTGGAAACTGTTCACTGAAGTGCCTGGCCTAATGTATACACTAGCTATATATCAGTGATGGAGGTAAAGGAACTCTGTTTAAGATGAGCTTTATTTTCTCTTTAATTGCTACATCATATATATTTGCATAAAAGTCAAATTAAATTTAATATCTTATGCAATTACTGTCTTCTCAGAAGGTAATTATGCTCACTAGGAGGTATAGCCAAACTAAAGCTGGACTACAGCCTGTATATAGTGAGGCTAAGCTTTTAGGTAGTGATGTATTTAATGTTGTGCTATTAATACATAGATGTTCAGAAGCTCCCGTCGGAAGCTGAACTTTTTGTTATCTCCCCTCCAATGTAGGTTATGTCTCAGCATGTCTAGAAGACTGGTTAAAGCTATCTCTTATGTATCCATTTTCCTGAGATATAAAATTGGGGAGAAAAATTGAGAGAAGATGGAACTCAAGTCTGAATAAAAAAGCAAGAGCATGTTTGCAGGAGACAATTGATCCTGAGTCCTTTGTTGTACTTTGTTGAAGCAGATTGGATATAGTATGCCTACCATGATTCGAGAGACATGACCCATGGATGACATGGTCCATTGTAGGATGGAGAATCATATAAGGGCACTTAACAAGAATTTAGGGACTCTTCTAGAAACCGTAGTACTCATAAATCTATGAATCTGTGACTTGCTCATCTAAAGCATCTTAGAAAAAAATGATTTTCTTGTAATGTAAATTTCAAACCCAGCAAATACAGTACTATCTCAGAGGTTGCTAATAATGAACCTTTCCCCTCACTAATCCACCTAGAAGACAGAGGACTGCAAGAACCCCCTTGGCATGCTGTCAGGCTTCTCAGAGTCTTTGGAGGAGGAGCAGTGATAGGCAGTTGAATGACTGCCCTTCCAGTGGTGGATGCAGACAGATGAGTGAATGGCCCGGAATTCTGAATACAAATTCAATGACATTCTTATAACTTAATTATCTTGAGTTCTCGAACATTCTTTTATCTGTTGGCATTACCATATTAAAGTTTTATTATGCTTGAAATGTTTATTCCTGCAGTCAAAATCACTCTAGGTTCCAATTTTTCCCCCTCTCAAATATATTGCCATTTCGCTCGATGGTTGTTTTTATTTTAGCATCTATCATGATAAAAGGTGGCACTGTCTCAAGCTGGAATGTTTACTATCAACGGGTTAGCATTTTTCAGGGTGACAAAACTACTCCACTGTGCACAATCCA
Organism: Typhlomys cinereus; assembly: GCA_023101885.1. Classification (NCBI taxonomy): domain Eukaryota; kingdom Metazoa; phylum Chordata; class Mammalia; order Rodentia; family Platacanthomyidae; genus Typhlomys; species Typhlomys cinereus. Next base: position 1,246,961 of record JALPQD010000288.1, read on the forward strand.
GAGCTACAGCAGGCGGGGGAGCTGCGCCCACCACCAGAGAGGGGCGATAGAAAAGACAGGGTGGCAGCAGCCACCAGTGGGCAGGGCTCAGTAGCAAAACATTTTTGCCCTGAACATTCCAAGGGGCATCCTGGTTCTGTAAGCAAACCGTGCACCACTTTTTGGAGACAGGGACCAGCATTCTCAGGGACAGATCTTCCTGTTTCTGGAAAGATCCATTACCTTGCACATCTGCACTACCAATTTCTATGTCTAAAGAGGAGAGACAGGTTAATAGCTGGATAGACAGAAATTGTTTTCAGAAGGAGTTGGGCACAGAGCTGTAAGGCCATAATGTCTTCCAGACCAACATGTTGTTAGGCAGGCAATTGTAACGCTCAAGACTAGTCGTCAAGGGGCTTTTCTCCTTCTCCTGTCCTCCTGTAGAAATTGACATTGCTTGGTCACATCTTTCCATGACTTGACTTCTCAAGCCAGAGATCCATCCCAAGACCTCAAAAAGTGAACTCTCTCAATCTTGTAGACTCAAATTTTCCAATATCTGCACATCCTTTCTATACTGGGTAAATGAAAATTTTCGATTTCATTTTTTTTTCTCTATTGTCTTCAAAAGTAGTTATTGAGGATTTGATACTCCTGAAGGGTCTTTTCGATTGTGTAATTTCCTTTTCCTTTCTTGATTGTTCATGCCCAATCATTTAAACCTGTTTAAAATTTTCTAGGGCTTATTTCATTTTTTTTGTCAAATACAGTTAACACTGACTTTTGAGAGAAAATCTGTGCCTGTCGTCATTTCAGCCCAATTAGTGTTCTTCACATTTATAAAGTTACTTCTACTTTGCTGTATTAATCAGAATCTCCTCTCCTTGTAATGTTCTCTATTGGCATTGTTATTTTTGGCAGTTTTTTTCCTGATGGTCTAAAGTTTTCATCTTTAGCTTTCTCTATGGGGTGGACCCTCATTAAGAGCATTCCATTATCCTGCAGGGTCACCATAATTCTCAAGGACAGCTGGCTCTACTTCAAAACTGTATTATTATGAGTTTTGTAACCTAACCACTTCAAGATCTTTGTAAGACTAATGCAGGCAGTCTTCCCTAACCCTGAGGGCAGGGGAGGGGGAACCCCATAGTAAGATTCAAAGGAACAGCTTAATGTCATTACTGCGCCCCAGACTTCTCAGACAGAATGCCTTCATCTCTCTCTCCAAAAATAGTGTGAGCTTTCTGCTCTTATCCTTTAGCATTCTGGACGTCTATAAAGACTATCTTCTGTGTTGTTTTTCCTTGATAATCTTGCATGTTCTTTGGGGGTTATTTTTATACTGCCTGCATACATTTGGTGGCAAACAAAGAACTCTTTGACTGGAGACTTCAGCTATGACACCCTTGTCAGGGCTCTGTCATACAGATACAGTGTTGGACTCAAGATGCAATGGGCGTGCTCCCCGCTAAGGTGCAGTGAAGCAGTAGGAACCTTATAGTGACACTGGGTACCAGAAGTAAATTCATGCCACTAGAAAGTTTGACCACCAAAGATTCTTGAGTACTCTGAGTCTGACATTTTAGGACCGGCAAACAAAGATGAGTGGGCTCATCACACTTCTGAAATAACCAGAGTAAACCCAGTCAGCAAAGCCAACGAGGTCAGTGACATCTCCTTCAGCCAGTATCCATGCGCTTAACATCAGACATCTTCAGACTTTGGACTTAACTTCTCCCTTATCTCAACCTTTTTATTCATTTGTTAAGGAATGTTTTCTGGTTCATTGAAGGAAAATACTTAGTTTTTCTTTTGATATCTATACTTGAAATATTAGAAATTAATTATTGTGCAGTACAATAATACTGCTTAACATAAATATATTTTGATATTAATATATCATAATAGTAATACTATTTAGTATGAACATATATGAAACAGTATTTATCAGTAGTAGTATTAATATTGCACTAATGAACGAATAGCATTAGGAATAACATTTATTTTTGATAAGCATTTTACTATTATCATATATTAATATTACTTTTTATTATACTTTTAATATTAAAATATATTATGTGCTGCAATTTTTCTCCTGTCTTAACCATCAACTAAGACACTAAAGCAGTAGTTTCTGTTGTTTGTTATGTTCCTTTATTCTGGAACTTTCTCTAATTCATATCCTGTCTTCCCCGTTATCTTTCTTCATATCTTTAGATTGTCAGCTCTCATCTCCTGTTTGGGAAGAAATACTTAGCTAGATCTGTGTGTTAAGTAGTATTTACCAAGGTACTCAGTGTGTGGTCAGGAACATAATACAAGCTTTCAGCCTGGGGCTGCCTCTTTCTGTTGATTTTCAAACCTGGCAATGAGCCCAAGCTTTCCATGAGAGTGGAGAGGGGACAATGCCCTCAGCTGAACAGGCCTGGGATAAGGAGCTAACTCACCACCAGGAGCGCTTGAAGGCAAGTCTCCTGTCTGTGCACATTAGAATGAATCTTCCAGTTCCTAGTGATCAAGACCTGACAGAAATCCTGCTTATCAAAATATACTTTCTATCTTTATTTATAATTTCGTATTGCCTCCTTCTGTACTCTTCCACTCCTTTAGTCCAGGAAACAGCTACATTTGCAACTGACTGAACAGAGCATATACATTTAGCAAAAAGTTTAGACGACCTCTATCCTTGATCTCAGAGGGGCAAGAAACACTTTGCCAAGGATGCCGGCTTCTGGGGACTTCCCATTGTACACCAGGTAAATGGAACATTATTGGATGGCTGAAAAGATGGAAGCCCTTAGGCAGACCAATGAAAGTAATGAAATACTGTTCTTTCTAAATGTCAAGCTTCTACAAATAGAGCAAGACAGAGCGAATGCTTTCAATGACCCTTTCCACAGATGAGGGAACGACCAGCTTGTCACTGAGAAAGGAGCATCTACCTGATAGATAGATAGATAGATAGATAGATAGATAGATAGATAGATAGATAGATAGATAGACAGACAGGATATTATTTTATTTATTTTATGTGTGCTTGTGTGTGTGTGTGTGTGTGTGTGTGTGTGTGTGTGTGTGTGTGTCTCAGAGGACACTGTGTGTCCCTGTGGAGGCCCAAGTGTGACTTCGGGAATCATCCTGGATTACTTCTACCTCCTTGCTTTGCTCTGGGTTTCCCAGGCTCTATCCACTACGGCCAGAAGTGCAGGCCACGATTTCCGCTTAGCATTTTTACGTGGGATCTGAAGTAAGGACCTGGGATCCAAACTCAGGACCTTCTGTTTGTGAGACAGTCTTAATCCCCAGCCATCTCTTCAGCTTCTTATTTATTTATATTTGTAGAGAGTGATTACTAAACAAAGTCAAAAGGAGGAAGGCAAGGCCCAGTGGAACCAAGAGTGACTAATTGCTGCTGGCAGAAATTCCAAAATTTCAAAACAATAAGAACACAGTCAGAACTGCCACATTTTCCCTCCAATCTCTGTGTGCCTGTGAGTACAAATAATCTCTCCTCTGTATGCTCACACACCAACACATTAACTTCAGAATGGAGCACCACAGTAGTTTTAATGTTAACTTCTCAGAGAAGCAGTCATGACGTTAGATGTTCTTACCTCTGCACACAGTAACTCACATGCGACCACCAACATTACATGCTGTGAAGTTCATTGATCATCCCAAATTTCTCTTACATAAACTTCCTGTAGTATTTTCTATCTGTTTTGATTTTTTTAGATCTAACATACTGATCTGGCATATTTTGTTATTACTGTAGTAGTTCTGCTTTGTTTTAATGCGATTGACTGTGTCTTTGATGTCTGAACAGAACTGTACTAGAAATCTTTATAGGGAACTGATAGCATAACAAGCCTTACCTCCTTATCAGCATGATTGGTTGGGAAAAGAGGAAGTTGATGTGATATTTACAGCCTAAATTACTTATGAATCACTTGTATTGCTTGGTAAATGTGAACCATCTTACAAAACATTATTCTTCACTAAGCTTCTGTAATATTTTCTTCACATTCTTGAATTTTGTTTCCAAGAAGAGTGATAATAACTATATAAATAATTTTAAATACATGTCATGTATTTAGTAACACCACCCCTGGCCAATTTAATTTTATTTTCTGATCTTTCAATTGCTCACAGTCAACTGCAGATGAAAATATTAAGTGGAAAATTCCAGTAATAAGCAATAAGCCTTAAGTAAAGTCCTTTTTGAGTAGCATATGAAATGTCATGTGTTCTGTACCCATGACACCAATGCTAGGAATCATCTAGTGTGTCTTTACTAGACAGGATACCTGCCTGTGAGTATCAAGTGATTGCTTATTATGTCCAGAGAACCCTTATTTTACTTAATAGTGACCACAAGACACAGCAGTAGTAATGGTGGCAATTTTGTTATAATACTTTCTTATGATATTTCCATGTTATTTTTGGCTCTTCTGTTTGCATGCATGTGTGTGTGTATGTGTGTTTGTGTACAAGAGGACACCTGAATGTGCTTTCTTGTGAAGGTTCAAGGGTGACATCAGAAATCACCCAGGATTGCTTTATCTCTTTATTGCTTTGTTCTGGGGGTTCCCGGGCTCTGTCTTCCAGAGCCAGAGTTACAGGCTGCTGCCATATCTACCTGCATTTTTATGTGGGCTCTGGAGATTGGAACAGTTCCTTTTGCTTACAAGCCCTTGTTAGCTATTCTTAATATCTCACTTTGCCTAATCACAAATTAAACTTACCATAGGTTTATATGTACAGGGTAAACAATGCATTTAGTGCTCAGTTCTATGTTCACTCTCAGGCATCCACTGAGAGTGGTGTATATACCACAGTGAGTTTTATAACCCTTGTAAGAGGAGAAACTACTGTTCAAGGAATGCATTATCTTTAAAATATGTAGGCTGCTTGGATCTATAGTCACAAACTATTAACAAAGAATTTCAGAGTCATCGTTTTAGGGATAGAATAAAGCTTAGAACTTTCAAAAGCTAGTGACTCTCTGTTACTGACGGTTTTCCTGTGGGATCTGGGATCCAAATTCAGGACCTTCTGCTTTCAAGGCAGAGTCCTAACCCCTGAGCCAGATACAGTTTCATATAATATATAGTCTCCCCTCTAGGTTGGCCTCACTGAGAGTAAGGCTATTGTTAGAAGAGGGCAGAAACATAGTGAGGGTTACCATGGAGGGGGAAGTGCTAGAAAGGGGGAGATCAGGACATAGGCCATATTTTCTATCACTGTCTGGGTACTGTCAGAGGTAATTGTGAAAACCTATCCTGGAACTAGTTACTAGGAAACTATGACCCCCTTGGAAAATGACTAGGCTGCTGTCTCAAAACATGCTATCCCACCAACAACTGTGTATCCAGTTAACATTACACAAAGGAATTACCTCACTTACCATCTGACCATGTTTACTCCCTCCTGCTTTTGGCTCCCTTCTGGCTTGTTATTACTCAACCTTGGTGCTCTGGCTTTGCCAAATTCCCAGTGGTCTGACCTCCGCTAGGGTTACTCTATCCGCCTTCTGTCCGGTGAGACTTCAATGCTGGTCCATTCATGCCAGGACTCCTGAACTCTGAACCTTCTGTTCCAAGCAATTTCCTTCCCAGAGAGGGAACGGATTCTTTTCATTCCCTGAGAGAAAACGATTGTCAGCTTTGGACCTTCACTATATTTTCTTTCTTTCGAAGGCCCACAAATGAAACTGCCAATAATGTACTTCCGTTTGTACTTTTGAGCTGCCGTATTTGGGCCACAGTACCCTCTGTAATATACATTAACTTTTTTTGGTCCCATGTCTTTCATGGAATGTCACAAGAATTACATACCTCAGTCTTCGAGTCACGACCCTAATATGCATATGTATGACACCAGTCAGCCAACAAATTAATATGACAGAGTCAATTCTTCACACAGGACTTTGTGCACCTGTCATTATGGGTACATCTGTAGACTTACATGAAACACATTTCAGTTTCTTTGACTTGAAAATGTTCATGGTAGATATGTTGAAACACAAATTTGTATGAATGGACTGGTCCAGTTAAGACACCAGTTCTGATAAAAAGTGTGAGGACCAGAGTTGGGATCTCAAATTTCCACATGAATGCTGTGTGCTAGTTAGATATAAGTGTCAACTGGACAATTGAAGACCGAGCTTTGTGCACATCTGTGAAGAACTGTGAAGAACAAGCCTGCAGGAGATTATCTAGCTGATGGGTGGAGACCCCGCCCTTGATTGATGGGACCATTCCCTATGCGGATGGAGCTGGTTCAGTGCTTTGGCGTACTTTGACGTACTTTGGCAGACTTGGACGGACTTGCAATCTGGCAACCCCAGTGGATAGAGTATGGTTAGTTACCTCGGCTCCTGGTGTTCATATGAACTGTCCTGCCAAGCTGGACTGTGAACTGCAAATTGTGAACCAGAACAAAATCCTCTTGTTTCCCTCAATTGCTTGACTGTGAATTTATCAGCAACATGTAGGCAAGCTGCAGCACACTGGATACAAGAATGAGGGATCTGCAACGTCTGTGCGCCCATAGGAAATGAGAGAGACTAGAGACACCTCCAAAAGCTCCAGGCCAAACAGCCTGGCTTACACGATTGTTTAACACAGGTTAAAAGACTTGGCTTCACTAAGAAAGGAAAAGCATGACATGTGAAAGTTGTCCTCTACCTCCACATATGTACCATACCCCCCACACAGAGACAGAAAGAGAGACAGAGAGAGAGACAGAGACAGAAACAGAGATTTTTAGGAGATTTAGAATACCTCACAAAAATATGCAAGAAACAATATTAATGTTTATTTTTGGAAGTTTCAGATACAGATAATGATGCTAGAATTTTGAGGCAACATCTTTATCACTCATTCTCAAGATTAATAGACATTAAATCTTTTTTTTTCCATGTAGACTGTATGCTCATCATTCTTACTGTGACCAGAAAGCCTCTCTTCCATTGTGGAACTTCATGCTCAGAATTCAGTATCCAGCCAGCAGTGTTCACTCTGAGAGTGTTTCAGTAGAGGTAGGAGAGTATTAGTCAGCTTTCTGCTGCTATGACAAAATCAACTTAAAGGATTTCAGAGACTTCCCTGGGTGGCCGCATGGTTTGTAAGCCTGTGGCAAGGCAGAACATGGTGGTAGAAAGCACAGCAAATTTGACTGCCCCAAAACAACTGGGAGCAAAGGGACCACGGACCTTTTTAGAGCACACTTGTAGGGACCTAGTACCCACCATGAGGCACCACCTTTGTGAAGGTTTTATCATCTCTCACTGTGCCATTACATGACAAATCTGTCATGGATTCATCCACTGAGAAGGTCAGAGCCCTCACGATGACTCACCTTCCTAAAGGGTCATCTCCTGGGCACCGTGCGTGCTGGAACCAAGCCTTCAGCATGCGAGCCTGTGAAGGATGTTGCATAGAGAAAAACAGCAGAGGGCAAGTTGCGTTGTTCCAGGTGTCCATCAATAGAAACCTGTTCAGTCTACTTACTCCTCACTTACAAGACCATACAATCCTGTGTGGCTGACTCTTCGGGTCTTTGTGCCACAAGCATCTGGCTTCCAAGTCGGCTTGTAAGGCTCTCCTAGGTACTTGTTGTTTGCATGGACTTTGAGCCTCTTGCATCTTCTGCTCCAGGATGTTTGCTTACTAGGATTTAAACTCACATGCCACCACCTTCCTTGTTCACACAGAGTCTGCTTCCTGGTCCCAAAGCTCTAGTCTTTTATGTGCTTTCTCCCGTGGCTATAGAAATGATGTTCACTTCAGGTGATTCAGTGTTAGAACTATCTGTGGTGACTGCATCTTCCCTGAGATGATCCCTGTGAAATCATAACTGTTTGGCTTTGATTTCGATCACGGCGATTTATTAGACTTAGGGTGTGAATTTTAGATTTTCTGTATCTACTTCAAAAGCCTTGAAATAAGATGCTCTTTATTCTTGTGTACAAAACAAAGTACTGACTGCTATTCAAAAACTCAGTGGCGGTAAAGCATCCTGTGGTTGCTGTCCGTGAATAGCCAGAAGCTAATCTGGATAAAGATTGTGAGTCTACTATTTGTAAATAGGACTTATGAAAGTTGGAAAGAAGGCATGGACCAGAGCACAAAGCACAGTACTTAGACAGCCTAGGATTCTCCTTCCTGAGGTATTGCTTGCTTCTTAGGAAACATTGGCTATGTCAGGGTATCTGAATTTGATTCTTTTAGACATCATACTGTTGGTAAAATAGTCAGTTGAACCAAAGTACTCAAAGAGCTAGCATAACATGTCTTCCAAAGTGTTTCTGTAATGAACGCTAGCAACTCATATCCGCTGGAATTAGTCCATGGGGTCTGCACATTTCTGCTGTCCAGTGCGCTACACAGCAACTACATTGTACTGGTCTCTTTGACACTTCAGTAGGCTAATGTGAACGAAAAAGAAAACATCTTAGACTAGATGCCCTCTCTTATCATCATTGCAATGTTTGATTTTTTTTTTTAATCATGGTAACTAGAACATGATACTCAGGAAATATGTTCGGGTATATTCAGGAAGTCATTTCCTACTCCCCATCATGCAACTTCAGTTTTCCCAACAGTTTTTAACTTTGGGTGTTGTCCCTTTTACCTGTATTTAAAGTACAGAAGGCATGAGACTTCCATATGTAAGGTCACATAAAAACTGAGTCTTGAATAGTTACTGATTTGTGTGTGTGTGTGTGTGTGTGTGTGTGTGTGTGTGTTTGATATAAAAAGTCCAGAGTTACAAAATGGTCTGTTGGTCTCACGGGGAGGGGCTAGAATAGGCTCTGAATACACAGGATGTGCAGTTAGTTGATAGGTATGCAGACAGGACTGTGGATGCCTGAGTTCCAAGGTGGCTCTCAGGTGGGTGTGGCAGGCATTGCTTAGCCTAGATTTATCCATCTCTGAGAAGGGGTCTGCTCCAGTGTCCTACGTTATATGTCCGCCTCTGTCTCTCTTCTTTCTCAGCACATCTTTTCTTCTGGTCATTCTCTCTGCTTCTCTATATTGTGGAATTCCTTCCAGAATAGTGCAAGCAGCTGTGCGACAGTCACAATGATGATCCTTGAATGTCCTGCTGATTTATCCTAGTCTCCATCGCTGAGTAGTACAGCAGGGTGTCAAATCCAGCTTTTGATGGCTATTTTGTCATCTTCCATATACCATCCCATCTTCAGTCAATTGAATTTTTAGCTGAAAGGTACAGAGAAGAGAGAACTATGCAGAATGGTTAACTAGTACTCCAGATTGTTTCCCTATCTATCACCTAAGTGTAATTTCAGGCGTACAGAAATGTTCTTGGGCTTAGTCACCCAGATTGATATCTATATTTTTATATGTATATATTTATAGGCTGAGATTCTTCAGATTGAAATGCATTTCAATGCATTTCAGAGGCATGTGTCTGCTACAAGTATGCCGCCAGGTGGGCTGTTTCCTGGGTTACCTTTAACCCTACCCTACTCACATGACTGCTAAGTCTAGAACTGTGGTCTCCAACCACAGTTTGACCAAGGAGGATGGCAGGAGCCTCAGAGCCTCCTGGGGTCGAGCAGATCGGAGGCCCTGTTGCCTGCTCCCTCTGTCCCACCTTGCCACCGACCTTGTTTCTTGCTGCCTCTTGAGTATCTCCTTTTCTTTCTAGCCACGAACAACTTTTTCCTTTCAGCAAAGATTTATCTTCCCCCTTGTTGACCGTGACAAAATGCAATCTCTTTGGCTCTGGCCTTTGTTATCTGTGTCTGAAATTAGTTGATAGCTCCCCCCCCCTCTTAAAGAAACCATGAGAAATAGTCAAGAGAAAGCCACATTTCCAGGCTTAATTCTTCCCAGTTGCTGCTTAGTCTCAAGGAAGTATGCACGGTGGGACCCCCCCTCCCCCGAATGAGTGCCTCACCTCTGGAACGACACTCTAAGGTCGGTGGTAGGTAGATCCTTTCCCATCGTTCACAACAGGATGTGGGCATAAAAGTCTGTCCTGAGGCTCATCTCCATTTAAGAGAGGAGTAGAAACAAGTTGCACAGGAAAAACCATCCTGGGAATTCTGTTCTGGATGCCAGAGCAGTTCAGTGAAGGCAGAAGTCAGCGAGGCATGGTGGGGAACAGAGAGTCAGGACAGGTGTGAGTGACAAGCAACCATCACTCTTTCCTCTTTATTGCTCTCTCTCTATTCAGCTAAGACTATTTTTGGAATGATGTATGAAACAGGGTGAATGGAGAGAGAAGATAAAAGTGAGATTAGATAAGTTTTAGAAATAAGATAGGAAATTCAGTAGGCGATTTGTTTAAATGCCTGTTTAAACAAGAAAGTTGTACATAATTTAGGAATACTCTGGGAGACTGGGGATGGCTTTGGTTTCTTTTTACAAATATTTTATTTAGTGATTTTGTGTGTGTGTGTGTATGTGTGTATGCGTGCATGTGTGTGCATGCATGTAAGAGAGCACTGTATGTCTCTGTGGAGGCCCGAGGGTGGCTTTGGGAATCATCCTGGATTGCTTCTATCTCCTTGCTTCACTTCCACCCATTAGGGCCAGAAGTGCAGGCCCTGGTGTTTTCATGTGGGACCTGGGATTAGAACTCAGGACCTTCTGCTTTCAAAGCAGTCTTAACCATCTCTCCAGTCTGGTTTTGATTTTTTTTTAATTTTTTTTATTATTATTTATTCAATTGTGCGTGAGTGTATGTATGTGCCCGCGCGCACGCGTGTCTGTGTGTGTGTCTGTGTGTGTGTAGAACCATGGACGAATTCGCGAACCACCATGGACGCCTCCACCTCCTTCTGCCCCGGGATTCACAGGCTCCGCCCTACCAGGACCAGAAGCGCAGGCCGCCACCGCTTCTGCCTGGTGATTTTTGAAGATGGAATTGATCTCTGACTGGGTTTGTAAGCATCCTAAAGAACATCTTTCTAATGTTTGTGTCATTAGTGCTTGAAATTTCAATTTTTTCCCCCAGCATTAATCAAAAATGCTTATATTGACCCTACTGACCTCCTTGGTCTTGGTATGATTGTGCATTTTTGCTTTTGTAACATAGTACAATAGGAGTTCAAGAACGTCGAATTGCCAGAGCATTCCGTGAATGAATAAAATGGACATTTCCCATGAGTTGAAGTAGTAGATATTATGGAAGATGTCTTAGGGTTGGCTTGTAGGAAAACCATGGGACCCTATCTAAATGAGATTCCTTTGTCAGACCCTGTACGTCTCAATTCACATGTAATCATGATTTTGATGTTCATTCCATTCGTAGGAGGCACAATTAATGATTACTAACTCTTAGCTGCGAAAGGTAGCCCTATTTGAAAAATGAGAGATAGAGCCAATCACATAACAAGAAAATTTCTGAAAAGGAGAATACCTGTTAATTAGGACCAAGAAAAACTGAATCCATTGTTGGAAAATATATGGGCAGACCATGAGATGGCACTAGTGAAGAGACATGCTTTCTGTACAAGCCCAGCAACCTGAGTTGGATCCTTCAAACTCACAAAAAGGAAGAAGAGGATCAACTCCTGAAAGTTGTTCTCAGACCTCTACATTCATGCAATGGCACATACATGTCTATGCACATACTTGTGCATGTGTATTTAAATGCATGGGCACACATTTATTTTTAATTTAAAAAGAACGTATTTGGATAATATGGGTATATATGTACCTACCAATGTGTTTGTGTTTCATGAATCTCATAATAATAGGAATGATCCATTCTGAAAAACTATGTCATTAGGGTATTTGATTTTCATGTGAACATCATATATAGATATGAATACACAAACTTAGATGGTATAGCATACTAAACAAATAGGTGGCTGTGTGAAACATATATGTGGACATAAATGTGGGTTGATCAAAACATTGTCACATGGAGTAAGACTGTGTGTATGTGTATGTGAGGGGAACAATAGAAAGCCAAAGGAGCGGGTACCCAGAATATGGAAATGAAGGATTAAAGACAAATCAGTAGGGTCAATCCATGATGTCTTTATAAAAAGAGGGTCAGCTTGCTAGGAGTAGTTTCTAGGAGATTTTTCTTTGGGGCACTTAATTATAGTCTCTTTTAACCCATTGGATGAGACACCTGTGCAGATTCCAGGTATGGTTTGATTTCCAAGTTATTGCACTGAGATGAAACACTTCTGTTTTAAATACTCTTATTAACTCTAAAGACTCACAAATGCCTGTCATTAATGAATATATTAGAAAGTGCTAGAACCTCTGTACTTGCAGTATGCCAACAATATACACAATGTTTGTGCCATGGTTCTTGGCTGCTGTGATACAAAACTAGTGACCACTAGGAGGTCGTTCAAAATTGTCTCAGAGCATAAAAATATTGAATGTTGCTAGCAGAAGACTAGTTTTATAAAAGCAGTAATTATCAGATTTTAATAATGTAATCCGTTGAGTACCACTGTGGCAATTTTAGAAAGAAAAAGAGAAAGGTCTATATCTCTCTAAAATCTGAGCCAAGGTTAGAATAAGGTTGCAGTCTAGCTTGATTATTAAAGTATTGTTGAAAATAATCATCAAGTTAATTAAAATTGAATTATGGTGGACCCATCTAGATGGACTCCTGACTGCCATTTTAATGAGCTCCATTAATGGTAGCAATAATGATTAAGCTATTCTGAAACAAGCCCAACAGTTTTTAGGAGGAATGTCTTATGCACATTTCTCTCATGTCCCTGTTGATAAAATCATAGTAGCAGCGTATTTAGTGTTTAGATTGTAGAAATTGCTGTGTCTTGACAGCTCAGAAGTGAGTTCTTGAATGAGTTAATGCACATCATGCTGTACAATTCAGTATGCCTTGAGATAGCACTTTTCCTCCTTCAAAGCACAATGGCTCAAAGAAGAGGGGGAGATCTAAGACAGAGGCTCAAAGTTTTTCCTCAACTCTTTTGAGCTCTTAATTATTTACTTAGACCGGCCTTAAACTCCCAATCCTTTTGCCTCAGCCTTCCAAGATCTGGGGCAGGAATTATCTTAATGTCCCTTTTAAAAAAAAAAAAAAAGATCCTTTGATGATAAGTATACTACTGTTTGATTAATAAAAGGTATAATGACCCAAAAGCTCTGTGAGTTCAATGGTAATTAGCATTTTGTTAGTCACAACTTCTGAAAATACACCGACAATATTAACTTTCCATTAGTATCTATGAAGTTTTAGTTCTCAAAGCTGCTGTGTTATGGTCCCTCCCCTTTTCTTATCTCTCCAGGGTCAGGGCTACTGGTATTAAATATAAGAAGAGGAAAAGCATAGGTGTGTATGCATAGCCTCACCTGGGATGTCTATCTTATGTGTGTGTGGGGGGTTGGGAGACAGAGTGGGTTCTCCTGGTGCAATTATCAACATATCCAGCATCTTTGTTTTCTTCTCATGAGAATGTTTCCTTTGAATTTATCACAGACTTCCATTTTATATATGACTTTGTAATTGGAACACAATGAGGTTAAAGAAGGAATGAAGCTAAGCATTGACTATTTTTCCCTGAATTCTGCATATCAAAGCTTTAGATAATGAATAATTCAAATATCTTCATACGGTAAGTATTTTGACTTTATTGAGTCCAAAGGATAATCAATAATGTTAATAGGCATCACTCAATATAGATCACGTATTAATCTTTTTATTGTAACCTTTTAAATATAATATATTAAGTATAATATATATGCATATATTAAACATATATTTATATAATAAGGTCACTAATCTCACTTTGATAGAATATATGGGCCATACATTTTTGTTGTTAATGAGTTTATCTATGCAGATTATTGAAACTGTGTTTTAGAAACTTAATCAGTAAATAATACAAAGTCAACATAGATATATATTATATTAAAATTTATAAAATATTAAAATTATATTAAATATAATACTCGATATTTATATCGAGTATTATATTTTTGACCCATTGAACTTACTTTACTAGCAAAATAATCTCTAAATTCCATAACCTATTAAAAAGAAACTATGTGGCTAGAATTATAGCTTGATAGTAGAATACTTGCCTAGCACACTCAAGGTCCTGGGCTGTATTTACACTGCCACAGAGAACAGGAAGAGAAGAAAGACACTATATATTGATAAGGCTATTTTTATACAAATATGTTAATTTTGAAGTTGAGTTTTTAAAATAAAATTAAAGATCAAGTTTACTATTATTCCCTGTTCCTCATGTTTAGATAGTAACATAAATCTGTTGTCTCAAAAATTTTAAATTAATAGCCATATATGCAAAACATATTATTTAAATATGCATTTCTTTTTAAGTTCTGTTTTTCTAAAATACCTAAGTTCTGTTTTTCTAAAAAAATTATTATAAAGAGTGCCAAGTTATTTTATTCATGGGAAAGAGCTTAATCTTAAAATTTCATTTTATAAATTAATTTTATGGAGACGTAATAGAATTGAGATTTTTGCAATGATCTCTTCAAAGCAAAAAGAACACAGAAAAACTTGTAACTTTAGAATAATGTTCAAATTTCCTCATTTTATCCTTCTAGATTCTGTCACTTTCTGGCTTAGATTGCATGGAAAAGTTTTATCAGAATGTATGTGATTTTGGAATCTTGTAGGTAACTATCAAGCTAGAGATGGAATTAGAATATTTTGTTTTTGCTTTAATTTTTTTTTTTTTTTTTGGTGAAACGTTTCATCCAGAAAGACAATTTATTGTTTGTAAACTAATTACTAAAATTTTGATGAATCACTTGCATTTCTACCATAGTTTATGAATACAGAGTTCCTTTCTGGATCTGCACTATTCAAAACAATAAATTCTAGTGGTACTTACCAAGGAAATTCCACATGAGAAAATTTTTAATTAGACTTGTTGCCATCTGGGCTTTGCAGCAACATGTTGAAAATTTAAAGAATAAATGTGGAAAAATGTTCATATGTCAATTATCTTTACAAAATCTAGGCCCACATTGGTCTTGTAGAAAGTCTGCTTTCTGTTCACCTGTAAAGCCCAGGCCTGCAGCCTTTGGAGAGATGTAATCAAGAGTACATGTCCACGCAATTGCACACTTCTGCATTACCCCACAGGAAAAGGCAAAAGGCTACTCTAAACGTGTGGATTTACCCATTCTGAATGTCAATTTCTTAAAGACACACAGGACATCTTAGCTGACTTTGCACTGTGCAGAGTCTTGCATTTTGGGGGCAGTATGTAATTCTCCCCAGTGTAAAAAGAATTATCCGTGTTCACAGCAACCAGCTATTTCCTGGATTTTCTCCATTCTTCCAGTACTCTTCTTTCTCATAAAGCTACTGCCATTGGGTTTAATTACTCCCCTTTGCATTTGCAGTTTCCTGTACTTGAGTATCTTCATCAGTTTTAAGGAACTTTGGGATGTAGGTAAAATTTACATCAGTCAAAGATGTTTATATACCTTAGATAACTTTCTTACTATCAGATGTACCACCTGTCCTTCCCAGGGCTTGGAGAAGCTTAGGTCCTGACTTTGGGAGTCACCGATGTTTTTCTGTCCCACATCATAGTGCTGCTGTTCATCACCTTGTCTTCTGGCTTTATTTTGCCCCGGAGATGCGCACACACAGTCATAACATCATCTTGTTGTTAGTACTGAAGCACTTCAGACACTGAACGTCATTACATTCCTACTGGAGGGAAAGGTGCTCTAAACCTAAACTTATTTTGTCAGTCACCCGAAATGGTTGTCATCTCTTTTGTTTTATTTTTGCTTTCGTTCTCAATATCTTTGGAATAATTTTCCATCAGGCTTCAGTCAGAGAACATTGGAATGAAATAATCTAATAATATCCTATCCAAAATTTTGTTCCTCCTTAAAAATGTATTATGTCTCAGGCTGAAGTCCTGGTGCCCCCACCCCCAATTCCTTCTCTTGGGTCTATTCTTCATTATCATCACTTGGGAGCCTCTTTTCCAACATCTCATTGTGTTGAGTGCACAGGGCCAAAAGACTCATTCCAAAAACTTTCAGGACAGATTACTTAGTATTTAAGAAACTTTCCCATTTGTCCTGCTTAGTGTGATGCATTTGTCATCTTACTCCCATCTTAACCTCCCTACTTTGCACAATAACTGTTTCCAATCATGAGCTTGAGAAGAAATAATAGCTTGTAGTTTTATGTTAGCTTTTTACTTTTTAGTTTTTAGTCTGGTTAATAATCCATATCTTGTCCTGTCCCTATTAGTTATTGTCTTCCTGGAATATTCTTGGAATACCTAGAATACTATTTTGAAATGTTTTCAAAACTTAAGATATTTTTGCCTCCTAGAAAGTTTACATACAATAATGTTTCAAATACTGAGGGAGGAATTAATCCTCCCTAATTCTGGCCCTTCAAGAGTCAATCTCCCCCCGCCCCTTTCAGTGTGTGTATGCAAGTGAATGTGTGTGTCTATGGAGGTTTAAGGGTAACATCAGTAATCATTTCAGTTGTTCTACCTCCTTATTGCTTTGCTCTGGGCTTTCCTAATCTCTGCCTTCCATATCTGATGCCATATCTGCCCAGCACTTTTACGTGAGATCTAGGGATGTGAACTCAGGTCCTTTGGTTTGTGAAGCAAAGGCTCTAGCCCCATCTTCCAGGTCCCCTTTCTGTGTTCAAAAGAGTAAGCTAATAATTTCAATTTTCTTTAGTTTCACTTATGCATATTAGGATGTTGAATGTAACACTCATTTTTCAGGACTTATTTTCAACTTTGTGAATTGCCTATTGTTTCATTTATTGATATTTTCACCTGCTTTTTGACCAATTCATTGCTCATTAGCATTCCTATCGAACTGTAAGCACAGAGGTTAAAAGGAGATCGGTTAGATTTTGCCATCTGTACAAGCTCAAATTAAGGATTTGGTAGGATAAGACACTAAAATTAATATCTTGAATGAGGTTTGAAAGTGGTGTGTAGGAGGACAACAATCTCATGTCCTTCCTGACAAGAATAGCAATTTTTATTGAGTACTTGGCTAGTCCAAGGAAACAGCAAAGGGATAGTATGCTGTCCTTTGGAGAGAGACTTGGCTTCCGGCACATTATTGAAAGGAATCCAGCATTTGTACTCATAAGCCCAAATTCAAGACTTATCTCTATTGTCATATTAGTTTATGTGATTGTTAATAAGAGACTAAAATGCTTCTTTGTTCTTGTATAAAATGCAAATCATGTTTTATAGGTTTGCTATAATAAATTATATTATATAAAGAAAGGCAACAACATTGCTAATTTATTTAAATGAGGTATATTGATTTAAGTTGCATTTTCATTTAGCTTTCATTAAAATATACTTTACTCAGTTCATAGTTAAAATGATCTGTCCCCTTGATAGTCTGGCTTGGTTTAGATGACTTAAGGAAATGGTTTCAGCCTCAAGTCCGCATTCATAACTGAAACCTGAGAAATAACATTGGATCAGACATGCTATTGGTTATGACAAAGATCTAGATCCATTAGCACCATATCTGCTTAGCTTGTATCTTGACTGTATGAGTCTATATTGAGGTAAGGATCTTCCTTCTCACTAAATGCAAATTATCTGAGGATAAATAAACAGGAGATATATAGCAAGAGGTTAGGAATGGAGAAAAAAGCTTATCTGTTATTTGCATAGCATGGAATACGATGAACAAGGACAGCCTGGATGGATGATGAAGATTGGAATATGCATAACATATCAGTTGGACACATTATGAGTTATGATTGTGAAGAACTTATGATAACTTTCTATCTCCTTGGTTTAAGACAATAAACAACTTATAATATACATGTAGTCTATATACATTGAAGTGAATAATTCTTGGGAAAACAATATTTTTTCCACAAAATATTTAACATGTGTGCATATGTGGAAGAAAATGGACAACTTGAGATACTATTCCTCATAACCCATTTACTTTTGAAACCTACCATGTAAGGATAAACCGGATGGCCAGCAATCCCTGAGGATCTACCTGTCTCTGCTTTCTCCTTACTGGGAATACATGCATACACCATTACATCTGGCTTTTAGTGGGTTCTAATGATCAGATTCAGGACTTCATAATTGTAAGACAAGTCCTATATTGACTGAGTTATCCCTTCACCCCAGAAAGTATTTAATTTCTATAGAGCTTAAGTACAATGCAGAGAGTCTAATATGAGAATGAATTTGAGTCTACAAAATGTTATGTATATGGAAGTAAGACCATTTGGTGGTATTCTGGTACTCAAAAGGAATTGTGTTTCTAAATGCAAATTTTGTACTCATTTTAGATTTACAGCTAAGTCCACAAATGAAAAATCTCATGTCTAGGGAACTGTGTTATCTTTATTTTGTGTATGCATGTGACATAAATATGCATGGGATTTCTATGTTTGTGTATGTGTATATGTATATGTTCACAGATATCTTCACTCATGGGTACAGAACAAAAAGAGAGGCTGTGCTAAGCTAAAATGAGAATAAAATCTGTCTTAGAAAATTTGTCAACAAGTGCTTCCCTTCCCCCAGAAAAAATCCTTGGAACAGAGAGGTCTATAAAGACACACAGGTGTAAAGTAGAATTTTTCCATAGGACCCAACCACGAGAAATAAGCTGCTCTTCAAAGGGAGAGATTATTTCTTTAATATAATCTGCCGAATCTAAGTTCAGAAAGCATCAAAGAAAATAATTTTAATTGCTAACTGATGATCAAATCCGGAGCTCAGGCCAAAGAGGACTGCAAAACCATTGTACAGGGACTGGAAAGATGGTTAAAGTATCAAGACTCTGCCTTGAAAGCAGAAAGACCTGAGTACAGATCCTGCATCCCATTTAAAATGCCAGGTGGAAATGGGTGGCGCCTGCATTTGTGGCTCTGGAAGGCAGAGCCGGAGAAAATCCAAAATGAAGCAAAAAAGAGATTGAAGCAATCCAGGATGATTTCTGAAGTCACTCTTGGACCTCCATAGGCACACACAGTGCCCTCTGATACATACACACATAAACACACACACACACACACACACACACACACACACATACACACTCCCATTCTAAATAAATAAATAAATAAATAAAATACAAACATTTTACAAATCATTGTGCAAGCAAGACATATACACAAGTTGAAAAATTAGATGTATTTAAAATGTCAGTACGAGTTAAGCTAAATGTGGAAATCATGGATAATTTTTAATTTCTTGTTTTATATTTAATTCTTCCAAATTTCGGGAGATGAACTAATTTTCTAATTAGACAAAATTTAGGTACACATTTAATTATAGTTTTTTTCTGCAGCATTTACTCTGATGTATGGGGTGGTGAGGAACATAACTCCTTTGCACCAAAAGTGTCAGTTTCATTGGAGTGTGGCGTTGTGTCCCCTCTCCAGATTTGAACTGACAACCAGATTGAATTTTTTTATATATGTATTTATTTTTCTCGCACATTTTATTTTTTTCTTAATCATACAAGCTCATAGGTACCCCTGTCCTCTCCCTCCCCCTTTCCCTTCCCAGTCGTCCTCCATGGCACTCTTTCCCTTCCCCCTTCCTTTCACCAGCCTTCCTCCCTCCCCCTCATCCTATGCTTTCCCCTTTCTTCCTCCCATCCCCTGGATGGAGCATCCATTTCTGTGAATGCCAAACCTCCCTCTGAATCCTCCACCTTAGTGTGGGCTCAGGACTCAGTGGCATAGCCCAGAGCCCCTTCTTGGGCTCCCCGTTAGTATGGGAACTGTATTCTGATTATTTAATCACTTGCCTCTAAGGATCTTACTGCCTGAAGCTTTCTCCCCTGTGATCCATGCTAGACTTTGGGGGTCGACAACTAGGTTGATTTGTAATTTGCTTGAAACAGAAGTACAGAGTTAGAAGGATTTGCAGTGCCTTCTTCTGATTTCTCCTTGCTCTTTTTCTTCATTACCATCTTTCCTACAGTGATGTAATTGGACTGATTCTGCCCATGGTGACAACGGCTAGCAGCACCTCCTTGTAGGTGAATCATGTGATCCAACAGCGTCTCAGGGAAGGGAGGGCATGGCCACCCTCAATCCCTTTCCACGTTACTTAGCTAAGACAAAGCTGGACGTTGTTGAAAAGGGACTTCCAACGGGAAATAAAATGAAAAAACATAAACAGAGGCTTAGAAACAGACATGCCTTAAAGCCTATCTTAATTCTGAAACCCGATCTTGGCATACTGCAGCACCCACACAAATTGTGCATTGTTGGTGAGAGCCTGCGGGAAATGTTAGGATTCTGGCAATTCTTGACTATTCAGTTTTGTTACTGTGTATTTTGCCCTCTTAGGAATGTATGTTTTCCTAAAAGAAAACATAATTAAAGAGCCCCAGTATCTGATATTAATGAACAATTGGTTGACATGACAATAAAGGACTCTATGGTAAGGCTTCAGGAATCTGCTGAAAAACTGCAATTTTTAAATTAGCGAAGTTCATTAAAACACATTTTTATTCCATACTTGGATGATAATAACATTTGGCCCATATATTTGAAACACTAGACAAAGTGACTGTACAAAGGCCTGTTGAATTTCTCTTAATTAAATTCTAAACAAAGAGTGGTCAGCAGGAACACTGTCCAGAGGGTTTTGTGCTTGGGCTGTTTTCCTGTCTTTGACTTTGGCAATGCTGATACTTCAGTTGTGCCATTATAGTGCGAGCATTATCCTCTTTCTATCAACTTTCTTCCGTTTCATTTCTAAGTCCATAAGGTGTCTGCTTTTCCCTTGACCGCACTGAGTCTCTTTGTAGCATGTAAACTGTTCCTAGCTGCTGCCTCAGAAGACAGCTAGAACTTAGAAATTCTAGGATATTAACCTGCACCTTTGAATCAACAGTGAGCCTCCAACTCAGAATTAATGTTGACCTGGAGCATTCATTTCAAGTGATCCCCTGAGCACATGCTCAGCAGAGCCCCAGGAGCTGAAGGACAGGCAGCACTTGGCGGGTTCTGTGGGATCTCATCAGCCTCCATCTTCTGTGGGATAAGACTTTCAGTCTCCAGCTCCAGAGTACATTGTCTTTAAAGGTGTGTAATGCGAACATCAGAGACTCTATATCAACCACCTGGAACTAGGCCTGCCTAATCTCTCCCCATCCTGAAGCTCAGGGAAATTTGTGGAAGAAAGGCAGTAAGATTGTAAGAGCACAAAGATGGGAGGAGTCATGGTATGCAAGATACTCCACACAAATTAGGGCCGAAGCAATTATAACAGGACTCTGTATGCAAACACCAACATATCATTGACCCCCCAAATTCTAACATGGACTAAAGGCACTAGGATCCTTAGAAGCAAGGGATTAACAGTCACAATAGTGTTCCTATACTTAAGGAGAACACAAAAAAGAGTTCTAGGAATTGCCACTGAGTCCTTACACCTTATCAGAGAGGAGGACCCAGAGGAAAGTTTGATATACTCATTAAAGGATGCTTCAGAGATGGGGGGAGGGAGCACTGGGAGAAAGAGAGGGAGGGGGAAAGGAAGGGACAAAGCGGGGAGGGAACAGGGAGGTCCAGGGAGGGGTGGAGGAAGGGAGGGGACTGGGGTTCCTATTATGCTTGTATGAGCAGAATAATAATAATAATAATAATAATAATAAAAGACTATACAAGACAAAAAAAAAAAAAGGTGCTGTAATGTTGTCACCCAGTCCTCACCAACCCATAGAAAGAAGACCGAGTTTCTCCAGAGGGGAACCAAGTATTTTCTAGTTCAGGTTATATTCTCTCTTGGCAGTTTCTTTGCTAACTTCTAAACAAAGGATTCAGCGAAGAGGACTCTGTGACCTGTCTATCTCTGCAGAGAAGTGTGCTATCTGTTTTGGTGGATGTAACTCCTCCCCCACCTGCTTGATCTCCATGACAACCTTCTTCTCCTGTGTATTGTCTTTTCCTTAATCTCTCTGTGTGTTTGCAGATGTGCTTGCTCGTGTATTCACGTGTATGAGTGTGTGTATATGTGCGCCACAATGAATGTGTGGAGGTCAGATGCCAACGTCAAGTCAAGCGTTGGTCCTTGCTTTCTATCTTGCTTGTGGCAAGGTATCTTGTTTGTGGTTTTGAATGCTGGGCTAGCTGGGGTGTGAACTTCCTGTTCCCTCCTCCTATCTTGCCTCAGGAGCTCTGGGATTACAATAGAATACCAAGTCTGACTCTTTTGTGTTTCATGTTGCTGAGCCCAGCGTTTATACCCACTGAACCATCTCCACAACCCCTCTGCGGATTTTCCAGCTGAGGAGCATTCCATACATCACATTTATCAATGAGGTGGTGTCAAATGAAAGCCGAAGAGAAAAGACCTTGGATACAAAGATGGGGAACATCTTAATCTTTGAGCCTGGGACTGCCCAGCAACCACCCTGAGTTCAATATTGTGTCGCCTTGAATTGCTGTGGCAATATTTGTTATATCCTGAAGTAGGTTATTGACATAATAGCTGCCTTGTTTTTTGTAAAGGTCAGACTCTTGAATCATTCCTGCTGACACTTTGTCTTCTCAAGGCTTTCGAGGCCAGGGGTGAGTGAACATTGCATTTGGGTTCATTTCATTATTTTCCAGTTTTCACTGAAAATTGTCCATCGCTGTCACCTGCCAGTGTGTCATTAGAACATGCAGGGCCTTGGGAGTTGATGAAGGTCATTTATTGCCACCAATTAGAAAACAGTCTACAGGACTTCAGGCTAAGAATTCCACATGTATCTTGTAAAAAAAGGAAATGGCAAAAGAAGTTATTTGCCCTATGGACTTAATTGGATTCATTAAAAGACTACGACTTCTGCCAGGAAAAAAAAATTGATTTTCTAGTAGGATCTCATTCTAGAATGGAGCAGATTCCTATTTCCACGGAACCTGAAGGCAATAGAGAGAAGCTGGTATCAGTGTGTGCACTTAAGACTATCTGGCTCCACTCCAGGGGTTTTTCTCCACATACATTCTCCTTCCTGTCCCCGGAGCATCTTTATGAGGATACTCTTACTGGCTTTCAAGAAATCCAGTGACAGTTCTACTTCATGAAAAGCACAGATCCTTATGAAACTTTTGAAATAATCCGACCACACAGGTCAAATACCCCAAACTCTAAGATCTGAATTTGGAACAGACTCTGTTTTCTTGTGTTTTGAATGAGAGTCAGAAGAGTGTGAGTCTGTATGGGGGACGGGGAGGGGGGATGTTTTACTATTGTGTCCTCTTTTTTAGGGGGTGATTCAGAGAGTTCTCTGACCAGGAAGTTTATTATACCTGGCACTTCTCTAAGGACCGGAGAAGGAAGCATCCATCAAAATACGCCATGTCTGGGAAGAAGGGGGATTTAGATAGGAGTAATAAGATTTTACAGAGAACAAGTTGGTGGAAGCAAGCCTGTGTGTGTGGTTTGTTGTTAAAAAACGCGCCTAGCTCTTCTGGAAGCCCAGCACTCCCAAGCTTCCACCCGCAGCAGCAGGTCTGTGAGCAGCGCAGATCTGTGCTGCACTTGAACGGCAATGAACGCTGCTGCCTGCTGCAGGCGGGCCAGGCAGAGTGGGTGGTATGCGGTAGGGCGCCCCGCTGCCCACAGCCTGGGTCCCCGCGAGGTGAGCGGGTGCTGAAGGGCGGGGCTCCCGCCAGGTCCCCGTGAGTGCCGCCCCGGTCCTCTGAAGCCGCCAGCTGCCAGCTGAAACCCGAAACCCCGGCTGCGTCTGCGGGCTGGCCCCACTCAGTTGTTCCAGCCTCCTGTAGTGTGTATCACACATTCGCACACAATCACTCTTTCTAACTTCTGGACTCTTTGCGCAAGTGCTAAGGATTTCTCAAGCGCATGTGGCAACTCAGCCCGGCTCCCCGGGAAGGCCAGCGAGGCTCGGCGGGGGCTCGCAGGCCCGTGGGGCTGTCAGGGCTGAGGCGGCTCGGGAACCAGGCATCGGAGGCTGGGACATCCCCCCAACTTTCCACCGCAGCTGCGGCTCAGCTCCGAGGGCCGCCGCTCATTTCCTTCGTCACCAGCGCGGCGGGGACCGAGAGATCTGGGGCTCCTGGCTGTGGGAAGTCAAGGAGAACCCTCTTGTCCTTTTCTGAGCTTTTGACTAGTCCTGGGAGTCTAGGCGTTCTGAGCAGCCATCGTCCTGCATAGGTCCCGCGCTTCCAGCAGGGTAGGTGACGCGGCCGCGGGGGACAGCGCCGAGACACCTTGGGAGGGTGGGCGCAGCTGCCAGCAACCGGGGGTAGGGGAGGGGGTTGCTACTAGACAGCGGGCATACAGGCATCCCGCCTTGGTGCAGTGTGTGCGCCTGTGCTTGTGTGTGCATGAGCAATTGAGTGCACGAGTGCATGTGACTCTGTGATTGCTTGTGCACGTGTGCATGTGCGCTTGTATGTGCATATGAGTGTGTGTGCTTGTGTGCATGCGAATAAGTGTGTTCGCTTGTGCGTGTGTGTACATGAGCATGTGTATGTGTATATGAGTCTCTCTCGTGTGTGTGTGTGTGTGTGTATGTGCTTGTGTGCGTACACTGACACCAGAAAGCAGCACGTTGACATTCTGTGTTTTTGGCTTATAAAATAAATGAAACTAATAAAAACTCCAGACAATTCAATCCCCTATCTGCCATCTACTCTCTCTTTTCCTCCGGGTTTTGCTTCCGCTAGTCTCAAGTGTTTCCTAGATACCTGGCATATAGAGGTCCATTTCAAAAAAAAATATTTCGTTACTATTGTTTTCAACAGAAAGTGTTAAGGAATCTTTGGTGAATTTTAAGATGTTCAAATGACATTTTTTTGTCTAGATTTTTTTAAAAGAGTTAACATTGTGAGGAAGAATAGCATCTTAAAGATAAGTGTGCAATATGACCAAACTTAAAAAGAAAACTTTATATTGCTTTTTTGGTGTAAGACTCCAAATGGAAGCTAGAGTATGTGATTTCCCAGTTCCTCAGAGATAACTTGGTTTTCAACACGCACCAGTAATAAGAATCACAGTTTCCTTGCAGTCTACACCTATTTCAGTTCATTTGAATTAAATGCCATCTCCAAGTAGTTTCTGTTTCAATCATTTTATCTATAATATTTTATTTTGTATTGCTCTTTTTTAAACTTCCAAAACACCATCATTTTATTCCCATTCTTTACACAGAAAAAAAGGAAATAAGTAAATTATGCTAGGTATTTGAAATTAAAAGGTGTAAAGGATTTGTGTAAGTAAAACAACATGTGCTAGGTCTATTAAGGAAGACAAATTAATTGAAATCCAGGGATATTTACAGTGAAGTTTAAGAGCTATACTCAATTACTGAGAAGATAGACAGATTCAATACAGTCTGCTTCCTGATGCTAATTAGACCTCAAAACTAGCCCTTAAGGGCAAGAAGTAATCTTGGTATTGAACTGGGCATCATAAAACACACAAAAACATAGAATTAAAGTAAAAAATGCCAGAAAACAAGTATTCACTTAGTCCCTACAAAATACCGAAGTATTTCCTCTTGAGGACTATTTCAGCTTCTGAGAGAACTTAATATTGAAGCTTTGCTTTTCATGTCCCCGAGAACTTGACCTTCCGGGAGTATGGTAGGAAATCTGTTCTCTCTAGAGCCATTAGTGAGTTGTCAGAAATTTCACCTTGGAGAGAGATAGTGGAGGCTGAGCTACTGAAAAAAGCTCTGAAACAAGTATCATCCTCTGAACACACAGAGGAGGCATGTTTGTTCTGGGAGGAGAATCTTCAAGTGGGAATAGGGATAACATGAGTCTTTGTGATCTGGAATACAGTTAGAGATCTACACAAGGAACCGACAGCTGGCATTGAGACTAGAGAGGAAAAGTCTCTCAATCTCTCCCTGCGTGAAACTCAACTGACCTTGAATTTCAACTGAACTGCTGTATTTGATAATTATATCGAAGGTCTGGATTTTACTCGTGGGCAATGTCCTTATCATGATCTTTTGGGCTGCATACACTGTGTGTTTGAATTATATTGAAAACATCCCATCTAACAGGAAGTGGGATACAATTTTGTTCTTGAGAAAAAAAAAAACCCTTCAGAATGGATAGAATGTAATAATGGATCTCTCTAGACGAGGACAGAGGAAGTGTAAAAGGACTTTGGATTGTAGTGCCCAGTGAAATTGTTCAGCTTTTGCCTCGGATGGTAACAGCCAAGACGCTGAGAGCTGGCACAGATGGTGGCTTTGTCCCCACGTGATCTTGGAGAGTCCTGGATGAAGGGTGGGGGAGGGGCAGTCTGGGTGAAGAATGTGCAGCAGGTGGTGACCAGCAGTTGAGCGATGATGTGAGTCTGATTCCTTCCCTCTCCTAGCCAACGGTGCTATTTGCCAACAGTGTCCCTCGGAGTCACACGGTGACCTACTGGCCCACTGAAGAGTGTTTTCCTTCTGACTCCTGGCACAGAGGCTGGCTTCCCAGGGTTTACTGTAGCACCTTCCGAACCATTCATTTGTCTCTGCTTTTGAGTGCAAGCAGTACTATGGCACCTTCTAGTCACCTGGTATAATTTCCCTCTGGTTCTTTTTGGCATGTGGTGAAAAGTGAATTTCTCATGAGCTGAGCATACATTATGCTGATTCTTTCTGTTGCATATTGATTATTTTTAGTAAAGGTGAATGTCTGTTGAAATGAACTGAAAAGGGGAGGGGGCATCTGGAGACCAGAAGGAAGGGAGAACCTGCAGAAGAAAGTGAGAATAACTAAATGCTTAAGCCTGTATCCTACGCCATCATATCACACTGAGGAAGACAGTTACAGAGATTTTCAGTGAAGAGATGCGTATTGACTCTTGAAGCAATGCTTAAAGGACTCTCACTTGGAATTGGTCAGCTTAGCTATGAAAGGGCTTCATACAAAAAGCTGAAAACTTTATGAAAACATACCCAATTTCCGACAAGAAGAATTAACCATCCATCTTGTCTACTTCCACATAACTAGTTTCACACTTTAAATAATTGCAGCCATATGCCATTTAATGATAGGTATGTGTTCTTTTTTGTTTAAAACATAATAATTTGCATATAACATAATTGGTTTAAAATGCAATGATTTCAGCATCTTTTATCAACCATTTGAAAGACTTCATCAGATAATATTTCTAGTTAAAAGAAAGATTCAGGATAAATATGGTTACCTGTCTCTGGAGGACCCCAATAGATGCTCCTCTTTTGTTAAAATATAACACTGAAGGGGCTGGAGAGGTGGCTCAGGGGTTAAGCCTCTGCATTGCAGGTGGAAGGTCCTGAGTTGGGATCCTAGACCCCACGTACAGACGCGGGGCAGAAGTGGGGTCGGCCTGAGTTTCTGGTCCTGGTAGGGTGGAGCCTGAGAATACCGGGACAGAGTAAACAAGGAGGAGGTGGAGGCGTCCATGGTGGTTCCTGAATTCGCCCGTGGTTCTACACACACACATACATACACACACACACACACATACATACACATGCACACACGCACAATTGAATCAATAATAAAATAAAAAAAATAACTGAAGAAAATCTTGAAAGCAAATATAGTTCTGATAGAGGTATGTTCTAATAAATGCTTCATTATGTGATTTCATCATTATGACAGTATCATACTGTGCTTAAATGTAGATGATATAGCTAAAGTCACACTATATTCTTATGGGTCCACTGTTGTATAAGTTTGTCACTCTAAGTGACATTTGCATGATGTAGGAATTGATAAGTCTCTCCCTATTCTCAACTACTGTGAGTTACTCATTAGATGTGCTGGTGGAAGTCCTCAATCCAGTGTCCCAAGCACAGTAGGTAATGCTTCCTTAACAAATGATGAAGCAAAGTTGTGAACTAACAATCTATGGACTTCAATTTCTGCAGTTGTTTATGTCCTAACAGTCAATTTTAAATGTCTATTTCAACTTCCTTATGCAGCAATACTACTAAAGGCAGTTCACTTTCAAGACCAGCCCATACATGCCCATTTAATCCCTGTAACAGATCAGGTGAAATACAGTGCTTTTGCAATTCTAAAACAAAGCACAAAACAAAACAAAACAAAAAGTCAGCTTTCTTTGGAAAGCACAAATGCACTTAAGTTTAACAATAATAATAAAACGGTTCCAATTGTTATACATTTTGCACAGTTTTTTTTCTTTTTTTATTAAAAATGTAATTATACATTTTAAAATTTTTTACCAGTTCCCTCCCTCCCCCCTCCTCCCCCCGAACTCCCTCCTCCCCCTCCTCTCCCTCCCCATCCCCCAGTGCCTCCCCCCCAATTCCCAAAGAGTCCTTTATTGTGTACGCCTGACTCTCCACTGGGTCCTCCTCTCCGATGACATATAAGGACCCAGTGGCATTTCCAGAAGCCCTTTCTCTTGTTCCCCTTAAGCATAGGAGCACTACTATGGCTGTCAATCCCTTGCCTCCAGGGATCTCGGTGCCCTTAACAGATGCTAGACTTTATGAGGGCAACAGTGCGCTGGACATTGTGCAGGGCATGCAAAGTCCCATTATGATTGCTTTGGCTCCAACTATTGTTGAAATCTTGCAAATCGTTGCTCCTCCCATCCTTTTGCTCTTACAATCTTACCGCCCCCTCTTCTGCGAATTTCCCTGAGCTTCAGGATGGGAAGAGATTAGGCTGGCCTAGTTCTAGGTGGTCAATATAGAGTCACTGAAGTTCTGGATTGTGGTTTGTTGATTTTCTTTTGCAGTTTTGCTGCTCCTGCAATGCCCTT
Source organism: Typhlomys cinereus (assembly GCA_023101885.1). NCBI lineage: Eukaryota > Metazoa > Chordata > Mammalia > Rodentia > Platacanthomyidae > Typhlomys > Typhlomys cinereus. Next base: position 1,275,645 of record JALPQD010000288.1, read on the forward strand.
CACTCCATCCTATTTTGCACAGTTTTTTATATCATACAAACAGATCTATCTAGTCCCAGTGGGAAGTCCTGATTTAGCTGTGAAGACTAATAATGAAGCTAAATTTGGATATGCTGCCCACAGAATGGGCAATAATCTTAATTAATCAAATGAAATTGAGATACTAATTTTGGCTATTTAATAATTATACTGAGTGATAATACTAGAGGGGCTTTAGATCTAGTTAAAGAGAATGTGTAGGTGGATATAGAGGAGCAAATTCAAGGGACACTTTCTTCCATGCTTCCTTGTCATTTGATTTTCTTTGCATATCATTTCAGCACTGAAGTGAATGCAGAGTAACTTTCTGAAAATCTTCGTCTTTGCCCATAGTGATTTCTGCTGGAAAGGAGATTATAGAGATCACTCCCCATCTGATTTCCAAAGTTAAAAAAAATGGAGTTATTCTATTTCCAGAGCAGCGATACCTTTGTCACTTGTCTCTTTGCCATTTAGCACATAGTCTTTCAGTAAAGAATGCCTAATGCTTGGTAAGAATGTAAGAGCCTGAGGGGTGTGGTGAGACGGTATCTTCTGAACATTCACGGCCAGGACATCTATGAACTCACTGCAGCTCCATAAGACCCACGCATTTCATCATGGAATAAGAAAGATCTCAAGAGCCCCACACCTTCCTGAAAGACTGATGGGGGTTAATGCGGATGGGTAGCAGGGGTTTGGGGAGAAGAAAGATGCTTTCCTCAGTGGCAAGTATTCCGGCACATGTCACCAAAGGCAGTCCAGACGAAGCTCAGTGATCTACATATGTGAAAAGACATGAAAACAGGAGGGCGACAGGCAAAGAAGAAGGATTGTAAGGTGTATAATCATAAATTCTATATTCGTCAAGGAAACCCTAAAAGAATATACAAAATACCTAATAACTTGTGTTTCATCTTTAGTCAAGGTGCATAAGCTCATTGCACTTTTTCAGGATCTTTCAGGAACTTTGAAGAAAAGTACTAATGTGAAAGTTTTCATAGTCTGACCAGTCATTTTTCTACAATTTCTGGGATCCCTATCTATATTAAAATATGTAACCAGAAATTTACTTACTTTCTTCAAGTTAGGACACCTTTTTGTTAACATGACTTTAGTGCACTATTCTTTAATAGGATATCATCTGTTTTGTTAAACTGAGAGCAGTATAAAAGGATGTGCGTGTCATGGATACCATCTTTGCATTTTATATTAATAGTGTAATATTGTTTATATAAGAATTTTCATGATAGATTTGTCTTGGTTTTCACTCTTAAAAAATTAAAAAGACACATCATCTCAGGACTTAATGGGTAAACTACTTGCAGCATGAGCATGCAGAAAAGCACGAGGACTGGAGTGTAAGTCCCAGCACCCATGTAAATGCGAGGTGGGCATGTAATCTCAGTGCCAGGGAGTTCAGATTCAGAATAATCTAGCTAACTGCACTGCCCCAATAGCTGAGCTCTGAGTTCAAGTGAAGGACTCTGCATCCATATATAAGGCGGAGAGCAACAAAAATCCTTTGTAGAGTCCTTGAAGACACCCAATGTCAAACCTTCACACATGTGCATGCACACCTGTTCATAAACATATGTCCACACATGAGAATACATATGTAACACACACCTACACATACAGAGTGTATGTCACATGGGAGTAACTAGTGTTTCTTTTGTTAAGAAGGACAAAGAAGTTCTAATATTTCTCCCTTGAATTTGTCATGTGAGAAGATAAAAGCCAACTCTGTGCTCAGCTGCATCATGAAGGTTTTCTTAAAACTTTATTTGCAGGCTTTTGTCATTACTTTAATGAACCTACAATTAAGCTAACTTCAGCTAGTTAACTTTCCACTGTGTAAATAGGTTGAATAATCTTACTTTATAGTTTCTAATTCTTTTGACATGTAGTTAAGAATTTGTAAAATTCTTTTGCATAACTTCAGTATTTGAGTGTCAGTTGATTTTTCAAGCCCTGAAACGTGGTTCCTTGAAATACTATAGGTCTGTTTTATGTACTCCCTGAGAGAGGAAAATGCCCTTGTTAACCTTTCTAAAGAGAACCGAGTCTTGGCCACTTTGAAAGCAGATCCTTCAGGTTCATATGTGGCTTCTCTTTAGTGTGTCTATCAAAGACAGAGGATTTCCCTTACAAATGTTACTGAGAAATTAAACAGAAAAATCATTCTTAAAAACAATGTTTTGATGGATCAGGGCTTATTGGACTGAATTTAAAGTTGCTTCCTTAACATCAAATTGAACTTTCAGAAAACAAAGTAATTGTTCAAGTTTATCGAAAAGGGAAAATAATTCTAATTTCTATCTTCGAGTTTTCTTTCTTTTAGTCTCACAGACCCTCATAATGATAGTTGATCTAATGAATTAAGCACCTACAAGGTGTCAAGCACTCCATGAGTTTTTTAAACAATATTTTTACTTATAAAAAATCCTAAGACGTAATCTACATTACACCTAATTCAAATTATAAGGTGTCAAGCCCTGCATGAGTGTTTTTAAAGCAATATTTCTACTCATAAAAATCCCAAGTAGTAATGTATATTACGCCTAATTCAAATATAGTTTCTATTGTCTGGACATGTGGTAGGCACCCAGGTAAAGAAAGCTGCTCAAGCTAATATGTTTAATTAGTTGCATAGACTTGAGAATCCAAAGCATAATCATATGAATACAAAACTCTGCTCTTTTACCATGTCACCAATCCTTTACTGCTGCTTGATTTATCAAGCTTAGAACGCAATCACTGTGCTTTGGGGTCTGGCAGAAGAGCACAGACTTTGTCTCGAAACATTCTGCATGAACTGACCTAAAGTTCCCTTGTAGGTCTTTTAGATGATGGGATCCTTGTGATGGCGATTGGGGAACCAGGGCTGGGGTACCACTATCAAAATTCTCTTGTGAAAATCTTTAAATCAGCAACTAAATCTGTAGTGACTGATATGGCCCATCCTTACTATTAATTATTTTGGGGGGAAAGGTAAAACAGGAAGAGGCATTCCATGGAGAGCCAAACAATCTGTTCTCACTACTTGGTATGCAGACTGGAGGATCAACACTGCAGAAGACAGATCAGTGAGCCCGGTGGGATGGACCGGAGACAAGCAGTTCCCAGGTGTAGGACTAGAACACAATGTGAACAAACTACAATAGAAACAGCGGCAACTGAAAAGGAAAGAAAAAAGGGAAAGGAGGTAATGTATGGAGATAAATACTTCGTCACCATTTAATAATAGCAATTATCAAAACCCTGCTATGTCTTTGATATGCTTAGCATGTGTCACCCTAACTTGTAGGGTTATCCAGCCCATAGTGAGTGGGATTAGTCCAAGGGCAGGTGAATAAGATGGAAGGAACTGGTTAAGGAAGTTGCCATCCTGCTGTGTACTTGGTCACACATGCTGGTCTGGCAAGTGAGGACTGTCTCTCTCTCTCAGTGGTCCTATGTATTTGATGTGGCCATTTCCTTTTGTCCTTGGTGTTGGCGAGGGCTCTCCTGCAAAGCTGGACAATGAATCCTGTAAACAGACAATCATGAGCCAAAATAAACCCATCTTTCCCTTAAACCCTTTCATTGTGATTTTATTGGCAACAATGAGAGTAACTGCAACAATAGTTCTGAGATTCAGGGTAAAACGTCCACAGAAGGACTTTCTCTCCTCTGGAATTGGGTCCATGTTCAAGTCTGGCACTGATCTGTTTAAGCCTTGTGACTTTGTGCAAATTGCACTAACTGACTTGCACTATCATTTCCTTTATTCATATGAGTGCTTATTAATACTTACTTCATATTGCTGTTTTGCATTTGTGGTTTACAAAGTAAACAATTCATGGAAACTGGAAGGATGTCTGGCACCTGATAAATGGTTAAATTAAATGATGAATGGAGATAGTCCTAAGCAAAATTTTCCCAACTCTAAGATTTGATCTATTAATGGTCATAAAATCAAGTTAGTGATTCAAGATCAACATTTTTTAATAAAAGGAATAGAAGAAAACAAATGGTACTGAACAGAAAAGAGTAAGCATCCATTGTATGTTAAAGAATGCAGTACATTTCACACATTTTAGTTCCAATTGCATATAGCTTAGACACTGTATAGAAATGAAAAGTTCAATTGTGATCTTTGATAACACCGAAAAAGTATATTTCAAATAACACTGTAAGACAGCAGTTTTCCCATGTGGTGCCATGGTGCTCAGAGTTTGTTTCATCAGAAAAAAAAAAGCAAATTCCTGGAACCAGGACATTCCTTAAACAAGGGCTCCAGGTGGCTCTTATACACACTGAAGTTTGAGGACCACTAACTATATACCCCAAGCACAAAGTAGTGCTTGGAAATCAGAAAACAGCTATGAAGGGTACATCTCACCTATGTAATATTGTGTGTGTGTATTATGTGTGTTGATATTACATTGACTGAAGATTTAAAATGCTATCTAGGGTGCTGTCTAGAGTTTGTGTGACTGATTTTGTGTTATAATTTTTCTATGCTCCTTACTCACAGGTGAGTAAGTTCCATGGAAATTAATTATTTTATTTGTAGAGAGACACCAAATAATCTGTACTTTCTTCTAGAACTGCAAAATAGAATCTTAATATTCTCTCTGTGGTGTGTCTGTGTGTGTGCATGTGCATGCATGTGTATGTATGTATGTGTGTGTGTGTGTTTCTAAACCTTGAGTATATAAGTTGTATCCAGTTTGAATCTTTTTAATGCTGAGAGTTCAGATGCCTTCCCAGCTATAACATTATAAATTAGCTTAAGAAGTTATAAAAACTATGTTCCATATTAATATCGAAGTATTTATTTTTTAACAGTAAATATACATAAGATATTGGTAGCCAGCTAATATAATAATGAAACTGATGATGAGTAAAACACTTTGGAAATGTAGAAGAAATATAAGTTTATATATTGAGAGAAGTTTCTTTTAACAAAAATAGGCACACTGTAAAGGTATGTACCAATTGTGTGCAATTACTTAAAAAAGTGAGCATACAATGGTGCATAGACTTTCCTTTGCTGTGTGTGATGTTTCTCTCTTCTATTTGCCTTGTGATTGACAGGTATGTTTACTTTAAGACTTAAAAGGATCCTGATTAAAAACACAGCATATATTGGACTGGAGAGGTGGCTCAGGGGTTACGCCTCCGCCTTGCAGGCGGAAGGTCCTAAGTTCGGATCCTAGACCCCACGTATAGACGCCAGGTGGAAGCGGGGGTGGCCTGCGCTTCTGGTCCTGGTAGGGCGGAGCTTGTGAATCCCGGGGCAGAAGGAGGTGGAGGCGTCCATGGTGGTTTGCGAATTCGTCCGTGGTTCTACACAGACACACACACGCGCGCGCACACATACACACGCACATGCACACAGTTGAATAAATAATAATTAAAAAAACACAGCATATAGATTCACAAGAAAAGAAATGAAGGGTTTCTGTTTCATTAAAACTATGGATTTTTTTAGTTTTCATTTTCCTGTGTTAATGGGTGTGTTGTATTTGCATGTGTTTGAGAGCACCGGATGGGCGAAGACAGGTGGATGAGCACATGTTTGTGTAAACCTGTGGAAATCTGAGGTTGGCATTTTGAATTGTCCTTGCTTATTCTTCCATTTTCCTATTTTGAGATTGGGTCTCAAATTAAAACCAGAGCTCAACTGTAGGGCAGGTTTGGTTAGATTGCTCTGGGAATTCCCAGTTTCTGATTTCCTGGGATTGGATTACAGGTGGATTGCCACACCTGTCTGTCTGTCTGTCTGGCATTTTTATGTGGAATCTGGATGTCTAAACTCAGGTCCTTTTGCTTGTGTGACATAAACTTTCACCTTTAAGTCATTTTTCTGTTCTATCACCTTGATATTTTTAAAGCATATTTTAATAGATAATAAATTATTCACTCTACTGAAAGTTAGTTCTCAGTGGCATGTAAAATATGTTTAAGGACAAAATTGTTAGGAGACATGTTTTTGAAAGGCAAGAACGTCTACCTTCTTGCTTATGGTAGGTAGCATTTTATGTACTGAAGGGATGCTTATGAGATATTTTGTAAAGTCTTTCTGAATCTCTCAGTTGTGGTTGTAGAAAACAAGAAGGACCTGGGTAAAGAATCAAGGACAGGATGCTAATCTTATGCAAGCATTAATTAGGGTTTGCAGACAGACCAATCTCTTTGTTTGTCTGGACTTTAGTCTCCTTATCAGTAAAGAGAGAGAGGAGGAGGAGCGAGTTTCTCAGCATTGAAAAATGTGTTCCTTCTAAGCAATTGTGTTAAGAATGTGGTCATATGTACATCTGGCAGGGCTCTGACTTGTCAGTATCTGATTTTAGAGGACAGTGGGGACCTGGAAGTGTGTGTATTTCTGACAGTTTAGTATGATATGTTCCTGAGCGATGTCTTGTGCCTCAGGGCTCCGTTTTGCAGCCATGGGTTTTGTGGAGATGGGTGATGCCAATCACGTAGAGGAATTAGGGGGTGTGTTCGTCATCACTGTGACTGTGCAAAGCTACTGACACTTCGTACCTGGGGACAAGAAGGCCATGTGTTTGTGTGACCATCCTTCCCTACAAAGAGTTTTCCTTTCCTGAAGGTTAAGATTCCTCCTGTTGAAAAACTAGTTCAGCACAAGACGGAGTTTTCAAGTTCAAGTTCCACAAAGTAATCTGGGAATTTAGAAAGGAAGTCATATGCTTTGTACCATTTCGGCCACACAAATGCAAACACTGTCTATTCTTGGGTGACAACTGGTGTCTGCTGTGTGGGGGAGGGCAGCCTCCAGTTCTCTGCACCATATATTGACTGTGCAGTGAACAGCACAGTGGAAATGTTGGCTCCGTTAGTCTAACGAACAAATATAACTTGAAGCCATGCTACGATAAATCTTTCGAGAAGTTCCTAGTTCCTTCAATGAAACAGTTGATGGGGGATTATCTCTAAGGTAACTTTCCATGTGCACATATGGATGCCAATTAAAGAATAAATTGCATGGATTCTCCTTCTCATCACAGGGTAAAATACACTGGCTAGACAGCAGAGGTGTTGAATAACATGAGCACTTTTTGTCCCTCCCCTGGCCTTCTGCATTTGTATGGCCTTGTGTAGTCTGGGTCAGGCAGGCTAAGGATAGAGCTCATTCAGCAGGAGCCAAGTACCCAGTCAGGACCTTCTCACAATCCTCTGGAGACCTGAGGTGAACAATGCTTTGGAGTTACTTAAAGCATGAGATCATTTTTCCTAACAATTTTTTGTCTTTTCCCATATTTCTTCTTCCTTAGTATGTGTGTGTTTGGAGGATCGTGTCTGTTCAGATCTTAGACACTGGAGGTATGCAGGTGTTGTGGGCTGAAACTGCCACCTGACAGACTCAAGCTAACCTGATGTTTTCCATGAGTGCAAATGAACTTTTGCTTCCTCTTTCTTTGGAGAATCTGTGTCTGGCCACCTCTGCAGCAGAGGAGAAGTGCGAAACTTCCCTGTTCCTATGCATTTGGTGAGAGCTCATTTAGATGAGCGTGTTGAAATCACAAAATTAAAAATAGATGTCTTTCAGATGACCTTTCATGTTCCTTTTCTAAAGTAGCCTACTCAACATCTCTGTAACAAGTTAAAAGTCACAGGCCATATTCTCCTGAATGAATTAATGACCATTAGATGAAAAGTCTAATTAGAAACCAGGTGTTATCATCCCACTTCGAACTTCCTGAGATGAAAGATGAATCCAAAATGATGTAAGTAATTTGACATAGTCAGAAAAGAGAGACCAGGCTCTTGAGTTAGGGCAGGGAGCCTATTCCAGAGCCTTTCTATTTAGGGTTGGGACAAGTGCTCTGGTAAGACACACAGGTGCTGATGACGAATGACCTCATCTATGCACCTGTAGCCCTGCTGGGGAAGGAGTCACAAGATTTCCCACAGGTGGTCCCATAATCTGCCCTTGCAGCTCAGAAGAGCACATGAAACCTGGCTTTCCTCTAAACCTGTCATCTATTCTGTGTATTCAAAGTTCTCACGTCAGTTTTTTCTTGTAATTAATTAGCTGGGCTTCATATATTTTTTAAAACAGAACAGTAGGAAATCTACCATTTTTCCTAGCACAATTAGCTAAATGGCATAATTTTACACTTTTCACTTTTGTTTGAAAAAAAAAACTCAATCATTTCTACAATGTCAAACGCTATATATATATATCTTTGGCAATTTTTACAATTGTATTGAATTCAAGCTTGTTTGACTTTCTGATCAAATTTAGCATTGTTTAATGTTAAATAAAATGAATTATTTTTCTTATTAATACTCACTGGGCACATCAATGCCAAATTTTATTGCTGTTTCAGGACATATCAAATCTATAGATACATCAGACGAAATACTTTTGGAGTTGGTAAGATGTCTCAGTGGTAAAGCTTGTATAAAGGTGGATGGAGAGAACCAATTCCACCAAGTTGGCCTCTAAACAAATGCATGTACCATCGCACATGAGTATGTGTGGATGCGTATATGAATGTGTGCATTCAAACACACAAATTTAAATACAATTTTTTTTCCTCAATAAAAAGGGACTGAAGTGAGGGTCTGGCACAAGGGGGGCAAATGTTCCATCACTGAGTGGTATTCCCAGCTCTTTTTGAGTTTTTGAGGCAGGATCTCATTAGATTGCCCAAATCGGCCTTGAATTCAATTTGTAGCCAAGAGAGGCCTTGAGCTGGCTGTAAAAATTATGATCCTTGAACAGGCACTTCAATTTGGTCTATTTACTAGGACAGGAGTTTTTCTTGCTATAAGAAGAAGATTATCTCTATAAATATTGCACAAAAGCATGTTGCATGAATATATACTTTGTACATAATTTATTACTTAGCAGGAAGAGTAAATCTCATTCTCAATTCATTAAAAAATACACAATTATTGCATGCTTAAGGCATTGGTGTAGCAGGATCAACTGATATTTTCAAAAGCGATTTAATAGATCAACCCAAAAGCAAGTGAAAAATATACTTTTTTAATATAAAGTTGAAAATTCCAATAGTCTCAGGCTTAGGTTGTATTTTTAAGCTAATTTCTTCAGCATTCCTTGCCATATTAATTATCATATCTGCTTAATACAAATCGATTGTTTTTAATGCACTGCATATTTTTATACAATTAAATCTCAGCTACACAGTCATCATATGCTGTTCTGTTGTTTTATTCTTCTCATAATGGAGGACAAATAAGTGAAATATACTTGCTGTTACTACACCAGAGCTTTCATTGCAAAGGGCAAGCATGAAAATAATAATATCACCGAAGGCCTATGTTGGCCAATCAACCTGCACTGGAGGCGCGGGAGAAGGGAGAGGGAAGAGGAACCTCCAGATCCTGGTGACGGCTGTGTAAATCTGGGGAACAGGGAGAGTTCTCTTTGCCAAAGCTTTTATTGTCTCCCTATTTGCCATCTCATCCTCGGCTGTTTAGTTTGAGGAACATTCCAGGGAGTCGCCTTAGCTTCTGTGACTGGAGCCTGGGACCGGGGCTTGAGGCCTCCTAGGAACTCCTTGCTGACACAGGTCAGGACAAACAGACAGTTGTAGGCAGTGCCTGGCTCACACACAGGGGTCAGGCTCCATGGCAGCAAGGTGGGTCCTTCGTGCTTGGAAGCTGGGGGTGCCAGAGCATGCTACTACATCACAAACCTCTGCTGGAAGGGGAATGGGTGGTAGAAACAAGGGGTGACTTGCAGAAAGAGAAAGAGAGAGAGAGAAAATGGATATTCAATGATTGCACTTTCCCAAGATTTTCTTGCTCCTGACCCAGTAGTGTTACATCTGGGGCCCAGCCTCTGAGATTTACATGCCAGAAGACGGTCCTAGGGACTTCTGGGGTAAATAATCATGTATTTAGCAAATAACCCTCTGATTAAATAAATGTATGACAGCAGCAATAGTGACATCATTTCTGAGGCTGTTTTCTGTGAATTGGTTGCAACAAAGGTTTTTCTTTAGAAATTGTCATTAGGTAAAATAAAATTAATTGGACTCTTTTGTAGAAATGTCAAGCAATTAGTGCATGATATCATTTAAGAGATGTATTATTAATGCTAAATGCTAAAATAAAGGTCGTATCACCTTGGACCTGGAGGGAGTGGGAGGAGGGGAGTAGGAGAGCAGAAAGGAAGAATAAAGAACTAGGTTCATCATTTTAAGGTAAAATATGACCAAATTGCTAGCGATTTTTCTGTTAGTCTGGGATGTGCTGAATTACAGTTGTTGATGCTGCGTGTCAAAGCTGTCAGGGTTACAGAGCCACTGTGCTGAAAAGTCAAGAGATTGATTTCTGAAGGCAGTGCTGACTTTTAAATGATCACAGACGGTGTTACACACTTGTGGGCCTATGAAGAAGAGCTGTGAAACTGATCCCACAGAATCAGGCTCGCTAATTTTATTTTCAGCTTTGATTTGAAATAAGGGTATTAGTTGCTTTTTGGGTTGGTACCTTCTTTACCTTGTTAAATTTCCAGAGAATTCTCTCTGAAGTATAGTCACACACAAATCAATCTGCTTGTATTCTCTTTCTGAGAGACTAAATTTTGTACTACAATTGATTTTGGTATTTTGACTGTTAAGAGCCATGCTTGAGCATTCTGATCACTGGGCTTCTATTTTGCAGCTTTGGGAAAGTTATTAAATGAAATGGTTCTCTTTCCTATTGGGATAATACACTCCCCCTCCCCAATTGTTGAAAAATATTTTCTTTTCTTTCTTCTTATTGTGTGTATGATGTATGTTTTTACATGTGTGTGTGTGAGAGAGAGAGAGAGAGAGAGACAGACAGACAGACAGACAGACAGACAGAGATAGAGTCAGAGATAGAGACAGAGTGTTTAAATGTGTATGTGTGTAAGTCATAGTACATGTGCTGAGGGCAGATTATAACCTCAGATATCAATCCTTACCTTCCACTATGTTTGAGACAGGGTTTCTTGTTTTCTGGTGGGGTACACCAAACTAGTTGGCCCATGAGTTTCTGGGGAGTCTCCTGTGTCTACCTCCAATCTTAAGTTAGGAGGACTGGGAGCTGCTGAACCTAGTTTTAAGTTGGTTCTGGGAAATCTCAACTTAGGTCTTCATGCTTTCGTGGTTGTGCCTTAACCCATTCATCCATCTCCCCAGTGCATATCTACCTTTTGCAGGTCTGTAAATGTGGTCATTTTTGTTTATGGTAACTGACCACTAACTAAATTTTGACAGCATGTCTTAAAAATTTGCCTCCCCTGCTCAGAAAAAAAAAAACCCTGAGCTTGCCTGAGGTTTAAAAAAAAAGCTTTAATAACTGAAAATTTAGTCTTAACTTCTCCCCAGACACCATCCAATATAATTTTAAAACACTCAGATTTTAAAACTTTTATGTGTTACTCCATCAAAACTGCTACTTTCTATGAAGTCCAGTTCATCTTTTATTAAAATATTTTTAACTTTGCCATTAGGCAAGTAAGATTTACTCATGTGACTTGCATTTATTAGGATTATCACAAAAGCTGGTATTCTAGGTTGATGGATTATCTTACATTCTTGTTTCATCATTTTGTAAGTTTTGACTAAATTGGTATAATATCAAATGTCCTGCATGTTAGCACAAAAAAAGATGCTTTCTTAGACAAATTTTAAGTGAGAGCTTGTTCTTTAAGACTGGTTTTAGAGAACATTATTTTTAGCTAATTAATGGAGTGTGACATGTTTTTTCCATTTAAAGCAAGCCCTAAGAAAATGAGTTTTTCTTTCTCTCATTTCCTTAGCTACTTTTTGTTGGACTTTAAGTATCAATTTCAGAAATTGTGATTACACAAATAAACAAATTAGCTTCTTTTTGTGAGGTGGGGTAGTTGCTGTTCTTGTGTTTCAGAGCAGGTATCATCTAGAAATCACTAGGTTGTTCACACTCATGTGACCCGGTGGAAACCAACCTGAAGGGAGCGATTGTGCTGAAGTCTAGAATTAATGCTTTTCGTTTAGGCTTTTGCCTTGAATCTACACCTGTTTCCTGGGCCGAGGACTATTCTGGTCTGAGCACCCTCAGCCAGAAAACCCCAAACTTTTGTCCTGGAACTTCTTCCAACCCCTGTGGCTGACTGACATTGAAACATAGAAGTGGCCTCAAGTTCCCCTACAAGTGTCAGCTGCTTGTGCTCCGAATGCTAATGAGGTTCGAGTGGTGGGGAGCAGGTGACAGCTGTGAGTGGGGACCACGTCCACAGCTCCGTTGCTTCTGTTCTGTTCAAAGCTCACGCCCTTGAAAGTTCAAGGTCTCAGTTCTGTCCTTTCTCTAACCAACATTTTCTCCTTTCTATTCTGTCTTCCTTTCACTTTATTTTCTTTGCCATTTTTTTTTTTTTTTACCCCAGAGCATCATCTTATTAGTTTTCTGCAAATATCAAGCTTCCATCATGTTTTTCCCCCACTGGCCTTTCTGCTAATCCTGCCTGGGTATTAATCTGACCCATTTGCTTATTCATCTATACCTTGCCAGGATATACTACACCACTATTATTTCTGATCCTTTGGGGGCCTCTCAAAATGGAGATATAATACTCCATTGTATTTGTCTCAAACTGCTTAAATGAGCTGTTGAGAAACTCTGCTAATAATCCTGTTTTCTCTTTCTGTCCTTATCAAACTCATGTACAAGGTTAAGCCAAATATCATGGTAGTTATACACTACAAAAAAATCCTGTAATTGGAGAGTTCTGTTCTGATATTCATATACCAGCAAGTCACTTAAAAATTTTAGTAATATGGGATAAATGATCAAATAAGATATAGTATCTGAAAGAATTTCATGGTATAAATGTTAGTTACTGCTTCTGAGAGCTAATAATGTAGAAAGGTCATCTTTAAACATTACAGTGCATTTTAAAATTTATATATTATTTTTTAACTTTTTATTTTGAAACAGTTTGTGACAAAAATGACCAGAAATTTCCTATGTTGGATTTTATAAATCTTAAAATTATCAAAACTAGTTAACTAACTTTGATATGCTATTAACTTTGATCTACTACTATTACCAATTAGTTGTTTCTATTTATATCTCCATAAGCTTCCTAATGTCTTTTTCCTGGATTATGTTATAGACAGCAATCCCACATTACATTTACTCATCCTATCTGTTGTTTTCCTCAATCAGATGACTTCTAAGTTTTTCTGTTTCCATGATCTTGAAGCTTTTGAAGAACATGAGCCGTTATCTGGCAACAGATTAGTTTGTGATGAATAAATTCAAGGTTGCTTTCTTCTCCCCCCTCCCCCCTCCTCCTTCTCCTCCTCCCCCCCTCTTTGTCCTCTTCCTTCTTTGGTTTTGGACCAGAGGACCACAGTAGTGATATTCTGCTGTCTAAGGAAAGTTTGTGATGTAATGATGTCGTTCCTTGTCTAATCACTAGTGATACTAACTTGACTTCCTCAGGGTCTTCCAGATTTTCCTACTATAATGTTGCTCATCTCTTCCCCACTTTTGTAACTTTTTCTAAAGATCTTTTTATATTCTCCTCAGATGTGTAGATGTGCATCAAAACAATTGTACAATCATTACATTTCTTGAACACTTTGTAATTGCCAGATTCAGCAAGAACTATGGTTACCTATTGCCTTCAAGATATTAGTAATGAAACTGTGAGCTCATCCCCTTGTTGTGCTAAGTAAGCGCCATGTGCTGAGACATTTCGAGGCTTCACAAATGATCGGTTGTTCATGACACTGGCGACTAAGAAATGTGAGTGTTCATTCTTCTTTCCTGAATCAGTTGTGACCTGTTTCCCAAATGGTAACATTATTTTCATCTTTCTTTCTACATCTGGTAATTCACATACTTCTGTGAGCTAGAGTTTTCCATTTTCCACTTCTTACTTAGTAATGAACAGAATTATAACCAGTATGTGTTTTATTGTTCAAATTGTCCACATTTGACCATGAGAACCTCTTCAGGTTGACTGTTCTTTCCATATAACTCTATTATTTTTAGAGGACTTTCTTGCTTTCTGACTCTTAGGCCCTTATACTCTTGTTAGTATAACCCTGTCACAGTTTTTCCCCCAAAGAGTTCAAATTTCTTTTATTAAGGAACATACAAAATCTCTGTGTTAGATGTACTTATTCACAGAATGACATATTTTCATTTTCCAATGATGTATTTACTTATTTTCTTAAAATTTTAATGCAGTTTCAGAATAAAAAATCTGTATATTTAATAAATGGTGTATAATATATTCATGCCATAAGATCAAAATATTTTGTTTTACCTTTAGATTTTTTTCTTTAGCTTAACTGTTGAGCCAAAAAGAGTATTACTCTTTTGAAAAAGTTGTGCATTTAAGGATCGGTGAGATGTCTCAGCTGGTAAAGCCAATCTCTACACAAAACTGACAACCTGAGCTTGATTCTTGGAGCCCACATGGTAGAAGGAGAGAACTGATTTCTGAAAGTTGTCTTCTTTCTTTACACATGTACTTTGGTATGTGTGTGCCTAGACTCTCCCTTCCTCCCTTTCTCTCTCAGGAAGGAAGGATGGAAGGAAGGAAGGAAGGAAGGAAGGAAGGAAGGAAGGAAGGAAGGAAGGAAGGAAGGAAGGAAGGAAGGAAGGAAGGAAGGAAGGAAGGAAGGAACTGTGATAGTTGCATATGGGTGTCAACTTGACAACTGAAAGTTTGAACTCTGGGCACAGTTGTGAGGAATTAGTAGTTATGTCCCAAGCAAGGCTTCAGGAGATTATCTAATTGATGGGGAGGGCTCAGCCCATGATGTGGGGCTAGTCCCTTGGCAGGTGGTTAAAATGGAGGGAGATGATTCAGAGATTGGCATTCTTGGGTATACTTGGTCACATATGCTGGATTGTCTTTTTCTCAACAGTGGATATGTTATGGCCAGTTTCCTTGCCCCTGATGTTGGAATGAACTTTCCTCTCAAGTTGGATTGAAAGAGAGACAATCATAAGAATGAATAAAATCCTTTGTTCCTCTTAAATGTTTTGTTGTGAATTTATTAGCAGTAATGCAGAGTAATTGTTTCATAAGTTGATACCAAAAAGTGGGGTGTTGCCATGAGATTAAGAGGATCTAATACCAGAAAGTGAAGTGTTCCTGTAAAACTCACAAATTGGTACCAGAAAAGTGGGGTATTGATGGTAAATCTGGCTATGTGGCTTTTGTGGATTTTGAATGGTTTATTTGGAGAAATTTGGAAGTGTTTGAAGATTTTGAGACTGTGGACTACAAAAATCATTTAGCATATTTTAGCGGATCATTTAGAAAATAGTAATACTGAGACAGTAATGGATTATTTGGACCCAGATTGTGCTGATGGGAACAAGGATTCTGGCGAAGTTACATTTAAAGGTGATAGACTGGTTTCCTTGGTCGAGGAGACTTGCATTGACAGCTTTGAATATTCGGATAAGGAAAGAACAGAAAGCAGAGCAACTGTCTGGTTTTGAATTTATCAACAACACGCAGAGCAACTGCAGAATAAATAAATAAGTAAACAAATATTTAAAATAAGTTTTAAACTTTATTTTACTTGTGTGTGTGTGTGTGTGTGTGTGCGCGCGCGCGCGTATGTTTGTATCAGAGGACACTTTGTGTGCCTGTGGAGGATCAAGTGTGACTCTGGGACTCATCCTGGATTGCTTCTATCTCCTTTCTGCTTCACTTTGGGATTTCCTGCACTCCACCCACCAGTACCATAAGTGCAGGATACCTTCATTTCCACGTGATGTTTTACATGGGACCTGAGATCCAAACTCAGGACCTTCTGCTTACAAGGCAGAATCTTGACCCCCGAGCCATCTCTCCAGCAAGATACTTGCTCACCAAAATATGTATATTCATTGTTTTTACAGTACAGTTGATTTTATGTAGATTCCCCATATGATAATATTGACTCTTTATGTGTGTTTTCATAGAATTACTTCATCTCTCTTGGCTTCAGTTTCTCCTTCTGGAAATGAAGAACAAAACAGTCAGTTGTTTGGGTGATTACCGTAGAGTTTAGATGCGTAGACAGATGGAAAGTACTTAGGAGATGCCTGTCACGTTCTAGTGGATCCAGAACTCACTTGGAATCTTGTTACTATTCCTGCATATTCTAGAGTATTGGGCAGGAGAGTATTCAAGATGTGTATTCTTAGGAAAGGAAAGGGCTAGTTATTCTTGCCTTGCCAAAAGATTGGACAGTGTCTACAATGTCTCAGGCAAGGATAAAGTTGAAAGGTGACCAACCCCTTCTGAGAATTGAACTTTAGGCTTCACGAGTGCTAGGTCAAGAGCTCTGATCCAAGAAAAACCCTCAGTCTCTTGAAGAATAAGAACACATCGCTATGTTTTCACTGACTTACTATCTTGAGTATTGATTTGGGTCTGTTCTACGAAAATGAAAATACAGAAAACTGGTCTTTCAAGTTTCTACAGCTGAACACATGTTAATACTCACAAAGTCTCCAGATTAGAGATGATCTAAGACAAAAATAACCTTGCAACCTGACAGTCTGTTTTGTCTTTCTGAAAGATGTCCACCCCTGGGTATAAACAGTCCATGACCACTTCCTTCCTTCTTTCTTTCTTGGTTGAAGGAGTGAAGGACTGAGAGACAAGAGGGCACAGGAAATGCTAAATGGACAGAAGTAAGCTAAGTCCACTAACAATAAAAAGTATTGAATAACTTTTATTCAGACATTAGCTGAGAGGAGGGTAAATTC
Source organism: Typhlomys cinereus (assembly GCA_023101885.1). Classification (NCBI taxonomy): domain Eukaryota; kingdom Metazoa; phylum Chordata; class Mammalia; order Rodentia; family Platacanthomyidae; genus Typhlomys; species Typhlomys cinereus. The sequence continues at coordinate 1,292,397 of JALPQD010000288.1, forward strand.
ACTGCTGTTGCCTACTTTTAATCATGTGCCAGGATTTAAAAATTACTCAGTAGGTAGTAACAGCATTTTCTGTTGCCTAGGTAGAGAAGATGGAGGCTCGACAGCAATTCTGTGCTCAGGTGTGTCTCCTTAGCTCTAATCTATGAATCTTGCATTATTTCGCTTGCATGGTGAAAGATTTTGATCATTTAATATTGGCATTTATACTAGGTAAATTCCCATCTCATTTTGATTTGGTAGCTTCCAGACTCATTTAGGACAGGTTGTTAGCTTATTCTTTTTTTGAGATAGTGACCTTTTATCTTAAATAGCACAGTGAACCCTTTTAGTGAATGTATTTTCCACACTTAGTTATGGTCCATAACTACAGGATATTATGTTCTTTTATGTGAATGGCAACACTGTTGTAACTTCTTGGCAAATGAGGGGTGTATATTTTGAGTGTTGCATTATGGAAGGGTAAAGCTAGTAGTATTCAGTTAGTGAAGTTTCATAAGAGAGTTGTAGAGAAAGTATTACATCCTTGGTCTACAAGAATCTGGAAAGTGTGTGGTTATATGATCCTTTCTTGTCTAGTAGTCCACAGCTTGTGTTTGTTACCATGAGACAGGGTCATCCACAGCCCACACAGAGGGCCATCACAGTCACTGATGATTTGTGCACAGGAATCCTTGGTATGGTGGGAATGGGAATGTTTATTTATTTACTTGTTATAATTAAGTGCAAAGTACTCCTTGCATGAAGAAGCATTATTTCTCCTTTGACTTTTGAGATTGTTATCTTTTGCATTCTTTATTGATTTCCTTTGACTAAAAGTGTCATATCATATTGGACAAGCTTTAATAAACAGGAAACCTCGACAACCTATTATACAATGTCAATGAAGTATCAGGACTAGTCACAACTCTAAGGAATACTGAATTGTAATGATTGAAAAAAGAGCAATCTTAGATTCTCCATGTTTTATGATTTATCACACATTTCAATGTGAGTTTGGAGATCGCTGCTATAGGCACAACTCATATTCCCCTATATCACGAAGACTTTTCAGGAAATGTCTATTATTCAAATGACTTCATGGGAAACTTTGTTTTTCCTGAGAAAAGTTCAATTAACAGAATAGTGAAGAGTGAATATGAAATTTATGCATAAAGGAAGAATAAGCAAAGGAAGTTCAGGTTTCAAGAGACAAAGTTATGGTGAGAATAATAGGAAATGTTTTTGAGACTAGAAAGAATTCAGATACTGTTCATGGAGAAGTGGAGGCAAGAAGTTACAGTTAAAATGACTAACCAGTGACCGGTTGTAGAAGGGGGTAAAAATGTGGGAAAGACCCTCACCAACTTGACCCTGTTAGTCACAGATGTTGGTGACTAAGTCCTTTCATGCCTAGCCAGCTGTCATGTCACATGCTTCAGTAAAACCCAACAATGTAGTTTCATGTCTCAACTCTGTCAAAGTCACATGTGTACTGGAAAAAGAATAATGGTATGCTGTATTTTCAACATGTGACAGAGAACTCTTTCTCAGAGGGGAAAGAAATCACGTCAGAATGCTTTGGAAATGTACCATCTATTAAGATGTGTATCAATAAAGTCATTTCCTCTGTTAGCAGTTTGTGAACACACCAAAGTTGTGTGCCTTTGGGTTTCTCTTACTGTTCCAGTCCCTTCTTCACCTTTTAATTTCTGTTATGGTGAAAGATGAGAAGATGTGATCAAGTTCCTTTTTTTCTTAGTTGGTTAATGAAAGGTGTTCAGTCATTTATCCAAGAAAAATAAATTCACAATCACAAGACAGACTAATAGTTTATTTTTCTTTTTGTTGGTGAAAGAACTGAAGCCAACAATATTCTTGTTTGCAAAGACTCCGTGTTAATGTGCGAAAGGTGACTAATAGCTTGAATATTTTCCAGACACATACTACAGAGAAAGCCGGACACAGTAAGATAACTGCATCTCTGTACCTGGGTTGGCTCTTAAGAACAACTACCATATGGCTGTCCTGGTGAGCAGGACCAGGCCATACTCCTGGTTTACAGATGACTCTCCCTTGTTCATTTAGTTCAGTGGTAAAAAGCAGGTTAATGGCATGGTTATGTCTTTCTCTGGGATCTGCTTGGTTTGATATCCTAGCTATTTTAGTTATGTTAGTGTTTAAAAGGAGAAAGCTCCAGGTTGAAGAAACCCCAGGCCTTGAATAGGGCTCAGTTTTGTGTTTGGTGTCTCTGTGGGGAGAGAGTTCCTTGACAGGAATGGAGAGGTCCTCAGACTTCCATGACCACAGAGACTGGTAACAGCAAATGGAACTTTCCTCTCCAAATGCCCAGAGAAAACAGAATATTTGGAAATAGCTCCTGGAATCTACATTCAAGTGATTTCTTTTCCTCTTTCCTCCTTCCCTCCCTCCCTCCCTGTCTCCCTTCCTCTCTCCCTCCTTCCCTCCCTTTTTTCTGCATTTGTAGATGTGGGTGTGTACATATATGTGGGTAAATATAGAAAAGGGAACTGTGTGTACCTGTGGAGATGCAAGGGTGTCTGAAGGAAGCTTCCTGGATTGCTCTGCGACCTTACTGCTTTGCTCTGGGGTTTCCCAGACTTCACCTTTCAGAAATAGAAGGCAGAGGCCTGTCATTTCTACTTGATATTTTTTATATTGAAACTGGGATCTGAACTCAGGTCCTCGTGCTTGCACGGCAAAGGCTTTACCTCTCAGCCATCTCTCTAACCCCTCAAACAAATTTCTTAAGCAAGTCTTTCATTAATCACATTTTGAGAATATTTATTAGAAATTCGAGTGTCTTTCATGAATCAATGAGATAATAGGTATTTACAACAAGTAACTAATCATTTACTTTTCTAAGAACATTTAAGGTAGTTCTGAGAGTAAGCAAGCAACTGTTGGGAACTTATATTAACTTCCAAAATTTGTTATGCATTGTTTTTTCTTTCAATTGCTTTATATGACTTACAGTTTCACTGCCTTCACTACATCCAAGTCTTTTGTGAGTCTTATAGTGAATGCCTCTTCCATATTCATAGCTTATTCTTTTTTTAAAAAAATTATTATTATTTATTCAATTGTGCATGTATGCGTGTGTGTGTATGCATGTGTGTGTATGCATGTGTGTATGTGTGTGTATGTATGTGTGTGTGTCTATGTGTGTGTGTGTAGAACCACGGACGAATTTGGGAACCACCATGGACACCTCCACCTCCTCCTTGTTTACGCTGCCCCGGGATTTGCAGGCTCCACCCTACCAGGACTAGAAACACAGGCTGTCCAGGCTTCTGCCCGGCATCTATAAGTGGGGTTTAGGATCCGAACTCAGGACCTTCTGTCTGCAAGGCAGAGGTTTAACCCCTGAGCCACCTCTCTAGCCCCCATAGCTTATTCTTATTTATAATCAACCTTGTGGTTGCTTGCTTAGTTTATTCTTACCAAGGTGCTATTGATCACTATATCTTGCTCAGAATGACTGCTTACTTGAAATCTATCATTCATTGTAACATTTGAAAACCTATGTCCACGATGTATTTGGGACTGGCAACATTGAAAAGTGGATGTAAGTCTTTGTAAGCTGACTGGTTAAAAATCCTTCAATGACAGGTAAAATTTCAAGCACATATTTGAATATTAAATCATAGGAAAAAGTTATGTTAGAATTCAATATTAATGAAGTTCTTTGCTTTAGAACTTTTCAGAAGCTATCATAAACTGTCATGAGCAAGCATCTACATAGTGTTAAGGAGATAAAACGCCTGGGGGTTCTGAATCAGAACCTCCAATCAGAAACAATATAAGGGAGAAAGGGTTTATTTTGGTGAATAGATTGAGCGACTACCATCCATCACCGTGGGAAAGGAGTGGCATCAGGAGCAGACTGCAGTTGAGATAGTGATAGCTGATTTACATTGTTAGCAGCCAGGAAGCAGAAAGAAATTCGGATGGAGCAGGCGGACCATAATCTGTAAGACTCACCCCAGTGACTTGCTTCCTCTAATGAGGCTCCACCTTTGCAAGGTTCCACAAGCCGTCACTGGCTAGAGACCAAGTGCTTAAACATATGAGCCCATGGGGGAACATTTTCACACCCAAAACAAAAAATTCCAATAATTCATTTAATATCTACATAGAGGCATGCTGATTAAATGTATGTTAAATATGCATCAGGTTTTTAAATAATGACTATGAAATGTAAAAATACCTTGTTGATATCTTAAAATTGCTTAGATACTGCAATTATATATATTTAAGTGATTGTTACATGTAAGTTTAATGTGCATATTTCTTTTTACTTCTTGATATAGATTCTAGAAAATTCTAAATCTGGCCAGCAGTGTATTCCTATAAGACAACACTGATTCAAGTGTCTGTGTCAGTCCCAGATTTCCATACTGTTGAGATTATCATTCATTGGTATTTAATTTTATACTACTGTCCCAATATTTACTCTTTCTCTCATATTTATTACTTGATAATAACAGATCATCTCGGAAGATAATTCGAGTATATTTGGGAATACAGGTTATTAGCTGGATGGAGGTAATCTAATAGGCATTGATGTATGAAAACGGCTAGGAACTTGTAGTGCATGTTCTGAAATTATGCATACTAAAATATGCATTCTTGTGCCAGATTTTCTTCCTGAGACTTTGAAGGAAATCTATCCTAGTCAACCTGAACTGAGCTTCATGTGTTGTTCCAATGGCATCACATGAATCATCATTTTACACATGTGTAACTTCAAACTGGAGCTACTCTGAGTTTCTTTTGTGCTCACTAGTAAGATAAAATTCTAATAGAGTAGGTGAAAGCTGGGTTTAGAAAGCTAGAATGTGAAACATCATGCAATAGGAACTAACTAGTGCACATTCTCATCTTTTGGCATCTTAGAGGAAAGTCAGTTAAAGATGCACTGTGCGCAACAGACATGCTGTGTCCGACAGACATGAAGTGAGATTTTGCATTGACTTGGGAAGGGTACTCAGGAGTACTACATGGATGCATGGGCATCCTTCTAATGCGTCACTGGTCACTTTTCTCTGGCCGTTTTCTTACCTCTCCTCCTACCTTTCTTTGTGTGTGAACTTCTGAAAGACAAGGATTCTAGTTAACTCATTACACTCATGCCAAACCTTTGATGCCCAGCTTAATTAGTGGGAAGTCAAATATTCTGAGTGGCTTTTGTGAGATACAAGTAGAATTGCACCCAGAGCCTTGTATATGCCAGGCAAGTACCCTGCCATGGAGCTACATCTCTAGCCATTTTCTCCTTTCTTTTGAGACAAGGTCTCACACAGTTGTCCAAGGTGGGTGTTTTAGTTTCATAATTCATTGCAGTAATAAATTCCTGACCCAAAGAACTTAAGGTAGAAAAGGATTTTACTCAGCTCACAATTCCAGGTTGTAGTCCAGTATGGCGGGAGCTGAGAAAACTTACTATACTACATCTAAAATCAAGAGCACAGGAAACTAACCAATGCACACCAGCCTACTTGCCAGTGCCAGGCTTATTTTCTTGTTTATGAATGTCAACAATATATCAAAGAACAGTTGGCAGTGTTCCCTTCAGAGCAAAGAGAGTCATCAGTGAAGTGGAAATGAATGTGGTCTTTATGAGTCACGGGCAGCAACAGACCTCCCATGCTTCAATGGTTTTGCTTCCTGATCTAAAAATCTAAGAAGATTGGAAATGACGACTGGCTTCTTCACATGGTTGTTAGAGGTGTAATTGTCACAGTGCTTAGAGATCAATATTTACTAGTTATTTAATGAATTAACCACCAAATGGGAGTTCATTGCTTTTGCCATTGTCTGTATTACTTTCATCTCCTTGAAAATATGCACAGCTGTTTTTAATAAAATGGTGTCTACAATATGATTAAATAAACTCTGAAGAGATGATTAAAGTCTGCCTATGGATATTTCTTTGTTCATGAACATTTTTACCTCTTTTACATTTTAATACTATCTATATCTATATTTCTATATCTATATGTAAAACTATATAGATATAGTTTTCTACCATCCAATCATATTTGGATTAATATATATGTTCACATTTCTCATGTGAGAATTTCTAATTTAGAGTAGATCAGGATACCATAATCTTTTCTGAAATCTTGATTCAAAACTCCCCAAAGACAATAACATAGGAAAAATGAGGGAAAGGGTATTAATAGAGAAGAGAGTATATTAAAATGTCAAGCTCAAAAAAAGAGAGTCATGACCTTCAAGGAAAATCTTCAGAATGGAATTGTTTATCTGGAAGATTGTGGGAGTCATCTTCAGCCCTAAATCACAGATTTCACAGTTCTTCTGCCAGTTATGTAGCCATGTGGCCGAAGGCTAGGACTTCTCCCATCTCAAAAGAGAAATGTGATGCAGAGTCTAAGAACTGTTACCTCAGCCCTCTGTTCCCAGGCACTGGGATGTCTTGCACAATCTTTCTTCCATTCCTGATGCCCTCCCCCTCCCTGGGTCCTTGCTGTTACATGTCTAGGTTGTTACTATTTGGAGCAACAGCTTCGCCTGTCAGTATTTGTTCTCTGCTGAAATCCAATCCCACTTGGATTTCAGGTGAATCCTAAGAAACCTTATCTTTCATCGTAGTCCTGACCTCTCCAGGTGCTGGATACATTGGCCTCCTCTTGCTGTAACCTGAAAGGCATCCTGGTCCCGTGAGGCTTTGGTGGGCGGACTTTCTACGATCTCCTCCCATCTATATAACCTCTTCTGCACACCAGACCCTCCTCTGACCTTTTCCACTTTGTCAGAACTGACTCTGGTTCTACTTTCCATGAACCTTTGTGTGCCCCTTCAAAATACGTCACTCTGTGATCCAAGGTTGTAGAGAACTTTCTAGCTATGTAGTGGATTGCTGTTTGTTAAATTTCCCTTGACTTATGGTTGGCTTTCCTTCTAAACACCCCCCCCCCTCCACAAACTGATAATGTCGGTGACTTGAAAATTCATTTGATCTAGTGAACATCACAGCTAGGCAATATGGGACATTGGAGAGTGCACTGTTTTCTCGGGTGATCATGTGGCTCTCTGCCTGATATCATGGGAGAGCCATACACACATCACTAGCCTCAGAAGAGATCAAAATTCAAATTACCTTTCACCAAAATCACATGAGACATGGCCTCCTTGGTAGTCCAGGCTGACCTCCAACTTGTGTCAGTCCTTCTGTCCTAGCCTTTCAAATGCTGGGAAAGTCTCAATTTGTGCCACTATATGTAGAGGTGTTTTCTATTCCTATATCACAAATGGAAATTTACAATGAAAAAATTCAGTTGGAGGTAAAACCAGCCCCCATAAGCATAAGAAAATGGATTGTCTAGATTATAAGAACATACATACATGTCAAGATATACACAACATGCTATAGAAAAACTCAATTTATTAAACATACAAATGTTTCCTGTGTAAAAATATGAAGTGATTCTCAAAGAACACTTAATCAAGAGCTTTCTTTAGGTATCATTTTAAAGGTGCTGATGGCACTTTAAAAACATGGCAGCATGTTTATTGATGATGCACAGTAGAGACCAGATTCGGATCTGTTCATTTGATAAAGCTGCCTTTCATATTGCTTTTATGTGGAGCTTTTCCTGGTTAATTATATTAAGAGATGGTCTTCCTATTTCTACTCTTAAGCTCCTAATCTAATATTTGAGTACATATTTATATTTATAATATAATATAAATTAGAAATATACATGTGATTATATATTGACTATAATTCATTTGATAATGGGATATATATTATGGGCTATATAATTATATATATATATTTTAATTTTAATGTATGGCTAGAAAGTCCTGCTCCTAAGAAACCCAGGGCCTAACATATTCTGCACAGTGATCTACCCCTGAACTGCATCCCCAGCACATGGACTTGGTATTCGTATAGCATAAAGATAGATTGCTGGCCAGACGAGCTTCTACATTTGTGGTTCTTGATCTTTACTAACCAGAGATGAGGGGCTTCTCATGCATCAAGCTGAAGCACTCCAGCTCCTGGCACTGGACAATGTAACTTTGACAGTGATAAAGTATCACATGTGGCTTGTGGCATGTGAAAGTGACAGGAATGCACACTGCTGTCTGATTGCAGTGGTATAAGATGCTGCCAAGATGAAACAAAATCATTTTTAAACAGTACTGTTCTCGTGTCTTTTTGTCTTAAAGGTGGGTTTTATTTTGATTGTTTGCAAGCAATGATTGTTTTCAAGCTAGAGATAGATAGTAGTATATTTATGAAGTGTTTAAAATTCTGTCAATATATTTCATGTATTTATTCTTGGTATTGTGATTGCTAATGCATATTAGTTGTACGTTTGGTGGCTTTCACTGGCATTTCCATCCATGCCTAGATCCTACTTCAACTGCCTCTGGGCTTTTGACTGCAGCCTCCTTATTAGATAATACCATGGAAACAGTTTTGTTTCATTCTGTCTAAGTGTCATAGAGATCCCCAGATAATATCTTTTGTGTCTGTCAGCAATGAGAAAAACAAAAAAAAGAAAAAAAATCACACCTCTGCACATCCTCTATCTCATCTCCTGCCCGCCCCATCTCTTCTCCTCTGACCTGTTTTTTTCTGCTCCTTTCTGATTCTCTGTCCTTTCCTCTCTCCCCCTCATTTGGTTTCTTTCTCTCTTTCTTTCTCTGTCTCTCTTGCTCCCTGCTCATTTCCCATCCTCCCCTCTTCCTCCCTTCTTCTCTTGCTCCTCCCACTTCTTCACATCACACCCCTCCTCTCTCGAGTTCATTATCCTTCCTACTCTCTTTTGTTTATTTCTCAAAATTGCTTCCATGACAACACGTCTTCAACACACACTTCTCCTTTTTGGCGTGTGTGTATGTGTACATGAATGCATGTAGAGATCAAAAGAACTCTTTGGGTTTGTTTCCTTAGACACCATCTACCTTATATTTTGTGACGGGGTCTCACACTGGCCTGGAACTTGCTAAGTGAGCTACTTGATTGACCAGTGAGAACCAAGGATCCACTTGCCTCCCCCTTTCCAGGATTGGGATCCCAAGTACGTAGCAGCACACCTTATTTTTGTGTGGGTCCGGAGGTTTGAACTATGGTCCTTATGTTTACAAAACAAGTACTTTACTGATTCACCCATCTCCCCAGCATGATTGGCCACCTCTTCTCTTCCCTCTCCCTTCCCTCTTCCTCTCCTTCTCCTTCTCCTTCTCCTCCCTTCCCTACCCTTTCCTCTCCCTCTCCTCTCCTCTCTTCTTCTCTTTCCTCTCTCCGCTCTCTCTTTTTTCCTAATCCTTCCTTCCTTCTTCCTTCCTTCCTTCCTTCCTTCCTTCCTTCCTTCCTTCCTTCCTTCCTTCCTTCCTTCCTTCCTTCCTTCCTTTCTTCCTTCCTTCTTTCCTTCTATTCTTCCTTTCTTTGGTTATTTGTATGTGCACGTGTGTAAGATATTTTTATGTGAGTATACACATGTAGAGATTAAAGAACAACTTTATGGAGTCATTTTTCTCATTCCACCTTTGTGTGGGTTCCTCATATTGAACTCAGGTCATCAGACTTGCACAGCAGATGCCTCTACTCTCTGGGCCAATGTACTGGCCACATTTCTTCTTTTGAAAGCAGAATCAATGTCTCATAAAATTCTGGCGGCCTTGGGACTGTGTTGTGCACACTAGTCTATTTGTGAACCCTGCTGCTAGTCCATCCTGTCTAGATGACTCTCACATGTAGTGATTCAAATGAATGTCCCAGATGCCCACTAGCACAAAGGTCCCTTTGAAGACAAAAATTGCTCCAGGATATGTGTTGTCTAGTTCAGTAATCTGAAAGGGTGAAGTGAAGCTATTTTATAAACTATTTGAAAGTACTTATAAGACTGCTTTCCATAACTGAGGCAGAAAATAAGAATTTTAACATAAAAACATCTTGCATTTGGAACTTCACTATTAAATAAATAAAATTGAAAAAGAATATGTATCTTTTCTATGTAGTTGAATGTTTCTTTAGTAGTTTTGGGAAGAGTTCAGGTTCATATGGGTTGGAAATGTCCTGGAGGCCTTGACATTAGAAGATATTTTTAGCTTGTTAATGTGGTGACCAAAGATGCCTCAGAGTAAGTGGTTGAAAGCAATAAAAACGTATTGTCTCAGTTCTAGAGGCTAGCAGTCCTAAATTGGGGTATGAGCAGGGAGGGACACCCTCCCTGTGAAATGAATAGGGGATCCTTCTTTGCCTCGCCCTGGCATCTACTGGCTTGCTTGCTTATGTTTCTAGGCTTGTGGCCTCAATCTTTGTCATTTACATACAGTTCTGTCTATGCATGCTTTCCTCAGGTGGCTGCCTTATAACAAGGACATCAGCCTTATTTAAATGTAAACCATTCTATTCCAATAGTAACTCATCATAACTAATGTTATAGACAACAACTCTGTTTTCAAATAAAGCCATGATCCTAGTTTGCAAAGGAGTTCAGTGTATCTATTTTTCAAGAGGACACATTTACTCCATACCAAGTAATCTGGATTCAATTCTCATTTCCTCCACCATATAATGATATGACCTTTAGGGAATTACTTCACCTTACTTTAAATTCACCTATGAAATATAGGTAATTATAAATCCTGCCTCATAGTTCTGTGAAAACGAAGCAAGGTAATGCTTTGTAAAATGTCTGGTAATAGTATACGGATGCATTAGCCATTGTCTAGTGGTTTTGTAGACTGCTGGTTTTATTGTTTCTATAGCTGTTAGAGGGCGCCTATAATTCCAGCATCTAGAGCAAGGTAGTTAGCTAGTCCAGCTCATTGGCGAGCTTCGGGCTGAGTTAAGAGATCATGCCTTAATAACAAAAGTGAAGATAGATGGAAGAAGATACCTGTTGTTAACTTTGAGCCTTCACATACGCATAAATGCACCTGTTCACATACATGTAACTCATATACTTGTAAATATGCATATGTACATGCATGTATCCCCACATATACCTGTGCAAAAAATATAATGGACGCAGAAAGGGTATAAATTCTTCTCTGCTATTACAAAGCAGCTCAAGCAAGTTCATATTCCCAATCCTCTTCCTGCTGGAGGGTGATGATCCAATAGGACTTGGATGTGTTCATTTGGTGCATTTCCTTTGGGCAGATATGCTTGATCATCGAAAGCATGCCTGCCCTATAGACTAACGGAGCATGTCGCTTCTCGGTGTGTGTCAAGAACTCCTTTGGAGGTGTGATTTGCAACGTCCTTGTACAAAAAAAAAAAAGATCTTAGGAATAGCTACTAGTCCATGGGAACATCTCAATCAAGAGGTAATTTCTAAGGAATTTCTCATCAGATTCTAAAAGGAGTTGGGAAAGGAGTTGGCAATTCAGAAATGGCTCCCAAAATCTTCAACAGTCACTTTGAGTAAAGAGGAAGCAGAGTTCAGAGTGTCTGGGAATCTTTTCAGGTCCTCTCCCCTTTTGTAGCCATGTTCAGTCCCTTGGGAGCTCTAGTATTCTGATATCAGTCTGGCCTCCATAATCTTTACCCCATTTGCAAAAGCAATAAGACACTGCACACTACTGCTAAGAAGAAACACGACTATTCTATGTGACTTTCAACTTTCCCATGCCCAGCTGCCTAGCGTTCCCTGTTTAAAATGATTTAACCTTTATTTTAAAATGGTCTTGCAGGCAACCCTGTCACAGTCCCAGCCCACTCAGGGACTATTTGATACAGGATTGGCAAAAAAAGGATTGCCTGCAAGACCATTTTACAACTAGATTATACAACTAGATCCTGACTTCTAAATTAGAAAACAAATCTGAAATTTTTTTTAGCACTACAGGCATTCTTTAGTTATGAAAAACTAGGGCAGAGTTGGTATTGCTATGTGGCTAACCATAGGGAAGATTACAACTGGGGACTGAGTACTATTGAGATTCTGTTCATCTTTTGTTCTGCGAGCATGCTTCTTTCTCTTAGAATGGATTTCCCACCACTATGGGGCGCTTTCTACAGAAAGGTTGGTTCAAATTCCTACAGCTCATGACTCCTCTCTTAGCATAGGTTAGATCCATCTTTTTCACTAGCTTTCTAGCCACTAATTAGGGTGACTCAGAGAAAAGACCAGAGTCATATGTCTAAAGGAAGATTGCTCTAAAGAATGGTGATATTTGCTAAAGCGATGAATGCCCAATGTATCTGGTAATCTGAAGAATTTTATCTCTCTTGCTTTTTATTCCAGTGGATTTCCACTTCAGGATGAATTCTTGCCTGAGGCTGGTTTGACTCTAACTTTGTGTGTTCTCTGAGGTTTGATCCAGATCAGTTGCAACCTTCTTTCATTCTTCCTGAGACCTGTCATGGCAGGGGTACTAATGCTTCTCTGCTGCCCTTACTGCAGACTCTTCTTGTGTCTTCCTGCCATCTATCTCTGAAAATTCTCTGCTTGCCCAACTTCTTGAAAGTATTTGTGGACTGGCCCATGTAAATATAGTTTGTGAAACTTTCATTCTATAATACTATACATGAAGTGTCTAACTGTTCCTTTTCCTGGGTTTGTTCCTTCTTAGGTTGTTCACTTTTTCTATATCCACTGCACAGTCTTACTGCCAGTGATTTTTATTATGAGTGATCTAGGGGTCACGGAGAAAGTCTCCACAGGAGTTTTCCTTCCTGTCACAGTCCCAGCCCACCCAGGGACTATTTGAATCAGGATTGGCAAAAAAAGGGTTGCCTGCAGAGGGAGAGGTACCATATTTGTTCTCACCATCACTGGGTGAAATATGTCCAAAGTCGTTCAGTGGCTAAGTCTCCTAAAAACACTACTTTATATTTGTAACTAAAAGTGATCTAGGATCTCTCTGGGTTTGGAAGGTCCTGGGATTAGATTCTAAGTCAAAGAAATCAGTGAAGGTTAGTGATTCAATAAAGTATGGTGAGCGATGGAGAAGCCATCCAGGGAAAGACTAAGAGCCAGCCAAGACAATTTAATCCTCTGCAGAAGGGTCACGTGATTCCTGATACTTGAAGTTAGAGTCTTGCAGCTTCATCTTCCAGAGAGTTCCTTCTCATGCTCTCATGGCCCGATAGCTGAGAGGGGACACTCTTGCCTTTCACTTCTTTAGATTGAATTTTTTTTTCTTAATACAACACCATTTATATGGGTAAAAAAGATTAAAAATATATAGGTACACACAGAAAAGTATCTTTTCCTCCAGTAGTCCCTTGGACATACTATATACAGGTAAATTTGCTCCTTACTCTATATATGTAAATTTGATTTTTTAGTTTGGATTTTTGAAAAACTTAGGCTATGTGTGTGTACTGATGTCTCTTTCTTTTCTCTCTGTCTCTGTCTCTGTTTCTCTCTCTCTCTCTCTTTCTTTCTCTCCCTCATTCTTTAGGGAATGCTCTGTTTTCTTTTCTGTTAAATGGTATGTCACTCATTAACAGTGCCCAAAACTATTTCCTGTTCCTTCTGTATTCTTTCCAGTGACTTTATTACATGGTTTGCACACAATGAACTTCAATACACACACACACACACACACACACACACACACACACACACACAGGCTGTGTTTGTTTCTTTTTTGCACATGTGTGTGAGTGGATATATGTGTGTGGTTGTATAAGAGTGCACCTGAGTGTGTGTACCTTTGGTGGTTCAGTAGTGACATTGGTAATCACCCTGGATTGCTCTACTTTTTATTGCTTTGTTCTGGTGTTTCTCAGTCTCTGCCTTCCAGGGCCTGAATTGTAGGCTGTCGCCATTCACCCAGTATTTTTATGTGGGATCTAATGATCCAAACTCTGATTCTATTGCTTGTGAGGAAAAGATTTTAACAACGGAGCCATCTCCTCGTCCCTAGGCCATGTCTATCTGTTACTACTATAAACAGCACCAGTGAGAGGCAGACGAATTACTGAAAAGGTAGCCGCATCTCCCCCACATTGACAGAGCCTTGTCTTAGGGCTATGAGATATTGTAGGCCACGCCAATGCCTGGCAGCATTTCTTCTCATTCCTGCTAATAGTGGCAACTGCCAAATGTTAATATTTCCCGGTTTTATCTCTGTGCCAATCATTTTGATTTCTTTTACTTAGATTCCCCTCATACTTTATGTCTAAATGCTAGGAAACTTGTATATATTTTAAAAACCATATTTCATCAATTATTTTGTCAATTTCTGTTGGGAATTTTATTTTTTATTCCTCAATATATGAACTTTTTTATATGTTACAAATAACTATTTTGCTGTATGTTTGCAATATATGTCACAAATATTTTTTCCAGTGTGTTTTACTTTGTTTGTGTTTTCTTTAAACATGCGTACATCTCTTTGGAACCACTTAAATTTTTGGTGTTGAATGTATCAGGCTTTTATTTTATCTGGATTTATAAATCAAATTAAAATGGGTTTGATGTCTATGTTTCATTCTGTTTTGTGTATATTCCATTTAAGATTTTAGCTATCCTACTCTTTCAGAGTTTCCTCTAATTATAGGAAATGAAGTATGTACCCACTGGTAGTTTCAACATGACTGTCTAGTATCCATAAACTAGGTTTTTTAAAACTAACCATTTTCCTCATTTTCCTCTTTTTTTTTTTTATCATGGAATAGTTTTCCACAGCAAAGGGTCCTACCTGGATTTTCCTGTAAGTTATATCTTAGCTGATCTGTCTATCTGCATCTGTCTTACACGTAAAAGTTTCCTGCAATGTTGAGACTCTTCTTCTAGCCATACCCATACTCACCCACCATCACACAGTCATATTTGATGGAATAGTGCCTCCTTTGCCTATCCTTTAGTTTTGTATAACTAGGTCAGCTCCCTGGTCCTAACTGCAAATGTCATATCTGCCTATGAAGATTTTGTAAACAATGTAGAATTGTGAATATTTTCATAGTGATCATTCATTTAGGAAAATAGGACAATGTATATAATTATTTAAAAGGGTAAATATGTTACCTGTCCATTTGCTAATAATTTATATTTTTATGTCTCACTTCTTATGTCACTGTTTATTTTGGCATTTTCACTAATTTACATGAACTTGGAACTTATATACAAAACCTTGAGCAGTTGTGTCTGTTGCAATGTTTACCCAGTTTATCCAATTTTGAATGTCGTTTTCTTTCATATATTTTTAGATTAAGTTTTTTTAAATTTTAGGTTGAAAAATGGTGACTATATTTTTATTACTCCCTTAGTTATCTCTAAAGTAACTTCACATTCTAATTTTAATTTAAATTTTTATAAGTTTGTAAATGTGAATGAAGCTATACTATTTGTTCAAAACACAAGAGCAATTCTCTCTTGCTGAGTGTGTTCCTTAATCTAATTTAGATTTGAAGCAATAAATCAGAAGGCAGAGAGATGCTACAGATAGATTCACTGACAGACTTAAGAAGTAAAATTTCATGAAAGGACAAGTCTTTTTAAAAAAAACCTCACAGACATTCTCAAGCATATATCAATCTAAGGCCATTGGAGGTAAGACAAATTCTCAAATGCCCTAAGCTAATGTCCATAAAGCAATTGTAGAGATATTATGCAAACATTAAATAATGTTGAGATCATCATGGGATAGAGAAAAAGAAATACATATTTTTGAGATATTTCTATTCAGATAGTTAAAAACAGAAGAGAATGGTTGCTTAGAGGCATGAACTCCTCAGCTCATCAGGAAAATTGTGAAGAATAGCTTGTTCCCAGGGGTTTTCCAGTTGGACGGCATTTTATAAAATGTATTCATCACTTGTTTTATGTGGCTTTCTGGATGATAAAGTCTTTGGGAATAACCATGATTCATTCTCAACTTTCTTGAGTGCCACATTTTAAAAAGTACTGAATGCCCACTGATGCCATTGACTTAGTGTGCTTGTAACTGACTTACTTTCCCACTTTGCAAGAGAGGAATCAAAGGCTATGGGAAGAGAAGTTCCTTTCCTAGAATGAATCTGAACTCACAGCTGTCCCACACAGACAAACCTCTTGCCATGATAACTGGTGAAGTGTCACACCTTGACGCAGTTGACAGTCAGGTAAATGGGCAAATCAGTGACCCTCGGAGAATGGGTGATTATGGTTTATAATTTGTGGGAGAGACAGGTTTTATTACACATAAATGAGATCTTGGTGAAATTGGAAAGTGTGTTATCTCAGCTGCTTTGTTCAGATCAACTCAGCTGAGACACCTTCGTGCATTAGCAATTCTGTTCATCTAAGACCAGCATGAACTTGTTTCTAGAGTAAAGAAACACAGTACAGGGGTTGGAGAGGTGGCTCAGGGGTTAAGCCTCTCCCTTGCAGGCAGAAGGTCCTGAGTTCGGATCCTAGACCCCACGTATGGACGCCGGGCAGAAGCGGGGGCGGCCTGCGTTTCTGGTCCTGGTAGGGCGGAGCCTGTGAATCCTGGGGCAGAGTAAACAAGGAGGAGGTGGAGGCGTCCATGGTGGTTCCCGAATTCGTCCGTGGTTCTACACACACACACACACACACACACACACACACACACACACACGTGCATACACCCACACACGCACAATTGAATAAAAAATTAAAAAAAGAAGTACAGTACGAAGGATAGATACACCTTTTCACTTGTTGGATGGTCCTTCACCGCTCCCTCCACTGGATTTGACTGAACTTTGAACCTCTTAGTGTTGTCAATCGTAAAAGGGAAGCCCAAGAGAAAAAGCTTTTACCTGTTTTCCCCTCCCCATCTATGATTTGGTTGTTTTATTTGCTGCCACACAATTTCCCATGTTACATCTTACGAAAGTATTTATGTGGAGGGAACCTTTTCTGTAAGTCACTTAAGTGGTTGTTTTATCCATTGAATTATATTCTTTCTCCTAGTTTAAAACACACCTCTCTCATGAAGCGAGAACAACTTCTTCACACTGATAAATGGTGCTTTGGAAACGTCTTTGACTTTTTCTCAGCATAAATCAACTATGCAAAATAAATACTATGCATGAAGAGGCTTTGATTTCCATATTCGCTGTGGGAAAAATAAACTATGTACAGTTTTGTGATGCAGAAAGTTGTAAAGGTCAACAAGGACTTCTCAGATGCCCTATAAATCTGGGGGTACTCACATAATAAAGGAGAAATGTAAGTCACTGGTATCGCCGATAGGCTGCTTGAGTTACAATGCCTTGTGTCAGGAGTGCTCAAAGTGCACTACGTTATTTTTCTTAATTTATATTTTGGTATTGGGCACTCTTTTTCTGAAAGGTACCCAGGGCTTGACCATTAACTAAAACATTCTGAAATACATCTTCCCTCTTTTGTGATTTATGGGATGGCGCTTGGAGACCTGTTGTGGGAGTTGAGAAATGATTTAAATTTGGGCTTTTTGGTCATATGCAGGCATTTATTTCATGAAGTAAGTTATTTATCTCTCAATTTCATTTAATATAGGAAACCCTCTTAATGAAGGGGATGAGCATAGGAAATAATCACCTTGAAAACCTTAGTACATTCCTCGTGTGTGGCATACCCCTCCAGAGTCACCAATATACTGTTGATATCAAATTACAGTTGATACCCACACAATCAATAATCAATATTTGAAAATGGGGATAAATGATGGGGGTAAGGAAGTTTTCTGTTAACTTTTTGTCATCTATATTCTTATTGATATAACAATAATCCTTGTCTTTCCTTTTGTCTGTAATATATTAAAGCCTCCATTCAGCAACCATTATGCAACTGAACATGTATATTACATGTCAGAAAATTCTGAGAATGCAGACATGAATTAGCGTTTAGTAGATTTTGATGGGTGAATGTGTAAAAGAGAGCTTTTTATAGTTTGTGAATGGCTTGAGTGACAAGTTAGAGGGAATATGAGTGTACTTTGGAGACACTGAGATAGAGGAGAGCCACTGTAATGGAGACTGTTGTAAAAGCAGAAAAGACACTTGAGAGGAATGCAAAGCCTCAGAGAAACGGACTGAGAAAGCTGGATCAAGTTTACAGTTCACACGGTAGTTTAGATACATCTCAAAAGCAAGCAAACATTTTGGGCAGAGTCGCAATGTGGTCAGAACTTTATTTTGGCAGGTAACTCAATTGGGCAGTCAGATTATAGCTCACTCAGGTGGTCGTCTCCCTGGGCACCCACCAATGGCCTCAGTGCATTAACTGTCCACGTGACTTGCTCTTTCACTTGTGGGCAGCAATGTTAGTATTTTATTTTACTGGCTGATGCTCTTCTGATCAATAAAGCCCACTCTAACACCAACCTTTAAAAGCTTTAGATACAGTTGAGGCAAAGCACCGAAAGTCACTGAGTTACTGAGATAGGTATCAGTGAATCAAGGTGACCAAGTGCTTCCTGAGTTCCTAAGGTTCTGAGGACTTGAGATGGTAAAACGGGAGATTATATGTGTAATTATTCTATACATCTTGTATGTAAGCATTGCATCTTTCCTCCCTGGTTTTCATGAGCACCTCCATCCAGATCTTCCCCCACCCTCATGTCTGTACCTCTGCCCTCTGATTCCCTTCTTCTTGACCCCTTTCCATGGCAACACAGGCAACATCTAGCTGGGAATCTTGCAGCACCTTCCTCACTGACAACACATGGAATTCCCACACCACAAGCTCATCTTGTGACAGCTCCACCTCCCATTCACTTCTTTTCTCCCGCTGCATCACTCCCTGGTGCTGCTCCTCACCTACTAACTCTCCAGCTCCCTACTCTCACCCTCTAATGTTCAGTTTTCACTTGCTTAAAATTCTGAATATACACCTATCACTCACGTCTCCCATGAAACGTCACAGAAACTGCCTTGCAAGAGATAATGCTACCCACTTAAGAGACTGATGTAATTATCATTTACTGTCGACAAGCGAGTTTACTGACTACGGTTAATGACACACTGTTATGTTAGCAAGAAATGACTTACATTAGAATGTCAAATGGAAAGGCTGACGCAATCGTGTTATTTAGACTATATTCTTTAAATCTTTGGAGTGTTTGATAACTAACTACCTTGACAAATTCTTGAAAAGTTGAAATAGGAAACAATATATACCTAAGTGTTTGATAGTGTTAGTTTTTAAGTGTGTTTCCATTGCTTGTTAAATTACTTTTCATAAGTAAACCTCTGGCAAATGTTCATTTAAAACTCCATAATAAGAATACAAAATAGTAGAGAATCTGTTAACTACTTCGTAAGAATAGATTAAACATGGAAAGGAAATGAAAACACTCTTTTGAATTTTGATTTTTCTGAAGACATGTGTGAATATGTCATATTTTGAATAAGCACATTATTGAGTAATCAAAACCCCCAGATTTAAAACAGCCCAAATATCTTTCCCGGAGTTTTGCTTCATTTTGTTTTTGATTAATAATTCAAGCAAGAAACTTAGCCTATTAAACACCAAGCTACAAAATATTGAAAAATTATTAATTATTCATATCTCATTACAAATTATTTCTATATGTTCCTTATTTTATATAATTAAAAGCAACTGTGTTGGTAGCAGTTATAGTTAAGTGACCATTAGTCAAATAATGAATCTGTTGCATGCACAGGTTGATACCAGCTCATGTGGCCTCTTTGTAAAGTAGAGAAGGGGTCTTCATCTTTCACAAAAATGAACTGTTGGTGGTGTGAGCAGAGTGTTAGGTTGATTTCTCCTCCCTGTTCTGTCCTTTAATGGAAGTGAAGGTAAGAATAATGACAGATATAGACAGAGATCTATGGTGTTTGCTGACTATGCTCTTTCCATAGTGTCACAGTTACATACAGGTGTCAGCCTGGCATTGGAAAGCTTGGAGCTCTGGACATATTTGTAAAAAGAAAAGAAAGAAAAGAAAAGAACAGAAAAGAAAAGAACATAGTTGGGTTTAGCCCTGAGCAAGCCTGCAAAAGATTGTTTCATTGATAGGGAGGTCTAGCCTATGGATAGAGCTAATCCCTGGGCAGGGTAAATAAGGTAGAGGAGGCTGGTTGGAGAAGGTGACATTCTTTGGCCAGGCATGTTGGTCTGGCAAGTGAGGATTGTCCCTTTCTCAGCAGTCCTGGCCACATGGATATGGTAGAGCCAGTTGCTTTAGCTGCTGGTGCTGATGTGGACTCCCTTGTCAAGCTGGACAAGGATCAATAAGGAAGAAGCTTAAGCCAGAATAAAATGTCTTATTCCCTTAAGCTATTTGTCATGAATTTATCAATGCATAGTAACTGCACCTTATGATCACTGTTCGTTAGTATCTCCTTTAGTCATATCCTGTTCTGTGTAAAATGATAGGATTATCTCTAGATATCACAGCAGTCTAGTTAAGGTGACAGTAACATGTCACTTTTGCAAATGTGCAGACACTAATGCACCAGATGACTGTCAGTCTACAATTAGAAGAGTTGGGATTTGAATTCAGACCTCTGCATCTAAAATTGCTTCCTGTTCTTCTATATTGTGCAGCCATGTTGTCTCATCTTGTTAACTCATGCAGCATTTGGTAAGGGAATTGTAGAACAGCCTAATTTCCCCTGCTTTGGACCAGCTTAGAGGCTGTAGCCGTTCATTCTGTCAGGCCTTGATTTTTCCCCTCTTATTCAGGCAGCTGCCTGCTTTGCTATTCTTTCTACTTCATATATGTTTGTATGTAAGCAGCTTACCCATCATATGATCATAAGTCTGATGGTCTGCTCATTTGCCCTTTGGTGGCTAACACACCTCTAGGGGTCTCTGTCAGTCTTCAGCATGATAGAATGACATCTGATGTACCCAATCTTAGCTGTTCCCTACTGAGGGCAAAACCCATGCAGAAATGTGAGACAGTGAGGAAGGCTTCTGTGTTCAAGGATGCCTACTTACACATTTCATATGTTCTTCTTGGTCATCTGGTTTTGCTTTAACAATAAAATGAAAGCAGTATGTTAGGTTACTTAAATTTTCTTCTGAGATCGGAAGCCCTTCTTAGAGGATTATATGTGATGCTGCGATTTCTAGCTTGTAGTTACAGTGGTACTGGAACATGCCTAGAATATCTTCCCGTGTGCATCCATTCCTAAATCTCATAGTGTGAGCCAGTTTTAGATGGGCTCTATCCAAAGGGTAGAAGTATACAAGGGGGAAACATGTAACTATGAATGCTTATTTAACCATTGAAAAAATTAGCATCAATTGGTCCTTCCCTAATGGTGTCAACTTCATTTATTCCTTTCCTTTCCTTTCCTTAACTCATAATGAGAGAATGGCCAGACTCCCTGTTGAGTTTTCAGTTGCTCTGCAGCTCATGCATGAGGACATGGAGGGTCTTGTGCGCTGTTGGAAGCCAGAGATCTGTTCTTCAAGCTGCTGTGTAAGGTGCTGGGTATCCAGATTCTTTGGACACTCGCTGGGGCTCCCTCTGTCCCTACAGAGTAGGTGCTGCTTCTCTCCTTGTGCAATGCTGTGGTACAAATGTAGACATGGGGAATGAGAGTCACATTTCCAAAGCCCCATTGGCTTGAATGCTATAAGAGTTCATAATCGTTTTCAGACTTGAAACTTATGTAAAGTCTGTAGGTCATGTCTCTGGCACAGTTTGCTTTTGGAAGTAGACAATTTCACACCAAGCTCAAGATACCATTTGCTATCTACCTCAGAGACTCTCCTTTTCTCATCTCTCAAGATCCCAGAGTGACCTTAAAAAAAAATCCAAATGCAAAACAACTCAATGACACCTTTTTTTCCTTATCCTAAGGGAAATGGTAGAAATAAAATGTTGTAATTACCAAAATTTTACACTTAGTCAGCCAAAGATAATTGTGTAGTTTGAAGACATAAAATAGAAAATGTTATTTTGGGGATAGTGAGCACATTTGAAGGGGCAGGTTAAATTTCTAAGTGGAATTCTCACCTTTAATATGTAACGTGCTTAGCAGCAGAGTCATTTAGCTTACAAATAAAATGTCTTTTAGATGAATGGGCAGAAAGAAAGGTTACTTTTCTCCCCTGTGGAGGAAAACTACTTGTTAAGAAGATGAGACATATTATTAGAAGACCTGACTCTACTGACTTTATGACAAAGATAAAATCTTGTAAGTAGCAGGCATAGCAATAAATATTCTCTTTGACTATGAAACTTGTACTCTTGGGTAGACATACTATGGATCATCTTGGGTGAAGGTAGACATTCCAATTCTATGTCCACAGTTTATATATCTAGCCAGCTACTTAGGAATTGGATAGTCAGTGATCCATTTGAATGGTAGCTGTATTCTTTATCTGTTTTTCATGTATGGTTCAACTTTGTCAAAGTTACATTGGTAATTCTGCTACCAAATTCTGATGCTCTTTGCCACTCTGGATCACTGAATCAGTATCATAGGATGGGGGTATGTTGTTATTAAATACCTTAGATGCTCTTAAGCACTCAACATTTAATAAACATGTTTTTGACATGATTATTTTTCCATGTGTGTGTGTGTGTGTGTGTGTGTGTGTGTGTGTGTGTGTGTGTACATACATGATACACAAGTTGTCAAAGGACTACTTTCAGGAATCGCTTGACATTCAGTTCTCTGGGCTTGTGCAGTAAATGCCTTTACATGCTGAGCCATCTTGTCAATGTGATGATGCTTTTTCTAGGTATAAATTTTTTAACGCACTGTAATAAACACAAATATCCTACAAAACACATTAGGCAGCAGTAAATGTAGCAAAAATGAAGCAAGATGCAAAAATGAAGCAAAAGATGAAGCAATAGGAAAGAGCTGTTTGATTACTCAACCTGATTCATTTGGCTGTCTTGCGATTCTTGTAAGAGGCAGGGTTGTACTCAGGTTCTGGAATGGAAAATTAGGAGGATACCTTAACCTTTCCCAGCTCATTTGACTTGGTTTCATTTACATCTGCTCTCCATTCTTTCTACTTTATTAATACCTAGACTCTGATCTAAGTGCAGTAAGACTTACAAAACATTCAGAAAGGAATTGGACTTTCCTCTGTAGCAACATTTTTGTTAATAGTCTCACAGGCCCACACATTATGAATTCAGCACTCCTTTTTTTATGTCTATGTTTGAGACACTAATTATATGTAATACCCTTCCCATACTTGTGCAGCTCACTCACCTGTACAAATCTATCTGCATTTGATTCAATATTTATTTAGGTTCTTTATTTTCTCTTCTGAGACTCTCTTCAAAAACCAAGAGTTTTAACCATCCCATTTAAATACAAGTGTCAGCTTTCACAGTTCTGACGTTTCCCATGTAAGAAGTTAGAATGGAAAGACATCAGTTTCTTAGACATAAGGCATAGCTAAATCTTCTAAGCACATTCCACGGTTACAGCCAACATATAAAGAAAGAGTACTAATTATTGCACATCTACCATGAGTCATCTCCTGCCCTAGGTTTCTTGCATGTTTTTAGCCTATTGTGTTAAATCTTCACAGTCAGTCTTTTGGAACAGGCATTCTAGGCGAACGTAGGTTCAATGGGATTGGTTGCCTCAGAACAGCATTGTGCCATTGTAGAAAAAAGAATCCTGGTAGATATTTTACAGTGAGCCACCAGCCAAGGACACTGCCTACACGTGGATCGACAGCCCAAGTTCCCGGATAGTCCTAGAGAAGGCTCCTGAAGTGTGCTGTTGTATCATAACATCACTCTTCTATTTTGCTCTCATCTTTTATGCTAGACAAATAAGCTTGGAATTTTTTTTTCCTTTTTGGTAGAGATCTTAGTACTCTGTTGGGGGCCTGTTCTCAGAGGCAGATACTTTGAATCCTTTTGCCTCTGTTTCCTTCCTTTGATGTAGAGATTACAGACTTGATGAACTCAGTGTGTTCACATACCTGTGATGATGAACATTGACTCAACTGGACAGAGCACGGAATACGTTTTGAAGATGTTTCTTTCACACCAACATAGCTTTCTTAAAGTCTGAGGATGAGATAAAGCATAGTTGCCTGGGTAACCTTAATGATTTTAAATGTTAGACTCTAACAGTACATAGCCAATCTTAAAAGCTATGGTATTGTGAGTATGTTGAGAGAGAAGGGCAGTTCATGGGCTCATTTTTCCTATTTATATGACAGCAAGGAGATGCTACTATTTATAGAATTCACTTTTATCTCTTTCTTAGGAATAAGATCTATTGGAGTTTGCTTTGGAAAAGCCACTAAAATTCTGAAAGCAAGTTCCAGTTTGGTTATTGAATTTCTGAGTGCCCACATCTGTGAATCTCTTATGAGAAAATACTTAAAGAAAAACATATTGTTTTGTATTTCTTCTGTCTTATCATCTGTAAAGACAAACATTGCTCAGTTTTATCATGTTTCTTATAGAATTAAAGATTAATTCAAGGGGTCAATGAGATGGTCAACAGATAGAAGTGTTTTCTGGTTGTCAGGAGAGAAACCATTCCCTCATGTCACCCTTTGACCTCCACATGAATGTCGTGTTGTGTGCACACACATGCACATACTTGTGTGCACACACAATAAATGATAAGTATAAAAACTTTTAAAGTAATTCTATTATGCAGTATCAATATTTCACTCTTGAGAATGTCACCTGTTATGTAAACTTAATGTTCAGGTATTCAAGAATACCTGACAATTGGCTCTTAGTTGAAGTTCACTGACTGCTTCACTTTTTTCTAGTCAGTGATATCTTACCATTTGTTTCAGGGAGCATGGGGTGCATTTTGGAATGTCCATAGACATTCTGAGTTCCAAAGAAAAGTGCAAATATTGTAGGAGGAACGGACCAGCAGGCCTGTATTGTCTGTGTGGGCCGGATGCGCAAATGCAACTTCCCCAAGCTAGAACCTGCCTCTATGCCTGGGCTGTGCCTGGTGCTGACGTCAAACCGCCTGGCTGAGAGGACCAACCCGGACAGGACAACACTGCAAAAACCTCACGCTGGGACTTATGGGATGTTGGGTGGTGTGTATAGGCTGCCCCATACTTGTAATAAATGAGCCTGCCTGCAAGCCTGAGAGTCTGCTGTTGCCACTCGCCTGACTCCCGGAGTCTGTGTTGTTGACTTCGCGCCAGCTTATCCTCACCCCCAAGGATCTCCGTGGGACCCCGAGACTGCTACAAAATATCACATGATAACATTATTGGGAGGGGGAGGTTGCGGCAGAACCAGATCAGGGGATAATGCTGCCTTTTCTGTTTATAGTTCACTAGATTTCATTCTAGAGGCACTTTTGTATTTCTGATATTCAATATACCTCCAGGGTATGTTTCACATCTCTTTGAAAGTTTCAATTATGATTTTATCTGGTCAGTAAACCTGTTTTGGATGTCAGTTATGTGTCAAACCAGAGGCAGAGCAGAGTGTTATGAAAAGTGACATTTTCTTCTACCACATTGTGGCCAACCCCATATTCTATTCCATAGAAACAGCTTCAACAAGATAATGCATACAAACTGCTTAATACTAGGCTAATCCTATGCAGAAGGCAATAAAATATAGTATTATCATTGAAACTATTTTTCTTGTCTATCTTCTATCTATCATCTATGTATCTATTGATCATCATTTACCTATTTATTTTCCACGTGTCTGTATTTGCATGGTATATGCATGTGCACGCATGCATGCTTGTACAATGTGTGGGTATTTGTGCAATATGTGACTAGGTTCCAATGACAAGGGTACAAAAGTAACCTGACTGCATATCAGTTTTATCATCAGTAAATATTATGATTATAGTGACATCAAATTTGTTGTCTGACACAAGGATTGAATGAGTCAATATTTTCAAAACTCTTTTATTATTTCTTTGCACTAGTGAGTGCTATATGTGTATTAAGTGATATTTCAAAGTGAATACTGCTTACCTATCTTTCGCTTAATCATATGATTAAGTCCTAGGTACTACACACTGAATCTTCTGCATAGCATTAGTAAGGAACTGTTCATTATGATTGAATATAGTTACAATGCCATGTAACTGACACTTGTGTATTGCATAATGGACTGATAAATCTTAGTCTCTAAGAAACTCTTTCTAAAAACTGAGACAGAGTGTAAGCACTTAGCACATTTTGTCCAAAAACTAATTAATGCCTAAGTGAATGTTCTATCTTCATAATGTGAAATAATTATTTTCTGTAGTCAAAGCCATTTGAGATTGCTCTTATGCAATTTGATAGCATTCAGAAATTTTCTAGAAACACAAATAGAAGCTGGGCCAGATAGATTGCATTCCTGTATAGAAGCCCATTCTTCCTTTTTTTGGTCTATGAATTCACCATATCTACAAAAATGTAGTAACCACTTTCTAAATAGATTCTATTCAAAACTGGTCTAACCTATGTGGTCATGAATATAAGATCAAGGGAAAAGATAAAAGTAAGATTTAACAAAAGGCAAACACATCAAATTGAGAAAGAAAGGACATGATTATTGCTAAAATATGATGATGGTGAATTTTGTCCTCAGCTTTCTCTCCAAAACTTGCAAAAGTATGTGGAGTCTAGGAAACCTTCATTGAATATTTATCAAGTAAATTAATAGATGAGAAATAGAGATGAATGTGAGTTTTGTAGACATAGGGCATTGGTGGGCATGGGTGAGTATCTTATGTACCTTTCCTTGGGTATATTCATTTTTCACCTTCCTTTAATCATTTCAACTTAGGATGATCACTGAGAAAAACAAGACAAAGTACTTTATCAATTGCCTTGCAACTTGTCTTTTAATAATCCATGAAATTGATCTCTCAGTGATCTTTAGATACAAAATAATAACCACACTGAGTTACCATATTTCATAGACACTTACTCATGATTTATTTTGTTCTTATAACAAATGAAGAAACCAAAGAGAAGCAACAAACTGTGTGACATAGCTTATGTAAGTTACAATCACACCAGACCTGGTGTTTTATTTTCAGGCTTTTAATTTCAAAGTCTATTTCATTTCCACAGCATGCTAGGTCATGGCCAATTCCCATGATTATTTTTATATTTAGCACTTAGTAACTGCAGAGTTGAAGTATTGCAAGTCTCATCATGTAGTCTGTATAGTAAAATTAAAAGGTCAGATAAGACTCATAAGGAGTAGAAAGTGATGAAAGCACAAGCCCTTATCAAGTTATAGCAGCAGCTTGGTCATGCACAGTAATCATGGCAATAAAGGAAGCCATTGTTTTTAGAAATGAACTATGAAATCAGAATGTGAAATAAACTGAAACCTGAAGTCATAGAAGTTCCTGCTTGTCTCTTTGGAAGTGCTAAATGTTTTACTTTGGATCCTACTAGAAAAATAGAATTCACCATAGATGGTTCAAATGGTTAAGGAATTAATTACTCATTGATACTGAGAAAGGCAGAATGATCCTACTGAAGTGAGGGCTATGGATAGCAAGTAGAGAATAATTAACACAAATGGCTTGTCTGAGGAACGTATAATTAATTTCTGAACATTATCTTTCTCTGTGCCTGTAATTATGTCTCTGTCTATATAAATTTCTCCAGATAAGGAGCATCAACTTGACATTAGAAAATCATTTTTCACTGTTCACAATTTGACCCCATAGACTTTAGCCTCCCCATGTAGCTAATAGAGATTTTAATACAACTATAATAAGTGCTCTGGTATCTGAAAGATGGAAGTAGAAGAACTGCAAACATCTATCATGGGCATCTGAGCACAGCAATTCTCATCACTTTAGCATTTTGCACAAGCACTCAGCCACTTCATCTTGCTGCATGATGGCCACTCTAACCCTGTGGCTGCTCAGAGGCCTCAGTGAATCCTTAGTGGATAAAGCCATTTTCAGTTTGTTCAGTGATGGAAAGTCTCTGAGCTCCTGAGTTTATTCTGCTCACTGATCAAGGGAAGATCTCCACAGACCAAAACCAGTTCTATCCACAAACTGTGCCAACTTGGGAGAGAAATCATATTGGCTAAGACCTTGGATGACTTAGAGTCTCCTTCAAGAATGTGGCTGTGTTTAAGGTATGAAAGGGTACAAATTCCAGAATGCAGTGTTCTTCAAGATGCTTTGCAAAGGGACAGGCTAGAAGTAATAGTGGAGAGTTTAGTAATGACAAGTGGCTGCACTGAGTGTGCAAATGTGCAGCCTTCTATTGCTAATCTTGGAGGAAATGGTTCCTATTAACCCAAACCTACACATAGACTTTGAGATACTGTCTTGAAAGAGACAGTATTATCTTTTTATTATCATTGTCGTTTTATGCTCTAAGAAACTCCCTAGTTTTCAATTAGGTTAGTATACTTCAGTGAAATCCATCCAATAGTTTTCCTTTTGATCATTCTCACTTTTGACCTTATGTTTACACTGTTCTGCAAGCCAAGTGGTATTGTTTTAATGGTCTATTTTACTTGCTGTGGATTCATGAATTGAATTGTGAACAAAATATTTTCCAGAATAATTGCCCACATATTTCATTCCTTTAGCAATGTGATTTTGGTCCTTAACTTTGTAGACTAAAGAATTCTGCTTTATTTATAGTATACAGCCAGGAGTATCCTCCTCTACATTGTGAAATGTAACTTTTATTTGGTTTGTTTTTGAGCCAGGTTCTCCCTGTATAATTCAGGTTGCCCTTTAATTCTCAATCCTCCTGCTTCAGGATCCCAAGTAGTGGAATTACAGGTATGCACCATGAAACATGGCTCAGAATGTAGATTTAAATTCCTGAGAATTGTTTCTACAGTCTAAGTACATCTCTTACCATCTTTCCCAGTTGTCAAACATTTTACAAACTGCCATTAGCAATATTGTGTAATAGTAGGTGATTATAAATGCAGCAAATATTAAATGAATGCATATTCACATGCTGTAGGACCTCATTAAATATATAGGAATAATTACTTATCCAAAGCTTTCAGAATGACTTCAATTAAATAACTAGCCTATAGTAAGTTATTGGCTTCTAAGAAGATGAAAGACTTGTAGGAATATTGTAACTTTCATTAAGATGCTTTTTTTTTGTCCTGCTGATTGACAGAGAAGAATGTAAAGATGATCAAGTAGGATAGAAATGTGTACATTAAGGAAAGAATGCAAGGAAAAATGGTGAAGAATCTAGCAGCTGAAGATAGGCTTATAAAGTTGAGTGTACCAGATAAGCTCATTGTTGTACCCACGCCCACCTCTATGTAAGAATGAATGAAGCCTCCAGTTGCTATTTTCAGAAGCATGCTACTTTAGCACCATCAAAGGCACCAGCAGGTGGGCTCAGAGAAGTGGTAAAAGTGATTGAACAAGGGCATCATGCATGCTGTCTCTTCAATTCAAAGCACATCCAGCTGGTAGCTGCTGTGTTTTCTGTTGCCCAGTAAGTCAAGGAAATGCCTTGCTTAAAGCAGTGTACTTAATTCAGTGATCTGCATATCTCCAAAGACAAAGAGGTAAGATTTGTGGTCTATGCACAGCCTTAACCCAAAATATACCATTTCCTTGAGTGCAATTACAGAACATAACTATAAGATATCTCTGAATTTGGAAAGTTTTTGCATTGTGATTTAAAAGTACAGAGATGCACTATTTGTATATCTTTGCTTATTTGTAGTTTTTGACTGACAATAAATAAATTTTACCTGATTCCTGTTTTTTTTTAAAAAAGAAGTGAAAAGAAAGAGGAAGTAAAAGTATTCAAATCATTCATTCTTCTAAGACAGACATAAAGTAAATTTTTATATATCAAAGCATGAATTCAGTTCAATAAGTGTGATTTCACTGAAATGTACAAATCAAATATATTTATCATGTGTCAGTTCTCAAGGCTATAACAAAAAACAAGGAACTCAAAGGAGAAGGTCTAATTTGGTTCACAGTTTCTAAATTTCAGTCCATAGACATTTTATTCTGATGTTGTTTAGCCTGTCATAAAATGGAATTTTGTGATAGCAAGTACATGGAATGGAAAGGTATTCATCTCATGGCACCAGGTACAAGAAAGGGAATGGAAGAGAGACTGAGAGATGGCTCAATGGATAAAATCACCTGCCATACAAGCTTACAGACCAGAATTCAGATCCATAGATCTCACATAAGAACCTTAACAGGTATAGCTGCTGTAATCCCAGTCCTTGGGAGACAGAGACAGAGGATCCCTGGAGCAAACTGACTAGTTGAACGAGCTTTAGTTTGTGAGCTCTGGATTCAGCAAGAGACACTGCCTCAGCAAATAAAATGGAGAGTAACTGAAGAAAATCCTTAATGACATCTTCAGGCTTCAAAATGCATGCATACACATGTATGTACATAGGCACACCTAAGTGTAACCACATACATATGAGCATACATATATGCACACACATAGAACATATATGCATGTGTGCACACAAATTTAAAAATGGATAAAAATTAAAAAGAAGAAAGAGAAAGAAACCATGATGTGGGTTCCCATGCTGCCTTTAACCTGTTCCCAACTGTCTAACCTCTTTCTGTTAGGCATATCTAAGTGTCCACCATTGCCCAATAACACCACAGCCTTTGGAGGACACTTAAAGTCTGACTTTAACATGCTGTGAATATTCAACACTGCAGAAATTGGCTGTTACTCTGTTATAACTTCCACAACACCAATCAGGATGCAGCCAAAGGCGGTACAGGAGCAGCAAAACTGAAAAAAAAATCAACAAACCATAATTCAGAAAATCAGAGACTCTACATCAACCACCCAGAACCAGGCCAGCCTAATCTCTCCCCATCTGAAAGCTCAGGGAAATTTGCGGAAGAGGGGGCGGTAAGATTGTAAGAGCCTAAAGATGGGGAGGAGGAACAATATGCAAGATTAGGGCCGAAGTAATCATAATAGGACTTTGCATGACCTGCGCAATTACCAACATATCATTGAACCCCCAAAGTCTAGCATGGATCACAGACACTAAGATCTTTAGAGGCAAGGGATTAACAGCCACAATAGTGTTCCTATACTAAAGGGGAGCACAAGAAAGGGCTCTAGGCAATGCCACTAAGTCCTTACCCCTCATCAGAGAGGAGGACCCAGAGGAAAGTTTGACATGCACACTAAAGAATGCTCCAGAATGGAGGGTGGCGGGAGAGGGC
Source organism: Typhlomys cinereus (assembly GCA_023101885.1). Lineage (NCBI taxonomy): Eukaryota > Metazoa > Chordata > Mammalia > Rodentia > Platacanthomyidae > Typhlomys > Typhlomys cinereus. Next base: position 1,323,412 of record JALPQD010000288.1, read on the forward strand.
ACAGGGAGAAAGGGAGAGAGGGGGGAAAGGAAGGGAAAAGCGGGGAGGGAGTAAAGGGATCCAGGGTGGAGGGAGGGAGGGAGGGGAATGGAGTACTTATCAACTTTGTATGAGTGGAAGAAAAAAAATTTTAAAAAACTACAACATAAATTGAATGAAAGTTAGAAAAGGCAACTTGGATGATTAGAGGCAAAAAAACGGTCTTTAGGACACCTAATTTATTAGTTCTAGTAATGATTAAGAGGAAGAAGTGGATATGGAGTCCCAGTAGAAGGGATACAATTTGGCTATAGGAAACAGACAGTGCTAGTAAGGAATCAAGTCTCTGTGGTCATATATGTGGCACTTCAGTGGGGAAATCACAAGTGGGAGGCTCCCCTTCATTTGTCTAGCACTTTTCCTAGAGATTCTTTCTTTGTGTAGTTTTTCTACTGAGATCCTCACTGGACTGTGGGGGAGTGTTGATATGTCAGTCATTGTATAGATCTGATGTGGATCCTGGATTCAGCAACACTGTTGTGAAAAAGGGACTTTTGAAAGCACAGGCTACACGAAGCTTCTAGAAGATGTTGTCATCTTTATTTATGTTTATGAATCTATATCAGTCTTTTTCCCCTACCTAGATTCTCAAGTTATGATTTCATTTGTTTTAATTATCTGTTTTCTTTGAAGGGATAAATTTCCCATTCGATTAAGTTTATGTCTTGAAATTTTTTATATTTATATCTTTGTGGTGTGTGTGTGTGTGTGCATGTTTGCATATGCATGTGGAGATCAGAAGACAACCTTTAAATGTCAGTTCTTTCCTTTCATCACCTGGTCCTGAGACTCAAACTTAGGTTGCCAAACTTGTCAATGAGTGCCTTTACTTACCAGGTCATCTCATTGGATCTAGTCCAGTTTCTATTACTCTGAAACTTGCTTTGCTGAAGTCTACCTCTACATTGGGTAGAGGTTTTTCACCACAGCTGTGGTGCTGCTCCCTTCTGCCTGGAGCTCTTGTAACTCTTTTCTCTTAGACTTCTCACACAAGGCTCCCTTAGCTGTCCCTTCCAGGTGCTTTCCTATTACTTTCTGCATTGGATGTTGAAAACTTGAGGACTCTGTATTGTTCTCTCCAGGTGACAAACCCCTGGACATCAGGCTTTAATTGGTGTTAAGTATGCTGTGACTTAGTTCACCTCCCTAGTGCTTAGTTAGCATTCATCCATTTTCATTTATTCAATAAAAATTTGACAAGAGTTTTTGATGACCATCTCTTCTGTGTCAGGCAATTACCCTGGGAGAGCTTAGGTTTGACTGAGGTGATTATAAAAACTGAAAGAGCCACTTTAATCAATACAGATTTCTGTCTTGGTCAGTGCCACATAACAAAGGTATGTGGTGTTATGAAAATGCAGAAACTTTATGTTGGGGTAGACAACAAATATTTATCAGAGGAAGTCCATTTTTTGGTCTTCTTCTCAGCTATTTGGATGACCTATGCATGATTTTATTTCTAGAAGACTATGGTCTGTCTGGTGTATGTGTGTGAGGGGGGAAGTAACTGACACTTCCAGATGGCCAAATTACCTAGGGATATTAGATAGGGTATTGTAAAAATCACAGGGATACATCAGACAATATTCTATATTTTGTTACCCCTTAACACTTCAGCATGAGGATAGGACACATATGCATACAGGTATCTATCCTAGGCCATCGTTGGATGTTTTTATTTAAACTAAGTGTCACTGAATATGTTAGAATGATGATGGAAATGTACTTTTATTATTTCCTACTTAAGTTCAATAGTCCTTTATGTGTTACTTGCAGTTCTAGTCCCAGACAGTTGAATACAATTTTATTACTCATTCAAACTCTAATCAATCTATCTGCTTCATTTGAACAAATGCCTAAGTGAGTTTATTAGTCAATAAAACATGTGGAGACTACTGATCACTAAGATAATTTAGTATTCAGATGTCACAATTGACAGCTCTGCTGCTTAGTAATAAGTACGGTTGTCCTGGTGTTCTCTGCGATACTAAAATCCATGGAGGCTCAAGTATAGTCTGCAGAATGGTTTAGAATATGCAGATAACCTGTGTGTGTCCTGTTGTGTACTTTCAATTATCTCTAACAGCTAAGACCATGTAAATGTATTCATATACTTGTCATGCTCTGTGTTTAGGAATTAATGTCAAGAAATCAGCAGTCTGTACATATTAAATACTGATGCAGTTTTCCCCAAGTATTTTCAGTTCCCAGTTGACTGAATATTTTCATGTAAACTCTGAAAACAGAGACTTTTCTGTAATAGGATGTAAGACAAGCAATATTTCTTTGTAGATGTAGATTTTTTGATCTAAACTAACATAGATCTTGAAGAAAGATGAAGAATGGAGAATTGCCTTTGATAAAACTGTCAGTGACAAATAATATGTAATTCAGTGCTTTTTTGTAACTGAAAGTACACACATATATGTACACACACACATATAAACTATGTCTCACATACACAGAGATTTGTGTATTATCAACATCTTAAAATCTTAAAATTTTAGATCATTGGTAGTTTTATAAGATCTTTATTAAAAAGTCAGTATCTAAAGCCACAAGACTTTATTTGTGGTCCTACTTTGGACAGTATAGAAGACCTTGCTCTATTCTAAGCAAGTTTAGTGAGAAAGGTCCCATTTCCCCCAATTTGAACAAAGAAAAATTAATTGAGGGACAGCCATCATTATGAGTGCTGCATTGTGTTAGATGCTGAATAACCTAATAGTGGTTTGTTTTTAGTCTCCTTATCATTCCCAGCACTGCACATTGATGTGACTTAAAAGACACTCTCTTTGACCTTGAGAATTCTTCCAGCTGGGTGATAAGATAAGGCTAAATCTTCAGACACAATTAGAGGAAAGCACATCAATTATTGAAGCAGGTTTCCCTTCTTGTGCCTAGTCATCTAGACTCCAGCATTCTTTCTTCTCCTCTTGGAGATTATTGACTCTGGCCCTAGGTAGACAGTTTCTATTTTGAGCACTACATCTTTAATATGAAGTAATGTGAGCAAACAACAATAACAACATAAGGAAACAATAACATTTCTATCGTTGAGTCTTTGAGAGTTTTCTCTGGATGCCAGCTGTATTCTAACATCTAAAGCACATGTTATTTGATGCTTGGAGTTAAAACTTTGGTTTTGTCCCCCTGTACTTACCTCTTCCCATCTTCAATTGCAGAAAACTTTCTTAAGGAGTTCTTCGTATTAAATTCTGTGTCAACTTTGCAGTGGAAGGCTCTGAGCTCCGGGCACAATTGTAAGAAATAAGTAGCTGAGTTAAGCCTGGAACAAACCTGAAGAAGATTATCTAATTGATGAGAAAGGCCCAGGCCGTGATAGGGGGTGGGCTAGGTCCTGATTAGGTGAATAAGATGGAGGAAACTTGTTGAGAACGTTTGAATCAGCATGTCCGGCCAAGTATACAGAAGGTACACTTGGCCACACATGCCGATCTGGCAAGTGAGGATTGTCCCTCTTCAGCTGTTATGTATGTGTGTGTATGTATATATATGGTGTGACCAGTTCCCTTGGCCTCTTGTATGAGCTCTCTAGCCAAACTGGAGAAGAAACTGTAACTAGACAATCATAAGTCATAATAAAACTCTGTCATAGTTAAGCACAGGTGTCAACTTGACTCTTGAGGGTTTGAGCTCTGGGCAAAGGTGTAGAGAGTCGATGGTTGAGTTAAGCCCAGAGCAAACCTGAAGGAAATTGTCTGGCTGCTGGGGAAGACCCAGCCCATGGTGGGTGGGATTAGGCCTTGGATAAATCACAGAGAGCTGGTTGAGAGAGTTGGCATCCTTCTGTTCACTTGGCCAGACATGCTGGTCTGGCAAGTAAGGTTTGTCCATCTCTCAGCCGTTATGGTGGCCAGTTCCCTCAGCCCTGGTGTTGGTGTGTGCTCTCCTGTCAAGCTGGACTATGAACTGTAACCGGACTGTCGTAAGAAAGTAAACTCCTTGTTCCCTTAAGCTGTGTTCTGGTCATTTATCAGCAACCATGCCGGCGGACTGCAACAAACTCCTTGTTCCCTTAAACTGTTTTGTCATGAATTTATTGACTACAATGAAGAACTGCCACAGTAATATTCTTAACCATTGGCTAGTAGACTTAGTTACAAATTCTAGTCCTGTGTACCAACCAATAACCAGCCTTCTTGTGAGTTTCTTTTATCTGCTTCTGTGATTGAAACCAACAAAAGCAACTTGGGAAGGAGATAATTGTTTCAGAATTGCAGGTTACAATCCAACATCACAGGAAATGGGGTGAATGAATACATGCATGTTTGCCTGTTAATCAGTGCTTGCTTTTCCTCATTTTTATATAATTCTGTATTTTCACCCCAGAGAACAGTGCTGCCTCAATCTATAGAAAGCCTGTCTTCCAGGTGTCTGGCCAATAATATTAACCATGATACCACTACATCACAGAACAATTAAGCAATGTTTTAATTACTGATTATTTCCCCTGAAGACTGATTTATATTTTGGAACTATTTATATTATAGTTATATAAGTGCATTCAGGAGGAGACTAAAATTCATGTATTTGAGTTGCTCAACAAACTCCAAATTTTACACTTATATCGTACTATCAAGGAGTCTCTTCACTCACTACTGATGGAAAGGTACTTTTTTTTAAAGAAAACTTGATATGTATACAAAATATGAAACATGATTCAGTCATCTAGCAAACATGTCAATCTTGGAAATAAATTCATCAATCTAAACAAAAATCAATGATCCCTACTACCTTGGGAGCAAAACTAGTTATGTTTTGGTTTAGTGATTATTAATAATCAAAGGGTGGGGTACTAAATAGTGTTTTTTTAATGTGGAATTTTTTAAAAAAGAAATAGCCTAGAAGAATGGTGGGAACTCATTTTAGTTTTCTGATTTTTTTAAACAAATGGATTATATAATTTTATTCTGTTTTCTTGCATGTGTTTGTGTATATATCTGTATGATTGTATTTATGCTGTGTATTTGTGTATATTTAATGCACGTGCTTGTATTTGTGTTTTGTATCTGCTTATGTGTATGTTTGTATTTGTATGTGTGTGATTGCTTATGTGAATGCCCATGCTTATGCATTTGTGTATGTGAGTATGTGTGTATATGTCTGTCTATCTCTGAGTGATTGCTTTGCAAGGCAGACAGATTAAAAAACAAACTTGAATTGTTTCTTTCATCTTTCTGAGGTAATTCCATTGTCACTGAAAAGTGGTCTTACCTAACACTGTTCAGCATTTTATTTTTCCTCAGTTTGGGAAAGTTGAGCTCAAGTTTTACATGAGAAATTTGTCCAGGGAGGTCTGTTGAGCTAAACAAGTGGCTGTAGACTTTGGCATCTAGAGTGAGTGAACACACATTAGTTGCACTATAATGAAACTCTCAGGACTTAGATTTCTATCCTTCCCAACTTATGACATAGCGCTTTATAGGGCCTTTGTTTCAAGAGCAAAGAGAGTTTGTTCCTTTTCCTGCTCATTTTCTATCTGAAAGGATCAAGTGCACAAGCTTCATTCTTTTTTGCTTTGAGTGGAACAGTCATGCATGCTGCCTGCCCAGCTGTCTTCTTGCTGACTTCTGCAAATGGGAGGGAGAAACAGCCACCAGGCTTCACCACCTGACACACTTCGAAGCTGCTGCTAAAGGAGCAGCATCCTGTGAGGAAAAGCTTCAAACAGTAGAAATTCCAAGTCTCAGAAATTTCAACTAAAAGGCTAAAAGTGAAGTACATATAAGAATATCAAATGAGCAAATGTTAGTGACAGACCCATGCCACAAGTCTGTGCACACCACAATGGATGTGTATGAACATGAATAAAATTGAAAGAATAGATGTTGGGATAATGACTAGTTCATGACTTGGTTTAACTTTTCTCCTAGTTTTGAAGGCATGAGGCTTTTCTGCACAAGAGTTTATTTTTGTATAATACTTGAGAAGCAATGATGGACCAGTGGCTCAGAGGACATTCTCTGCTGCATTGGGAATTAGGTTCAGATGCAAGTTTTTGTTTTGGTTTATTTTGTTTTTTGAAACAACCACTTACAAGCTGTAGGTCTTTCTATACCTCAATTGCTTCATCTGTGAAGTGGAGACACAGTTTAAAGAGTTACATTGTCAGAGATACATGAGCATACACTCCCACACAGAAGCATACACACATATTCATGCACACAAATATGCACAGTTGTACAAGCTTGTATAGTTGTTACTCGTAATCTATGATTTCAACACTCAGCCAAACATACCAAAATCTGTACATACTCAAGCCAGTTCTATAAAATGGCATTTTGTATGTTTGTGTATGTTGTTTGTGGATATGTTGTGGTGTGTGTGTGGCATATGTGTGATATGGGTATGAAGTACTTATGTGTACATGTGGTGTAATATGTGTGTTATGTGGTATGTATGCATATGTGTTATCTGTGTGTATGTGTTGTTTGTATATGTTTTGCTATATTGGTTACTCTTTTGTTGTGGTGAAAGAACACTTAAAGTCAAGCAATTTCATGGGAGAAAAGGAGATTTATTCAGTTTACAGCTCCAGGGGGGAGATATAGTTTTAATTTTTTGTGGTGGGAGCAGCATGGCTGAAGGCAGAAGCTGGAGAAGACCTAGGTCATATCCATCCAAGGAAGCTGAGAGCTGATGGACTGCCAACTTCAAGAGCAGATCTCTCTGGGAAATAGGATGGGACTAATCCACCTCGAGACTCACCTCCTGTGACTGCCTTCCTCCAGTAAGGCTCCAGCTCTTAAACTTTCCTAAACAATTAAAGATTCAACCACATAAGCCTGTGGGGGACAATGCACATTTCAAACCATGACACTCCACTCATGTCCCCCACAGGGTCATTGCCATCTCATTATGCAAACTATACTCAGTCCAACTTTTAAAGTCTTCATAGACTACATCAATAGTCCTAACACAGTCAAAAAGTCCAAAGTCTCCTGTAAAATCAAAAGATAAGTTACATACTTCCAACATACAACATTCCCATTCCAAAAGAGAAGAATGGGCTATATCCAGGAAAGATCAGTCCATAGCAAGACCAAAATCCAGTAGGACAAACTCAAATCCTGAAGCTCCTCGTCCATCAGATGAACTTCTTGTTGAAATCATCTTAGTTCCAAAGGGCTTTGTTTCTGCTCCTTCAGTAAAGCTGCCAATATAATACATCATTCTCTTGGGTTGACTCTTCTCAGGGCATGCAAGCCTCCTTGAAAGATGACCCACGTTGACTCTAGCATTTCTAACATCTCCACTTCTCAATGGCAAGCCAGGCTTTAACTCCATCATAAAAACTGCCCATCTTGAGCCTCTAAACTGCAGGCTTCCTGCCACATGCTGTCTGACTTCCACCATTCTCTGAAACCTTTGAGAAGAGTTCTCTTGCATCTTTGATTGATCTAAAGCCAGAATCACATAGATGACTTTGCCAAGTTCTGCTATAATCTCCTGATGGAGATTAACCCCCTTATTTCACAACTGGTTCAGTTTCTCTGTGCTGACTGTAAGCAAAATTTCTCTTGGATCTTTGCTTTGATGGAGAAATAGAATTTTCCTTTGGAGTTCCACTTTTTAACTCTTCCAAAAGAACGTGCATTTTTTTTTGGATGGGATCCTTCTCTGAGGATTTTTCCCTCAATGTAGAACTTCTCTTATGATCCAAATGACAAGCAGGTTTTGATTTACTTTTGGAGCTAATCTGTTTAACAATAGTTTCTATTTTGCTCTCTAACTCTGGCTATTTCAACTCTTCAAATTTGCTACTGCATTTTTTCCTCATCAAATTTCACAGTTTTTGCTTCTTTCTGCCTGATTCCTTGCTCTTTTTCATAACTCTGAAGAAGAGTGCTAAAAAGTAACTATGCCATACTGTCAAGACTATTACCTTGAAAGTTCTCCTACCAAACACTTGAATTTAACTTCAAGCAAGCTCTCCAGATGAGGGCAAAATTTCGCTAAACTCTCTGTCAACTCATGGCTCCATTTGCCATTTGTCCAGTTCCAAATACAGTCTTTGTTCCCCTGTGGATCATCACTAGCTGGGTTTTTCTCCCTGTATTTCTCACAGCATTGCTGGCTTCCAAGATCTCACAAGAATGGTCTTTTTGGCCCTTTTAGTATAGTCTCTAGGACACAAAGGATTTTCTAGCACAAAATTCTCAAATTCTCCATATTTCTTCCAACAAGCAGTTCTATAGGCACACTAGCTGCATCACGACAATTACCACGCTGCTGGGTATCAACACAAACAACAACTTCACAAAGTTTTCTCAACTTCAAAGAACTTCATGTTGTGGTACTAGATGCTTTTAATCTCACAGCAATACTTCACTCAGTACCAATTTCTGTACTATTTACTCTTTTCTGTTTCTATAAGACAATACCCAAAGTCAAGCAACTTAAGGGAGAAAGGCAATTTATTCAGCTTATGGTGCCAGAGGGAAGATACAGTCTTTCATGGCAGAATTGGCATGGCTGGAGGCAGAATCTGGAGAAGGCCTAGGTTACATACATCCAAGGAGCCTGAGAGCTGCTAGACTGCCAACTTCAAGAGCAGACCTTTCCTGGAAGTATTGTGTGTGTGTGTGTGTGTGTGTGTGTGTGTGTAGTTTGTGTTTGTGTTGTTTATGCATATGTTGTGGTGCGGATGGTGTATGTGTGATGTAGTTGTGCAATATGTGTGTGGTGTATCTGTGATGTGGGTGTGGACTGTGTGTGTGGTATTTGTGGTGTTATGTGTGTGCTTATGTGTGGTGTGTGTGTTGTTTTATTTTATGGATAAAATCCCTAACTAACTTATATCTGGGTGTTCAAATAATCCCAGATTTAGCCACTAGTCCTATGTCCTTACAGTTCTTCTTTGCTTCCTAATGTTTTCTCTGCAGGATCCTTGGGTTTGATCTCTCATATAGGATCTTGTTGAACACAGCAGTGACTAGCATTCAAAAGTAAGGTCTGATTGCTTATACTTGCCCCTCCAAGGGAGAAGCACTGTTAAATATGTCTGTCTATATCTATTAATATTGAACTCAAAGTTCAATTTCCAACTCAGATCACAAGATACAGTCTAGTTTCTCTGTTTCTGCATTTCTGACTCCCTTTTCTAACAACATGAAACCAGACTCTCCACTTTAGGCCCACCTTCTAAGTGTCAGGGTGACATTTGAGACTAATTCTCGTATGTGCCATTAACTACACTTGGTATTGGCAGCAGTTTTTTAATTCAACTGTCCAAATATATGTGTGATAAATTTAACTGTGATTTAAACACACATTTATATCTAATGATTCTGGAACATTTTCATGAGATTATGAGCATTTATGTATCTCCCATTCTGGCCTGTATATTTAAATATTCATATTTTCCAGTTAGAATTGTTATATTTTTATTACTGAGTTGTAGGAATTCTTTATTATGGATTAAAAGTCTTTTGGCTGAAACGCGCTTTACAAAGACCTTCTGTGACTCACCTACACAATTTCTTCATGATGTCTTTGTATAAACAGAATTTTTCACCTTTAACAAAGTCTACATTTACATTATTGCTTTCCTTACTGTTAAGTCATTTCCTCACCAAGATTGCAGATTTTTTCCCTGTGTTGCCCTGTGTTTGCCTTTCAAATTTAAGTTAAAGATCTGTTTTGTGTTAACTTTGTATATGGTACACAGTAAAGGAAACTATTTATTTTAAGGCTAGATTTTTGTTTAAGAAATATTCTCAGCGATATTTTATTAGATTTTTTTCATAGTCAGAAGATTCTTTTGTGTAACAATTTGCTGACCCTGACTCAAAAGAAACAAACAAAAGCAATTTCTCTGTTCATTTTGATGAAAGCAAGCTACATCTCAACTGAATGAAGATAGACAAGGACCAGGACTGAAGAACTAGAGCTGGATCTCTTCTGTAGTTCCCCCACACCCCAAACAGGTTTTCTCACCCCTGCTCATCCTTTCTTGGCTTCATTTTATAGACATCTTTGTTATCAGAAGGATTACATTTTCCTTCCTTCTAGTTTCTCCCTCATTACCACGATGAAAGTCTCTATCTGTCCTGCTGAGTCCCATATCCCTTCTCTGGACCAGTCACAGGTGCTCGGAAGCTCAGGGTCTGTGAGTGATCAGTTCCAGACCTGTCCTTGCAGTGATAAGATGGAGGACCAAACAGAACAATGTGGCCTGTGGGGCACCATGTTCCCTATAGATACACTCCTGGACATCCCAAATAAAAATGCCACCAAAGTACCAACTTGAAAGAATTTCATTTATTCTCATGCATGCCTGTGTGTGTGTGTGTGTTTGTATGTGTTTTCCATGTGGGTAGACACTTGAATGTGTGTTCCTATAATTACAAGTCCAATGGTGACTTTGGGAATCATCCTGGGTTACTTGATTTCCTTTGTATTTTCCAAGGCTCCAGTTTCTAGGAATTCTAGAAATTACAAGCTGCTGCCATATCCACCTAGCATTTTTATGTGGGATCTGGAATCTGAACTCATGTGCTTTTGCTAGCGAATTGAAGGTTTTAACCACTGATCCATCTCCATAGCCCCAAGTTGCATTTTTCTATGTACAAGATTTATTTATCTCTCACTGAAGGGCAAATTAAATATATCCTGCTCTAGTAAAATTAGTTTTCTATTGGGCTTATCTAAAACTAAAACATGAATTAATGATCTTTACAAACTTAGAGCTGTTCAAATCACATGAGAATAATATACTTTACCCAAGCCTACAGTTTGATAAATTGCCGTCTATTCTGACAGGAATAATTCTAAGAAAGTAAAAGAGCAGATTCTCCCCCTCCCCCCTTCTGCCGTCTTCTCCCCACTTTGTTGAGACGGTAATGAAAAAGTTGCCTTGTCTGTATCTCACCATGATAAACTGCTGGGAGAGTAATTGAGGTTCAGCGATTAGGTCTAGATTTACACACTTAGGGAACCTAATAATTTTCCTGGGCTTATAAAGCAAGCTTGATGGTGTTTGGCCCACGGGATTAATTGACAAAGAGGAAACAGTCCTGATTGGAAATCATTAAATAGCTGGGGGCTTTCATGTGAAGGAAAGCCTTCCAGTTCACTGTAGACAAATGCCTATCTCAGGAGAAGTTGTCCACTTGAAGCGGACAGGAGGAATAAAGTGCGAAGTGTGGAGGAATAAAAGCCTGGCCCCACACAAAAGCTTGAAATGATAATGTAATCCATGTCTACTTTCTCAGGTTGGACTCTCTAAAAGAACCTAATATTAAGAGTAGTGTTTCAGAAATGCTTTTTATCTCAGCTTAAAAATAATGACCAATGGAAACAGGGTTGATGGGGTTGGAGTTCTTCATACATTAGGCATAAAGATTGCTTCCCCATGATGAGAAGAAAATTCAGACGCTAGGGCTCCTCAGCAGGGCCTGGTCCATCTTTGTGAGGGTCCTGCGAACTTCAGCTGCCTCTCTCCTCTTTCTACCACACATGAAATCTCTCTTCCATGGCTATTCCATCGTTTCATAGCAGAATCTCTTCAAATTTCACATTTAGGACTCTTCTTTTCCAAGCCAGTTTACTGTGGGTGAGAGATGGAAAGATATCCCAAAGCTTATAAATTGAGAAGTTTCTAAAACCATGGTTTCCATGCTATTTGATGGGTCTAGTCATAGACTCTAATTTATACAAAGTGAGGAATATTCAATTCCTCTTTCCTTTTCCCTGTTTGCGCTTTTCTTTATTATTTTGGGGCCTGTAGAGGCAATAGTATTTTTACCTTGGAGCTTTCCTAAAATCATTGCTCTTTCCAATAAAAGAAGCCAACTTCCCTTTTTCTCTTTTCAAATACCATTCCTCTGGGGAAAACACCTGAGTTTCTAGCTTATATTTAATGGATAGTTCTTCTTCTATGTTGGTTACAGAATTGGACTAACAGAATCTCCCTCTCCTTCCCATATGTGACTGATTGGTTGTGACTGTGCTGTACTGAAAGGGCTTCTGGGGGTGATTCAGGTGACTAATAATGTCTGCCCTGAACTCAGAACACCTCGTGTATCTGTTATCTCTTTCTTAATCCCAGAAACAGTAAAGTCTGCTTTGACTTTATTTCGTTTCCACTGAGATTATCAGCAATGGGAATTTCAATTGTTTTGCTCCGTAATACCTGAAATAGTGATCTGATGTAGGAAACACTTCTACATTTAAAATACAAATTGTAAGGATAGGGAGATGACTCAGCAGATAAAAGCACTGCTGCCTAAGCCTGAAACCTGAGTTTGAATCCTTGAAACCCTGGTAACAACAAGGGGCAAGCTGGTGTAGATTTGTAATCTTAGCACTGGTGAGGCAGAGATGGAAGCATCCCTAGGGATCACTGGCCATTCTAATCCTTGGACAATATGACCTTGTCTCAAAAGACATGGATGGAGCTTCTGAGAATTGTACCCAAGCTTGTCCTGTGGCTTCCATTCACTTGTATACCTGGACCTGCATGTGTAGCTGCCTGCATATATGCATGCACACGCATTCACACATACACACTTAAAAGAACCAGAAAGATGACTTTTGCTTTAAGAACAGCTAAAGAAAATCAGTATGGAAGTAGAGGATGGAGATGACCAATTTGGTAGCATTCCACACTCACAGTGTGCAGAGTTGTGCTGAAGTAGCTTCCTGGACATTTGAGATCAAGTCAGGAGTTACTGACTCACATGAAAAAATTACTTAGCAATGTTGTTTTTGATCCTGAAACCACTTGGCATTAGACTCTTAAAAGAGTTTCTATATCAGGTGCCAGGTTCTCATTATTGAAAACGTTTTCTGTGAAATGATGAGAATTATCTCCAGCTCCAGTAATAGCACAGCTAGGTTGCCTGGCGAACTCTCTGTGGTGAAGTTTTTCATGTCCTTATTTTCGCTGAAAAGCATTACTTCTGCAGGTTTCTGCACATGTCTTTCAGAGATATGACACTTAGTATTTATAAAAATGAAGGAAAAAATAGAGGGATCAAGGAGATGACTCAGTGCCACTCAGGCACCAAAACCTGAGTCCGAATCCCCAAAACCCCTGTAAAAAGCTAGGTATGGCCATGTATGCCTGTGACCCAGTGCTGTGAGTGGTAGAAACAGGAGGATTTCAGAGGTTTACTTACTGCAAGATTAGCTGAAAAATGGTGAGCAACTAATCCAGTGAGAAACCCAGTCTCAAGGGAATATGGTGGAGAACAATTGAGAAGGAAAATTGACTCCTCTGGCCTCACATGTGTACCTGCACACGCATGCATAAATATGTGCACATACACACACAATTCTCTACACATATGTACATGCACAAATACATCACATGCATAAGATCTTACACACATCTGGCACTTCCACCCCAATATTTTGTCTCTAATGAGATTTATTCCTCTTTAGGAAGAAAACACTTTACTATGCGTGCCCCTCACCCACCATGTGTGGTTGTTTCATAGCTCATTCTTTGCTTTAATGTTTTTTCCAGGGATGTATGTGCATGCATATGTGTGTGTCTCTGTGTATATGTGTCTGTATCAGATGGCGCTGTGTGTGTGTCTGTATAGGGCCAAGTGTGAGTTCAAGAACCATTTGGATTGTTTTATCTCCTTTCTGCTTTGCTCTAGAGTTTGCCAGGTTCTGCCTTTTAGAGCCAGAAGTGCCACCATTTCTGCCTGGCACTTTTATGTGGGATCTGGGATCCAAACTGAAGTCCTTCTGCTTGTGAGGCAGAGGTTTAGCTCCTGAGCTATCTTTATAACCCTGTATCTCATTATTTATCTATTTTTGCAATGTGAGCTATATAGAAAGACTGTGTGCTAGCATTTAGAAATACAATCAACAAAATAAAAGGCTTAACAAACCAAAATGTCATTTTTACTGTTATGAATGGCTACAATACAAAGTGATTTCTATTTTCTCAGAAGATGTGAGAGATTAGAATTCAGATAAATATTGACTCTTTTTGTTACAGTAGAATTATCTACCAAGGAAGTTTGGTTTGAGTGCTGACACAAAAGGGATGTGATCAAAGTTACTTTGCAAAGTCTCACGAAACCTCATGGAAATCTTAGCATTTTACCAACACTGCCAGTTTTTGTTTCCTTCTGCCTATAGAATAAGTTCCTATGCTTTGAGTGAGTAATTCATTTGTGTTGAGGGTCCATGAGACATGAAATCGTGGGCCACCAGACTCCCAGTCACACTAGCACAGCAAGATACACATCTCACCACAGGCCAAAGACCCAGCACAGGAGGGGCTATAGGCACCTTCCCACACTTCCTAAAGCTGTGGAGTTCATACTCACAGACGGCAACGGAGGCATCTGTGGGTTTGTGTGTACTTCTGAAGTTGTTCTCTTCCCCCTTCTCTGTTACTGTTGCTCTCTCCTATCATCCTCTTTACACATGTAGTTGAGTCCATGTAGCTGCATGCCGATCTGCTGGAACTCTGTGGCATCTGGCATTCTGTTTATGTACATCTCTGTAAATGAATTCTTTGTAGAAGCACAGTCACCCATCTAAATACCTACCTGTGTATTGTTTAAGTAAAGAAATTTCTGTTGGGAGTGTGAATTTCTCACTGAGTGTGCTCATGTTTCTAGTTTCTCTGCTTGCCAGAAAGAGCCCAGAGAGCAGATATTAGGATCAATTTGTGCCACAGTAAAAGCTAGGGACATGTCAAATGATGGAAACTTCAGACATAGTTTGATGCCTTGGCTATTCCTAAGGCTTCTCCCATGACTTGATAAGAACACTCCAGTTAGTTTCTCAATTGTGTTCTTGTTTTCAACTCAGAGTCACCATGTATTTAAATTGTTATCATGCTGTTATTCTTATGCTGATTTGGTAATTAAGCTAATAGTTCTATTTTGTAATATCCTGAATTTCTGACCTGCTAGGTAGGTCTCCAGTGGAAGAGTTTTCCCAATGTAGAGTCAGAGAAATCAAGCCCTGGGAATTTAAGCATGTGAACTGCACTTGTGTTATGCTGAAGCAGTGATTGCATGAGTTTACTAGCAAGCCTGAAACTGAAAATTCGAGTGTTATGTCTTGTTTTCCCATAAAGGACAGTTTATGGTTATTCCGGCATAGTCATTTCTACACTTCATGTTGATTGAAATCTACTGTGTCAGAGGAAAACACCCACGTTCTTAAGTACAAAATTACCTTTAAGGTATTAAATGCATTTTAAAAGAATCTTCCACACTATTCTCTGTAGGAATTCTGCTGTGGTTGTTGTATAATCCTCCGATGTCTGCTGAGTACTGAATATGCACTCTGAAGAGGGCTGGGAACTGTAATCCAGAAAGCTATGTTGCTTAACCTTACAAAGCTTGTGTTCTCCTGGATGAGTGATAGAAAACAAACACAACCAAAAGCGAGCCATTAAAGAAGCAAACATAACCCCACAAAATAACTAGCAATTTTGGACAGCATTAGAAAGACAAAATTCAGTTACAAGAGAAATTATTCACAGTGGCAGATATCTGGAAGACATGGAGTTTAGGCTGATTTAGAGAGGAAAAGCTGTGTACAGAGCCTGGGGTAGGCGATTCTGGAAAGAGAGATTGGCAAATATCAAGGCCTTAGGTAGAAAAGAGCTTGGGTGTGTCCAGAATTTTAAGACACTACCAAGGTTAATGTGTATGTTGGGACAGAGGGAGGTGGTGGAAGGAGGTGGCATGACATTAGGTCCAGAGGGATTAAGAAGCCTGGTGACTCAGTAGCTTATGAACCATGATAAGGTACTAGATTATGAAATACACACAATGCAAAGACAATAAAAATTTTAAGTGGAGTCCTTATCTGATCTAAAGTTGGGGAAACTTACCTTGGCAGCTTTTTGAAGAGCAAGATTGGATGACTTATGCTCATGTGAGTGTGGGTAGAAATGGGAACACACAAAGGTGGAAAGCCATGAGAAATGTATTGCTGAAGCCCAGTAGACAGAGCTGAAATATTGGAAGGGAGTTTGGAAGTGTGAATTTTTTTAATTTACTGATTAATTTGCTAATTGGTGTTGAACGAGATTCAGGAGTTAAATGATAACTTTGGGTTTTGTTTTTATTGTTTCACACTTGGGTTATGACAGTGTCATATACTAAGATCAGCTTCAGGGAGAATCAGATTTTAGAGGGAGTTTGCATTACATTTAATTAATCAACTAATTAATTAAAGTTTTTGTGTGTGTATGTGTGTGTGTGTGTGTGTGTGTGTGTGTGTGTGTGTGTGTGTATGTGTGTACTTTGTGTGACTGTGTGTCTATCAGAAGGTACTATGTGTGCTGTAGAGGGCCAAAGGTGACTTCATTAGATTGTTGTAAGTCCTTTTTGCTTCACTCTGGGATTTCCCAGTCTCTGCATCCCAGAGCTGGAAGGGCAGGCTGCTGCCATTTCCTCCTTGAGTTTTTAACGTAGGTTCCAGTATCTGAACTCAGGTTCTTCTGCTTTTCAAGTCTTAACCCCTAAGTCATCTCTCCAGTCCATGTGTTCCCTTTATACATCCAGCATAGGACTTAATGTAACGTTGACTAATTCAGCAAACATTGGTTTGCTTTTACCCCATATAGAAGCTGTAGTAGGAATGCAGGACACTCAGGGTGCCCACAGTGACAGTGTTGGAAGTGATGGAAGACTTTAGAGTGCTAGACAAGGCCATAGTTAGGAGTAATATAACCCAACATCTTTATTGTAAAGACAAAGGGTAGAATTTGATTCCACTTCTCCAAACATCTTGACTTCTCTATTAAAGTCATGTTTATTTTTGTAGTACTTATTTTTTCCCACCTAGAAATAGTTGTGTCATTATGTTTCCTTAGGGACATGATAAATCATTGTATTCTGCTTTAATGATATAATTAGCATTATTAAAATATGTTATGGTGCATTCTGAAAGCATGAAGTTACTTTTAACTTTGCCAGGAGCTCAGTGGGCAATGTGTCCCTTGGCTTCTGTCAGACTTATAATCAACAAATGTAAGAGTCATAAAGCATGTTCTAATGCACACACATTTTTCACGAAGGCAATAAGAGTAGAAAAAAGGGGGAATGAATTAGTCACTGCTTGTATTTCTATATTATTAATGGTAGTTTGCTAATTACCTTGAAATACTTTGGAGGAAAATTTTCAAGCTTAATAGAAAACATGAAGTGTATAGGAAAGATAAAAAGAACCCCAAAGAAAGAGTTGAAGTATGTTCTAGTCCTGTGTGTGCATGTGTACATGCATGTGTGAATGCATATGTGCATGGATGTGTGCATGCATACATATGTATGTACATGTGTGTGCACACGTGTGTGCATATGCATGTGTTGGAATTTTTGCATTACAATCCTATTTAACTTTATGAGTTGCTTGATAAAAGAAAACATAAATGGTGAAGAAATAAATAGTGTAGACTTGAATAACTTCAATACCAGAAGACAAAGGGGAAAAGATTATTTAGGGTGGTCTAAATTATCATAGTCTATGATCTAAATTATACTTCAGCATTTATTGTTTGCTTAATAGAGCTTACTCTGTTCCTTATACTAGGTCACCTATTGTGAAACAAAGAAGATGAACATTCTTGACCTCAGGGCATAATAAGCTCAAAGCATGAGGCATGATCTGATCTGCCCAAGCCCACGCACACAGGAGCAGAAAATGTTCCTGCAGTAGTGGTCACTTCCGTGGGCATGCCCCATAGAGAGGAATGTCTCTAGATGTTTCTTCAGAGGCAAAGGTTTGACTAAAAAGGTGGAACAGTAGATTTTTGAATGAGATAGATAGTAGTCACGTGACCTAGTTGAACTCTAAAAGTAGCTTGAAGACTAGATAGAAGGGAGGATGGAAAAGATGGTTGAAATTACCAAATAAAAAAGTCATTATAGCCAAAGTGCTGCTCCACTACTGCCACTAGGGTGGGAAGATGACACGCAAAGAACTCAAGGAGGTCCCCTCCCACTCAAGGAAAGTTGGATTACAAGGGAAAATCCAAATAGACAAGGACAACCATGGAAACGTCTTGTGATTTCTAACCAGGACCATGAGCAAAACTAGCTGACAAATTAGTGGTGAAAATAAAAACTAACCCAAAAGATAGTTCGTTTTCAGAAAGAAATCAGAAATAGTAAAACGGGGGAGAGGAAAATATTTTTAATAGGAATAGTCTGTTTTTTAAATTAGCCTTTATACATCTACATTCTCATCCAAAGACCCAGGGGAAAGTGCACTTTTCATGTATCGAATAAATGCTCTGAAACAAACATTCGTGAGAAATTGAAGGTAGCCTTTGGGATAGAAGCATCTCTTTGAATTCTTAAGGACATATCTTTCGATCTCCCAGAATTCCATGTGCTCATGCTGTGTCAGTCTTGCTCCCCAACTGCTGCTGCTGATTTTCTTAAAACGTTCTTCACAGCATCCTAGACCGTAGCACACCACT
The DNA here is from genome assembly GCA_023101885.1 of Typhlomys cinereus. NCBI lineage: Eukaryota > Metazoa > Chordata > Mammalia > Rodentia > Platacanthomyidae > Typhlomys > Typhlomys cinereus. Next base: position 1,341,890 of record JALPQD010000288.1, read on the forward strand.
CATTCCTGAAGCTTGGGGGAACATGTGGGGAAAGGACTTTCAACATGCCAAGCAGGGTATTTTTTTGTTTCTGTTTTCTCCTTAACTTTTTCAGCTGCACAAATCCCTGAGCAGCAGAGAAGCCTTCCGGCGGGTGCTCTGAAGGATGAAGGGTTGTGATAGCAGGAGAAATTTTCACATGTGCAAAGCAAATGTCTTCCAATGAGGGTTTTTTTAATTATTGCTTTTTAAAATAGGTCCTGTAAGTTTTATCACGTGCAGAACCTGTGTTAGCTCAGGTCACATACCAGATTCACACACAGGCCCCCCATCACAGCAGGGCAGATACATGAGTCTTGACAGAGAAAATTCGTTTTTATTTTTTGTTGTTGTTGATTGCTCCCCTGAAACTTTCTCATTCCTTAGTTCTATTCAGGAGAATGAGATTTTCATCCCCCCACCCACCCACGGTGGAATTCATGTCAGAACAAAGTCAAGTACAAGTTGTCTCTAAGTCTCTTCTGACCAAATTGTTGACAGGTCTGTGTTTGCTTCTAGGAATTTAGCCAGGGAATTGATGAGTTGATACGCTGTTCTCACCCCTCCTCCTGACCCATCTTTCTTTCCTTCTTTCCTTCTTCCTTTCTTTGCCTTCCTACCTCCTTTCTTCCCTTCATTCCTCTGTATCGTCTTCTTTTCCTCCCTCCCTCTCTCCCTTCCTCCCTCCCTCCCTCCCTTCTTTCCTTCCTCTTTCCTTAAGGATAGTTTTTTTTTTTTTTTTAAAGAGAACCAACTGCAGCAGAGCACCTCATTCTTTTTCTTTCCTTCTGTTTCTAAATAGGAAAGTCCATCAACTTGAAAATGGAAGAGAACAATGACTCCACCGAGAGCCCCCAACAAGGCCAAGGTCGACTAAGTGCCTCCAAGTCTGGGTGGCTGAGGAAGCAAGGAGGCTTCGTGAAGACTTGGCACACCCGCTGGTTTGTGCTCAAGGGAGATCAGCTCTGCTATTTCAAAGATGAAGATGAAACCAAGCCCCTGGTAAGTAGGAGGAAGTGAAAAGCATTGCGGGCCCTAGATAAGAGACTGGTGCAGATGGAGAGGGCTTCAGTTTCCCTAGCGGATCTCAGGTCGCAAGTGTCTTTCTTGTTTCTTACCCAATCTGATTGGATTCAGAGATGATTAACTGGCTATTTGAGACAAAGAGGCAAATTGTAGTTATCTAATGTTAATTTTATATCTATCTATCTATCATCTATCTATCTATCTATCTATCTATCTATCTATCTATCTATCTATCTATCTATCTATCTATCTATCTGTGTGTATATCCCAGGGCACTATGGAGAACCAAGAGTGACACTTCAGGAATCATCCTGGATTGTTTCTACCTCCTTTTCTTCATTCTGGAATTTCCCAGGTTCCGCCCACCAGGGCCTTCACTACCATTTATGCTTGGCATTTTTACGTGGTACCTGGCATCCAAACTCAGGTACTTCTGCTTTTGAGGTAGAGTCTTAACCCCTGAACTTTCTCTCTAGCCCCTAATGTTAATTTAAAATGTTTTAATAAGCTGGGACAGAGTTTCTGAGTCCCTTGGGGAAACATATTTAGCATTTTAATATACGTTGAAACAACATTTGAAGGGAAACTGTCGGTGCAGCTCTCAGTGATTTCTGAGATACCTTTTGTCCTAATCATCCATGACTTTCCCTCTTTCTCTAGAGACATGAGGTGTGGATATTGCTCATCCTAACAGGCTGAGAGATAGGCCTTTGTTTCCTGATTGTCTTAAGTTCTCGGCTGTAAGTTTCAAGTCTTAATTTAGGAAAGAAAGTCTTCTGCATCTGTGTGGCTCCAGCAAGATTTCTCAACTAGATCATCCCTTGTCAACCACGGTTTCAGTGGGTGGGTGTTTCCCCTTCTACATCCAGAGAGAAAAGACTTTCAGATTGTTTTATGTAAACACCCCTAAGACATGTCCAAGATGTGACTTTCTCTTGTGCTGAAGTTTAGGAATGTAATTAGGAATTTGGATTAGGGTTCTGCTTAAGTTCCTAGGACATGACAGTTTCACGGGGTTCACATTCCTGTAATTGAATTACAGAAAAATAAGTGTGAAAGTGCACACTTTGTCACTGTTTAAAAATTGCTGCTTGTTTCTGGGCATTTATTAAGGCTAAGAATGCATTCACAAATATTACCTCATCAAATACTTGCAATAATCCTGTAGAGTGGTTTTCTCATAAAGAAACTAAGGCTCTGTTGTGACGTAGATTACGTAGATGGCAGTGTTACCATTTAACTCTAGATATGCCTGGGTTCACATGGCCTTTATTGCAGGCCTCACAGTGAATTAATGCCAGTGATGTGACAGTAAAAGCACATCTCTATATTGGTTTTTGACTTGGTATAGCAAGCTTGTAGGGATTGTGGGGAGTCATTACCAAGTGAGCTCACTGTAGCTTCGAGAGAGGAAGTGACACCAGGTCAGGATGACATGGAGAGCAGAGGCCAAACTATAGTGTCTTTTCTTAATCTCATGCTCTAAAGTTCCTTCATGTTACATGTTTTGCATTTTGCCATATAACATCAAAGTTAAGACATTATTTTAGTCATAACATCATTTTTTTTCACCAAATTTAAAGAGAGATTGGGATAATTTGAAAAAAAGAAAGGTAGACTATAGAGGAATACAATATAGAGACTTTGATTAGAAGATCATGTTGAATAAAACTAAAACAGGAATGTGTTTGCTCTCTAACACTCTTTTTCTGACATTATGTTAGGTGGACGGCGTTGCTCACAAGAGCAGGTCTCAATTCAGTGATTGTGTGTGACATTGTCCAGGATTTAGATAGATCATTAGGGAAGGAGGTGAGAACTATAGCTAAGTGAGTGGAGAATTGGGAGTCAGCCAGTCAAATGATAGGACTCTTCCATGAGCTCAGCGTATCTTCCCATCACTCAGAAAATATCACTGGGCTAAGCCGGGCAGAAGTGGGGGCGTCCTGCTTTTCCGGTCCTGGTAAGGTGGAGCCTGTGAATCCGGGGCAGAGTAAACAAGGAGGAGGTGGAGGCGTCCATGGTGGTTCCTGAATTCTCCCATGGTTCTACACACACACACACACACACACACACACACACACACACACACACACACACACATATACATGCACAATTTAATAAATAATAATAATGATAAAAAATTTAAAAAAAGGAACTCCACTGTAAATAGTTCCCAAGGGATATTATCCTATTACCTGACCTATGCCCTTCTGTGCTATTTCTCTCAGATAATATCCAGTAACATGTGATGATTTTGATTTAAAGAATTGAAATGTAATTAAGAAATGCAAAAAAAGTCTTCTAGTTAATTGCAGTGAAAATCTTCCTTGAAATGAAAAATTCCTAGTATTTTGACAATGTGTGGGTTTATGGGATCAAATTTAGGTTATCAGACTTATGCACAGACCTTACCCACTAAGCCATTTTACCACCCATGAAAGTATTTATATTCAAGTGATACTTTCAGCATAAGGATGTTCTTGGTCCTCATGTATTTTGATTAGGAATACTTTAGTAATAGTGCGGAAAATATGAGTACTGAAGAGAAAAATAGCCAGTCTGAGTCCTGCTAGCCAGCAAGAAATGTTCATTAAACTCAATCTACTTTTTATGTCTGACATAGAAGGGACTTCTAAGAAGAAGACAAACACCCTGAAATTTGGGTCCCTCCCCTCACAGCATAATATTCTTAGTTTATTTTAGTGAAGTGCTGACTTGTTTCCTTTTAATTCAATAAGCACAATCAAACTCTATCATTATTCCTGCTATGAAAAATGGTCACCTGTTGTGTGGAATACTTAAACAGCATGTTGGCTGCCATGGAAACACTGAATGCTCTGCAAACAGGTACAATCAGGTACCAAAGAGTGAGTGACAATCATGCAGTAGGCTTGGGAAAGAGTGCACAGTGTAGTAGATGGTCCTTACCTAGGGCCTTGAAGGTCACTGGAAGGACTTTAGAGAGGAGAGAAGATGTGGAGTTTTAAGATAGACATTCAGAAACGTATAGTAGCTATGTTAGTTGTTCTCACGTCATGGTAACAGAATAGCTGAGAGAAGTGTCTGAAAGGAAAAAGGTTTATTTTAGCTTGCGGTTTAGACAGTACAAGTCATCATGGTGGGGAGGACATGGCAGTGGCCATCAACTCCTATTCTTGGTGGCAGAAATGTGAGGTCATGGGCTACATTCCAGAAGCAGATAGAAAACATCAAGTTAAGGAAGGAACAAGAAGCAGATGATACCATCAAGGTCTGTGCACAGAAATCTACCTCTGCTATACAGACCACAGTACCAAAGGCTCTACAGTCTCTCAAAACAGCATCATGACCTGGAGACATGTGTTCTAACCTATGAGATTGTAGAAGACTTTTTTTTGGCTTGGTTTGGTCTCGAGACAGGTCTCATGTATCTAAGACTGATCTCAAATTCACTATGCAGTTGAGGGTGATCTTGAACTAACTGCTGATCCTCCTCCTTCTACTTAACCAGTACTGGGAGTACAGATGTGTCCCCCCATCCTTGGATGATGGGGGACATTTCATCCTTAAACTATAGCAATTGCAGGTATGCAAATGTAGAAAATGGGAAGCAATCAGTGGAAAGGGATCTGTATGCCTGATGGAGACATTTTCCCCTCAGTTAAGGGAAGTAAGTCCACACAAATGACACTACTACATAACTCTTTGGAAGGAATCTTGACCATCGCCTTGTAATATACTGAAAACCTGTGTTAATGAATATAATTTTCTCAATTTGCTTTTTCTTCCATCTGTACCTTCAATCTTCATCTCTCCAAGAACATAAAATATGCGTTGACAACTTGATTACTTAGATTTAATATGGTTTGTCATGTTCTTACTCAAATTGCACCTAGCTTTCCAAACACTCAGCCATCTGTCCACATTTCAAATCACTTTTCTGTATTTTCTGCTTTGAGCAGAAGGTGACTGTACCTCAGGTTGGCCTATCTCTAAGAATGGAATCCAATTTACACACAGGGAGTGACTTGGCCCTAACCAAGGCTCTCTGCCAATATGCTGAAAACTTACTTCAAAATGTAGCTATTTATATTTAAAATAGGTGGAGCTAAGTATTCCCATTGGAATTCTACTTTACAAAAAAACCTCATACACTAGTTCCTCTGGAACAAAATTTTTTCCAAAAACCATTGACTGGCAACATTTGCATTTTTGAAGACAGATTCGCATTTTTATCAAATTTGAAAATGAAAACTATTTCAGTTGGTTCTAGAAAAAATGCAGAAAAATGAGGCACATGGGCAATATTTGAGAATATAATTATGCATCTATAATTTTTATCATTCAATGTTCACTATATATATAAGCTATATTTTCCAGATTTTAGGTACTTTTCCTATTCAATTTTTATTGTTCTGAAAAAGTCATATTTACATATGGAGAAAAAGTTATAAACCTAACCTTGCAGAAGATAATTTTTAAAATCTTTTTAATGAACAACTATGTAAGTTTGGGACAGCAGCTTTTAAAATTTTGCGTGCATATGTGTGTGTGTGTGTGTGTGTGTGTGTGTGTGTGTGTGTGTGTGTGTATGTGTGTGCATGAGTGTGTGTGTGCTTCAGAGGGCACTGTATGTCTTTGTGGAGGACCGAGGGTGACTTCGGGAATCATCCTGGATTGCTTCTACCTCCTTGTTGCTTTGTTCTCAGATTTCCCAGGCTCCGCCCACCAGGGCCAGAAGTATAGGTCACCATCATTTCTGGTGTTTTTATGTGGGACCTGGGATCCAAACTCAGGACCTTCTACGTGTAAGGCAAAGTCTTAACCCCTGAGACAAACTCTCCAGCAGTTTTAAAAGAAGATATTAAAGAGTAACTTTGGGTGCTAGGGAAATGGTTCATTGCGTAAATGTGTATTGTTTGAATCCATAGAATCCATGTAAAAAGCTGGGCATGACTGCCTGTAACCCTACTGTTAGACAGAGGAAAAAGGCAGATCCCAAAAGTCATCTTAGCAGTCTTCCTTAGCTTTTTCAGCTGACGATAGCCGGAACAGCAAACTTCCTATTAAGTGTGAAACCTGTCTCAAGACAGTAAGACAGAGAATGACAGGAGGCACACAGTATTTTCTTGGGTAGCATGGCTGTGCATGCTTGCACATTGACAGACACGCATCACACACATATAACATACACACATACTCACCATGTGTGCATATGAGAAGTGTTAAAACAGACTTAGGCTTATTGTGAGATGCACATACAGAAAGACAGGACACCAAGGCTGTCTTCCGGGAAACAGAGTTTCTGTTGTTCTGCTAGCACTGGCTGAGCCATCTTACATCCCAAGGCCGATCCCTGACCACAAAGGAATGCTGCCCTATACACTCTTATTAGTTTCCTTTTGCATTTTAGTTCCTTTGTCTCCCTTATACAGTAGCGTACATTGTGGTCAGGATTCTACATGTGTACATCAACACTGATTATGCCACAGTTCTCAGAAGGCCCTTATAACAAACAAAGCCCATGGCATATTTTTTTGGCATCTTTCATTAATAAATATGACAACTTACTTAGTTGTAAGCATCATAATATGAGGAGAACAGAGGGCTCACAGACAAAGCACAGGTGTCATAGCTATCCTAAAAGTAATGCAATTTATGTGGGTTTGTAGAATTAATCCAGTGATGGATTCTTAATGTTCCATTGGGCCTATCTGTTTTGTTTTTCTCACAAAGCATCCTATGATTTACATAAATGCTAAGCTTGGCTTTGAGTTATGCTGTTGAATTCCTTCTGTATCGTCCCATGCTAGAAGGGCAGTGGAAAGCATTGACTTTTAGAAGCTGGTCTGAGACTTCTGAGAAAGTGGCTAGGATCTAAACAGTCGCCTGCCCAATTAATATAGTTTAGACTTTCTACAACACATATTGATCTGGTTGTGAGAATGTTTTCTCTGGGCACGAAAAGGATGACACTATATTAGATCACAATGGATTTTCTTAACTTAGAGGACAAAACGATTGTGAGTGCATTGTAGCCTGAGGGATGACCTCTAAATGTGCAAGAATTGATTGCTGATTAAAGAGTAAGGTCTAATTTGATCTACTTAATGAAACTCGTGAGTTCATGCAATTTAGAAATCTCTGAGGCAGCTGTTGTTTGGTTAGAAAATAGGAACAAAAAGAATCCACAGCCTCAATGAAGTGCTGAAAATAACATTGGGAACACAGAAACATCAATTGCACCCTTACCTCAGAAACAGATTTGTGGTGTCTGAGTCATTTGGTATTTAAAGGGACACACAGAACACACTTATATGAAATCTCAAGTTTTTAAGAGCTCCCTGGACCTTCCAGAACTTATTGTATTAAGAGATGTAAGATAATATTATTTCAAATTATTTTATTCTACTATGGAGTGATTACTTATTGTTTCACTCTATGTAGCCACCAAGTCATAACATTTTGGATTATAGACTAAAACTTTTATAGTACAATTATTTGGAATGAATCTTGGCTCATCTCTCTATTAATTCTGATATGTTGGGCAAATGGTTGGTTGGTTTAAGTTTTAATGAACTTGTCCACACAGTGTGATCATAATAGCACATACCCCATGACATTACTGTGAGATTTAAAGGAGAATCGTGTGTATATAACTGAGAAGTGGAAAAGCAATATCATCATCATCATCATTCCAATTACTCTTTTGATGCTTCCATCTGTCACAAACAACTTAAGGAAGGAAAAACATTTGGCTCAGAGTTCTAGCAGGGATAAAGTCCATCATGGTGGGAGGCATGGAGGCTGCAGCAGAAGGCTGTCTCATATAATAGCTGTCATTAGGAAGCAGAGAGAGCAAGAGGAAGTGGACTGGGTCATCACACTTCAAGGCCTTCCTCCAGGTTGGCTTGCTCAACCTCCTCACGATTCCATAACCTTCCCAAACAGCACCATCAGCAGGAGGTCAAATATTCAGCACATCAGCCTGTGGGAACAATTCACATTCAAACCGCATCAGTCATCAAATTATCAACATCATCATCATTTTTACCATTTTTGACAGTCAGGAGATGCTGCCACAGAGTATCGAAGTTTGGATCTATAATATATACCTTACCGATTTTACAATTAAAGTTATTTGATAATCAGCACTACAATTTATGAGGAGTTTCTTTTTGATAGCCATACTACCTTCAGGTTGTAAGTTTGATCTCACTTGTGACCTCTGTTTTCAAACACTGAATTCTCATGGGAAACTTCCAAAGAAAACAATGCTCACTTTGCCGTTTACAGTTTACATCATGTGGAAGCTGGTTCAGAGCTGATAAAATGATGACCCAAGAAGACTGAAGGGAATCTCTATGCAAAACTGAACCATTTCAGAGAAAGTCAGTCCTTCTTTTCTAGTCTTCTGTAAACAGCCCAAATTCATCAACACCAATTTGGTGAGAAAACAAGTGGAGTTAATTCCTTGCATTCTGCTTCTAACATTTATTCACAAGGACTGACGAATTCTATGACTGTGATGCAGTTCAGCTTATAGAACCATTTTGGTCTGCATTTTTACTACCTCATTACCAGAAACTTATGTAAATTCCAACATGCAACTAACAGAGAACAGATATCAGAGCAAAAAGTGAGGTAGCAGAAATGTAATTTAAATATTTATATTTTTGAGGCCTACAACAATACATAAAGGTCTTGTTTTCTCCCTGACCGATGAAATATTTCACAGACATTTTCTACTTATTCTTTTTAAAGTTTTTTTGGGGGGCATTAATCTTCCTGTCTTTAGCTGTATCCTGCCTAAACCCAGCTTCCAGAGCTATTACCATATGCTCATTAATTCAGTAACTATTAATCAGTGCAAACTACAGAAATTACAATTCCGAGAACATTTTCTTCACATTTTATGTGTAAGACAGCCACTGCAGGTGCAGACATTATTCTCACATTCTAGATTTTGGCTAATTTTCCTTAGTAATGATGTTTCCCAGGCTCATCCATTTATAGATAAATCAGTACTTTTTTTATTGATGTCTAATAATGTGCACACTCTCAACGTATCACATTTGTTCACTTTTCCGTTGATGGGCATTTGATTTTACTTTTTGGCTATTTTGAATAACACTGTGATGATCATTTATCTACAAGTGTTTTGTGTGCACATATGCTCTCCTTTCTTCTTGGGAATGGATCTGAGTAGTCATAGGGTAATTAGACTTAATCGTTAAGGAACTGTGCTGATCATTTTAAAGGCTAGTTTAAAACGGAGGGGCCTCAGAATCAGGTTAAATCTCACCTGTGACTTTTCACAAATCACCCGGAACATGCCAATCTTGACAGCGTTGGTTGAGTAGGAAGGAAGTATGTATACTTTTCCTACTTCTCCTCTTCCTTTTATTCTTTTCTCTCTCATACACACAAGATGGAGAGAGAGGGGGGGGGGAGAGGGGGAGAGAAGAGGCTGCACAATCTTTTCTTAAAGCCCCTGTACCTCAAGGCCCATTGGTACAGGAGCCCCATGTTCATGCATTTGGGGTTTGCTGACCATCATCTCAACTGCCTTGTTCTCTGAATGTGGACATGAGGCTGTATTTGGTTTTCTGTTTTTCCTTTCAATGCTGGGGATGGTAATGCCATCTCCAGAGGCCCTGCATCCCCTGAATTTTACTCAAAAGTTTATGCCAGGGCAAATGTGGTGATTTAGGATGCTCGACTCTGCCACAGAGCTTTTCTGCCTTCTGTTCATCTATCATTGAAGAACTGAGGCTCCTAAGTGTATGAAAATTCAGGAAAAAGTTACCGATTTCTCCAGGGGCCGGTGACTGTGTGGAGTTGCCCCCTCCTGACTGCATATGCTATGCCTTTTGTTCCAGATGTTGTGTCTTCCATAGGAAATTGAAGGCAGGCTTTGAACCAGACTGTGACAGTGGTATGTAACTCAATTGGATTCTTAGAGTTGAGAAAATCTTAGCACCTTATCATTTTTGCTTTTAGCTCGGGAAAAAGAATAATTCTGATTGAACAACATATTAGAAAAGTTTATTTCATACATAATATTTTTTAAGATTATAATCCATAATTGTGGATTTGAGTCTATTATGATTGGGATTAACATTATCTCATTAACTAACCATTCTAGAGATTGTCAAAATCTGTCCTGTATCAGACTTCTTATGATTAGTTTGAAGCTATTCTGTTTATGAACTACGCAACTTGCCTCAAGCACACAGTTTTTACTACTTTAAAATATTAAGACAGCAAATATACTTATCACTATGTTTATTTTATTTCATGATAAATTATTTTCTCCTCTAGTTATCATTCTTGTTTGTGTCATAATAATTAGGACAGATTAGTAAAATCAATTCCATTCATTATCACATTCTTCAGCTTTAGAAATCTAGATTCTTTTTTTTTTTTTTTAAGGGAAAAAGGGAGGTTTATTCAGCTTACGGTTCCAGAGGAAAGGTACAGTCTCTCAAAGCAGAGGTGGCATGGCTGGCTGGCCAAGGCTGGAGGAGCTAAGTCACTGCAGACATCTTGGAAGCTGAGAGCTGCAAGACTGCTTGCAGCAAAGGCTGACTTCTCCTGGAGGTAGGGTGGGACTAATCCACCTCAAGGCCTACCCCTTGTGACTGCCTTCCTCCAGCAAGGCTCCACCTCTCAAGGTGCCAAACACAAGAGACTGTGGGGGACACATTTCAAACAATGACATTCCGCCCCTGGCCCCCACAGGCTCATTGCCATCTCATTATGCAAACCATACTCAGTCCAACTTTAAAAGTCTTCAGAGACTACAATGGTAGTCCCAACAGCCCAAAAGTCCAAAGTCCAAAGCCTCCTGTAAACTCAAAATACAAGTTACATACTTCTAACATACAATGGCACAGAATAAACATTCCCATTCCAAAAGGAAGGAATGGGGGCATTCCAGGAAAGATCAGTCCATAACAAGACAGAAAACCAGCAGGACAAACTCCAAATCTTGTAGCTCCAAGTCTAACAGGTGAGCCTCTCCTTGAAATCATCTCAGTTCCAAAGGGCTTTGGTTCCACCCCTCCAATGCAGCTGCCCATAGAATATGTTGGTCTCTTGAGCTGACTCCTCCCAGGGTATATAGCTCTCCTTGGCAAGTCTTTGGAATCTCTAACATCTTTACTTCTCAATGGCACACCAGGCTTTAACTCCACAGCACAAACTGCTCTTCTTGGGCCTCTAAACTGTGGGCTTTTTGCCTCATGATGCCTGGATTCTGCCAATTTTTGAAATCTTGGAGGAGGACTCCATGATCTCCTCCCTCTTGCATCACTGATGCCTCTAAAACCAGAACCACGTGGACAACTTTGCCAAGACTGGCCCCCTTGAATCACAGCTGATTCTGCTTCTCTATGTTGACCATCTCTCACTCCTGGGCAGTTCCTTGGTAAGAGAAACCAACTCTTGTTTGGAACTCCACCTTTTAGCTCCAGTCTTCTGAAAGGATTTGCATTCTTATGAATGGGAGCCTTCCCTGAGGAGCTTGCCCTCAAGATAGGGCCTCTGTTATTATTCAATTAAGAGCAGGCTTTGATTTACAAATGGAGCTAATCTCTTCCACAGCCATTTTGTTCTCAGCTTCTTCCTGGTTCAACTCTTTAAGTTTGCCATTGTATTTTTCATCATTGGATCTTACGGTTTTTGCTTCTTCCTGCCTGATTCTTTACTCTTTTTCATAACTCTGAAGACAACTAAAAAGTAGCCATATCACATTGTCAAGACTACACTGCTTTGAAGTTTCCTCCACCAAGCACTCCAGCTTAATTTCAGGCAAACTTTCAGGATGAGGGCAAAACTTCACTAAACTCTTGGCCAACACATGGCTCCGTGTGTCACTCGTTCAATTGCAAACACAGTCTCTGTTCCCCTCTGGACTATCACAAGCTGGACTTCCACTGTCTGCAGCTCTCACAGCATTGCTCCCCTCTGAGCTCTCATGAGAAAGGCCCCTTTGGCCCAACCGCCAAGACGCAAAGACTTTCCCAGCACAAAGTCCCAAAGTTCTCCGTATTTCTCCCAACAAACAGTTCCCAAGGCACACTAGCCACATCACAGCATTGGCCATGCTTCTGGGTACCAACTTCTCTCAGCTTCACAAACAGCTTCACATTGTGGTACTAGCTGTTCTTAATCTCACAGCAATACTCCACTACTGGTACCAATTTCTGTAATGGTTACTCTTAACTATTGCTGTGAGAGAACACCCAAAGTCAACCAACTTAAGGGAGAAAGGGAGGTTTATTCAGCTTACGGTTCCAGAGGAAAGATACAGTCTCTCAAAGCAGAGGTGACATGGCTGGCTGGCCAAAGCTGGAGGAGGCTAAGTCACTGCAGACATCTTGGAAACAGAGCTGCAAGAGTGCTTGCCGCAAAGGCCGGGAAATCTAGATTCTTAATTAAGCCTAGTCTTTGGACACAGAACCAAACATACTTGAATAATAGCCACACCTCACTAAAGTTTTCTTTCTTCGTTAAGTCAGTGCATCTTCTACTTGGTCTACCTCACGGCTTGATCTTGAGAGTTCATAAGGTGGATAAGAAGACTGAGGTGAAGCCAGATGCCTTTTTGGAGTTCTTGTATCTTATAGATGAAGATTGAGGTTAGAACACATGGAGAGGATAAAGCAAGATTTATTGACAGTGAGATAAAGAGAAGAGCACATGGATACTTCGGAAGTCCATGATGGGCAAGGGAACTACCCAAGGTAGGCAAAGTCGAGGTACTTATAAGGCTAGACAAGCTTTAAAAAGGTGGCTTTTCCTTCTTAGTTTGTTTGTTTTTTTAAATAAGAGTGGGACTTTTGATCTCTCAGTGACTAAGATATTTTTCTGTAGACCAAGGAACTTATTCCCTTTTGGAGTAAACAATAAACAGAGGTCTGAGACAAGTTCTCATAGATCAAGGAACTTGTCACCTTTTGTAGCAAATAGTAAACAAAGATCTGGGGTGGGGGAGTTTCTGAAATTGGTGACCTTATCTCTTCTGTGGGTGTGGTCAGTTCTTTTAGGATAGTCCCAGCAGGTGTGGGAAGCATTTAGGGGTGGATTTTAGGGATGTTCTCAGCAAGATTACTCTCCTCCACTGCCTAGGAAAAATCATTATTCTACTAAAAGGTCTCAGCCTTTAGCCATGAGCTCATGAATCTATATATTTATTTACTGTGCTATCCTTTTGGCTTAGGTAGATGTACTCACTGGTTATTTAAATGAACAACCAAGTCCTTACTTAACTGCACTATTTAGTAGTCATAACCTTTGCCAGAGAAGACAGGAACTATCAGCAAGTAATATTTTAATACATTTTCCAGGCAACTTTGTAGGGCCAAATTTCTCTGTTTCAAAATATTTTCCTTGATGTCCTGTGGTAATTTTATTTCTTTTTACTCTAGATTTTAAAGAAGATGTTTTTACATATCAGTTCTGTGTTTGTTTTCTCTAATAATTCTTGGCGGGATCCCAGAGCCAAAGGCACTCCCAATTCTTGCATTATGATGTGCATCTGTCACTTCTTCCTATACATTTTCTGCTAAGTGCAAATGACAGCTTGGAATTGTTTTTCTATCCCAGCTTTCTACAGGTTTGCGTTTGACTCACAACTGAGCTCACTATCCAACATTTTAATTATTATGATTCTCTCAGGGAGCAGTATTGTTGCAGTTTGCCTGCACAGTTGTTGATAAATCACCATCAAGTGGCTTAAGGAACTAAAAAGTTTATTTTCTCTTATAATTTTCTGGTTACAGCTCTCAGTCCAGCTTGACAGGAGAGCTCACACCAACACCAGGGCTAAGAGTACTGGCCACAACATCTATACACAACAGCTGAGAGAAGGATGATCCTTACTTGCCAAATCAGCATGTCTGGCCAAGTGTACACAAGGATGATGACTTTCTCAATCAGCTCTTGGTATTCCAGGGCCTAGTCCCACCCACCATAAGTTGGACCTTCCCCATCAGTTAGACAATCTTTGCAGATTTGCTCTGGGCTTAACTCAACCATTAATTCTCTACAAATCTGCCCAAGTTGATACCTGTGCTTAACTATGACAGGTACTTTTAATTATTTCCTAAATAGTTTCTTTCTTCATAGAATTTACACAGTAATATCCTCGGATATTTGGAAATGTGGCCCTTCACTTTTGGCTAAGGGAAAAACAAGCAGCATTTCCATTTTCAACCTACACCAATTTCATAACAATTGCAAGTTTTCTATGTTAGCTTGTGTTTTGAATCATCTTTGGTGAAAGCAGTTTTAGTCATTAGCATAGTTGGTGAAGTAATCCCTTTCCTCTGCTCATCCATAATTCAGTGTTTAAAAACCTTCCTCTTTAATGTATCATTGTCTCACACAAAATTGTGAGAAAGAGTGGGTGTTTGTTTAAAATATTGTCTTTCTTATTAATTCTACATTAGAATATTTTAAAGGTATTAATACAAACCATAAGGCTGTCACCTCAGACACTCTTTCCATATAAAATTAAGAGGTGAAACAGAAGCCAAAAACAACTTGGTTGTGTTTTTGAAACAATTAGACAGCTTTGCTGTTAGAATCAGATTGATTTACTGTTGAGTGTTCTAACCATTTGTTTTTAAAGAATAAGAGAACCACAGTACTCTAGAGACCATGACATTGCATGTGCCACTGCCCAAAGAAGTTTACAGTATGATTCATTCAAATATTCATGGAGCTTGTTACCATGTTTAATGAGCTGATGTACAAGTCAGATCATTAGCATAAGAAAAAGAAAGAAAAAGAGCTTGAAGAATTGTGGGAAAAAAATAGAGGATCTAGAGTTAAAGCAAGGTCTTAGAAACGATGGGATAATTCCAATTTAACAGAACTCTGACAGCAGCATTACTAACCTGTGGAGTCACACATTTATGTAATAGAAGATGGAGCAACAGTTTTCTGCATTGTACAACTTTTCAGTAGATTTCACATTTGTTTCATTATTACAACAGCACTGTATATACCTGTCTCTAAGTAAAGGAAAAAATAAGGGCTTTATCCAAGTTTGGATAGTAGATGAATCTCTTAGAACTTTGCAAACATAATTATTGCTCTAACACACTTTAGAAAATGGTCTTCAGAGATCTACTGATGAAATTGCTGTTACAATTCCATTATCAGGAATTGTATGATACAGCACAGCATTTGATACAATTTTCAAATGTGAACAATCTTAAATTTAGCTTGTCTTTCTGCTAAGCTGTTACATGTTTTATAGTAAAGAAAAAATAAAAGACAAAAGAAATTCATGGAGCTTGAATAGTTGAATGAAATCCTTTGACATGTTTGACATATTTTGCATTGAATAATTTTGATTTGATCCTGACAAAATTTGCAGATGCATCACTGACTGTCTTCCTGAGTTAACAGCTCTCTGATCAGCCCCTTCAATATTTTGACAGAAATTGCTCTCTGCAGTGTTCTGGGTTCAATTCCCCATGCCTGGAAAAGAAAAAAAATCAGATTTTTTTTGTATTTGATCTGGACTTTGTTTATATTCCAGATTGGGAAAAAGGAGTGAAAGGTTGGGGGGAGCAACTGAAGTGGGGAATTATCAAGAAAACAAAGAGACAGACTGCTGATCTGAACAGTGAACAGGCAGGTTAAGAGAGAATAAACCTGAGAAAGACCCAAGTCTGCATTTGGAGAAAGAGTCTATAAAAAGAGGAAGCTTTTTTATAGACCAGGGGCTTTATATTATTTTTTTGGGAAGGGCTCTGTAGTTTGGGAGTTTAATCTATAGCATATGCAAGCAAATATCTAAAGGAAAAGCATATTTAAAGGCTCTCTAGGGATTACACAAACAAGTATCTGTGGGCAAAGGGTACCTGCAGAACTGGCCAGGACCATAAGGTAGAGCCTACTACAAAGGGGATTTGTTTGGGAGAATGTGTTGTGATGGCAATAAGACTGGAATTTGCAGATTGTAACAGGTTGTCTCCTCAGTCAGATCTCTAGTTATTTCTCTAACAGCACCTGCCCAATGCTGCCCCTGTAGACTTTCATTCTCAGGCATGACA
The DNA here is from genome assembly GCA_023101885.1 of Typhlomys cinereus. Classification (NCBI taxonomy): domain Eukaryota; kingdom Metazoa; phylum Chordata; class Mammalia; order Rodentia; family Platacanthomyidae; genus Typhlomys; species Typhlomys cinereus. The sequence continues at coordinate 1,357,990 of JALPQD010000288.1, forward strand.
CACAGCTGATACTTGTGTGACATCTCTGCTTTAAAGTCTGTCTAAAAATTTCAGATTTTTCTCTTGTAACATGTATTAATAATTTTGTGGAAGTCTCAGAAACTAAAGCAATGAGTATTCTTGTTTTAGAGCTAACTAACTTAACCAATTCTTCATGAGCAAATATTCTTTTAGAGTGACAAAGTGAGTTCCACCTTGTCTTTGTTCCATATGCACTTGTTATAATGAATAAATGACCCAAATGATTCCATTATGGCATGAGCATCACACCAGTAGAAAAGGAACTGAGGGAACTGGCTACACAATATCTGCAGGAAGAGCTGAGAGAGGGCCAAGGACTAAAGCATATCTTCCGGTTTGCCAGTCTGCCAAATTCTAATCAGATTTTCCCTTTCTCTCTGTCTTATCTTCTTGCCTGGGAATAATCCTAGAGCAAGGACTGGATTGTCTCAGAATTAATCAAATAATTACCTACAGGCTTGTTCAGAGGCTAGCCTTAATTCAGTTTGGTGTGTGTTTTGATACAATTGATTCCTAAAAGTAACTGCCACACACCTGTAGTTAAAAATAGATTCTACATGATAATCTAGCACTGTACCAGTGTTTTTCCAGGAGGAAAAAAAGGGGACTAAACATTATGAGCAGCTATGTTTTGTGCTCAGTATTCTATTCATGTGATTGTTCCATTAATTCTTACAACGCTTTCTATATTTATATGTATCTTTAAATACATCAAGCGACTGAACATCAGAAAGTTGTTTTTCAAACATACACGCACACACACAACATTTTATTGATTTTGAACAACTGGCAAAACCAAGTACAGTAGGAAATGAAATAAGAAGGCCAGATAATTTAAAAAAAAGTTATTTGGAGGTGGGCAGGATTAATCTAGTGTCAAAAGTTTTTTGGTTAAATTTGGAATGAGAAAGGAAAAAGAAGAAAATGACTACTAAGTTTAATAAAGAAGAATACAGGTTTCCTTAAGCTCTGTTGAAGAACCTTGTATTTTCAAATAACCTTGTATTTCAAATAAACATCCAGGGTTTATAGAAGCAAGAGTCAGTGGCTTTTAGTTACTGAGCCGTCTAAGGAACATGGGTTATTGGCTTTCTAAAGACTTACAGTGTGTTTCTGGGGTATGATGTAAATCTTCTATCTATCACCATCTACTACTGACTTTTTGAAGTCATTGGTGAACTAACTGCACCTCTGGTTGCTCTGTGACCTTCACCAGTAAGTCCTGCTTTGATGCTTACCTTTCAACCATTCAACTCCATTAATACTAACAAAAGCCTGAGTCATTTCTGACCACCTTTACCACCGTGCACAGTGAAGAGGATTAATGGATAAAAGCAGATGTGGTGTGATGTGTCTGTTTCTGACACACGACAAAGATGATTAAGAGCAGTGGCTGATTGTGACTGCTGCTAGGTGTGACTCTTTGGGAAGTGTGCATGGACCATTTTCTTGGATTGAGACAGAGAGTTGATGAGATCTGTCTCATTCACCTCTGTCCATCCTGGAGAATTTTGTTTGCGCACACCTGTGTGTGTGTGTGTGTGTGTGTGTGTGTGTGTGTGTGTGTGTGTGCGTGTGTGTGCAATGTGGTATATGCATGTATATAGATGTTCTCAGCCATGGGAATACGTGTGGAATTCAGAAGCTGATGTCAGAATGGCTTCCTTAATTGCTCACCTCTTATTTTTTGAGACAGTTCTTACTGAATATGACTTCACCTTTCAGCCAGACTGGGTGGCCATGGATTCTCTGGAGTTCGCCTGTTTTTGCCCAACCCCACTCCCAGTCTGAGATCACAGTCACGTGTTTGCTCCCAGCTTTTAGGACGACTCTAGGGATTTGAGTTCAGGTCCACCAAGCACCCCTGAGCCATCCCCAAGAACAGAAGTTTCATGTTTTACATTCATTGTCTAAACAAGCTCTTTGTGCCACGTCATCATGACAGAAATCATTTGGGGGATCATATTTGAAAACTTACTAGCCTAAGTCTAGCTCTTGTCAACATCTTCTATACCTCTGGTCAGAGATATTGGAAACTTCTTTTTCTTTTATTATTCAACATCAGTTGTTATTATTATTTTTTTAATTTTTACTATGGTCTTTTGAGGCTAAGAATTCCTCCTGGGAGATTCTTACCAAGTTATCTTTGGCAAAAGCCTGGAGAAAGTGAGAATGGAGGCCGGTTGTGCCTCAGGAATCCAGCTCAACAGGTTTCCTTGGCCGATTCTATCACAAAGACCTGTGTCCATTACAACAAAACACAACAAAATAGAATGTCAGTTTTTAATGGAATTCTGCGTTTCCACTTTTTGTGTGTTCTTTTGAGACACCTGTCACAAATACTTTGACAAATATATACATCATTTACCAATCCCGTGCATTAAAGAATTCTGTCAATGTGAATTCAAGAATTAAGAATAGATAGATTTGTATTTTGCATTCATCTCTCTCATAACTTTAAGTCTATAAATGTGACCTGATGTTTTTCAGAGGTACTGCTGCAAATTCCTTTGTTGTGTCATGTCTTTGCTTGACCAATTCCTTAATGTGCATTTTTTTCATGTTAACTTAATTAGGGAGAAAGTGAAATCAATCCTAAAGAAATGCATAGTAGAAAAAAAAGAGAAATGCTTAATGTGTAATTGCAAGACAGTTGAATTATTAGCATGAAGATACCAGTGTTTAGAAAATGACTATTTAATGTAAATGAGATTTTAATTTGTTTGGAAAGGGAAAATTTCTTTCTCTTCTCTATTTTTTTCTTTCTTCCTCACTTCCTCCATTCTCTTTCTTCCCTTCTTTTTTGATTTTCTTTTCCTTCTTTCCTATTTCCTTTTCCCAGTCACCTCTCCTTTTTCCATTCCCTTTCCTTCTGTAGCAGCTTCTTCCAGGCCTGTTGGTACAGGCCTGTAATCCCAGCTCCTGAAAGACTGGGTCAAGAGAATCATAAATTCAAAGCCTGGGCATCAGAATGTTCTAGGCCAGCCTGGTCAACCAGTGAGAGCCTGCCTCAGCATTAACAGCCAAAGGGGGATGGGGATATTGCTAAGTGCACAGTGTTTGCTCAGGATGCAGGGGCTCTGTGTTCAAAATACATTTAAAAAAAAAAAGAGCCGAAACAACCACACTCCTTCCTTGAGGTGCCTGCCACATTTGTGCATACTGTCTTCCTGTTTACAGATTCTGCATCCTCAGAGTTGTTTTTGGTATTGTCTGTACTGAACAAACACCAGCTTCTTTTCTTCTAATTAATCCCTGAACAATGAAATATGACACTTATTTGCATAGCATTTATATTGGGTATATGCTGGTTACTGCTGCCAACTTCTTAGAATCTAGATTCATTTAGTAGAAAAACCTATGGACGTGTCTATGAGGGTGTATTAGGTTGGGGTAACGGAGGTAGGGAGACCCGCCCTTCCATGGATTGGGGTCCCAGGCTGGGTCAGAAGGAGAAAGTGGGAGAAGCAGCAGCTCCTCCTCTCTCTGCTCCTGCTCACTCATTGGTCCTGGTGCCGCAACTTCTTTGTCACATGCCCTTTGCTTCTCTTTCCCTCTCCCTAGCTCACTGCTCCTTTTCCTGTCCCCAGAAGTACCCGTTCTGCTTTCATGTCATATATATATAAATGCAGGTATGCAAAAAGAGATTTATAGATTTCAGTATTGATTAATATGCTAAAATATACTTGAAGACATGTTTATTTAAAATGAACATAAACCATCTTCACTTTCTTCAATACATTCTCCACAAGTCATAACTGTTGGTCTTAGTTCTCACATTTGCCAAGGGAGAGGATTGGTGGGGACAGTCATCAGCACCTTTCCCACGCTTCATGGACCACACTTTCTTCCCCCACACTGTTACCTCTGACATTTTCCACAGTGTTTGCTTATCAACCTTTTATCAATTCTCATCTGCTATCCACTTTTATCAGACAAACATTTCTGTGACATTCAACTGGGATTTATAGAGGGAGTGGTTCTGAGCAAAAGAATGGCCAACTATAATACTGAAATACTGGACCCAGGTGTCCACAACTCATATTTTGAAATTAGACATTTGTTAAACTATGAGCTGTGGACACAAGTCATGTAAAGTCTTAGTTCATTGGCTATAATGTTAAGGGTTGATAAAAATCTCCTATTTATAAATTACAGAGGGTTTAAAATCATTGCTCATCTCCTTGCAGTCTGACATTTCCTTCATTGTGTGAGGAAGGAGTGGAATTGTAGCTGAAGTTCTGAGAATTGGCTACAGGTCACAATGTAATTATGGCGAAGGATTCTCATGCACATCAGCTTTATTCCTCCTCCCGAGTGACCTGCCATGTACCTGGAAATAGAACACACTCATTATCTGTTTGTTACCAGTGCTACCTCATCACAACCAAACTCCCTGTGATTCCCAACACCAACTTTTCTTTGTTAGTTTTAATACAAATGTGTTTAGCATGGCGGTAGTAAAAGCAAGTTTGAAAATCTCAGGCCTAACAGTAATATAACCCGTGGACTTAAATTCTTATGTCCTCCTTCTTGCCGTTCTTTCAACTCATCCACAAAAGATATGTGATGTTCTTGTCAATGTAGCATTCTAGGCAACCACATGGACATTGGTCAAAGATCATAGCATGAGTGCTAATACCTGTCTATCAGCCCAACCTTTGATTTAATAAATTGGCCATGTAGTCAGTGTACAAAGAAATTTCATTTTAATTTTCTTTTCTTCTGAGCACTTGGCAGTTAGCTTTAGGTATCAATTTGGCAATTGAGAACTGAGTTTTTAGCCTATGAAAAATTATTTAATTAAGGCAAGGTTCTAAGCAAGCCTCTGCAAGATTATCTAACTGATATGGAAAATCCCAACCCAAATTGGGTGGGACCATTTATTGGACATTTAGATAAGATAGAGAAAGCTGTTTGGAAATTGGCCAACTGGCAAGGTAGAAGATATACTTGCATACTTGTGCCTTTCTTGGGTCTTCCTCTTCTATAACCAAGAATCATGACAATCGATTAACCCCTGTTCCCACAACTGTTTGGGTCACGTATTCATCACAGCAACTGAAGAGTGGCTAGAACAGAATCCAAGAAAAAAAGCACTAAGACCCCATCAAAAGCAATAGTGGTTCATTCTCTCTATAGAATGTAACACAAGGATTATTTACAGCTGCTCAAAATCACCTTAATTCTCATGCCAGTTCATTCACCTATGCCTCTAAATTAAAGGCAAAACTAATAAAAAATGAAAACATTGTTTTACATTATACCTTGCTGAAACAAAATGCGTGACCCCAGCAATGCAGGGGAGAAAAAGTTTCATCGACTCAACATTACAGACTACAGTCCATCATGCAAGGACCTCACAGCAGCAGAATTAAAGAGCTGGTCACATCCACAACAAGAACGGGAGGGCAATGAATCAATGCCTGAGTGCTTGCTGGCTGGCCTGGTTTACCTCTTTCTTTTATAGTTCTGGATGCCTTGCCCAAGAAAATGTCCTGCCCATCATAGTCTGGGTCTTCTCAAAGTAATTGATACAGTCAAGACAATCTCTTACACAGGCATGCTAAGGGGTTAACCTTAATGTAGAGAATTCTTCATAGGTGTGCCTGGAGGCTTGCTTCCTAGGCATGGGGCTGACAATTGGTACTAACCATTTCAACTGTTAAATTTACCTGACTATGTGAGATCTAACACAAGGGCCCCATAGAACCTACATTCCTCCTTTTTTCAATTTGTTGTCTGAAGTAAGTGACTTCTGTGTAGAAAAGTTCCTTTATGGACTCACTGGTGCACACTGGTGCAGCTACAATGGGCTGCATTTCCTTTCCCTCTGTCTCAGGCTGCTTCTGATCTTCCCTTCCCACCATCTGCCTTCTACATGCTCAGCGCCACTCACCCTCCTTGGACAACAAATGCAATTTGAAAATTGAAGGAGCTTCATAGAACATAAGAAGATTGCTTCAGTCAAGTCACTCATGTATGCCATGAGTATTCCATTTTCAGGGTGGCAGAACATGTGAAGTCCTGGCAAGCTCCTGGTGTGACTCACAGATGAATAGCCCATGACAAATGAGCACATTTTTGGAAGATGCTACTCCATCTCTCTGCTGAATTAGGAAATCAGTCCTGTCTTTTTCTCTGTGGGTTAGGCCAGAAGTCTTAGAAAGGCCATCATGGAAAACTGACATTAAATGACTAGAGTGGATCTAGAGATCGATGCAAAGGCTACGATATGCGAGAAGTGTAAAAGAAGAAGGGCAGAGAGGAAGATGAGTCTCCCGACATGTGAAGGGACTACAGTAATTGAGAAGGAAACATTCCACAGACAGGTATAATCTGTGGATTATATGACTAATGGACATTACATACACTTTCTTTTTTTTTATTTATTCAATTGTGTGTGTGTGTGTGTGTGTGTGTGTGTGTGTGTGTGTGTGTGTGTGTGTGTATGTGTGTGTAGAACCATGGGCGAATTCAGGAACCACCATGGGCGCCTCCACCTCCTCCTTGTTTACTCTGCCTGGGGATTCACAGGCTCCGCCCTACCAGGACCAGAAACGCAGGCCGCCCCTGCTTCCGCCCGGCATCTATACGTGGGTCTAGGATCCGAACTCAGGACCTTCTGCCTGCAAGGCAGAGGCTTAACCCCTGAGCCACCTCTCCAGCCCCAACGTTACATACACTTTCTGCAGGATCTAATAACTAGTGCTAGCTATAGGTATTGCTATGGGACTGACTCAGTTTGATTGGACATAACAAAATCCTAGTAAAATGTTAGTCTTCACTTAAGGCTGATGATCTGAGAGAAAACAGAAAAGATATCTTAACTTTGTTCATTGTCAGGAGCAGACTTTGCTCCTGTCCTCAGCACCCATGTGTCTGGGGAAGCTGCTGGTTCTTTGTATCAAGATACAAAGAAATAGCTCAGAGGGCTAAAGACTCCAGCATGCAAACATGGCAGCCTGGGAGCCCACATGGTGGAAGGAAAAATCAACTTCTGAAAGTTGTCCTTTACCCTCCACAGGTGTGACATGGTCCATGTGTACCTCTCTCTTGCTCTCTCTCATATAAATAAATATTTGTTGTAAAACTCAGTAGCATTTTACACATGAATGTTGAGCTTGTAGCACCTTCCCAGGATTACCATGGGTGAGCTTGCAAGTTCCTTGGCATAGACAGAGTGGGATATGACAAATATGAGCTTAGAGACATACTTGGCTTACTTGGAAGCCAACTGCAATGCTCTTTTATATGTCTGGTATCATCTCAAGTCTTCTGACTCTTGCATGTTTTGTGGTCTTCTTGCATTTTGGGTTGGGGCCGGGATTGTGCCAGCTTTGAAGGTCAAGCGTCGCCTTGTGAGTGGGCAGTCAGATAGATCAGCACTCAAGGTCCCAGGCTATATAACACAGCCATTGTGGGCAAACAGCTGACGTGTGGGTGGTTCCTAGTTGTGTTTTGCCTTCTGTAGAAAATATTGCTGTCACTGTGATGTTTGGGTAAAAGCTGGATGAGGTAAGGGTCAACAGAGAGAGAGAGAGAGAGAAAGAGAGAGAGCACTCTTTCAGGGAATTCTCTTCTGGAGAGGGTTGTGGCTCGGGAAAGGCAGCTAGAAAGTTTCTCCCATTTCTACTCACCTCTTAAAGAAGAATAAGACCACCTTTCCTAAGAAAGGATGGAAAATTAAAGGGATTGAAATCCTGAGTCTTCTAACATAGGAAAAGAATGAAATTGTGACATGAAACAGTTGAATGTAATATCAAGCATTTGCCTTGATTGTCTGGGGGGAAAAAGAAGCTGTATGGTCGACTACCTGAATTACAGTTTTTACATTACAATCAAGAATAAGGGATTCAGTTTCATGTGCACCATTATTGTTTTTCTGAAAAAGTTTACAGTGCCTCTATTTTGTCAAATATTTATCATTTGAAGTTGAGATAGCTTTTGAAATAAGATTACCTTAAAAATAAAGCCTCCATTTGTAAAAGGGAAAAAGTCCACACTAAGAGAATAGCTAGCAGATTTAAGCTGCTCAGGTATACTCTGTAACAGAAAGAATAAAGCAGGGATTTTAGTTTTTATCGTTACCTCTACAGTATTTTCTGTGTTACTTTCAAAACTCAACAACATATTAGAAATCATGCTTAGGAAATATTCTTTCACTAGTCTAAGTGTGAGTTTTCATTGCTGGGACCATTCTAAATACAAGATAAATTTATTGGCTTCCCTTCATCATTTAAAAAGAACAGACAAATGTTTTTCCATAAAATGTTATTCAGCATCTTTCCTCTGTGACCGAAGGCCTGCAGCGTAGTATTTATTGCAACTTTACTTGAACATAGTATTGGAGGAGAGTAAATTGTCCTAAGGAGCAAGTCAGGTGGGGAGTTAGGGATTGGAGATGGAGGACAGAGTAAGGCACAAAGAAAAGCATCACATCCTCAGTCCTGACCATTTGGTTTTATCTTTGGTCATAGAACTGCCAGAATGACCTTTACGTTTTTTACATGGAGTCCCTGAGAACATGTACTTTTAATTTTTTCAGGGCGGTACTAATTTCTTTCTTTGTATAGTTACTAATGTGTGGAGACATAAAAACATTTCCTTGATGAGAATACAATCTATGTAAAGAGGCAGTATATTTATTGTAGAAAGGACCAGAGAAACCTCGAGTTCCATTGGGAATGGTTGCCTCTATAAATGGAAAAGTGGGCACAGTGGATACAGTATCTGTCATTCAAATGTAAGACCCGAGTTCAGAGTCCCAGAACCCACAGAAAATTAGAGATAGGAGCATGTATCTGTAATTCCTGGGATTCAACAGTGAGATGGGAGGGAGAGCCAGGAGCTGGCCTGGTGTATACAGGTATGAAAAACAAGAGATTCTGTCTCAAATGAGATGGAAGGTCTGACATCTGAGGTTGTTATTTGACCTCCATACATGCCATGACATGCACATGCCTGCACACACACACAAACATACACACACACACACACACACACACACACACACACACACACACACAGTGCCCATTGTAGAAAACTGTTTGCCTTGTGTGCAGCAATCCCTTCTATTTAAGTCTATCTTTTGTTCACCTTGTTCTGACCTTAGTAGCACTGGCATTAAAGCTTACGCGGTCCTTAACTGTGTATGTGCTGTGCAGTGCAGGGGTCTCTGGGCTCTAAGCAATGGCTGCCTTAGCAGACCCCCACGGTAACATGCATAAATTCATCTCTCTCACTAAGCTTTTGTACTTGAGGATTACTATATTAAAGGATTATTGTCATCATATACAACTTACAGCATGGAAAATACTTAGGTTTTCTGTCATTGTCTATTCAGAATGATTCATTTTAATTAATAAAAGTCTGTATTACATTAATCAGACAAGTATATGAGAATGGAAATCTTTTTCTTTGTCTACTTGGAAAAGTTATTTTGAGAATTTATAGATCCTCTAACCTATTAATTCCTAGAAGTCAGTGAAGAACATACACTTTTAATAAGAATCTCACATGGATATGACAAAGTATTAGTACAAGAATCCAGTATCCCAAGATAAAAACATAAATTTTATAGGAAATAAAATAGGTTCAGTAACAGTCACTAGAGAGAACATCACTTACACAGGAAGAAAAGGGGAGAGAGAGAGAGACAGAGAGAGAGAGAGAGAGAGAGAGAGAGAGAGAGAGAGAGAGAGAGGCACTGTTGAATTAAAAATACACAAGTCCAGGAGTCTTTTAAGTTTGGATGTGAGCTAGGATTTCTGTGTGACAAAGCTTTTGATGGGATGTTTGCATAACAGTTTCCAGAATTTTGCCTTTTTTTTTTTTGATCAAAGTTAACCATATCAGTGATGAAACTCTGTATGGAATGTGAAAAGAAGAAGCACTTGAAATGAAAATATCTCACCTTTGCCAAACTTCCCAGGAAGGACACACCCAGGCACTGAGCAATGAGGCTCGGCTTTCTTGAAGGGACCACAGATTTTAAAGGAACACACGGTGGCAGTAGATAAGGTGACTTTAAAGCTCACAGTGACCCATCCCGCTATTTTGTTTTATTTAGATAAGTGTGCTAGTTGGACGAATCATCACAGCACAACTTTCTCCTAGAAGGAAGCAGTAGCTATGTCACTTGTACTCAAATAGGCCATTTTCACACAAAAATATGATGATGTCAAATCTGGTTTCATTCCTCCTGAATCATCTTGTTAGCTCAGAAAATTTATATGCTAATATATATCCAAATAATGTCATTAATAACTCCAAATGAAGAAATCCCAAGCAAGAGCAAACAGAACTATACTGACTGATGAGTCTAGAGTTCTATGCTATGCTGTGTTCTGATAAATTCTCAGTGATTTGAATTCAGAGAAGTTGTAGAACCAAGCATTGGTCTGTCTTCTTGCCAAGACAAGTTCTGAAATTTTGGAAAGGAAGGTTTTAATCTTATTCTAAATGCCTCTGTTGTTGATAAAATGAGCTTTCATCTTTGGCTTCAAGCTACTAGATTACAGACGAAACTTTTTTTTAAGAAGGTCCTAAGTTTAGATCCCAGGTCCCATGTAAAAACGTCACGTAGACATGGCAGGGGCCTACACTTCCAGCCCTGGTGGGCAGAGCCTGGGAAATCCCAGAGCAAAGTAAAAAGGAGATAGAATTAATCCAGGATTATTCCTGAAGTCACCATTGGTCCTTCACAGGGATGCACAGTGCGCTGTGATACACACACGCGCACACACACACACACACACACACACACACACACACGCAAAATAAATAAAACTAAAGTTAAAGAATGACTCATGGTCATTAATGGGAAAAACACTTTTATTAAGATTAAGGAAGCATTACTAACATTAACCAGTATAGCTAGAGATAGGGGACTGAGTGAGATACATTGTACCATTTGAATGTCAGAACAGTAAGCTACTACTGAAACATTCCTTTACTAATATACTAATAAGACGTGCTCGTGATAGTTTCAGTTGAAAAGCTATGTGCATCCTTTGACATTCAAATTTTAATTGTGTGGGATATAGATATTTATTCACACACAAAGGACAAAGGTTAAAAATACTCCAAGTGCTCACAGTTTTATAAGGATTAGATAGATACAGCTGACATTCACTTATGTTTTTCATGTTTAAATTTTTCTGTGTTATATATGACACACGTAACACATTATAATAATGAAGTTATTGACATGAGAATGAAGTTATGGACATGAGAAATCTCTATTTTTTGGAAACTATGTACTTTAGTCATATTACATTGGCCCATCTTTCTGGTGATGTGTTGTTAATAAAAGAGTAACTAATAAAATCTTTCCAGTTGAAAGAACCTCAATGTGCCGCCAACCTTAAAGTAGTCATACTCTTTAACAAAACAATGCAACAAAAGAGAGTTTGTTCTAAGGAAAGAAAATGTTTGAAAATACTTACATATGTGATATTTTCATGGTTTTTTTAAAAATTGAGTACATAATTGTGAAGAATAGGTGTCTATAAATTAGACACCTTGCATCTGTATGAAGCTAGACTCTTAATTAAACTTGCATGGTAAGATGTTCAAAGGAATGGGCACTCTTCAAGAGTGCTTGTAATTGTTTATAAAGCCTGAAACATACAGTCATGACACTAAAATCTCAATGTTTCACATACACATTTTCATGGTGGAGGACATTGCACAGGACATATTTAGCGTTATATTCACTCGGAACCATGAGATTACACTGGAACTGGGAGTTCCAGTTTTTTTTTTTCCTTTTTTTATTTCCATGCCTTTGTAAATTTATACAAAGAGCATGAACCAAGTTCAGCACAACAAAAAATACATTTCACTCAGTAAAGGTCAGAGGGGAGGAGAGGGCTAGGGAGGCACACAGTCATCAAAGCCTTATGGGCTCTCAATGGATGACTTCCAGCAGTATCCTTTATTTACAGTAGTTGACCTTTTCTCATTCTCCTTGGAACCATGCCAGGAGCTGTCTGTGTCTCAGCTCCTCCTGTGGAAGTGTTTTCAAAGGTTTTCAGACAGGTGAAAAATGCAAACATGCATGTGGTAGACAGTAGTCTCAGTTGCATTGTGACAGTTACAAGTAACATTCATTGAGTATCTGCTGTGTGGCAAACAACTCATGAAATGTTTCTACCCTTTAGGCATTTGCCCACAAAGGGATCAGTAGGAGATGTCTATGAAAAGGAACAGAAGAAGTTGGAGTTGGAGTCTAGAACTCACTGCCTGTGACTTTTATAAGTTGAAAGAGTCTGAACATTCTATTTACTCATTTATTTATTGTTCATTCATCAACTAATTCTAAGCACAAATTGCTCAATATCATCATCTCAAGTCAGACAAATAGACAAAATAGACAAAACAAAGCTATTTCTCACTGTGGCAGAATAAGAAGCTGCATAACTTGACAATAGAACTTACCAGAGAAAGGCGAGCATTGTAGGGAAACAATTCAAAATGTGCAGAAGGGTGGGAAGTTGCATTAGGAAGAATTGTCAGAGACAAAAATGCCAAAGAGGAAACACTTAAAGAACATCAAAAGCAAGAATAGGCAACACTGGACTGGGAGAGGGAGGAAAAAGGGAAAGAAAGAGAGAGAAGAGGGAGAAGGAGAGGAAGAGGGGGAGGGAGAGGGAAAGTGCTTACAGTTCTGTGAAGAATTGCTCAGACTTCCTGAGTTCATTCCCTCTGTTCCAGAGCATTCTCCCTTTGGGTATGGAATATGCATCAATTCAGAAAGATGATTTGAATTCTGCTTAAATAAATATGAAACGTAGATTGCGCCATTTCCTACAGAGAGCAGTGCATGCTCAACAAAGCTCCTTTAAGTCCCTTTTCTTTGAGCTTAAAGTCTCTCCAAAAAAGTAAGATTTGTTTGGTTAGCTCGAAAGAGGCAATTTGTCCAGTTCACTGGTGTCAGGTCACAAAGTGTTTCAAAGCAATTTATCTCCGTACCCCTTCTCTAACATCATCAATTCATTTAGTTCATTTTCTTGTTTTCTAGATATTTCTCTATGAATGTTAAAATCTTCACATATATCTCAGTACCCCCCTTCCTAGCCCCAGGGGAACATAATTGTGAAGAAGGAAAAGTTTCAGACTATCAAACATTAATTCTTGTTCTTCCTGGTTTAGCCCAAGTGCTGGGCAATAGTATACCAGACTGGGTTCCTTGGGATGCAAGGTTTTGCTGTCAGCTGTTGCTGGGGCTCCAGTGATGTGGGACATGAAGATGTTTGAGGCCAGCATTGACTGCAAGACAATCAAAACCTTTGGAACCTATTGTTTATTCAGGAGCACTGCCTATGCCGCTATAGTTACAGATAGAAGCTGCCCAGTATAGTAGAGATGGAGCAAGCAGGACTGAAAGGAGAATTTGTAAATTGTTCCAAAATTTATTTTCTATAAGACCCTTTGGTATTAATATAGAGTCTATTGAGAAAAGTAACAAAGAGTATCTATTTTGTTCCAAGGTAGGCTTAAAAATAATAATCTAGTGGAAGAATAGAGGAAAGGCAAAGGGAGGAAGAAAGGAAGGAGAGAAGGAAAGAAAGGAGAGAGAGATAGAAATGTTGATATGCAATACTTAGGACATAAATATGGAATTTTTTGTCCCTGGGTTTGAACCCTGGCTCTTCGTGTACCACTGTGCAACCTTCAACTTAGTACTAACCTTTCTGTAGTTCAGATCCTCTGTTCATAAACAAGAATAAAATTGTTGCCATAGCAAAGAACTGATATGATGATGTAACTGATTATGCATATAAAACTTATAGTAAGTACTAAAGTAATATTTAGGGTTGGATAAGCCCAGATCCTATGAAATCTTTTTAATTGCCTGTTTTACTCAAAATAAATCAAATGCGGGGTTGCAGTTCACCTGCATGGTTACTGATAAATTACCATCACATGGCTTAAGGGAACAAGGGGTTTATTTTCTCTTATGATTGTCCTCAGTTCATCTTGACAGGAGAGCTCACACCAACACCAAGGCCGAGGGAATTGGCCACACCGTCTTTACATAATGGCTAAGAGAGGGACAATCTTTACTTGCCAGACCAGTATGTCTGGCCAAGTAAACACAAGGATGCCAACTTTCTCAACCAGCTCTCTGTATTTTATTCCAGGGCCTAGTCCCACTCACCATGGGCTGGGCCTTCCCCATCAGCTAGACAGTCTATTGCAGGTTTGCCCTGGGCCTAACTCAACCACTAATTTTCTACAAATGTGTCCAGAGCTCAAACCCTCTGCTATCAAGTTGACACCTGTGCCTGACTCTGACAGGTAGTATATACAGGGTGATACTATCAGCTGAGATTTATCTTTACCAAAAGGCCAGTGAACACTATTGTCAGAGGAATGATAGTCCTCTTACATGATCCTGCCCAGTTGATTCTCCATGTGACCAACCACCTGTGGGATAGGAATGATGCTCTGTTTCAGGATGAGTTTTTGTCACTCCTGAAAATGTTCCAAGTTCGTTGTTAGCTATCATCTAACACAACTTTATTTTCCTTCAACATGTTGTGTTAGTTAACTCTGTCTGGGAATGCTTTCACTTCTTTTTAACATGAGTCTTCAATTTTTTTGGACATTCTTTGACGGTCCCATTACCTCAGTGGGAAATGTGACCTAATGCTTTCCTCCCTGGAAGTGACTACATATTTGCTTTGGTTATAAACTGAACAAGAGGTCCTTTGTTACTTAGCAGTATGGTACTAAATGCTATCAAACTCACTCCCACAGTAGCTTACCTTGTGTTTAACAATTGCATGGTTGTTTCTGGACTGTGTAATGATTAGCGCACAAGGCAATTTAATGAACATTGTTTATTTGTGTTAGCACAGTATCTCCACCAGGTCTGCATCAACTCATTGTGGCTCAGGTTGAGCAAAATACTGGGCATTGGTGAATCAAATTGAAGGGGTAGCATGTTATGAGACATGTACAGAATTTAGGAAGCATCTGTTTGCTATTGAGCCAAATTGATACAGATTGGTGCATTTGAATCATTGTCACTAACAATGACTTAGCAGATGCAAAGGCTGTGAGCTGAGTGAAGCCAAATTGGAAGGGGATCAGAGATCATTCTCAGAAGGTGGCATCAGACTCTGAGGGAAACAGCAATGTGCTTATTTCCCTTATGGTTCATGCTATCCCAGTGAACAGGCATTTGTAGCTTAAAAGGCTTTCTGCCTGCTGGTAGCTCACCAGGTGTCCATCACATACCTGGTGCGCCTTTTCTCATCTCCTTCACTGTCTTTCTGGGAACTCTCTATAGTGATGCTTGAATGTTAATCAGATATTGTCTCTTGGAGAGATAAGCTGATTAATACTTAAAAGCATGAATTTTGGTCTAGGTTTATCTCGGTTCTTGGACTACTGGTACACGAGAATGAGAAAAAAAATGGAAAAAGATGCATCAAGTTATTCACATAAAAATCAGAACCATGGAGCACTGGGAAGGAAAATTAGAAATAAAAAAATGAATCCATCTTGAATTTTGGTCCCAAGTTTGGGATAATAATAATTTAAAAAAATAGTCTTTCTGAGAGTTTGCCTTGGGAACATTGTGTTCTTATAATGGTGTAGTAAGTTTAATATGAAACAAGTTCTAGTTGTATCATGAGTACTACTAGTGTTGAGCTGGGTAACATTTGAAAGTAGACTAATCTCAGTGTTATATAAGGAAATATTCTGCAGTTATAAAAACAATCTTCAAAATTTTACATATACACTAGATTCACCTGAATTTATTCTGTGGACAAATGATTATCCACAGGCCATGTTTGCCAAGCACTGGGTAACTATCATTAAATAATAATCAAGGATGATGCATGTATATCCCCAGATAATTTTCCATAAAAAGAATAAATATTATATCCCTTAAAAGTGTTGGCATTTTTTAGGTTTTAGAAATTTTGTCTAGCTACTTCTTTTTAAAAAAATTCAGTCATTGAAAGATCTGGATTTTAGTACTGCAAAATTCATTCTCTGAGATGCTCATTAGTAGAATCCTTTCCTACAAACCTGCCTTGAAGACAGGATCTGACCTCTCCTTTTCACAATGCCTCCTCCTAAAATGATTCAGGCACCTGTAACCTCTTTCAGAAAATACAGGGCCCCATGGGAAAGGAGGGCAGACACCTAATGAAAATATGTGCTGCCTACTTGTTGTAACTTGATGAAATAAACAGGAAGAAGGCGAGCACAGCTTGCCTGATGTCCGCCCCTGCGGGCCTCATGGAGCAGACACATTTCTTTCTTCATGCAGGTTTTAGCAGTCATTCCCCGCTTGATCTGTACTTTTCTCTAGGTCTGACTATAGAACCAGTGGATGTATTGTATTCAGGACATGCATTGGCAAAGAACGCTTTAAAGAATAACTGGTACAAATCATGTGGCTATCTCATCTTTAGTAATTAATTGGGCAAGTTACATACAAATTGGATTCTCTTTTATTATGTTATGTACATGTGTTTAAGAACAATATGTTTCCAGATGGTCCAAGCAGCAAAGTGTATAATTTACTATCTAAGTATTATCTTGTTATTTTTTAATTTTAATAAATTATTTGAGAGAGAAAGAATAAAGGTATATATATGTATATATATATATATATATATATATATATAGAGAGAGAGAGAGAGAGAGAGAGATTACATGTATGCATGTGTGTGAAGGGCAAAGGACAACTTTTGGAAGCTAATTTTTCTCCTTCTATGTTTGCACTTGGATTGAATCCAAGTCTCCAGGTTTCCATATAGGAACCACCAAGCTATCTAGTTGGCCACTCATTTTATTATTTTTAACCTATTTCTAATGCTGATCTGACATTTTGTCCCAAATTACATGTTTTTCATTTCTTTCATGTACTGTTACTTGCTTTATAATTATAAAATATTCCAAATTGAGAAAAGATAATTGAAGAAATACTCATACATCTATTGCCAACACAGAACCAGTGTTTTGTTGCTGTTTTCCAGATAGCATTTATAAAAAGGAATAAAATGCTGTAGATATAGTTATATTTTTGTGTCAGTATTAACTACTATCCTGATATTGATGTCTCTAATGTCTGATTTTGCATTTTTACATATTCTGGTATATATATAAGCATATACATTTATGTTTGAAAGTTTAATACATGTCACTACAATTTATAATAATTCTCTGCAGTTTTATCATGCAGAAATATATTTTCAATTTTGTCTATGTTGATACAGGTAGGATCTGGCTCATTCATTTTACTGTTGTATATAGTGCTCTACTGTGTGTTGGTCTATTAACTGTCAGTTTGATAGGATCTAGAATAATCCTGGAGAAAAATAACTAGACATGTCTGTGAGGGGTTTTCTAGATTGGGCTAATTGAGATGGGAACACTTACTTACCCTAACTCCAGGCTGCAAGAAAAAAAAAAAAAGGAGAATCTATCTCCTGATAGGGTGTAATGTGACCCGCCTCTTCTTGTTCCTGCCAATACAATACATTGTCTGCATGATGGACTGTAGCATATGGCCCTATAGGTTAAAATAAACCCTTTGTGCTAATCTCATCTTCACATGTGAAGGGATGCAGTTTAAGGGAACCAACGGTGACCTTGCCTACAAGTCTCAGTCACAGTCACAATCCAGGATGGCAGAAGAATTCACACCAGCATGAGGAGACAAAGGAACTGGCCATAACCACATCCACACAAAGAGTTGAGAGAGGGAGTTGCTTGCTTTCCAGACCCCCGCCCCCTTCTGCCGAAGCATGCCAAAGCACAGAGCAGCTCTCTCCATCGCAGGGAATGGTCCCGTCCGCGGGGGGCGGGGCCTTCCCACGGCAATGAGATAATCTTCCACAGGCTTGCTCTGGGGCCGCCCTAACTAAGTGATTTTTCACATGTATGCCCAAAGGAACACCCTTCGGATGTTAGGTCGACCCAACTGCATCTAACTGGCAGATCCTCCCTCCCTTCAGTTGCTTTTGTTAGGCATGATGAGATGACTGAGTGGGAAGGAGCACTTGATATACAAGCCTGACAACCTGAGTTAAATGCCCAGAATCTAGTAAGGTGTATGGAGAGAACAAACTCCAGATTCATTTTCTGATCTTTACCGCATACACACACAAACACACACTCACACACATACACACACACACACACATAGTGATTATAAAACAAAATTTAAATAGTTGAATAGTTGTTTTTGTCAGATACTCTGTAGCAGCGATGAGATATATACACTGTGTGATGTAATATACACTGTGTGACAACAGGACTGCTTAATGAAATTAAATTTATTAAATTCTTCCCATCTGGACATTTGGACAGGCATTTCCATTTATGTGTGGCTTGGTTCTGTTCCCCTGTTGTGCCTTAATTTGATAATGTTTCCATGAAAAAACACTTTTATTGCTGGCCTCCAAAACTCAGCATTTCTGGGTTCACTAAGCGTTTCTTAATTCTGTTCGTGAGCTAGCTGTTTCTTTGCGGAGCTTGCCTATTTGTTAGCAAGTGTTCCTTATGGAATCTTCCTCTTAATATTCTGCTGAAAGTCTGCTTGTGTAAGATCATGAGCTATTAAATACATCTTCTATCTCTAACGATCACAGACAGTCTTTTACCACTACAGAGAATGAATCTCCAATCTTCTCACCTCCTATGGCAATGACAGTGTCACCGATCACTTGATTCCAAGGGCAATGTATCATCTATATATCTGTCTGTCTATCATCTCTCTATCAATCTTTCTATCTGCATACTTATCTATCATCTATCTATTTAACTATTATCTATATGTCTTTTTATCTCTATCATCATCTATCATTTATCTGTAATCTGTCATCATTCTTTTATATATCTATGATAATCAATTGATCAAACACCTATCAGTCATATCTATTATCTAGCATCTATTTATGTCATCTATCATCCATCTATCTATTTATTTATCTATCATGTATCTATCATCTATCTATAAATCTATCATCTATCCAACTATGTTAGGATTCTAGTACAGTTGTACCTGAATTTTCGATAATAATTTTCAAAATAGGTTCTCTACTGCTGCAATAATGCATGACCATCCCTCTCAGTACTTGGTGTGTTGTAACAGTCATCAGTCACTTTTGCTTCCTGTTTGGTTTTTACAATTGGAGATGGGTGGAGCTTGACTGTAAAATGCAGATTAAAGCAGCTCTTTTTGTCTTTTTTTTCTCTCTTGGTGTGGCTTCTTAGCACTTAATAATTTTTAGTCTTAACCCCTGAGCCATCTCTCCAGCCTCAAGTGAAATATTTTTATACTTTGCAAGAGAAAACCCAGTAATACAAGTTCATATCAAACTTCTGGAGTGAGTTTGCTGACATTCCACTGGGTAAAGTAAAAATGGAGAGAAAGGAAGATGCCATTAAAGTCTTATGGCAAAAGATGTATGTAGGAAGAATCATCAAATAACCCAAAACCTTGTTTTTAATGATTATGTTGGGCACTGAGGTGGAGCTTTATATACATGTCCTCAAATAATTCATACAACTTCACTAAAAGGTGTGTGTAGAGATGAAAAAGCTGAGGCAGAAGAATTAAGTAATTGGATTGATAAACGACAACACCAGAAATTTAATAGATTGATTTTATATATTTTATGTTGTATAGTATATAGTGTATAGATAGTTTTTTATTATTACTCATGACTTTATATTTCCTCAAGTTTTCTAAAGCCTAGACACATATGCAGTCATAGGATTTTAAGTAAATGGTAGTACTGCCCACCATGGCTTCATGGTGTCCTTCAGAATCAGCCCATCTCCACTGTTTGCTTGAGATAAACAGAGATAAGCACCATTATCCATTTGGGACAAGAGAAAATGAAGACAGAAAGGAAAAGTGGATCATGAAGAAGACATCTGGATATCTTATTTCTTCTTATTGCATTTTTAAATATGCAATTCTTTTGGGGGGAGAATGTCAGCAAAGTATAGTTAGGATATACTAACAAAGCAGGTGAATTAGCAGAAAATGTAGTCTGTTGTCACTGTTCATCTCTAGGAAGAAAGAAAAACTCAGAGAAAAAAGCAAACTTAAAATTTATCATGGGAAATAAAGCAGAAGTGGTATAAATTAGGAAAAATAGTGAAGATCGTGTTTCTGTTTTGATTCATATATTCTTTTGGCACAGGCACCGTGTGGTACTGCCTGGAATCAGTACAGGCTGATAGTCTTTCTTCTGTCTTTTTTAAAAAAATCTTTTATTATTTATTTATTTATTTGTTTGTTTGTTTATTTACTTAGTGTGTGTATGTGTGTGTGTGTGTGTGTGTGTCTGCATGTATGTGTGTGTGTGTGTGTGCTGTATGTCCTTGTAGAGGACCAAGGGTAACTTCAAGAATCATCCTGGATTGCTTCTACCTCCTTTTTGCTTTGCTTTGGATTTCCCAGGCTCCACTTACCAGAGTCAGAAGTGCAGGTTGCTGCCGCTGCCGTGCCGTTTCTGCCTGGCATTTTTTTAATGTGGGATCTGGGATCCAAACTCAGTAGGTTCTGCTTGATGGGCAGAGTCTTAACCCCTGAGCCATCTTTCCAGCCGTCTCCCCCTCCCCCTCCCCTTGCCCTTCCCCCTCTCATTCCCTCTTCCCCTCCTCCTCCTCCTTTTTTAAATGTAGTAAAGAAAAATGAAAAACCACATAGTAAGATAAGAAGGAGGACTTTCAAGAAAAAGATGCATCAAAGTCATATTATCTGGACTCTTACTCCCTTGAAATTAGATTCATTGCAAACCAGGTTTCTTTTGCATAATCCTAGCATATGCCACTAGTTTGCTTCCAGAATAACTTTGATGTTAGTAGGTGCCATAGTTAGATACAGGTGTCGCTTGATGATCAAGGACTCCGAGTTTTGGACACATTTGCAAAGAATTAGTGGTCGAGTTGGGCACCCAAATAAGTCTTCCGGAGATTATCTAGTTAATGGAGAAAGTCCAACCCAAGGTGGGTATTCCAGTTACTCTTCCCTGTTACTGGAGAGAGTACCCAAAGTCAAACAAGTTAATGAGAGATTTATTCAGCTTATAGTTCCAGAGGGAAGATAGACTTCTTCAAGGTGAAAGAGGCATGGCTGACTGGCAAAGGCTTGAAGAAACTTAAGTCACATCCACAAGGAGGTCAAAAGCTGCAAAACCGCCAACTGTAAGAACAAACTCTTCCTGGAAGTCAATGGGGCTAATCAACCCCCTGTGACTACCTTCCTCCAGCAAGGATCCACCTTTTAAAGGTGCCATGACCTTCCCAAACAACTAAAGATTCACACAAATAAGTGTGTGTGTGTAGGGGGACAACTCACATTTCTAACCTTAACAGTGGGTAGGACCATTTGCTGGGTAGGTAATGAGATGGAGGGAGTTGGTTAAAGATGGCTGCATTCTTCTGTACACTTGGACAGACATGCAGCTCTGGCAGGTTAAGTATTGTCCCTCTCTGTGTCCTATGGATATGGTGTGGCTAGTTTTCTTGACTCCTGATGATGGTATGAGCTCCCTTCCATCTGGACAAGGAGCTATAACTAAGAATCAGAATCCATGACAAAACCCCTTGGTTGTGAATTGACTGACAACATGCAGTGTAACTGCAACAGGAAGGCCAAGCAGTTTGTGGCAGCCAGGACTGGTGGATGTTAACTGATTCTAAGCTAGGTCTCATGCCCCAAAGTGAGTCATCCATCTTGGGCTCACTGCTTTCTGTAATATAGCATCCCAATGTGAATTTTCAGTGCCCTGAAAGCACTTTAATATTACATTAACTCCTTTTGATAATACTGTATATTAGAAAACTAATCATCCTGTGCAATCCTGCTACTATTAAAAATTGCTTATAGATCCTGTGATTAAACCAGGCCATCAGAGTCACATAGATATTTATTAATGGATAGCCTTTCTTGCCTATCACAGCTTTACTTTTATTGAAACATAATTTGATTGGCTTTCATAGCCCTGTATTGAGAGGCATGATGAAAAAATGTACTCTGAAGATTAACTTGTCATTGTATTTAGGATGAAGATTTTGATTACCATATTCTACACTTTTAAAGATAAGCTGCAAAGGAAATTTATTTTCTATTTCATTATTTTAAGAAAGGAAGTATTCTTCATTTCCACCGGGTATATTATTGCTTCATGCATACTGTTAATTCTCTAAGCACTTGCCACCTGATTTGGGTCTCACCCACAGGCACACGATTCCTGTACTAAACCTTTTCATGTCTCTGTTGTTTTACTACACTTGTTTTTCATTTCTCGCTTAAGGGCTTTTATTTATTTTATTTGGATGTATTCTTTATCTAGAAACTTGCACAGTTTAAATCTTCTTAAAACAAGAAGATATAATTCATTAATTTTATGAGTGATTACTGGAAGAAAAAAAAAACACTAGGAGACATTTCTGATGTTTACCTATGATGAATGTGGTGAATGACTAACTGGGCAGAAATGCATAGCTCCCTTAGGGCACTGTTTTTAAGGGCTGCCTGGGCTGTGTATTGTAGATGCCAGACTCATTCTCAGTTGACTTGAGAAATGTCTCCTAATTATTTACATCTTCACAATAATTAATTTTTTTCCAGTGCTAAAGTTAGATCCACAGCCTTGTGTATGCTGCTGCTGGCTCTGCATACCCACAAATACCCCCTGGCTAGTATTTTTTTTTTTTTGCAACAAAAATATTAACTGAAAGGAGACAGCCCCATGTTGTAGAATATCTCTTACAATTATGAAATACCAAGGAAATGTAAACTCACAGAGAGCAAGGCAATCATTTAAATGCCTCTCATATTAATATTTAATCTTTCTCCCAAAGGAAATAGTCAAAAATTTAGCTTAGGAGACAAGGATACCTGTTTTATCAGACTTTGTCATTAATTCCACAATTATTTATTCTTTTCGTCATTTATTTTGGACCAAGGTCTCAATCTGCAGTCCATATTGGCCTGGGACACACTTTATAATTGAGGTGGGCTTCAAATTTGTGGCAAGCTTCTTGCCTCAGCCTCCTGAATATTGAGCTTATAGGCTTCAGTTACCACATCCAGGTATCTTTCTCTCTCTCTCTCTCTCTACCTATCGTGTGTGTGTGTGTGTGTGTGTGTGTGTGTGTGTGTGTGTGTGTATGCATGTGCATGTGCACATGGGTACTACGGTGTATTTGTGGAAGCCTAGAGAGCAACTTTTGGGGGTTAGTTCTTTTCATTCTACCACATGGGTTTGAAGAATTGAACTCAGGTCTCCAGGATGGTGCAGCAAGCGCCTTCACCTGCTGAGCCATCTCCTCCTCCACCTCTGCTTTTAATTCTTGTAAACACTGGGAATAGTTAACTCCACTGTCTTGGAGGGTATTGTTTCTATTATTTATGCTGGAAAAATAGTAATTATGTATATTTTAAGACAGGATCTTTGGCTGTTTCTGAACGGATTGCTCGTGTGTTTGCATTTCTCTGATGTTGGAAGTGGGCATTGCTTTAATTATGTGCCTCAAAACAGATCAGGATCCAGAATTGGAGTTTTATAGCATGAGCTGGCACTTTCATAACAAGATTAACTGTTATGTCTCTTCTACCTCATTGCTTTCTTCATCTCATTTCTCAGCCGAGAACCAAAGGCATCAAGATGTCTAATGCAGCAGCTGAGAGGCATATTTGTATATTTGCAATAAAGGATTTGAAATTATCTTTGCAATAGCCTCCTGGAATTTCCAAGCTGTTAATATTGTGATCAGACTAACTCATAGTCTGTTAAGTAAAGCTTAGAGTATATATTTTAAAAAATGACAATTCTAGATTTAGAGATACTTCTTTCTTTTCTGCAATATCTTGCCATTGGAAAAAAAAACTGTTAAGAGTATAGAATAATTCACTATGATGACTCTTATTTATGCCACTTTTGACATTTCTTATGTTTGAAGCTTCTCAATACCATTGATCCTAATTCTCTAGTGGGTCCTGATATTGTGTCAATTCTAAGTTCCGGAAAAATAGGCACAAAAAAGTGTATGAAGTTCATTCATGCTTTTCTCTATATCTTCATTTAATTCCAATTTTACAAAGATTCTTAGCATATCTTAGATCCTCTTCTGCTGTGATGGAATGCAGACAAGAACAGTTCTTCCTCAGGATCCCTGGCTGCTACAAGGGACCCTTCCTTTGCTTCCCCACTAATTTTGTATTTATAATGCAAATACTATAATGAAGATATCCTATACCCAAGTCCCTCTCTGAATTTCCAAGTAAGGTTTTAAGCATTTTTCTAAATAGAGTTTCTTTACTTCGTTTTAAATTTCCTCCAGATATTTGTCAAGTAAGTTGCCACTTTATGGGGTGTGGATGATGCTCTTTGTAAGTGTTACTGATCATTGTTTAGACACATAAATACTATTGAATTTTGTAATTATCTGTGTATATCCATCCCTTAATGAATTCTGTTTTGAGGCTAGAAATGTAGCTCAGTTGATGAAGTGTTTGCCTAGCATTCATAAAGTCTTGGGCTCGATATGCAGCACTACATAAATTTGGTGTGGTGGCATACATCAGTAATCCCCAAATTGAGGAGTTAGAGGCAGAATATCAGAAGTCCAACATCATTCTTAGCCAATTTGGAGGTCAGAATGGGCTACATGCAACCCTATTATACTTTGTGTGTGTGTGTGTGTGTGTGTGTGTGTGTTCTAGGTGTTTTTGTAATTTTCACTTCTCTTGATGTTACAGTTAATCAATTTTGTCTGTTCATAATTTTACCTTCCCATGAAAGATAGTTGCAATAAGCTGCTGAAATAAACAATTCTCAGTTGCTTCAAAGTTAAATTTTGGGTAGCAAAATAACTGAGTAGTTAAAGGCACTTGCTGCTATGCATGAGGACCTGAGTTTGATTATCAATGTCCAGTCTATGTGATAGGAGAGAACAGACCCTACAAGTTGTCCTCTGATCTCTATCAGCACACCTTTGTACACGCACGCACACACACACACAAAATGAACAAATAGATGTAAGAAGTCAAAAATTAAAAAATATAGCCTAATCTCTCCCCATCCTGAAGCTCAGGGACATTTGCAGAAGAGGGGGAGGTAAGATTGTAAGAGCACAAGGATGGGAAGAGTAATGATAGGCAAGATACTCCACACAAGTTAGGGCCGAAGCAATCATGATAGGACTTTGCATGCCCTGCTCAATGTCCAACACATTATTGATCCCACAAAGTCTAGCATTTGCTAAAGGCACCAAGATCCTTGGAGGCAAGGGATTGACAGCCACAGTAGTGTTCCTATGCTTAAGGGGAACACAGGAAAGGGTTTAGGGAAATGCCACTGGGTCCTTGTACGTCATTGGAGAGGAGGGCCCAGAGGAGAGTCTGGCATGCACATTAAAGGATTCTCCGGGGATTGGTGGGGAGGCACTGGGGGAAGGGAAGGGAGGGGCAAGGGGAGGGGGAGCAGGGGGGGTGGGAGAGGAGGAGGGAGGGAGGGAACCGGTGTACCTACTAAGTTTGTATGAGCGGAAATAATAATAAAAATGTTTTAAAAAATTTAAAAATATAGTTCAATTTAATACAGTAAGAATAAAGGAGTGCCGCAAAGCAAGAAGCAATTTAGGGATATAACCTTCTGCCTCCCAGATCCACATTTTTTTGAACAGAGGTGAAGATTTTAAGATTGTTCACTATCTAGTATTTACTATCACCACATAGCTATTGTAATATTGTGAAAATGATCATGGTAAGTATGTGAATGAACAGGTATGGCTGTGTGCAATAAAGCCTAATTTATTGCAACAGGTGATAGGCTAATTTGTATCACAAGTATAGTTCTCCCGCTCCTATTCTAGGGACGACTCCTCTGGATGTTCTGTCACTTGTTGACAGGTATGAGCAAAAGGTTAGGATCACTTGTCATGTTTTTATTAGAGAGGATTCAAATGATCATTTCTGACTACATTCGACTTGCAGGACTCATTTATTTGGAAAATTTAGTTTTCATCTGCCTTTGAGGAAAGAAGAAATAAGACATTTAGTGTCAGGCAAAATAGCTCAGTGGATAAGGTACCTGCTTACAAACTTGGCAACCTGAGTTTGATTCCCTGAAACCTACACAGTGGAAGGAGAGAACTGATTTCTGAAAGTTGTCCTCTGACCTCCATCCATTCTCTCTGTCTCTCCCCCCCTCTCTGTTTTCTTTCATGAATAAATAAAACATTTTTAAAAGACATTTAATCATCTAGCTGGTTTTTACTTTTCTTTAACATATGTTAGAAGCTTTTATATATTTTTATAATTTATTTTTTCATAATTATTTGGACCATTACTAAGAAGTGAGAAGCAATGGTGAAGATATTTATATTTTGTTCCTCCATGTTCCTGACCATCTGAAAATGGTCATTCAGTTCAAATAGATAGTTTCACAACTATGAAAGAATTGTGAAGAATCCATATCCTTTGCATTTATATGCCAACACAAATTTGTATTTACATCACTCAATTTATTGTCTTCATGAATAAGGCCCATGAGCTAATAATGGTTGATGTATTTTTGGAGAGTTATAAAATTAAACACAGAGGAATGTACAACACAGACTGTATGTGACTCATAAACTCAAAATATTTTCTGTTTAACTCTTAAAGTAAAAAGCATTTCCAACTCCTTCTCAGCATTACTCAAATGGTAGTCCTGAGAGCAGAAACAGCTATAACATTACAACTTAAGAACTAGTGACAATTTGAGCTTCATAATCCTGTTTAGAGAACATTTGTGCTTCTCTAGCCTATCAGATACCAGCACCCCTCAGCTCTCCATGATAAATGTTTCCAGAAAGTGACATGTTTCCCCAGGTAGCAAACTGTTGTTCTGATGAGCACCACTTTTCTGGTTGGAAATGTAAAGATTTGCAGCCTTTATCCCAGTCCTATTGAATTGGAATCTCTGAAGCTGGAATAGTGGCTCTGTGTTCTAACAAGCCCTAAAGATGAAGATAATACTTGTTTGCCCCAACATGTGAAAAATTACTGATCCAGAACAGTTAAGAAGACTGAAGGATCTATATCTGGAAGGTTCAGGAGAGTTCCCTGTGTCACTGAAAGGTGCTGCTTTGGGATACCCATGTGGCAGCGCGAGCCCTCTGTATTTCTGTGTAAACTGAGTGACTTTTACTAAAGCATCTTTTTGTCTCTAATATATTTTTTCTGTTGACACTTGGTAATTTTAAAATATTTTAACTTTTTACTTCTTTATTAAAATGGTTGAAAGAGAGAGAGGGGAGAGAGAGAGAAAAAGACAAAGGAGAGAGAGAGGGAGAGAGAGAGAGAGAGAGAGAGAGAGAGAGAGAGAGAGAGAGAGAGAGAGAGAGAGAGAGAGAAATTATGCAGGCACGTGTGTCCCTGGCAAGCATGTGGAAGTCAGAGGACAACTCTCCAAAGTCAGTTTTCTCCTCTGCAATGTGGACTCCAGTGAACAAATTCAGATCTCCAGGTTTGCCCACAGTCCTCTTTACCCTTGAGCATTCTCGCCAGCCCCTACTAAATATTCTTATCTATTAAATTAATTACTTAATCTAAGAATTTTTTCAAAAATCTATTTTTGTCTACCTGAGCTAACTAATTTCTTATGGGGAAATAAGAGATGATTCAGAGTTTGAGACTCTGCCTTACACGTAGAAGGACCTGAGTTCAGATCCTGGATCTCATGTGAAAAGTAAGAGGTAGACATAGTCATGGTCTGTACTTTCGGCCCGGAAGGATGAACCTGGGAAATCCCAGAGGGAAAGGCCACTGGGTCCTTGTACGTCATCGGAGAGGAGGGCCCAGAGGAAAATCAGACATGCACAAGAAAGGACTCTCTGGGAATTGGGGCGGGAGGCACTGGGGGATGGGGAGGGAGAGGGGTGGGGAGGGGGAGCAGGGGGCACGGGGGGGGGGGAGGAGGGAGGGAGGGAACTGGTGTACCTAATAAGTTTGTATGAGCTGAAATAAAAAAAAAATGGGGTAGAAGCAAAAAGGAGGTAGAAGCAATCCAAAAGTCACCCTTGAGCCTCCACAGACACATACACACACATACGCACACAAATAAAGTTTAAAAAATAATATTTTTTATGAACCTCTCTATTTTGATTTTAGTTTGGTACTGATTTATTTCTTTTCACCATTTTCAATAGTTTTTTTTTGTTCTAATTTATGCCAGTTACTTGTTCATTAATTTTACTTTCATTTGCTTTGGGGTCTTTTCCTGCGTTAAATATGTAAGTATCTATTTTAATTATGTTAGTGTAATATGTGAATTTAAAGTAGAGGCTATGTTTAGCATCCCCTAAAACTTTTGCAGAATGATAATTGCAAAACATGTCTGTTTATCCTTTTTTTTTTTTTTTTTTGCTCAACTTTCAACACATGGATATTTGATAATTTCTTCCGTTTGATTTCCAGGTCCTTTTGCCCTTTTCCTTTTATTTGACTCAAGATTTACCAAATCATTAGTAGAAATTATTCTTTATGTCAATTCTATTCTTTTTGGAATATATGGAAGGTTTATGGTTTTGAGTGTACAGGTGTGTGTGTGTGTGTGTGTGTGTTCAGGTACCCTTTCAATTTGTTAATTTATGTATTGTCTAATAATTAATGGCACTTTCCGATGTAGTTGGTGTGGAAAATCATGTTCTTTTGTATTGTAAGCAATAGGATTGTTCTCATTTTTGCCTTTCAGAATCATGTTTCCTTTGTTATGTGTGCATTTCTTTTTTTGAGATTTACATAAAATTATACATTCCCTCCCTTAAAGGAGCAATGATTGTACAGGCATGTTTTTCTTGGTAGTCTTTTACTAGCTTAGTTTAGTGGATAGTGTTGCAGTTCTTAATGATATCATACAAAACCTTCTCTGTTCAATATCTTTAGATGATGTAGTTTAAATTAGTTTTAAGAGGAAGTAACCTCAGACTGACGCATTCCTTCGGCCTTCTCCTTCCATAACAATTGCTGAATTACGCTGTTAATGGGCTGTGGACCATTTGTTTAAAGTTTCCCACATATGTTCTAGCTGAATAGATTCAATGTTCACATGTATTTGTTTCTTGAGAAAAAATTATTTCTTAAATTGCTTCTTCAGAATGAACTCTTACCAATGCCCTCCTTTTTTGTTTTCATTTTTATTAATCTGCAATGTAGCCATTTCCATGTCTGGAAGGTTTCAGGTTATTTTCACAGTTGTGCTTCTCCACTGCTGTGAGACAATACTCAAACACAACTTAAGGTAGAAAGGGAGATAATTTGACTTAAAGTTCCAAAGGGGAGATAAGAGTTCATTATGGCTAGAAAGGCATGACAGGCAGAAGCTGGAGGCGATTCAGTTCCCTGCAGACATGGAAGCTGAGACAGCAAACTGCTGGCTGCTAGAGAAGCGGGATGGGACTACCCGAACTCAAAGCTACACCTACCAAAGTTGCCTTGACCTTTCCAAACATTGACAACAGCTGAGGATTCAAACACATGAACCTACAGGGGACAGTTCATGTTCAAATCATGACACTTCTGTTGCACATCCCTGAAGTCTTTGTCATCTTTTATCCTACCATTTTCTGATGTTGGGATAAAGAAACTTGTGGTCAGACTGGTTTTCAATTCCTTAAAAGTAACTTGATCTTTCTGCCTGGGTGCCTGAAGAATCTTTTCTATATCAATAAAACTTTGACAATGCCTGACTTATGGGTTCATCTTATAGTTTTCTCGCTTTACAATGATATAAAAATAATACTCAGTAGAAACTGCACTTCAGATCTTGGTCTCTTTCAGGATAGTAATGTGTGATACAATGGGCATTGCAACTAGTTCGGCTCCTGCGAGCCTGATCACAGGAAAAACACCTGTTCTCTGCATTGGACCACACTACAGTTACGATGTTCAGTAAGTGTGTGCAGAGGTGCATGCCAAGTTATCAGGTTTTTCCACCTATCACAGGTTTGTAGGGGCATAATTTCCTGGTAAGTCATGGAGCATCTTTACTGTATCATAACAGGAATGCATCTTAATGTAAAATGGCCCTGGGATAAGGTGTGTCTTCTGCATCTATAGCTCAAGTGCCTCCTTTATTTCTAGAAATTTGATCTTATTTATTTTACCTTATTTGAGATAGGGTCGCATGTAGCCCTGATTGACCTTGAAATCTTGGCTATCTTTCTGCTTCAGCTTATCAAGGGTTAAGGTTACAGGTACGCACTACAATGCCAAGCTTTGAATTTACATTTCAACGTTTCACTATTTTTGTCTGATTTCTATATCCATCACTTTGTAAGCTACCTGTCCACTTATATGTTGAACTTTCATTTTGTCTTTTCTCTGAAATACTTTATTTATTATTTGAGAGGTGCATGTATGTGTGTGCGTGTGTGTGAGAGAGAATCCTGAATTCTGCCAATTTGTGATTCATCTGTGATATTCTTGCCATCTCTTCTCTGATATCTTATGTATCATTGTGCTACATTGCTACTTACAAGCAATACAATATGCATATTGTGTTCATGGACATTGCAATTTCTGCATGCATGAAGCCTGACCTCCTTTGTAGAATAGTACTCTTGTTCCAAGCTGTGGGTTATTTGGCTGAAGAACTGGAGCACGGTAAAAAGACAGGTGCCTGAAGGAGCAGGCATTTTCTCTGAGGCAAGCCTCTGAGCTACATTTTGCTGAATTCTGAATTATAATATAGCCTAAGGTGGGATATATACAGTATTAGAAGAAATAGAGAATGAAAATCTTCTCAGGATTTTCTGCTGTAAGTCTTTTATTCTGCTTGTGTACAGTGGGGATTTAGGATTTGATTTCCACCTAACAGGTAATTTAGCAGTCAAATCTGTATTAATTAATAGCAGATTGATGTCTAATAGCAGCGTCCTAAAAATACTCGCCTCTGAAGTCTATTAGCTTTGCAGTTGCAATAATCTCACATGTATGTTTCTTCAGGTCAGGAGGGTGTCAAGTGCAGGTTTATAAATGTTTTAGAATATCAGGAGTTAAGATTAGATTTTGTTTTTCCTGGTGAGATAACAGATGTTCCATGGTGCCAATTACCCTAGGAATGCTATCATATATAAAGAACATGTTAGGCTCATTAAAACATTCTTTTCCTCTTGGTTTGGTCTCAATGAATACTATTTTCAATTTTTATATGTACAAGGGAAAAATCATAATGAGCACATTGTTATCTGATACCTGTGTTTTCAGCCACTAGTGAAACCTAGGTAGTTACATGTTTAATATTTTTGCATTATCTCGCATTACCAGGCAGCTCTTGTGAAGTCTCTGGCCCCTGTCTAATCCCCAGTTCGTCTGGTTGTCTGTTTGTCTTTGCTTCTGTCACACAGGCCTTCCCTTTAGCTTCTTCCTTGACTCTTTTCCTCTTGGTGTGTTCTTGCTCATTATCCATCACTCTAATTATGAATTATACACAGGAAAGGTTTAAACTTTGTTTGTCACTGCACTCTCTGATTGGATTGGAATATTTTGAAATTTGTCTAGCACAAAGGACTTTTGGCAAATTAGCATGAAGTCTTAACTTTACTCATCAAGTATTTATTTGGTTTTTTCTATTAGCATAGAGCTGTGCCGCCATGTGCTTCAATTGGACAATTTCTTATAACTCCAGGCATCTATGAGGTCCTGAAATTTTAATGAAGATCGTTCCTTGCACTGTCCACTCAATTTGTTTTTCCATATGTAAAATTCACGTATTTTGCCAGTAAATTTTTCTAGCAGAGTGAGATTAATGATTATTAAGCATTTTACCTTTTCATTCTTCTTCTATTCCTTCTTAACAACAGAGATGCAGGAAATGAGAATATAATTTTGATTAAGATTTTTAACTTTTAATTCTCTTTCAATTTAATAATTTCAAATTAATAACCAAAGAGGGAACTTTATAGTAGGTATCACATTCTTGTAAAGGTCCTAAAATTTCTTCTGTCTTTTCTTCTTTCTAAAACCAACAACCACAATGCCTTTTGCTGTGGCCCCTGTGAATCAACTTCCTTGCACAAGTAAATGTTTCTTAGGTTATTTTTTTCTTATCACAGACAGACCTATAATTATGTTTCCAGTCACATTCTACTGGAACACAGCCTCTTCAGAAGCTACTGATTGCTGTTTTTAGATTTCTTCTAGATCATTTGACACTACACTTGAATGCAATTATGCAAATACTGTATTGCTTGTAATAATTAGAAGTATAATGTAACTAAACGCTGAAAAAAAATCACAAATACTTTTGTTCCCTTTGAGTCAGTAAGCATTAAATACTGACCTATGCAAAATGTAACAAATAAGTTACAGATACCTTGTGTTAAGATTGACAGTTTGCCTCAAGAATTCATAAGCTTTATAACTATATTCCACAGAATTAGCTCAGTAAATTTGTTCTTCCTCTAATTATCACAGAGTTTCCTCATTTATTCCATTCTTAGCTAGTCTGGAGATAAATTAAGATCATGGTAATAGCAACTTCCACGGATTTCCCTGCTTCACCAGTTTTAGGAATTGGACATTTTCAAATGTGTTCAAATACTAGGTCCATTTCCAGAAACTGTTTAAAGTCTATTTCTTTTTGCTACTCAATGTAACCTGTCAGTTTTCTTTCATTATTCATAATCTCCAATATTTCTTTATTATGTTCCCTTAAAAGGGTTATGATTCCTTCCTGCTTAAATGAAAACATTGTTGAAGATACACTCTGGTGTTTGACTTGACCTCTTGCCTGAGGGATTCCCATCCCCAGGAAGGTGTCTGCCGAGTTAGTACCTTGTGTTTCCCTCTTTCTCTTGGATATCTTGTGCCTCAGGCTCCAGTGCATGGGCTGAGAGACTGAGACAAACCCTTGGCAGCACCAGTATTATCTCCATCCTCTGACTCCCACTTGCTCTCCTTAGAGAGGATATTCCTTTCTCCTGTATTTCTCACACTTTAATAATTCTGAACGCCTGGCCAGACATGGTAGAACCTTGAAAGGGACACACAGGTAAGGCAGCATTTCTGCTGAACTTAAAAATAATGTTTCAAGTCATTGTAATGGTCAGCTATTTCTGTTAGCCAGCTTGGCATGAGACTCTTCATTCATGGATTTTGTTATTATAAAGAACACATAAACTATTTATAATCTAAGCAGAGAGGTCCTTCAGAATCATCCACTTCTTCCAATCCTGCCCCTCTTCAAAACTTTATTGGAGGAAAGATAATCATGAAGATCATGTGCTACAATAATGTGTAGTGTCAGACTTCAATTCACCTTTTCCCACTCTTCACCAGTCATCTCATTCTTCAATCGCTTCTGGCTCTCACACTCTTAAAGAACTTATTACTTGCTCTTCACTCCAAGAAGATTTTTGGAAGCACCCTTTTTCCCACAGGTTATATGATCTCTCCTCTTTTCATTGATTTTTCTACCACATAATCCAAGTTTTTATTCTTGGATTTCTCTATATTTAAGAAGAAAGTGCCTATTTTTAGCACCTCCTTTACTTACAATCTATTTTACCCATGTCCCATTGAGAACAGCCTTCAAATTCCATTGTATTCCATCTAAGTAGATGCAAGGGTTCATCACCCTCCTTTCTTCTTAATCTTCCTAAGTCATTTCCTCAGACTGTGTACCAGTATCAATGTGTGATTCCTTGATAATGAATTATTAATGTAGATTTTAATCCCAAATAATCCCTTTGATTCAGACATTTTGAATAGTTTCAGTCCATGATTCCCTGGCACATTCATATTCCATTCTCATTTTTAATTCAGAGTCCAACTCCAAGTTGTCATAGAATGTTCTGCTTGGTAGATCTTATTTACTCTCTGTGTGTTTCTAGTTCCATGTCTATAAAATAAGAATGCTAATTATAAGTATATCTAATAGGTTTGTTGTGAATTTGTATATATAACACGCGTAATGAATGCTAGCCATCACTATTACTTCTTGTCACAAAATCACTAAGTAAATTAGACTGTTACTATTATCATCCATGGAAACTTTTCTAAAATGTCTCATTTTATTCTTCCATGCAAACTCTCTCTGGAATCTGGACTTGCCAGTCAAAACTCATCAGTCTTAAAAAAAACTTACAAATTTTAATTTTTGAAGTTAATTTAGCTCCTGATAAATCCAAGATCAAGTATATCTCTTTTAATGCTGTAATTTTATAACAATAATATAAATTTGATTTCTATCCTCTTCTAAATAAAATTATAGACTTCTACTGCATGAATTTATTCTCTTACTATCTTGTCCTCAGTATTTAGCTATGTGTGGATATGATAAGCAAGTCATAAGCATCCCATTGAAGGAAAGAATTGGCATATATCCTTAAAAGTTTCCCAAACATAGCTTTCATGTATATAAAATGATCTTCCTACAAAGATGGATTTGTAAACATATTGAATCTGGAGCCAAATGTACCTAAAATGTATAAAATACATTAATGAAATGATGTGTATCATGAAAATAGCCAATGCTACTGAGAATCCATATTGGTTTAGTTTAGTTCAAGGATATGATTGTGAACACAATCGAAGCAAGAAGGATCATCTCCCTGGACAGTGTAGATAAAGCTAAAGTTGCAGCGTGGGAAATTGCATAAAGGGAAACTGTTCTGGACCAAAACTATAGTCCAAAGCTCCTTTTGATTTCTATAAAACCAAATTCTGATATTTATTCATTGCACATGTTGTAGCCACTAACCAGCCAGACGTGGTGGTTCACACTTGTAATCCCAGCACTCCAGGGGCAGAGTTCAAAGCCAGCCAGAGATACATAGTAGGATTCTATCTCAAAATGAAAACAAATACAGAAACAAAAAATAACTATTAGCCACATATAACAACATAATACTTGAATACTTTGAAATACTTGGTTTCAAAATGTTTGAAGAAAAAATAGCTCATTAGTTTATTCAACGTATAATCATATGGAGGTGCAAATGTCTCACATCTATTGGACTAAATTAAAATGTATTAAAATTAATATCATGAATATTTTCTTGATACAGCTGCTCAATAATTTTAAACAAAAGACTAATATTTATCTTCATAATGACCAAGCTAATCTAGACCAAAGAAGTATTTGAAATTTTGTTTTTGGAAAGTTATGTGTAAAAACATGAGATGATATTGCTAAGAATGCTTTTCATTTCTATCCCGAGCTTTATCTAAAATCTACCCTCCCTTTGCTAATCTCAGCTTGAGCTTCCTGAGCTACCATCAGTCATTCCACTTGGTCATCCCCGTCTATATCCTTGGTAGTCAGCACCAGAGCCGACCTCAGGAATGTGGCTTTGTAGCAATCTCTCATCTCTTCCCCATCTCACCTATCATGATCGTCTTATATGCTCATGACTGTGGCTCAGCCCCGATTTAAGAAGAATTGCTGTGGTGATGTTGCTAGGGTAGTTGTTCTGTGGGTGCTTTATTGTAGAGCCAAATACCACTTTCAGTGATGCTTTTTAGAATTGCACATGTTGCATGACACAACTTCTGCTGAGTAAGATTCTATCTGACTTAGTGGCTTTAGTTCAGCTGTTCTCATGAATTTTGAGAAGAGTCCACTGCAATTTAATATTGTTCTTTCCTAACACCTTTGGCACCACTTGAAAAACTAAAGGAATGTATTCTGTAGTCAATGTGTTACTTCTCAGAAAAACCTTTAATGATTATGAGAAGAGCAATTCTGTAAGCATTAGAAGTTCACTTTACCCTGATAGAAACTCCATGACATTCAACTCCATGGCAATATAGGACTGTATGTTCTTGCTCATTCCTGTTTTCTTTAGTATTAACATTAATAATTTATATGCATGTGTAAACTTGTATATGTGTCTGTATGCATATGTTTGTGTGTGTTTTTTTATGTCCACATGTATGTATGTATGTGTGTGAGATTAGATATATATTATATATGTATATTCTTGTGTGTGTTTTCATGTATAAATTTATATGTGTGTGTAGCTGTGAGTTATGTGTATATTTGTATGTATGTGAGCTTGTATATATGTTAGCTTGTGTATGTATGAGATTGTATGCATATGTTTGTGTACTTGTGTGTATGTGTGAGTTTGTATGTGTGTGTGTATGTGAGTGTCTGTGTATTTGTTTATGAGTTTGTGTATATGCATGTCAGTTTGTGCATGTGTGTGCACTCCCACAGTATGAAGCATCTTGTTAAGCTGGATCACTCCAGCAGCATATGGTACAAATTGATAACTGCTAATTCAATGTTTTCCATTTCACTAAATTCTATTATCTAAGTACATTTGTGAATATGTAGATCTGGTGGTTTGTATGAGCATATATATATATGTATATATATATATATATATATATGTTTGTGTGTGTGTGTGTGTGTGCAGATACACATGCCAATGCATATATGCATGGAGGCCAGAGGTTTACAGTGGATAAGTTTCTCTAACATTCTCCATAGAGCTTGCAAATGGTTAGATTGGTTTACCAGTGAACTTTGGGTGTTCTCCTGTCTCTACTTCTCAGCACTAGGATTGTAGGTGCATCTCCATGTCTGATCTTTTATGTGGGTATTGGGGATGCAAACTCAGGCTTGCCCATCAGACACTTTGCCCACTAAACCATCTCCCCTCTCAGTGTATTTTTTTGAACTACACTCCTGCATCAAGTGTTATTGTGATTATTATGTTTAAAAGAATTATTCAGGAGTTGTCAGGAGCTGAGGTTCCTGACAAATCTCAGGCAAAGACAGAAAGAAGAATATTAGTTGACTCTCCTTATTCCTGTTTGAGTATTTAGAAAGCCTAAATGGATAATGAATTTTAATTGAATTCTAATAGTGAGCCCTTAGCTCACTACATTAATGAAAATGATCGGTACCATATTCTTTGCATCTACAAGGAACTGACATATCATTTTTTGAATTAACTTTATTTTTAAAATTATATTGACTATGAATTTGTGTGTCTTCATCAGCCATTGCCACCCCACCCCACATCCTTTCCCAACCTACCTGTTCTCCCCATCCTACCAGTTTTCTTGCCTCTCTCACATCTCCCTACATGTGCAACTGGGTTACCTCTAGGACAACTGAACTAGTTAGTTCTATCAGGGTGCAAATGGTCCGCCATTGGATAGACTCCAGCACCAATCCTATAGTTTCTCAGGGAAGCATCATGTTTCATGGGATGTTCTCTGAGGAACTGATAATCTTAAAGGAAACTTGTGCCATTTTATTTTTGTAGAATGTTTATATTTTGTCTAAAAATGAGCCACATTAAATATCTTCTAGAGTAAATAATTCCCTGACAAAGAAAAATTAGTTATCATCCTCATTAGAGTTTTAATATTATGAACTATTTGCTGAGATTCATGTAGATTGTGCTCTAGGCAGTTGCCTTAGTTTCATTACAAGTTGCTGCAACAAAACACTAACCCAAGTAACTTAGGGGGAAAGAGTTTCATTTCAGCTCACAATTCCCAGTCACAGTCCATCATGGCAGGGAAGTCACAGTAGCTGGAATTGAGAGAACTGGGCATATCCCATCCACAGCCAAGACCAGAAAGCCCCAGCTGGGTGCATGCATTCTGCTAGATTGCTCTCACCATCTTTATGCAGCAATAGGGAAGGATCTAGTGCACAATGGGCTGAGTTCTTTTTTCATCAATTGTTTAATCAAGACAATCTCTCAGGCATTCCCAGAAGCCAACCTTAATCTAGAGAATACCCCTCAGGTAGACCGGCCTTTTAAGCACCAAGTTGACAATATTCATCATCACTGTGGGAATCAATATCAATGCCAAAAGTGAGACAAGGGCAGAAACATCATTCAATTAGTTAGTTAATAGAAAAGTTGGCAATTTACTATAAAATGAAAGCACTTATTTTGTACTAAAGAATTAGTTATTAATTTTTTGTACTAAAGAATTAGTTATTAATTTTTTCATTCATTGATACTTTGTCTTCTAGTATAAGTCAATTCCTAGAAACAAAAAAACAGAGTTACCCTAGAGAAGCCTGTCAGGTGTAAACAAACCAAACCAGAGTACACATCTTCTCTCAGACCTGACACTCCAGGCCAAGCTAGATGCCAACCTTATCACCACCTCCCAGCTCTGTATCTCAAAGCCCTTGACATCCCCAACACTCCAAATTCCAATGAAGTAATTCAGACTGGAGAATTGTTCTCATTGGAGTTTTAATAGTATGAAATATCAGAGTTTACTATTAAGAGAACTAAAGAGTTTTAATATTTTGAACTAGTTTATGTGGCCCTTCCCTTTCCTTGTGGCAGAAATCACCAGGAAGGCTAAGCTTATACTTTTAACCAGTTCTTGTCCCACCCCCTTTGCCTACAGACAGCCAGGTGGTCCTCTGTGCCATGACGTTTCCCTATAGTTGAGGCCAGTGAGTATAACAAAACTGTCTGTTGAATGGCATTTTACTTTTGATCCATCAGTTCTACCATATCTAAATAATAAGAATAATTACACTTAAATACACGAACTCTTAAGAATTTAGTGCCAGCTCTAAGAGTATCCGTAATGTAATTTCAGGATCAGTTAATATTAAGGGAACTCCTGTTTTGTGCAAGACTTATTTTAGCTTTCTTGCCATTTTCTTAAGATCAATATATCATGGTTCCTGCCCTTAGAATTTATAATCAAGTTGTGATTAATGGTTTCTTCAATAAGGATAATTATTTAATATGCCATTGTTACCTCTTTTGTTATTCACTGCCTCCTTAAAAGTGTAATTTGTACTTTGGATTTCCATAAGTATATTCACGGTTTAATTGCTTGACACAAACAAAGAGCAACAGAGCAGCTTATGCCAGTTGAAAGATAATTTAAGTTTCTTTATATTGATTAAATTATGGAAACAATTTTTTGCTCCCATAATTGGATACAAAATGAATCAAGAATGCAGGCCTCAAGCAAATAGAGAAGCCACGTGATAAATCACTACTCAGAAGAAACTTCAAACCTTCTTGCTTATCCTTCTTTCTCACTGGGAAGTCTTTGTCATTCTGCAGATGATTACAGAAGATAAGGCACGTAGAGCCTATTTTCTGTATGAGTTTGCTAAGGCCTCAGTAACAAACTACCACAGCTTCAACCACAGAAATCCATTTTCTTCCTTGAAGTCCAAAATAAAGACACTGTCAGGATGAGTTCCAAGAGCTGTGCTGGAGAATCTGCTGCTTTTCCTTGGCTTATGGGTGACTGAGTACTCCGTGGGCCTTCCTTCCTTGTCTGCGAATGGGTGGGGGTCCACATTTCCACTCTTAGATGCATCCATCATGTCCAATCAATACCCATCAGAATGAGCTTGCTTTAAATTAACCACCTCTTTGAAGACTCTTCTCCAGAGGCACATTTTGAGATGCTGGAAATTAGGACTAGATTTTTTTTTTTGGACAATGTCTTAGTTTCATATTTTTATTGCTCTAATGACCCAGTTTAGGAGAAGAAGGGGATTCTCTTTGGAATTTTTTTTATTCTTTTGGAGTTTCATACATGAATTGGTGAATTCATGACATTTTCACGCCTTAATCCCCCATATCATTTCCCCTCTTCCCATTGCAACCCTTCTTCCATGCCAGTCTCCCTCTTACTTCCATGTCTTTTTACATGCATGTCCCACTGGGTTTCATTTGACTTGCGTTTGATGGCACGTGCCTGAGTACTTTCTAGAGTATAAGTCACATATCAGTGGTATATCGTCCCTTGCAACCCATCAGTTTCTTAGGGAGGTGGGGGGGGGAGGGATTTTTACTGCAGCTCATGATTTCAGGTTACAAGATGTTATGGCAGGAAAGTAGCCAGCAGGTGGTCAAAAGAAATGGCCACTCTATATTCATTGACCAAAGCATACCTTCCAGTTTTCTAGGTTGCTCTCTCTCTTTCTCTCTCTCTCTCACCTACCAGCCCAGGGAATGACCCCAGCCCTTATGATATGAGTCTTCTCACATTAATTATGTAGTTAAACAATCTCTAACAGGCATGTTCAGAGGTTTGCCATAACTAAATAGTTCTTCATAGGTATACCTGTTTTGGTTGACACATAAAACTCACTGCCATATATTTGGAAAAAAATAGTCCTTATTATACACATACTTGGTGAGCTAAATCTAAGATGTGAATCTCAGTCTTAGTTCATTATTTTTTTATTTCTGTTACATTCTAGTATTACAATTGAGGTAAAAATTTTAAAAATTGGTGAAATAGTGTGTGTGTGTGTGTGTGTGTGTATGTGAGACTTTGGATTGTACTACATCGTTCTCTTTGCTTAGCTCTGGAGTTTCTCAGGCCTGTCTTCCAGGATAGGAAGTATGCTATGCTTCCATTCCTGTCTGGCACTATTTCCCCATGGGATTCAGGATCCTCACTCAGGATTTTATGCAGAGGCTTAACCCCTGAGCCATCTCTCCAGACCCATCCATAAAACTTCTGAGCACAGTGACTCACTTCTCTGTGTTCTAGCTCAAATCTTGTTTCTTCAGCTGGCCACCTAATTTTCCCTTCATTTGAATAGCTGTTATAGTTTTGATCTCAGGTCTTTTGTTTCTATAACTATGTAGTTAAATATCACCAAAGATAAAAATACCTCTTGCATACAATTATTCTTAATCATCCATTCAATAAGAGGGAAATAAGAATATTTTATATAATCAGAATTATTTATCAGGTCTGAAAATTATCAAGATAATGTAAGGATGGCCTTTTCCTTCAAAATTTAAAAACTGATGAGTAGTAGCTTAAATGAAATTAGCAAGAATAATTAGAATATAATAATTAATACCAGAATGTAGATTCTCTTATCCCTACATGTTACCATTCCATTGATGGTCAAGACCAGCTAATTTTAACAGTTGGTTTTTATGCTTCCATCTTTATGAGAATAATTTGACACAGTTGATTATTTTTATCCTTGATGACTGGTTAAATTAGCTTTATTTAATGAAAAGAAAATTCATATTAGATTTAAGACCATGATGGAAATATGTCTTTATTACTTCTCAGTTGTGTGAGATAAGCAAGCCATTTTATAACTGCTTATGTTGGAAACAAGAGAAATATCAGATTAAATGTTAGAACTCTGTTCACCTGAAAGTCTGCAACTCCCCAATAATGGTGACCACAGCACCTCTCCTTAATGGGCCCTTTATTAAACGGATGATTGATCTCTGTAAGAAATGAAGTGTTGTTTCATTCTTTCTTTATGGGAATGAGGATGACTAAACTGGTAGCATTTTTCTTGTCTCAATCATTATTTCATATTAA
The DNA here is from genome assembly GCA_023101885.1 of Typhlomys cinereus. Lineage (NCBI taxonomy): Eukaryota > Metazoa > Chordata > Mammalia > Rodentia > Platacanthomyidae > Typhlomys > Typhlomys cinereus. Next base: position 1,399,319 of record JALPQD010000288.1, read on the forward strand.
AATAATTAGAATTACAAAGATAAGATGGATCTGCAGGTAATGCTGACATCTGTGTGGTGCCTCACAAGTGAGCAATGTAAGTATATAGACATTCTCCATCTATTATCCTTAATTTTTCTTTGCAGGGATGCTGTGGAACTTTTAATTCATTTTTAGCAGTGTGTGTATGGAAGATGCAAAATCTGGCAGAGCATTATGAAATTGTTATAGTTAACTTTAACAAATAGATACGCACATTTCCAAATTACTAATGATGTGAAAAGAAACGAGCAATCATCTCCAACGTTTTTGGTGAAGTTGAATTTCATTGACATGCTGTTGCTTAAAAAAAATCCAATAAGGGGCTGGAGAGGTGGCTCAGGGGTTAAGCCTCCGCCTTGCAGGCGGAAGGTTCTGAGTTCGGATCCCAGATCCCACGTATAGACGCCAGCAGAAGCGGAGGTGGCCTGCGCGTCTGGTCCTGGTAGGGCGGAGCCTGTGAATCCCGGGGCAGAAGGAGGTGGAGGCGTCCATGGTGGTTCACGAATTCGTCCGTGGTTCTACACACACACACACACACACACACACACACACGCACACACACACGCATGCACACACGCATATGCACACAGTTGAATAAATAATAAAAAAAAGTTTAAAAAAACCAATAAAAGAAAACAGTGATATGATTAATTAGATAACATTCAAGCCATTTTCTCTTGGATAAATCCTGGTTGTCATCTAAGAGTTTAATTTAGGTCTCAATGTAAACTTTTGATCTGAGCTCAAGATAAAACCTCCAGGAATAGAATAACGATGAGTAAACTCCCCATTCGAAACTAATGTCTTGGCCATGTAACATTCCATGTAACAAAAATATTTCCCTGGTTGGATAATTTTCACTTTTAACTCAAATACTATGTCTCAGAATAAATTTGCAGAAAGTTAAGGTAATGGAATTTGGCCATACATTTGTTTTCTTTTTCCTTCCCTTGGCTTTTTTCCTTTCTTTCCTTGTTTCTCTTTCCATTTTCCCTTCCCTTCCCCTTCACTTCCTTTGTCTTTCCCTTCCCCTCACCTCCTTCTCTCTCCTCCAATCTTCCCCCTTCCCTTTTCTCTCCTTCCTCCTTTTTCTCTCTCATTTCCTTTCCTTCTTTCTTTTCCTCTTTCCTCTTTGCTTTTCCTTCCCCTCACCTCCCCTCCCCTTCTCTCTCCTCCCCTCTTTGTATTTTTCTTTTCTTCAGGCTCTGATTTTTTTTAAAGAATCTTGGCTGAATCTATATATAGATATAAAAAAAGAAGGGTTATAGCTATATTATATAGATATAAAATATGAAGGGTTACTTTACTTGAATAGTCATAACCCCTTCTGAGCATGAATATAGTCTTTGCATAAGATAAAACAGACCTTTGAAAAGGTCTGTACATGTGCACCAGAAGTGAACATGAAACTTCATGCTTCATCTTGTGCTGATTGCAATTTACTTAGTAACAAACATGCTATAAAGAAACTTTGATTTTCTGAGAGTATTTTTCATGAAATTTCTTTGAATATTGTGACTTTAACAATTCACATGAGGAAACTGATGTTATTGAGAACTCTCTGAAAATTGTATATAAAATTTTGAGATAGCTTTGAAATTGTAACCTGATTCAATAGAGATTTTAAAATATATGGTTAGTCAGCATCACAGTAGAGCGTGCTAATGTTTGATTATTTGTCAAATATGTGCTAAAATCATAAGTTAGATTTCCATTTATACAAAGTCATCCAAGTATAGAAAAAAATGTAATACAAGTACTACCTTTCACTCAGCTTTGCATTCTTTGTGATGGATAAGAATTTGGAAGAAATTTTTACTATTGTTCCTCAGTTGGACTGACAACCACAATCTGTTTGTCCTTAGTTCCACTAACTTTTCAAAGATGCTCCATTCTAGGATTAAATAACTACAATTATTCAGTTCTATGCATATGCCACTATCTAACAATTCATGACCTGATGGCATCATGTATCTTTTCTATCACTGGGTTTGTCTTTAATGTACTTTAAGTTAGTTTTTGCAGCACTATTAGTGAATGCAGTTCAATGATCTGGTCATGGTGCACCTCAGAGTTTCATTGGGAAGTAATAGTGTTCACTATAGTTTTAGAAGTATAGTATGAATCAGTATTCTGGTTTTTTTGTGACATGCAAGCATGAGAAAGCACTATCTCATCATGGAAATATTTATATGTCACTGGGAGAGGTAGACATATCTAAAACCCTTGCAAGTCTATTAATTGGATTGAGAGTTGAAGAAATGGGGAGAAGGTATGTGATGGTGCTATTAGAGGTAAATGTTCAAACTGAAGGATATTTTCAGGGAGATGAAGTATTGTCCACTTAGGTCAAAGGCCCAAGGTTGGTAAATGTTCAAACTGGAAGGATATTTTCAGGGAGGTGAAGTATTGTCCACTTAGGTCAAAGGCCCAAGGTTGGTGTGCAGGGCCCAAGGAAATAACTAAAAATTTGGATTTAGTTACTATCATCAATATTGAATGAAGTATCTTTATGCTTTCATGACACTGCACTTAATTAATGAGATACACTGGGATAGCAGGTAGGAATCAATCACAGCAGGGATTTAGGCAAAGGCACCTAATACTCTCCTGCTTTCTCTGTTGGTGTCCTTCAGCTTAGTCTGGGAATTCACGCCCTTATGTACTGCAATCTTGGCCAAGTGACTCCTCATTGCCTCATGCTATAGTACTGAGGATGCAGCCTTAGGAGTCCCAGATTCGATCATGATCCACCCATCAGAAGTGTCTTATACTGAGTTTATTTAGATTCTTTTCACTTCCTTATTTTTTATTTCAAATTTGCAGGAAATTTTATTCACTTCAAAGAGCAAAGTAGATGAGTAAATGGAATGCTGAATTTTAATCACAATGGTCCTATGGAAGCTCATGTGAAGATGCTGCCCACGTGGCCATATGTCATGAGGCACTGTGTGTCCAGATGACAGAGGTCTGTTCTCCAGTGCTTTGTAGACTCTTTGTACACCAACATAAAAAATGCATCTTTCTTTCCGAGCCACACTTTTGTGCATTTCTGTTTTATTTGTTTCCAATGGAGTTCATTATTTCCTATTATACTTACTTATTTCTGTCTTTCCTTCAACCAGAATGCAATCTTTATGAAAGAAGAATTTTTTCTACTTTGTTCATAGTGATATCATCCATCCTTACCACAATGACCATCTTTGAATATTTGTCATTGAAAAAGTACATAAATACCTTCTTGAAAATCAATGCATGCAGTGAACCAAGCATCTGTCATGCTGATTCATGCATTGCTGTTGTAGGCAGTATGCATGCTTTTGCAAATTACTTGAACCCATGTGTGTTGAAAAATAGTGAGGTGCTTTCATCCACTGTTTCTATAACTCCCTGCCAAGAATACTTCAATGAGGGCTGATGAGATGGCTCAGGAACGAACTAGGGACCCAAGTTAGATGCCAAGTTAGTGGAAGGAGAGAAAAAAACCTTCCAAACATTATCTTTTGACTCCTACACAAGCACTATGGCATGTGTGTGTTCTTCCCCCACCCCCAAATACATGTATACTACTTAAAAAAAAGAAACTTGAATGACACACCTTTGTCACAACCTCTCTGAAGACTTACTGAATGGTGCATATTGTGCTTAGTTGTAACATTAGTTTACTCTTTGCACTGAATGTAAGAGGCAATGTCTCATTAGTCACAACTAGTTTTGAGGGACATAAAGTGATCTGCACAGGTGAAAAGAATTATGGTGCACCTTCTTTGGGAATGCAAGTAACGGGAATATTAAAACATGTTTTCTATCTTGGAGTTTGCAAATATTTAGCTTCCTAATGCAGATGAGAGAACAGCAGTTCTAAATTCGTCAAAATCAAAGATGCAAAATCACCTTTTCTTATCAATGGTCAAGCCAAATGCAGCAGATCACTGAAAACTATTATTCCCTTTGAGTTTTTAATAGAAAGACTTTCTGTCTTGTGATTTGTGTAGAAGAAAATCTTTCTATAAAGTGTACCTAAGCATGTGAAATTGAAAAAACAGTGTTGTTTTTCTTTCTGAGAACGCAGTTCTTCTTGTCTTGGGTGAACTGCATCCTGACTGTCTTTCAATTGTCCTGTGAAAAGTACAGAACTCTCAGATGAATAATAAAATGTGTTATTTTGTGGTTTTAAAAAATTGCCAATTAGAGTGGCTGGCGAAATAACTCCTGTTGGAAAAGGTACTTGTTGCTCAAGCCCGAAGACTCCCCAGAGTCCACATGGTAGAAGGAGAGAACCAGCTCCTGAAAGTTGTCTTCTGACTGGCACACACGCATGCGCATGGCACACGTGTCTGAGCACACACTTACACACACACATACACACATATTAATTAGTTAAAATGCCCATTAGAAGTTAACTATCCTAAAATGAGTTTAGATCTATGATACATATATATCTTCAGAACTCTTTCTCTCTCTTTCTCTCTCTTTCTCTCTCTCTCTCTCTCTCTCTCTCTGTGTATGTGTGTTCCATTTTGGAAAGTAAAGTGCCAAATATAGTTACAAATAAGATAGTTAATGAGCTGAAATCACGGAAAAGCTTCTTGGTGAAATACACTCTAATTTTATAACATTTTCTGTACATTCACCCCATGTCTGGAGCACCCCAAGTCTGTTCTCTAGTAACAGAGTGATTCATTTCAGCAGCCATTCCCCAATTCTTACCTGCCTCTCCATTCAATATCAGTCAGCATAGTAACAGTCACTGCTAATGATTTTTTAGAGACTCATGCATTGATTTTAGTACTATGGAAGAAATGCCAGAAGTGTTCAATCTTTAAACCACATTCTCATAGCTATAAACATCATAGCCCAAACACAAGTTCATGCATTCTAGCTTAATTTACTGTACCACAGCCACTCTTAATGACAATGACATTCTTCCTGGCAGTTAATATAATATTAAGCATTTGTTTGTACCCAGTAAGCAGTTTGCTTTAATTTACAGTTATGAAGTTATTGATTGACTCAATGGTCTATCAGCAGGTTTCTTCCCTAGACCTAATTATTGAGATTCATTCTCATATTTTGGTATGACTTAGCTGTGAGAATCTCCCTGTCTACTGAACCAGAACAAATTTTATGATGGACAAAGTCCATCCTTTCTCTCTCTCTCTCTCCTTCCATCATTGGAGTAAGTACTAAGGTTGTGTTTGGACTGTTTTGATCCTTTATGATACATTGAATGCATTTGGTAGCTCCAAGATTGTTAGGTAATGATATTCTTGTATTTCTTTGATATACATTAAACTTTATAATATTTTGTTAAGGGTCATTTTTCTCTCTATCCCAGATAGATTACTGAAGTATAAAGTTATCTGGGCCATTATGAAAATCATGTAGATAGCAATGAAAAGAAAGGATAAAACTGAGACATCTGGCTCCAGATCTTGAATTCACTTTATTACATTAAATAAATGGATTGCATGCATAGAGTAATTATGCTTTTTAGATACACAGTGTTGACCCAAGGAGTACATGGGCTTTTCTTAAAAGCCATACAGCACTGACTCAATATAAGACAATCATAACTTTTCAAAAGCTGTCCCATAAGAGATGGTTGCTGATAAAGAAACAACTGTGATAGATTTTAGAGGTGTACCTTTAGCAGAACAATAGGGAGTATTTAAGTGTCATTTAGTGCCATTTGAAGAAGCTAGGGCTCACACAAAGTCTGAGAAAAATCAGTCCATCATTGTTTTTTGGTACAAAATCATGATAGCAGGAAATTCTTGCCTCAAAACTATCATCAGTTGTTTTATCTTTGTTCGTTGAATGTGTACTTGGTATTGTAAACAGTAGACCACTTGGATTTGAAACTTGGCATTGCCATAGAAAGTCTGTGTAGGAGAAGGATCCAGATGGAAAAAAAAGTGTGTGTAAAGCCCCCAGGAGAAGAAAGTTTAATTAAGCCAAAGGCCATGAGCGAGAGGAAGTAGTGAGGCCAGTGAGGAGAAAGGAAGCCATCAGGGCTGAGGTCAGGCAAGCAGAAGGAAACTGGGTCTTCTTCAAATGCAATAGGAAATACTGAGGAACTTTAGCAAAAAGGCAGGGTGATGCTGTGTAGAGTCAGTCTGATGAATGGGGTCAAAGAGGATGGACGGAGCAGACCAGGGATGGAAACTGAAGATGGCATGGCATTTCTCTTATAGTAGAAAGACCACATCTGCAAGAGTTATAATTGACAGAAGAGGGGGAGCATGCAGGGATCTGGAGGAGTGCCCAGATGTCCCAGATGTTTCCTTTGCCTATGTACACTAAAAGGAAAAGCATATTTACACTTCAGTGTAATTTTTAAAAGCAACCCTATGCATATATATTATCCTATTTTGAGACAGGGTTTATCATTAGACCTCATGATTAATGATGTTGCAATTTTAATTTTTTCCTCCTAGTTTTTATCTGAAGTGTGAATACATCAAAATGGAGTTGAGATTCTCCTGTATTGACTTAATAAAGTATATTCAGGGGTCTTACATTATTTTGTCTCATTATAAATTTGATGGCTGAATGCAACTTCTTCAGATTCACATGTTAATTAAAGTTTTTTTAATATTAGAAATTTTATTAAAGTTAAAAATTCACATTAATATGCATCTAACTTTTGAAAGGATGTTTTTAATCTTTCAAAACTAGTTAATATTCATAGGTGACCTCAGTCCTGTCTACTTCCTTTCTCCTCACTTACCCTGCTGGTTCCTCTTGCTTATGATCTTCAGCTTGGTTAAGCTTTTTTCCTCCTGGGGAACTTGGTGCACACTTTCCTTCCACCTGCCTCCTTCTCCCACACAGACTATCCTGGTGGCAATATGAAGTTTCAAATCCAAATTGTCCAGGGTTTACAACTATGCTAAGCACACATGCAATACAGATTCACAGGGGATCTTAAAGATTTGAAGGTTGTTTAAAAAAAAAACTGTAAGTTTTTTATTTAGAAAATTCATCTCTTAGCCCTGTTGAGATTTTGGAAACTCAAAAACTATTGAGACGAAACCATTGTTTGGCTCCTCCACTTTGCTGTAAGCAAGTATTCTTTAGTGCTACAGCAAAACATGATGTCATTCAATTTGCCATATTTAAAACCCTGAAATGAAAAATTGGTGACAGATACTTCCATTGGAAACACTCAAAGTCCTGTCCATGGTTCTTCAGAGTGCACCCCCACATGGTCTTTTCCTCTGTGTTCCTGCTCTGCACCTCTGCACAGCCACATCGAGTTAGAGACCTAGTCAATCTTCATGACCTTCTCTCTCCAAAGATAGGGAAGAAAACTCAGCTCAGAGCACTGCTATTTGTACAGATGTTTCAAGCACCCCTACAGTTGCATCACACTGTTTGCACAGATGTTTCAAGCAACCCTACAAGGCTAGTGCTATTACACTGTTTAAGCTGTGAGCAATCATGACCATGAAGAAAAGCCAGGTGTCTTTGGAAAAGCAGTTTAAATTCAGGCCTCTTATGCTCCACACTGTGCTGTTATCATGCACAGGCTTTTAGCATGTGTGGGCTCCTGAGTGAAAACAAACATCTGCAATTCAGAAATAGAGACTCTAAGGCCATTTATGTCACTGCTTGGAAACTATTTCCCCCATAATGGAGTAGGAACATCACCAGGCATTTGGCTACAGACCTTTATCCTAGCTATTACATTTTAAGAATGCATTGTTGTATGTTCAGGCTCATCACAAGTAGATAGTTTAGAATGAGGTCTTGCATGCCTATCAGATTTATTAAAGAAAGATGGGAAGATACAGTTTTCCACTATCAGAAAAAAACTACATCTCTGTAATTCTGCAAGTATTTTATAATAAATGATATAAAATCAACTATCATTTAATATGATGTTTTATTTAAATTTTTTTCTCATTTGTTAGCATGAAAGACTGTAATTCAAACATTTCCTATATTTTGGGCATTTTTCATTAAAGAAGTAATTGTTTTTTGGCTTGCGTGAGCTCTGAGGCAGTTGGGTAGCAGTCAAGTGTTTAGTCTTGCAGTTACTCTGCAGAGCTCTCTGTGCGAAAACATAGGAAGGCTCCCTCACTCCATGCATTTGATGAACATTAACCAGGTGCACGATGAAGTCAGGCTATATTAGTAATGGTATTGAGTACTATCGGCCCTTCAAAATCTTGTAGGTACAGATTCATTTTTACATAAAATGGAAATTTTAATACCTTAATCATTTAAAGAAGTTATTTGGCTCAATAACTACCAAACTAAATTCTTTTTGTTTACTTTAATAAACATATTGAATATTCATCCCAGCTTCTCTCCCTTCCCCCTCTCTCCCATCTCCTCCTTTCCCCTCACAGTTATCTGCCACTCTCTCCCACCCTTCTGCCTGTATGCTTCTATGGACACTCAGGTTCACTCTGGCTTGTCAATTCCTGTGAAGTCTCAAGCCTCCATAGTATATCAAGTTACCTTTCTTCAGGCCATCCTACTGATATGTGCATTTCCCTTCACTCATCTAGCTTTAGGCCTTGAGGTTTCTATTGTAAGTTCCCATTCTATGGGTATAATAACAGCTGCCTACAGAGCAGTTTGTATACTGTCTTCCTACCTATATAGGTTTATTGGTTGTCTTCCCTATTGATATATTTGCTTCCCTTTTTTTTAGGTTCTTGCTCTAAGTTACAATAATAGGGGTGTGTACCACTCTGACAAGCAGGTCTTGAGTCCAATCAGAAAGTTGTTGGTTGTCTCCTTGGTATTCATGCCACTATTACACTTGTGGTCACCTGTTGCCATGGTGATTTATATTGCAATTTACAGATCTCATCCCATTGATGGGGCTAGTGATAATTTGTCTCCCTCAGAAGCTTCTACAGTATTAGTTGGTACTGTGCAAGCTATCCATAGAGGAGAAAGTTCTCAGACCAGTTCCAGTTGATATATTTTGCCCAAGTTCTGTGATCAATTTGTGTTGTATCTTCAGTAACAGGGTCTTAATGACAGTTTTTGAAGAGCAACCAAGAGCAATGACAAAAGTCTGTGATATTTGGAGGACTTTAAGACCTTTCTGACCAGTGTTTCATCAGGAAATGCCATATTCCTGTTACTTCTAGTATAACTTTGTGTCTGGATTTTAAGTGATTCCTGTTACTTTTAGTATAACTTTGTCCCTGGATTCTAAGTGGATCATCTCAAGGTTTATTCCCCATTTTTCTCACTCTGTGCTCCTCTGCATAGGGACTGCTCATTTTTCTTCCTTTCTTTAAAAGACATTTCTTTTGATATATTACTTACATAGGATGCTCCTTTGGGGTTTCTTCCCACAATCTTTGGGTTTTTCTGTAAGTCCTTCTGTCTCTCCTATCTTCCATGTCTCTCTTATCTTCCATCCCCTCATTCATTGCTATGTATTTTTCTCAATTATTCCCTCCCTCACCTTTGTCTTAGTATCCTAAACCTCCACTTTAAAAGGTTTACCCTAATCATCCCTTCCCACATTCTCATTCATAGGTCTTTTTTAAATTTTCTGACTCTTTTTTAAAATTTTTTTTATTATTTATTATTTATTCAATTGTGTGTGTATGCGTGTGTGTGCGTGTGTGTAGAACCACGGCGAATTCGGGAACCGCCACAGACCGCTTCCACCTCTTCCTTGTTTACTCTGTCCGGGGATTCACAGGGTCCGCCCTACTAGGACCAGAAATTGTTTAACAATCAAAGTGGGAATTAAAAATCAACAATTCCGGGCTGGAGAGATGGCTAGGGGTTAAGACTCTGCCTTGCAAGCAAAAGATCCTCAGTCTGGATCCTTGGTCCCACATAAAAACACCAGGCAGGAGACACTTGGTATAGTGTGTTTTATTTTTAAACTGGACTGCTTTGTAACACTTTGAACACTAAACATCAATGTGAAAAATGGATGTCATTGGAAATACTGGGCACTACCCATCTAAGTGCTGGAACTTTCAGTCTTGGTCAGTTCAGAAGGCAGGTAAAGATAACAGCTGACTATCTGTCTATCAAAAAGACACATGCCTGAACCTCATGGAAATGTTCTGAACATGCTGTGCTCTATTGAGACATATATGGGGAGCAAATAACCAGAATGAGTTTGCGACTGATGTTACATGATGTGTGGACTATCACTCAGCCTCTCTGTCCATCATTTCTTATTAGTTAAGAAAGAAGAAAATAATAGTGTCTTCATTGGAGGTAACTGTGCAGATGAATAACTTCATGAGTGTTACTTTTATCGCTTTCACATATGCAAAGTGGGTATAGGTACCTGTAACTTTAGAATAATGATGTTCTATTTGTGGAATAAATGATATTTGGGAAATAGATTAAAATTACTATACAAACTAAAATATATTATTAAATACAACAATTATATTTTAAAAACACAAAAAAACACCAAGCAGAAATGGTGATGGCCTGCACTTCTGGTCCTGGTGGGCAGAGCCTGAGAAATATCAGAGAAAAGCAAGAAAGAAGTAGAAGCAATCTAGGATAATTACCGAAGTCACTCTTGGTCCTCCACAGGGACACATACAGTGCCCCCCCATACTAATTAATTATAATTAAAAATTAAAAAATTGACTATTCAAATGGCATTTTAGCAAAATGAAAATTCCTTTTTTAGGGGAGAGGGGCTGAAATTATTCAGTTAAGAAGTATTACATTGTGGAACATCAGAAAGATAAAGTAGTTTTTTACTGTGAATTCAATATTAGTCTTAAGTAAGTCTCTAATAAAGTTTATTTATTTGTTTATTTATTCTATTTGTGTATGTGTATTTGCATGTAGGTAAGTGTGTATGTACCTTCGAGTGTGTGCAACAGAGGACACTTGGGTATGTGTACCTTTAAGGCCCAAGGGTAACATCAGGAATCATCCTGGATTGCTCTACCTCATTGCTTTGCTTTAGTGGTTCCCAGGCTCTGCCTTCCAGTGCTGGAATTACAGGATGCCCTCATATGCTGACATTTTTACATGGGATCTAGAAATCTGAACTGAGATCCTTTTGTTTATTAGGCAAGGCTTTAAAAACTGGATCATTTCCACAGTCACCTATAAAGATTATTTTTAAATAATAATTTTTTAACACAGGATGATGAAAATGGCTTGTGGTAATATTTGGCCACAACTACCATGTGAGTTTAGCTTAGTTGTAACTTTGCTGGTGGTTCTAAGACTGATGTTTAAAAGAAAAGTGCTTCTTTCAAAGCTCATTAAAACTTATTCTTGACTGGAGTGCAAGTGAGTAAAAAAGTTTTATGGCCATTTATATAGAATCATGTACACAGAGTCAAACACGAGCAGTACAAATGTGTTCCTTCAGTATATTTTAAAACAAAGTTCTATTAAATTTTTTATTATTATTTATTCAATTGTGCATGTGTGCGTATGTATGTGTGCTCGCGCCCTTGTGTGTATCTGTGTGTTTGTAGAACCACGGACGAATTCAGGAACCACCATGGACGCCTCCACCTCCTCCTTGTTTACTCTGACCCGGGATTCACAGGCTCCGCCCTACCAGGACCAGAAGCGCAGGCCGCCCCCGCTTCTGCCCGGCATCTATACGTGGGGTCTAGGATCCGAACTCAGGACTTTCCGCCTGCAAGGCAGAGGCTTAACCCCTGAGCCACCTCTCCAAACCCTTAAAACAAAGTTCTATTACATAAAACTAAGAAAGAGCTTGAAGACAGAAAAGTGCTGGTTTCACAAGCATGATTCTGGAGCTCAGAGCCCCAGAATCCATGTAGATGCTGGATAGGATGGCAGCTACATGTAATCCTGGTATTGGGGGGATAGAGGCAGAGGATCCCCAGAGTAAGCTGTAACTAATCTAGCCAACTGGTGAGCTTTAGGTTCAATTGAGAGACCCTGCTTTAATAAGCAAACTAGGTAGCCACCAAAAATATTGACTTTGAGCCTCCAGACATATATGTACACTTGTACACACGTGCACTTAACACTTGACTAAGCATACACACATGCATGCACTCCTCATACACAGGGTAAAACACACAAAAAAGACAAAGCAAGAATTACTATTTGGTTTTGTTTTATTCTCCATGGTTTTTGACATGAATGTTGTTAAGGAACTCGTTGCTTTTTAATTTATATACATATTTTATGATCTACACCCAAATTTTTCCAACTCTTCAAACCTCAGCATATGCTCTGTGCAACTGAGAAAGGACTTTCTTGGCATCTGTTCTCTCCTGTGCTCCTAGGTACTGTCATGTGCATTGGGGCCTTGGGTGCACTCTCGATCTTGTTCTGCCCTCAGTTACCCCACCCTGAACAAGCCGGGTCTCATCTAATGGTTTGTTCTGTTATTCTCTTTTGTGGTATAAGGTTTAAGAAGGATTTTTTTCAGGGAAATGAGAAAAATCCATCTTAGTGTTTTAGCTCTTCTTAAAACTTGTGTGGTAAAATGAACAGAAAGCCATGCATATATCCAGCCATCAGTGAAAATTTTACTGTTTCTAAAGTAATATGTAGGAATAGATGGCTAAAAGAGAACAGCTTCAGAAACAGTCAGCTTACTCTCCCAGGGACGTGGATCAGACAAGCAAATGCTTTTTCCTTCAGGCATGTTTGTGAGAGAATGGTCTTCTCATTTTCCTGGCAAAGTACCAATACTTAATCGGCAGATGATACAAAATAATAAACCTCCATGAAAGGACATAGTTGCAATTAGCGTTCACAGATAGTTGAATTCTTGTTTTGTGTGTGTGTAGGGGAGGTGGTCGTATGTTTGGAGGCTAGTGACAACCCCTAGCTGTCTTGCAACAAACAGTACTGGAATGCTGTATTCCTGGGGTGAAGTTCTGTTCTCACTGTAGAATTGGATACATGGTATAGTAAGTGCTTGCTCGGCATTGATCATCTGAGTGTAAAAGTGTCTCATTATGTGGGCAGTGCATTACACCCAGTATTGTGACTTTTAGACCAGTGCCCCCAAAACATTCTCACAGCCCTGTTACAGCACAGTGGTAATGATGGACCAGGGGGAATCACCAAAGCCATTTGCTCTCTGTGCCTGGCCAACTCTCAGCTCATTTAACAGGCTCTGGAGTGCAGTGTTGGCAACTTTCATGGGAAGACAGACTCACTCCACCCATGAGGTAAGCCCTATGGCCTCCTACATTAACACCCACCAAAGGAAATGAAGAAGTGGATTAATTAAAATAAACCCTCTCCTAAACAAATGCAAGGGGAAATTAAAATAGTCTCAAGAGCTTTTGATGTTCAAAGTGAAAGGTATTTGCACAGACGTAATTTTTATTTCCCAAAAGAACCTTAGGGAACACTGACAACATTGGTATCAGTAGCACTAGTATCAGCGGAGATTATGAGAAAGAAGAGGAAAGAGAGAAGAGGAGGGGAGAAAAGAGGATTGGAGGAAGTTCTTTTTAGAAGAAAATGAAGAATTTTCTCAAGCCTTTATTAGCTATGTGAATAAAGCATCTTTTTTCACACATTGTTGAGTTAAAAATGGTGTAAGTCAAGTAAAAGAAACTTCAATATTTCTAAACTGTATTAAACTTTAACATTCAGTTTTAATTAGATGACTGTTGTTGAATATTGAATTTTTACTAAGAAAAAACATGGAAATTTTCCTGTACTTCTCTAAGTATACGGGCAATAGTTCTCATGACCCTGCTTGTCCAACTTGAGGATATGGTAAAGAAAAATTCTGCATCCTCAAATAATTTCAAATTTTGAAAATATACTGATAACAATCAAATTTTAGCCTTTTAACTCCCATATTCAAAAACCACATATACGTACATAAGTAAAACGTGCTAAAACCCTAGAAAAATCTCCTTAAAAGTCTCTACTAAGACTTCTGGAGAGACCATTTATTTAGCATGCTTCCACAAAGAGCGTCCACATGGTGCCAGGCAACTTTCTTGGTTGTGAGAACAGAAACCACCACCCTCACTGACAAGCATCTCTGTGGAAGAGGCCAACCAGACAAGAAATATAACAAATCAACAAGAGATACGATGGGATGACAACTGCTTTGGAGAAAATAAGACTATAGAGAGGAAAAAGTGCTGCTTTCAATGCAGTCCTCAGGGATGAACACAGTGCAGGAGTGATATTTCAGCAAAGACTTAAGGGAATGAGCTTCTAGGTACTGAAAACAATAGGGACAAAGGTTTCAAGGGAGGAACTTGCCTGAAGTGCACCAGGAAAAGTCAGGTGGCTGCAGTAGAATAAGAGGCCTCAGAGACCTCTTCCACTGTAAGAGCTTTGGCTTTTCTTCTGTACGATTCCTTCCCTTCCTTTTTATTTCAGATCCAGACCTAGTATCATACTCTTCCTCAAGCAGTGCTTTAGAAAGTTTTGAATATTCTTGTGAGGATATCCCTGAAAATTCAGAGGTTTCTTTTCTTCTATTTATTCTCTGAAATGGCTTTGTTCAAAGTGGAGAAGGCTTGCAGCTGAACAAACACCTCAGGGCAGAATGAGCTGTACTAAGACAAGAAAGCCTTTTGACTTTTCTACCCAGAGCGATGTACGTGGAAAAAAATGGAATGTGCTTAACTTAAGGTTTTTAAAGTTGTTAACTTTGCAGTTGAGACTCTTCTTATTGTGTGTGTTTGCATATATGTTTGTTTTTGTGGGAGTGTGCGTGAAGGTCAGTGTCTTTACCACTTACCCACCACCACAGTTTTTGGTCCAGGGTCTTTTGATATTAAAGCAACACATTGTGTTCCATTCTATCATTAGACTCAAAAAGTTTCAAAATCAAAGTGTTACTTGGGTTTCTTCTAATGAGCCAGTATACAGGTTCTACTCTGCCATTTTTTCTCACTTTCTTCTAACATCCACAGATGATTTTACTGGATTCTTCATTAGCAAATAAAATGAATGTGTGTGTGTTTTTTTTTAATACCTAGTCTCTTAATGAATCAAAACCAACAGAAAAGTCAAGTAATTGTAAATTAAAAACAAAATCATTGAACTTGGAGTGCACTGATTTGCCACCTGTTCACATATACCAGTGCTGAGATTATAGACTTATGCATTCACCTCTATCTTTTTACATAGGTACTGGGGACCAAACTTACGTCCTCATATTTGTATGGGAAACACTCTACCACTTCATGGTATTTCTCCTTCTTATTTTTGAAACTTCCTGTGTTCTGAATACTGATTTAAATGTAGCATTAAAAAATCATTTTCCATTAAAAATATAACAAAACAAAAATAGGTCATTAACAACTACTGGTTTCAGTGGTCCAACCACTCAAAGTTGCAGTGGTCAAATGGTGATAACTTTGAAGGCAGAAGACCTGGCTGAATGGATTAAAGAAAATGTGGTGGATTGGAATTCTTTAGACATTATTTCTGTGTATATAAACTTGTCGTTTTTAGATTTCTTCTCTGTTTGATAATTTACAAATTATAGTTTGTCTTCATTTATGTCAATTTTATTTAAGCCTTGGAAATAGAAATAGTTATATTGAAATGTCGTGATGCATGTGGCCTTTACTTTCTTATTTCTTACAAAAGATATTACATTCAGACATTGAGCATAAACATCGCAATGATGACTAATGTATGTTTCAATCCTAAACAAGTCATCAGTAATGCATTTGGATTTTGTTGTAAACATATTTTTTAATAAAATTGAAATGTAAATGTTTTCTTTGCAATTGAGTGCACTGAATTCTGTTGCTCAGTTGAGTAAGTGGGGAATGACTTTATCTAAAGAACAGTGGTAGTAACAGCAACACAGTTTCCAATATTCTTCCTGTCTCTCCTCCCCATCCTTGGGTAGTAGGAAGGAAATAGCCCATAGATGCAAATCTATGAAAGCTCGTTTAACGTTAAGACATTAGGCCATCTTCCATTCGATTGTTAGAATCAAAAAGTTTTCAAATCAGCATGATGATACTTGGGTTTCACTTAATGTATTTGTATATAAGGTTCTGATTTGTCATTTCTTCTCTCTCCTTCACCCCTGACATCCACAGATTATTTTACAGGACTCTTCATCAGCAAGAAAAATGAGTATATATGTGGTTATTTTTATACCTAATCTCCTAATGAATCAAAATCGACAGGGAAGTCAAGTTAAAAACTACGTTAGACAAAAGCAAGTTTCTTAAATTATCTATTAGTGCCTCTAATTCTCTTGAGGTTCTCAATTGTTTACTGCTTAATTACTTAACTGTCAAGAAACAGAGAGGAAACTTATTTAGATTGAGGGAAGAGTCTAGTAGTTCAAAAAACCATCTGTTACAATGTTTATGCAAAATTGGTCACAACGTTTTCCTTCAGCATTTGGGAAGAATGACTCCTAACTAGCTTTTACATATAGAAAAACTATACATCTTGACTTTTTTTGATGTTGTTGCACATATGTATTTGTGTGTGGGGAGGTAATGTATAGAAGAGGGTTCTTGAGCGTATGTGCCTGTAGAGGCCCAGGGGTGATATTAGGAATTCACATGGGTTGTTCCTTGTTGCTTTCTCAGGTTTCCCAGGCTCTGCTTTTCAGAGCCAGAATTAGAGGCCATTTCTGTCATTTCTATTTGGCATTTCTCACATGGAATCTGGGGTTCTGAACTCAGGTCCTTTTGCTTGCAAGCCAAAGGCTTTAGCCCCCTGAGCTATCACCATAGCCCCACATCTTAAGTCTTATTGAAAGTCTGTTTTGCTTTCTCTTCCAAAGTTCCCATCAGTTTTATGATGCTTTTTGATAGTTAGCTTGGGAGCAAAAGGAAATCAAAATCAGAGTAGTGTAAGTTTCTTGGGGAACGACACTTGGTCTTCACAATGCTTTAACTGTTTTACCCTTTTTTTTTTTTAATGCTATCAGACTTCACCGCATTCATGATTTTTCTGTCATCTCTGCCATTCATCTTCTCTGTCATCAGATTAAAAATAATTAAAAATAAAACAGAAAATAGTGAACATTATTCCATCCTATTCAATGACAGGAATTTAAGAACATTCTGTGAGTAGGCCCCAGGATAGCTACAGGGGCTACTTGGAAATGGAAACCAACTCCACCCATAAAGAGCTAGTGAGGGACTTAAAAGGAAAGAGGAAATTGACAGACAATTACAGTGCATGTTCAAAACGCTAAATATAAACATAGGCAAGTACAGGCTATTAGAGTCATTCAGAAGGTGCTAGTGGCATCTTCACTGAAGAAATAACCTCTAATCTGAGATCAAAAGATGCCAGGAAGTTAGCAAGAAAGCAAAGGGGTGCGAGTTCTTACCAGAACAGAGCATGTTCAGTATTGTGCTGTGTCTGGATGTGCAGAAAAGCTCAAATGATAAAGCTCAGCTCTAGGAAAAGGGCCCTTTCTGGCTGGGTTTATGATCCAATCCACCTCAGAACCTTGGAACTCGATCCAGAGAGCCATGGAGGGTCAGGGGAAAGTTTAAAGTGTAAACTCAAATCCTCGATATGTGCTTCAGATGGGTTACCATGATTGTAGTTTTGGGGAAGAGAGAATGAAGAAAAAAAATACTTATAAGGCGGTAAGTAATCAGTAATGAGTATCAGTAGATTTGGGTTCTAAACAAAGCTATAAAATTTTCAACATTTCTGGTTTGTGTTTTTCTTATAATTCCTTTTACCAAATGACAGGAATTACTTCAGGATGCTCGAGTCACCTCTGGCTCAGCAACAATAACCTCTATTCAAGGTTGAGCAGACAGAGCTCAGGGATGTTTAAATCACCTGCTTACTGGTAGAGAGAAAGTGCCTCTTAACTCAGTTTTCCCATTCAAAGAAGGATATCCAAAGAATTGACATGATTTTATTTAGTTAAAATTAAACTCTGACATTAATCTGTTAGATTTTAAGTTTGGATTTGAGGGAGAGAAGTGCAGAGAGTATTTGACAGCAGGAAACTATGTCAAATGCCTAGATACAAAAAGAAGTCTTGGTCCTAGGCTTCAGGTATTGAGAAGACAGGCGTCTACATGAAGCATGAAAAGATTCATTCTATTCTTACATTTTAGTGGCCTGAACTGTCTTTACAACACACTTATTAAAAAATCAACATAATGCATCTACTTCTCCACACAGGAATGTCATAGAGAAAACCACAATAAAACATGTGCTGTCTAGAGAAATTCGGAAATACAAAATGACATACTGACAAATGAAATTTTTCACTTGTGTAGTAAAACGGCTTGGGTATAGATCCCAATCTGACACCCCAGAAGGAGGCTAGGGAATGTGGAGAGGAAAAGAAGGGTGTGAGCCATGGGAAAGAATGTGTCTGAGGATGGTGATGGAGCAGCTGAACCTTTGAATCTAATTCAAGATCAAATTTTTCTACTTGAGTATCATACAGTGTTTGAAATAGGCACATTTCTGTTCACTATGCATGCAAGCTTGTTGTGTTTCATCAAGAAACCCAATGTGGAGCTCAGGATCCTACAGTGTTGACAAAAAGTGAGAGAGAAAGAGTAGGAGGAGGAAAACTCAGCCCTCGGGTTGCCTGTGGTGTCTCCTCCCAGGCTTCAGGGGAGGAAAGCCTGATTCCATGTGCTTTTCCCTTGACATAACTGGTTAGAGTCACAACTTGCTCGTAGTACTTGGAACTGTGCAACTGCTATATTAGCCAAGTAAAATAAAACCGTTCCTAAATTACCAATATTGCAAAGGAGAAAGCTTTGGGGCATATTAAATTAATACCCTTTCAGTTTCCTACAGAATTTATATTCAGAGCCTATAAACTCACTGTCTTCTTTCATCTCTTTTTTCCGAAGAATGGTATCCCCAAACCAAATAAGAGGGAGGAGATGTAATTTCAGGTCACTGATTTCTTCGAGAAGTAATTATCATCATTTCGTTCATACTCACTGGCTTTGCTTCAGGCCTTGCTTGGGACCCATCTATTGCTGTTTGAAAGCTTACATTATCTCTGAAATCACTCCTTGCCCATATATATATATATATATATATATATATATATATATATATATACACATGATATGCATATGTGCATATATTCATGGTATGCATATGTGCGTACACATGCATGTAGAGGCCAGTGATTAATGTAGGGTGTTTTCCTTAAATATTTAGGTGTTGTTTTTCACTTGAACCATGAGCTTACTGACTCAACAGCTAGCCAGCTTGTTGTGAGGACCACGCCGTCTTCACCTTGCAAGCACTGTAATTATAAATGGATTGTATGCTCATCCAACATTTAGTAAGTGGACTCTGAGATCCAAATTGTGGTCCTCATGCTTGCAGGGCAAGCACCTACCTACTGTGGTGTCTCCAGCTTGCTCCAGACATACTTTTATCACTTGGAAAATTCCTTTACATTGCCCTCAAAGGGGCACTACCCACCATTAAACTGACCAGTTTAATGTTTCCTATATTCAGAATCTTAAGCCCTAGATGATTTTTCTGAGCTTATAGCAGTATTTAAACAGGACATGTGTTATGAATATTTAAGAAAATGTTGATGAAAACTTCAACCCCAGATCACAAAATTGGTAAAATGATGTCTAGGTCAATCTAATGGGCATGCATAGTCAAAACCAGCAGTTTTACAAGAAATAAGATAGTTATTTTGCCATATAGGACCATTCACTATTAGACTCCCTACCTCAGACATTTCCAACTGATGCCTTGTATTTTTGCTACAATATGTTTAGTGTGGTGAACACCCTTTTTAAAAAAAGTCTCAATCCCTTTGCTCTTGAAATAAATTGCCTGTCTAGAAGTCTTTCCGAGATTCCCAGTAGGAACAATATGGTTTATTGCACATTTCCTTTTTATTTTGTCCTTGGGTCTATTATAGAAACTACAATATTATACTTGCCTCTATAACACCTTACTTCTAAGAAATCAAAATTTATACCTAAATTCCCATAATCTGGTAACTTGGCTCAAAAGAGATGCTGAAATAAATACTCATGGGAAATGTATGAATGATATAAAGTGATTCCACAAAGGTTTTGGGTAGGAAAGCCACATGTAAAAGTAGCACTTGCTGAAGCTTCTATTTCTGTTAGAATACCCTTTTTCATTCTCTGAGGACTCTGAAAATAAGATTGCATGACTAATATATTTGTGTGTTTGAAAACAGTGCTTTCTATAGAACTTTACTCATGTCGAAATGTGAAGTGAGGAAATTACAGTTGAAGGCTGAAATTACTTGTAAAAATGGATACTTGCTAAGGCCTCTTTTTAAAGGAAGATTGTGCTATACTAGACTGTCAAACAAATGCCGAAGACTCAAAAAGCAGACTCCAGGGGACTTCAAAGGGCTCAGGGACTGAAATAAGCAAGTGCTTCTCCCCGTCTGTGGAGCTGATGACCAACCATCTCTTTGGTCCCAAGCTTTTAAATGAAGCATCACCTTTGAAAAAATGCACAGGTTTTATATGTACATATCACCATTTTCTGTTCCTAAGGAAAAAAAGATTGAGTGAGGAAGCTTCCTGCATATGAGCAGTCTTCTACTGCTCTTCTGATAGGTCATGTGTGTTGAAATAAATCAGAACTATGTGGATTACATTTTTTAATAAAAATTCCTTATCCTTGTACATAAAGAGAAAGGACCTTGGGAAAAATCTGAGTGGACTTGGAATAAACTAGGAAAAGGTGATATTTAATCAAACCCCATTCTGGCCAGATAATGCCCTTTTAGTTTATAGCTACAAAACTCTCTTATGGTGAATTCTTTTTTAACCTATGCTGCTTTTAATCCAGCTTCCTTTGGGAGTGTCCATCAGTTTCTCAACTCTCTGGCACTTTTTGGCACTGTTGTGGTCAAGGCATAGGATAGACACAGAAGTCAGGGAGGGGTACTAGCTAGAATGACTGGTTTGGGGATCCTCCTCACCCCCATACAGCCCTCCCCACTTTTAATTGGGGTTGCATAGTAAGACCTTAGCAGCTGAGTTTGGGCAGACACTCTTTCATTTTCAGCTTAATTATTGCTCTGTATCGGCGAGCACGCCTTGTTTACCCATCTGTTGTGAAAATGATGCTGAAAAAAATGACAGACAAATTCCTGGTTCCTGGTGGTCCAGGAAAAAGCTGGCTGTGTGGATTTCTCCCCAATCAGGAATCATTTGATGCTGAATGTCAATCATGATGAGACATGGAGGTAAACCTTATTTAAAAATTTTGGAGTTGGAAAATCCTGAAATCCCACTCACCTCCAAAGGCTGCCCACCCATGCACCCTTCTTTTATTTAACTATCTCTCTTGCTGAGCGCTTTTTTCTTCCCCACTGTTGGTTTGTTGTTCTGCAATTGTATGGTATCATTACATGCTCAGCTTATGTCATTCTTTGTCTGAAGGTGCGGCATGTTCAGACTCTTGATTCAGTTCTTTTCTCTGCATTTAGGGAAGTGTGAGTTTCACTTTTACAAAGCTGGTCAGTCAGGGATGTGACACAATTTGAATAGATAATGCTGTTGAGAAGGCTATTTCTTAATAGAGAAAGGGTGAGCTTTAAGGAAGAGAATATGTGGTATGAAACAGCAGCATTGCCTTCCTCTTTCTTTTATTCCGCACTGTCTGCCTCCCCTAGAAACCTGGGCTTAAAGATCCCTGCTGTAACGCCATATTTCTGCTGTCCTTACTGAGACAACCCTTTACCTCCCTCCATGATGGTACCTAGTCTCCAAGACATCCCAACCAAATTCAACTGATTCTCTTTAAAGGATGAATGAAAACTTTTTTACAGCTTCTCAAAGTTGACTCTTTCACAATCAAATTTTTGCTACCTTTCTGATTTTTATCTTCATCGCTTTCTAGTGTAGAAAATCCTTTGGGCTTTCTTCTCTGCCTCTGTGCCTCAGCCAGAGTTTCGTTGTGGCCTCTCTTTTGTGTCTCTGTTCTATTCTGTGAATGGGAAAAAGAAAGAGGACCAAGTCAGAGAGCAGGGACACGGCTTGGAGGTCATTCAAAGGTGACTGTCTTTCTCCACAGTGGGGACTTCTACTTGGTGAGTGGATGACTTTTTGGAGTCCTTCTGAGAGATGGCCACTATATTCTGGTTTTTAAATCTAGTTGTTAAAGTCAGTCTTTTTTTCCCTTCAGCTACAAGGGCCAAACTTTCAGAGTCCACAAATTTTACTACAGTTTGTCAAATTGCTTTATAATGTAACTTAAAATGTTTCATTTAAAGCAGGATGGCTAAGTTTACAAAATCACTCTATCGTATAGCTCTTGTGAAATGGGAAGGCTATAAGAAAGCTTTGCTGATAGAAATCCAAGATAATTTCTTTTGCTTAGATGTTGAAAATCCCACAATAGCTTTTCCTAGCTCTGGCTCTGGGCTTGTGTACCAAGTTAGACTAGGTGCCTGGACTAAGATCCAGTTGACCAATCAGGAGCATAGTTCTCTATCCTCAGGATTCCTCCAAACCTCCAGAGAACTGACTCAAGAGATCTGGATGCTAGTGATGCTGGAGACCAAAGATCACACTTTAAGAACCATTGTCACAACATTTATTTCTCCCCTGCTCACAAGTTAAAAGGAACTAAGACAGGCAACTTAATCAGTCTTGCTGAAAAGTCTCTTACTATGAAACTCAGACCATCCATCTTCCACTTTCAAAGGTATTCTTGTCTTCTTGGGGAGATTATAGGGATTGTGTCATTTTATCCTCTATCCCAGAATGATTGTCTTTTTGATATATGATAGCAATGAGAATCTTAAATCACTCATTTTGTACTTTAGTAGGTCCATGCATATGCATTGCTATGATTTGAATGTGGTTTGAAATTCATATCAAGGCTTGTTTCAAATATAACCCTTCTGAAAGTTGCTGGGATATTTAAGATATTATGAAGTCAAGGGGTCATCAAAGTCAGAGGGATTAGTACTGAAATCTTGGATCAGGTCTCGCTGAATGAGGTTGATTATTGACACTGGATTATTACAAAGCAGGCCTGATACCTCACTTCACTATCCTTCCCATGTGCTCTGTGATGTGAAGTCATCTACCAGGAGACCCTCACTAGTGCAGATTCAGGCACCGTGTTCTCAGAGCTTTGGAACTGTGAGCCAAATGAACGCTTTCTCATTACAGATTATCCAGCTGGTGAAAATCAGTTTAGCAACAGAAAATGGCCTAACAGATAAACCTTTCCTGAAACAACCACTCTTTGAACTTGCTACAGAAGCTATTCTAACATTTATAGATAAAGGCCACACATGACTTATAACCATAGAGCTCATAGTCAGAGGGACAGCAAGGCTTAGAACTCTTCCTTTCTGACTCCAAGTCTAATTCACTCTTTCGATATATGATCATTACTGAAAAAAATCAATGAACTAATGACATTTTTCATAGTCATGTAAAGATGTACAGTCTGCATAACAGGGCTATGCAATATGAACCAGAATTAATCCACAAACTTGAACTTAATTATTCACATTCAAATATTCCTGCATCCACCTGAAACTGAAGGATGCACTTAGGTTATAGTTAGATATATATCCACTTGCCAGTTGAGGGATTGAGCTCATTTGTAGAGGGTTGGTAGTTGAATTAGGCCTCCCAGTGAGCCCGCAGATGATTGTGTAATGGGAGGAAGACCAAGCCTATGGTGGGTAGGAGAATAAGGTGGAGGGAACTGGTTGAGAAGTTTGGCCTCCTGCTCTATGCTTGGGCAGACATGCTGGTCTGGTACGATCGCCCTCTCTCAGTTGTTATGTACATATGGTTCAGCCAGTTTCCTAATCCCTGATGTTGGTGTGAGTTCTCTTGCCAAATTGGATGAGGAACTGTAACCAGACAATCAATAACCAAAATAAAGCCTCTTATTCCCTTGAGCTGTTTGGTTGTGAATTTATGGGCAACAATGCAGAGACACTATAAAAACCTAGATAGGATTTTTGGTACTGTCTATCTGAGAATTCCTCTTAGATGATGAGGACAAAGCCAAAGCCAAAAATAATAACAAATAAATGTATTTCCAGTCACCAGTCACTAGAGTGGTCCAGTTTCAGGTGCAGGTACCAGAGGGTAGCTGTGGAAATTTGTAATCAGACAGTGAGGCTGTGAAACTTTCACGGAGTTTATTCTTGAGCAGAGTAAACTTTTAGAGAAAGACAACGGATGTGGTCACCAACAGAGGAAGAAAGAGAACTCTTGGCTTGTTAAAAAGAAAAAAGGAAGAAGTAAGGTTGGGTAAGTCTCTTTCTTTGGCTGGAGTGAAAACCAAATGCTGAATGTAGCAGACAGATGTGGGCAAAAGGATGTCTGAGAAGTCAGCTGAGAGAAAAACGAGACTCAGATATCCCGGAGATATTTAGCTGGGGCAATAGTAAATGCAGCCAGTGTCCCTAATGGAAGTCAGGCATCAGTCCAAACAGGAAATGTGAGCAGTACCATCTGCCTTTGATAGTTTATTCTGCATGTTTTCTCTAGGAAAGTACAATGATTAAGCATATGTCCTGCACATACAAGAAGCAGCATTGGCAGGTCAGAATAACTAGAAAGTAGCTGACAGAATACTGCCTTGACTGATGTGTGTAAAACTTGCAGGTACTGCACTGACCAAAGAACATAGAAAGTTCCATGACCCTCTGGGATTTGTGTAAATGTTTCTGGATATCCTCCTAACACAAAAATTCTTGTGATATTTAAAGTTCATGAGACCAGCTCCCACCAGTGAAAAATTAAAAAAAGGATGACTCGAGCTTATGAGATAGCCATAATTATAGAAGGGACCACTGGAGATCAAAGTGTGTACTTGACTTCACGTGGCACCATATTGAGTGTTAGCTGACTTACTGCTTACCTCATTTGACAAAGCAGAGCTCTCTTGGATTTGAATGTTCACAGTCCTCCATTCTCCACAGGTCACTGCACAGGATGTTCAGTCAGTGTGTTCATGGGTTATGATGCTGACTTTGGCACACATTTCTCATTCTAAACCTCAGTAACTGTTGTGGCATCCGGCACACAGTCCCCATTTTGTGATACTGTCTTCTTCCGCAAGGTGAAATATACCTGCAGGACTCTCACACTGAAATGGAGATGTAATGAAAGAGTTTCCTGAGTTATAAATAATTGATGGTGATTATAAAAAGTGATAGTAAGTTTTCATTGCATAATTTGATTGATACGGCCGTTATCACAGCAGCCTTGAACAGAATGCTCTTGTGAACAAGACGATTTATCTCACTGAGTCTGTTTCTGCATAAATATTTTAAAATGAGAGGCATAATAAATCTGTCCACAGCATACACACAGTGGGCTGCC
Organism: Typhlomys cinereus; assembly: GCA_023101885.1. Classification (NCBI taxonomy): domain Eukaryota; kingdom Metazoa; phylum Chordata; class Mammalia; order Rodentia; family Platacanthomyidae; genus Typhlomys; species Typhlomys cinereus. The sequence goes on from JALPQD010000288.1 coordinate 1,424,584, forward strand.
AAACCTGCCACCTGTTTAAGATTTTAATGAACCGTTTTGGATTCGACCAAAACCCACATCAAATTAATGCTGACATTTTGCTTCGCTGCTGCTGCCACCGGTCCAGGAATTCTGAGAAATCATTTTGCAAAAATCCTCTAAATGGGGCCACTCTGATCTTTTCACTAACATTTCCTTTCAACTGTTAGGCAAGCTCTCCAGAAATCATCTTTGTATCTGCAGGTCTGTTGGGGGGGGTGAAAGTGGGAGGGGGAAATAGAGGCGCAGGGAAACACTGGACCAGGAGGTGAAGAAGCCTAAGTGATTTTCCTGGTTGTCTTACTGTTAGTATTTGTCCTTTTGACTCCTGGGAATCATTGTTGGAATGAAAGCACAGTACACACAATAGGCTTGAGGCGAGGAGAATGAAGAGAAGGATTTGAGAGGATTCTACTCTCTAGCATCCTCATTCATCCCCATTCATCTTTTCAAAGTCTTTCTGAGACAAACGAAACAAAACAATGTCTCTCGTTCCCCAGATGTATTGTCTTTTAATTCTGTCCACAGCAGTGTTTTTTATTTATTTATTTATTTGAAGTGTTGTGGTAGCATGTGAAGACAAAGATTTTTGAGTCTCCTGTTCCTTGTCATAGAAAGACAGGGGGGAGGGGCTGTGAGACTGGAGGAGTGACAGGCACTGCTGCTTGTGGAGACGACACTGGAAGCTTCCACATGTAGGAGAAAAACTCTGCTGGGGCAGGTGCTGCATGGCCTTCTGCTTAGGGAAAGCCGTGATCTTGGGCGGGACTTCTGCTTGCCCAGTGCTGCTCTATCCTCAGAATCACGGTGTTTTGATTAAGCAAAAGTGCCCAGGCTCTGATCGTCTCTCCCCTCCCCCTCAGAACATCTTAATGAGTTTTCAATCCTCCATTTATCCGTTAGCATGTTTATATGCAGAGATTTATCCAGTAGGCCTTACTGTGGCTGAAAATCCATCCACATTTATGCATATTCAGATGGTGGTAAGGATTTCAGCTTGCCACACAACCTAGTTAGGCACACAACACGATTCTCCTGCTGTCCCTCATAGTGACAGCCAGGGAACAATAGGCTTAATGAGCCTATTTCACATGCAGAATATGTTTTCAGATAGCCTTTGGACCTGGCAGGCCCTGCTGGATATATTCTTTCCTGCTGTTGCTACCCCTGCTATTGATGGAGATTTTAAATCATGCTAGAAATCCTGATAACATTTCAGTGGTGAAAATTTCTTCAATATTCTTTTTTCTTTCAATAATGACCATATAAAATAAATAAAGTCCAGGTTTGTTGGCCAGCAGCAAATGCTGTCAGGGAATATATGCAGTCTGTTTAAGTCAGGTATGTGAACAGGAACTGAGAATATATTGGCGTTTGGTTTTAATATTCAAATTTGTAGGCTATTTCTTTACTAAGTTGTTTTAAAGGTTTTTGTGCACATGAAAAGCCATAAAGAGTGTAATGCTATCAGCACAAATTCTACATCCAGAATCAAACTCGTTTTTATTTGTAATACTTTTAAAAGCAATTTAAATTTTCGTTGTAGCACTTGTCACAATAGTTAAGTCATAGAACCAACATAGATATGTCTATTGACAGAGAAATGGCTCAAGAAACTGATTTATTTTCACAATGGATTTTTACTCAGCCGTGAAGAATGAAGCTATGTCATTTGCAGGAAAATGAATGCAAGGGGTGACAATCATGGATCCTAGATTTTATAGAGAAAAAAATAGATACCTAATATCATATGCATTCACCTGAAAGTTAAAGAAAGGGTCCAGAGGAAGAAAGGGAACTGATAAGTTAGTAGAGGGACAGGAAGGGGGAAGCAGCCAGCTATGGGGTAAATATGCTCAAAGCACATTAGGCATGAAAATGGCCTTATGCCAGTATAATAAAATATATTTAAAAAGGAGCATAGAAGGAAAGACACAGACAATATATCTAAACGATCAATGTGAGCATTGGCGAAGTCCCATCTCACGCCAGGAGCCACAGCTTGTTCAGCCTGCCATTCTCTTCAGTCAGGGAGGAACAGAGCTGAAAGGTTACAGTCATTTCACAAGCCATGAACACAGGGCAAAACCAGATGTAACTGTATTTTTATATAGTCTGTATTGTTCTGGGTTTCAAATTCCTATCCTGATTGATAATCTAAATTCAAGTCAAATGACTCTCAGTCATTGTTCAACTAGTCCAGGATCCCCCCCTTGCCCTTTGGGTCTGCAGACTGCTTATGATATCTTCCAGGGGACCCTCAGCATCAGAGTATCTGTATGACATCAACCCATGGCATCCACCGAGTGGAAATCACGCCTTCAGAAAACCCACCTTGTACACTCTATCTGTAAGATTTGCTTCCTTCCTGCCATAAGCACACATATGTCACACTCCCTCCACTCAGCACACTCCAGCACTGCCCTGGAATCCCAACCTCTACAGGCTCTGCTTGGTACTGGGAAAGGTGCATAACTCTGCCACCTGCTTTCTGGACAGCTTACCCCGAGGGCATTAAGATCAAGGTTGGCTGGATACAGCCTTTCTCTGGGAGCCATAGAAGGTTCTACCCTCTCTGATTCACTCTTTTGGTTCTTGCCCATCACAGTTCCAAGTTTATAGTCTTTATTTAAATGTAAAGAAAGGTTAAAATGGAACCACAGGAAAAAATGGAATATTGTTTCTGCCCTCCTGGGATTTTCTAGCATATTCTTGGCCTGACACTTTAGAAGTTAGTCATTTAATTTGGAGCTTTTCTCAAGTTCTTCCTCTCCAAAGAAATGAAAGAGCCAGACCAGGGATGCAGGCCTGTGACCCCAGGTGCCTGGGTGACCAAGGCAAGGAGGTTCAAGACTTCCTGGAGCTGCAGGGCAGATTCGAGACCTGTCTGGATAACTTACTGAGACTTTTACTCAGAATCTGAGAAGAAAATACAAAAAGGGTTAGAAATATAACTTAGTGCTAGATTGCTTGCTGGCATGAACAAAGTCCTAGATTTAACTTCCTGTACTGCTAGCAAATGAGCAAACCAAAACAAAGAAAGAAAGAGAGAGAGAAGAAGGAAGGAAGGAAGGAAGGAAGGAAGGAAGGAAGGAAGGAAGGAAGGAAGGAAGGAAGGAAGGAAGGAAGGACAAAGAAAGAAGAAGAAGAAAGGAAGGAAGAAGAAAGGAAGACAAGAAAGAAAGAAAGAAAGAAAGAAAGAAAGAAGAAAGAAAGAAGAAGAAAGAAAGAAAGAAAGAAAGAAAGAAAGAAAGAAAAGAAAGAAAGAAAGAAAGAAAGAAAGAAAGAAAGAAAGATGGGAAGAAAGAAAGAAACATGGGAAGAAAGATGGGAAGAAAGATGGAAGAAAGAAAGAAAGATGGGAAGAAAGAAAGAAAGAAAGAAAGAAAGAAAGAAAGAAAGAAAGAAAGAAAGAAAGAAAGAAAGAAGGAAAGAAAGAAAGAAGGGAAGAAAGAAAGATGGGAAGAAGAGAGATGGGGAGAGGAGAGAGGGAGGGGAGGAAAAAAGAATAAAAAAAGAAGGAAGGAAAGGGAAAAGTCCTTCATTAGCACTTGTCCCATCCCTTAACAGTTATCTTTAACACTACGAATCTGACTGGCCAGTTGAAATGCTTAAACAGTAAGAAAGCTCTGAAATCCAAAGGTTTTCCTTCTCTTCTTCAATGCTCTCATTTTAAAGTGAAAATTCACCTAATAGGACTAAAGACTGAAAGGCAGCTGGAAAACTTTTGGAAAGTCCCATGCTCCAGTCCATGCAGAATTATACTTTCACTGCCTGCCCCACGGCCAAGGTAAATCACAGGTCTGGGAATGCAAACCAAATCTAGAGTTAATAATGAGAGCCAAAAATGAACCAAGGAAGTTTGATCTATCTTGTCTCAAAGGCACATGGTTATGAACTCATAAGCAGGAGTTGTGGGTTCTTCTTCTGAATATGTAGTGCCCTCCTCTTCTTAGATAGCACCTGAAGTTGGTGAGATAAATTCTGTTCTTACAAGTTTCAGAGGGATCCAGTGGCCAATCCAGGACTCCACAGGGCAGAGATGGAATAGGAGCTGCAATATTCTCAAGCTACCCCTGTGACCCACAACCCGGATCTCATTGTGATGGACACAACACTCCATAGAACACTTAGCCCCTGTTAGTAAGGATGAAAATTCTCAGTGAGGAGCCTTCCTTTTTATGTCATCCTGATGACGCCTTAAAAATAAAGGAACAAATGCTCTAGAAAGGACTCAGAGAGGACATCTGGGTAGAAGCTGGCCTTGGCATCCAGAAATGTGTCTTGCATGAATACACCAGAACTTCTAAATAGGAATTAATTGTCGAATTTTGTCCAAGCTCAACAGACAGCTTTCAAATATTTAGAAAAACTCCTAATATAATTTTTCAGATGCGGCATTAAAATAGCACTTTAATTCTTACCAAATCTTGTTTTCTGGGAATGTCTTTCCCCATTAAGATTAAAGAAGAATGTGGGTAGCGTGCTAGAGGAAGCCAACCAGCCCAGCTGACTCCAGCATGTGTGACTTGCCCACGCTATGACTCAAGTCTAGTTTGAGGTGACAGATGAGCAGAGATTCCTGACTTTTGCTTGAGATGCCAGTCATTTTTCTCCTCCTTTCTTCCCCCAAGAAACACTCGCAGACTTGACCGCATAATGAACAATTAAGCATGATGTAAGTTCAAGAAAGCCTTACTGCTAGCTAACTCATGTGACATTCAACTCCACGCTCCCCTCCGGGGCTCCTTCCTGTTTAGGAGGTTGGAGCCAGGCCTGCCTGGTCAGTGGGAGATAACAGCTGCATGGAGCTCTCTGAATTCATCTGGAAATGGTACACTCATAAGAGAATACTGCCCAGTTTTTCTAGGAAAGAGGCCAAAGCCTTTACATATGTATGGAATTTGGAATGTAATGATTCAGAAAAAAATCTGTGCATTCAGATCCTTCATGTAAAATAACAGCAGGCAGCAGCTTTGGGAGCTCCCTGGAGGAGCCTGGACTTCCCAAACTGGGATGGGATTGGGAGGGGGGTGAGGGGAATGAAAGCTCAGCTCTGTGGCTTTGTGGCTCCGTGGCTCTGTGGTGTTATTTATACTTGATACTTCCAACTTTATGACATTTTCTATTAAATAGCAAAGTGATTTCTGGTAAAGCACAGCAGAAAATAGAATCATACAGTGACGAGTTGCTGAGTGCTGATTATGCTTTGGTACTATTATTCATAATGATTTATATGGGTATTCACACAAACAGACACACACATACACACAGAGAGACACACAAAGACACAGATACAGAGCCACACACTCAGACATGCACAGACACACACACAGATACAGACACACGCACACAGAGATACAAAGACACAGACACACACACACATACACTATACACATATTTATTTGTTGTTTGATATATATCAAGTGTTCAAACATGCTAAGAAAATGCTTTGCCACTGAGATATATCCTGAGCCCTTTTTTAAGTTTCTGCTGCATGCATCATCTTTCATGCGCATGCGTGTGGGATGGTGTGCATGTAAGCACACATGCTTGTGAAGACCCAAAGCTGAGTTGGAGACTCAGTTTCTCAGTTGAGACCGAGTTTCTAATTGGACCCAACTCCGGCTAATATGGCTCGTCTGTCAAGTCAGCTTGTTCTTGGGATTGCTGAGCTTTGCTTCCTGGAGCTGAACTCAGAGGTGGTCACCACACCCGCTGGGCTTTTATGTGGGATCTGGGGGTAGAACTCAGGTCATCCATTGGAATCTATTGACTCATCTACCCAGCCCACTCTTTTATTTAAATTTCTTTTTTCTTTTAGAGTTTCGTACATGAGTACAAAGCCATTTCATTGGTCATTATGCCACTACGTCATTTCATTCTTTTTCACCCAATTCCAGCCCATCACTCTTTTCTCCAATGCAAAACCTTCTTCCAGCTCACTTTTTAAACTTTTTATTTTGAGGCAGGACCTCGCTACTTTGTCCAAACAAACAAGTTTTGAACTTATGGTCTTCCTACCTCAGTCTTCAAAGCAGCAGGGATTATAAGCTTGTTTCACCAGCACAATTAAAACATATTCCAGTCCCTGAAGTCCTCATAGAAAGTAGGCAGCACTGTTTTTCAAGTGTAAGCAAGCGAAGTTTATTGGAAGTAAAGGGGAAAGTTCCCTATAGCAGGGCAGCCAGAGGGCACTTGTAAGGAAATTGCCAGCATTACTACTAACTCATTTTACAGGTAAAGACATGTGTGCAAGGTGAGAGATGTGTTCACGGTTCAGGAATTAGTGCAGTCTAATTCAAGGCAAGCTGTCTGATTCAAACTTGAGCATTTAAACATTGTTTGAGGAAACAAAAGTCACGCCCACCTGGACTGGACCCTGTCTCAGTGCAACTCACAGCCACATTCAAACCAAAAAGGTACAAATGTCAAAGAAAGCCACACATGAAGCATCCTTGATTATTTCCACTACAGTGACTTCACAGTTACAATTCTGGAAACAGTGTGCTAGCTTACTGTATTACCAGAGAAGCAGTTTTTATTTTCTTATAAGCCAAATAGAAATAATCAGTGCATTAGGCTAACTCTGAATTTCATACTTTTGTGAAGCAGGAGCAATGGGGCTTCTTCAAGGAGCCTTGTAAAATGATCAAAGGGAAGCTAATGCCACTGTTCTGACTCTGTCAGTTCTGTGGTTGACTTAAAAGCCCAGAATGCAGACCAGGGGGAGAGATGAGACTGAAATGTAGAATCATCAGGGTTACCTCCAGGGAGAGAATTCAACATTACTTCCCAAAAATGCAAACATGTATGAAACCATCAAGGAATACAAATAAATTAACAAGATAAAATAAAGAAATTAATAAAATAAAATAAAGAAATGCAAGCAGTCAGGACTGGAAGTGAAAAATCAAGAGAAAAATACTCCTGCCAATTTTATGATTCTTTGAATCTTGATTACAAAGGAACTTTACTTGCTTTAGATGGACATGCAGAAGCATATTCTATGTATATGATGCTGCTTATCTTTTCTTAAGTTTTTTTTACTTATTTTGTGTGTGTGTGAGAGAGAGACAAAGAGAGACAGAGAGAGACAGAGAGAGACAGAGAGAGAGAGAGAGAAACTGTGTCCTTGTGCAGGACCAAGGGTGACTTCAGGAATCATTCTGGATTGCTTCTACCTCCTTCTTGCTTCGCTCTGGGGTTTCCCAGCCATCTCCTTAGGGCCAGGAGTGCTGGCCACCGCAGTTTCCACCTGGCGTTTTTATGTGGGACCTGGAATCTGAACTCAGGACCTTCTGTTTGTGAGACAGTCTTAACCCCTGACACATTTCTCCAGTCCAGTATTGACTATGTGAACAGCACCAGAATTAAGGCAAAGAAGACCATGTAGAGAGCTGTCCAGAAGGAGTAGACTTGATTCTTTATTTTCTGCATGGTAGCAGGTGCATCACTGTATTACATATCTGCACACATGAAGATAAACACAGGACTGAAATGGAGAAAGCTGCTTTTAAATACTTCCTTTTATAAATGTGTCAGTACAAAATAGTTTTTCTAGTTAGTTAGATCCACAAGGCAACTCCTTGAACTCCTAGAATTCTCCTAACTTCAATGACAGGTCTGAGAGTCGTGCCTTTAGGATTGGTAAAAATCTCTGCTGGGAATCAGTTAAAGAGTTTCCAGGTCTCAACAGTATACTTTATAGTCACACTTAGGTAATAGTAGCTGTTGACTTTTGGTGCTCAAATTTTGCTGTTTGCCCTGAAGCAACTTCTTATTTTACTATCTTATGGTTGCTTGGAGAAATTGGGAACAAGAAAACAGTTCTATACTGTGTCTAAATCTTTCTAGCAGTTCCCATTTAAGTTATCATTTCCTACTCATTTAGTATCAAATATAAAGAGAAGAAACCAGTTGCCAATTATAGGATTTGCCTGAAAATCTTGGATAAGATTTTTCCACTTATTGTTGCTCCAACTTACCTAAGGTTCTACCACTATCTAATTGGGGTCATATTTTCTTCATCTCTGACATTCTTGCTGTTCTTCAGGCTCAGGGGCTCTTGAAGGCTTTTGTCTGCGTCCTGGTCTTAAATTCAGTGCAACACATGTCGGGTTTTGTCACAGTAGTACCTGCTGTTTTATGTCAGTACATAGCTAACTGCACTAAAATTGAAAGTTTTAACCAGCACTTTACCACTTAGACCACAGTTCTCACTATTTTGTGGATCAGGAAGTTGGGTACAGTTCAACAGTACTAATATATCCTCTTGAAAGCAACTGAGGCTATTTGAAATTTAGCAGAATGATTGATGGAAATTCCTGGAAATGTGGGACAATCATAAATACTAATTAAAGCACCTACATGTTATCTGGTATGTTAGCATCCAGATAGTTGTTTCTGGAAGATCAGGGATTCCAGCAAGTATCTCCAAGGACAGTTAAGGAAAGAAATTGAAGCAGATACACAGAAATAACAAAACCTACCTATATTCTTGATGACATAAGCATTGAAGAATTTTCACTTATATTTGATTAATCAGACAAAAACACAAGTGATAATGAGTTAGAAAACAGAGGAAATGAAGTAAATATTTCTTAAAGAAGTAACATGAGTTCATAGGCGTATAAGTAAAATTGAGTATAGTAAAGTGCTTAGAGTATAAGTAAAATTGCTCTCTTGCCAGATCAAGGTCAGAAAAAATATGAAAACTCAGATACTCTTTGCAGGTTAAGTTATGACAAAGAGAATTTTGGGTCATTGCATGTCTTATGTGACTTTTAATGAAATTTCCTAACTAACTTCTAGAGAGGTACATTATCAGAAGTTATTCAGGATACCTGTGGCATTTATGTGTGCCAGGATTGCATACACCTCCCTCACTTCATTCTGTAAGGAATTCTTTGCATATGTTACATAAGTCCTTAAGTGCCATTGCTCATTGGAAAGAAAGCATAACTCTAATTGTGTGTGTGTGTGTGTATATATATATGTGAAATGATATGTATGAAAGTGTTGCACTGATATTCATATCTATGCTAACTGATACATTTAACAGAAGTATAACACGTAAAATACAAATATATACTTGTGCTAACATCACAAATGAAAAGGTTTCATCAAGGAAGTTAAAGGGAAACTCTAATCAGTAGTGATTACTGTGTAAGCGTGAGGCCCTAAATTTAAAGCCTTCTACTAGAAAGAGCCCTTGCACTGAGAATAAATCTTTCCATTAAATTCTTGGTTTCTCGACAAGGAATTTTCCTGGTTAGTGTTAGGATGGAATTGGGAGGGAATTGTATTAGGTTCTCTAGAGGAATAGAACTAATAGAATGGAGATAGACAGATAGATAGATGTAATTTATTAGATTAACTTACAATATAAAATCAGTGTAGTCCATTAGTAGCTGCCTGTAGCTGCTCAGTTCTTGGGCTGAATATCTCAGAAGACTGAAAGATCCCTGGAAAGTCTCAAGCCTCAATCACGCTGGAGGGCTAAAGAGGCTGAGCTCTCATGTTGGTGATGAACCTCAGCCAAGCCAAAGACACTGTGTTCTGATGTTAACAATGAACAGCGATAAGGCCCATGAGGCTAGGCTCCGATGACAGGGAGACCAAAGAAGCTGCGCTAAGAACAGTAGCTGCGGCAGCAGCAACAGCAGCAGCGGAGAAGACAGCACCAGACCAGTAGTGGACTCAACTCAGCAAATCCATACAGGACAAGAGAAAAATCCAATCCCTCCTCCTTGCACTTCCTATTATCTGGCTCACCACTGGAAAGTTCCATCTACTATGGCTGGGTCTTCCATATCGACTAAGCAATAACTTGCAGGCTTGTTCAAGGGCTCGCCCTAACTATCAATTCTTCACGACTATGCCCCAAACAGTTTGCAACTGTCTGAATTCATCACAGATGGGAAAGGAATCAACTCTAGAAAATGTCCTAAACTTTAATTACCTGATGGCTAGTATCACAGTTAGATACACGTATCAACTTGACAGTTGAGGCTTTGAGCTCCAGGCACATTTGTAGAGAATTAGTAGTTGAGTTACTGCAGGAGATTGCCTAGCTGATGGGGAAGGCCCAGCCCATGGTGGGTGGAACTAGTCCCCAGGCAGGTGAATAAAATGAAGGGAACTATTCGAGTAAGACTAATCTTTGCATATACTTGGTCAGACATGTTGGTCTGGCAAGTAAGGATGGTCACTCTCTCAGTTGTTACGTGGATATGGTGTGGCCAATTCCCTAGGCCCTGGTGTTGGTGTGAGCTCTCCTGCAAAGTTGTACAAGGAACTATATAACCAGTCTATCATAAGAAAATAAAGTCCTTGTTCCCTTAAGCCATTTGATGGTGAATTTATCAGCAACCATGCAGGCTGGCTGCTGCAGCTAGATAGCTAACTAGACAGGTAGATAGAAGAAAGTAGAGATTCACTTAATTAAAATTTTTTGTTTGGGGAGAAATATGTAGGAAGTATAGAAGTTTTACATACTTTATAGGGTGCTTAGTTTAGGACATAGATTAGATTGTGATGGTAGAAAGACCATTTTCATAGTATTTTTTCTTCCAGTACTTAAGCATGGAATGTTTTCCCATTTTTTAGTGTTTTTCTCAATACCTTTCTTCAGTGTTTTACAGTTCTATGTGTAGAGGTCTGTTATTTCTGTGTGTGTGTGTGTGTGTGTTTTTAAGGCTGCTGTAAGTGGAATTACTTCTCTGATTTTTTTCTCCAGATATTTATCATTGTATATAACAAAGCTGATGATTTTTGTATATTAATTTTGTATGTTTTCACCTTGATGAAAACCTATTTAAGTCTGAAGAGTTTTGAGGTGGAGTCTTTAGGGTCTTTTCTTTTTATTTATTTATTTCTTCCACTCATACAAAGTTGATAAGTACCCCATTCCCCTCCCTCCCTCCACTCCTCCCTGGATCCCCTTGCTCCATTCCTCTTTTCCCTTTCCTTTCCCCCCTCCCTCCCTTTATCCCGGTGCTCTCCCCCCCCCATTCCTGGAGCATCCTTTGGTGTGCATGTCCTACTTCCCTCTGGGTCCTCCTCTCTCAATGGCAATGACTAGAGCTCTTTTTGTGTTCCCCTTTAGTATAGGAACACTATTCTGGCTGTTAATCCCTTGCCTCTAAGGATCATAGTGCCTGTGATCCATGCTAGACTTTGGGGATTCAAGGATATGTTGGTAATTGCACAGGTCATGCAAAGTCCTGTTATGATTACTTCGGCCCTAACTTGTATGGAGTATCTTGCATATCGTTGCTCCTCTCTATCTTTAAGCTCTTACAATCTTACAGCCCCCTCTTCCGCTTTTATCTCTTATGTATGAAATCAGATCATCTACAAAGGGAGATGGTTTAACTTCTTCCTTTTTGGTATCCTCCATTTACATCTTTATCATTTTTATTTACTTCTCTTATCTTAATGCTCTAGCTAATACCTTAAGTTCTGTATCGAACAGAAATGAAGCAAGGGAATAACCTCGTCTTGCTACTAATCTTAGTGGAAGACCAAATTTTCTCTGTTTAATAAGAATGTTGGCTATATATTTGTGATATATGTAGCTTTATTACTTTGAGATATGTTCCTTTAAACATAGTCTATTTCTTCAAAGTTTTATCATGAAGGAATTTGATATTTTTCGCAATGATCTTTTCTTGTCTATTGAGATCATATGAATTCTGTCCTTGATTTATTTAAATGAAAGGTCATATATATTGATTTGGATCTGTTGAACCATCCCTGCATCTTTGGAATCACATCTTTGATGTGATCTGGATTTGACTAGTGAGCTTAGTTTATTGGTTTATCCAGAGTCTTTGTTTTTCTTTAAGATCTGAGAAACTGGGATGGCTCAAAAATTAGGCAATCACTAACTGTAAAGACAGGACTTGGAAATCAACTAGGTTCCAGAAAAACAGGAGATTTGCATTCAGAGTAGCAGAGTCAGTGCCTCATCTGTATTAGCATGTCCTATTCACTTTAGTATGACAGGTCAGTACCTTTTCAAAGAAAAAAGGAATTTTGACAATTATTATTGAGGAATATTTATACTATTAACTTTTGCAATTTGTGAGACAAAAAAAATGTACTGTCATATGCATATTGAAAAAATCCTGAAACTGTATTAGTGTCTAATTTACTTTTTTCCTTTCTTTATCACTCTATGTGTTTAACACATGCCATGCATTTTTAGGTTAGCTTTCAAACTACAAAGAGGTTATTAGAAGTATATATATATAGTTATACAGATATATCATCCTGATATAATTTAGTAAAGATTTTTGATTATATCCTTTCAAGTAATAAATTAACTTATGCATAATTAATTTTAATAGTCAAGTTTTATATAAGATCTCAGAAGTAATCAAGAATTAGTTCAGGGGCTGGAGAGGTGGCTCAGGGGTTAAGCCTCTGCCTTGCAGGCGGAAGGTCCTGAGTTCGGATCCTAGATCCCACATATAGACGCTGGGCAGAAGCGGGGGCGGCCTGCGTTTCTGGTCCTGGTAGGGTGGAGCCTGTGAATCCCGGGGCAGAGTAAACAGGAGGAGGTGGAGGCGGTCCATGGTGGTTCCCGAATTTGTCCGTGGTTCTGCACACACACACATACATACACATACATACATACATACACATACATACATACATACACATGCGCACACATGCACACACACACAATTGAATAAATATAAATAAAAAAATTTAAAAAAGAATTAGTTCAGTTAAGGAACAATGAGACAACAGTGAGAATTATATATTAAATCTTCTGACTTTATTTGGAAAATTAGTGGTAGAATTCAAACTCTTAGGCTTCATCCTGATTGGAAGCTCTTGATATTATATTGTATTTTAGCTTATGTATTCTGTGAAAAATAAAGAAGAAGAATGCTTTGTTCCTGCATTTAGTCATCTTTTCACAGAACATAATGATGCCAGTGCATGACTTCAAGATATCTGCCATCCATGTTCTAACTGGCATGGAGTGTGCCCAATAGTTTGTTGTCACTTAAGATAATTGTCCATAAGATAGGTAGGAGGAATAATTTAGGTTTTTCCTTTGCATTTCTCTACTTGAAAGAAGTTAAAAACAAAAATTTACCTCAGTATAGCCAGATTGCCCAAAGACTTGATCTGACAAATTGTTATGTGAGATATATCATTATAAACTGGCAATCTTCTACATTGTCTTAGCAGCTGTGGTTATCAACGAAGGCTTTATACGTTATTACTAATAATGACATGTTGAAATTGATATGTTAAAACTCTGATGATAAAATAAATCAAACCTAAATTATTTGAAGAGTTCTACCAGCAGGAAATCAAGCAAATTAAAGATGAATGTTTTCAAATTAATGACTATTAGTTATTATTCATTAGAATAAATCCATTTAATTTCCTCTGAGTCTGTTATATTTGAAAGGGGCAAATTAATCGGTATACTATGTTAAGCAGTGTTTGCTGGATTCTGTTTTACATTTCCAACATTTATGAGTCTCAAAAGCAAATAGAATTCCAAAGAGGAAATATGTTAATTTAATGTAGCTAGAATTTATTCTCTTGAAGGAAATAAATTAATGAAACTATTACACAAACAGCTGAGAAAGTCAGAAAGATGTATTAGCTCCTTTTCATCTATATTTAGCCATATGCAGATGCAAGATAATAAAGCATTTTGAAGATTACTTATATTTTGAAGATAGCATGTAGTACTTGGTTGAAATATTATATATATGAGAGTGGGAGTTGATAGGGGTAGGTCTCATTTGCAGACCAATAGCTTTTCATTTTTAATGGAAATTTGTTCTAAAATGTTTAATTTTCCAATCTCTTAAAGCGAATACATATTGGAAATATTAATTTCTTCCTGCTCTCACCTTTCCTAGATTCTGTCCAGACATTCAAATTGGTAACTTAAAAAGAAAGAAAGAAAGAAAGAAAGAAAGAAAGAAAGAAAGAAAGAAAGAAAGAAAGAAAGAAAGAAAGAAAGAAGGAAAGAAGGAAGGAAGGAAGGAAGGAAAGAAGGAAGGAAGGAAGGAAGGAAGGAAGGAAGGAAGGAAGGAAGGAAGGAAGGAAGGAAGGAAGGAAGGAAGGAAAGAAATTGACTATTGGAATAAGCAAAAGGTAATAGATGTATGTTCAAGAAATACACAATCCTAATTTTCATACAGTATACAAAGTTGTGCAGTTGAACTATTTCAGATTCTAAATTTGTTTGCATCCCTTTGTAAACATGTTTCCATTTCCACTTTGCCGCTTAATGGTTTTGTGTTTTTACTTGAGTGCCTTCTTTATACATCTGGGAATCTTACAGGAAATTGTAGTTCAGTTTCTTCCAGTCTCATTGACCTCACATGTGCAAGCATTTTATTTCTCAAGCAAATTCTTTCAACTTAACTCACAACTGGCGTGTATCCATCAAGTCTAACTGTGTCCAGCAGATCATCCCAAGGCCTAGGTTGGGGCAGCATTGTCAGATGAGTAGAATGTGTTGTCTCCGGTGTTGAGTTATATGAAAAGACACCTTGCAGAAATGGTGGAATGAGAGGCACATTTATGAAGGACATGGAAATGGCCTGGACTGCTAAGGAAGAAGAGGGTATTAAAGGATTTGTAACCAACTGTAGTGTCTTCCTAATACAATATATTTGGAGTGTGAAAGGATCACATGGAGGCCCATGGTACTCTTTTTCAATACACTTGTCAATTGGCACATTCTCATATGATCAACATTTATTTTACTTAATGTGCATGGAGAATATTACTTGTCCCAAGTATTGAATTACATTCAAAAGAATTTATAGAGAATAATACCATCCTGCTTTGGTACTCATGAAGCTAAAATACATAATTGATACAGAAATATGGATATATAAAATCATGGGAATATTATTAGAATAACATCATGCTGCTATGTGTGATTTGATCTTAGTTGTTTGATATGCAATAATATAATACCTGTGTTCCAGGAGACAGGTTAACAAATGAAAGGAATGACATAAGCTGAGCGGAGTTTCAAATCAAAGGAGTCCAGTTTCTGGAGAAGGGATCAGTGGAGAATATAAAGTCTGAAGAATGGGGGGACCATGTTGAAAACTCAGGGCAGTGTGAAGGTTCATTCAAGCTTAAGTGGAGAGCTGAATATAGCACAAAAGTAGGCTCTCTAGTGTAAGGTAATAACATGCAGAAAAGCACAAGACACCTTGAGAAGAGATGATGGAAGAAAGTAGTTCAAATTAGAATCATGGGCGCTTATACAGAAAAAGCTACAGCATCAGCAGAAAGCCCAAAATTTATTTTTATTTATACTCCTTTTAGTCTAATATATTATATTCATAATCAAGCAAGATAAAGCAAGAGGTTTATGTTTGTGCTTAGTTAAAGCAAGAGACTTGTGAGTGGAGGGAGAATGAGCAGAGTAGGGGGACAAGTTGCTACCTTACCAGACCCTCACTAAAGCTTTGTGATGGTTCTGCCTGTTGGGACAGTTGATGATAGTGCTGAATTAGTTCAATTCTACTAATATTTCAGCCTTGTTTTCTGTTATGAACGTCTACTCTTACCAAGAGGCTTCATTTTCTGTCAGATGATGAGCTGGCGGACCATAGTTGGGTTTCCATAACTCTTGCTTACAGAGGTAAGACAGGCATCAGAGTAGTAGGATATCACAGCAGTACATCTACAGAAATACAGAGACCTAGGGACACTCTGGTGTTTTCTTTTCCAGAGGGAGGATTCAGAAGGTTTTGTGGGTTAAATTGAATGCTAAACATCTCAATACTGGTGGACCCTGTAGACTGCACTTGAACATGAGTTTTCTCCTTGCCACATTCTCTGGAAGTATAAGCTTATGTGTAAGGCAAAGATGTTTCATCATGTTTGTGGGACCAAATGTTCGAGAAGGGAAGAGAGGCATCTGAGAGTCCATGTAGGATATTGTAACCACAGATCTACGAATAGAGAATATGGTTTTATAGTGGTATCTCAGTCTATTCCTGTGACAAAATACAGCAGACTGTATAGCTTACCAAGCAAAGATTTATTGCTCATGGATCTGGAGAGTAGAAGTCTGAGATCAGACAGTCCACATGGTGAGGATGATGTCAGTTCTCTGGCTTCCAGGGGGTCACCTTGATGCTGTGCCCTCACTTGGCATGAGGGATATAAAGGAATCTTTTGGCTCTCTTCTTGGAAGAGCATTAATCATGAAGAATCTACCCTCATGACCTCACAGGTAACTGCCCCCTAAAAACCCTGTGCCCACAAACACTATTGTGGTTGTCAGGAACTCCACATATGAATTTGAAAGGAACACAAATGTTCATTCTATCACAAGAAGATATTTCTTGATGTTGACCCATTCATTTCCTTGCTTTCTCACTTTTTAGCATAATCTTTTAAATGACACAATGAAAGGCTTGAATCTGAGACTAGGGCAAAGTATGTCATTTCAGTCTAAAGACTTTCTGATTCATTTTTTTGCCAAAATACACAGAGGAGACACAGACGCATATCTATGAAAACGTTGTGTTTCATTGTAGTAAGTCTATAAAGTGGAAAACATTGGAGTACCATATTGGTCTATAGCTATCACTGTAATCATAGAATTTTTAAAGATTTTTATAGGAAAAGAAAATAAGCCAGAACCCATGTTTTATAATCTCTGCCTCCATCAAATCCTTAGATTCTTCTAGCTTATTTAAGCCTGAAAATCAGATTTAAATACTTTTTATTTTATGTGTAAAACCTTTTCCACCTATTGTTTTCATTGTCAGTACCAACAACCTTTTCTGATGCTTTTGTTGTGCCTTTCAAAAAAGTAGCTCCTTTGCAAGGCTATGCTACTATAAAAGGAATACTATCAGTAAGTCAGGAATTTAGAACAACTGCCTTAAAACTAAAATCCATTCTTATATCTCATAGCTTCTTTGGTTAAATTTTGGCTAATTATGATTTCATCTTCCTAAATTTTGGCTAATTATGATTTCATCTTCCTAAGACTGACAGTTGCTCGGGTGGTCCCAACAGATGCTCAAGAAACTAGTAAACACTCACATTAGCACAAACTACAGACTGAGTGACATGAAGGTATTTGTACAAACATGTGCACTATATGTATGTGTGTAATAAGATGGAGGCTTTGACCAAATGAAAACAGATGGTAAGTGGATTTAATAAAATTCTTCTTTGAACATCGAGCAGCCAGACCATCTGTGATGTGGTCACAGCACACTTCCTGCATGTCTTGTCTGAAAGGGTGAGTTAACCAGAGATTTGGACCTAGTTTCTCAGCCTAAAGCATCGCGTCAAATGGTCCATCCGCCGCAAGATACATATTCCATCTCCACTCCTTTTCAATTGACCTGTAATATGTGTTCCTCTTCTATTCTCTCTGACTTTTACACATATACATATTAATTATCTTATACAGAATAAAGCTTTCTATTTATATCTCCAGTAAATGTGAATATATAGATAAAATGAAGAGGAGGAAGTTAAAGAGGGAAGTGTTTTCTGTTATGTTTTATTTTAAAAAAAAAGGCAGAACAAAATGGGGAAGCGAAACAAGTTATTTTCTACTCTTCATTTTTAACTAAAAGAAACATCTGCTCATTATGACTACACAGATGTAATTTCTTAAAGTGAGAACAGAGCAGCCCTGTGATTGCTTCAACCTCACTGCCACAGCAAATAGATGTCAACCTTGCTTATGATTCATAACACATTGGTGCTTTATGAAAGATGTTCCTTAAGTATTTATTAACTGAACTCTCTCAATATAAGTTAGTATGTACTGGTATTTTGTAGATTAAAAACAATTTCAAAGCAATAATGAAATGAGCCTCTTTCCAATGGTATGTTCTTTTCACAGATTGTCAGAAAGTTGTTTGGTGTTATGTAAATGTTTTGGTTTGGTTTCCTTGCTTTAGGGTCTTAGGAATTTTGATATCACTATAATGGAGATTGTTTGCATAACATATGATTCCACTGTGAAGATTAAATTTGTATTCAGGATATGGCCTCATTTGCACTTCATTTTGAAGACTTAGCCTCAGCTTTCCTCACTGAGGAAATGTAGAGAGCTGCTCATTTCAATGTCACTTTTTTGGTATATTTGTTTATTGTCTACAACCCCAGGCCTGTTCAGCATCATTTCCAGTCTGTGAGAAAATAACTGAAATGTTAACTTGCTGTAAATGATCCTTCAGAACCATGATTAGGGCTGGGAAGAGTACGGTGTGCTGCAAACAGTGAGGAGAACTTTCCTCTTCTTGACCAAGAAGGACAGATGGGACAGTAACTGAGCAGAGGGTGACTGAAGGGAGTGGAACGGGGGAGCAGGCAGAGGGGGAGCTGTGCAGGTGTGAGTCAGAGGCTATCCTGAGCGCAGTCCCAGAGATGCATGTGGAAAGCTGTTATGCATCACAGTGCATAGAGGAAAGAAGCAGGCGTCAAGGAGATAGAGAGAAAGAAATAAACAGGAAACTAAATCTAGCAAGATTAGGACTAAGACAGCTGGATTATTGTGGATAAAAATAGAACCTGGGAAAGACAGTTAAAAATATAACCTATCAAGTCAATGGAAATAAAATATTCAAATAAAAGTTGCCTGATCACCAAAAACAATAGTAACATAAGAATTCTACTCCTATTCATTCATTCATATCTTTAATTTCTTTATTAATTTATTCAACTACTAATTCCAAAGCTATTTTTGAGTTCTTGTCATGTGAAAGACCAGCTATTGTTTTTCCTAATGGAGTGTGATACAAATTACAGAAATACAAAAAAAGTATGCTGTACACAGCTGTCATCTTTGAGCATATGACTTCGATGAGAAGAAAGAGGGAAATAAGAATTTAGGTGTTTCTGTTGAGAGAAACATGCAAAATGAATTCATCGACATGGAATAGGTTGGAGGGCTGAGTATAG
This sequence comes from Typhlomys cinereus, assembly GCA_023101885.1. Classification (NCBI taxonomy): domain Eukaryota; kingdom Metazoa; phylum Chordata; class Mammalia; order Rodentia; family Platacanthomyidae; genus Typhlomys; species Typhlomys cinereus. The sequence goes on from JALPQD010000288.1 coordinate 1,443,550, forward strand.
TAGGCTCAGAGTAGGGTGTGAGATACAGGTGGGCCCACCCCAAAGTGACAGGAAGTACTTGTTCAAGGTCACTGAGCTGCCAACAGCAGATAGCCCTTTTTTGCAGTGTTCTGAATGTTTGTGTTTCTCACAAATTCAATTGTTGAACTCCTCAACCTAAAATGACAATACTAAGAAGCAGAGTCATTGAGAGGTGATTGTACCATTAAGGTGGAACACTTGTGAATGGGAGACCCAGCGAGATATTTGGTTTCTTCCCAGAAGCGTGAGAAATAAATTCTATCATTTGTAAGTCAGCAAGCAACCTGTAGTAGCACTGTGTATAGGCGTAGTGGACTGAAGAGACTATGATGTCTTCCAATATTCCGTTGCCCCGAGCATAAACAGCACTGTAGTTTCTAAAGTTAGGTTTATTGAAATATAATCTCCATAAAGTATGTAATCACCACCACAATTAAGAATTTTATTGAAGAATAATCTCCATAAATTGTGTAATCACCACTAAAATTATGGAATGAAGAGGTTGCACGTGCCCCACTCTCTTCCATTTCCTTCATTCTCAATCTCTATAACTGATACTTTTTTTTCTCCCTGTAGTTTTGTTTTTTCCAGGATGTCACACATACTCGGTCTACAGTATCTATCTCTGAGCCTGAATTCTGAAATTCTGAACAGGTTGTCATGTGCAATCATTTTCTTCTCCCTTTGTTTTGCCAAGTGGTGTTTGATTTTGTGGGTGCCCCACAATTTGTCTGCTAATTCATCTGTTGGAACACATTTGAGTTACTTAACAGTGTTCATTAGCAAGTACATGTATATTCTTGCATACCAATTTTAGAACTGCCCTTAAATATATCATCCTTCTACCACCATTGTAGCTGCAAAACCGTAAATCATTGAAATCCTTTCTTCTCCAAGTTCACATTTAAAGTAGGCTTATGAGAATATGCTAAATTGTGGGCATCAAATTCCTTATTTGTGGCATCAAATTCCTTATTTGTGAGTTAAAATTTATGAATGACTATAACCAACTTGTTTTATAAGATAGCTTTGAAATAGAGACTATAAAAATAGAAGAATGAGGCAGTGATTGGAAATGTTGAGCAACTGAAAGTAACTTTTGCCAAATGGACTGTCAGAAAGAACTGAATGTACTGTCCATTGCTGTTTATAAGTCCACGTGATCCGACCTGGGGGGATAGAAAGCATGATACTCAGTTCTTCATTTTCAATTATTTTAAAATATTTACAAACGTTACTTAATATGTGACATTATACACCCTTTGTCTCATTCCAATATAAACTTCAATGACAAGATCAGCTTCCTGTTTCGTATTTTGTTCTTTTTTTTCCTAATCACTATATTCTAAGCTTCTAATATGGTGTTTGGAAGGCTTAGCATTTTTGAAAATAGAAAAAAAATTCTATTTTTAAAAACTAAAAAGTAAGAATGCATGATAAAGTAATTTTATTGATAAAGGGAGATGATCAATAAGTTTTTTTATTCAATTGTGCATGTGTTCATATATGTGTGTGTGTGTGTATGTGTGTGTGTAGAACCACGGGCGACTTCGGGAACCACCATGGACGCCTCCACCTCTTCCTTGTTTACTCTGCCCTGGGATTCACAGGCTCTGCCCTACCAGGACCAGAAACGTAGAAGATAGGTTTTTAGTAGATATAGATAATAATTCATCAAAAAACATGACCTTCAAAACACTGTATATTTGAGATAAGAGTAAATATCTTATAATATTTTAAAATCTTTATTAATGTCACCACTGTGTACCTCTGCAAGGAATTTTATCTTAACCCCTGGTTTTGGGTATAGAAAATATAGAAATACAGGTGATATGTTTGTGTTTTACTTTTTCTTTCTTAGAGAAACTTAGAACTCTGCCTTGAGTCAATTTTTTGATACCTGAGGAGAAAAGGTCTCTTTCATTTTCACCACGTATGGGAAAATGTTTCCAAGAAGGTTCTTTATCAATACTTTATGATAATCATAAAGTTCAGCTAGATATTAAAGTCAGACTCCAGCTTTTCAGAAAGTGGTGGAAAAACCTATAGGGATGATCTCCCAAAGGGTTTTTATTTTTCAGCAAACATGGAAGTCATTGAAAAGTGTTTCTACTCTTTGGACATTTGTGTAAGATGCAAGTAATTTCTTTGTAAAGAGAAATGTTAATGAATGTTCTTGCAGTCAGAAGTCACTGAGTCTCCAGGTATCCACTTGGAATGGAAGGACGTGTGATGGCTTACTGGAGCTCTGAGCTCTCTCCAGCCATCTGGGTTAGACCACACATCATTTGTTGATTCTCTGTATCTTTTGTAAAAAGGAAAGATATTATCTCTATTTTTTCCTCTTCACCTGCCTATTGCTAACAGTTGCATCATGATTTGAGTTAGCCAAGGAAATCAGACTCTAGCTAACTTAAAGGCTTGTTGTTTTTCATTTCCTAATTGGCCAAAGAAAACCTCTTTGTCAGATGACCACAGAATCTCATGGCTATCCAGCAGCATCATGTTCAGGCCCCGTGCATGGGCTTTAATTCTTCAAGACTTAGTTTGAGGAATGGTTCATATCTACATTTACAATCACCCAACACAGATAGTAATAGGGTGTTATGAATATGCACTATGATAATAGATAATGTCTATGTTACTCTAAAACTATGCTCTGTAGCTAACAAATTGCCTAATTATTTTGGAAGAATATAAATGGTGACAGCTGTTGACAATCCCTAACATACTAAATACGTCATATGCCTTTACCTAAGCATCAGAACTACCTTCTCTGTAGAAGGTTCCATAGTCACGTTATTCCACTTTCATTTAAATATGTGTGTGGCCTGCATGATTGTTTATATTTGCTTTCACATTTGTATGGCCACAGGTGTGTGTGAGTGCATGTGTTGTGTATAAGCATACATGTGGAGGTCCAAGGTTGCTTTCAGTAATCATCCTCCATCATTTTTTTAACCTCATTTCTTGAGGTTGGGTCTCAATTACATCCACAGCTAACCCACAAGATTAGGCTCACTGGCCAACTTGCCCTGGGGAATCTCTCAAGGCAACTCTTGCACTTATCTAGTCCTTGCACCTGGCTAGCGAGTGTTTAAACCACTGAGATATCTCCCCAGTGCCTTTCTCCCTGTCTCCTTTCCTTCCCTCCTTCTTTCCTCCCTCCCTTTTCTCCTTCCTCCTTTCTTTCCCTCCCTCCTTCCTTCGTTCCTTTGTTCCTTCCTTCCTTCCTTCCTTCCTTCCTTCCTTCCTTCCTTCCTTCCTTCCTTCCTTCCTTCCTTCCTTCCTTCCTTCCGGGTTCACTCTACTGATGAAGAAATAATAATGCAGACATTTAGAAAAACTTTCCAAATTCATAAATGTAGTAGGAAGTTAAAAATTTTAACTAGTTAACCAGATTCTCAAGCCTACATACTTACTTTATGGTCTTTAATTTTCTAGTTTTCCTACATTATTTTATCTAAGTTGGAAAGAAGACTAAAGGACTGGAAGAACACACTACTAGATCCTTACAACCTTACCAAGTGACTTTTTGGGTTTTCTTTGAATTCCTCTGATAAAAGAGCTTGGTTCACTTAACACCAATCTAAGCGTTCAGTTCCATTATTATTGGTTAATAAGAATTTCCTTGTGAGTCTGAAAGAACAGAATTATCTTTCCTACTGTGTTTTAAAAATTCTAAATGCCTTATTTCATTTTTTTAATCTAATTCTCTTCTGTGTTAGTTCAAGTACGCATTGTATTGTAATTATTCTTATTTCACAGATAATGAAGTCCATCAAAAGATTAAATGTTCTCATTCATCCCGTTCAGTAAACTTTGATCTCTGCTATTTTCCCAGTACCTTAACTACTGAGTATACCAGAATAAGAAATCTCTACTCTTTTTTTAAACATTTATTTACTAATTTTTTGTGTATATATTTATATATCTGTCCATGTACATGTGCATTATAGCACACATGTGGATGTCAGAGGGGAACTTGTAAGAGTCAGTACCTACTGAATCCTACTGAATGTCACAAGTCCATAGAGATTCTCTATTTTTAAGGTCTTTATAGATCATGCCATTCTGGGACTCAGATTCTTCCAGTGTCTTAAACCTCCTATGTTGTAATGAATTGTCATTAAAAATTTTAAGCAATATTCATTGTGGTTCATTAAACTTTCTTAAAAGTTTTAGAGTTTTCATAAATTTATAATGTTCTCAAACACCTGTAGTTAGAAATATTTCTATAGAATTAAGCATTAATAACGATTTTATATATGCTATGTGTATGAACAAAACGTATAAAGTGAGTTTTTTTTATTTTTAGGGTGTGTGTTGGGCGGGTATTTGATTGTTTGTGCCTATGGAGACCCGAGGCTGACATCAGGAACCATCCTTGGTTACTCTACGTCTTTATTGCTTTACTCAGGGTTTTCCCAGACTTCACCATCCAGAGCTGGAATTGGAGCTCTGGAATCCAAACTCAGGTTCTTCTACTTGAGAGTGAAAGGCTTTACCCCTGAGCTATCTCTCTCTCTATCCAGCCCTGTGATATCTTCTATAAAATATCTTTAATCAACAAATACAAATGAGAAGAAATAGGGTGATAGAGAAGTTGTTTTATGACTAAGTTTGGACTAACATAACTTTTAGTTGCACGTGATTAATCAGATATCAATTACATTCTTTCTTCTACATTCAAAAATATAGAGAAATGAAGTCTTGCAGTGTATACAGGAGGGAAATGAAATGGTTAAGATTTAGGACTTGTATTACATGTAAGTCACTACATGTCTGGTGCAGTTCACTCTCACTTGCCTTCCTGGTCACTTGGGACTGAACAGGTTTGATTTCACCAATCGGGGAGGATATAGGGACTAGCAGATAGATGATAACCATCTCCCAAATGGGACACTGACTCCCTCCCCCCACTGCTGTGTCCTACTCCTATTCTTCCATGTACCTTATATTAAGATCTTCCTTTATACAGTTTTTTTATTTTTGGTTAGGAGGTGACCTTCAATACCTATCAGGATGCAGCCAGGGCTGTGCAGGAAAAGCAAAACTGAAAACAACAACCATAATTCAGAACATTAAAGACCCTACATTATTAACATGGAACCAGACCAGCCAAATCCCTCCCCATCCTAAAGCCCAGGGAACCTTGCAGAAGAGGGGGCAGCATGATTGTAAGAGCCTAAAGATGGGGAAGACCAACGATATGCAAAATACTCCAATAATAATAATTTAGGACTGCAGCAGCCAGGATTGGACTTTGCCTGACCTGCACAATGGCTGACATGCCAACGATCCCCCAAAGCCTAGCATGGATAACAGGCAATAGGATCCTTAGAGGCAAGGATTAAACAGTCTATATAATAGAGTTCCTATATAAATGGGGAGCCCAAGAAGGGGCTCAGGGCTATTCCACTGAGTCCTGAACCCTCACTAAGGTGGAGGACTCAGAGGGAGGTTTGGTGTTCACATAAAAGGAAAACTGCAAAGGATGGGAGAGAGGAAGGGAGAAGGACCAGGAGAGAGGGAGGGAGGGAGGGAGGAGGTGAGAGAAAGGGGGGAGGGAAAAGTACAGTGGGAGAACAACTGGGGAGGGGAGGAGAGAGGGAGAGAACAGTGGTACCTATTAAGCTTGCATGATTAGGAAAAAAATAAAATGTGGGGAGAAAAAAATTTCACTATTAAAAAAAGATTTAGGACTTTATTACTAATATAACAAGTTACAAGTGAAGACGTGATTATGATAGTTTTTTTTTTTTTACAAAAGCATGACATATCTTCATGCTGCTAAAATGCAAACAAAATGGCTCTTAGCAATTTAGTACAAATAAAGGAAGCCCTGGAGAACATAAAGAATATGTCAAGCCTCTGTCAACATCATTAACGACGGCACACTGAAAGCATTCCCACTAGTACAGAACTGAATGAAGAATATTTGTTCTTATTACTTCATTTCATTGCTGAGTCCTGGTCAATAGATAATAGTTAAATAAGCTAGAAATTTAACTAGTTTGAAGGAATATTCAGAATTATTATCTAGATATAATATGTGATTTTAAAGTACTTTGCAAGTTAGTGACAAAAGCTACTGTTTATTAAATCAACTTCTATTCATGCAACTAGTAGTAAACAGTTCAAAGCCATATTTTAAAACTGAACTTTGATTTTTAATTGAAAACTTACCTTTTGAGTTTTTGGTGAAAAAAAGTTGAACAGAGGTGAAAAGTGAAAAGTGAAAAATACAAATTATTAATAACATTAAGAAAGTTAATATTAAAACTATGTAGTACAATGTTAATCACCTTGGAAATATTCACTATGACTTTCTAGAAATGCTTGATTATTGTGATGTTATTTAAAAGCTTGTCCTTAAGTTAGACTTTAGAAAAATATTTTCAAATTATTCATTTATTTATGAATAGTAATGTATACTATGTAAAATTCAAAAATATTTAAAGTGATAAAGTTAATAGTAATTTTTATTCATATATATATGTATGTATGGTGAATAATTCCCTTCAGAAGATAAGCTTGATTTGTATTAAATAGTGCTTATTTTTGGCATCTTACTTTTGAAAATGCCACTTCAAAGCATGAAAACATGCAAAGTATATCCAATTGAGTACTAACACAAATTATACAATTCATATTTATAAATATGAATTTATAAGTATATATGTATACACTATTTGCAGATTACACAGTGGAAATTCACAGTGTTAAACTGTACTAATTGTAACTATTTGCTAAAAGACAGTTAAGAACTGAAATAAATGGAAAACTACATTGTGTTCATGGGCTGGAGACCAATCCAATAATAAATATTTCATTGAACCTTTGTATCTGTTATAAAACGATGAATATTTTGTTGAGACGGGGTCTTGCTATATATCCCTTATTGTGTAAGATACTAGGGAACTCACAGTTCTCTTGCCTCCATCTCTTGAATGCTAGGATTACAGAAGTTCATCAACATGCACAGCTGGAAATTAATACTATATGGAAGAAAGTTCAGCATACAGTGCTAATAAATCTCTCAAGAGGGTATTTTAGAAAGGGTATTAACGAGCAGGTTTTAGCATTATAAGGAAGTACAAAATGCCAATTAAATAGGTTATTTCTGATTAACACAAGAAGAAAATTTGCCTCACCAAATTTGAAGGTGCAATAATTAATACAGTGGCACATTGGTTCAGAAATTGTCAAAAGAATCACAGACAGAATAAAGAGCTTAGAAATGCATGAAAAGGTAACAACCTCCCTCTTACATACCATTTGAAGAATTGTGGGTGGGTGAAACTGGCTGTGTGCTAACCTGGAGAACTAGGTTTAGTCCTAGAGCCTACATGGTGTCAATAGAGAACTGACTTCCAAAACTTGCTTTCTGAATTTCATATGTGTACTGTGTGTGCATGTGAAGATGTGAGATCTCTCTCTCTCTCTCTCTCTCTCTCTCTCTCTCTCTCTCTCTCTCTCTCTCTCTCTCTCTCTCTCTCTCTCCCCCCCCCCAAAAAAATAGAAGAAAACCAGTTAGGAAGGAACATACCACGCAGTAAAGAATTTTTCGATATAATATTCCCCCTTCCCATTGAATCATTCTCAGCAGCAAGGGTGCCATATTTTATTCTTTCTTACAACAAAAGGAATCACAAACACCTTCTTAGATACCAGCTCATTTATCTGACCTCTCACATCAGAGCTTTTAAAAGTGTTATCCCTAATTGCTATCTCCATTTCTTCTCATCTGGTTCTTGTTGAAACCAGTTGCAAATAGCTGGGTTTTATACTACTGCTTGAGAATATTTTTTAAACATTTTTCCAATGACTTCCTTCTGGCCAAACAAATTAGTCAGATTTCGCATTATGTCCTTTCTTGGCTACACAGTAACATTGACACAGGTGGCCATTTCTTACATATTCTTTCATCATGGGCTTCAGGATTTGTGACTCTCTCCTCTTCCCATCCTTCCTAACCTTCTTTATGAACCCCTATTGGGTGTAGTTCCTCCAGCCCTAAGCACACTCTGGATATCTTGTTTGAAGCTATTGTTTTAGCCAGTTCATACCCTCTCTATAGTTTGCCATCATGATTCCCATACTTGGAAATGTAATTTATGATCTGATAAGACTCCAAACTAAATTTCCAGCCCTCATCTGTCTTTAAAGCTTGACATTCATATGTATAAGCCCTACTTGTCCTTTCCTTGTATAGTATATGGTCATTCTGAATATGACTTAAGCCAAATTCTTCATTTCTCCCGAAATTTCACCTTTCCTCCATCTTTCTCATCAGTATGTGAGACCACCATTGCTTCGGGGCTAAGACACCATTCTAAGCATTATCCTTCCTTTCTGTCATTAAGTCTTACACATAGCACTTTACCACTTCCTGCTCACCTGCTAGACATTTCGCAAATAATTCTCTTTTCCTCCTCTTAAAGGCTTCTGATCTTCTCTATATTAAATTCATCTGGACCTCTTGTTGCACTCTTATTTCTCTCAAAAATGTCATCTATGATCTGTTCAACAGGGTGTCTTTTTAAATGTTGTGAGACCAATGTCTATTCCACACCCTTCAATAGCTTCTCAGTACTGTCAATGAAATCTGAACATGTAATCTCTTGACAAAGCTGAACTTGGTCACTCAGCATTCTTCCCATACATCACCTTTGTCTTCTGCATGACACAAACTTTTCTCAATAACTCTCACTGGCTCAGAAGACTTTCTTGACCAGTGGTTCTGAAGTAGGCACTGGACACTGTCACACATACCATATTGTTTTAAATAATTGCAACCCACCTTACTTGATTTAATAATTTCATTATCTTCTTAAATTTATCGATATAGAAATGGGTTTAATATTTCTTCTCTCATTAAAATGTTGGTAGTGTGACAGCAGAGATATGTCTGTTTTCTGTGCTGTCTCATCTTCAGCTTAAAACACTGCTTGGCCCAGGAGAAGGGATGCCTGAGGATTCATGTCACATTATGATTCCTGCATTAGGGTAGGAAATGAATGCATGTCAGAACAGCTATCCAGGTGCTGGTAATGTAGATCAGAGGTAATCTTCTTAGCATGTGTAAAGCTCTGGGTTTGATACACAGTACTGCAAAACAAATACAGCTATCAAAACACTGGCAAGAAAGAGTTTCTGCCTAGTGTATTTGAGAAGTGGGAAGACTGGAATATTAATTTTAATGATGGCTTAATGAAAGTAGATGCCAATTAGATTGCTGGTTGATCTGCAAAAAGGCTTGGTGGAAATGGACAATTGGAAGGGAAACACTTTGCTTTCGAATCATAGCAACCAGCACAATATTTTTAAGGAAGGGAATGAAATCAAGGCATTTGAGTAGATTGGGGCAAGAGCCAGGAACAGCCATAGCCTATCGCATGATATTGTGTGGGAGCAACTATAAAATCAACTTCTGAGATTAAAACCTTAGACTGTTGAATATGAATCTTTAGCCACAGTTATTTTTCTTGACATAATTCTGCAAAGAAAAGAAGTTGCTAAAATTTTTTCTCCAAAGCCAAAATTATGTGAAAAATTAAAATAAAATTTCCATAAATGCACACAGTTTCCTTTCCCAAAAGCACCTGAATACAGAAGGACTTTGTGTGTGTTTTTATGCTCATATACCCTGTAGATTTTCTGTTCCCAAGTACAGGGTCTGAACATCTATAATAACATAGAAGCCACTAGCAATATCTGTAACTCTGTGAATTAACTCAAAACAGCTTGCTTTATACAGAAAAAACTTATTTTTCATATTATCAAAAAGCCATATTCTTTCCAAGGAGTAATTCTAGAGGGAAAAAAGAAATATTAAAAAGTCATCTATGTAGCCAAGAGTATTATTGCTCTTTCTGTGTTCTTTCTTTGAAATACTATTTTCATTTTCAACTTAATTGATGAATGAGCACCAATGTAATTGATATAATAGATATTAACATAAGATAAAAATTGCATTGAAATTTTACACAGGATTGATGTTCTTAAAAGAGGTATAGGTATCAAAAGAGCTTATTATTAACCACTGGGCTGCTGTCTTCCTGGGAAGGCCAACTTTCTTCCCATTTAGCAGATTCCAGTCTTAATATTCGAGCATATGTGAAGGCATTAAAGTTACTCTACAATAATTTTATTTGGTTGTTAAACATTTTTAAGATCATTGTAATCATGATTTCCAGTTACTTTGGTACTAGAGTTGGCTGCTACACTTCTTCCAAGATTAATTCTAGGTCCTTTCCACTAAATTTTTTTAACATAGAGAAGGTTGAATTAACAAGGTTTAAAGCAATATGTAAGCATCACTTTTCTAGTCCATTAATAAAAGCTTATTATATCCTTAACTTTAGGGACCTCGGGTTTTCTTCTAATAAATATTTTCTAGATATCTTTTTTATATCTTATTTTTGTGAATATGTGTGTGTACGTGCATATGTGTGTATGTATGTGTGTCTGTGTGTCTGTATATTGCACTGCATGTGCCCATGGAGGCCCAAGGTTGACTTTAGGTATCTTTCTGGATTGTTCTATCTTCTCTTGGCTTTGTTTTGGAGTTCCTCAGGCTCTGCTTCTCAGGGCCAGAAGTACAGGTCACCACCATTTCCGCTTAGAGTTTTTATGTGGGATCTGAGATCTGAGGACTCAGGTCCTTTTGCTTGTGAAGCAAAGGCTTTAACCCCTGAGCCATCTCTTAGCCCATAGATAGTAGATAGATAGGACTCGTTTTATTCTTTGTTTTTATTTTGCAATGAGTCACAATTTTTATTTAAAGCCACTCTTTTTTCTCTTCTTCTTTTCCTCCTACTGCCATAGACTTTGCTTCAAATATTGGCTTTTAGTATCTTTTGAGCCTCTAACATATCTTTTTCTACTGAGAAATAATGGAAGTTGCAAAATGCTGTGGTTTGTTGACAAGGTTTTGTAATAGGTTGAGAAAGGTTATCAATGGAATTCGGTATTCTTCAAATTAGGAATCCTGAATTTGCTTAGAATTTTCTTTCCAGTGGCACCAGGCTATAACTATGATGCTGAACGGACACTTTCTTCCTATAAAGTAGAAGGTAGGTAAAAAGGGATTTCCCATACTGCCCTCTGTCTGAATGCTTTGCACATTGTGGATCCTCCTCTCCCCAAATGATGGGCTAATCAAAAGCTAGCAGACATTTGCCAGTACTTAAGACCTGGGCTTCTTTGGATCCTCAACTATTTGCATGTTCCTCCCACGGGATAATCAGAAGGTTTATTCTTGAGTCATTTCATGAAATATTAGCTTCTCTGGACCTAAATTTATTTTCTCACAGTTTTAGAGTCAAGAAGCTTGGAAGCAGGGGTAGTGGGGCCACAGTAGTCTCTCTTTTTACTATGGCTCCTAGGTGGCCATGTCACTCCTGCTTCTCTCTCTGAATGGACATGACCACTCCTACCTGTATATGCCTCACAATGGTGTTTCAGGTCTTTAACATTCCTGTTTTGCATCTATCTACTCATCTTGGGGCTGAGAGGGGTTTACATGTGCCATGGCATGCATGCAGAAGGTCAGAGGTCAGAATCAATTCTTTTTTTCCATCCTGTGGTCTCCAGGGATACAACTCAGGTCATTATGCTCAGCAGCAAATGTCTTTAACTTCTGAGCCTTTTACTAATCCAAAGTTCTTGTTTTTTACCTCATGTGAAGGATGAAGGAGCTGAATGTTAGGAGTAAAATTAATGTTTTGTCTAAATGACTTTGCTAGTAGGAAGGAAAGCAGCACTCTGAATCCAGGCAGACTGACTCCAGAATAAATTTTCTAACTCACCAGTGTCATTGGTATGGACTCCATCCCTAGGGCCAGAGCATTTGTGCATAAAATCTTGTCTTTTTCATCGATATCCTGCTTCCTTTTTATGACAAGGCCCATACAAAGTAGTTTTTCAATTTTCTGCCTTTCTAGGGTAATGCAAAAACTTAGTTTTCCATTCATTATATTCTCTGTGCCTAACACAGGGCCTGGTACTTTTGTATTTACTGAATAAATTAATGAAATTATTTCCTGCAAATTTAAAACAAATGAACCAATTTAACGCCGGTATAATACAAGCTACTGAATAACATTTGTCTCACTTTATCTTATTTTCATTCAAAAATCTCATCAAAAATCCAAATATATAATTAAGAGATTATGCCTAGTTCCTTGAGATACTGTGGTCATTGTTCATGCAGGGAAAATAGCTCATAATGATGTTCAAAAAATTAACAATGCATGTATTTATTTACTGCACAGACATGCACTTTCCAATCCAAATTCCAAAGAATAAAATCCTTGAGTCTATTTTCAGCAGCATCTAGCCCTACCCTAATCTCTTGTGGTTTTGGCTCAGTGATCTGACATTAACTAGAGATGAGATTTCTTTTTAATAGCAAGTTTAGCTGAAAGCAAACTATCAGCATACTTCTGAATAATGTTACATATGTCAACTCTTAGCAGTTGTACTGTAAAATATTTTATATATTAGATTATGCCATTTGCAGGTTTTAGAAATTATTAATGAAAGAAATATTCCCTATCAGAGATAAAGTAAGTTTAATTGCTGTCTGTAGATTCTGGTTAATTAGTGGTATCAATTATTATCATGTTTTCTGGACCATCAGGAAAGTTATAATTCCTCTTCTGACTGCTCATCTAGTATGGAGCCTTGAACATCATCTGGCACTATACCCTGACTAAGAAAACCAACCTCTTATACTCTGGCTGTTTGGTAGCTCAGTATTCAAGTAAGAAGTTGGTGAATTTATTCCAAAGGGATAAATTAAGAGTGTGATGAAACTAAATCATTTAGAATGTATTGTAAGAAAACCAATGGTTACTGAAAACATCCTGAGGCTGAGAACAGAGGGGAATATACTGATCCCACTTCTTTTGGAAGTGTGGGAGTTCTAAAACTTTAGAGATATGGACTAAGGTGGCCCTATGCAAATAGCTCCCTAGCATGGACAGAGATACATAAATATACATTTACTATACATTTACACACACACACACACACACACACACACACACACACACACACACACACACAGAGTACTCCTATGGCTTTTTGACTTCTTGATATGACATGTCAAACCCAGCCTGAAGTTGTAAGTCAAGACTGTTGTTTTATGCTTTAGAGATGAAGTCTCTAAAGCATGCTATTCAGCTTTCTGTGAATGTAGCAAGTGCCTAAGATAATGAATTTATAATGGAAAAATGAGCATTTTTGCCCAGTTACACTAGTTAGTATTTTTGACAAGGCTATTAAAAACTAGTGAACAGGCTGGGTATGTACTGCTCAGTGGCCAGGGTGTTTGCCCTGTATGCAAGGAACCCTGTGTTTGGTCTCTAGTATTCTATGAACTGGGGATGGTGGTACATGCTTGTAATGCCAGCACTCATAAGATGGATGCAGGGGAATCAAGAGTTCAAGGTTACCCTTGGCTACATAGGAAGTTCAAGGTCAACATGAGCCACATTAAATACTGTCTTGAAAAAATGAAACACAACAAGTTAATAAACAAAAAGAACCACTGAGCAAAGTCAGATGCTCAGGCCGGAGGAGACTAAATATGATGAATGGAAAATTTTACTTCCTGGAGGAGGCAGACAAAGGAAGAAAGTTATTTCTAAGTGTTCTAAGTGTAGCTTACTTATGCTTTAGTTAGGGAGTGTTCTGCTTTATCTCTTTAAGCCCAGAAGGAGAGAATTCATTGATGACTATAATTTTCTGTGCTAAATCGGATACGTTAAGAGTCTACTTAGAGCTAAATGTTGCTTCAGACTGAGAAAAAATGCACAGTGCAGCACTGAACAAGAGTGTGCGGTTTTGAGTTCAAAATGTATGTTTTGAACTCTGGCTTTATTATACTAATGGTAGTCATTTACTCTACAATGCACTAAATTTATTTTGACTGCATGCCAAGTAAACTATATGCTTGGCAATACTGATAAGTTAAGAACCAATATTAGTATATGCCAAGTGCAGAAAACTTAAAAAAATCTATAATCTATCAACTAGAGAGGGAATGTCATGATAATGTGTATAAGAGCAAGAAATTTGTAGAAAAGCTGTTGGTTAAAGTATAGAAAAATACAGAAAGGAGCAAAATTCTAGAAATAGAAAAAATACAGAAATGAATAGAAACAGAACATCTAAGTCATCATTGAAGATTTTATGAAGGGATAAAGAAATTTTGTTGGTAAAGATTACTTATACCATATTGAAAAAATATTTTGAAAGATGCTGAAGTATTGTATAGAATCTAAAGAAAAGACATTCAAAATGTTCCATAAAAAAGACAATAGTCAGTCTGGGGAGTTGGCTCTGGAGTTAAAGCCTTTGCCTCAAAGCAAAAGAGACTGAATTCAGATCCCCAGATTCCATGTAAATATACCCGGTGGAAAGGGTGGTGGCCTGTAATTCTGGCTCTGGAAGACACAACCTGGGGAACCCCAGAGCAAAGCAATAAAGGGTAGAGTGATCTAGAATGATTCCCGATATGACCCTCAGGCTCCGCAGGCACACATACTCAAGTGCCCTCTTGTACACACCCTCACACATATAGACACATATACATACACATATACACATTTGAAAAAGAAAAGAAAAGAATCGCTGACAAAAGGAGTGTGGTAGTAAGTAAAACTGGAATCCAGACAACGGTATCTCTATTTGTAGCTTTTGCAGCTTAATGAAAGATGCTGCCAATCTCTGAGCTAGAGGATTCATAATGAGGGCTATATTTAATTGCATTTTAATTTAACTCAGTTGAGTTTAAAATGCCGTTGAGATAACAACTGGAAATGTCAAGCAAGCTCTTGAGTACAAGTTCTAAAACTCAGAGAGTGAGTGCGAGAAGCAATCTGATATTAAATGGCTTATGGTTGGTTACTGAAGTCATAGGTGTATGTGAATGCAAAAGGGTAGAACAAGAAAATAGAAGAGTAGGACGAACTTGAAAGACTTGGATACCTTAAGGCCAGTTACAATCAGCAAAAGAGATTCTGTCAATAGAGAAGTAAGATTAAAAAAAAAAAAAACTAGAGAGTCATAGTTAGGCACTTGATGGTTGAGGGTTTGAGCTCTGGGCACATTTGTGGATAATTAGTGGTTGAATTGGGCCCAGAGCAAGCCTGCAGGAGATTGTCTGATGGGGAAGGCCCAGCCTATGGTGGATGGGATTAGACCCTGGAATAAAATACAGAGAGCTGGTTGAAGAAGTTGGCATCCTTCTGTATACTTGACTAGACATGCTGGTAGGCCAAGTAAGGATTGTCCATCTCTCAGCTGTTATGTGATGATGGTGTGGCCAGTTCCCTCGGCCCTGGTGTTGGTGCATGCTCTCCTGTCAAGCTGGACTGAGAACTGTAACCAGGAAATCATAAGAGACAATAAACCCCTTGTTCTCTTAAGCTGCTTTATCAGAAACCATGCAGGTTAACTGCAACATAGAGGAAATTAAGAAAAACAACGTTTCAAGAAATGGTAGCTGGTATCTGAGTGCTTCACGGAAATTCAAATATTGTCAAGTTCACTGCTTATGAGAATTATGCACATGAGACTGTGGGTGCACACACCGGAATACAATGGCTTCATATGATAAACAGATTCATTGTAGACAAGTCTTTGCTAGGAAAAGAGAAAAATATGCTGAAATGTGGGAAGGAGTATTTAGAACATTTTTTTATTATTATTATTTATTCAACTGTGTGCATATGCGTGTGTATGTGCGCGCGCGTGTCTGTGTGTGTGTGTGTCTGTGTATGTGTAGAACCACGGACGAATGCGCAAACCACCATGGACTGCCTCCACCTCCTTCTGTCCCGGGATTCACAGGCTCCGCCCTACCAGGACCAGAAGCGCAGGCCGCCGCTTCCGCCTGGCGTCTATACGTGGGATCTAGGATCCGAACTCAGGACCTTCCGCCTGCAAGGCGGAGGCTTAACCCCTGAGCCACCTCTCCAGCCCTTAGAACATTTTTAATAGGATAGAATTCCCTGGATATCTGAGTACTGATGGAAATGATCTACTGAAGACAGAAAATTTAATAGAAAAGAGAAGGGACCATCGAAGTGTCTTCATTCATTTTGTGCTGCTATGAAAGAATGCCTGAGACTAAGAAAGCTATAATAAACAGATATTTGTTAGTTCATAGTTCTAAGCCTAAGAAGATCAAATTCAAGGAGCAAGCTAGACATACTTGATGTGCCATCCTGTGTTGGGATAAAGAAAGGACTAAAGAAAGCAAGAGATAAATTTATAACTAGACTCATCCATTCATTCAGGTCATGAGACATTCTTTTGCCTATATGCCTTCTTTTGTCCTGTCTCTCAACACTACTGCCCTAGGACTGAATTTCCAATTAAATTGGGTAAACATATAACCATCCATTCCACAAGAGAAGCCTAATTGCAACTTTAGCTAAGCTATTTAATGTCTTGTGTTGGTTTCCACAATTTTAAAATGGAAACATTAATAACATTAATACTGACCTCTTGACAGTATTCCAATAATTAAATTATCACAGTCAAACATGTGGTGTTGGTAGAATGCTCAGTAAAATTCTGACATGCAATTCTTTTTATAAATTGATACTTAAAATGAACCCAGAGTAACCTGGGTTGAGTTTAAAATGTCTTTGAGATATACAACAAGAAATGTCAAGCAAGCTCTTGTGTACAAGGTATAAAAATTAAAGTGTCACTGATAGGAACAATCTGGTATTCAAAGGTTTATGGTTGATTGTTGAAGTCACCTGTGGGTGGTTAATTAAGAGTCTCTTATTATATACTCAAAAAAGTTTATTAAATAAATGAATATGATTATTGTTCATGGTATTCGAATATCAAGAATAGAAACAGAGGCTGAAGAAATGCTTTATTTGATAAAATGCTTGATGCGCAAATGGGATACTGATCCCTAGGACCCAGGTTAAAAGAAAAAGGTCGGGTGATGTAGTGTGCACTTGCAATCCCAATGTTGAAAAGCAGGAGCTAGGTCAATCCTGGGGGTTTGCAGAATAGCTAACTTACCTGAATTGTGAGCTCTGGATTCATTGAAAAAGTCTCAAAATAAGGTAGACAAATATTGAGCAAGATACCTTCGGCTTCCACGAAGATGTGCACACATGCACATACATATTCACACACATATGTGCACACACATGAGTACATACATACAAAGCAGCTAAATAAAAATAAACATAAAGCAGTCTGATGGGTAGCAGTGTATGTAGGCTTGAAGATATACTTCAGTACTCTTCACACTGGTGTTGATACCAAGGTGACAGAACATGTCACACTGGCTCTTACATGATTATTTTTGGGCATTTGTGTTTATAGGGCACGATTTTTCTTCCTGGAAATAAAGTCCTTGAACATTCCTGCAATGAAGAAAACCCTGGGAAATTCCTTTTCGAAGTCGTTCCAGGTAAGACATTTTCTGTTTTAATTAAATTCTTCATTATCTATGCTGGGAAAAGTGAAGACTTGCCACACAAGTTTGAATCTTCTTTAACATTGGTTTGAGAAGTTTAGTACTTACACAGACACAACATCCATTTTATACATTGATACAAACAGACATGCATGCATATTCATGCTCATGACCACGTGGCAATTCAATTGTCCACAAGACTTCAGACTCATGACACAATACTCGCAAGGGACTAAGTGAGAAAAAAATCTGACTTTGTAAGAATCTTATGATAGAAATTTGACAAGGTGTGACAAGTTAAACACTGCTCCCAGCTGATTCACCAAAGTATTTCTTTGCCAAACTGTTTCTGAAAGGAGCTTTTGCTGTAAAAACAATACAAAAATCTCTCAATGACTGACCAAGTATCCCAGTTCTGTGTCTAAGCTTTGTTCCCAAGCAACCATTTCCACATGTTTGGCTTGAAGAATTGAGGACATCTCTGCCAGGTCATCAGATGCTGCTGTAAAATATCCCCAACATCTGTTCATTTTTTCTCATCATCTTCTCCCATTCCCTTCACCGTACTTGATCCACATTTAAATCTTGGAATAACCCGGGAACAATTTCTCCAAAGCCGTGGTCTATGTCTTTGATCAGTTCTTTAGCCCCTCCTTATTCTTTGATAAAAGCAAAAGGGAGTTAAGAGTGTAGTTTTTATAGGACTGGCTCTGGATGATCCGGTTTCTGTCATATTGATGATTGCAACATAGCGTAGAGCAGGGTGCACACTGACTTGGGTGTGTAATATGTAATTCACGTCAATAAGCACTCAATAAAATGTATTTTCCCAGATTTTAAGTGCTGAGAACCTAAAATGTGAGAACCTAAATGTGAGAGCATTTCTCCCCCTCCATCAGTGAAAACAGCTGTAAGCCTGAGTTCATTTGGCTCAGAACTGCCTCCATGACTAAATGTTAATTAATGCAGCCAAAGTGCAGAAAGGTTAGTCAGATGCCTTGTGTTATTTGTTTCCCCCCAGGGAGAACATATTGTAAGAAACCTGAATCTTGTTTGCCCTATTAAAATCCTTTTCTTCTTGCTTCTTAGTGGAATACCCGTATGGAACCAGATTCCAGATGTGGCAAAGGCTTTGAAGTGTCAGTGGAGGAAATTTCCTTCTCAAATTATTCTCAAACGCTAGGGCCTGCTGGCTTTTAAACCAACATGATATTAAAGGGGACGGCTTTGACTTTTTATCTACAGCAATGCCAGAAACCCACCTTTCCATTTAGTGTGCTGGCTATGCATAAAGTTCATCTTTTGCTAAAGAAGGTCTGGTGTAATACGAATCTTCTCAAGAATGTTCTAGGGAGAACCGTGGTTTCAGGTCTAGGATGTCGTGGATCAAATTTGCCAACACTGCTGTCCTTGAGTATATGCTCTACATGCAGTGCATATGATATGAGTGCCTTTAATCCACTAAGTTTAAGTGAAAGGCTGCGTGATGAGAAATCCAAAGATTGTCTTTTCCAAAAATTGCCTGAAGGAAATTTAGATGTTCTGCGATATGGACAGTGATGATTACAGTGCACCCATAGCTCATTGGAAAGGCTGCTTTCTGACTTATGAGTACAAGATGTAGAGCTTCGAAGTTAGGTTTCATCCATCTGAATCATCTTATAGAGTGTGAAGGGAATTGTGCCCATTGTGCTCTGAAAACAGATTTGGAAACACACAGCCACGTGGAGAACGTAGTGTTGTTGTTATTAAATTCAGTTACTGGGGCTTTATTTCTGAGATAGATTGGCACATCCAGGCTCTCAGCTTTGTGCTTATGTAAGACTATAGTCATCTATTTCATGTGGTTTTTACCAAATTGTTTTCTTTTTCCTAAAAATCTTGGTATAGAGACAACAAGACGCATTGGTCTTTTTCACATGAGTAATATTTTCCAGTGTTTCTGATTTCATAATGATTTAACTCAAGAGTCTTAGAGGTTACGCTGGATTGTATGATTTCACCTGTCAAAACTTGAAGAAAGAAACTATTGTAGAAACAAGAGTGACTTTTTGTTTGTCTGCCTATATAATATGGCTTTATTCTTAATTCATTCTTTCTGTAAATTCTCTCAATTGCCACTTCTGAAAACCCACTCCAAACATGAAGTTTACATGGACAAACACATAACTCCCAAAATGATTTCAAACAAAGCTAACCAAAAGCCTCTAGCAAGTTCTTTGGTATCTATTCTAGCATTATATGTACACATTTGTGTGCAGGAGAGCTTACCTCTCACGTGCACCATTTATGTTTTTATAATTTATTTGTACATATGTAGGGATGTTTGGTTTTGTTTGCCTTGGTTTTCATCTGAAATGGCTAAAACTAAGAAATTACAGGAAAATTTCAAAATTTTCAAATGAGAATCTTAGATTTTTGCCTATCACTTCTTTATATTTGTTTACCTATCATGTATCACCTATGTAGCAATGTTAAAACCAATCTGGAAAAACTATCAACTACATAATGTACTGTTGCTTTCATATGGATTCATTATCCCTTGAAATGAATTATCTTTGTGAATAATGTCATGATTTACAACGTCTCACTCCAGTTTTTCCCATTTCCCTGCTTGCTGCTCAAAAAAGATGTCAGCCAAATGGGCAAATTTGAAGACTCTGCTGACAGACATGCCAAATTTTAGACTAAAGTGAACTTTATGGCCAAGTACTAAGCTTTGGGGAAATATGGTTGAGAAATGAATGTTGGCAGATCTTTTATGTTTAGTCCTTGAGAAAAGAAAATGAAGTTGGCTTCTGATTCTTAAAATGTGTTCTGTCCCAGTGTTCCTTATGATGTTAAGCAAGCAATAACTAAGGTAGTAATGGAACCATAATTTTCTCTGAATAATCGCTGAAAGAGAAAAATTAAAGAAAAGAAAACCAATAAAATCCACAACTCAGAGCTGGAACAAGCCAAAAGAGACAAAGGAGTGCATGTAAGTCCATTTACTTAGCAACTGAATCCATGAATGCCACATACACATGTAATGAATGAGCACGCTTTCAACTGTACATAGTTATAACGTTTATGAAGGAATGTCACTCATATGAAACCACGCGTGTCCTGCTCTGTAAAATCTTTCCTTCTTCCTCTTTGTGGCTGTGAGTAAAGTGCAGGAACATGCCTGCATAAGCTTTCTTCTCCACTTCTCTGTCTCTCTCCCTGGTGAACAAAAGAAGGCAGAAAGTTGACATCTTCGTGCACAGATGCTATTGTTTGGGTATGCTGTCTCACGCTTACTGGTCCCTGGGTTCCTCTCCAAATGCCGATACTTTCATGGGTATACTCATGGGCTCTCCCTGTCTCTAGGATTAACATTCTGTTTCACAGGGCAGGCTGCTCCCACCTTGGACGTGGTCCTGTTGGGTGGGATACAAAATGGCTTAATGGCCAGCTGCTTTCTCTGTGCAAATTCAGCCAGCAGATCATTTGTGTTCCCAGGCGTGTAAAGTGAGGGAAACACAGACCGTTTTCCCCCATTGCTCCCTGGCTCATCTTGAAGTTTTTCTCCATGGGTCATCAACTGCAGTACCTAGCAAGGCCAGTAGCTTGCCCAGCTTTAGAGGCCCCCAATAGTCCTTGACTTAGAGAAGGAGTGAGTGACCATCCCAGTACACTTCAAAATGTATAAGCATTGTTCTTTTGCCTTCTGACTTTGTGTACATGGCAGAGATCCTTGGGGATTCCCTCAAGAAATAGTGCATACCTGGAAAGCTGCTTCTTGCGAATAGCATCTCTTGTTTCCTGTGCTTCACTGTGGCAGTTGGGAGCCAAGTTACTCTCCAATGTGCTTTATGTTAGACAGCCCTGGAAGGGACAACTTGCAACGACTTCACTGGTCTTTTCAACTTAGAATTTGAGGTTTTAGGACTTTTTGTTTCTTCAGGTCTTGGGTCATGGCAGCAAGTCCATTAGGATATGGAACAAATTTTTCTGTATTTCTGCCTGTAATTTCAAATCAGGTGTCCAGGAACATAATTCCAATGGAGTTGTGTTAGGTCTATATTGGAGGTGTTTTCTGGAGATGTGTGTGTGTGTGTGTGTATGTGTGTGTGTGTGTAGGCCAAAGGGTGACACTGAGACATTGGGAATCATCTTTAATTGCTCTAACTCAGTATTGCTTTACTCTGGATTTTCCAGGCCTCACAAACTGCCACCACCATTTCCATTTTTACATGGGATCTGGGGATCTGAACTTGGGTCTTTTTGCTTGCGAGATAAAGGTTTTTAAGAGCCATCTCCTAAACTCTTGCAGATATTTAATCTGTGAGGCCATGAGGAGAGTGGAACTGCAGGAGGGTCTCACTGCCATTACATCTAAGATCACCTAGGTCCTATAGGGAGAGCCTCTCAGGTTGAGAAATCCCTCAGTTTTTCTCAGAGATGGGTCCTAACTTTGACTTCTAGGATCTTGTAAAACAAAAGGATAGAAATTCAGGCAAAGCACTGAAGAACAGTTTTCACAGGGCTCTTATGTGTCTTCAGCAGACAATGTCCTAATCTCTGGGGACTGACCAGCACCACAGGCTCCACTGTGTACGGATTGTGTCTGTGTTTAATCTTTTGCATCCTAGTTGACCTTCCAGGTTCTTTTACAGGTATCCTTTCATTCAATCCTTGCAACTCCTTGAGGCAAGCAATGGATTACCTCCATTCCATAGGTGAAAATATTGATGCACAAGAGAAATAATCTAATCAAGAAAGCTACTACCAACTGCACTGCCTAAAGGATATGAATATTTACATGTATGCATTCTTAAAACTTTCTTTGGAGGTTTTTGTATGCATATATGAAGTTTTCCATTGTTGATTTACAGGTGACATTTCTGGAGATCATATACGATTCTATCTATCTATCTGTCTGTCTGTCTGTCTGTCTGTCTGTCTATCATCCATCTATCATCTATCTACCTACCATCTATCTGTCTATGTATCTATCAATCATCTGCTTATTATCAATCTATAAACAGATATCTGTCTATATCTATCTATCTATCTATCTGTTATCTATGTTATGAAGAGGACTTAAGATGAACTAGAAATAGTTCTAGAAGCTGGAACATCTTTTCTGAACTATGCACATGTGAGGCTTTTTTTTTTTTAACTGAAACAGATACACTGAAATCTCTTCTCAGCTCATCCATTAAGGATGAGTGCTTTGGTACTTGAGGTGAGAGTAGGCATTTTAATTTATTCACAGCTACTTCTACATTTAAGATCATCATAAAAATGTATGCTGAATAAAGATGCTCACTTGGAGACATTTTGAAAGCATTTCTAAGGTCATAGCATTTTGTCATGGAAAAAAAAAAACAAACAGAATGAAAATGCACTTTCCAAAAGTGGACTTATCTCTACAGCAGTAACTGTCACAGAGGAATTGCACCTGGGGAATGTCTTCACTGGAACACAATTAGACTCTGGGGTCCAGTCCTCCTTTTAATAGAATAAACATCGGTGGACTCATTCTCACTGTGTTACCAACTCCCTGCACACACTGCTCAAGCACTCACCCAGGGTCTAGCCACCAACGAACACACATGCATGAGCCATGTGCTGGGATTCAGTCTCCCATCATGGAAACACACATTATGGGTTTCAAGGTCAATTGTCAATCTTCCCAACACTCAAATCCCTTTCTAGGCCCATTGCCTAAGATCAAAGGAGGTTCTCTGGGTACAGGAGAGAATAATTAAATCAGAGAGGTTAAAGTCAGGAGGTTCTTTTATCTTCTTCCTTACTCCACAGAAAGAGAAGAGGTGATGATGGGCTAGGGAGATGGCATAGTGGTTAAGGCCCTTGCCTGGCAAAGAGACCTGAGTGTGGATTTCAAGACCCCGAGCAGAAATGCTGGGTGAGTGTGGTGGTCTGCCTTTAATTCTAGCTGTGGAAGGCAGAATCTGAGAATCCCCACAGCAAGTTGGCCAGCCAGACTAGCCCTAATGCGTTTAATTACAGACCCAGGTTTATAATAATAAGATGAAAGAGCAATGGAGGATGATTCCCAAGCTTACCCTGGGGCCTCCACAGGCACACACACTCAAATGTGTATGTGTCCATGCAACTACACACACATACACACATCTACATGCTAACATACATATGCACGTATTTCAGACACACATATGTGAAAGAAAAAGTAAGAGAGAGAGAGAGAGAGAGAGGCAGAAAAACGTGAGGAATGGAGAATGGGAGGAGAAAGAAACAGTTCTAGAAAGGAAAGGCTGAATGTTATCTAGCTGTTACACATCTTGTCCCCAAACAGGATTAAATCCTTCAGAATGAGACAAGATTTAATTTACCACACCTTCAACCGTAACTATATTGTTTCCGATATCCTCAGCCAGACATACTACTTACACAAATTTCAATAAAAATTGATCTGTTCTTATTACTTTCCAGAGGGATTTCATAGGAGTTAAGTGTCAATCTAGTAGACATGAGTGTTTAGAGAAGCAAATAAATGCATTACAGATGCTTTCACCAGAAACAGGCAAATCCATTCGTAGATATGGGTAAAGAGTAATAGTTTAAATTTTAATACCAAGAATTTTTTTGTGTGTGGGTGTGGGTGTGGGTGTATATCAGAAGACACTGTATGATCCTGTGGAGGACCAAGAGTGAATTCAAGAATCATCCTGGATTGCTTCTACCTCCTTTTGCTTCCTATGGCATTTCCCCGGCTCTGCCCACCAGGGCTGGAAGTACATGCCACTGCCATTTCTGCATGGCGTTTTACGTAGGACCTGCATCTGAACTCAGGACCTTCTGCTTGTGAGACAAAATCTTAACACCTACCTGAGCCATCTCTCCAGCCCAAGACCCAGAAATTCTTTAGTTGCTACTTTGCACTCTCAATCCCTGTCTTTTTATGCAGGGGCTTATATTTGTTTATTGTGTGTCTCTTTCACCTGTGTGCATGCATACATCAGCATGACAAGCTTTCTTCTATTACTTTTCATTATGCAATG
Source organism: Typhlomys cinereus (assembly GCA_023101885.1). NCBI lineage: Eukaryota > Metazoa > Chordata > Mammalia > Rodentia > Platacanthomyidae > Typhlomys > Typhlomys cinereus. Next base: position 1,468,054 of record JALPQD010000288.1, read on the forward strand.
CCTAAAGCACTGTCAGACTTCACCTCTCTGATTCAATTTTTCTCTCTTGCACCCACAGAACCTCTTCAGACCTATTTCATGTATTTACAAATTGGTGACTCCTGGTTAGACTGTTTCATAGGTCTGGAGACTATAAAAATTCTAATTTACCAAACCTTGAATCTACTTAGATAGTCAGTGAAGTTGTGTTATGTTATAAGCCAACTGAGAGCTAAATAGTTCTGACAAATATTCATGGGCATTTCTGGGAGATAAAAATGCCTGGTCAAAAATTTATGAGTTTTTTAATTCACCTGGAACCAGATCTGCCAAATCTCTACTCTGAGAACCTTGCGGAAGAGGGGGGGGGCAAGATGGTGAGAGCCTAAAGATGGGGAGGACCAACTATATACAAGATACTCCACACAAGTCAGGGCTGCAGCAGCCAGGATATAGTTACAATGTGAATGGACCTTGCCTGACCTGCACAATGGTTGACATGTCAATAACCCTTTAAAGTCTATCTAGCACGGATCACAGAGGAGAAGGCTTCAGGTAGTAGGATCCTTAGGGGCAAGGGGTTAAACAGTCATAATAGAGTTCCCATACTAGCCTGCAGCCCAAGAAGGGGCCCCAAGCTATGCCAATGAGACCTGAACCCTTACTAGTGTAGGTATCTCAGAGGGAAATGCAGCAGATGTTCTGGAGGATGGGAGGGAGAAAAGAGGAAACACCAACAGAGGAGGAAGAAGGAAAAGGATGAGAGGGAGGGGAGAAGTGGGAAAAGAGGACAGTGGAATGGGGAACAATAGGGGGGAAAAGAGGGGAGAGGAGAAGAAGGGTACCTATTGACCTTGTATAACTAGGCAAAAACTAATAAAAATTTATGAGTTTTTGAAGATAATTATGTAATAGCAGCCATGACCATTCACCTTCCATGTCTTTGTTTGCGACTCCTTCTGGGTTGAGCAAATAATATCACTGGATATATTAGTCTGCTGTCATTTAAAAATGTAAGTCAATATTTGCTATCTATTTTATGCACAAATACTAGGATACTTTCAATAATACTTTTAATATATGCATAGGCAGGGATGCTTTTATCATGAAACTTGGTCATTTTCTTGATCCCTAGTTCAATATGCTGCTAAGGCATCTAATTTCACAGCAGTCATCTCACCTTCACTTCTGTCCCCCTTCATCTTAGTACCGTAAGTTACAGTTCTTGCAATCCCATTTGTCACTTGAATGCAACACTGACAATCTCTTATTTTCTGTCTGCCTAGGTCTATAGGCAGCCCTGTGGTTTTCTGTCTTGCTTGGTTTTTAGCTCTGTGTTAATACATGCAAATCGTCTAGAGAATGTGAGTAGGAGTCACTTCTGGTATGAAAACAGATCTAAAGGTTCCTAAGTAGCATCACACATGAATGAAGTAAATGTATTGGTTAAAATCAGCATGTTTTAACCACTGTGTGTTCTTTCATTTAGAAAAAGTTTTGGGGATTTTTTGGATTCCAAATTGACTTCCTACATAAAATACCATAAATTATAAACTTTGATGGACTATTAGTATGGCACAAGGAGGCATTTTTAAATGTTTGTCATCTTTTCACATTCCTGCTGGTGTCATTTCATCCAACATGTCTTTAATGCTATTGCAGACCTTCTGAACATGTGCCCACATGGCCACTCATGGGATGTATCTGTAAAGAGTGTGTTCTTGCATGGTCTCCATGCTGATTTAGTCATCATGCCTGTGTGCTACATCGGGAGCTAAGGAACATCTCGAAAAGACCAGAGAGTTATTATTACTGTCTTTTCAGGCTGTGTTCTGCTGTCATTACTCAACTCTGCTGAATGAATGGGTGAGACTGTGTTCCAATAGACTTGGTTTAATGAAGACTGAAGAGATGGCTCAGTGGTTAAAGTCTTTGCCTTGCAAGAAAGAGGACCAAAGTTTAGATGCTCAGATCTCACTTAAAAATGTCAGGCAGGTCGGTGGCCTGCCTGAAATTATAGCCCTGGAGGAGAAACCTGGGATCCCTTATAGCAAGCTAGCCAGACTGGCCCTAATGATATACTCTGTGCTTAATTAGACATTCAGACTCACAACAATAAGGTGGAAGAGTGATTTGAGGATGATTTCTGATATCACCCTTAAGCTTCCACAGGCAAACACCCTCAGGTGTACTTGTGTAGATGTATACACACACACACACACACACACACACACACACACACACACACACACACACACACACACACCATATATATACATATATATAGTTTATTAACACTTAACTGTGACTCTTATGTAATATTCAGACGTCAACCATATGTATTCTATCCCACACTCAGAAGGCTGAGGTACAGAGTGTGCCATAAATTTGAAGCCAACTGGTGATACATAGTAAATTCCAGGCCAGCCTGGGTTACAGTGCAAGCTCTTGTCTTTAAAAAACCCAAGAACAGGGTGCTTGGGAGATAGGCTGGTAAAGTGATTGCTACAGAAGCATGAAGCCCTTTTCAGTACCCAATACCCACATGAAAAGCAGGTGTGGGCTGGACGATACTACAGGAGATGCCTGGGCTTCCTGCCAGGCATTCTAGTCTATTTGGCGAGTACCCGCCTGTGAGAGACCCTGGGTCACAAGGCAAGAATGACAGTTCTGAGGAATGACACTGAAGATAGACCTCTGACATATGTGCACCATGCTCTGCCGGGTACCCCTGACACCCACACATGCCCAGACCCAGAAAGTAAGCTGAGGCCAGAGGATTGACACAAGTTTGAGACTCTTGCATGCTACCTACTAAGTTCCAGGCCAACCTGGGTTACGATGTGACAGTCTGTCTTAAAAAAAATGAAAAAAATAATAAAATAAATGAAATAAAATTAAAATAACTACAATTAATCTTTTGATTTATTTTCCAGCCACTTAAATAGAAACAGTGGACTGGATTTGACCCATGGGGCATGCGTAACTTGCTGATCCTTCTGCTAGATTAAAAAAAAATCTATGAAAAGCAGGCTGAAGACACTAATAGAAATCCCTAGTCTCCACTGGTGCCACCAGAGCCAGAATTAGACCCTTGAGACAGCCTGTCTCCCCACTACGGCATGTCCATGGCCTCAGTCATGATTCCAAAGCTATCTGCCAGTGGTTTTATTTAGAAGAACCATGTCTGAACATTATTTTAAAAAAATCATGATGAACCTATAAAATGTTAGTGACCTGTCTTTTCTGACTTGTCTTAGTTCTTTATGGAATCTGGTTCTGACCAGACTTCTTTCACATTATTTTTAATAATAAATGTCACTGTCAAGTGACTGATGTGCTTAGCAAACAAACCATTTCCCATACTTATTTTGACACACACAAGTTCAGGTAGCAATCCATGAAAATCTGTAAGATCAAAGGAGATTGAAGTACTTTTTAAACTCTTCATTTTCACAATGCACATTAGCTGAATTATCTCACAGAAAATAAAAATACTTTGTTTATAGGCAAAACAATGAAAGTTGATAAACTTCCCAATTTATTCTGTTTACCATTCATTTATTAACATCTTCCTACCCACCCTATTCCCTGCTGGATTTCCTTTAGAGTCAGTATGAAAAAAATTCCATAATGTACATATATAAGTTACAGAAATATGTATATCATATTGATATATGTCAAGTTTTATGTATAATGATTCATCTGATATGATATAGTGAATATCATTCTATACTGACAAGCAGTGATCTAAATTCACATTTCCATTGCTGAAACTAGACTCCATATCCATCTGATCCTACAAACTAGCACGTGTGGCAGCCTAATATATACATGTTTGCTATCTGGATCCTACAGAAACCAAACAGCTAAGAGGCAGGAGAAGAAAAGGATGTTATGAAGGAATTAGGCTATAGTTTAAAAGTCACCACACTCCCTCCACCTGCAGGGGGATGAGATGTGGGAGCAGGAAGGAGACTGGCTGGAAAGAAGAACATATCAGCCTGATGGGATGAGAGGGAGTGGGTAGAAGGAAGAAAGATATATAAATTCATTGTACTTGAATGTGAAAATTTCCAAGAATAAAGGAAAAGTCATCACACACTGTATCTTTAGTCCCTGGAACATTTCTTGTATATTTTTCATATTCTTTTCAAATCTTTGATGGTCTCATGAATAGAGATGCCTCCTTCCATCCCAGCGTCTAGTAGAGTGCTGTTGCATAGTCCACACTCAATGCATGTTTGTTGATTTAATGAGTAAATAAGACACCCAAGACCTTATTTTTCTGTTTCCATGGCATGAATATACTGGGTTAGTAAAACCTAGAACTTTCCTGTCTCAAATATTTAAGTGTATTTTATGGTTTTTTTTTTTAACAATTCAACGAGGAGACTAGAGACTGTCCAAGAAGTTTATTAACTTTCTATCCTTTTTTCTTTCTTTTTCAAAATGTATTCTCAGCTTCTCTAGTCTCTCATTAACACTAAAGCCAACAACGTTTCTTATAGCTTCAGTGGAAGAAGCCAATTTATTAGTAATGAGTTATTTATTTTATTTATATACATTTATATTTTGTCTGTTTATATATATTTATATTACATCTATTTACAATATTTATTAATGAGTTTCCCTTTCTGTTGGTCTGTGTGGCATGGTTTATGTGATGTAGTCTCAGCTGCTTTGTACTTACCTGCCTCTTTCATCCAGTAATTGCAAAGGTCTTCACAATCGAATCGGGCTGAGAAAACAAGACGGAGACGTCCTAAACAAATGTCAGTGCAGCTTCTGTTCTGCCCAGACTAAATGACCAGGAGGTTGTTTCATGTGCAGGGCTTCTCAAAGCTGGTGCTTAGCTAGCAAATGTGTGCCTGGGTGAGCGGATGGCTGGTGGAGAAGAAACCAAAAGCTAGAAGTGACATGGGAATGAATGAAGAGGGAAATCATACTTGCAGGAAAAGGAATTTCTGAGAAGAGTGAGCACACAGCAGACAATTGCTGATGAGGAAGCATGAGAAATAAGACCACGGTGCAACTGCAGACATGGAGTCCTGTGACAATTCAGAGAACCGAGGGAAGGAGACACCTCCATATATGTATATGAAAGAAAGTTGAGGTGAAGTGATTCTGAGTGCTTCAGAAAGTAAAACTCCAAGGATCAGTGAGTATGGTCAGAATTCTACCAAATGAAGGTAATCATTTCTGCTAAGTGATATAAGGCCTGTGTTCAAATCTTCCTTTTCAAATATTGGCCATGAGGAAGGGCCAAGCGGATGCTTCAGTAGAAGCCCTGAGGGGTCCTCGATCTCTCTTCCTGAAATCCCTTCATTCCAAATAAGAAAACTGGATAACTTAAGGTAGAGCCACCTATGATTTATACAAACTTTGGTTATATTTCATAATTTTGTTGAATACACAAGTGTTTTAATAGATGAGAAAGAGAGAGAGAGAGAGAAAGAGAGAGAGAGAGAGAGAGACTAGAAATGGGCTGACCCAGGAGGAGAGTTACCCAAGAGAAGAGAATTCAGAGCTAGTGCAATAGGAAAATCCATCAAGGCATCCTGAAAGCCAGTGTGAAGTCCTGCTCTGCCTCTGAAGCTAGTTGTTTCAGGCTCTTAGTTCTACAGTTTTTTTCTTGTCAGTTTGATTTAAGGACAAGTTCTTCCTTTAGAGCTTGGGTGAGAGTAGAAGAACACAGGAATATGAGGAGCATTTGGGACAGTCGGTGTCATGTGCAAATAAGAGAAGGAATGGAGGACAAATGGTCCTCAGATTGGCTTTAAAACTGGCAAAGATTTAAGGAACAGAAAGTCAGTGGCAACTAGAAATCAAGAGGACTTTGTAGAGGTAGTGAGCTCTGTAACTGGAATTTAAAGATGCTACTAGATCTAAAGTAGATATATGTGATGTTAAGAATTGTATGCTGAATAAATATTGGCAAATACATGAAGGACAATGACAAAAAAAGAAAATCATTGAAAGAGAGGACATGAATAAGAAGAGGGGTCCCAAGGACATGTGGGACGGTTGCTGTGTGCATCCATGCAGACTATGCAGAAGTGGCCTGGCTTCTGTTTTACAAGGTCAGTTTGGGAAAGCTCTGCTGTTAAGGAACTTGGCAGATACCAGGCTGTTTATTCAACTAATTTTGCGAAAATACACAATTGTCAACTGCTTGTATTTCAGACATATGCACAATAAAATTAAGCTCAAATTTTGATATTTTGTTCAAATTGTATCAGTGAGTTATGGAGTCAGTAGACCTCATCAAGTGTATAGGGGCAGAACCTCTGGGCTATTTTTAGAGGTGATATCGAGTTGACTTTCCCATGATTCCATCCAGAACGCTTTCCTGTGAACCCATTTGACAAATACTATTTCAAAATAGCATCCTGTGTGTCTCTAACAAGAAGGAGGGATGGGTAGGAAAAGTGTCATGTGTTCATTAGCTTCCAGGAGCTGTTGTTACAAAGTACCCACAAATCACATGTGAGAAACAACAGAAATTTGTATTGTGGGAATTCAGGAGTTGAAATCCAAGGTCAAGTTGATGGCCGAAGCTGAAAATCTTGTGAGGAGACAGACCAACTCTGCTGACCTCATTTAAATTGATGACCTCTTCAAAGACTCTACTTTTACACATGAATTTTAGAGTTTTTAACTTCTGAGATACTTCACCACATGTGTTTTGGGGAACCACAGCTTGGCACACCGTGTTAACAGACTTCAAAGAGGAGACGAGGCCTCAAAATTCTTCTAGAGGGTCCATACTTATAGGAGATATAAACTCTCCATTCGCTTTCATGCTAACTGCTTAAGTTTCTCTGAGTCCCTAGAAGAAGAAATCAGATCTTGACACTCTCATTCTCTTGCCATTGAGAACTCTACTAATTCTTTTGTGGCGATTGGAAAGACTGAATGATTCAACACGTAAAGTAGTAGCTAAGAACATGTGAGGGGCTGCCCAGACTAAAGAACCTGCCTTAAAAGGTTATCTAGTTACTCTTTCCTACCAATTGGTCTTTGACTTACAAATTCCCTTAAAATTTATTCATAGAGGTTTGTTTCTAATCTAGTCACCTAGCTGAGTATTGTCCTTTTTGTATCTGTTTACACCTTAAGAAGGATAATTTTACTTGGGAATAAATTCCTTTTTAAACTGGTACACTAATGTGCGAAACACTACTGCAACATGCCAAGCAGGTACAAAAGTGAACAAAATAACAACCGCAGTAAAAACTAAAGGAAATTCTTGATACATTTTATTCAGTGGCCCAAGCCTTCTGCTGTGAATTATCATTTTGTCATGGACGGTACTGAGGAACAGGTAGTATCAAGGCAGGCAGTTAAGGATTCTGGAAAACAATTAGCGCAGGGCATGGAGGGATACAGGGTTCATTTCTTTGTGCCAATTGCATTGTCTTCCTCATGAGTCATTTTCTTCATGTGGCACTTGCTTACTGGACTCACAGGAGGGATAATGATTGAATCATGCTCAGAGGCTGTTCGGCTGTAATCTACAGGCTGTGATTTATCATAAGGGTTCTTTGGTAGAATTACAAATAACTCATTTCATGGAGACAAATCGATTATGATTTGAATTGTTGATTTGTTTTGTGTTTCATTTTTGACTACCCTTTTCTTTTACACATATATTCATACTGCTCTAATTTTATGCTCCTTCTTCAATTTCCTGGTATCAAATATGCCAAACTATTTATATTTTTCATTTGATCCTTTTTCTCTGCCTTGCAAAAGAGGAACAGCCTCTTTTTCTTCCTAGGCCAGTCATTCGATCTTTGAACTTCATACATTCCTATCTTATCAGAATTGTGTACTATTAATTGCAGCGTTTTTATCTTTTATGTAGCTTTGACTTTCATGTATTATTGTTCTCATAGCCTATTCTTTTGGTAATCTATGGTAAAACAAATTATCCTCTTGCATCCTAAATTTGAAAACTATAAAGATTCATTCAACCTCTGTCTCCAACAAAACGATTAAATAACAATTTGTTGGTCATACTTCTCCTAAGTGTCACCCAACTTGAACTTTTTATTCTTTATACAACAAAGAACCCTTTGGGATGTATATCTTTGCCTCAATCTATTTTAACCTCCTTAGCAGACTTGTTCTTACTAATATCATCCATGAGAATGAATTTTTCTGGATGCAATTGTTGTTTTGGCTGTGGTAAAATTTGTCTAATTGGGATTATCTGTTGTAGCTTCTGGATCTTTCTTTCTTCACTCACATTCTTCTCTTTGGCTGGCATCAAGGATACCACACTTGGTGTCTTCTCTTCTCACTTTCTTCCTCATGGAAGAAAAACCTTCCATTTGGTGCTCCAGAGCTGTAATATGCTCCCTCTCACTCTTCTTGTCTTAGTGACTGTAACCATGTTCATTTTTTTTCCCCTTTGGAGATCGGTTCTCACTGTGTAAAGGTGACCTTGAACTCCAGATGCTCTCGACTCAGCCTGCCATGCACTGAAGTTACAAGCATGCACATTCACCCCCCAACAGTGTGATATTTCTAGTAGTCTTTATGGTTAGAGCAGCTTTAGGTTTGAAGAAATTTTGCATGAAAAGCAGAGGTTTTCTTTTTCTTTTTCTTTTTTGAGACTTAAGAAATAGGAGTTTATTCAGAATTGGGGCCTGGTGGCAGCCACAGTTTAGAGTGAAGGTGGAAGAGCATTAGAACCAAAGAGATGCTTAAGGTCAGTGGGAGAGGGCTGCCATGTCAACATGCTGGGAAAAGAGACTACAGAGTGTAGAGAGCATGGAAAGTAGAAGAGACAGAAAGCAGAAGAGAAGTGGAGCGAGAAGGAGAAGAGAGTTTTCATATACACAATGATATTTAAATATGGCCACCATCTTCTATTTTATAAAAGTCACAGCTTGGACTGTCCTGGGAATATTTTATTCTTCTTGCTAGTTCTCAGAACGCTAGCCACAACAGTCCTTCAGTTTTGCCGGCCCCACTCTCACCAACAGGCCTTGATCTGTGTCATTTCCTCATTTTTTCCAATTTCATGTGATGATTCTAGCCTATTTCTCTAATAGGATCACAATTTTGCTTCTTTAGGGAGACCTATGTTTGACCCTCCATCCATGTGCCTCACAGTGCACTTCGAAAGACACCGTCTGACCTGTACCTTTTACCTTTTGTCTTATATGACAGTAATGCACATAAGCATTAGAACATGAAACTTCCAGAATAAGCAGTGTAGGTGAAAATTTTCAAGCCAGTATCACCCAAATGAGGATGCTGATCTCTGTAAATTAGTTCCACTAGTCTGCAACTGTCTGTATCTGGCTTCATTTTACCCCGCCTCTCTTTCATGAACCCATTATCTCTAATATCTCTGGCATTTCCCCTAGATGATGTGTGAAAATCAATTGGTGTGGAAGCACTCAGTGGAAAAGAAATGAGCTGATCTGGATGCTGGTGTTAAAAAAAATGATTTCCTTTGTCTGACTGCATTAACTGCCTCTTATAAGTGCGGAACCCTCTTCCCTGATCTACAGATGCCATCCCCACCATGACAGGAGCAGATACCTCAGTGTTGCACCCCTTCATTCTGTTCAGTTCATTGTCCACCTATGAACCCCAGTGCCTTTGCTTGCTACTTCCTTTTAGATTAATGGCTCTTTCTGTGTTTCATGGCAGTGAATAGTGGCATTGCGCTCACTGTCTAGAACATGAAGCTTGATAGAAATGATACTCAAGCGTGAAGAAAAAAACAGGCATATCCAGGAGAACAGAAGGCAAATATAACACCATTAAAAACGAAGCAATATACTTATAAAAGCTACTAAACATAATAAATGTCTGGAATTAGAACATGAAGCTTGAAAGGCATCATTGATGCTACTGATGAAACCACTGTTGATGTTATGCATGGGAAACAGCCAGCAGCAGCCTGCCCATGAGCTGGGTGGAATGGCTGTGACGTAATTACACGCTTATGTCCAGGTAAAATGGCTCTGTATAGTGGCTCAGTCTGTGAGTCATAGCTGAAATTATACCACTCTTTCCTGAAAATAATTTTAAGTAGCAAAAAGCTGGTAATATCACATTTTTCCAACTAATTGAACACTGGAGCTCTTACATGTTCCCACCTCCATGATATTGGCAAATTCACACTCACCTCCAAGTTCTTTATTTGATGATCCAGGTTAAGCTGGACTCTTAGCATCTATGAACACTGTAAAGAAATTGTACTGAACGGGTCCAAGGAAAGGCCCGTAGTGAAAGGAAGGGGCATACAGCAGCTTAGCTTTCATTACACGAGAGACCAGTTCCTGTGTGGATTGACTGTGGGCCAACTGGGCTGGAGCTCCAGAAGCACAATACGTCTCTGGAGCAAGTCGCCATTATAGCCGTAACCTTTAAGCAGAATAAATCTCTAGAATTCTTTAGCCAAATACATAGTGAATATTGCTTTTCAATGGGATCCTAAGCTCTGCCTAATAAAATTTTATCTTTGACTGCAAATAAAATCAAATGGGAGAATGTAATTTTTTCTATGCATCTCAATAAGTTTAAAAAGAAGTTTATTTACAATGTGCACCATGTTGCCTACTTTTGAAAGAACTGTTTGCATAATTTGATACTTTTTTTTATTGTGAAAGGACCAAAAAGTAGTTTCTTGCCATTTCCTGATACTATCACATTCATTATCCAGAACCAAAACACACAGCACATTTGCAAAGGTAGAACTCCTCAGTACAGATTAATATCTATAGTTTTAGATGTGGCTAAAACCAATGGGAGGGTTTGTGTTGATTGCATTATAAAGAGGTCTGGAGTCTAGATCAGATAAGACCTCTTGTTTTGCAAAGATAGATAAGTTTTGTTAATTTACTAAAGCTGCATGTTGTATTACAGGGGCAATAAACCAACAACCAAGGGTAATAAACCCACAACCAAGGATTATTGCTTCTTTTGTGTATTACTCAGATCATGTCTTAAATGCATTAAAAGGTTGTGTTTATATCATTGTATTACAAACATGAAAGAACTTGGAAAAATCAGTTTGAAAGTGAATTCCAGTCAAAACAGATTAGAAATATGAAAGGAAAAGTCCTGTATTGGTCTCCCTTGTTTTGTAGAAAACAATTTTGTTCATTTTACTGATGAAGAGTAAATGTAATAGGATGGCTATCATAATAATTGAGCTTCTTCCATGCTTTTCCATTATATTGAGATTAAATTCTTTGGAAGTTTTTTGATTTTGATAGAAAAACAATAATCTTCCTAATCTGCTTGATTTTGGTAGTATAATAAAGAACATTTGATAACCTTAATAACATCCAATATTTTATTTGTGCATTCCATGATAAATATAATATTAGGCTTTTTCTCCGAATTATTTTATTTGTTTTTCAGCACTTTTGGAGTTTATTTTTTTCACCTGTTGAGATTAATTAGATTGAAAAGTTTTAAGGACTATTCAAAGATCATTAAGTTAGTAAGTGGGTAACATAGAGTTCCAGGTTGAACTTAACATTTTTAGGTTAACTTGTTTAGGGTGAAGTTAGAAAATGATTAGAGAAGTTAAAATTTTCTGTAGCAAAGATTTTGGTGAGTGCTTACAACTCTGGAAGGTGGTCTTCACTTGCAGTGGTTCAGCTTGACAATTTTTTCATCTTTCCTGTGATATTCAGTGGAAACACTACAGTTGGAAAACTAGTGAGTCTTTCTTCCTTACGTGAAGATTGCCACGGTACCAACATGGATGTACATTGTTACATGGCTAAAAGGTGAATGTCTGCAGCTTGCTTGGGAATTTGTTAAGATCCCTTAGGTAAACATGTCAAAAATCAGATGGAAAATGTTCTAGTAGCAAGTTGTTTAAAGTAACTGTCCAAAAAAGGAAAGACGTAACACCGAAAAGAGATTGCAGCAATCCCCCTATTTCACCTGCCAGCTTTCTATTTATTGTTGAAAATGGATCATTGTAAAGGCTATATTTCTTGAACATCTACTTGAAGGTGGGAAGATGAAGGTGTGGTGACAGAGTGTAAGTGTCAGTTTCTTATTTTGAAAAAAATCTTGGGGAAAAATGTCATGAATTAGTTTCTAATTTCCTGTCATGACAAAGAAAGGTTTTTTAATTTAATTTTTATTTACTGTGGGTAGGGAATTGGCACAGTGTACATGTGAAGCTCAGAAAATAAGTTTCAGGAATTGGTCCTCTCCTTCTGTGATGTGGGTTTTAGGACTTTAACTCAGATCTCCAGGTTTACACAACAAGAACCTTCACCTGTTAAGCTATCTTGACAGCCCCTGGTTTTAATTTTTTATAGAATTATTGAGATTTGTACTGTGACATACAGTTTACCTGTTTAAGGCATGCAACTGAATGACATTTAGCTTGTTCAGAGAATTGTGTAGACATAGCTTTTTAGAAAGCACTTATCACAACCATAAGAAACCCTCATACTCAGTAGCATTTACTCTCCATTTTGCCCCAGCCCTAAGCCCTAAGTTTCAAGCATCAAATAACCACTAGTTTAAATCTTTTTGGTCTAATCTGGACATTTTTCATACATGTTTTTATATATAACTGTCTTCATTCATCTAACAAGTTTTCAAGAATCAACTGAGTTATAGTGTTATATATTAATTCCTTTTTGATTTGCTTACTTATGTGAATTTTGCCTTTCCACATTTTGGCCATTTAGAAAAATACTATGATGGACATTAATATGTAACTTTTGTATGTACATTGTTTTAGGCCCCCTTCGGTGTATATTGTATCAGTGGAATTGGCAGTTCCTGCTATAATTGTATGATAAATAGCCTTTCAAGGGTAGGCATACTACTTTCCAAAGTGGCTGCATGATTTCACATTATTGTTAGCAGTACTAGAGAGTTTCAGTTTCTCCATATCCTCGCCAATATTCATTATCTATGTTTGATGATACTTACCTATATGAGTTTGAAGTATTTATCTTGTATTTTATGTGCACTTTCTTTGTGCTAAGTGAGATCACCTTTTCATGTAAGCTTGGCCATTTGACAGGCACTTGACCCACTGAGCCATTTCCCCTGCTGCAAACTAGTTTTCAGGTTGTTGAAGTTAAGAGTTCATTGTATATTCTGATTTGAAAACCCCTGTCAGATATATAATTTGTAAAAGTATGCTTTCATCTCAAAATCTGTTCTTTTGCTTTATTCATGGGATCCTTGAAGTACAAGACTTTTAATTTTTAGGAAATCCAATTTAGCTACTTTTTCCTTTGTATGATGTCTGTCATGTAAGTTTATTTCCATGTTGCTCCTTTGAATTTTATAGCTTAGCTCTCATAATATAGGTCTATGGTCTTATTTTTCATTTGTATGTGTCTATAGTTCATCTTTCGTGTGTGTGTGTGTGTGTGTGTGTGTGTGTGTGTGTGTGTGTGTGTGTGTTTGGTGCAAGGGAAGAAGCCAGCTTCATTCTATTATATCTAGTTATCCCAGCATTATGCGTTAGACACAGTGCGTGCTCTTGCTGGATTGTACAGGCGTAATCATTACTTTTGTTGCTACAAGGGTTGTTTCAGCTGAGCCAGTTGCAGATGACACAGGACCGGGCATGTCTCTTGCAAAGCCTCATTCTTTTATTTTTAGCAATTCTCTTGTCTGAACTGTGCTGTCTAACCCCGGGGCACATGCCCAAGCTCTATGCTGGGAAGACCAAGCTTTTGATGTTATTACCTGCTTGAAGGTAAAGGAACATTTAGCAATATCTGACTTTCTCTGTTGACTTGTTTGCTTATTCTGACTCTTACCCCTTTTCTTTTGGGTCAGGAGGACTGCTTGATCTTTGCTGGTTTTCTTGCCAGCCTCCCCCTCCTTCACCAGCATCCTTGACCTCAAGCAACCTGAGTCTTCTCATACGTCTGCACATTTCCTTCTCCAGGCAGACTGTGCTTTTATTTGGGTTTCATTTAACTGACCATTTATTCTTCTCTCTTCTTCACACTTGAGATCCAATCCATCAGTTTGTGGCTGCATCTGCTTCCCAATGCCATCCCCAATCCAACTTCTTCGGTTCCCGTGTTTCTGTCTTCTTACAGGCCGCTGAATCTCTCTTCTCAGTTTTTGCACAGATCCTGTTCCATCAAAATTCTAGAAATTGCAATTTAATCCAAATTCATGCAAACTTCTAGATCATTGCAAATTAATCAAACCATGTGTCTAGGAGTGCAAAGCCTTCAACGGCTTCCTTTGCGTTTATCACTCTCTCCAGACTGCATGTCACACTTTACAGCCCTGTAGATCCCACTGCTTTTCAGACACACTGGCTTGCCCAGACTCTATAAATGTTCAAGATTTTTCAGATAGAAGACATTATATACATGTCGAACCTTCTCTGTATAATGCTGATGGCCTGCTTTTATCTGTCTGTCTATCTATCTATCTATCTATCTATCTATCTATCTATCTATCTATCATTTATCTTTGTGTGTGTGTGTGTGTGTGTGTGTGTGTGTGTGTGATTCTACTGTGTATGATGTATGTGCATGGGCTTTGTGGATACAAATACCCATATACACGCAGAGGCCACAGATGAAGGAGGAGTGTTCCTATTCCATCATTCTTTGCTTTAGTCCCTTGAGTCAGATCTCTCAAATGAACCTAGAGCTAAATTTGTGACCAACATGCTCCAGAGATCTTCCTGTCTTTATTCCCTACTTCCCACAGCACTGGGATTTACAGAGAAAAGCTTAACCACGCATACCTAACTGTTCATGGAGTTCTGTTTGACAGCCTGTGTTCTTAACCAGCGAGACACAGTCCTTGCTTAACTTTTTTATTTTGTTTTGTTCGCTGGCATTTTCTCACAATTCAAGTCTCAACTTAAACATCTTTTCTTCAAAGAAAACCTCCTATTTAAAGTAACACCCTCCAATCTCCATAAGTCACCTTGTTTTTATGTCCGGGAATTGTGTATGCTTAATTTAATAGTTTGGTTAATTGCCTTTTACCATTTTTTCACCATTTTTCTGTATGCTAACTGAAAGTTAATATCTAACATAACAATGAATCATATATGGAGACTACCTTCTTTCATCCTTCTTTTCTTCATGTATGTAGAAAAATGTTATTAGCTGCATGGGTTTTAAGCTATGACTTAGGCTATCATGATACAGTTCTCTACATCTTGTACCATTATGCTCAGTTCAAAGAATTTTTTACACATATAATTCTTTTACAAGAACTTCCCAGCAATCCTATGCAATCCCAGAAGTACAGATTTCTGTGTACAAAAAGGTAATAATAGTCAATTTTGGGTATTTCCTCTGCTCATGATGTTTTAAATTCATTAATTCAACAATGCTGTAAGATAAGAATATTGTTATCTTCATTGAAAAAATAAGTCATGGTGTAGTAACTTAGTATAAGTTTCCAGAATGTAAAATAGCAGAGGCAGAGTACCTGTCGTGTATCCACCTTGCTGTTCCTTCAGGAAGAGCTGAGAGGCCAAGGTACTCTTGGGAGGTTTTCTTCCCTTCTGTATCAAAACCATAAATATTTGATGTCATTTGACACAAAGGGGAAAAAAAGGACTCCAGAAAACAACACTAGGAATATAGTGATCATTGTAGGCAATGCCTCTGTTCATAAAAAGGAGATGTCTTTTAAAAATCTGTGTTGGAATCCTGTAAAATGACTGCATAGGAAAGAAAAAGATGAAGTATAACCCCTTGCTGAGGAACCATTGACGGTAAATGCTTGCTGCATTCTTCAGTGGTATCCACCAGTGTATGCATGCCTCAGTGAGGGCCCAAGTACTTGCTAATGCAGACAATTCTTACAAAACTAAGTGAGCCATATGCATCTAATAAATCATGCAAGTAAGAGGGAAATTGGTTGGAAAGGAGAAGGTTTTCAGTTGAAGGGTGATGGAATTAGCTAATATGAGATAAAAACAACTTAAATTCGTTGTATTCATTTGTAGGAAATGGTAAAGAATAACAAATAGGAACCTTTCTGCAAGTAGGTATGGTGTCACATACCTATAGTCCCAGAATTTGGGAGAAGGCGAGAAGACCCAGAGCTCAAGGCAGCCCCAACTCCAAAGCAAGTTTGAGGTCAGTCCAGGGTTTATGGACTCTGTCTTTAAAAAAAAAGAAACAGATCAATACCCCCTTACAGTGTGTGTGCATGTGTTGTATGTGTGTGTATGTGTACATGTGCATGTATATATGTGTCACATGTCTGTATGTGCATGTGTGTATGTGTGTGTGTGGTGTTAGGAATTGTGACTGACTCTGACACATGTCAACACACCACCCCAGTACTGACTGGCCTCCCAAGCCATGTTTTTCCTTTTCTGAAATGCCTGAAAGCAAATAGCTTGAGAGTAAAGTCACTAAATGAGGAAAACATCTTGCTCTTTCAGGACAGTGATTTTTGCTTTGATAATTTAGATCCAGGAGGCTTCGATGTGTGAGCATATGTGTGGGCTGCTGAAAGCCTGATAGAGGCAAGACATTCTTCCTACTGTGTGTAAGACTTCTCTTTCCTTGGAGGGCAACCATTGGAAACTGGTTGGAAGTTGAGAGGGAAGCTGAACTGTCTGAGCTCTGCCTACTGATAAGTTATAGCATCACAATTCTACTCTATCATCTGAAGACTCAGTTCAAGACAAAAATCAAATAAATAAATCAATAAAGACCAAAATCAAATAATAAAGGTTCTACTCTTCAAAAAGTTATTTTCAATGAGGGGATTATGGCAAGAGTGACCGTGATTCACAGTCTGGGTTTGTTTACCGAGCTGAGGAAGTGGGAAGTCAGTGACTGGGATAGATCTGTCTTAGAAGAGCCAGAACACACAGCCAGGCCAATCCCACCATGTGACTGGTGAAGTCTATGGGGAAAACACCATCTGCCACCGTCTGGCAGGACTTGGCCACTAGGGCACAAGGTCAGCAATTGTCCTCAACTTTGTGTTGATTGAAAGTCTGCCTTCTCCTGGAGGAGATGAGCAGTCCCTCAGCTGAGATACTAGTCATGTGTCTCTCTTATCGTGAACTGTGGATACTGGGAGACATGAGGGAAGCCGGTAGAGTTAGAAAAAAGATAAAAAGCATGCATGTATATATGTCAATATGCAGGCAAATTCTAATAGAATGCTAGTAATATACAGATTGAATTAATTCATTGAATATCTCCAAAAAGCAATGAAGTATTAGGTCAGTTTTCATCATAATTCTATTAGGTTGGTTCATTCATTAGGTTCATTTTGCAGGTGGGTCATTTAGGTGGAAGAAAGCAGGTAACCTGCTTCATCGTAGCAAGATTCAGACCCTCTGCGTGTGATCTCAAAGTGTGTGTTGTTATCTAGTGTTTATTGATTCTTTGTAACTAGATATTTTCAAGTTGCTTTTGCTCATTGGCTAGCCTATGCATTCTTAGGGAGCCAAACCAATGTCTAGCCTTTGTTCTTTATCACTGTTTTGCATATCACTTCTGAACAGCAATAATCACTTTTGTGGCCTTTAATACATTGCTTAAACTTGTTAAAATGTAGATATTTGTGGTCGAGTATGCTTGAAATCTCACATAGGGCTCCTAAATTATTTAAAATGTCACTCTCATGGTTTAGATGAGACCTGGGACCAAGTCCCAAATAATTGCAGCTTATATAAAATTTCAGTGCGTGATCAAGAGCTGGGGATCATGGTTAGCCTAAGAGATTCTGAATCCCTGAACATCGATGGATGCTTTTGAAATTTAGATTCATCAAGAAGCATTTGGAGTCAAAAGTTAGGCAATGTTGTAAATTACCATCCATGGCTTTGCTGAAAAAAAAATACAGCTTGGCACTGAAATTGGCGTCAGAATACATTTCTGTCATTAAGGAGATATTTAGGAGAAACAAAAATAGCCATCAAGTCCTTGGAGGTGAAGCTGAGAGAGACATTAAATGACTTCAGATTAAATGACTGAAGCAAAGAGGCAAACAGAGGGAGCAGCACCGCCGACCTGCAGGCACAGGTCTCCTTTCCTCCCCTTGTCACCAGCACACAAGGCCGCTGAGGCTGCCTGCAGATGGTGCAAGAGGAAGGACAGCTGTTCCTCACCCAAGGAAATGCCCCAAACCCAAGGGACTGAAGCCTTCCATCATTAACTCACAAACAAACATACATCTTAGTGACATCATGACTGCCATTATGATGCGACTTACACATGACCAAGTTACAGTGCAGCTCATAATGCAGCCGTTGCATTTCAAAACAGGAAGCTAATCAATTATTTAACTTCCAAGGTGTTTCCCAGTTCTCAAATTCCAAGCTTTATTTTTTCATGGGTCTTAAGAACTACTGATTTGCTCATGCATAAGTGATTTTCTCCTCTAATATTTAAAAGGTATCCCGTTTTAAGAAAAAAAAAAGCGTACTCAGCTGTCGATCCAGCATTTCCTGCGGTTCTGTTGTGTTTGCGCTGATCGTCACATATGAATTCAGCACTGCCCAAACATTCATAGAAAAGAATGGAAGCCATTTTTCATTGGAAGAATGTCTTTCATTTTGCAAGACCCCAGAGTCCTTCACTTGTAATAGTACAATTCAAACATATTTGACATTAAGCTTCAATCCTGCAAAGGCAGGGAGCCCGGCTTATGTGCCGTGAAATGGTTATTTGTTTGACTTCAGATTTCATGGCCCTGGAATCTATGGGTTTTTAGAATTCTGCTTTTAATTCCAGTCATATCCTTAACCTGTATGTGCAAGGAATATATTAGAGCCAGGTCACAAGAATGGATGAGAGAAAAAAGTATAGAAAACTCTGAGAGCCAAGATTCAGTGAAAGTATATGTCATGGTTAGGCCCAGGTGTCAAATTGACAGTTGAAGGTTTGAGCTCTGGGCACATTTGTAGAGAATTAGTGGTTGAGTTAAGCCCAGAGCAGACCTGAAAGAGATTGTTGCTGGGGAAGGCCCACCCCATAGTGGGTGGGACTAGGCCCTGGAATAAATCACGGAGAGCTGGTTGAGAGAGTCGGTATCCTTTCGTACACTTAGCCAGACACACTGGTCTGGCAAGTAAAGATTGTCCATCTCTCAGCTGTTATGTGATGATGGTGTGGCCAGTTTCCTCGGCTCTAGTGTTGGTGCATGCTCTCCCGTCAGGACAGACAGAATTGTAACCCCAAAATCGTAAGAGAGAATAAACCCATCGTTCCCTTAAGCTGTTTGATGGTCATTTATCAGCAACCATGCAGGCGAACTGCAACAGTATGCCTTTAGCATATTGGTTATTGAATAATGCTATAATATCTGAAGAGAGGAGAAACTGAGAAGCATACTGCTTAATATCTTCGCTCTCTCTCTTTTTCTCTCTCCTCTCTCCTCTCTCTCTCTCTCTCTCTCTCTCTCTCTCTCTCTCTCTCTCACACACACACACACACACACACACACACACACACACATAATCTCCTTATGTGGTAGCAGTCAACTACAAGTTGTTCTTAGCTTTAACATTCCTGACTGACAGGACTTTAGAACAACTTGTAATATAAGAGGTATGCATGTTAAATCATATTCCATATTAGTCCCAAGATGTTTTCTGTTATATAAGACTGTGTTGCTTTTTAATGATTATTGAGCTTTTCTAGAGTTTTTATTTCTTCTATATGTCACTGAAAGCTTAATAAGTTCATATAGATGTCAGAGCCCATAGAGAGAACTAGCCAGCTGACACAGAGCATCCCATACAAAAGCCAGTACATAGATCAGGCAAACAAGCCATCCCTCTTAGAGGCTTTTACTCTGTAATCCAGTCTTAATACTGCTATTTATTAGTTTCAAATACTGTTTAAATATGGATGTGAGCTTAAAGCAACATGCTTTTGTCTGTAAAATGGTTATTGTGGTCAAATACTGGAAGTCATTTCCCAGCAGAAAGGGAAAAAGCAAGAAATTCAGAAACTCAGCAGAGCGGGTTCCTCTTTGGTGGATTCCTGTTTGCACACAATAGAGTGAGACGTGAATACAGCACAATTCTTGCTCTCATGAATCACCTAATAATGACCCAGGTGCCTGCCGGCACCAGCATAAGTGTCAAACACACCAGGACACTCTTTGCAAAACAGCATCCTAAAGGAGTTCTTTGAAGAGAGAGTTCCCATCAACAGAACTGGGAGGCTGTGCTTCCCTTTCACAGGTTACACGTATGCTCAGCCAACTTGAAGCTATGAGGCCCGGTACCACCATTCCCAAATCTAGTTCCTTTCCTTAGAACCTGGCAGTTTAGACAGAAAATGAACAAGGTAGCAGGTGAAGACAGTCACGTCATAATAGTTCTTTGACATAAATAGCAAGCCAGGGGTAGATTGAACATGGATCTGTAGATTGGAGATTTCCTAGGGGTGATTAAAGAAGATATAATAGAGGTGGTAATGTAGGTACAGTTTTGTTTTGTTTTCAACGTGTGGTACTTGGGTAGGAAAGGCAGGGTCAGCTAGGGATCTAGGAGCTAAACAATGTGGTTTCCAGAACCAGACAGACAGGGCTAGAAAACTCCTATTTTGCTGAAAATTGCTACACGGAAATGGAGATATTAAATTCATGCCGTGTAGTCCTTCCTGTCATGTTTGAGCAGAGCAGAGCTGACTGACTTATTTTCTGCTCCACAGACTTAGCCATCCAGTAGACCCAGATGTCAGTTCCTGAAACTCCAATACCAAAAGACACATCTTTCCCTCATGTTACATCCTTCTATTGCTAGTGTTCCCATGTATAATTTCAGATTTTTTGAATGCATCATGTTCCCTAACTTCTCCAATAGACTGTGAGTTTCTTGAGAACAGAGACTATGTTTTACGTTCCTGTGGAACCTCACTGAAGTTTGGATTGAAAAGGTACATGGGTTGTTTCACCGGGTTGTGTTCATGAGGACGCTGGAACCTGAATCCTCAGAGTCTTTGTTTCCCGGTGGCCCATAACAAGGTCGTACCTCCCTCCTGGTCAGCACAAATGGCAGCTGTGGTTTCCCTTGAAACCATTCATTTCAGCATCAGCAACATCCAAAAGACATTTTAAAAAGACTTGTCCACATCTCTCTTTTTTTTTTTTTATAAACCCCTTCATTTTTTGCTTTTGCTTTTGCCCTAAGTTTCACTTATTTTTGAAAACATGATCGCATTGCAATGTTTTGTAGGAAAAAGGATCTCTCACAGCTCTAAAAAAAATTGAGGAGAGATCTTAACAGCTACTTTTTGTACTTAAATTGAGCAAAAGGAAGCATCAATTACAGGGCAAACAAATGAAACAAGAACAAAACCAAAACCAGCTACATTATGACATCAACACAGAACTGAACTGCATTCAAAGCAGAAACTTTTTTTTTTGGTTATTTGATATTTGAGTGTAATCCTTGGGCTAGAACAGTCTGTAAAATGGTGCAGCAGGTGAAGAGTTCTGTGAAAAATCTCATGAGAAACTTTAAAATAAGAGTAATAAACTAGGTATTCTAAAAAAAAAAAAGTAGATTTTTTTTTCTCATCAATGGTTTACTAGAAGGCAGGAGTCAAAACCTTGCACAAAGCGAATGACACAACATGACCACTTAGAGGACATTTCCTGCCATCTCAATAACCCCCCACCCTGATACCCTGCACATTCACAGCCATATCAATTGTTACTTGTATTTTTAATTTCAGCCATTCTGACTGGCATAAGATGATGATACCTCGGGATGGTTCTAATTATCCTGGTAGCTAGGGATGTTGAGTGCCTTTTCAGGAATTTCACAGACATTTGAAATTTGTCCTGTAAAAATTTTCTTTTGAGTCCCACAGTCCATTTATTAATTATACCAAGTGATTTCTTTGAGTTTAATTGCCTTAACTCTTTGTATACACTGGATATTGATTCCTCATGAGATATGTAGCCTCTACATACTTCCTCCCATTCTGTGCCTTTCCATTTAGCATTATTCACTTTCACTGCAGAACAAAACACTGTAGTTCCAGGAGATGCTATTTGTTAAATGCCAACCTTATTTCCTAGGCAGGAGGGATTCAAGTAAGAAAAATCTTTCTAAACCAATGATTTCTAGTGTAGCAATTATTGCTTCTTCTGGGACATTCAATATTTCTGGTCTAACAATGAAGTCTTTAGCCCATTTGGACCTAGTTTTTATGCAGAGCATGAGACACAGCTCCAGTTTTACTCTTCTGAATATAAGAGATCCAATTTATCCAGCACCACTTAAGGTGTCGTTCTTTTCCCAATGTGTTTTTACATTCTTATCAAGACTGTATGTACAATGTCATACATCTGGGTCCTCAATTCTAATCCCTTGTTCTTTGTCTACTTTCATGCTAAAACTATGCTCTTTTTATTTCTATAGCTCTGAGCTCTGTTGGGTTTTATTATAACTGCAGCAGGCTGTTTATTGACTGAGAAATCCTGAGACCCCCTCAACTTATTCACTGATGCCACGTGATGTCTACAAAGCCATGCGTTTTACCATTGAGCTTTTGCTGATAAGTAAAAGAAATTGTGACGTTATATGACTTTTGATTCTTAGAAGACCTTTTTCTTTGTACTTCTGGGCTACGTGGCAGTTCCTATTACTGTGTATAGAATATACAGCAATACTGCCCTCTACAGGGTATTTGGAGGCAGGCGCTGTTTTCAAGTGAATGACTAAACTTCAGGTGCAGAATTGGATGGAAGAGTTCAAATGTTTTTCCCACTGATGTCTGTTAGATCAGTAGACAACCGGGCCACTCCCACGACAATACAGGATGATGCTTACAGAAGTCAAATCCAAGGAGTTACACATTCTTTTTATTTTTGTGAATGTATGATGCTAATAGTTCTTAAGAATGTTTATTCTGTGATCTAATAGGGATAGATATGTGTTATGCCAGGATTAATAAAGGATTCTAATGTTCAGAGAAGGCATTCAAATATGTCTGGGCTTGGTTTAAGATAGAAACAGTGATATTGTTTTAAAGCCATGCTTTATTTCTAATAGAGAAAATATATTAAGCCCAGTAGCCTAAAAAATGTAAATTAAAAGGACTCTCTGGGAATTGGGGGGGAGGCACTGGGGGATGGGGAGGGAGAGGAGGGGGAGGAGGGCTTCGGGGGGAGGAGGGGGGAGGGAGGGAACTGGTAAAAAAATTTTTAAATGTATAATTACATTTTTAATAAAAAAAAAAAAAATAAATAAATAAAGTAGAAAAATACCCTGAATCCTGGTCTAATAATTTAGATGTTCAAATGGAAGATTCTTTAAATTATAGATTCATTTGAAATAAAAGGAAATGCATAATTATATGATTTAATTTATAAAAACTTTACAAGAATGACTCATGAAAATACAGGTGTTTAGAGAAAAACACATTTTAACTCACAAACATGATACAGTCCATAGAGCAAAATAGCAAGGGATCAGATGCAGTGTTTTCACACTGTGTGAATCCTGCAGTACCAAAACTTCCCACAAGTCCAGTGTTAAAATTAAGTGGCAGCTCTAAATACTGTGTAAAAATTTGATGGTTTTTGACTATTATTTTAGGAAGTAGCTATTAGCATAACTTTACTTATGTGCATATGCAGGTTGTGGGGAAATAGAAAATGCAGCCATTTCACCTTCAATAGGGTGTTGTTTACAAGTAGCAAAATTCAACTCATACAGTAGTTTTCCTAAAGAGACAGATAATTTTTTTCTAGAGCTCAGGGGGAAATTGGCATCAAATCTCAGAGTAAACAAGTCCTTTGGAGTAAACAAGTCCTTCATTTGATAATCCTTCATTTGATAGTTTGTGTATTTAATATAGCTTTTATTGTTATTTCAGCAGGTTCTCCTTTTTACCAGGAAGATTTTATTGAAAAGGACATAGTATCTTATGCCAATGGCTGCTTCATGTGTCTCTTGTTGTCCTGTCTCTTTTCTGCATTAAGAAGCCATTGCTAATGACTGATCTAGCTTGCCTAGGCTGTGTGAGTATACCCCACAATATTTTCATAAGACAAAGCCATTTAATGATGTAATTCTTTAGATTCTTCCCTATCATTAAGAAACCAAATATGGTATACAGACAACGAACGTCTGTTAATGTATAAACATCAGGCGGTGAGAAGTGGCGTCTTGTTTTCAGTAAAGAAAAGCAGTCAGTTGTGTTATAGAATAATTGGGGTATCCTTTCAGTTGAGCAATGAGTTCTGTGAGCCCCAAATTTCATTTCACTATCTGGGGTTCCATAGGCAGAACAGCCTCAGCAGGAAGCATAGAGGTCCCAGGAAGTTGAAAGCCAGGTGGCTGCTCAGTTGCCCCATGGGAAACTTGAGCCCCACATGCTGCTGCTCACGCTGTGTCTAGAGCCCAGTGGATTAGACTGGGTCCTGTCACTCCTTTCTCACTCCAGCCTGTGTTTCTTGCACTCAGAAATGTTTCTGTTTCCAACCTGCTTAAGCACAGAATTTTTAGGGACTTTTCCTATCTACTCAGATTTATAATGGCTTTGAAAAAAAGGCTTGACCTTGAGTCCACTTTGTCTTTCTTTCTTCTTTCCTGGAGTTCTTGAAGGAGGAGTAGGGCGTTGCTGTAGGGCTGTTTCATTCCTTAATTCCTTCCTTCTCCTTCCTTCCTTCTTTCCTTCTTTCTTTCCGTCTTTCTTCCTTCTTTCTTTCTTTCTTTCTTTCTTCTTCTTTCTTTCTTTCTTTTCTTTCTTTCTTTTCTTTCTTTCTTTCTTTCCTTCCTTCCTTCCTCCTTCCTTTCCTTCTTTCTTTCTTTCTTTCTTTCCTTCTTTCTTTCTTTCTTTTCTTTCTTTCTTTCTTTCTTTCTTTCTTCTTCTTTCCTTCCTTTCATTTTTCTTTCCTTTCATTTTTCTTTCCTTTTCCTTTTTCTCATGTGTATGTGTATATGTATATGTGGTACCCATGTATATGATTCTTTTGTATGCGGATGGTGCATATGCACACGGATGTGCACACATGGTGAGAGTCAAGATCTATATCAGGAATCACCTTCAATTACTCTTCTACCTTATTCTTTTGAAGCTGGGTCTAAACCCAGAGTATATCCATACAGTTAGTCTGGTAGCCAGCTTGACCTTGGGGATTCCTAGGCTCCTGGTGGTCTATCACACTCACCACTTTATTTGGATCTGGAGATTTGAACCCGGTTCTTTTGCTTGAAAGGTAAAGACTTTAAATGCTGAGCCATCTTTTCAACCCTACTTTGCCTTTAATAAACATTTTGATGTCTTTTAATACATTTAATAATACATTACAGAAACAGTAAAGAAAATGCAAATGCTGTGAAGAAGCACAATAAAAACTAGGGGAAGTTTAGAATTTTTGCTGACATACATCATCATTCTTTTAGAATTGTATGCAACTGTGTGTAAACTGAAATTATACATTTGTGTTAATTTGTAAATAAATGTGATTCATAGCTGTTTGTGAATATATTGTATATATTGCCCTTCTACAATTGGTGCTCTCATTTATTTTACTGTAGATTTATTTTCATATCAGTACATATATAGATTTTTGGTAGTATTTCATTATGCATGTTCAAAATACATTTTATTCTGTTTATAATAAATATTTGCATTATTTACAGCATTTTCTATTGCAAGCATAACTACAATTTCTTTCAAGTATACCTGGGCATGTTAGCTGCCTTGAATACTAAATTTTTTGTTTGGACTTGTGTGTGTGTGTGTGTGTGTGTGTGTGTGTGTATGCCTTTGGAGGCACAAGAGTGACTTTGGAATTATACTGGATTGATCCAACTCCTTATTGCTTTGCTCTGAGGTTTTCCAGGCTCTGCCTTCCAGGGCCAGAAATACAGGCTTCTACCACCATTTCTTGTCAGCATTATTATGTGGGATCTGGAGATTCAAACTCAGGTCCTTTTGCTTGTGAGGCAAAAGCTTTCACCCTTAAGTCCCAATATTAATTTTTAAATTGAAATCCCCAGCCCAAATATTAAATTTTATATTATGATGCCCATAGGAATTTCTGGAAATTATGGTTTAAAATTGGTCAGATGACTTACTCATCTTATACGGCCTAACCTAACAGATAATGTGAATTTCCTTTCTAAGGCTTTCAGCCTGATTTGGTTTTAAGTTTCTAACAATTGTCAAAACAGGATGCATAAATTCTAAACTCTGCAGATAAAATAAGAAAATGGTGTGGAATGTTATCATGACAAATTTGTGATTTCCTAATTAACGATTACTGCCCAGGAATGTTCCTGGGAAGTCGCCTTGCAGTTCCCTCCAGCATCAGAGCACCACTGTGGGAATTAGGTGGCTGAGTAAACAAGAGGAGAAAATGTGTTCCTGGACTACAGTTGAATTTAGATAGAACAACACTGAGAAGGTTTTAACCCCTCCAGACAGAGCGAGCAGTGACCATAGATAGTATCTACCCCAGAAGACCAAATAAATGCGATATTTGGACGAAATCAAGCAATTTTTGCTCTCTCTTCTCTTTCTCCTCCTACATGGCACATGTGTCTCACTGAGTCACATGGCCAACAAGCACCCAGAAGTCTTTTAGGCTCCCACAACAGACAGAGGTGCTTCTATTATCCAATTGCTCTTTTGTTCTGACCCTAGTTGAAGGTATAGCATGTGTTACTCTTCATTTGCTGGCATGACCTGAATTGAAGCATATAGAGGAAGAAGGGGTTGATTACAGACTTATGTGTTTTGATTGCTGCTCACCATCCTGACAGGAGAGTAATTCCACGTCATTGTGCCATACAATATCCACAGGAAGAGCTAAGGGCAGACTGTGTGGCATGGCAATCTGCGGAAGCCAACCAGTTGTCTCTCCATCTTACCCACCGGCCCTGGAAAATAGCCCCCCCTTCCATGGGCTGAGTTTTCCCACATCAATACATCAATTAGATAATCTCCTACAGGCTTGCTTTGAGACCTGCCTTAACTAAGTAATTCTACATAGGAGTGACTAAAAAGTCAGTTCTCAGCTGTTAATTTGACCCATAAAACTAACTGCCACAGGGCGAGTCTCGGTTCTTGGCACACATCTTACTCCACATCTAGTCAACAGACAGAGTCACGAGGTAAGTACACCTTTTCGGATCTCACTGTCTACCACCAAAGAGCATTTCATGCCTGCCCAGAAGCATCATTGTCCCTGTCAGAATCACTACTCAGCTGTGATTGGCATTAAGCAGCACCAACTCCAGAAAGCATGTGTCTTTGCATTGGCGTCATTTGTATGTGGTGAATCACTTTTGAGCTTTGACTCTTTTAAGCAAAAATTCTGATGCTGCTTTAAGCTCTCGTTGAATGTTAATGAAGTGGTGTGAAATAATAAGACAAGACACATTCTTACAGCCTAAAAAGAGGGACATACTGCATACATGTGTGCATGCTTTGGGATGGTGGCGAGACACTACAGACTTTGGGAAGATACTCATCCCTAGCACCGAGTTTCATTTCCATGAGCCAGTTGGTTTCTGTATGCCGAGCATCTGCTTTGCCTTTCTCAAAACACAGTCAATGATGCCCCATTAGATTGTTGGGTTTTTTTGCATGTTATAAGACAAAACAGACGTCATTTATCTGAAACTTTTCCAGACAGAAAGGAAGCACTAAAGAGACAAAAACTGTGAATCATGCCTGTTTGTTTTGACTCGGTGCTGCCAAGGCTTGCCGCTGAAGACTCTATGAGAATTTCAGGACTGTGTAGGAATCTACACAAGCAGGATAAAGCAGGGCCAGCGTTCACTAACATGGACTAAAATATTCTTTCCCAGAACCGTGGCTGAACTTTCTTCACGTATCTAGTTGGTATTTAATTTGGGAATGCTTTTGAAATAGAGGCAAGAGGCACAGCAAGTGAGAAGAGATGGTATCTTCTGACACTCTTGTCCTTGCTGCAGAAAAAGGAAAAACATGTTGTTTGATGTTCTCACTGCATTGATTAGAAATCCCACTCAGATAATACAGCTACAGATTCAGGGGCATGGAGACGTTCCCATCGTGTGAACTTCCTCCAATAGCTTTCTTTGCTATTCTTCGTCATCTAATTTTGGGACCTAGGCATTGTAACCTTGGTATCATTAGACAAGTCACTGTTTTCCTTAGATCAAGGAAGGTATTTGGTGTATGGGAGATAAAATATATCTCTTCATAGTTCTCAGATAGTAAGCAGTCAATTTGTGGCTCATGCACACCACAGTACAGTCAGGCCTGCCTTTGCTTCAAGTGCTTAGAACTATTTCTCTCAATGCAAGGGTGCCATCCTGGCCTTTGAATTTGCACCTGCTTTGGAATAGTCTTTAAAGGCCAACATCTCAGTAGAGGCACTCATGAGCCCCACATGAGCTTGAATGCACTAGCCGATGAGTTCTCATACACTCGCCTGTTAAATTGGTCTTGAAATGAGAGCTGTTCCCTTTTCTGACTTATTTTTAGATGAATGATCATTCTGTATAAGCAAATGTGGGGTTTTTTTTTTGCTTTTTGTAGAATTAGGTTTATTAACCAATAACTTTCACTTACTTTACTTTCAAATTGTAGCTTCCTCTGAGAGAACACAGCAGGTTTCTTTCCATCCATTATCCTTACTAGAATAACTTCTGGGACATTTAGGTTCCCCATTTCTTCTCCTAACTGGTGCAGGGAGGGATAGTCTTGAGAGAGTAATTATTGTTTCCAGGTTATTGAACGTTGTTTCTTTAATGAGAATCTTCAAACTCCTATTTTCTAGTTCTCTATTAATATATATACTAAATTGTCGTGAATTCCAAGCATCTGTAATGCTGTAAACACTGGATCCAACCCCTCTCTCCGTCGGTATTTTGGCACCATCATATGACCTCTTCCCTGGGTCTCCCCTTCCCATGCTCTAGTGAACTCCATTCCAGTCCTCAGAGAGCCAGCTTTAGCTTTCACATAGGAGGGGACATAACTGTCCTGAAAGCTGCTCTTGCTTCTCACTGACCAAGTTAGGAAAGTTTTCTGATAGTTTCATGAACCTTGTGTCTCTCGAGGCGAAATGGCCCTCTCTGAGAGTGAATGAGGAGTTACAGCTCATCCCTGGCAGTTATCTTTCACTCAGATGGAGAGCCCTAGGGGATATACCAGATTTCCACTAGAGGGCAGCAAGGGGTCAGAAGAATCTTGAGACACTGGCCAGTTACACTCCTGGGGGGAAAAAGAGGTGTGGGGGTGGAGAATAGGAGGAGACTAACATTTTCTAATAGCTTTATTCACTGATACTTCTATTTAAAAAAATTCCAGCACCAACAATATGTGTATAGTTCACAAACAGTTGTATGAAATTTCAAGTCTAAACTCACTCATCTTTGAAGGAGGTCTTCACAATGACAAGGAATTCATTTGTTCCACTTGGAGTGTCATATCAAAGACAGGAGAGTCTTCAATGAGGATCCTTTTTTGTGTTCATGTCAGGACACGTCATCCCTGAAAACCACTGATGGTGCAAGGGAGAGATGAAAAAACAAGCGTGGGTGGGTTCAGCCAAGTGTGTCACATGGCGGAATTCATAGCACATGAAGAACTACAACTCCAAGCCTGTAGAGGTTGCCTGATTCCAAGAAGGAAATCCATTCTCATGAGGCAGGGATTGTGAGCCTCCCGTTTTCCAGCTTTAGGCTAGAAGAGAGGAGAGTTCCTCTTCCTTGTCTGTGACACCTTGGAGAAAAGAATGTCATCAGATATCTGGAGGAGAAACTACTTGTGGAAGGTGTGAAGGACAAAGCAAACAAAAGGGAAGAGAAGCTGTTGTCACCCCGTGCCACACGATGAGAGTCTCCGGCTCACCACCAGAGTGGCATCTGAGAACGAGAAGGTGTGAGCAAAGGGCTGTTGACAGAGGCTACACGAATCTCCCAGGACCTTCCTAGGGAAAAGAGAGACTCAAGGTCCAGAAGTTGCTAGTTCGGTCTCTAGAAATTAGACTTTATTGGTAGTATCTCTTTGTGCCTTACTATGCAAATTGTGCAAACTGTCAGCTTACAATTGACAGGAAAGACTACCCTGTCATTCTGGAATTTAACTACCCCATGTTCAAGGAGGGTAGATATAGCACACCATTGAAGGAGTTTGGCTTGTCACTGCTAAGAAAATATGAATCTTAGTCTCAGGTTCTGCCTGTTGTCACAAGAGCAACTTTTGCACCAGAACCACCTAGGGAGAAATTACACTTTAGTTATAATATACCTATATATAGTTATAATATACCTATAGTTATAGGATGGCATTGCTCAAAACTGTAGAAGAAAAGTGTAATCAAATGTTAAAGAACATGAAGAAAGGTAAATTTATTTTCTGCCAGAATATCCAGAGTAGGTGAGTAAATGAAGAAGATGGTATTTGACCTAGTTCTTAAAAATATAGGTGGAATTTTTATAAGCAAACTTTTGGAATAGCATTCCAGCCAAAGGGAACTCAATATTAACTGATATCTGCTTAGTATGAGAAGGGTGACTGGAGGCTATAATTTTGACAAGAAACCTACAATGGTTTGGATAATATTCCTTAAAGTCCATGTGTTAAAGAGTTGGCCCCAACCCATGGTGCTCATAGGAGGTGATCTAGTGGAAGATCTTGGGTTACCAGAGTGCTCCCTCAAAGGGGAAAGTGAAAAATCCATCCCTTTCTGTCCCTCTTTGTTTCTTGACTACAGCAAAGTGACCATTTCCTCCCATGACAGACCCCACCCTGATGTTTTGTCTAACAGGCCTACCCACAACAGAGTCAAGCAATCATAAACTGAGTTTTCTAAAACCATCAACCAAAATAAATCTTTCCTCTTTTTAACTTGATGATTGTGTGTACTTTATTGCAGTATAAAGGTAATACCTGGGCTATAAAAGACTTTATGTACAGTGTGACATTGTTTGAAATGCGCTTGGGGATCCTCTGTGTGTCTGTAAAGCTGGGCGAAGAGTCAAGATAAACACATTTTAAGCTGCAGTGCAAATCGCCCAAGACTGAGGGAATGAGTCTGTGACACAGGGCCACAGCATTGAAATGCATAGGGGTACAAAACACAGACAGGAACAGGAAAAATGGTTCACTCAAACCCCTTCAAAAGTGAATGGCTTTTTAAGCTTTAAACATTTCTTTAGTTCTTGAAATAATGAATGAAAATATATTCAAGAACTTCGTATGTTACAACCAGGATTCCAACTCAGGCAGGGTACAAGCAAGCCACTTTCATAGCTGAGACACAAACACAAATTAAACACAAGGCAAAGGCATGCTTGCTAGCTAAGCGTTCTGAAGGGTTACAGACCACTGTAGGATTTTTGGCGCCCTATGCTAAAATGAAAATAACCTTTTCCTTATTTCTTCTGAGAAAAAAATTTTGATTTGCTGAATTACATGATGACATGTTTAATTCAATTTAATTCTAAAGTGAAATGTCACAATGTTATACCAATAAGGAAACATCTGATTTTAATCCAGAGTAATAGAAAACAAAATTTAAACCTTGGACGAACTGAAATCCAGTCAAATTTAACTGGTTTAATATTGCATTATTTTAATATGCTGTCATACATAGTATTCAGTCTCAACACCTGTGACACAACTTGAGGTCTATGCAGTATTAGATGTCGAAGTTCAGAAGATACTCTATGAATCACCAAAGTAAGGGTTTTGTTTTGCTACTTCCATTGATAAATGTCTGAATTATAGAAAATACCACTTGGTTTCACTGCAATGGAATTTTACATTCCAGGTTTAAGAGACGGATTTTGGCATGTGTTTTTCTTTCATTGTGGCATTAAATTTCTCATATAGAAATCAAAATGATGTTTTATTTCTATTATTTGAATACTTTGCTTCTAAACAGTAATTACAGGGAATAGGACAAAAAGGTCTTCGACACTTACCTTTGGAGCAAGACAAGGCCAATTAAATCATTGCTTCATGATGCTGTTTCATGGTAATTGTTATCTTGATGAGTTGCAGAAAGAATGAAAAATCCCAGAGCCGAAAAGGACAATGCTTAGATGGAAGACATCAAGCTTTAGCCATTGAACCATTCTTAAAAATTGGATTCAGAAGAGATCTGCCTTGACCCAAGTAATTCACAAACTCAACAGCCCAAGTCTACTTTTGGATTTTTTTGGGGGTGGGGCCTTCCAATTTAGACAGATACAGATCTGTTCTATTTCAATAACCTTCTGGAATTTATTCCTTAGCTATTTGCCTGATATAATTATGGATCAAATCTTACTAGATCTTATCAATATATTAGAATAAACATATGGAAGGTAATAGTAAGGAGATCTCTGTGGATACTGTACTGTCAACAACAAAAAAAATGAATGGTAATAAGGGAAACATCCTGTTCTCTTAGGATGGGCAAGTTCTCATTCCTTCACCGTTGCGTATAAGCCATAGTTCCTTGCCTGAATGGCACTTCAGGTCACAAACAGTTTGGAGAAGTTGAGTTTCTATGAATTTGAAAATATTCATTCATAGAAAATATTCTCTGAATGATCAAAGTAAGGATGCTATTTTTGTACTTCTCTTGGTACATGTCTCAATGTGCCAAGAAATGCCATTTGGATTCACTGCAATGGAATGATCCCTTGGCATATCATGTTTCATCAGAATTGAAGAAATATGCATCTAATTCTTATCAATGCACTGAAAAAAGTCCTAGAGAGACTTCTCCAGAGCTTGTAAAGACTTCTCTGTAGCTTCCATGTTTGCTGATGCCTCCTAGTAGCTGGGCATGCTCTCCTGTGCCAATCTCATCTCTTACCCATCAATCACTTCCTTCTACTTGAAAGAACCCTTCTGGAAAAATGTGGATCTTTATTGGTTTCCTGTTTATGTGAGTGAATTTTTCAATTGTGCCTCCAAGCTAGAAGCTATAGGAGAGAAAAGGTGAAGTATAACTTGGAGAAGGGGTTGAAAGAGAAATCAATATAAAATCATCTGAAGATCCGAATAGACTAAGAGAGGATTTTTGGGGCAGTTTCATACTAGTTTTGATTACACAAAGCAATCATGTACAGCCTGATGTTTAAATGTGTATAGATTTGTACAATGATCAAATGTACAATTTGTACATTTGTAAGTACAGTGTAGATATTATCAGTTTAAACATTAATCATTTCTTTGTGGTGAAAACATGCAAGATATTTTCTTATAATTGTATTGAAATAAACTGCAGATAACAGTGACCTCAGCACTTTAAAATTTAAACCTTCTAGAACTGAAAGATTTGTGAGGAAAATATAACTTTCATTTTTAAGATAGAAAGCACAAGGAGTCCATAGCAACGCCTGTATTATGATCAACAAGTGCTACTTTGTTTCTTCCCCCAAAGTTCCTGTTTATGTCTAGCAGTCTTTCTATTGTCTTTTCAAGAGCTGAGTCAGTTGGCTGGTGGCCATAGTACAATTACACAGCTAGTGCAGATGTATACCCAATCAGTGGACACAACTGTCAGTATGCTGTTTGAGCTCTGGTTTTCATTTGAACTGTCATGTGGTGATGTGTGACAATGATATTATATAAGAAAAAGTGGTTGCTACAGATTGGAACCACACACTTGGCTATCATGCTAGCTGACCATCAGCTTCATTAAGAAATTGTATCTCTATAATGAAAAAATAATAGTATCTATAATAATTCTGCATTATTTGACATTGTTTGAATAGTCACCTGAAGCCTAGAATAGTCTATGGTATACCTTATCTTTGAGAATAGTAAGTAAAGAATGTGGTCCAAAGAAAGATCGAAGACAATATAAAAGATTCACTGCTAGCTTTCCAGATTCCTTAGTCTACTCTGTACCAAACTCAATTGACAAAAATGCTATTGCTAGTAGCAGATGCTACCAGTAATGAAGCTATATCTTCTTAAAGATGACTGTGTTAAGAGATTAGAATATTTTATCAAATTTATTTCTTAAGATGTATCTATGAAAAAGACTTTATTACTAGTTTAAAATTTAGTGAAATGAGAGAACCAAAAGCTTAAAACAAATTTTCTGAAGATTTCCATGGAGCTCATGGGTGAAAAGCTGGGATTCATCTGTCCGTCTCAGTCCAAAGCCCAGGCCTTCAGCTGGCCAGTGCTCCTCAGCCCTAGCCTCAGTTCCTCGACAGTAGGCCCAGGGCAAGAGAAGGAGTGATTTCCATGACACTACATGAAGAATTATTATGTGCCTGAGATATAGTCAATTCCAGTGGGTCAACCAATTGACCAAATTATATCAGCAATTGCAGAAAATACTTTTTTTTTCATTTTAAGAAAAAAAATCCATGAAGATAAGGTACAGGACTGTTTTAGTTTAGTATTGAAGTATTAAGTGCTTAAAATTTAATGACATACAGCTTAAGCCTTCTTTTGGACCATTGATTTTTCCAGTTAATATTTAAAATAAAACATCATTAAGGTTCAAGTTTTGCATCTTCTAAGCATTATAGCAATATTTTAAAGGCATAACACTATCATATGCTTACAGCAGCTTAATATTCCATATGGAACGATTTGATGTTATTCTTTAACACAAAAAGCATTCCATGCAGCATGTACTCATGATAAACTATAGATGTTTCTTATGGCGGCCAAGTTATTCTTTTTATATGTTAGGCCAAAATAAATAAATATATAACTAAATAAATAAATAAATCAGAATTGTATCCCACATAGAATTCTTTGCAAGAATGGTTAACTAGGGTGCCTTAGGCACTTATATAAACAGCTGTTTCTTGGATTTTCCAGGTGATAAAACCTGTTAGTTGGGCAACTTACAGAGAGCACATTAGATCTGCTTCATTACCACTGGAGTAACTCCTAGAGCAGGTCACGCTTCCCAGTGACAGGGAAAAGAGATGGTGGGTTAAGGAAGGAGCTGGCCTGCAGGAAAAGTTCAGCATGTGCCACTGTGAAGAGCAGAGAGTCCAGAGCTTTGGAGAGGCAAAGGAGGGCTCCAGAATTATCATCCCTACTTCCTCCTCTCTTGCCAGTTTACGTGCTTATTACCTTATCTTGAAGAGTGAGCATATTTTAAATGCCTTTTTATTCCTTACTTTTATGAAATATGATGAGTGGCAGAGAGACATTTTCCTTTTCACAAGTTTGTGTTGCATTTAATAAAATATGATCTAAAAAAATCACAAATGTATGTTTTCTTGCTAGAAAGCAGAAAGCTAACTTTTGTCATAATAAACATCTTTACCAAATGAAAAAGCAGCACTAAATAAATAGGATTGATACTTATATTAGCATTGCACAAAAATAAAAATCAGCATTCTAAATTTTTTATATCACTGTGCATAACAGATTGATTTGTCAGTGTTCATTTTTCTACTTCTAGTAAACGTTAAGAACTATTAGAAAACAAATTTGCAAATTAACAAGAAATTAAAGCATTCAATATGATATATAATGCTAGATGGTAAGAAGTTTACTAATGTCATTGGTGGCTTCTTAAATAATTTATTGACATTTTTCCCTTTTTTGCCGTCAAAGAAACATGTAGTTTAAGTGTTCATTTCTTGTTTTTACTTTATTTTCCCCCTTCTCACTGTATTTTGATTCACTCAAAATGAGGCTCTGTCTGAAGGGATCTATTCTGTGTATTATGATGCAGAACTGGGTGGGGTGCATTGTGCTGCAGAGCTGGGAGGGAGGGCTCCGCAATTTATTGCTATTCTCACCTGCAGACAGTCAGTGCATTAAAAGAAAGAAGTTTCTACTTTGGAAAACTCTGACAATCAATGAAACACATTCCCAAGCGATAATAAAGTAAAGGAGTCAAGGCTATATGATTAGTGACCTTTTCCTTCTTTGTAGATAACCTTTACTGATGTCATTAACCAGATGCAACACTGGTTTGATGAAGCTCCTTTAGCCACAGAGCCTGATATTGATTGAGAAGTAAGACCTGAGATTTTGTTAGTGTTGAACTGTTTACAGAAAAAAGAGGTACATTCCTTTCCTTTGTTCTAACCTCCAAAGAACCCTTTTTTTAAAGATTAAAAAAACAGTGAACACAGAGGAGAAACCAAGGACATCTTCTTTTGCTTTGTCTTTGGCAAAAGTCTTTGGACAAGCAAACATTGTGAATGCTCACAGTGCTGGAAGCCTTTTATATTAGCAATTTTGGTTTGATGTAAGTACATGTTCTTCTGCAGTTATTGTCTTTTTTAATCCCTCCACCCCAGGAAGAGAACTCGATGTCCTGTGTTGATAGACAGGCCCCTTCACCATTGAGCTAAGTTCCCACACCTCTGTTAATTATGATCATCAGTGATCAGAACATATTAATTACTTCTAGTCCTCAAAGTTCATGCCATATCTTCACGTGCTTATATTTAAACCAACAAGTGCACTTATCTACTGCCTTGAGAAAGACACAAGTTATTAGACAAAAACACAAAGATTTCTGCCTGTGGATCCCAGTAACTGAGCATCTGTGAAAAGGTTTACTTGATTCATTTCTGTCAGCAGATATGGGGCATTTGTTTGGCTTATTAAAGGAATTACTTGACATA
This sequence comes from Typhlomys cinereus, assembly GCA_023101885.1. Classification (NCBI taxonomy): domain Eukaryota; kingdom Metazoa; phylum Chordata; class Mammalia; order Rodentia; family Platacanthomyidae; genus Typhlomys; species Typhlomys cinereus. The sequence goes on from JALPQD010000288.1 coordinate 1,504,538, forward strand.
GGAATCAAATGTTAAATGTTAATCAGGAAAGTTAATATTTAGATGAAAGTCATTGCACTCTATGTTCTAGAAAAAGAGGAGCCAACTGGTAAAACAGTGTGTATTAACTTGTTCAGTCTGATTTTGAGAATACTCTAATTTATGATGTGCCAAGAGGGTAATGCAGTGTGGGGCACTATTGCTACCTTGCTTTGGCTGGTTCGTGGACCAAATTGACAGCATTTAAATGCTACCTATGCATTCAGAATAAATAACTAATGTTCTATGAACAAGCGCAGGGCCAAAAATTATTCAAGAATTTACAAGGTACATGCATAAAAAGATTCTTAAACTTAAAATGTGTTTATTCTCTTAGTTTCCTAAGTCCATTGGCAGTTTAAATGAAGAGCTATTGGATACATGCTACATTTTATTAGCAAGCTTTGGATATGTTAAGAAAGAATTTATTTAAGGAAAAACAAATTAATTTGTAGTTTCAGAAGGACAAAAGTCAATCAAATACTAAGGTATACAGATCAACAGTAATGAATGTGAGTGTTCATTATGAAGAACTCTAATTCTAGCTTTCGATGACCAAAATCAGCTTTTCAGATGAATCAACTACAGCCATTTCTTCTAGCACATGAATGATCACCTACAGAACAGAGTTTTGTTTATTTTCTTGTTTGTTTGGGGGGACTGGAAATTAAGTTCCTGAAAGAACTGGTTTTCCATTCCATTGCATCAGGTGTGGGGCTTTGGGCATGCAATCATTTTATTTCTATTCTTATAAATTTTTGTGTGCAAACATTAAAAATTCCCACATAATTAAGTCAGTTTTTAGAACTTCACAGTCTGTTTTGAGCCTAGAGTTATAGCGATAAGGTAATGCTAGCTAAAAACACTTAAAGTCCCGGTCGGAGCAGCCGTCAGAATAGCCCCCAATCCATTCCCTGCCCAATGCATTATGATTCAATCTTGCTTTCATATATACAGAAAGAAGTGGAACAGTGATTGAAGGCTCAACATTAAAGAGTTGGACATAAAGGGAAGACAGGGATGGAGGAAATTTAAAAATAGGAAAGGTCTTAGAATGTTCTGTAATTGTATAAAGAAAGGTTGAAGGATGTGGCTCATCATATTGAAAGTGATCATTCATCAGCCACCATGCTTCTTGATACTAAAACTGAATGAATTCTTTAAGTTAATAGTGGTTAGAAATTTGTTATTCAGATGTTGGAGAGATGGCTCAGGGGTTTAAGACTTTGTCTTGCAAGCAGAAGGTCCTAAGTTCAAATCTCCAGTGCCACATAAAAATGCCAGACAGAAATAGTGGAGGCCTATACTTCTGGCTCTAGTGGGAAGAGCCTGAGAAATCCCACATCAAATCTAGAAGGGGGTAGAAACAATTCAAGATGACTCCCGAAGTCACTCTTGGTTCTCCACAGGGACACAATGCCTTCTTATACACACACACACACACACACACACACACACACACACACACACACACAATTGAATAAATAAAATTTTTAAAAATTTAAAAAAAAGATACTGCCTTTCGAATAACAAATTTCTAATTTGTGTGTGTGTGTGTGTGTGTGTGTGTGTGTAGAACCACGGGCGAATTCGGGAGCCCCCATGAACTGCCTCCACCTCCTCCTTGTTTACTCCCGGCATCTATACATGGGGTCTAGGATCCGAACTCAGAGCCCTCCACCTGCAAGGCAGAGACTTAACCCCTGAGCCACCTCTCCAGCCCCGAAAGGCAGTATCTTGAGCATCATTGGCCTCTGGAAAATTCAGATTCTCAAATATCCATCTCTATTCTGGACTGCAATAAGAATCTACATGTTTAATTAAATCGTCAGGTGTTTGTGCGTGTTAAATACCAACACATCTCTGTGTCTACCGGGAGAATGTATATTTTTTCCTTGGAGACCAAGCATAGTGAACAATGAAAAACAGAATGTGAAAAACAGAAAAATGTCCTGAAATAAAAGCATAAACAGAAGAAAACATTAAATCCCCCTTGTGCTAAGCACTGTCCACTAGAGAATTAGTCCTCAGATCATGCAATAGCTCTAACATGGGAGGAACACATGGCACGGGGAACGCCTGCCTCCCTCTGCTTCTCAAGCAAGAGTCTCTCAGCTTAATGTTTGACAAATAGTTGTAACCATTGTATTTAGTATTGGTAATTCAAGTACTCAGGTGATAATAGTGAATGCTCTGGTTTTAATGAACTTGAATATTTTTCAAGAGTGTTGCTTGCAACTCTTTATTATAAGACTATGAATGTATGTCATTGTTATCATCTTTACGCTCATGTGAATGCTTCATCTGTTTTATTACAGTCCCTGTGTCTACACTGTAGTGTATGGAGTTCTGGGAAAGGGAAAGAAAGCTATCTCTCTTTAGGCCTAAAAGTTTCTGGATACCTGACCAAAGAGTCCTCAGCAGCATCAGCAACAAAAACACAATAATAATAATCATATAACGAACAAACAGATGACAAACAAGTCCTCTTTCTTTCCATACAGATTGTTACAAAGGGTCAAGAATTAAAAGCAAACAGAAAAAGTCTTAAAAATTTTCAGTATGTATCTTAGCTGAACTGGCAGGAAACTTGTTCTGTCTGATGTTAATAAGTGTCATATGTTACTGAGAGAGAATGTTGCTTGTGATATTTTGAGATCAGCTCAAACTATTACCTTTATTTTTTTCTGGAAAATGGTTCTCTGGTGTGTAAACTAGGGAATACAGCATGTGTTTGTGTACATGAAACTATAATGCTTACATTATTAAATTTTGTTTATAACTTGACTCTTGGAAATGGCTACAGAGGAAAGGATATTGTCCTAAATTTAAAAACTACTGAGATACTCTGAGTGTACATCCAAAGAAATGCACCAACCTTTGAAGAATCTTCCTTGTTCTAAACAAAAGACAAACAGTGTTCTTACAAGGTGGGAAGGATGTCAAAGAGAGTTGCCCTTACCACCTTAGAAAAAATAGACAGTTAAATGTTGTTGCTTTTAAATTAACTATGCATAAAGTGAAATAAACTGGCTTAGCAGTTTGCAAACATCCTATAGCTAAATAACACTTCCTCCTCTCCAAATAATGAAACAGTTAAAAGCAAAGAAAAACTGTTGAGAACAAAGGAGAATGGCATGAAATGTACAGACCGATGAAATCTAAGGATGGGTAAAAACAATGCAGAAAACTGAACTAACAACCCAATAAGTATCCAATGCTGGGCATTAGATAAATACAGAAAGAATGTGAATTCAGAACACTTAGAGTAAGCAATCAGCAGAAAGAAAAGTATTTAAGCCGAGGAGGTAAGCTATAATCTGTGAAAAATCTTTTTGAAGTTTGCAGAGAAAAATGAATCAGGAAGATAGATACAACTAAAGTTGAAATCACTTAGGTATATAAAGAGGAAACATTTCCCTTGCCTCGGAGTTTAGTATGTGCCCAAGAATCAAACCTACATTAAAGAGATTAACATCTCTTGATCTGTGATATCACAAATTCACCAAAGATAGTGAAATGAAGAAACCTAGGGTTAATTACAATAGTGACTGAGCCACATGGTGGAAAGGAGGGAGGTCTTAGTGAAAGTGAAAGTGAGTATAAGGGTAGAAAAAACCTCAGTGACTGAAAGACACTCAAAGCGACTATTCTTTTTTAAATTTTTTTTATTTTATTTATTTATTCAATTGTGTGTATGTGCATGCGTGTGTGCATGTGTGTGTGTGTGTGTGTGTGTGTGTGTGTGTGAGTGTGTGTGTGTGTATGTCGGACATGGACGCCTCCACCTCCTCCTTGTTTACTCTGCCCTGGGATTCACAGGCTCCACCCTAGCAGGACCAGAAACGCAGGCCACCCCCGCTTCCGCCCAGCATCTATATGTAGGGTCTAGGATCCGAACTCAGGACCTTCTGCTTGCAAGGCAGAGGCTTAACCCCTGAGCCACCTCTCTAGCCCCCAAAGCAACTATTCTTGAACACCAAATAAAAGAGAAAAGGATGTGCAGGGAAACAAGTTGAACATGGTTATTTGTCTTATATAGATGAAATTGAAGTCATCATGCAACCCATCCATTCATGCAAAGCAATAATATTTATTAGGCATTTCCTTTGCTTAGCACCCTGACTTCCAGTAAGATATCATTGCAATTATTTTCCTTAGCCACCTGATAAGTCATTCAGATAAGTTCAGAGGCTAAAGGTGATGGAGAGAGATTTGATGAGGAGAAATCAAGTCCCATTTAGGATTTTTTTCCTCTCTTTGATTCCTTACTCATCTCCAAAATTCAGCAAATAGAATAGTTTTCCAAAATTTGAGATAAAGGAACATGTTTTCATTTCAAAAACACATTTCTGAACACGCACACATGAAAGAGAGAGAAACAGATAGGTAATATATATGGACAGATAGAAGTAAAGGTTAAGTAGATGACAGAAATATTAGAAAGATAGATACAGATAAATAATCTATTGTCACAAGTTAATCATTGAGAATAGTATTTATGAGGGTTTAAGAGGGCAGCAGATTTTTATATATTGCACATTTATACTTTTTGTATATCGCTTCTCTCCTGAAAAAGAATCAAAATGGTATGAAAAAGAAGACCAGCTTCCTGATAGCAGGTTACAACAGAGGTTAAGCTTACCCAGCATTGGTGGGCAATTTGTTTTCATTGTTCTCTGAGCCATGTTTGTTTGTCTAAGAACATGTCAAAGATTGAAGACCTAAGGAGAGGCCTCCTTTATTCATTTCCAGTTTTATTTCTTATAGATGTAGATTCAGTCCTTCATTGTATGTGTGTGAAGTGCGCAGTGTGCAGAAGAAACATTTACTTCTTTTTAATTGTGTATGTGTATATGTGTATGTGAGAGAATGTATGTGTGTGTGCGCATGTGTGTGTGTGAGACAGAGAGAATATGACTGTGTGTGTGTGCACACACGCTTGCACACATGTATTTGCTCAGGCTCATGTGCACCAGAGTGTTCATGTAGAGGACAGAGGATAACTTTTGAAGTCTGTTTTCTCCTACCACATGGCTCTAGAGAACAAACTCAGATCCCCAGGTCCCCAGGTCTGGGTTGCAAGCATCTGCACCCACAGAGCCTTCTTGCCAGCCAGAGAAACTTTACATGCTAAAGGAAACTTTTTCTCTTTTGTATAATCTTAGGAATGCCTGATCCATAATGCATTTGGGGAGCTCATGTGAACTTAGTACTTATGAATGACTAACCCCAATATGATTTGCTATTTTATGTCTGATTTTTTTCCCCTAAGGATTCTAATAGGTCTATTTTACACTAAAAAGATGAAATGCTTCCCAGCCCCCTATGTGTGTGACCTTGGGAGTACTAAAAATCATTTTCATTGTTACTGTCAGAATTGATTTGTCAATAATTGACTGCTTTCATTTCTTTGTGATGCAACAATTACCCTCAGAATCTTCAAATGTAAACCAACATTAAAGAAGTTTAAAACATATGGGAGATAATTATTTCAAAAAAATAGCTGAATTCCACATCTGAAAGAACCTTCACAGTAATCTTATGAAATCCCTGTATTTTCTGCAGGCAAAAACTAAGCCCCAGTGAAGCACAATATTTTGTTCAAGGTTGCACTGCTAGTAGCTGACTGAACCTAATTAGTCTTAGCACATGTCCCATCTGTACCTGGGAATGTTTGCTTTTCATGCTTGTGCAGTAATTCCTTGTCTAGCCTGGCCAGGGACCTTGTGATGAAAGGAAGCATGTCTACATTCAAGAAAGAATTCAAGAGTAGGGCGGAAGATACACTTGCAGTTTCATTCAGTTCAGTTTTTATTAATATTGGCTTTCAGATAGTTAATACATTGAAAGAGAAATGCTTGAGCTAATTCCAAATTACTAAACACTTTGGATGCCTACATCTACCATCAGTGTTTTCATATTTTATAATCAATGTATTTATCCCAATATATTATTTACATGGGTAATTAGAAACTATGCACAATACATACATACACAAACACACACACACACACACACACACACACACACACACACACAAACACACACCATTTATTTAAGGCTCCTCATAAAAATATAACTAATATGAGTGTAGAGATATGCAGGACAAGGTATCATTATGAAGATTATGAAGGCTGATTCCTATATGCCCAGAATGAAAGAAGTGAAAAAGTCCTGAGAGAAACAATGCCATTTACTATAGCCCCTAAAAAAATGAAATACCTTGGTATAAACCTAACCAAGGAAGTAAGAGACCTTTACAAGGAAAACTTTAAAACCCTAAAGAAAGAAATTGCAGAAGACACCAGAAGGTGGAAAGACCTCCCTTGTTCCTGGATTGGCAGAATCAACATCGTAAAAATGACCATCCTACCAAAGGCAATATACAGATTCAATGCTATACCAATTAGCATCCCAAAGCAATTCTTTAAAGAAGTTGACCAAATAATCTCAAAATTCATATGGAGGCACAAAAAACCCAGGATATCAAAGACAATCCTGAGTAACAAAAACACTGCTGGAGGTATTACCATACCAAACCTTAGTCTATATTAGAAATCCATAGTTATAAAAACAGCCTGGTACTGGCTCCAAAATAGACACACAGATCAATGGATAAGGGTTGAAGACCCAGATATAAGCCCACAAAATTACAGCCATTTGGTCTTTGACAAAGGGGCCCAAAGAATCCAATGGAAAAAGAACAGTATCTTCAACAAATGGTGCGGGCAAAACTGGATCTCCACATGCAGAAGATTAAAATTGGACCCGTACTTGTCACCATGTACAAGACTTAATTCCAAATGGATCAAGGACCTTGATATAAGGCCAGAAACTATAAAAACCATAGGTGAAAGGGTAGGGAACTCCCTCGAGATGATTGGGCTAGGCCAACATTTCCTAAACAGACATCCAATGGCACAGTCACTGCTACCAACTCTCAACAGTTGGGATCTTGTGAAATTAAAGAGCTTCTGTTCAGATAAAGAGATTGTAACATGAGCTCAAAGGCAACCCATAGAATGGGAGAAAATCTTCACTAACCACACATCTGATAGAGCTCTATTATCCAGAGTGCACAAAGAACTTAGAAAACTAAACACCAAGGAAACCAATGGCCCAACTGAAAAATGGGCCCTGGAACTTAAAAGAAACTTTGCCAGGGATGAAATTAAAATGTCTAACAAATATCTGAAAAAATGTTCTCTATCCTTAGCCATCAGGGAAATGCAAATCAAAACTTCCCTGAGATATCATCTCACCCCGGTCAGGATGGCAAAAATCCATAATACAAACAACAACATGTGCTGGAGAGGATGTGGAGAGAGGGGAACTCTTACAGCCACTCTGGCGAGCCGTCTGGAGATTCTTAAAGAAATTAAAGATTGAAATGCTATATGACCCTGCGATTCCACTTTTGGGAATAATCCCCCAAACAGCAAAAATTTACCTCAATAGCACAAGCACGACCATGTTCATAGCAGCACTGTTTACAATAGAAAAGTCATGGAATCAACCCAAATGTCCAACAGTTGACGAGTGGATAAGGAAACAGTGGTACATCTATACAATGGAATACTACTCAGCCATCAAAAATGATGAATTAATGGAATTTTCTGGGAAGTGGATGAAATTAGAAACAATTATACTGAGTGAAGTATCCCAGATGCAGAAAATTAAATGACATATGTACTCCCTAATAGGTGGCTCCTAGTACCAAACCCACTTAGAGACACTCAAAGATAAATCTCTGTAATAACTATAGTAATTGCTAAGATTATGAACAGGAGGGATGGGGAAGGAGGGACACACCAGTAACAAGGAGAGAGGGGACCATATTACAGCAGAGAAAATAGGCCACCATCAAGGACTGCAAGTAAGTAATGAGACATCTGGTTAAGTTCACAGACTTTCCTTCCTGATCATTTACAACTGATAGGGTATGATCTTACCAGAAGGGGAGGGCGTATAGTCTGGCAGATAGAACCATTTCGCTAATGGGTGGTTGACCCCTCTCTCACCATGGTTTCCTATTTTTATTACATCTACCTTTGAATATACTCTTATAACAAGACTCTAATTTAACAGGTTTTTATCTTTAGCCAGGGGGTGATATCCAATACCCATCAGGATGGAGTGAAGGGCATTGCAGGAGCAGCAAAACCGGAAAAAATAAATCAACAAACCATAATCCAGAACATCAGAGACTGTATATCAACCATCTGGAACTAGGCCAGCCTAATCTCTTCCCATCCTAAAACTCAGGGAAATTTGCGGAAGAGGGGGCAGTAAGATTGTAAGAGCACAAGGATGTGAGGAGCAATGATGTGCAAGATACTCCACACAAGTTAGGGCCGAAGCAATCACATTTGGACTTTGCATGCCCTGCGCAATGTCCAACACACTATTGACCCCACAAAGTCTAGCATTTGCTAAAGGCACTAGGATCCTTGGAGGCAAGGGATTGACAGCTTCAGTAGTGTTCCCATGCTTAAAGGGAACACAGGAAAAGGTTCTGGGAAATGCCATTGGGTCCTTGCACCTCATCGGAGAGGAGGACCCAGAGGAGTTTGGCATGCACATTAAAGGATGCTCTGGGGATGGGAGGGGGAGGCACTGGAGGATGGGGAGGGAAAGGGGAGGGGAGGGGGGCACAGGGGGGTCGGGGGTGGAGGGAGCGAAGGGACCGGTGTACCTGTTAAGTTTGTAGGAGTGGAAATAAAAATAAATAAATAAATATTAAAAAAAGTGAAGATTATGAAGACAGAATTCCCAAGACCTGCTCTCTATAAGTTGGAGGAAGCTCAAGAAAACCAAGCTCCACTCTGATTCAAAAGCATAAGCATCAAGGTGTACTAATATCATAGTTAGGCACAGCTGTCAACTTGATGGTGAGCTCTAAGCACATTTGTAGAGAATTGTGGTTGAATTAAAGCCCAGAATGAACCTACAGGAGATTGTTCAGTGAATGGGGAAGGCCATGGTGGGTGGAACTAGTCCCCGGGGAAGGTGAATAAAACAAAGGGAGCTGTTGGAGAAAGAGGCATCCTTCTGTATACTTGGCCAGATACTGATCTGGCAGGAAGCATTGTCCCTCTCTTAGCCATTATGTGGCTAAGATATTATTTGGCCAATTCCTTCAGCCCTTGGTGTTGCAGTGGGCTCTCCTGCCAAGCTGGACTAAGAACTGTAACTGGACTGTTGTAAGTGAATAGACCTCTTGTTCCTTAAGCCATTTGATGGTGGTTCTTTCAACAATCGTGCAGGCTAACTGCAACAAATAATGTACCCCTGTCTAAGCGCAAGCATCCATGATGCAGAAGCACTGATGTTTGAGAGCAAGGGAAGCTGAAAGCCCCGTCTCAAGTGGGGAGCACAGATTCGCCATTCTGCATCTCACTATATTCGTGCCTGTCGTGTGGATGATGTCCACTGTGCTGATGAGCGCTGTCTGTCATCCGCTGATGCAAAGCTCATGTTCCTGAAGGCACCGTCGCAGTCACTCCATAAGTAGCATGGTGCCGGCTGTCTGAGCGCTGCTTCGCCCAGTCACACTGACACACAAACTCATCACGTCCTGCTATCTATGACTCTGATACAATGAAACCACATCAGCATTTTTTAAGTAGAATAAGCAATAATGCTAAAGTAATCTATGCTTCATAGAGTTCACGAACTTTGGCTCTTATTAACTGTTTAAAAGCGTGTAAGAATCCTCAAATTTTGACTTGCCGCATTTGGGAAGCTAGTAATTCTTAGTCCTATGACATTATTGTTGTTGTTTGTTGTTGCTGCTGTTGTTAAGGTGCTGGGGATTAAATTCAGGGCCTTGTGCATGTTAGACAAGTACTTTGCCACCAAGCCACATCCCCAGCCTCATGCCTGACATCATCAACTGAAGGTCAGCATTCATGTCCATCTTCCAAACAGGATGCTTTAGGTAAAAATTATCTTATCACAGGCCTGGCTTATATTTGAAATTCCATTGTAATTTACAGTGCTACTTCATCTTGCTCTCAGAGAATAAAAGTTTAGAATATGTTATCATACCCACAGTGGGTATAAAATTTACCAAAAAGAAAGTTTCCTTACTCCAACCTTAGGGAAATTTCAGTATTTTTCTTCTGTGTGAGCTGTGTTACCCCTTTTTGTTTCCAATGTCATGCTTTTACCTCTTGCCTTCCAAGATTCACCGAAACTGAATTATCCTTTAAACTCCATGTAACTCAAAACAGGTTTGATGGAATCAGGCTATCTGCCAAGTCTACTTTCATTCTGGTTCCCACCAGCTTTCCTAGTATAGCATGAGAATAAGTCTCCCAGACTTAAAAATAATTAGATTACCAAGAAGAATTTGATGAAAGTTTGAGTTTTGCAGGGTAGCTAACTATGAGTGCCACAGAAACTAAGGCCTACAGTTGCTTGTGTGCTGAACTCCTGTTTGAAGTTCAGCGTATGAAGCTGAAACAAACCCAAGCAACTCTGTTCAGGGAGATGCTTAGGTATGTGTCAAATTATACTCCAAGTGATAACCATCGGTCTTCTCACTCAAAGTCTAAGTTTCCAAAGGTGTGGAAAATTCATGTTTTCTTCAAAGAGACAGGCAAACTCAATGTTAAAACATATGAGCTTGAGTCAGGAGAATTTCTTCTGTTTCTCTTGTATGCCTCCTTTCTTGTCTGTAAATAGAATCTAAGGAAAAACCTTTTACATAATAAGGACTTATTAAAATACTCATGTAGGGGCTGGAGAGGTGGCTCAGGGATTAAGCCTCTGCCTTACAGGCAGAAGGTCCTGAGTTCGGATCCCAGATCCCACGTATAGATGCCAGGCAGAAGCGGGGGCCAGCCTGTGCTTCTGGTCCTGGTAGGGCGGAGCCTGTGAATCCCCCGGCAGAAGGAGGTGGAGGCATCCATGGTGGTTCCCGATTCGTCCATGGTTCTACACACACACATACACAACACATGTGCACGCACATACATACGCACAATTGAATAAATAATAATAAAAAATTAAAATACTCATGTAAATCAATTGTAATGCCAAATAAATTTTTCAATAATAAACTTCCAGAAATTTTGGAAATAAGTTTATTTTCCTCATAATTTCTCACCTATGGAAATTTAAAATACTTTCTGAAACCTGCTCTTGTACTCTGTCATTCCTGCCTTATTTTTAAATTATTACAATTTCTTACTTGGATGTAGAGAGTATCTTCTAAATTGTTTTAGGCCATCTGTTCCTGAGTTGTTTCCCCACTTAGCCTTATAAAAATGAAATATCCTCTGAACTAGGGGCTAAGGAAGAAGTAGAGTTGGTTTAGAGTGCTTGCTTGCTATGTTAAGCCCTGAGTCGTATCCTCAATGATGCATAAACTGAGAATGATCCCACACTTGTAATCCCAGCAGTTGTGAGGAAGAAGCACATGCATTGGAAGTTCAGTGTGATCCTCAGCTATGGAGCTAATTGGAGGATAGCCTGAGCTACATGAGGACGTTTGTCTGAAAGAAAGAAAAGAAAGAAAGAAGAAGAAAGAAGGAAAGAAGAAAGAAAGAAAAGAAAGAAAGAAGAAAGAAAAGGAAGGAAGAAGGAAGAATGGAGGGGCGTGGAAGGAGAAGGAGGAAGGGGAGGAGTGGAGGAAGACGTAGTCATAAGACGTTCCACGAATGCAGCGTAGGACTCTCTCTCTTATCTCCCTTAAGATGATTTTAGGTGTTATTATTAGAGTGGAAGAAGCAGAGGGAAGTTTGACATTCACACTAAAGGATGTTCCAGGGATTGGGGGGGGAAGAGAGGGGCACTGAGAGAAAGGGAGGGAGGGGGTGAAAGGAAGGGGAAAAGGGGGGGGAGGGAGCAGGAGGAACGGAGAGGGATGGAGGGAGGGAGGGGACTGTGGTACCTATTAAGTTTGTATGAGTGGGAAAAAATAAATAAAAAGAAGAGTTTAGGTGTTATCTTACAGCAGCAGAAAGATTAACTGTGACATCTGGTAACTTCCAATCTTCATTGCATGCTGCTTTCATGTTCCTTGAAATTCTCCCTGGTAGTCTTCAATTTTGTGCCACTTCTACAAGGTAAGCTTTTTTGAAACAGGATCTCTCTCTCTCTCTCTCTCTCTCTCTCTCTCTCTCCCTCCCTCCTTTCCTCTTTCTTCCTCTCATTCTCTCTCCCTCTCCTTTCTTTCTCCAATCATTAGTAAAATAATATAATCTATATAAATGGGAGAATCAATAAATTCATGGAAGAAAGAAGGAACTTTAACCTTATTCTGAATATAAAAATACAATCAACCATGAATAAGAATAAATAATTATATTAGCTTCATAATCTACATCAAGGTTTTTTGTCCGGAAGAAATAATCGATAAATATCTATAACTTTGATCCACTGAACAAATAAATGCTATTTGTTTCTTAAGTTGATGACCAGTAAAAATCATAGAAAAGGGCATTCATTTGTTTGAATGACAATAAATGAAGTTATTTTCCTGAGTAGCAGCAGGACTCCTGGCAGGTAATTTCCTCTCTCTGGGTTCCCTAGAAGGAGGCTTTTCCAGAGCCCTAGGGAATGCTGTGTTCGTCCTGACTTGCCATATGCCATGACCACCTTTCTGATGTGACTAGGTCTGAGTGATTTGAGCCAGTCATACTATCCCATGGTGTTCTGGAGCCACGGGACGCAGAGGAGCTGACTCACTAGAACAGGTAATTAGAAAGCAGTGGGGCTGAATTTATAGCTCACCAGACAGTTGAGAATCCCTGTGAATCTAAATTAAGATGGGAGGATGTGTGACATCTGAGCTGCTCTCTGCACAAGTATTGAATCTCCATGGGAAGGTGTATGACCTACGAGCTCACCTCTACATAAGTATGGCATCTCCAGGGAAAGTGTATGATTTGTGAGCTCACCTCTACACCAGGAGGGGGGTCTCCCCCTTTTCACTTAGGAAATACATTTCAGGTGCGAGGACTCAGCTTTTGGGTCTCATGGTGAGGACACCATGTAGTTCTAGGGAATTTTCTGTTTCAATGTCAGAAACTTTGTTTCTGTAGAGCTCAGAAAATTAAGAGGATATCCTGAGCTTGAATAGCTAACAAATGCAGTTACATATCTAGTTAGATGTGTACTGTATATCAGTTAAGGATATTCTGGCAAGTCAAGAATTTTATCTGGCCTTTGTATTAGCATGATTCAAGAGTTAATGTTTTCTGGGTCAGGGAGGTAACTCAATGGGTAAGACAAGTGTCTTACCAATGAACCTGGTGAGTTGAACACGCTTAATTTTCAAGTTCTCTCTCTCTCTCTCTCTCTCTCTCTCTCTCTCTCTCTCTCTCCTCTCTTGCTACCTTCTCTCCCTGTCTTTCAAATAAATTAGCAAAAATAAAAGTAAAGAAAGGTCTCTTACACAGAAACAACTAGAGCTCAGCTGGGATTCTTACTTCTTGCAATGAATCAGTTACAGTAAAGTTACAGTTACTTGTGTTTTCATGCTTATACCACTTATGCTAGATGTCCACTTAGCTGGAGACTAATCTAGACTTCTAGATTCCATGTCAGAAATACAGTTAAAGAAAATATTTTCCAAATGTCTAAATAAACATCTGATTTAGACTGTTCTTGACACTTAAAAAGCTTTAATCTTACCTATATATTCTAATACATTTATAAATTGATTATGGAAATAATTAGTAAAAACATTCCAGTGAAGTATTTGGTAAAGGAATATGTAAAAATCCACAAAAGATCAGTCCACAGAGAGATAATGCCAGAAAGAAGAATTAAAATTGAGAAATGCAGCAAGGCATGCTGGGGGAGATTGGTTGTTAGTGTGGCCAGCAAATCTTGGTTTCTGAGGAGGGAGCATCTGACATGAATCCTGACTGATGAGCTCTGTGAAAATATGAGGGAGGAACATGCTAGATACAGGTTAGAAAACTCAGTAAGAAAAATAAACAGGCGCTAAATCCTGAAGGAGACTATGATTAGGCATTCTAATTTATATGGAATGCAATGGGAAACCATCATAGGAATGAAGCAGAGGGATGGTTGGAAATTGTTGGGCTTGAAATGAGAGACAGACAGAAGCCATGGGGAGGAATGAAGAAGAGCAGTGTGGCAAGCTGCTGGGTGGTAGGAAGGAGGGATGGGAAAAATGAGAAACCATTGGTACATATGGAAGGGCAATGGTGACTCACCCAGGTATCAAGAAATGGGGTGTGACAGGAGGCGGAACGGAAGTAAGCACTTGTATGAATTGCTTTGAGGGAGTTGATGCTTGAGATCATTAGATCAGTTAGAAGCATTAAGAGGTACACGAACTCTCCTCCCAAACCCAAAGCATAAGCTAGGAGCCGTGTGCTCAATGACTGCCATTCTCTGCTATGGCTTCTCTCAACACATGCCTTCTTCTTGTGTTACTATCAACCCGAAAGCTGAGAGGAGGAGATGAAGAGTTAGAGAATCCAGACAGCTTGCCTCTATTGATACAGCCTGCCCTGGAGTTCACCTCTGCTCTAAGCACTTCACCCAAAGACAAAGTCAGCCACATGAGTCCAGCCTTCATAGCACACTAACTATTCCCTGCTAACTTATGCTTGAATCATGAAATCCATAGTACTACAGAATAGGGCAATCTGCAGTTCTTCTAAGAGACCTAAATATAGAGAGGCAACAAGTTTAAAAGAAAACAGTTGTGAAACTTGATGCTGAATCTAACATGGGCATACCATGTTTCTTTTCAACGCGCAGAGATGAGCCATGTTATGAATTGCAAAGGTGGTTTGAGAGTCAATTTCCTGTTGCTTGCCCTGGTTACCAAAATTGCTACTTGGCCATCTTCCTTAATCTATTTTAAGAAGTACTGTTTCTTGAATTCAGGATCTGTAATCTGTTCTCTGTGGCTCAGCCAGCATCCAGCGTTGAATGGCCTGCACACATATGTCTCAAATGTCTCTTGTCGCCGTCCCTTCATCCTGAAGCCACTTGGGTTCAGTCACCCAGATCTCTGTGTCTTCTCAAAGCCCACGGTACTCACAAGGTTTTACTCACCTTTCCTTCCCGCTTGTTCTATAGATGTAAGGCAACAATCAACATCAAAAAATACAACTCAGGAAATGAAGGAAAAATATGGAATATTTTCAGTAACCTCAAGTAATACATACCAATGTGTCAGATGTTCCATATCTAATCTCTAAATCAATATGTTAATGCCTATGATTTATCTTTGTATAGCAATTATTTAGATAAAATTATTAGAATGAAGAAATAGGAGTCTGTCACTGTGTAACAAGATGCATGTTTTCAAGACTTCTTTCTCAAGATTCACGCTTTAAATCTCAATTTCTTATTCGCCAAGATTAGAGAACTGATATCGTACCCATCATTTCCTCACTTTGGAAAATAGCATCTAAGAAATTTAATTGTCATTGAAGCATCACAGTTTTGTGATTAGTTGATCATCCCTGCATTAGCTTCTCCCTATGTCTAGTAAAACAGATGCCATAAAATTAAACGGAAATTATAGTTGCAAAGTTTAAAAGTCTCATTGAAGAATGGATAACCCTTGCCAGACTTGATGTCACATGCTTATCATCTTGGGAGGCAGAAGCAGAAATGTTGCTGCAAGTTTACAGGTATCCTGTTCTATGTAGCAAGTTTCATACTGTCTACTATTGAATGAGAACTAGTTCCAAAATGTCTTCGGGGGGGGGGGGAGAATGGATGGCATACTAGTTTGAAATGCTACTTGGCCATCTTCCTTAATCTATTTTAAGTGATCTGAGCATATGCTGAGACATTTTTGTTTGTTTACCTTATGAGACAGGGTGTCATTACATAGCCCAAGCTGGTTTCACACTTACGATCCCTCTGCCTCATCCTTCTAAGCGCTGGATTGCAGACATTCTCTACCTCACCCATATCTAATTGTATGTGTGGATGGTAGGCTGAAAAATAGACACTGCCTTAAGTGTTTAAGGAGCCACTTGTGGTGCTGGGGAGGTGGCTTAGTTAGTATAAAGTGTCTACTGCAAATCATGAAGACTTGAGTTTAGATTTCCAGCACCCACATGAAAGTCAGGGCTGGCATCTGGAATCCCCATGCTGGGGAGATGCTTGGATGAAGGTGGAGATCAACAGATATATTTACTGAATAGATAGATTAGATAAGATAGATAGATAGATATAGATAGATAGATAGATAGACACATAAATAAATAAACTTGTATGTGTGGTAAAAGAAAAAGACAAATTCCAGGTAGGAAACTATGATAAGAGTCAATATACTGGACTATGCCAAGAGCTTAGTTGTTAAAATGCTTGCCTTGCACACATGAGGACCTGAGTTTAATCCTCAGAACCCACACACAAAACAAAAGGTGTGACCGCATATACTTGCAACCCCAACACTGGGCAGCGAAGACAGGTGAATCCCTGGGGCTCAGAGGTCAGTCAGTAAAGGATAATTTGTCAGCTCCTGGCCATCGAGAGTCCATGTCTCATGAAACAAGGTGAACAGGGACAAAGCAGTAACACCTGAACTCCTCTCTGGCATCTGTCCATATGCACACACAAGTGCACATGCATCTGCACATGCCAATGAACAGCTACAAACACATGAACATGTGCAAGCACACATGCAAGGAGTCAGTGTGCATCTAGTTCAGGAGGAACCATATAGCGGTATCTCTCTGATGCTAGGTAGAAATTTCAGAAATGTAATCTAACACCTGTCACACCAGAGTCCCTTGTTGAAGTGGTACTCTGTAAAGACATCCCTCAAAAAAGGGCAACTCTTGGATCATAAAAGGTTCCTGGGAAGATAACATGTCTCCACATTTAGGACATTTCTAAACTGAGAAAGACGTTTTCTCTGCAACAGTTGGTTCCTACACTGCAGTTGTATTACCGCTCCCGCCGACTCCTTTGTGTATTTTATAAAGATTCAAAGGAAAAAGATAACGCATTTCCTCACAGGTGCCCAGTACAGTGGAAACAAGGCTGAACTGGGAGCTGTGAAATCTGTTGCCTATTAACCATGGATTTTAGGAATGAGCGCGGAACTGACCCTGTACAAATCGTTCTTTCTCCCTTCTCCCAGCTTTGCTTCCCCTGTCTGGAGAATGCAAGCCTGGGTAAAGTTACATTCAAGATCCTGACAAGTTTTCACTGGTTCTTTTATCTTCTTTGGTGTTTGGGATTTTTCTAAATGCTCAAATACTACATTATTTAAGGTATATCTCCTTGCAGTTTTTTCCCCTCCCTCTCTGCCTCTTTCTTCAATATATGGGATAGGAGGATACTGACTAAGTCTGAGGGGAAGGAGGAGGAAGACAATTAACTACAGGAAGAGTTTATATTCCTGTCTACAAGCAAACTTAAATACAGCTGCCACTGCTTCGAACGCAATGGTTTATGTCCAAACAGCATTTTTCCAGACAAGTTCTGTAGGTTTTTTTTTCTGCCAACAGAATTAACTTTAAACTGAAGGCAGTAGACAGTTAAACAAGATCGGCTCTGGAACCAGCTGTGTGTAGACAAGACCAGTTACTTATAAGGTACTGTTTTCTCCTCACTGAAATCTTCAGGGTTCCTTGTTTCTGGGACATACTCTCTGGTCATTTGACTTTTTTCTCCTGCCGCACCTCCAATCTTTAAAGTATTTTTAGATTTTAGCTGTGTGGTTTGCTGGCTGCTGACTATTGAAACTACGGGGATTGTTTTTGCTTTGTTTTCAAGAACCAACGATTATTGTTGTTGTATCCTGAAGTGCCTCTTGTCGTGTGTGTGATCTTTGTCGTTTATCGTTGGTGCTGGATAGGAGGGAAATACTTCAACATTACAGGGTATGCTGACTGTCCTAACTGAAGAGAAAGGAGGTAATGAACTCTTGAAACAGTAGGAGCCCACCCAATAAGAAGATTCTGAGAGGGAAGAACTAGGCATTTGCTCTCATTAAGTCCAAGTTCAGAAACCTCGGAGTTTTAACCTGGAGAAGACATACTGTCAAATTTTTCTTTCCATTCTGTCTGTGTCTAGAGTTACTTGCTCATTTTAACTCTTTCTTCTCTTCACTTCACTCGTAGAACTTCTAGCAAAATCTGCTTAATGTTTGAAGCTGGGCATGAAGCTCATTTGATAGAGTGCTTGCCCCAGCATGAATGAAGCCTTTGGTCCATACCCAGTCTGTGATCCCAGCACTTGCAAGTTCCAGGAAGGAGGATCAAGAGTTTCAGGTCATCTTTGGATGCCTAGTGAGCTGAAGGTCAGCCTGGGATAGAAGAGACTCAGGCTTAAACATATATTAATTAGTTAAAATATATTATTTTTAATATTATATATAAAAATAAATTTATATGTCTTAATATATTTTTTTAGAAATTAATAAGTTAACAGTTTATTTTAGGTTAATTTCACCCACCTCTAAGGAGCCACATTCTTACCAACAGTGACTTTGTAACCAGGTTTTTAGTCATCCGACCTATGGAGGTGCTTCCTCAGCAGAAGACCCTGGAGATGGACAGAAAGGACCCTGAGGATTTCTCCCCCAACGACATGGTTGAATAATTTAGCAGCATTGCTACTATAATATAAACAAGTCTGTAAACAGGCTGCAGAGATAACAAAGAGCTTCTGCTTGTGGGAACTTGCTGCGAAGTGAAAACTCAAAATGTTTTAGAATCTATTAACCATTTGCAGATCATTACCTTCCTGAGATCCGCTATATTCTCTCTCTCCTCTCTGTCTCTTGAGAGAAAAAAATGAAATTTGCATATTGTGAATTGTTCAGCATTATCAAGGACTCACAGTAACTGAATTGTTGGGATAATGCAGTGATATCTCTGGGGCGTCCTGTGGCACATGGGAATGCTCCTTCTGCTGAAAGATCATGTGGTCCCGATGCTTTCTGAGTTTTTGTAGCACAGGATCTTTCTTTCCTCCTCTGTGTACCACCACCCCTGTCAAGGAAGAGGGAACTGTTCACTCAGTGTACAGATAGCTTATGTATCTACCGCAGTGTCCCTCTGCCTCAACAACTCTTTGAGGACTATTGCAAGCCTGTAAAATAACAAAAACAAAATTGTGGATAGAATGAAAGTCAGTAACTTTTGCAGAAGGCCCAAGAGATTCTTTTATGAGGAAGGGCATAGACGGTGACATCTATTTTGGGTCTCAGGAGATGCCTGGCTCAGGCCTAAGCACTTGGTTGTAGTTTGTAGTCAAGGTTGTCATGGAAGTGGTTTTGGAATACACAACACATTACAAAAAGTGCCGTTTAATCTCCTTTGTATAAAGTTACCATAGCAATTTGTCAAGGATTCAGTGAGTGACCAAGTCCCCAGGGATTTATCTAATAATGATCAAACACTAAGTGTTTAAGTTTAGTCCCATTCATACATAGAACATTCACATTCACGTATAGCTGGGAAACAGCATAATAATGCTTTCTAAGAAAGCATTTACTCTAGTTTTTACTTTTTTTGTGTGTGGAGATCTTGCTTTAGGAAAAAAATGAATAAAGCCAGGCTAATTTTGTCAATAATTGTTTTGGTTTCCTGTACTGTATTTTAACTTATTTGCAAGTACTGGCTCTAAAGAACTATGTATTGCAATCTTAAAGCTCACATATGTTGAATTTAACAGTATAATGCATATTAATTTATGTTTTTTACTCTTCCAACATTTTTGCACTGTGTGCTTCACAGTAAAAATGAGTTACTATTTTTTTTAGTTTCTCAATAATCCTAGTAGTGACTTCTATTTATCCTATTTACACAAGAAAAAAAAAACTGTGCACATTAGATAAGAAAGCTTTAAGTTGAGAATGGCTACATAGTCCAACTTTAAATAGGATCCCTTCAAAATTACTCGATCATGCACCTATGTTGTGACTATGAGGCTTTTTGTGTTAAGTAGATCCTTTAACAGTATGTTTTAAAGTGTTACACAGAAACTGGAAAAATTTCTATGGTGCATATGAGAAACTATTCTTTTTGAAGCAATGAATTAAGAAAGACTTTTTAATTGTAATACAGTGAATTTGAGGTCTGCATTAAGTTTGGAAGCTTCATCTAAGAAAGTGATTAGAAATTTTGCATTTTCTCTACTTTTTGTAATTAAATAGAAGGACTTATTTTAAAATTAAATGCTATTTCAATACAACACAAGTTTCTCAAAATGAAAATACATTTTTTCTGTTCACTACAATAGACTCATTTTCATTGAAATTTACTTTACACATTCATACTCCCTGTGAGAAATTTGTCATATACCAAAGGCATGTTTTGCAAATGAGAACTTTAGTACCACAAAAATCTAAACTTAAAATTTCTGAAATGTCAAAGTCATTAGGAATATGTATTTAGAAGACTTCAAATTAGAAGGATACTTTTAAAAAAATGGCAAGGGAAGGAACCACTTAAAGAAATGAAAGTGTGTTGGCCATCCTGACATCCAAGAATCCTTTCAGCATCTGTCTGAATAGTCACCAACCAGCCCTTCTTAAACTAGAACTTAGGGACTAAAATTTGGGATTTCTAAGGAGCTGTCAGATTTATTGCTGCAGTTGTTAAAAATAAATTACAGAAATCCACATTTAATTCATTTTCAGTAATGATCTCTCAGAAATGTTGCTTAAATTGTTTCAAGTATGTTCTATACTGACTTTGGTGTGATATACTAAACTAGATAGTGCTTTTGGACAATTTAAGTGTGATATGGTTAAAGAGAGAGTGGATTATTTTATAGTCAGACAATAAACTTACATCAAATCAAATTTTCATCTTAAAATCATTTGAAATAAGATAATTTGGAAATTGCTGTGCTTCATTTCATGTTATCGTATGGACTATCACAGTTGGGTTGTGCTAAAATGCAAACACTTCTTTAAGTGATGCTATAAATTTGCAGAACTGCTATAACCCACCATTGATTTGAAACAATAGGATCGTATGATGAAAATGTACCAGGAATCTGTAGTTAATCATTTTAAAAGCAGACTTGGAAATTGGGAAAATGTACATGGTTCTCATATATATTTTTACTGATTCATATGTTTTGCTGTAGGCATCATAGGAACTTCTGCACAATTCAGGACACTTTGGAGAAGAAAACAGTTCACAACTGCACACTATTCCATTCCATTTCTGTACTGACTAGAAAGCAAACATGTTCTTGCTGTTGGGACCTTTATTATTGAATTGTATTCTGTTGAGAATAAAATTAGTAACAGCATTTTTTTAAACACGGATTTTTGCTCATTTGGTTACTTTGAAGCACTAGTGCTTTAGAAACATATGAGTCCTGGTCCTTTTTTTTTTTTTTTTTTTTTTAAGTAGAGCTGGAGGAACAAATTCCAGAAAGATTACTCATCTAGACCCTACACTACCACACTCTCAGCCTAACTTCTCTACTCAGCTCAAAGACATGATAGCTGGGCGACACATTCATTCCAGACAGGAAGAGAAAGCATGATTTCCTTCTGCCCTGGAAGGGGTCAGCCCAGTCCCCTGTGCTCTGAGGAATCCCCAGGGGATGGAAGGGTTCTCTCTCGTACTAGAGGAAGAGGTCAGGATTTTATGCCAGAAGTCTTTCTTATACAAGGAGTGATAAACACATAAAAGCTATGGGAACATTTTTAAATAGCTGTCATTTTGTTAATGAATGTCCGCTAAGGCATTTCCTGGGCCACTGGTGTTTATGAAACTTTTCAAACAAAATGTTTTTGAAGACAGAGAGGACTTGCTTCATCCATGATGTGTCTTCACTTGCAACTCTGTTTTTCTTCGCCGGGCAACTGATGTTCAGGCCTCTGCTGCATAAAACCAACAAACATTCAACTTTCTCAGCTGCACACTCTCTTCTTGGTGCCAAGAAAGAGTCTGAATCATGTCTCTGCCTCCTCACTCCCCTCCGATGTCATGATGCTCTGGGGTCTGACACTTGTTTCTATGGCAATATTGAACTTGCTGCAAAAAGATGGCAGAATTGGTACTGAACTTGATAGCATTTTGATTGTGTTTTCACGTCTTCTGTGAAGTTCACAGTGATCACTCCCAGGATTAGTGATTCTTCCTTCCCACATGACGGACCTCGCAAGAGCACCTGGTTCTGCTTTTCTCCTGATTTCTTTTGTCTTCCTTCTCTCTAGAGCTCTCAATCTTCCTACCTATATCTGTTTTCTTTTCTTCCTTAGCCTTTTTTCCTCTGAAAAGTTCATCTAGTCCCATGGCATCAATTTGAAAATCCACTTAAGTATCGGCTAAGTTTTGTTGGAGTTGTCCTAAAGGGTCATTTCATTTGGTGCCCACCTGGGTGTCAGCAGCTCTACACAGCCTCGGGCAGTTTCTTGGCTAACACAAAGATGTCTGGCCAGACTGTAATGCTTTGGTCTGTATCTTCGCATTCACGTGAGCCCTCTCCCTGCATCTCCTACCTTCCTGCTTAGACAACAGGTGCTAGCACTACAATGTTTAAAACTGTATTTATTCTTGGCACAATTGCCTCTTTATTCCCAAGGCCACAATCTTGCTTAGAATTGAATTCTGTCCTATTAGCTTCTTGTTTCCTCACTGTTATGTAGATATAGATAGATGATATTAGATGATTGATGATACACACAGATGATACATAGATGTTGCCAAACTTTCCTCTGGGTCCTCCACCCTATTGAGGTGTAAGGATGCAGTGACATAATCTGGAGCCCCTTCTTGGGCTCCAGATTAGTATGTGAACTCTATTATGACTGTTAATCCCTTGCCTCTAAGGATCCTACTGCCTGGAGCCTTCTCCCCTGTGATCCAAAGTCCAGTTATGGCTACTGCAGCCCTAACTTGTGTGGAGTATCTTGCATATCGCCAATCCTACTGTTATGCCCAGTGCCTTTCCTTATGCTTGTACATTTAGAAGAATTCATTTTATTTATAGAAAAAACTATATTTTAGAATCCACAGAGTGCCATAGCTGAATTTAAGTTATAAATAAAACTCATAGTAATGATGAAAGGTTTACAGACATACTACAATTTTATACTAGAGTACTAGGTTAATTAAATTTTTCTAAGGTGACACATGTCTTTCTTTATGAGTAGACAGGCTGACCATCCATCCTTGTGCCCAGCATTGGTTTTTCTGAGAACATTTGTAATTAAGCACCCCCACCCCAAAACACACACACATTTTCAACAACCAACACTGTCCACACAGTGATAAATGAATCATCAATGGTCATGTAGCAAGTTTTTGAATGTTTCTGTTTTAAGAACCTTGTGCTCACACCAACATGTTTTACAATATTAATTGCATACTCTTAAATACAAAGCAGAAATAAAGCCTTGCTTTGCTTTCCTGTCTCTGTCTTTCAGTGCCAGGAAGAATATCTAAAATCCATACGAATCTTAGAGATTCTTTCTCTTTTTTATTTTCCATAGATCTGTTCTTTTTTGTTAGAGGAAGCCTTTTAAATATCACTTGACTTTAAGCTCTTTCACCTGCTGAAATGGAGATAATTAGCAAGTATAATGAAATAATGAAGTGTCTATGAATCACCCTCAAAGTGCAGCTTCCAGTGTACCATAATGTGAAATAAAGGCAAGGACTGCAAGGGGTGACTTCCAATACCCATCAGGATGGAGCCAAAGGCATTGCAGGAGCAGCAAAACCGGAAAAAAAATCAACAAACCATAATTCAGAACATCAGAGACTCTATATCAACCACCTGGAACTGGGCCAGCCTAATCTCTCCCCATCCTGAAGCTCAGGGAAATTTGCGGAAGAGGGGGCGGTAAGATTGTAAGAGCACAAGGATGGGAGGAGGAATGATTTGCAAGATACTCCACACAAGTTAGGGCCGAAGCAATCATAATAGGACTTTGCATGACCTGTGCTATGTCCAACACATTATTGACCCCACAAAGTCTAGTATGGACTAAAGGCACTAGGATCCTTGAAGGCTAGGGACTGACAGTCACAGTAGTGTTCCTAAGCTTAAGGAGAACACAGGAAAGGATTCTGGGAAATGCCCATGGGTTCTTGTACCTCATTGGAGAAGACCCAGAGGAGAGTTTGGCATGCACAGTAAAGGATGCTCTGGGAATTGGGGGGGGAGGCACTGGGGGATGGGAAGGGAGGGAAGAGAGGAGAGGGGAGCTGGGGGGTCGGGAGGAGGTAGAGTGAGGGAGGGGACTGGTGTACATGTTAGGTTTGTATGAGCGGAAATAATAATAAAAAAATAAAAAAATAAAACAATATGATAAACTAGGTTTTACTGCCTTCCCTAATTTGTAGAATTGACAATGTGATATAGAAGGTGTAGAATGAGTCAAATAATTTTCAGAACAATCAATGTAAATATTAAAAAATTAAATTAAAAAATTAAATAAGCATTTATGAGAAAAAATAAAGGAAATTATGTCCTAGATTTACTTTTTCATTTCAAAAAATATTAAAGTTATGGTGGTTTCGTATTATGAAATAGCATATTTCTGTGAACAGAAATGTACTGAGAGATACTAATGAACATGGCTTAGGATGACCAACTTGATTAAGTCCATGTTAATGCTTGCCTCCTTCACTTAGGCTTCTCACCATCTCTGCCCTCTTTTTCAAATGAAGGCCTGGCCTGGCATGTGGTTTGTCATTCCCAAATGCTGTATTTCTGGAAATTGTCGCATCTTCTGAATGCTCCCCTGAATCCCATATGTACATTTCCCTCCCCTGCATTCTGCTGTGATCTTTGTTATTACTTTTCAGCAGTTTTCATCATCCATAATCCTAGTTAATGTGGATTGTAAATTCTTGGAGGATAGGAGCTTTGTCTTACAACTTTCTGGGATCGATGGTCAGAACAGTGCATGATAAATGATCCAAAACATTGAACTCCAGTGTATAAGTGATTTTTCAGCCTATCACTGTGACCTGCAGGTATCCTCCTGGTATTGAAATAAAAGGAAGAACCCAAAAGAAAGCAAAGAGATACCAAATACTGGAGACACATTCTACACCTTCTATATCACATTGTCAATTCTACAAATTAGGGAAGTCAGTAAAACCTAGTTTATCATATTGTTTTATATTTTTTTATTTTTTATTTTTTTATTATTATTTCCGCTCATACAAACTTAACATGTACGATATTGGACATGTTCTGCCTCATGTCCTGTCTTTCCTATTTGTTCCTTGAGTGGCATGTAAGAAGGACAGAACTGGAAACACATACTAGAATGGAATACTCTACAGAAGAGAAACTTGTGAATCACTTGCTATATATAGCATCACATATATATACATAGGAGTTGTAAAACTCAAATCACTTTTTGAAATGTTGCAATGGTTAGAAATGAACATGACAGAAGATGCTTCCAAAACACCCTTGCAAGTTATCCCATGACACAGGGGCAGCTCCAAGGGGGAACAGAAGAGATCAGGGAATGGAAAGACTAATCTCATGCAAAAATCTTTGCTATAGATGATTCAAGACTCTGATTTTACTTTCCATTTCATCCATATATTAATCCCATATGTCTTACTGATGTTATCTTAAACAACACAAGATCTAAAATTTTGGTGAATTTCTCAGAAGGATTACTGCTTGGCTAAAAGTACACTATAGGTCATGAGTGATCTTAATGCAAATCCTCAAAGCAAAGTCTCAGATCTCTAAAAATTTATATTGACTAGAAGTTCTACAAAAATCAAGAACACAAGGGGAAAAATCACCTGGTTTTTGGTGTGTAAGAAATACACATACCTAATTCCAGGTAGATAGCTTCTAAAAGCCTAGAAATCTCTGGAATGGTAAGTGTATGCTTTGTTTGCTTATAACATGTCAAATAGATACTGTCTTCTAGGCAGTTTCAGGATGTAATCTTGTCTCTAGAAAAAGAAGAGAATGACCAGACAGTTGGGACTGTTATTTTCTCCTGTAGCCACAGGTACAGGAAAAGGAGTTGGAGCTTGAGTTGATCACTCCTATAATCTATTCTATCATGTATATAATGAACCATTCATCAAACCTTGTAGAAGTCATAGTTGATTGAATTTCTTGGTATATGAGCATGCCAAACCATGTCATGGGAATTCCCTCGGATGGCGCAAAGGATCCATGGCACTCTATGAAGGGGCAATACGGATTAGGTCCAGCTTCCAGGAGATAGGTCAGCAGATTGGCTAGAGTTCAGAATAGGATCCTTAAGAGTAAGATGCAAAGCGAGATACAGATGCTAGATATGAGCTAAGACTACAAAAAGCAAAACTCACCTTACAATAGAAATCAAATGCAGAACATAGGGTAAAAACTGATTTAACAGTAAATACCATAGAGAGAGGTAGGTAATAGCTACTGAGAGCCAGAGAAAACCAGGTGTACTTCAGGCATTGCTCTTTCTAGATGTGTCATAGCCATGTTAGATCACCAGAATTCTTAGAGGAAGGGAGCTAGTGCCAGCTATTCTAATGTTTTATTATGTGGACTATGGCATTTTCTCTGAGTTTCTAAGCTCTCTTCCAATATCCGGTTTTGTATTACCTTTTCTCTTTTCCTCTCAGAAAATCTATATGTTTGGGTATTTCTATCAATGCAAATATAACCCAAAGAACTTCAAATGCAGATGTCTTCACCCCAGCTCAGAACATCTAATGAGTTCCTCTGGCCTGGGCACTATAGGTTAGCAAAACCTCCAGGAAATTATGATGCAATCAATGTACATAGAGCAGCATACTTTTAAAAACACTGCTTTATGTCCACTGAATGTTTACTGTATGGTTAATGTTAGTTCTCAACTTGACATGCTCTAGAATCACCTAGGATACAAGTCGCATGACACACCAGTAAGGAATTAACTAGGTTAGGTTTGTACCTAGACATGTCAGTGGAGGGGTCTATCTTGATTATGTTAATGGATGTGGGAAGACCAGTTTTGACTGTGGGTGGAACTGTTCCCAGGGCATGGACTGTGCACTATATGAAAGTGAGCTAAGCAGAAACATTTATCTCTGTGTTTCCTAACTGAGGCAATGTGACTTCAAGCACCTGCTACTTTGACTTTTTCAACCTCATGGACTGTACCTTTGAACTGGGAACTAAATCAATTCTTTCTCCCTTAAGATGATTTGCTTAGGGCATTCAATCACAACAATGGGAAAAGCAAAGAATATAGTTTAGAAATATGACAATTTGCTGGCTATGTTGCTCCCTCCATCTGTTTCTTGCTCCTCACTGAACAGCAAAATCGCATGTTATCCTACCACAAGTCGTGATTCAAGGGGATAAAAATGGTTTCTAAAGCTACATCCTGGGCCAATGCATTGAGAATTTTAGGATTCAACTAGGAAATCAGGATCATTTATATGGTATGTCTGTCTTTAGTCTGAGTATGCCTACAATTTTTAGGGCAATTAATTTTTATTGAAGTTTAGACCTAGTCTGAAATATGGAAATGGTTTCAATTTGTACCTGAAATGCTAGATTTTATTGTAACTCTCTTCCCAGAGTGAAATATCATTCCTAGTTTGTTAGAGAACTGTTCTTTCGACTCCAGGCATATAGACAGGCATACACCCTGTTGCTAGAGGGTGTAAAGGAGCATTGGGCTATTTGCAGTGGTCTTTGAGAATTGGAAGCTGGGCAACAAGCAGTTGTCACACATGGGAAAGATTTACATTGCCTTGAGTGGGCTCAAGTTTGATGTAGTGCAAATGGTATTTCCAAGCACTCCAAGTTTCCCAGATTTTCCATGGCTACAGTGGATGCTCTTGTCTCTGCTGAGAAATATGTCAGTCTGGGGAATATTGAATAAGCATTCTTCCTGGCACTGCAGTCAGATGCTTCTGTTTCCAGCTAAGTAGAGTGTGACTGTTTCACATATGATTTTGCTCTTTCTCAACTACCATGGGAAAAAAATGCAAACCTAAAAATAAACATAGAAGGCATTTAACCATTAATCAGTAAGCATTTGTTGTTAGGAAAGCTAGTGGGACCCTGATCAGTAGCATATAGAGGGTATTGAGAAGCCAGTGCTGATCAGATCTTTGTTGCCTGCTTAACCTTTGTGACCCAACAGAAGAATAAAGGATCACAGGAAGGAAGAAAGTCCACAGGCAAGGTATGAGGCCAACTGTCTGAAAAAGTAGATGGCATGAGAACTTAACATCCATGTGTTTTTTCTTTTTAAAATATTTTTATTTAATTAATTAACTTATTTTTTCCACTCATACAAACTTAATAGGTACCCCAGTCACCTCCCTCCCTTCAGCCCTCCCAGACCCCCTTGTTCTCTCCCCCCTTTTCCCCTTCCTTTCCCCCTCCCTTTTTCCCAGTGCCACCTTCCCCCCAATCCCTGGAGCATCCTTTAATGTGAATGTCAAGCTTCCCTCTGGGTCCTCCACTCTGATGAGGTATAAGGACTCAGTAGCATTGCCTAGAGCCTTTTCTTGTGTTCCCCTTTAGTATAGGAACACTATTGTGGCTGTTAATCCCTTGCTTCTAAGGATTCTAGTGCCTGTGATCCATGCTATACTTTGGGGGGTCAATGTTATGTCGGTCATTATGCAGGTCATGCAAGGTCTTATTATGATTACTTCAGCCCTAACTTGTGTGGAGTATCCTTGCTTATCATTGCTTCTTCCCATCTCTAGGCTCTTAAAATCTTAGGGCCCTCTCTTCCGCAAATTTCCCTGAGCTTTAGGATGGGGAGAGATTAGGCTGGCCTAGTTCCAGCTGCTTAATGTAGAGTCTCTGATTAACATCCATGTTTTAGGCCTCTAAATAATTTTCATTATGGCCTTATCAGTGTGTTCAGTGTTCAAATCCTCCTGCTATAACATTCAGGTAGAGCAGAAGGCTCATTTAAGACATGTGTTAGGAAATATTCATAAGAACTAATAGTCTCTATTACACAATTATGAATTGAGAAATAATCCCAGAATAGAAATTATGTGAATTAAATGATGTGACAGGTATTTCCAGCTTGTCTTCTCTGGATGCTAAAGACTACTTCCCCCTCATTTGAAATTATTCCTGGTCCTGTAACTTGCTTAGGGAAATTGGAAATAAATAAAAGCAATGTTTTCTGCTTCTAAAGAGTATCCCTGTTCATGATGTATCCTTACATGCAATTGTAAAATCCTGTGAGTCTGTGGTGAGTGGGGAGCCTTACTGAACCACATGGACAAGTGATTTGAGTTAAAGATAATCTCTTACAGAACCGTTCTTCAGTACAATGTAATTGAGTTCATCTTGGTTAAAACAAAAGCAAAATGGAATTTTTTTAAAAAAAAAGCTTCATATGTTCTAAAGTGTGATCAGTACATAGGATTTTCCTCTTAAATACACTGAAAACACCCTATACTAGTAAAGCATAGCTCTTGGTGTGCCTGCAAGGGTCTATCTGGAGAACATTAAGTAAGGGAGTAGAAGCACCTCAAAATTAGTAGCCCTATCTCCTAAGTTGGGGACCAGCTGGAATAAAGGGGGAAATATAGAAAGCCAACTAATTTGAATATTATCTTTCTCCATTTCTTGTCTGCCATGTAACCTGCTCCACTATTCTCTTCCCACCATTAGGGGTCAAGCTCTCTAAAACTATGAGTCAAAATCAGTCCTTCCTCTGTTATTATGCCAGGCTTTTTGCTGAAGAGATGCAAGAACCTGAGTGATAGATGGGGAATTGAACTTGTAAAATGGAGACTGTCAGTACCTTATAGTTTGAATTATGTATTGTTTAATGAAGTTTAATAATAGTCAATCTGATGAAAACAGCTGCATGCGTTAGTTCAATTTGGAGTCAGGCTTGGCTTGTAATGAGCTATGAGGAATGCATTCACATGTATGGGTCAAGAGTAGACACACCACAGAATTGTTGTAATGAATGACACTCGAAATTCAAAGATGGTAGTGCAGGAGATTGCTAGTCTATTTCTCCTTTTTTAATGATTCAAGCCTTTTTGAATGAAATTCAAATAAATTTTAAATAGAAATGCAAATAAAATGGGCAGTTATGAAAGAAGTAGATCAGCTGTCAGTTATACAACACAAA
Organism: Typhlomys cinereus; assembly: GCA_023101885.1. Lineage (NCBI taxonomy): Eukaryota > Metazoa > Chordata > Mammalia > Rodentia > Platacanthomyidae > Typhlomys > Typhlomys cinereus. Next base: position 1,534,587 of record JALPQD010000288.1, read on the forward strand.
TAAGCTTTTCTATATTGTTAGCAGCAGTTCATAAATGTACCATCCTCTACCTTCATCTTGTAGGAACATGAAGTGGTGTGAAATTTATTTGCTTCAAAATTGCCTAAATAATAAGCTTAGTGCACCTATTAGAGTCTGAAATATCCCTAAAATGTGTACTTTGAGAAACTGTCAACAGTTTTTCGACTGATTCACTTATGCTGAGCAGTGGTGAGAAATCTTATGGAAACATAGCTGAACACGACTCGTCTCTAGATCGTAAATGATATTTTCTTAGAGATGCACACTTTGACTTCTGGTTTTAAAACAGTGTGACTAGGAGGTTACTAAGCTCTCAGAACACAGCTCAGAAAAATAAAACCGGGTTAGTGGAAATCTTCAACCTGACTTCTCACTGAAGATTCAAAAGGCAAAATGAGTTCTCCTTTATTAATTCTAGTCATGTTTTATTTTTAAACAAGTCTTTAAAAGTTTTTAAAAATGTCCTTTAGTTTGTAGACATATTTTTATCTCAAACTATATGATGGGATGGAATTAGGGTTATTAAATGATTTATATATGCAGCCAAAGGAAAATGGAAGTAGTTCATAAAAGTGTTTTTGAAACATTTATCCATCATCGATGTGTGGTAGGTATTATTCATATCATACATACATCAGACCTCTTGAGAGGCATGGTGAGTCTAAGCATGGTGATGACAAAAGAAAGGAATAGAAAACTGATAGGGATATGAGATGGTTTCCAAGAGAATTTATTGAGGCTTTTCCTGAGAAGACAACATCATGGTTGATTTACCATGAATAGTCACTGGGAGGTGTTGTCACAATATTTCTTGTCATTTCCTTACAGAAACAGTATTCTTCATACTTGGTTGAGAAAGGCATGGCCAACAGTTTCCTTGAGTCATCTACATTTGTATCACAAAGAGGGCATATGACTATACATTCTAGAGCTTAACGAAGAAATCTCTTGTGCATTTTTTTCTGAAAAATATCTGTTTTCTATTACCCCTTCTGCTGTTTTTAAAGACTATCTTGAGATTACCGATGGTAGCAGCATATATCTGTTATGATATAATTTACATACGTTAGGAGATAGCTGACTTCTAGTGAAATAATAAAGTAGCAGAGTGAAAGTAGATATTATACACTACTGGAGATTGTTTTCTGTTGCTTTCAGCACTCTTTTAATAGCATTATAAAACACTGGGGTGATCAATAAAGTTCCAAGGGAAAATGGTTAGGTCAAAATATAATTCTAATGTATGATGTTTTTAAAATGTAATGCTATATTTAAAACACCAATGTATGTTATTCAGAATATTTTCATCATGTGATCTTTATATGAATGACCCTGACCTTCTCTGTAGCCTTCAATTAATGTATTGTTACTCTGTAAGTGACAAAATTCACTTCCATACACCTCTGGGTGATCCTCTCGAACAGCAGCCAGAGGCTTCCACTTATGAGTAGGAAGGGGTGTTTGGAGGGTCAGTGGTAGAGATTACCCAGATGCAAGTAAGCTCTGGATGGTTGGGGGGGTCTTACTTCTTGTCATTTCTTGATACTTTCTTATTCAGCACTAGGAAGTTTCACTCTTAAATACTTTCCAAACTGGTATCTGACTCAGAATGGAGGAGTAAATTGATATACAAATTCATACAAAGCTCAAACAAAGAAACCAGAGTTACCAGAAACAAGAAACTGTAATAATCGTGGAATATTTTAGCAATCAGTTTTTTTTATAATGTTGCTTGTTAGTTTATTTGTTTTCTCCTCCATGGAAGATGCAAGGCTCTGTGTCATCCAATGTAATAATGCAGGTAACATTTCCAGTAAAAAGTTTGAATGTCGTAAGTGATAATCAGATTTAAGTCCTTTTCTCATTGTTCTGGTGCTCACAAGGCTTGGTGGATTCTGCTTGACTTATTTTATTTTCTAACCACCCCACACATGACCCTCATTTCATTGTTAGGTCAAGTGGACCTAAAGAGAAAAAAGGTCCTTCTTCCGTGTATGCTGATACGATACTAAATTAATATATTTTCAAATAAGAGAACAATCTAGTTCCTGTTTATAGTAAAGATCAAGTTTCATACATCTCTATCTATTCTACCTGTCGTATCTATCAACTATCTATCAAGAGACAGAGAGAGGAGGGAGAGAAACAGACAGACAGGAACCCACTATAAAACCTAAGAAAGTCCATTTGATTGCTGACTTATGCCATTACTAGGGCTCAATGTGCTTCTTAAAAATACCATGTTAACAGGGTTTCGGGAGATGGCTCAGGGGTTAAGCCTCTGCCTTACAGGTGGAAGGTCCTGAGTTCGGATCCTAGAGCCCACGTATAGACGCCGGGCGGAAGCGGGGGGCGGCCTGCGTTTCTGGTCCTGTGACTCCTGGGGCAGAGTAAACAAGGAGGAAGTGGAGGCGGTCCATGGTGGTTCCCAAATTCGCCCATAGTTCTACACACACACATACACACACGCGCAATTGAATAAAAAAAAAATACTATGTTAACAGAGAAAGTTATAAAGTCTCTGCGATACTTTAACCTCTTATACTACTTCAAACTCCAGTATCAAAACTTATAATCTTACTACTTAGAATTTCTTGGACCTCTGTTCATCTTTGAAGCAGATGTTAGGTGAGAAAATAAGCATGGTATTATTACCTCATGATCTCAGAATGGTCTGTACCTCTTTTCTACTATCATGGAAAAAGATCTGGACTAAGTCCTAAATGTCTGCTAACTCCCCTTCCATGTTACTTCAATAGCAGAAACTTATGAACATGTCTTCTTTTTCTGTCTTAGAGTCAAGATGTTCAACTAAAACCAACATGGACTGAAAACTCCATCAAATTAGAATTGATGCTTCTGCTCATTTGTGTTTTCATCAATATTTCTTTATATTTTGAAGGTCGTGTTGACCTTAATTAAGTGCCATATTATATTTGAAATATTTCTGCTTCTTGCCAGTGTAGTTAAGAAGTCAGAAACAATAGTTACCATACACCTATGTTCAAATTAATGTTTTTTTTCTGTGTCTTCAATAGACATAACCTAAAGCAAGACTGTATTTTTTGTTGTTTGAACACTTAGACAGAATTTCTAGTGGCCATCCAGTATAATTTCCTTGTTTTAACTGCACAAGTTATCACTCTTCCTAAAATAGGAGGGATATTTTCAATTAATGAAGCAATGTGGTTAAAAAAATTAGCAAAGTTCTATAAACACATAACAATACTAATAAAAACAAAATTCAAGTTAAGAATAACTATGATTTTTTTTGTCTGAAAGCACCCAACTTAGTATATCTATAGTTAACATTAGATTGTCCTTCATCATTGGATCAATGTAAGTGCATTAACTGCTTAATGTTAGCTTGATTCCATTGATTCTCCATCAGAAAGCAGTTAGTGTTAATTTCTTGTGAGATAGGTTTTCCCTTGAATGTAGGAAGGCACTCTCCACGAAACATGCTTCTTATAACATGTATGATATGATCTCGAATCAATGAAACAATGAGAGAAAGAAGAGACAAATTTTCTGTAATAACTGTAATGTCATTCTTATGCAAGTGAGGAAAAGGTTGATTGGATTTAAATTTGGGTTAAGAGTTTGATTATCAAGTGTGTAGGATGTGTGTGGGGGTGTTTGTGTGTGTGAATGTGCATATGCATGTGTATTTAGAGTGCATTATGCATGTATATATACATATGAAGACTAAATGAGAACCTCATGTGTCATTTTCAGTAGTACTCACAATTTTTCTTTTTTTGTTATATGATATAGAGTCTCTCCCTGACCTGCTGTTCACTAAGTAGGGATCTGGCTGATCTGTGACCCTCAGGGATTCTCCTGTCATGTGATGCCACCATTAAAAGCACTCACTGTTGCTGCTTCCTTATGTGGGTTCTGGAGATTGAACCCAGGCCCTGGTGCTTGCCAGAGTAAGCACTTCACTGCTTAGTCACTCCCCCATCTCTCAAGTTTCATCTTTTGAAAGTGTTTGGACAGCTTTCAAAGATCATAGCTTAATAATCTACATACTAATTTTATGAATCTCAGTGCATCAGAACTTTGCCAGTTCTCAAAAACTAGCTTTGGCCAACATTGGTAAAGCAGTGGAAATTATTTCAGCCTAAAAGGGAGAAGTGTAAGGGAAGCTCAGTCTTCAGGGATGGTATATCAGTCTAGGTCCAATCAAGAGAAAGAAGTCTTGTATCAGTTTGAGCAGAGAAAGCTTAATGTACAAAGAAACATAATAACAAGAGATTAAAGAAGCAGGAAAATAACTGTGGAGACGTGAAAAGAGTGGCAGATAGGAGAGCAGCAGCTGCCACTGCAGATGAACTGAGTAGCTCAATCCTAGGCTGACATCCAAGCCTCACTGAAGAAGGTATGGGCTTGGCTTACTGGGTAGCTCAGAAATCACTGGGACTGTGCCCACAGAACTTTCTGGAAAGGCTTGTCTGAAATGAGCCTTCTAGAGTGCCAGGAATATTCTGGGAGAGGTGTCTCACCAAAAGCATTCTGCTGTGAAACTATCTCAGAATATATAAGAGCACAATAGGAGGGAGCTGCTGACATATTCCAGTCATCTATCTCTGTAGATGCCTAGTATAGAGAAGAAGCTGGGAGAGCTGCAGGAGCTATAGGCACTGAGAAAACCCTGAAAGCATGTGTGTGTGTGTGTGTGTGTGTGTGTGTGTGTGTGTGTGTGTATCTGTGCATGTATGCACACACATTATATGTATACATGTTTGAGTGTCTATACATGCAGTGTGTGCATGTTGTCCCTATATTTGCTTACACATGTTGTATGTGTGTGCATGCACAGTATGTTCATGTGTGTGTACATGACAGGTATGCATGCCTGCATATGTAGCATATACATGTATGTGCTTGTGTTCATGTATGTTCTGCAGTCAACAATGGGTACTAGGGAAGCCACCTGTGCAGTAGGCATACAAAGCCAGTGGTACACAAGACAGAGCATCAAGACCCTATTTTATCCTGCAGTATCTGTCTTAAGGTCTATGTGGATAGTGCTCAACATGGTGTTTTCCGGAAAAAGGAAGCATTTTAAAGGAAACATATCTATTTTCATACAAAAAGCAAAAAAGAGTAAGATAGAACAAAGATGCTGTTTGCTTTTTCTCCATCTCTAAGAATTGTTTCCCTATGGTATGGCTTCATTTATTCTAGCTGTCTATCTCTATATTTTGTTATATTGGATTTAGTCACAGAAGGAAATTTCTCTTCTTGGCAATGTAGCAAAAAAAGAAAAGAAAAAGTGGTTAAGTTTTGTTGGCTCTCCTTTGCCATCTCTAAATCAACCAGCATGGCAGGATTTTTTTTTTTTTGCTTCTTTTGGCATTACACATCCACACCCTTAGCTTTATCACAGTACTATACCAGAGGAAGGGTTGTTTTACTGAATAGGCCAAAACTTTGTGAAAAGAGCAAAACGAAAGAATCTATTATATGTGTTAGAAATGTGCCTTACAGCCATTTAAGTGTAATTTTTAAAATAATTTATTCAAGGTTTTGTTCTGAAGCTAAAAATTGTCTAGCTTAATAAAATACTTTTGGGTTTACTACTTATAAAAGAGAGAGAGAGAGAGAGAGAGAGAGAGAGAGAGAGAGAGAGAGAGAGAGAGACCTATTGTTGTTATTCATCTTGAACCCAGGATTTCTGCTAAGCTAGAACCAAAAGTTGAAGTATGTAATTAATTTCTATGATATGTTTTATTTGTCTTGGTAGTAACTGTTTTCTCTTAGAAGTAAAGGCACAGTTCTGCCTTCTCATATATCTCAGTGATGGAAAGAACTAAGCTCACTAAACCAATGATAGAAAAATCTTGATGAAGATGAGAGATGTTATGCTGAATGAGAAGAGCATGTCTTGAATTGGAAACTCAGAATGGTAGTTCCATTTTACGTCACATTCTTGGAAAGGTAGAACTGAAGTGAGGGACTGCACTGTGCTTTCCAGAAACTGGGTTTGGGGAGAGGGTCCAACCAGAGAAGGATCACAGGAGTGAATGTCTTAGGGACAATAGAAGTCTTCTGTATCCTGATTAGGACAAAGGTTACACAATCAATATTTGCAATGAGTTTTCATAGAACTTATCATAGTTAGATATAGGTATGTAACAGTTACTCTTAACTATTGCTGTGAGAGAGCACCCAAAATCAAGCAACTTAAGGGAGAAAGAGAGATTTATTCAGTTTACTGTTTCAGAGAGGAGAAACAGTCTTTCAAAGAGGAGGCAGAATGGCTGTTGGGGCAAAGCTGGAGAAGGCTGTGTCACTGCAGACATCTTGGACACTGAGAGCTGCAGACTGCTTGCAGCAAAGGCAGACTTCTCCTGGAGATAGGGTGGGACTAATCCACCTCAAGGCCTACACCTTGTGAATGCCTTCCTCCAGCAAGGCTCCACCTCTCAAGGTGCCATGACCTTGCCAAACACATGAGACTGTGGGGGACACATTTCAAACCATGACAAGGTATCAGCTTGACAATTGAAGGTTTGAGCTGTGGCACAGCTGTGAAGAATTGGTAGTTGAGTTGAGCCCTGGGCAAGCCTGCAGGAGACTGCAGGAAAGCTCAATCCATGTGGGTGGGACTAGACCCTGGACTAATAAATAAAATGGAGAAAACTGGTTAAGGAAGTTCACATTCTTCTGTATATTTAGCCACATGTTAGTCTGGTGAGTGAGGATTGTCCCTTTTTTCAGCAGTCCTGTGATACATGAATAGTGTGGCCAGTTCCCTAGGTTGTGGTGTTGGTGTGGACTCTCCTGCCAAGCTGGATTAAGAACTGTAACCAGACTATTGTAAAAGAGGATAAAGCCCCTTGCTCTCCTATAAGCCATTTAGTCATGAATTTACTGGCAACATGCATCACAACTGCCACAGAACTATACATGTCTCTGCCCTCAAGAAAAAGACTTCACCCAAACACTGGGCAAACCCCATCAGGCGTGCAGGCAATGCTATTGTACAAATGTTAATGTTTTAGTTTTGGAACGGTTTCTGTTTTTCAAAGATGTTATCTGTATCCAAAGCTAGGTAAAGGATACAGAGAAAATTTGTGTTTTATGTAAAGGTAAAACTATTTCAAAACAAAGCTGGAAAATGAGAGATTTTTTTTTAAAGCAGCAATTGAGCAAATGATCTCAGTTAAAGAATTGATAAGTTCCCTGAATCCTAGAAAAGGTAATTTTGGCAGGGGAAAAATCATGTTTGAGACTAGTAACATTTTCCCTAACTAAAAGAGAGCTGGATATGTTTCCTGTCTAAGATCATTTATTCTAGGACTCTTCCCAGTTGCTGGGCTGAGAGAGTGAAAGGACAGACTAACAGTCTTTCTTACACCTGGAGAATAATTGTAACTGTTTAGAGGTTAACCTTGCTGTTGGTCTTCCTTTTAACCTCTTCAGAGTTGCATTTCTTATATTTCATAGCTTGAAACTGAATTTTCCTCAAACCCTTTTTAAATGTTCAGAATTTTGGCTTCTGAAATCTGTAGCCACAAAAAAAAGTCATAAATTAATGGATTTTACTGAAAAGATACTGCATCATTATAGACCTTTACATTTTCCAAAACTTATTGTTTTATTTTACTGTAGGCCAATGAAACCTTTCTATTCTAATCTTTTCTTGGGATTTTCTCCTGAAGACTTTGTATAAAGACTTGTGAATTTGTCAAAGAAAAGACAATATTCAAACAAACACACACACACACACACACACACACACACACACACACACACACACACACAAATCCTTTTTGCAGTTTTTAGATCAAAGACTTACGGAGCTTTTGGAGAAAGACAAGGCAGTACCACAGTTTTGGCTGGATTTATTTTAGTTAATGGATTCTTGCCATTCATTTCCTTTAATCTCTGGTTAAAATAGGTTGCTATCTCTGTTGCACACACATGCTGACAACACCAGAACAGAGGTGTGAGATAAAAGCTTATTTGAGGGGAATTTATAGCAAACATGATTGCAGGTTGACCACAGAGCCCTGGTGAGCCTTGCAGGCTACTCCTTGGCATATCTTATCTTGATCACTCTGCAGGTGCAGCTGCTGTGGTGCACCCCACCTCTGCCTTAGGCATCTGTAGAGGGATCATTTCCAGGACGACTGTGGCTAAGAATCTTGTTCTTTCTTCTCCTTCCCCCACCCCAATCTTTTATCCTTCCTTGCCTCTTCCTTGCAAAGGTGATATTCCAACTTGGTGAGGAGGGATACCTGGATATAAAAATGGAATAGTCCTCAAGTGCACAGTTGGATGGTTATCCAGCCATTTTGACAGATTTACAGACATCTGCTCCAGAGTCATTCTGACTGCACAAACCTGCCGTTCACAGTCAGTAAAAGCTTTAATTAACTGAATATACCAAGGAGCAAAACTCTGATAAAAAAAAATGGTACCATCTGGAATGTATTCCATCTGGAATACAAAGGTGTAAAGTGTTTCCTCCATGGACTGATGAGGGGTTATATTACAACTTGCATCGATGGGAAATGATTTTCCTGCTGTTGGGGGTTCATTACAAGTAAGCAAATGCTTTATGATTTGAAATACTTTGCTCAGGTGGGCCACACCATTAGCATGCAAATGTCTTGAGCTTTGGAGTTTTCCATTTGGCCTTTTGTTAATGTTCCATTAGCACTCATTAACTTTTCATGCTCCGCAAAGATTTATTTTGAACATTTTTGAGCTTCCCAAAGAAGAGAAGAAGAGGTCGCGAAGAAGAGGTCATGCATAGTGGTGTCTAAACCCTTGAGAACTTTGCCTAATAGACATGTGAGACTTGGTGAGGAAGGGTACCTGGATGTAAAAATGGAATAGTCCTCAAGTGCACAGTTGGATGGTTTTCTAGCCATTTTGACAAATTTATAGACATCTCATTTATTTATCTGAAAGAGAGAGAGAGAGAGAGAGAAAGAGAGGAGCACACACATGTCATAGAACATGGGTAGAGGTCAGAGGGCAACTTCACAAAGAAAGTTCTTCCTTCATACCTTGGGGGCTTCTGGGGGAATCAAACTCAGGCTAACTGGTTTACAGGTGCCTCGCCTGCTGAGCTACTCAAAAATTTAATAGTTTTCTTAGAAACATCCATTTTTACATATATTCATAAAATTCCGTATATCATTTCAAGACTTCCAGACCCTGGGAAGGCCATTCACGCTAAGATGTGGGTCTTCCTTAGATATAACTTATCTCTACATGGACCCTTCTGTTCCCTTCAGCCCACCCAACTCAAAGGGGAATCCTCAGTTACAAGTTAACTTATCTCAAATTGGTTTCGTCCAAAGGTTTCCAATGGGATCTTTTCACTCCTGACTTAAAGGGAAGATAAATCACTTTCAAGTCATAATTTTTCCCCTGATCTGTGTAAGATGAGACTGTTTGGGGTGTGAAGAACATCCTGGAGAAAAACTGCATCTATAGGACCCTGCCACATGCTTTCTAGCAAGGGAACAATGCTTTCCACCAATAAATTTAAAGTTTACCATGACTTTATTTGCATAAAGGTCACTGCTGAAAATACTGTTTGGCAAAAGTCTTTGATCATTGTGAGTTTTTGGACTAAGATCACACAGCCTATTCTAAGGGCAATGGAGAGAAAGATTTGACATGCCAAAGGGACACCTCATATTCACATGAGTATGCAAACAGTGACTTTAAAACTTAGGAGCAATATTGAGAATTCAAGAAGAAAATGTTGTGACATAACCCCTGTGATCTGATGAGTGAAAATTGGGATTTAATAAGCAATCATTTTTATCAGATTTCTTATCAAATTAATTTTTTAATAAACTATGTAGCCTCTAGTTTTATGAAGTGGCAATAGCAACATAATTCAATAATTATACAATCGAAAGAAAACCCATGACTACACCAAAATACATAGCTTTTGCTCCATGTGACTTTTCCCCAACCTCAATCTGTATCAAACTTAACACTTTTCAAGTGGTGGGAAAATCATGGGATGTAATTTTAAGTTAGCCAAAGATCCATTTTGTATTGTTCTAAAACAGCTACATAATCATAAACAAATCAAAGGCATTCAAGGTCAAAAGATGTTTCCAACTAGTGCTGATGTCTTCATATTAGAAAGTCACTGACATATGTAAAATCATGTATTTGTAACAGCACAGCGCTAAACAATGCTTGCGGTTTCTTTAATTATCTTACCATCACATCCAAAATTCTCATCCCCAGAAAGTTGGATAAGCAAAAATTTAGTCTCAGCCATTATTATTTCATCTTATTTTCTCCTCCTCATTTTCTACCATTAAGCCTGGCATTGCCTTAGAATTTCATGAAGTGGATTCCTGGATCTTCAACTCGCATTAAGCTTACATAATCCATATCTCCTGCCTCTATGTCATGGTCTTTGGCTCCTTGTTAAAAATAAAGCCCATTTCCCTGGTCATACACATAGGGATTTTCAAACTAAGGATTGTATAACTGCAGAAACTGTTTGGAAGATTGTTTCCCTTCTGCTTGCTCTAACTACTATGGTACCTCATTCATTTGATTCAGTGTGAATCTTTCCACCACGCGCATCTTTTTTTGTCCAATGCTCTGGGCTCAGGGGCCCCCCAGAATTATATCACACCATCATTCACGTCCAGATTCTGTAGTCTCCTTGGGACAATAAATGCCACCATTCCATGATTTCTCAGTTCTTGGGAATGTATTTGCTTCTCAGCATTCAGTTAACATTGCTCTTTTCTTTATCTCTGTGCTCCACCCAAGCACGTCTCTTAAGCTTGTATAGGTACAATGCTGACCCATCTCTCTTGAGGATAAGTTCTTCCTTACCAGGCACCCTAATGAGTGTTTTTATTTACTTATCATTGTTTGTTGCTATTCATAGTGAAACAGATCAGATGTTCTGGCATTCTTTTTCAGTTTTTCTCCAGCTTCCCAAAAAAATACAGTCTTTATATTACTTTGTATTTTTTTGAGAAAGCTACACCACACCCATCAGAATAAAGCAAGATTGACAAGATGAAGTTCTAAAAGTTACAAATAGGCATTTTTCAGACTTTCTCCTAATTCAAGATCTAGGCTGGGTGCTAATTTTTCACTGCTTAGCAACACTGCTTTGTAAATCAGGTAGTCTAGGCTCTGTAACCTCTAGTGTTAGTCTAAACTCTAGGCTTTAACCCTTTTTGCATCAGAGTAAATCCTCCTAGGGGATTAACATCTGTTCTCTCCAGTGTTCCTTTAGGATTATACAGGCAGAAGTAGTTCACTAAAGTGTCTTCAAGTAAGAAGGAATCAGTGTCATCCTTAGCCTCTTCCAACGAGGGTTGTTCCAAAAGTTGGATGTCACCTTTTTGTCCTCTCTCACTGTTCCTAATAATGCATTTGTAAATGCCACCAGAGAGAAGGAAGATCAGAGATTATCTAGAGGGTGTGACATGTAGTGTACTATTGAAGAATGCTGCTCTGATTTAACTCCCCTATCCCTCTTCTCTCTCTCTCTCTCTCTCTCTCTCTCTCTCTCTCTCTCGCTCGCTCTCTCTCTCTCTCTCTCTCTCTCTCTCTGTGCTCTCGCTCTCTCTCTCTCTCTCTCTCTCTCTCATTTGGAAATTTTGAATAATAGTTTTCATTCCAGTTTTGCAATCTAAGTGTGCACATGGTAGCAATTACATGCTTTGATGAAAAATAAAACCTCAAAGGAGTAGCAACTAAGTAAAACAACAAATAGAGTGTTCTTTAATGAGAGAAGGTAGGTAATTTGGAAATTTAGATTCAACTATGAGCAGAAAACATGTGCTTTGTTGCACATGAACTGGAAACGTCACAAAAGGGTCACTGCAGAATCAGTTACAGAGCTTCTCTCCCCTCCATCATATTAGGTGAGTCATCCAGACCCTGCTAAAGTTTTGGGTAAAAAGCACGTGATGCCAGCCTCAGTATCCACAGGCTTAAGTACAATGTACAATGAATACAAGCACAAGCAGCAACAAAGATAGTTTCTCTAGTCATCAGTGCAAATATGTTAACAGATGTTAACACCCTCTAGATAATCTCTGATCTTCCTTCTCTCTGGTGGCATTTACAATGCATTATTAGGAACAGCGAGAGAGGACAAAAAGGTGACATCCAGCTTTTGGAACAACCCTCCTTGGAAGAGGCTAAGGATGGCACTGATTCCTTCTTACTTGAAGACACTTTAGTGAACTACTTCTGCCTGTATAATCCTGAAGGAACACTGGAGAGAACACATGTTAACATCCATCCCTGCCTTTACTGACATAAATCCAGCTTCCATTTTTAATATTCTTTGCAGTTGAGGGGTTTTTATATTAGATACATGGGAGCTTAAGTTGAAAAACAAGTGAGAGGTTGAGAAAACGGCTCAGTGGATCGCAACACATGGTTATGCAAGCATGAAGGTCTGAGTTCAAATCCCGAGTACCTATGTAAAAGATCTGGGCTGGCAGCACATACATGTTACCATGGCACTGGGGAGTGAGAGCACACAGACTCTGTGACTTCTCTGGCCAGCCAGCCTAGCTGAAGTGATGAGCTTCAAGTTCAGTGAGAGATACTGTGTCAGCAACACAGTGGAAAGCTAGAGAGGAAGACATGCGAAGTCTTGTTCTTGCCTCTGAATGTATGCACAGGGGTGTGCACAGTGGCACACTTGGGTGTATGCACCACACACAAACAGCTCACACACTCACTATAACCTATGCAAATAAATAATAAATAAATAATGCACTCGCAAATAAATAACTAATAAATGAATAAAAAGAAAAAATCAAGGGAGCCTTCCATTTGATCAGTAGGATGATAGAAGTATTATGTAAAGTTAAGATAGAATATAGCCAGAGTGAATCCAGGGGTCCATAGACGCATACAGGTAGAAGGGAGGAAGGGAATGGATGAAATGGTGAAGGGATGAGATGGGAGGGGGGGAGAGAAGGAAGCTGGGATGAATACCCAGTATGTTTGTAAGAGTAGGAAAAAAAGTTAATAAAAAAGTACCAAAATATATCCATCTGATATATAAAGATTTGTTAATCTAGTTAGTCTGAAGACTATCCACCACACAGTTCACTTGATCCTCAGCTAGTGCTATTTAATCAAATTATACAACCTGTAAGTAGTACAGGGCTGGGACAGGCTTTTAGATTTGATAATTGAGCCCCCTCCCTGTTCTTCCTTTCTGCAGCACATTAACAGTCAACCCCTTACTTTGCCTGCCTCCATGCATCCCTGCCATGACGGACTTGATTCTCTCTGGAATTATAAGCCCCTTTCCTCTTCAGTGTCTGGATCAGAGTGTCTTTCATCATAGCAATAGAAAAGTAAATGGAACACACAGTGAGTAAATGAATTACTCATGTGATCAATCAAGTAAGAATATTAAGTAAGCTAGGTGTAGTGTTGTAATCCTATAAACCCAGCACTTGGGAGGCAAACTTAGCTTGGTCTACGTAAGACTCTGTATCAATAAAGCCGATCAAAACAAATAAAAATAATTTTAATATAGGGAATTATGCCACTACTTGAGCCACAGTTACTTCCAAAACATAAAAATATTAATATAAATACATTTGAAAATTATTTCATATTCTTTAGCACATACCCAACTTTTCCAGTTACAGAATTGACTTCAGAATCTTAAGTGCTCAGCTATAAACTCTCTTATTACTGTGTGAAGTTTCTGCCTTACAAAACCTTCTGGATGCCATCATTTGGGAGGCTTAGTAGGTGGACAGGAGGATTTAAGATCAGAGGAGAGATGAACAGCGGGAGGGCATTGGTCATAATGGCATTGGGGTGGGACATGTCAAGGAGTGGGAACATCTTAGTCTAATAAGGGAGCTCTCTTTCTGTCAGCTCCCCGTTCTCTGCCTAGAGAGGTATTCTCTGCACTCTGAGATATAACCAAAGCACGTAGCTTTTAGATTCAAGTCCTCAGTAATAACTTTCCTGGTTTGAAATCTCGAGACATCATTTAAAACTTTGAGATCCATCGTTTTTCATCTGTAACATCATATTATAAAATCATGAACTGAATCCATTTTGTAGGGATGTTGAGAAGATAAATATGTATTTGGAATCTTCAGAATATAATCAATTTTCAATACATGGTAGATGTTATTAGCACTTCCTTTCTAAAAATTTCAGTCTTTTCCTTTCAATAAAATTGCCACCTTGACTCGCTTTTAGTATTCAGTCCAAAATATGTGCATCCTGCTTTTGCTCAAAATTAAAGGCAGGCCGTGCATGTGCATAAACAGGCTTGGGAATACAGCCTGGTCAGTGGTCAGTAGCAAGGCCTCTGGCTGCATGCCCACTGACAGCTCCTCTGCTCACCACAGTTCAGTCATCGTGGGCAAGCCACTTAGAAGTCTTATGCTCATGTTTCTGGATTTTTGTTGCAGCATTTAATTTCCCTATGGTTTTTACAAAGGAAATCTTTCATACTTCAGTTTCTGTTGCCTCATCTGTTCCAGGGGAGTCCTGCTTTCCAAATGTAATAACTAGTGTGAATGGAAATATGTTACCATAAACTGGTTAAATATCAACACCTCATTCTCTTACCCCAGTTTGATAAAAGGATTAGATAGTGCTGTTTCTCTTTTATATAGGATTATAAAGTTATTATGATTAATGTACCTAGAAATTCAAGGTACAAATAATTATATGATATTAAAATTACAAATCAAACAAACAGAGAAATTCATTGTGTTCTCAGGTCTGACTCAGAGAAGAAACATGAAAGCCATCCAAAACATTGCATTTACTTGGTAATTTTACTTCCCACGGATGATCCTAAAGATTCATGCCATTTGATATCTACACATGCTTTTCCAAATTCATGATAGGTCTTGAAGATTCTTATTTGAGTTTTAAAGATCTACCATAGTTAACAGAAAAAATGTTTCAGTTAACATTTTAAACTCAGTAATCAGAGATTTGAACTAAATGATTATTTGTAATATTATATAATATAGAGGTTTTGATTTTAATGTGTACCTTTGAGAAGTTTCTTGACTATTAAAAATGGAAGCATATGAAATGACCTGTAGAGCTCATGCTAGTATTGTTCAAAAAAGTTTGATCTCAAGATGTTGAATTATAAATATCACAAAATTTTAATTCAAAATTATACTTCGTATAGATTTTAAAGTTTTCTTTTTCTTTAGCAAGTGCTTGCCCACTATTCCCAATGCTAGGGATGTATATGAAAATAAAAACTGGTGATATCATAAGTATTTTTCAGCTTTATAGTAAATCTGCCCTCTGACAATTTCAGTGAAACTTGAAGAAGATGAGCATTTTTTCCACCATTCAGAATCATTTGTGTGTTTTTCCAACATCAAATATTATTACATAACAAAGCTAATTAAGATAAATCTTGTGATTTATAAGTTACATTTCAAACATGGGTTCTTAGGAGTTTTGATAACTGAGCAATATATCAAATTCAGATTATTTTATCCTATCCAAAGAAACCAACCCATACTTTCTTAAATATTTATGTAAGTCTAATACACATTTGGAAGCCTAAACTGTAGTTTTCTTTTTCAAAATATCATCTTTCTAGCTTTGAGGAATGTACTTCTAGCCTTAAAAATCACAAGGACTGACCCAAGAATCTTTTGCCGATGACCTTGAGTGTTATTTCTTTCAGGAGATGGTTTCCATCAGTCCTGGCTTCATCTCAGCCACTCATATCACAAGGCTTCTCACTCTCTTCCTTACTCATCCATTTGCCAGTCACGAACACTGGAACACCTCACACAAAGACAAATTCAAGAAAACAAAGGACAGCAATAAAGAGCTACTCATGAGTCACATATGCCAAAGCTCCTCAGGGTGGTCTGTGGCAACTATACCACAGCCCCTTCTCAGCCTCAGTGTGGCTGTCACCATCCTGGGAAGCAACGTACCTCAAAGCTCAACTCCAAGTCTGAAGGGCTTCCTTCTATGTTTATCTTCTTTATAAAGTACATCATTCCAGGATGTAGTAACTTCTCCATCTGACCCAAATGAAGGATGTGACTATTGGAACTGTATGCCCAAAGACCTGTCAGAACAGTAAGGTCTCCATGCACCTAAGTGCCCGTGTTCACTTAGGAATTATTCTGAGCAGCTGGGGAGAAGCAGTATGCTTTGGTTTCTCCATTCACCCCCGCCCCTTCCTAGCTTTGGTTAGTTAGAGCAGCAGCAATGTTAGAATGATCTAGCTTTCTGAATGTGAATCATGAGGCAAAACTTTTTACTAAGTACAATTCCAACCAAACAAAGAACTCATTGTGTTTCTCAAGTCTGACTCAAATGCTCAGTATCTATGTAAGTTTGGGCAAGGAACATTCTGCCTGGAGAGGATAGAGTCTGTGTCCTCAATTATAAAACTATAAAATTCCAGTGAAATTCTTTTTCATATCTTTGAGTTATAACATAATTCTTCAGAGTGAACCAAATAATATCAGTTATGCTAGATTAGGGCCCTACATAGTGTTTTTGTTGTGGTAGTTAAATGTGAAAGAGTAGTTTTCTGTTTCTTTTTTTTTTCACTCTCTCCACCAGCTTTGTCAGGAATGATAACAAAAAATTGTGTATGCTTACAGTATATAGTCTAATGATTTAATACATAAATTCATATATAGTCCACAGATTTTAATATAAATAAACATCATGAAATTATGTTGATTAGTCTATCAACTCAGATATATGTGTGTATGTGATAATTTCATTCATGATCTCAATAAATTTTAAGTACACAAGAGAATATTAAATGTAGACATGCTGTGTACTTGGCAGCCAGAGCTTCTTTACTGTGCCTGCTCACCAACGTCATTCCACTGTCCATTCTGTTCAGATGAGGATAACCACCATTCTGTTCTCTACCTCTATTAGTTTCACACTTTCAGCCATGTGTAAGTGACTGTATAATACCTGTCTTTCTGTGCATGGCCTATTCCCTCCACATGTCTTCCAAGTTCACTATATTGCCACAAATAACAAAGTATCTTTCTTAAAACTGAATATTCCATTTACACATTAATGTGTATAAAATGTGTTCTTTATTGAGGCATCTGGCAGTGGACACAAATTATTCCATACCTTGGCTATTATGAATAATGCCACAGTGCATGCGGGCATCCAGACATCTCTTTAAAACACTGATTTAATTTCCTCTGGATGTGTTCCCAGAAGTAGGATTGCTAGATCATCTATCAGTTTTATTTATAGTCCTTTAAGGAAACTCCATACTGTTTTCCATGATAATTTTACCAATTTATGTCTATGAGTATCTCATTCTATCTCTTTGCCAACACTTGGTATTTTTTTGTCTGCAAGTGGCATGAATTGACAACTCACTCCTGGGTTAGGCTCTTATCTCCTTGATGATTAGCAGTACTGAGCTTCATTTTTCATAGTCATTGTTTGTTGTAATACTGACCACTGTTTCACATAGCTATTAACAACAGCACTACTGAACACCATTTTGCATAGCTGCTAACTCTTGCAGTATTGAACATGTTTTGCATAGTTGTTAGCAGTTGTAGCCTTGAACATCATTTCATATACAGTTGACTGTTGTGGTATAAACCACCATTTCCCATAGCTGTTGGGTATTGTAGTACTGAGTTCTATTTCACACAGCCCTTAGTTATTGTAGTACTAAGTACCATTTCACATAGTTATTAGCTGTCATAGTACATGATGCTTGGTTCAGCATTGAGCACTGTTTTGTTAGCCATTTTTCATTACTATTTAAAGCAACTTCTTATATACTTGGATATTACCCATGATTAGATGTATAATTTGTCTATATCTTCTCCTAATTCCATCAGTTGTCTTCTTACTTTGATAATTATTTCCTGTGTTCAGAACCTTCTCTCTAATATGACCCCATTTCTCTATTTTTCCCCTTACAGTCTATACTCTAGTAAACATATTCCAAGCATTTTTTCTCAAGCCAACATCAAGATGATTTCCTGTTTGCTTTCTTGCACAGGTTTTCCAATATCATGTGTCACTTTTACATGTTTATTTTAATTTAATTTTTGTGTATTATATAAGGCAAGAGTATATTTTACTCCTTTTGAATGTATCTAATCAGTGTCTACCGGTATCTTTAAATGAGAAATAATACTGGGTTCAAGATAAGAATGGACATCATAAAATATATACAATTTATAAAATTTTAATTTGCTGAATTATTTGATAAATATTAAAGTGATAATTTTCTAACAATTAATATTATCAAAATTAATAAGATGTTTAAAGCCAAGTATAAACAGGACAATAAAGTAATTCTTTTAATGTAAAGGCTTTCAAAGGTTAGTATTCATTATAAAATTTTGGCTCTTTTATCAGAATCTAAGTGTATGCTTTAGAATATGTACCAGGCCACCCTTGCTCTGTTTCATGAAGATTCCTAAAGTTAGCATGATTGTACCTGCTATTCATGTTACTGAAGCTTTGAATTCCTAGTCTATGCTTGTTTAGATTATAACTGAATGAATGACACACACGCGCACGCACATGTGCACAGTTGAATAAATAATAATAATAAAAAAAATTTAAGAAAAGAGTGGTCTTACTTCTGCCCCCATTTATTTCCTTATCACTGCTGATTCTTTTTTTTATATAATACATTTTTATTATTATTTCAACTCATACAAACTTAATAGGTACACCAGTTCTCTCCCTCCCTCCTCCTCCCCCCCAACCCCTCTGCTCACCCTCCCCTCACCCCTCCCGCCCTATCCCCCCCGTGCCTCCCGCCCCGATTCCCAGAGTCCTTTCTTGTGCATGCCTGACTCTCCTCTGGGCCTCCTCTCTGGTGACCTGAAGGGAAGTAACTTGTTATGCCACAGAGGCCTGAGCTCTAACAGGAGTAGACAAGCCAGAGTAAACACCGGGGCCTATAGAAACATACAGGTGGAAGAGTGGGAAGGAGTGGGAAGAAATGATGAAGGGAAGGGAGGAAATGGGAGGCAGGGGGGAGGGAAGGAAACTGGGATGAATACTTAATATGTTTGTAAAAGTAGAAAAAAATGAAAAAATATATATACACTATTATAAAATTTGCAAAAGTCTAGAAAGCTGCACTCAAAAATTGACCTATGGATTAAAGCATCCAGTGGAATTTACAATTAGTTTTGAAACTACTGAGTCCACACAAAATCTTCACCCTACAAATAAATGATTTGAGATTGATAAAGACTAAAATTTTCTATCTGTGATAGTTAGTGTTCACTGTCAACTTCAGAAAATCTAAAATCACCAGGGAGATAGCCTCTGGGCTTGATGTGAAGGATTATTTTAATTAAGTTAATTGTGACAGGAAGACCCTGCCTACTGTGGCACCATTCCCTAGCTAAAATCCTGGACTAGAAATGGAGAAAGGAAACCGAACAGCAACATGCATTGATTTCTCCTTGCTTCCTGTTTGTGGATACAATTCGATCAGCAATGGAAAACAACTACTTCAAGTTCCTGCTGCCTTGACACTCTCACTATGATGTAATTTCTTTAATGCCAAGATATTTTACACTTAAATAGAAACTTATTCCCATAGTAAACTCCTGATTTTCTTTCTTTTTTTGTGAATTATTTTATTTATTTCTTTTTTTCCTTTTTTTTTAAAATTTACATTCATACAAACTTAACAGGTACACCGGTCCCCTCCCTCCCTCCAACCTCCCACCACCCTATGCCCTCCTCCCCTCCTCGCTCCCTCCCCATCTCCCCGTGCCACCCCTCCCATCCCCAGAGCATCCTTTAATGTGCATGCCAGACTCTCCTCTGGGTCCTCCTCTCCGATGAGGTGCAAGGACCCAGTGGCATTTCCCAGAACCCTTTCCTGTGTTTCCCCTTAAACATAGGAATACTACTGTGTCTGTCAACCCCTTGCCTCCAAGGATTTTAGTGCCTTTAGCAAATGCTAGACTTTGTGGGATCAATAGTGTGTTGGACATTGCGCAGGGCATGCAAAGTCCAATTATGATTGCTTTGGCCCTAACTTGTGTGGTAAACTCCTGATTTTCAAGCAAGTGGCATAGTAAGAATATTTCATTGAGTATCTTAAGCTAAAACATGATGTTGTCTTTTTCTTGATACAGTATCATCTATACAACCAATTTGCATTATTTTTATGTGAATACATAATTAGAAAGTTCTCAGTTTCTTATTAATCAGGATGAAAGTTAGTAACATGATATTAACTTAGCCCATAAAATATAATTTAAATGAATTCAACTGTTTATTTTTTAGTAACTGAAATTATAATAATATTTGACTTTCAGAGGACGTATGATGTAAGCACCTACATTTGTTCAATTACAGGCCCCACTAGAGATGTAATATAAGTCACAGCATTCTGTTTTCTATTAAGAGAGTTTATCAGATTGCCTTTAAAATATTAAACTTTCTATTTGAGATAGCTCAAAGCTATCTGCAGAGAACTGAAACCTATCACTTCCATTTGCATTGCCCACGGTTAGAGAGCAGTCTCCTTTGTTTTGAAATGGCATCTTGGTTAGCTAAAAAAGATATTTCTCCATATAAGCACATTAGAAAAATCGATTTCCCTTTAAAGAGGAAACTCCTGGCTATGACCTCACTATTGAAAAGTAAAGCAGCTCATGAAGATGGGGTCATTTTTCCAATCTTCCAAATATATTTCAACAAACTAACTAGCCAGTAGCAGGTGGTTTCAGTTTAGGCTTAGTCTAAATATTCTGACTTGTATCAGATTTTTGTTTTTAAGACTTTTGTTCCCAAGACATACTCACGTGGAGGCCCTGCAGCTGGTATTTCATTAGCAGACTATTGTGTGTTTACAGTCTGTAGTCCTGAATCCTGTGCCAGCTGGTTCTCCGTTGTGTCAGAAAGATGCATGAAACACAAACAAAAGTGCAAGCCAGGCTGCAGTGGAATCAGCAGTGCAATCTCCCTCTGTGCCCTGCTCGTGCCCACACAGGTTTATGTTGCTGTCACAGAGGAGGTCGCTCTGCAATATATTGCTGAAGCAGCATGACTTCTAGGAGACTATCGCTCTCCCTGGTCATAGACGCACCACTGTGCCCTTTTCAGTCATAGCCAGTCACCTCATGACTGGTCCGTCACGGGCGCATGCTGTATGCATCCTATTTGTGCTGCATCTACTCTCTTTGTCTCTCTCCATGTTGGTATTTACACACCTGCATGTATACACACGCCCTTGTGTTTTCTCTATATGTATGTTTTTATATTCTATGAGAGACAAAGAAAATGCAGCAAAGTCCAAACTGCTCTGCATTTTCCTTATGATACTGCAACTTCAGAATTCTGTTATATGCATTGTTTTGATGAGGTTTACCAGTCAACTCATTGCTGGTGGGATGGGCTTTTAGTAAGCTTATGGGGAATTATACAGTGAAGACAGGCCTCTGAGAAAGCCTGTAGGAGGTTGTTTAAATTGTCTTAGTTGAAGTAGGAAGACCTGCCCATTGTCTGTGAACCATTCCTGGGGCAGGTGGATGGAGACAGAGAAGGAGCTAGTTGACTTTGGCAAAGTTGGCAACAACCTGATGTACATGGGTTCTGCTCTTGTGCTCTTGCGTTTGGTATGTGTGGCCAGTGCCCTCAGCTCCTGTTGGTAACTCAACCGCAACCTGGAATTGTAAGCATGAATATCAATCACTGGTCCCCTTAAGTTGTGTGTATCAGGTATTTATTACAGCAAAGAAGTTATGCAACTTCTTTGATATGTTCGTGAGACTCATGAATATTTTGATGCATGTGGTAGGTGTCATGGTAGTTACCTGTTATGAGCATGATGACATAGATTTGACAAAAAGAATATTTTAATCACTGGTCCCCACATCATCACCTGGAGTAACCATTTTCTTCCTTTCTTTTTACCTATTTTTTTCACTACACCAAAGCAAAGTCCCTTGTAGAATATTTAAAAATGAAAAAAAATCAGGAGGAAAATAAAATCATTGCAATCTCACTAGTTAGAAATAAACACAATTAACATTGTAAAACACATTTTCAGATTTTTATATAGTATTATTAATCATAAATTTCTAGTTATGCTATACATTATTTTCTAATACACTTTTGTTTTGCTATTTGTGTGTGTGTGTGTGTGTACGCTCCCTTGTGCATGTGGACATGTGAGTACATGGGCAGTCTGTGCATATGAGTAAACAAGTGGATGTAGAGGTCTGAGGTTAGTGGATGGCCAAGGTTGACACTAAAACTCATCCTCAATCACCTTACCCTTTTGAACCAGTTCTCTGATCAATTCTAGAGTCCCCTGACATGGTTAGTCTGTCCAATCAGCTTGCTCTGGAGCCGCCCACGCTCCGCCAACTTCCAAGACTGGAATTACAGATAAATCTCATCCCAGTCTGGCCTTTTCTGTAGGATCTAAGAACCAAACTCTGGCTCTTTCAGTTGCTTGACAAGTGCTTTAACTGCCAAGCCATCTCCCCAGCCTCTCAAATATATTTTCTTACTGATATATTGCTAACTCATGTAGTATGCAACACACACAGTAATATGTATAATGTAATTACATAATAATATGTAAGTGTAGTAGAGTGTCTTTAAAAATTCTAACATAGTCTTCTAATTTCAGTCATCATCTGTAACATGACATTTGGATGTTTATTAACTTAATCAAGAACTAGAGATGTTTTAGAAGATTTTACCTCAAGGTTCCATTTGATTGAATGCAGGAATTCCTGGATTCCATGTGCCCTGGCTTCTTGATAGAACCCTAAATGCGGGTCACTGTGGGAACAGCCGCTGGTCTCATGGTCATGCAGATCAGGCTGCCCAGTGCCTACTGAGACAGATCTGGGATGTATGTGTTTGTGTGTGTGTGTGTGTGTGTGTGTGTGTGTGTGTGTTTTGGAAAATTTATATTTTCAAGTTGTACTTTGTGAATATTGCAAATATGCCTGATTATCTACATCATACTGTAAAATAACTTTGAACTCCCTAGAATTACCTCTTCTGAAAATCTTCAGGATTTTTTTTAAAATTCTTCATACTTTTGTTTCTTCTTCTCATATCATTTACATCTGTCTAGAAAAACATCAGGAGAGAGGTAAGAAAAAAGAATTCAGAGACACATATCTTTTTGACCTAGAAAAAGTTATCATTCAATAAAACAACAGAGAGAGAGAGAGAGAGAGAGAGAGAGAGAGAGAGAACCTACCTGACTACTCAGTAACTTCCAGTAATGTTCCAGTAACTCAGTAATGTTCCAGTGGATTTAATTATAGGTGGCCTCTGACTTATCGTGATGTGACCTGTGATGTTTATTTATTTTCACTTTACTATAGTGCCAAGGTAATATGCACTCAGCAGCATCCATACTCTGGACTTAAAATTGCAATCCTACCCAGGTCGTTGCTCTGCAGTGTGATCCTCTCCCATGATGCTGGGCAGCTGCAGAGACGGAGTTGACAACCAGCCACAAGGGTGAACAGATACCCCATGCCACAGTATGCACATGATATTTAGCAGGCTGCATTCATTAGATGCATTGTAGACGTAGGATGTTTTCGGGTTACAGTGAATTTCTTGGGGTGCCAGTCCATTGTAAGACAAGCAGCATCAAGTTTCTTGGGGACCATCTCATTGTAAGGCAAGCAGCATCAGACTCAAAGGTTGTCCTTACATGTCTGAAGAAAACAAAAGATTCTGAAAATGTACATGTTTTGGGGTGCTTACAGCCTTTGCCCAAATATTCTCAAAGCTTCTTCCATTTTTTTTCTTCACTACTGATAGGAGCTATCATGTTATTGCTTCTATGTCCAAGAAGCAAGTGAAGCTAAATTGAAGTGAGCAGCAAGAAAAAAAAAATGTTAGAAAAATATTTTTTTTTCTCATTGGTCAACAAACCAGAAGCAACTCCATCTGATTATCCATAAACCCAGTGATATCCAAGTGGAAAGACATGAAGGACAGCAGGACAGCCCTCCATGAATGCTCTTGTGCAGATAAACACGACTGCAGGAGAGACTTAGGGGAGATGTCATGAAGTAATAGGAAGTAGGAACAGAGACATTCCCTTTCCTGTCCTCAGTAAAGGCAAATACCACCTCAGCTTTGAGTACATTCCTTCGGGTTTTCAAATGTTCAGGCAAGTTTTTCTTCAAACTGTGATTCCAATATCAACACCTCAAAAATCTGAGAGATAAAAATGAAGGTCTGAGGGAAAGAACAAGAAGATGTCATATGCAACCACTTTCTTGCTGGGAACAATCCACTATTCCATTTAGGCAGTTACTTGCCCACAAAAAAACTGCTTTGCGAGGCAGACTAATGGTTTAAACAAAACTCTATTTCCACTTTTTTTAAATTTCAGAATTAAAAAATAACTGAAACTTTTGTCAATAGATAATTGTAATATTTTCTCATTTTTAAAATAATTTTTATTGTGGTTGTGTTCTCATGCTTTCTTCAGAAAGGTATTGGTATAGGAAGGGAGAAAATCATTCTTCACTTGACAACTGTTATAAAGGTCACAATATGCTTCACAACATATTAACATAAAAAACTTGCTCTTCAGTTAAACATAGTATAAAAGGAAGAAGTTGATCATAGTATGCTTTAAAATACATATATCCTAAGTTTCAGTAGCAAGACAAAAAACACAGATAGTAGACAATTCTTTACCTTCTTTTATGTGAATTGATTGATCACTTAAGATGCTGCTACTGTTTTTTTGGGGGGGTGAAGAAGGAGTGTGTTTGATTGTTTGCTGGATGGATTCTTGAGACAGGGTCTCTATATCCCAAACTCTACTAAATCATGACATAGATAAGAATGACCTTTGCCTCCCAAGTGTTGGCATTGTAAGTGTGAGCCACCATACCTTGGCATGTGCATTGCTTTTTTTTTTAAAAAAACAATACATATTATCTTTTTATATAAAAGAGAGGTATGTGAATGCCATGAAACACCAGTAGAAGTCAGAGGATAACTTTTGGAAATCAGTTCTCTTCCCCATCTCTTCCCCCACCCACCTTCCCCACCCTCAAACCCCAATTTACACTGGTCACCTGGTGTACAAGCAGAAATTTTACATGCTAAGCCATCTTACCAGCCCAGTGTCGTCATTTTATTATTCAGAATTTAACTTGAAATAAGTGTTTAAATGAAAGCATGTGTATTTTTACTTAATGATTTTCCCCATTACTGTATTCATTGGCTATTTATATTATTGCTACTTTTTAGTCAGTGGACTGGGTAGGAAAAGAATGAATTTTTGCTTCAGTAAAAATACCTGAAACAACAAGTCAATTCTATTTGCAAAATGCAAATTTCCAGTTGTCTAGGGTTAGATCCTGAGAGAAGAAGTCTGCATTGGTGAGAGGTGTTGGCTTCCACATTTTGCAGATACAGGGTTCGGTTATCAAAAAGATGACTGGAGGTGTAATCAAAGACAGCCTCAAAGATTTGCAGTCATCTAGAACAGGGGATGGAAAGCAGGAACCGCTTGTGCGACATGATGGAGCTGGTTGGGATTGATCGCTGGCTTGGAGCCACAATAAAGCATCTCTTCTCCAGCTGGGAATGGAACTTGTAGGGCAAACAGCAACGCCCTGTGGAGGATTTCATTTCAGAGTCTGGCTCCAGCTTTCCAATAACTGTCATGGAATAAACCAGGCATTTTATTAACATCCTCCAACCCAAGGGACAGAAAATTGTGATTCTTGTACTGAACTCAAAGTGCAGTTGAAACAAAGTAAGGACTTTGACTGCCTTCATTCCTTTGGGGCACCGTTCAGGATTTGATAATTTCAACAAGTTGAAACAAATGATACCTTGATTGCATTTTGAAAAACTTATTATAGAAAAAAATCTCTGAACCTGATTCTTTAATTTGAAGACAGACAGAACAACTAAAAAAAAAAGGAAAAAAACAAAAAATAAAAAGGAAAAAATGATAATTGGCACATATTAACAAAAGTAGTTGTTCTTATGTCTTGCAACTAATTCTTTGCTAATAAATCTCAAAATTAATTTTTCTTAAAATTCTTAAAAATCTGTGCACTTGGCAAGTTGCATTCCTGTCTTTCTACTCCAGAAAGAAAGTAGTTTATTCTCTTTCTTAAATATTTTTTTATTCAATTGTGCATATGCATGTGTGGGTATGTGTGTGTATATATGTGTGTGTGTAGAACCACGGACGGATTCGGGAACTACTCCGCCCTACCAGGACCAGAAACGCAGGCCACCTCCCTGCTTCCCCCTGGCTTCCATACGTGGGGTCTAGGATCCGAACTCAGGACCTTCCGCCTGCAAGGCAGAGGCTTAACCGCTGAGCCACCTCTCCAGCCCATAGTTTATTCTCTTTCTGAGAAAGTTGTGAGTTAATTAATTTACTCAGACTACGGGACTCTTGGTCATGAAGAACTTGACTGTAATGTAAACTCTACCTATCACTTGTTAACAGTGTGCAGGCCAATTATACTCATCACTAAAAAGAATAGTAACAGCTAGCTCACAGGATTACCGTGAGAGTTAACTTAGGAAATATTTCTAAACTCCCAGCCATGTGAATCTCCTAAGACACACAGATGTGGTCACACTGTTATTCCTTTCCTGCTTTCCACCTGTCTCCCTCCTCTGTGACTTCTAAATAATGCATAAGTCATTGCAGGAACATTAGCACGAATGTCCAGATGCATTTGTTACTGAATTCACTTGGGTGAACTTGCATTCCATCTCTAAGCTTTCCCCTTCATTAATCGTCTCTTTCAACTCTCTCCAACGCAAGAGTCCACCAACACACCAACCAGCTAGTCAGGCGCATGAGCATTTTCTATCAGATTGAACTATTCTAGCTCTTTTTGCCTCAGAGCCTAGACAGAGCTAATGCTGTTCACCATTAACTCACTGTGGCCATGTGGTGCTTGTCATTAAGATCTGCCACAAAGAGAACAGCAGTTCAATAAAATCTTAGACTCTATTTATAGCCCACATACAGCAATTACTACCCCTGGAGCCCAAGGAATCCTGGAGAACAAAAAGCAAATCACTGATTCCCACACTTCAGCAGGGCAATTAGAAGGAGGAAACAGGTAGTAAGTACTTCTCCAGCATGCCGCAACATACAAAGCATTTTGACCTTATATCATCCAGCCTAGAAAGTAACAGATGTTGACAACAAACCCCTGTTTCATATGTGACAAAAACTGAGGCCTGGTTGGTTAAATCCACAGCAGTGAGCAGCTATGTTTGGGGAAAGATTGAAAGGCAGCTAAAAAGTGATACTAGTTTCTCATTTGTGCAATTGCACAGTTCAGAAAATAATTATCTGCATATGGGAAAAATATATGTAACTAAAGGCTAATGTTTTCTAAAGAACTTAAAAGACTAAAAGCAATCCATTTTAGAAAAAAAAAACATCAAAATAAGAGAAGCAAAAGTTTGGAAGCATCCAAAGAAAAATGTTCGCAACCTTATTTTCCTCATGTTTGCAACCTTATTTTCCTCAGTCTATAGTTAACATGAGCATTTTATGCAGGAAATACTTTCTTGATGCCCTCCAATAATTAAAACATGTGTAAGTCAAGACTGATCTTGAAAAAAATGGTAGGAATTTTTATGAGAAGTTTTAAATGATTTTGTCATCACTATAAACCATATCATCACAACATTTTCCGTGAGAGATGACTGTCTAATTTCCATGTGGTCCAAACAAAGACTGATTGATTGATTGATTGCTCTTCGAAGCATTATTTCAATTTGGGCCAATACTGTAAGTTATATGAGATCCTTCTTTAAACTTTATTACCTGGAAAATATAACCCAAAACTTCAGGGCTTGAGAAGGAAAGAGGTTTGTTCCATGAGGGTAGCTATGCTGCCAGGAAATGTATGTGTGGGGGCGGGGGAGACCTTAGCTTGAAGAATGCCCCAGGGTTGGCTGATTGGCGAAGTGCCATTCGTGGGTCTCACATTTACTGTTCTCTGACCTATTGTCCTGGCTCTGATTTATGGATCTCATAGTGTCTCCAAAGGCAAAGGAGGTGCCTGGAGTTTAGGAGCTTCACTTCCCGGCCCCTCCTTTCCCCGTACACATATTTTGCTTGTATTCACCTTGTAGTAACCTTGCAGGGCTCAGCATTTTTACCTTCGCTCAGTAGCTGGGAGCCCGCTAGAGCCCGGAGCGAGCTGTGGTTTCCATTCCTGGGTGATGGAGTCATGGGAGAAACTGCAGCGAGCAAACACGAAGTAGGACCTGAGCCGGCTCCAATGTGTGCTAAGCTGCTCAGCCGGAGCAGCTGCTCTGTCTCCCAGCCGGCATTTGTCACTGACCACTGAAGTGTGTGTTTGTACAAGGTGAGAGCTGGGGGCTGTTCCTTATGTGGAGACAGATTGCCAGGTACTGCTGTTGATTGTCTTTGAAAATTTGGGGATGTGTAGACCACCACGAATTCAGGACCTTGACTGTGTATGGTTTTCTTTATGCCCTTGTGTACCACGCGGTCATTCAGCTCTCCACGGTATGTGTCCAAATCATGGCAATAGATTGGACGCGGGGCTGTTCTTCGTTGAAATGTGATCATACAGTGCTGTTTCCGTGGATTCTTTCATTACCTGCTGCTGCCAGATGACATGAACTGCCCTCATGAACAATCCAGTGCTAATTGGAAGGCACATGAAAATTGTTTTGGATATAAATCTAAATTGACTTTTACAAAGTTCTTATTGTGTTGTATTTCCTTCACTCATGTTGGGCTTGAAATTGCTGAGATATCTTGGGTCTGAGCTGGTGATAGAGGTAACGTGGTGTTTTCTCCCTAATTTGCTTGTCAAAATGAAAACCTCTACTTGTCTCTCTCTTTCTCTGTCTCTCTGAATGATGGAAAGATACTTGAAAAACAATCATGTGAAAAGTGAAAGAGTTCAGTGAACTTTTTCTGATGTGCTTATAATTAACTTATTCAACCTACACACTGTTTTCTTTGAGTATATTTCTATTGCACAATTTCAAATTTTGTATGTACGAGACAACACAGGTACTGTATGAGCTGGCAAAATCATGTAGAAATCTAGCATGTATCATTGCTGTGTACTGACAACATGCACCAAAATATGATGTGGATAAACAGATGGTCCTTAATCCCGAGACAATTCTATATGTTAACTATTAAGGCAAATCTGTAAAATATGTAAACAAGGTTTGTGGTAGTTTAGTGAATAAAACAATATAGAGAATATTTGCATTTAAGGGAGAGTATAGGAATTTGGTATTGTATAGACAAAATAAGAAAAAAATAGGGAGGATGTTGAATTTAAAAGTGAGGGAAAGAATAGAACATTGAAGTGAGGAAGTGTTATGACAAAATACTGGAAGTACTCTCAATCTTCAAATTTTCAATGTCTAATGGAAGAACAATAGTTTGCTTAAGGACATTCAGAGTCAGCAGAAATGAAGGCCAGAGCAAAAATCCTCAATAAAACACATTGTCAATTTGTGGAGTATACTTGTCTGTCTTATTTAAGTTGAATTCTGTTCTCAGGAGTAATACATAGAGTATCTTTAAAATTTGTATTTGAAATTCTAGATCTTGAGAGGTACAGGGGATAATGACTGGCATTTCCACTTTGGAACCTCAACTCCACTGGCATTTCTGCTGCCATTGTCTGTAGTGTGGCCTGCTTTAAAAAATGTTTACTGTGATTTTATTACCACAACTGAAAAGATGCACACGTGGAGCTCTTATCACTTGTAAACAGGAGAGTATCCATGCCTTATGTTGAATACAGTGCTCATATGTGGTGACCCATGGTCATATTTCACGCAGTAAGGTTGGAAAGTCACCTCGTGTATGAGCCATAATCCATACAAGCCAATAAAAAAGCTTTGAGTGGTGGCTGTATTTATACTTTAGATAACGAGCTCACTTCACATGCTAAGAGATTACACAAGGCTTACAGATTAAAGTACTGACCTCAAAGCCCGAAACAGATGGCTTCCACGCCTTTACTTCACTGAAAGTAAGTTCCTTGAGTTAAGGAAAAGGATGTGCCTTTGTTCACATATTGGATAAGTATGTGTAATCTTCTAAAATATTTAGACTACTTAACATGTGTTCTTGTTTGTCTGGTCTTTCTTATTACACTTTAAGCTTACCAAGTCCTTTCTTTCAGTTTGTAGTCAAATTCTTTGGACTTACATTTTGGTACAAAAATAGTTCTGATTTATCTTTGGGATTGGAAGATATCTATCTCCCTTCTGGTCAAGTCATTATTTCCAACTGCCTGATCAGGAAACAGGGTGATTAGTGGGAAAACAGACTCATAAATGCCAACAGACTCATGTCAACAATGACCATGTTATTATGCCTAGCAGTTCCTTCAGTCATGTTATCTATGCATGTAGTCTAGGCAGGCTTGCAAATCTACATTGTTACTTCCATTTACTTACATTCTTGACCTTCAAGGTCTCTTGGTGAGCTAAGATGGAATAGGATGTATGGTACATGGTAATTAATTAATTTTAATTTCTTTTCTAAAAATGTATATTTTTGCTGTGTATGTGATTCAGAAGGCACTGTGTGTGCCTGTGAAGACCCAAGGGTGACTTCGGGAATCACCCTGGATTGCATACCTCCTTTTTTGCTTAGCTCAAGGATTTTCCAGGCTCCGCCCACCGGAGCGGGCAGTGCAGACCCCTGTCATTTCCATCTGGCTTTTTTTGTGTGGGACCTGGGATCCCTCCGCTTGTCCTGATTGTGAAGCAGAGTCTTAACCCCCAAGCCGTCCCCTCAGGCCCAGTTTTCATTTCTTACTTCACCACTAAACTGCTTAATAACTCTTTCAAAGCATAGATTAACATAATATTAGCAATGGCTTCTAATGGTCATTTCTACTTTCCTTATATAGGCCTAAGCTGTCTAAAAAGAAACATGAAATGGCAGAATGCATGTTATGACTATTCCTCTGACAGTATCCTATGAGTCACAAAACTCCTCTGTCTTATGGAGGGATACAGTAGCTGGCAGCTGGAGTTGAAGCAGATGCTGCCCAGATAGTCTCTTTGAAGAAAGGGATTGCAAACATTTCCTGTAAATATGCTCTATGTCTATCTACTTTTTTTTTTGAGACTGTTTCATGCATAGGAGTAAGGACAACCTTGAACACTGATCCTTTGGCTTTTACCTTCCTAAGTGCTGAGGTTATCTGTATTAGCCACCACAGCCTATTTACTGTATGAACTGAGCTGCATCCACAGCTCCTGGCCTCATTTTAACTCAGTGTGTCTTCTAAGGGGAAAGAAGGAATAGAGTTGCTGGACAACAGAACTAGATTTCTGTTGTTTTACCTTGGCTGCCATAGGACACATTCACTAAAGTGATAGCTCCTTGCTCAAATGCTTGGGATTGCAGATTTTTGGATTTCTAAAATTTTTGGCATGTTTACATACTTAGATATGACATATCTTGGAATTGGGACTCAGGCGTAAATATGAAATTCATTTCTGTCTCACATATATTTAATTCTTTCAACCTGGTAATAATTTGATATAGTAGTTTCAGGGCACCTATGATTTGACTGCAGTCAGCCACATGGGTGTTACTGCTCCAGGTTCCATGACACTGAGAAAGTTGCCCTTTGATTTTGGATTTGAGAATTGGGAATCTACATCCTGTACTGTGTGAGTGATACAATTCCTGTTTCCAAATATTGAAGTTCTTTCTACTAGAACAGGCTTGAAAAGTGAACACCTCTTGCTATACACTCAACAATTTTAGCAACAATGCAAATGATCAATCACATATGAACTGTTTACATTTTGATAGCTACAAAGTTCTCACTAATGTGTAACTCAACACTCATCAAGAAGCTGATGTTTAACTCTGTGGCATAACACTTGTGTAATATGTGCAAGGCTTTGTGCTTGATTCTTAGCATAGGGAAAAAATAATAAAATTTCTTACTAGTGGTAGTCATTGGGATGATGTAACTGTAGCATCCATGTTTTTATTTATATTATTTTGGGGCTTTGCACATATATTCTGGCCACTTGCATCCCTTATTGCTCAATCTCAATTCCCCCATTTTTTTAACCACTACAAACTTTCTTCTTCCCTACTTGTCTCCTTTCTACTCTCATTTCTTTCTCTGTAGCTGACTTGCTAAGTCACATCTGAGTTAGTGTTAATGACATGTGTCTGAACACTTGGTGGAATGAGGACAATACACCCGAGGGCATATCCCTGGTGAGAGTTGCTTTCTTTCTCACCCATCCAGCCTTAACCCTCTGTCATGGTTTGAAATGTGAATTGTCCCCCCACAGGCTCATGTGTTTGAAGTTTTAGTTGCTTGGGAAGGTCACAGCACCTTTAGGAGGAGGAGCCTTGCTGGAGGAAGCAGTCACGGAGTTGGGCATTGAGATTGGTTAGCTCCGCTCTGGGTCCAGAAGTCTGCTCTTTAGTTTGCAGTGAACAGTTTTGCAGCTCTCCACCCATCTAAGGATATGACTTAGACCTCCCCCAACTTCTGCCAGCCAACCGTACCTTTTCCCCCATAAAAGACTGTATCTCCCCTCTGGAACCATAAACAGAATAAATTTCCCTTTTCTCCTCTTAGATTTTTTGAGCCTCAGTGGTGTCTCACAGCAGTACAAAGAGTAACAAATACACCATCGCTAGTCTGTGAGGGACATATGATTACTCTTGTGGTTTTCCCTCTTTCATAATATGACAGAGCCCGGTCAACACTTATGCAGGTCTCATGGGAACAAACCAAGATGCAATGAATTCAAGGTTGCGTAGGCCCTGCCATATCCTGAAGATACCATCTGGCCATAGCCTCTCCACCTTCTTAAGAATGTAAGAGTGTCCATGTTTTCTAGTGGGGCAGGAATTTTCAATGAACAATTATTACAAATATCCAATCTTAAGCATATTAGACTTTAAGGGAATTTCCAGGAATTCTAATTCATTATTATTAAAATCAATGAAAAGAGTTTTTTTTTTTTTATTATCCACTGTTGAGGGAGTATTTTAGAGGTCAGCATGCTTTGAGTATTTGAATGGTTATTTATAAAGCAAACTTGAAGGCTTTACCTCCTGAGGCCCATGGTGCTTATAGAATGGAGCTTCTTTTCACATCCATCATCACAGCATGCCAGTGAGCTCAGAATGTTTCATCATAGAGAACTGCCTCATTGTCTTTCTGAGTTCATGCAAGAGTTATTTTCAATAGTTATTTCATATTTCATATTTCAATAGTTATTGAATTCAATGTTCAATGACCGACTGAAAAAGCAACTTGTCATTCAAGTTCTAGGGGGAAAAAAAACAGTATGGCAGACCAAGAGGAGTCATTGAGATAAGCACCAGGGTCAGGAAGGAGGGAGGGAAGAAGGAGGATTGGGAAAACCCTCTTACAGTGTCCATAGGAAGGAGCCTTAAGACAGTAGTACCTCAGGATCGATTGTGCGTTTTCCCAGGTCACTGTGGTCAGGAGTTGACCTTGATTATCTGGTGTGCTGATCCTGACAAACAGGCAGTGGCCCCCAGGGTAGTCCTGATGGGTGGAGCATGAGGGCCTGGTTGCTAATGTGTCTGAAAGTCAGGCTCCAGATGAGGAATGAGTCAGTATTTTTAGAGATAGGCTAACCTTAGAAGGAACAGTCCCTCTAGGGTCATAAGGACTCTGGTATCAAAGCATCAGAAATAAGGAAAATTAAAAAGCATGATTTAGACTAGACTAACACACAAAGACCAGAGTAGACTGACTATTCAATATCTTTTCCCCCACCTGGATGCTCATCTGGTTCGTCTGTCACAGGCAGCAATCTCTTGAATATACATGTAGTTCACCACCCAGCCACCTCTCTTAGGGAGCTCCAACAGTGTTTTAAATTTTTTATATTCATATTTCATTTAACCCAATGAAAGGGTTAAAAATAAATGAATCCTCTTTCCTCTGAACTTGATACTCTTATGCGTTATTTAACTGTGAGTCCAACAATAAATGGTTCCATACTGGGGTCTTGAAAGGTCCAGGTATCCTATCCTAGAATTGTTAAGGAACAGAATTATCTATCTATCTGTCTATCTATCTATCTATCTATCTATCTATCTATCTATCTATCTATTTATTTATTTATCTATTTATTTATTTGACATGCATGTGTGTATGGGCATGTGCACTAGATGACATGTGAATATGTATGTCTCTGAAGGTCCTAAGGTAACATCAGGAATCATCCTGGATTGCTCTCCCTCCTTATTGCTTTGCTTTGGGGCTTTCCTAGACTCTGCATTCCAGGGCTCAAACTGTAGGCCATCACCATAGCCACCATGAATTTTTTATGTAGGATCTGGAATCCTGCATAACTACCAAGCTATCCCTCTAGCCCCCAGGAATTCTACCTTTGAAGTTTAGCTTTCGCTTTGGAGTTGCATCATCTTTTGGAGTGTAATAATTATTAAATAAATGAATAAGTTAGCCAAACACATTTTCAGAATCATTGAGAGATTCCCCAAGAACCTTTTAGGTTATTTCAATTTGATTTTCATAATAGTAATTAAAGAAAAATTAAAATAATGTTGACGGTTTTGATCAACAAAAGTGTCATCTCCTATCACACAAATGCAACCATGACCAGCTGTGCCGATACTAGCCGACAAAAGATGTGCTATGGGACAAGTATAAATGAGCAGCATTTCAACTTTTAGCTGATCTAGCAAAACTGTCATGGGTCATGTCCCTGCATTTCAACTCAGCGACAGTGCTGACCCACAGGAATTAAAGAATCTTTAAACAGTGGAATGGGATAATTAAGTTGAAATGGGAATAGATTAGCATCTGCTCTCCTGCCTTGAACAAACAAGGAGAGCCGTGGAAATCACTGCATGTCTCCTTTGTATTTGCTGGATATTTTTAAAAAGAGAAAGCACTCATTGGGTGTGCTGGAGTGGAAAGGGAATCTTTCATTCCATTTCCCTACGGCAGTTATTGTAACTTCTCACTGGGATTTAGTAGATAAACATATGGAGTTTCCAAATTGGCGTAGGTAATGATAAGAGAATTGGTTAAAAGCCTCAAATATTGGTACAAGTAGCTACTTAAAAATGAAAAAAAAAAAGCATTTCTCTCACACCCAAATAAGTGTAAAGAACTGAAAGGTATAAAATTTGAATGTAAGGAGATGCTGGGAGAAGGTTTTATGTGCCTGCTTGTACACAATAGACCTTCTATCATGACTAGTCACAAGTAGGGAAGAAAGACATTCTAAGGCTTCACAGGGTTGGTGACTATCAGAGCTGTTGCCATAACAGAGGTGAGGAGCCCAAAGTAGCCTTTTTTCTGTACCAGCACTGCTCACACAAACTCCTGCACTCCAAGCAGAAAAGAAATAATTATAAAGTACAATTTCCCACTCATTTCATAGCTTATGCCTATGTTTTATGCCCAGACCATGTGAATGTTAGGAAATATATACTGATTTCCTGCTCTTACCTTTAGGAATCCAAAGCTGACCTTTGACTGAGGCCTCTCTGTGGAATCTGCAGGTTTCTGCTCTGTGATTCCCACTCTGGTTCTAGAAGGAGCAGTTGGCAATGTGGGTAGTGTGTATGTGGGAGTAGTCTTTCAGTGGTACCAAGATTGGACTAGATGGAATCCAACAGCTTTCAAGAGGTGCATGCTCTTGGAAAGCAGGAGGACTTCAGTTCAAAGGCCTGCATTTTTGTTTTTCAATTTTTCCATTCCTATTTCCCTAGCAAATTTCTTTGTCCTGGAATTCCCTCCAGTGCTCTCTTGTGACCTGCCACACCATCTTACACCATCCACTGACCTGAATAGAAAGAAACACTTATGTCATTCACACCAAATGTCTCAGTCTGGCAGTCTGTTTAGAACAATGCACAATGTTCCTAGCAACAGTTTAACAAAAATCTACAGAGCTTCAAAAGCTTTGGGGCACTGAAAACTTCCAGGGGACTGCTGAGTTATATTAGGGATTTCTTCTTTGTGAATTTGTGTTAGTTAAGGAATCCGGAAAAGTTGTTTAACGTTTTAAAATTATTTTTAACAGAAACTTGGAAGGTGCAACACTTTTTACAACAGTCATGAATTTAGTCAGCATACTGGGGTTAAAGGCCAAATGTGTATGTATGAAAAATCCTAAGTAGAAATTTCAAAGCTCTCTGAACATCACAGGTAGATGATTGTAATTATCATAAATATATACAATATGGCATCTTAGATTAATTTTGAAAACCTGGAGTGAATTTCTTGATGATGAACTTTTATGCCAAAAGTTTCATATCTGCAATATTAAAAAGTCATATGCATATATAAATAGGTATACAGAATTTCTATAGATGAAATTTAAAAAGCTCATTTGTGAATGCTAATATTTCAGCAAGTAAGAGTACTATGATTTTATAAAGGAGTGATTTTTGAGACTGGGCAGGAAGATGAAGTTGGAGTGAAGTTATCAGAGACCAAAAAGAGAAAATAGTGATATAGAAAAGGGTAGATGTGACGATTGCAAATGGCTGTCTTTTCATTGTCAGTGGCCTCCTTTCATGGGGCTGAACATAATATTTTACTCATGAGAGCTGGGTTGTTTTTGCCTTGATGGATGAAAACAGACAGGATAGAATGAGTTGGGAATGGTAATGATGGAAATGAAAGAACAGTTAAAGACATCGCCAAGATGTCCCATCTGAACTGTTAGGTCAGAATCATCTGTGATGTTCAAAGGTCTTCTGGTGTCCTTCTCCAAAGGACACAACAATTCCCCGTGGCTTGTGTGTTAGTTTCAGGACTGTATTATCAAATCCATTAGGAGAGGAGACAGGAAGCCAGCGTGCTTTGAACACACAAAGGCATGGAATGAAGCACGTGGTAAGTGAGAGGAACATAAATTGCAAAGCTCATGGTTTCTGTTGGAAGTTGAGAACAGGACACAGGGCCCATACTGCAAGACCATTCAGAGAGAGCAGTTTTGTTTAGTCACAGAACAGAAGAAAGCAAAGGTGTCAGGAAAGGAGCCCTTGGAACCCCGTTTATTACTTCCTCAACTTGTTTTAACAAAGTTCTGCTAGCTAGCCGGTTTAGACAAGAGAATTATACTCCCTCTCAGTTTTGGAGGCCAAAGCTCTAAATTCAGTCTGGTGGCAGGTTGATGCAAACTCAGAAGCCTCTGGAAGGGTCAGTTCCTTCTGAATGACTCAGGATCCTGTTTCTTAGCTTGTGAATGGCTGTCTTCTCCTTCTGCCTCTTAACATCACAGGGAAGGAAGCCAGTCTTAGCTCAGGGATCACAGTCTTGACCTCTTTTAAATGAGTAACTCCTGTACAGTCCCTTTCTTTTTTATTCTCCCACATTTTTTTCCTAATCATACAAGCTCAATAGGTATCCCGTCCACTTCCTCCGCCCTCCTTCCCCCCATCATCGCCTATTGGATTCTCCCCCCTTTATCCCTTCTTTTCACTTCCCTCCCTCCCTCTTTCTCTCTAGGTGCTTCACTCTTCCACCTTCCTATCTCCTAGAGCATCTGTTTATGTGGGCACCGAACCTCCCTCTGAGTCCTCCAGGACTCAGGGGCATAGCCCTTGAGCCCCTTCTTGGGCTTACCATTAGTATGGGAACTCTATTATGACTGTTTAATCCCTTGCCTCTAAGAATCCTACTGCCTGGAGTTTTCTCTCCTGTGATCCATGCTAGACTTTGGGGGGTCATTGACATGTCTTTCCTTTTAGCCAGCCAATCTGAAGTTTGAGTCTCCCTAGCTAGCTGAGTCTAACAATATAATCCTCAAATAAGACCTGTCAAAGAAAAGAAGTTCTGGGGAAAACAGCACTTGAGGTTCTAATATAGTCTTCTAGGTAATTGAAACCACATGGTAAAGTCTTGGTTCAGTTCAGCTCCTCTTGCCCTCGGACCTTGTGCTTCCTTAAAAAATGCAAGTCAGCCGGAAGTTGTGGTTCTCAAATCAAGTTACATGAAGACGAATGGAAAGAGAAGGATTTAAAATAAAAAAGGCTGAATTGTCCTGGAGTCATTGCGGGCAAATGCTTATAATAGCTGGGGAATAAATACAACTTCCCCAAAGGAAATCTGAGGTCCTGGTTCCCAGGGGGCAGGGACATGGAGTAACACATGAATAGCCCGCAGAAGTAAACTATGCTCAGGAATCTGCTCCCTAAAATCCATGATATCATCCAATGTACATGTAGCACAGACCGTATTCCAATCACATTAAAGCAACTGTGTTGAAGGCAGTGAATCACATAATTCCCTGTGTGTGAATGAAGTTTTGTAACTGGGGAGTAGAAAACTTTGATTGAGTTGCAGCTCCTCCATCATTTGCCTAAACGACTAATGCATCTCTGTTCTGTCAGCTTTACCTGCTGTGTTAAGTCAGAGAGGCACACTTTGGAAGTCCTGAGTGTCCTTCCACAAATATTCTTCATTGGGTTAAAATCCTCTGAAGGAAGAATGGTGAGCATGGTTTGCCGTCAGCCCCTCCCAGTGCTTCACATAAACACTGAATTCTCACAGCAGTGCTATCTTTGACAGATGAGGACACTGGGTAGTTGAGGAAACTGAGACAGACAGAGGCAGCATACACTCCAGTGAACTCTTGGCAGGGACAGATCTCGAATGTGATTCCACAGTCTGCGGCTTAACTCTCATAGGCTACTGGCTCTCCAGAGGGACATGTGATCCTTCTGAATATGCCTTTAAAAGGCCAAAATAACTACTTTACAGTGTGTTTTAGAGTTTCTTTTATTACACACACACAATTATTCCCACAGATGTACCCTATCCCCTGCCCCCTTCTAGTCTGAACTGTCTTTCCATAAGCAATGGGCTTTCAGGCACATTTTCTTGCAGATAGAATCTGAATGACCTCCTTTCGCACCCGCCCTCCTACTTCCTCTT
This sequence comes from Typhlomys cinereus, assembly GCA_023101885.1. Taxonomy (NCBI): domain Eukaryota; kingdom Metazoa; phylum Chordata; class Mammalia; order Rodentia; family Platacanthomyidae; genus Typhlomys; species Typhlomys cinereus. The sequence goes on from JALPQD010000288.1 coordinate 1,573,547, forward strand.
CTCCCTGTGGCGAAGGCCATGCCAAGTCCCTGCTGTCTACCTTCTCCACACCCCCAGGAATATTTCTACTCTTCTCCTTGCTGCCTTTAGCCTCTGCGTCTGGTGCTTTCTTTGGGATCTGTGTAATGAGATCGTAATTCACTTGTAACAACATGAGCATAGTCTACGATGTCTTCGTGTCAAGTTAATTAGCTTAGATGACATCCAACAAATATTCACCACATGCTTCATTCCTGAAGGAAGAAGAACAAAACAGCTGACGTGACTAAATTTGGCCCCATCGCGTTGAAAACTGCATTGAAAGACTTAGTAAAATTATACAGTTTACTTAGATCTCAGCAATGGTTATTTTTTAAAAAATATTTTAGTGTGTGTGTGGGGGCACTGTGTCCCTGTAAAGGACCGAGGGTTATTGTGGGAATCATCCTGGATTGCTTCTACCTTCTCACTTTGCTCTAGTGATTTGCTTATAAAGAAAGTCATGACATCTTCAAAGTAAAAGATGAAATCACAAATATTTACAGTGATAAAGATTTTACCTGGGCTGAAATATAAGTATTGGTGGAATACAGCTTTGATAAATCAAAATTTGGTTAATTTTATTTAGCATCATGACATACCTTATTGGAATGGCTTTTAAGTTTTATGGGAATCATCAATTATCACCAAATCAGCAGTTCATCCACGTCACGGCATTTCATGGGCGAGGCACAGGCAGATGCAGAGCAAGATCAATTCCATAGCTAGACAGAATTTATCTGTGATCAGGCACGAAAGTGCTAATGATTTTTGGTATCTCATTTCAGTTTAATCTCTTCCTTTTGACTTGGATCACTAAAGTTTTAGGAAGACCAATAAAAAGGAGACATTGGAATAGCTGCTATAACACTTGGTAGAGATAATTTAAAGGATGCTCTTTCATTTTTATATATACCTATGTGTGTTTTCTAAATGGTATCCACAATCATTCTTTAGTAGAATATTTCCAGTATAAACCTATAAGCTCTTCTACATTGAATGGTATTAAAAGCACACAGTGTCTCATAATGAATAAGATACTCCTGAGAATATACCAATAATAGAGAAGGTACAATAGATTCACTTGAAAGTCATTATATCTTAAACTTTTTTTTGGTAGACAGTTTATGGTCAAAGGCCAGATATATGAGGAGCCTTATGTCTGATATCCTGGTAATTCCTAAAGAGCTCCTAACTTAGAAAAGAGTTGTTGAGTCCCTCAGCTTCCAGGTGAGTTGGTGGATCCCTTACTAGCTCTTTGAAGTGATGGGGAGCTCACTAGACTGAATTGGATCCAGTCATAAAACTTCCTTGTGTTTATCAGCCCAATTTTATTTACACTCAACGTGGGTCCCTTTTATGTGTGGATTTCACTGAGTTATGTAAACATAAAAACATATGGTTTTTAAGTCTCCTTGGTAGATGAGAATACCAAAGTCATTGGTATGATTCAAGTTTAGGATAGTCATTGTCAAATGCATGACATACATTAAGAGAAATTTTCTTTACAGTTTAGGAGCTAGATAACTTAGTGCTTTAGAACCCATGTTCAAGAGCTAGAAATCTTGTCTTCAGTTCTACTGTCTACTGAGGCCCAAGATAAGTCACATGTACTTTTCCGTTTCCTCATTTATAAAGGAGTAATAGAGGATTTACTAATATGGTGATATGAATTAGTTATAGGGCCAGTGAGATAGCAAATTAAGGCACTTCCTCTAAAGTTTGAGGACCTGAATTTAATCTCTAGAAGCCCACATTTTTTGACAAAAGGAAAGTTGTCCTCTGACTTCCACCCCATGCATTATGAAACACAAGTGCATACCTGTTTTCTCTTTCTCTCTCTCAAATAAATAAATAAAATATTTTAATAAGAATGAGTCATATTTTCTCTTAACTTATCTAAGTCCCATTGTATAAATTAGATACTACTATTTTCACTAAATTCGACTTTATGGTAGTTTGTTTTTATTTACTTTATTTTCAGAACTTATTTCTTTCAATGAAATTAGAAAATGAGGGTCAATGTATATATATACAAAGCAGATAAAATTCCCCTTATCTTGGTTGACCTGGCAGTAAGAAGTCTATCTTCTTTACTCACCTAAGTGTAACTATACTCTAAGCTCATTCCTAGAACACGACTTACATAACCAACAATGTCTACAGGCCTAGCCATCATCAACAGGCTTTTTGGTAACATATAAAATTTATGAGGGAATTAAAATAGTATCAGTAATAAATTATGTAGTATTTGCTGTGTACCAGGCCAGTATTCTAAGCATCCACATGCAGGTCAGCTGATTTAACCTTTTCTCCCTAGGTAAAAGCAGAAGAAAAAGAGCAGGAATGTTGCTCAAATTTCTAGACTATTTTAGGTGTAATTAAAAAAAAAGGTTTTATGTGCTGAACTTGCATTTTATGTAGGCTATATGTAAGTGATCCATGTGTGCCCCTCAAGGGGAAATTTCAGGGTTTCTTATCTCAAATAAATGCAATAAATACCCATTCAGAGATGTGCCGTTCTCTGCCTGACCTCTCCATTGCATGTTGTAGTATAAAGCATATGGGGATTCATCATTTGCTCAAGTGAAGAGCTAGCTCCTTTCATTTCCATGACTTTGCAGTGCAAGCTCTGGAGTCAGGACATCTGGATTCAAATCCTCACTGTGCTGCTGCTTTCAAACCCCAGTGATGCTGGGTACATTACTTAGTTTGGACTTCTTAATGACCTCTACGGAGGGCATTACAGAGGGAGTGCTACATCATGCTTTGGTGCTGAGGCCTAAGCAATGCAAAGCACTTTTATTATTGTTGTTACAAGGCAACAAAGGAAGTCCACGAGGTCCATGAAATGTACAAAGCATTACAAAACTGCCACTTTGCTTCAATCAGGTCTCATAAAAGTGGGCAATAAATAAAACACAGTCAGGGATCCAGTCCGAGGGAAGAACTGGCAGGGCACACTGTATATATGTCAGCTGTGGTAAAAATTAGTCACTATTGTTTGTTCAGGGCCTGTGATGTCTGGGTCACCAGCTGTCTGGAAAAGAACATAGCTTCCCTTTGCTGTGGAATGCGGTGTGCCAGCTGGCACGGGGGGAAGAGGAGGGAAGCTTGTGCTGCTTGAACGCTACTCTGCGTTGAATGTGGCCTGAAGTGTGTCACATTGATCGTACTAACAGGATGGTGATGGCAGACTGTGTCATACCCTTGATGGATCAGTGAGGGCCCAAGCTTAGAGGGCAAATGACTCAATCAAGAACCCACAAGGATACACAAGGCTTCTGGCTCCACAGTCAGCAAGCAAAAGTATTAATGATTACTGATAATGGTACAGATGCTTCCTCTAGATAGACTAGAAGCAGCAGCTGACACCAGAATTGTCCTAATAGAAATCACATCTTGTAGTAAAACAATTAAAAATTATATATTCAAATCGGTATCTGACTTTTTCTCATCATAATTCACTCAGAAGTTTCTTAGATTTCTCATTTCTATTGATATTCTAGTCCTTTATATACCTCTCTCTCACTTCAGATAACTGAGCCGAAAATAGCCACAGAGAAGTATATTAGTAGCTAAGTCAGAAATTCTAGATGCATGAAAAGTTTAAAGTGCAGAAGGTTAGAATTATAATAGTGATTTTCTAAGTGTTTGTAAGAATCAAACTCATGGAAAACGAGGTATCTGGAAGTTACCTGTGAGTGTTTAAGCTTTTAGAAGACAAGATGATGGTGCAGTGCTATTTTCGATGTAAGTGACACTAGCATTCCATCATTAACCAGCTCTTTTAATGACTCTAGAGGTCTAATAACAAAAGTATGGGAAAAGAACTGAAAATGAGGTTATCTGCAAGCCTTGCATTCTAGTTCTAGGTTCTGTCAGTGACTGGTTTATAGATACTGAGATGCTAATATCTACACTCAAGATGCAAATTACAGGAGAAGCCAAAGGAACAGCTGAAAACTAAGCCATAATTTTACCTTTTAAGTCTTTTGACTCATTCCCTGCAGATCAGAATGCAGATCTGGATTTTCAGTCATTCATGTGAGCAGGGCTTTATATGTAAGCAAGACTGAGAGTCCATTATACAAAGTTGTGTATACACTGAACTTGATAAATTATATTCTACCACAGGGGGATACAATTCTGTCAAAATAAAGAGTGTTATAAAGTAGCTGTTGGCATATATCTATTTTGAGAAAAAAAAAGCAAAAATGACATTTTGAGAGTTAAAGGAATAAAATTTGGTCAGTTAGAAAATTTCATTCAGTAAATGATAATTAATTAGAATGACCAAATCCAAAAGTTTCCCATTACTTTAATCACAAGTTTAAATTTTTTTGCTCTTAAATGTAACATTGTATCCTAATTTTAATATCCTCATGAGAAGATTAAATGAAATCAAGCAATAGCCATGTGGCAGAGCAATTACTTGACATTCATAAGCCCCTGGGTATGACCATGGGAGCTATATAGATGACTCAATGGGTAAGGCACTCCTCTCATAAATGTTTGAGGAGCTGAGTTCAAATCCCCAGAATCCACACTAGGCTGGGCCCTTTCTGTTTGACATACTTTGCATTTATCTTAACATCATTTATATGCATAACGCATTACTATTAAACATTCTCTACTGACATATAGAAGTCTCGAACACAAGAGTTTTATGTTTATTTCACTGTTCTCAAGACTCATAATAAACTTTATCACATAATTCAAATCAATATGTATTGTGTGCTAATCTTTCCCTGTTCCCTGCCCTGCTCCTGGCTCACTGTGTCCTGCTATACTGATCAATCTTCTTCCTCAAACAGGCTCTAATACTCTTAACCTGAACATTTACATACACAGCGCCTCTGCCTGAAAGCAGATATGTACATCTTTTCCCTATATTATTTAGTGTCTATTGACATCATCATTAATATTATTAGTATCTGTGCTATCAACTACTATATATCATAATATAACAGAGATATTTATAAGCTAGATCTGGGCTAAATTTAGATTAGGAAAAAGCAATAGAGAAAAACTAGTATAAACACTAAACCGACTGATGCTCTAATATAGACTACTAGTGCAGAGCAAGGTCCTGGTTAAAGTATTCCCAAACACTTCCCTAGCCACTGCTATATGAGCAGCATGTTGTAGGCCTTCAACAAGTACTTGGGAAACAAATGTTCATTGAAACCTTCCTTCTGATGGGCAAAGGATCAGTTTAGCTACTTTTTGCTGACATTCCGGTTTATAACGTTAAAAACACTCCAGACTCTCCCTCTAGTCCACAGTGATGTTAGCTGTGATCAGTACTCACCCACATGCAGGTGTCCTAAAGTGTTCAGAAAGCTAAAATGTTGTTGAGAAGATCTATAAAAAGAGTTGTGAATATGCTCTTCAAAGCATATTACTCATTTTAACGTAATGGTTTAAATGTCTCTATGTGAGTTATTGCTGCTGCAGTGTTTTCTGTCTAAGATCATTTACTTTGTGGTCAAAGTCTAGAAAACCTCATTGGTCAAATGAGATTGTTGTGTACCTTGCTATACTGCTTTTTTTTTTTTTTTTACTGGGGGGGGTCTTGTTTTTAATTTTGTGTTTTGACCCAGTTGGTGAATGTGTAAACAAAGATACCCATGATGAATTTTTAGAGAATGAACGAATTAGAGATTAAATAGGTGGAGAAGGGGTCTATAGATGTGTAGAAGTGTATGGAAGGGCAGTGGACAAGAAGCGTGGCTTCCCTCCTATACTTGGTTCCCTGTCGGTACTTTCATAGGGCGTCTCTGACTGGAAGGTGCAAAATGTTAGTTTGGTACGTTGTTTCAGATGGTATAGTATTTATCACTCCAACTTTAACCTTCAAACCAGAGAAAGCTACATGTTATAGAACAATCTGTCTTCCTTTTGCAAGTCAAAATGATTTTTTCAAAAAATAATTTGTGTGTGTGTGTGTGTGTGTGTGTGTGTGTGTGTGTGTGTGCACGTGCACATGTGCACAGCATGTGTGTATCAAAGAGTATTGTATATGTCTATGGAGGTTCAAAGGTGACTTAGGGAGTCTTCTTGGACTGTTTCTACCTCCTTTTTGCTTCACTCTGCTATTTTCCAGGCTCCACCTTCCAGATTAGAATTGCACTATCATTTCTACCTGGCATTTTTATGTGGGATCTGAAATCTGAATTCAGGTCCTTTTGTTTGCCAGGCAGAGTCTTAATCCCTTAGCCATCTCTCCAGCCCACTTCAAGTCAAAGTGATTGAACAGTATCTAGATAACGAAGGAGACATGGCAACTGTGATTTTATCCAGGTTATGAATTTGGAAATAATTCATACCACCATGGGGTGCTATTATTACAGAACAGAAAGTTGAGGTCAAGGCATATTAAAGGGCTTGCTCAAATCACAGCAACAGTAAGGAGTAGAATTCTAGTCTAACTCACCTGACTCTCAAATTGTAGACATTCTAATGTATGTATTTATGTAGTTCACAAAAAGTAAAACTGTCACATATGGAAAACTGCAAGACTCCTCTAGAACTCATTTTTCCTAAATAACAGAAATTCAAAGATGATAGAAAAGCAAGAGGAAAGATGATTTAACTACTAAGAAGATGTCATAATTGTTACATGTTTTAAAATTTTAAAGTATGGTTACTTTTTCTCTTAATATTTCATTTTTAGGAGGTTATCACACTTTAATGTGACTAGACACTAAAATGAACTGAAATGGAAACCTATTTTCCCAGAAAGGCCTTGCCTTCACCCTGTATTCTGCTTTCAATGGGGTGGAATGTGTTTCCAATGTTGGAAACAGGTTTTGGATAAATGATTTATTTAAGGGGTACCATTATCTATTCTTATTGCTGTAGATTGAGTCCGACCATTGAGCAATTGGATGAAATATGTTTCTCTTATTTCCATACCTTTAAGTTTCTCATGAGAGTAACTATAAAATGATCAACTAATTTGAACAATGTTTTCTTCAAACATTCTGACCTGGCCATTAAGCAATTTTCAATGTTTTCTTTGGTTTGGTAAAGATGAGATCTGTCAGGATTCCAATATGGTTTGATCATCATGTCATACATAGGTAATTGACAAAATTTGAACATTAGTCTTTTAATTAGGAAAAACGACATGGAAATAGATTTCTAGTTAAATATGGTGCTGCTCTTCAGTCATGGGACCACATGGGACCACCTTTGAAACTAGCTTGTTTACGTTCAGAAGAGGCATTAGAGCTAGGTTTATAAAAATCATTTTACTGCCAGCTTATAGTTCTGCAATAGTTAGAAAAAAATTCAACCAGAGCAATATAAATTATTTATTTATTCTTCTGAGACTCTGGGTCCTGGCCATTTCTAGAAACAAAAGGGAAGGATTCTGAGGTCTAAAGCATTATGGACTATTGGGGGAATTTCCAGGCATCAGATTGCTTCCAAAACTTTCTTGAAGTACATGCTAAAAAAAATTGACCCCATAATTTTTATAATTCTTCAGAATCTAGTTTCATTATTCACTTCTTAATCTGCAATGAGTTTCTAATGAGAAAGTCTGAAGTGTCCGTTGACTTTCCTAACCTTTAGAAAATTTACTTGATTCATTTTTTATTTATTTCACAATAATTAATTAATTATCATAATGGTAGTAAGGTTTATATGAGTATTATGAGTCATGAGAATAGTGAAGTAAACAGATAAAATCTTTGCCCTCAAGATCTCTGCATGCCAGACAGAGGAAGTTTAACAACAATGTGTCATGCCAACAATTGATGGTAAGATAAATACAAACTATGTCAGTGGAGAGGGAGCTTAAAAACAGAGATAGCAGCACAAGCTGGAGGGACAGAACATGTGGAGGGAAGTACAATTTTATGCAGGCTGCCCAAAAAGACTTCTCAGAGGCAAATTCGCACTGTGTATTGAGCTTCAGGGGCAGCAGCTCTGAATCTGGAAAGATCCAGATGTGAGAATGGCCTGGCGCAGTCTGAGGAATTGCAAGGAGATCCATTTAGCTGGGACAAGAGTGAGCCAAGAGTGGAGCAGGGAGCAGGGCAAACATTATGCACATGTGTGTTCTTCTCTGGCCAGATGTGTGCTCATCTGCTCATCTGTCTTCAGCATTTAGAGATCAGGGGCAAGATGTGTCAGGATGCGAAAGATGCACTCATAAGAACACCATCCAGTCTCCCTTGATTTAGCAAATCTGCAAGTTGTATTTTGCTGAGGTCTACCAAAAATCAGAGAAAGGAAGTAATAAAAATCAAAATTCTATGAGGAACAATAGGGGCTGACTTGCTTCCTGAAGTCAGTATTTCTTCCATTTCCTATTTTTCCTTTCCTTCCCCACCTGGTTTACAAGTTGAAGGATTGATCAGACTCCTCCAAACTTCACAAGCTCCCTCTGGAAAGTTTCAGAACTTTGTAATTCCATCCTGGTGTTGCTCCTTTCCTTGCCTTCTGTTATGTTCACAAAGAAAATCCAGAAGGACCCTAACTTGGTGACTCGTGCTGACATTAGCCCGGGTGGGAAGTGGACTGGGTCCTTGGGGGCCAGCGAGTAACTCTCACACCCTGATGCTCCCTGATCCCTGCATCGTTGCTACTCAGATTGGTATTTGCAGGGATGACTTCATGGGATAGGAAATAGATACTCAGTCTGTTCCAGCCCCTTGAGGCAGTGATTCTAAATGGATACAACACTTGGAAACTTTAACATTCTGAGGATGTCCCAGGAACTAGATGCGATTGAGGGAATATTTGCACTTTGAAAGTCTTAGCTTGTCGTGAAGTTTGCTTTGTTCTGCTAGAAGTGGCACCAGGTGACTTTCGTGAGGGCCAGACACTATTTGGGACTGCACGGTGTGAGGAAGCTCTTTATTCCCACCATCTGGCATTTTAGTTGACCTCTGGATGGGACATATTATCTTTCATGTAAAAATCTAAGGTTAATTGACTTTTCATAATTTTAATTGATGGAGGTTAAGAGTTGTGAATTAAGCTACTGGGAGCGTCACTCTCAGGCTGGTTAGCTTGGTAGTATGAAACTGGCCAATTTTTTTTTTATTTTTGCACATCATTTGTCTTTTCTTTTTTAAATTCCCACTGAAATGTTTAAGCATTCCAGCTGCTTCTCATTCTTCTCAGCACTTGGCACTTTCAGTCTTTTTTTTTTAACTTTAGCTATTCTAATGGGCTCTTTAAAATAGTTTGTTGTTTGTCATGTCTCGTGGGATATCTCTTGTTTTTGTACTTTTTGACTTTTGATGTGTCTTCTTTTGTCAAGTGTTCAGATATTTTGTCAATTTACTTAGTGGGAATATCATTCTTAAGGTGTATTTTGTATACTTTTCCTAAGAATAAAAATTTAATGTTGGTGAGTTTTAATTTAACATAGTATATAAATTTGATTAGGCAAAAATTTACAGAAATGAAACTATGAGTTTTATTGACTAGAAAGTTAACTTGTACAGAATGATGTCAAGGTGGTATAAAATATTGGTATCTGTAGACATGCAGAAATAAAAGATAAATGTTGAACATTTAGGATGTTTAATATTAATTTTAATATAAGTCTTTTAAAGTATACACATCACTCACAAAAAGAGGTTTTAAAGGAAATAATTTAAAATAGGAAGCAAAGGAACTATTTTAATATTTCCTTTCTAAACTTAGCTTTAGTGATAATTTTTCTCAAGGTTTTAGTATATTTCTTATTACTACTATTGGCTTAGTGTATATTTACACTAAAATGTGGTCATGCTGTTTCAGCAACTCACTTTTTGTTTTTACTTCACATCTCATTACTTATTTATACATTTCATAAATGTAAACACAGCAAAATGTATTTACTGTCTTCCCCACAACAAAAGTTACATAGTCATTCCTCTTTGTGCTATTGCGGCCACAAGAAGCAATGATTGCTGTCCTGGGTATTCAGCTTTATGACATCTGCATTCAGCCAGAGCTAGGGCTAAACTATAGGCACTGAGGACACAGGAGCCATGAAGCCAAGCTACTTTTCAGGAACTTATGAGCCCAGGGTATCGAATCAAACTGCTAATAAGAATGAACTTCCTTGATGCCTCTGTCTATGAGGAAAGCATAACTACTGATTTATATTTTCCCAACTTCAAGACAAAATTTACCATGCATAGAAAGTGGAAATCAACGGTAGAATGTAGATTCCCAGATTACCCACACAGGCTGCTTTCTGCAAAACCCAAGAGTTCATTATGTATATGCCATTTCTCAATGCTGTTTTTTTAATATAATAATTGTTTTTTTCCTCTCCTCTTAGTCCCCATTCTTATCCCCTTTCTTTCTCCCCTGACAACCCTTCATTTTCCCATCATACTCCTATTATTTTCAAGTCTTTTCACTTATGTGATCCACTGTGCCTCATCTAGTTCATCTTCGATGTCATGTGACTGACATGATTCATGCTATATAGGTCAGTAGATATATCATTGCGATAGCATCTTCCTTTTCTTCCCTATTAATTCTCATCAGTCTCTCACGGAGGTGTGCAGGTCTTTCCCTTTTTCTAATGAATGATAGGACACTTTTAATGCAGTCCTTGTCCTGTCCAGCAGATAGTATCTGGTCTATCATTGTCCCACATCAAGCTCTTACGATCTTATCATACTCCCTTCTGTGATGTTCCTTAGCCTGGGATGAGGATGAATGTGACTTAGATGTCTTGAATAGGGCCAAGCAGTCGACAGCCATTTATTTTCGGCAATTTTGCGAGCTGCATTTTTCTGGAGTGAACACCTTCTGTCGTAGAAGGAGACTTTGCGGTGGTGTGCTGAGTACTTTTCCAATTTATTGGTATGATAACAAATGTTTAAAAGGCAATTTGGTGTAGGTCTTCACAGCTAAACTTTCATAACCTGCTTTTTCCTTGTATCTATGTTCTCCCTTTTCATGGGTTCTTGTTCTAGTTTACAGGAATGTGTTCCTTTCTGACAGGCAGACCTTAGATCTGGTAAGGAAGTCCTTGGTTGTTTCCTTGATATCCATGCCACCATTACGCAGATGGTCACCTCTTGTCATGGTGACTGGCACTGTAAAATCTGTAGATTTTACAGATTGATTTGAATGTTAATTACCTTTCTCCCCCAGCAGCCTCCATCCATATACCCTCTGGTAGTTTGTTAGCACTCCAGCAAGGAGGAAACTTCCGGACCAAGAAACTATGAAAGCCCTTTCTTTCTCATCCCAGTACACACAGAAAAGACACCCATAGGTTTGTTTTAACTAATCTTGTCACCTATTGTGAGGAACACAAGGCAGGAGTGACTAGAAGTTTTAGATCTGAAGAGTTTCAGAGAGTCAATGGATACAGGTTAGTTGTTGCAGTAAGTTGGTTACCATACTTTTGGTTCCTATCTTTTATTTTAGTGTAATTAATTTTCTGGCTTTCTGAAGCTTTGAGGCCTGGCCCATGGCCTCCTACTGACTCTGGGCCTGTGATAAATTCCGATCATTCTCTTTTTGCTCAAATTGGCCACTTTTACTTATAATTAAAAACGCGAATAAATATTACTGTCATAGTTAGATACTGGTGTAAACTTGACTGTTGAGGGTTTGACTGCTGGGCACATTTGCAGAGAATTAGTAGTTAAGACCAGAGTGAACCTGCAGGAGATTATCTAGTTGATGGGGAAAGTCCAACCCACGATGGATAGGATTAGTCCCTGGACAGGTGAATAAGAGGGAAAGACTGGTTGAGAAAATTGACAGCTCTTTGTATACTTGAACAGACATGCTGTTCTGACAAGTAAGGATTGTTCCTCTCTTAACCATTATGTGGATATGATGTGGCCATTTCCGTTGGTCTCTGTTGTTGTTAAAAGCTCTCCTGCCAAGCTGTACAAGCAACTGTAACCAGGAATTATAAGAGAAAACAAAGTATCTTGTTCTCTTAAGCTGTTTTGTCATGATTTTTTTCAGCAGCATGCAGAGTAACTGCTACAATTACTTTCAGAACTCTTCAGTGCTTACCATGAAGTGAATTCTTCACCATAAAAAAACCTTTGAGAAGGCAGCATTAAATATAAGCCTTTTTAGATTAGTTGATCATTCACATGTTATCTAAGACATATTCTTGAAGGTTTAGTGTAAAGGATATATTCATTTCTCTAAGCTTGGCAGAGTGATAGGGAGAGCCTTCATCTGTATGTGGCAAAAGCAAGCAAGGAAACAGAACACCTTAACTGCTCCATAGAGCCCCATCCCCTCTACACACACACACACACACACACACACACACACACACACACACACACACTGTAACACAGGTGGGCCCATGCAGACATGTGACATTTTACTTGATTGCCATTCTGTCTTTATTCATTTAAACCATTTCGTGACACATCATTTTGCTTCCCATTATTCTTTTGTGAAATTTTCCTTTTTCAATAATAGAATGCCAGCACATGGCACTCAGTGGAAATATGATGTATCTCTTCCTTCTCTCTTTACACAGCAGTAGCATTCACCTGAAAAGAAATAAATGCTTCACACAGCCAAGCTGCATCCCTGTACAAAGTAGTCAGTGAAGTAGTGATTCATGTAAACAGTATGATAAAATGCCATCTACCACTATGCAACTCCAAAAACTGACTTTACCTCTGTGAACAGGTTGATTCCAAAAATCAATGTCAGAGAAGAAAAGGCTAAAAGAAGGAAAGGGAGTGTATAGCAGGTGAAAGAAGGGATGTATGCAAACAAGCAGCACATGACTGGAGGACCTGGAGACTCCAAATGTTATTTTACCTGGAAAAAAGAAACAATAAAATCTGATATAAATAAAAATATATGATTCAAGAAAGGTACGAAGATGCTAGTTACCAAAAAACTTTTCATGTTGAGCTAAGTGGTATGGTATTTAAGGAAACGGGTCCATAGGTATATATCAGCAATCTATGCAACCTATAATCCCTAACTTCCTGCTGTTATCTACTTTGGGGTCTTAGGAAAGCACTTTCCTGATTTCCATGCATTGCTAAAGCCCTTTATGATCATTAACACATAACTGAACCTGATGACATCAGGGAAGAAGAGGAACACAAACTTCTGATATCTTCGTTATACACACACACACACACACACACACACACACACACACACACACTTGCTCATATATATACAAGCACATGACCTATTTGTACACATATAAACATATATATAGTACAAACACATACCAATATACAAAGATATCCGTGTACATATCCATTCACATAAACATACCCATGCATACATGCATGTACATACAATTTCTATGTATCTACCCTCAACACATATGAGATATTCACAGGCTTCATGTGCTTTGTAAGAACAGCTTTGTTTTTACACACTACGGATTAACTTCTCAAACTCCAGGGAACAGTCAGTTTATATGGTACTTACATACAAAATCAGATTTCTGTCATAAGCTAACAAAGATCAGATTGTTCCCTTAGACATCTTTTAAGTTATTTCACAAATATTTGGCATCAGACAATGAAGGCATTTGCTTAAGTATTATTATTCATGTATGAAGTAGAGACAGAGAAAGATAATAGGGGAATCCTGGCAGATAAAAGTCCTCAATGAGTGCCAACATGCTTAGTAATAAGCCCCAATTGTCTAAAAAACAGGATGGACTTTGCTAGTAAATGCAGAAATACTCTCTGTCCCAGTTACGTTGCATGCCCTTATTAGACTTTCTATGGAATAGATATAAGTCTGGGGCTGAGAGCCAGGCCTGTGAAGAAAATTGAAACTGGCCAGCCTTAGTCACTGCCGAATACTTAAGTGCATAAGCAACTTTAACTCTTAGATTCATCCAGCATGCTGTGTCCTTGAGTTTTAACATCCAGTGTCTTTTAAGAGGCTGAGCCTACGAAGACACAAATCCTACGGCAGGCAAGAACAGAAAAACAGACCATCAACTTTCGTTTTGCACATGCTCCCTTGTCATCTTTGATTCTCTAGGGTCATTCTGTAGATTTCAAAGCAGTCAACCAAGTTCACAAGCTTACAATTTTTAAATGCTAGTCGCATCTCTCAGGAGGGAGGTTATCATTCTCCCTGATATTAACCAGGTAAAGCTTTCTGATAAGTCCTGTGCCTTCAGCAGTCTTTAATATTTAACGCTGGTATCATAGAGGTATTGGCCTGAACATGAACCATAAATTATATATGTAAGAAAAACACCCAGAAGCTCATGTCAAATGAATCAGAACAATTGATTTTCCTCTTAAGCAGGAGCTTGCCATGGGAAGTGTTTTAATATGACCGAAACAGGGCCAAGATGCTTAGATTTAGTATGAATGAGGCGTGGAAGATGAATCACAGGGCAAGACACTATTTATGGAGAATATAAAAAGCAACTGTGCGGAGAGGTGGGGGAAGGAGAATGACTTGTTGAAATATGGCACCCCATGAGGGGACACTGATACATATATTCTAAAGGAAACACTGAAGAAGCCAAAAGGGATCCACAATTTAAAGACAGTCTCTCCAAAGATCAAATATTAAGTACATCTTGATCTTTTTGTGACATCACCACATGATGGTTGAATATTAAATCTGTCATCATTCTTTGCCAGAGATGACCCTTCAAAAGTTCCTTGTGGGATCCATAAGAGTAGAATGGTTAGCCACCTACCATGGGAGCACTAATGGATTTTACTGCACATGTCTCTATGAATCCCAAGGCTAGCTTACAATAGATGGTTCCACATCAAGCGAGGCACCAATTACTAAAGGAAAGGAAAGAGGAATGAAAAATAACCAGGCTTCTGAGGACTGGGCAGTCACCCAGTAAAGAATGATTAGGAGTAAGCTGAATGTTGTATTCAATATGCAGTGCAGAATCATTTGTCAGTCACCAGTAGAATGGAGGGGGGATTTATGGAAAGCTATTGCTGATATCCATCTTATCTTTTCACTCGTTATTAAAATGAATTGTGACACACTTTTCTTATTCATCACATTTGGTGAGCAGATTGTTTATCAACTATTTAAAATTTTCCTATTGATATTTTGAGCAAGATGCTTTGGGAAGAAAGGCATTATGTTTAATATTAGTTTTCTGAGATCAGTTTTATCAGTATTGAATATCTTATATGATAACTCTGTATTTTCCCTTTTAAGAATATGCAATATTATTCTGTGCATACACATGCATACACACATAAAGTTAGACACACCATGAGATTAGAGGGTTTCCTTTTATAGATGGCAACCTCTAGCACCAAAAGGAATGAATTGTCTAAGGTCAGATGCTATTTTAACAATAGAACACCAATACTAAAATATAAAATGCCAACGAATATGCCTGGTCATTTAACTAGGTTTTACTGGTTATTCTATTTTTCTCATTTCTTGCTTACTTATTGTACTTTCATGTTAACATGCTAATGACTACCCCTTTCTCTGACAAGAGAAGGCCATACATGACAGAGAACAGGAAAAGGTGAATGCTTTACCTTGCAAGCTGACTATCACATTGCTTTGTCTAAGACAACATGAAGATTTGGAAGATATGAATCAGATCCTCCAGCATTTCTTGTTTCTCTGCTGGAATGTCTCTGGTCTAGAGACCGCCAGATTTTCCCTAATGATTGATCTTACTCCTGGTGTTGACTTCTTCCTGCTTGGAGAGCTGCTTATCGTTGCAGAGGCAGCAGAACATGAAGCAAACCATACATGGTGTGCACTGTGCAGACACACAGCCAGTGTATGTAGCTCAGGAAGAAAGGAAGAATGAATAGCATCTACACAATTATTACCTTTATTCCTCCCCTCAACTACCTCAACTACTTTATGTGTTTTCTTTGTAAAATATTGTTTCCTTCTCCTCCTTTAGTCCTGTGATCACCATCTTAGCCCAGACCTCTGTCCCTTCCTGCACCACTCCTGAAGTGCTCTCCTGAGCAAACCACACCAGCTGTTTCCCCTATCGGTCAAGACTAGACGCGCACACTCAGAGGTGTTCCTGTAATATACTTCCTTCCCACCACACCTCCCACTCCACAGCTCTACTCAATTATCCTGGTATCTCCCTAGCTTCGAATTTCCCCACTTCGATCACAAGCTGAAAAGTAATGGTTCTCATTTATTCTTACATGTCGCTCAACCAGCCCTTCATGAACTAATCTAACAGCTAGGCCTATGAAGTATTATCCCATAGCGAAGTCAGTTTCTGATGTTAATTAAGTACCTTCCTTCCTCCTTCCTCCTCTTCTCTAATTCTCTGTGTTCTGATCTTCCTTGGGTAGCAGCTACATCTCAGCTCCCTGCCCAGCTTCTGCCTTCATAGGCATTCTCACACATCCAACTCTGTGTGTGTATGTGTATGTGCGGTACGTGCACATGTGTGTGTCTGTATATAGACAACCTTTGACTGTTGTTCCCACCTCTCCATTTTATTATCTCCAGGTCTCTTCAGCACTGTGTAAGCCAGGCTTACTCATCCACGGCCTTCTGGAGATTCTTTAGTCTCTCATTTCTATTCCTATGTGTGTGCTGGGTTTACAGAAGCTTATGCCAGGGCTCTGGCTTGTATCTGGGATTGGGTTCTCAGGCTTGTGCAGCAAGTACTTTCGTGTGAACTATCTTTCTCACCTTCGGATAGTCAACTCTTGGTCAACCCTCATCTGTGACTTAACCCGTAAAATGTCACTTGCTTTCACTCCCCGACAGCTGTTGGACTCTTGCTTCCTGTCCTTGTGACACCATCCTTGTGACTCTGAGCGGGTCCCATATTTTCCTCCTCCTCATGTTCTGTTCATTTGCAACTCCTACCAGTTCTATTCTCCAAACCTATTTTACATCTTTTGATTTTTCTTCATGTTTGTTTCTATCATGGTGGCAGTGGCTGCTCTCTAGGAGTATTACAGCATTCTGCCCTACGAGTCCATGAAATCAACAAGCAAATCAGTCTCTTTCCATTTCCTGGTTGGGATTGTCTACATTTACACTGAAACACCTGCAGGCTCAGCCAGTCTCTCTCATTGCAGGTTACTGTCCAGTATATATTATATTGTAACCACTTGGACCTACTGACTCCCAAGATTCTGTTATATCTGTGACCCTACACTAGTAACCATGTTACTTCTCAGTAAGTCTATTTTCTTTGGTTGGTGGCATCTTCCCATGTTGACCTCAGTCTCTGAAAGGCTCTGAATCTCCACTCTGAATAAAACACAGCTCCATGACATTGTTTTCTATCATATAGCATAACCTATGTCTCATTGTCTTTATAACTTTTTAATAATTTCTTTGCTTGATATTATAAACTTCTTTTAAAGGTTAGGGTTAATAAATCACCAGTCAAAAACACTGAGATAGATATATGCTCAATGGAGAGTGGAAGGTAGGTCTGCTTGTTTAACTTTGCACATCCAGCTTTTAGCACTGGACATAATGGCAATAGCTAATTAGAGTGCTAGTTAAGTGGAGATTCATTAAGTACAGATCACCTACATGTTAGGCATATGCTTATCATTGCTATGAAATTATTTTATAAAAGTTTGTTTCCTCCAGTGCATAGGAAATTATCTATAATCGGGCTTCAATAATTTTTTTAATTACCTAGTGTTAACAAAATAAGAACCCTGTATTGTCAAATATAGTCTATGAGATCAGATTGAGTGAAAAGGGACACATTTGTTAGAAAACTTATTCCTGAAATAATATCTGCACAGTGGTTAGGAATTCAGTGTAAGACTTAGTAGAGTCCTGCCAAGGAAAACAATCTAGTCCTGTAAGATAATTGAATGAACCATGAAAAATTTAATATGGTTTAATCTCAAGTTCATCATATTTTAAGAAAATCAGAATTACTTTCTTCTGGCCTGGCAAAGACATCTATACAAAGACCTTGGGGCCAGACTTATGATGGACAGTTCATTATCTGACGTGGAGGGAAATGAGACCTTTCTGATGAACAGATAGAGAACACATCCTTGGGGAAAGAACTGAGTAAGGGTATGCATATGGAAAGATAAGGAGGACAGAATTGCCCCTCAGTGGCATCTGCTCAAGCTGAGCCATGCTCATCTGCAACAAAGAAGAGCAGTAAGAAGCTTCCAGAAATGTGGCCCAGTTTGGAAAGGGGAGGTTACATAATCCTCTTTGTTGATTTTCCTTTTCATGGTTGAGAGGGAAAAGGAGTCCTGGCTGAGGGTTTCCATCAAGTGTCTTGAAAAGAAGCTGCAGTAACAACTTGAGAATGCCGCTATGTTTGAAATGAGGAAACTCCATTACTGTGCAAGAATAAATTCCACATGTCACGCCCATGTCCCTCCTTCACATGGTACTGTGGCCTTGTAAACCACACAGTTCTCCTTGGGAAGCCCTTGCATATCCTAGGGTGGAAGTTCTTCATGGCACTTATAGGCTCCTTTAATCTTCTCTAACTGACGTGCACTTCACAAGAATGCTTACTTCCCATATCTGTTTGCAATTCAAGTCTTTATTTTATGGCTAGAAGGTTTGTTGTTAATCCTTGATTTCCTACATTAAAGGTTATTGTAACCATGTATCATATATAATATTATATATACATGATATATATATATCATGTATATATGTATCAAATGAGGTAAAATTAATTATCCATTTCAATAAATCCCAAATTTCAACTTTAGACACTTTTGTCTATATTCTTATAAATAAATTTATGCTAGCCCAGCAAGCCTTAAATATTGAACTTCAATATAGGAAATATAGGGATTTTAAAAATTTAAAGAATGTTTATATTTCAAACAGATTTCCATTTGTAGTATTTTGTAGGAAGCATCTGTAACACTTGTGAAATATGGTTCTATTTTTAAAAATGAAACTTGTATTTTTAATGATCCATGAATTACTTCATGCATAGTTCTCAAGGTTTTTAGACAATAATATATCATGGACCACAAGACAATGAAAAGAAAAATACAGGACAAGAATCAGTTAAAATGATGGAAAAAATGGATTTATTTGCTGGAAACATGTATTTTGGCAAAATATGTGAATGTTTTCTGTGTGCAATGCCTTTCCTTGTTTATTATGTATGTCTTTTTCACCACAAATTCATATTAATCCTCTTTACTGTTTTCTGCATTAATCAGATATAATATCAATTTAACCCATACATATTTAACATCATAAAGTAATGTGAAAAACTGAGAAAGAGTAACAAAAGCATAAAACCACTGATCGTTTGATTGAACATACAATTGATTTTTTAGTGACAGAGAAGAAATGAGTCTTCTGGCAAAAGCATTTCATGATTTAGAAGTGGTTTTCTAACTAATGGCAAGTTAGTCCTAGAGAATTCTCTATATAAAATACACACACACACACACACACACACACACACACACACCTTTAAATGCTGTAGTTGTTATCTTGGTTTACTTACTGTCAGTGAACAAAGTATTTTCTGTGATTTTGACAGATTTTTACATGTTTTCTACATGAACAAATTCACCTTTGATTTTTATGAATTTAGAAAGTTTTAGTGAAAAGGTCTTCTGTTGTTGATTTGAAAAGAACAAATAAATGTGCACCTTTAGACACTGTCTCTATGCTCAGAGAACATCTGGCATTTGCTGAGTTAGTGACTTGCTTTCCTGGCCTGGCTACCACACTCACTGTGCTCTGTGCTCCAGCAGAGAATCTGTGAGGACCAATCAGCACCTCCCTGGCTCCATGCCTTTGGTGGACATGGAGAATCAACTAGGACATCCAGTGGAGGGAGGAAAAGAATAGATCACTGTCTTTCTAACATCTTTTCTCCTGACTACCTCTCATGTGGTCAGAGGAAAAGGTATTTTGGAAAAGGAGATTGAGCATTTGATAGGCATTTGCAATTCCTGTGTTGATTCTCAGTGTAAACCTGGGCAGTCCCTTGTGGTCTCCTTCCTATGTCCTTGTGTATAGTCCTTTTCATTCTACGGATAGTCACGGAGCAATTTAGCTGGGCCATTTCTGATGGGACCTTAATACACACAGCTTGTTAGTGGTTCTGAGCAAGAATGGCAGCACAAAGAAATGCTTTTGAATCTGCATGCTAGTCATGAGAGTTTGAACAGATCCCTTAACTGTTATTTTTTAAATGGAATTTAAAGTACTCAGTTCAGGCAGACTTAACTAGGAGGATCAGTGGAACAAATGCATGTGTATATATGAAGTATCTAACACTTAGCAGGAATTTTCATTTAGAAAATTAATGTTGATCGAAGAGCATTATTCTGTTCTGCAATGCCATGGCCACTTACGTGCTTTAAGTGTGACTTGAACCTCATTGTCATGGATACTATTGTATTTGTGCTTGTTAGCAGCTCAAAGTCATTATTACACTTAGGTTCATTAGCCAAATAGCTGATGTTGAAAACATTGGCTTTCCATCCAGCCAGAAATTGAGACGTTGACAGAACTCTAGTTGCTCTGGAAATAGCAATAATAAGCATGTGACTTCCCTTTCTAATTTTCTCTAGGGACATTCTCTTACCCTAAAAATAGCAAGGATAATTTATCTTGTGGAATAGCGTAGTCCATTTTTAAAATGAAAACAAATACAAATGAAAATATTATCATGCCTAGAAATTGTCTCCCTTCTTTTTTAGCATCTTATTTTTATATTCAACTCACAGGATTCCCTGTGCTATCATCATCTGACAATAATGGTAATCTGGAAATTCTGTTTGGTTCTGTGTGTATGTGCGTGTATGTGTGTGCACATGAGTGTGTATGTGTGCATATGTGTGGGTATAAATACGTATACATGTGTATTACATAACAACAATAGTATACTTGTCATTGGAGGTCATATATAACATGGAAATGTACAGCTTGGCATAGACATGGAAATGGAGATGAAACTTCTGATTGGTAGCATGATTTTTTTTTAACCATGTTGTCCTGGTCATTGGAAAACCTGATCTGTGACAGGTTTACATTCTCTGGGGGGAATGCAGTAATCATTTGAGAATATTGAAGATCCAGAACATTAAAGGAGAAGGAAAAAATTAAGCGATGGAGTTGCATAAGACTGAGTTGGTCAGCTTCACCCAAAGAAAGATAAAAATTATGAAGAAACTTTTTGTAAAGTCAGCCACGTACTGAGCACCCAGAAGTTTTTTCTTACAGCTCCAAAAAAAAGGAATAAGGACTCCGTGAAAGCTCTGATTCAAGCATTGTCTGGATCATGTCAGAGTGCTAGAATGTAATATACAGCTATACACACAAGAAATAGCAGAAGCAAAGGAAAGAGCCCTTGGTAGATGAAAGTGAAACAGTTTGAATGGCAAAAATATTGGAAAATCATCTACATTGTAAAATCAGTATCTGCAGATCATTACCAATGTAAATTAGTGACTGGATTCATGGACAAATGTTGACAATAGAGAAATCCATGAAGAATTATTTCCAACAATGTGCTTAGATGCTGTGCCCACAAACAGATTAAACAGAGCTTTCTCCTCATTAAATTTGGTTGATGAGTAACAGTTTCCTTACAAGGAATCCAGAAAAAAAGAGGAAAAATCAATCCAGAAGAGTGAAAGCTGACTAATGCCAGCTCAATCAGCACAGCAGAGGCAGGTCATATTAAGAGGGATGAGAAGGAGGGCATCTCCCCTCTGTAGTCTTCCTTCTCCAAACTTACTATTTCACTTTGATCATGACATGAACTTCAGACAAGTCCTACCTGAAGGACCTTCTATAAAACACCTGTCACAGTTGCCTGAAAGTTGCTGGTAAATTCACAACCACATAGCTTGGGAGGGAACAAGGGGTTTCATTTTGGTTTACAGTCTTAGTATAGCTTGACAGGAGAGTCCACATCAACACCAGGAATTGAGGGAACTAGCCACACTGTATTCACAGGACTTCTGAGAGAGGAGCAAATCTCACTTGCCAGATAGCATATCTGTCTAAGAATGTCAACTCCCTGGACCAGCTAAAGAAGTATAACAGTGGGATCATCCTTATGGAATTCACCAGTCTTAGCAGCTCAGTTCAGGAGCTGAACATTTCATAAGTCCCAGTCTGGTACTGAAGAACGCCGAGCTTTGCTAAGCCAGTTTCTTCATCTAATCTCCCTGCCCGGGGAATAGTTTCACCTGTCATAGGCTGGGACTTATCCATCAATTAGACAATTTCCTAGAGGCGTACGTAACTCAACTATTAGTTCCCTATGAATGTGCTCAGAGCTCAAGCCTCCAATTGTCAAATTCACACTTGCAGCTAACCAGCACAATATCTGATAAGCACGCTTCAAAACTGCCAACAGCAAGGGAAGTCTGAGAAGGTGTCATAGTCAAGAGAAGCAAAGGAAGCATGATGACCCAATGTAATGCAGTTGTCTGGATATAAAAGTATCTGCTTGGGATATAAAAGTATCTGATGTTATGGATGTTAGTTAATGACAGTATACTAACACTAATTTGTTGGTTGTAATAAAAGTATCATCTTACACTAATCCTCATCATGTAAAGTTTAATAATAGGGCCTTGGTAAATGCCTTAAGTATGTGCACATGCAAAGCATAGTTCAAATCACCAGAATCCATGTAAAAAGTCAGGCATAGCAGTGTTGATCTGGAATCCTGGATCTTTGTGGCAGAGATAGACCTTAGGAGGTTTCTGGCCAACTAGTCTAGTCAAGTTGGGAAGTTCTAGGTTCTGTCAGAGACCCTGTCTCAAAAAAATACAGTAAAGGACAATAGAGGAAGATATTCAATATTGATCTTTCCCTTTAATATGTGCATATAGCATACACATATCATAAACACACACAGAGAGATCATAATAAGAGGAACAGGTTACCATTGCGAGATACTGGATAATAACTCTGTAGATATTTCTGTAAACCTAAAAGCATTCTAAAGTAAATTGGCTTGAAAAAAAATCTACCCGGATCATATTCCTCTAAAGGAGAGGGCAATTTATCATTTGTGCTCATCTTCCAGGGTTCCTTTTCCGAAGTACAGATTTGATGTAAAATATCTCTCTTTCCTCCCAATCAATGTTGTACTTGTTGAGCGATAAGACCGCTTGATCACAACTTTGAAAACAACACAAGTTTCTATTTCTAAGCTAACAAGAGGCCCAGAGGATCTGACAAAGCGCTTGAGCATCTCATGATGCTCAGACTCACACCTGAGATGCTCTTTGCTTTCATGCCAGATGAAGCACAGGACATTTGGAGCAACTTCAACAGGGAGAGAAAAGACAATGGGCAGCAGTACGCTCATCTTTACCTGTTTGGGGACCCTACTGTCCTCCAGGTAACCAGTGCCTATGTCTGATTGCCTGGAGCCTTGCCACTTGATAGCCAAGGGTTCTGCTTCTCCTGTTGTAGAAAAGCTGCCCAGGAAGTGGGGCTGAGAATGATGATCTGCCCATATCATGCTTCTGTTCTTCTGTGGGTCTTTGCAGGCATTCTGGCTTTTCAACGACTGGCATCCACTCTCACTCTTAGACCCTGTTACAAATGATGCTGCATCTACATCTGACTGGGGTCTTCTATAACTATCTAATAATGCTCACTAACTGACCATAGTGTACTTTGTGGGATCAGAGGTGGGGGAGTCATGGAGCAAGAGATCTGCTACTGAAATCAACTCGCTGTTCACCTGTTGTGTTACTACTCCTGGGGCGACACCACACACAACCAACAGATGGAAATCCAACTCAAGGAACCAGCAAGAATGTTGGGATTACTTACTGAAGGGAAAGCGTTACTGACAGGAGCAGTGACATTTCAAAGGTAGCTACGTCACTAGGAAGCTTCCAACCGGCATGGGTGAGACTCACTAAAGCTGCACGCTGGAGCTTTGCTGTAGCTTCCTAGGAGAGTCTCCTCCAGGCTTCTGGGCTGTGGGCTGGCCTCTCTTTCGCTGCCTCCTTGGCTGGCTGGCTCAGCAATCTCATCGAGATTGCTAGTCTACCATCTTCTTCACACTGTTTTGAACTGCATAGAGGGGCTCTTTTGAACTGTGCACTTGGCTGGCTTCTTCCAGACTGCTTGGCTCTTCAGCAGTCTCTTCTAGGCTTCTTCACTGCTTGGGGGGTGGGGAAGTGTGAAACGTGGAGGGAAGGGAGAAGGGAAGTGTCCTCTCCTTTAGACTGGCTTAGGGGTCAGGTGAGCCTCCTCCCCCACCCTCAGTTTGTTAACTTCGGGAACTTTCTGAGTTTAATGATCTGTTTACTTACTGGCTCTTCCTCTAGGATGGGCTGTTTCTACATCCTTCTTTTCTTAAACTGGGGCAAAGTCTAAGATGGCCCAAGAGAAAAAAATGCCTTAGAACAATACCTGCCTAAAAAAGGAAGCACATTTTCCTTATATCTTTAATTTTTTCTTACTTTATTTATTTATGCATTTATTTTGTATATGATGCATTCACGTCTGTGTGTTCATGTGTATGTGCATGTGTGAGCAGCTGTGCACGTGCATTGGTGCCCTTGGTCTTCCTCTATAGCTCTCCCAGTTATTGAGACACGATCTTTCACTAATTCACCTAGACTAGATGCAAGACCCAGGAATCTTCCTGTTCCTGTTCCCCCTGTAATGGGGTTACAGATTAATGCTGCGGGTACTGGGGACCCTAACTCAGATATCCATGCTTACACGACCAGCACTTTTCCCCAGCCTAGGAACATGTTTGTTTGTCTGTGTGTGCATGTGTGCATGTGTGTGTGTGTGTGTGTGTGTGTGTGTGTGTGTGTTTTAACAGAGCCTGCTTCAGGTTTGTTTATACAAACAACAGGAAAATCTACAAGTGGGGTAGGGGAACCACACCAGTCCATCTGTCTTCACAATGGCAGACAGAGGCCTTTACTGTGTGGCCTGCGCAGGGGCCTGGGCACCTTGGGGAGCCTAAGCTGGAGTTGGAGCAGGAGCTGCAGCCAAAGCTTTTTGGAGTTGCCCCTTTGGCTTTGCCTGGGTCTTGGTCTTCACCTTGGTTGGAGCCTTGGCCTCAGCAGGGGTCTTGGCCTTCGACTGGACCCTACGACCCTTGGCCATGTAGGTCCGAATCCTCTTCCCAAGCTTGGAGTGGGCGATGAGGGCGAGCTGACTGAGCTTGCGGCTGGGACCTTGGGCACCTTGGGCTTTACCAGGGCCATGGTGGGTTCAGCGCGGGCTCATGGCCTTCACGTAGTTCATCTGCATCTTCTTCAGGCCCTTCTTGTTGTGCCTCTTGGCAAAACGCATGTTCCTCAGGAACTTGGGGTCCCCCCTTAAGAGACTCGTATCTTTGTGAACGGGTTTCTTGATGCCGTTTCTGAGATATTTTCAAGATTCGTTGTGTGGTGTGGTTCTCGGACTTGGCCATATCTGCATGCTAACCAGTAGCTCTCAAAGCTCCTGAGGCCAGAAGAGAAAGAGAAAGGTCACAGGATAGCACGGTAAATTGGAAATCGGAAGAGACCAGAAGAGTCTACTCAGAACACACGTTTTATACAAGCTTAGACAAAAGAGAAAGCTTTCCTTTTCCATGAATTCTAAAATCATTTTTTCCTTTTTATAGCTCCATAAAAGCAGCTAGTTAAAAAGTACCAATTATATTGAATCCATGAGAACTCTGTTCCTCTGTTATTCTGATGTTGAAGCCAGCACTAGAGAAACAAGACAATGTTAGTGAGAATTGGGGTAGACTCTATGATTAGAATTCTTTAGAGTGGGCTTGGAGCTCAGCCCATTCCACAGTTCCTACTAATTGTAAGGCGCATGCTCTGCATCCACATCCTGGGTTGGAATCTTTGTATTACCAATACTGTGACTTTGTGTCTTTGTGGCTCAATTTTTCTTGCCTTCATTTTATCATCTGTAAGATGGGGTGGGAGGAGAACAGTGCCAACCCACAGCATTGTGTGGATTGCACATACAGCTCTGTGGAAGTGCCCAGAGAGCAGAAAGCACAGAGTAAACGTTGGCTGCTCTTATCATTGGCACCAATGCCAACACTACATAGGAGCAAGATGAGCACATTCACTGCTTATAGCAGCAGGTTCTGTACATAGTTTATCTTTTATTTTCTCTTTTTGTAATCTTAAATGCTGACAATCAACCATTGAGAAAAAAATGAAACTTTTATGTGTATTGTTGATGGTATATGGTATGTTCATGTTTAGGTTAAGACGACCTCACAAGCAGAAAGTCCTGAGTTCAAATTCCAAGTCTCAAGGAAATGGAAGCAGCCATTACTTCCTGCTCTTGTGGGTGGGAAATCCCAGAGCAAAGCAAGAAGAAGGTAGAAGCAATCTAGGATGATTCTCAATGTCACCCTTGGTTCTCCACAAGGACACACAGTTTCTCTCTCTCTCTCTCTCTCACACACACACACACACACACACACACGCACACGCATGCACATGCACACGCACACACAGACACACACACACACTACGTAAAATATTTTAAAAAAGCAAAGATGAAATTTGCAAAGTAGAACTCACCCATTAGATATAGCTAGAAACCATTTAATATGATGATTTTCCTTCCAGGTAGAGTGGTCAGCTCTGCATGCTATGAAGGGTCTGGTTTGTGCACCTAGCTGGATTTGCAGCTTTTTAAAAATATTCCCTCAATGTTTAAGCCCAACCTTTTCAAAATTAAACTTCACAGATTAATGAAGATTCTTTGTAGCAGTCCCTCTTTCTGCTGCTGTGAACAACATGCAGTCACAACTTAAAAGAGAAAAGGAGATTTATTTGATATATGGTTCCAGAGGGGAGATACGGTCCATTATGACAGAAAAGGCTGAGAGAAGCTGGAAACAGCCTAAGTCACATCCGTCATGGAGACTGAGAGCTGACTACAAACTACAAGAGCAGACTCCTAAGGGAAGCAGGGTGGGGTAGTAACCTCAAGACCTACTCTTGTGACCTGCCTTCCTCCAGCAAGGCTCCACCTCACAAAGTTGCCATGACCTTCCCAAACATCAACTAAGGCTTCAAATACATAAGCCTGTGGAGACATCTCACTTCAAACCATGGTACTCCTTTTCCTTCCCGTCTAAGGGTGAGCGTATGAGTAATTGAGAATTGCTCATGCTCTAATGCCTGAATGTTTTGACTAGCGTTACAAGCCCATTAGAAACTCACTCAGGAGTAAGAGTTAAGTAGTAGAAGTCTGTAATTCCAGCTCCTTGAATGCTGAGGCAGGAGAATCTTAAATTCAAGGCTAGCCTGGGCAATCTAGCAAGACCTTTTCTCAAAATAAAAGATATATGTACACTTATGCAGAGCATTAATAATTAGCTATTTAATAAGGGTCTTAAGTTCCTTTCCTATGATATTGGGAATGTACACAGAAAATATTTCTCAGACGTATCAGAAGGGACCACAAGAGCAGGCAGAGAAGGCATGAAGCACCCTCTTGTTGTAAAGGTGGCCAGTCTTCTGGTCTACTGTTTATTGGTTTGTAAGTTTACTTCGTTTCCTTGTACTGAATGGCACCTACTAAATGGTTCAATTGTATTTCTGTTAGCTGATCAGGGTCATGTTGAAATAAGAGAAGGAATTATTAAGTAAATATAAGATTACATCCATTATTCCTATTTATTCTCTCTTTTGGATAAAGACTTCTTAAAAGAGTTCCTAGTTGGGAGAAAGAACATTATTTTTTTTTCATCTAATCTAAGGACTGTATATAAATCTATCACATTGTTTTGGGATTTTTAATTCTATAAATGTTTCATATTCATGTTCCAATTTATAGGAGCCTAAAGTTTGCATGATCTAGGACTCTTTCTTGGGAGAAAGTTCAAAACCATGGATAAACAAATCAACTGTTACATTATTTTTAAAAAAATTACAGTGAAATTTTATGAAAGCTGAAAAACAGAAACAAGAAAATCCCAAGAAACATTATAGATTACTGTTTATATTTTTATTTATTTAAGTGTGTGTGTGTGTGTGTGAGAGAGAGAGAGAGAGAGAGAGAGAATAGAGAGAGAGAGAGAGAGACCACAGGCCACAGGTGCATATATGCCATAGAATGCATGGGGAGGTCAGAGGCAAACTTTAATAAGTCAGTTCTCTTCTTCCACCGTATATGTTTTGGGGATCTAACCCAGGTCTCCAGGTTTAAGGGAAAGTTCCTTGCCTGCTGTACTATCTTGTCAGCCCTAGACTGCCATAAAATGCTCATAAAATGCCCATGTTCTCTCTTCAGAATTAATTGGCTTCCTACTCTATGATCACTTGTTTATTTCACAAATATTTTGTAATATCACTTCCTATAAATGAAATAAAGGGGAAAATTGAATTTTTCCTTAAATTGAAGACATTCCCGCTAAAGTAAGCTAAATGTATCTGCAGAATATTCCTTTTGGACACCAACATGCTAACATCCCTCCAGGCTTGCCTGTCCCAGGGAAAAGTGTGGTGACAGGCGAGGTGAGAGTGGAAAGCAGACATTAATAAGCTGGGATCCTTTAGGCTCCAGAATGGACCCTTTAGGACATTGGAAGAGGCCTATATAACCAAAGATGCCTTGAAGTTTAAGCAGCATTTGCTTTAGATCAGTGTTCCTCCAAGGAACAGATCAGTTATGGAACCTTGAACTTTCATCTCTCCAACAGAGACACAAATATCACTCATGGGCTTTTCTCATCGCCTAATTATCTGATGACATGAATGCACTAAGATGCAGATGGGAATTATTTCATCAAAAAATAAGGAATGCAGCCTATGCTTTCACAAGTTCATTTGTTCTTTAAGCTAGGTGTCTAACTTAAAAGTCAAGTTCTAGTGTTTACCACATTTGAAGTCTAAATTGCTTAAGGTACCCACTAGAAAGACTGAAAATATTCATGAATTATTTTCTCAACTCTTTCAAGCAGGCTGAATCAATATGTGATTTTCCCAAGGGATGTATTTGGACTATGGAATAGTGACCTTGAATTTATGAAACTTGTTACTTTTTGTATACTTGAGTTTTATAACTCTCTAAAATTATTAACACTTCAATATAGAAATCACTCTGTGACATAGACAAACTAAACTGAAACACTGGAATCATCAATGTCTGATTGCGTCTCGTGATTGAGAAGTCACAGTTAGTCATGATGCTGACAATGCTGTGACTTCACAGCCCTGTGCTGATGCTGTGTCACACACAAAACAGCTGGTGGGTGGTGCCCAGCAAGTCGAGACCCTGCCTCTTTCTAGCCGAATGCATGAACCTGTGATGTGGCGTCTGAAATTAGCACAGATTTCACACTCTGTCCCAGTTTATTGTCCACCGGGTGGATTTTTAGTGAATAATCCAACCTCTGAATTTCACCTCCCCTTCCTCTAAATAGAACCATATGCCTGTTGGAGTGCCCAGGAGAATAACACCAACTCACCTCCTAACATCTGAAAAGATGCTCCTTTCTCCTCTGACTTTTCTCCTGGTTTCTTCTTCCAAATAAATGCGTAGCTTCAGTCTTGAATCAATTCATTCATCAAATGCTTGATAGTCTGTTTACCAAGGTTCTGTGCTGCCATCCTGGGAGCTCATTCAGGAGTGGAGGCTTGGGGGGAGGAGCAGCTAAAGTGTAATATGATCAGTGCAGCCATGGAGTGTTCGGAATGTTCAGAATGAGCAGCCTCATTCCATCGGCTGTGTGACCAAGATTGGACTTGCTCTTATTTCCAAGTGTCCCATTTCAGGAAATGTTATTTCATGTTTTCCTATTCCAGTGTGTCTGCCTTGTGTTTCTGTTCTCTGACCTGCTTAGATATCCCACTTGAATTCTCCATACTTGTGTGCTGTCTGAATCTATCTGTTCCTACCATGCCATGTCCCACATCACTACTTTTTTTTATTGTGGTCCCTCATGATGAAACATGAATTAATTACCAGGAAGTTTAATGCAAATATTATCTACTTGCATGCTTTCCTTTTGTATTTATGCATGTTGTCTCACTGTGTGTGATGGTTAAATTTGGTTGTCAATTCAATTGGATGATGTCATAATTTGAAGACGAGCTCATATGCCTGAATCCTTAGTTGATGCTGATGTTTGGGAAGAATCAATCTTGACACCTTTAAGAGGAGCCTTGCTGGAGGAGCACAAATCCTGGACTGGGGGGAAGGGAAAGGGGGAGGGGGAAATAGGTCTTGAGGTTTTGGTGACCCAGCCCTGTTTCCACGGTTTGCCTCTTGCTCTCTCTACCTCCGTGAGGACTATGGTGAACTGAGGCAGACCTCTCCAGCTTTGGCCCCCACCATGTCTTTTCTGCCAAAATGGACTATATCCCCTCTGGAATTGAAAGCCAAATAAATCTCGCTGTCTCCCTTACATTGTGTCTGAGTATTGTCTCCCAGCGGTACAGAGAAGGTAAACGCAACGGAATAGAGGAGATATCTTGGAGGTTAGTACAGCATACTTCTGGGTGTGTCTGTGAAGGTGTTTCCGAGAAACTTAGATAATGAAGTCTCCCGACATTCTCAACCCACGCTGGTGGATTCGAATTTCAGAAAGACTGTCCAGAGCTTGGGGAACTGTGGACAGTACCTGTCTAGAGGAAGTAGATTGTTGAGGATATGTGTCTGAAGGGTGCATCTTGCCCTGGCTCCTGCTCAGCCTAATGTTAACCCAAGTTGAGCATCTCGGCTCTACCAGGGTCTCCTGCCATGAAGTGAAGCCTCTAAAGCTGTGAAGAAAGTGCATCATTTCTTTCTAAAGTTGTTCATGGCAGGTATTTTGTCTCAGCTGCACCTAAGCAACATTCAGTGAAAGATCCCATTTTTAAGTAATGCCAAGCAACAAAATAATATTTTAAGAAGGAAGAGATATACAAGGGCAAAATTTCTAAAAACTATAGGGGCAGACCTCAATCTTCTATAATCTCAAACATTGCTGAGGAGTTGCCCAAGAGTTACTGAGGCTTAAAGACCAAAGGTGTGATTAGTCTAATTGAACAAAAATAGTGACTGTGTGGCTAACACACGCAAGCATGCGCACGTGCACATACTAATTAAATAAATAAAAGTAAATTGAATCAGATACTTTCTTTGTTATATTCCATTTAGGTTCCTGAAAGACTGAACTTTGCAAAATTACTTAATAAAAATGCTAAGGATTAGTTTTTCCAAGAGTTTAGCTCACACAAACACAAAGAGCAGTTTGAAACCAGCGCAAAGAAGAGTAAACTAGTATACTCAGCACATATGATAGGCAGCATGGCTTACAACCTTCAGCCCCCCCAAGAAGGGCTTCCTAATCAGTGCTGTTTTACCACTTGCCTTGGTTTCAATGTGGATTGTCCCTAACAGACAATCCCCTAAAGGCTTGTTTGCTCGGGGGCTGTTGGAATACTTGGTCCTCAGATGGTAGTACCACTAGTGAACCTGTTTAGTGTGATATGTGTCCTTCAGGAGGTGGAGCCTGGGGGTGCTGGTAGCTCCGCTTTCTGTCTGTCTGCTTGCTCTGGCTGCCAAGTCTTCTGCCATTCCATAGTTGGACTATATATATCCTGTGAAATCATAAGCCAAATTAAAAACCCATTCTCTCTTAGTTGCTGGGTCAGAGTGTTTTATCACAACAACAGAAGAGCAATTGGGACACCACTTCCTAATGAGCATAGTCTATAGAAGTTCTTCTAGCTCTATTTATGAAAATAGGTATGTGTTTTCAACTGTTATAAATATGTTATTATCGCTTGGAAGTTTTTTTATCAATTTAAAGGAAAATGGTGGTATAGTAGTTTCATCTTCCTGTTATTGAACAAGTACAGGACCCAAATAGCTTAGGGAAATAAGAGGTTTATTCTTGCTTATGATTCTGGATACAATTAATAGCTCACTTGGCAGGAGATTTCACACCAACATCAGAATGGAAGGAACAGACTACATTACATCCACGTAAAGAGCTGGGAGTTGGATAGACCGTCACTCTACCAGAATACCTGTATGCCAAAGTTTGCAGTATGTCCAAAATACTCAGTCAGGTCTCTGACTGAGGAAGTAGTTTCACCCACTGGAGCTAGGTTTTTAACCCCCTAAAGGCTTGTTTGCTCGGGGGCTGTCTCAATTGTGTAATTCTTCTCAGGCCTTCCTAAGGCTCAGCCCTAGGTTGCCAAGTCACACCTGCATCTAATTGGCATAGGTGAAGGTTGACCTTTTTCTGAAACTGATATGAATAATCAATTGCTACAATAGCCAATAGCGCAATAGTCAACTTTCCTATATATCTTCCACCCCAGGTGCATCTTAATCTTGAAATGGTGTCTATCATGGATCTCCCTCTCCCTCTCCCTCTCTCTCTTTTTCTCTCATCTCTTTTTCACTTCTCTCTCAGTTATGTTGCAAACAGATTAGCATTTTAAAACTGATCTAATGATTTGCAGTTTTTTAACTTTGTTCTGTTTCTCAGCTATAATAGCAACTTTCACTTCAGTTGTGGATTTTCTACTTTATTGAGAAGATAAGATACACACACACAACAAAAATTAAAGCTGATTCCAGGCATACACTCCCATTTGGAAGCATACCACTGAAATAAATAGTAAACAGTATAATAGTGTATGTCAGCCTGTTTAACATATGAGGAGGGCTCGAGGAGATGGCTCAGCGAGTGAAAGCACTTGTCCTACAACCCTGACAACCTGAGTTCAATCAGCAGAATCCAAGACAAAAAAAAAAAATTAACCAGATGCAGCAACTGGCATCTATGATCCCAGCATATCTATGATGAAGTGGGGACAGAGGCTGGAGAATTGCCAGAAGCTCCGCATACACAGCACAGCAGCAGAAATGGGAAAGAAATCCTGTTGAGAGCTAAGATTGGTTTGAGGATCATCCCTAATTCCTCTTCCATCTTACAGTTTTGAGACAGGGTCTCTAAATAAACCCAGAGTCTGCCCATAGGGCTAGTCTGGCTAGCCTACCTTTCTCTGGGGAGTCTGAGCCCCTGTCTTCCGAGAATGTAATTACAGGTGGGCTACCCCACTTACCCCCACTTTCTGCTCATTTGACTTGTATAGCAAACACTTTAACTGAGCTATTGCCCTATCCCCAGAATAAATCCTTAAAAACAACAAAATAAAATGTCAGGAAATTAAGGAGGGGCAAAGTCTTCTAAAAGTTTGGTATTTTGCAAAACATGTGCTAGTGTCCGGTATACTATTTTGGAAAATCTCACTGAACTCGCCCAATCAGTATGGAGTTTAATTAATTTGTAATAACTAATGAAAATTGAAGTTCATTATTATAAAAACAAACTAATATCCAGGATTCATAATTCCAGGAATTAATAACTACTTTATTACACATCTATTTAGTCAACTTTTAAGTTCATTATTTGATATTAATGTTTTTAAATAACCCAATTTTAGAAGCAACTTAAAATGGAAAATAGAATACTTTCAAAATTAAATAATATATATCTTCATAATATCTGACAGGATTATCTATATTTTTAATATGTCTGCTATTTCAAGTCATCATAGAAGCTATTTCATCCCATTTAATTATGTATAAATACAGGTTCATGTGTGAGTGTATGTTTAATGGTTTTAAAAGGCAAATTTGAATCATTTTGCAAAATAATATGTAGTCATGCCATAACATGTGACAAATATATCTTAATAAAGATTTCAGAGAGATTATATACACAATATTTTTAATGTGTATGTCATGCTTACCTTATAGAAGGCATAGTTCTAAAATTTTTGTTATTTTGATTTTTCAAATTAACTAATAAATTAATAAATAGTGGGTTTCATCCTTATTAAGATGGTAAAGAAAACTGGAGGATGACTCGGGGTTAAAGCCTCTGTCTTGTGAGCAAGAGGACCTGATTCAGATATCCCAATCCCGCCTAAAAATTCCAGGTGGAGATGGTGGCAACCTGCACTTCTGACCCTGGAAGGTGGAGCCCAGGACACTCCAGAGTAAGACAATAAGGTAGAGAAGCAATCCAGGATGACTCCTGATGTCACCCTCGGGCCTTCACAGGTGCACACACTCGAGTGCAGTCTTGTGCACACGCCTGCATGCATACGTACACACACACACACACACACACACACACACACACACACACACACACACGGAAAAGACCCTTCATAATAAACTGTTAATTGGCGTTTATTATTAAGAGAAAGTCATTTTGCTGCATGATAACACTTTCAATGACTACCAGAATAAAATAAAACTCTCAATTAAGAATATTCATTTTGTTTGTCTTATCTCATTGTAAGACACGGAAGCCTGTCCCTTCTGACACCGCGTCATTCCCTTGTTTCCCTGATCGAGCCTAGCGTGTGTGCTGTCATAGAGCCTCTTTTCCTCTTGAACTTCATCCAGGCATGTCCCTTAAGAGGTTAATAAAACAGCGTTTTTAAAGTTTTCCCCAACCTGCAATTTAGCATTTCTCTCACAGCATGGCCATTTTCTCCACAATCCTGAATTTTTCCCCTTTGGCCAAGCTGCATGATTTAGGGTGTCACAATTGTGAGAGCCTTGAAGAAGCTGTGTAAAAACTGGAGTGAGAAATTGACGTGACAATCAGTCTCTACTGAGCAGTGCAGCCGTGGACAATCCTAGGTGTTTCAACACTTGCTGGAATATTGCAAAGGATGGCTGCTGGAGAAGGGAGCGGGAACTTCATTTGGAGGAAGCAGTATTGAGAAATAGATCACTTGTATATATATTCTACAGGAACATCCTATGTGTCTACTAATGAACAAAGTATTTCATTTAGCCTTTTTTCCATGAAATTTCAGTGTTGTCATCATGTTTTATGTATTTTCCCCCAAACAAAATAGCCACTAAATGTATGCTTTAGCAGCATATTATATGAATTATGGAAACAACTCTTTTGGAATATTTGTGCATTCCATACAGTGAAATGCAGTCAATTTCTTTTTTCTTATTTTTTTTTTGGCAGTCCTGAGGGTTGAAGCTAGCGGGCCATGCCTGCAAAGCAAGCACTTTTCCACAAGCTCCAGCCTTAGCCCTACAGTTAGCTTATTTATGACATATTGACTATTTCTGCATGTCTTCATATGTCCTACGGCCTACCATCTGCCTTTTGTTTATTTATACAAACAGGAGTGATTATGACCTACAGAAATGCTACTTTACAGATGAAATTAAGGAAGTTAATATCTATTGCCATAGTCAAAATAAGTTGTAGGGTTTGAGAAAGGACTCAGTGGGATCTCCAGAATCTATGTGTATGCTAGCTGGAGACTAAAGATCCTCCGAACAAGCCAGATAGTTCACCCAGCTTAATTGGTTGGCCTGAATTTAGAAAGAAATCCTTGCCTCAATCTATAAGGTAGAGAACAATTGAGAAGACTCTTCATGTAACCATTGTCCTCCACATATACATGTATCCATAAGCATGAGAATCCATCCACATAGCCTGTGCCCACATACACGCAAGCATGTCTATGCACCATAAGGCTTATTCATGTAAAAACAAAAGACAAAGCAGAAGAACAGGGGGCCAACTTTTTTAAATCATAAAAATATTTATTTATTAATGAGAGAGAGGAAGAAAGAGAAAAGAGGAAAACGGAGAGAGAGAGAGAGAGAAACAGCAGGCACACTAATGCCACTGCACTTGTGTGAACAGAGGACAACTTTTAGAAGTCAGTTCTCTCCTTCCATCTTGTAAACTCTGGAGATCAAACTCATGTACCAAGGTTTGCAACATGTGCTTTACCCACTGAGCTATCTTGCTGCCCCTGCCAATTTTTTTAATGATTTACTAATCCGTGATTTAAATTTTCTTCCATCTCAAAAGTACATTGTTTCACCAGGTATGTGTTTGCTACCTGGGAAAAAAGCCTCTCTCCCCAAGATGATGTGGGATGTCTTTGGCACCCTAGGGTCCTCTGCAGCTCAGATTCCAGTTGTCCACAGGAAGTTGTGGCTTCTGATTTGGGATGAGGCCAAAACACAGAGGAACATGGCTCTGTGGGTTCGTTTGTTTCTTTAGTTCTTGCTCTAGATTTTACATTTTAACAGGAAGCTTAGGTCATGGTATTTAATAGTTTCCAAGTACAGCAAAGCTAGCTTGAGCACATGGGAGAGTTGAGTGCTAGGTAAAACAGCCCTAAACTGCCCAGAAAAGCAGCTTATGGTTCTGTTCTGCTCTGTGGTAGAGAGAGAAAGAACTTGCTGGTCTGCTCCACACTCATGCAGAAAGACACTGAGAATAGCAAATGTAATGTTCTCTGCCCTGTATTTGAATGGTCAGAGTCAAACAAATCAGCAAGGAATGCCAGGGGACAAAGGCATTAGAGAAGAGGACAAAAGAACATCATTTGTCTCCTTTCAGGCTTATACTTGAAAAGGAGGGCTGACGCAGAGAAGAATTTGGTAATAATTATTAGAAAAATTTTAAGAGAATGTCAAAGACACAACTGTTACCTCTGGCAGAAAAAAAAAAAAAAAACTTGTGAACAAGCTTAAGAGATAGAGGAAGCTTAGATCATTTTTCCCCATGGTTTTCAACCCTGGATGAATTTTAGAAGCAACTGAATTACCTGTGTGTTTTTATGTCATACATTGTATTATGCTATGTTTTCTTTCTTTTCTTGGCAATTCTGATGTGCACAGAGACCGAAAAGTTACAGTGATGGGGGACAGTCCTGTCACAGATGGTTCTAGACAGACCAGTGTGGATGGGAAGACCCATAACCCAAAAGCCAAGAAGAGAGTCAGGGACAAGACATTCATTTGAGGCAGGCACTAGGGTACACGTGCTGGGGTGTTGAACCTGGGGGAGAAGGAGTAATGCATCATTATACAAAGAGAATCTGGGAAAAATCTATAAATTAATGCAACTAAGGGAAATAGGGTTAATTAAATAGGGTTAATTAAGGATAGTAAGTTTCTGGTGAAATGCATAGTCATTTGGTGGAGAATCCAAATACCCACGAATTAGCAAAGTCATACCAAATAAAAAGCTATGAATTTTGACCTTACATGATTAATTACCCTAAGGCTAATTTTGTGTTCTTACGTGATGACATCGTTTTTCATGCATGTTTAGTGACAATATCCTGTGCCTAACTTCTTTATTTATAAATTAGAAATTAAACCAGAAAAGCTCCTATATTGTTTAGAAGCCAAAAGTGTGGAAGACATGTATTTAGCTTTTCTGTGAGAACACATGGGTTAAATTGCAACGGTCAATAACACAAAATCTATTATCATTCCATTAGCTCTCTCAGCTGTCCCAGCCTTTCCTTAGGAAGTGGCAATTTCACTTTATTTTTCATGACCATTTTTGTTCAGATTTTCTTAAGGAAATCTCTTTCAGACACATCTGATCTTAGAAAATTGCAGTCCCTTTAGATAAAAACCTGCTGAAAAGCTAATGAGGGGGGAAAAAAACCTCACCACATTGCCTACTTTGACTTTAAAGACCATGGGGACAGTAAACCACTTCAAAGTCTGTCTTCTAATCTTCTCTCATTGTTAAGCTCTTTGTTGGGAGGAGACCAGAGGGTGTGATTTTTATCCCCTGCAATCAGTTTCTGTCAAGACTAGCTTTCTAAACATTTGTTAAGGAAGTTAGAGAAGTATTAAGCTCCTTTAGTCGCTGGACTCTCACCCTCAGCTGATGAAACGTGAGATGAGGTAGAAGTCAGAAAGACCCAGTGGGTTCCTTCCTTCGGAGGGCTCCGGCTACTCCACTCTGCCCTTTCCCACTGTCCACCAGCAGACCTGTGATACCGGAGGACTGAGCTAGAATGATTGATCTTCCCCTTGAAAGTCTGAAAGGTAAAATATTGCTATTTTTTCCTTATTTCTAGAAGGACTTATGTGTTATGAAGAAATGAGGCAGGAAGTAAGACAGAAAGAAATTATTGGCATTAACTATTAATTTTTTTCTAAGTTTGAAGTCAGGCACCCAAATGCAGTCTGTCACTGTAATATCTAGAATATGCCACTTTCCACACATAGTTATAGATGGTAAAAATAATTTTGAATTTTGTAATTGTCAGGAAACACAAGCACCAGAGTAACCTAAAAAGACACTATGTGGAAGCAGATAAGGAGAGGAGTTTCCCTACTTAATGCATGCAACCTTCAGACTCACTCATTGTTAGCTAGCACATTTTAGGACAACATTTCAGGATTTGGTATCTTTGTGGTAAATATCATTATGATTCATTTTTTTTGTAGAGTTTGTGTTTGTGACCTTGATAGCATGGTTAAAATGTTTTAAGGTGAAGTGTTGTATATTGGTTTTGTAGTCTACAAGGCTTAAGTTTATATTTGTTTCTGGAATCTTGCTATAAATAGATTTTAAGTTCAATGTTTTTAGTACTCTTATAATTGTGCATTTCAAATAAGGACAATTTCTATAAATTCCTTTTTATAGTGCAATTACCTATCAGCTTTTATCAGTTCAGATTTATCAATTTCTTATATTTTTAGAATCTTCCAGGTCATCTTTCCAAAGGTTCATTATTGACTCTGAAGTTTTACAAATGTGAAAGACAAAAAAAGCTGTGTATAAACTGCAGACTGTAAGACAGTCCGCAGTGCTACAACTTTATTATCTCTTTTGAGCTATAGCTTTAGCAAAAAGGGAAAAAGGGCTCTTCTTAGAGTTGCATATGCTTCCATATTTTGAAAATGTTGTACATGTGTAACCAGAACGAAGAGAGTATAATACACCATATAACACACAACAAAGAGGCAGAAGATGAACTGTGTCTTACCTTTTAAGTTTCTGACAATTATTTAAGCTGGTGTTTGCTGTTGGAGAGTATTTCAGATCATATGGAAACCATCATTTTCTATATAGATCATGTGGTATAGCATGACAAATCGGAAAGCTGCTTTATGGGTAGAGATTCATTCATTTCTCTGCAATCCCTTGGAATTCAGTTTCATCTGGAATTCAAAGAATAGCACCATCACTCCCCCAAAACAACAACAACAAAATTTTCATGTAAACTAACTTTTTACAAGTTAGTGTTCTGCTATTTTCCTCTTTATCTCTCTTTTTTAAAAAATATTTTGGGAGGGAGAGAAGCTGGTATGAATATGCATATGCTTATGAAAGTAGAAAAATAAATTTAAAATTATTTTATTATTTATGTATCTATTTAAGAGAGAGGTAGAGAGGGAGACATAGAGAAGGATCACAGACATCCATGCTGTCCAGGGTGCACAGGTGGAAGGCCAAAGACGACTTGCAGAAGTCAGTTTTCTTTTTCCACCATGTGATTTTACTAGGATTGAACTCAGATAGCCAAGTTTGTAAGCAGGTGCTAAACCTCCTGAGCTATCTCCTTGGCCTCCTCCCCTTTATTTCTTACCTCTTCTTTTTCATACATGAACGTGATAAGTTATTTTGTTTTTTGATAGCATATATTTTATGAAAACCTAAGCCCCTTACTCTTAATTTGAGAGTTGTTAATTTATTTTTGTTTGTCTTAAATTATTCCTTCTACATATAATAAAATAAGGCTTACTGTGTTTCATGATCTCTTACCTTTTACTTCTGTGACCATTATTTAAATGTCTTTGCCTTTTTTAAAGATGTACATGCGCGCGCGCACACACACACAAAAATAAATTTTCTTTATTAGGTTTTAATGACTTCTGATTCTTAAAGAGTCTACTCCAGTAAGAGTAATATTTACAGCTTCAAATGTGTCTTTATTATCTTGACCCAAGTGTTCTGGGCCATAATTGTTAAATCAGCTAAATGAAAAACAAAGTTCTGTCTTTCAAACTTGGTGAGAATTGTTTAAGAAAGATGCCTATCTTATACAACTCATCTAGGAAAATGCTGGGAATTTTTTCAATTAAACAACATACTTTCTAAATAGGCATATAGTAGTATTGTGGCAGGAGCTCAGCTTCCCTTTCTACTGTGAAACATACTTGCAATAACTCTCAGGATAGAGAAAGGTAGAGAGTCCTTTACTAGATGTATTGCAGGATCATTATATGTGAATCAATCACAGCTTTACAACCACCCTAATGAGTAAATTTGTAGAATATCAATAGTTCCTTTTTTAAATGTAAGACCTTACAAGATTAAAGTGGAAATGCCTTTCAATTTTTGGTCTGAAACCTAGCTATATATAGATGGTATATGAGGGGCTCTGTATTTGAAATGTCAGTGAGCACTGATAACCACACATCTTTTTTCTCTGCTATTTAGTTGCTTGTAGGATGGTGTTTACAGAACAAAATGGATAGAGTGGCAAGAGAAGAGTCAAAGCCTCTCATTGGCTTAGAGTACTGCACATTCATTTTCCTCAAGTTTCCACAGCAATTGAAAGAGCCTCTTGTGTAAATCATGCTGTGCTTGCTGCTTCATCCACGTTTCTGCCTGATTGTGGCAGAATATGCTCAGCACACTCCACTCAGTATTTCTTCCCCCTCCCTACCTGTCTTATCCAACATGAATCATCTGTGTCTTGGAAGAAGTGCATATTGACCCTTTCCAAGTCTTTTATTGCCATTTTGCTCTGTTTTTATGGCCTCTATCTCCTCCTTTTTCTTCTTTTATTTTATTCCTAAATCCGTGACCTGAAAAAGGGTCGAGATGTTCATTTTCTAGTGAGTGATGTGTGTATGGCTTCTTTCCCATAATGCTGTCAGGCCTCTGGCACAACAAAGACTAGCTCTTACAGAAAGCCAAATGAATCACTAGACTGATGAAACTTCTGTTGGGGACAGTATGTGTCTTTGCTCTTAGCTGCCAATTAACAATGACACCTAATTCTTACATTCTGAGTGCAGAATAATGATCTTAGCTGTTCTATTACAGGACTTTCATCAATAAGGACATTCCTAACCCTAACTGTCTGCTCACTCTCTCTCTCTCTCTCTCTTCTTTCTCATTAGAAAAATGCTTACTGAGTCCTATTGTGGCAGAATTTTGCTAAGGACCCAGGATTAAAAAATGACCATACCATTTTTCTTGCACTTAAAGAACAACGTGCCAGGGAGACAGATGTGCGAGCAAAGAACTGTAAGATTCTGTGAATATAAGAAATGATAGTGGCACAAGCTAGTACAGCCACAAAGGAAAGACCAAACATGTGATACTGGGGAAGCAAAGAGATTGGGGCCAAGTTCTATCTAGATCTCAAAAGATGAAGAGAAATATTGCCAGGAGAGACCATGCAAATATTGTAGAGCTTATTCAGGCAATGACAACTGAATGTTCTAGAAAATAAGTTAGACATGGTGGATTAGCGTTGTGTACCTCTAGAACTGGGTCCTTTTTCTCCAGAGATGGATCAAAGTTCTTGAAACAGAGACTTACAACTTTTAATCTGTAGCAACATTATATAGAATCATCAGTAGGGCGTATGACATCAGTAAGTACATTCTCAAAATAACAGGGGATTTGTGCAATGAATGTGGAATTGCAGATGGAAGACCCCAGAGACAGTCACCAAGGGTTGTAGTCTAGGAGAAAGAGAACAGAAGCCTGAACTATGGCAATGGCCATCAGATTGGTGTGTGAGGCATAAAAGCTGGAGGGAGATTTTGGATTCAGTGCTGATAGGGCTGGGTATGAAGAAACTAAGATTCCCACAATGGGACTTGAGTAACTTTCAAACATAATAGACATAGAAAATACAGGCTGGAATAAGGGTTAAAGGTCATCATTTCTGTGTTTGAGCTTAATGGGGGTAGTTCTAGATCAAAAAATAAGGAGAGATGAGAAACAGGTATTGAGACCCCAGGGTCAGTAGTTAAACTGACAGTAAAAAATGAGATCCTCAGGACTTTCACACAAGAAGGCCACACCTCAAGGAATTACAGGATAGGGGAGGATATACCAAAAGGAAAGGATGAGAAGACAGCTAGAGAATTAAAGAGGGAGTCAGGGAAAGGGCCACAATCTTCTTTGAAAATGGAATAAGTTCATTCAAATCTTCTTTGAAAATGGAGTAAGTTCATTCAAAGCAGGCATGATGGATAGTAGAAATTTTAGTTACCTTGCCAATTCTAAGTAATGTTGAATACTTAGGGCTAATGAATCCTGATCACCCTCCACCGCATCCTTAAAATATTCAGCAAGAGATTAAGACAGAGAGTTAGCACAGGAACTTCATTTAGTTACTGACAGTTGCTAGCATCTCTAGCTCAGGACAGGGAATTTTGTGCCAAAGAGGAAATGGGAATTTATACTTGGACCAATCTCCCTGTTCAAGTCATTTATCCCAAAGGATCATTTTGATCCTAGTCAGCAGATCACATGACATACCCAATGTAAATAACTATGGAGCAACTCTGTGTTCTAATTTCACTGTATCTCTGAAAAAAGCTCATTATGAGAAGAGTACTTTGTTTTGTTTTAGTATTTTTTTCTGCAACTATCAATATGGAACTGGGAAAAGTCTTATTTCTGTTTTGAATACCTTAAAATATATTCAATCTCGCTTCTATCTCTATCATTTTTAAACAAGAAAGAGT
This sequence comes from Typhlomys cinereus, assembly GCA_023101885.1. Lineage (NCBI taxonomy): Eukaryota > Metazoa > Chordata > Mammalia > Rodentia > Platacanthomyidae > Typhlomys > Typhlomys cinereus. The sequence goes on from JALPQD010000288.1 coordinate 1,615,967, forward strand.
TGATTGTAGGTACCAAATTGACAAAAGGTTATTTTTTGCAGCTTACTTGAGATGTGAAAGAAATACTGATATGTAACTGACCAACTTCAATTAGGTCAGTGCTAGATTAGTGTTACGTCTTACATTTTAATGGTATTTTCAGGCTGCCTACCTGATGCTATGGAAAATTCAGTGTTATTTGCAAAATCTCTCTGAAAAAATACAGGTCATTTCTCAGTCATAGGTTGTTGATGGCTTTTATAGTCTGTAATACCATGACCAGCAATGCTGATTCCGTGGTAGAATACTGAAGGATAATGTTAATTACTTCTAGACTAAATGCACCTAAAAATTAATGAAACAAATGAACATGAGACCTCTCATGAACAGCTTTACTCTTCTGTAAATACATACCTGATGCCAGGAATAGTTAAGTACAGACAATGTGGCAGTGTATTTAAATCAAATTTCTAAGTCCCATTGAAATAATCCATTGCAGTGTAAGTGCTGTGTCATTTATTTCATGGAGTCCAGATAGCCAACATCATTCTGAATTTCATCAAATATTTCTTGTTATACTATGACTAGTTATTGACTTCCTTATGTCTTTTTGAATTCTTTGCTTTCTTGTTCTTCTAGTCACTTCTGTTTTCCTTGTGGGTATCTCCTACCAAGAAAACATTTCTCTTGTTTTGAGTCCTTCTCTCAGTGCCTGCTGGAAGTTCCAGCCTTTGCACAACTATTCTTATCGTGCTCTGGGATTTCCTTGTAGAAGTAGCTCACTGGGAAAATGTATTTAGAAGGTGATGCCAGATTCCCCTTTCCCAAGGTCGACTTGCATAGCAAACCTTGTGCACCTAGAACTATCTGCTTCTTAGTTGGGGTTGGGGCTGATGTTCTAGGTCCCCGGGCATCTGCTTCTCTCTCCTGAAGCTCTATGGCCTAGAGTATCTTGCTCCCTCTTCGCCTATATTCTTCCATCCTTCATTATCAACTTCTGCTCTGAAATCCTCTGCCTAACGTCACATAAGTGCAGATCCTCTCTATGTTATCATCACATTGGTCTGGATTAGTCTGGATTACTCCTCCAGATATCCTGCTCTCCTCATGTTTTGTCCTTCTCCAGTAGTAGAGGGGAAGACATCACACCTCATGAAATACTTGTAAATGAAGATGTGTCCAAAAGCATGAAATTATGGCTCTCTTTCCTGACGTGTCACCTTATCACCTGTTTAAGTTATTAATCAGCCAGGGTTCTCCATCTCATTTTAAAAAGAAAAGCCCGTTAAAAACCAGAGTGGGTTCTAGCTCATGTGGGCTGGGCAAACTGGGGTTTCAGCATTTCCCTAGGGCATGAAATTTGCAATGATTTGATGATCTGATAAAGTTTTCCTGGACATGCTTGACTTGACAGTATTTTCTTCCACAGCTCTCTGCATGTGTTGCCAGCAACTCTGTGGATGGGCATAGGTGTGCTCAGATATGCCCCTGCCTCATGTAACCTCTCGGTTCCCAATTAAAGGCTCCCTCAGGCTGGAGCTGATGAGATGCCCAGTCTGAAGAAAGTTAGTCTAGATTATTCCTTTGGAGTAAATGCATTTGGTGAATCCTTTAGAAACAAGAATGGTAGTCTGTGAATATGAATAACAATTGATACAACTGAAAAAAAATAAACAGCTGAATCAAAATAGTCAAACACTGGCAGAGTGGGGCAAACAGTTTTCATCAATGTTACATCAGTGGAAATTAGAGGCATTTTATATGTATGTCAATGTTCAGCTAGTTAAAGACAACTCTTGAATCCTCAGACATAATAAGCCAGGTATTTTCCTCCCTGATGATTTTTAAAGTGCAAGGTTATTGGTAGTATGTTTCACATTCAGTTTCTTTGCTTACTTTGTATCCTTGTTCATGAAAGAACTGGAGAATAAAGCATTCTACACTCTAGAGAAGTGTAGATGCAAATAGAGAAGGAAGCTGTGTTGGAACTAAAACAGAATTTTGCCTCCCACACATGTGGGACAAGGTTAGTTAATCAGTCAGTGACTTTGGTTGTGTTTTCTTGATCAGGAGTGCTTGGAGGGGCTGCCATTGCTAGCTCTACCCACTCTGGAAGGTCACCATTTGTTTTCTTTGCCTTTTTATGCAAATATTTCTATTATGTAGAGAAAAATCACCTAAGAAAAAGATAAAGAAATCATCATTAATAGGTTAAAGAGTATTAAGATAGTATCCAGTGATTAAAAAAAGAAAGAGAGACTGCTGTCATAGACAAAAATAATAAGCTCTGGAGACAAGATTCACTTGGAGATATTATCGGCCAATTTCCAGGTGAAAGCATATCTAAATGAAAAAGTAAGTTTCTAAGTCTTATTACTTTCCAATGCTACTCAAAGTCCTATGATATCCTTGCACTTTGGTATTTCCACTTGAAATACACATTACTATGTAGAAGTAATCTATACTTACTAAGTTGACATGAAAATATGATGATCCTCAGATAATAAAAGTATTCATAGTTAATGAAAAGCCTAAAGATATTAATGGATACATAATCAAGCAACAAAATCCTACAACATTAAAATGACTAGCATAACAAAAAACTAAGCAAAATATTATATTTATACACACACATACATACATAAATAAAATTCCTGCTATCAAACTACGGTATAGACTAGCATTGTAGTAATTCCCGAAGTTGTTGGTAAAAAACTTAATATGATGTCTATAATGGCTTCAGAATCCTCCTGCCCTTCCGCATGCTTGTGTGTTCTTCACATGAAATGCTTCCTTACCTGCTTTTCATGTTTTTTCTCCTCTCGGCTTTGCAGGAAGAACCAGACAGCTCTTAACAATTGTTTTGTGTCAGTCCAGAAGAGCAAAGAATTAACAAATTTCTATAGAAGCCTTTCAGTATATATCTTTGGTTCGTATCCATATTTGACCTGTTGTATGGCATATAAGATTTTATATTTATATGCCATATTTATAATCAAATAATCATTTATATGCCATATTTATAATCAAATAAATTTAACACTCCATATTTATAATCAAATAAATTTAGGAAATGTTAGTATGTGTCAAGTTATTGACTTTTTTTGTTCCATTTTGATTTTTAGATAGGATCTCCTTCTATAACCTCAACTGGCCCAGAACTCAGGATATATCTCAGGCTGTGCTTGAAATAGCTGTAATTATCCTACCTCCACCTCTAAAGTGAGCCCTGTTCTTGTTAAATTGGGAGATTTTTTTTTTGAGATGGTCTCGTTATGCAGACCCTTCTGCCTCTTTCTTTCAAGTGCTGGGATTAATTATAAGCCTACAAACCCAATCATGGCTCTTTTCAGTGACTTTCATCAGTGCATCAATTTATGTTTCTCTTAAGGGAGTTATCATGTGATAGATTTCCAAATTTTAATTTATTTTCTGTCCAACTCCTTTTTCTTTCTGAGTTTTCAGATACAAGGAAAATGCCAGGGATACAAACAATTAAGTCAAGACTGAGGAGTGATAAGTGGTGATATCTTAACTGAGAACTGGTTATACTTGGTGGCTAAGAGAAGAGAAGAAGGGTCAAGATTATAAAGAGAGTCTCCATGGGGTTCAGTGGTTAACTTAGAAGAGACAAATTCAAACTGTATCTAAGCAGCTGACCCCTTCTTAAAATGCATCATTATTAACTACCTCTATCATCATAAAGAGACCTGTGATTATCTGGATGTTAAACTGTGTCATTTATTTAAATAATGCCAGCATGATAAAGATCATTGTAATATTCCTCATGGAGAACAAAGAACGAGCCAGTGAATTGCCAAAAAATTCTAAACTGGATCAAACCTGATATTGCAGGACTGAAATAGAGAAAACATGAAATGCCTGCCACAATTCTCAGTAGGCAGATAGTAACTATGCTATAAATTTCCCGTTCTCCTTTGTTTACTGTAGCAATGCATCTTGTCTTCGGTTAAAAGCATTCTTAGAGCAAGGATGAACCTCTACCATGGTGCATGCTTGAACTTGCCAAGAAGTCTCCTTGCTTTCCTTGGGTAAAGGAATCTTTTCAAGGCCATCATCCAACTTCACTACTTTCAGGGATGTCAGACTCGCTAGTCTTCTTTAGTTCTAAAAACATTTTATTAAAGCATAAAAAATAAATATTTTCCAATGTGAATCATAGGCTACACTCAAAGGCAATAATTTGCACCACAGAGATCTGCCTTCCAAAGAACTTGCTGTTATAGACAAAGTTGTAGTAAGAAATGTCTGGCTCTCTGTGCTTTGTCTGAATCCACCATGAAAGACCAAGGAGCAAATAATAGCTGAAAAAGAAAAAAAGAAACTAAGACTTCTTCATATTCCAATTAGCTATCACATAGTGGAGTAATAGACATGACCAAATACATGATATTTTAGAATCTTGATAGAGCAAGATATTGAGAAATTAAGTAGATGCAGTAACATTTGTGATGCTATGGCTATAAGCTCTTTGAGTCATATTTTATCTAGTCAGTGAAGAGCTTGAGATCACCTATGAGAAAGATATAAGCCAAGATATATGTCAATTGCTTTCAGACTTTGTCATAATGCCTCTCCAAGAATGTTCAACTTGCTACCAGAAAGAAATCAAGTTGCCTAAAGGAAAGTAAATATTTACGGTAGCTTCATAATCAGAAGACATGATTCCTTGTGTTGGGAATCTGTCTATTAGGCACATTCCGCTTGATTGACTGCACTATTTTCTTCAGGACACATTCCATGTGTGATGCTTCCACCGTAGCAGAGGCCTCCAGAAGTGAGTGAATGATGTTAACAAACTCTACTGATCTGTCTCGCATAGAAACTCTCCCTGGAAACTGTGCTTACAGATGGGCACATTGAGCAGACCTATGGCCTCCATAAAATTTTCACATACCAAAGTTGGTTCATACAATACCAGCCTTCCCTGTCTCAGATAATCTACCTCCTGGCTTTGAACTGGACACTCATCTTTAAGGTTGGCTGAGAGAGGAAAATAAATCCTACATGGTCTGGTAATCATGGTCTAGTGACCATGACCTATCCTTGTTTGCAGCATGTTCCCCTCCAGCAAACATGACAAAGTTGTGTTTAAAGACACTATCAGCACTGTCTGAAACAGAACTCAGGCCAAGCCAATCAGATGTGAACAGAGTTTTGAAATTTGATGACAGCTTACAACTTTCTGGCTGAAAGTGATCTGCGTTTGGAAGGGTTTAATTGTTTTACCCCATAGCCTAGTTTTCTTTCTGTATTTGTTTCCAACAAACAGGCCATTTTTCATTGTGCTTTTAAAAGAAGAATGAGAAAGCTGAAAGAATTTTTTTAATGTTTTTTCTTTTGAATATTGACAACTTAAAAATATTATTCATATTTTTCTTAAATAAGAAACTTTACACACTTCTAAGTTTCTTATTTGGAAGAAAGTTAGGTCAAAGAAGTTTTATGATTAGCTGAAAACTTCATTGTATAATCAAAGGCATCTAAAATCTAAAATTCTTGTGTTATATGTTAGCTCTGTGGCTAAACCAAGAACACATTTCTATTACATTTGGTTCTATTGCAGTCTTCATATTATGATTTAAAATGGACCAATTAATTTTTTATGTATAGTTTATTCACACTGGGGTTCTTATATAGCAGCTACATTTTTGATCTGTTCTTTGCAGAATATAGGAACATTGATGGCTTAGTCTAATGTGTATAAAATTATACCAAATTAACCATATGAAATGTTACAGTTTAAATTTCCCATGCTTAGTAATATGGAGTAATAAGTAGTTTTAAGTATTAAAACTCTTTGTTTCTTGTGACGATGTGTAAAAGGTTTCCCAAGTCACAAGTGATCCTGTGCACATAATCTTTCTTAGAGCTACACACATATCTAAATGTGTAAACCCATAAGTTCTGTGTAAAATAGAACATACCTGTCATTGGAATCCATTCTGTCCTTTGAAGAGTTGATTCTGGATATGCTTTACTCAGATGCTTTGCAAAAACAGACAAAGAAGCTTATTTTCCCAAACATGTCCTTGAGAGATGTTACTGAAAGAAATGTGACAAGACTTAAGTTGATATTCATGCCACCACTAGTTTTTAATGCAAAACAATCCCTTTGGGGCCTGTGAGATGGCTCAACGGGCAAGAGCTCATGTGTGCAAACCTGGAGGCCTAAGTTCAACCCCTAGAGCCACATGAAAGAAGAAACCCAACTTTGAAAGTTGCCCTCTGACCTCCTCATGCATACTGTGCCATGTGTATCTGTGTTCTTTCTCTCCTTGTCTCTCCTCCTCCTCTCTCTCTCACTATCCCTTGCTTGCTTGCTCCCCCTCATAACTATATAAAGCAAAATATAAAACAATGCCTTTAATGATGTGCTACTTACAAAACATAGGAATATTTTCCTTTCAGACCATGAGTAAAATATTCTCTTGCTTTGTGTGACATCTAAAAATAAAGCATCAAAGATTCTGTTATTTCATATGGCCTGCTTTCTTATTACATGAAATAATATAGAAAAAGAAAATAATTCAAAATAATTGATTGTTTCAGTAATATTTGGTGGTAATTCAACCATTAAATATGCTCGCATTTGAATATCATTACATATGGGTTGAATTAAACTTTGCAAGAAATTACATTTGCTGGTGAGTGATCTTTCATATCACAAAGACTCAAAACCACTCAAGAAAAAATTACAAATACTTAATTGTTACCTTTAACCATAGAACCATATTTAAAATCATTTCCGGGGGACTGAAGGCTTTCCAAGGACAGTTATTTGATTTTTAATTAAACTTAATAGGTTCAAAGAAACCTGAATTATAGTTAATTTGCTTTTTATTGCCACTAGGAAAATATCAAGAGAAGTTTTGAGTAAAGGGGTAGAAATAGGACCATGATTACAAGAAAGCATTAGCACAGTACTGGAAAATATTATCAAGAATGAAAGACAAATAATCTAATTTACTTTCACTAACAAAAGTAGAGAAAGAAAATAATTTGAGTGATTTGTCATATAGATCAGTCACAGAATAGAAACATTCTTGTAAATTATGACATTTAAGTATATGAGGTTTTCTTCAAATTCTCATATCCTCACCCTAAATATTATCAGTTGTTTGGAAAAGTTAAAGATGAGTAATTAAGGTTTACGAAGGTGTATACATTCACATTCACAAACTTTCCTCTTTTTCTTTCATTCGACTGCTTCTTCCTTTCACCACTGTGAAATTTGTTAAGTCTTGCTGAAGTGCACTTGTAATGAAAGACATTTCTAAGTGTTCTGTGCTGAAAGGAGATTCCTTGTGTTCATGTCCTTGAGCACATCTTCCATTTCCTAAACTCATGTTGCACTTTAAAATCAGACTGTCACAAGCAGTAGTACATTTTCTAAACTTCAGGAAGGCAAAACAAAGGAAACCTTCACAAGCCAGCTTTAGGTATGCAGATAACCTGCAGTTGTGTACCTATGCAGGTTATTTTGCACATTTGGGTCCCCTTGGGTGGTTAATGGCACTGTCGCTTGGTGCCAATTAGTACACTAACCATCTGCCAAGAAGGAGCCCAAAGAAGTCATTTATCTCGGCACAAGGTCACAGCTGAGCTGCGCTTAACCTAGTGTTGCCTTAAAGAGAACACACCAGCTTTTTTTGCATTTCCATTCATCTTACAAAAGAAAGATAATAAAATGTTCTCACCAGTATTTCAGAATTATGACAATCACTGTAGCATACAAAGTGCACATTATAGTATTTGCAGCATAATAAAAACTATCACTCATCTCAGGAAGCTGCTGTTGTTTCTTACAGCCAGAAAAATGGTGACAGCCAAGTCATCTGGCAGGATGTAGTTTGCTCACCTGCCAAAATGAGGTCTAGAAAAAAGGTACTAGTTGTGGTTGATAATATTCAAAATATCAGGGACAGGATTTACTGATTGACTGATTGATTGATTGATTGATTGATTGATTGATTGGTGTGTGTGCGTGTGTGTCCTGTGACCTGCAGTGCATGTGGAGGTCAGATGACAACTTCCTGGAGTTGATCAGCTCCTTCCATAATATGGGTTCCAGAAATTGATTGCAGATAATAAGGCTTCATCATATATATTTTTATCTACTGAGCCATTTTTCCAGACCAGGGCCAGAATTCTTAACAGCGATGATGGGATATAAAACAAGAAAAATCAGTAATTTTAATATTTTGCTCATTATTGACTTTGTAAAATTTAAAAATTATCTTACTTGCTGAGTTATTCATAGCTCTTTGCATTTGTACTTTTGCAGCCTTAGAACTACAATTCATTATACACCAAATCTCCTCAAATTTCTGAAAATTATAGTAAATAGCAACAAATTATAATAAACACAAATTATGGTAAAATGTAAGGTAGCCAGGTATAGGAGAAGCCTGAAATGCACTCTGAAGACTGAGGTAGGAATAGGGTTTGAAGTCACCAGGCTACACAGTAAGACCCTGTCACAAAAAAGAAAGTACAGAAATAAATAACATATAAAATCAACATACTGAGCCTGTACTTCATGTAAAGAAATAATAAATCTTCAAGCTTCATTAATAGCTTTTGAGATCCTTTTAAGAAATAGATATTTCTGAGCATTATGTTATTAGCATTTTTCCAGAAGAATAACATGTGATTCAGTGCTTTCCCTAGAGGACCAAGGAGTGAACCATCAGTGACTTCTGTATTTGAACAGAAGCACATCGCCAAGGCACGTTTCCTTCCCATTAACTCTCTCTGTTCCTTAAGCATCAAGAAGACATTTTTCTTTCTTTCTTTCTTTTTACTGAAAGGAGCATTGCTAAAGTTCAGATGAGTAAAAATGTGGACTGGCTATAAAGGCAAATGGGCTGATTCTTTCCATATTCATAGGCAGCACATGAATAAAAAATTAAATCTGATTTGCATGGAATTCTGCTTGCTTAGATAGCTACCTATGAAATAGGACTCAGCTTGTCTAACTCTGAGCTCCCATATTGGATGTGTGAATTGCTGCCTTTCTCCTGTGTAGCTGCTGATTTATTCCCAGTGTTAATCCTTTCTTAGGGTCCAAGAAAAATAAAAGCTCTTCTAAGACCATTTAATCCTTTGGTCTTCTTAGAGCTAGCTGCCAAGTAGATACTCAAGTACATCCAGTTTATTTATTTTAAAACGGTATAGTCATTTTAAAATTTCAACATTTTTTCTCAATTAAATTGCTGCATGGAACCCATGTAGATGTACTTAGAAAAAAAATCCATTTTGCGGGGCTGGAGAGGTGGCTCAGGGGTTAAGCCTCTGCCTTGCAGGCGGAAGGTCCTGAGTTCAGATCCTCGACCCCACGTATAGATGCCAGGCAGAAGTGGGGGCGGGCTGCCCTTCTGGCCCTGGTAGGGCGGAGCCTGTGAATCCCAGAGCAGAGTAAACAAGGAGGAGGTGGCAGGTGATCCATGGTGGTTCCCGAATTCATCCGTGGTTCTACACACGCACACATGCATAAACCCACAATTGAATAAATAATAAATAATAAAAAAAATTTAAAAAACATTTAAAAAAAAAGAAAAAAAATCCGTTTTGCATTATTTTCAAGCTCATTTTTGTTCTCTTTTGGCAATTGATTCTCAACTGACTTCAATATTATGAACTTTCTCTGTTCAGTTAGGTCATCTGCAAATTAATCCCTGACCAAGATGTTTATGTGCATGTTTATATATGCATATGTGACTGAACGTGTAAATATGGTAGATTTCTGGATGCTAAAGTCCATATACCTGGTAATGTGCTTCCCCTGCTGAAGAGCAGGCTACTCATGATCCCCAGCTGTATGGTGAGCACTGTGTCTGCCCTGTGTAGTGTCCTGGCTTATCTGCAGTTTCGCTTTCCACGGTTTCAGCTATCTGTGGTCAATCTCCATCCAAAAATATTAAGTGGAAGATTCCAGAAATAATTCATGCATTTTAAATTGCATGGTATCCTGAGCAGTGTGATGAAATCACACACAATATCACTCTATCCTGCCCAGGAGAAGTAGAACGACCTGCCTGTGAGCTATTTAATAGCCACCTTAACTATTAGATAGACTGTTGCTCTATCACAGTACTGATGTGTGAATAACGCTTATTTTACTTAAGAAGGCCCCAGTGTGCAAGTAATGATGCGGGCTATTGGGATATGCTACAGACAAAGTGTGAGATAGTTCTTTTAATGAAATATGTATGTTTGTAAATATGTATGTGTAGGAAAAGGCATGGTGTACACAGGGGTCAACTCTGTGGTTTTAGGCGTCCAGGTGTCTTGGAACACATGAGTAAAGCAGCCACTGAGGTGGTGTTGCAAATGATCTCGCTTCAAAGGTCTCCCCTGTCGCTGTTCTGTCGGAGAGAGCCTCTGACAATGGAGCATTTATTTACACAGAGTGAACCCCGGGAGGGTGATTATGTGCAGAAAGCAGAAAGGGAAACTTGGGGATGAAAAAGATCATGAAAAGATCAGCAGGGTAGGACGCATCTCTCAGAATCCTGGCAGAAACTAGGGGAGCCCACAACTGAACCTGAAACATCTGCAATGAGGAAGAGCTGGGTCTTCAGATGAGGAGAGCCCCATCCAGGACATCACCTTGACTCTGAGACTGTGTAACAAGGAGGCTTACAAGCTCCCAATGGCCTTTCTATAGTATAGCACAAAGTGTCTTTTTAAAATTTCAATTTTCTTTTAGCATATTGACAAAAAATTAAATTTGTGTGTGTTTCTAGGTTACCATGTGACTTTCTTGCTTCACGAGTGGTAAAAGGCTGCACCTGACCGTTCAGTTCACACTTGTTTTATATCACTTTACTGGCTTCATATTTTGCCTCTTTAACAAGATCATGATGATCTTGTTAGGATTCTTTCTGTAGTCATCAAAGTTCGCAGTTCTGAAAGGTGTATGTATGTAAAATGTGAATGGACATATTAAGTTAATCTCATTCTTCCTTTATCACTGAGTCACTATGTATCTTGGCTTTTCTGAATAAGAGTGTTGATTCAAAAGAGGAAAATAAATCAGTTACATGAACTTAACTATAATAATATCAGTCCTAATCGAGTAAAGATGTCAGATTGGAAATGAAATGATTCCAAGAGGGTTTTTATACAAAGGGATTTAGACAAACAAATAGTGTGGATGGAGTTGGAGGGAAAAACAAATGTAATTAAAGAATATGACTCTAAAAATAGTACAGACCACTCCTGATTTGACGAGGGCAAGGAGCGCCTAGAAGAATTCCTTGAGTCAGATCCATGTGGAAGGATCGTCTAAGGAACTGGGGAGTGTCGGTCATGACACGGAGCCTGCTAGAGAACACACAGTGAGGGAACAAGGGCATAAATATAGGTGGGATCCAGGAGGTTGCCAATAGAAAAGTCCTTCAGTTAATCATAAAGAAGACCTTAATGAACTTAGGTTAAATATTCAGTGTTTTGTAAACAAACTGGAGAGGTCTCTGCAGGAATTTTGATATACTTTTTATTTAATTTGTAAACATACTAAAGAACAATAAGCAGTTTTTTCATGCATGCATGTGTTTTGCATGTGGGTGGGTGTACACGTGTTTCCAGGTTTGTGTACAAGAAGGCGCTTGATTGTGTGTGTATGTGGAGTTCCAAGGGTTACATCAACGATCATCTCGGGTTGTACTTCTGACTTTGCTTTGCTCTGTGGTTTCCCAGGCTATGGCTTCCAGGGCTGAATTACAAGCCACTGCCATTTCTGCTCAGGATTTTTATATGGGATCTGGGGATCTGAACTCAGGCCCTTTTACTTGTCAAGCAAATGCTTTAATCACTGTGCCATTTCCCCAGCCAAACAATAAGCACTTTTAATGGATGGAATCATGTGCTTCTGAAAATTCTCTATTCTTTCATGGAAGATATGTCTCAAAACCAGTGTCACTATATCTCAATATACTCCAGTGTGCCTCTGGACTTGTTAAAACACTCAAATGTTGTTTGCTACAAATCTGAATAGGCCCTAATTTCTCTATCTTTTGAATCACTGAGTTTTCTAACTTTGAAGTTTGTATGAAATCTGAACAGAAGAAGTTCAGTGACCTTCGCTTGGTCTCCATTGTCAGCTATAAAATGTTTTTGGTAATACAGGGCTTCTTATGGCTTTTTGTTATGTGTTTGGGAATATGTGAGTGGCTGTATGAGTGTGTACTCCTCTAGGAAGAAAAAAGAAAAATGCATCATTACCTCTTTATGGATGGTTTCTTATATTTGTAAAATGCTCTAGTACTTCGTATTGCGTATTTTAAGGAACCATCATATATATATATACACACATACATATATATAAATACAGTATATGCTTGTCAATCTGCCAATCTCTATGCTAAGTTTATCCAGATTTAGTTTTGATAATTACTTGGAAATGAAACAAAAGGCCCCAAACAGTGACTCATTTTCTGACTTCCAAATATTACTGTACTATGGTATATACCCATGGGTGTTCACTTAATGTTAATTAATGATTCTTTGCTGGGCTGAATTATTGTCGAATAGTCTTTAGTTTAAAATTAGAGGTATACAGTTTCAGTCTATCAGCAGAACAGACAGATCAAATTTAATTCATTGCTGATATGTAGGAAATTGGTATTTTAGGAATTCAAAGAAATAATTATAAAAGATAAAAAAGATAATCCAGAATTTTTAAAAAATGAAAGAAATGTGAAAGGTCTGGAAACTTACTAGCTTTGGTTTTTAAGAAGCTTTTTCAGTTTTTTTAAGAAGCTATGATTAAGTTAGATAAGCTAGATAACTAACCTTTGGTGGATAGCCCATTTGTAGATACATGGATAATTATGTGAAAAAATGGATGAGTGCATGAATGTTGGAGACTATGTTGCTATTGAGTGCAGTACTTCACTTTGTTAAGGACAGTTATATGCTTTAAAGTTTTGAAGGCAGTGGAAGTGACTTTGAGTGGTGAGGCTTTCTGAATGAAATCTTTCACAGCTTTGAGCTTTGTGGTGATTCTTCTTAAGTAATTCAGGTCATTTTTAATTTTAAAATGTAAGACTCCACATGTATACTTCCAGCTGCCTCAAGTGGTTATTGAGAGTCACCGTTATAAATAATTCCATAGTTTTTGCCCTCTTGTCTGCTTTGCTATTTAAGCATAGCAGACAAACATTTGGGCAAAAACGCAGATATAAATTAGTGTTCTGCGGTTAAGTTAGGATCAAGAAGTGACTTCCACCCTCATCTCTTAGAAGGGGCTTGGTATTATCTGTATTTGAATGGAACAATTAAATGAGATCTTTAACTCCAGACACAATGTGATGAATTAACAGTGAAGATAGCATTTCTTGTTGGAAGAATAGTCATTTTACTGTGGGTAAAGTCAAGCACATTAATTAAACACTTCTTAGCAGTAGAACTGAAGTTCTGGAACACCACTGCTCTTGTCCACGGTAGATTGCGACATGCTCTATGAACTTATGTGTTCTGTGGAGCAGTGTGCCTTTGTCTGGGTTCAATCCAAGCCCCTAGAGAGTTAGTGTTGCATCTTGTCCTCCCATTGACACTGACTAGAGTTCATGGAATCCAAAGAGCCAGGCAAAAACAGCAGGAGACAATGTGTAAAGACTAGTTCAGTAGCATAAGAGGAGAAAATTAAAACTGAAATTAGAACTTGTTCTTAATTTTAATGCCATGATAATTACTAGTTATCATCTGCTGAATGGAGTAATTAAATTTTGAGACATTATGATAATATTTTATTTTAAAAATAACAATTAGTCTATGTATACCCAAACACATTCAATGAAATTGCTGCTGTATGAAACTGGATGATTAGCATCAATGACAATTAAAATAGTTCCCAAATAGAGAAAATTTGTCTAGTTAAATCAAATTGGCAAAAAAATCTCTTAATGAATAAAACTAAAAATTGTACCTTAAATTTTTTTAGAAAATTATTTTTAAAAATGATTTATGAGTTGAATGACTTTTCTTTCAGCAACTTTTTTCTATATATTTCATATGTTTTCAAGAAAAAATTTTGGGAAGAAATGGCTCTATTAATAGGCAGTCTTTTTCAAGAATTCTGAGAGAAAATAAATTAGTGTAGCCTAAAGCAAATATGGACATTAAGACCTCTTTTCTCCTACATTATTAACTTTTATCTTTTCAGTGAATAGTTCTTACATAGAAACATGTAACATTTCATTGTATAGCCCTTTTGCCAAAACCCACCCTCTCATCCCTTAAAGTTCTTGTATTGAGTGATCAGTTTTCTTGCCACCATAATTTAATGAACATACTCCAGTGATGTCTTTTGTGTGTTGATCGGGTACTTTGAAGTTGATCTTACAAAATTGTCAGTAGTGGTTTGGACTGGAGAGATGGCTCAGGGATTAAGAACCTGCCTCACAAGAGAAGGATGAGAGTCTGGATCCTAAGTACCACATGGAAACAGCAGCAACTTGCACATCCGCCCTGGTGGGAAATCTCAGTGAAGCAACAAGTAGGTAGAAGTAATCCAGGATGATTCCTGAAATCACCTTTAGTCTTCCACAGAGACATACAGCACTGATAAACACACACACACACACACACACACACACCACTACCACACCACGCGCGCGTGTGCGCACACACACACACACACACACACACACCACGCTAAATAAATAAATAACATTTAAAAAATAAAACAAAGTTGTCAGTAATCTCCATATTACTTAGCGTGATAATTTACATGTTATATTACCCAGTGAACTTCAATACTCTTCTTATACTTCAATGCAAACTTCTACCCTTCAATATTCAAAGTCCTAGTATTTACTTAACAACATTTGGATTGCTTGATCACTTTTGTTTCTTAGTTCTAGTATTTATTTCCCTAAACTAATATATTCCCCCCATTCCAGCTCTAGTCTTTCCTGGAGACCTCATTCAGGTTATCATTTAGACATCATTGCAATGGACACTTCCAATCAGAATATTTGGGCCGAACTTGCCCTGAATACCAGTCTCTGTTTTGCTTACTGCTCTGTCCCTAGTACCCAGAACATTGACAAGAGCAACAATGTGTGTGCCATGTATGTGTTCAACAGGCAGATGAAGGTTCTGCCCAGTCTTCTAGGGTTATTGTCAAAAACAGATGGATCAAGGAACATAAAGATAATTTGCAAGCTGCATTTAAGTTTCTACTCATTTTGTTGTTTGTAACTTGCAATAATTTTAAGCTGTAAAAAAGAGTGCAATATGAGAAAATTTTTAAAAAGTATATGTGAACATTTCAATCCAGATCTTCAAATGAGTTGTATATCTCCAAATTCAATAATCAGTTTAACTCATCAACTTTGGCACAAGGGATAGAAGAATAATTAATCTGTTTTCAAATGCAAAAACCACAAATGCCTTCATGTTTGGTAAAATAAGCTATCTTTAATGCATGAGAATCATAAATTCACTATACACACAAACATAAACTTAAACAACATGTCCTAGCAAAAGGAGTTGCAGAGTTAATCCTTTATGATGCAAGTAAGCAATTAGAAAGTTATATGATCCATAACTTTAAGGTCACAGGTTTTCTTGTTGAATGACTACCACTGAGAGAATATGATGTGGATACAAGTTAACAAAATGCACATAGTTAAAATACACACATTTATAGTCTCTCCCAGTTACAACCAAATCACACACTGTATTGTATTTCTCACACTTGATGATGCATTCTCCCTGAAGGAATCTTGAACCATGCATTATTGGCTTCCCAAGGCCACTTAGGACTGGAGGTGTGGCATCCCGTTGTTAAGTTCCAGGGTACTGCTAAGGCTTTTTGCTACATCCCTGGCTTATATACTATAGCTTCCTGATACTAAAGAGGCTTCTCACCATGTTTAGGAAGAGGAGAAAATCTGGGCCATGGATCCAATCTTACTTTATCTTGTGCCAAGGTCTCCTGAGTGTTGGAATAACACTAGTCTAAATATAAACACCACTTATTCCACCTGTCTTCCTCCTATACTATTTCAATATTCTGAAATGATTGTCTCCCAACTTGAGCTAAGCAGAACTAGATAGTATAATTGCTAGAAACTTCAGCTCTATCAAGGGCCAGTTATGCCCTATTTTCCAGAAGTTTCAATCAAAAGAATTTAATTAGATATGGAGAAATAAGTGACTAAATTCTAAACCTCTAAAGAAACAAAAAGCCATATATGGTTTTACCGTTGAACTGAAATTGAGATCTTGTTTCATGCAGTCTTCTTCATGCAATCTGAATTAGAAATATTGAAAAAGCATTCCTATTATTAATATGCTCAGCTTTTTGAAAGAATGAATCTGAAAATTAGTAGAGATATAAACTGAGATTGTTTGAAATTTTAAGTTTCATTCTTCAGTTGAAAGTCAACTCATTTTGCTGGGCAGGGTGACACATGCTTATTTGGGAAACTTAGGCAGGACCATCATGAATTCAGAACCTTCCTAGACTATATAGATAAATTATCTCAAAATAATAAAAGCAAATATCTCAAATATTGTAAGATAAATGTGTCTTAATCATAATTTAAAAACATGACTATTGTGAAATCAACATTAACTTGAAAAGTAGATCATTGTTTGTTTTTTTTCTTGAAATACTTTTCTTTACAAAAACTCAGAATTTTTTTTTCTCTAAAGTAAGTTACTTTCCTGCATTTGAAATGGATCAACTAAAAATATTTAATTTGATGAAAACAAATTGGGATTTAAAAAATAAGGCTAAAAAAAAACAGCAGAGCAATCTATTACTCAAGCTCTCTTTAAAGTGTTTTTAGTGAGATGGAGAGATGTCAGGGGTTAAGATTCTGCTTCCCAAGCAGAAGGTCCTAAATTCAAATCCCAGGTCCCATGTAAAAATGCTAGGCAGAAATGGAAGAGGCGTGCACTTCCAGGCAAAAAGGAGGTGAACAATCAAGGATGATTCTCGAAGTCACCCTTGGTCCTCCACAGGGATACACAGTGCCCTCTGATACACACACACACACTCACACACACACACACACACTTTCTATCACACTAAATAAATACATATATAAAGAAATTATGTTTAAAAAAGTTAAATGAAGTGTTTGCAATTTAGCCTTTCAATTTGCCTGCCATGATGTTACAAGGAAGGTCCCATTACCCTCAGATGGAAGATACGAGATCTCTTGACTAAGAAGAAATTACCTTGGACTGAGGAGTCTGACCACCTTGTTACAGCTCTTATTCACTTTTTTATCCCTTATTTTAGCACACATTTTTATTTTAGTTTGATCAAGGAAGTTTCTTTGCCTCACTCACATTTGGGGCCATTTTTATAGTAAAGTTGGAGGAAAGATACATCAAGAGCTTTATGAACTGTATAGAATTTTCAATCCATTATGTATATATAAAAAAGTAGACCTGCTTTCAAAAAAAAAAAAACCTCATTTTGAAATTTAATTCTCAGAAACCTTACCATAACTGATAAATACCAAGTCACCAAAAATTTACTTGTATTCACTTACAGCTATTTACAGCTTAAACATATGATAGCCATGAGTTGTAGGATGGCCCCTTTTTTTAAATAAAGATATTATTGTCTAGTCACGAGTGCATGTGCAAAACAGTGCTAAAAAAGCTTAAGAAATCAAAATTTAACATTAATTTTCTTATATTACAGAATAAAATTCTGTAGTATCTTTGTTATGTGGTGCTATGTCTAAAATTAATATTAGTTACTGCCACCGGGTCCTTAATTAATGCTCAGTATCTGCTTTAGGGGCTTAAATATTCAAAAACATTACTTCAGAGTTATGCAAATTTTCTATTTACAAACCCCTTCATTAATTCTCATTTTCTGGTTAGGGGATTTTTAAATATTCAAAAATGTTAGTGTAGAGTTAGGCAACTTTTCTGTTGACAAAAATGAATCAAAATTTTGCCCTTTGAGAATCTTTTACACTAATATTTTGGGAAGAAATAATTGGAAAAAACTAACAAGACATGACAAAACTCTCACTTTTCAGTTGACAAAATATAATTATCAAAATTTAATATTACAATAAATAAGATATTGAAAGGAAGTCAAATAGTTCTCCCTGGGCCTTATTTTGCTAAGTATGGTATTTTGATATGTTCAGTTGTATTTATTAAGTGGTAACCGTATCCTCTGAAGTTCATTATTTGTTGGCTGTATATCACAGAACTTTGGTTGTTTTCCAAGTATCTATCAACATGAAAAAAAATGTATTTCTATCTCAGTAATTTTCCACTGATATACTTTCTACCACCAATAAAGACTCAAACTAGACTTTGAAAAAACTAATGTTTTGGAGGGGGAGAAAGGGAGAAAAATAACTTGTATATACTCTTAGTAAAACATAGTAAACTTGTAGTTTTGTGAGTAAAAAGGATGGATAATATAGTCTAGTTTAGACCTGATTTGCAATCAGGAATGAGGAAACATTTCAACCTTGAAATTATTAACAGCACTGGAAGTGTTTTCTGACATGTTGCCAGGTCCGTACAGTGATCTCATCTTGGAAATAAACAAAAATGTCTGTGACTAGTTTAGTTTGAGCAACTAATTTTAAAATTTAGCTACAAACAACAGATTTGCTGCATGCCTTTTAAGTATGTTGGTTAGAGGAAGTGCACATTCAAAACATTACTTTTGAGAAATTGTCTTAACTTTTAGTACATTATTGTACTGAAAACTAAAATTGTTTTCCTCCAAAGAAGAAAGATCTACTTTGTAAATAGATTAGCTCTCTGTCAACAGTGATAAAATACCTGAGATAAATGGAAGATAGACTATTTTGGGTTCAAGGCTTTGTCCTACAGTGGAACAGAGCATTGCGGTGGGGAGCATGTGTTCATTTTCCAGTGTTTCAGAAATAATGAGAAGATTTAGGGATTCACATGACCCCATGTCTGAAGCATCTCTCCAATGATCCATCCACCTCCTCCTCCTCTTCCTCCTCCTCCTAGGTTCCATCTCATAAAGGTTCTGTCACTAACCAATAGTACTATAGGCAGCAACCCATTTAAGGTCAAGATAATAATGACTCTTATGGGAACCTCCTACACAGTAAGTTTTAGAAGGGTTTGTGCATAATACAAATGGTCTCAAAAGTGTCTTAGTTACATCACATAGTCTAGAGTGTGAGTAATGCTGGTTTCTGTCTCAAAATTCCATTTAGAATCCAGTTTAGGGATCAGTATGTGAGGAAAGGAGGTAAAAGTTACAGGAGAATTAAAAGCAGATCATCTAAACAATACTAGTTATGATTATCTTTCAGTTTTCTTTGTGCTTTTATTATTTAGTTCCTTCAGAACTTTGCATTCATTTGCTTTCCTGATAATGAAGTAATACATGGTAAAATTGTAACAACACAGTCAGCTCACCTCTGGGTGAGTTCAAACTTAATTAGCACAACAGGAGATAAGAGTAAGGAAAGGTGTGCTATTCTCAGCAAGCAAAGGAATCCAGGTCTCAACTTCAAATACCTAATCTTAGTATTCAAAGTTATGCGTAAATAGGCTGGTTTGAAAGAGGAGAGAGCAGGTGGTCTTTCAGGTAGCAAGACCCTCAAAAGACATTCAAATCTACTTAAACAGTGAACTAATGAAACAATTGATCCCATGCTTCCAACTTAGTGAAAACTAATATTGATAGATATTGAGAATCTGTCTGACTTCAGAACAATTCTAGTCCACTTTTTTACTTACTCTTTTCTGAACATCACCACATATATGCAGAGATGAACTAGTGTGTGTGCTGATACCTGTTCTTAGCAATATGCCTTTAAATATGAACAAAGTGAAGTTACCGGAGAAAGTGAAATGCAACTTAAAAATCTTTGGGGGGATTAACTTATGTACTTTAGAAATCTAACACTTACATATTGATATTGCAGACTGCAAATATTTTAAGAATACGGGTTATTTGGGGATAAGATAAAGAGACACCAGAAGTAGTTCTCACTGAGGTAGGTACTGCAGGAGCTTCTGAAAGCTCACACCCAGTACTACAGCCATTGCAGTGATAGTCTGCTTTTGGGCTGGCCAATATGTGAGTGTTTTGGCATGTCACTTTTAATAGTTACTCCGAGATTTTCTAAATTATTTCTAATTTAAATTTTAAAAAAATCTCTAATATCATTGCACATTCATCCAAAAAGGTCATCTTTTAACTAATTTTCTTGCTTTTGTTTCCCCCACCCCCACCATAGCCATATGGAAGGTACGTGCACACACATATGTATATCCATGTTTACATGTATGTGGGAGTTCTGTATATACATTCATGTGGAGCATCATGGTTCACATCAGGAATGATCTGTGATGGCACTTTCACATTATTCTTTTTGTGACAGGGTCTCTAGTCAGAGTCTTTAGTGAAGACTAAAGGCTAGTCTGGCTAGTTACCTGTTCTCTGCTTTCTGAGCCTGGAACTATTAGTAGGCTGCCGTATATACCATCATTTTTATCTGGGATCTGGAGACTGGAATTTCAGTCCTTTTGCTTGTATGGCAAATACATTCACCACTGAACCCCATTTGTGTTGCAAGTAATGAAGTTTAATGTTTCACAGAGTTCCTGGATACCTGATCTTTTTAATTTACCTTTGCATTTGCTTTTACACAAGTTCACTTATTTACTTAGTTTTTTTTATTCATTATTTATTCTAGTTTCAGATTAAGAGTTTCTTACTCTATTGTATTTGTTATTTTTTTGAGACAGGGTATAATTCTAATACAGGTCAAATCTTTAAATCATGGCAATTCTATTGTCTAAGTTTCTTAAGTGTTGAAATGATAGGCATGTTTTTCTAATTTTACCTTTGAATTGTATCAAGTATTAATTTCATTTCAGGAAATCAGTTATATTTCTAGAAGACCAAAGTAAATATCAAGTACAAAAGGTCTCAATGAAATGTACCAATACTTCCAGTTATAAACAAGCAAGTAAAATGAAATTATGTAAATTGCTAATTTCACTTAAAATCACGAAGTCTTGAAGAGAAACACTGTCACAAAACACTGCTACCAACAGGAGTTACCATCCAAAAGCAATGTCCTTTAATATGTATCTATCAAATCTACTATCAATTAACATTTTTTAAAAAATTGAAACTACATAGGTTCAAACAAATTTTAAAAAAAAGAAAAACATGTTTTTACATGCATGTGCCTCCATACATTGTTCAGAGCTTGAAAGTGATGGAATAATATCAGAGTTTGTTCTGAAACAATAAGAGCTCAATGTTGTTGTTATTTTTTTTTTTTGTCTCTTTTTATACTTTTCTTTCTAAAGTGATTAAATGAAGCATTGAGTTCCACCAAGGCCTAACAGTAAGAACACATCTTCAAATATATGATAAGAAGTTCAAATTCTGAATCAATTTAATTATGACATAGACTGTTCATTAAGATGGCCTGGAGATATGACTCTAACTCCCAAGAAGAAGGTCCTAAGTTTGGATCCTAGGTTCCATGTAAAAATGCCAGGCAGAAGAAATGATGACACTTTAACTTCTGGCCCTGATGGGCAGAGCTTGGAAAATCCCAGAGTGAAGCAAAAAGGAGGTAGAAGCAATTCAGGATGACTCCTGAAGTCACCATTGGTCCTTCACAGAGATATATAGTGCCCTCTTGACACATACACACATACACACACACACAAACACACACACTTTTATAAATAAATAAACAAACTATAAATAAAGTAAAGAACATTCACTAAGTTGTATTTGAACCTCTTTTATATAAGACACAGTATTTGGTTCAAAATCTTCTTTCAGTGACTACATCATAAGGAACATCACCTGTAATCTTATAAGCATTGAGTGCATCTATGTATTTATAATCCTATAAGTATCGAATACATATGTATATCTTGGGGTTGAGTACAAAACAGAAGACATCTTCACTTAGGAGTTACCTGTTTTTAGGACAGAGTCTCTAGTTCTTGTCTGTTTAGTAGTCCCATGTTATTCCATCAGATATATTCCTAGACACAGAAGATGCCTGAAATCCTACATACGTATTTTTTCTATACATACATACTTATGAATGTTTTACTTATAAAATGGACACATCAAGAAATTAAGAGCAGTAAGAAGAAAATTTACAATGATGTGCTGTAGGAAATTGTTAAAATTCATCATATAATTTTTTAGATTTTTCCAATATAAAATTTTCAGACCATATAATATTTTCAAACCTCACTTGACCAGAAATAACTGAAGCCACAAAAAGCATGGATAGTATTATCTTAATCTATATAATTTCTTGAATTCTATTCTTAGTAAGGAGTTTCCATTTCCGACAAGACTCACAGCAAAGGCGTTTCTAAATTGTTTTTACTTACTAATACACTGAGGAATCATGATCTATATCTTTGGGTGCAATTCTATGGATTTCATAGTTGTGATTGAAAGTCTAAATGAGACTCAAGGTCAGCGGTCACCCGTGGCAGAGATAAAGCATTGAATGAAAAGGTGGGGATAATGGCCAGTTGTGTTATCAGTCGCCTTTCTCTCTGCTCTGAGCTGAGAGGCTCTGAGGTGGATGCCACTCATTCCCATCAGCAGGCCTGATTCTGCCTGGGCTGGGAGCCGCACAGCAGGAAATTGCTGTCTGAATTGCTAAGCATCCTTCAGGCAAAGACAGTAATTAAAATATTCTGATTTCAAAATGCTAATGCTTTTGGTACAAATGGATCAGAATACAGAATAGATGCTTAGTTCTATGCCATGCCAGTGGAAGCTTATTTTCATTTTACCTTTTAGTTGTCTCTGCCACTTATATATGGCGTAGCCACGTACATATGTGGTATGTTTACATGCATGGGGAGTATATTACTTTAACATGTATTTTATTTATATCAGTATCGAAGAAAGATAATCCTCAAAAACTACCCCTTGTTGCTATTGAAGAATTGCTCCCAAACACTGATTTATTAGATATAGTATCTCACTGGTAAATTGGAAGCAGTTACATGCAATGCAATGAATACTTTGAGAATGTTTATTGTGCCTCATGTTGCTGGTACCTTTCCATGCTTTAATTTCATTTAATTTTCTCAAAACCAGTTCTCCTTCTTAATCAAGAGATTTGTTCCCACTAGGAAATCTATTTAATAAGGATCATCCAGCAGCCACCAACACTATACCTACCTTCCTCCAATTCAGTTGTCCAGATAGAAAAGACCAAATTTAGCCACTTGTTTCTTCAAAAGTATGGTTAGAGATATTTGTTTCCAGAAGTGATCTGATTCCTTGGGAGTTACAAGATACAGTGCTGGGTGTTCTCTGGCTTCCAAATCAACACTTTCTCAGAATCAAATTACTGGAAGTTTTGACTGATCTACAGGTGAAAAATGGTCAGGTGTTCCTTGTAATGTAAGTAGCCTCTGCTTGCTCATTCAAGAGGTTTCCTCACATGATGAACCCTGTTTAATGTCCATGTAACAACAAGCCCTCCTATGTTCTGCTCTAGAGAGAACCTTGCTCAGCTCCTTGGTTTCAAGTTCATATGTTCCTCTGCTTTTGCCTGGTTTACACATATGTATCTGTGTGAGGACAACTGTACTTCTTAACCTAAGGCAGTAAGTTGAGAAGGTCCTATGGAATCCAGGTCTCAAATTCAAATATCTAATCTTAGTATTCAAAGTTATGTGTAAATTAGACTGGCTTGAAAGAGGAGAGAGCAGGTGGTCTTTCAGATAGCAAGACCCTCAAAAGACATTCAAATCTACTTAAACAGTGAACTAATGAAACAAAACAATTGATCGATCTCATG
This sequence comes from Typhlomys cinereus, assembly GCA_023101885.1. Lineage (NCBI taxonomy): Eukaryota > Metazoa > Chordata > Mammalia > Rodentia > Platacanthomyidae > Typhlomys > Typhlomys cinereus. The sequence continues at coordinate 1,639,774 of JALPQD010000288.1, forward strand.
CTTCCAACTTAGTGAAACTAATATTGATAGATATTGAGAATCTGTCTGACTTCAGAATCTAGTCCTCTTTGTTACTTACTCTTTTCTGAACATCACCATATATATGCAGAGATGAACCAGTGTATGTGCTGATACCTGTTCTCAGCAATATGGCTTTAAATATGAACAAAGCTCCAATGCTTGTTTTCAAGCTCAGATGTCATTGTTCCTAGTCTATAAATAAAAGTGAAGTTACCGGAGAAAGTGAAATGCAACTTAAAAATATTTGGGGGGATTAATTTATGTACTTTAGAAATCTAGCACTTACATATTGATATTGCAGACTGCAAATATTTTAAGAATACAGGTTATTTGGGGGTAAGATAAAGAGACACCAAAAGTAGTTCTCGCTTAGGTACTGCAGGAGCTTCTGAAAGCTCACACTCAGTACTACGGCCATTGCAGTGATAGTCTGCTTTTGGGCTGGCCAGTCATGTGTCTTCTCCCACCACATTCCCTTCTTCTTGTTTGCCTCCGCAACACTGTGATCTGGAAGACTGAGATTCCTCATCAGGAGCACAAGCCAGAGGAGCAGTTTGGGTCCACAATGTTATATGGCTGTAGACACCTTCCTGGAAATCTCCTAGTCAACTATGAATTACCCTGGTGGACCCCGCTGTGTGCACAGTAAACAGTGCTTAGCACTTGAGATTCCAAGCTCTGTGGACCACTATCCCAACATCTCCTTTCCTTTGTCTTCGTTAGTTCTCCGTAGTCAGCATCTTTGTGAATAGATTGGATTATGAGTTACTAGAGGCCTATGGATTGTTGCTAGAACAGAAAAACCCAGGCATCGTCTGCAGAATGACATTTGTTCTCCAGCTTTCTCCTGGTGGCATAATTTCATTTTTAATCAGCACCCTGAATACAGAAGGCAAATATTTCCAATCCAATGAGTTGTAGTTTCGACTGTGCACCTAGCCTGTGTTCTGGGATCCCCCAGGAGACTGACACTGAAGAATCTGTGTCTGGCTGTATCTTCAGCTTGGTGTTCTCATGTTTTCACAGGAGGCGATCGAGATCGGATGACAGCGAATCATGAGAGTTACCTCCTCATGGCGAGCACCCAGAATGATATGGAAGACTGGGTGAAGTCCATCCGTCGAGTCATATGGGGACCTTTTGGAGGAGGTGAGCAGATTGTAAAGGCATAGGAAAGCTAAAGGCAGCCCAAAGGATGTGTTCAAATCTTTCTCCCAGCCGTTGGTCACCTCAGCTCCTGTAATCAAATGAGTGACTATTAAATAGCAAATTATTCAACACTGTTAGTAAACACATAAATATGTAACTTTCAGAGGCTTAATTTAGACCACATATCATGCATAATCATATTTTATGAATAGATTGAATTCTAAAGCTGAATTTTTTTTAATCGGGAGTCTGACAGGGGAGAAGAGTTACTAACAATAAACAGTTATGATGTATGAAAATGTCATCAAAAAACCTATTATGTTGTATAACCTAAATTCATAGAAATAGAAAATAGCAAATAATTACCTCCCATGAAATGGAAAAGAAATGACTTTTAAAAAATTATGTGGAAAGTGTACAATGAAAGTATAATCATTAAAAAATCTAGATATGAAACAAAAGAAATAAGAATGAATAATGGGTTTGAAGAGACCCTCATTCCCCAGATATTTAGTGGCATCGAAAGGAATACCAAAGTTTTTGATGAGAACTAATTAGGAAAGTGTTTGGATGAAGCTAATGTTAGAGAATTGATATTGTTTGAATACAATCTTAGCAATATGATATTGAATAAATGATAAATAGGTTAAAAAAGTGTGTGGATAGAACTCAAAGAAGAGTATGAGTGGAAAAAAATAAAAAAGGAAAAAAAAGAACTCAAGAGATAAAGATGGGATTGTAGTCTAAACATAAAGTGGAATGATGTAAACTAAAAGAGACATTCAATCATGGAACTCTCAAAGACAGAAATGCAAAGATATTTATTCATGACCAACATGTATGTATGATAATTAAAAATAAATTATATTAATGTTAATGTAAGTAAAAAATAAGTTACATGAAATCAAATTTGTATTTAGCAGACCAAACACAATTCCCATATTTACTGTATATTCTCTTGTGTGAACTGTCAGCACCTTGAATAAAGGAAAGAAAAACCTTCTCATAAATGAATCAGATGATTTTTAGGTTGATTGATCATTTTGAATTTTAGGATAATTTTCACATCTTAGTTTATAATGTTTTGAAGTTAGATTAAGTTAAATATTGGGCTGCTGGTGGAGCTCAGTGTAGAACGTGTGCCCCACATGCACCAGGCCTGGGGTTCATTCTCAGGGCTGAAACAAAAGGAGACTAGACGAGACCAAATAGTGAAGATTGGTTGAAAATGTATTGTTATCTTATTAGACTGATGACGCATGTTGGCCAAGTGTTTTCTTTCTTGCAATATCTTCTGTTAGGTATGGAAAAAGGGATTCCTAAGCAGTGGGTATTCGTGGCCTGTTAGCAATCTGATTTACAGCTATTATACCAAGCTAATGGTCGAATAACAGTGCTCACTTTCACTCTTGCACACTAGTATGTATATGAACAGTTGATTTAGTCACCTTATTCTTAAACTAATAGGACATAAGACTACCCATGTAAAATACTGTAAAACACCACAAACTAAGCAGGCAAGATGGCAAGTTTATAAAGGTCCAGAAATCTGGTGACCAGAATTTAATCTCTTGATCCCATATGGTAGAAGGAGAACATAATCAACTTCTCAAACTTGTCCTCTGACCTCTACACATGTGCCATGGCATGAGTTCTCTCTCTTTCTCTCTCTCTCTCTTTCTCTCTGTCTCTCTCTCTACACACACACACACACACACAAGCTGACACCTGCCTTAGTTCACTAGTAGAAAATACCCTGTGGCATACTTGAGAGATCCATGCATAGCTGCTTCCAGTTTGCTGATGCCTCGAGTGCTGAACAATTATTGGGCTCCCTGAAAATATGACTTCTTAAAGTTCCTTTTGTTTTCGTAAGAAACTTTATCCTCAGTCATCAGATTCCTGGGCTGCTGAGTTCAGGAGGAGCCTAAATATCTGCTGAAGTAGGCATTTTTCTTGAATGATTATTTACATCAAATGCCTAACACACTCTCTCCCTTTCCTCCTCCTGCATCTGTCCTCCCCTGAAGGAAAAAAAATGAGTGAGAGCTGGCTGTTCGGTTGCCTTGCTACTCTCGGCAGCCCAGAATTACAGAGAGGCCCCTAGTGGGAAAAATAAGACCTATATATTATACATAAATCCTCATGTTAGTCTTTCATGAGCTTATATAATCCACACATGCTTCAGAGATTTTACACATATATGGTTCAAGTTACTTTCCAAGTGGAGAAAAAGGTTATTTTCTACATTTTTATTTAATCTTAATTTTATTTTTTGATTAGCATTGAAAGTAGCAAGTTTCCTAATGCTATTTCGTTATATACTTAGTTTTGGCTGATTTCCACCATCCTAGCCTCTCACCCTCATCCTATGGCCTCTGGCCCTGCAGTGCCAGTCTGTCCTCAGTATTGTCTTTTCTTTCAAACTCATATGCTCTATTTCCCTTCCCGCTTCCCTCCTTAAAGCCTCTTCTTCCCAACTCATGGGTTTTTTACTTTCACACTTATTCCCAACACAGATACACATATAAAAATTAGTCACTGACAGTTTATTTTTTTTTTTAGTGCTTCACTTTTCCAGTTCTTTATACATTCTATATAATAACTCCTTGTCTGAAGTATAGCTCATAAGATTTTCTCTGATTCTACTGGCTATTTGATCACTCTGTTGGTAGTTTATTTTAAAAATATGTGTTGTAGCATGACAATCTCCCTGTGGAAAGAAGTCTTCCAGAATAAGGGCTTGGGCCTTCCTTGTTCAATTGTCAAAAAAATGTAAGACAAGCATTTCAAGTCCTCGTTTCATGTACAAGAAATGTTTAAAGATTCCTCTGATGTCAGGATTATCTAAAGAATTATCTACAGAAACAAGCAGAATCCTGACTTTGATAGATTATAGTGATTGCCTTTAATCTTGAATTTTAAATGCATATTCATTAACCTTATGCTTATGGATTTAATTTTAAGGAAACATTCTGAGTTGTGAATAATTAATGTACATGACTGAAAATTTTTATTTATCTTTATATATAATATTCCATTTATCATTCTAATAATAATTGGTTTCCCATTGATTTAGAATATTTTCAAGCCACGGAATATTAACATTCCGTGGATTAGGTCACTTAGATCCAAAATAGATGAGTAATATTTGCCAAGTGTCACTGTGTAGCAGAATAAGGAAGGAACCCATTTCTTCCCATGCTTTTCACATTTGTATAGTCTGGCACTTCTATATTAGTAAAACAAAACTTACCACTAATACAAGTTCATTATAAATTTTTGATAATATGTTAAAAACAAGTTTTTTTAAGTTTTTCAAAATTATCTTAATCAATAGCATCAAGGAAATAAATGTAAGTGGAAACAAATATCCATTCCTCTGTGAATCCAGGAAGAAGGCAGTGGCCTTGCACTATGTAATGATGTATCAATGAGTGACAGATACCACTGTACAATGGAATCCATGAAATTTTGTCACTTAGTAACATTGGTGCCATATTTATTTTTGGACATATTATGTATCTATCACAAGCTAGCATGTCACTGTGGAAGTTTCAGAATTCGTAGTTATAAAGAGCTAAGTTCTTCACTAGGAACATGAATTTTACTGTGTTTGGATTGCATATGCTTACAAAATATTCACCCTCTGTTGATATCAGGATAACAGGCACTTTATTAAAATGTGGGAAACACTTGAGAAGTTTACCTAGCACCTTGCTCTCTTAAAATTCAAAACTGAATTGGATAAAACATGTAATGGAACACTGTAAAATTATTACAAATATTCAAATAGTCAATGCAAAAATTAGACATCTCCTTTTACTGCTTAGTCTAAAAAATAAAGTTCAATATTCATTTTTGTCCCTCATGTTTGAGCTAACAATGTTGAGGAACAATGTCTGCTTAGAAATTGGGTTGCAAACATTTAATTTCGGACATACTTAGTTCTAGTTTGCCCCCCCCCCTTTACCCTGCCCTGCTCCCTTTTCTTTTGCTTTGTTTCCACACTGGATTTCTTTTCCCTTATTTTTGAGACCATGTTCATGGATGTGTCTCACCCAGAGGAGTGTAGGGTTCCATTAATAATTGCTAGGTCTCTCCTACCCCAAAGCCTCCCATTCCTGGCTTAACCTCACTTTACTACTCACAGATTTATTCCCCTTCTGCATATTCTATCCCTTTAGAAACAGAACTGAGTGAGAGATCCAACCAGACTGAAAATATGGTACTTGCGAATGAGTCTCAAGACAGATGGTCAACAGCAGGCAGGGAAGCCCCTGTGGTTCATTGCTCACACAGACAGCCTGTGTGACCGAGACCTCTGCTTTCTTCGTTTTTTATTTCCTCCCTTGTGAACAGCACCAGGGTGCAGGTCAGTGATATAGGGACTTCTCTTGAGTAGCTAGTCTTGTCTTGGTGGTGCCATTAGACTCAGCAGGGCTTGGGAGCACTGGATTATGGTGCAGACATCTAAACTATCTGGATTATCTGCAGAGGCAAGTAATACTCCCATCTGTTTTACCTGTCTGGGTCTGCTAGAGCAATGATGCTTGCTGTTAATAGGGGCACCTCCTTGGTACTCCCCAGACTGTAGGGAAGCTCCCACTGAAGGGCTGGGAAGAAATGAGAGGCCCTTGGGTTCAGTTGGGGTTAAAACACTAGCATTCCAAGTGTGCTTAGGGAGCAACCAGGTGGATGAATGATTAACCCAATGAGTTAATGATTCAGCCAAGTAGATTGAAAGGGTGGGAAGGGGTGGAGGGTGGGGTGAAAAGCTACTTGCAGAAAACACCAGCAATGCTGAAAAAGAACTGACTTCAAAAGCAAGAGAAATATGTGTTATGTACACGTAAACACACAGACATAGTGTGTTGTGCAGTCAGATGTTACTGAGTTTAATTTTATAGACATTTATATGCATGTAGGATAGGCACATTACCTTCGCACCCGTTAATAGAGTCAACTGCAAGAGATCTGGAAGGGCGGGGGGGGGGGGGGAGTAACTTTGGTGTAGAAGAGACCAAATGGAGAAATGCCAAAGTGGGGGTCCTCCTCCCTCCCAGAGTGATTAAGTGCTCGGTAGTGGTAGTATCTGGAGGGGCTGAGCTAGCCAGCTGTAAAGGTTCCCCACTAGACCAGAGCGGAGAGGTCAGTGCAAAGTCAAAGAGGAGAGAGGGTTCACCCGCCACCCCGACAGTCGTCCTCTTTCCTCATGTTGTGACTGCACCTGCTGCATGTGACCCGCGGGCACTGGAGGCAGCCGCAGCTGTGACGCTGCAGCCACAGCCCTGCCAGCCCCCGCCCAGCCGTCATTGAGAAAAGGCGAGCTGCAGGCTGCAGGAGTCGGGGAGGAGACGCGAAACAGCCACGGAGCCTCTTGGAGTGGGCGCAGGTTGCTTCTGACAGGGTGACTCCCCCGAGAGCTGGAAGACCTGGAAAGGCAGCCAGCTCTGCGAGAGCATCAGAGGCTGCGGGGTGAGGGGTGCTGCGAAGGGATTAGAGGGATCCTTTGCAAGGAACCTTTCGTGCACCACGCACCACGGCTGTCTGGAGAAGGGGCAGGAATGCCCTTCCTTTTTGCCCAGCTGGAAGGAGCCAGCCAGGACTGTCCCAAAGTATTCCCTAAAGGGTTGTTTTTTTGTTTTTTTGTTTTTTTATCCTTGCCCCTCTTTCCCCACGCACAGGGCTATTTGCTGACCTTTCCAGGGTGGACCCTTGAGTCCAGCTAAGAAGATAGTTCTTAATGAAACAACACAAACCAACTCCTGCCACACGAATGGTAGTAGTGGCAGCTTGCTTGCCGCAGTTCCTTTCTTGTGACATTTTGAAATGTCTGCAGAAACTTAGAAAAAAAAGAATCCCTTCCAAACTCCCGGAATCAGGCAAACGAAAGGGAGACGACATCTGTTTGTGTTTGTCAAAGAGGAGTACGTGAGAGATGGTAACATCCTTGTCCAGCACCTGGACAGTCAGAGCCTTGGAGTTCTAGGAATCAGCACTTCAGACCTAACACATAAACAAACATGAGGAGGAGTGGCTGTGGGCTTCCACACAGAGACAGGTTTTAAAGGAGCCGCAGCCAGTCTCAGCTCTTGGGGCCTGTATGATGCCTGAAGACCGGAATTCGGGGGGACGTCCCTCAGGTGCCTTACCATCAACTCCTTTCATCCCCAAAACTACGTACAGAAGAATCAAACGGTGTTTTAGTTTTCGGAAAGGTAGGTAGATGATATGCTAATCTTTTTTTTAAAAAAATGTGCATAAATTCTCTGATGTTTTCTGACCTGTTTCAACTTAGGTTTTGAAGGAACAAGAGTTTGGGAATGAAAGAGCTTAGAACTCCATTAGAGTCGGGGATGGGTGTATCCTGGCTTGTCGGTTTTATTTTTCAAAGCTCCTATTGATCTGTTTATTACTGCTCCTGAGTGCATAGGGGAGGTGGGGCTTCAGCATGGTGGTCCCAAAAGGCATCCACTTGACTGACAGAGAGGGAAGCAAGCCTGAAAGGAGAGCCCTTCACACACCCAAGTTCCCCAGCCTTGTTCTGACCCCTTGATACAGCTCCCTCATGAATAAATCTCTGTTCTTCATCTCTCCCCCTTCGGTTTTGGTGCTGATGCCTGCGCCATCCCTTCTCCCTGCTGAGAATTTTTGGTAATCAGATTATCTGTGGTAACCCCCCTTTCAGTGCTGACTAGAAATGGGAATCACCTTGACTGCTCAAAGACGACATGATGCAAAGTTGGAAAGGAATAAAGTAAAGAAATAGAAAGGACAGAGAATGAGAAAAGACAACAATTTAGGATTAGCAGAGCAAACGGAGACAGTTTTAAATCAAATTGCCTGGGAGAGGGAGTTAAAGGGTGTGATATGAGTAATTGGAATGTTTTTAAGAAGTGAATCTATATTAAAAGATTTGGACATCTCCTTTTGCTTTAAGGTGAGAATCAGTAACTGGAATGGTTGTTGGAACAGAAAGTGAGTAACTGCAAACTTAATGCTATGGAAGGTAGTGTTGTAAGCTACTGACTCATAAGCCGAGATGAATGACATCTAGGGTTGTTTCTCTCTTTTCTTCCTTTATCTGCCATCTTTTAGTTTAGTTTGATTAAGTTCCATATAGCAACCAATCGGAAAAGAGAGAAAATACGAAAAATCATATACACAAAATGCCGTGGGAACTTTTCTAAGTGAAGCCCCTACCCCCACGGAAGCTTTCTCTTTAGGTAGCAGCCAGTGGCATGTGTTGTTATCAGTGAGGTATCTGAGTGTCCAGCTCCATTCCTCTTCTACCCATAAAGAAATTAAATGAGAGATACAGAATGTTATTGCTCATACTTTACACACCTCACGGCTACTGTCAGATGACTTCACCAACAGAGAAATTAACAATGACAAAATTTGAAAAAGGTTCGGAGACTAAATGCCGAAAGGACATTGTATTGTTTTAGTTTCCTTGCCCCTTGGCAGGACTGTGAGCTCTTTGGGGATCGTTGCTGTGTCTTTGAAGGTCAGAGAGTGGCATTCTTCACCTTCTCCCCCCACCCCCAACAGCGGTGGAGTGCGTACAGCAGATGTGTCCAAATTCCTGCAGCAGACTGCTGTGCCTTTTTGCTTTCACACCTTTTTCCTTAAATACCAAGAGGGGAAGGCAATCAGTGTCTGAGAAGATGGTCCCGGTGGGCTAGCGCAGGGCCCCACCAGCAGAGGGAAGAGCTTCCTTCGGTCGTTCTTTGGAGACCCTCTGTACAGTCCTCTGTCCCTCACAGTAGAGGTTCTAGGGCTGTGTGGTATTTAGTCAGGGTGAAGAGATGTTTCCTTTACAATGTTGTCTTCAGTTTCCTGTCACAAGTAAGGAGTGAAGAGGCGCAGGCACACGCAGCCTGCCTCTGTCTCATACCCTGGATGGGTGACTGCAGTTGTGCATGGTGCTCTGGAGGAAAGATCCACAGCTGCTGCTGCAGGCCCTGACCCCAGGCTGCTCTGTGTTGCACACATGGGTCAGTCCTTGGGTTGCCGCGGCAGCAGCAGCAGCAATAGCAACAACATGAAATGCAGGGATTTTGTATCTTGCTGCTGAAAGAATGACTGGCTTCTCCATCCTGGGCTCCAAACCAGGCCACGTTACAAAGAGTGTGTCATTTGTGCTTTGCTGACTCTGGGACTCCGGTGTTCGCTAGAGCAGATTGCTATTTCCTCCTGAATCATTTGTCCTTTAAGAAACGTGGCAAAGATTATACAAAACTAGGAAAAGCAGCAGCAGGAATCAAAAAACCATTGCTGTCATTGTCACTGCTTCTTTTTTTTTTTTTTAAAACTGCTGTGGAAGGTAGGAGACTCCCTGAATTTCTAGCAGCTTTACAAATGAGAGGTGGAGCTGGGGGAAATTTTCAGAGCAGAGTTTGCATGCTGCACTAGCCGAATCCCTTCTCAAGAGCGCTTTTCTTCAGACTCTTCTGTCCTTTGCTGCCCCTTTCATCTCCTGTCTTTGTTGGCGTAGTAATTAAGGTCATTGGAAAAGCTTTCCCAGCCCTTTGAAAAACCCAGGCCCTAAGAAAGAGCTATTAGGCAGGAAGCTAGAGATTGTGGTGTTTCAGATTTATGCTCTAGTAAGAGAAAGATTACAATGTACTTTTGCCCCCTTGATTTTGAAACTTTGATTTTCATTTGGCCCATAAGGTTATTATTAGGAACATAACCTACACAGTGATTAGAAAGTAAAGTAAAACTTTAAAGGCTGACTGTATCTTTAAAAAAATGTCTGAGGTGTCTTATTCTTTTTTTTAATTTTTTTATTATTTACTAAATTGTGCGTGTGCGTGTGTGGGTGTGTATGTGTGTGTGCGTGTGTATGTGTGTGTGTGTGTGTGTGTGTGTGTGTGCGCGCGTGTGTGTGTGTAGAACCACGGACGAATTCGGGAACCACCGTGGATGCCTCCACCTCTTCTTTGTTTACGCTGCCCCGGGAATCACAGGCTCAGCCCTACCAGGACCAGAAACACAGGCCGCCCTCGCTTCCGCCTGGTGTCTATACGTGGGGTCTAGGATCGGAACTCAGGACCTTCCACCTGCAAGGCAGAGGCTTAACCCCTGAGCCACCTCTCCAGCCCCTGAGGTGTCTTATTCTTGAAGATAAATTTTCACCCATCCTCCCAAAGCTATGCATGCACTATGTCACACTGTCTATAGTGATCGAGACACACCAGTTGTACCCCGGCTACCTGAGCTCCCTTTCTGTTCCATCACCTGGGATTCCTGTGCCTTTCTTTTGCATGCCTGCAACAGGAACTGAGCAAGTGTCGATTGTTCAAGATGGCAATCATCCTCTGCCGTGACTGCCACCAATATTCTTTGAAAATCCCTACAGCATGCTGTCATTTTATAAAGAACAGCTCAACTGATATCCCTACAATATGCTGTCAAGCCAGACCCCACAGTTCAAAAGAAGTCTCACCTGTCCCGCAGGGGTGACTCTACTGTGCACAGTTGTCAATGCCTTCTGACCAATTCCAGCAGTTACCTAGAGCAAAACCCTGGTTTCCCCTAAACACACCTGGGACAGCACCTCATTATTTTGGTTATTCTGTTCCCTCTTCTATGGATGTTCTCTTCTTCGTGCACATTTCACACTTTGCTCAAGATGTTTGACTTCTCATTCCATCAAGCCTTCTGTGTTTACCAGTAACACTTCTTATTCTAGTTCCCTTATGCTTCACATATGATCCTCTTGGACACCATATCCTCATATCACCTTAAGTAGAATATTGCTAATGTACAAACATATATTTATTTCCACCTAAAGTGAAGTATAATGATAGGTCCATCCAAGCAGGATTCAAAATTGATCGTAAACAGATATATAGTAGTGATATATAAATTCGCCTCATACTCTATAGTTAATAAGAATTAAGATAAAATGTCTTCCCAGTAGTAGTAGACAAGGCCAATTTTCTTCAAAATTCATTGTATCATGCTGTTTATATTATAATCATGTTTATGGAAATGATTTTTCAGCAAATACTATTGTCCAATGCCATATAACTTTAAATTGTGTTATGCACGATTTACTTCAAAGTAAGTCTGGGATAAAAGATCATTAAAAGGTTCCTCTTCAGAGACTCTATATCAACCACCTAGAACTAGGCCAGACTAATCTCTCCCCATCCTGAAGCTCAGGGACATTTGCGGAAGAGGGGGCCGTAAGAGTGTAAGAGCAAAAGGATGGGAGGAACAATGATTTGCAAGATACTCCACACAAGTTAGGGCCGAAGCAATCATAATTGGACATTGTATGCCCGGCGCAATGTCCAACACACTATTGACCTCACAAAGTCTAGCATCTGCTAAAGATCCTTGGAGGCAAGGGATTGACAGCCACAGTAGTGTTCCTATGCTTAAGGGGAACACAGGAAGGGGTTCAGGGAAATGCCACTGGGTCCTTTTACGTCATCAGAGAGGAGGGCCTAGAGGAGAGTCAGGCATGCACAAGAAAGGACTCTGGGAATCGGGGCGGGAGGCACGGGGGGATGGGGAGGGAGGAGTGAGGGGAGGAGGAGCAGGGGGTTCGGGGGGGGGGGAGGAGGGAGGGAGGGAACTGGTGTACCTATTAAGTTTGTATGAGCTGAAATAATAATAAAAAATGTATTACATATATAAAAAAAAAGATCATTAAAAAGAATGATGTCATAGTTAGATACAGGTGTTAACTTGACCTGGGCACATTTGTAGAAAATTAGTAGTTGAGTTAAGCCCAGAGTAAACTTGCAGGAAACTGTGTAGTTGATGGGGAAGGCCCAGTCTAGAGTGGATGGGACTAGGTCCTGGACAGGTAAAAAAAAATGCAGAGAGATGGCTGAAAAAGTTGGCATCCTTTTGTATATGTGACCAGATGTGCTGATCTGGCAAATAAGAATTGTCCCTCTCTCAGCTGTTACATAGAGTCGATATGGCCAGTTCCCTCTCCCCTTGATATTGGTGTGGACTCTCCTAACTAGCTGGACAAAGAATTGTAATTGGACTGTTGTAAGAGAAAATTAAAATCCTTTGTTCCTTTTAAGTCATTTGATGATGATTTTATCAGCAACAGGGAGAGTAACAGTAATAGATGAATTCACAGATTATTTGGTGATAAAGAAATAAATGAGTAATTACTAAATTAATGATAAGGACTGTACTAAGTTTCAACTGAAGTCCTAGTATCCATGAATGAAAGATTTCCTATGCAGGTTCATCTGGAAAGTCAGAGATTCGCTTAATCTGTAGAAAATTAGGTTTTTTTTTTTTTTTTTCCTGCATGCTGTTAAGAGAGTGCTCAGCACACTTAGGAAAAATAGCAACAGTCATGCGAGTCTGTGTTTGTAGCCCACATCTGCTAATTTGAAGGTGTGTGGCCTCAGAGAAGTCACTCAACCTCCTCAAGTCTGTTTGTAGAAGAAAGATTCCTACTAAGGACATCATGAATGTCAAATAAGGAAATGCATGTACATTGTTTGACTTGGACCACAGATGCAAATGGCATGTATAATTGCTTTTCTATGATCTAGGCTATTGGCTCACTGTGCTCTCCTTATAATTCTTTCTTTGTTTTTCGAAAGCTTTATTGTCTGTCTTCTTCCTTCATTATGACTGTGAAATTCTACTGTTTGCTAATCATGACATTTAGATCTTTAAGATAAAGTTTTATTTCATTTTGTTTTGTTTTGTTATCTTGTTTTTTTTGGGGGGGAGGGAGTACCAATAGGAAGCTGCTGACAGACAAAAGTAAGGCTTGATTATCTTTCTTTCTGTGTCCTGTACTAAAACAGATGCCTTTCATTTGGGCTTATCCATTTATCAAGGTGAGGGTTCACTGACAAATTTGTTACTATACTGGTGATCCCAGGGTTGCTTCTACCAGCAGTTGTAGTCAGCAGAGAAGAGCACAATGCCTCCCTGCTGAACTCTGGTCTATGGGTCCTCTGTAAGAACCAACAGAGAACTGAGCCACAACCAAGAGGTTCAGTCTATTTCCATTTTTTTATCAGCAAACAAGACTCTTTAACTTCTAGGTTTTTTTTTTTAATTGAAACTAATATCAGCCTAAGAACTCTCAGAGAGTCATTTTCCAGAATTATTCACTGATTTTAACCCATCAAGAAGGTGAAATGTTCTAGTCATATGCATAAAGAATTCATCCTGCAAAAGTTTATAGAGAATGGTGGTCTCATCCACATTCACATCACATTCCAGGGACAGAAGCCAGTAGATTTTTCCATGGAATGGCAAACTGCAAGTTGAACATCACAAATCTGAAATTCCAAACTCTCTTAATGTGGACATGATTTTGCATGGAAAATTCTGCACCATTAAACCGTGTTTTAAAGACAAAACTATTAAAAATATTGTATAAAATTAACCTGCTTCCTTAATATACATATATATATAAACATAAATCAATCTGTGTTGAGCCTAATCAATAAAATAGTCATCATGCATATTTAAACATTAAAAAAATCTGAAATCAAAACCACTTCTGGTCCTACATATTTAGGATAAGGAATACTGAACCTGTAAGGGCTTTGGAGTCCTATAGAGTTGTGACCAGTTCCAATTCAGCCCTTGTGTGTGTCTTATGATAAATTTACTGAAATATCCTGGAAAAGTTTATTTTATATACATAATATATAATACAGACATATAAAATGCACAAATCTTCACCTTCTGATATTATTCATAATAATCATAATAATTACAAAACAATTGCTTTCATTATAATTGTAGATGCACATTCCTCTTTTGATAAGAGGGATGAGTTTGGTATAGATGAATATCAAAATAAATTGTTATTACAAAGCATTACATTAATAAGAATCATGAAACTCTACATCTGTCCCGAAGGTTTAAGAAATATTAGGAAAGATTTCATTAACAAAAGAGGAGAAGATAATAAGTTGAACAAAACAGGAGAAGATAGTAGGTTGAACCTACCATGACAAAATAGTTTCCCTTTCAAAGATTTTTTCCTATTCTGACTCATGGAGGCAGGACTTTCCTACTTGAAGCATAGAAAAACGATGCATCATGCCACATTTAATAAAAAACAACAACAATAAAAAAGCCAGTTCGTTTAGTATAATGTGAAAGTATATTGTTTGTGATGAAACAACAGAAATGAGAATGGATATGGTACAGGGCATGACATACAATGGGTGCTACATAAATAGTTGTTAATTGGATGATCTGTAAAGAATCAAAGAATCGGAGATTAAATTGTGAAAAGGAGTTTGGTTTCAAAGATAGACCTCACTGGGGATTTAAGTAGGCATAGCTGGAATTCTTTGCATGACCCAAACCACAGGGGAGATTCTCCTTAACAGTCTATTGATCATGTGTTCTTTGTCCAACCTGGTCGGCAGGGCTAGCACATGAATCTTAGCTACTCTGTTCATTCTCATATTGGGATTTCCCTACTTCCTCAAAAAGCCTTCCAAATAAAGGCCTTTTTTTTTTTTTTTTTTTTGGTAAATTTCTCCCCCTACCATGACAAAATAGTTTTCCTTTCAAAGATCACTCTTATTCAAAAGATGAGGCCACACCTACCTTTCACTGTAAACCAGAGATACTTGCTCATCAATACACACCTGTGGAAAGTGCTCACTGATCCTGTTGCGAGACTGCTCTACAGTGCTCTAAATAACACTCTTATTTCCCCCAGAAGAATTTCACACCAGAACTGTGTGATGTCTACACTCTTTAACTCTCTTATGTGTTATGTAGCTATAAAAAGCATTGGATTCATGTGTTCATGTGACAGAAACTGATTCTTTGAGCAATATTCTCACAGAGATTTTCTTCCCTTTCCTTTTTAACTTTTCTACAATTTGTGGTGGGTTTTGTTTGTTTGGTTTTGGTGTAGTGGTCATCAGCTTTGGTGTGGTGAGAAGGATTAAAAGCTGAAAGCTAGTCAGTGGCACAATTTTCTGCCATTATGCATACTTCATAGACTTGTGTAGTTGTTGCATATAGAATGACTTTAAATCCCTAAGCTTTGAGTAAATCATTTTACTAGCTTTATGACTTTTTGTAAGTCACTTAGTAATCCACTTATTAAATACCAATAAAGATAGTCAGTGGTCACAGACACAATCGCCAAAGGAGAGAGGCTGGGAAAGAAGGAAGAGACATTTTCCTTCTCCCAGGATGTCAGAATATCAAAGCAATGAGCTTCTTGATCTGAGTCCAAAGGGCATGACAAAACATGTAGACTACATCTCCCCAAAAGGAATCAAAACCACAGGGTAGCCACTGGGGCTTGCAGTCACCACAGCTTCCTGACCTATGGCATGTGGTCGCCTTTCTGTCTTTAGAGCACCTTTTTTTTTTTAAAACCCCAGTAGAGTTGCCACATGTCAGAAGAAAAAAAAACACTAACATTTATGTGGAATCACAAACAGAAAACAACAGCAGCAAAATCCCTGTGTTACCAAAGCCATCTTGAACACAAAGAACAAAAGAGGAAGTGTTACACTAGCTGATTTCAAAATTTTGTCAAAATAGTCAAAAATTGACTGTCAATCTGTACTACTCAAAAGGTTGGCGTTGGCTTAGAAGACTAACAAATTTGGATATTCCTATGAAGAAGAATTAAAGTAGATCCCTGTCTTTCACTGGCTTGAAAAATTAAATTTCATTCAAGATGTAAACATGGTACATTATATTATGAAAATACATGAAGAAAAAACAGAATCACTTCAGGGCATTGAGCTAAGCAAGAGGTTTATGGTTAAAAGCCCCCAGAGCCACAGGAAGAAAGAGCAAAAGCAGGCAAATAAGACCACATCAAATTATAAAGCTGTGATTCAGAAAAGAAAAGTCAACAAAAGGAAAATAACACCCTACAAAAACTATTTATTTGTGGACTCTACATCTGGAAAGGGGTTAAAACCCAAAATACATGAAGAACTCAGAAAATAAATAACCCAATTTAAAAATGGTGATAGACCTACATACAGATATTTCTCAATATCTACTCACTCTTTCTTAAAATAAAGCACCTTTTACTAGAGGAATGAGAAATGCTCAGTATCATTCATGGTCAGGAAAATACAAAGCAAAACCACAATGTTTCACTCCTATAAAAAACAGGCTATATCAAAAAGACAAAAATAAAATGTGCTAACAAGAATGTGGAGAAAAAGTAACCCTTGTACATTTTGGTAGGAAAGTAATTTAGCACTGATATATGAGAAACAACTGGCGGCTCTTCAAAAGAAGTTAAAAATAGAATCCCATAAAACTACCAGTCCCATTCTCGATTTGTGTATGTGTGTTTCACACTTATCTCAGAAATGAAATCAGCATGTTGAAGACATATCAAGAGTTCTGGGTTTATTGCATCACCTTAAAAAATTAGCCAAGAAATAGAAAACATCAGTATCCATGAACTAATCAAGTATGATGCATATGTACAATGGAATACCATTCAATCATAAAAAGAATCAAATCCCACCCTTTGTAATTGTTGTCAATTTTCTTATTTCCACGTTCTTGTATTTCAGAGTGGAAGATTGAAAACAGAACATGTATAGAGGATTAAGGCAAAAGTTTTTTAGGGGAGAGAAAGGAAGGAACTCCGTGGACGAGAAGTCCACAAGGAGCAAGGAAGCTGGACTAATAGACATGTAGTTGGAAAGGGGCAAGGGAGTCTCGTCTGATGAATGGCAGGGTCAGAGGTATTCATAGGACTTTTCTTTATTTGTTAGCTTTAGTTTCTTTAAACAGACTGGGCTTTTCATCTCTTCTGTGTCTGATAGGCCCCTTCATGCTGGTGTTTAACTCGGTCAACTCATGGCTGAGCTGCTTGCTTCTTGAGGAACCTAATTGAGGAGTTCATTTCCATATCCTTTCTGCATTTGAGGAGTTCATTTCCATATCCTTTCATAGACAGAAAGTTGGGGAAGTTGCAACCTTATCTCTGTGGGGGATTAGAACCAATTCTAACATTATCCAATAATTAATATCTAAGTATTGAGTTAAATATTCTAGTGATGACTCGAATCCCTGAAGAACAAATAAGATTCTGTTCCTGTCTTTCCTGAAGTTATTGTTGGTAAGTCTTGGCCTTCTGAGAGAAATAACCCACTCATCTTTGTGGTAGATAACAGTTATTACTGTCACCCATTGAAAGTCATTCTTCAGGAATAGAGAGAGGGCTCAGGGGTTATCGACTTTGCCTTGAAAACAAAAGAAACCGAATCTGGATCCCAGATCTCACTTAAAAACTCTGCCAGAAATGGCAGTGGCCCGTTCTTCTGACTCTGGAAGGAATAGCCTGGGAAGCCCCAGAGAAAAGCAATAAGGAGGTATAGTAATCACGAGTGATTCCCAAGGTCACTGATGAGATTCCACAGGTACACACACTCAAGTGCCCTCTGGTACACACACTACACCCTCTCCCCACATACACACATGCACACACAGAACAACAAAAAAAAAAGAATGTCATCTTTCTTTAAATAGCTACGCCTGATTCCTCTTCATATAACATGCTTTTCCCACTTCAGGTCATAAAAAAAAGCATAAAATAAAGGGAATGAATTTAAATTCCAGATGCAACCTTTTTCAGCAATAACAGCTAAAATTCTTAAAACTTTACAATGCTTCCTGGCTAGCTTTGTGCCACATGGTGATCTCACTGCAGGAGAAGTGGGGGAAAATGTTTCATTTTCTGGCATGTGAAAGAGACAGATGTCAACAGAAATTAGGGGTGTGAATGGCTGTTGACTTATTGAATGACACTTGCCACAGCATAATCAAGGTGGTACCTATTCCAGAGTCTACAAATGAGGCTCAATCAGCCTGTCAGCCTTGCACACTCCTGTCTCCTGCTCCCGTTTTACCTACACTGATGTATGAGTGTTCGACCATGCAAGCTTATTTCATAAGTGGAATATGTGAATTCCATTAGTACTACATTTGATACTAGGTAGAGAATCATTTTGTGTGCTTTTACTGTTTCTACTTAGGCAAAAAATATTTTCTTTGATAACAAGTCTTTTTCCGTTGCTTGAAATGTGATGACTTTGCATTTAGTGAATCCATAAATAACTTATATAAAAATGGGGAGGCAAGACATCTCCTACTATCAAATTTTAACTTAATGGTTGTTCAAAATCCCTTACCTTATACTCGCATCTTGGCATTTTACATAACATCAGCATATAGCATTTGTTTTTCTTCCCTTTCCGTGGAACTCATTAGATCATTAAAAACACTTAATGTTACTCATTCTGCAAGGAACATTAATTAGAGTCACCTGCTCTCTGGGCGTCTTCTCTCCTCAAAAACTGATTTTTGCCAAGCTACCATTTACTACTAATGTACTTTAGAAGCACTATCCCCTGTCAGTGCGTGCCAAGTCCAGGGTAAGTGGATCAAGGCATACATGATATATATCAAACTTGAAGGCAGAAGGAAAGTCAGGCACAGAAGTGTATGCCTGTATTTTGAGTGCTGGGGATGAGGGACAGGAACCCTAAGACTTGTTGTCCAGTCAGTATTGGCCTCCAGATTCACTGAAAATCCCTGTCTCAAAAATGAGATGGAAAGTAATAAAGGAAAACATCCAACTTCTATCTGCATCTTCCTCTACATATAAAATGTACATATGTAAACACACACACACAGGAACATATACACAGACCAGAAAAAAAAATAAAGCTCAAAACTCAAATTGCATTTATTACACCTTAACTTACTTCAAGGTAGTTATCTCAAGCAATGTTTCTATTTCAGTTTTCTAAATATGGAATATAGCAGGAAGGGGCAGCATAAGACAATCTCTGTCCACTTGAAGAACTACGTATAATGGATTTGTATACAGAACAATGTGAACTATCAAATGTGAAATACTCTCTAGCATTCAAGTCTTTATCCTTCACCTTGACGTTAGTAACACAACAACACAGGATGAGGAGAAAACCATGTCAGCTCACCTGCAGTCTCCTCTTTCTCTAGGTATCTTTGGGCAGAAACTGGAAGACACTGTTCGATACGAGAAGAGATATGGCAACCGTCTGGCGCCCATGCTGGTGGAGCAATGCGTGGATTTCATCCGACAGCGGGGGCTGAAGGAGGAGGGCCTCTTCCGACTACCAGGCCAGGCCAATCTGGTCAAGGAGCTCCAGGATGCCTTCGACTGTGGAGAGAAACCCTCGTTTGACAGGTGCATCTCCAAGTGTCACTGCCGATCCTATACTGAGACACTCAGATGGATGCAGTGAGCTTAAATGTCCTAATTCTGGGGCTGGGAAGATAAATTAGTGGTTAAAGCCTTTGCCTGGAAAACAAAAGGACCTGAGTTCAGATTCCCAGATTCCTCGTAGAAATGCCAGGCAGATAAAGATGGCAGTGGCCTGTAATTCCAGCCTTAGAAGGCAGAGCCTAGGAAACCCCAGAGCAAACCAGGAATGAGTTAGAACAATCCAGGATGACTCACAAAGTCACCCTTGGGCCTCCACAGGCACCTATTTAAGTGCCTTCTACACACATACATATATACACACACATACATACACACACACACACACACACACACACACACACACACACACAAAACACACACACATACACAAAGTCCTAATTCTTATTGGTACAATAGCATTTTGGAGGATAGATTGCTGCTATGTAAATTTGAATTTCTCTTAGTTACACAGTCACAAATGTAACATTCTTTATTATTATTATTATTATTATTATTATTATTATTATTTCTGCTCATATAAACTTAACAGGTACACCGGTCCCCTTCCTTCCTCTCCCTCCCCCCATCCCTTTGCTCCTCCCTCCCCTCTCCCCTTCCTCCCCATCCCCCAGTGCCTCCTCCCCCAATTCTGGTTTTGCTGCTCCTGCAATGCCCTTGGCTCCATCCTGATGGGTATTGGAAGTTACCCTCTGGCCAGAGATAAAAACCTGTTACATTAGAGTCTTGTTGTAAGAGTATATTCAAAGGTAGACAGAATAAAAGTAGGAGACCGCGGTGAGAGAGGGGTCCATCACCCATTTGCAAAATGGTTACTTTTATCAGGCAGCCTATATGCCCTTCCCTTCTGGTGAGATCACACCCCATCAGTTGGAAATGATCAGGAACGAAAGTCTGTGAACTTAACCAGATGTCTCATTACTTACTTGCAGTCCTTGATGATGGCCTATTTTCTCTGCTGTGACATGGTCTCCTCTCTCCTTGTTACTGGTGGGGCCCTCCTTCCCCATCCCTCCTGTTTATAATCTTTACAATTACTGTCGGTATTGCAGAGATTTGTCTTGAGTGTCTCTAAGTGGATTTGGTACTAGGATCCATCTATTAGGAAGTACATACAGGGCTTAATTTTCCGTGTCTGGAATACTTCACTCAATATAATTGTTTCTAATTCCATCCATTTCCCAGCAAATTGCATTAATTCATCATTTTTGATGGCTGAGTAGTATTCCATTATATAAATTTACCACATTTTCCTTATCCACTTGTCAACTGTTGGACATTGGGGCTGATTCCATGTCTTTGCAATTGTAAAAATTTGCTGCTATGAACATGGCCGTGCTTGTGCTATCAAGGTGAATTTTTCCTGTATGAGGGGTTATTCCCAAAAGTGAAATAGCAGGGTCATATGACATTTCAATCTTTAACTTCTTTAAGAATCGCCAGATGGCTCGCCAGAGTGGTTGTATGAGCCTATACTCCCACCAGCAACGTAGGAGAGTTCCCCTCTCTCCACATCCTCTCCAGCATTTGGTGTTGTTTGTATTGTGGATTTTTGCATCCTGACAGGGGTGAGATGATATCTCAGGGAAGTTTTGATTTGCATTTCCCTGATGGCTAAGGATGTGGAGCATTTTTTAAGATATTTGTTAGACATTTTAATTTTGTCCTTGGTAAAGTTTCTTTTAAATTCCAAGGCCCATTTTCTAATTGGCCCATTTGTTTCCTTGGTGTTTAGGTTTCTAAGTTCTTCGTGCACTCTGAATAATAAAGCTCTATCAGATATGTGGTTTGTGAAGATTTTCTCCCATTCTGTGGGTTGCCTTTGTGTTCGAGTTACAATCTCTTTATCTGAACAGAAGTTCTTTAATTTCACAAGATCCCATCTGTTGAGTGTTGGTTGTATCTGGGTCTTCAACCCTTATCCATTGATATGTGTGTCTATTTTGGAGCCAATACCAGCCTGTTTTTACAACTATGGATTTGTAGTATAGATTAAGGTTTGGTATGGTGATACCTCCAGCCGTGTTTTTGTTACTCAGGATTGTTTTTGTTATCCTGGGTCTTTTGTGCCTCCATATGAATTTTGAGATTATTTGGTCAACTTCTTTAAAGAATTGCTTTGGGATTTTAATTGGTATAGTATTGAATCTGTATATTGCCTTTGGTAGGATGGTCATTTTTATGATGTTGATTCTGCCAATCCAGCAACATGGGAGGTCTTTCCACCTTCATGTGTCTTCTGCGATTTCTTTCTTTAATATTTAAAGTTTTCATTATAAAGGTCTCTTACTTCCTTGGTTAGGTTATTTCATTTTTTTAGGGGTTATAGTAAATGGGTTTGTTTCTCTCAGGGCTTTTTCACTTCTTTCATTCTGGGCATATAGGAAGCCCACTGATTTTTGCGCATTTATTTTGTATCCTGCACCCTGCTGAACTTCTGTATTAGTTCCAGGAGCTTCCTGGTGCAGTTTTTGGGATCACTCAGGTATAAGATCATGTCATCTGCAAATAGAGATAACTTGACTTCTTCCTTCTCGGGATTTGAATTCCTTTTATGTCCCTTTCTTGTCTTATGGCTTCAGCTAAGACATCAAGTACAATATTGAATAGAAGTGGTGAGAGTGGACAGCCTTGT
This sequence comes from Typhlomys cinereus, assembly GCA_023101885.1. Classification (NCBI taxonomy): domain Eukaryota; kingdom Metazoa; phylum Chordata; class Mammalia; order Rodentia; family Platacanthomyidae; genus Typhlomys; species Typhlomys cinereus. The sequence goes on from JALPQD010000288.1 coordinate 1,661,820, forward strand.
CTAGTTCCTGATCGAAGCTTCAAGTTTTTCCCCATTGAGTAGAATCCTTGCTGTTGGCCTGTTGTATACAGCTTTTATTATATTGATAAATGTGTTCTTTCCATTCCAACCTTCTCTAAGGTTTTGATCATAAAGGGCTGTTAAAGCTTTTTCTGCATCTATCAAGAGTATCATGTGGGTCTTGGATTTTAGACTGGTTCATATGGTGGATTACGTTTATTGATTTGCATATGTTGAACCAACCTTGTGTGCCTGGGATAAAGCCAACCTGATCCCCGTGGATGATCTTTTTGATATGTTTTTGAATCCAATTTGCTAAGACATTGTTGAGAATTTTTGCATCTGTGTTCATCAGAGAGATTGGCATGTAGTTTTCTTTTTTAAGTGTATCTTTATTAGGTTTTGGGATTAAGACAATATTAGCTTCATAGAAGGAATTTGGTAGTGTTCCTTCCTTTGCTATTTGATGGAACAGTTTAAGGAGTATTGATGTTATTACCTCCTTAAATGTCTGGTAGAACTCTATGCTGAATCCATCTGGTCCAGGACAGTTTTTGGTGGGCAGATTTGAGATTACTTCCTCGATTTCCTCATATGTTATAGGACTATTTAAATAATTCACAACTTCCTGATTCAATTTAGGTAAGTTGTGTTTACTTAGGAATTCATCCATCTCTTTCGTGTTTCAAATTTCATAGAGTATAAGTGTTTGAAATATGATGTTATAATTCTCTGGATTTCTTGGGTATCAGTAGTGATAACTCCATTTTCATTTCTAATTTTGTTAATTTGGGCTTTCTCTCTCTTGCTTTTGGTTAATTTAGCTTGCGGTGTATCAATTTTATTGATTTTTTTCAAAAAAACCAGCTTTTTGACTGGTTGATTTTCTGTATCATTTTCCTAATCTCGATTTGGATATTTCTCCTCTTATTTTGCTAATCTCCTCCCTTCTACTGCTTTTGGGATCAGATTGCTCTAGTGTCTCTAAAGCTTTAACCTACATTGCTATTTATTTCTGATGTTTCCATTTTTTTGATGTAGGCATTAAGAGCAATGACCTTACCTCTTAGGACAGCTTTCATTGTGTCCCAAAGATTTTGGTAAGTTGTATTTTCATTATCGTTCACTTTCAGGAAATCTTGAATTTCCTTTGTAATTTCTTTCTGAATCCAATTCTCATTCAGCATCATAGTATTAAGTTTCCAGAAGTTAGTGTATTTTCTGTTGCTTGTTGTGTTGTGGATGTCAAGCTTTAGGCCGTGGTGGTCTGATAGGGCACAGGCTAGAATTTCAACTTTCCTGTATATGTGGAGATTCGTTTTGTGGCCCAATATAGATTACTATTTTGGAGAACGTTCCGTGTGTTGCTGAGAAAAATGTGTATTCTTTGGTGCGTGGATGAAAAGTTCGATAGAGATCTGTAAGGTCTATTTCAGTAAGGGTTTGATTAAGCTCCAAAGTGTCTCTGTTAAGTTTTTTACCTGTTGATCTATCCCATGTTGAGAGGGCGGTGTTGAAATCCCCAAGAATTATCATTTTGGGATTGATTTCTCACTTTAGAAGTTGTAGAGTTTGCTTAATGAATGTGTGGGGGGTTATTGGGTGCATATATGTTCAATATTGTGAAGTCTTCCTGGTGAATTGTACCTGTGACTAAAATGTAGTATCCATATATGTCTCTAATGATTTTTTTGGTTTGAAGTCCACTTTGTCCGACAGCATAATGGCTACCACTGCCTGTTTTCTGGTTCCATTAGCTTGCAGAATTTTTGACCAGCCATTTATTTTTAGGATGTGCCTATCTTTTGTGGTGAGATGGGTTTCCTGCAGGCAGCAGATTGATAGATTGTGATTTTTAATCCAAGTTTGTAATCTGTGTCTCTTGATCAGTGAGTTAATGCCATTAACGTTTAATGTTATAATGGAGAAACTATTTTTAATTCCGGACATTTATTATGTTTAGTGGCTTTTGTAAGTGTATTCTTTCGCTTTTAGGTTTTGGTGGTATTATACTTCTCTTCTGTTCTCCTGGATATGCCTGTTTTTTCCTCAAGCTTGAGTATCATTTCTAGCATTTTTTAAAGGCCTCCTTTGGTGGACATGTATCCCTTCAAGTTGTCTTTGTGCTGGAAAACTTTTCTTTCTTCCTTTATCATGATGGATAGTTTTGCGGGGTATATCAGCCTGGGTTGACATTTTTGCTCATTCAATGCTTGAAGTATGTCTCTCCAAGCTCTTCTTGCTTTTACTGTTTCCATTGAGAAGTCATTTGTTACTTTAACAGGTTTACCTTTAAAAGTGACTTGTTTTTTTTTTTCCTTGAAGCTGTCAGCACCATTTCTTTATCTTGAATGTGTAGTGTTTTAACTATTATTTGCTGTGGCAAGTTTTTATTTTGGTCATATCTGTTTGGGGTGCGGAATGCCTCTTGCATATGGATGGGCCTCTCTTTTTTTAGATGAGGAAAGTTTTCCTTGATGATAGTTTGAAAAATTCCTCTGGTGTGGTATTTTGGGATTCTTGCTCTGGTATTCCATGAATACCCATGTCAGGCTTCTTCAGGGTGTCCCATAACTCTTGAATATTTCTCTCAAGTATCTTTTTGGCTTTAACAATCTCTTCCATTGAGCTGGTTAATACTCCCACTTTGTCTTCAAGGTCTGAAATTCTATTTTCTGCTTCATTAGTTCTGCTGATAAGACTCTCTGTGGAGTTCTGGGTTGAAGATAACTTGTCTTTTAGTTCAGTTTTAAACTCTGCTTGAGTGTGTTTTAACTGCTCTATGCCTGTTTTTGTTTCTTGAACTGTTTTTCTCAACTCCTCCAAGTATCTGTTGTATTCCTCTTCAAAGTGATTGATGCGGTTATTTATTTCCTTCAGGATTTCCTCTTTCATAGTATTGAACATGTTAATGAACATATTTTGAAAGTCGTTATCCTCGGTAAGGCTCTCTTGGCTATTTTCCGTGGTTTGTTCTGGTTGGAGTCTATCATTATGGGATTAATTCCTTCAGTGGGAGATTTGTTTTCTTGGGTGTTGTTTCTCATGGATTTGCACTTTGACTTGGGCATTGTCATTTTAACTCTTAAGACCTTCTTTCAATTTCTCTGCGTTTTTCACTGAACTGAATTATTTGGCCTGGGATTTGGAGTTGGGTGGGGGAAGCTTATCTAGGTCACCTTGAGTCCCAGCTGGACTGCGAGCATCCCGGGAGGGTGGGGAAAGGGAGAGGTGGTGGTGGCGGAGTGCTATTAACCTGGGGAGCTGGGGCGTAGCCCAGGGAGTCCTCCCCGGTCCGGCGCGGTGCTGGCTCTGGCTGGTTGGTGGTAGGAACTGAGTCCAGTGGGTTGCCTGGGGTTTGGGGTTGGGCAGGGGGAGCTTACCTAGGTCGCTGTGAGTCCTGGCTGGACTGTGTGCATCCAGGGCGGGTGGGGAAAGGGTAACATATATCTACTTCTTCATCTTGATCATTATTACATGTTCTTTTATCTTTGGTACTAAATTAAAATTTCTTAAACTTTCACTTTGGAAAAGTGAACTTACAAAAGAGATGTCTTCCGCTATTTGGATTTTGATAATTATTTCAAGTAAGATATATTAAATTGATTGATAAGTAGTAACTGAGATATTGAAATATAATTGGAATCATTTTAAATAATAAAACATTTAAAAATAGATAGCTCTGTTCTTATTTAAAAAAACATTTACAAGATAATGAAGGAGTAGAGCATTGTGAAATTTGTAAAATAATGAAAGTTATAGAGAAGATACTAATAATTGCATTAGCTAAAAGTTGATTATTAATATATTATTAATTTCTATCTTCACTTTCAAAAATGGAAGAAAAACTAATTGTTTCAGCTTATTATTATGTGATATAGTAAATAATACTGTATTTTGTCCTAATGTTATGTTATATATAGCATTATGGCAGGATTTCACCATATTAATAGTCAAAATGTGTCCTTTTTAAAAATGAGGAGGTCCACAAGCAATGTGGTAAAACCAGCCACACGGAAGGAGAAAGAAAAATTCACAATTCTCCAAGGGATAGTGAGGTCATACATCCAAGTAGTATTATTGTCCAGTATTTCACAGAGTACAAACTTAATCAGACCTCATTCTTTACAAGGTAGAGACAATTAATACTTCAAGTTGACCTCCCCAGTACTGATCAGAAAAATGGTAGGATGTGTGTTCACGTATATGTGCATACATGTTTGTATGTGTATGCCTTAAATAATATTCTGCCTAATGCTTTCAACAGATTTTGGAAAATAAGGAAAACTGCAGAAATTTGTCATTGTGATATGTGAAAGAGTAAGAATGAATTAACACTTTTTCATATATGTTCCTCACAAAGTCAGTGGCATTTAATTTTCATCTCGTTAGGATGTGTGTTTAGAGGGGGGTACCTGGCCTTAGAAGTAACATGTCTCAGTTTTCTTCTAAGAAATTGGGGGGAGAGGAAGCCTCCTCAAGAACACCATGCTGTTTCTGATTAGGCTAAGAAGTTTTACTATTATGGGGACTGAGACTAAGGACAACATGAAAGGTACATCCTGGCAATTTCCTTCTTTGATCCCTGAAATCATCCAAACACTGGTGAGGTCTGAGCAAGCTTCACAGTTAGAGACTTTGAGCCCTAGCAGGAATCCAATATCTAAGGATGGGATTTGATGGGGAAATGGGGGTAGCAACTAATACCTGGAGGGCATGTGGATAAGTAAAAGTGATGGAGCTACATGCCTAGAGGGTTGAGACCACAAAGAGCAGACTGCCAGGAGTTTGTCTAAGGCAATTCCTGAATGTGCAGATGGGAAACTGACTTCCTGTTTTCAGTATCCTAAATAGATTCTCTTAATCAAAAACCAGCCCACCAAAAAAAGTCCTGGACCACTATTACTCTAAGTCTTAAAGTCCCAGATCACTGTTTCATTATGATAAGTTTTAATTTTCCTATTTTTGAGCAGTTTTAATAAGTAGGGTAATATAAGAAGATTTACACATATTATCTTTGAATATTTCTCCAATTTTTGTCATTTTACAGGCCTTGGAGGTTTAAGTCACATCCACACATCTCTCTGCTGAACTTATTGCTATTTTTCTTTAAAATTTAAGATTTTTAATATAGACAGGAAGTCTATATCAGCAGTTTTCATTGTAAGCCAGTGCCACTAGCATAGATGTGCTGGCCACAAAGCCATATCACCAAGAATCCCCTGGTTACAGCTGCCCTCCAGACAGTGTGCCTAAGTTTGTCTGGTAGTTGATGAAAATGGAAATTGGCAAGTGGTCCTTCCTCTTCAATGTAATCAAGAGATGAAACAACAGTAATGTTCCCCTGTGTGATTTGATATCAGTGCCCTGCTTCTGTGGCATATTAAATTACTTAGAATAGCCATGCTCTGGAAAAGAGTCAGATCGCCCTTTGCTGGCACTGGCAGGCATGGGTCTCTTGGATACTTGGCTTCTTATCAGTGTGAGCACTGGTTGCATCATGCAGGGGGTTGGGATTGGGGAGTGGGGCATGAAACCCTCTCATAAGCATTAGATGGTCAGAAGCAGTGATGGGCTTTAAAGAGAAATATCTTCAGTGGAAAAGAGTCAAATGGCTACTTACTAAATATTTTATGGATGTGGATTGTAAACTTGAAATCTGCCATGTTTCTTGTGTTTGACTGTCTTCCTTGTGTGTTTCATAAGTCTGGGCACCTGAGGCTGGGAATAAGAGCTTCATTTTCCTTTGGGTTAATCTTTATGGAATTTTGGGTGTGTCCACTAATTTCCAACAGCATTATGAATAAATATGCCCATTGAAAAGAGGTTTTTTCAATATTTGTTGCCTATCAGTTTGTACTTGTCTCTTAACACAAGGACACAGTGTAGAAGTTAAAGGTTCAGGCTTTGTTGACAGGTGGTACATAATCTAATTCTATGCTCGCCCTACTGCTCATGTTAATGAATTGAGACTAGTTACATGTTTCTCAAAACTTGTAGTTTCAGGCTGGGGGTACGTGCTTATCTAATGTGCATAAGGTTTAGATCTCAGAGCTGCCTAGTAAGCCAGTGCTGGGGCTAGAATTCAGTGGCAGAATGTGCAGGCCCTGGTTCAATCCCCAACAGCGCGTGCGTGCACGCACACAGACACACACACACACACACACACACACACACACACACAATGGAACAAAAGCATCAGAAATAAATGACGTAATGTGAGTAACCTCCTTAGCACAGGGATGTATAGCAGGCATTTATTATTTCCATTAAATGTAAAAATATAAATATAAATATTCCCACTGTGAATATGACCACAATGTGAATAATGATAATTAATATTTAGTGTAATAAGGAAAAGTATATTTTTGAAGCTATGTGAGACAGAGACTAATATATAATCATACACTCTTCTATATTTTTAATCCAGTGTGTCCTTAGTTTTGTTTTGATACCTCCTTGTCAATTCTTAACTGAAAGATATAAGAAGGCTGGGGAAATGGTGACGCAGTGGTAAAGTGCTTGCTGTACAAGTGGGAAAATTGGAATTCAGATCCCCAAAGCAATGCAAATGTAGTGTAGTCACCTGCCTGTAATCCAGCCTCAGGAGAGATTGGACATGGATCCCTAGAGCAAACTTGCCAGCAGGACTGGCCACACTGGATTGGTTGAGAGGCTCTGATTTATCATTAAGGTATGAGAGCAATTGAGAATAATTCCCCATACTTCTCTGGCCTCCACATACACATACATGCACCCTCAGACATGAATATACATGTGCAATCACATACATACCACATGTGCATATTTGAAAATGGGAAAAAAAGAAAATAAGATACCTGTGATATTTTAGGATCTGAAATTCAGATTGTTATTTTTTGAATGAAAGTATTTTACATGAAGTCATGTTTTTAAAATAACTTTTAGTCATGACTTTCATACAATTATCCCAATTTAAAGATAAAATTCAATTATTTTTAATGCTTACATTCCTACAAATAAACTTTAAGGTATTTTGTACCCCCAGTAAAATCCTTATGGCCCTCCTTATGTCCCTCACAGGGACAACAACTAATCTATTTTCTCTCTTAGAGCTTTTTATACAGCTGTAATTATTCAATTTTCTCTTATCTACAACCTCTGACTTTAGTATGTTTTTGAATTTTGTCTATGCATTAGTAATTGGTTCTTTTTTGATAAGTAAGATTTCAGTTAATGCCTATAGAATATTTTGCTCATTTATTCATCAGTTGGTAGATGTCTGTAATGCTTGTGCTTTTGATGAACAATTAAAAAAATGGTATCATATCTCATTTTATTATATGCATTCTCTGAAAGACTACTGAAAGGAGGTATATTTTCATGATTTGAAATCTATTCATGTATCATCTTTAGGAGGCATATAGCTTTTAGATTGTTTTTAGAAAAAATTTTGTCTTGATAATGCTTTGCAAAGAAATTGCATGAAGAATAATATTCTGAAAATAATTATTTAAGTTCTAGACAAATGTCTGCAATATTATGGGAAGATGTACTGACTTTTCCCTGGGAACATAACTGTAGCTGTTTACTAAAAACTTACATGTAGAACTCGAATATAAGTACAAAAGAGGTAGAGAACATTTTGAGTCTTGCTCACATTTTATAACAATGTCTGATGTGATTCAGTTACTCAATACATTTTTTCATAAATAAATACAGACTATTCAGTGACAGAATGCCATTATTAGTAATATTTCAAAATGTAGAAAATAGTTTTAAAAATAAAAAATTTTAAAAGGTACAAAATAGTTGTGAATATCTTTCAACAGTCTTTTAAAGCATCATTTTCAATTAACTAAGCAAAATCCTTGCCTGGGTCAATATATCAAAACAGGATCCCAAGAAGGGTTTATATTTCCACAAAAACTAATATACTCTGATTTAAGGCCAGTACCTTTGCTTTCTGGCACTGAAATGCTTTAATGAGTTAGGATGCTTTCATCTCTTAATGTAAACTAGATTACAACTTATCACAAAGCAACTCTGTTAATGTTAATAAAATCTAATTCATCAGGCTTTGCTTACTATGAAGTGTAAACACTATTATAACAAATATCTGTGTATATGGGAACAATGTTTCCCATCTACCAACACAGAAGCTACCACTTAGTATGAGACTGATAGGGAGCACTTAAAGCTTTTCACATTGACACAGAAGATGTTAAGAGCATTTTATATTATAGTAACTTTAGGCTATGCTTGCTTCTGAAGTGAATCAAAACCTTTGAATATAAGAAGTGTGCATTTATTTTTATGTGATGTGTGATTGTCTGATATATGCTTAAATAGTTGTAATTTGTATTCAAATGTGTTCAAGAAAAGCTAGACAGTGAGGTATTTAGCTTGATATTTAGTGTTTTGTTACTAATGATCAGCTCCTGTATGTGTTAAGAAAACTAGAGATAGGAAAATGACTAGTATCAGGAATATTCACCTCACGATGATATTTAGGCATGTCACTGAGATGCTGTACAGGGTGCAGATTCTTAAGATAGCAGGTCAAAATATATGCTATCTAGTTATTACTACTTTTTAATATTTCTGAAGTTACTACAAAGCACACCTCAGCCTGAAATCATTAATCACAGTCAGATTAAGGGTTTCAGGAAGAATAGTTCTAGGTTGCTGGCTGTGTTACACAATGGAAGACACCATACATGGTGCTAAAGGAAGAACAATGTTAGGGCATGAGGGAAATTGCTGTTGTCTTGGTCAGCTTTGTTCATCTGAAGTTCAAAGTGTGCAGGGAACATCTAAGAAAGCAGAGCTAGGTCTGGTGCAGAGCTGTGTACGGTGGAATCACTGGGGGAAAGTGACCGTTGGACTCAGACATGTATCCTGGGAATGTTCAGGGAGTCCAGGTAAGCAACCCCTGGGGGGCAGCAAGAAGTAAAGGATGCTGGGAAATGCTGATCCAAAACAAAAGTTAGAAAAGGAGAAGAAGGAAATGGAAGAGAAAAACAAGAGAGGCATCAAAGAAGTAAAATAGAATTACCTATGAGGAATATTGGTCAGAAATGACCAACAGGCATTTGTTTTTGCATTAGTTTTTACTTTAGAGTATAGCTGATCTCTTATTTCTGTGTGTGTGTGTGTGTGTGTGTGAGAGAGAGAGAGAGAGAGAGAGAGAGAGAGAGAGAGAGAGAGAGAGAGAGAGAGGGAGAGAGAGAGAGAGGGAGAGAGGGAGAGAGAGAGAGAGAAAGAGAGAGAGAGGGGGAGAGAGAGAGAGAGAGTACTGTATATGTCTGTGCAAGTCCAAGGGTGACTCTGGGCGTCATCTTGAATTACTTGTATCTCCTTTTTGTTTTGAGATTTCCTAACCTCTGCTTAGGGACCAGTAGTTCAGACCGCCACCATTTCCAACTGGCATTTTTATGAGGGATCTGGGATCTGAATTCAGGTCTCTCTGCTTCTGAGGCAGACTCTTAACATCTGAGTCATCTTTCTAGCCTGGCGTAACTGATTTCTATTTGAGGAGGCTGTTCACAAGCCAAATTGTTCAAAATAGTCTCTTCTTCATAGCCACATTTCCAGATGTTTTGCTTCTTTGGTTGTCTTATATATATAAAGATGTGTGTGTGTGTGTGTGTGTGTGTGTGTGTGTGTTTACATACAGATGCTTACCCTTATGGTAGATTGGAATAATTTCTATCAGATCATCAACTATTCCTTCTATATGATTTATCTAGAAAGGAAAGCATCTGTGAACACATATAATTCTAGAACTGGCACCAGCTATGTCTAGAATGTCTAGAAACAGTGTGTCAGTAGTTACTTGCATATCAACACCTCTTCCACTACGGAACACTAGAGTGGCAAAAGGTGACCAAAGGCCCCTGTGAGTAGGAGAAGTGTCCAGGTTGAACTTGCGACCATCAACCTTATGGCACTTGTAACGGTTACTTTTAACTATTGCTGTGAGATAGCATTCAAGGTCAAACAACATAAGGGAGAAAAAGGAGATTTATTCAACTTACAGTTCCAGAGGAGAAATAGGTACAGTCTTTCAAGGTGATGGAAGGGGCATGGCTGAAGCTGGCCGGCTAAGTCACAGCAATCCTCCACATTGCTGGAGCATTTCTGGAGCGTCTCATTTCTCCTCTGTTCTGAGGTTCCTTTTATATGGTCCACTACTGGAAGGTTCCTATGAGATCTATGGAGGTTCCGATGGGATCTAGGACTGGTATAATCTCTTCAGGTGGTCTCACCTGATCTTTCCAAGTGTGGTCTCAGCTGATCTTAGTTAATACCAGGTGTGTCAAGTTGACACCCAGGATTAACTATCATAACACTGAACTCCCCTTTCCTTGGAAGTTTTTTAAACCAAATACACACTTTATGTCCCTATTTCTCAGCTTTGGTTATACATAAAATCTCAGTTCTCAAACTTTGACTCAGTTAAATGGTGTCAGAATGTATAAGATCACCACTATTTTTAAAACCTTTTAGGATGATGCCAAATGTGCAGTTGAGATTAAGAAGCACTTTTCCCCAGACCATCGTCATCTGCCTGACCTCGTTTCTGTGATTCCACATTAACTTCAGTCATGTTTCTTTTTCTGCTAACATTTTATCACTTGGTACTTTCACAGTATAATAAGCAAGCTTTATAGGTATGCTCGCGAAATGCAGATTTTGGAGGTACAGTATTCGGCTCAACCTGTCATAAAATATATCATACATGGGTGGCTTAAACAGTAAAAATTAATTTTTGCACAAGGTTGGAAGTGGATGTGCAAGATGTGTAGGGCAGCAAGCTGGGTTCTACCTATGGCTATTTCCCAGAGTGCTTGTGAAGACTCTTATTCTATCCCTATGTGTTTCTATTTCCTCAGTGTTTAAGAATTGCTTACACGGTTGAAGAGGGAGAGTAAGGAGGGAGGAGAAAAAGAGAGGGGGAGAGAGAAAGAGAAAGGGAGAAAATGATAGAGGGGAGAGAGAGAGAGAGAGAGAGAGAGAGAGAGAGAGAGAGAACAGACTTTCTAGTGCTTCTTTTTACAAGTCTACTAATACACTCACATGACGGACCCACCCTCCTGACCTCATCTGTTGCAGTTAGCCAGCTTTGCAGACAAGACATTCATGACAAAATGGCTTCAGGGGAGAGAACAAGGGGTTTTATTCTTTTATTCTTGACTTATGACTGACTGTCCAGTTATGGTTCTCTATTCCATTTTGCCAAAGAGTATCCACACCAACAGCAGGGGCCAAGAGAATTAACCCCACCGTACCCACAGGACTGCTGAGAGCGGGGCAGACTTCCCTTGCCAGACAGCATATCTGTCCAAGTATGCTGACGAATGTCCACTTAACTTAACCAGCTCTCTCCATCTTACCCACCTGCCCAGGGATAGTCCCACCTTCCATGACGGGATCTCCCTGCATCAATAAGACAATCTCCTGCAGATTTGCTCAGGGTTTAGCTAATTGTCAAGCTGATATTAGTAGCTATCTACCACATCATCTCTCCCTAATTACCTCTCAACAGGCCCATCTCTAGACACCATCACACCAGGGGTTAGGGCTTCAGTTGAACCCATTTTAGTTGATAGTAGCTGTCACAATGCAGTTCTCTGCTATCAGAACCTTTAAATCCTGACATCTGATTCAGAACAAGCACTAATTCAATCTAATCCAGGACTTTGCCTGGAGGGACAACTGTCTTTTGGTTTTATGTAGAATTCAGTATTGATGCTCATTTAACTGTAAACTAAGCCAGTTTAACTATTCAAGTTTCATTGCCAAAGTTTTGGCTGGTACGTAAAATAATAAGTTTAAACTAAAGCATAATTTTTAAAATTGAAAATGTCTAGCTTAGTGTGGAGCAGCCTGTTCCTTTGGACAGGCTTTTCCTGAGTCTTGCTGAGCTGTGTAGCAGGCAGAACCGAGAGTTGCTTCAGCAAGGCCCTGATGTTGCTGCTTTGTATCTTCCTGCAGCCTGATGGATATGACATTATTATTTTCTTAAATTTGAAGGGATTTGCATGTTCTCTCATTGTGCTTGTTGCAGAAAAGTGTGCAATATAGTTAATAACTTGCTGTGTAGGTGTGTTGAACATTCACTATATTCAGTTAAATCACGGGATTGATTTATATTGCATTATGAGCACAATATTCAGAGTGAAAATTCCCATATCTAATTTTTAGGTGTAAACATTGCAAAGGTTTATCTGTATGGAATTATACTTTTAATTATGGTGGCATTTGGATTGATCAGTGTATATATATGTTTATTAGGGAAGAAAGACTGGGGTTACAGGATGAGCAAGGGAAGATGCTTGTAAAATCCTTTCAGCTTATTCAGATTAATCAAAGGTCTACTATAAATTATAAATAACACAAGAAATTTCCAGAGAGTATGGAGAATGTTCTTAAAATAGCAAACTTGGCAGAGCAATTAGAATGCGGAGAATGCCATGAAGTAGAAAGACCGAGACAAAGTGGGGGAAGCCGGGTGAACCATTAGACATGGAAGCCCATGGAGGACAAAAATGATCATGGTCATTGATTTCTGTTCTGTCTAATATGAAACATGAGGCGGGGCACTCCTCACAAGGTCAGGAACTGTTTGGTGAGGACGTGATCCTAGAATGATGGAAAGCTTACCTGAAAGAATTTGTAACAACAGCAGAGCATGCCTCTAAGGAGCTTGTGTAAGCGATGAGCGATTAGCCAGAAAGCACGTCTGTCTATGCAATGTCCTGCTCAGGTACTTCAGTGCAGATCAGTCACAATCCTACTCACTAAACTGCAGGACAGTCTCCGTCAGAGTTATTTCTGACCAGGAGAGAGGCTTTTTGTCTCTGTTGCACACAGACACTTTTGCCACGATGAGTCCTTACACTCCTCCTTGGTCAGTGCTGAGGTATATTTCTGAGGTAAAAATGACACATTCTTCGAGACACTTTGGGCAATTGACATATGACAATGCCCATATTAATGTAAATATTTTTAAATTTATTTTTCTAGTTTTACAAGAATATTGACTATTCATCCCAGCTTCCCTCCCTCCCTTTTCCCCTCCATCCCATCCCTTATCTTCACTATTCCTTCCCACTTCCTCACACCCTCCCACTTGTGTGCCTCTGTGAACCCCAGGGTTCACTCTGGCCTGTCTACTCCTGTGGGAGCTCAGGCCTCCATGGTATATCACATTACCTCTCTTCAGGCCACCCACTGATATGTGCATTTCCTTTCATTCATCCAGCTTTAGACCCAAAAGTTTCCACTGAAAGTGCCATTCTATAGGTATAATAACAGTTGCCTACAGAGCAGTTGGATGTACTGTTTTCCTACCTATAGGTTCATTGGCTATCTTCCCTTTTGACCTTTTTCCTTCCCTTTTTTTAGGTTCTTGTTCTACTTTACAGTAACAGGGATAGGTACCATTCTGACAGGTGGGTCTTGAATCCAATCAGAAAGAGTTAGTTGTCTCCTAGATTTAATGTAAATATGAATTAGGCAAAGCAGTAGATTTTTGCTAAGAGAGATCAGGAGGGAGAGTCAAATGCAACAGGCTGCTGGTTGTAGAGACTTTTCTGAGAATTTTCACTGTAGGGTGTGCTTCCTTGCTGCTGTTGGTAGCCTATCAGCAACTGGGGCAGATTTATTGAAGGACTAATGAGGTGAGTCAGATAAAGCATGCGGGAATCTGTGTGGAAGTCATTGTTTTCTTCCTTCAGTGGAAAAAGACAAAGCTACAAATAAGAGTACTAGAAAAAAAAATCTATGAATCTATTTCTGCAAAGTTGCTAAATTTAATCCCCCCGCCCACAAAGAGAGGTATAATTTATTTTAAATTTTAGCTTGTAAGCAAAAACAAAAAAAAAATAACTAATAGTTAAATACAGGTGATAACTTGACAGTCACAGGCTGAGTTTTGGATACAACTATGAAGAAACAATGGCTGAGGCAAGCATTCAAATGACGCCTGTAGGTGACTGTCTAACTGATAGGCAAGACCCAGCCCGTGATGGATGGAATTATCCCCTGGGCAGGTGACAAGACGGAGGGAGCTGGTTCACTGAGTTGGAATTTTTCAGCATACTTGGCTCAACATGCTGTCTGGCAAGTGAGGATTGTCCCTCTCTCAGCAGTCCTGTGGATTTAGTGTGGCCAGTTCCCTTGGCCTTTGGTGTTGGTAGGAGAACTCTTCTGCTAAACCAAACTAAGAAATGTAACAGGACAATCATAAGACAGAATAAAAATCCCTTGTTTCCATGAACTTTTTGTCATGAATTTATCAGCAATATGAAGACAAAATACAACAATAACTTTTCATTGATTGAATTATATTTGATCTTTTTTGTCTTTTGCATTTCTGTGTATTCATGTAGTATGTAATGTACTCAAATACTAGGAAGCTAATTGTAGTATATCATGTCTGAAAAGGATGAAATAACTATCCTGCCCACCTCTTTTATCTTCATTCATAGCACATCTATTTCTCTTCTTGGAACATGCTGCAGCTTTGGTGCTACAAAAATTGCTGGTAGAAGAAGGAGGACCCTGCAGTTTTCTTCGCTCTGATTTCAGGTCCCCTCTTCAATCTAACTTTGCAATCGCACCACCTACTGTTCAAACATTCTCAGTGCCGCAGCTCACAAAATGGCTTTGCCAGAAAAGTTAGCTTGAAAATGTTATTGCTATCTTTCTCAGTGCTTTGGGATAAAGTAATGAATAGGTCATCAAGGATGCGTCAAAAATTTATTGTTAAATATGTACCACATTTAACATTGTTTTATTTATTAATTGTGCTTATCATAAATATTTGATAGATTCTATTTTATGACTGCATAAATCATTTATAGCTTATCCAGATGATGTGTCCTATCCATATGTACTGAAATGTATGTGTATATTAATATATATGTGTGTGTGCATACTTAAATATATGTATGTACATGCTTACATCTTATTTTGGTAGTCACCTAAAACAATAATATTGTCATCTGTATTTGAATATAAACAGACTCAGCCCAGTCATGGTGGTAGATTTTATCTGAGGAAAAACAGTTTATCATAGTGTGTGACTGAATTATGGCTCCAGCCTTGTGTTGTGGTTTTGGTGCTATGAGTAACACAACTTCAAGGGTCAGATGTAGGAAGAGAAACAGGCTTTGGAGACGGGTGAAATGGAATATTTTCTCCATAAATGATTACTACCATTAGTGTCTTGTGTTACCAGTGAGATCATTTTATTTAAATTAGAAAATTATTTTTAGGCATTTATGAGCTTTATTGTTTTTCAAGATGTCCTGAAAATGTGACTTTCATCATCTTTATTCTTTAACGTTGCCTGTTTTATGCTATTCATCAATTTAGAATTTTAAAAAGAAAAATATATTTAGTGATGGAATGAAGAAAAATAGAATTAAACCATAGCCCCTCCCCTTTAAATGAAACTCACCATATGAACTTCTCCGAAATCCTTTTCAATGCATCTATTCTGACAGATTCCAAGGTCAAAATGAAAAACCTTGGCCCTGTGCGGAGGTAGGCAAAAGTCTGTGGACCATAAGAAACCCACCTGCTGTTCTTCCTTTACCCATTTCCTTTATGGGCTTTAACCACCCACCCAGGCACCAGTTTCTAAGGGACAAGACCTTACCTGTTTGGGCTGCATCATTTTTTTTTTTTTTTTGGTTCCTTCAGGAATGCCCCTTCTGCCCTGCATTCAATGGGTCCATTCTCAAACACTTCACATCTCAGCCCATCTCATCTCAGAGAAGTCTGATAAATGCTGGACTAGTCCATTTGCTTGTTAGATAGCGTGCCACACTTTTCTTGATTATACCTTACCACAGTAGGCAGTTCCATGCTTATCTTGTTATCAGTTGCCCACATTGGACTACGAGTTATGAACATACTAGAATAATGCCGTTCTCTTTAATCCCCAAGGTCCTAGCCATTGTGTTTGTTTTAATGATCAAAGGAAAAGGTAGGACTGATGAAGTCCACTCACTAGTCCACAGTGGAGGGCCTAGAGGCACAGGGTGGTCCCTTACATGGTTTTGTAAAAACATACCTGTGCCACCTTTGGGATGAGAGAATATTCACTGGGTAGGAACTCCTAGCACCTACGTCCAATTTCTCCAGGCAGAATTCTCTGGGGACTTGGCAACTTTATACAGTCCAACCTCTTACAGAATCCCAAACTTCATAACCATGGTTCCTGGATCCTGGGGCTGAACTGATTTTCAAGTTTTTGCTCCTTCTCTGACACTGGTTTTATCTTCATGGATTTAACAGGAAATGGGAGATACAAGTAACCAAATATAAATTAATGTTTCTGTAAATTGTCCTGCCACTCTGTTATTCAGCAGAGGATACAATAATTTATGTAAGATGCAGAAGACCCATGATTTACTTCCATAGCATTTCTTTTCTGTTTCTAAAGGACTCTGAGAACCTCTAAGTAGTTTAGTAAATTAAACAATTATACTGAGAGCCAGTTATCTTTATAATGAACTGTCCTTTAAAAGTTATTGCTAAAAGTATGTACATGCTTTGAGAGATGAAGAAAAGATTCAGAAATAATTCAGACACCAGAACCACATTTATTCACATAATTTGAAGGTTATTTTTAGTAATCATAACTTTTTATCTAAGGTTAGATATATTCTGTTTTCCAGGGTTAATGTTTTTGTTTATTATCATCTATACACATTAGAAAATTTAATGAACTTTAAAATATTTTCTGATTACAGAAAATATTTAAAGTGTCACTTTCCTCCACAATTATGGTGATGTCTACTAGGTATTACACAAATGTGTGATCCCTGAAAGCTAGATATATGGATTCAATTGTGACCTTGGATAGAATTGTCTTAGGCACATATTTGATGGAAATGCATAATGCTATATAAAATTCACCAAGGTCTGTCTTCACACTTCTGTCTTTGCAGCAACACAGATGTACACACAGTGGCATCACTTCTCAAACTGTACCTCCGAGAACTTCCTGAACCAGTTATTCCTTATGCAAAGTATGAAGACTTCTTGTCATGTGCCAAACTGCTCAGCAAGGATGAAGAAGCAGTAAGTCAATGTGTCGATGCTCAAGTAGCTGTTTGCTTGAGGGTTTTGTCAATCTTTTCTCTCTTTCGTTTGCAAATACCCTTTTGCCCAGTTCTTGGACTGTTTCCATCTATACACAGTGTATTGTCATCACAGTGAGGCCTCCACACACAACTTGCCCTCCTGACCTACATTCTCCCAGAAGTTGAAAGTACAGATAAATAAATGAAACCAGTGCTTCGTGACTCTTTGCTCCCCAACCATGGATTGAAGAGTTGGCTCAAGAATCATGATGCATCAAGAAGCTGGATACCTTACTTTTGCCTCCCCCCTTTCATTGAGGTCTCTAGTCCCCAAATGATGTCAAGAATTAGCCTGCGTGCCAATTGCTAAACAACTTTAAGCCCAGGGAGATGACTAAACATTAAAGTGCTTACCACATGAGCAAAGGAACTGAGTTAAAATGCACAAAATCCCACAATATAAATTCTGGCTGGGCATGGTAGCCAGCCTGTAAATTCATCTGTGTAAGGTGGAGCCTGAGAATCCCGAGAAAGCTGGTTAGCCAGATTAGCCCATCGTGGGCTCTGGGTCTGATTAGAGGATCATTCTTACAAGAGTAAGGTAGAAGAACAAATAAGGATAATTCCAAATATCAACCATTGGCCTCTACATGTATATACACATCAGCTTGCACACACACATGCAAACATGCTTATATCCATATGCAATAATCTCCATACACATACACATGAAAAAATATAGTTTTATTGAGATATTGTTATAACTACACATTCACCCACTTAAGGTGTGTAAGTTGGTACCTCTTAGTAAATTCTCAGAGTTATACAACTATTACCAAAATCTAATTTTAGATTGCTTTCACTATTTATTGCCTTAAAGCAAGCTCCAGACATTCATGGCCTTTTTCTGTTTCTCTTCTCTTGTCAGTTATTGCTCTATTTTTCCCCTATAAACCTACTCTGGACATTTCTACATAACCATTCGTTTCATCATTGTCTTGTGACTAGCCTTTTTCATCTCTTTCTTGGTTTAGTGTCACATTCATTCCTTGTATTTCCAAGTGATATTCCATTTACATCCATTCACCAGTTGAAGGACAGTCAATTCGTTTGTTTTGGGGGGGGCTGTTAGAAAAAATGTTCTATGAATATCCTTGTTTCTGCCTAATTTTGCATGGACTTATGTTTTCATTTCTCTTGAGTGTATACACACTTACAAGCTGGAATTACTGGGCTATGCATGACTATGTATCTCTAAGAGGCCATGCAATTTTAAATTCCAATTTCTGCATATCTCTGCTGCCACAGTATTTGCATTTGTCTTTTTTCCATAGACATTACCATGTATAAAGTAGCATGTTGTTGAGAATGAATAGAATTTTCCCAATGAGTCATTTTGGACTATCTTCTCATCTACTTCTTTGCTATTTGTGCATTTTCTTTGCAGAAATATCAGCCAGTTTATGTCCCAAAGACTCTCTCTCCAAGGATGCCAAACCCTTGGATCTTGAGACTTTAATATAAAATGATGCAGTGTTTGCATGTAACCTATGAAAAAATTCTTACATATTTTAAGGTATCATTAAGATATGTGTAAAATTCAAAACAAAGGAGGTGCTCTATAAATAGGTATCATTGTGTACTGCTCAGGGAGTAATAAAAAGGGGAAAAGTCTGCTCAGGTCCATTGCATAAAAATACCATTTTCTGGTATTTTTAACGTGTGATTGACTAAATCCATACATGGGCGCCAGCTATATTTATCTTACTATTATTGAGCCGTAAGGCTTTATATAGATTAGATGCAAGACAGATAGGTGATTTTCAAATATTTTCTCCTGTTCAGTGGGCTATGTCTTCATTTCCCCAATAATATCCTTTTTTGAAGTTTTTTTTTTTTTTAATTTTGATAAAGATCAGTTTGCCTGGCTTTGTCACTGTGCTTTTCCTGTCACATTCAAGAAGCTTTTGTACAACATATGGTAACAAAAAACTACATTTTTGCATTCTTCTAGGGCCTTTATTACTTCAGTACCACACTCAGGGATGTGATTCATTTCAAGTCCATTCGTGTTTATTCTCCTGTACAAACACATCAAGTTGTCTCAGTACCATTGGCTGAAAATAGTATTCTTTCAACAATTTGATTTTGTTGGCATTCAGGTTAGGAACTGCTGCCTATTTTTACAAACACTTTATCCCATGTGTTTCAAAATATCTTCTATGGTTTCCTTTGCCCATAAGAGAACAGGTGAGAAGTTGAGACAAAAACCGTATATCCTGTCCAGCCTAAAATTCTAGCCACTTGGCTATTTACAAGAATATGAAACCAGATCACATTGTCAATTGACCCTTTATATGACAGAGGACAGTCTACATTAAGAAAAGCCAAAGAAATTAGTCTCAGCCAATACCCAGGATCACCAGCCTTCCAACTTTTCATCAATAACATACCCAGGGGGGCTGGAGAGGTGGCTCAGGGGTTAAGCTTCTGCCTTGCAGGCGGAAGGTCCTGAGTTCAGATCCCAGATCCCACGTATAGACGCCAGGTGTAAGCGGGGGCGGCCTGCGTTTCTAGTCCTGGTAGGGCGGAGCCTGTGAATTCCGGCGGAGGAAGTGGAGGCGTCCATGGTGGTTCCTGAATTCGTCCATGGTTCTACACACACAGACACACACGCGCACACATACACACACACACACACACGCACAATTGAATAAATAAAAAAAAAATAACATACCCAGGGCATGTCCAGTGCAGAAATATGTGTTTGCCAATAGGCATCTATATCTCAATATTTGGTGTGGGAAAATTAAGAAAGACACTGTGTCAAAAGTAACTTTTCCCAAATAACTTTATTGTAAATAATATTATGTTCTGTTCTCATCAACTGATAACAAATTTAAAAATATTAAAAATACTTCACTTAAATCTGTTTATATCCCTTTATATTGCATTCAGCCTCTGAGGAACATGTCTCAGGTGGGTTCTTCATTGTGGAGAGTGCATCGTGTGTGCTTAGGCAAGCACAGAGAGCTGTGGCATCCCCAGACTCTACAGTCCCTTGAGCACCATTGTATACCTGGGTTGCCATGAGCCAAAGTGTCATTATACAACATGTGACTACTTTTATAGCTATTTAAAATATTTACGCATCTTTGGAAATATTTCTAAAACCCTCACTATGATGATGAACAACTATCAGGTCAGAGTAGTTGACTGATAAAATGTGAAAATGAAAATAAAAGCTATTTTCCAACTGCTTTAATTCCAAGACCAATTCATAGAAAGATAACATACCTTCTTTATCTTCCTGTTTGTACTCAGGGTGTTAAGGAATTAGCGAAGCAGGTGAAGAGTCTGCCAGTGGTTAACTACAACCTCCTGAAATATATTTGCAGGTAAGAACTTCCCTAAAGACAGAGCTAAACCACACAAGAGTATTTTAGCCTGGCAGTAATTTAAATTAATAATGGATCAAATCATCTGAACTTTCTTGTTAGCATCATGGAAAATTAAGAGATTTGACAAGATTGTCTCAGAGGTTTTTTCTAACACTAAAAATGCTTGATTTTATAATTCAACAATTTTGAAATTTCTCTGGTCTCCACATACTAAAGACACTTACGCCTCCATTAGCACCATTTGTGCAACACAAGGGGACATTGCTAAAAGTGAGAATGAGCCGGACCACAAGGAAACAAGGAAAAGTGAGCTGAGAGTAGATTGTACCTCTGGCTAACCTTACATAATTTTCTTACCTGTTCTGAATTCAGCATTCTAATAAGATGACAGTGAAGATACTTAGTCCATACTACTAGCTGGAAGCTATGGAGTTCAAGATGCTGAAACTAGAAATTCTTGTCAATGCAATGGAGAATTTAAAAAACTCTCACTGCAATTTCTCCTAGTGATTGCTGTGTTTAGAAGCAAATAGGGCCTTCAGCTTCATGTGTTGGAAAACCAAGACACTGTTTCATCAACAGAACCTACTTCTGAACACGGAAAGTTTTCAAGTAAGAATTTTGAACTCAGTGATAGGAGATAAGGCAAAGGTTACCTACTCCTTAAAAGGCTGTTTAAGCACAGTAAAATCTGTAACTTCCTTTGAAATGCTTCAGTCAACTTTGAGTCATGTTCCATAAGAAACGGTAGCTTGTACGAGAGACACTGTCCTTTGAATGTGACCTGGCCATGGTATGAACACACAGCAGTTCTGACCACCTGCACATGGCCAGCAAGCAAAAGGGTCAGTGGGAGGGACAAGGGGTGAGGAAAGATCAACAGGGAGGATAAGAGTGGCTAATGGGGAGAATACAGTCACAGTGCATTGTGCACAAGTATGAATTATAAAAGGAAGAAGTGAATGATAATTTGACATTTGTCTTTGATTTTATTGTAGGTTAAACTCTTTGAGGAGGAGATTTGAGGAAATAGGAGCCTTTTAATATCATGGTTTGTGATAGCATAGTGTTTGGAGTCATATGTTGGGGTTCAGCTCTCAGCTCTGCCATTTATTAACTCTACATCCTTAAGAGGATCCATAACTTCCTTGTGCCTCCTGTCTCTAATGTATAGAATGTGGACACTGCCTGTCACACAGACTTGCTTTCAGAGTTTAGTGCATTAGGATCATGACTGACACAACAGGGCTATATAAATTGTTATTTTTATTTTTACCACCTCCTGTGCAGTTAGCGACACATGAAATAAATAGAAGCTCTTGCAGTCCTGAAGATCAGGCCAGGAATGAAAAAAAAAAAAAAAACAAAAACGCCAGAAGATTACAAAACAATCTTTCCTACTAGAACCTATCATGGGAATAGGTTAAATTCATGCCTTTTATTCTTTAGCACCTAATAAATTGAGATAATTTGTGCTTGTACTTTTTTTTAGATTTTTAAAATTTATTTTTTCCACTCATACAAAGTGGATAAGTACCCCATTCCCCTCCCTCCCTCCACCCTTCCCTGGATCCTCTTGATCCCTCCCTCTTCTTCCTTTCCTTTCCCCCCTCCCTCCCTTTCTCCCAGTGCTCCCCCCATTCCTGGAGCATCCTTTAGTGTGCATGTCAAACTTCCCTTTGGGTCCTCCTCTCTGATGAGGTGTATGTGCTTGTACTTTTTATCAGCGGAACCACTATTTCAGCTTCCATACTATTTAATTTCATGTTTTAAGAGATTACAAATTTGAAGCTTATAAATTCCTTCATCAAACAACAGTTCTCTTCTGTCAAATAGAATATTTTACCAAGAAGATCTTGCTTATCATAACTCAACATATATATATAAATTTAATATTTGAAAATATTTGAAAATATTGGAATATTGGAATGTTAGTTATCATCTATTATGGTAACAAAATACCTGAGAAAATCAGCTTAAAAAAAGGAAATGTTCATCGATCTCACAGTAGCAGACATTCAACCCATCAACAATTGGTCCTCTCATTTCTCATCTGTGGAAGGCAAGATAACAAGGTAGAATAAGCTCATAGCAAGCCATTCATTTCATGATCAAATTTTTATTTTATTTTTAGTCTGCAAATATTGTCTATTGGAAGGCCATGTCTTGCCTTTCTAGCAAGGCAAACCAACGCAGAAGTGAATACATATTCTCGACTTTCAGCAATCCCCATTAACATTGTTCTAAATGCTGTACTTGTTCCTTTATTTGACAAAGGAAACCAAGCCAGGCAAGACAAGAAGAAATATTTGACCTCGCCCTTAATGGTTCATGTCTTATCATTTGTAATATAATTTCTCCATTATTTGTGTGAAGATGTGTGAATTTCCAAATTGTTTTGTCTCCATAATCATCTGTGGACATATTTCAGTTCATCCACTTCCCAGCAACCCATTTTCTTCCACTATGAAATGGAGTCACATTAAGTTTCAATCATATTTTTGCAACCAATAGGTTTTTGGATGAAGTGCAGTCCTATTCAGGAGTTAATAAAATGAGCGTGCAGAACCTGGCTACTGTCTTTGGTCCCAACATCCTGCGTCCTAAGGTGGAAGATCCATTGACCATCATGGAAGGTAAGTGAATGGGTATTTTATACTCCCGCCAGGAAAGAATCAAGTGATTTGTGGCTGGCCTCAATCTATTCTCACAGGTGTAAACTAATGAGTGAGTTCTTGGTTACTTAGTCCATTAGTTTAATTATTCTTGAAGCATAAAATATTTTCTGTTGAAAATTAGGAATTTTGTGATACTAAACATAAAATCATAAAAGTGATTCCCCAATAAATGCTCAAGGAAAAAAGAACATCCATCAGCCAATTAGCAAGTTCTAAGTTCAAAGAATTGAAAAATATAGATACCATGTAAGTCTAATCCAATCTCCTTGCAAGCTTGGCTTGCAAGTTTATTTTAGTTACTATGATTGTATTAATTTGAAGGGACTCAATTATTTAAATGACAAAGTCTTCATGTTATTTTCCAGAATGGTCTACTTCCACTTAATTCTATCAGGCTGAGTGTTTGGGTGATTTTTGACCCAATGATTTTTGATCATTGACCAATGATTTATGATCACTGTTTTTAACACAGTGACCACATTGAACATGTCAGAATTTAGTAAGGAAAAAAAAGAATAATTATTTTCAGTTTTCATGGTAATTTAGTCTCAGAGAAATTGTCATTTTCAGTAGCATGTTCTCAGCATTGTTCCTTTCTTGGAAATTGTAATACTTTCACTCATTTACAAGACATGAGACAAAAGACAAAGCTTTTGAGTATCTGCTTACATTACCTTATCTTAACTTCCCTTCTCTAATTCTCAGTGCAGTTCAAGTTGAACACCATTATTTTAGTGTTAGAGAACTCATTTACATATAAAGAATTTAATAGACATTACAAAATACTCAGTTTGAACCTGTAAGAGACCAATGATTGTTGCTTTGGGGGAGGAGGGTGGAGAGCACCTCATAGTGTATATGTTGAGGTCAGAGGACAACTCACTGGAGACTGTTCTCTTCTTCTGTCATGTGGGTTCCATGGATTGAACTCAAGCCATCAGACTTGGTGGCAAGTGCCTTTACCCACTGAGCCATCTCACTGGCCCTACATATCTGGTTCTTTAATACATCCGGGCCTCATATGGCTCAAACTGATCTTTCTCTACCCTAGTATTTATTCTTAACAGGTGGGCTAGAGTTCCCTCAAGTGTCTCTTAGATGCAGTTACAAGATCCAGAGGTTAAATGTATTTTTGTAAAAATATTAGATGGGTTCTTGGCCTTCCATGGTGTTGATGTTTGCACCAATGGTCAAACATTGGCTCCTGAGAGAGACAGGGACTTCCCCACTAGCATCATTTCCTTCCCTCCCAGACATTTCCAACAGAGAAGAAAGTGCCAGTTTTGCTTAATGATGCCTTTGTTGGACAGTAAAATGTTAATTGTATCAAATTTCCATTCTGAAAGCACCTGTTTTTAATATTCCAGAGAAGTAATAAGCTCAGTGCATAAAGCGCATCTGCACACTGGTGTTAAAGTAACAAGTAAGGCCATGCTTGCCTTGGGGAAAGCTCGTGTGTAATTAGTGGAGCCAGAGCAGGACCTGCTGCTTTTACAGGAAACTCCCTTTTCCCTTGAAAACACAAATGACAAGCGATGGCTGCTCAGAGTTGAGGACTCAGCTGACACATCCTCAAAGATGCCCTTAGTTACCCTCCCCACAGGGAGTACAGCTGGTATTCAGCACAAGCTCCAAGTCACCTTCCTACAATGTGTATTGAACATCCTGAGCTCCACAGCTTCCACCTGCTGAGTCATTTTCTATTGAGATTAGTGTTGGGATGAGCATATGTATCTTGGATACCAAGGAACTAAATATGTCCACATTGGTGATGCTGGCCTCTCTAAGTGCAGTTTCTCAAAGAGGAGCTACGTGACACCTGCCACTCTGCTGATTCACAAAGCCCCATCTGGGTTTGTTGGTCAGTTGGTTGGTTGGTTTTGCGTAAGATTCTAACACTTGGGGGCTTGCTTTCTTGGATGTCGTGAGGTAGTTTCTTTCCTTGGTTCCAACAGGCTCTTCCCTTAATCTTGCTTCTTACACATGCTCAGTGTCGAGTCTGCTCCCAACAGTTTCTTCCCATCCTGAATCCCTATGGAGAGGGGAGTCCTGGCAGCTCAGTCAGTGCTGAGATTTCTCAGGGACTAGAGGACTACTTCGGACACTGGACGCACGGTCCCTCCCACGGGCTTCTACTATTCCCGAATCAGCCCTCTACATCTTACAGTGAACCTCTGAGCTGTCCTTTGTGGTTTTCCATTTTCCTGGTCAGCCAGAGTCCTTTGATTCCTGTTCCTTCCTTTCACACAGAGATTGATGTGGGTTTTCACCAACATGTTTTGGGGTTCCAGTGGTGGTGGTGGGGGTGAGGATTCCTTGTGACCTAATCTTGTCCATTGAGCTGATTTCATATGAGGAGTTTAGCAGATCCAATGCTACACCAGCACCACCCTCCCTGAGGTCAGTGTCTTCGATGCTGTTCTGTAAAGTTACAGCGACCCCCTGTGCAGTATCAAAAGGAATTCCTTTAAAATGTCCTCGTGTCTCCCTGACCACCTTTGCCAATAAAATACCTGATACACAAGGAGAAATTTGATTTTCTGTACATGTGGCGATGTATTTCAAGATGCAGGTGTAGAAGAGCATCGTGGTTTAAAATGTGTCCCCCATAGACTCATGTGTTTGTGAAGGTCATGGCACCTTTAAAAGGGGCTGGAGGAGGGTAGTCACGAGGGCTGGGCCTTGAGGTAGACTGGGTCTTGAGGTGGATGAGTCCCACCCTATTTCCAGGAAAGGTGTGCTTTAGCAAACTAGTAGCTCTCTGTCTCCATGAAGGACTTGATGTCGCCATCTCCAGCTTTTGCCACCAGTCACATAGCTTCTGCCATGAAACACTGTATACATCTCCCTTTCACCCTAAGTTGCTTGACTTTGGGTGTTCTCTCACAGCAGCAGTGAAGACTAACTGTCCTGAACAGACAGGCAGGTTTAAGAAAAGTGGGGGAGCAGAGCCATGGAATAAGCCCATCTTCCATCACAGTTGGGGGACTGCAGAGGCTCTCAGTGCCCACTCATTTCATTATCAGGCTTGGGGGAAGGGGAGAGTGGACTGGCTCACTGCAAGAAAATCTTTAGGGGACAGCTCAGATTCCAGAAGCCACTTAGCTATATGCAGAACCAATCCTAGCAGGAGCCAGTATTTTAGGAAACGCTGCTCTCACATCCCAAAGCAATTAGAAAGGAGTTAAGATAATTTACTGTGTTCTAAGTAAAGACTAGCTATGACTTCATTGTGCTTTGTTTGTTTGAGATAAGGTGTTGCTATGTAGTACATACAGACCATCCTCCCTCAGAATTAGCAAGCCCCTACAGTTAAGGACCTGAAAAGTAAGTGAAGGAGCATTTGTCTTTGAGGAAGGCAGAAGGCAGCACTGGAGGAAGCAGAGAGTGTGGGGAAGCTGAGCTAGAGGAGGGACTTCAGGCCATTTTCCATTGCTTTGGAAATGTAGCACTCAGATTTGACCAGGAACTTTCTCTCCACTGCTTTGGAGAAGTTCCTGGTCAGATCTGAGTGCTACATTGGATTAGATGGGGGACTCTAGAGATTTGACCCCTGGAAACCACTGAAAGATCTGTTGGTGCTATGGTGCCTGATACCAGAAGATGGAGACCCCAAGGAACTGGCTAGAGTTGACCTTTCGGGTTATGAGGCAGACCAAAGAGCTGTGCTATGGAATGGAGGAGGAGGAAGATGAGGAGAAAGAGAAGAGGAGCAGGAGGAAGAATTCATTCCCATAGTTTGGGTAGAAGAGGTCTATGTCCCAGGACCAAACTTTCTGTCTACAAGGCAACATCTGAGACCGGAAAGAATGTTGAAAGGAGTTTCCATGAGCCTTTCAAGAATCCTTGAAGAAGACAGAAATGGAGGCCCCTGGGGTCTCTTGCATCTGTCTTTCAAGAGATTGCTGAGAGATCAGCTGATAGATGTCTGAAAATGATGAGTTGGTGTTTAGCTGGAAATGGCTAATGGTTTCTGTACAATTTCCTGGATATTGGTGTTAATGGGAGAGGTGTGGAGCAAAGACTGATTTTAGTCCCCAAATGAGCAAAGGATCAGAAAAACCCATATACTGCCTAGTTAGAAAGGAGAAGGACGGACAGGCCAAGACTGTTCTCACTTCAAGCACTTGTCCTGGGTTTCTGCACTGTATGTTTGGTTCAAAGGGGTAAAGGGAGTCAGGAGCATCGTGAACAAAGTGCACGTAGTATGCCACATGAGCCCCGTGAATACAGACAGGCTAACATGAGGAAGAGACTTAAGAAATAAGAGTTTTATTAGAGTTAAGGGACTAATGACTAAGGGGACAGAAGAGCTAACTTAAGGTCAGAGAAGACAGCAGAGGAGATAGCAGCCATGACATCATGGCAGGAGGAGCCTGAGGAGGGGAGAGAATAGAGGGCAGAGGCCAGAAAGCAGAATATGTGTGGGCAGACGGAACAGAGAGAGTCCCAGTCTCGGCCAGTGTTTCAAAGCCTCAGATGTTGCTAAGGAGTTGCTAGGGAAATAGGGTAGAAGCAGTGAGGACGTTTCCTTCTTGGTTCAAAAAGCAGAACATTCAGTTCTCACTGCCTTCAGTGTGTACATATTAAAAGTCGTCATTTGAAAAATGACAGCTATATGGGTTATTTCTGCCAAATACAAATAGAGACTATCTTACATAGAACATTGCCTAGATATCTTTAAAAGACAACTAGATTCTTAGCCAAGGCTTATGTTATGAAGGAAAGTTTAAGATGATAAGAGCCAGGAGGGAATTGCTGGATTGTGCAGCAGAGTGGACCTCCAGAACTTCTTGGGCTCTGCATAATCAAAAGGTGATTATAACCACTCTGAACTCATTATTTTGGCCTAATGTTCCCTAGTAGCCTTCTGAGGAAGAAAATGACACAGAGGATGGGGAGGGGAAGATAGTACAAATGGTCACAGACACACATCATCCTATTCCAAAGCTGGCCACAAAGTTGAAAGAAAATTCCTCTGCAGAGACCGTCGCCATTTTTTATCCATAAGGTAGATAGCATCAAAGCTCCCCCCCCACCATCACACACACACATATCTGTGCTATGGCTGTGACAGATGTACTTGGTCCTGGATGTTCACAACCACCTTGGGGACCTGGCTGTGCAGTTAATTAAATGCTTCATGGAATTCATAACTGTGATGGAAAGCAGTGGTGCTTCAGAGGCTAATATTCTGGTGATAAGAAAAAAGTTCATTTTCCCCCAACACTAGACACAGCCATACATAACGGAAGCTGCAGTCCCTGGAGACTGTCTGTCATATGAGCACAGAGTAAAACAGCATCAAGAACACAAGATCTTCAGGGGTGACCGTATAGATAGCCATTTCAATTTCTGTGAAGTTTTTTCTTAGATCCATTGCATTGAAAATAGCAAAAAAAAATCAGAGATAACTGAAATGAGGAAATATATATACCCCATGTTTAATTTCACTCTGCTTTTTTCTTATAACTCTATAAAAATGATGATTCCATAGATTTTTGACTTTCCATAGTTTCCCTGTTAGAATCACCCTAAGTTTACTTATTACTCCTATACTTTTAAATTCTAGCAGTGAGAATGTATTAAAACAGATGATGTAGTTTGGAATGAAAATACTGATGATTAAATTCATTTTGGTCATTTTCCATCTGTGACCTGAAGCAAACCTTCTCTTCACTTTCTCAAGTGATCTCACGGCCTTTGAGAGACTTAATTTGAGGTACACATTGTGTCAGTTTGAAAGAAGTATTGATTTGATAATTTAGGGCTAAGCTGTGGCAGTGAAGACTTAATAGATAAAGAGAACTCTAAGCGCCTGTGAGAGTTTATCTAATTGATATGGGAGACCCAGTGTATTGTGGGTAGGACTATTCCCTGGATGGGCATATAAGATGGAGAAACCTGGTTCAGTAAATTGGCACACTTTAACATATTTTGGCAGACTTGTGGACTGGCAAGTGAGGAGGTTTGCTCCTCTCTCAGTAATTCCTGTGGAATTCCCTTGGTCTCTCTTGTCATACTGATGAAGTGTAACTGATACTCAAAAGCAAGAATAGACTCTTCTTCCCCTAAGTTGTTTGGTCATGTATTTATCAGCGACATGAAAAGAAACTACAACACAACTACAACACACTTGAAATATTTTCACCTATGACAGGGTCTCTGCAACAAACAAGAATCATCTAGGAATAATATCAACATCAAATTTAGAGGTGAACAAGAAGGTCCTGAAATTGTGACTCTTCTGAGAGATGCTAGTGTTTCTAGATTATTCTTGCTGCTGTCATCTAGAAGCAAGATAAAAATACAAAATCCCATGTTCCATTAAGTGGCTACTGAGTTAGAAGTGGCCCTTTAACAAGATCCCCAGGAAGTCTGTGCCAGAGTGACCGGCCTAGCAGCAGCTCTCACACACTGGAAATGCACTGAGTTTTGAATCATCACAGAAATGGTGTGCATGGCATGGATGGATGTGACACACTTTTCCTATTCAGGTTCAGAATTTGAATTAAGTAGGTGAGATATTGCTCTAAGCTACAGGGCAGCCTCGCCCCTGGTCAAGCTGCTCGTCCCTGTCAGCCTCAGTCAGCAGCTGCCCACCTGTGCTGTCAAAGGCCTTCTCATCCTGTCCTTCATCAGACCTCAGATTTCAAGTATTTTTATACAGAAACTGTACTTACTAGTTAAAACTGAAGTAGTTTTCTGATATGTAGTTTCTGATATGATTCATCACAGACTGCTCTTAGGAGCCTTCAACATTATATAATTACACTGAACTCACATTGATACAGTTCAAGCCAGAGCGAAGCAGAGGGATATGTAAAGTCTCCATTCTGCTTCATTGTACATACATGAGAGCAACTGATACTAATAAGTCCCACAGAGGACTGGGGACTCCCACCTGGGAAGCTGTTTAGAAGCCTGTTTTCTGCACAGAGTTTTAAAGAACAGGACCAAAGTTTGAGGGAATAAAAAGAGGAACATGGGAAGATATATTTTGAAATTTTAAGATCATTTTTAAAACATTCTACTTATTCATTTATTTGAAACAGGGGGAGGAAGAGAGAAAGAGAGAGAGAGAGAATATGTCATAGCACACATGAAGAGATCACAGAACAACTTTTGGAAGTCTATTTTCTCTTTCTTCTATGTGGGCTCGGGGAGCAAATTCATTTGCCAACTTGCCAGGTTTAGGTGCAGGAGTCTTGCTGGTCCTACTTTGAAATTTTAGCTAAATTATCATTGAACATGATAGATTGATTACTTGAGCTTTTGAATTGCTGCTTTTGATAAAAGATCAAGGTTTCTGTCCTCTATTATCTGAGTTATTTTTATTGTCTTTAATTATGTGGAATCTTTCTTATAGGCCTTTTTTTAAAACTCATAATGTCATGAGGCTTCACAGTTCACATTGAGCAGGATCACTAGTGACAAATTTTGGGGGTTTGGTTTAAATTCGTTTCTCCTTTGGTTTTGAAGGTTTGAACATTCCTGCCTTGCTTTCAGACTTGGTTTCTGGTGAGCTGTCAGCTGTTCATCTTAGTGAGAATTCCTGTGTGCCAGTCTTCTCTCTTACAGCTTCTCACCTTTCCTTCTTTGTCTTCTGTCTCAGATACTTTAAATGTGATATGTCAACGTGGGGGTCTCTTCGCTTTTACATTGCTTAGACATCTGTTGCAGTTCGCCTGCATGGTTATTGATAATTGACCATCAAATGGCTTAAGGGAACAAGGGATTTATTTTCTGTTACAATTACTGGTTACAGTCCTTAGTTTAGCTTGACAGGAGAGCACACACCAACACCAGGGTCAAGGGAACTGGCCACACCATCACCACATAACCGCTGAAAGATGGACAATCCTTACTTGCCAGACTAGTATGTCTGGCCAAGTGTACAGAAGGATGCCAACTTCCTCAACCAGCTGTCAGTACTTTATTCATCTATTCAAGGCCTGGCCCCACCCACCTGGGCTTTCCCTATCAGCTAGACAATCTCTTGCAGGTTTGCTCTGGGCTTAACTCAACCACTAATTCTCTACAAATGTGCCCAGAGTTCAAACCCTCAACTGTCAAGTTGACACCTGTGCCAGCATCTGTTGAACTTCTTGAGTGTATATGTTTAGGCCATATGTATTCATTAGGACATGTATGATGTTTTCATCAAATTGGGAAGGTTTTGGTCACTATTCTTTGAAGTATGTTCTCTGTTCCCATTCCTTGCTCTTCTCCTTTTGGAATATCACGCTATAATATATGCTGGTGTGTTTGACAGCACCCCACAAGTTTCTGAGCTTCTGCTTATTTTGATTCATTTTCTCCTCCTTCATTTCCCCTCTCCCATCCTCACGTGGAGAACTTCAACAGCTTACCATATCTGCTTGGTCAGATCTACCACTGATTTTCTTCCCTGACTTTTCATTTCAGTGATTTTCCTTTTCAACTGAGTACTATGCATTTAGTTTCCTTTATTCTCTGTCTCCTTACTGATAATCTCTATCTAGTAAGACATTCTTCTCACTTTCCTTTGGTTTCTCCAGACATGGCTTCCTTCAGGTATCTTAAATAGCTGATTTGAAACATTTGTCTAGTGAGTACAGTACCTGGGCTTTGGAGCTAACTCTTTCTTCTGTGAATAAGCCTTGCTTTATTTTTTACAAGCTTTCTAGAGTTTTGTTGGAAAGGGATCATTTAACTAACATATGGAAAACTCAGGTATGACTCTCCTCTTAGCATTCCCTATTGTTTCCACATGTGACAACCTGTTTGAACAATTCTTAAAAGTATTTTTAACTATATGTGGTCTACATGATAGTAGAAGGTTTCTTAAGTGACAAAAGCCACTTGGATTTCCTCTCTCTGCCAAGAGATTCTACACTCTCAACCTCTCAGTTCCTGTCTGTGAGAGCCTAGGGACTTCTCAGCTCTTTCCTGACCATGCGCGTGTCCCTAAGTTGATTGTGGCCTACCTGGCTCCCTGAAATATATCACAGCATTTCACAATCTTATTTTCAATATAATTCTTTTCCTATTTGTCTCAGCCGTTATCCAATTTTTCAGATGACCATGACGTCAAAGACACAGATCTTTCATTCAAATGCCACCGGGACAAGCTGGCTCTGTCTTTGCAGAGGCTGCCGGACTGCTGGTTCTCACTGGCGGCTCCCTGTTGCTTTTCAGGCTCCTGGCTGGGCTGGGAACCATGGTTACTGAGCAAGTTAAACTGCTACAGTGTTGCTCCATGAGATTCTGAGATTTGCCCCATTATCTTGAATGAACACTCTCCAGATTGCATTAATCCATTAGTTAATTTCCAGAATTCTAAAGGAATTATTCTGAAAATTTTGTTTGTGCTTTTATGATAGAGAAGAAAATTTGGGGAGGTCCTCATGCCCCAGTTCTGGCTGAGATCATGTAAAATGCTCTGACGCTCCTGAATATTGAACAAAAATCACAAAGCTTCATCATTTTGCTATATGAAAAAAGACAAATCTGTGTACTGTAGATAATTATGTAGGGCACTACTTAAAGAGCCTACTGAAGTCCATGGTAGTTTGAGATTATAAAACGGGAGCTCAGAGAGGCCTCCTTTCAGGAAACATTTATTATTCTCAAATACTAATGCCGCAATTAATGTAGACAATTGGAACTCAGTCTTTGAAACTAGGTAACTGTTGAGTTCATGTTTGTACTGTGAGCCTTGTTGATTTTCTGATCTTAGTCAAGTTACTTAATCTTTAAAATACAATGATAATAATTGTCCATATGCTTTCTCTACATAATCCAGGGAAGCCACAAAAAGAAAGGATTTGACAGTTCATGGAGCAGACTAAATGCTCAAGAAATTTTAAATTCACATCACAGTTACCATTTGAAATACGATTTGGTACTGTAAATAAGCGTGGTGATTTTTATCCTAAATAGCTTTCCCTCAGAGTCACGTTCCAAATGGGAGACACACCCGAATCACCTGCTCATCCTGCTTTCTTTTCCGTGCACTCCCAGGTACTGTGGTGGTCCAGCAGCTGATGTCCATGATGATCAGTAAGCACGATCAGCTCTTCCCCAAAGACGCAGAGCTGCAGACCAAGCCCCAGGACGCAGTGAGCAGCAACAACAACGATGTGCAGAGGAAAGCGGGTCAGTTACAGAACAAGGAGAACAATAACTGCAAGGACAGCCCCGGCAGGCGGTGCTCCTGGGACAAGTCCGAATCCCCCCAGAGAACCAGCGTGGACAACGGATCCCCTCCTGCCCTGTCCAGCAGCAAGACCAACAGCCCCAGAAACAGCATCCACAAGCTGGATGTGTCCAGGAGCCCGCCTCTCATGGTTAAAAAGAACCCAGCCTTCAACAAGGGCAGCGGGATCGTCACCAACGGGTCCTTCAGCAGCAGTAACGCGGAAGGCCTGGAGAAAACTCAAAGCACCCCTAACGGCAGCTTGCAAGCCAGAAGGACCTCTTCGCTGAAGGGCTCGGGAACCAAAATGGGCACCCACAGCGTGCAGAACGGAACGGTGCGCATGGGGGTTTTGAATGCGGATGCGCTCGGGAACCCCTTGAATGGGCGCAGCATGAGCTGGCTGCCCAACGGCTACGTGACCCTGCGAGAGAGCAAGCCGAAGGAGCAGGCCGGAGAGTCGGGCCAGCACCACAGACTCTCCACCTACGACAACGTGCACCAGCAGTTCTCCATGACCAACCTGGACAAGCAGAGCGTGGACAGCGCCACCTGGTCCACCTCCTCCTGCGAAATCTCACTGCCCGAGAACTCCACCTCCTGCCGCTCCTCCACCACCACGTGTCCAGAGCCGGACTTCTACGGTGGGAACTTTGAGGATCCCGTTTTGGATGGCCCCGCCCAGGACGACCTTGCCCACCCCGGGGACTATGAAAACAAAAGCGACCGCAGGAGTGTGGGTGGCAGGAGTAGTCGCAACACCAGCAGCAGCGACAACAGTGAGACTTTCGTGGCGAACAACAGCAGCAACCACAGCGCGCTTCACAGTTTAGTTTCCAGTCTGAAGCAGGAGATGACCAAGCAGAAGATCGAGTACGAGTCCAGGATAAAGAGGTGAGGAAAGTTTGGGGATCATTGCTGCCAGGAACAGGGCAACAACTGGCTCTCACATCAGGCTTAATGTATCTGGATCAGGGAGACCTGAGTTCAGGGAGACTTGAGTTCAAGTCCTCCCTTTACCATTGGCCAGCTGTGGAGCTCTGGAGAAGCTAATTTAATCATTCCGAGCCTGGAGCCCCAACTGGTTATTATTCCAAAGACCCAATGTTATCTTCGATTATTATGAACTACGTGTGTCAAAACCAGAGAGGCAGTGAAACACACCAATGGAAAATAAGGAGTCTGCTAATTTTCATTAGAAAAAAGATGGAATTAAGAGTAAAAATATAAAGTTCGATGACAAGTTGAAGTAAATGTAAAAAGTGAATGGGCCTTAATCTTTCACTCTTGTAACCCCAAGAGTGGTCACTGAGGTCATTGAATTCTGTCATGCTTTATCCTTCCAGCTCAGCTCCAGGCAATGAGATTTTAGATAACCCAGACTTGGTGCTCTGCGAGGTTTTTAGAAGCGGTGGCCCAAAGAGATCAACATGAACCAAGGAACCTGCAGCTTAAATGGGGCGAGAGCTAATGGTTTATAACAAAGTTGTTATGCAAAAACCTATTTTATATCAATTTATGTCTTCCCATAAGATGATCAAGGTAGAAATTTGCTTAACAATTCCTCCAGGGAAAGCAATGTGGGCCAGTTGATATCCCCTGACTGTGTTCTATGCTCACAGTGCCCCGGGGGAGGGGGAGTCACACACCCTTATGAAGAATGGAACACAGGACTTACAAAGACACCCTTGTGCTATAGACCTGAAGATCACCACACACAGCTCTGGTCACAGAAATTAGAAACAGATTAGGTGTACGCTCTTTCAGTTCAGGGCAGGGGAAAGAAGGCTGAATTACTGAGTCAGAAGCAGAGCTGAAGCTCAGTGAGACTCAAGATAGTGAGTTGCCCCAGGTCCAAGGCTCAGTGATTTCACTTCTTTCAACTGCTCCCATGGTCCCACACTCCACAGTTACTTATGATTGATATGATATGATATATATGATGTATATGATATATGCATACACACATGTGTGTCTATTTGACACAGAAAGGTGATGGATGATAGATAGATAGATATCTGGTTTTAATACATAGCAATATTTCCCATCCATTCATTGCTTTATCAGACCAAAAGACAGCATATTTTAGAAGCTAGGGCAAAGTAAATATAAATAAAAACGCCTCTTAGAGTTGGGGGAAAAAAAAACCCTTCCTCTGGCGGAATCATCCTTTTACAAGCTTCCCTGAAGGGAAACATGCCCCAAATTTACTGCAGGAGTGGTGAGTAATAGTAGGTTTAAATAATAAAATAATGAAAGAACAAGGCCATCCTCTTAGAAGGTTACTCTTTCAAAATATAGCTTTGTGGATCTACTAGTGAGCAGAATTCTGGAATGTGGTCAACCTCTGGCTGTGGGAAACTGATCTTCTAAGAGAAGGGGTGTTTTTCAAGGGAAGCCTGACTTGAGAGCAGCATAAGTTATCAATGTGAAACCATAGGTATTTGCATTCATTTCGACCCATTGGGCGATAAATGTGTGTTCTGAAATTTACAGTGCATTTCAGAAATCTTGATCATCTAGCAGAACTTTCCAAGTCAGTATCGTTTCAGTGACCCATGCCACTGTGCCATTCTAGCTCGAATGGTGGGCTCAGGAAGTGGGGGGGGGGGGCTACTGCTGGTCCAAGCCAGAATATAAGGACAGTGTTCTTGTTAACTTTCAGCCATTCATCTTCATTTACACATTTTTCTTCAAATTCCTCTTTAACTCTACTTATTAAGTATTAAGGGTGGATGGCTAAAAAGGCAGATACAGAACAGAATATTTTGCTTTGCTTAATCATCAGTCAATGGGATGTGTGGTTTTAGTTTTCAAACACATGAGTTTGCTGTTCTTTTCTCACCCCTTCCCACTGGTTTCTAATTTTATTTTCTTATAAAACAGTGACTTACAGTCAAAGAAACTCATTTGTGTACTATCTGTTAATTATTTGCTCCGACTGTTCCCTTACTGACTTGGTATACTCTATGTAGTAAAGAGAGCAGGATGCTAACCCAATGAAATCTCTACTTCTCCTATTTTTCTACTGTATACCTCGAATGTCTGAAAGGAGTATCTTAAAGTCTCCTAATGTTATTCTAGATTTTCAATTTCTGTTGTACCTATGCTCAAATAAGTGACTCTCCTGACAGTGGATAAAAATTAAGATTCATTTATGTCTCTCTGACAAATCAGCCCTTCGATCATTAAATTATGGCCCTTTTATGTTACAGTAAGGAGTTTTGCTTGAAGTTCTGGCACTATTGCTATGGGATGTTCCTTTGACTAAAAGCTTCTCATGTGCTTTTTAGCCCCATTCTTTAGCTTTCAAAATATATGTTTTATTATTTCATCTGAGGGAGTGCATCTCTTTTCCTTTATGGAATAGTTTGTGTATCGCCTTTTTGTGTGTGTGTCTATTTCATCTCTCACCTTCTCAGTTTTCTCTATCTAAACCTTATTGATTAAGTACAATGGACATCCTTCATCTCTGTTAACTTTTGTTTCTTAAATTAAGTCATTCTACTATCAATCTATGAGACTTTGAGTTTCTAGGATCAGTGTTCTAGTAAACTAGTTCCCTGTTATGTTGATTCAATTCTGAAAATTCCACAGATTCATGAGGAAACATATTTTGCATTCTTTGCAAAGACATCAGTTGAATCTCTGATGCTTCTCTGCCTCTGTGGCAATATCAGAAGCCCTGTCTCCTGTCCCAGTGAAATGAAACTAGTCCAAAGGGGCCCAAAAAATCCAATGGAAAAAGACAGTATCTTCAACAAATGGTGCTGGCAAAACTGGATGTCCATATGCAGAAGATTAAAACTGGACCCGCACTTGTCACCATGTACAAGACTTAATTCCAAATGGATCAAGGACCTTGATCTAAGGCCAGAGACTATAAAAACCATAGGTGAAAGGATAGGGAACTCCCTCGAGCTGATTGGGATAGGCCAACAGTTCCTAAACAGACATCCAATGGCACAGTCACTGCTACCAACTCTCAACAGTTGGGATCTGATGAAATTAAAGAGCTTCTGTTCAGATAAAGAGATTGTAACATGAGCACAAAGGCAACCCACAGAATGGGAGAAAATCTTCACTAACCACATATCTGATAGAGCTCTATTATCCAGAGTGCACAAAGAACTTAGAAAACTAAACACCAAGGAAACCAATGGCCCAATTAAAAAATGGGCCCTGGAGCTTAAAAGAAACTTTACCAGGGATGAAATTAAAATGTCTAACAAATATCCATCTTTTCAGATTTCTGTGGCCAGACACAAGAGCCAGGTTGTGCCTCTAGTTCAGCCATCCATCCTTATTACATTAATAAGAATTCAGATTGAAAGTGAAAAGCAGAATTTATTCAAAAATTTATTCAATGTGGTCATCTTGGAGAGAGAGGATCCAAGTGTCCGGTTCAACTCTCTCTGGGTTTTATAGAGACAAGAGCTATGCGGTTGCGTTCAAAGTATAGTCCTGCCCATCCCGTCTTTTCCCTCCAAAATGGGAAACATTCTTTGTTCTGGAAGGTTGGGCCTGCATTAGGGCAAGGTCTGTGTTTTTTCCTGTTTCTTCAGGTACCCTGTGTCCCTGTTAACATGCTAGTAGGTAAAGAATAACTTTGAAAACAGACAGATTCCAGGTCTTGGCCAGGGATGCTTGTGGACTCCTTATAGCTCCTTAGAATAAAATTAAAATTGAAAAGTATGTTTAATCTCTATTCCACGTCTGCAGTTGTTTTTTTGTTTTGTTTTGTTTTTCTGTGTAGTTATACTTCCAGTGGTCTGGTAAGCTTGAATGAACTCCATAACTCCATGTGACTTTAGTTCTGAAGAGAAGTGGAAAATCATCTATTACCAATATATGTGTTACAATAATCAAGTGTTTAAGATTCCTGCTATTTTATATATATACATATATATACACATATATATGTTTCACACACCAAAAATACATAAATATGTTCCTCTTTTTTTAATAAATATGTATTTTTAATCTCTTGGGTTAGAGAGAAAAATCATCTGCATTTTAAAAACTACCCGAAATTCCACAATTTGTAATAAAAATCCATCAATTTATAAAGATATATAATACTTACAGTATTTTGGAACAACAGTGAAAATCGGTGACTGGAAGGTACTGTTATATGATGCCATGTTTACAAAGAACAAAACTATATACTTATTTAGCATCTGCCACTTTTACCTTTCTAATACCTTTTCTTATGGTATGTAAACTGGCTTCTTCGATGCCTTGATAAAACAGGATTGCACTCTCCAGAGAATTCCTTCTGAGTAACTGACTTAGCCTATGAATGACATTTTTGCTATAAGCTCGTTGCTTTGGTAGAAGGAGCTATGATTGGCCTCCTGGTCTTCCAACTTCCTCACACAGTTCTCGTTCATTCAGTAAAGTCAAGGTGACAGGGGTGTAGTAAGCTCTCTGGGAGTGGCTGTCCCAATTCTTTCCTCTCCCTTCTGTGCCAGAGGACTTAAGTCTCTGATTTATCTATACTGACTTCATGTTCAAAATTATATAACAGCAAAGCTTTTCCAAGAAGCATCCTAGGGACATATGACAAAAATAATATATCACATTAGCAAATTATAAATCAACATCACAAAATAAAACCTGCTTGGTCATTAGACTAGGTGCAAAGATCTGAAAGGCCTCCTCTTGATTTCTTAAGGACTATAGATAGACAGTTTAGATAGTGTCTGTTTTTCTCTGATGTTTCAGTGAAATAAAAATCTCTTTTCCTCCCTGCCCCTGTCCCCCCTGTAGC
This sequence comes from Typhlomys cinereus, assembly GCA_023101885.1. Classification (NCBI taxonomy): domain Eukaryota; kingdom Metazoa; phylum Chordata; class Mammalia; order Rodentia; family Platacanthomyidae; genus Typhlomys; species Typhlomys cinereus. Next base: position 1,700,936 of record JALPQD010000288.1, read on the forward strand.
TTAGAACAGCGAAATTTGACTTTGGAAACAGAAATGATGAGCCTCCACGATGAACTGGATCAAGAAAGGAAAAAGTTCACCATGATAGAAATCAAAATGAGAAATGCTGAGCGTGCCAAGGAAGATGCGGAGAAGAGGAACGACATGCTGCAGAAGGAGATGGAACAGTTCTTCTCCACCTTCGGAGAGTTGACGGTGGAACCCAGGCGGTCGGAGCGAGGAAATACCATATGGATCCAGTGAGCCCGCTTGCTACACAGTCCCAGAAGGAGGGCTCTGGGAAGGATTGTGGGGATCCTGGTGGGAAGCACTGGGGGCTCAGGCACCGACTCACCTGACCCACCCTGCAAAGTTCTTACTGGTGAGGGAATCTCATCGCGTTCACTATCCATAACCTGCCGTGTGTACCAAAGTTCTCTCCACTCCATCATGCTCCTGTCAAGTGTTCCAACTGAATTTGTGTATAGAGAGTAGTTTGTAAAAAGGCTGACTAAAAGTAAGAGGCATATGTCGAGAGTTATTTTATTGCAAGTCTTGTATTTAAATGTTAAATCAATATGTTGTTGCAATTCAGCTTGCTTTCAAGCGTCCCCCTTGCACTTAACATAAGCTATTTTTGGCATTGTGTTATCATCCGCTTATTTTATAGATCAATATTTTTATTTCCCCTTTTTGCTGAGGAAATGAAGATGAGAAGAAATATAAATATATATAAATATATATAAGATGAGTTATTAAAATCAAAAGCATACTTGGTGGCTGTGCTGTTTGTGCCAATAGAACTTGCCATGACCAAAAAGAAAAATGTAAAAAGTTTTATAAAATACAGTAGAATCACTGGGTACCTGCGAATGACTCATTCAGTCTTTTGTTTGGGGCAGGGAAGGTGGTTTGGTGGCTGAGAAACTCTTTTTCAAAAGAATGAGGTAGAGAGTGATGGGGGAGGACGATCTACATCCTACTCTGTTCTCTACACGTGTACATGGGTGTACACATCTGCACATTCATGTGTACAAATGGCATATCCCTCTTACTGCCGCACATGTAAAAGCCTTCACTTCACATTGCTGTTTTGCTTGTGAGATCATCTGACATGGGGACATTGAGGATATATAAGAGCTTCCCTGCAGCTCTGGCACAGAACACAGCCGCCTTTGAGGCTGCTCCACACAGGTGAAGAATGACATTTACTAATCATGCATCGATGTCTTTCGGGAGCGACTTTTCATAGCCTCAGACTGGTTGCTGAAGGAAATCTCCCTGCCCTTTGGATGATGGAAGCATCGCTGGCCTCTCCCTGCACCCAGTAGTGACTCTTGACAATGCCAGCCACAGAATGGTCTTTCTGTGTCCCTCTCAGGCCACTAGACTATGTGCCATGCTGTGACCTTTCTCTCACTTATATAGTCATCATTTAGTGTTTTTCTCCACCACAACTAGCTGAGGAGTTCCTTACTGGGTGATAGGAAAGGAGGCCAGGAAGGGCAGGAGGCAAGTTTGGATGAAATAAATGATTTTCTCATTTCGACATCATTTCTCCTACTGAAAACATAAAAACACACTCATACTCAGAATGATTTTAGATTTATTTTGTGTATTTCACACACGTGTGTGTATGTGTGTGTGTGTATGTACGTGTGTGTGTGTGTGTGTGTGTGAAAGGACACTGTGTGTGCCTGAGGTGGCCCAAGGTTGACTTCAGGAATCATCCTAGATTGCTTCTACCTCCTTTTTGCTCTGAGAGTTCCCAGGCTTCATCTTCCAGAGCCAGAAGTGCAGGTCGCCATCATTTCTGCCTGTAGTTTTGAATGGGATACCGTATCTGAACTTAGGTCTTTCTGTTTGTAAGACAGAATCTTAATGCTCCAGCCCTAAGAATGATTTTTAAACACAAATGGATAACAATCAATTTAGGACAAATTTGTGAACATCAGTAAGATTAACTTTCTAGAATATTCCAGGCCACTCTGGGACTATTGATTTAGGAAAACAATCCTTATCACTTCAATAAGGCAATGGTTTTGAGAGAGGCCAAGCAAGTAAGTCTCCCATGATAGCTTAAAGTCCCAAAGGGCATAAACTGTAAATGAAAACCTACTTAAGTTCCTGGGATTTGCATTTTTTTTTGGAAATGGTATATCTTCTTCGTATTTCCAAGAACACAGTCTTCACAATATTCATTCCTCTTGTTGCTCAGAATTTATTTGTATCTCCACATGGACCAAGCCTCTGTGGTCACTTGGTATCAATCAGTATCTTGGCAGCATTAACTGGGTTTTGTCTTTCCAGTCATGCAACCAGGTATGTTGCCTAGATATCCCACAAGAAACCAAACCCAGAATGAGCAACCTCAATCTCAGTAACTCCTGCTATATGTTTGCGTCTTCCCACAGTTCCTAGATTAGTTCATGGAAACCTTGAACTCATCCAGTGAGCTATGCAATACCATAGTGAAGGCTATGCTATTTAGCTTCCTGGGCTGAAATTGCCTGCAGTTTGCTGGTGGTTATCAAGTCATCCATGCATAAGTCATCCATGCATAACCTCTTCCCATAAAAATATCCCTCCCATATCCTTGCTCTGTGGTCATAGTGAGATGGTTTGTATTAGGCCAAACTCTGCAGAAGGGTTCAGTGAATCTTTTCTAACTTTTCCTACTCTTCCATGTTTTTCTTCTTCAGTCCACTAACCAGGTTATCCATTCTATTTTTTGTCTACCGTTTGTTCCTGGTCCTCAGAAGAAACCATCCTGCCCAGCAGTTCTTGCTCTGCCATCTTCCCTGTCTTTCCATGCTGCCTTTTCTGAATCCCTCTTTCGACCCTCATGATGACTTTACTCCCATAGAAGGCTTTAGGTTCCTCACGATTTTCTCTCTTGGCATGTGCCATAGGATCCACATCCATTTCATACCTCATACCTACCTTTGCTGTCCCCTTGTTTGCCTGCCTTCTGTTGTATCCTCCATTCTTTAAGAGCTGAACCATCCTTGGTTCTTTTAGTACAGACAAGGAATTAAAGAATTGGGAAAAGAGGCAAAGTCTCAAGAGGCAGTGGGAGATTTTCAGATGCTAGCATTCTGGCCAACTATTCTCAAATTAGATAAAAATAAGCTTGTAAGAGCATCAGGTGACTTTAAGCTTGCCACAATGCTAAAGGGTAAACTGGGGATTGTAAATAAATTAATAAGGTTGCAGGCAATTGGGACGTATCAGGAATTGCTTCATTATAGCCTATAGCACTTCCTTAAACTTACACAGTAACTAAATTCCAATCCAAGAGAAAAGCCTTGCTTCATATGTTGGGCCTATTCTTTTAGCTTCTCTGGTCAAATCATATGGATTTTGTTTGCTGAATAGTAAGAGATAATTAAAACTCCACTAGTTTTATTTATTCAGTACCTCCTTCCAAAAAAAAAAAAAAAAAGATTATTTCTTGCTAAGGATGTGTATACCACTAAAATAATGATGTGACCTTTGTAATTTAGAAGGGTGTTGAATAGTGTGAAGCTGACCACAAGTCACAGGGGTCCCCATTTGGCAGGGATGCACCTTGGGCAAGTGTGCGGATAGAAGACGATACAATCATGCATCAGATATGGTTTAAAATTTGGTCCTCATGCCATAGCTGCAAAGACTTAGCTATTAGCATGGTAATGTTTGGAAGACTCGATCTGTTTTCCTAAAAGCAGGAGTTACAATCATGTTCCCAGTGTCATATTTTATGACAGCACCTGCCCTCACTCTGCTCCAACTGAGAGGATGCCTCAATTCTGCGAGACAAGAATATACCACACACAACAGCAGAGGTTGTCCAGTTGTCCTTTCCCAAACAATCTGACAAAAGTTCAGGCAAGGACAGGACACCCAAAGTCTCTTTCTGCTCTGAGACAATAATAATAGCATCTATGACCTATTATCTATCTTTCATCAACTCTGTCACAGAAGGTGGTATTGAGCGTAAAAGGAACTGGAGTGAAGTATAATGGAAAGTGTACAAATGTATGAACCAGTAACTGGAGGCTATGGACTTAGTGTATGGGACATCTAATTTACAATAGATACACTAAGCAATGTACCGGGAAAGTAACTCAGGGTGAAGCAAGCAAAGCACTGCAGAGCTGAGACTTTGCTGTGAGTCTGAAGAACGAGTGGAACATCATCGGAACCTGGCATTGTTGGTGAGAAGATGTGTAACCTTGCATAACACCCTATCACACACCATGAGTCCCACAGATATTGTTAGGACCTGGGTGGTCTTGGCTCTTATTCAAAGAAAACAGCCCAGCTGGATGCATCACACCTTGTTTGAACTCACGAGCCACAGTTAAAGCAGGCTGGAAGGAGGGCTCCCAAAAGCCTCTTTCTCTATTCCCTTTGTAGTGCTCTTAATTGTACAAGTGGGGAATGAGTTGAAAGTGAAAACTGCCCAGCTCAAAGACTTCTTGCTGTGGGTGGCTTGGAAAGTGAACAGTGCCCCCAAGCACAGCAAGCTACAGAATCTACCATATTCTTTAAAAGTAGAAAGTATGACTGGTAAAAAGCTCCCCCCTCTTTTTAAAACTACGTAGAGCTATCAAGAGTTTGGCCCTTCCAGGACTAAGCCCTGGGGAGACTATCCCATGTATCGAGAGTCACCTTTGTTAAATCCAAATGAAGTTCTATTGGGAGAATGCAGAATAGTTTCAGAGGTACCCAAATGGATAGCATTGTGAATCGGTGAGATTATCTCCCCTGTAAGGGACACTCCGAGCATCATGTGATTCTTGTGAAAGCACCGTGGCCATCCCCAAAATACCCCTTCTGTTGCTTCTGACTCAGCAGATGGTGTAACACATTAAAGCGATCTCTGATGCCTCAGATTGGATTGAACTTGTTCCTTCCAAACTCATGTGTACTTTCAGCTGCCGTTGTGGCAATGTTAGGACATGAATCTTTAGGAGGGTTGATGTGAGAGAGAGTTCCTTCACTAGACTATTGATGACACAGCAGGAGGTTAGATGACAGGGATTCCATCCCTCACCATGCTTTCCTTCTAACCTCTTCTTCTTACATATAAGTAACCAACGATTAGCCTGCCCCCCCCCTTGGACTGTCCAATCTTATACTTCCAGGCTCTGAAGCCATGAGTCTTTTCCTTTATGAATTTCCTTTATGAATTATACAATTTCCGATATCCCAGCACAGTGACAAAGTGAAACTGAGTGACACCAATGTTTTACAGGCATACCACATCTTCAATTGTCTGTGGTCGGATGTTATTCAAACACCTAGGTTCGATTTTGTTCACCTTTTCATTGACTCTACCCTACTTCATGGGCTTCCTCATTTGCTCCAATCTCTGACCTCCTATCCACTCTCACATTTCTCCATTATCTCTCTAGAGCTGACATCGTCCTTCCCTGAACCCTGTTCTCTGTGTCACAGTACATCCTAGCAGTCCAGCATCCTGCAAGCTGGCCAGAGTTCTGACTCAAGGGGCGGCAGGTCTTGCTGAGCTCTGCATGGCTTTTTCAGACCTTTGCTCTTCCCTGTTCTCTAATCTTAAATGCATGTCTCCTGATCATTCGCTGTGTATGTTAGCCCAGGGCATGAAGCTGGCCATAGCAACTGACAGTTTCTGGAAACTTTGTTCTCCTCTGCCTGAGCATCACACATGTTTACACCTCATTTCATACTATCTTTTTTTTATTACTTTTTCCTACTTTCACAGGCATATTGAGTATTCACCCCAGCCTCATTTCATACTATCTTGACTCATGTTCCACATCAAGCATTCCATATTCTGATAATCACTTCTCTTTTGAGGTCACTCCCTTAAACTCTAGCTCTCTTGGATTCTCCTCCGAAGGGTCTCCTAGCCATGGGCCATTTTCATTATTGCTCCTTACGCAATTGCTTCTCTGTCAATCAGCTTAGCTTCTATCGCTCTTCATCACAAGCGTTCCTGTGCCATTCTCAAGTCCCACTAGCTCCTCTCCCACGTGCCTCTGCTCCTTTGAGAACACACAAACATAGCCCGACTCTGGCAAAACCCACCTTCTGCTTACACCTGACTGGTACATAAGAAACCAAGAGCAAACAAACGTGATCAAAAGGAACAAGAGCAAAGAACACCATGCAGACTCTAATCACTTTATATTTCTTAACTGTGGATCGTGTGACTGCCATTGCTCTCTATCTACCTATATTTGCACTTCCTGATGTCAGCTTCATTTTTCTCTTCTCCAGTGTATGTATTCCCTCCTCTCTTCCTTCTGGACTTCAGAATTCAGTCAGACTCATCAAGAAAGTTTTGATAATATACAACTTTGATCACACATCATTGCTATTCTTCTGTTTCATTTTTTAAATGGAGAGAGAATAGTTTCTGCCTGCTTCTATTCCCTGACTACCCAAGTTCTCTTGAACTCATTCAACTCTTGAGTACTTCCATTCTTAGTTCTGCATGCTATCTCTGTCTTGGAAGGTAGCAATGACCTTCTCACAATCGAGATCAGTTGTCAGTCTTTGCCACCTAGTATCATTCATTGCTACATTCTCTCTTTTCAGAGACACGTTCTTTAGCTTGCTTTCAGAAAAGCATGATTTCCTAGATTTTCCTGGACTTCTCTGTCATTCCTTCCTACTTTCTGATGTCTCTGTGTTGGGGATAAAGGCATCCTTCACAACATCCTCTTTAACCACACTCAGTGTTCACGTAGTATGTTAGTATTCTTCATATGTTACTTTCAAGCTATATTTTAGTCAGATCTTTTTCTTGGCTGTATTGTGAAACAAGCTACTGCTAATCTGCAACTAACTCTGAAAATAATCACAACCTGTTGTCCACCATGTTGATTATCTACACTATCATTTATCTCAAAGTGTAGTAGGTTAAAGGATAATATGAAATAATTCTGAACTCTTTTAAATACTGCCAGCTATACATTCAGAATACATCATTTCCACTTTTAATCTTTTTAATTATAATAATAATTATTTATCTAACTGGGGACTAAACCTAGGGCTTCATGCATGTCTCGTAAGCATTATACAACTGAGCTATATCCCCAACCCTCTTTTTACTTATTTGGAAAAAAAATCTCACTAATTTGCTCAGCTTGTCCTTAAAAATGTGATCTTCCTGCCTTGACCTGCAAGTATCTGATACTGAAGACATGCATCCCCACGTCTCACCGACAATACATCCTTAATGATACTCTTTTCAAGTTCTCCAACCCATGGTCTAAGTCCTGTCATGTTGTATGAATTCACATCACAGCCTACAAAGAAAGCATTGTTTCCTTTATCTTTCTTTCGAAGAATTCTCCCCACTCAGAAGTCAAAAACATTCTCTTAAAATGAAAATTTTAGATTGTATCATGCCCTTACTTAAATCTAGCCATTGTCTTCCTGTGTTTAGAATAGAATCACAAAGATGTGCTGTGCTGGATTCCTGCCTTCTGCTCCAAATTCACTTGCTGCCACAATTTTCTTTCCCTTCTGCTAAATCCTCAGGACTCTTTATGCTGTGTAGACAGGCTCCTATTCCAGGCCTTTGCCCTGACTTTTGCTCTTAGTCTGTGGATGTCCTCGGGTCCATGGCGTGATCTATTCTGCTTTATTCAGGTCTCTGACCAAGTCAGTTCTTTGCACTTTGCCTCACACGGCATCTTTTATTTATTTTACACTTGCCTTTTAGCCTTCTTGGTATTCTTCATTGTTAGTATGTAATTCTTTCTTTCCCACAGACAGGAAGTGTGTGAATACATCACACTAATGTACACCTAGAATAGCCCTTGAAGGGTTAATTTGTTCAATAAATGTTTGGAGCTTTAAATGGTGAATAAATGTTTGGAGCTTAATGTCAAATGTCTAGTTCAGATGCTTAGGGATGTTCTGAGCTGAATATTTAATAGAAAATGAAAAGTGATGAAATTCTGCCTTATTTGAGGACTCCAGTGGCCACTGTGATAGTTAAATACAGGTGTCAACTTGATAGTTGCGGTCTGAGCTTTGGGCACAGCTGTGAAGAATTGATAGTTAAGACAAGCCCTTGAGCACGCCTGCAGGAGACTGTCTAATTAAATGTTGAGAGAGATTATCCCCTGGGCAGGTATAAAAAATGGAGGAGGCTGGTTCAGTAAGTGGCATTATTCAGCATACTTGGACAGACATGCCGTCTGACAAGGAAGGAACGCCCCTTTCCCAGCAGTCCCGTGAACATGCCCTAGCCAGTTTCCCTGGATCCTGGTGTTCATATGAACTCTCTCGCCAAGCTGGACTAAGAAATGTAACTGAACAATGGTAAACCAGAATAAAGTTCCCTGTTCCTATAAGCCGCTTTGTTGTGAATTTATGGGCATCGTGCATGCAAACTACAACAGCCATTCAGAGTCAGGGCCAATTCCACAGACTTGGCTTCCTGTTAGAGTGTGATCAGAAGCGGTTCAGGCCCAACCGTGATTCTGGAGGTGGTGAGGGCAGAAGCATGAGTCTCAAGCTCTGCATCCAAATCCAGTATCCCTCAGGGGAAGTGGGTATAAAAAAAAATTCAGAAATGCAGCAAAGAACATCCCCGTTGTTTTTTTATAAATTGTAAAAGTGATTCATCCACCATAGAACAATGGTAAATATCTATAACCCTCTTGTGCTGATTCACTGAGGAAACTTACATGTAATTAGATAAAATGAGCACATTGGAGGAATCAGATTCTTGTGTCGTTGCTTTAAGCAGATAATAAAAATTCAAACTACACTACCAATTGAATTGCATTGTGATTTAAGAAGAACATATAAATTGATAAGGTATTTTACTTTAATGATTTTTTAAAGCATGAATCTATTAGCTGAATTGGTGAGTCATCAACACACAAATATTTAATAAATGTTTTGGGAGTGCACTGATAAACTGCTTTAGAATATTGCTTCAGAAATTAAACTAGAAATTTAGGGTAATATTCTTAGAACTTAATTTGTGTCAATCCAAATTAGCAGTACATTACCGTTAAGGAGCTTTTACATGCCTTCCTTTATAAAGGAAATTCTTTAAAATTATTAGCTTCTTCAGCTTGTGTAAAATATTTACATTATAAAAATTTATCATATGTGTAATTGTCTACAGACAATATTTTTATGAACATGGATTAAAATGCTTGCTCATGAAAGGTAATTGTGTGTGACCCAGTCTTCCATTCAGAGTGTAGAGGATTTAAGAAATGAATACCATCAAGCACCTGCTTTTGAATGAGAAATGACAAAGGATTATTGTTTGAACAGGAAGATTTAAAACAAGGTGAAATAAAAGACGGTTCTGGAAACTCAGTGAAAAGAGAGTGAAACTGACTACTTTTCTGAGTGAAACTCGAATCCCCTAAGTAACATTTCAGCCATATTTTATGCTGAATTTCTATCATCCCAAAATAAATTCCTTATTATTAAAGAAATGAATAAGCATGGACAGAAAAGGATGCGAGATCTCAAAAGACCGTGACCTTGTTTCTTTATGTGTTATCCTGGGCCATGTGACTGAGACATGTACATTTCTGCTGTAAGTCGATGACATAAAAATGCATTGATTTAAGTGATTAAGCAGATAACTCCGTTTGGATCTTAGATGGGAGGCTTGCAGCCTCAGAGGGCACAAAGAGGTGATGAGATCCTGATTTTCCACTACACATGCACTGTCTCCCAGGCATGCCTTTCAAAGTCTGAAGAAAAGGCATATTACATGTACCGAACATGCCCTGGCGAGTTGACAAGGTCAAAATCCCACATCTTGGTTACAAACACCGCTATCACCGAGCAAGCAGATTCATCCTTCTAGTTGCTTTTTCTGTAAATAGCTTCCAAATGTAATGCTTAACACCCCTTATTTCTCATCATGGCAAACATGTGTGAAATCATCAAATACATGGCCATCTTTAGTGTTATCCAGAATGTACCAGAAAGTTCTGGCTCTCACTCCATGAGTGATCACCGCGAAGAATGAAGTTTCTCTTTAATATCTACACGTTATTTTTAGATGCAATAATTCCAATCGTTTTTAAACTCTTTTTTAGACATAATAAAGATATATGTTTGAAAAAAATAGGAAGCCAGGCATAGTGACATACCTAAACCCTTAGCACTCAGGAGGAGCAAGAGTAACAGGCCAGTATGGGTTATTTAGCAAGATCCATCTCTTCTTACTACCCCCAAAGAAGAAAGAATATCAAATTAGAATGACTGGAAAATAGAACAGGAGCTGTTCCAAAAACAATAAAAGTCATTGGCTGCTATTTTCCTTAAATAAAAGTACATTAACAGAAAAAGATTTAGAAATTTCTATTTTCCAGGATTTATAATTGTTAGTTGGTAAAATAAATCATTCACGGGAAGGTACAGTCTGCTTCCTTAAATTGTCTAGGTACTGTCATGTGAATTATGTCAAGCTCAGTGAACTTCGCACTAAACTATAAGCTCATCTGCTTGAAGTTTGGAATGTTATGGTTGGCAACCACATACAGAAAAATAAATCTCTTGAGTAAAATTAAGATGATTAGAAATCCTGACCATTAACACAAAATTTAATCCCATTGTACTTACCAGATGCTCCCAGAGCAGTGGCTTTTGTCCTTTATGTTCTAAAGCCAATGTATAGAATTGCAGATGTGAAACTAGTGTCTGTAGACAGAAACGATATTATCTTCAGAAGACCTGAGTCTTAAATGTAAACATGGCCTTCAGAATGTCCACGTTTGTATCACACGCTCTGCTTCCATGGTGAGAAAGGAGGCCAACTCTTATTTCTTATTTATTCCCTCGCACAATATGACCACAGTACAAGTTCCTTTCACCCAGGGTCAAAATGAAATCATGAAAGACCCTTCAAGGTTACTGCCAGAGCATGAAACTCAAAACAAGAAATACAGTAAGCATTGTCAACAAAATCCAACAAAGTCTGGTTTGGGATTTGGTTTTATGTGAAGGGAAGCATATTTCCTCCAGTTTTAATTAACTCATGAGAAATACAAATCACAACATATCGACGTGGCATCCACCTGCAAAGAGTCAAAAGAAGCCAAAGTTCTCCAGTTCACCCTCTGTCCCACAGATATTGTGAAAAGAAAATTTTAAAGATCAAAATGTTAGAAGGAACACAAAAATGGTTGCCAATCCTTATTAAACATCACAGTCAAGCTGGCTGACTTTGCATCTCATATTTCAGACCTTGCAAAGAAATTAGACATACGTGGTTTTGGCTTCCCAGGTTGGGTTAGAACTGTAAGGGTGTGTGTGAACATGTGCATGTATGTGTGTGCTTTATCAGTGATAGTCTTTGCAATCCAATCATGCAGAATAACAGGTAGATACAAGTTAGGTCTCACTGCGAGATGGTCATGGCAAGGTGACAGGTGATACCAGGTAAGGGCTGGGAGCTTTGCTTTGACTTGAATATACTGGCCATTGGTCCCACATGATCAAAAGTTAGATATACAGGAGACTATATAAAAAAGAAGTTGTCTACTTCATTTTGACCGACCAAAGGAATGGTAGACATGAATGGATAAAGAATCATCTAAAACTGTCAAAAGAAATGATGAAATCTTATCATTTAATCACAAGAAAAGGAACAGATTTGAATATTTACATTGTACACTTTTAGTTTGTTTTTTTTTATGGACAGGTGTTCCCTGTTTTAATTAATGATGAGACTCTTATTAAAATGTATATGCGAAAGGGGATGGGGGAGCTGAATGAAGAGATTTTTTTTCTCCAGGCATGAAGAAGCTGGAATTAAAATTTTCTAGAGCAGTTTTAGTTCTCTCTCTTTCTCTCTCTTTTTCTCTTTCTCTTTCTGTTTCCTGTAAAATCTATCTTTTCAGTAAAGCTAGATGGCAACATTCCTTATAAAGCATAATGCTTTCATGATACAGATATAAATTAAGAAAATTAAACAGAAATAGAGTTCGTATAACCTAGGTTCTAAAAATTGTAAAGCAGGCTCTATTTTTTCTTTTCCCCCCAACAGATAATGTATTTTACTTGTCCGATACACTAAGGCAAAATTTCTAATTTGCCAGTTAGCTATTATATCCTCTTTAGATTTTTTTTCAGTGATGGAGAAAAACTGTGGTGTTCCTCAGTCAGCATCTGAGTAAGCTTCCTCCAGCTACTAGGGTTTGCCCAGAACCTGTCTCAGCTATGGGATATATTCCTACAAAATGCTGATCTTAGATCCTGATAGATTAACTATTTTTCAAGTTTTACTGCATAAGACGCACTGCTGTAGAAACAAGCATGCTGACTTACCAAACACACCCCTGAAGAGCAAAGACACGCCTAATGTGGCTGCAGGTTTGGCAAACTCTCACAATAACCCAAGTTTCCCTACACAAGGATCCACTCATCCTGTCTACAAGAACACCAAGGAACATTTTGTTCAGCACTACTGTGAAATCAATAGGCAAAAGTGACAGAGGATGTCATTCCCAAGAATACCCATTTTCTGTTGCAATATGAGCCTGATCATCCACATGGTGACTGGGCGTCCTCCAAACCCTACACCCTTTCCGGGAATCTAGTTTGAGTCTCTTACCAACTCCCTGTCCAAACAGGAAGAATGCTCTTTGGGAATAACAGGTAAGATAACACAGGAAATATTTGGTGTTTCTATTTTTCTTTCTTAAGAAAAAAAAGAAGACCCAGTGGAGTGCACAAGTTATGCCATGAATTATATCACCATACAGCCACTCTTTAAAGGTAGCATGGCTGGGGGAACTTTCAAGAAAGAGATTCCATGGCTGTCCCACCTCTCATCATCTATCCTTTGATCATCCAGCGAGATCAATCCAGCAGGTTGATAGGCCAAATCCTATCTCTAACTTGGAAGCGCTACTTCAAACCCCAAGGGTTTGTTTCATCCTGTCTTGTCTATGGGGGATTCTCTGGCTAATGCAGCCCAGGGTCACCCTAGTAGAATTCAGGAAAAGCTGAAGGAGCAGGGAACAGTCTAGACTGTCTCTGCTTTAGTCTGATTGCAGGAAAGAGAGATGCAAGCATGTTCTGTGTGGCTGAGGAGCTGCCAGTGGAGATTTCTTCCTGTCTTTTGTTGTCATAGTGACTGGTGAAATTCCCCTGGGGACTTGTTTCTTTCAAGCATCTGTGGGTTCTTTGCACTTAGTGGAAGAAAGCAGGGGAGTGGAGAAGCCATGGATCAAACAAGAGTGAAATGCATAGACAGAGGAGAGTAAGGATCCATAGAAATTCATTTAAAAAAAAAAAAGATGACAGAAAGGGAAGAGAGAGCTCTTGTGAATGAATAAGCATTTAAAAAATCAATCCTGTCTGAGATTACCAAGAAAAATGGAAGCAAGATAGAGAGACTGGCATACCTTTATTTTAGGGCATGAGCTATACTTTAAAATGTGTCTTCTTGTTTTTTCAAGCCATCTCTTGCAATGGATTATCTATCCTGTGTGAAGCAATCCCAGGAGTGACCGCACGGTGGCGCGGTGGTGGGAGCGGCTGCAGTTCCCTATTGACTCTATTGCTTGAGAAGAGTGAGAGCTTCCCTGGTGTGGTATTAAGGCAGTTTTCAGAGCGCTGGCGTTGCTGTTTGCTCTATAAAAGGGTTTGCACGTGCGGGTCACATCGTACTTATCAAACCATCCATTTCATGAGCTTCTCTTCTCCTCCAGGTCAAGTATCACCACACTGATGAGCACCAAATTGGCCAGAGTGCAAAGAGCTATGATGGCTACTTCACCCAAGGGAGTAAGAAGGGAAGGCCTTGTATATAACCAAGATGCTTCACAGTGTCTCCTTAAGTGCCAAGACAGCACTGTCGGTGGATTGAAGCTAAATTCTTAATACTCTGCTAAACATTTACACCAAATGCTCCATGACTTTAAGACAGACTAATATTGCCCACGTGCTGGTTTACAGCAGTGACTCCGGCAGGAGCAGAGTTATTGCTGTTGTCTCTACTGCAATGTACAAAATGCAGCTCATCAGCCCTTCTTAGATTACTCACATTTATAAAAATAAATAGAAAACCATGAATGTCTATCATGCTAAGCAGTCAGGGGAACTCCTGAGAAGGAATAATGTCTATGGAACTGCTTTTTCCAGGGCTGATCAGAGGATCACCCTGTGTTTAAGAAGGAGGGGTAGCTGGGGGAGGGGGTTTTATCTTAATGAGTTTAACTTATTTTATCCCAAAGGATCATGACAATCTTGACAGGGTAAGAACCTGGGAAAGAACCCACACATATAAAACACAACCCACCATCTGAGACTAGTCTAGATAGACTCATCTGTCTGTTAAGGAAATCAGTCTTGATTCACTCTCCAACACACACACACACACACACACACACACCTCCTTTACATGTTTTTTTTTTTTTTTGTAAGACAGCTTAATCAATCAACAAACTGAACTGCTTATATGCTGGCAATATATTACAGATGGGTTGATGTCAGAATAACAGATCCCATGAAATGGAATGTGTGGTATCCAGCCCAGGCTCTATTGCTGGCAGGGTCCTTACTATCGAACAAGTACACAGAGAACCGCCTCACCACCTGACCTCTCTCCTGTAGTCTTCTGTGTTGACATGGGGTTTGAAAACAACCAATGGGGTCTCATCTTTAAAACACGGGCGATCTATGTCTCTTAGTATCAATGCAATATTTTCCTTTGGGTCTTATCCCTACTACAGTATAGGCATTAGTCCTTGCTACTTGCCAAAGGTCAGAAGAAAGACCCTTTTTCTAAAAGGCAAACCGTGCCACGCCTAAAACTATGACTCCCTCCCCCACACACTGTACGTAAGCATCACATATGTTCTTTCTACAAGTTGGTATACAGGTGCCATTTAATCGTTTCAAATTTGGAAGCTACATCTTCAAGGGTCCGAGAGCTCACTCCCCCCCCACTTTCCCCCCTTTACATGGTTTCTTATAAGACATACAGCTTAATCGATTAACAAACTAAATAGCTTATATACTGGCAATATATTACAGATGGGTTGATGTCAGAGTAATAGATCACATGAAATGGACCATGTGGTACCCCAGTGTGGTACCCCAGTGCGCGGTGTCTTGGTGGAGCCCTGAGAACACTGACAGGAGCATCCTAAGGAAGCAGTGCTGTGTGAATACAGACACATGCGGATCTGTATCTACATCCATCTGACTAGGCCAAAAGGAGCAGGAGGATGCAAGATAGAGACACACACATGCTGGACGGGACCACTGCACACCTTGTCATGCCATTTGAAAGGGCAGTTACAGGTTGCTGGTTCGGCAGCCATTGAGATTACACCTTATGGGAAAGGCTTCTTTAATTGTGTTTGGTTTGGTTTGTGTAGTAAGCATCGTCAGAAGGAGACCAAAGCAAGAGCAACTAGAAGTTAAATATACATTGGCGCTGAGCTGCAATACAGAACTTTGGAGAAGAAGCAGGCGGAAAAGATTGATCTTGATTCTAGGTTGGATTCTCTCTCTTGCTAGTTTCTTGACATTGCGTGTCTGTGTGCGTGTCTGCGTGTATTTGTGTGTTTGTGTGTGTGTGTGCGTGCGCACGTGAATGTGTGTGTGCTGTGCATGTGTGCTCTATCACGTCATCTCCTGAAGAACGCTGGGTTTCGCAGGCAGGCGGCTAGTCACCTGCAGCAACCCAGCGGTCCCGCCGAGGCTTCCAGGCTGCTGTCAGTGTCGGATGCCAGGGTCTGGTCGGTGGACATGGAGGAGATATCGTTGACGGACGAAGATGGAGGGAGACTCTCACTGCTGTTCACTGCTGCACCTGTGCTAAGAAAATGAAGACCAACATGACTAAATCTGGAACCATACCCACCCAAATGCCTTCCAGGATGTGGGGAAGGGCGCATGTCTAGCTTTCATTCTGTAATCCTTCATAGAAGTGGCACACGCGAATTTGACTGTGAAAATCAAGACAAAGCCACAGAGTCCCTGTCAAGTGTTCTTCACAGGCGAGTGTCGTGGTTACCAAGTTTTGATCTCTGTTAGAAATTGCATGAATGCTTTAGCAAAAATGTACATCTAGTCACAACTGCCCCTCCCACAGTACACAATCCCACAGTTTTGGAAGTGTGGACACTGAATGAGCCCTAGGCATTTGTATTATTGAGTAGTGCCCCAGAGATGGTGTAATCAGCCAAGGACTAAAATCCACCGGTATAAGAGGCAGACAGATAAATGAAATCCCTTAAGTAGTAGTTTGACCCTCATTGCTTTCAACAATGGAAGTGGGTGAAACAAATCCACACTAAGGTCTTAGCCCAGAAACATAAGCCAAGATAAAGTATAGGAATCTGTATTATTTAGAGACAATAGCTGTAGAAAAGAAAAAGGATATAACATACTCTGTGTTATGCAAGCATTATTATGACATTAGCCTTAAACTCTCTAGAGAAAAGCCAAGTAGAAGGCATTTAAATTATTTATTTATTTATTTAGTGTGTGTGTGTGTGTGTGTGTGTGTGTGTGTGTGTGTGTGTGTGTGTCTGGGTAGACAGGTGTGGAGGTCCAAGGACAGTTTTCAAGAATCGGTTTTGTCCTTCCACTTTTATACTAGTATCAAACTGATTGACAGACTTGCACAGCATACATAGTTACAGTGGCTTAGAAGCTTCCTATTTACTTTCTCTCTACATTCCTTATACCTAGGGAATATGAATGATGAAATACAGGCTTTGTAAAAAGAGCTTACTATTTAAAATATTTGAAATTTAATGACCAACACATTATTGACCCCTCAAAGTCTAGCATGGACTAAAGGCACTAGGATTCTTAGAAGCTAGGGATTAAACAGCCACAATAGTGTTCCTATACTTAAGGGAAACACAAGAAAGAGTTCTAGGAAATGCCACTGAGTCCTTACACCTTATCAGAGAGGAGGACCCAGAGAAAAGTTTGACATACACATTAAAGGATGCTCCAGGGATGGGGGGCGGGGAGAGAAGGCACTGGGAGATAGAGAGGGGGGGGAAGGAAGGCGAAAAGGGGGGAGGGAACAAGGGGGTCCAGGATGGGGTGGAAGGAGGGAGGGGACTGGGGTACCTATTAAGTTTGTATGAGCGGAAATAAAATAAATAAATAAATAAATAAAATATTTGCAATTTAATTAGTTTGTGATGAAATAAGAGATGAGCAATTTCCACGAAGATGGTGAACTACTTGACCAAATACAGCATCATTCTGTTAAAAAATAGTGTCTTCAAAATAAGCTACAATTGGGCTGGAGAGGTGGCTCAGGGGTTAAGCCTCCGCCTTGCAGGCGGAAGGTCCTGAGTTCGGATCCCAGATCCCACGTATAGATGCCAGGTGGAAGCGGGGGCGGCCTGCGCTTTTGGTCCTGGTGGGGCGGAGCCTGTGAATCCCGGGACAGAAGGAGGTGGAGGTGGTCCATGGTGGTTCGCGAATTCGTCCGTGGTTCTACACATACACAGACACACACACACACACACACACTACACACACACACACACACACACGCACATGCGCACAGTTGAATAAATAATAATAATAATAAAAAAATTAAAAAAATAAGCTACAATTGAATAATATGCAAACTCAATTCTAAATCAGAAAATAAAATTAACCAACACAAAGCCAATGAAGTGGAAGTGGTCCCAAAATCTTGATTCCTGAAGCAGATATTTCATGTAAGTAATGCATGAAAATATGAAATTGTCAAAGGGCTCAACTGCCTAAAATCTAAGACATACTCATGTATTCTATATGTGCTTGAAAGTTTTGCTTATTTATTAATTATAAAAGTATTTATGTAAACTATCAGAAACACAAAAAGTAACTATGAACCAATGTCATATCCTGTACCAACCAGGCTGGTAAGATAAGGTACCAACCTGGAGAAGAAAAGCTTCAAGGAAGCAGCTTCTGGGAACACGACCTGACTTATTATGGAATAAATGATAAAGATATAAAACGTGTGCAAGTTGTTAGACTTGCAGCCTGCTCTTTGAAAGGGGCAATTGCTAGGGGCCTGAGTGATTGCTGGGAACCACTCCCCTTGAGTCTACCCTTTTATCTTTTTTTTTTTTTGGCTCTTTTTTATTTATTTATTTATTTTTTCCACTCATACAAAGTTGATAAGTACCCCATTGCCCTCCCTCCGTCCACCCCTCCCTGGATCTCTTTGTTCCCTCCCCTCTTTTTCTTTTCCTTTCCCCCCTTTCTCTCAGTGCTCCCTCCCCCCCATTCCTGGAGCATCCTTTACTGTGATTGTCAAACTTCCCTCTGGGTCCTCTTCTCTGATGAGGTGTAAGGACTCAGTGGCATTA
The DNA here is from genome assembly GCA_023101885.1 of Typhlomys cinereus. Taxonomy (NCBI): domain Eukaryota; kingdom Metazoa; phylum Chordata; class Mammalia; order Rodentia; family Platacanthomyidae; genus Typhlomys; species Typhlomys cinereus. The sequence continues at coordinate 1,719,229 of JALPQD010000288.1, forward strand.
CCTAGAGCTCTTTTTTGTGTTCTCCTTTAGTATAGGAACACTATTGTAGCTGTTAATCCCTTGCCTCTAAGAATCCTAGTGCCTGTGATCCATGCTAGACTTTGGGGGTTCAATATGTTGGTAATTGCATGCCTTGCCTCTTATCTTTGACAGACAAGTTCTTCTCTTTTTGTGATTGTGCATGCCTCCTATCTCTCTCTGGCAGATGAGTTCTTCCTTTTTTTTTTTTTTTTTTTGGTGGATTGGGAGCACCTCCTATCTATTCCCAGGTCTCTTTTTGTTTTTTTTTTTCAAAGACTAGCTAGGTTATCACCTCTCCCTAGGTTCCTGCCCCCAGAACTGGAGATGTCAAATGAATTTACCTTAAGTCTTTTAAATAAATGAAAATAAATAAAAAACAAGCCTGCTTTTAACTTTAAATTAAATTCTAACTAGAAATTTCATGTCCAGTCATATACAGTAAAAACAGGTGGATAAAATTCCCTCAAAAAATATGACTCTTACTAAACTAATTCAGAAATTCTATAAATATAAGACTATACCCTCTATTCACTAAAATCAGTACACAACTGTTTCTTGTAGAGCACATAAGTTAATAGAAAATAGTAATAAAGTAATTCCTAAAATTAATACACAACTATTTCTTATAGAGACATGAGTTAATAAAAAATAAAAATAAAATAAATCCTAATATAGTTCCTATCATTATGACTTAATATAGGCCAGTTTATATGATAGCAGCCAGAATCTGATATCCCCAAAAAGAAAAAAATTAATGTATAACATGTGCCCTCTCCAACAGATTCACCTTTAACATTTATAAAATGTATAATAGATGTAACACAAATTAATAAGAAACTCAATCTCGTTGTATTTTAACTAAATCTCAAATGAAGTCTTTATTAAATACAACAGTATAGACTTAGACCCTGTGACTGTTTGGTGGGACATTATAAAATAGATAGATTTGGAGAGACTGAGGGGCTGGAAAAAACCTGTTGTAGGGTTGGGGGAAAAAACTTGTTGTTATGTGATAAATATTTGTTTGTGTCTCACCCTCATACAATGGGTTAGGTTCTTAAAGAATGTTTATCCTAAAGGTCATTCCTGGTGATTAGAAAGATACAGCAGGTGCAGCATTCTTTGCCCCAAAATTTTCTAGTATAAAAGCTACTACAAAATTCCAATAAAATAGATTCAGATTCACCCAGCCCAGAATTGTGTGTATCTGTCTCTCATTCGCTGATTCTTTGCCACACTTGGTCCAGGGGAGCCCTGGACTCAGAGCAAACCCATCCTCAAATTAATAATAAGAGCTGTTAAATATTTGGCATATTTCTTTCTAGTCTATTTTTCACTAAAACGTTTCACTATCTATGATCATTTCTGTTGTTTATGTTGCTTACTTCTCTCTTACCATTCTCATGTATATGTGGGACACACACAGGTGTGTATATGTGTGGATATACGTGTGTGTGGATATACTTGTGCGCGCACAAGCACATGTGTGAAGGTCAGAGGTTTATGTTTAGCATAATCCTTGATTGGGTCTTTAAAACCAAGGTTTACCTGATACTCTGATTAAACAGTTTATTCTGGGGATTCTCGGTATCTGCCTTCCTGAGTTAGAATTACAGGCAGACCACCGCGCCAGCCCAGGATTTTTAGTGGGATCTGGGGATCCTCTCTCTGGTGATCTTGTTTATGTGTCAAGGGCATTAATCACTGAGCATCTTTTCAATCCTACTTGTGATCTATTATACATATTATCTTGTATCCCAATAATTTCATCTACAGAAAAGCTTTGCATCTTACATGCTCTTTAAACTCTAAACAATATTAAAAATCTTTTAATCTTAAATATCTCTAGAAGATATCTCCAACTTCTTGTTGCTAATTTCATGTAAATAATTACTATCAATATCAAAATGATATATAATGTAATTCATCTGGCTCTAATTTATTCCAGCTTTACCAACAGTGACCTGCTTATATGTGGCACAGAAGAGTTCATTTTTTTTTCCATAAAGTCTCATAAACTAGCAGATGTCCCTCAGGTCTGCCACTTCCCTGATTTTGCATTAAATGATACTAACGTCATTCATGCTTCTTTATGTCCTCTGACCGCTAATAGATTTGAATCTTTCTGTTGAACTTCACAGAATCCTCCTTAGTTTATTTCATGTTTTTACTAAATGGTAGGTAGGAAAACTGTACACAAGGTTCTGATGTCTGACCGATTTCAGACCCTACAGAATGATACTGCTTTTTCTCCATGCTATCCACTTGTGCCTGGATGATATTTTTTTGTTTCATACATGGCTTCAAGTCAAGATATTCAAGTTTATCTTTAGCTTTCACCTCATAGCTGAGCCATGCCTATACATCTTTCTGTAACCATTCTGTGAAGACATAACTCATGCACCATTTCATTTCTAAGTTGCACATATACCTCAGTATTTTAAAAAATATTCACATTGGCACAGGCATCCCCACATTCAACTATGAGAGTATATGTGACCTCAAAGGAAACCCTGCACATGATTTTTCTCCTGTTCTTCAGCCCTAACTGCTATGTATTTCCATAAAACTGTGTATTCTAGACTTTGCATATACATGGAAAAATGAAACATCCTAAAGGCAGTTGTGAATGGTGTCAGTGATGAAGCATCATATCTTTAAGGAAACCCTGAAGAGCACTTGTTAGTATTTCATTCCCATTTACAGCCAAGTAACAGACTGTAGCACTGACGCATCACATTTTGTTTATCTATCTATTTATTGTTGGGCATTTGATGAATTCTCATCATTCATTGTCTCCATGCTGGGCTGCCATGAACATTCATCCACAAATTTCACATGAATGTGTTTTCATTTCCTTGGGTGTATACCAAGGAGTGAAATTGCAAGATCATAGAGTCATTCTCTGTTTAATGCAATCTTATTCGATCCAATTGGAGGGTGTCAAACTGTTTTCTAAAGTGGGTATAACAGTTTATACACCACCAGCAGCTTTAAAGAAAAATGTCTTCACACTCTCACTGAGATTTATTATTGGCCTTTTTAATGTCAGCTATTGCATTATGTGTAAAATGGAAAATCATTCTGAATAAATACATGTGTTCAATGGCTAATGTTGGTAAGTATACTTTCATGTGCTTGTTGGGATATCTTCTTCATAGAAAACCAATTCACATCCTTTGATTATTTAAAAATTATGCCATTTTCTTATTGAGCTATGAAAGCTCACCACAATCTGGACATAAGTCCCTTATCATATGTATAATTTGCAAATGATTCTATCTTGTGGATTATCTTTTTACTTTCTTGAGACTTAATTTTGAAGTACAAATGCTTATCACTGATGAATTCAGATTTATGGTTGATTTCCTATATTTATATCTACAATTCAGTTTACTCTATGTGCATTCCACGATATAGAGATCCCTTTTCATTCTTTTGCAGGTGAGTTTCCAGTGGTCTCAGCACTATTCTCTGCCCATAAAATTATTAAGGCATCCTTGAGAAGTATCAGTTGATCATACATAGAAAAGACTTCTTTCTGTGTTATTGATTATGTTCTATCTACAGGCATTCTCCATGAAAGGAGACAGGAAGTACTATGATTAGGATAAAGATGATTGCTTATAAAACCCTGATTCTTGGGAAAAAGAAAGAAATCTTCTTCTCTCTCAGTTCAGATAGCTGGAGCCCATAGCTAGAATCTATCTACGCATATTCCTTAGCCACTGTTTGGTCTTTTCTATGAGTCTCAACATTACTAAGGAAAAGGCAGACATGGTTTGAAAATTTCTTCCATGCATATACAGGATACTATGTCATCTTATCTTAAAGGAGGCAGAACCATGCCTTATGGCCAAAGGCTTCAGTAGGAGCAGCACTGTTAATTGCCTGGGCCTGGAATCCTCTGGGAGATGTGCCTCTAAATGTGTCTGTGAGGGAGCTCCCAGGGTGGTTTAATTGAGGAAAGAAGACTCATCCTGAATGTGGGTGGTTCCACCCTATATCCTAGGATCCCAGACTGAATAAAAGCACTAAAAATGCAAGGGAAATCCAGCTGAGCACTGGCCCTGCCTGTCGGATGTCAGTGAGCAGCTGCCTCATGCTCCTGCCACCCTGCCTTTCCCACTCTGATGGACCGTAGCTCCTCCAACTGCAGCACGGACAAACAATCCTCACTTAGGTCAATTTTGCCAGGTATATTGTCACAGCAATGAAAAAAATTGCTGATATACTGGTTTTTAAAAATATTTTCAACTTTTTAAAAAATTGTTTAGTTTTATAAGCATATTGAGTACTTATCCATGCTTCTCTTCATCCCCCCTCCCATCCATCTCCCTTCTTTTCTCTTCTTCAATCCATCCCACTCCTTCCCACCCTCCTGCCTGCCCGCTTCTATGGACCCCAGAGTTCCCTCTGGTTGTCTACTCTTTTTTCTTTTAATTTTTCTACTTTTACAAGCATACTGAGTACTTATCGCTCCTTCCCTCCATCATCTTTCCCTCCCATCCCTCCATCAATCCCACCCTCCTGCCTGTCTGCTTCTATGGATCCCAGGGTTGCCTCTGGCTTGTCTACTTTTGTCGGGGTTCAGGCCTCTGTGGCATACCAAGTTGTGATATACTATTTTTATTGTTGTGACTATGTGGTAAATTTTGAAATCAGAAAGTGAGACTTCACCAATTATGTCGTCTTTCAGGATTGGTTAAGGTTTTCCTTGCATTTTCATCTTAATTTTAAAGTTCACATTTCTGCAAAGACAACTCTGAGTTTTGAATTGGGATTGTGCTGCAAACCAGCTTGGGGATGATAACACTTTAAAAATCCAAAACTAATTGATTATCCTTTCATGTATTTAGGATGAATAAATATTTATAATGAACCCTAAAGACATACTGGATTGTATAGCATATTAAAGCTATGAGCCTGTCTTTCATTCTATTTTTGACATAACACCAAAAGCATGCTGAGAGAGACATTAAATGGAAATTTTCAGGTAATAAATATCCATTGAGATATTATTTTTAAGAAGAGCACTTAGGCACTGCATGTGGCATTATGAGGTAGACAGAGACAAATTTATACAATCTTCTCAATGAGCTTGTAATAAAAAAGATAAGAAAATAGTTTCAATATTTAAAACACTAGAACTTGTAAGGAATATAGAAAAGAGGATAAGATCCTATTTTGTGGAAGTTATAACAAGACTTTTGGAATGTGGTGCTGTGGAAAGGGAATGAGTGATAATAACTCAAGGTAAAGCTACGTACAACAGTTTCTGTGAGCTCATGTTCTGTCCAGCCTGTGATATGAAGTCATACTTTCTGACACACTGTCATTTTAGCTTCTCATTGACCACAGGAAACCATGCCGTGGTCATTACATAATAGAAATTCTTGTGCGGGTGCACACAGACTGATGAGAATGTAGGAAATAATGCTGGTGATTATGGTGTTTCTGATGGGTATCCAGACCCTCAGGTTTTGAATTAGAATTTCTGACAAATAATTTATATCCAATACAGTGTTCTTCTACATCAGTCATTTGCAGCCTTCCTTCATTCTCACCAGTGTGAGCGTGTATGGTTTAAAGCTGAAAATAAATCATCACATTTTCCAAAATCCTTTGCATTTAGAACATAAGTTTTAAGAAAAAAATACTGTATTAATAAGTACAAATATGTCTTTCAGAGTTCATGGATAATAATCTTAAAATATATTATAAGATCAGCAAAACATATGTATATTAGGTTCTGAAGGTTTTCCCAGCTGAGTTTAGTTACAGCTCATCTTATAGTCTTTCAGTATCATCGTATCTAACTTGGAAAGAGCTTAACATTGAATGAAGAGTCTGCTTGGGGGACTAGTTCTGTGAGCTCCACATGGCCTAGTGGTCAAGAGGCATCAGGGTTCTACATTTTAATCAAGAACATTGACCCCTGGATCTAGATTTTAAAATTTGTTCAGAATTTGCTACTATTTTAAAATCAATTCTGAAAAAACTACTGTGCTGGGTGATTAGAATCAGAATAATCAGAGTGAATATGCATTGGCAAAAGATAAAATTAAAATAATAGAAAAGCAGTAGTGTTAGACTTTTTTCCATGTTTCCAGAATTTGATTGGCAAACCTGCCCCTCCAAGATGAAAAAAACACGCAAGTAAGTACTGGCTTATGGTTATTCACTGAGAGTGAGTACCTGAAGGGGAAGGCTGTCCTTTTACTACACCATTTTTAGTCTTTTCTTCTGAATTCATTACTTCCTTGTAGATAAGTTCTGTAAGAAACAAGCGTATATATTATCATCTTTTAAAAAGTGTTCTGCTACCTTTAAACAAAATTTTCTAGCTAATGACAAATAACATTTCAATGGGATTGAGTAAATTATTACGTCATTGGGGATTGTTTAATCTACTTTTGAATTTCCTCTAATTTAGCATAAAGTTGTGCAAAAGTATGACCCTCACAAAGCAATTAAATAAATAAATAAATAAATAAATGTATGAAAAGTAAAGGTATTATAATTTTCTAAATTATTTTGGAGATGACTCTGGGTACATTCTAGTGCTTTTTCCTTTTACTTTAAGTAAATTGTTTTACACTAGAGAAGTGAAATACACTTTCTGCATTCTGAATAGAGTGTAGAAGGTTCAGAGACTTTCTGTATTCTGAGTTTCAGGAAAGAAGTGCAAACTTAAGAGTAGTACAGTTACCTTTCCATTCTTCAATGGTATGTTCTCTCTCATCCAGCTGTTTATCATATATCTGAGGTGGAGGCTGAAGAATAGAAACAAATAATAAATTTAGTGTAATAACAAAGCTTGTAGAATGCTTGAGAACTAATTATTGTTCATCAATATAGGTGGTGATTATGACCTTATGGAAATTATGGGGTGACTCTAATAGATAAAACATTAAAATTTTCCACAAACTTAAGAAAGATTTACATACATTTTGGTATTTGCTGTTTAGTAAATAAGATAGAGGAACCCAAGTCCTACATACTTACCTCCCAGCACCTCTGACTCAGGAGATCCACCTAAGCAATGCATGAATGCTAAATTTGATCGCAAGAGCCTAGAAACTGTTCTCTCGCTGCTTAGGTGACCTGTCCTGAAACTCTCCCAGATGGAAAAAATATTGTTCCATCTTCCAACCTTCTTTAAGAAGACTCCCTAATAAGTTTCTTAATAGACTGTACTATGAGTCTCCAATGCAAAACAGTACTTTAATTAATCTATTTTATTTTTCTTGTAGCACTGAAACATGCCTTATACAAAACTGCGCACCCTATATTGAAAGCATTTTACTAGTTCCCTTCTCCGGAAGAATCACCTTGCAGTTAACGGAGATGGGTCACTGTCATGATTTGAATGGGAGTTATCTCCCACAGAGTCATGCACTGGACTGCTTAGTTGACATAAAGATTTGCCAAGGTTGTAGCACTTTTGAGAGGTGGAGCATTACTGGATGAAGGCAAGTCACAGAAGTAGGCCTTGAAATTTGGTGGCTATGAGGGGGAAAATTTCTGTTGGACAGCTAGCACAGTTAGGGATGTCCCAATCCTGTAGGAGCCACAGCTACCACCCCTCCAGTCTTTACCTCACTTTCCCAGTAATTCCTGGCACACTCATTAACAATGTGTGGACTATAAAAGATTGGGGCTCCACCCACCTGTCTTTCTTCTTCCTTCTGTCTCTCATCATGCACTTCCAGCATGGTGTCTGTGCTCTCTCCTAGCCATGTGCTCCTGGCAGCTCTCTCCCTGTTCTCTCTGAACTTAAGCTATCTCCTCCGTTCTGTGCTCTTTTAGCTTAAGGCTATGGTTTTCTTTTTGCCTCTCTTGGACCAAGCATCCAAGGGTTTCTTCCTTCTCTCATTTTCAGTAAAATTCCTGCTTGTACCACTCAACTTGTTCTGGTCTTAATCTTGGACTCCCAGATACAAGAACCCCAAGGAATAGCAATCCTGCAGTGGTTGGGCTCTGCTTCCCCTCATTTTGCTCTCATTCTTTCTGACCTGAACAGGCATCTTGCTTCTGCCTCCAGCCATGCCTTCTGCTATGCAATTCTCGCCATAGTGTACTATATCCCCTTGAGAACCTCAAGCCAAATTAATACCTCTTTCTCCCCTAAGTTGTGTCTGAGTATTGTCTCACAACAGCAAAAAGAAAGTAGCTGTGACAGTAACCTTGAGTGGCCCCTGTACTGGTGCTTTCTGAGAGAAATGTGTGAGAGGCTGTGGCTGCTTGAACAAGGCCAACAAGCTTCCTCTGTGGAGAGCAGATGGGACGTGGGCAGATTGTCTAGCCACACATGCTTCCCGAGATGGAAATGCTCAGGTAAACTTCCCAACCTCTTGCAACTAATGTGCAGACTTGGGAACATCTATCATAGTGACAAGACTAGCTACAACTTAAGTCACAGGATGAAGAAAGGATCACACAGAGATATCAGCATGGGGCAGGGAAAGACTTGGCAGAGGAGCAACATTAGTCAGCACTAGATTGAGAGTAGGGAAGATCTATAGAATCTCTGGTTACATGACACTGGGAAGTGTAGAATTCATCCTTGTCCAATAATCCAAAAACAATGAGCTTCATGAGAAACTAAAAATTACTAAATACAGTTATATCATACCTGTGAGAACATGGGTTAAAAACTGCTTCCTTTAAATGGATGGAATTAGAAACAATTATATTGAGTGAAGTATCCCAGACCCAGAAAATTAAGTGCCGTATGTACTCCCTAATAGGTGGCTCCTAGTACCAAACCCACCCAGCCCACCTAGAGACACTCGACGATAAATCTCTGTAATACTGTAATTGCAAGGATTATGAACAGGAGGGATGGGGTAGGAGGGCCACACAGAAACATGGAGAGAGGGGACCATGTTACAGTAGACAAAATAGGCCTTCATGAAGGACTGTAAGTAAGCAATGAGACATCTGGTTAAGTTCACAGACTTTTCGTTCCTGATCATTTACAACTGAGGGGGTATGATCTCACCAGAAGGGGAGGGCATATAGTCTGGCAGATAATAAGTAACCATTTTGCAAATGGGTGATTGACCCCTCCCTCACTATGGTTTCCTACTTTTATTACATCTACCTTTGAATATACTCTTATAACAAGACTCTAGCTTAACAGTTTTTTATCTCTGGCCAGGGGGTGACATCCAATACCCATCAGGATGGAGTGAAGGGCATTGCAGGAGCAGCAAAACCGCAAAAAAAAAAAAAATCAACAAACCGTAATCCAGAACTTCAGAGACTCTATATCAACCACCTAGAACTAGGCCAGACTAATCTCTCCCCATCCTGAAGCTCAGGGACATTTGCGGAAGAGGAGGCGGTAATATTTTAAGAGCACAAGGATGGGAGGAGCAATGATCTGAAGATTCTCTACACTAGTTAGGGCGGAAGCAATCATATTGGACTTTGCATGCCCTGCGCAATGTCCAACACACTATTGACCCCATAAAGTCTAGCATCTGCTAAAGGCACCAAGATCCTTGGAGGCAAGGGATTGATAGCCAAAATAGTGTTCCTATGCCTAAGGGGAAAAAGGAAAGGGTTCAGGGAAATGCCGCCGGGTCCTTGTACGTTTGGCATGCACATTAAAGGATTCTCCAGGGATTGGGGGAGGGGAGGCACTGGGGGATGGGGAGGAAGGGGTGAGGGGAGGGTGAGCAGAGGGGTCGGGGGGAGGAGGAGGGAGGGAGGGAAGCGGTGTACCTATTAAGTTTGTATGAGCGGAGATAATAAAATATGTTTAAAAGAAAAAAAAAAAAAACGGCTTCCCTTAAGGAAGACTTTTAAATTTTTTCCTTTATTTATTTTTCTTTTCCTATATGTGTGTGGAGGATGCATGCATGAGTGTGTGTTTATGTGTCTTTTATATGTGGGTGGATATACATGTGGATGCAAGAATGTATACAAGAGGGCACTGTGTTAACCTAGGGAGGTCCAAAGGTGATGTTGGGGTTCATCCTGGATTGCTCTGTCTTTTTATTGTTTTGCTCTGAGAATTCCCAGACTCCCCTTTCTGGGACTGGAATAACAGTCTGGTATCACATACACCTGGCATGTTTTGGTATCTGAGGATCTGAACTCAGGTCCTTTAGCTTGTGAGGCAAAGGCTTCAACCCTTAACCACATTTCTATACATGCACTCTGGCTTTTCCCCGGTTGTAGTTAGGTATAGGTGTCATCTTGATGGTTGAGCTTCAAGCTGTGGGCACATTTGTAGAGAATTATTAGTTGAGTTAAGCCCAGAGCAAACCTGCAAAAGAATTGTCTTGCTGATAGGGAAGATCCAGCCCCTGGTTGGTAGTAGTCCCCAGGCAGGTTAAAAACTGGAGGGAACCGTATGAAAAAAAGGGCATCCTTATATACATCTGGCCAGACATACTGTTCTGGCAAGTAATGATCATCCCTCTCTCAGTTGTTATGTGGAGATGGCCCTGGTGTTAGTGTGGGTTCTCCTGCCAAGCTGGACTTAGAATTATAACCAGACTCTGGCAAGAGAATGAATCCTTTGTTCCCTATAGCAGTTTTGTCATGATTTTATCAGCAATCATCAGGCTAACTGCAACATTCTTCACGGCCCTTATTTATTGCCTTCAGCATCTCTGGTGGCCAAATGGTAAGAGATGAAAGTATCCATCCTAAACCTGGCCTGCTAGGTGAGTTCTCACCCTACAAAAAGAGCTAGTGTTGTGAAAGCAGAGATTGTCTTGGTGAGGTGAGGCAAGTCTGCATAATAATGAAGCACTAAGTGGCTTTGATGCCACACTGTTCAATCTGTTCAATGTGTCCTGCTGAGCGGGGCTGCTTTGCTGTCCTCCAGAGACTGGCAACAAAGCAGATAGAGCTCATGGGCACTGACCACATAAAGACTTGGGGGCCAGGCATTGCAGTGAGACCTGGCTGGCCTAGGACCTTCTTCCTTAAACTGTAAATGTTTTCCAACTTGCAGAAATCTTGTGATTGAATGGGGGAATGGGTAAGGTGGAGTAGTTTCTGTGCATCTGTGAGACACTTATCTCTACACACTAAGCAAAACCAGATGGTGTCGTTGTACAGATGTTCTGCCAAGTGGGAAACTTCCTGCCATGCCTCTTACTGAGAATGGGCAAGGGAGTGTTAGGTCTCTGGCCAGTGGCTGGACAGTACGTCCAGCCTTTGGAACTTCCAGAACCCAGTTTTGTCAGCATTTCCTTCTTCTAACAATAGACCCAGGTTAGGATTCTGCAGGACTAACTTCCCCCACGCAGTGGATGTTTCCATTCAAGTCTCAAAATTCAACGTGGCTCAAGTTTCTGCCAAAGTTCATAAATGCCATTGTCTGCAGCAAAGCTGTCCTGAGGTTTCGGCCAGCAGATGTGCAGCGCACACAGACTCTAACCACAAGCAACACCAAGAGAAGAAAACAAATTGCTGAGTCCAAGTTCTGTGCTTTCAATAAATCAAGAGCAACACTTTAATCATACTTGTGTTTATAGCCACCATTCTAAATAATCATTTCTCAGCCTTTTGGCTAGGATCAAACATGTAGTTACCATTCTAACTGATGGGCTGTTTTTTTAGTTTTGTTTTTTATTTTTTTTTCAGAAGAGAGAAAACAAATATCACCTAGAGCAGGGAGGCACATTCACATAAAGATATCTTCTAAATGGCAATGTAAAATAGTGATTGGCCAATAATCCTTAAGTTAGCAATGCCTTTAATGTACACACACTCATGCACATATGCTTGAGTAGCAATTGTTAGCATGTGATGGGACATACAGTCCCTGCCTTCCTTTGCTAAAGGAAAGACGTAGGCATGGGAACTGAGAGCAAAAGCCCAGACAAAGGCTGGATTTGTCTTCCTAGAGCAGGTGATATCCATGACTACAGAAAAAATGTTGGGGAGAACATTGAGCATGCCAATTTTATTAGGCAATCACCAACAGAAATTGCAAAGTAAGATCCACACAGATTAAGAAGTGACCTGCTTTCAAAAACAGAAAACTAGAACAAGATGGTTCTTAGACTTTGTCCGGACTTCGTGTAACAGACTCTACTAAGTTGTTATCGATTTTTTTTTCTTCAACATCATCATGCAGTTACCATGTCCACAAAGCTGAGTTAGATCATATATGACTTCATTTACTCCTAATAACAACCCTCCTCTTCTAAGTAGACAAGTGAAACATGATGTGGTTAAAAATTCCATCAGTAAGTGGACATGGTTATATTTAAGTCTCTCTCACTCTCTCTCTCTCTCTCTCTACACACACACACACACACACACACACACACACACGTATACACACATACACATTTGATGATAAAAATCTCTATTATACATTCAGCTATGGCTCACAATATAATTCCTCCTAACTTAACCTGATGGATATATAAGTTTTATTAAACAAATTAGTCAATGCAGAATAGCAGGGAGAAACACTAATGTTAGCGTTATGTGGAGTAGAGCAACGGTCCACATGCTGTGCTAATTAGTATTACAGACTGAAGGGTCTGCATTGTATCATGCTGCTGCCACCTGGTGGTAATAAGAAAAAAGACACCTGAAGTGAAACTGGGAGCAGGTACTTCTTTCCAACCCTCTCTTGATCTGGGATGAGTGTAAAGAAAACCCTTTATTCAGCCTGTCTTTCTTGACTAGGATAATCCCTTCTTTATTTTTCTTTTTTACTTTTTTATTTATTTATTCAATTGTGCATATGTGCGTGTGTGTATGAATGTGTGTGTGTGTGTGTACAGTCATGGCTGTACATTTCTATGAGTTAGAGCTTTAAAGGGTACTGATGCCCAGAGTCTATCATAGAGATTCCAATTTAGTGGTTGAGATGAAGCTTGGACATTAGAATATTGAGAAATTCGCCATGTGATTATCATACACAATATTAAGACCGTGGCTCTGATCACTTATGTGCTTTTTAAATTTTGTTATTTATGAGAAAGAAAGAGAGAGAGAAGAGGAGAGAGAGAGAACAACTTCTGGAATTCATTTCTCTGCTTTCACCATGTGGACCTTCTGGATCAAACTCTGGCCACCCAGTGTTGCACAGGCAACTTTCTTTATCTGCTGAGCTACCTTGCATGCCCACTTCTTATGCGATAATAAAAATGAGCCTCGTTGTTATCTAGGAATGCTTCATTTCTACAGTTGCATTTCTATAGAAAGCAATGGTCTCTGTCTTCAGTGACTTTAGTTCTTGGTAAAATGAAACGATTTCTGGTTGTTTGAAAGACCTAGAGATGTTTGTGAAGACAGCAAAGTGATCATGAGATTCGTATCTCATACTCAAGAACAGCTTCCAGCAAAGTGAGAAGAAACTCCCTGAGCATCTAGGAAACCCCTGAAAGGCATAATGGAGAGTGGCCAAAGGCAAGACCTACAGCATGATGGAACCTGGTTATAGACGAATAGTACCTTCGGAATAGTCACTTAGGAATGATGAAATCATTTCATATACTGCTTTATTCAAGAGAAACAAAATTCTAAATGGAGAAGCTGCCAGCTTCTCCTGAGAACTCTCAGTGTGAGGTATCGTGGACGTTACCAGCAGGAAGTGCTAAGGTTACTAGGAGACAGTAATGCAGATTTTAATTATTATGTCAACTGAGTGTAATTAGAAGACTTAATTAGGTAATGTCCCAGTGGTTGGACAAGGAAGATAAATTCAGCTTTCCTACTTTTCATTTTGTTCTGCAGTTTTCTCAGGTGTTAGGTACACACGTTTATTAGCTTTAACTACCAACAAGTTTAGTCATGTCTTAAAAATGAAATTTTCTTATTGCTCCATGGAGATTAATTTTTCTACAACTCTTGATCTGGAAAAGTTCAGTACTTGCACCACTAACTCCATAAGGTTGCTATCATTTTTCTTTCTATTCATTCATTTAACTTGTATTTATTAACCAACTACTATCAGATATTATTTTTCCTAGAATTCCTTTTATGTCTCAGGTCTAGTTATTTACGGTCATATAGTTTACAAGTTCCTAAGCATTTTTGAGTTACCTTCCCATGTCATCAATTCTAATTGACTCTGCCTCAGCTCTGTCTTCCTGCTTACAATTCTACTTTGTGGGTAGAATGTCTTTTCAAAAGTTTGAATGGAACCCTACTGTTCTCTGGATTGCCAATGAATATGTCTGTTTCACCCGGGGATAAACAGAATAGTGCATACTGAGACTTAGAAACGCCTTCTTTGCCTGATTCTATTTACCACTCTAAACCAATTCCTCACCTATCGCCATTCAGGTCATCCTGAAGATTTGCAATTTTCCAACCCTCTCTTGATCTGGGATGAGTGTAAAGAAAACCCTTTATTCAGCCTGTCTTTCTTGACTAGGATAATCCCTTCTTTATTTTTCCTTTTTCCTTTTTTATTTATTTATTCAATTGTGCATATGTGCGTGTGTGTATGAATGTGTGTGTGTGTATGTATGTGTGTGTGTAGAACCACGGACGAATTCGGGAACCACCATGGACTGCCTCCACTTCCTCCTTGTTTACTCTGCCCCGGGATGCACAGTCTCCGCTCTACCAGGACCAGAAACGCAGGTGCCCCCGCTTCCGCCTGGGATCTAGGATCCGAACTCAGGACTTTCCGCCTGCAAGGCAGAGGCTTAACCCCTGAGCCAGCTCTCCAGTCCCAATCCCTTCTTTATTTTTCATGTTTCTATAATATTTAGTGATTAGTCCTTTCAAGAAGTCTTGCTAAAGCACATTGGCCAATTTAACTTTTTTTCTGCTTTGTGATTCTATTAAATATGTTTAAACTTGGACTTGTTATTACTTGACATGTGCCATCTGCCTTCTCAGCATACTACTGGAAATATAATCAAAGATAGGGAATTTTTGACTAATGGCTATCACTCTATATAACACATAGTAGATGTAGTAGATATTCAACAAGCAGAAATGAATAAACCATTAATTACTATAGTCAAATATACATCTATATACTTGGGAAAAATCCATCTGCTAATGAGATGAAATCAATGAAGTGATCAGTGTTATATGTGTTTTGATATACAAATAAACTCCAGATTTACAGGTATACATACTAACCATACAATCTTGGTAAAATTTTAATATCCATTAATATCTATGAGGATTGGATACTTGTTTGTAAATATAGATTAATCTATTCAACAAATATGCATTTTATTCCTGATAAAGAAACAATAGTATTTCAGGTACTTGGAATAGAGCAATGCCCAAGAGTATCTCTCCTTGTAGGTCTTTATATAATGGCTAACACACCAATAAAAATATATGACTGCCTCAAATAGTAAAATGGAAAGAAAAAAGATCAAGGGGCTAGAGTATAATCCAAGGCAATTGTCATAGTTAGGCACAGGTGTCAACTTGACAGTTGAAGGTTTGAGCTCTGGGCACATTTGTGGAGAATTAGTAGTTGAGTTAAGTCCAGAGCAAACTTGCAAAAGATTGTCTAACTGATGGGGAAGGTACAGCCCATGGTGGGTGGGATTAGGCCTTGGAATAAATTACGGAGAGCTGGTTGAGAGAATCGGCATCTCTGTATACTTGGTCATGTAAGGTCTGGCAAGTAAGGATTGTCCCTCTCTCAGCTGTTATGTGGTGATGGTGTGGCCAGTTCCCTCAGCCTTGGTGTTGGTGCATGCTCTCCTGTCAA
Source organism: Typhlomys cinereus (assembly GCA_023101885.1). Taxonomy (NCBI): domain Eukaryota; kingdom Metazoa; phylum Chordata; class Mammalia; order Rodentia; family Platacanthomyidae; genus Typhlomys; species Typhlomys cinereus. Next base: position 1,734,929 of record JALPQD010000288.1, read on the forward strand.
GCTGGATTGAGAACTGTAACCAGTAATCGTAAAAGAGAATAAACCCCTTGTTCCCTTAAGCCGTTTGATAGTGATTTATCAGCAACCATGCAGGTGAACTGCGATAGCTATCTTGATACAGTATCCATGGAAGACTTCTTTGGGGATATCATACTTGAGCAGATTTGGAAAGAGCCATGGAGCTGGGTGAAGTGTGAGGTCAGTGTTTGTTAAAGGGTAGAAATGATATTTACACGGACCATAGGATGTGCAGTGCTCAGCACAGCAAGACTTTTGAGGCTTGTCACCTTTTTCTAGTGTTTCTGTGAGATCAACTAAGACTGGGTGTGAAAAAAGGCTTCATATTAAACCAGAAATATACTCAGCTCAGGGTAGCACCTCAGAAATCAACTGATATGCATTGCTTATATAGTGTACATCTGCCACTGATTTGCTTTGTCTGCACTCAACCAGTAAACCTGAATTTCTGCTCTGTAAAGAATATAGTGTGGTACATCTATACAATGAAGTACTACTCAGCCATCAAAAATGATGAATTACTGGAATTTGCCAGGAAATGGATGTCATTAGAAACAATTATATTAAGTGAAGTATCCCAAACCCAGAAAATTAAGTGCCGTATGTACTCCCTAATAGGTGGCTCCTAGTACCAAACCCACCCAGCCCACCTTGAGACACTCATAGGTAAATCTCTATGTATTACCTACAGTAATTGCAAGGATTATGAACAGGAGGGATGGGGTTGGAGGGCCACACCAGAAACAAGGAGAGAGGGGACCATGTTACAGCAGAGAAAATAGGCCTCCATCAAGGACTGCAAGTAAGTAATGTGACACCTGGTTAAGTTTACAGACCATTTCCTGATCATTTACAACTCAGGGGGTATGATCTCACCAGAAGGGGAGGGCATATAGTCTGGCAGATAAAAAGGAACCATTTTGCAAATGGGTGATTGACCCCTCCCTCACTGAGGTTTCCTACTTTTATTACATCTACCCTTGAATGTGCTCTTATAACAAGACTCCAGTTTAACAGCTTTTTGTCTCTGGCCAGGGGGTGACATACAGTGCCCATCAGAATGGAGTGAAGGGCATTGCAGGAGCAGCAAAACTGCAAAAGAAAACCAACAAACCACAATCCAGAACTTCAGAGACTATATCAACCACCTAGAACTAGGCCAGACTAATCTCTCCCCATCCTAAAGCTAAGGGACATTTGCGGAAGAGGGGGCGGTAAGAGTGTAAGAGCAAAAGGATGGGAGGAGCAATGATTTGCAAGATACTCCACACAAGTTAGGGCCGAAGCAATCATAATTGGACTTTGCATGCCCTGCGCAATGCCCAACACATTATTGACCTCACAAAGTCTAGTATCTGCTAAAGGTATCAAGATCCTTGGAGGCAAGGGATTGACAGCCATAGTAGTGTTCCTATGCTTAAGGGGAATCGGGAAAGGGTTCAGGAAAATGCCACTGGGTCTTTGTTCATCATCGGAGAGGAGGGCCCAGAGGAGAGTCAGGCATGCACAATAAAGGACTCTCTGGGAATTGGGGGGGAGGCACTGGAGAATGGGCAGGGAGGGGTGAGGGGAGGGGAAGCAGAGAGTGAAGGGGGAGGAGGAGGGAGGGAGGGAACTGGTTATCTATTAAGTTTGTATGAGCGGAAATAATAATAAAAAATAATATAAAACAGGAGAGTGAGAGAGATATCAAATGAAATAAGAAGTTGCATGTCAGCATATTGCATAATATGATATAATGTGGTTGTGAAAGGCCTTCAAGGAAAACAACTTAAAATTTGAAGAAGCAAAAAGGATTCTGTTGAGATCGTCTTTCTATAGGCTAAAGAACAAGTCAGCCTCTCCAAGAGGTTAACACAAACAAAAAAAAGTATAAACTATCTAGAAAGAAATTTTGGTGAAAAATCACACTGCACACAGAAAATGTGGAGTCAGTCTACTGAAGCCATATACCGCTTGCACTCCTGCCCTAGAGCCAAAAAGAGAAGCAAATGAACAAGAGACAAAGGCTCTTGGTCACCCCAACATCAATATATGAATCAATAGTCATCCCTGAGACACTAACCACAGGAAATCACACTCCCAAGCAGTGTCAGTACAAAGTCCTGGATACAATTCCACAGACGCAGACACGTGGTAACTGCATCAGATTCTATATGAAGGAAAAGTGAACTGACCCCTCTTTACTGTCTTCAGGGAATCATGTCATTTTTAACACAAAGTTCAATGACTTTTTTAAATTCCAGTGTCTAGCAATTTGTCTGAATAGTTGTTTTCCGGCCTGAACTTCATTTTTTTTTCTTCCCATCATTGATTTCTCTGACAATGTTTAGAACATGACATCCAGGTTCTGGATTAGTGAACTCTTCAAATCAGGTAGACAGACTTTTGCCGATCTGGTCTCAACTGCCTCTTAGAGCTACTTGGATTCAATACATCTGGCATTGTATATAAGAAGGCTTTTGTGTAGCACAAAAAGGCTATTAGAAAAAAGTGGACAGTTACTATTCTAAGCTCATTTCTATTTTCAAGTCCCTCAGTGAATACATTTTTAAAAACTTGTCTTCATGAGGGAAAATCAGCTTTCTAAAGGTTATGGTAATGTAATGAGATGGCTACAGGTTTATAATTTGAGGTTTTAACAATGGGCCCATGTGTAATTATTTTTAATATCATATAAAATTGGGGCTGGAGATAGTTCAAGAGTTAAACCTCTGCCTTGCAAGCAGAAGGACCTGAGTTTGGATCCCAGATCCCATGTAAAGATACCAAGCAGACATGGTAGTGGCCACTTCTAGCCCTGGAAGATGAAGCCTGGAAAACCCCAAAGCAAAATGGTAAGGAGATGGAAGGATGACCCACGATGATTCCCGATACTGATAGACAATGAGCTTGCAGTGAAACATGAAATAAGACAGTCAACATGAGAATAATTTTAAAATGTCATTGACTCAATTCATATTTTTGAGTCTCTTCTTTGTTGGAGAAACACAGTACATAGATCATGCAAATGAATGTGACAAAATATCCTCAGATTGCTCCTACAGCAACAGTTTCTAAACTACATCAGGTGGGAAAGGATGCTCTGGAAGTGGGAGCTGGTGAGGCTTTTTTTTTTTTCCAACCTGAAAATGTGCTCACAAGATTCTGTAGCACCATAAACATTTTACCAAAAACCCTCGCTTCAAATAAGCATGGCTAAGTTGGTGATTGTGAGGAGCTGATGACGGGGCCTCTCCAGGATGTTGAGAAGAAACAAGGTCATTTGGAGAATCCTGCATACTAATGAAAGGAATTGTCAGTGCTCATCCTCTTCTTCTAATAAACAGATTTCATTTCTAGTGGATTTTCTTCAAGTCAGGCCTTTTCATTCAGTGTCAGGCTATTTTAAGGACTAATTTAGAAAGAAATCTGCTCTAATTGAACATTTTAACTAGCATGATAGAAATAAAAGATGTTTTCATTCTTGTTTTACAGATCAAAATAGTTATATTCAAAATATTTAACTATGTCCATAAAGCACCTCTGTAATAGTATCATGCATTTTTAAGGTTAATTGAGCACTTTGACATATTTTTCTGTTAAAATACTATTAGAAGTGATACTTCAAGATTGAGATTAGTTATGACAATAGACCACCCAAACCATCTCTAAATCAGTCAATCTTTGTCCCGATGGCTGCTGAAGTCCATTTTATTCTCTCTCAGCTCAGTCACTTCTTAGGCTTTTTGGTCTCTCTGCTGACATTCCTCATTGTGCCAATCAGAAAAAAATAATTTTCTTAAAGCACAATTTCCATTACATTACTTCCTGATTAAAAATCCCCACCTCTGACCCCCACAAGATCTCCCTGGGAAGGACATACGGAGGCTCCCTGACCTGGTTCCACTGACATTTCCATCACCTTTCTAGCCGACCAGCCACACCATATTGACTCACAGATCCTTAGGAGTTCCCACATGGCAAAGTTCATGCCAACCCTGCTGTTCCTTCCCATCATCTTGGTACTAGGTGAGACATTTTCCTCTGTCTACTGAAGATGAAATTATATATTATCCTTAGTGTTTCTGCAGCATGTCAGTCCTTTCACACTGAATTTCTCATTATATAATCACCAACTGAATCACAGTGCAAGCTACTGAAAAGAGGGAAGGAGATCTTTTCAAAAATTTTTTAAAGTTTTCTAATTTGTTTATTAGTAAGAAAGGAGGAGGAGAGAGAGAGAAAGAGAGAGAGAGAGGGAGAGATTGTATGTATGCAAGTCATGGCTCATGGATAAAGATCAAAAATCAAAAAGACAATCTTCAGAAGTCAATTCTCTCCTTCCACCACGTGTGCTAATGTGGATTGTACTTGGGGAACCAGGCTAGTGAATAGGCACCTTACCACTGGCCCCCTTCTGTTATGGCATGAATTCTAGCTGAAAGAAGCCCCTTTTGTGCTTGAGCAGAATGGAATTGTAAGGCAATGGAACAAGGAACATGATTCCGTCTGCTGCAGATAAAATGAATAGCAGATTGCTGTGCGATGAAAACAGCATTCTGCCACATATGTCAAGCGACAAAGTCACCCAAATGATCTTCTGCTGAACTACAGCCAAAGCAGCTCACATTGCAGAGAAGATATTTTCAGAAATGCTGCTTAAGGTTTAGTGATGGAATCCCTCATTCTTTCTAAAGACATGGAAGGAGTTCAGTTCTCATAATGTACATAAAGTCTCTTCCCAGAATGCAAGAGTAGGGAGTTTCTTTTGGTTATAAAAAGTTATTTTTGAGGAATGCTTTCACAAGATATTGTGAGCCACTATTCCAAAAAATGACCCTGTGAGTCTCATTTCAAACCAGCAGGATGTTATGGAAGAGATTTTTATCTCTCTTATGACTGCCTTACCATTAGAAAGGAACATAATAATTTTATTATAGCACATACTCTGTGAAAGACTATAAACTTTTAATAGACTAGTAAAAAGGAAGGGTAACCTTTTCAATATATTGCTTCATCATTGCAAGAATCCATTCTATCTGCTCCCCAGATATAACAGCTGCCCCAGGGCCTCAGCTATGATCTATGCTTGAGAAGCACATTTAAATCTGGCCTTTTCCCTGACTCTGAAGGTTACTAAGACTTAGCACTCCAGAGTCCTTCCTGCCTACCCTGGTTCTGATTCTTTCCCAACTCTTCAAACTGGAGTTTGAAGTTTGGAGTATACTGTCTTAATAACATTTTGACTCTACCTCTATAATTCTCATTTCGGGCTAAAAAAGTCAACATTAGCATTCCACAACACTTAATAATTATCTCCTTTCAAATGATCATGAACCATTTTTAGTCATTGTTAAGGATAATATGTACTAATTATTGTCCTATTTCTTCTAAAGTGTAAAACATCTCAATTTGTGTCCTAACCTGTGATCTCTTCTGACCAATTAAAAAGTTAGGCCTTTTTTGGGGTTTTTTGGTATTGTTGCTTTTTTGGTGTGTTTCACCTGTATTGTTTTAATGGTCATCATAAAACTGTCATCTGAGAAAACAGAAGAACAAATACAAATCCTAGGGACCAAACATAACAAAGAAAACGGATATTACAAAAGAAAAGAGTCCTTGATTAAGATAAACAAACTAGGATGGAGATTGAAGAAAGTTAGATCTGCCATTCTCATGAGACCTGTGGTGTTCATTGTAAGATGACATAACTTATAAAGCTATGTCAAGGGTCAATGAACTCTTAAAAAGTACTTGACACAGAACAGACTGTTTGAATAATAAACAATGGTTGTCAATTTCTATTTCTTGAACAAAGGCCGTTTAAAAATGCCTATAACTTCAGAAAATAATCTCTATAAAGCCAACATTTTTAAAAAATTGAAAGCATAGTGTATTACAGCCAATGTTTTTAAAAAAATAAAAATTGAAAGTATAGCGTGTTATATTTATCAGTTACTTCCTATTTATCCACTTCTAACAAGTGTAAGATACATACAGATTTTAAAAAACTACATCAACTGTCTTGGTTATGTCTACTAGTAAACTCCAACAGTAGATATCCACATTGTTGCAGCTCCAAAAAAAAATAAGTTTTCCAATGTATAAGATACTCCACACAAGTTAGGACTTCAGCAGCCAGAATTGGACCTTGTCTGACCTGAACAATGGATGACATGTCAATGACCCCCCCAAAATCTAGCATGGATCACAGGGGCGAAGGCTCCAGGCATAGGATTCTTAGAAACAAGGGATTAAACAGTCATAATAGAGTTCCCATTTTAATGGGGAGCCCAAGAAGGGGCGCCGGGTTATGCCACCAAGTTCTGAACCCTCACTAAGGTGGAGGACTCAGAAGGAGGCTTGGTGTTCACACGAAAGGATGCTCCAGGTGATGGGAGGGAGGAAGGGGAAGGCACTGGGAGAGAGGAGGGAGGGAGATGAAAGGAAGGGGGAAAGGGGGAGTACAAGAGGGACGACTGGGGAGGAGAAGAGGGAGGGAGAGGATGGGGTACCTATTGAGCTCGTATGATTAAGAAAAAAATAAAATGTGTGGGAAAAAAATATTTTCTCTGCTTGGCCAGAGCTGGAGCCAGGGATGTGGCTTAGTGGTAGGCCCTTCCCCAGCATAGGGAAGGACCTGAATTTGATTTTCAGCACTGCAAAATAATATGAAATAAATGAAAAAATAAATTTTGAATAAATGTGATGAAGTTTATAAGCTGTATTCTCCAGAAGGTACATCCACATAAACACATGCTTATAGATTCAGAATGGCTTTCAAGTATTCAGAAGTTCATCCCACGAGTCTGCACGCACAGTATGAAACCTCATTGCTCACTGTGTGCTCCTGAGCCCAGAGAAATGCTTCTCTGGTATGTGCACCTTGAGCCTGGCAGGACCAGCAAAGCATGGGGAATGCACGAAGCACGTGGCAGAATTTATACAAATAAGTATTCTGATTGGAATAGACCATATGTATCCTTTAAACTTTGGAGTTTACAAGTAATGACTAACTTGTCGATCTTGTGGAAAATCCAAGCATGGGCTCTCTTGATTAGCAACTCAGGTATTCTGGAGAATGAACCATTTTTCCAATTCATGTTTTCTCAACCCAAACTTTGCATATCCAGTAGATTTTGAAGATGGCAATGAATTGAAATCATAATGACTCTTCCTCCTCAGTAGGAAAATTTACTAAAATTAGGGATAAAGTACTTCATTGTGACTTTCTTAACTCATGTAGGGAGAGGAGCCCTAAAGCAAGGTGGCTAAGTCGGTCTCCAACAAACATTATGACAAGCCCCCACCAACACAATGCATGGCACCAAAACAATTTGAATGTGATTTGAAGACAGCTTTATCCAACAAATGAGACACTGGGACTGCAGAATGTGCTGGAGTTATATTTTCTTTAGAAAGCAATTAGTAAATTGCTCACATTTTGCTGCTAAGATAATACATCAGCATGAACAGATGGAAATCAAAGTTTCTGCAAGTGGCAAATATTAGGGATTACACACACTGATTTAACTTTCACCAAGCAAATGAGAAGTACAAAATATGAACTGCTATTTCCATAATTAAACTCGTAATTAAATTCATATTCACTGTAGGTCACGTTTCTACCCACTTATTTCTAAATTTACATGCATTCTTCATCTCACAAATGTACTTAGAGCTCAACTCCACACCGAAAGGGTCTTTTGTGACAGAAAGATGGCACTGAACTATTTCTCAAGTGACGCTTTCTCTGGTGCTGTTCTAGCTTCCTCACAGCATGATACAGGCTGTAATAAGAAATAATAAGAGATAGGCCTTGTGTCGGGACAGATGGAGAGAACAGCTGAGGCAGGGACTTAGCCAGGTTATTAGCTCCGTGTGAACGGGACAAATCAAATTTAAAAGGATTCAGGGGAACATTTAGTCTGAAAAACAAAATGTCAGCAATGGAGAGAGAAGAAAGAAGAGATGCTCTACCTTGCAATATCTCTTAGTAATGCCTTTGTCTATCTCCTAAAAGTACAAGGTCACTAGTTACCCACATATGAATTGAGCAACACTTGGGAAATAGACTGATTTTCAAGTGGAAAATATATGACAATTATTATTTTTTAACAAATTTTTATTAATCATGAACATTGAAATGTAAGAGTAAGAATTTTTCCTTTTTTTATTATTTATTCAATTGTGCATGTGTGCGTATGTATGTACACACGTGTGTGTATGTCTGTGTGTGTATAGAACCACAGATGAATTCGGGAACCACCATGGGCCACCTCCACCTCCTTCTTGTTTACTCTGCCCCGGGATTCACAGGCTCCGCCCTACCAGGACCAGAAATGCAGGCCGCCCCTGCTTCTGCCCGGCGTCTATACGTGGGATCTGGGATCCGAACTCAGGACCTTCCGCCTGCAAGGCAGAGGCTTAACCCCTGAGCCACGTCTCCAGCCCGAAAATATATGACAATTATTGTAACTTACTGTGGAACTGAAGGTTGAGCTGTCAGATACTTTAGGCAATTATTCTTAGCCCCCTTAAAATGGGACTAGTTTAGTCTAGAAGACATGGGAGAACATTGACATCTAATTTTCAGAAATCATTCTGAAAGCAATGCTCTTTCTAAAAACTTTAAAGGGGACTTAGTCCTCAAAAGTATAATAATCCCAAATTGAAATATTTTTCAATTTGTGTTAATATGTCTGGTTACAAATATAAAAGAAAAACTTCCTATAAGTTTTCCAGATTTAGAATCTGGCTAATAATATGAGTCAAAGGAAATTAGAGTTAAAAAAAAACAAAAAAAAAAAAAAAAAAAATAGGGGCTGGAGAGGTGGCTCAGGGGTTAAGCCTCTGCCTTGTAGATGGAAGGTCCTGAGTTCTGATCCTAGACCTCACGTATAGACGCCGGGCAGAAGCCAGGGTGGCCTGCTTTTCTGGTCCTGGTAGGGCGGAGCGTGTGAATCCCGGGGCAGAGTAAACAAGAAGGAGATGGAGGCAGTCCATGGTGGTTCCCGAATTCGCCTGTGATTCTACACATCCACACATCCACACACACACACACACACACACACACATGTATATGTACAACCCCAAAGAATAGATGGATAATTAAATGAAAGGACATACTCAGAAGCATCAAGCAGGGTTGTTTTAGTCTATCAAGGCTTTTCCTACTCACGTTAAGAGAAATTGGTTTTCTTCTAATTTTAGTGAGCTTTGCTTTTAATGAAAGTCGTCAAGCTCCAAAAGGATCCTTAAAGAGCTCAAGTCGTATGGCTTTTTCTTTTTTTGCTAAGTAACTGATAGTTATTTTAGCATTGCTCTTAAATTTTATGTAGAAAGTTTCATACACAAGTAACTTTCTTCTCAGACACATTAGCAGCAAATAAAAATAATGTCTACTAACTGTTTTAAGCATATGTCTTTTACTCTGTTGCAAAGATCAGCAAACAGAAATGGTGGTTTCAAAAGGACAAATTATTCATGTTGTCTGAGGACATGCCCTAACCTTTTGATATTGCTCACAAAAGACAATGTCAATTACACAGATTTTAATCCTTTCCTCCCAAGGGAAGAGCAATGTCTGTACAGAGAGCTGTTTTCATTTATAACTCATTTAAATCAGCTCTTCCAGAAACTTCATATTTAATGCCCAGTACTAAACTTAAACTCAGTTGCTTAATAAAAATATCAGAAAAATACTTGAAGAAAGCATATGCATATTTAACTCAGTGGTTTATCTCCAAAACTGAACAACTGAGGAAGTGTTTGAAAATGTCATGAATTAAATTAATATTCCTTGTCATATTTTTCCTGATTCATCAGTTTATATGCATAGCGTCCAGCAGAATATATTGAAGACATTTGTAACTGAACATTTTTAAATAATACCGTGAAGGACAGACAAATGACTACAGGCCTTTCTTTCACTCAGTCATCATACCCTAAACAAGTTAATAATAAATAAGATAGATGGATCCACATTTTGAAGACATCCTTCAGAAACTAATACATTACCGAATATTTCCACTCAAGGAAAACTTCCATTAGCTATTAACTGAGTTGTATTATGTTTTCATAAGGAACATGTTTTCTTCTTTTAGTTTGTTTTGTGAGAGAGGGTTTCCTGTCTGGCCTGGTACTCTCTATGCAGCCTAGGTTAGTCTAGAACATTAGGCAATCCTAGGCACACAACATCATGCCTAGTTTTGTGTTATATTCTTAAAATCACTGCTGAATTGCTACTATCAGGTGTTGCTTAACCATCTTCTTGTCTGCTCTTGTATTTTACTAGATATTATTTAAGAGAATACATGAAACAGATAGCCAACCATTCAAGAAACAGGCATTATTTTCTATTTCCTTGTGTTATAAAAATATAAACTTTAGTAATTCTGCTTTCAGAGCATGAAATCTATGCTGGCTTTGTAATAAAAGAGCTTAATATAATCAGGTTAACTTCTTCCTATAAATTCTTTCACTGTAAGTAAAAATAACACACTCCCTAAAGTAATGAAATATATATAGTAATATCAATAAAGCATTTAAGACCATATTAGTTACCATATTTATGAACAAGAAGTATATATAAAACACAGCTTGATAATCCGGGCTCACATTTTCTTTTTTTTTTTAAATTTTATAAAAAATGGTTTATCAATTCTGTTTTTGTATAAAACACAAGGGAGAAAGCTGACCAACACTCAACTGTTGCCACATGAAAAGGGTACTTATCTAAGAACACGGAAGTGTCTCTTTCACCATGTCTACAGTAGCTTCTATGCTTTTCCACTGAACTGATTTAAAAAATCCCACAGCCCCATCGTTCTTTTGTCCCAGTACAGTACTATGAGAGCGAGCAGCAGGCTGATGCTGCAGCCTCCTAAGCCGTTTTCTGCTGTCCCTTCTTCCCAATCAGAGATTTGTGGATGTGTGCGATCACACCGCCCCCAGCTATGGTAGCCTTGATAAGTGAATCCAACTCTTCATCACCACGGATTGCAAGCTGCAAGTGACGTGGAGTGATACGTTTTACTCTGAGATCCTTGGATGCGTTGCCTGCCAACTCCAGCACCTCAGCAGTGAGGTACTCCAGAATTGCGGCACTGCACACGGCAGCAGTGGCACCCACCCGTCCATGACTTGTGGTGCGAGTCTTCAAGTGTCTGTGGATGCGGCCCACGGGAAACTGTAGTCCAGCTCTCTGTGAGCGGGATACCGCTTTGGCTTTGGCCTTTCCACTATCTTTTCCAGCTTTGCCTCCAGCCATGGTCTTGGCCGGTCGTCCGTTCGGCCGCGCGGCCACCCGCTGCCGCCCGCCGCTCTCCCGGGCTCACATTTTCTAAGATTTTATTTCGGTTAAATTCAGCATTGATACATGTGTTACTCTGTTTCACAAGTTATGATCTTACTGAGATTACAAAGATCAGGTTGTTTGAATAAAGACAATCAGATTATATTTCCATTCAGTACAGCTTAAATTACCAAAAGAATCTTGAGTTGTGGGAGAAAGATAATCAAGCTTGGGACAGGCTAAATCCCTTTGATAACCTTCCATCCAGGTTGTCTGGAATAGTCATGTCCACTCCAATCTTTTCAATAGTGCATGAATACAATCTCAGTGTTAACTGTATTTAAAGACCTTTCCAGTATTATCTGCATAAGTCTCATTAGTTAGCCATACAGAAAATTCTGTTTGGCCTTGCCATTCTTTGTCTGGGTTTTCAACCTAAGTGGGCATACACTGGAGAACAGAATTTGTGGGTATCTGATTGGCTGGCTCAACCTATAGTAACATTTGGGCCCTTGCGACCATCTCTGGCTTTCCCTGAAACAAAATGTGCAGCACAGTAATTCCTCTGGGTGATCATTGCTGATTTTTCAGCACTTGGTTCTGAGCACAAGTCCAACCTGAATGGTTCCAACAACTGGTTGACATCATTTTGTTTTGTTAAAAACAGAGGACTGTCTCCTAGGGCTCGGGAGACAGGAAAATAGACATCTGCTGTGCAAGGGAGAAGACAGAAGTTCGGATTTGCAGAACCCACATAAAAGCCAGTAGGCATTGCAGCCATCTCTGATCCCAATGTGTAGAAGGCAGAAACAGAGGATGATGACACCCAAAGCCAACTTAGGGGTTTCCATACTTTGTGTACACTTACATGTGCCCACACACATGCAAACATGGATGCAAGTGTGCACCTCACATGCACACATGAAAAAGAAAAAATTTAAAAGACAAAAGAAATGTCTCCTGATCATGTTCAGATTTATCTGACATCCCTGATGGTGATAATTTGGGGTTCTGATACCTTTTGAGTTGGTGACAGAACACCTGTCTTCCTTTCCCACCTGTTCCCTGCCAGTCTCTTACCCAATAGCACACATGACCTTCGTAAGGTGCCTACCTACATCAATTTTCACGTAGCATTCTGAAGTTTTGATAAAAATATAGCTGTGTTCTACAAAACATTTTATGTTCCCCATAAATTCCTCTCTGATGTGCCCTGAGACATAGTCCACCAACACTTGCTTAGCATGGAGCTGATCCAAATGTTTAGAGGTCCTACCATGCAATCTAAAGAATCCTTAAAAAACAAAGCAACAGAATGCTGTTTCTCAATTTCCCTTAATCAGAAAGCAAGGAAGACATGAAATTGTGTTGCCCAAAGCTTCTTCAATATCCTTGAATTTTTTAGGTTTTCAATGGATACATGTAGACTCTACAGTGTGTTTTCTTTTGTTTACGCTAATGGTATAGACTCTAACTTTTGACAACATAGACTGATTATACATCAAGCAATGACAAAAAGATAACCATGTTAAACCTGCATGAAAACTACATCTTTTTCAATAGTTATTAAAAAATAACAGAATAGTTCTGAGGTTTCTTATTGTTTGCTTTTTTTATACGGTGTACATAGCTTTTCCTAACAGCAAAAGGCAACAAAGCTTTATATGCAAAAGTCTTCCTGGCAATGAAGAGAAAGTCTAGAACTCTCACAGCATTCTATGCAAGTAAATAAAGCAGTACAACTGCTTCTTTACTTGGGAAGACCGACCTGAGGAAAGGTTAAGACACTTGATCTATGGGAATCTTTTTCCTATCTGTGAAGATGCAAAAAAAAAAAAACCTTCAAAAACTGAAGAGTTGTGTATTTCTGTTCTCTTGATACACAGTGACTTAGAATTTCTCACAAAAAGCCATTAGCCTCAAGTATGGACTCTATTCTGCAAATTTTGTTGTTTCTTTGAACATTATTTGAAGAAGATGCTGCCAACTATATCTTCATCACACAGGATGCTACTGCATCCTCAAGAAGCTTGACAGACAAACCTTAAGTTTTACGACCTCAAGCAAAGATGATAACTTTTTCCTTAGAGAATGATGAAAATATTCACAGTTTTTCTCTTTTGATATTGGCATTTGAGGAGTTTGGGGAAATGTATGTGATGGATGGAGTTCATTGTCAACTTTATACCTGTGAGACAGGCCTCCGGACACCCAAGGGGATTCTCTGGATTAACATTTTCTGGGTATGTCTGTGAGGAATTGTCTTGAGTATACTGACTGATATGGTAAGACTCAAAATCTGAACATGAGCTGCACTGGTCTTGGGGGTCCTGGACTGAATAAAAGGAGAAGTGAACTACACATGTGGATTTAAGCTCTCTGCTTTCTAATTTTTTAAAACTTGTAGAGGTATTGCGAATAGCTGCTTTAAGATCCTGCTGCCAGGGGGTACGGGGGGAGGAGGAGGGAGGGAGGGAACTCGTGTACCCATTAAGTTTGTATGAGCTGAAATAATAATAAAAAATGTATTAAAAAAAAAGATCCTGCTGCCTTGACTGCCACACTATCATGGATTGTACTGTGAATTGTGCAATGAAATTCTCAATTTTATTTTTTGTCATGATATTTATAACTGCAACAAAAGAGAAATCAAGACAATGTGTAAGATAGCTTATAGCATATTACTAGCGTAGTTCACATAGTATGACTGTGTGTTTTTCCTCAATACATCACATCTCAGCCAATTTCTTCATCATTCCATGTGCTTGGGTGTTTAGTTTTTATAACTGTTCAGTGCATATTCTCTATTTTAATATCATTGATTTGGTGAAAGAAAGCACCTCGCTCCTATTTCCCTCCAACAACATCAGTTTTCTTCCTTCTCATCTTTGGCTTTCCTGCTTTCCCATGCATCATTAGTGTTTCCTGAAAGTTCTTCAAGACTGGGTGTCTTTTCTTATTACTATCCATGAATGTTTAATTATTTGATACTTCCAATTATTTGAAGAAAGAGGACACGTCTAAGTTTCTTTTGCAAAAACAATCTTATCATGCCCAATGGAAGTCATACCACTCGGGTAGAACACTAACATGTATCTGTAAACAATGCTCATTCTGTTTAAAATGAATATTCACATGTGATAGCAATGATGCTGATGCTCACACCGCAAAAGGAAGGCATGGGCAATTGCTACTTCTGGCATGTTTAAGATTTAGCTCTTGTTAGCTGTGACCTCTGCTATCCATTTCAGATGGCAATAAACTATTCTTGCCTTGGAATATGGCAAGAATATGGCAAGAACAGAGGGGACCATGTTACAGCAGAGAAAATAGGCCGCTGTCAAGGACTGCAAGTAAGTAATGAGACATCTATTCAGTTCACAGACTTTCCTTCCTGATCATTTCCAACCGATGGGGTACGATCTTACTTGAAGGGGAGGGCATATAGGCTGCCAGATAGAAGATAACCATTTTGCAAATAGGCGATTGACCCCTCTCTCACCGCGGTCTCCTACTTCTATTCCATCTACCTTTGAATAGACTCTTATAACAAGATTCTAATTTAACAGGTTTTTATCTCTGGCCAGGGGGTGATATCCAATACCCATCAAGATGGAACCAAGGGCATTGGAGGAACAGCAAAACTGAAAAAAAAATTATCAACAAACCATAATTCAGAACATCAGAGACTCTATAACAACCACCTGGAATCAGGCCTGCCTAATCTCTCCCCATCCTGAAGCTCAGGGAAATTTGCAGAAGAGGGGGCGGTAAGATTGTAAGAGTACAAGGATGGGAGGAGTCATGATATGCAAGATACTCCACACAAGTTAGGGTGGAAGCAATTGTAACAGGACTCTGCATGATCTGCACAATGACCAACATATCATTGACCCCTCAAAGTCTAGCATGGACTAAAGGCACTAGGATCCTTAGAAGCAAGGGATTAACAGTCACAATAGTATTCCTATACTTAAGGGGACACAAGAAAGAGTTCTAGGAAATGCCACTGAATCCTTACACCTCATCAGAGAGGAGGACTCAGAGGAAAGTTTGATATACTCATTAAAGGATGCTTCAGAGATGGGGGGAGGGGCACTGGGAGAAAGGGAGGGAGGGGGAGAAAGGAAGGGACAAAGCGGGGAGAGAACAGGGAGGTCCAGGGAGAGGGGAGGGAGGGAGGGGACAGGGTTTCCTATTATGTTTGTATGAGTAGAAAAAATAAATAAATAAATAAAAAGAAAGCTTAAAAAAAAAAAAAAAACAAGTTACTGCCACTTCTGCAAGAGGTAGAGACCAGAAACGGGAGGAAGGGGGAGGATTGAGTACACCTTTGACCCAAGCAAATGAAAGAGGAGGGTACTTACTTTTCTGTCACAGAAGTGGCCTGATAGTCCCTTGACCACTGAGAAAGATGGCTGCCATGTCTGACCTTAGAGGGGCAGGCCTTGATCTAACAATGCACTTGAGAATTTTTTCTTTGTTTCTTTTATTCTTTTCTGTTTTGTCTTTCCTTTCAGATGAATTAAATTACAGAATAGTTTCTAAGAATTTGACCCCCCTTTTCTAGTTTTGATCTGTTTCATATTTATTGCACTAGTTCTGCATACAAAGAAAGATTGGAAAGGAACAGATGACCTCAGCCTTGATTGTCTGCCCTATGCTCACGTTGTAACCTTGAGCAAACAGTGTATATACTTCTATACCTCAGTCTGGAGAAATAAAATAAAAATTCATAATATAAAAAAAAAAGAATATGGCAAGAGTTGTACATGGCGACATGTACAATACTTACTTTAATACAGGCTGTGGCCTCAGTACAGCTATCAAATGCTCCCTTGTCATTTCTGTGCTGTTTCTTTATTTTTAAAGTAATGTTTTTAATGTATTTCATTCTTTCAGTTTCATGTACAAATTCGATGAATTTATATTATTTTCACCCACTGCAAATCTTCTTCTCTAGTAGCCAATTCTTTTGCCTAAATCCTTGGCCTATATCAGATTCCTTTCCTAAAATTCATAAGTATTGTCATCTGGTGATCTATACCCCAGCATTACAATGTCAACATGACTCTCAGAAAGGTTAAGGCATCTTTAAATTCAGGAAAAATATTTTTCATAAAACAAGAAAATAAATTCAAAAATTTATTGATGTCATGATAATATGCTGTTAAAAATCTAAGCAACTGTCTTTTTATAGGCAACATAATTACATGTGAATTACAAATGCAGACTTTATGACTCTAATTAAACTATAAGCCACAATCCATTAAAAACAGATTTCATATATTAAATTAGCTGTAAGAAAATATAAACATGCCAAAGGATTAGAACTATTAAAATATATGAGCATCAACAATTCCAAATACTTTATGCATAGATAACCTTTGTAAAATTTAACTTAAAACATTTTCTTGAATTTCATCAAATAATTCTTATGAATTTTAATATATGTAAATTATTCCTTCTTTTGTTACTTCCTTCTATTCCAAGACTATCTCTAAAAGTATTCCTAAAGCATAAAAGACTAGAAAAAAAGTCCGTATTTGAATTGCAAGTATATATACAGGTGTTAAGAACACTGTGCTTGCTTCAGTAGCACATATACTAAAGTTGAAACAATCAATAGAAGATTAGCATGGTCTCTGTGAAAATTTGTAAAGCAGTCCATATTTTTTTTAAAAAAACAATGTTTGATACTCAGAAATATTTAGTTGGAGGGATTTCATTTTGCAATAATTTAATCAAGTGATCAAAATTAATTTGAAGCAAACTAACATGCCAATATTGCCATAAGACTCTGTTCAGATGAACAAAGGTAATGAAAAATGTGACTGGACGGTACCTTATTTTTACACTTGGACAGTCAGAGCCAAAGTATTTCCTGAAAACTTAGAATGAATAATGTTTTTACCTCTTGAGTAAGGAATGGAGAAATAAGGCAAGTGTGACTTTCGCACTTGTGACATGGGCCAGTTCATGAGGAAGTAGAGCTAGAGAAAGGCAAGCTAATTGCTGCCAAGGAAGAACACCTCAGGGTACAGAGAAGGGGAGAGCAAAAATAATAATTGATGATGAAGAGCAAATTCAACCACAAATTTGAAAGTCATTACATTAATGACATGACATGGAACCAGTATGCTTAGAATTTAAGGAAAAAATGTCTTTTGCCAGGGAAAGTGATATTGCTGAGGGAGCCATTTACAAATGACTCAGAAAGAAACATCAGGAGATAGAGCAGCTAAGCTGTAGCTTCCCCCAGAAAGAAGAAAAAGAAATACATAAGAAAGAGCTTAGAGAGAAGACCTTAAAGGGACAAAAGACATTTTGAAAAGTTATGCTTCTGAGAAGATTCTTCAACCATGGATTTTAAAAAGGAGACAACATACTGCACAATCATACATATCCAAGTTAGAATTAACCTAAAAATAATGACCTCATTGAAAAACACCCACTTTGTAATTTACAGTTTAATTAGTTCCACAGTTGCCAATGTCCTAGGAAAGCATTCTAATTGAAATTGTCTTCATTATTAATACCACAAGGCATCCATGCTGGCGCCTCAGGAAGGAAGGTTCTTGTCCACTACTCTGCTTTCTGCCATGAGAAGCCTGCACCAGGAGAAGCTGATAGCTCAACACAGTGGAGGAGATGTAGTGTGAACAGTCTGGTAAAACAAACTCTTTTCCTAAATCACATCTTCATATGGGAAATTCATTTAAATATAGGTTAAGGAAAACAACAGTTAGAGAGTTAAGATGACTTTGGGTAGGGATTTTATCCACTCACTTTCACATGTACCAAGGTTGAAGGCTTGTTCAGTAGCTATCCAAAAGTTAAACAATCAAGAGATTAGCATGTCCCTCTGGATTGTACCCAATTTGTTTAGACTGTTGAGAGAAATATGAACCAATGCCTTACCGCCTCCACTTCAGCAGGGTCGTACCAAACATTGATATATGGATGCTGTAAGGCGTCATCCACTGATATCCTCTTGGCCGGGTCAATCACTAACATCTTTGACAGTAAGTCCCTGGCTTGGCTGGCTGAAACAAGAAATAAAAGGAAGGAATGCATAAGATATTTATTTTGTCAAGGGCAATTACTACCTGGACAAAAAACTAAGAAAGCATCTTTCTTCCTAAATGGCAGGTAAATTTCTTGATGTGCTATAAAAAAGACATGCATTTGATGCTTCTTTGTGTATGCTGAAACCTAAGATATCTTTTAGGAGTTCTTTGAAGGTTTTATATGCCATGGATATTTGTGTATACATATTCATTCGAGTTTCTAAGTAGCCTGTGTTATCCATAAAGTTTGCATGAGCTTAGAAATCATAAGAATGTAAGTCAGATGGGGGAACGCGTCTGCAGAGATGTGCAGTGCACAGGCAGGACATATCAAGTCTGTGTTTTCATGCTGCCATCCACACAATGAGATTAGCAGAATTTCAACAGAATCCAAATTGATTTACAGGCTACATAGTCAAGATTTCTTCTCTGCATTAAAAATAATCTGAAAAGTCCATATTATGAAATAACATCATTTAGCTACTGACTTGCATTTTAGCATTCTGTATTCATTGGGCATTTTCAAGGAACTGTGATTTGATAAAATCAAGTTAATATATGATTCTATCTTTGAAAATAATGAAATTCTCCATATTATTTAAAAATTATCATGGTGAAATTTATGGATGGGGTACTACAGGCTATACAAACATATGGGAATAATGTAATTGGTAAGCATATTTATTTGATAACAGTATTTATTAAAGGCACATTGATTTGTGTATGTGTGCATGCATTGTTCATGTACATAGAGGAACATCGGTGTATCCAGGCACACGAGTGTGCATATGTATGTATGTATGTATGTATATGTATGTTCATAGCAGTAATAGGTCTGTTGTAATCTTCATGTAAGCCATGGCGGGAGCTTTGGGAATAACTTAGTCTATTGTCACTCAGAGGGTACACAACTGA
Organism: Typhlomys cinereus; assembly: GCA_023101885.1. Classification (NCBI taxonomy): domain Eukaryota; kingdom Metazoa; phylum Chordata; class Mammalia; order Rodentia; family Platacanthomyidae; genus Typhlomys; species Typhlomys cinereus. Next base: position 1,754,210 of record JALPQD010000288.1, read on the forward strand.
GTGGAAAAAAACAGAGCTAAGATATGCAAGATTCTGAGCATAGGAACAGTGGTGACTCTAAAATTCCCTGTGCAAAATTTCAGAAAAGTTGAAAATCACATCCAGGAAAACAGAGTATACCATTTAGATTACTCTGTCTCATTGAAGTTGACCTTAGCTATTTATATTGGGTTCACAAGTTAAAACTGTAGATAATCAAATGCCCTAAACACTTGGGTTGAGATTGAGTTTTATAAGCATTTGTCCTAACTTGAAAGTTTCATGCATTTATATAATGAATTTGAATCATTTGTATCTTATCCCCCTTTCATGTCTGATCAAAAACATTCTTCTTTCCAATTTGGCTCCCTCCTACTTTCACTTTCTGGAGTTTGGACAATTTATCATTGGGTACCACATTGAAGAAAGTAGTTTCTCTTCATACAGCGGTATTAACCACACCCCACTGGTCATTCAGGTAGGGGATGGTACTTCATGAGGTATTTCTCCTTAAGAACTATTTTAAAATGTGTTTTTGTTGCATTTATTATGGACTGAGCACTGTTTAAAGTGTTTGACAAAATGTTTTTGATTAATCCTCCACAAAAATCTCTACATAGTTTTTGAAAATAAGTAATGAAAGGTTAGATAAGTTATCCACGCACATAATATAAGACACATAGGCAGAATCTGACCTAGGAATTGAGGGACTGGACTTGTTTTGAAATCAGATAATCAATCAGGAATGAAAATTATAATAAGAAATTGAATATCATCATTTATCTTACATTTATTGCATTGCCATATTTATTTTTATCTCCAAATTAACCTGAAGCATTGTTACTTCGGTTTAGTTGATAGAGACTGAGTGTTTTAAAAATTCAACTAATAACTCTAGATATAATAGTAGAAATACTTTCCAATACTTACATTTTACTAAAAAAAAGTCACTGAAATCTAATTTATTATTTATAAATGAAGAAATAGTAGGTAGGCATTCCATTAAACATCAAAGAAACAAACTCAGACACTTATATCTATAAGATTTACAATTAAAATTTTGTGTTGAAAATATTTTCTAGGTAATAAAAAAATTGAAACAATGCTTTCATTGTTTCATTGTTCATTGCAGGGAAGAGGGAATCTGCAAAGTGCTTGGGGAATGTGAGCCCTGTATACTTGGCCAATTCTCCACGTAGTTCCTTACTATGGGCTGCAATTTCTTCATAAATTCTGGACAAGGCGTTCCTAGTTGCTTAATTACTTTCATAGTTCCTTACTGTGGGCTGTGATTTCTTCATAAATTCTGAACAAGGCATTCCTAGTTGCTCAATTACTTTGGTCTACTGATTGGAATGTATATATTAGTATACATTTCAAACACCATTTGAAGATTTTAAGCAAACCCCCATGAATAGCTAACCAAGAAAGATACTTTTTAAAAAAAACACCTCCTCCTGAGTTAGTTCAAGTTAAGGAAAGGTCTCTAATGGCACATATTTATTAGCCCACCCTTCCACTCCATAGGACTTTTCAAGTCTCCCAGCCATACCTTTAAGTTTATTGTGCTCTGAGTCGGCAGGGAAGAGGGAATCTGGAAAGAGCTTGGGGAACGTGAGCCCTGCATACTTGGGCCGATTCTCCACATAGTTTCTTACTGTGGGCTGCAATTTCTTCATAAATTCTGGACAAGGTGTTCCTAGTTGCTCAATTACTTTGTTCCACTGATCAATATCTGGGAATCAAATAGTTAAGGGAAAAAAAAAAGAAGTCCAGCCCACTAGCTCTTGCCTTTCAACAAACAGGAAGTTAACTCATGTAAGAGTCAAAACCAACATCAATGCAACTAGAATTTTAATCAGTAGCACAGCACAAGAATATGAAACCAAAATTGCCAGGAAGTGAATCATCTTGAAATTCAACAACTGCCTTTGAAAACTACACAGTTTTAAAGCACTAGCATTACTTATTTAATTAAAAAAAAAACAGAATTATGAAGTAGTTTTAGTTTGCAAAATAAAAAGCATAAATACCACAAGTCATATCTTGTCTTGAGATTAATTTTCATATAATCTTGTGACTTAGAATAAAAATGTATAATGACATCCAATAAGCCATCTATACTTAAGGATGAAACATAAGAATAAAACATTCAAATATTATAAGAAAAAAACTCCTATAAAAATAAAATCTTATGTGTAGTTTTAAAAATATTTTGGTTATATAACATCATTGCCCTGAAGTTACTTCAATCATTCATATTCTAAAATAGCAAATAACTTACATAATTTTTAAACATTTTTTGAATTATATTTAAGATTTTTGTTCCTTTTCTAAAAGTTAGAAAATTTCATCAATAATTAATATTTTCTAGTAATTACATTACATTTGGAGCCACCACAATAATTTTAACTATTTCTAATTTAATAAGCATCCACTGCAAATGGTAAGCATAGATTGGACAGAGAAAAATATCAAGTTAATTTGCAAATAATTCTAACTCTTTTACAACCTTGGCAAATAAAACTTAGCTGTCATAATGAAAAATTTAGCATGACCATAAGATTCAGGAAGGAAAATTTGAAAAATATTCCCTTCCATGACAAAGGCAATAATGTAGTAAGAACATGAATCAATGAAAGTTCATTTAAGTTATTATGTGTTTAAGCATATAGTAGTAAGTCATTTAGAATCATTGGAAAGAAAGAAATGGAGGAATTGTGTAAGAATAGACTGATCAGGTTAACAGCACACAAAAAGTCATGTTAAATCTACAGCTATAGAACAGCTATAGGTACTGAGATATATTCACTATAAGAGCATATATGTAATGTTAAATAAGACCCAAGTGCTTGCCACTGTAAATTGAAAATTAATTAATTATGAAATCTGTTCTCTAGTAGTTAGGCTGCCATACTCTGCTATGCTGTTAGTACCCAATGCTCTGTAGTGCCACACAGTGCTAATAATTAAGAGGCTTTAAAGTAGAGAGTCTAACACAATTGACATCAATATCATGCCTAAAAAAGGTATAGAAAAAGCTTCAGAATTACCATATAGAAGTTACCTAGATAAAGTTGGCACAATATGTCCATTATATTATACGTATATTCAGCTAGAATTACGAAGATATTTAGTCAATAATTGCTTGCTTGTTTGTTTGGAATACAGCCTCTTGTAACCAAGACCCGTTTCAAACTTATAGATTCTGTTCTTAAATCCTGTCTCCTCCTTCTTGCCACTACTATCCAAGTGCTGGGGTTTCGGGGCAATCCTGCCACATCTTGATCTAACTCCATGGTATTTTATAGTAAAACTGAGAAAGTTGCATATTCTGAAATTAGTTTTACAGGCCTCAATTTGAAAGTACAGAAACACTGAGTGCCTCTTCCTACTTTGGAGTACTTTCGAATGAAGCACTAGTGTGACCTTAGGAAAGCATGGATATTTAACATTAATGGTGGTGTAGTCATTAAATGTTCCTCCCACAAATACAAAATAACCATCTTTAAGATGCTGTGCCTTTTTCCCAGCTCATCCCTTTCAAATTCTTTCTTCCAATAAGCACGCATGCTTCAGTGGTGGGTATTTGCTTTCTATATCTACTACCTAGCATTTTTATCTGGAATCTGGGATCTGAGCTCAAATCCTTATGATTGTGAGGCAAAGGCTTTGAGCTCTCTATTCAGCTCCAAAAGTATTTATAAATGCATTTATTTCCTTAAAGTACCATAAGTCATCATTTTCATGCTATATAGAGCAAGGTTGCAAATGGTATAGACTAGTTTTATACAGTTATTAAAACACAGTTTTAGGGTATCATCCTAATATAAATTGGCAAAGACGGAATATAATTGGGAAATGGCATTCAATGAAATTTAAGTCGGTAAATTTCCTCATCTGATTCAAAAATTACTACAGATTAAATATTGATGTTGTAACTAATTTGATATGGTAAGTAGAGTATGTGGCAAGGTAATCTGTGAATGAGACTGATATGACTAAGGTTCTCAATAACAGTATTGTCAGAAGAACCAAGCAAAGTGCATGCAAGATGGTAAGAATGAATATCTAAGGTCACCAGATTGAAAATGATTCCTGACTCACTAAGAATTAATCTTTCGAGCACTTTTCTTGCTCCATGTTCCCTGTGCAGCAAACTTTCCAAAATCTACCATATAATGAACATACTTCATGAACAGCTCCTTATGTTTTTCTGGGGAGTCACATCATCATTCTGAACATAATTCATGCTGTGCTTATTTAAACCGTAGAAGATACTTACTGGCATCTTAACTCATTAAGATTAACTCTTTTTGACGATTCCATTCTACTATGTAAGCAGTTTGAATCACTGTATTTTTTTATTCTATTCTTTCTTTGTCTCTGTTTACCTTTAGTTATTAGGATAGTGATTTTTCAGAGCTGATATCCTATGGCTTCTAACTCACTTTTCATTCTATCTTGTACTTATATACACCCTTTGTATTTTCAGCTTTTTGATTATCAGCAATTCTCTTCACATTCTTAGCTAAGTTCCTAAATAGTACATTGCATTGTGGCAACATCTGTACTGAGCAGTTTCCAGCTGTGTCCTCTGTGTTGAATATGATTATGTATCTTTATTTTAGCTGGGTAAGAAGGAATTTAAATTAGCAATGTCTGTGATGGAAGCAATAAAAGGAGCCAGAACTCATGTGAGATGTGTGAAGCATGATGATATAAAACTATGGTTCCTAAAGTTGAGTATTTATAAAATAATTCACAGTTAGGAAAATACAGATCCTTGCTCCACTCTCCAGTCATCTATAAGAATCTGGATCCATGGGTCTACATTGACTATCAGTGAAAAACATAAATGGCAATTGTGACTGAGATAGTCGTTGTAGTATACTTGGAGAAATACTAATCTAGAACATGCATACTAACAGTTTCTAGTGGGTTACTAAACTCGGGTATAAGAATAAGGTGCTCACATGTCTCTAGCTTTAAGACATAGTATATAATAGGTTGAAATCCACTGAAGGATCATTTGTACCTATGTGCTTTAGTGAATTTAGAGGTCATTCCCATAAGAAGAGCCTCAGGAAAAGGGAAACGCTAATCTCATGTCTCTTCTGCACTGGTGGGCTTTGACAGCAAGAGCACACGAAGTCCAGCATAGAGAGATCTCCACTCTGGTCTTCCAGGACAGGAATGACATCATGTCTGCTGCCTGCTGTGAGGGTCTACCACCAACATGAAGTCCAAAATACTTCTCAGCTCATATCTTTATTTTTATTGTTTTATTTTTGTGTGTATATGTATATGAGTGTCTGTGTGTGTGTCAGAGGGCACTGTGTGTGCCAGTGGAGACACTATGATAACCTTAGAAAATCATCCTGGATTGCACTACCTTCTTTTTGCTTTGTTCTGCAGTTTTCCAGGGTCGAAAGCACAGGCTGCCACCCTTTCCCCTTAGCATTTTTTTTTTTAACTCAGGATCTAAACTCAGGACTTTCTGCTTGAAAGGCAGAGGTTTAACCTCTGAGCCATCTTTCCAGCCCCATTTTGATCATTATATCTCTTCACAGTAAAATTTCTTCTTAAAAGAATTTTTACTGTAGAGGACAGTTGTAATATTGGTGTAGAAATACATATACGTATGACTGAGTTCTGAATCTGTTCATATGTGTGGTTGTATTTTGCGTTGCTTTGTTTCTTTAAAAGTTATTTTTGGTTCATGGCTGGAAGTGTAACTCAGAAGTAAAGAGCTTTCCCGGCACATGTGAAGCTCTGTGTGTGATCCTCACCCCAGGGGAAAAACAAAACTTTAGTTGTATTATTTTTCATTTGTAAGTTTTCTTTTTCTCCTCAAAAATCCTCTTCTGATTCTTGTAATATAAACATGAAAAAAATGATTTGTTAACATCTGTGTTCCTTAAAAATGAGCAGGAAATGTTATGAGCCAGAACACAAAATCCTCAATGATCAGACTCCGAGAAAAGGCCATTTTGAGTGTTGACGGTAATTCTGGTGGAATTTTCCTGGACACAGACCCCTCCAGAACCCGAGATTTCTCACACAATGCATGAGGTTGTCACTGTCATCTATTTTGTCTTATTAATCTCATTGTGATAGCAATCTCTCTTTACAAATAAAAAGAAGAGAGGCCTGACACATTTTTATACATATATATGCTGCTGAGGCAATGATATTTTTAAACTATGAAGTCTAATCTTTGGAGCTTCTCATCTGCACAGGTCTCTTATGAAATCATACCTAACTTTCTATGTAGAATATTTATTCTTTGTGGTGATTCATATTCTTCTCCAATTGTATTTTGGTTTTACAAACATTAGATCTGACCTACTTGCACCTATTAGCATTTAAAAGAAACTTTAGAGATGTAATTTGACATCTCTAATCTAGAGCTAAGAAATAAAAATGCCCTTTAAAATTAATGAGTGACACCACTTTAAATAAAGAAGATAATACAAATAGTGCCCCCAAACAGTATAGAAGGGCTGCTATGACCTTGTTAATCATCCTGGGGCATGGCTCTAGAGAGTTACATCCATTTCTGGTTGTAGCTGTATATATAATAGAGGGACAACCAAATTTACATGAGGCCAAGAAACCAGATGGGGATATAGCACAGTTGGTAGAGTGCCTATTTAGCATGCATAATACCCTGGGTTCCATCCCAACACCTTACAAATCAGATGTAGTGACACATGCCTATAATCCCAGTACTTCCAAGGTAGAGGCAGAAGAATCAGAAGTTTAAGGTCATTCTAGGCTGCATAGTGAATTCAAGGCCAATCTCACAATAAAAGTCAAGCCAAACCAATCCAATCCAAAACAAACCAAAATAAAAACATACAATTCCTAACAAAGTTTCTGATGATGAAACTGAAATAGAAAGACAATTTCTGCCTTCAAGGCTAGGTCTTTGTCTCTTTTTTTGTCCTCAATTATTCTTTGCCCTCAAGTGACACATCTTTGGGGACAAGGAGCACACAGCAAAAAGTAGAGAGTTCAAATATATTTGTAGAACAAATGACTGTCTAATGGAGTAAAGAATGGGGGAGAGGAGTAAATATTCAAAGAAATAAAGTCTAAGATATTCCAAGAACTAAAGAAAGGCTGAAGCCAGGAAATGGCGCACTTCAGTACAGATAAATAGCAAGAAACCCGCTCCTAGTCACCTGGCAAAGAGCTATCAGCCAGAAACCAAGACAAAAATCCCCAATGAATGAGGAAGTCATTCTTCATCTATATCTGTGGATCACTGCTACAATGACAGCTGCTCACCAACAACATAGGAGACAAAGCACAAGCAGAAGATTGTCAAAATGATGAAAAAATAGCATTTGACATAAAATTCTAGAGCTAGCTAAATTACCTGTCAGTAACCACCACCACTAAGCTATCTCTCCTCCTCTAATGTTCTCCCACCTACAGGCCAACCTATGGTTTCCCTGGCCACCAGTCTAAATAAACTCCTGTTTCTTAAGTCTCAAAACAATGTATCACAAAAGGAATTTCTAAAAGCAGAAAGAAAACAATCCTAAAATGAAGGACTAGTTTGAAAAAGAAAGGAAAAGAAAAAAGCTTGGAAGAATATAAACATACTGGGCTGTTCTCAAGAGGGTGCGATACTGCCTGCTGCGAGTGACACTGGCTAGCATACTAAATGATAGTAGTGAAGGTCTAAACTAGGGTGTGCCAATATTTTTACATCGTATACAAAAAGACTTATCTTCACTAAGGTTTCATTGTCTACAGATTGCAATTTCAATCGAACACAATCCTGATATAAATTCCAGGATGAATCTTCTTGCAGATGTTTATGCCGATTTAGAACTGTTTATGGAAATTCAAGGCCACTTCTGAAGAAGACAAAAAACAAAGGTATCTACCTCCCCACCACCACCGACACGTGAGTGCCATCATTGTTTATTCATTAAAGTAGATACTGGGTGGAAGGTCTGCCATGCAAATTCCGAAGTGGGAAAGAATAAGCTACTTAGCAATTGGATCTGTCATAAACTAGCCACCTCCTTCGTCAAAACGCATACAGGAATCAGCTTCAAGTAGAGTAAGCAAAAGCTTAACTGTAAAATACTACATTTTGAAACATAGTTAAGTTGTGAGAAACTATAAAGGTATCAAAAACTTCTTAAGACAAAAATATATTAACCATAGATAAAAAGACATTACCAGTTTCTGAAATCACTAGAAAATACCATTAAGAAATAATCTAAGCAGAGAGAGAAGAAACTTGAATTATCTAAGACTGATAATTATTAGATAGTTTCTACAAAGACATTTTTAATAATTATAAAAAACAGCAAAAAATTTAAAAACAACGAAAGTCTTCAAAAAGGAACATAACAGTCAATAAGCAAAAGAAGAAATGCCTGGTCTGTCTAATCAATGGAATGACATTGCAGCAACAATGAGACCATAGCTTTTTATTCAAGAGAATGGAAATTAGTAAAACATAAATCTGATTACAACAAAATTTGTAAGAAAGTGACCAAAGACATACGAGATGATAACTTTGGAAATCAACTTGAGATAATCCAACATAGTTAAATGTGATGCCAGGCATTTATTATAAAGAAAATGTTTGACATATGTTCTTAAAAACATATGTTGACAGGATAATTCTTTGTAAAAACTTAGGCACATCCACAAGTCTACATATAAGCAAAAAGCTTAACTGTAGGATAGTCACAGCCAGGAATTTCCTTGCAGCAACGAAAGCTGCTGGTCCATTTCTAGCAATCAATATAGATAAAGCTAAAGAAAGGAAATCAGGTCTTTTAACAATTGAACTACTGTGTATAGTTGGTATTGTAAGAGAGTTTAGAAAGAATTTACTTTGAGAATACTTTCACATAACTGAACTTCTGGACTAAAAACAATATGGCTCTTTATTGGATAGGTTATGCTGGACATATTGTTTATTTCCCGCTCCATTTTGAAGCCATTATTTAAATTACAGGCTTACATAAAATATTTATCTTCTTTAGGTAAGTTGTTAAAAAATGGTATATGTATGTGCTTGGGGGAAAGCACATGTGTACATGAACATTTGTATGTGTGTGGCTGAACATGTGTCTGCAGATGTTCATGCACTTATGTGTTCCTGTGTGGGGAAGTGTCTCCTTCAATCTCTCTCTACTTTCATTATTAAATTATCATTATTCACAGTTGAAGCCAGAATTTGCCAATTGATTGGCTAGTTTGAGTGGGAATTCCCTACTTTGCCTTCTAAATACTGGTTTTATAGGCAACTGCTATCTATGCCTGTCCAGCTTTTTCTGGATCCCGAAAATCCAAAGTACTCATGATTGTGGGACAAGTACCTTATGCACTGAACCGTCTCCTCAGCTACATAAAGTGAGTGTATGCATGCGTGCTTGTGCATACATGTATGTGCACATGTGTGAATGTGTGTACATGTGTATGTGTACATGTGTATGCATGTGTATGTGTGTGTATGTACATTTCTTTCTTTCTTTTTTTGTGTGTGTATATATAAGAGGGTTCTTGATTTGTTGTGCCTATGGAGAACCAAGAGTGACATACACAATCATCCTGGATTGTACTACCTCCTTATTGCTTTGTTCTGGGGTTACCCTAGGCTGTGACTTCCAGGACAGGAAATACAGACCACTGCCGTATTTGTCTGGAATTTATACATAAGATATGAGGATCTGAATTCATATCTTTCTGCTTGGGGGAATCAAAGGTTTTAACTTCTGAGTCATCTCTCTAAGTCTGTGAGTTATATTTATAACAAATATTTTAAGGTAAGTCATCTGTCTCATATTCTCATAGCTTAATTTATGATATTCAGTGATCATAATTTGCTTTAGAAATGCCAACTTAAGACAAACTGGCATGCATGCAACTATTAAAAGATAACAACTCATTTGTTAAAGAAATATATAAATGCATCCCCATCTAGGACACTAGTCAAAAAAGAAGAAAACCTCAATATCAAAGTATCAAAAGTATCTACCTAACCAGACACTAAAGAAGTCATAAGAATTGTTGATATAATTAGGAGATTCAAATAAATATTACGTTGTATTGAATTCTTCAGATGTGATCGCTTCTCGGCCTTTTGGCTAAGATCAAGTGAATTCTTCAGATGTGGAAATCCCTTCAATATTCTTTAAGAGGCAATGTAAAAATGTAATGAAAGCAAACACCTTAATTATCAGATGGCAAATGTTCACATCAGTCATCAATTATTCCACCACAATAAATTCAGGAAAAATGGAGTATACCAGATAAGTCTATTTCCTCTCTAAATTTGGCTAAAAGCTAAGGACTATTTCAAATTTATCTCTAATCATGAAGCACAAGTATAATTCATTAGAACTGAAAGCAATTACAGTTTTGTTTGTTTTTAGAAATCTGAAGTAATTTTGCTTTGGTCAAATCAACATGTCTTCAATATGATATTAACATTAGCATAAATATAGTATGTTTACAGTTGTCATTTAATAGAATAGAGGTTAATCAGAATAGCAACACAAACAATAATTTTAAAAGTAGGTTTTTCCACATTAGACTTAAAAAAAGCCTTTTAGCAAGAATAATCAGAAACAAATCTAGTTTAGCATTGTTTTAACCAAGAGAAATATTTCAAATTTTTATTTCATTTGACAAGAACAAAAACGAGTGCCATATTCTGTCATTCCTGAACTGTTTTTTCTAAAGCATAAGGAGACTGACGTAGGTACTTATGATACCATGTGTGAAATTGCAGATGTTAGATATATGTACATATAATAGGTGCATTGTATTAATCTTCAAGTTTGTATGATGTATTGGGAACAGGATATAGACAAAACAAATGGATGACCACATTGCATTAGCAATGAGACTTTCATTAAACTTTCTTGATGACTAGAGCCTCAGTCTTATTGTTGGATTATGATCAATTCAGTGGAGCTTTTTTTTCCCTTTAGAGTGATGGAGATAGAACATTTTCAAAAGTACCTGGAGGCAGAGGGAAGTTTCACTAACTTAGAGGAATGGTCAGTGTTATGGTGGGCCCAGGTCATGGCCTTCAAGGTGATTTCATATAGTGGAAACTCTAGCTCTTGCTTGCTATTTGTGCTTAAAGTAAAAAAAAAAAAATGTAAAGTACCTTTACTTGCCTACATTATTTAAATGACTTCTTCAGATATTTTATTTACTTGTTAATAAATGAGGCTTTAAATATTGTACTTATGAATAATATGCAGGAGGTGTGGAACATCGTAGCAACAAATGGATTGAAAGAGATATGGAATCTTGGAAGAGGTTAATCAGTTAGAAAATGGTATGTTTTGGCATGCTTTCTGGATATGGCAAATTAATCCAATCATGCTTGTGGGTGAACTGATTAAAAGCATTATGCTCAGTGAATATTTCAGAAGCAAGGTAGGGAGAAGGTACATATGTGAATGCCATGGTGCATGGGTGGAGGTCAGAGGAAAACTAGAATTCAGCTCTTTCCTTCCACCACATAGGCTTCTGGGTATTGAACTCAGGCCACCGAGTTTGCAAACAGCGCCCTTACTCCCTGAGTCACCTCTCCAACTCACTAAGCCATCTGGTCAGCCCTAAGAGAAGGTTTCTTATGATATGTAAGTGTAAAGTAAAAAAGTGTTGTCACTTATTATCTAGTTATTAATGCATCTTCATTTTTAAAACAATTAAAGCAACAGCAATAAAAAAGAAGAGTTTATCTCTAGTATGAATTTGGCAGAACTGAATTGAAGCAGACCTAGAGAACATTTCATAGTTCACACTGTAACATCCATGGAAGGTCTTGCAAGAAAATAAGGTTATTCTACCATGACGCAAACTTGCAAGTACTTCACACTTGATCTCACAGAAACCCTCTGAAGACTCTTGAATGGACGCTGTCAGTAGTCTTGCATTGGGAACAAAAAGCTAAATTGACAAAGACACGCAGAGACCCCTGGCTGCTAAGAAGGATACGATCAGTGCCAGGAAACAGCACTGCACCTTTTATCATTTCTCCCATGATGCACCCTACCGACCACATGTCAACTGAAAACAAAAATGAAATGAAGATAAACAAGAACACAGAAATAGACCAACACAGAAATGAAAAGGCTGGGCTCCATATGCTGTGGATTATGGTCTGGCCTGCACTGACAAAGCTCCAAGAGGCCCGTCTCTGATCAGGCATGCTTTGAAACTGTGACAGGCAGCACACAGGATGCCAAAACCCTATCTTCTCTATAAACTGCACCCACAATGCCACCCGAAGCTACCTAAAGTATGACAATATTACTTTGCAATTATAATCCATTGGTTTCTCTCATTTCTGATTTAAAAGATCTAATTTGCATTCATCCATTGGAACCCTACTGATTTGTATTGAAAATTATTCTAGGTTATGTTAATAGAGGAGACATGTAAATCAATTTCTTTTTTATTCTTTTGTGTGCCATGGTGGAAAAGGGGAGGGGAGAAGAAAGTAAAAAAAAAAAAAAAAAAAAAAAGAGCAACAAGAACCCTTAAAAGAAAGAGCTTCTTTTATAAAAACACATTTGAGTTTATTTATAAAAATGAATAGATTCCAGCAGTGAAAAGCCAGTTCAAGAATGAACGCTTTGGAATACGCGGGCTTAGACCCTGACTATCATTCAAGGAGCCTGTTTTGAAGGCGGAAGCCTGTTTTCTATAAACATGATTGCTTTATAACATTACAAGTGCTGGCTTTCAAAATGGGAGGGTTTGTCATGAAAAAAAAAAAAAAACAAGATTGAAGAGGAGACGCTTCTAAGACCATAAATCAAAAAAAACCTGGAATGTAAGGGTCAATTACAATGCTCTAGAGAGAGCAGTTATCTCTGAACAGTCTCTTGCCAGTTATCATCCAGAATTTAAACCAGGAAGCCAGAGCCAGGGTGCACAGGAAGGGAAAGTCAGGGAAGGACAAGCCAGAAAGGAAACCAGCTTTGTGGCGCTGTGCTTGGTTACTCATTCTTCAGAAAAGTCAGAGGAGAGAGAGGCAGTCTCATGGGGATGTTGAGGGCAGCAAACAGGAAAAGGATTTAAGGTGGCAGCCCAGTATGATTTTCTCCATTTACATTTCAAATTACAACCCGTAATTTGGCAGCGACCTTAAAGAATTTCTCACAAGATTCTTTCCAGTGTGGAAATGTCATCAGAGTTTAACCTGAAGTGTCCAGTGTTTAACACCTAAAAGGAACAATCACTATAAGATGCAGTTAGAACTTCAAAGGTGACAAGCATACCCAAAGAAGCAGATTTGTCTATTCTGCTTCCATTCCAGGAAAGCAAGTGGCATGCAAAACTATCAGGAAAAGATAGAGCAAACAGTTGTGCACTTCTGCGTTATGAACACATTTTTAACTTCAGGTCATATCTGCTTCATGAGAGAGTGGTAGGTGAGACTCTTTGGTACATGAAAAAATCTGGAAACTTTTTTTAATTCCAAAGATTCTTAACATGTTGTTCAAGGGACCATTATGACCAAGTTGCTATTTGAGGTATACCTTCTTTTTTTTGTATTTTTGAGCACATAGGAGAGCTAGATAAGAAAATATATAGCTAAACCTTAAGCAATGTCATCTTCTGCCTGTCTCCAAATGTTTGGAAAGGGCTTTCTGTGGTGCATCTGTCTAAGAGTTAGGAGACTGATGGTTAGTCTCAAGTTTCAACCTAACACCTAGGAAGTAGGTTTCTGGTACATCACATCCTTTATTTCTCTGAGCAAGCCTGTTTTAAATAGGATATTGCCATCAGTGCATAATTGATGTGAGAAGATCCAGCTCATAGTAAATGGGACTATTCACTAGGCAGGTGAATAAAGATAGACTAAGCTATTTAGCAAGATCATATACACTGGTTTTTCCCTCTACATTTATTTGACTTTGGAGATGGTGCATTCAATTCTCTTAGATCCTGCAGGCAACTCTCCTGCTTGACGAAATTTAACCCAGAGCTGTAACTGAAATATAATGCACTGTTCTCTTAGATTGTTTTTTTCAAATATATGTTACATTAGAATATGAAAAACTAAAATAGGGCTGTCTGGTCCTCTTTCTTATTTAATACATAAAAGAATGTTTTTAGAATATCTGACAGATCGTCATTTTTTTCCTCATTCAGAATCAACTATATTATTGTATTTCTCGAAACCTTTACTTTCTTCTCTAAAATGTCAGTGATAAAAAAAAGTTCATCATGTAAACTTTTTAAAGATTTTAATTTTTTTTGTCTGATAAACAGGCATATGTGACTCTTGATACATTATAGGTTTATTATACATTGCAAGTTTATTAGTTTTATATATCAAGAAACATATATACATTTATTATATAGAGAGATTACATATATGAAATGTTCAGTTTCCATGTATGCGATTAAATTATATATATTTACATATATAATAAAGGCATTTTCTAGTTAGTGAAACTCAACACATCAGAAGCAGCCACCTCATTGTTGAAACCATTTAAAAGGAATCCTCCATGTCAATCATCATTAACGCTAAGGACTTTTTCTTACTCACTGAACAATTATTCTAGATCCTCATCTACATGGCAATCTTAAAATATGAAAAAGTAACCTGTAGTGCTCTTGCAAACTTGACCAGCTGTAACGTTCAAATGAAATCTTGGCTTTCTATTTTTAATGATCCCTCACAATGTGCTAGATACTGGCAGCATCGGCAGCGACAAACAGAATGGAAGTCAGTCCCTCTGACAGTTGTCTCAGTTGACCAAGACAGTAGTTGTTTAATAACTGATATTAATAACCGATAACTCCCACTTTTTTGTGTGTGTTTTTCTTCAGGAGACCCGCATTCCAAAGTAAAAGGCAACTACTTCTCTAAGCTTATCTTCGAAGTCAGAACTGAGAATATTCTTAAAGGATCACACAGTTACAGTACGAAAACAAAGTCAGAGATTTAAACTTCGCATGGAGTTTCTGACGTTTATGTTGAACTCCATTTTTTCTGCACTCTAATGCATCTTTCTGGGTGATCATGCCTGGATGCTCCTTTAAACCCCATTTCAGCAGGAGTGAACACCACTCCTGCTGACTACCTACGGGGATGTGGTCCAAGTGCCAAGTCCTGAAGATCCTAAATGCTTGTTGTGATTTACAGGAGTAAGACATGTACATATGAGGTGTATGGATTTTTATGTACTCACAGTAGGATTATTATTCAAGATAAAGCCACTTTTTGTTACATCTAACAAATCCAAGTCTCAACTGAGGAATCCCTATGCTATTTTCACATCATGCCTAATATAGAGGACCAGAATCTAGGATTAATTTTGAGCTGTGAGTGTTAGGGTTTAGATCTTAAATGTCACCAAAAAGACAATGTGCTAAAGGCTCAGTTGCCAGTCTACGATGTTGATGAAAAGCAACTTGGGGAGGTGGAGTCCACTAAAAGGAAGTTAGGTCATGGAAGCTGTGCCCCTGATGAGATATGAGGGATCCAGACCATCTGACCCCCCCCCCACTTCCTAACTGTCAGGGTCCTTGTGTAACTGCCTTTCTTCTTGCCCTGGAACAATGGCCCAGCTGAACACAGGCCAAGACCCCTGAAACTCTGCACCAATCTTCATCCTCAGGAGTCAATTACCTCATGTATTTTGTCAGAACAATGGAAAGTTAATTAGTACAATGAGCTTCTAACTTGAAAACTAATTAGTGCAGTGAGCTTCTAGCCTGAAAAGTGTCTTCTGCCCATGGGGCTCTGAAATTCTAGCACCACAGTTTCTCCAAGCACATACCACTTTTCTCTGTAACATGCTATGCATAGAATGTAGACAATGTGCTTTTGGAAATTTTCTCTCAAGGACTTCAAAGGACAGTAAGAAGATGAAATAGTTTTCTAAGCTCATGACATGTCTCTGGAAATCCATGTTTTAAAAAGTATACATTTATTAATGATTCAACAAGAGCACATTGTGTTAAACTTCCATTCAAAAAAAGGAATTATAAGAGACTACCAAATAAATGGAAAAGATGCATATTTCTCACAGTAAATCTTTGTGAGACACATAGACAGTGATTCCTGAAACACTAATCTAAAACAGCTCAGTACTGGGAAGTAGAGGAATATTTTCTCCTCAAGTTGATCTCTGAACTTGCTTTTTCTTCATAACTTCAGGATCCCAGCTTCCTTGTGGCATGTCTCCCTCATTCAATTCCTCACAAAATAATAAAGTAGTAAAAGTAGTACTAAAAGTGGGGGGAGATTGTATTTAAGAGAAACAGGCTTAAGGAAAGGGCTGCTGAACAGTACAGAAGTGTTGTGGGGATTCTGGGGCAATTCCAAACTGGGCCGGAAGTGGGAGGAAGGGGGAACTGAAAAGCATTTATTAAAACTTCCAGCAAAGTGTATTAAAACTGTTACACTGCAAACTATTACTGAAGGAGAAATATTCAGGTGAAAGGTGTGATATAGACTTTTTGTGCCCTGTGAAAAGAATAATGGGCTTGGTCTAATTGCTGCTTTCTACCTGAAATTCTGACAAATATAAGAAGTTCTACTAATACTAACTGTGCACATTAGGATTATATGTGCTATGAAATATGTTTTTCACATGGTAAAACAGTATAAACTACAGTGAAAATTGAATATGAATAAGAAACGGTCTCGAGTTTGATCAAGATGGTTTAATAAGGTTACTTTAACTGTCATGTTTTTCTGTCATGTTTGTAAGAAGCCCTAGTCATGTAATAGTAATAATTTTATTTTGAGGCCAGTGAAACTGTCCATTTAAAATCCACAGAATATATTAATGTAGCACTTAAGAAAAATTTCTAGTGTTTAATTTACTTTTTATGTTATTGTGACTTAAACATGCAATTAAATTTTTAAATATTAGTTAAAAGTTCTAAGTCTGAAGGGAAATAGTTTCTGAGACAGTGAACTTATTTATCCACAAAATGAAAAAGATTTTTACCTATTGCTGACTTTTTGTAATTCCTCCTCTTAATTTCAAGGTCTTTTGAAAGTTAAGTACCACATATGGCAGCAGATTATATATTCTATGTAGTAATCACTCAAGCTAAAAGCATATAGTATGCAGATCCTCTCATTATCTACATTTTTGTATTAAAGATTAAATTCTAGGATTAGAATTGTCAAAGTTGCAAATTTCATATACTAACTTTTTCCACAAGTTTTTTAGGTCTAAACATCTTTCCAAAACAAAGTAAAAGGAACTTCCAAAAGAATATTTATAAAGCAACGCATTATCAATAATGCGGTTACCTTTACTTTGATGAGTATTAATTTAGATAAACTTTTAATTCTTTCTAATTTTATTGGCTTTTGTCAAAATAATAGAAAAGCAACCCAAAAAAATGGATGGAGAGCTAAATAACATCTCAGAAAAAACAACTTTCCTGTATGGAAATCAAATGGCCTGTGACATCCATGTCACAAACTAATGAGGAATCCTGGGTCTTTCTGCCCCTGCCAGCAACTGTTCTACAGAGATATGGCTTCCCCACTTTGTTCTGAGCTGTGATTGAAAAGTTCCTCTGCTTGTTTGTTTGAAATGTATTATTCTACAAAATCAAAAGCACAAAGAATAATTCCTACTTGTGAATGTAATCAGTTCATTAAAATGTGGACATGGATCCCATCATCCACATGGGTTGTGAAATGGATCTCCAAACCACAAATCTCTACAACATAAAGAAAAATTTCTAAAGTAGTCATATGAACTGTGTGGGCAAAGGAATATGAAGCAGATGATGATTTAAAGATGGATTATGAAGAAAAAGATGCCATGTGATCGTCTAAGTTTTAGGGTAGTTCCAATGTGAAACATACAAACCATACATGTAATTTTAAACTTACTGATGTTCACACTAACAAAAAAGAAAGAGGAAACAGTAAATGTCAATTTTATCAACATATGTTTTAGCTCAACATATTCAAAATATCTTCACCATAAGTTCTTTACTTCTCTACAAGGTTTTATTGATGATGAATTTTATGTTTTGTGGGTTTGTATCTTCATATAGTGATATGAATTTTATACACATTATACTTGTCAACTCATTTAATAGTTTCAAATGCAGAATTAAAACGTGACTAGGGGTTCTAATCCCCATTTTGATATCAATATCTTTTTAGTTCATATTTTTAAAAACTCTTGCTCTTCCTTTTCTATTGAAATAAAATAATAAATAATAAAAGTAAAATAATTTTAATAAATAAATAATCAAAGGCTATCACATATAACTGCCACATATTCTTACTGCTAATTTTCAAAAATTAGCATGTAATAATTATTTATATGCAGAATTTACACTGCACTGACTATCAAAGCCATTAACTGCTGGAGACCTCAGCTTACACTGCTGTTCATTAGCTAGGAATTTCTGCATTTATAAAATTATATTCTCTGCATGATACTTAAAATTTTCTACATATATATTATAAGCACAAATATATGTTTTCCTCTAGAAAGAAAACCTTTTGTCATTTAAGAAATATACCTACTTATTTAATAAATTCATCGATAGCTCTCTATAAAATTTTTGGTGGACCCAGTGATAAAATTCAAATCTACATTGTTTTGTAAAAGTCTCAATTTTATTGGAAAGTCAACTACTTATTTTGGAGGTGGTCTGGGGTATATGCACACGTATGTATGTATAGATCTATGTGTGTGTCCACATGTGTGCATGTGTTTATGTGCATGTATGTATGTTTATATGGGGAGTATATATGTGCACATGTGTATGTGTTCATGGGTGTGTATGCATGTGAGCATGTGCATGTGAGTGTACGCATACACATGTAAAGGTCAGAGATAAACATAGGGTTTCTTCTTCTGCTACTCTGTACCTTATTTTTCAAGATAGGGTCTCTCACTGAATCAGGAACTCGGATATTGACAAGGCTGGTTGGCCCATGAGTCAACAGGATCCATTTGCTTCTTTACCCCTACTGCTGGGGTTACAGGATATTACATATGTGAGCTGCTTTACCCAGCTTCTCCATTGGTTTGAGGGATACAAATTTAGGTCCTATGGTTGTACAGAAAAATCATTACTCACTAAACCATTTCTCAGGCCTGTAATTATCTACTTTTGTGTTAAATCATGAAGTCAAGTGAGTGAAATCTATGTTAAACTCACCTAACCCCTGGCAACTATGATTCCTAAGGGTGGAAGTCCATATTTTAAGGAAGATACGTTATACTGGCCCACTTAAAACTGGATATAGTGTCAAGAGTAATTCAAATCAATGGAGTCATAGACAGATGCTTTCCATGCCAACAAGCAGAGAAATCATGTCTGAAAGTTCTGGAAGCATAAAATAGTTTTAGGAAGGAGGTGCAAAAATGACTTTGAAATAGCAACTTGTGCTAATTATAAAGATATATTTTATTCATTTGGGGTCTAGTGAAATCTGTTACGAAAAGATGGCAGTCCTATTTTGGTTTATAGACAAGGAAAGAGGGAGAAAAAGTCCATTGTAATTTGACTGAAAGAAATCACTGTGGTAGTCTGCAATGGTGGTCAGATTATAGAAATGATCACTTTTTATGACAAGTACACCACTTACCCAACTTTTTGCTTCTATCTT
The DNA here is from genome assembly GCA_023101885.1 of Typhlomys cinereus. Lineage (NCBI taxonomy): Eukaryota > Metazoa > Chordata > Mammalia > Rodentia > Platacanthomyidae > Typhlomys > Typhlomys cinereus. Next base: position 1,773,816 of record JALPQD010000288.1, read on the forward strand.
TACTCTCCTGGTAAAACCACTACATGTTTAAAGGGAGAGAAAACAAACAGGCAAAGCTGCAGCCAAAGGTGCAAGGATACAGTCCCTTCCGGGAAAGAGGATTTTGTGGCGAACCATTTCTCCCATAATGCATCCCACAGACCATATATCCACTAGAATAGGAGAGAGAGGGAAGTGAAGACAAAGGAGGAAAGTAAAGTTACTAAGATAACTGACCTCTGGAGCAGGAGGGAAAAGAACAATATGATTAGAAGGTACCATTTACCCCTCCCACCAGAAGTGTCAAAAAGTGTCAAAAAACCCAAGCTATATTACACGAATGGTATCTAGTATGAGAACTGAACTTACTGTCTTAAAAAATTACAGCTACCTAAAATCATGTCTTTACTGCCACAATTGGTAATATCACAGACATGAAAAATCTTTAACTTAACAAAAGTATCTCTGTGGAAGACATAAGCTGAAGGTCCCCAGAGATGTGTGGTTACACTTGTAGGATGTACAGAAATACAAGCTCATCAACATAGGGATAACTGGCTGTACTTTCTATTTATATATATATATATATATATATATATATATATATATATATATATATATATATAGTTTTGTGCAATAAGTCAACAAGAGAACCCTCAGAATATGGGTACATCCAACCAATCCAAAGAAAATTATGAAAATAAATGGAACATTACAGGTAAAAACTTGTTATTTTGGGTATTAAGACTTGAATTTTTTTCAGAAAATTTCCTTTAAAGGAAACATCAATTTTAATTTCTATTTGAACTGTTTTGAGAAAAATGACTCAGTAAGTTAGTGCACATGTAAAGGAGACATTGAGAAGAAAGTAACAAAAATTGTACTAAAGTTGTTAAATTTTAAGTATATGTATTTATTAACTACTTGTCATACTTCTGAATCAAGCATGTTTTCATCTTCTCTTACCAATCATAGCCCTCTTCCGGTTTATCATTCCTTAATGAGGAAAGAAGCTTTGGAACAAAAGCGTTAGGCTGAGGTGTTCGCTGGAGAATGGTGGGGTGAGGCGCTCAGAGCAACTGGCCATGCCTGAGGTGGAAGCAAGCAGGTTTTTCTGTATGATAACCTTTTTCTTCTCAGATGGAGGGTGCTAGACACACCTTCTCCACCAAAAACTAAGGCACATTTGGAGTGAGAAAATGAAAAGGGATCTGAGTGCGTCCTGTCCATGAGGCAAAGATTTAAAAGCCAAAATAGAAAAATTCAGACTCCTAGGGTCTGTGCATCCTTTATGATTTTCTGTTGCAGAAATCATACCTATGTATGGAATACAGTGTGATCTTTGAGATACACACACAATTATCATACCCAATACCTCAAATATTTATCTTTTCATTGTGTTGGGAACATTCAAAATCCTCTCTTCAATATTTTGAAATATACAGTAAATAATTGTCAACATTAGACCTTGGTTCTTGTCTTGTCTTAAGTGAATGTCCCATGATTTTTACTTGAGAAGAGAACTCCATTCACCTCTTATAAGAACTCTGATACTGACCACCAAGGAGAACATGACCTTTTGTGAGCTGAATTTTCTCCAATCGAAGGCATAGCTGCATTAGCTGTTTTGTAGTCTGGAAGCACACATACAATTGCTTTTAACTTTGGTGGCCAGAAAAATTCATACATGTACCTTGCAGCACTTATGCTTAAAATTATAATGTGATTGTTTTAACAAAAAAAAAAGAAAACTGATTGCTTGGAATTGGCATAGGGTATAATAACAGCTATGAAAGGCAGGATTATCATCTACATGTAATCCTAACTTAAAGCTATTTTAACTAAAATTCTATAGGATATGGGGATAGCATATTTCATTTTTATAAAAGATATTCTCCCCAAAATATATTCAAAGGGTTTCTAATAGATATCTTATAAAACCTTCACTTTAATCAATCAAAACTTAATGTAAATACATTTTAATGCTTTCTGCACCTTTCTTTTAAATTCATGTATGCAAAATTTCCTTTATGAAAGAAATAATATAAAACTTGCATTTTTTCCATTTTGTGTTCTCTAGAACTTACAAAGATTTACTAGACTCTTATGTGTGTGCGTACATGTGTGTGTGTGTGTGTGTGTGTGTGTGTGTGTGATGTGTGTTGGACAACTTCAAAAATCATCATGGATTGTTCTACCTCCTTTTCACTTTACTTTGGAGTTTCCCAGACTCCACATTCCAAGGCTGGAAATACAATCCACTATCATTTCAGATCTGAGATCTGAACTCAGATCCTTCTGATTTTGAGGCAGAGGCTTAAACCCTGAACCATCTCTCCTGCCCACATTTCCATATAATAAAGATATGATAACTTAAATAATATGAAAGATTTCAACCTGACTATTCAGTGTTTCTGAAGAATTGTATCCCAAGGATTTGTGACCGTTTAATTACTCTTAACTCTAGATCTATAGCTATCAGTGTAAGATGTTAGTGGAAAACAAATAGTTGAAAAAAAAAAAGTATGTTTCTACCTGTCTGAGTTGTGCTGCATCTCAGACCACAGTTTCTTTCTGTGTCTATGTCACCTGTGCTAGTCAGTAGCCTCGTGACTGCTGCTGCGTCATGCCCTCTTGACAGTTCTTTTTAGCCCTAACATTTTAGCACTCTTCTACCAAAGCTTATTTCCAAATACATCTTTCACATTCCAAATATGAAAGCTGGCAGCTCACTTTGGAACAATCATTATAACATGGAAAAGTAGCCTGATTCCTGGTAACTTAGAGCATGCGCCCACCGCCTTCACCATTCTGGAAGCATCCCTACCATTCTCCTTGTAGCCCATTCCCAGGATGACCTCAGGAGCTCTGTAGTAGCGCGTCACCACATACGGAGTCATCATGAAGCTGGTGCCTGCTGTCCTGGCCAGTCCAAAATCGAGGATTTTCAATGTGCAATCAGACTTGACCACTATGTTACTTGGTTTTAAATCCTAACAATAAGAACAAGGGAACAAAGCCAAAGTCAGCATCTACTGGACCATGTGATGTCCCTGTTCTCAGTCTGCAGAGCCGCCTCGCCCCCAGGACCTGCTGGCCTGCAGGGTTCCACCGAGGCACAGAGCTACTACCGCGGCAATGAAGTTTACTGTTAGCTTTGACTTTCTAAAAATATCCTCACTCTCTTTAGATCTGTGAGAGAACCAGATTGTCATTTTTATATTTCAGGCTCATGTTGGGATGAAGATCTAGCAGAAAGAATATAACATAACATTTGTTGTCATCTCTCATGGCAACATAAATCTTTCAGTGTGGATGTCATTTCTCTGGCCATCAGAGGAGCAGATCAGGGCCGCAAACGATCTATGAAAATGAGCCATCTTATTTCAGTTGCCCAAGTAACCTCTGGTAGTCAAGGAGCCAGGCAGTACACCAAGCTTCTCAAAGCTGACTTTCAAAAGGGCTTTGCTGATGCATACCATACAGCGCACCACAGAACAAGCACAAGTTCCTTCTACAGAGTAATCAACTGTGTTCTAACTCCACCATCAAAGAAATCAGGCCGTATGGTGAACTTAACCAATTCTGCCTAAGGAAAGAAAGAAATCTGGAGGTATCCATCTCTCTCCTCCAACAGGCTGCTGATCATAACTCAGGAGTCAGTATCCTTACCCTGTGAATAATTCCAGCAGAGTGGAGATGTTTGATGCCACACAACATTTGGTACAGCAAGTAGGACATCCGTTCATGGTCCAATTCCATCTGAATCACCTGACACAAGTTGGCATCCATCAGTTCCATTACTAAATAACTAGAAGGTAAATCCACAATGTTAGGTCCCATCCAAAGATCGTGACTGACCTTCAATCATTTCAGAATTCACTAGTAAACATGCATGTTTCCTGGACTTCAAAGCACAATATTTGATGGAACTAAGAATAAGAAAACCTTCTAACTACAGCATATATGCTAACTACAGCAACTCCACCACCAGGTTGCTGATGGAAGCATCATCTATCAGTGGTTCATGCTCATATGTACCTTCATCTTGATCTAACTTTTCCCTACATGTGTTCTAGCTTTCTGCTGGGTATGTGTTATAATTACAGATAAGAAAAGAAAATTCAGGGTAGCTGTTTCCACTAAATGCCAGGCAGCCTCTGTAAAAGAACAGAAAATGTGTCTCACAGTCACCTGCTTCCTTCCTGCTTTCTGTCACTGTATTTCAAGACAGATTCATTCTTCACAAACTCAAGGGCATTGCAAAGTAAATATAAAGAATAAAGATCATTTTGCCATGCCCATTTATTAATATTTCTCAAAGTGAATTTTCAACTTTAGAAATCTCAGAGAATTAATTTGAAAATAATAAACAAACAAATAAGGACATTCCTACTTTCCTGATTGATCAAGTGCATGAAATAACAAAATACACAGGGTCAGGAATCAGGAGTGTTTAACATGTAACACCATCGCAGACTCTTGGGTAAGTGATCAGGAGTGTTTAACATGTAACACCACTGTAGACTCTTAAGTAAGTATCTTTGGAGCTTTCCTTTGATCCCATTTCTTAGCTCTTTTTAATCACTGGAAGGGATTTCATCTCTTTTACTTTCTTACTGTTTTTACTTTTGTCACTTCCCTGGATTTTTCTCAGTGAGAGCTGAGCTCTTCCTTACTTCACGAGTTCTGATATTTTGCTACTTACACATCTTGGAACTCCTCCAGCGTTTTCTGAGGTGTGAAAACATTTAATAAACTAATAATCTGCAAGAGAGAGCATGGAAGAGACAAAGGAAAGAAAGAAAAAGAGAGTGAATTATAGCATAAATGTATTTATCCCAATCGTAAGTCACTCAGCAAAGCTATGATGGAAATAGAAAAGCTTGGAAAATTTTTCTAGACTGTCTCACAGAATGCAGAGCAATGCAACATACAATAAAGCATGCAATCTAATAGTGCAATTGAAAGCTCAAGTCTCAGGCAGAAAGAAGTCAGATAAGACTATGTTTTTTACAGCCTCCTGTGATTCTTCCTGGTAAGTCATAGTAGCAAGATGATTAAACAAAAGGAGGCGGTCACCTGAGAGGAGATAAGCAACAAGGAGACTCTCCACACACTTTGTCAAAGAGAGGCACTTCTTCCAGATGCAAAGAGTAGTATTCTAATTCAAGATTTGCTTCCATAGTTTCTTTTACTTTTACTTCTCACTCATTCTTTAAACCAGTGTCTAGTAGTGTTAGGAGCAAGGGAATGTGTTGTGGACAATACCGATGTTGAATTCAGTAAAAAAAAAAAAAAATTAAAAAGTTATCTACATTCCGTTCTAACTTTTCTGCTTCCTAAATCAATTATTCTTGTGCATTAGGTAATATAGAAACATACATTCTGAAATAGGTAAGCCAAAACTCATTTAGCATGGTTCCACATTATTTATATGTACAAGTAGCTCCGTATGTTCTTCCATTTAAATATTTTATATTAAAATCCCAATAGAAAATGAAAACAAATGCATATGGATATTCTACTCACAATGCATTCATGAATACAAATCCATTTTGCAAGAGTTGAATGAAATGTTAAATTCAAGTTCAGACAACTTGAATGCATGAATTAATGAATTTTAATAAACTTCACACGTGGTAATTAAGCATATCAAGTCATTAAAAACTGTAAGATTTAAAATGACTCAGAGAAATTCAGTTAGTTCTGTGGAATTTTCATAACTGTTGTCTAGAAATTATTTAGAAAAAATTGCAATACCATCCACTGTTTTCTAATGTGCATACATACAGCAATGCAGCAATGCCTTTAACATATTAGAAAATAAATCATCTCTTAATGAAACTTCATAGCATGAAATATGAGCATAGAATAAGAAAGTCCTTAAGTACCTATTATTCTGCATTCCTGTGGTAGCACAAGTTTAACAGTGTATATGTAATATATTTTTCATTTGAACATGTATGATGGGTCTGTTTTGCTAGCATTTTCTCAGTTTCATAAAGGAACTTTCTTTGTTTTAGATTTTTTTAAACATAAAGAAACTGCACTGAGAACACAATCACACAGGCACACCACTTACACTTGGAAGAATGTCAACTTTTATCATTCTGTGTAATTTAAATTAGACTGTAAAATAGCATTATCAGTTAAATAAATCAAGATTTTTTTCCTAAGGTAAAGTCTTATAACCTATTCCTTACCATGTATTCTTCTTTTCTCTTTTTCTAAGCCCATTTTTTTATAACCTTTCCTTTCCATGATTTTCTTTGGGGTTTCACATTTGGCCTTAACTTATACTCTTTAATTCTTACTAAAACCCATTTAAAAACCCATCTTTGTTGGTGGTGTACAGTGCTAAGGACTGAATCCATAGGCAAGCACTCTACACAAAGTTCATCTTAGAATGAGGTCATCACAGCTACTTTCATTTTAGTGCAATATTCTATTTGCTAGTTGTCTCATTCCAACATCCTGACTTCAGCATTGGGTCCACTCTTACAACTCATTCTTATGGAAACCCAGGGGTCTCATGACAGCCCTTAATCCCATCCCAAAACAGAACATGTTCCTGGTGTCCTGAGGAATGCCTGATCTGCCTACTTTTTCTTTCACCACCTCATATCACAGTTCTGGGGACCAACATTCCCACACATGCCAGAGAGTGAACTTTTCTTAAATCGGCAAACAAATTGGGCACGGTCCACAATATATTGTGTTATAGGGTCTGGGAAGAAGAGTAATGAAGTAGGAAGCTCTCCATATAGTAGTCACATTGCATGTACCTATCTGGTTTGCTCTACACAGGCTCTGTTGCCATTACCTAACACACCAGGAGGACGCTTTGCTTTCGAAATGTGATTCTTCTTAAGAAATCGTCTCACACTTCTGTATTCATATCTAGAAATTTCATACTCTTTGTCTGGCCCTTTCAGTGATATATACATAATTTATGACATTTTTCTTTCTTCGGGAGTCCTTGCTACTTACCTTAAAATGGCCATCATTTTAAAAGAAATGTGCTTTTCACTTTATTTTCCTTAACCATACCTGTCACCCTCTGACATTCCACACTTTTGCCTGCTTTAGAGTGATTTTCTCTTATCAGGAAACCTGAGATCTTCATGGGAGGGCTTTCATTGACTGTCTTCCTTACTTATCCCTAACAGCTCAAGCATCTAGAACTAACAGCAATTTCAGAAAACACATGTGAAAAGGCCTAATTAACATGTTACTGGTCATTGGAATATGTTAGTGTTAGCTCAAAGTAGTACGCACAAGTGAATGAAAACAAGAAAAACACACACATACACACATGCACATACACACACACATACACAGAGATTGGGGTAGAGTAATAAAGGGAACAACAGACACTGTCATTGGGCCTAAATCTGTATTAATGTATTTCAGATACCTTTCATTTAAAATTTGTACATTTTCATATTAGTTCCTCTGATAGATGGTTGGCCGTAAGAGCTCCTGTTATAAAACTGTCCTAATGCTTCCATGTATTCCATGCCATTTTATGCTTAAGCACTTTGTATGGAGATGTGATAGCCATTATTTTTAGTTGTATTCATAATAACTTATAATTACCTAGTAAATGCATTATAATTTAATTGTTAAGAAGTATATATAAAAGTACCATTATAAAAGTACTGAATTTTATTCTATTTCTCCTTTATAAGAAGAAATGGAGTGCAGGAAGTATCCTAGAGGTCGTTGCCTAAGATGAATGAAGCTGAGACTCTGAAGTAATTCTTGGTCTGAACTTGGTTTCACTAAGAAAAACGCTCTTGAGATCTCATTCCGAACTACTTTTCAAATAGGTACATGCCTGATTGCCATCCCTAAAGCAAGATACTCACAGTATGCAATTTGCATATTTGTAGGTCACTGTGTGAGTCTAAACAAAATACGAAGGAATAATAGGGCAAAAATATTCAATAAATAAAAATATAAGGAAATATCTTATTGTATAGAATCTTCTGGGTGTTTTGTTTACATGTTTTTGTTTGGGAGTTTTAATTTGATAGAAAAACATGAAGCCCTTGGGTTAATTTAGAACAAGATAACCAAATAAGGTTAATTTCATAACAGGGATGAATTTATCGAACTCGTCTCCTCCATGCCATATGGCTTCGGAATGACTTTTTAAGCAGGAAGCTACCACGAGGACAATGAAATCAAATGAAGCATATGGGCAAGATAAACGATCTTCCGAGGCAGACTTTGCAGAACACAGACAGCCTTTCTTCCTGCACTTGACGTTTATTTGCTTACCCTCATCTCACAGTCTGCCCCTGCCAGAGGTTTAAAAATAACACCACAAGACTCACGTTTTTATGGTTCACACACTTCATGAGGACCAGCTCCCGGTAAGCTCTCTTGGCATGAGTTTGGTTCTGGAAGGGTCTGCTGAGCTTCTTAATGGCCACATTTCTGTCAAGGACGGCATCGTACGCAGCACTGGGAGACACAAGAACATAGGGGTTTCAACAAGAAAACAGTACCACGGAGTCCTGAAAATATTTTTCAGGCCACAGGCTAATAAAGCCTAAGTAAGGAGTGACTGGAAGGAGAAGATGGTGAGAAAGAGGAGGAGAGGGATGGAGAAAGAAAGAATTGACAAGAATATAGCATGTAATTGCATCAGTGAGTTGGAAGCTGGAAGGAAAAAGTAAAGAGTTTAAATTTTTCATTTATTTATGTAACACACAGCTATTCTTTAACTGTGAAACGCCATAGACTTTTTTAGTTACCTAAGTTAACATATATTCTTTCCCCAGTCACAAGATCCAGTGTTTAAAGCATGATGCTCACTGTCAGGAAACCACGGGCTGATTGATTATCACAATGCATCATTAACAATTACAGTATTCAAAATAAGGTACCACAGCAGAGGAAATGTCAGTATCACAGATACTTGCATACAAAGAGAGATGCTACTGATGATGCATCAAGCCATGTAGCAGCAATAATTTGCCATGGTTAGAAAAGCAATTTAAACATATAGTAGTGCCCCTGTCATACAACATATGGAGGTCAAATGAGAGAGGGTCTGCTTACTTCCACATTGCCTACAAAATATTTGCATCATATCACATTTTAGGTTTTGCTGGATTTTGTCCTGGGTGCCAGGAGAATGAGAAAAGGAGGATTCCATCATCTGATCTGTAAGTTGAAAGTGACATTGGTCAAGTAAAGCTCATGCTGCTGAACTAAAAGACAAGAAGAGTGGGGATTTTTGTGCTGTATGATGATGAGAGATTCACAGGCTGAGCTGCATCAAGTCCTACAGTTGATCCAGTGTATGCCTCTGTTTAACTAGTTTTTGTCCAAGTTATCTCCACCAAAGATTTGATCCATTTCTCTTTATGTTCCTTCAAAACCAGAGTTTATTAATATTAAGGCACCTCGTTCTGTTGCTAGGCAGCTTTAAGATAGAAATGTCATCGTTCCAGTAAGCTGACTTGTTTCTCAATGGCTCTTACTGCCTTCTGTTATCCTTGCTTTCCAGGGCAACTCGAGTAAAGCATTCCCTTTCATTAGCATCGACCATAGCATTTGAAATCTAATTGAAGAACTGAATAAACACTTAGTAACTCAGTTTTCATTATGTGCCCCGAAGTATGTTCTTTCTTCATCTAAATGTCACCAGTGTCCTAACACCATTTGTCACCATGTGGTTTCAAACCTCATCCTCGTCTGGAGAGTATCCTCTGAAGATGCAGCAGTCTGTCAATCTTCTCTGAATTAAATAGAGCATTGCTACTCCAGAGGATCACTGAAGACCAGGGTAGGGCTCCCAGCTTCGTATACTCACATGCTCACTGTACAACTCACCCACACGGTCGTGAGTCCTGGCCTGACATCACCCACTAAGTAACCATCATGAGCCACCTTAACTCAAAACACTGTCATTTGTGCTGTTCTTAACTACTACTTTACAGATTCAAAACTTGTACTTTGTTTTTTTAATAATGTATTTATTTATTTATTTATTCCCTGCTCATACAAATGTAATAGGTACCCTGTTCCTTCCCTCCCTCCACCCTTCCCTGTACCTCCCTGCTCCCTCCCTTCTTTTGCTCTCCCTTTCTCCCCTCCTTCCCTTTCTCCCAGTGCCCCCTCCCCCATCCCTGGAGCATCCTTTAATGTGTCTGTCAAACTTTCCTCTCTGATGAGGTGTAAGGACTCAGTGGCATTTCCTAGAACTTTTTCTTGTGTTCCCCTTAAGTATAGGAACACTATTGTGGCTGTTAATCCCTTGCTTCTAAGGATCCTAGTGCCTTTAGTCCAGGCTAGACTTTGAGGGGTCAATGATATGTTGGTCATTGTGCAGATCATGCAGAGTCCTGTTACAATTGCTTCCGCCCTAACTTGTGTGGAGTATCTTGCATATTATGACTCCTCCCATCCTTGTGCTCTTAAATCTCACCGCCCCCTCTTCTGCAAATTTCCCTGAGCTTCAGGATGGGGAGAGATTAGGCAGGCCTGATTCCAGGTAGTTGATATAGAGTCTCTGATGTTCTGAATTATGGTTTGTTGATTTTTTTTTCAGTTCAAAACTTATACTTGGAATCTCGTGTTTATTATTTTTTAATCCCAATGATGGCAACATGGGATTTTAAAAAAAAAGTGGAGTGGGCCTGCATTTTACAGGCAATATATAAAAAAACATTTAAATTCTGAAGCTAAATGTGTATCTTTAGAAAATTGATCAATCTAACTGGAAAGACTGAATCTTAAGCCAAAAATAAGTTAGCTAATATCATTAAACTATCTAAAAACGTAACAAAAAGAATGGTCATCAGCCGCGATGATAGATAAAAGAGTGAGTGCAATAGTGGTAATTGCTGGGCTAAATAAGGAAGTGTCTTCCCAGGTGGGATCCAATCAGCCAGGTGCATGGGCACGTGCTAATGCTTAATGCCTTTGGGCGTCTGATTTCTGTCTCAGGCTGATTTCTTCCTTTTCAGTCAATGCTGTAATTTATCATGCTCTCCCTAATGATGCATGTGAAAAAATATTGTCCTTGTTTGGTCAGCTAGACCATTGTATCTCTCTTCTCTACTAAGTCTGCATCTGGTTTCACACTTATTAGTGAAGCTCACCCACAGGAGTGTAAGTCCCCTGGAAACTGACCTGGCCCTACTGAAAATGTGGGCCAACCACTGAACTGATGGGGGAATAACTGAGCTTCTTGGCAGATGAATGCAAGCAGTTTCCCTTGACACCATATGGCATTCTCACTTCTCTGGTAGCTCTTGCTTGAAGCGGTTTTAGGTAAGACGCTCAGCTCTGTCATTTGCTGCATGCATAGCTCTGGACAAGTTATCTGCACTTTCTGGAATCCATTTCCTCCACCTTACAATGGGGCAACAGTAGCCTGACAGGATTGTTGTTAAGGAGTGGAGGAACCGGGACTGACTATAGCTACAGTGCTCAGCTAGTATAAACACTGAGTTACAGCTAGTGATATTTTAAACAATGTACTTGTTGGATTTATTGTATAACCCAGGCAGGATAAAGTATAAATTGTTATGGCATGTGTCAGGAGAAATGCACCTATTATCAGATTTTCTACTAATTGCAAATCATTTCAATTGTAACACTATCTTGACCATAGATCTCAAGTTTGTTGTGTGTGTTGTCTTAAGATGTGTCTAACACATCTATGTTAGCCAGTGTTATTCTCAACATATTTATGTTTTCTTCTTCCTCTAAAAATTTCACATAACTATTGTATGAATTTTTTCTTGATGCATAATCATTCATTTGATCATTTTCTTGTTCTCCTTCCCTTTCATATTTAAAATATTCTTAATTCTGTAAACACATTGTGGGGTGAGGGACAGTCCCTGTGCATCAGCTCTCTAACACATCGCTAGAACATCCCAACTGTCTTCATCTATCTCTCACCCAATCAAATTCTGTCCTCGAATAATGCCTTTTTCCTTTCACCATATTTCCAAAGTCCACTTTAATTTCTTCAATGCTTTGGCTTCAGCTAACAACAACTTCAGAAAAATCTATCTGCTTAGCACCCTTAGTTGACCTTCATGACCAAAGATGGCACTGTTTCACTTTCTCCATTGGAAATCCAGTGGTTACATCTGTCAAAATCACTTCTATCTCTGGGCTTCTGTCATTAATCTCTTTCTATTAGCAGAGTCTCCCAGCACCCTAATGCCAGCTTCATCTTGTATTTTAAGTTTTAGTCCAAATACTTCCTCAGAGAAGCCTTCTTTAATCACCCCATCAAAGATCGATAGTAGATTTTTTGGGTCAGTTTTGTTATTGGAATGATTGGCTGTATGAATTCAGTTGTATTAGCTAAAGATGCTTTTAATTACAATTAATAGAACTTTGGTAAATAGTGATCTAAGTAATGAAGTTAGTCATATCACATAGCAAATGTAGTTAGGTTTTCAGGATAAATCATGGCTTTTGTGGTCCATGACCACTTCCACTTTCTTATTTTCTGCTAATTATTTCTCAGCTTCTGGATAAAAAAGGAAAAAAAACAGTAATAGGACAACTTCGTTACTGCTTTCATAGGTTCTGAGATACAGTAAACAAGAGACCTGTTATTCCAAGTATTTTAAGTGCTTTTGGCAGACACAGCCTCAGCTTTTAACCACTATGGGGATATCTTCAGCTGAAAATAGTTGCCTAAGCCAAGGTTACACCTTCTTCATAATCAGCCACCAGTGACTCACTCCCTCGCTCCAAAGGAGGGCAACTGGGAGGACTCATTTCACCTGCAGAACTCCAGTAGCATCAGTAGGTAGAGGCTTTCAGGGAAATTGCAAAGCAGTTAGCGTTTGCCTGCATCTCTTTCCCTCCTTTTCCACAGTGGTTAACCCTAAAACTCTTTCTAGTAAATCCCCAGAGGCAATCACCATTTCAAAGTGTACTTTCTAGGCAATGCAGTGTGATTACTTCTAAATCATGATAAAAAAGGTAAGCTTTAGAAGACTCCTAGATCTTTCTCTAGATCAATGTGGGGTCCAATCATGGATGAAGCAGGCTGGACTCAAAGCTCAGCATCAAGCGAAGTCATTTCTTTAGCGTGACCACTAACTTAGATGACCAGGCATGCTTAGAGAAAGTCCTATCAAAATCACTCTGTACATGGTGAATGGCAGAGTTGAAGTGAGGGCAGAAGGTGTGTCTCAGATACTTAATGTTCAGAAACACATTCAAGAGCGACGACTCTTCTATATTTAGGAAATTAAGTCCAGGTTTTATAGTCCTGCACTAAACCAGCATCGGGGAAGACAAAATAAAGAACTCCATGGCACATCTGGATCAAGTAACTGGGACTGGCCACAGGAGCTTATCATCACAGAGTAAAGAAAGTAAAGTATCTGCTTTACTTCCAAGATAATTGTATTTCTGGAAGTCAGGATAGTACCCCAGAGAAAAGAATATAAGACTCCTTCAATAAGACGATTTCCATCTATTTCCATCACGTGGAATTGTCAGTGGCACATATTATCAGGCTTCCTCTTTTGTTTTTCTTTCATCTTTGTGACAAAGTATCTATTCCAGGCTCATCTTGTCTCTCCTACCATGCAGGTATGGTCTACACATGTTTCAACCTATAGCATCCACCAGAGTTACAGTATGCCATTTTATAAAATAATATTGAGACCTGGGTAATTACAAGTTGGTTTGAGCTGAAATCTGTGAGGGGTACAGAGATTGTTAAGCATGAATAAAAAGGTCAGACTATCCCTGCTTCTCTGATATGACTACTTATTGTGTGCAATAAATAAGTATCAGACTTTATAGCAAGATCCTAACTTACCAAACCCCACCAAAAAAAGATTAATTTAATTAAAACATGTAGTGAATTTCATGTGTCATATTTTCATTGTCATGAAAAAATGAAAAACACAAAATAAACTTTTAGAGGAATGTATCTATTAGTAATTATTCATTTAAGACTTAACTGGTGAACTTGCACCTGTTAGTCAATTTGAATGGCTGCTACCTTTCACCAGGTAGCTCACAAGTAGCAGAATGCTTTTCTCACAGTTCTTCAGGCTGAGAAGTACAAGAACAAAGCACTGACAGATTTCGTGTCTAGAGAGGAACCGTTCCTTGCAGATGGCACCGTCTCATTCTGTTCTTATATGGCAGAAAGTTCTGGCTGGGGTCTTTCTCAGGGTCGCTTTTAGAAGGAAACTAATACCACTTATAAAGGAGAGATTCATAAACTAATCAGATATCAAAAGCTCTAACTTTTACGACTATGACATGAGGATTTAGATTTCAAGATGTGACTTGGGGGGAAGAGGCGGTCCTTCAGATGACTGCATCACATAATGCGTGTTTACAGAGTGCTCAAAATAATAACTTTAGCTATATTGGAAAACCATTCTTCTAAACTAATCATCCTTATTTTAAATCCCAAAGGGTGTTCTTTTTGGCTAGTTATACAAGCTCAATAGTACAAAGGGTATTTTTTGACATATACAAAAATTAACTATCAATTATTATTATGCTGACTCTATTAGGAAATACTATCTTGTAGTCATTCAAAACCTCATAGAGAAGATGAAAATGATTCAAAGCTAATTTTTTTATCTAATTCAACCAAAGATTATAAAAATTCATTTATTCAAAGATTCCAGAATCAGACAGAAGTGTGAAAACTATCATAATTCCGGCCAATAATGTCATTGTGTTTTCAGTAATAATACCAGTATAAAATTTTGAAAGGACACAAGCATAGTAAAATCAGCTCTTCCATAAGAATAAATCTGTGGAATAGAAATGATCTTTGAATTGGGGTTGGTACAATAAATTTTTCATTATGTCCAAATGAACTGTAATGTTCTTTGAAATAGACAATGTAGGTACCAAGATTCACGTTTTCATAGAAAACTTTCTTTAAGCAAAATTTTGGAATCAATGCTAACATTGAGCTATTAAAGAAAAGATACTTCAGCAGTGGCAATGGGAATATTATTACTATTTCTCTGAATACAAAATGCACAATATTGCAATATTTTTCATGTACTGATATACATTAATGGGCCCTTTTATAGTCAAATTTTTAAATTTATGATATAATTCCACAGTTTATGTCCTCTGTGTTTTTGTTGGAACTTTTGTGCATTGCTCACAGGTAGAGGAGGCAGAACCCAAGACAGTATTCTCTCAGAGTTACTCCCACATTTTAACTTTGACTATTTTTTTCCAATACATTTCAAATAATGATTATATTTAATTGCTTTTTCTGAGTAAGATTTCTTCAAAGAAAGAAATAAAGCAATTCAGACGAACAGCAGCATGTGGATGATGTCAGCATAAGCTCTAGAGTAGAAAAAGCCTATTGAGTGTCCTCCTTTATCTGTGCAAGTGATTCAATGGGGACACAGTGACTCTCAAAATAACTTTGCAGTGGGAATTTTTTGTGTCTAAAATTAGCCTAAAAATGAAGTAAGATGCTCTCTTGGCCCACAGGTTGGTGCTTTCTTAGTTACTGAAAAACTGATGAGATGCATTAAGCAAGCCGCAGGCATCCAAATGGTTTCTGCACACAGGACTTACAACCATGAAAAGAATAATCTACCCTGTACAGTCCATAGACCTGCTCTCTCTTCCCTGAAGTCAGAGATGACACAGTGTTTCTGACTTTATGACATCCCCCCAATCATGAGCCACTACTGACAATAAGAGATTCCCAGCAACCCTCTAAAAATAGTCTTTAAGATGAGTACTAGTTATTGCTTATGCCCTGAACACTTATCCTTGATATTGCTAGACTGATATTTACAAAACTGAAGTTCTTGAAGTTCTATGTGCAAGTTGTTCATCGGCATCATGTCCACTACATACATGATCTATATTGACTTTCCTCATTGTTGCTGTGTTCATTTTTAAATTTTTTTATTCTTTGAAACTTTCATACACAAAAGCAATGAATTTATATGTTTCCATCCCTACTATCCACCCTTCTCCCTCCTCCCATTGAACTCCACTCATTCTACTTATCAGCCAGTCTTCCTCTATTTCCACACCCCCCTGTCTGAGTGATCCACCGGGTCCCATCTAGGACCACCTGCATTGACAAGTGCCTGGATACCCACTGGTATACAGATGGCTCACAAGTAGACAAACATCTAACAAAGAAGCTCCCCCTCTCTTGTCCTGGCACCAGTCCCAAACTATCTCTCAGGGTGGCTCAGTATCTCCTGAGAACCTCCCTCCTCCAGGGAGAAATGTTGACAGACTCACTCTTGTGGAGATCGAGTAGATACAGACCTCACTGCAGTGAGTTCTTAAGTACAGTAGCCCTCATGAACCAAGGATACTGACTGGCTCTCCCCACCTACCGGCTCTCCCCACCTATAGGCTCTCAGATTCTTTCTGGCCTTTCTTTAGCAGGTTTCCAAAGCATTGGTATGTGTGGGGTGATTTTGAAATCCCATTCAGGGCCATCCTATGGGCTCGTTTCTACTGCTCCAAATCACAAAAGATAAACCCTATATTTCCCACATATTTATTGGCCAGAATTACAGTTGCCATTATGGAATTCCAAAGTTTCAGCTATGTTATATAAAGGGCATTGAATAAGACAATGATATGATTTTATATATTCTAAGCTGTATATATTAATTTTATGCTGTATTATTCAAGATACTAAGATTTTACCAGCAACTAATACCATTTTCTCTAAAATCCTGACTCAAGTAGACAACTGTCTCTTACCTCTGATTGGGTATCTTAGAAATACTGCAAAATTAGCATCTATTAAGCTTTACAAATCTTTTGTTTTTTTTCTCTTGAGCCTTAAATTGTCTGCCTTCTTTTTAAAATATCACTTGTTCACATATAGGTCATATTGACTTTTCTCTCCTTATTACCTTCCCATAACCACTGTAGGAAAAAGTCTGTTTTCCTTTCAAATGCATGCTCTTTTATTGATTCTCTCTTCTCCGACCATTTCATCATGATGTGTCCATGTGAGCTTACTCTTTCCCTAGCCCTCCCTCTCTCCAACTTATGCCACAGTGTCCTTACACTCTTGATGGACCAAAGTTACAATCTGTCTGCCTCACTATTTTTGTTTGAGACTTCGCAGCGTTTTATTTATAGCACTTACTAAGAAAATGCCTCAAGTAACACAGCAAGAAGAAAATAACTAATAGAATGCATTTCATAAAATTGTCAGAAGAATAACATCGGCTTAGTTCTTTAAGATCCCTGCTTGGGGAGTAGACAAGCCAGAGTGAACCCTGAGGTCCACGGAGGCATGTGGGTAAAAGAGTGGGAGGGAGTCGTAAGGAATAGTGAAGGGAAGGGGGAATGGGAAGGGAGAGAGAGGGAAGCTGAAATGAATACTCAATATGCTTGTAAAAGTAGAAAAAAATTAATGAAAATTGAAAAGAAATCCCTGCTTGGTTGTTAAGTCCCTTGGAGATAATGGTGACATTCTTTCTACTCACTTTCACACTGAAAGCACAAGACAATGTTTGGAATATACTTGAGTTCAAGCTAATAAAGTAATTGATGATTGAAATGTTGCTACTGGTAATGGAGAGCCTATTGCTAATTCTCAGATTTTTATGACTGTGACTCGACCCACCTTTGTTTTTTTAACAGTATGAGTTTCATCTTCAAAATTCATACAATGCTAGCATTTTAATGTCATAAACATCTATGTTTGTTTTAATACTGAATCTCACTTCATTAACCTTTCATAGTCTAATGAAATCTTGGTTCAAGAAAAAACTTCCATGGTGGCAATATGGTTTTAAGTCCTGCAAACTGTTCCTACCACATCCTATCTTTCCCTGTGCTGAGAAACAGAGACTCCAGTTTAACAAATGGAAGAGTAACAAGTAGGCTGTTTTCTTTCTGTAAAAATCTTAATTCTATATCCACATTCCCCAAGGTCATAGTACATTCTTCCACCTTTAAATGTTCTCCAAGATTCAAGATAGCAAACATACTTCATATGACTGTGTTTCTAATTCAAGCAACTAACAAACCGAAGAGACAATTTTATAATATTAGTCAACTATAGTTATTTTAGAAACTGGGATTGAGTGTATTCAAAATTTTTTATGTAGTACAAGTTATTATTACCTAGTTTGGAGAAAATGGGTTTATATGCATGTCATAATCTTCTAAAATCAATTATTTTAAGTGAAAAAACAACCAGTATTTATTAGTTTCAAGTATATCTTCCTACCTCATTTGCTTCTAAAGTTCTTAATACTTTACTTATACTCAATCAGTTAATACTTACTGATAGCACATAAATATCAAGATGAATGTGATTTAAATCTTACTGTTTTTGCAACCCTGGAAACTTCAAAGTGAAAGAATAATGCAGAGGAGTACAACAAACTTTGGAAAACCAAAATGGAAAAGATACCATGTGAGAAGGTATTGTGAGATAGGCTAATTTTGTAAGATTTATTAGAATTCTATAGCTTTTTGACAGCTCCTATAATTAAAGCAAACACTATAAATACTTAGAGACCTTTCCACCAAGAGAACAATGTCTTTTTAATTATAATGAATGTTGTAAATTATAAGTGAAAAAATTCCCATCTGACTTCTGATTCTAATATTATAGTTACTTCAGTCCTCTATTCACTCTCATATTTAGTCAGCAAATAGCTAAATGATATCCAATTTGATAAGAAAATTGATACTAGAAAAATCATCTCCTAACAGTAGCATAAGTTTGCATTTCCTTCTGGACACTTACTAGTATTGACTTGCTGTATTTTCAGCAGGAACTCGTGATCTGGTACAGACAAGGAAGCTCAGCACAGACTGATACACTAATGCTTTCAGGAACTAGTGTGTGAACAGTGTTTTCTTCTATTGAAGTTTTGCATGGTTCTTTCTGTTTGTAAAATAAACAGAAATTGATCTTCCTGCTTTAGTATTAGGTATTCTTCTATTTCTACTAAAAATGTAGAAAAATCACAATTTTTTAAAATGAAACCAATCTTCGAAATACTTGTTATAAAACCAGAAAAGTGGCCAATAAATTCAGCAGTCATGCAATGCTTCTTGTTTACTGCAAATAAACATGGAGATTGTGTAGCCTAAGTCTGATGTAAATGATACTGTTCTCAAATAAAGAGACTTGAAAATTTGGCACTTAGAGACTATATGCTGGAATTTCTCTGTATAAGAGCACGTCTATCAAGCAGGAGTATTGACTTTACCCCTAAATGCACATCCTTCTCTTGTTCTTTCCTCCTTCTTCCTGTAGATGAATGTCATTAACAAGGTTACTGATCTAAAATTGATTTCCTGAACAGCTGGTCTACTGTATTCTGCGTTGTGGTTTTGTGTTTGTTCAGATTTGCAACATAAGGTAGTCAACACTAAAAAGAACCATAGTAAAAAAAATGACTTATTTATCCCTTTTGTGACACAGCAGAGTTTAGAGAAATTTTAGAGGGAATAACCTTAACTCTAGCAACAATGAAACTTCTCTTCCCAGTAAAACTTTTGCTGCATCATTGGTAAAAAATTAGGAGAGAGAAAGAGAGAGAGAGAGAGAGAGAGAGAGATTACTATCATTTTCTAGAATACTGTGCTACTTAAATGAAACTATCTGCACATTTATATTTTTATATTGTGTCTCCTCTGGAATTATAAGAATAATATTCATTTTGACTGTTCACTATGGGGAAATGGAATTTTCTTGTAACATTTCCTTTTGGGATAGGGGACTGTTGATCTAATGAAGGACCTCTTGCACATCCATCACTGAGCTACAGTTCAAGGGGTCTATTGTAGCACTTATATATAATTTCTGCAAAATCAAATTCATTAAGATTTTTAATATCTCTGCATCCATTCATGGAAATTACCTTATCTTCTCTGATGTCTTTCTCATTCTGTTTTTCTTTTCTGACTAAATATTTTATCTATAAAAGACTTCACAAGAAAGTTACATTTAACAGATTTCATAAAAAGTTACATTTAAAAGACTTCACAAAAAGTTACATTTAAATCTTAAATGAATAATGCCCTGAATCACAGAAGCAAGAAGACTCTGCTAACATTTATTGTAGTAGCTAAAAAACGAAGGTTAATTTTTGTATTCAATTGTATAATATGCTGAAGAATAAAAGGTAGGTAGATAAACTATAAGTTAATATTATTAGATCAAAAACGAAAGGAGAAAAATGCTAGATATTGATGGAAAGATCTATCCTAAGGAATAGAGGGAATGATAAAGAGACATCACGGCTAAAGAAAAGTTTTCTTGAGGTAAGAAATGGAGTGGGATGCAGTTTTATCAGTCCAAGACTGGCTTATGCAGGATAAAATACTTAATGCTGGCTAGCATCAACAGGAAAGAGAGATTAACAAGGCTCAAATGACAGCACATGTTTAATGAGCAAGGTTTGTGGATATCCATTTTTGCTAGCTTTTAATTTTACAGTGAAATATCAAAACCATTAGGTAAGAGGGGATGAGGAAGAGTATTGGTGTCTTCAAAGAGGCAGTGAAGAGATAGAACTGCTTTGTAAGGGGGCTGGAGAGGTGGCTCAGGGGTTAAGCCTCCGCCTTGCAGGTGGAAGGTCCTGAGTTCGGATCCCAGATCCCACGTATAGACGCCAGGCGGAAGCGGGGGCGGCCTGCGCTTCTGGTCCTGGTAGGGCGGAGCCTGTGAATCCCGGGGCAGAAGGAGGTGGAGGCGTCCATGGTGGTTCCCGAATTCGTCCGTGGTTCTACATACACACAGACACACACGCGCGCACATACATACGCACACACGCACAATTGTATAAATAAATAAAAAAATTCTTTAAAAAAAAAAGAACTGCTTTGTAAGATGGGGAAATGGATCAGAGAGCTTGAGCAGTAATCAAGCCAATTTTTGGTCTTGGATTTAGGAAATATCATTGAATCCTATCTCTTTCCCAGGCCACCTTCAGACAGCCTTGTGGATTTATTTTTCAAGGGAGGCATGATTGCCCAGGCTTTCCCCAGCTCAGATCTCCTGCAATCCTCCATGGCCTCACAAGCATCTGGGGGTACTGCTGTACATGTTACCTAGCTTGAGAATTTAGATTTAAACAGTACTTGGCTTTTCAAGAAAAGATTATGGAGAAACAGTGAATATCTACATGGAATAGATCACAAAGCATAGCATCTCAGTTATGTAAGGAGGAAACGAAGATGGGCATAATGGTTTCCAGGAACAAAGAAATTGTAGCAAACTGTGTATTACTGAGTCTGGTGAACTTAAAAAAATTAATGAAATTAATACAGTAATTTCAAATCTCATGTGTTGTTCTCTCATAGAAACAAAATGTCAAGGCATTGAGATGCTAACATAACTTCATTTTAGAAGTTATAAAATAGTTTGTTTATGAGATTCACCGGGTAATTTGCTTTTTTCATTTTTGTTGCAGATAGTTTGAGAGTCAAGGAGGAGAAGAAAAAGTAATAGTCATAAATAACTGGTTACTGCAGGATGCAAGATTGAATTTAAGCATTTAACAGAACCAGAAACCTTACTGCAAGACTAATATATCAGTCTTGAAAGGCACAGTAAAGAAAAAGCATACTTTACTAGGGATTCATTTCTGTATCTGTACTGGTCGCTGTATTTTTTTTCAAGCAAGAATTATAATTCACCATTGATTTCTATCATAAACTACAGTTTCATTGAAGTTTTGATGCAGGGGGAATAAAGATCCTATGACTTTATGATCAAATTACTGGCAGTATATTATGCCAAAAATGTAATTAGTAAACTGCTTCTGCATAAATCCTGTTTATAGATTGGTAAGTAATGTGAAAAAGTTAGTGTTAGAAAGTTTCTACTTATATTTGGAAGTCATGTTATTTATGAAACAATGCAAGAAGCATTTTACATGGATGCTGACTATTAAAATACCACAGTTAAATTTTGAGAAAGGATTTTCAAAACTAACCCAGAAAATGTGTCCAATGAGGCATGATAGGAGTAATGGATTACAGTGAAATGCATCAGATTAAAAAGGATTACCATGAATGAACCCAAAGGAATATTGCCCTGGAAATCAATTCCAAAGTCATCTGCACTGCTTCTAATTGGAAGAGAAGACCCCGTCCTAGCATACAAAGTATCATGAAAAATCAACCAAAGGATCCATAATATGAGTATCACCATACCATGCGTAAATACAAGCTCTCCTCATCTTTGGCTTGTTTCATCTGAAAGCTGATTATCAAATAAATTTAAAGGAATATAACTTGAAGATTATGAAAGAAACTTGAAAGTTTTTCCTAATTATATTTCATTTTTAACGTTATAAAATAATCTGTATATAAGACTCAGTAGGTATTTTTGCTTGTTTTGTTTTCATTGCAGATAGTTTAAGAGTCTAGGAGAAGGAGAAAAAAGTAGTAGACATTAAGAACTATCATTGCAGGATGCGAGATTGAATTTGAGAGTTTAATAGACACTGAAACTGTGACATTTATAATACCATCTGTAAAGAAAAATGCTTTCTAACCTATGAAGAAAAAAGATATTTTTCTTCTCTACAAATGGTATTACAAAATCTTTTCATATAGATATATTGTTAAAGGATACATATCATAAATATAATGAATGAAGTAGCAGATAATTAATAAAAATATTATTTCTGAGGGTTGGAGAGATGGCTCAGAAGTTACACTTTTGCCTCTTAAGCAAAAGGACCTGAGATTCCAGATTCCACATGAAAACGCCAGGCAGAAATGACAGCAGACTGCACTTCTGGTCCTGGAAGGTAGTGCCTAGGAAACTCTAGAGTAAAACAATAAGGCTATAGAGCAATCCAGTATGATTCTAGAAGTCACTATTGGGTCTCCACAGACATACACAGTACTCCCTTCTACACACACACACACACACACACACACACACACATACACCACACCACACCACACCACACACATTCATATGTACACCCACACCTACACAAAAAAATTATGTCTGGATTTTTTTGAGCTTGTGGCATTTACCATAAGACCTTTTCACTTTGTGATTTGTTACAATGGATAAACAATGCATACTTATTCTATTTATAAAGTTGACATCTATTAAAGAGTCATAAAAAATGAAGTTTAAGATCCAAACATACTGTAAAATTTCTAGTCTGTCATGACATAACTATTAACACACCATTTACTATCACAGTCCACAATAAACAACTAATATCTAGGGGAAAAAACCCTTCTCAAATGAATATTCCATCTATGAAGCACATGGCAGAACTGTAAGGAACTTGTTCTATAGGCATTAAGTATGTGATCAAAATGCTTTGCTAGAATTTTGTTTCCTAAGGCTGGTGTAGAAGCATTTATCTTACTGGTGGATATCTGTTAGATTCTATGTGGAACATAATGTCCCTAAAATATGTTCACCCAGGATGTTCTTCTTGAATCCTATTGAAACAATTGCTAAAACTGTCACAAAGAATATGGTCACTAATGGAACTGTGGGTGATTAAGTTCTTTCTAACACTGAACCAAAATCCAGAGCTCATTACTCCTGTGTGTATTCTCTTGAATTAAGCTAAGTTTGCTCATTTAATAACACTTGTGACATCAAATATTTGAATATATCTTATCTTCCACCCCTGAAGAGTCATCCTTTCTCCAAACTGAATATCTTCAACTCTAGTTTCATTAGCTATTCCCTTCCCATGCATCTTTTTCAAGAAATGAGGGCATGATAAGAAAGTTATAAATTTATTGATTTATAATCAATCTGTAATTTTATCAAAATTTATAAATTTCCTGACAAATTAACTAGTCAGGAAACAACATTTAAGCAACTGAAATGAAAAGGTCCTCTGTGTGTGTGTGTGCATGTGTGCATGTGTGCTTCTGTGTACAGTATATGAATGTATAGTTTATGGTTGTTGTATGTGTGATGTGTGTATTCATGTGTGCATGATCTATGTCTATGGTATGCATGTGTGTGTATGTTTAGGGTGTAGTATATGTGTCTCGTGGGTAAAATGCACTCACATATACATGTGTGTATGAGCATGAGTGAGAGATGTATGTCATGTGTGTCAATCTATGGGTCTCTATCTTAATTTTCAGAAACAGGGTCTCCCATTGAACCTGAAGATAACCATTTTGGCTAAATAGGCTAGCCAGACAGTCCCTGAGATCTGCCTGTAGTCCTCTGCCAGCAAGGTTACAGCTATGTGCCACGATGCCTGGATTTTTATGAGTGCTGGGGATCCAAACTCAGGCGGCCTTTATGCTTATGCAGCAAGTACTTTGCCTACAAAGCCATCTTCCCAACCCCATGGGAAAAGTCATCAGATAATTTTGAAATTTAGATGGGAAATATCTAACTCAGGCCTTGTTTAATAGATAAAAATCACACTTTACAAAACTGCACTAACTTTCTATCCCTTCCTTCAATCCCTACATTGCAAATATTGTCATATTGTGCGTGTACACAAACTTTTTCCATCTGTCACTTCTGTTTGGTCTATAAGCTCATAATATTCAAGTACTTCAGATTTTCCAAAGAAATAGAATTCAGAATGAAAGAAGTCAAAATAATACTTTGTTTGTTATATTCTATATTTTGTCATTGTTGAAATTTTAAAAATTAAAAATGTGCACATATTCTGATTGCAAATGATTGAAATTTCCAAAAACAATGAACAAAACACAGAGGCATATGCACATACATGCAATCTCTCTCTCTCTCTCTCTCTCTCTCTCTCTCTCTCTCTGATGCCAGTGATTTTGTAATTACTTCCTGGGCTCTCAAACTTTGCTTCCTACCAGATGCATAATAAATGCCTTGCAAAGTGCTGAGAGCATTGTGCTTGTCAGCAGAAATTTTCAACAAGGATGAGAAGCATGTGATGCCTTGTATAAATAGAAGATAGTTTATCTATCAAGACTAAATTTTTTAGCTAGAAAGACCTTAAATTCCAATACCTTCATTTTCTTTAGACCCGAGCAAGGGACACAGATAATTTGTGTTGAGTTGTAAAAGCCTTTGCCCATGTTCTGAAATAATTAAGCTATGAGACATGAAATTTCATATGAAACATGGTTAATTGCTATAATTCACATCAATGAATCATAAAATCATCTTGTGAAAAGGATATTATTTCCCAAAAGATGACACTGGTGTCTTACAAAAATTGTATATAGTCCCACTGTGAACATCAAATTCTTGACCATTGGACTAAGAAGTATAGAAAAAAAAACCTCAAGAATAGTTACCCCAATTAATTCCCTGAAGTAATCTGAGAAAATTTCCATCTCTTTTATTCAGTGGAGAGAAAAAATCTCTCTTTGGCTTCTACAGATTGGTAGTTACTATTTCTAGCCAAAAGAAGTTACGACGCCATTCTCTTCTTGTTTAAGTAAAGAATACCCATCATAATGTGCACTGAGTCAACATCCTGCAAAACAGGAAGAGAAGGCAACCTGCCGACAAGGGGAGAGATCAGAATAGCTTGCGCAGAGCTCCTAGAAACAAACTAACCTCTGTAGCATTGACCGATAGAGATTACACTTTTCAAAATATTGAACAATCTCACAAGGTAAATATGAAAGAAAAATCCATTTGATAGAATGAATACTCATGTGATGAAAATAGATGAGCATAATTTACATTTAGAAAGAGAAAGTACAACATGTATGTATTAATCTTGAGTTCTGTGGCATAATTTGCTAGAACCAATTAATTGGCAAAATCTTTTAAGTTTTGGTGACTTCCAGAGAAAAGAATAGTAAATATTTAATAGGGGAAATATGATATCTTTAAAGAAAAACTCTCTTGAAAATTTTCTCAAATGCATATAGGAAAGGTTGCAAGGCAAATACTACCTTGCCTCTGAATAATAGGTAGTGATTTAAATGGCTTATTAATTAAAATAATTTAAATTGTTTATACACACATTGGAAGAAATAAAAATGGTACTTTTCTATCTTGATATTATTGAACTCCTGATTTGGGGGAATAAAAGTTGGGTCAATTGAGTTCAACATCGACTTTTTTTGTATACCAACTTGTGGCAGACATATGTCAAAGAGTTACGACAGTGCACACAACTAGTATCTTTCTTTCCCTTATAGTTATCAATTTATCATTGTCTGACTTTGTCACTGGTTTGTCTCAACTAGCCATGGATCTCTGAGAACAATCATGACTGACATACTCTCATAGTGGCCTTTGTTTGCCCATAAAATGTGTATCTAGCACCTTGATGATGTACCAAAATTGCTCTGAACAGAAGAAAACAAAACTAATTTTAATAGGAAAAAGAAAGAGAAAGAAAACCCATAATTAGAGCAGAACAGAGTATAACCTTTTGCCTAAACCAAAGTGTTAGCACTAGTTCTTTATTTGACCTTTGTATGTGCATGACCTTTGTATTTATGCATGTATGTGTTTGCATATGTGTAAATTTGTGTATGTGTTCATATGTATGTATGTACATAGGTATGACCTAAAGAAGAAAGGAGTCAGAGTTTATTGAGTGTCAAATACTATATGCTGTATTTTGTTTACATTATAAAACTGAAGCTCCACACAACCTTACATGTACTGCAGTATTGATACTATAATTAGTGTATGTACACATGTATACATATATGTACATACACACTAACTGTATATAATATGTGTATATATGTGTATATATATTCACTTCAAAAGTGAGCAGTGTGAAGCTCTGTGGGCTCCATATCACACCCACAATAAATGGCAGAGGCTAAGCTGAAATCTGCATATATTGAGCATCAAAGTCCATAATATTTTAATTGATAAGAATATAACATGTTTTGTCAAAATTATATTGTTTGTTTACATTATTAGCTATATAATCTAATTTTGTTCTCAAAATTCTCAGTTAACAAGTTGGTTCCCCAAAGGATATGGCATATGTTTAAGAAAGATATTAAACTTTCTACTTATAACAAAAATTTACAATGTCAAATATAGCTCTATCGCAGAGAGGGCTCAATCCTTCAAGACTTACTTGATTTACTTAAGAAGGAGACTACTACATTACTTCCTATTTATTTTAATATTTTTAGTTTGGTTATTTGAAAGAGAGAGAACATGAATGCCATGGCTTGTAGATAAAATTCAGAGGAAAACTTTAAAAAGTTAGTTGTCTCTTTCCACCTTGTGGGTTGGGCCTAGAGTGAAACTCAGGTCTCCAGATCTGCAAAATACGTGCCTTTACATGCTGAATTACTTCGTCAGTCCCACTTCATTGATTTTAGATACCCAAAGGGAGGGGAACGGCATAAAGATTGGATTCATTAATGTCACCTTAAATTGCATCTCAAATGAGAACTTTTTTTTCAATGAACTTAGTCATCTAGGTCTTCTTATGTCATTCTTTTTGTGTATGTGTGCATGTTTCTGTGTGTATTTACATGTGGGTGAGCACATGCGTGTGTTTGCACATGAAGCACTTGATTGAGCATATATGTATGGTTTGAGGTCCAAAGGTGACACTGGGAATCATCCTAGATAATTTTTCCATCATATTGTCGTCACCCTGAGTCCCTAACAAAACCCAGAGCAGACCATTAGGGCTACTCTGGCCAGCCAGCTTGCTCTAAGGATTTGCAGTCTCTGACTTCCAAGGATAAATTGAAGGCAGGTAGCCACAGACACCTGACATTATTAGGTGAAACTCTGGGGATCCCAAATCTGGTTCTTTGTGAGGCAAATGCTTTAACCACTGAGCCAGCTCTACATCATTCTTAATTGGTTGTAATTGATGACATGAACAAAAACAATGGAAAACTAGCTATGTCAGTTTAACCTGATCTATGCAAATAAATAAAATTATAAAGTAATTACATGAAAAATCACCATGACAACTAAACTAAAACAATATCATGATGCATGATCAATAGACTAAAATATGCTTATAAACTGCCTAGAATTGGTATTCGAGTGACATCCATCAGTCAGTGCCTCTCCCAGACCTTTGGGATCACAGTGACACATTGATCCTCAAATAGTGCTTTTTGAGGCTTTTCTTCCATTTTAGTTAACAAAAATGTAAAAGTTTCCAACAACCAACATCAACTGATAGAACAAATGACATTTTTTGTAAGTTATTTCATGAAATAGCATGGTTTCCTCAAGAATTATTTTTTAGATTTTTATTTTCCTTGGAAAAAAATTGAAAAAGAACAGTTAACTTCTATACAAGTTTTAAAGAAATTCATTGCTCTCCAAAATAATTTTTTCACAGTTGAAGGAAAGTAACCAAGTTTACCATTTATAGTACATTCAAAGAGCATGATAGACACTTGCTATTCTCTTTGGCTATTGACATGAAAAAAGAGGCTCAGAAGTTATGAGCAACTTGTGATACTCAGGATTTATGATAATGACATCATGCTAACTCAGGCAGACTTTTAAATCCACAATTGGTTGCTTTTATCTAGAAGCTGTTACTCAGAGAGGTGGAAACTCTAAGTGGGTGATAAAATCAGCTAATTATGAAGGGAAAGAAATATGTGAACTTGAGGGAACAATGTTTATAAAGTCCATTATTAAAAGTTAGAGAAAGTGTAATGGTAAACGCACAAGTAACAGCAAGTGGGAAAGTATGTTTGTGGTCATGAGTGTAATCAGTTCACAAATGCAGTTGTTCTATACTGTTTTAAAATGACTAAATGTTGCAAAATATTAATGTAAGAAATTTTGCACACACGAATATATATACATCTACATAAATATTAATAAAATATATAATAATATAAATAATAAATATATACACATATTTCTTCAGAGAAATATGAACAACTGATAACAATATCCAGAGTTTCCTCAGTGATAGCTACAGCTAACTCCTTAGCTAAAATAATAAAGACGAATGTTTATTCAAGACTCAGTCTTCACAAATATCAAAATTCAAATAAGAATGTGCTACTAAGTTTTCATCTGTACACACACATACTCTGAAGTGGTATAGAGGGTATTTAATGCATCAGGCTCTGGGTTTGATCCCAGTACTATAGTCACACACAAAAGAAATTCATTACTACCAAGATCAAATTATGCTTTTATTTGGGAATGGAAAAGTAAGGAATATCAACTCAGTGTTCCTAAACCTTAATTTCCTAATATATAAAATATAGTAATAACCATTTTTGCAGACTTTCACAACAAAGATATTAGATATACACAGTGGCTGATACAGAGACTAGCACATCAGCTGCCATTACATTGATGGTATTCATTCATTGACTTGAGCTATGATATGGTTTAGTCTGAATATGGTAATTTAGGCAATTTTAAGCCAGAGTTGGTCTCTAGAGTTTCTAGGCCTGGGATAAAACCCTGTAAATTTTCTTTTTTTTTTTTATTTATTTTTTACCACTCATACAAACTTGATAGGTACCCCATTCCCCTCCCTCCCTCCACCCTTCCCTGGATCCCCTTGCGCCCTCCCCCCTTTTTCCTTTCCTTTCCTCCCCTCCCTCCCTTTCTTCCAGTGCCTCCTTTCTCCCCCCCCCCCATTCCTGAAGCATCCTTTACTATGCATGTCAAACTTTCCTCTGTGTCCTCCTCTTCTGATGAGGTGTAAGGACTCAGTAGCATTGCCTAGAGCTCTTTTTTGTGTTTCCTTTTAGTATAGGAACACTATTGTGGTTGTTAATCCCTTGCCTCTAAGGACACTAGTGCCTGTGATTCATGCTAGACTTTGGAGGGGAGGTCAATGACATTCTGGCTATTGCACAGTCATGAAAAGTCCTATTATGATTACTTGGGTCCTAACTTGTGTGGAGTATCTTGCATATCATTGCTCCTCCCCATCTTTAGGCTCTTACAATCTTACCGCCCCCTCTTCCACAAATTTCCCTGAGCTTTGGAATGGGAAGAGATTAGGCTGACATGGTTCCTGGTGATTAATGTAGGGTCTCTGATGCTCTGAATTATGAAAACCCTGTAAATTTTTATTTCACATAACTCTTAAGGTGAAATTACCATGGGACTTCCGGTTTAAGAAGAATTACTGAATTTAGTAATTATTTAGAGGTAAACCTCAAATGATTCAGTTAAAAAACATCTAAAAGTTCAACATGAATGTTTCAGTGATATATTTGAAAGACTATAAATAAAAAGTCAAGGACTCTTCCAGGTACAGTGGTACAAGCCTGCAGTGCCATCTCCTGAGAAGTCAAGGCAGGATGATAGTAAGTTTGAGGTCAGCCTCAGAAATTCAGAGAGACTCTGTCTCAAAATGTAATTAAAGCCAAGAAAATGTAAGTCAAGGCTCCTATGTAAATGATTTATCTGACAACTATCAAATATTTCTCTACCTTGGTTCCAATTTTCTTATCTACAAAACAAGTGCTAGATAATTTTTGTATTGTACTCTATAACTTTATAATTTTAAAATTTTTAAATGGCATTACTTGCACAAAAATATCTTAGACTCTTTTTATAAATTAGAAGATAAGAGAAATGCACACAGTAGTGCTTATTCTGGACATATCCAGAGACTGCTGGAAGCCCTTTGCCTGGTATTCTTTCAGTCCCTGTCTCAAAGGCTAAGAGATAAGCAAAAGTAAAATAATAACAAAATAATCCAGAAGAACTACTACAACATATTCAATTTTGGAGTCAAAAGGGATATTTTCACTTTATAAGGCTGGAGTTGTAACTTCCTAAAAACTACCTATTTCATAAAGGTATTTTCGGGCTGGAGAGGTGGCTCAGGGGTTAAGCCTCTGCCTTGCAGGCGTGAAGGTCCCGAGTTCGGATCCCAGATCCCACGTATAGACGCCAGGCGGAAGCGGGGGCGGCCTGCGCTTCTGGTCCTGGTAGGGCGGAGCCTGTGAATCCCGGGGCAGAAGGAGGTGGAGGCGTCCATGGTGGTTCGCTAATTCGTCCGTGGTTCTACATATACACAGACACACACACAACACACACAGACACACACGCGCACACACATACACACGCACATGCACACAGTTGAATAATAAATAATAATAATAAAAATCATTAAAAAAATAGCAGGCTTGTTATTTAATTTAAAAAAAATAAAATAAAAATAAAGGTATTTTCATGTTTCTATGGTGTTGGAGTTCTCTGAACAAGAAAAATTGGAAACTAGTTAAAGACAAGTCTTGAAAGTCAAAGACTACAAAAAGAACCCTCCATAAAGAAGTATGTATATACCAACACAGGTATAACCCAGGAGCTGTTCTCATCCATCCGTTCACTGATGGTGGTGTTCCCTGTAATACTAAGATAGGTTCAGGAAACAGGGTGAAGGAGACAGACAGATGACAGAATTAGTCTAGGAAACTAATCCCTTCATTTGTCACATAGCATCCTTCATTGTGTCTTTCTCAAGAATTCCTTGGCCATAACATACATAATACATCTGCCTGAGATGTAGTCTGGAAGGATCAAGAACCTAAACCTGCACAGATTTAAAACAGGACCCACAAGTCAAAGTCGGATGATCAGAAAGACAGTTCGGGTAACAGATCTAGAAACTGAAGACTTACTCTTTCAAAGACTAATCTCTTCCAATATTGTCTGTCGCCTCCTTAAAGCCAAAAGAAACTCCTAGGTCTAGAAAAGTGTAAAGAATTTAGTAGATAATACATTTTTCAACTCTTCTTACAGCTAGATTCAGTTCAGGACAGCATATCTGGGCAGAAGGGAAACACTAGCTTCTTGCAGTTTCTGTCCAACTCACACATTTCTTCTTCGCACAGAACAGAATGAGATCCTTGTAGCGCAGGCCATGTGGGCAAGAACAGCACTGGGAAGATCCCTGTGCCTCTGGGAAGCAGAGTTGCCCCATGCTTGGAACTACACAGCTACTTATGCAAAGGAAGAGAGAGACGTGCTCAAACATTGCTTCACTTGTCCAACATCTGGATGCATATCTACTAGGTCACAATTTGGAAAGGGAGAGGGAACTTTTGATCCTGACTATAGCTCCAACATTTTTTCAGCATTGGAACACAAGTGCTTTAAAAAAAAAAGACTTATTAAAGCTAATGGAAAGGAAGGAAATTGATGAATATCTAACTTTAAGGAAAATCAAGGCAGTAGAAAATAGACACATAAAAAAGAATGAAAGTATACTTTAAAAAATAAAAACAGTATCTTATTAGTGTTTGTGCCTCTAGTATAATGTTTCCTATATAAGAAAAACTTACATTGACAAAAAGTAAAATTCTTCTAGCATGCTTTTGGATAGCCAGAGGAAAATAAATATTAAATACTAAACTTGAATATAGGTTAAAATATCATAGAATTTCAATCACATTCTACAATGATATTCCCAACTAAATTACTTATAAATATTTTGATGAATACAGTAGAGTTAACAACATTTTTACAGAGAGATACCAAGTTACCGATTGCTGGCTTCTTTTCTGATATGTTCAAGACAATAATTTTGATTTTTGTACACAGGAAAATGTGTGTGTAGAGCTATAACGTAAGAACATACATATTGGTTTACTTATAATAGCACATTGGAAAAGCTTAGTCTAAGTTAAGTGTGTATCTGTGTGTGTGTGTGTGTGTGTGTGTGTGTGTGTGTGTGTGTGTGTGTATTAGAGGGCATTACCTGTGCTTATGGAAGAAAGAACAAGAGTTACTTCAGATTTTGGAAATCATCCTAGATTTTGACTTCTTCACTCTGGGATTTCCTAGGTTCTGCCTTCCAGAAATGAAAGCAAGCTTCTGCCATTTCTGCCTGGAGCTTTTACGTGGGATTCAGGATTTGAATTCAGGTCCTTGTGCTTTCAAGGCAGCATCTTAATCCCTGAGCCATCTCTCCAGTCCCTAAATTAAGAAGACTATTAAAGAACATTTACATACCAATGGAGTCCTTGATTGAAGAAATGCCATTATATAATGCCAGCATTTCACATTATTAATTCAAACACACTCTTATTAATGAAAAATAATGGCATTCTAATATTTGCAGCATTGGGGGTCTCTGAGCAGAGAGCCTGGAACCTAGTTACTAAGGTGTGGAGAAGGAACCCCCCTCCCCATTATCTATTTGTTAAAGGCATCATCCCTAGCTGTGGCACTGCTGGAAGGCAGTGGAACTTTTGAGAGTTGGGGCACAGTGGGAAGCTTTTAGATTATTGAACAGTTGTTGAACAGGTATCTTCAAAGGGAAAAGAGGAACCTTGGTCTCTTTCTTTCCTGTTTTTTTTTTTTTATTTTCTATTCCTCAAGAAGTGAAAAGATTTGGTGCTCACGTGGCCCTGCTGTGACAGGCCACTGGAAGCACTAAGCAACAGAGCCAAAATAAGCTTTCTGTCTTTCCAAGTTGTTTGTCTCAGGTATTCCTCACATGCTGGCTAAAGAACAAGTCTTAGAAGTTAAGGAATGTATCTACATATATATAAAAATAACCCAGAGAAAGAGATGTTTACATTTCAGCCAGTGAAGCTGGTATTTAATAAGTGGGTTGCAAAATCAATTTGTAAAATCAATGTACTAGTTCATATTTTTGATAAGCCAAATGTGTAATTATTAAAGAAAGTAAGACTTGTTCCAATTATTGTATCAACATTTACATACAACAGTATCTATTACATAGCTCTGATGCTAGATTTTAAGTGCTTTTTAACTTTTTTCTTATTTTAAAATATTTTATTTATCAGTGAGAGAGAAGAGAGAGCAAGAAAGAAAAAGAGCGAGCGAGTGAGAAGGTTCACACATGCACTGAAGATCAAACTTAGGTTGCGAGGTTTGCAAGCACACATCTTACCCTCTGAGCTCTCACCAGTCTCAAGTGTTTTTTTCTTATATCATTCTTGAAACAAGGGTATCATGCAGCTAATTTAATACACCAGATATACATATGCAAATAAACATTCTGTTAGCCATTCTGTTGAAGGATTACATAGGAAAAAATTTGATGTTTCCATTATGCACCAGGCATTTTTGAAATCCTGAAAGAGAATATACATGAAAAATAGAAAAGCTTCAGTATTAGGTAGGGAACATTCAGAATCCTTATTTGAATAAAATGACTGTCTAGAAACATATAATAAAATACAAATAAATCATAATAAAAATACAAATGGTTGCAAAGGAGATGCCATGTCAGTTCAGGAGAACTGCAACCATTCTGTCAAGCAGGGGAAAGCTGCGATAAAGAAAACAGAAAAGGAACCTCACAGCTGAAGTTGGAAGATGGGAGACATAGATCCAGGAAGCAGGCGGCAGACCAACTACTGAAGGAAGTGCACATGACAGAACACTGGAAATCATCAAGAGAAAGATGTTCAGATTAGAGACTAAGGATGGCAGTATAGTGAGAAAAATAAAATGAACTAGCACCTGCTACCTGAGTTCTATAAGTGGCTCAGGGTTATGAGTGAAAGAGAATCCCCAGAATCTATCAGTGCAGATGCTGGCTCTCCTAACAGCTGAAGAGTCTCACAGTTCTCACAGGTTTCCATTCCACCAAGTCAGAAATCATGTGAAATCTGCACAGTAGCCTTACTTTGGAAACTATCCTTCATCATCTCCTAGAAAACACTCAGGGAACTATAACTGAGAACAGTCTTAAAAACTGAGTGACTGCCTGAATTTAGGCTGCTGTGCAGGAGAGAAACACTTGGATGTTTCTGCCTCTGGCACCCCAAAGATCTCTCTTGCTCTGTCTCAGCATGCATCTTCCTTATCGACTCATGACCTGTCAATGTCAAACCTGCTGAATGCTCTAGGAAATGTTAAGGGATAGAGTTTAGCAATTTTTCCAGTATAGAGTATAAATCCTACTGTTATGAAATAGGAAAAAATCAGTATCATCATAGTGTAATTCATCAAACCAGAGAGGAACAAAAGAATTGACATGTTGATTTTAAAAATACCAGAAGCATAAAAATGACCAGCATGTTTGCAAACAATGACTAGTATATCATTCTGTAAGCAGTATGGAGGATGGATCAGAACAGAAAAAGATAGGCAATAGTTAACTCTCCATACTATTTCAGAGGACAGTCCTCATGCAAATGGTTAGTTAGGCTTGATCCTGGCAGAGAAGGAAGGCAATTATAAATCCATATTTTCTAATTATGGCAACTAAAGGACTAGTGATCCCAAATAGGCAGACAAAGTGAAGAGCGCAATTGAATAGATGATCTGAAAGTCATCTTTGAGATATCAGCAAAAGAATGAAAAGGAAATATAAGCACAAAAACGTGCACAAGGGACTAAGTGCTTGGGAGCAAAGTGTGGCAAGGAGCAGATGAATGATGGCAATGTCAGAACCTGACGGATGAAAAGCTCAAGAACAATCTTATGGCAGCCCCAGTAGTGTTCCTATGCTTAAGGAGAAAGGGTTCAGGGAAATGCCACTGGGTCCTTGTACGTCATCGGAGAGGAGGACCCAGAGGAGAGTTAGGCATACACAATAAAGGACTCTCTGGGAATTGGGGGGGAGGCACTGGGGGATGGGGAGGGAGGGAGGGGGAGCAGGGGGTTCGGGGGGAGGAGGAGGGAAGGAGGGAACTGGTCTACCTATTAAGTTTGTATGAGCAGAAATAATAAAAAATGTATTAAAAAAGAACAATCTTAAAGATGCAAATATTTAGTACATAATGCTTGGGCAAAGAGTAGGAGGAAACAGGAAAGAGTTGGGCTTCGGCACAGTCTAATGTCACTACTGTTTGTTTAACAGACACCATTTATGACACTGATCTAGATTGTCTCCAAATGTTTTTCCCCTTCATTCAGCTCTGAATGGTTCATGGCATTTACTTCCTTATCTCTTTCAGATTTAGATCTGAGATCCCCCCCCTCCCCGCATTCTGGTTTGAATGGGAAATATTCTTCACAGGCTCCGGTATTTGAAAACTTGGTCACCAGTTGGTGGTGCTGTTTTGAAAGTTTGTGAAACTTTTCAGAGATGGAGTCTTGTTGGAAGAATGGATCTTGAGGTTTAAAGCATGGTCCCATTCCTGTCTACTCTCACTTCCTGATACCTCTACAGTTATGTCTTCCTAACATGTTCAATTTTATCCTTTCTTAAACCTGGAACCAAGATAAATCCTTGCTTTCTTAAGTTGCTTTTGTGTGGTACTTCATCATAGTAACTAGATAAGTAATGAATGGCTTTCTGATTCAAATCTTGTCCTCTATAACTTTATATTGGTTTCTCTTTTTTCCTAAATATTAAACAAGAAAGGTCAGTAACCTAGCAAACCAACCATTCAGTAAGTGACTAAAACTCAGGCCAGTTAATAAAAAATAAAAACTAGCACATATTGATGACTATATAAAGGAAAGCATTGTATCAACTAGAATAGAAAGCATTTGTTCTAATTCAATCATCAGATGCAGTACCTGAGATCACATATAGGGGACATCACACTTGCTGCCCCTCATTATGTTGGCCAGTCCCTCCACTTGAAAACAACAACAGAAGTTTGAAAATTATCAGCTTAGAGAGTCCTTTCTTGTGCATGTCTGATTTTCCTCTGGGCCCTCCTCTCCGATGACGTACAAGGACCCAGTGGCCTTTCCCTGAACCCTTTCCCGTGTTCCCCTTAGGTATAGGATGGACTCTCTGGGAATTGGGGCGGGAGGCACTGGGGGATAGGGAGGGAGGGAGGCGGGAAGGGGGAGCAGGGGGTACGGGGGGAGGAGGAGGGAGGGAGGGAACTGGTGTACCTAGTAAGTTTGTATGAGCTGAAATAATAATAAAAATGTATTAATAATAAATAAATAAATAAAAATAAATTTATCTGGAAAAAAAAAAGAAAATTATCAGCTTAACATTTAAGGGAAAATAAAACTCAAGAATAGGATAGCTACCACTTGAAAATGAGGACTGAAAAGGAAGCAAGTGAAATTAGTGTAGGAGGATCAACGGTGTCCTCCTCCTCTACCAGCAAGGGGGATGGACTTGGGTTCCTTGTGAAATGACACTGAAAGACTCTGTGGAGGCACTAAATTCTGACTATTGCAGCTAAAGCTTTGGTAACCAAGGAAAGCAGTGACTTAAAGGTAGCCAGGGGTATGTACATTCTAAACAATGTCTCTTTAGATGAGAATCTGATGGGAGGTTCATTACAGACAGAAGCTTCAGTTGATTAAATCCAGGGAATTACTGATTGGGGGGGAGAAGATGGGATGGGGAGAGAGAGAGACATCATTCTGAGGCTGCTCTCCCTGGAGAGGAAATCACTGAGCAGGGACAGAGGGATGACAAAGAGGAAAAGAAGAAATTGACAGTTCATTGCCAGAGGCCAAATGTTTTCTCCTAAAACCAGGAGTCAAGGTCTTTTGCCTATAATCAAGTCAGAAAATGGAACTGGGAGTATATATGAAAGTCACAAAAGGGTTGTTAACATCCACCGTAGGAGATAGAATAGGAAGCAGAGCCAACAAATAAGTAAAACTGTTGCTCAGCAAGAACCAGAGCCCAGCTGAGGATAAGGCTCATAAACTCATAATGGAGAAAATCAGCTTGATTCCAGGATTCTCCAGCTGGTTCAGCCTATCAGCAGGAGCAAAGAAAGCAGCCATCGGGGCTGGTCTGGATGAGGGTTTGGAAGACAGAGCTGCAGACAAGATATAAAAGAATGGAAACAGAAAGCATTTGATAGTGTGTGTAAATGTCTACTCAAGATTAAGGTCTACTAGGAGAAGTAGAGAAAGGAACAGGATGGAAGCACAGCTTCCCTGTGGAGGAAAGTTAATGTTCCCATGAATTTGGCTTCATTTTCTCTCATTAACTCGCCCTGTCTGTCTTCTTAGGTATCTCAACCACCATCCCAGTGAATTATTCAGCCTACCAGATATACTAGACCTGCTCTACGCTTGTTATTCTCCACCCGATGCCTTTTCCCCTCATTGTTTAGTTGTAATCTGAAATTCATTACCATTCCCTTGCCCACAACTGTAATTTGTTGTTCTGGATAAACCCAGAGAAAAGATTTTGAAAACAAAGTGTAATTTGTTGTTCCGGATAAACCCAGAGAAAAGATTTTGAAAACAAAGTGGGATTATGGGTTGGAGAGATTATCCAGTGGATAAAGTTCTGCCACTCAAGCATGACGACTGGAGTTCAGATAACTTACATCACATTTAAAACAAAAAAAACAAAACAAAACAACTATCGATTGGAGAGATGGCTCAGAGGTTAAGGCTCTGCCTCAGAAGCAGGAGATCCTAAGTTTTGATCTCAGTTCCCACATAAAAATCACCAGACAGAAACAGCGGCCTACACTTCCAGTTTTGGTGGGAGGAGCCTGGGAAATCTCAACACTAAGCAAGAAGGAGGTAGTAGCAATCCAGGACAACTCCTAAAGTCACCCTTGGTCCTCCAGATACACAGTTCTCTCTCTTGCTCGCTCTCGCTCTCTGTCTGTCTCATACACGGAAAGGAGAGGAGAGGAGGGGAAAGGAGGAGAGGGGAGGGGAGGGGAGGGGAAGAGGGGAGGGGAAGGGAGGGAGAGGGGATTAGAGGAGAGGGGAGGGGAGGGGAGGGGAGAGAGGAGAGGAGGAGGAGAGGGAGAGGAGAGGAGAGGAGAGGAGAGAGGGGAGAGGAGAGGAGAGGAGAGGCGAGAGAGGAGAGGGAGGAGAGAGAGAGCGGAGAGAGGAGGAGGGAGGAGAGGGAGGGAGGGGAGGGAGAGAGGGAGAGGAGGGAGGGAGGGGAAGGGGAGGGAGGAGGGGAGGGGAGGGAGGGCGAGGGAGGACGAGGAGAGGCGAGGCGAGGAGAGGCAGGCGAGGCGAGAGGAGAGGGAGGCGAGGCGAGGGGGAGGGAGAGGAGGGAGGGAGAGGAGAGGGAGGGAGGGGAGGAGAGAGGAGGAGAGGGGAAGGAGGGGAGAGGAGGGAGAGAGGGAGAGGTGAGAGGGAGGAGAGGGGAGGGGAGGGGAGGGGAGGGGAGAGGAGAGGGGAGAGGAGGAGAGGGAAAATATCCTCTATGTAATCCATCCCCTCTGGAAGTGGAGATATATTCTCCAGGATAAACTGGAGAGCTAACGAGTTAACTCAGTAAGTTCTGAGTTCAATAAG
This sequence comes from Typhlomys cinereus, assembly GCA_023101885.1. Lineage (NCBI taxonomy): Eukaryota > Metazoa > Chordata > Mammalia > Rodentia > Platacanthomyidae > Typhlomys > Typhlomys cinereus. The sequence continues at coordinate 1,812,820 of JALPQD010000288.1, forward strand.
AGATCCTGCCTGAGAATAAAGTAGAGAATGATAGAGGAAGACAGTAAGTATCAAACTCCAACCATCAAACACATGCTCTAACATACACACTAAAATAAATAAAACATAAATAAAAAATTGAGGTTGTATACCTTAGATTGGAAAAAATGTTGATTTTAGAGACATATTAATATGCTTTATGCAAAACATTTTAGCAATATAATAAAGGTATATAAATCATTAAAGCACAGCACAATAAACTTGGATGTAATGTGCCATTAAATAAAGGAAACTCGTATCAAAGAAAGGGTGTGACTGAGATTTTCCCATGCTACACAGTTGCTTAGAATACAATGATTCAACACTGAAATCATAACTGGTGACAGGTAGGGTGAAGCTTGCTTGACAGGGTCAAATATTTTATAATAAATTTCGATTCTATTGCAGGAGAAAATATGAATCCAGGAGCAGAGAACAGACAAAGGGAATGATAGGGTTGTCAGTCTCTCTTCCACACTGAGAGATGACTCCTTTGTCCTCAGCTCTCACAGTCAAATCCTTGATGAGTTAGACAGCTCAGACCCTATAATCAGAATGTGATGCTGTAATAGCCAGAGGCATGAAGCTGTGGGGACAGGCATGCTAGGACCTTCCCTTTGACCTTTATAAAAAGCCCTGCTAAGGATTGGTACCAGTATCAATATTTATAATACATGAATTCTCTCATCTTTAAAAAATATGCCTTATCTATAGATGGAAAGGACAGGTCTTTCAGAGCAGTAAATCCTTGCAATTCAGAGGATCTGAGAAAGAGCACTTGGAATCTGTTATTTAGTATAATTTTAATCCAGCGATGAAACTATCTTCTTTCAGTGAGGATTTTGGCTTTTCTGTGATGCGCTGGGTGGCGCCAAATTTGACTCTTGCATTTGTGTTTAGGTTATAGGTTGTTTTATTAGATTAACCATGCACATTAGTTCTGGCAGTCAGAATTTTTGCATCAGATAAAAAGAATATAGTAATCATAAACTGGTTTCATTTTGAAAATGAAAATATGAGTTGACATCTTGGAAGACACTACCCAAAATAAATGAAAACCAACATCACTTAACTATTTTATTTTTGGGACCAAAGAAGAAACAAATCAAATGAAAAGATAAATAGTATGTTAAGAAATTATTGCAATCTGATAAAGGCTTTAGCATTTATATCAGTAAATGGTTTAGAGGGAAGCCAATTATCTGCAAGTGAAAAATTACTTGTAGAAATGTCAGTGACTATTTTTCATTAAAAAAGAGAAGCATTCAGGCCACAAATTCTTGCTAGGTTTTACTTCCAATGTCGCAATTTAAGACAGAATTCAGAAGAAAATTTAAAATACATTACAAAGTCAAATAAAAATTGTAAGTCTTTATGCTTCCAACTACAGTTTCACAGTTTAACGTTTACAAATTTCAGTTCACACACTTTTAATGGCCTACACACAGAATGATAAATTGTACATGTATGTGCAGCTTCCCGTTAAACATAGTGCTGCCAGATTCACCTGTTATTTTATGCTACAGATTCTTTGTGAGGTTAAGACCCCCACAAGAGTAGACAAGCCAGAGTGAACCCTGGAGTCCATAGAACTGGCCAGAGGAGGCTGGGACGGAGTGGGATGGATTGATGAGGGGAAAGGAAGGGAATAGGAGTCAGGGGAGAATGGAGGGAAATTAGTACTCAATAAGCTTGTAAAACTAAAAACTGAATTTTTTTTTAAAAAAAAGATATTTATAAGTTTTATCATCAATGAAGAAATATGGCAAGGAAATATTTGAAGCCCATTCTATATATAGACCAAAAAGAAAAACATATGTGGAAAAAGAACATATCATCCTCTTTGGACCTATTCTGCTTGGACACCATCACCTCAACCTACTGTAAGTATACTTACAGGTGTATGCTCAGACCTAAGCAGTATATCTAAAGCATCCACCCACTCCAAGGCTCAGGGAACCTCACAGAAGAGAGAGCAATAATTGTAAGCACCTGAAGGATAGCATGGGAAGAAACAGACTGTCTTCTGTATATGACAAGGCTTTTGCATTCATGAATTCACTGCAGCTGTGTGTATATCCACAAGGATTTACCTTATCAACATTTCACCATGGAAGGGAAAGATCTCAAGAGGTCTCACACCTCCCTGAAAGATTGATGAGAGTTAATGCTAATGGGGGGAAGAAAGATGCTTTCCTCAATGATATTCCCACTGATACATGATTCATGCTCCAGCAAGTGCTCAGGCACATACCATCAAAGGTAACCCAGATGAAACTCAGTGGTCCACTCATGCGAAAAGAAAAGAAAACAGGCGGGAGACTGTCAAGGAAGAAAAACGATTGTATGGGAAGAAAAAGGGGATGAAACAGGATTAATGTGTATAAATATCACACCATAAATTTATTATATTCACATATAAAACACCAAAAGAATAAAAAATAAAGTATACAGTATCTGAAGCTCAATACTGATCTCTAGTAGGTTGTAATTGAGGATCTAGATTTTAAAGTAAATGGAAAATAACTGGACTTCAAAGTGCAGAGATAGGCTGCATACAAATGAGAGAGTAATCATTTCCCCTGGTCAAGGGCTAAATGGAAATGTGCAATTCAAACTGAATCACTTAGAGTAATTGCTCATTAGAAGCTCTGAGAAGTGTGTCACAGGAGGGTGAGTAATGTTTCCAGACAAAACAAGATCACTCAGGGCTCATTGATCTTGATCTCATTGTGGTTTTCAGGAAGTGTGATGTTTTGGAAGGTCCTCTGATGATTTTACCCCTCTCTGTTTCTGTCTATCAGCCTCTTCATCCTAAAGTGTTACCACCCAAATTCTGTATTTAGAGATGATTAGCCTGGATACTTGGATTGTAACTTAAAAACTAATGTCTAAAATTTTTATATTTCAGAGCATATTGGTTAACAGAAGCTAAAGTTCAAAGACAGAGAAACAGCTCAGATGTTTTCTTACCAGACTAAAGGATGGAGTGTTGGTAACTTTGCTAAAAACTCTGTTGGTAATCTGAAGACTAAACAACAATTATAAGTCAACCATCTTCCTGAGTTAAGTATACTAATCACTTTCAGGTGATTAGTAGAGATTACTAATCTCTACGGTATATGGGAAGAGAAAGGGATGAAACAGGATTAATGTGTATAAAATTAAATGTTATATTCATGGCACAGGTGAATAAACTAAGATCTCAAAAACCTAAAAGTTAAAAACTGTCATGGACAAAGCATAATGTAAAACATTTATTTGTTAGCTATAACTGTATTTATGATTATGATAATCATGTATTTGAAATTATAATGGCCACAGATGCTAACACATCCTAGAGTCTCAGCAAATAAAGACTCAAGCCTATAATATTCAAAAGAGCAGACAATTTACAGTCTTTTCAGAAGTTAACTTCCCATCTAATGTTCAAGAGTATGACATAAACCCTGTGTGGCTTTCTCTTCTGGACTTTGATAACACCAGGCTTCAGTCTCTAGTGCTCTCATGCATTTTCACAGATGCTCATTGCCCTTTCCCAGCCATTCTGCAAAAGTATGTAATTAGTTCAAGGTGAGTAAATCTGAGTATAAATGGAGTAGTTGAAATATATCATCAAGATGAGAAAAGTTGTTCAGAAACTTACTGAGTCAATAATACCTTTAAAAACTATGGCTCAGATCACAAACAAAGGCTGTTCAGTAAACTATGTTTTTCAAAGCACATAAAGGTTATTATTATCCAAAGGTGACTCTACAGTGATTGTTCTATTAATACACTTTCACTTAGTGTTAATACAGTAATACATTTGAGCATTTGGATACATTCAGAGTTTTTTTTTTTCATTTTGTTTGGGTTTAGAGAAGTATTCTACCTTACCCACAACAGTTTAGTACACTAGTCCTGCATGGAAGTGGGAATGAAAAGATGCAAACTATGTTCCACTGTCTCAAAAACTGAAACAAAATCAACTACAAAAACAACTCACATTTTTCTCCCACATTTTTCTCCCACATTTTTCTCTTGGTCAAGGGCATTTGGGGCATAATTTTGATTCTGATATCATATTACACTGAAAGAGACAATGTATGTTAACCATCTCTTCATACATATTAGGAGTGTAATATGTCACATCTACTTTTATCATCACTACAAGTCCTATTGGAAGTATATATTTTTTATAAAAGCTATAACCACAAACATGTTTATACACATGTACAAAATAATATAGATAGCATGTTGAATAGATGAAGGACTCATTTGATAAAATATTGCAAAAATTATTTATTACACTGTTTATTGCACTCGCTACTCTTTCAATATCATCATAGCAAATATCTTTTTGAAATCAGCAGTGCAGGAATTCTGTGTTTTCTTCAGTCTATTTATAGCTTTGCTAGACCATTGCTAATCACATCAGTATAATCACCAATCTCCACCTATTAAAGGAAGATAAGACAAGACCTGGTCAACTTTTCAAATATGGATACATGAATACACAATGATCTGATGAACATCCATTGCACCTTAAACTTACATTTCCTGTGAAGCATAGACTTTCCATACTACAGATCACTAGCTGAGGGAATTAATTACAAATTATTTTTCAAATTTTTATGAAAATGAGATGATACAACTTCAGGTATTGTGTACATATATTAAGTAGCTTATATAATATATATCTTATTAAATAAATGAATACACTGGATTATTATGTGTGTATATATATAATAATGTATTGATATAATGGTTACCTTTTATATAATCTGTTCTACTAGATATTTTTCCAAAGCACTTTATGGTAGTAGTTTATTTTTTTCTTGGGCAAAATACCATCTTCTACTTCTAATTTATAGCTCAGAAAACTTTGGTTAATAACATAGCTATACTATTATCTATACTATACCTATACTATGACCTACATTAGGCTTACGTCTTCTCTAAGAACATCTTGCTAAGCTTCATCTTGCAATTGCATTGGGACCACCTTCAAGTTGATGATGAACAACACCAACCAGAAAGGTTGAGTTTTATGTCCTATTTTCTGAAACTACACAATCTCATCTTTCTGACCACAGAGCCTTACCCTCCTTGCTGAGTCTACCTGGATGAACTTTATTGTTGAATTTGCCATCACTCTGGTTGAGGGCTTGAATCCTCTTTACAGAAAGAAGTGATAAATTAGAAAATGTTTGTGACTTAGGAAGAAACAGCAGTGGAAGATGACAGTGATACCCTGCTGCCATCCCTTTCTGTGTTAGTGTTAGGGCTGCGCACAGAAACCAACAAAACAACCACTAATGAGTCCCTCACCTGAAGACTGGCAAACTGTAGTGGAAAGATGTGTCTAACTAGCTCCTGGATATTGCTGTTAACACTCATCTCACACATCACTACAAATTTCCTGCCATGAAGCTACAGAGCAAAGAGCATATGTGAGTTCACATGGCAAAGCAGAATAATCTCATTGTTTCTGTTTCTGAAGAGAATCATCTCTAGCCCTCAAAGGTAGAAATGGAATTTTGATTTATTATTTAGGATTGGATATTAGCTTATAGTTAATAGTTCTCAATAACTATATTTTTGTGCTATCATCCACAGCAAATTTTAAAAAGTCATAGTAGCAGTTAATTCTTTTGGAAATATTTCAATATTGCCTTTTACCCCTGCCATTAAGTACTAAAACAGTTGAAACAGGAAAAATTATAAGAACCCACCAGCAAGTATCTTGTAAATCAACAGTGGAAATAAGACTCTGTTTCAAACAAGTGAAGGGACTGAAGACTTGGAGACAGAAGTGTCAACTTACCAATATTTACACTCGAAGAGCCATATCTCTGAGCCATATGCACAGACACACACAATTTTATGGGGACACATTCAAAATTAATTTAGTAACATTTTATTTAGAATGGTTCCTCTGTTTTGTGCCTGCTCCAAAAACAATTAGCAATAAATTAACAGTCTGTTTTAATTTATTTATTGACTAGAGACCCCACTCATACCTAGCCTCCAATTTTAATAACACACAGGAATATAAAAGACACTATGTTCATGTGACAATTGTCCTAATTACAGGAAAATTCTATGAACTTCAGGAGCACATATGGGAACGGGCATGAGTTTGGTATGAAAGTGTCACATGAGCTTACTGTCCACAAAAGGAAATAGAAAATGAAAACAACTTGGTATGGAAGGTAAACCAATACAGAAATTTATCTATGAGATAAACAGTATGATACAAATGCAGATTATGATAACAAAATAACTTAACACTAAGATTGAGAAAGGATAAGGTAGGGGCACCCATATTTCTGTCTAAGAGGAGCATGCTCCAATTGTAACATTCCTACATGTAGGACAGTGGTATCTAGAATTCCCCTTTGTTTTGCCCCCTCCCCTTTTGCCTGAATATGGTTTTGTTTCCAGTCAGAGATGAAAGAACCAATGGGAAACTCAAAGGCTAATATTTTGGAATTCAAGTGGTTTTGTTTATTTACTTGGTTCTTTTTGAGCTTTTGTGGGAGATGTGCGTTGTTTATGAAGAAATTGGATAGTAATTTTATTTTAAAAGTGGATTTAGAAACCTTTTAAAGAAGAGATTTTGGATCCCAAGACAAGGGTGAGAGAGAGAATAATCAGGAAAAATATATAGTAGGGAATGAGGGGATGGGAGATAGGAGGGACAAAGGGACTTATAGAAAAACTCAAAGATTGTGGAAAGTAAACCCAAAAGAAAATCTTATGCCAGTAATATGTCAAAAATAAAAAGAAGTCTTTCAAAGAAAAGGACAAGAATGGGCAATCCCTATGCTGAGCAGAGCAAAAACCTTGAGCCAATTCACTTAGATCCCCAGGAACAAATTATACTAAAAGTAACAGGAATGTGGCACTTCCTAATAAAATGTTGGTCAGAGAGATTTCAAAGGCTGCCAAACAATATAGGCTTTTGCCATTGCTCTTCGTTGCTCTCCAAAAACTAACAGTAAGACCCTATTACTGAAAATGGAACACAAATGAATCACACAACATGGGCAAAATATATCAACTGGACTGGTCTAAGGACTTTTTCCCTGCTGGATCACTTACACAGTACCAAGGAACACAGTAGAAGCTTCTGGGTGAGAGAAATATTCACTAGCCCCATCAACGGCATGAAATCTGTAAGTTGCAATATAAATCACCATGGCAAAAGGTGACCACCAGTGTAATAGTGGCATGAATATCAAAAAGACAACCAACATTTTTTTTTAATGGACTCAAGACTACTTGTCAGAACACATCCCTGTTACTGTAAACTAGAACAAAAACCAAAAATTGGGGGGAAGGAAATACATCAACAGGGGAGACAGCCAATAAACTTATAGATAGGAAGATTGTACATCAAACTGCTGTGTAGGTAGCTGTTGTTATACCCATAGTTACAGTGGAAATCTTTGGGTCTAAAGTTAGATGAGTGAAGTAAATGCACATATCAGTGGGGTGGCTAAAGAGAGGTAACTTGATATACCACAGATATATTATACAGTCCATAGAAACATACAGGTGAAAGGGAGGGAGGGAGGAGTGAGAGGAGCTGGGATTAATACTCAATAAGTCTGTAAAAGTAGAAAAAATAAAAATGGAAGAAAAAAAGAAAAATTAAATTAAAAAACTTAACTTGTGGGTAGTGGAAATAAGAGAGTAGAGTGGAGAATGATGTGGAAAAGCAGCTTCTAAAAAATCTGCAACAATTAGCATATGGAATAAACTGGTTATCAAAGAAGGTGGGCTAAATCTGGGCACTGGCACAGACAAAGGTACTTCAGTGTCTGCAAATGACCTGTGGGTCATTATAATATTAAAACACACTTTCCTGCTGAAAGTTAAAATGCTGATGATACATACAATGTATGAAGCAGTATGTAAAATCACATGAAACAGAGACTGGGGAGAGATGGTTTAAGGATTAAGCCTCTGCCTACTAAGAAAAGGACCTGAATTCAGATCCCAGATCCCATATTAAAAAGGCTTGAAAAATGGACAGCTGCTTGTACTTCTGGCTCTGGAATCCAGCTCTGGAAGGTGGAGTCTGGGAAACTCCAGAGGAAAAGCAAATAGCATTCCAAGATGACTTCTAAACTTGGACCTCCACAGACACACACACACTCAAGTACCTCTATTACACACATGCACACATACAAACACACACATTCAAGTGTCTGTACTACATACTACCTTTCTCTTGTCTGGCCTGCTTCCTCTCCTGGAATTGCATTTATTTCTAATAAATGCCTCTGTTTCTGCTCCTATTCATGTGTCTCTGTCCAAGTCCATGTTCCATGAAACAAGTAACTAGAACCCCTTCAGATGTGCCCACCAAATCCTGTTAAACTTCAATATAGTTTCGTTATGGACATCTTTTATCAGTTGCACTACTAAAACCAAGGATTATTTCCATGACTCCCAAAGGAGAAACAGAGGGTCCAATGTCCTAGGAAATATACCACAATATTTTTAGTGTAAGGTTTTCAAGTCTGTCTATGACAATCTGTTAACTTCTTGAGAAAATGTTATTTTGGATCTGTTAGTGGGTCATCCAAATTTTGTCATTTTCATTTCACTGGTTTCACTCATTTTCCAAGGCAGTTTTATTGGAAGAAAAATAAAAGTATTTGCAAGTATTTGTGCATATGAACTATGAATTACTGTTGCAAACAATTTCCCATGTTAGTATTCTACAGTTTTCTCTCAAAGAAAGATGTTAAGACACTGCTTTCTCCCTCCCCTGGTAAATTTAGAAACTTATAACAATTAATTTTAGATTTTCTTATACCAAGTACATAGTATCACTACCACAACAAATCACCACAAATTACTAGATACACAGCACAGATCTGTATCTTACAGTGTTGTTGATCTGAAGCCTGTGTGAGTTTCACTGGCTAAAATCAAGATGTTGGACAGCTGTGATCCTGGAGGAGATTATTTTTCCTTTGGCTTGTGTTAATAGTAGCAGATTCCAATCCCTTAATGCTGTAGACTACTGTCTCCACTTCCCTACTGAATGTCACTTCCTACAATGTCCAGCTTCTGAAAAGCCAGCCATATTCTTTGGCTCACAGTCCCACTTCCTCCATTTCCAAAGCCAAGAAACAAGACCAGTTTCTTGTCTTTCAGATCTCTTGGACATCTTTTCTGACTATATGCTCTAGGATATCCTTCTACCTTTTAAGTACTAATATGACTATTCTCTTCCCACCTGGAATGGATGCCAATCACATTGGCAAATTCCTCATATCAAGTAACATGGTCAAAGATTCCTGGGACTTAGGGGTTAAGTATCTTTGGGTAAACTATTATTCCACCTACATACTATGAAAATATTTTAAGGCACCAAGAATTAACCTTATACTTAAGCCACCAGCTTAAGCCAACAAATACATACATACATACATACATATATTCATAAATATTATGAATATGAGTTTCTTTGCATCTAATTCAATATCCTTGAAATTAGAGTTCTGAACCATTGCTAAGAACTCTGAAATGGTCTATCTTTCAAATCACAAAAATAATGACAGATGAATAAAAAAATTGGGAATTTGCCTTGGAATATATGGCAAATGAAGTTTACTCCTGGTGTCATGACCGGAGAAATTCATCTACATTCATAGCACCCAAGGACTGATATGAACAGAAACTAGCTGGCAAAATGGAGTAACCCCAATATCAATGAGATCCATGAAATTTACAGTGGCAGGATGAGAAATTATAAAACTATCTAATGCAGCCACTGAAATACCACTGCCAATATTTTAAAGAACTAAAAATTTTAAAATAAAAAAGTTTTACTTTTTTTCTTTCATTCACATTTGGATGGGATGCATGAATGTGTGTTTGTGTGTGTGTGTGTGTGTGTGAGAGAGAGAGAGAGAGAGAAAGAGTGTGTGTGAGTATGTGTGTGTGAGTGTGTGTGTGAGTGTGTATGTATGTGTGCAAATGGGTGGGTGTACATGTATATACACAAGTGCACTTGAGTATATGTGCTGTGGAGATCCAAGGGTATATCGAGAATCACCTTCAATCATTCTTCTACTTTATTTTTGTAGTCTGAGTCTTAAACCCATGGCACACTGTTAGGACTATTCTGAAAGCAGCTTGTTCCAGCGATTTCCAGACTCTGTAATTCCATGAGTGAAATTACAGAGAAGTCATCACACTCACTTGGTAATTTACTTGGGATCTAGGGATATCAACTTAGGTCCTTTTGCTTATTAATGAAGGTTTTAACCACTAAGTCAAAATAAAGTCAAAATTTCCCAAGCCAAAATAAAAAAAATTCAAATGTTGTTTTGTGTCCATCCATCTTACCCATAATTTTTTTGTTTTTACATAGGTATTATAATTAATATATCACAAATTTCTGCAATTCTAGTAACAAATATCTTTTATAAAATATACATATATAATGTTGTATTTAGGATACATGTCCAATTTTTTTTACTAACTAATGAAAGCCATCATAAAATTGAAAGTTTTCATGTTAAGTAGTACACTAAGTCTATTTTGGTGAACATGCTAAACAAAATTATTTTAAAAGATATTTATCATTTAATCTTATATCACTAGTTTTAGAAGATATTTTTACAACGGCTTATTCAGCTCTAGATGACTTCAATTAGCCACTCAAGCATGTCATAAAGAAATGGTTACTAAGGAACTTAGAATCTTTAAGCAAACACTTTAAAATACTACTTCTAAATGAGTCACTTAATTTTAAATATTGAACCTTAAAAGTCACAATGATATAGGACATATCTTTCTTCAGTATTTAGAGAATTTGTTCTTACTCTTCTTGCTGTGAAATAGAAAGTTTCTAAATACATTAGTAGCAGTTAAAAAGCAATAGTTCCCTTGATTTCTTTATGGTTCTTGTCTAATGAATTTTTTTCTGATGACCAGAAAAGCATGTCACAAACCAAGTTGGTATAGTGATGATAAGAAGCTAATGAATAACACGTAATCTTTGTGATTTTTATATGATGTATTTTCCCTGTTATTACTTTGTGTTTTGTGTTTGCATTTAGGAAAGGAACACAATTAATTCGCCTTAGAAGAATAACTTAAATACATTTTACTCACCAAACTATTCCCTGAGCCCCAGAGCCAATAGGCTTTAGATTCTGGTAGCGCTTGAGAACTGTGAAGGTCGAGTCTCCCACTTCCACACTGTAGAACTGGTTGTCCACTTTGCTTTTGCTCATGTTGTAATGTTTGGCAATATATGACACATCCACTTGTTTATCAAATCCCTGTCAAAAGGAACAAGGAGACATGAAACGGCTAGTATGATAACAAATGCAGAGAAGTCTGCTTTTGTAATGATTACTGATATTTTCTTATTTATCATCATCTGGTCCAACATGTTCATACAGGGAAAAATGTGTATGAGCTGCTGCAAGTTGGTTTGTAGTAAACAGGCCTAGAATGCAAAGAATTGTTTTAAACAATTTTTAAAAAATTAAATTTAAGGGCTGGGGGTACAGCTGAGTGTTACAGCATTTGTTCAATGTGCATGAGGTCCTGGGTTTAATCCCTAGGAATGTACCAACAACAAAGATCTGTCAAAAATATGTTTTTGTTATATCATTCTATTTATATCATATTTATGTTATATCATTCTAAATGGGGAAAAAACTTGGAGACAAAGCCGTTTGCTGTCATGGTTCCTATTTAATATTGTGCTTGAAGTCCTAGCCAGAGCAATAAGACAAGAGAGGAGATAAAGGGATACAAACAGGAAAGGAAGAAGTTAAAGTGTCCCTATTTATGGATGATGTGATTCTATACTTGAGAGAGCCTTATGACTCTATCGAGAAACCACATGAATTAATAAACACATTAAGTAAATTGACAGGCTACAAAATCAACATATAAAAATCAGTAGCTTCCTTACATACCATAGACAAACAAACCAAGAAAGAATTGAGGAAATAAATCCCATTCACCATAATCTGAAAGAAAATAAAATACATTGGAAAAAATTTAACCAAAAAAATTTAAAAACCTATATAATGAAAGCTACATAACACTCCTGAAAAATATTAAAGAGGATACTGGAAGATGAAAAGACCTTCAATATTCATAGATTGGTAGGATTAATATTGTGAAAGTGTCCATCATACACAAAGACAATAGGTAGATCCAATGCAATCCCCATCAAAATCCTGACACAATTCTTCACAGAACTGGAAAAAAAAATCTCAAAATTCATGTGGAAAGACAAACGACTCCAATTAGCCAAAACAATCTTAAGCAATAAAAACACTTCTGGAAGTATCACTATACCAGATTTCAAATAATATTCCAGAGCTATAGTAATAAAAACAGCACTGTTGTGGCACAAAGACAGAAACATCAATCAATGATTAGAACAGAGAACCCAGATGAAAGCTCCACATATGTTTATGGCCACTTGATTTTTGACAAAGGTGCCAAACATACATACTGGGGAAAAGACAGCATCTTCAAATGTCAGGAAAATTGAATTCCTACATGTAGAAGAAGGAAAATTGGCTGCTATCTCTCACCATGCATAACAGTCAACTCCAAATAGATCAAAGACCTTGATGTTAAACCCCAAACTCTGAAACTTTTTAGAAGAGTAAAGAGTACAGTTGAATTAATAGGTTTAGGTACAGATTTTCTAGACAGAACCCCAAAGCCCAGGAACTAAGACCAATAATCAACATGTGGAACTTCATAAAATTAAAAAGTTTCTGTTCAACAAAAGAAACTGTGCAAATTGTGCAAAAAGAAAACCCATGGAATGAGAGAAAATCTTTGCTAACTATGAATCTTTTTTTATTTTATGAATTTTTTTTATTTCTTCCACTCATACAAAGTTGATAAGCACCCCAATTCCCCTCCCTCCCTCCATCCCTCCCTGAATCCTCTTGGCTAACTATGAATCTAACAGAGGACTGATCTCCAGAATATGTAAAGAACTCAAAAAACTAGACACCAAGAAAGCAAACAACCCAATTAAAAAATGGGCCCTGAAACTAATCAGGGGCTTCTTATTAAAAAATTCAACTGTCAAACAAGTATATTAAAAATGGTCAACTTCCCTGGTCATCAGAGAAATGCAAATTAAAACTACCTTGTGATACCATCTTACCCCAGTTAAAATGGCTTACACCAAGAACACAAATAACAGTGAACATTGGCAAGGATGTAGAGAAAAGAGAACACTTATTGTTGGTGGGAGGGTAAACTAGTATAGCCACTTTGGAAATCAGTGTGGAGGTTTCTTAGAAAGCTAAATATGTAAATAACATATGACCCAGCTATACCACTTCTGGGAATATTCACAAAGGACCCTATGTCTTGCTACAAAGATGCTTGTTAATCCATGTTCCTTACAACTCTATCCACAATAGCAAGAAAATGAAATTGGTCAATATATCATCTTCAGAGGAATGGGTAATGAAAATATGGCATTTAGACACAATGGAATGCTATTCCGCCATTAGGAAGGATGTGATCATGAAATTTGCTGGCAAATAAATGGAACTGTTAAATATAATATTGAGCAAGTTACCCCAGACACAGAAAGGTGAATACATGTTCTATCATATGCAAATGCTAGCAATGAATTCCTGACCAAAGTATTTGGCTTGGAATTTCTGTAAGAGTCAGAAACTTGAAAGGGACCGGTGAGAAGGAGGGTGAGGAGGAAGATGAGGGTGAAGACTTTGGGGAAGGTACCTAGCAGAGGATGAGAACATGGGATGTAGGAATGGCTGAAGGACTAAAAGAAAAATCCTAAAATTGTGGAAGAAACCAAAGAGGAACTTCTATGTTATTAATGTGGCAGAAAATATTTTAACTTTTTTAAAAAGGAACAAGACTGGGACAGTCCCTGTGCAATGGAGCATGAACAGAAGAAGACAGAGTAAAATTTAAAAACAAAAAGACCTCAGATATTCCACTTAGGACCCAAAGACAGTTAAACAATGCTAGAAGTAACAGGTAAGTGATTCTTCTTGATAAGCTGTTTGGTCAGAGAGGTCTCAAAGACCCTCATACAGTGTGCTCTTTTGACATAGTTTTTGAATGCTTCCAGAAATTAACAGTAAGACCCTATTATTGACAATGTAATACACATGGATCACAGAACATGAATAAAAAAATACCAGCTGGAATTGGTCCTCCTTACTGGATAACTTACACAGTACCAGAGAATACTATGGAAGCTACTGGGGGAAGAAAAGCAATCAAAGATCTCACCTATTTCTGAAATCTTCAAGTTGCAATAACAATCATCATGGCAACAAGTGGCCATCAGCATAATAGTGGCATGACTATCAAAGAGGTAACCAACAGCTTTCTGATCAGATTTAAGGCCTGCCTGTTGGAATGGAACAAATTCCTATTATTGTAAACTGGAACAAGAACCTACAAAAGGGAGGACATAGATCCCAGCAGAAGAGCTATGAATATTGAAATAGGAAGACTGTCCATCAAACTGCTTTGTAAATACCTGTTATTATACCCATAGATTGGAAGAGCTTTCAGCACTCAACCTAGAAGACTTCTTCTACAATTATGAAAAGCACAGCTCGCCAAATGCCGAAAAATAAGTGACTGTGATCACTTGTCCCTAAACAGAATATATATGTCTTACCCACACCCACCCTAAGGCTCAGGGAACATCTCAGGAGAGAGTTTTGTAAGATTGATAGAGACTGGAGTGTGACATTATCTCCTGGACAGGGCTTTGACTACATAATTTCATGACAGATAAGTATAATATCACAAGATTTACACAGGAAGCTTCACACCTCTTGGAGAGACTGATAAGACTAATTCTGATGGGAAGAAAAGGAGGATTCTTTACTCGGTGATATATCCACTGATCTATGATATTTGCAGGAGCATGAATCATGTCAAGCATATATCATCAAAGACAAACTAGGTGAAACACAGTGGAACACACAAGTGAAATGCTTTCAAAATAGGAGGAAGTCTGGCAAGGGAGATGAAAGGTTTTAAGGGGAAAAAATGGGGGATGGGATTTGGGACTATGGTGAAAATACTGTAAATTCACTATATCATGCATACAGTGTTAAAAAAGAAAATAAAAAATAAATTAATTTAAATAAAGGTCAGATTTCCTACAGAACACAAAATAAGAAATTAGAAGTTAACGAAGACATGAATAATTACCTCTAGAATAAAATAAAAACCCAAGAGTTGATATGAAGAAGTACCTATTATATATTGAATTTTAAAATAATGTGCTCTTATTTAGTCTTTATAAACACTAATTGCATCATAGAATTTAAATTTCTGTGACAGGCATGTGAGAAATAAAAAAGGTTGATATTAAGTTGCTTATATATTGAATTGACAGATAATTACATAATTAGGCAAATTTCTTTTTAAATCTTTTTTATGTATCCTACAGACCAGAATGCTCTTTTGGATGTTAGGCTACAAATTATCTCATTAAGTCATATACACTATAAAAATGGTGAAATCTACACAGTGTATGGCTATTCTGAATATTCCATTGCTATATTTATACAAAGGACTTATGCTTATGAAAAATATGCCATCAAAATATAAGATTGAAATATTTTTTCTAGTTATGTTTTCATATTGCCTGAGAACAGGCTATAGGACTAAACATCTAGGCACCTGCAACTCAAGAAGAAAATAATCCGAAATCCCTGTTGAAAAGGCATGTCTTTTTCATGCCTTAGTTACTTTCTCTGTTGCTGGAAAAACTACTTTGACAAGAGAAATTTAAAGGAGAGTTTATTTTGTTTCACAGTTTGAGGGTACAGTCCATCACGGTGAGAAGCCATGGCAGCAGGATCCACAGTCAAGTTCTAGCAGAGTGATGAATGTTCCTGCTCATCTTCTTTTTCTCCTTTTTACTCAGTCCAGGCCCCCTCTCCATAGAGTGCTGCTGCCTACACCCAAAAAAGTGTTCCCGCCTCAATTAATCTAATCTAGATAATCCCACAAACAAAGAAGGACCAGAGAATAAATCTAACCTAGATAACTATGACTAATCACAGTCATCTCCTGAGGCTTGTCTCCTAGCTTATTCTAGATTCTGTCGAGTCGAATGTCAATATTAACCATCATGCTCTCAAACAGTGAGTTTGGGGAAGATTCTGAAGTTTTTTTTTTTTTATTTCCGCTCATACAAACTTAACAGGTACACCAGTCCCCTCCCTCCCTCCATTTCCCCCTCCCCTACTGCCTCCTCTTCTCCCTCCCTCCCCCAGTCTCCCCCCCCCTCAATCCCTGGAGCATCCTTTAATGTGCATGCCAAACTCTCCTCTGGGTCCTCCTCTCCTATGAGGTGCAAGGACCCAGGGGCACTTCCCAGAACCCTTTCCTGTGTTCCCCTTAAGCTCAGGAACACTACTGTGACTGTCAGTCCCTAGCCTCCAAGGATTCTAGTGCCTTTAGTCCATGCAAGAGTTTGTGGGGTCAATAATGTGTTGGACATAGCGCAGGTCATGCAAAGTCCTATTATGATTGCTTCGTCCCTAACTTGTGTGGAGTATCTTGCATATCATTGCTCCTCCCATCCTTGTGCTCTTACAATCTTACCGCCCCCTCTTCTGCAAATTTCCCTGAGCTTCAGGATGGGGAGAAATTAGGCTGGCTTAGTTCCTGATGGTTAATATAGAGTCTCTGATGTTCTGAATTATAGTTTGTTGATTTTTTTTTTTTAGTTTTGCTGCTCCTGCGATGCCCTTGGTTCCATCCTGATGGGTATTGGATATCAGCCCCTGGCCAGAGATTTAAAAAAAAAAAAAACCTGTTTAATTAGATTCTTGTTATAAGAGTATATTCAAAGGTAGATGGAATAAAAGTAGGAGACCGCGGTGAGAGAGGGGTCAATCACCCATTTAAAATGGTTACTTTCTATCAGGTAGCCTATATGCCCTCCCCTTTGGTGAGATAATACCCCATCAGTTCCAAATGATCAGGAAGGAAAGTCTGTGAACTTAACCGGATGTCTCATTGCTTACTTGCAGTCCTATAGATTCTGAAGTTTTAACATGAAATAAATTGACTGACTGAACTCTTTGATCTTCAGTACTAAGATTCTGACAAGAGATTAAAGTAAAGGTCTGGAATTTGTGCTTATGCTAAGTATCATGCTTTTTTGTGTGCATATGTGTGTGTGTGTACAAGAACATTATGTTTTCACATGCATGAAATAAAATGTGTTAGAATTGAAGCTCCATAAATGTATTATTCAAAATCATACACTACATTATTATATTGAGAAACTATTTATGATAGATTTCTTTCTGTAAAGCATCCAAGGCACTAGCACCTCTGTTGAAAGCCCAGGTGCCACCCAAGACAAGCTTTCCCATCTCAGAGGTGTAATGCAGCTCCTGGCCAATGTTCACTCAGCTATCACATGGAAATTAAAATTTCTTTGAATGCACATAAAATATCTGGGAAGAATGGAGACTCATAGGTATTTACAAATGCACATTAAACTATAAAGTCTTTTTTTTCCAGAGAAGAAACAAAATTAATCTGTTGGCTAAAAGTTAATTATAAGGAAAAACTAGGTTAAAACTGTAACCCCTTCACTTTGGTAACTTTCAGAGATTTCTATGGTTGTAACTAACTATTGGTTTAGACAATCTATTCTACTGAGTTAAAAATATCCTCAATTCTTTTTTCTATTCAATTTTAAGGTTGTATTTACATTATGCATTTACAGTATGTATTACAAATGTATTTATATTATGTTTTTTCTCTCTGGATATAACCGAATTTTCTTTGGAAAAATTGGAAGCAAACTACTTTCTTTCTGGCCTCCCACTGGCCGAAACAACACAAACAAATGCACTTCAAGCTAATTTAAAAGAACTTGTTATTGTTGCTGACACTGACGTAGAGAGGAAATCTGAATGTAATCTATTCTGGGAAAAGACCGTATTTTACACAGAACTGTAAGAAAGAACATTGTGCAATGAATCCCCATGGTCAATTCAGCCACTGGCCTCCAGCCATGGAATTTTGCAAAGAAATTTCTTGGTATTACTGTTCTTCAAGTGCAAATATCTGAAGATCTGATTGCATGTGTCTCAAATATAATAACTTGTATTTCATGGGCACTACCTTTTCATTCTCATTCAGGAGAAGGGGTATTGCATTACTGTTCTCCACTCCCGAGCAGAAAATACCATTTACAAGTTAATCATTTTGATTCTTTTACATATGATAGCTGAAAACAACAGCGAATCTGGGTCACTTCTGCACTCGATAGCTGTGAAAACTTGAGCAAGCCATTTTATTCTTTCAGTCATTTATTATTTATATCCTGGATGGTTCCACAAAGACATAAGGTACCATATCTTAGAAGACGCAGGAACAGTGAAGCCATTCAGTTCACTTGAAGAACAAATGTCAAGTAACACAAGTTGAAGGATGGCAGTAGAAGGCTTAGTAGAAGACAAGTTATGAAATCCACCACTGCCTTGAGCACAAAAGCTAATGATACTTTCTGGAAAGTGAAAGAAAAACGCATGACAAACACAACCAAACCACAGAAAGAAGCGAGTTTAAGTCATTATCTCACAAAGCCATAACAATTTGTAGGGAACACAGTTCTTTAGCACTGTTTTATTTCATTATAAGTTGCTGCAACGAACTAGCTGACTCAGGCACTTAGGAAAGAAGAGGTTTAAATGGCTCACAATTCCATGCTATAATCCACCCTTGTGGGAAAGTTTAGTGGCAGAAACTTGTGCCCCTGGTCACATTGTGTTCACAACAGAAGAAATCAATGGATGAATCGATGTATTCATGCTTGCTTGCTTATCTGCTTTTGACGTCTTTACATAGCTTCAAACCCCAAGACCAGAGAATGGTGCTGCCCACAACGAGCTGGGTCTTCCCACAACAATGAATGCAATAAGGTAACTCCCAGAAAGCATATTCGCAAAACAACCTTAATACAAAGCATCCTCTCAGGCGTGCCCAGATTTCTGCCCCCTACATGTGAGATGATAATTAATACTCACCAGCACTAGCACTTAATCTTGGCAAGGGTATATCAATTGGTTTTATGTAATAATACTGGAGTCAAACAAGAATCAGTAAATAAAATAATCATTACCAGATATACAGAAATATGTTTCCTACAACTTTCCTGACATGAACTTTTCAGCAAGGCAAGGGTATGAAGGTAAAGAAGTAGGATGGTTTACCTACTATAGTGCACCATAGACTCCAATAAATATTTTGAAGTTTACACTCAAATGAAGGAAAGGAGGTACACTGAGCCATTAACTAATTGGCTCAAAGTTTCAGAACTAGCAATTGATGGTACTAGTTAATATGAGTTAGATTTTGTCCAATTCTAAATTGTGAGTGCTATTAAAGCATGTCATAGATCAGCTAAAATAACCAGAACAGTGAGAAAGTTTGCAATGATGAGATGAGCTACAGGAAGAGAGATTAGAAAATCGAGAGGATTAAAGCAAATGCTTTCATTGTCAACTGTTTCCACTTAGAGCTGAAACCTACTATACACTGAAACAATTTCAGATTGATGCAAACTCCTGGAAAGCATGTCCATAGACCAACCTAAATATAAAAAATCCTCATCTTTTGTGTACATGTGGTGTGAATGGATGTGTGTGTGTGTGTGTGTGTGTGTGTATGTGTGTGTGCATGTGAAAGGGTGTATATGTGTGGGGATGAATGCATACAGGTGCACTTGTGTGCCCATGATGTGCCAATCATCCTCCATTGCTCTTCTACTTTACTCTTGTGAGCCTAGGTCTCTAATTAAACCCGTTACAATTTCTTACTACTAAGAGCAGCTGCCATGCAACCTTCACAGGCATTTGACGATACCCCCTTCTCTGGCACATGGCCTGTGTCATGGTTATGTACAGGTGTCAACTTGATGGTTGAGAGTTGAACTCTGGGAACATTTGTAGAGAATTAGTAATTAAGCCCAGAGCTAACCTGAAAGAGATTTTTCTAGTTGATGAGACAGACCCACTCCATGGTGGGTGGGACTAGTCCCTGAACAAGTGAATAAAATACAGAGAATCGATTGAGAAAGTCACATCCTTGTGTACACTTGGCCAGACATGCTGGGACAAAGGTTTTAATCACTGAGTCATCACTGCAACTTAATGTAAACATTTTATATTAAAATAGGAAAGCTGACTTCTGAAATCACTATGAAGTTAAAGGGCCTAATTTCATTCATTAATAAAATGTTCATTGAATGAATGTTACTGTCAAAAGCACTATAGCTATGGTACGATTTGTCTCAAGGGAAAAGCCCTGGTGGGTTCATTCTCAGAGGATTAGCCAGTGTGCTGGGTAATTCTTCAATGTTGTCATTTGTATTTAAAAAGCTATCTATCAAAAGATATGATTTTACCTTTGGCACAAATGTCATTCAGCTATTTATTCCACAAGTTATGATTGACAAATGGTGCCATCTCATGATGCCATTTACAAACTCATGACAGGAAGTCAACACTGGTCTTGCTGCTTAAAGAGGCAAAAGGTGTTCATTCACTCTATGTACTTTAAGTCTGGATCAAATAATTTACCTGTAAATTTCAAAAGGAAGGATTGGAGATAATAAGAATTAGGTTTTGTTTGGTCAAGAGCACATTTCTCCACTCCACTTCTCGCAGTGTGATTCATTAATATAGAATACATTCTGGAAATATTTCACTTTAATGTTCATTGGTGCAAAGATCTTACTCTGTGGAGTCAATAACTTATAACAAATTAATAGTGTGGCAAGAATTTTAAGACTGACTTTATGTTTAATCGTTATTTTCTAGCATGTGAAAAAGTATTGGTTCTAATCAATGATAGAGAAGGAGGCTTTTGCCTGCCAGGTCTTTTTGGATGAAGGAAGGAAATTGGTTCAGCTTGAATATCTCTGGGCTCCAAATTAGTATTAAGAGACATTGTGTTAGGTGAATAATAAATCATTTAGCATACGTGCTAATGTTCTTTTTACAAAGGAGAAATTCTTGACAGAGAACCCCAGGGAAGAGTAAGCTATCTGACTTAGAAGCCCAACTATAAGACCTTGGGCAAGGTCATTATAGCTTCAGCCTCCTTTTCCTTGCCTCAGATTAATCATTGTGCAGAAAATCAAGGATTAATACTTGACACACCAAGATTTTCTGTTGTACAGACAGTGAATTAAAATATCTTTAAGAAATGAAGTAATTTCAGATAACACAGGGCAGATCTAGATCCCTCCTCTTACACAGCATGATAAACATTATCACCTTTAGATGATGCTGAAGTCACAGATTCTAGGCCACTTTACTGCACAACTATTTAGGAATATGCAAGCAAAATCTTTATTTAATTTAACTGAAGCTTCAACTATAATTAACTTCACATTTCCAAACTACATTTTTAATCAAGTAAATCCATTTGGTAAGAATCTTAAAGTCTGACCTTTTTATGTTTCAAGCAAACCAAGCACATACTCAAAATGAACCACACATAAACCCTCATAATTACAAACCTGAACCTTTAAGACCTTCAACTCTTTGGCAGTTACTCTCGAGTGGCATTATAAAATAACCGAAATAGTTACTTAATAAATTTTTAGAAAAAAAATGCTCCAGGTGGTTAAATAGAAATGTAATGCCTAATTTGTACTTTTCAAATTTGCTAGTCATGTCTTTATGTAGGTCCAGAGGCGGGGAAAGCTATTGTTAGGCAACACAAAGCAGCCATTCATACACGTAAGTGAATGATTGTCACAGATAGCTATCATTTACTTTGTCATACAAGATATGTCATGTTTTTAAGATATAGTTTGTCCAGCCTTTGTCTAATGTCTTATCCACCCACTGCCATGCAAACAAAGCCATGAACATTATCACCTTTAGAATATTTATGAAATCTACCCTTGAATGTGCTATTCCAACAAGACTCCAGTTTAACAGCTTTTTGTCTCTGGCCAGGGGGTGACATACAGTGCCCAGCAGAATGGAGTGAAGGGAATTGCAGGAGCAGCAAAACTGCAAAAGAAAATCAACAAACCACAATCCAGAACTTCAGAGACTATATCAATCACATAGAACTAGGCCAGCCTAATCTCTCCCCATCCTGGAGCTCAGGGACATTTGCGGAAGAGGGGGCGGTAAGAGTGTAAGAGCAAAAGGATGGGAGGAGCAACGATTTGCAAGATTCTCAACAATAAAAAAGAATGAAGAATGTTCCAGAGTCATATTTCGTTCTACAATGCATGGGGAAGGAAATCCATTAGGAAGGAATGTTTAAATAACATTTCTCTTCCTACATTATATGAAAACTAAAACAGCAGTGGAGGAGATTATAGCTTTAGTAAAGTTAATTTCTGTGAGCAACTGGACTAGATTAGGAAGCACACCTGCCAGTGTGTCTCTCAGAGCTTTCAGAATGGATATTCCCTCCGTGCGCACAGCACATCCATGGGCTGGGCCCACGGGTTGAATAAAAAGTGGAAAAAATGAGATCAGCACCATCAGCATTCATCTTTTTCTCTGCTTCCTGACTGAGAAGACACATAATCAGCCACCTCCTGCTCCCACCGCCATGCCTTCCATGGTCTATATATCTTCCAACTGTGAACCACTCCCCCCCCCCAAAAAAAAACTTCCTTCTTAAATTTCTCTGGTCAGACATCTTGTCATAACAGTAAGGAAAGTAAGGAATGCAGTTTATTCTCAAAATTTTATGCATGAAGTAACAAACCCCAAAGCCTTTAAATACATCCATGGTCAGTCTACTGATACCTTTAAACTACATTTAAATCAAGTCAAGAATCTGAATTGAGTTTTAAAGTGGTGGCTATCCTTCGCTAAAACCTTAATTGTTTAAGTACTCTGGATATTTGTAACCTGAATATATAACTTAACATTATTTCATGGAAATCCCACATATCTTTTTTTCAACAAGTTTTTCCTGGTTTGCATTTAAAAAAAAAAAAACTCTTAAAAGCTCATGCATCTACTGAGAAGATAACTCAGCAGTTAATGAACATGCATACAAGTTCAGAACTCCAGGTCTCAAATAAATGCTGGGAGGTGTGAAGACCAGCCTCTAATTGAAACCTGGGAAGGTAAAAATTGAGAATCCCTAGAACAATAGGGATAGTGAAATTATCCCTACAGGAGAACTCTGGTTTGATTTGAGACTCAGTGTCCAAACAAAAAATAAGGCAAAGAGCAACTGAGTATTATTTGTGATACCAATATAGGGCCTCTGCATGCATGTGCACACATATATACTCACAAATTTGTGCTCACACACAATTAAACATGCAGGCACACATATGCACTCACACAAATGAAAAAAATAAAAACAAAGTTAATGTAGTTCATAAAATATTTATAAATTATTTTGACATTTAACATTAAAAAGGAAAGGATTACCAAAAATTCCAACAAATCAGAAGTCATCACTAAATTTCACTGAAAAGAGTAAGTTTGAATTTATTTAAAACACTCATGATCTGAAACTAGGAAAAATTAGTGCATATATACACATGGTGCTTTTAATATCCAAAAGTTATAGTAAAATTAAGTTCAATTAGGAACAAAGTCATCTAGTCATATTTTATAGCTATTATGAAAGCCATTCTTTTAAATGGAAAAGGGTTTTGTTTGTTTGTTTTTTGTTTTGTTTTGTTTTGTTTTAAAGTTCTTTTTTATTTCCGCTCATACAAACTTAACAGGTACACCAGTTCCCTCCCTCCCTCCACCTCTCCCTGACCCCCCTGCTCCCCCCTCCCCTCCCCCCTCCATCCCCGGAGCATCCTTTAATGTGCATGCCAAACTCTTCTCTGGGTCCTCCTCTCCTATGAGGTGCAAGGACCCAAGGACACTTCCCAGAACCCTTTCCTGTGTCCCCCTTAAGCTTAGGAACACTACTGTGACTGTTAGTCCCTAGCCTCCAAGGACCCTAGTGCCTTTAGTCCATGCTAGACTTTGTGGGGTTAATAAAGTGTTGGACATACCGCAGGTCATGCAAAGTCCTATTATGATTGCTTCAGCCCTAACTTGTGTGGAGTATCTTGCATATCATTACTCCTCCCATCCTTGTGCTCTTACAATCTTACCGCCCCCTCTTCCTCAAATTTCCCTGAGCTTCAGGATGGGGAGAGATTAGGCTGGCTTAGTTCTAGGTGGTTGATATAGAGTCTCTGATATTCTGAATTATGGTTTGTTGATTATTTTTTCAGTTTTTCTGCACCTGCAATGCCCTTGGCTCCATCCTGATGGGTATTGGATGTCACCCCCTGGCCAGAGATAAAAACCTGTTTAATTAGATTTTTGTTATAAGAGTATATTCAAAGGTAGATGGAATAAAAGTAGGAGACCACGGAGAGAGAAGGGTCAATCACCCATTTGCAAAATGGTTACTTTCTATGTGGCAGCCTATATGCCCACCCCTTCTGGTGAGATCATACCCCATCAGTTGTAAATGATCAGGAAGGAAAGTCTGTGAATTTAACCAGATGTCTCATTACTTACTTGCAGTCCTTGATGGTGGCCTATTTTCTCTGCTGTAACATGGATGTTTTGTTTTGTTTTTGAGAATGGTTTCATGTATTCCAGGCTGGCTATGAACTGTCTATGTGATATGACAAAGTAAGATTTTACTTTTTTAAAATTTTACTTTTAAAGTCAAAAAATGATTCTGACTGTAATAACTCCATAATGATACTGCTCTTTGCCATATTCCAAGCAACATTTTAGAACTCAAGTATTACAATCATTGTGATAGTTAATCCTGGGTGTCACCTGGCATTAACTAAGATCAGCTGGCAAAATCAGGTGAGATCACCTGAAAAGATCATCTGGATAATACAAAGATCAACCCTAGATCCCATCTGAACCTCCATAGATCCCATTGGAACCTTCCAGGAGTGAATCACATAAAAGGAGCCACAGAACAGAAGACTGTAGATGGAATAAAAGTAGGAGACCGCGGAGAGAGAGGGGTCAATCACCCATTTGCAAAAGACTGAGGGAGAAGAGAGATTGTCCAGGAATCCAGCCTCGGCCTCTCTAATGGGTATGACGTAGCCTGTCTCCAGCTGGCCAGCCAACCATGCTGCTTCTGCTGTAAAAGTCTGTTTTCCCCCCTCTGGAACTATAAGTTTAATAAATCTCCCTTTCTCCCTTAAGTTGTTCGACTTTGGGCGCTCTTCACAGCAATAGTTAAGAGTAACCACTACAGCCATGTTTAAAATTTATGTGACGACCTTTTCTTCCACTTATGATAACTAATAATACCTTAGACAGCTTTGCATTAAACATGTGTTTTATTTTAATTTAGTTGTTGGTTAGACTTTAATACCAACAGAAGTTATTAAAACTTTGTGTTGTGTTATTTCATAAAGAATGGATAAATCTTCCCGGTGATGGGTATACCAAGTGCTGATTTGATCATTATATCAAGTATTGAAGCATCATGTTGTATCCCTTAAATTGTGCATGCACGTATGTGTGTGCACGCACGCATGTGTGCACGTGCATGTGTGCATGTGTGCGTGTGTGTGTGTGTGTGTGTCGGAGGGCACTATGTGTACCTGTGGAGTCTCTAGGGTGATTTCAAGAATCATCCTGGATTGTTCTGCCTACTATTTGCTTTATCTGGAGTTTTCCAGACTGTGCCTTTCAAGGCCACAAGTGTGGGCTACTGCCATTTCTGCCTGATGATTTTAAGTAAAATTTGGGATCCAAACTCAGGTCCTTCTGTTTGTGAGGCAGAGCCTTAGCCTCTGAGCCATCTCTCCAGCCCATCCCTTAAATTTTTGAAGCATTTTGTGTCAATATACAATAAAAGTCAAAGTATGTGTGATCAGATTAGCATAATTATCAAAACCCCTAAAATTCCAAATACAATAATTGCACTCTGAATTTGAAAATAAATGGTGTTATAAAGACAAAATGAAGAAAACCTTATTTCTCTTTATTTCATACTGGACACTGTCAAATCTTAGTTGTGCATATTTATAGAATATGAGATGATGCTGCAGCTACGCACAGCAGACTGATTAAATGAAGCTAATTAGAGTGTTGATTGAAGGATGAACTCAGTGTACAATCAGCAATGTGTGGACAGCTGCTTGACATGCAGCGGGAGGAAGTGCAAGAATTTCTGTGTCATGGCTGAAAGTAAGACCCACCCAAGCTCCCTCTCTTTAGTACCACTTAACTCCTGGTTTTTTGCTTAAGTAACTTGAACTCTCTGTGTCTCGAGCTTATTTGAATCTAGAAGTCATTCCAAATTATTCTTTACTAATTCAAGCATCAGCAAGCCTTTAGGGAGGACATGAGTTAATAGCTACGAGATAAATTTTAGGTTTATGATGATTTGTGAGTAACAAAGTAACCAAAACATGATTAAAGCTATGAACACAAACTGTTGAGAAATTGATTTTTAAAGCTACGTAAACATTTCTCCGTGGGAAGTGGTGTTTTTCTGCTGTGTCGATTTGTACTTTTTCAGAATTCCAGAGCTATGTAGTGAACAGTGTGTGTGTGGTCATGTGTATGAAAGCACATCTCGTGCCTACTTCTCCACCCATGAGTGATGTGAATTTGGGAGATATTCTGCCTCCTTTTTTGGCTCCAATCTGAGGAAAGAGTGGGAGGTCACAGCAAGAGCAGAGTTTCTATCTAAATAACCACTGCTGTCTACTTGACTCTTGCCAATGTGATGCCGTGAAGAGATGCAGATCTGCACATGAGTTGGGTTTTACAGTATCTGGGACAGAACCCCTGAGTGGGACAAAGACACCCCTGCACATCTGATGGCAGCAACACAAGATGGTGATACACATTGCAAATACCCATCAGTGGAGTGAGTGTGTGTTTTGGGAGGGGTTCTTGTTCATTTTCTCTCTAAGTAGATTCCTGATTCAAACCCTGACTCATCCATTCAGGAAAGTAGATCTCCCAAGACACCAAAATAATTCTTCTTGGGAATTTACTTTTATTCACTAAGTGAAATATAACAATTCTGTATCCGTACAGCTAAGGAAAGATGGCTAGGATAGTCGACATATTTTTCAGGAGGGAAAATTACATTACCAGATACAGTTTTTTCCAAAAAGCAACAAGAAGCCTCCTGGCTGCAAAGCCCTTTCAATTTGGGTTTTTGTAAACAACAGCAACAAAATTAACAGGAGTATCTTAGAAAGTGGGTAAATCTCATATGACTCAAATGACTCCATAAAAGATATAAGGAATAACAATTACAGATCATGTACATATTTTCTATCTAGGAAATTTTATTTTCTATAGCTTCTGTGATTTCATATGGACATATAGAAATATAGTATGAAAATTCTATAAATTTAGAGAGAAAAGACAGAAATTCTGGATGCATGTCACTACCAAGTAAACATCCGTAAGGTCTCTGAATAATATCTGCCAACAGAAAGCAAAAGGCAACCTCACCCTGTTGTGATTGACATAAACACCTCAGCATAGAAAGGATCTGCGAGATGCCCCATTAAATAACAAGCTTCTAAGAAACTGTTTGAAGGTAAGCCCTGATTTACAATTCTGTCTTTTAACAACAATATGCTATTTCCTTCATATGGCTAGAGAAGAAAAGTGAGGCCAGAGCTACAGAAAAAAAAGTGTATTATTATTGAAACAACAATTGTACACCAAAAATAATGTAATGGTCTATGACATACTAGAAATCTCCTGCTTGCTAAGAGACTTGTCAAATGTTGTACCATATGCACAGGTATTTTCTGTGGGTCACAATCTAAGCAAGAAAATCCACAGTCTCTAAGCAAATTTATGCTTCATCTCTCTTTTTCGTGTCTGATTTTTGAGGACTCTTACTAGAAATAAACATTTTGTATCTGTACCCAAATGTTGGAGGTACATTTAAAATACAGTGTCAACCTGCACAAAACCACTTAGGATTTCTTCAGATGGCTTGGATTTTAAAATAATTTTATTGGTAAATTTCAAACGCCATTGTGGGCTGATGTTTTGAGGACAAACCACTTTAGGCTGGACAGAGACATAAGTTCTTACAAAAGGTAAGTGACCCTGCCCCTAGAGGCACTGCACATGCTGCTGTGTTCCACGTGCATCAGATGATGCCAGAGAGGAGACAAGACTATTTCTACATTCAGTGTTCTGATTTGTAGACAGCTGAATGATTAATAGCCTGACATGCCACACTGCCTGCCAAAACCCTGAATTCCAATATCTGTGCACTCACAACATAAAGGCCTCTCATAGGGGTAGACTCTATGTGCACACAGTGTGGACAGCCTTCAGCGTACTCACAAGTGGGATGGTTTCTTGTGGGTTGGGTCTCTGTGTGCCCATAGCTGGGAAGGCCTCCTGCGGGCTGGGGCTCCAGTGTGCTCACAGTATGAACTTAGTCTCATAGAAGATAGACAAAAATGCTATTCTTCAGCTTTATCATGTGCTCTTAATCATGTGAAACTGGGAGTTCAATCATAACTATCTAAATCCTTACTGTATTTTCTTTTATGGCTCACATATTATTTTATATTGTCCAATTTAAAAAAATTAGAACATAAAGGAAGGAGGAAGGACATGCCAGGGAAATGTCCAGGGAAAGTGGGAGGGATATAGGGGTAGCTATGATCAAAATGCATTGTCTACATGTATGAGATTGTAAAAGAGTAAGAACAAAATTAATTTAAAAAAAAAAAGGTAAGTGACTTGGATCATGGTGGTAGTAGAGAGAATAGTAAGAGAGAAGGATAGTACAAAATACATGTCAAATGTAAATTCAACAGACTTGCTCCCAGATTGGAGGTGAATGGTACTCCACAAGATCATTCTAAGGATTATAGTCTAACTGGACGGATTAAGTAGCACTTCCTGAGTTGATTAGACAATAAGGAGAGTATTTCTATAAGAAATATCAAAAGCCTGTTTTAGTTTGCTGTTTCTTTCAAACAGGTTATATATGTAGCCCAGACTGACCTTGAACTCATAATCCTGCCACAACCTCCCTTGTGCTGGGAATTACAAGAATCCACCACCAGGATAACTAATAATTGGTTTTGAATCTGTACAGTTTGGCATGATTAAGTTGACATCTAAATGGAGATGTAAAACCAGCCAACTGCTTGGAAGGATGGGTTTGGCTTGGAGATATAACTGAGTGTTCAAGACACTATATTTAAAACACAGGGACTCACTGTGTACATCATGACAGAAGATAAAAAGTCATTTAAATTTAACTTTCTACTTAATTTATTGTGTTCTAGCACCACATCAATGCTTTGTGAGCCCAAGTTCACTGAATTGTCCCAACAACCTCATGTAGATATTATGATTTTCCACTTTCATAAGTTAGAAAACTGAAGTCCAGAAATGCTAAGTAACTCATTCACTATCACAAATTCACAATTAAATGGCTACCACGTAGTAAATATGGCATTTCTAATCCAGGCTATTTGCATGTAGGAATTTTGCTAGAGAAGAAATGTTGTCTGAAGGCCTAAAGCTTCAGGCATGGTGACAGCCAGAAGAGCAAGTCTTACAGCAGGCCCTATTTAACTTTCCCCTAGAAATTCTACTTGTGTTCAGAGGAGAATGGATATAGTAGAAAGACAGTAGACACAAAAACAGGGCTCTATTTTTCTAATAATAGGGAAAGCCTGAATTAAAATAATGGAAGCACTAGAGTCTCCTTCTAAATTCTTTTTAAATGGGTGCATGTCACAGTGCTCACAGCATATCTCAGCAAGAAGAAATAAACTAAATCACAACAAGACTGAAGGGCAGCTCTCTGCATCGAGTGGAAATATGCTTAGCATATAATTTGCCATCTGACTTGAACAATTTGTGACAGTAGAATAGAGGCTATACCATATATAACATCTGATTAAACTGAAACTACTCTAAATATGTACTGTCATGTGTGAGTACCCTTGGTAGTTTTGTGTGTGTGTGTGTGTAAGTGTGTTCACGCACAATTAATGCTCCACTTATCTAAGCTTTATAAATTACCAAACAATTGTTGCTGCTTCTAATTGCTTCTCTTAGGTTAAATTGTTGGTCATTGGGACTTAGCTATTTTACCACTAGTTAAAATTAGACATCAGAAAACAAACTGTGCACCAATCGTATGCAATAACAGGCAGCTGTTGTCAATATTGCATTTGGGGCTCAATAGCCCTCAGAAAGAAAAATAGTCATACAGATTTCTGTTGCTTTGATTTTTCATGCCTTATTTCTAAAAATACAGGAAAATCCCAAAAGCTTTAAGGAAAATTGAAATTTAATCAGAAAATACTTTACAAATGTTTTAAATACATAATAATTCTGAAAGAAATCTCTTCATTTCTAATCTAATCTAAAAAAAAAACTAGAAAAGGGAAGAAAATAATCTGAGTATCCACTTGTCCTTCTCTGTCTATTTTTGGCTCTATAGAATAGCTGTGTGCAAAATATATGCATAAAAGAATGGAAAAGTTGAAAAACAAGGGAATATACTGTACCTTGTTTTACCTGTAAGGAACACACACCTGACAAAAGGCAATTTTCACATCCAAGGTTGGTTCACTGCAGTAGTATAAGAAATGGAGGCTCATAAATACCTACAGGGGAAAAATGGGATATAAGTTCTAAATCACTTATTTTTCATTAACAATACAAATTTTGCACATCATTTGACTTATATATGAGATATTACATACTGCATAGATTTACCATAATCTTTACTCAGATCTGTACTAGATATTGTTTATATAGTATAAATATTAAATAATGAAGTGTGATAAGAATATTTTTCAATGATTATCAATAACATTACAGTTCTGCAATTATGTATAATAAACTGTATGTTCCTACTAAGTTAAAGCTCAATGCATAGCACTCTCAATGCTAGACGTAGAGTTATAAAAAGAAAAAGAAAAACAAGCGTATGCCTAGGAGGATATACATGGATGATTTTTGTAGAGTTGGCTGTTTATTATAGTTGGGAACTTGTGTGTCAAAGGCTTGATCCCCAGCACATCAGCTGTTAAGAGTGAAGTGGATCAAAAGGGCACTAACCTTGTAAGTGAGTCAAACCATGGGTGGATCTGTAGCTGAATGGAATACCGGAAGGTGTTGTACAATATAGGATGTGGAGCCTAGGTAGAAATAAGTGATTTGAGGAGCACTGTGGAGGACAATTCTTCTGTCCTTTCCTTTGCTTGCTCCCTTTCTCTGCCTCCTGCCTACCATGAGGTACAAGCTCTGATCTATCAATAGCCCCTGCCATAGTGATCTTCTTCACCCAGGACTATGAATGAAAGAGCAATTGGCTGTGAACTACAACCTCTGAAACTGAGTCAAACCTTTCCAAGATATTTTGTCACAGCCATGGTCTAACAGAGTACTGATAAATAAATGATATATGCAATCGACTAAATAAGTGATATTTGTTTACAAATGAAATATAACATAAACACATGAAATCTACTAAATAAGTAATACTTGTAATATAGTTATATGAAAGACAAGGTAAATGGATTATAAATTTGGTGTAGAAATTCAGACAAAATTTCCAGAAATAATATTGAGTAGGGGGGGAAGCATGTTTGTAATGGGTATGGCTTACTATTAGAGTAAAATGTCAAAATATATAAAAACGATAGCATACATTAAGAACATGTAACTAGAGAGCAAATAAAATTGGGACATCTACTAATCTCTGCTTAATCTTGGTGAGAAATACAAGAATTTAGTTATGCTTCTCTTGTGATTTTGAAATATTTATATATTTGCAAAGTTACAAGAAGAGGAAAGTGTCGCGCTTGCTTCAGGCAGCACATACACTAAAATTAGAAGGATACAGGAAGATGAGCACAGTTCCTGTGCAAAGATGACACACAAATTCGTGAGGCATTCCACATTATTAAAAAAAGAGAGAAAAGTGTCATCTAGTGAGAGAAAGCAATGGCGAATGAAGAACTGGGTCACTCGAGATGGCAAATAAACATTAAAGAAAGCCAACTGATAATGCTTCCATTGAATTAGGTACCGTTCAGAACATTCATTGCATGCAAGACACTGTTCGGCAAGATGAAAGCATTTTAAAAATGAATATTGATGCAAGAGCTCTGCTTCTAGAAACTTGATTGGTTTGATATTCACAAACTGTTCTGAAATCAAAACTCCTAAAAATGTTAGATGAAATAGACAAAACATTTTAAAAGACATGTAGCTAACAAAGCTGCCACCTAAAAAGGCAATGCAAAAGTCTGAGATGCTGAAGCAATGTGGAAAAATGCACGCAGAACAGCAAATGAGCTGCAGCCACTGCTTGCTCCTCACCATCCGCAGGGGATCTCAGGGGAGATGGATTCAGGCAGTTAAGATCCTTACAGGCAAGGGATTACACACATATAACAAAGTTCCTACATTAGCGGGCAGCCCAGAAGGGGCCCCAAGGTATGCCACAGAGTCCTGTACCCTCACTAAAGTAGAAAATTCAGAAGGAATTTCAGGGCCCATATAAGATAAAGTTATGGAGAGTGGAAAAGAGAAGGCACCAAGAGACAGAAGGAGGGAAACACCAAGAGAGAGAAGAAAGGGAGGAAAGGGGGGAGGGAGAGAGGAAGGTATGGGAGAGTGTAAGATAGGAGGATAGTGGGAGGGAGGGAAGGAAGGAGGGAAGGGAGGAGGGAGGTGAGGGTACCTACCCATTGAGCTTATATAACTAGGAAGAAAGGAAGGAAAGGAGGAGGAGGAGGAGGGAGGGAGAGGAGAGGAGAGGAGAGGAGGGAGAGGAGAGGAGAGGAGAGGGGGAGGGGGGAGGGGGGGAGGGGGGGAGGGGGGAGGGGGAGGGAGAGGGGGGAAGAGAAGGAAGGGGAGGGGGGGGGGGGGGGAGGGGAGGGGGGGAGGGGACGGAGGGAACGGAGAGGGGGGAGGGGAGAGGGAAAGAAGAGAAAAAAGAAAAGAAGAGAAAAGAAAAGAAAAGAGAAAAGAAAGAAAAGGGCTCTTTTAGATATGATGACTATATAGTAAGTATCAGACACAGATGGTTGAAGACACAACATTCATCAGTTAATAGAAGATGGAGCCTAGTCTGTGGCCTCACCACTTTGAAAACACCCATTCTCCAGAAACTGAAGAGAGGTCTGCCTAGTTAGTATTGGGATGGGAGAAGAAACCAGAAGCAGACATATATTATAGAAACCTGATAGGTTAGGTCTATGTTGTAGAAATTTGGGGGGAAAAGGATTTTTGTACATGTATCAGAGCGATACATTTTTCTTAAGTTCATTCTTGAGCATTTGTGCTTTATACCATTGTGAATGATGAATCTTAAATTTCCACTCCCCAAATGTTTGTTGCTAAAAAATTAAGTCTTTTCATCACAAGTGATCTTATGTTCCACAAAACTGCAAGATTCACTCCTTAGAATTATTTCAGATTTTGGCTAAACACAGAGAAGCTGGCTGTGGTGGAAGGTACTTTTCATTCTTCCTGTTTGTTCTTTCCTGTGACCTTGACGAGGCACTGGGAAAAAGCGAGGATGAGATGCTCCTGACCTCTGTCTTTAGATTGATCTATTCAGTGAGTTCTGTATGGATGCTGTGGAGTTTAAGTTTTCCATCATACTCTTTGTTCTGCAGTTTTTCCCTTGTGTTTTTATTCTACTTTTCTTGTTTCCCAGTCTTTAACAGACAATTTGGTTATCTTTCTACTTTACATCTTATTTTATCTAATGTCTTACTGGAGACATTTCTATTTTTCTGATTTTATAGTTCCAGCATTTATAATCTTGCATTTTTCAAGTTAGAAGTTTAGCTTCAAGCAAAATAATTCCATTTTGCATGTACATTTTAAACCTTGTAGCAGTAACTATCATTTTCATTTATAATCATTTAAGATACTGTTGTCATATGTTTTATTTAAACATGTATTGAAAACCTATTATGTATTTTCATTATTTTGTTAAGAATTATATTTTGAAGAAATTAAGAATTTTATACTGACATATATATACTGACATGCTGACATATGTTTCAAGGATATCAATTTTTAAATAAGGGAAATTTCTCCTTCATCTCTCTGTTTTCTCATTTCATTTGGCCATACCTTAGATATGAATTTTACATAATATTATAAACATCTTATATGTCTAGTACATAGTGCATTATGACTTTCTCAAAGACAATGATTGTATTTATTTGTTCATAATTCCAAGACTTAGCACTAGTCTTAGTGTTATCAAATAAATGTTTGTTGAATGAAAAAAGATCTCAATGAACTATTTTCCTTCTCTAGCACAAATCTAAGTATTCTCACTATCTCTTCGAAGTGAGAGCTGTCAGTTTCATTAAGTATTATGTTAATAACTAGGAAAGAAGAGTTTACCATAGTTAGAGTATTGTTATAGTCTAATCAGGATGACTTCAGAAATGCTGCCCAGTAGACAGTTTTGTTCTGTACTACTGCACCAGACATGTGGGAAACAAAAACACTCATCCTTCACTCTGAAATAATAACATGCTTTAATTTTTAAATGAGTGAACAATCTGGCTATGGAAAAAGCAGATTATCTGACCTTCCCTGATTGTATTACAATGATTCTAAATGTCACACCATGGCTGAATAAGTCACTGAATATCTATTTTGTTCTTTAAGAAAAAAAATTCTTCATATGTAAATACTTTGTGATTTGTACATAATTTGTTCGGCAATTATATTTTTTATAGCATGACACAGAATGTTGGCAGCACTGTAGATAGCAGTATTTTGGTGCAATATAGGACCCAAGAAGAACTTGACAGGGAGAGATGTTAATCTAGGGAGTCTAGCAATTTGAAGTACTAGTGTTCTAACAAAAGTTTCCTGCATACTTCCTCACTATGGATTACATGACTTTCTCCTTATTGCATGGTGCCACAAGTAAATGGTTAGTCTACACAGAAATATGGGCCAAGTTCTCTGAATAAGATTCACTTAAGACCCTTTCCCCACCCACCCGGGATGCTCGCAGTCCAGCCGGGACTCACCGCGACCTAGGTAAGGCCCCCCTCGCCCACCCCCAAACCCCAGACAGCCCACTGGACCCAGCTCCTACCCACCAGCCAGCCAAAGCCGGTGCTGCGCCGGGCAGGGGAGGACCCCCGGGGCCATGCCCCAGGTCCCCAGGTTAAATAATGTCGCCGCCACCTCCTCCCTTTCCCCACCCGCCCCAGAGGCGCATAGTCCAGCCCTGAACTCAGGGTGACCTGAGGTAATCTCACCCACCCACCCCCAAACCTCAGGCAGCCCACTGGTCCTAGCTCCTCCCACCAGGCCAGCTGGAGCAGGAGCTGCTCCAGGCCAAATAATTCAGTTCAGTGAAAAACGCACAGAAATTGAAGAAGGTCTTAAGACTTAAAACGACAATGGCCAAGTCAAAGTGCAAATCCATGAGAAACAACACACAAGAAAACAAATCTCCCACTGAAGGAATTAATCCCATAATGATAGACTCCAACCAGAACAAATCCACGGACAATAGCCAAGAGAGCCTAACCCAGGATAACGACTTTCAAAACATGATCATTACCATGTTCAATACTATGAAAGAGGAAATCTGGGAGGAATTAAATAACCGCATCAATCACTTTGAAGAGGAACACAACAGACACTTGGAGGAGTTGAGAAAAACAGTGCAAGAAACAAAAACAGGCATAGAGCAGTTAAAGCAGACTCAAGCAGAGTTTAAAACTGAGCTAAAAGACAAGTTATATTCAACCCAGAACTCAACAGAGAGTCTTATCAGCAGAATTAACAAAGCAGAAAATAGAATTTCAGACCTTGAAGATAAAGTGGGAGTACTAACCAGCTCAATGGAAGAGGTTGTTAAAGCCAAAAAGATACTCGAAAGAAATATTCAAGAGTTATGGGACACCCTGAAGAAGCCTAACATGCGTATTCATGGAATACCAGAGCAAGAATCCTGAGGAAATTTTTCAAACTATCATCAAGGAAAACTTTCCTCATCTAAAAAAAGAGAGGCCCATCCATATACAAGAGGCATTCTGCACCCCAAACAGATATGACCAAAATAGAAACTCGCCATGGCAAATAATAGTTAAAACACTCCACATTCACCATAAAGAAATGGTGCTAAGAGCTTCAAGGGAAAAAAAAAGTCACTTTTAAAGATAAACCCATTAAAATAACAAATGACTTCTCAATGGAAACAGTAAAAGCAAAAAGAGTTTGGAGAGACGTACTTCAAGTATTGAATGAGCAAAAATGTCAACCCAGGCTGATATACCCCGCAAAACTATCCATCATGATCGAGGGAGAAAGAAAAATTTTCCAGCACAAAGACAACTTGAAGGGATACATGTCCACCAAACCAGGTCTTCAAAAAATGCTAGAAATGATACCAAGCTTGAAGAAAACAACAGGCATATCCAGGAGAACAGAAGGGAAGTACAATACCACCAAAACCTAAAAGCGAAACAATACACTTACAAAAACCACTAAACATAATAAATGTTTGGAACTAAAAATAGTTTCTCCATTATAACACTAAGTGTTAATGGAATTAACTCACAGATCAAGAGACACAGATTACAAACTTGGATTAAAAATCATAACCCATCAATCTGCTGCTTGCAGGAAACCCATCTCACCATAAAAGATAGGCACATCCTAAAAATAAAAGGCTGGCCAAAAATTCTGCAAGCTAATGGAACCAGAAAATAGGCAGGGGTAGCCATTATGCTATTGGACAAAGTGGACTTCAAACCAAAAATAATCATAAGAGACACAGATGGATACTACATTTTAGTCACAGGTACAATTCACCAGGAAGACTTCATAATACTGAACATATATGCACCCAATATGAACCCCCCTACATTCATTAAGGAAACTCTACAACGTCTAAAGCAAGAAATCAATCCCAAAATGGTAATTCTTGGGGATTTCAACACCGGCCTCTCAACATGAGATAGATCAACAGGTAAAATGCTTAACAGAAATAATTTGAAGCTAAATCAAACCCTTACTGAAATGGACCTTACAGATCTCTATCGAACTTTTCATCCACGCACCAAAGAATACACATTTTTCT
Source organism: Typhlomys cinereus (assembly GCA_023101885.1). Taxonomy (NCBI): domain Eukaryota; kingdom Metazoa; phylum Chordata; class Mammalia; order Rodentia; family Platacanthomyidae; genus Typhlomys; species Typhlomys cinereus. The sequence continues at coordinate 1,849,963 of JALPQD010000288.1, forward strand.
CAGAAGCACACGGAACTGTCTCCAAAATAGATCACATATTAGGCACAAAACGAATCTCCACATATACAGGAAAGCTGAAATTCTAGCCTATACCTTATCAGACCACCAGAGCATAAAGCTTAACATCCACAACACAACAAGCAACAGAAAATACACTAACCCTGGAAACTTAACACTATGATGCTGAATGAGAATTGGATTCAGAAAGAAATTAAAAAGGAAATTCAAGATTTCCTGAAAGTGAACAATAATGAAAATACAACTTACCAAAATCTCTGGGACACTAATGAAAGCTGTCCTAAGAGGTAAGTTCATAGCTCTTAATGCCTACATCAAAAAATGGAAACATCAGAAATAAATAACTTAACAATGCAGCTTAAAGCTTTAGAGACACTAGAGCAATCTGATCCCAAAGGAAAAACGATACAGAAAATCAACCAGTCAAAAAGCTGGTTTTTTGAAAAAAATCAATAAGATTGATACAACCATAGCTAAATTAACCAAAAGCAAGGAGAGAAAGCCCAAATTAACAAAATTAGAAATGAAACTGATACCCAAGAAATCCAGAGAATTATAACATCATATTTCAAAAACTTATGCTCTGTGAAATTTGACAGCACAAAAGAGACAGGTGAATTCCTAAGTAAACACAACTTACCTAAATTGAATCAGGAAGTTGTGAATTATTTAAATAGTCCTATAACATATGAGGAAATCGAGGAAGTAATCTCGAATCTTCCCGCCAAAAAATGTCCTGGACCAGATGGATTCAGCACAGAGTTCTACCAGACAATTAAGGAGCCATAATACCAATACTCCTTAAACTGTTCCATCAATAGCAAAGGAAGGAACACTACCAATTCCTTCTATGAAGCTAATATCATCTTAATCCCAAAACCTAATAAAGATACACTTAAAAAAGAAAACTATAGGCCAATCTCTCTGATGAACACAGATGCAAAGATTCTCAACAAAATCTTAGCAAATTGGATTCAAAAACATATCAAAAAGATCATCCACGGGGATCAAGTAGGCTTTATCCCAGACACACAAGGTTGGTTCAACATATGCAAATCAATAAATGTAATTCACCATATAAACCAGTCCAAAGTTCAAGACCACACGATACTCTCCGTAGATGCAGAAAAAGCTTTTGACAAAACCCAACAGCCCTTTATGAACAAAACCCTAGAGAAGGTTGGAATGGAAGGAACCTTTATCAATATAATAAAAGTTGTACACAACAAGCCCACAGCAAGGATTATACTCAATGGGGAAAAACCTGAAGCATTCCCACTTTGATCAGGAACTAGACAAGGCTGTCCACTCTCACCACTTCTATTCAATATTGTACTTGAAGTCTTAGCTGAAGCCATAAGACAAGAAAGGGACATAAAAGTGATTCAAATCGGCAAGGAAGAAGTCAAGTTATCTCTATTTGTAGATGACATGATCTTATACCTGAGTGATCCCAAAAACTCCACCAGGAAGCTCCTGGAACTAATTGAGAAGTTCAGCAGGGTGGCAGGATACAAAATAAATGTGCAAAAAGTGGCCTTCCTATATGCCCAGAATGAAAGAAGTGAAAAAGCCCTGAGAGAAACAATCCCATTTACTATAGCCCCTAAAAAAATGAAATACCTTGGTATAAACCTAACCAAGGAAGTAAGAGACTTTGATAATGAAAACTTTAAAACCCTAAAGAAAGAAACTGCAGAAGACACCAGAAGGTGGAAAGGCCTCCCATGTTCTTGGATTAGCAGAATCAACATCATAAAAATGACCATCCTACCAAAGGCAATATACAGATTCAATGCTATACCAATTAAAATCCCAAAGCAATTCGTTAAAGAAGTTGATCAAACAATCTCAAAATTTATATGGAGGCACAAAAGACCCAGGATAGCAAAAACAATCCTGGGTAACAAAAACACAGCTGGAAGTATCACCATACCAAACTGTAGTCTATACTACAAATCCATAGTTGTAAAAACAGGCTGGTATTGGCTTCAAAATAGACACACAGATCAATGGATAAGGGTTGAAGACCCAAATATAAGCCCACACAACTACAGCCATTTGATCTTTGACAAAGAGGCCCAAAAAAATCCAATGGAAAAAGAACAGCATCTTCAACAAATGATGCTGGCAAAACTGGATATCCACATACAGAAGATTAAAACTGTACCTGTACTTGTCACCATGTACTAGAAGTAATTCCAAATGAATCAAGGACCTCAATATTAGGACAGAGACTATAAAAACCATAGTTGAAAGGATAGGGAATTCCCTCAAGCTGATTGGGCTAGGCCAACATTTCCTAAACGGACATCCAATAGCACAATCACTACAACTAACACTCGACAGATGGGATCTTGTGAAATTAAAGAGCTTCTGTTCAGATAAAGAGATTGTAACTCGAGCACAAACACAACCCACAGAATGGGAGAAAATCTTCACTAACCACATATCTGATAGAGCTCTATTATCCAGAGTGCACAAAGAACTTAGAAAACTAAACACCAAGGAAACAAATGGGCCAATTAAAAAATGGGCCTTGGAACTTAAAAAAAAAAAAAAAACTTTACCAAGGATGAAATTAAAATGTCTAACAAATATCTTTAAAAATGCTCCACATCCTTAGCCATCAGGAAAATGCAAATCAAAAATTCCCTGAGATATCATCTCACCCCTGTCAGGATGGCAAAATCCACAATACAAACACCACCAAGTGCTGGAGAGGATGTGGAGAGAAGGGAACTCTCCTACATTGCTGGTGAGAATGCAGGCTCATATAATCACTCTGGCAAGCCGTCTGGCGATTCTTAAAGATTCTTAAAGAAGTTAAAGACTGAAATGCCATATGACCTAGCTATTCCACTTTGGGAATAACCCCCCATACAGCAAAATTCACCTTGATAGCACAAGCATGACCATGTTCATAACAGCACTGTTTACAATAGTAAAGTCATGGAATCAGCCCAAATGTCCAAAAGTTGACGAGTGGATAAGGAAAATGTGGTACATTTATACAATGGAGTACTACTCAGCCATCAAAAATGATGAATTAATGCAATTTGCCGGGAAATGGATGGAATTAGAAACAATTATATTGAGTGAAGTATCCCAGACATGGAAAATTAAGCGCCGGATGTACTCCCTAGTAGGTGGCTCCTAGGACCAAACCCACTTAGAGACACTCAAAGACAAATCTCTGTAAAACCTACAGTAAGTGTAAAAATTATAAACAGGAGGGACAGGGAAGGAGAGCCTCACCAGAAACAAGGAGAGAGGGGACCATGTTACAGCAGAGAAAATAGGCCACCATCAAGGACTGCAAGTAAGTAATGAGATATCTGGTTAAGTTCACAGACTGTCCTTCCTGATCATTTGCAACTGATGGGGTATGATCTCACCAGAAGGGGAGGGCATATAGGCTTCCAGATAGAAAGTAACCATTTTGCAAATGGGCGATTGACCCATCTCACCCGGGTCTCCTACTTTTATTCCATCTACCTTTGAATATACTCTTATAACAAGACTCTTAAAAAAAAAAAAGATTCACTTAAGAATTTATTAGGTTGGGGCTGGAGAGGGGGCTCAGAGGTTAAGCCTCTGCCTTGCAGGCGCAGGTCCTGAGTTCGGATCCTAGACCCCACGTATAGATGCTGGGCAGAAGCGGGGGCGGCCTGCGTTTCTGGTCCTGGTAGGGCGGAGCCTGTGAATCCCGGTGCAGAGTAAATAAGGAGGAGGTGGAGGTATCCATGGTGGTTCCCGAATTCGTCCGTGGTTCTACTCACCCACACATACATATGCGCACACATGCATACACACACAATTTAATAAATAATAATAAAAAGAATTTATTAGGTTGCGCTGGTTCATTGCACCGGCTACTGAGTAGTGCAACTATGGTAGAAAATAGTTTACATCATTACTTAATTCTTTTAGATGCATATCATTCCAGCTAAATCATGACTTGTTAAGATACTTCACAAATTCAAAAAAATGATCAAATTGTTATAGACATCCTATAAGTTCCCATGAATTTTCTTGGAACCACAACATATATAAAGACAAAACAAATACTTGATGCTAAAAGAATGAGTTCCAGTATTTCTAAGTTGAAACTGATATACAATAACTTATTTATAAATTATTTTCATCACACAGGGATGGAGAGGTGGCTCAGGGGTTAAGCCTCCGCCTTGCAGCGGAAGGTCCTGAGTTCGGATCCCAGACCCCACGTATAGACACCGGGCGGAAGCCGGGGGCGGCCTGCGCTTCTGGTCCTGGTGGGGCGGAGCCTGTGAATCCCGGGGCAGAAGGAGGTGGAGGCGTTCGTGGTGGTTCGCGAATTCCTCCGTGGTTCTACACATACACACACACACACACACACACAGACACAGACACACACACGCATGCACACATACACACGCACATGCGCACAGTTGAATAAATAATAATAAAAAAATTTTTTAAATTATTTTCATTACACATCAGATTTATTATCAATGACACTTCAACAGCCTGTAAGAATGAGTAGTGTATATATCCAAAAATCATTGTGAATTACAAAATAAATACTGTCTATTCATATTCAAAAAGAGTCTCTTGTTATATGTGAAAGACCAAGTGAAAAATAAGTATAGTTTGAAACTGATAATTATTATTCCAAAGGTTAATATAAAACATGTGATGAAGTTTAATTTCTAATAAGAGCTGTGTGTGCTTTTAATTTGATACATTTCTAAATAATTAGAAATATAAGCTATTTTTTGAATGAAGGTCAACTAACTCTGCTCCAGCAGCACAGCTGAATTACCACCATTTGTTGCAAATAAAAGCATATTGAAACACAGTATGCATTAGTTTTTCACAGTGTCGATGAGTAAATTTTCACATTAAATGCCAAAATTGAATAATCACACACCAATTACATGGCAGGCAACACCTAAGATATTTAGTCTGGTTCTTTATGGAGAAAGTTTTCCAATTCTGAGCCAGCTAGACACAAAAGCATAAGTATTTAAACACACAGAATATTTTCTTATAAGTAATATCTTTAAAATTTTTATATTATAAACAGTATTTCTGAAAACATTTTTCATGTAGCAAGATGGAAGTAAACTTTTCTAGTTTTGATTAACAGAAGCAGACATTTGATGTCAAAATGTAGTATGCTTGGCAACTAATTGGAAGTTTTAACATTGGACTCATCACCTAAGGAAGAGAGACACAAAACAAGGTACTTCCCACAACAAAATGTCCTCAATACTATTATAACACAGAATTACAGTGAGTGTGGATGTCGGCAACACACAAATGTGAGAGATAAAATGTGGAGATCTAAATAAAAAACACAAGAGGCATCTCAGAAGAGACATTTTAGTATGATCTAAGCAAGCTTGATCTTCTGAGTATAGTTGCAGCTCAAATGTGAAACATCTCCCATATGCCCATGTGTTTTAGTACTTGCTACCCAACTGATGGCAGGGTTTGGGAAGGCTGTGGAAGATTTAGGAGGTGGGATCTTACTGAAAGACTACTGAAGATGCATAGCCTGACCTCGCTTCTTGTTCCCTCTCTAATTCCTGACTTTTCTTCAATGTGACAGGCCGAACACATGCTCCTGACACCAGGCTTTCCCACCATGCCTTCTCTGCCTTGATGGACTCTAGCACCCTGGGACTGGAATCTGGAACAAATCCTTTCTCCCTTAAATTTATTTCATTCAAGTTTTTTTTATCACTTCAATAGAAAAGAAAGGTACAAGCTAGACCCTCTCTCAAAAAAAAATTAAAAAAAGAAAAAAAGCTATCATCTTGTACTCCAGAGGGTGCAATAATAATTTATCAATTAAAAATGCTATTAAAAAAAACAATTAAATAAAGGTGTTCCTTCTAAATTTTTTGAAAAGGACGAAGCTGTTATCAGAGTTTCTATTTAACAGTGTTCTGTAAAATGAAATGAAAAAATGGAACAAGAAATTGGAAAGGAGAGAAGAGACATTATGATAGCAAATATAACTACTTTAGCTAAAAAGAAAGCAAATTTCTTGGACACAACTCATATCATTGGATAATATCTACTGTGAGTATGTATATGAGGGAACAGTAACTCTCATATAATTTTCATCATCCTGATAATTTGTAAGCGAAATATTTCTTCAATTGTGTCTAACTGGTTCAACAAATTTTTCCAGTTGAATTATTGTTATAAATCATAAAACTCAAAAATAAATAAATAAATCATAAAACTCAGTGATTCAGGTAAAGTCTGCCAAGATACATCTTTTCTAATTTCTTAATATATTTTGTCATTATAACTACAAAAAAGCACTTCATCCTCTATTTCTGTACCATAGCCATAAACACCATCCTACAAGCAGAATAAAGTCTTCTGCCTGGAACACTTGTGCATTGTGCATGTCTACACTCATTTCAAGGTTTGTATTGTATACATGTGTGAGCTACACATGATATGTTTTTCTGAATAGTTATCAAAGAGGAAATGTGGCACTTTCCTATTCACTGATTGCACTCGAAAGGATCCCATTTACAAAGGTTGATGTACAGGAATTTGTTCACAGTGAGTACTACATACTTTGTGTGTCTTTGTAGATTAGTAGATAGCATTTCACATCACAGAAATATATAGAGATCACACACTAAACATAGCAATAGAATGTTGGCCCCCAAACCATTTTGTTTTTATTTAGTTACTTGCATTGTGCATACTCATTTGTAATATTAACTTCACTTTAAAAAGAAAAGCCACTATAATTACCTTCACATTGAATTAATGAAGAATAGGCATTCTATAGGTATGTTATCAGTTTGTATTCTGTGTCAAGTACTAGAGTGAGAACTCCGGGGTAAAAATAAATAACTCAAAGATGAGAAGCTAAGATTAATTCTTTTAAGGAAATATTATTGAATTAACATGTTGTACATGTACAAAGGTTTTTATAAGCTTTAAAAGTTGACAATTTTCTCTTAAGTAACGTTTTATTTGTGTAAGAATGGAATTTTTAAATGTTTATGATAATACGGAATGGTGTATTACCAAGTCTGAATTTAAAAAAAGAAATGAAACTCAAGGCATATAATTTAAAAGGCAAAGAGAAATTTTAATATCATCCAAGAAGTAGAATTGTTGTAATTATGCATCTTCAGGATAACCAGGGCAATTGGGGCTATTAATTAGGTGAAATGTCAACTTGTATCCTCCAGAGATGCTGAACTTACATGAACAAATCCATTCCTTAAATGATGTGGAAAATCTAACAATATAATGAGAAGAATATATTCAGAGGTCACTCTATCTTCTAGTCACTTAGCAACTGAATTGCAGTGAAGAGGGCAAGAAGAAAATGATTTGTAAAAATAATTAACCATGAACTCTGTAGCAGAGATAAGTAAAAAGGAAACGAAATGAAATTGCCTTATCTAGGGCTTCAGTTCAAGTCTTCTTAAAGAAAGGAATTATCGCTGCACAAAGCCCCTACTTTTCTAAAGTTACTTTTCTTCTTTAAGATCCAAATATTTCCTATTCTTCCCACTTCGCTCTTTCAAGCTGCTAAGCTTCATGAGCACACATAGAAATCTACTGTCTCTCCTTTGTGACTGCATGCCACTTCTGGTTTAACTTTGCTGGCCAGTCCTTCTTCACAGGCACAAGTAGCATACTTTCCTTACACACATACACACATACACACACACCTTTAAGTTCTAAATGAATGCATATTACTAAAATTTTGAGTCACAAGTGTAAGCAGGCACTGATTTCTTTTAGCAACATATATGGTTTTGTTTAAAATTATTACTCAGTACTACATAGAATGAACGAGGTGAAGGAGAGATATTTTGAGTATTTCCATTAAAACTAAAATGACAATTCAATGTTTCCAGCAGAATAAGTCATACATCCTCCTGAAATTGCTGTTTCCCTGATTGATTCTTTTGTCCTTACTGCATTAGTTATATTTAAGGAACCATTTCTTAGAAAATTTGCTATATTTCAGTAAATATATAAATAGAGACTAATACTTTTTCAAGGTAATTAAAAATTGTAGTGAACTAAAGGTAATCTTTAAAAAGAAAGCCCTTATATTTAATATGAGCATGAGCAATGTTAATAGGAAACCAGTATTATTTTAGGTAATAAAGTTTTCCATAAGAAAATATATTTTGGAAACTTGATAGAGTATCTATACTTTCGATTTAAATGGCATGAAGTATCTGCTAAAATAAAACTAAAATAAATCAGACATTACAAAGTAGATAAGGAGGAAACAACAATTTGTTGAATAGCATCTTAAGTAATCATTATGGGCTTGAGGTAATAAATTAGCTGATTTAGTTTGCTTTCCAGATGTGTGTATAAATTACAACATGTTATCTTATCCTATAGCATAAACTGCACATATTTTCATAGTGCTTATGTTTTGAAATTTTATCCATAGGCAGACTAAGACATGATATGCTGCAGAGCATTTTAAAAATCTATTTTGAAATATGCGCTGTGTGGACACAGTTATAAAAGTGCTTGTTAAAAACGAGATAAACAAATGGTATTTTAATATGTCCCAAAATAATATATACAATATAAACTCAGTTTACTTTTATTAGTGACATTGCATGGTTATTTGAAATGTCACAACAACAAAAATGAAGTTCTTGTGAGACATTAAATTGTTAGCATGCATTATCCATTACTTAGGAGAGTTATTTAATGTGCCAAATGCTTCATTTGCAATATATTTTAAAATGGTGGCAATATGCTACCATTTGACCTGTGTATTTAGTGAATTGAACATTTTGTAATGCTGAAGACCACTAAAGGAGTAATGTAACTTCAAAATATATAAAAGCCAGGAATCAGGTTCATCTCTTCAAAGCAACAAAGCCTTTGTACAACTCAGGACCAAGGAACAATGATGTGAAGAACAGCAAGGCCTTAGGTTCTATTTAGTATATTTAATACAGGAAAATACAGGAAGGTTTTCTTTATCCCTTTTCATACAGTTGTCATGCAATTAACTGGCTGTTAGTAAGCAAGAAATTATAAATACATAATTTGCACTGAACTCTACTCTTATGCATTTAGAATTTTTAAAAAGTGAACTCAAGATCCAAAAAGTCCTGCATTTTCGAACAGTATCCATTCTGCTTTAGTCTCCTCACAGATATTTTTCCTAAAAGCATTTGCTGGCAAGTAAGTCACTTAGAACATGTTATCACTCTAGAAAATCTGATGTCTAGAATTTGTCCTAGGAAGGTGTCATGGTTTAAAATATGACCCCCCACAAGATGAGTGAAGGGAAATGCCCATATCAGTGGGGTGGCCAAGAGAGATAACTTGGTATACCACAAAGGCCTGAACCCCCACAAGAGTAGACTAGCCAGAGTGAACCCTGGGGTCCATAGAAACATGCAGGTGGAAGGATGGAAGGGAGTAACAGGAATTGATGAAGGGATGGGAGGGAGGGGAGTGGGAGGGAAAGGGATGAAGGGAAGCAGGGATGAATACTCAATATGCTTGTAAAAGTAGAAAAATGAAAAAAAAGTCCCCCACAGACTCATATGTTTGGGAAGGTCATGGCATCTTTAAGAGGTGAGCCTTGCTGGAAGAAGGCAGTCACAGGGGGTGGGCCTCGGGGTGTATAATCCCACCCTACTTCTTGAAGAGGCCTGTTCTTGCAGTTGGAGGTCTAGCAGTGCTCAGTCAGTCTCCTGGATGGACATGATTTAGCTGCCTCCAGCTCCTGCCAGCCCACCGTGCTTTTTCTGCCTTGAAAAGCTGTATCACCTCTCTGGAGCCATAAGCTGAATAAATCTCCCTTTTTCTCTTCAGTTGCTTGACTTTGGGTGTTCTCTCACAGCCACATTGCCAACTGGTATAGAAGCCACTTTGAGTGAAATTTTGGAGATGGAAAAAATGTTTGTTAATGAAGATACCATCACTATGATTGGTCAAAGAATAATAAGAACTCTCAAATAGCAATGAATCAAGTCTCATAACTTTTCCAGTTGATGAATTAGGACAGATATACTGGCAGGTGCAATATCTTCAGTTAAGAGACTGAAAAAAAAAAACACTCATTGAAAACAAGAACTATGGTTCTGGAAGATGGCTCAACATTTAAAGTGCTGGTCATGTCGACAAAAGAACCTAGAATCTGTATCCCCAGACCCCATGTAAAGTGTGGGGTGGGGATAGAAATCCACCTATAACTCCAGCCCTGAAAGGTGGAAATTGGGAATGCCCAGAGATAACTATTAGTGATCTTTGGTTCTCAAGAAATCAGGTGAAAGAGGAAGTGAGGACTCTTGATATCGGCCTCAGTACTCTTTGCATGCATGTACACACATGTTTGTGTTCATTTGCACAGGCACATGCATACATGCATTACATATGGAAACTGAAAAAGGAAAGGAAAAAGAGCACTTTTATTGAGTAAATGAAATGGCATATACGAGTCAACCTGAAAGTACTTCCAACAGGCAAAATGTGAGCAATAAATAAACAATACAGTATTGGACAAAAATCCTACATGCCCACAAATCTATATTAGCATTAATAAATGATTCCACAAACAAATAAGAAACAAAGCTTCATTCAGAACACTCCATAACTGGTGTTGGTATTTCCTCCTCTAGAAGTGAAGTGAAATATACATGTCCTTTAGGGTGTATTATACTCATAGACTTGAAGAACACTTAGCGCTCAGCTTAGAAATCTTCTACAAGAGAGGTAGAGAATCTCAACATCTTGACGGAATGGAGCCTAGGCCAATATAAGAGCAGTGAAGTAATCCTTACACCAAGTAATTAAAGTCATAATAGAGTTCCCATACTAACAGGGAGCCCAAGAAAGGGCTTTGGGCTATGCCACTGAGTCCTCTACCCTCTACCCTCACGAGGGTAGAGGACTCAGAGGAAGGTTTGGTGCTCATATAAACTCCTGCTCCGGGGATGGGAGAGAGGAAGGGGGAGGCATTGGGAGAGCGAGAGGGAGGGTAAGGGATGAAAAGAAGGGGAGAAGGGGGGAAGAGTGCAAGGGGGGACTGGGGAAGGGAGGAAGGAGGAGAGGATAGTATACCTATTGAGCTTGTATGATTAAAAATACAATAAAATGCGGGAGAAAAAAAAAGAGCAGTGCAGAAGACAACAACAGACAGGCATAATGCAGATTACCGGTGACTCGGCAATGTTTTCCCAGAATCCAGCCATCCTAAGGCTTAGAGAACCTCGAGAAAGAGTGAGTGGCAAGATTGTAAGAGCCTAAAGATGAGAAGGTTCACTGTTGAACAAAACATTCCATTTAAGGCAAAGATGCTGCATCCAGGAAGTCACAGCAGTGAGACTAGTCCTTACAAGACCTGCATAATGACTGGCATACCAACATCCTCCCATAGACTATGAGGAACTGAAGAGAGATAAGAACACACAGTGGAAACCTCAGGGACTAGAGCTGGATGAGTGAAAGGAAATGCCCCTATCAGTGGGGTGGCCTGAGGAGGGGCAATTTGGTATGCCACAGAGGCCTAAACCCCCACAAAAGTAGACAAGCCAGAGCGAACCCTGAGGTCCATAGAAGAGGCAAAGTAAGAGGGTGGGAGGCAATAGAATGGATTGATGAAGGAATGGGAGGGAGGGGGAATGGAGGAAAACAGGGATTAGTACTCAGTATACTTGTAAAACTAAAAATAAATGAATTAGAGGTTAGAGAGATGAAAATTTACTGTGGAGAAATCTAGCTAACTAACTTCAAACAAGTGATCAAGATTAAGTAGTAGGTAATATCACCATGATGACCTACATCATTTATGTGATGTGACACTAATGTTATTTCACCTTTGTGTCCTTTGCCCCATAACTATTTTGTGTGTTTGTGACCAAAATAGAAAAAATCAGACAAACTTTTACTGAGGGACTGTCTACAAAGTTTCGGATGGGTTGCTTCTGAAGTATCTAGGTCATCGAGGACCATCAAGGCCAATGTAAGGAAACTCACAGATCAGTCATTAGGGAAACATTGTACCTGACATGACCCATGTGTCTGGTGACCAGGATACCAATAATATGGTAAAGGAAGGATAGGGTATGCAGGGATTATCTTTCTGTAACATCTCTCCAAGTCTAAAATAAAACATCCCAGTATTTCTCAAACTGGGGTCTCTACATAAATGGAACAGAGAAAAGTATATGTCAAGTATCTGTTCAGTAGTTATTTCTAAAGTTAAAAAACATTTTATTCATTCTTTAGTCAGTATTTATATATGCTATCCATGTGCCAATTTTGTGCTGGGCTGTGAAGATTTAGCAATTATTCAAGACTATCTTGGGTCCTGCCCTGCAAGGAGCTTTATTTGAGCTTATGAGCAAAAGCCTTTCCCTAAAATCTGCACAATCAATGAAACCATGTTTATAAAAAAGTAAACGACTTTTTAAAAAAATCAATGATATTAATTGAATCAAAACTAAGACTTTTTTTAAGGATTAAGGTGGAGATTATAAGAGGGAAGAACAGAACCCGGGGACATGAAATCCCTGAGAGGCAAGAGAGCCCAAACTAAGAAATTATACATACTTATTTTTATCTCAGAAACTTCCAGAAAATGGTGTTCAAAAAATATAATTTTGCTAGAAAGATGAAAAAGTTTGTAAATAACAGGAAAAACGTGATACATACAGAACAAAACAAACTTTAAAAGAAAGGGAAATAATGAAGATCAAAGAATAATTTGACTCTCTGAGTCAGTGATTATTGGATCAAGGACACAAAAAAATAAGTGTTCAAAACATAATTTAGTTCAAGTGATTTTTCTATTTGCAGTATGCTCTAAAAACTCCATTTTCACTCAATTTACCAGTTTTTATTTTCTAAATTCTAGAAGCAATTATAATAAGATTTTCTTAAGTGATTTTGTATGCAAAGAAACGTGATAGTAATTATCACAAAAATAGCTTAATTTTATTATATTTAAAATTAGTTTTCATAAGACCCCACCAGAAACAAGGAGAGAGGGGATCATGCTACAGCAGAGAAAATAGGCCACTATCAAGTACTGCAAGTAAGTAATGAGACATCTGGTTAAGCTCACAGATTTTCCTTCCTGGTCACTTGCAACTGATGGGGTTTGATCTCACCAAACAGGAAGGGAATAGAGTCTGATAGATAGAAGGTAACCATCCTGCAAATGGGAGATTGACCACTCCCCCTTACCGTGGACTCCTATTCTTATTCCATCTACTTTTGAATCTACTCTTATAGTAAGACTGTATTTTAACAGCCTTTTATCTTTGGCTAGGAGGTGACATCCAATACCCATCAGGATGGAGCCAAGGGCGGTGCAGGAACAGCAAAACTGGAAAAAAGAAAAAAAGAAAAAAACAACAAACCATAATTCAGAACATCAGAGACCCTACATTAACCACCTGGAACCAGGCCAGCCTAATCTCTCCCCATCCTAAAGCTCAGGGAAATTTGCAGAGGAGGGGGCGGTAAGATTGTAAGAGCCTAAAGATGGGGAGAAGCAACAATATGCAAGATGATCCACACAAGTTAGGGCCAAAGTAATCATAATAGGACTTTGCATGACCTGCACAATGACCAACATATCATTGACCCCCCAAAGTCTAGCATGGATCACAGGCACTAGGATCCTTAGAGGCAAGGGATTAACAGCCACAATAGTGTTCCTATACCAAAGGGGAACACAAAAAAGAGCTCTAGGCAATGCTACTGAGTCCTTACACCTCATCAGAGAGGAAGACCCAGAGGGAAGTTTGACATGCACAGTAAAGGATGCTCCAGGGATGGGGGGAGGGGGCACTGGGAGAAAGGGAGGGAGAGGGGAAAGGAAGGGGAAAAGGGGAAACCGAGCAAGGGGATCCAGTGAGGGGTGGAGGGAGGGAGGGGAATGGGGTGTCTATCAAGTTTGTGTGAGTGGAAAAAATACACTATAAATAAAAATAAATAAATAAACTCATAAAACCCTTTGGGAAAAAAATTAGTTTTCATATTTTTAAATGCATTACTTTAAGTAAAAACTGATACCTTTCCCATTAAAGACTGTTCATTGGTTGACAGAATAAACATCCAGACTAATAAGTTTATTCAAAACATTAAAAGTTCATTACAAGAATGAACTACTAAAGAAAATATATTACTCCAAATCCAGGTTTTGGCCAAGCAAAGTATGTATCTTTCCTTGGTACATGTGACTTTTTAATAAAGTACAGCTTGCATTTGTAGCCTTTGCAAGCCAAAAAAAATAAAATAAAATAAAATGTCTTTGTGAAAAACCCAAAATGCTTAAAAGGAAAATTCCAGCTTTTTCTAATGAAGTATAAAGACTGGAGATGTTTCTCTGTTCCACTTCCTGTGAGGTACAATATTGTTAATGATGTAAACATAGACAGTGAGATGTGGTTAGCCAAGATTTTCCCACTCAAATAAGAAGAAAGAAAGAACAAAAGAATGGAAAAAGGAAGGAAGGAAGGAAGGAAGGAAGGAAGGAAGGAAGGAAGGAAGGAAGGAAGGAAGGAAGGAAGGAAGGAAGGAAGGAAGGACCAATCCCTCTGAGTGAAATAGTTCAGTGGGTAAAAAAAAAAAGCAAGCTTAAGGATTTGAATTTGATCTCTGCAGCCCACATGATGGAAAGAAAGACAACTCTTACAAGTAGTTCTCTGACTTCCACATGTATATTGGGATGTGAACACACACACACACACACACACACACACACACACACACACACACGAATAAATGTAAAAAAAAAATGCCCTCATTGAATTTACATTTCATTAGAATTAGGCTGCTTAGAAATCCAACGAAATGTAGTGTAATAGAAGATGCATTCTGATAGGCAGCTTTTAGCAGAACACTTCAAATTGCAGAGGCACAAGTGGTCTAACTGATACATATTGAAAATCAGAATGTTCTGATGAAGATCCTGCTCAGTTTATATTTGATCTTTTGGAAAATAAACTATATACTATGATAACAGTTCAGTAATAATCATCATGGACAACCCAAATGATATGCTTGTTAACTCATGTTTACTCTAGTTGTCCCACTTTCTATGTGAATTCTATATGAATTTTATATGAGAGACTTGATGGCTTTGAACTAGATTTGTAAGATAATAATTTAGGCCTATAATAGTAATACAAAATTTATGCAACACATCTGTTATGATTACATTTTAGTGTCATCTTGACAGTTGCAGACTGTTTGGGTGAAGCTGTGGAGGGTTAATGGTTGGAATGGCCCCTGAACAAGTCTGCAGGTACTTGATTGATTGCTGTGGAAAACCCAGCCCATAGTGGGTGGTACTTTTCAGAAGTGAATCAGATAATAGGAAGTGCAAGGAGGAGGGGCTTGCTCTTCCCTTATGCTGTGTTGATTTGCTATGGAGTCCACTCTGTGAGCGTCGTGCACTTTTAGAGCATTGTGGCCTTCTTTGTTGCTGCTGCTGCTGCTGCCTCCATCCTTTGCTAACTTGGCACTTCATCCTTCCCACCTTACTGCTGTTTCTGCTGCCTTTGGAATCTGACCTCTAGGCCTTACTGGTGTTTGCTTGTTCATTGCTGATGTTGGAGCCAAGCTGTTGTTCACCAACGTTGGAACTCAGCATCTTCAACCCTCCAGAGAAGTAAAGGCTTGAGACCTTCTTGAGATCTTTTGGATTTGTGAGACTTCCGGTCAAGAAGGAAGCAGCTATGGGCAGCTACTTTGAAGGATTCTATTTTTTATTGTAAGTTAATTTAATAAACTTATGTATATATATTACATTCTAGAGAATCCATTTCTTCTGAGAACCCTGACTAATACAAAATCTTTATGCCAGATGATATGAAGTTGAGGACTAAAATAGAGCTGAAAGTAAGAAAAGCTACGCCAAGGATTTCAATACAAGTAAAACGTTCACTTATATCTATAGGAAATATCCATAATTTCCTAAAAACCTTACCTTTTGAAGTGGAATTTTTTATTTCCATTTATCCAAAATAACTTCCAATGTGCTATTTTGCAGAAGATTGTCTATAAATAATGATAATGTACTCTTATATTACTAATTCCCGGGATATACCTTGCTTGCTGAATCACTCATGAGCTAAATCACTTAACATGCCCCCCCCACATACAATGTATTGGAGGAAATAGGCCAGACTTGTATGACTCTACTTATAGAGGACCATTGGAAAATGACATTGAGTTCCTCTCAGTTCACCTCTATAAATTCACCTCAAAATCGCTTACTTTTGGATGTTTACTTTGATTCTTTCACTGTGGACATCATAACTAGAATATAACTCTATTTTGAGTATTTGAGGTGTCCTAATCATAGAAATCTTATGTTTATCTTTGAGATTACTAGTACATTTTACATAATTCATCCTAAAAAATGAGCTTTCTTTTCAGTTCTTAAACTTTAATATTTGATAACTATTATTAATTAAATGTTGATACAATGAATATGAGATACAATCATCACACTTAGTCATATTTAAGAGCCATACAGAAAAAAATTAAAAATTAGAATTGTTTAAAAAATAAATTAATAGGGATAATTTACAAAATTCTATGTCTTCTTGGTCCCCACTGACATAAACTTCAGTGTTAAGGTTTTCTCCTGTATAATTTCTACACGTTTACATGAATATATTTCTTTTGGCTACCTTAAAATAGATGTGGATATACAAACAGACATGAACATAGACATGCATATACATTTAGAAGCAATAAAGAAGATAAAGATAGATACTTAATAGATTTCTCTGAGAATGGATACCTAATAAATTTCTCCGAGAATGAATTAAGATAAACTTCGCACTGTTCTTTTCTCCAAGGGTCGAGGTGTCAGGAACTGGCTGAAAAGGAGATTACCTTGCACTCTTGATTTTTCTGCTGTCCATCTGTGGAATGCTGGGATCCCAGGAATGTGCTACCACCCCGAGTAAGGCATTTATGAACTTTGAACTCAGGCCCTCTGACATACTATATTGGCATTTTAAGCACTGAGCCACAGCCCCACCAAAGAGAAGCATTTGGTTGACATAGAATAGACTGCAAGGGGTCTCTGCTTTATATTAATTAAATATAGAATTTCTTTTTGATGTTGCTGTTGTTTATTAGCATGAAACATAGTCTTATGTAGTCCAGTCTGTCCTTAAACTCACTGTGTAGCTAAAAATAACCTTCCCACATCTATCTCCCAAGCATCAAGATTATAGGCATGAACCACTGTACCTGAGGAGAATTTCACTAACAAAAAGTATTTTTCCATTTCACAAGACTTTCTGGCTCTCAACATGTGTTCCCAACTTGATCCCTCAGTGAATCAAGCCTGGTAGATAGGATTATACAGCAGCAGAATTTCAGTCTGCAAGGTACTCACCTGACACTAGAACACAAGCTTCACTTGGGCATCTAAATGTCTTTTGCTTGTTCTCCATGTGAAGCCAGGCTTTCTGTGGAAAGCTGAATTTCAAATCTTAATGCATTTTGACATCCTTTAATGATGCCACATGCATCAAGGCACATGAAGAACAGGAGAAACAGCACAGTGCATTTTCAGGAACAGGTTAGAAGGTCATTGGTTTCAGTGGCCAGCATTGCAATAGTTTTAAGATATTTTGAATTCCTGAGATGCAAGCTTATATGGTAAATAGCATCCAGTCTTGAAGGGATTTTTTAACTCAGCACTTTGAATTTCATATTATTTCAATCAATGCCAGAAGAAGCTACCCAATAATGTATGAATCTATGAGGGAATCACCATCTTAATCTGTCCTCAGCAATTTCAAAATAGCTTTGGAGAATAAGAAATTACAGATGTGAGTGGAATTTAACTTCCACGATTTATAATGACAATGTATTGAAGAATTGTGTTCTATATAAAAGGTAGGTCTGAAGGCTATTTTCATAGTGAGAATGAACTCCTAAAGAATTTGACATAGCTATCCCTGAATGCTTACCAATATTACCTGAAATGATTATAGATCCTATATGTGAGACATGTATACTTCCAAGACATTGCAAATCCAATATACCTGGTTCATTTGGTAGAATGCTTTCATTGGCTTTGATATATTATTTTCTCTGATTTTTTTTCCAAAACATAGTTTTATGTACAATAATAATGCCTGCGAACATATCATGATTTTGTCTTGTCAGTCTCGGTAATAAAGAGCCTTTGATGAAACAGAAATAGGAAAGGACTTTCTTACACTGCTCCTGACATTTGTTCCTGAGGGTGACAGAAATATAAATATCTCCATTTCAGAATAAAAGTGATTCGACTAAAAAGGAATATAGGTAGTATTATTCTTAGGAATATTTTTGCATCAGTCAGCAGCATTCATTAAAGTAGGAGTATCCTACAATAACCACATTAGTCATTACATATTACCAAATTAAGTATCTTCAGACATTCTCAGAGTGCCTTTACTCACACAGGTACAAAAACAAAACACCAAACACGAATAAAACTTTAATCTATCAATATGTGTATATATAGTGTGTATGTGTATGTGTGTGTGTGTGTGTGTGTGTGTGTGTGTGCAGGAGGTCAAATAACAACTTTGAGGAGTCAGTTTTGTCCAAGAATCTTAATGTGGGTTCTATGGTTCAAGGTCAGGTCATTAGATTAAATGCTAAGCACCTTTTCCTGTTGAGCCATCTTGGGGGTCTCAGAGGACACTAAAACGAATCTGCCTACTGTACATAAGACCAAATTTTTCTGTCCTGCATATATGACTTCTATCTGACTCTCTAGACTTATCTATCAGAATCCAAAGTTTCTATGGCAACTCTTCAGAGAGAGAGAGAGAGAGAGAGAGAGAGAGAGAAACACACATGGACTTAGTTTAATCAGGTAGGCTAGAACACAGAGGCATGAGGAGTATTGACAGGTGCTGGCTCACATATAGCATCGTGGTGCATCCTGTTGGCTATGTGAGAGGACTAGAGCCAATGAGAAGGGAGGAGAAAGCATGGCCGACAGCTTCCTTTGCATTCTACTATAAAGGAGTGAGTCATGTTAAGGTAGATAAACAGTATAAATGAAATAATTTAAGTAACTTTTGAGGGTGTGAGGCTGTAGGAACTGTCTCTTGATGTCTACTGCCTGGTCCTAGATTGATGTAGAACAGGAGGAGTATTAGTTAAGTATTGAAAAGCTGGTGAATGTCATTTTGGTATGAGTTGTGCACTCTGAATTGTTTGGTGTGTATGTAAAAGATTCACACGTGGAGAAAATACTTATTTACTTATTTTTTCTGACAGTTTGTTAGCAAGAGAGGTGGGGCTGTCTCTCTCTAGACTAAATATCAGAGAATCAAGCTTAGAAAACATTGAAAATGTCAATGTTATACATCTTGTGCCCTGTTCTTTCTTGCAACCATGTTGTTCATGCAGTTTGTTCTACCTGAAATCTTTTTCCACACACTTCCCAACTTGTTTTCACACTTTTCAGATTTGGTTAAGATATGAAATCATCCTAGAAGCCTTGAATAGTGTCTCCTGCTAGATCCAGAGCAAGAATCTGTCATTTCTGGGTACATCTCACATATCACAGGTATATTTTTTATCATCTATTTTACCTTTCAGTTAGAAGTGTCTGTACTAAAGGAGAAGAATAAATTCAGTTCTCGTGTATATCCCCAGCATTTCACACAGTGTTAGACACACAATAGATTTTGTTGTATACGTTTAAGAAGATAGGCTCCCAAGTAATATACAGTGTCTGCCAACCAATCTTTATGCTAGTTTTGGTTCTTCATAAGCAACAACTTTTCCATTTCTCTCTCTCTGTCTCTCTGTCTCTGTCTCTCTCTTTGTCTCTGTCTCTCTGTCTCTCTCTGTCTCTGTGTGTGTGTGTGTGTGTGTCATGCATGTCCTTGTACATGTATGAGTGTCAGAGATCAATTTCTATAGAGTCAATTCTTTGTTTTATGTGGGTTCTGGGAATAAAACTCATCAGATTTGTTAAGCAAATGCCTTTACTCATTGAGCTATCTCACTGCTGGCCCCATCATACTGATCTTAAATGGCTAAATTATACTAACTTACTAAGTAACTATGTCAACTTATTAATTAACTACACTAATCTAATCTTAATATTCGGTAAACTACACATATTTCAAAAGATAGCAACACTCAATTATAGTTTCAGAAGGTCTCTTTGAGATACTATTACAAAATATTCTAAAGCAAATATTCTATATGTTCAAATTTTTAAACTCTATTAGATTCCAATTAAAGGTTGTCCATCCCAATGAATTTTGGGGATCTTTGAATATAAAGTACTCATCTTATTTCCATTTGTAAGAGAAAAGTCACATTCCAGAATCCATGAAAAGCTCAATTTCTTCATTCTCCTTGACTTTCAAATTACAAAACCATGAACCTTTGTAAGGTCTGCTCTCCCAAGTATGCATAATATAACATTAAAAAGATTTTAATTAACTGAAGTTTGCTAGCAATACAATAATAAAGTTAACCACTTTGAAAATGCTGCATGGCATTTTCAACATATATGAAGGGTCATAAAAATGTATTTTATCCCTCACAAAGGCCCTACTCTATGCATTGTAAATAGCTAAGTTTCTGTCATACGCTAGAAGAGTCAGGTTTTTTGTAGGATATGTGAGTTCCTTCTCTGTTTCTGTCACAGAGAAGCAACTCATATATCCTACAAAAAGCTTGACTCTTCTCTAGTATATTTCTCTACATAAAGCTACCATTCTATACTACGATAAATGATATGTTCTTCTTTTTTTTAAATTTTTTTATTATTATTATCATTTATTCAACTGTGTGCATATGCGTGTGTATGTGCGCGCGCGTGTTTCTGTGTATGTGTAGAACCACAGACGAATTCGCGAACCACCATGACCGCCTCCACTTCCTTCTGCCCCGGGATTCACAGGCTCCGCCCTACCAGGACCAGAAGCGCAGGCCGCCCCCGCTTCCGCCTGGCGTCTATACGTGGGATCTGGGATCCGAACTCAGGACCTTCCGCCTGCAAGGCGGAGGCTTAACCCCTGAGCCACCTCTCCAGCCCCGATATGTTCTTCTTATAAAGAAAATTATCCATGATGGAAGAAAACAGCTATCTTTTAATGGAAGACACTATCTAAAATATCAAGTATGTTAGATTTAAAAAATAAAGGCAGCTAGTATCTTTTAATGGAAGACACCATCTAAAATATCAAGTATGTTAAAAAAAATAAAGGTAGCTAGTATCTTATTTTGTAAAAGGCACACATATAATATGTTTTTAAAATTAAAGTTAAAATAAGATATTCATGTAATACTCTTTAATTGCTTGAACTCAAAAATAAATAATAAAGATTTAGAAAAATAAATCAATTCCCAATTTTTATCTTTAAGTAATGATTTTTTTTAAAAAAATAAAAGCCAATTTCAGCCTGGTTTATTACAAAATATCTTTCCCATTGAGTAGTTTCTTTCAGGAAGCTATTAGTTTCATTTTTAAGGAAGAGTTTAATCATGAGAATTGTCAGTAAATTGTGAATCATCATTTGACTTTGAATTTTACCATTTTAAAGAAAATAACATATATGTCAGGATAGTCTGGGCATATCCTTCTTTATGGAATATTCAGAAGAATGTGAGTTCTCCATACACTTCTTCATAACATGTTTGCAAAAATTTTTTCTTGTGTGTATGTGTGTGCAAATGTATGCACATGTGTATTTGCATGCATATGCACGCGTACACACACACACACACACACACACACACACACACACACACACACCTGTGTTTGTGGAGACCAGAGGTCATCCTCAGATGTTGTTCCTAAGGTTCCATCTACCTTGCTCTTGAGACAGAATCTTTCACTGGCCTGGAGTCAACCAAGTAAGCTCAGCTGTCTCACCAGTGATCCCCAGAGACCCTGAGTTCAATGTTTCCCCAACATATAAGCACTCACCTCCATACCTGGCTTTTTGTCATAAAGAACCCATTACATTCCCATTTGTAAGAGAAAAGTCACATTCCAGGATCCATGAGAAATTCCTCCTGAGAAGTCAGCACCTTTGTTTGCAAACACTTAACCAACTGAATTATTTCCCCAGATTCTGTCTGCTGCTATTATTTCTTTTGTGCAAGTGTTTTGGTCCTTTTGCTTGTAAGGTAAAAGCTTCAGCCACTGAGCCAGCTTCCTGGCTCTGTTTCCTGCTATTTTAAAAAATAGTCTATCTCTACTTATTTTCATCTCTGAAGTTTACTTTGTGACTATCCCGCTTGTGGACAGGAAATCTTGAGAATGAGTTATTTAAATATTGCTCACAGCTCTCATCTACTGAAGACCTAATACATCAGAACTAATGTGGCCTGCCATTCCCTTCTATACTAAGGAAACGATACAAGTTCAACTTATAATTCTTTAGCATGAAAATAATTTATGCATTACTTCTTTATAGCCACCTTGATTTATTCACCTTTTTATGCAATTTGAAATTCAGCAAAATATTACTACCTCGGCATTTTAAATCTCAAGATATCAAATAACAACATCTAGTAAACATTTTTATAGCCTAGTTTTATTGGCAATTATAAAGTCTCTGCACTTTTAAATACTTGCTCAGTATGCTTTCTGTTTTATTAAACACCTTTTTATCTGCTCAGAAAGGAATAACAGTTTAACAACCTCAGAAAAATAGTCTAATGATCTGAATTATCTAGAAAAAAGTGCTCTGAATAAACATAATTCTATTTCCATTTGAAAATTTCATCAGAAAATGCAAACTGAACAGAAATTTCAACCAAGAGCAATGGCAACAATAAAGGCAGAATTTAGGAGGGAATTTTTTTAATATTTTAATTTTATGAGAGAGAGAGAGAAAGAGAGAGAGAATATGCTTGTCATGGTGCACTAGTAGAAGTCAGAGGATAACTTCCAGAAGTCAGTTCTCTCCTTTTATTGTGTAGGCTTTCAATGATCAAATTCAAGTCTGCAAGTCAGGTTTGCAAGCAGGTATCTCACCTGCTGAGCTATTCCTGCTGCCCTGGGATTTTTAACAGTGTGATCATTTTCCTTGGTTGTTGACATTATTTCTATATCTATAGTTTTATTATAGATATTTATGATGCAATCCTTATTATTGGTTCTGAGTAGCTCTTACCAGCTATGTAAGAATATAGTTTCAGACAAAACTGCACATTCATGTGGGTCATATTATGCTGAAATATTATTTGCCATGACTCTTCTTGCTGTGATAGAGGTTGCATGGCAGGCCATGCTGGATCAAAGAGGAAAATGATCCCATCTACAAGTCTTTAAGATCACGATGTCCCAAGAATGCTCTTGCTAAGCCAAATATACTCACTAAGTATATTTCCTGATAAGGAAATACTTCAGCCATGTATGAACATGATAAATTAAGCAGATTTTTCTTACATGTTTCTAATACCATGCTGAGAGCATTTAAGAGAAAAGAAAAGAATCTAGAAAATGTTACCAGGTGACCTTGCATCTCCTGGGGCTATAGGAATTTTCACACTGTTTGCCACATTGCATCAATTAATAATTCACAAGCTTCAATCAGTGAGCCTGTTTCCTGCACAATCAAATGGACCCCTGCATCACAGACCCAAATCTCAGACACCCACCCTGAGATTTACTGAAGAACTATTTCCTCATTTTCCAGACAAGACGGGCTCTAGAAAGGAAGATCCTTAACTCAGGCCCACCGATTCTTATTGCTTAGCCAAGCAGCTATGAAATTCATGATCTCAATCATCTCCCAGAAAAGTCTATTGCTTGCATGTCCTTCCTTTTTTCTTTTTTTCCGCTCATACAAACTTAATAGGTACACCGGTTCCCTCCCTCCGTCCTCCCCCCAACCCTCTGCTTGCATGTCCTTCCTATTAGATATCAAGCCTTCTTTAGAAGGAGCACAGGAAGAGCCCACAGGGACCACACCACTGTTTCCTGACCCTGGTATTGGCCGTGCAGATGGCTTCACCACACAGCAATGAGTCAAACCACACTGCCTATGCTTTGCACACCCTTCTGTATACACAGTATACATCAACCAAAATCTAATCAGACTGCTTTCTTGCTTTCTTTGTAAAGTTTGCAATATGTCATAATGGAAGGTTTCTCTTCTATTGGATGCCATCTGATTGGCAAGAACTCTGATTTGCACTGCAGAAAAAAAGAAAAGTGAGGTAAAGTTCATGGCTGTCTAGCAAATACAGGCATGTAGATAGTTCCTGTGCTATGCATCAAATGAGGCTAGTGAAGAGCAAAGGAGTTACAGGACCAGAACCTGAGTGAGCAGGTGGAGGTCAAGAGGGCTGAGCAAAACTTCAGAGAAGACACTTGTCCATGTCCTATATTTGCCATTGCTACAGTAATAAGTTATCAAAAACCTAGTATCTTGAAATGATATGTAGCTGACATAGATGTATTAGCTGATATCAGTGTATTAGCTGACAGCTAAGAGAATCAGAAACGGGAGTAAATTCAAGAGATTAGAGGTTTTGTAAGAGAAACCAGTCATTTGTCTTTTCAGAATTCCAGTATATAGTATTTTCTCTCTCTCTTTCCCTCTCCCTCTCTCTGTCCCTCCCCTTTGCATCAATCATTATGCATCTCCTGCTGACTCTGACCCTCCAGTCTGCATCTCATAGAGGCCCTTGTCATTGCAGGACAGTTAATTCAGGGTAATAGACACAAATGAAAATTGTTAATTTAGTCATATATGTATTGTCTCTTTAAATCCTGGAGGATGACATATTCATATGCTTGGGAAATAAGACTAAGATGTGAACATGTGTGAGACAGGGATGGGGAGAGATTATTTAGTTTACCACATGCCCTGAAAGACTGCAGGAGTAGCCTGGCGAGAGGGCTCTCTCTCTCTCTCTCTCTCTCTCTCTCTCTTGCAAATAAACCTGGTGACTTGAATTTCAGACCCAAAAACCTCATGGTTGAAGGGAAGGAACAACTCTAAAAGTTGTCGTCTAGCCTCCACATATGTGCTGTGACATGCACACATAAGTGTGTGTGCACACACACACACACACACACACATACACACACACACACACACCTCTTTCTCTCTCTCTCTGTCTCTCTCTCACAAAATATTTTTAAAAGATATATATAGGTGTTATTTCATTGGTCAAGAGAGAAAAGAATGTGTCTGGAAACATGAATCAGACTTAGAGTTCTAAATTTAAAAAAACAGGATAGAAATGTGGGTCAGAACCAAAATGGACTTGAGAAAGATTTTAAGTAGAAGAGGGTTGTGACCCAATGTTTACTGTCAAAATGGCATTTGACAATGATAAGATAGAATTAAAGAGATTCAGATGAAGATTTATGATGGCCAGGACAAAGGGCATTATGATGGCTTTTCAAGACAAGAGTCAAACTAAATGAATGGCCATATGCTTTTTGACGAGGATGCTTTCTATAACCAAGCATCTGGTGCCCACATCACATAGCATGCTATTTTAGACCTCTTTTTCTTTAACCAAATATTATGTGCTGTTCACAGTGTGATGGATATATGTACACTAGCTTCATCACAAACATGTGAGTAACACATGCTCCGTGGCACCATGATGAGTGTGACATCACTAGGCAGTTAGAACTTCCAGTGTCACTGTTGCCTTATGGAACCACCATCATATGTGTGATGTGCTGCCAACTAACATGTCCTTATGCGTGTGTGAACACAGCAGGGAGATGGGGAGGTGAGCCTGGATTGAAGAGCTACTTAGTACAGGTAACTGACTGTGAGGATACATGAATGTGAGATAAAGCAAGACAGACTGTGATAGTGGTGGAACTGGTGACTGAAATCCAGACTCCAGGAACACAGGGGGACTGGATGGAGAAGGCGACAGGCTTAATTTTGAACATGTAGTAATTGAGACATCTGCATGTCTGAGCCACTCACTGATTATATTCCACACACAGCTGTTCAAGGAGCATGGTGAAATGGTTCGGCCTGTATCTTTACTGGTGGGAAACACAAATGGACCCCATCACCTTCAGAGCAGAGTCCTGGTCCTCCCATGGTACCAAACCTTGCTTGTGTGCTCCGCTCTTGGCGTACGCATTCCATTCCATCCACGCTAGCTTACAGACAATCCTAATGTCTCGAGTACATCCCACTTCCGGGGTCCTTGGAAATAACTTTCCCATGGCCTGAAACCCTCTTCTCTAAGTTTCTACTTATCTACTCCAAGATTCATTTCAGGTCTTATCTCAAGCACATTCTGAGTCCTTCCCTGTCTGACCTACTTATTCTCTGTCCCCTAAATCTTCCTTTCTTACATTTCTGGGTCCTTAGCACTGAACTCTGCAAATTTACAATGGAAAATTTCAATTTCCTTATTGATTTACTGTGTGCCCCGTGCCTTCCTACCCTCATTCTTTATGTACTGGAATAAAACTACAGTGACAAAGACTGTTGACATCTGAGTCATGACTGCATGTAGAATATTCAGAACACTAGAAGCACAATGTATGCTCAGTAAATACTTGCTTGATGAATGATGCTACTTGCAGGAGACATTCCAAATGGAAGTGAAGAATTGGAAGTCACATACATGGAAACTGGTTTAGCAGAACCACAGTGAGCAGAGCTATGTGACATTCTAAGCAATTTAATGGCTCCTAGACTGCTACTAAGGAAACAAAACTGTAGGGAGAAAGTCTATGTGAAAAACAGAAGTGTTGAAGCACTTAAAAAAAATACTGAGAAAAATAACATCCATCATTCTATGCTCAGCCAGGCACACTTAACAGTCTTAGAGCTCACAACATTTTATATGTCCACAGATTTAATGGTCTACATATGCAAGAGTGAGCCCACAGGATCCCATTACCTAGTGATATCATACTTACCATAATGTAAGGGAGATCTACTCTCTGATGTTTAATTAATGACAAAAATCACTGAGCATAGATCTCAGAAGTAAATCTTATTATTAAATAATGCTTAATATTCTCTCCCATTCCCTCTCTCTTCATCCCTGTCTCCTTTCTCTCCCTCCCTCTATCTTTCTTCCTGATGAGAATCAAATCCAAGGCCTTGGGCATATATCAAGCATGTACTCTGCCACCAAGCTCTGTCCCTTGACTGTTACACAAAATTGTTTCTAAAGAATAATGAACCCAGAAGCTGAAATGATTTATACAGAATCTAAACAGTATAAAATACATAAAAGGCAAAGTTTCTTTCAGTTGAGATGCCCACAGTTTCTACAAAGGATTTGAACTATATTCTGGTTCATTAACACTTACTCTTAAATCTCTATGCAGCCATGAAGTCCAGTTCTACATTTTCAGTTCACAACAGTTCTTTAAAAGCACTTTTCAACATGAATAAGCAAGCTGGCAGCTGAGAAGCCCCATAGTATAAACACTGTTTCGCAGGAATCATAAAGGAGCTGCCAATGCTTCTAATGAGCATCTGGTGTGGGACAGAGTGGCACGAAAGTCTGCATGTAAGTGTTGTGCTTCCTGGAGGACAGGTCTGGAAGCACCTAACTTAAAAAGAAGCTTCTGGAGACAATCAAGAGCTGGGCATCCATCTTCTTCGAAGTTCCTTCATTTTCTATTTTGAATCACATCATGTGATCATTGAATCTGAAAATTTTTATTTTTAAAACTTAATTGCAAAATCTGGAAAGCAAAGCTCTAGATTACTCTCCCATCTGTCAGCATTGACATATTTTCTACATATCATTTTGCAGTAGCTAATGTTTAAGAACTTGTACTGATAATATGGCCCTAGATGTGCATTTTTACTCCTTTTGAGAAACTTCAGTACTAATGTCTCCAGACATCAGGTTGTCATTCTAAGACATTGAATATATCAGTTTGAGCTCGTAGTCACTACCATGTTCCTGAGACAAATGGCATTATTCCTGTTCAGAACTTGAGTGTTGGGCTGGAGAGGTGGCTCAGGGGTTAAGCCTCCGCCTTGCAGGCGGAAGGTCCTGAGCTCGGATCCCAGATCCCACGTATAGACGCCAGGCGGAAGCGGGGGCGGCCTGCGCTTCTGGTACTGGTAGGGTGGAGCCTGTGAATCCCGGGGCAGAAGGAGGTGGAGGTGTCCGTGGTGGTTCGCGAATTCGTCCGTGGTTCTACACATACACAGACGCACACACGCACATGAGCACAGTTGAATAAATAATAATAATAAAAAATTAAAAAAAAAGAACTTGAGTGTTGTATCCTTTACATACTGCATATATGCCATGATGCTCTGTATACCTTTGACATTCAAGTGCTTTGAAGGTACTGATTAATTCCATCTGACTAAATCCATGCCTCAGTATACTACAAACTCTGGACACAAACTACTACCAGTATGAGTTGTTGATAGGGAGACCTTTGTTTAATTATTCAGATTGTCAGTCCTAGCATTTGCAAGATATTATTACATGGATACATGTGTCAAGTTTAAAACTATTGCCTCTAAAACCAGTTCTGCCAAGGAACAGTGTAATCTAGAACTGGTTCACTTAATTATCTGTGACTAAATTTCTTATTTGCAAAATAAAAGAATAAAGAGGACAATGTCAAAGAATCTAATTGAACACTAAAGAAATATTAGTCTGAATTATTTTCTAGGTATGTTACCTGCAATGGGAATCAAGACAAGATACTCACTCTAGAATCAACAGGAAGCTTTTTCTCTTAGTCTACAGACATGATTCATAGACCATTACTCTGACGCTTTTCATTGTATCATCCCTCTAGTGAACATTTGAATCCTATAATTATACAGCGTTAGGCCAGGAAGAAGGCACATGTTGCTCAAGCTTGACAACTTGATTTGGATCCCCAGAACCTATAGAAAGGTAGAATTAGAGAATAGCTCCCCAAGATTGTCCTCTGATCTCCACAAGCATATCATGGTACATGTGTCCATAAATAATAATTTAAAAAATTATATAGTGATAAGCATTCAGTGCTAAACTGGATAATTCTAGAAGCAAAAGGTGACAAAAATTTAGGTAATATAAACTCTTACTTGCCCACACATAATTGACCCTTCACTTTTGCAATTAGCACACCACACCAATTTTGGTAGCATAATCAAAGAGTGAGATCTGACACTTCACTAGCACTGACCATATGCACTTAGAAGTTTCAGTGCTTTACAACTGGAATGCTCCTGGAAGGTTGTACAAAACTTGATTTCCAACATGGTACTAATTAAGAGGGAGTAAAAGTTTTAAATTGAGGACGACTGAGAGATTTTATACTACTGGGGATAATAATGGATGCTCCCTGCCTATTCCTTCCTTCCTTCTCCTTTTCTGGCCCCCACGAGGTGAAAAGCTTTCCCCACTACACATCCCCCATCATAATGTACTTGTTTTGGTGCAGGCCCAAAAGCAAGGTGTGAACAGCCAATCTACAAAACCATCAGCCACAATGAATCCTTCCATTGTTAAATTTGATTATCTAAGTATTTTGTTAAGTACTGGAAAGAAGATTAACACTATTCCTTGTAGTTTATGTATAACTGTTTATGAAAACCTCATGATAATCTTATGAAGTTAATATTAGCAATACCCAACTACAGGACTATAGGTCAGTTTACCTAAATTCCCAGAAGAAGTAAACAAACACACATTGGGCACACTAGAGTCTTAATCTTAACACGTTTTCCACTACATCCCTATATCCTCTAGAATCTCCTGATGGTCGCACCATTCTGATTTGCCACATCATATAATACTACTTGACAACTACAGTAGTCCAGAGCGGGTCACAATCTAGTTGGTGCCAATCAGACCTGAGGTAAAAAGGTCAACTCCATAGAGGAAGGGAGATTTAGCCCTGCTTCAGCTTAGGAGGGCACAATGAGCATCAGGGGAAGGGATAGGACAAGATATACAGGACTGACTGCAATAGGCCAAACACAGGAGAAGCTTGACTGATGTTAGATCCCACATAAAAGAAGAGGAAAGAGTCAAGGTGTCAAAACCAGGGCTCCCTCCACTGTTCTGCCTCTGCATTTTCTGCCATGAAGGCCAACAAAATCCTCCCCATTTGATTAAGCTGACAATGTTGATGAGGTATCCTGACAGATATTGGTATATTTCAGCATCTTATTTAAAAATCCTAAATCAGTAGTCACCATCATTTAGTTAGGTCCATGTTTTCTTCCTACCTTGAACCAAAAAACCTGCTGTAATACAACATTTAGTTTAAATCAGTTGAATTGTACTAATTTGTCTTTCCCCTTCCAGAGCATTTATTTATTTCCTATAGATTTATTGAGTGTTTATTTTGTCCCTGGCATCATTAGACCCTGGCTTACTCAGATAAATGAATCATGCCCCTGAACCTCACAAAACCAAGGTCTAGGAAGAGGAAAAGAGATATGAATTGCTACCTTATCACAATACTTAAAGGTACTATAATATGTAACCAAGGAATGCGTGTTGTGTAGGTTGCCTGAATGTCCAGAGAATGGAATCTGTAACTTGTTTTGGAAGTTTTAGTGAATACTACACATTTGGATTGAAAGATGACTAGGAGCCTTATTGCAGAGAAAAAGCATTCTAGGCAATGGGAAAACATAGCCAGCAATATAGAAATACTGAACATACTGGAAATCTTTGAGAATAACAGAAAATTTCAAATGTTGATATGTTTCAAAAAACTACATATATAACTCTGGGATAAAGTGCTTGCTGTGCAGTCATGGGGAACTGAGTTCAGATCCTGAGCAGCCAGTAAAAAAATCACATTGACCACACACTCGTCTAAGCCTAGCATTGGGGAGGTAGAGACTAGAAGATTCAGCATAGCTGACTCTGTGAGCACCAGTGAGCTCTCTAAAGAAATAAGGTGCAGATGGATTAAGGAAAATTCCTGACATCGATCCCTGGCCTTGTGTGCATGCATGTTTGTTCTCTCTCTCTTTCTTTCTCTCTCTCTCCCTCTCTGTTTCTGTCTCTGTCTCTGTCTCTATCTGTCTGTCTCTCTCTGTCTCTGTTTCTATCTTTCTCTCTGTCTCTATCTCTCTGTCTCTCTCTGTCTCTCTATCTCTCTGTCTCTCTCTGTCTCTCTCTGCCTCTCTGTCTCTCTGTCTTTCTGTCTGTGTCTCTCTCTCTCTGTCTCTGTCTCTCTCTCTCTCTCTCTGTCTCTCTCTCTCTCTCTCTATCCAGACTTGCCCATCTCAAACTTCCAGTTTTCTTTGTGGTGGCTCCTCACATATCAAGTAGCCTAACAACTTTTTTCACCTCAGACATCTCTGTTCTTATCCTAGTTAGGTTGACAAAACTAAAGAAAAGTCAGAACTGTGGCATCTTAACCTTTTGTATTTGTCCAACTGAGACCAGAGGAAATAGCTGCAGAGATGTGTGTCACCGCCATGCAATGCTCATGAAACTTTGATGCATGCAGAGCACCATGACAATTTTCTTGCCAGTCATGTAATTCATCAGTGCCTCTTGCTATTTTAAAGCTTCACTCTCACTTTTGAGATATTTTTTGAAAACTTATTTTTACATTAAAATGCTACTTAATATCTTCCTCTGAAGTACTTTCAACCATGTATTAAATATGCCAGAGAATTTTTTCTCCCCCATAATACTGTTCTAGTTCCTTGATGTTTCTTTTCTAATTTTTTTTAGTGTTTCATACACAAATGCAGTGAATTTATGATGTTTTCACACCATAATCCCCAATCCCAGCCCTCCTCCCCTTCTCACTATAATCCTTCTTCCCTGTTGGTCTCCCTTCTATGTCTTCCTTTTCTTTCTTTTTTTGGATGTGTGGCTCACTGAGTATCATTTGGGTTGCCTTTCATGGCATGTTACCTGAGTACTTGCTAACGCACGAAGCATATATCAGTAGGTCACTGAGGAAAGCATCTTCTCTCCCTTCTCCTCCCCCCTCCCCATAGCAGAATTGACCCTCTTCGGTGCTTTGCCTTTTCATGATCAAGTGTTAATAGGACAAAAGCCCACGCAGGTCTGATGGAAATATACACAGCTATTGTGTATTCATGGATACAAAGCAAAGGTTTTTACAGAAAAAAGATCTCAATTTGTCATTCGGTATTTAAACAATATGCTTTTACATATTCTAAACACTGGGAATTTTTTTTTGAAAATCCAACCTGAATTAGGTAGATGTGAAATATAATTAAATAATGTTTCAAAACACTATGACAGAAAATGATTTATTATAACATAGAGAAGAACCTTTCTAATGTTAGACTCCACCAAACAAACTCTTCTTAGATACCACAATTGCACCCTAGAACACAAGATCTGCTACCTGCTACACCATACAAACATCCTGTTTAAACTCTGTAGAGAAAAACACAGAGCAACAAACTAAGGTCCAGAAGAGTCGTGGTGCCATCACTCCTGGAGCAAAACACAGCAAGCTTCCAAGCTTTTTAAAAAAAAACAGCCATAAATTTCAGTTTTGTATTAGTGGGTATGTGGAAGTACTCCTGATCAACATATTATTGGGAATATAAATTTCAAAAAAAGCATAATAACCTAGAAAGTTTTGAAATAGTTTCAAAAAATAAAATTCATCAGGAGATAATGTGAAACTAACTGGAATGAGCAAATTAGACTAGCGAAGGAGAAGGAAAATTCATAGACCAAGGAAATTCTTCAGACCACTTCAATCCCGGCCTCCTATCACTTCCATAGTGAGGAGGAGACTCTCATGGCTAAAGCAAATATATATATTTGGGTTCCATATGCTGAACTGTGGGTAAAATAAAAATAAATAGGACTATTTTATTTTTATCGTTTCAAAAGGCATCTGGAGGTGGGTGGCTGCCGACATTGATTTAGAAGCTTGCTTATGTAAGGATAGTGTCTTGTGATCCTCCTGTGCCGTTCCTTCACTGTCATGAAACATTCACCATAATCCTTAGCATCAAATCTTGCAAAAGATGTGTGGATGAACCAGTCTCATGAAAACAGACCTTGTTAGTTAGTTCAGAAGATAAAATTTTCTCTGCCGTTTTGGCAGACTTCCATGTCTCCCTCTCAAAGCAGAAGAAGCTGGAAAATTTTTGAAAAACTTTTTTTTCAAGTGGAAAAAAAATAAGATTTGGAAGTGACTTGATTCCTGATGGGACATTCAGTTTCCATAACTGATAAGAACAGGGGGTATAGTGGTTTTTTTCCCCACATATGGTAGATTTGGCCACTGCCAACAAATGATGAACAAATTTCTACTGTACTACATCCCATTAGGAAGATTATTTTCGAATGTGCTAAAGACAAATCTGCAGGCCAGGTGGGTACTCTAGTGTAGCCTGCTGTTAGGGTGTTGAAGTCAGAAAGATAACCCACATGCTTATACACTGATTCCTAAACAGACTGCATTCTGCCTGAGTAGCCTTTAATCCAACCATGAGAAGAAGGTTAAAGGAAAAGATTGAACTGCATGAAGCCTTGCATCTAAAAGCAGAAAATCATATAAAATGAAAATGGACATAAGGACATGAAAACTAGGCCATCTAGAAATAACGCCTGACGACTGCCTCACGTTTGTCCTCTGTCCAAAAGCAGGAAGATGGGCTATGCTGCATTTTCAGATCTTTTCACAGTATGCAGTCAGCTGATCTTCAGAAAAGTTTGTCAGGAGTTTCACACATTCAAGCAGTTGTGAGGACTGATTAGACAAATCTTTCTTGGGCTCTGAAGGATTTGGATAGATGTTCTCTCTAACAATTCTAGAAGCTAATGGCTATTACACAGTGGATCCTCTACTAAATTTATAGTCATCTCAAATACTTATTAGGAGGACTTAAAAACAGTCCTGACAGATTAGTTCTGTTGTCTTTTAAACATTAGCAGGAAAAGAGGGTTCCATTCCTAGGTAATCACATCATAAAAACAGTTGTAATTCCCATTGATCTATGCTTCTGCTACGAATATCAAAGAGTCATCTAGAGAATTTGGAAGTGAACACAACTTAGAGACAACATTTATCCAACCAATTGGATAAGAATCAATTTCTCCCTGAAAATTAAATTAAATTTCACAAAGTCATCACCCAGTATTTATTCTCTGGCTTTAATATTCCAGGGAATTGAGACCATCATCAAGAAAGTAGAAAGTTACAAGTCACCTCATTTCTGGAAACTTAGCCACAGTTGTAAACAAGCCTAGCATGGTGGTTCCTAGGGCCTCAGGAATGAAGTCCTGTCAAAGAACCTTGTTCACCTAGAGCCACACGATTAATCTCACCAATGATCCTGAGCTCAAACAGCCAGAAGACATGACAGATTGACGGTAGGAGGAAAAAATATATTATTTTTCCTGTGTGGCCAGTGTTGTAACTGTTGAAATCATAGTTTGGAAGAAGAATGCTCAATCATGTAGTTCAAGTGTTCTTTTCAATCAATCCAGTGAGTCATTTTCTAACTGAAATAACTTCAGGGACCAATCCATGCGAGTAAAGACTCACCTATCATGAAAGACTGGTTGTTTCTACATGAGAAGTCTAACAGAGATGCTGATTCATAAAATCACTGATGAAACATTACAATCTACACCCTCAATGCTAAATAAAATTGCATTTGAAAAAGCCTAAATTGAAACAAATGCCACATTTACTTGCAAATATTATTGGAAAATATCAAAACACATTATGATCACATTTATTTTTCAATGGAAGATAATCTAAAGTCCAAATGCAGCACCCATACAAAGATGAGACACATGAACACTGTCACCAAGGCAACCAATCTGCTTCATCAGAGTACCATAATTCTATTTCTAGAGAAAAAAATGACATTTCTCATGTAAAGAAAAAAAAAGATTAAGACAAAAGCTCTTCTTGCCCAGTTTTGCCTACAATTACTGCTAGTCTTCCAGGTGACTGATGGTCATTCACTGCGGGCTCCAAAATATACTTCCTTTTTTTATATTATATTCTTTTCAATTTTGGTTCTTTTAGTGTTTTGTACATAAGTGTAGTGATTTTACGATTTTTCACACCTTATTCCCCAGCTTCATATCCCCTCTTCTTCCCATTATAACCTGTCTTCTCCCCTGCCAGACTCCCTTCTATTTTCAATTCTTTTTACATGTGGGCTCCACTGGGTCTCATCTTGTTTGCTTTTGCTGTCAGGTGTCTGAACACATGCTAGAAGCATGAATCATGTATCAGTGGATATACCACTGAAGAAGGCATCCTGCATTACTTCACCATCAGCATTAGCCCTTGTCAGTCTCTCAGGAAGGCATGAAACCTCTTGAGAAATATTTTCCCTTCCATGGATGAAATGCAGGCAGAACAATTCCTCTGCAGGGTTGATCTCACACCTGCTTTTATAATGCAGAGTATTCAGAAATTTAGTTTCTGAAATGAAAGAGTGGAGCTTATGCATTTGGAATGTGGAACAAGGCTAGCTGTGATGATTCTCATTCCTGTGGCTTCTTCCTCAGGGCACAGGACAGAGCGCTTGGTCAGCAGACATCGCTTTGTCAAAACTCTCCCTGGATATCTTATTCAAACTACAATCTTATTTTGTATGACAAGCATTGCTTCACATCTCTACTGACTAATATTTAAAATTCAATACTCTAATTTTCTTCTGATTCAAAATTCAAGAGAGAAAATTTTTAATGGAGACTGAATAATCTCTCTTTTTTTTTTGGAGAGAGTGTTGAAAATGCCCCTCCCCATTTGCTTTCTTTTTTGTTTGTTTTGGGTTTTGATTTGAGATAGAATTAGTTCAAACTTGTGATCCTCCTGCCTCAATCTCTTCCTGAGATGGGATTCCAGGTATATTTTTCACTGCATCAATAAGTCCCAAAGAGAAGCTAAAGCCAGACTGTACATCAGCCCAATTCTGCCTAATAGTCACAAACTGTGTTTGTCTCCAATCACATGTGTCTCTGTCTTGATTCTTTCCCCAGCAGAACGTAGGCCTTCTGAGGACAGAAATGTATTTCACCTATTTTTTCACTCATAATAACAAACAGCTCCTAAAAGGCATTCATTATCAAATGTATAAGTGTTCCATGAAAAAAGGACTATAACATGCAAAACTATGGGAACAAAGAAGAAAATGTGTGAATATTACACAGCTACAATAGTACTGAGGGAAGTATTAACGTGTCAGACCAGAGTTTCTATATTTAGGAACCTCAGGTTTAGAAAAACAAACTAAGGTCAAGCTATCTCTTCTATTATCCTCACAAGCAATGTTCATTCCATGTTGTATGCAACAACATTGCATATGACTTTTTCTTCCATAACAACTAATCTCTATTTGAATCATAATCTTCCCCAGTGAAAGAACTGTTGGCACTTTGCACAATCATTCTAGAAAGGGGTAGAAATGCACCTAAAAAATAAAATTGGCTTCTTTGTTTTAATTGTTCATTATGAAAATATAATGAGTTATAGTTCCAATAATAAAATATGTCTGTGAAGTTATCTTATTAAAGCTCCCATTCTTTAACGGCTTCTGATTGGAAATTGGCCAAAATCATCAGCATAAATCTTATGTTTCTGTTTTGTTTATTCTGAGAATTTAGGAATCTATCAAGACTAAAGAAAAAAATTTTGTGAGCCTCCATAAAAATAGCATATTTTATGATTTTTAGTATCCAGATGGTTTTCTGAGCAAATAACCACATCACAGATTGATTGAATTATAATTCTTATAGACTTTGGTGTATACATATAAAACCTTCAAGTGTCTGAAGTCACATTACATTCCAATTTCAATGGTTGCACAAGGTCCTATGACAAATAGCTGGACATTCTCTCTGTCTCACTTCCCATGCCTTAGTCCAATGTAGTTCTCACTGTTCAGTTTCAGAGAAGAAAATGCAAAAACTATAGGAGACAAGAATGAAAATATCCTCAACACATTTAGCTAGTTCCTTAGGATTTGCTATTTTTCCAAAGAATATAGGTGAAGAAGAAAGTGCTGTGATGACTCAGAGATCAGTTTAGGTCAAGCCAGGTAATAATAAATTGATGATGTAGAAATTGAATATTAGTTTTCTATTGAAAAGAATGAAGTTTAAACCTAGTAACCATGCCTACTTTAGAAAGGCAGCCTCGGTCAAACACAATGTCTTGAACATTATGAATCTTCCTCTGGGTCTCATGTAATCTGTGTATTACCCCTCCCTTTTCTTCCCCATTACTCTCTTACAGCGACTGAGCAGTTACCTCATGTCTGGATTATTGTCTCCCTTCTAATTCCTGCTATCAGTTCTATGAACTCAATTCCTTTTCAGTTGACCAGTTCAACCATCTTGGTCCTTGTTCTTCCTTAATTCTACTTATTACGTATGTTCACCCCACATCAGACATCAGGTGGCAGAATTACTGTCACCTAGAACCACCTATTCTCAAGTTTTCAAACTCTAAAATTCATTCATTGAACCACATCCTGGGTGTCTTCAGTTCTCTCACACCCACTCCATCTTCTCTTGTGCACTTCTATCTCTCCATGTGAATCAGCTATTCAGCCCACTCTATTTATCTTCTCATTTTGTGATTCATCTAAATACCATTTAGAATGCATTCTTTTCAATCCCCTTAACTCCTTGTCAATTTTTCACACACACCAGATAAAGCATCGGGTTGGGTCAATTCAACTGTCTATTCATTCTTCCATGCAGAGACTGCACAGGCATGAAGGTGAATGTTAAAAATAATTCAAGAAAAGAATTCCACTTTCTGGGGAAAAAAGCAGAGGATATACGTTTAACTTGACTGCTATCATATCATTTTTTAGCAAACAATCTCTGTTCTTTACTTCATAGACAAAAGCTACCATTTACCACCTCTCACTTCTAAATCACAGAAGAATAATTCAGTTTCTTGCCTCATTTTTTTTTTTTTGGCCTGGGTAGAAAAGGTATTTTCTACTTTAATCCCATGCTCTGTTCCCATTTCCAGTGTCTTGGAATCCCCTTCTAAATGAGCATGCTCTTGTTTCTCTAATTCTTTAAATCCCAGCATTCCTCCTCTCTGTTCATAAGTTTGATCAAAATTCTCCAACTAATTAAAAAAGAGCAAATGTTTTACTAAATTAATATTCCCCACCAAATACCAAACTGGTTTTTATTCCCTTTCTTTTACTTTGTTGGTAGAAAGAATGTTTGCCACCTTTTCCCCTCAACTTATATTTATTCCTCAACCCAGTGAAATCTACCTTTTATTTCCAACTCATACTATTGTGCTGGCTTTCATTCCCATCAATATTGGTTTTAAACCTCAAAATCAAGTAGATTCTTCCA
The DNA here is from genome assembly GCA_023101885.1 of Typhlomys cinereus. Lineage (NCBI taxonomy): Eukaryota > Metazoa > Chordata > Mammalia > Rodentia > Platacanthomyidae > Typhlomys > Typhlomys cinereus. Next base: position 1,888,249 of record JALPQD010000288.1, read on the forward strand.
ACCTGAATTTTATTAAAAAAAAAAAAAAAAACTCTGAAACACACAACTTGTGCAGTCTTTTTAAAACTACTTCTGCACCTCTCGCTCTACCGCTTTCAAGTCTACTAAAAAACACCTGTGACAGAGGCGATGAAACTGAAAGCTTTTTTTTTTATTTATTCAATTGTGCGTGTGTGTGTGTGTGTGTGTGTGCGTGTGCGTGTGTGTAAAACCATAGTGTGTGTAGAACCAATTCGGGAACACACCATGGACGCCTCCACCTCCTCCTTGTTTACTCTGGCCCGGGATTCACAGGCTCCGCCCAACCAGGACCAGAAGCGCAGGCCGCCCCCGCTTCCGCCCAGCGTCTATACGTGGGGTCTAGGATCCGAACTCAGGACCTTCCGCCTGCAAAGGCAGAGGCTTAACCCCTGAGCTACTTCTCCAGCCCCTGAAAACTGAATGCTTAACTTAGTGGCTAGAGGAATTCCGCTATCCAGCACTGGAAGCAGCAAAGTGAACAATACTCCATCAAAGGAGGCAGAAATTAACCGACACTCCCAGGCTCCACACTGTCCAGACAAATGGTGGCTGCAAAAGACACCTGCTTCCTTATTCCATTACCTTTCCCTTTCCCCAAATTCTAAGCTATAAAAGCTTTGCCTAAACCCCCCACCTCTGTGGTCACCCTGGCCATCTGAGTGGTTGGGGGTAGGATGGGTGTCCCAGGCTTGAATAAAAATCTGCTCCATTACTGTTGAGGTTGGTCTCACTACCTCTTATTTTCTTGCCTTAACCTCTACTAACATTTCCTTTCACTATCCTTCCAGTGAAATGAATCTATCTAGTGTACCTGACTTCAAAGTTTAATACTAACCCTGCTCTCTCAATTTATGTAACTTGCTTATATTCTATTATAATGAACTTATCACCTATTAATAAAATATAGAACTTAATTTTTATTACATTTTCTACTGTCCTTGTCCAGTATCAAGTAAGTTTATCTGTTATTTAGTACTGTAGCTTACTATCTCAGGCAAAGCAACAGCTAAGTAAGAAAGCATTTATCAAAAGAATGGATCGTTTGGTTTTGTAGGCACTATTCTGTGTTAGCTTCTGCTGACTCTTGAATTTTCCTTTTCCAGCATCTTTCTTGTCTTTTCAACATCCCTTAACTTTTAGCATTTGCCAACTTTTTCTCTATGGACTCTTCAAATAGTCCCTGAGAGGTCTTAGCCACTACCATGCCTGAATTCCCTCCTACACATTAGTTACTGAAGTCTCTTCATACCCATGCCCTGCATTATAGCTGCTTCTTAAACACCCACATTCAGAGGCCCCCCCAAAGAATACAACCACAACTTACCTAATCCTTCTTCCAGCGATCTCAGACCTTTCCTAGGTACTCACTCACATGGTTAAAGCCTAGACCTATATTTATGTCTTCTGCAAAGTACTGCTTCTAAATCAAGGGTAATATTTTATCTAACACCTCCTGACAAAGGTGAAAATGAAGCTGTGGCTGTGACAGTGACTATTTTTTATAAACAGGAAGTAGTCAGACCACATCAAGAGATTATAGTTCTATTAGTGCAAACTGGAGATATTTATGGACACCTCCTCTTGTTATTTCCCTACAGCCTATCCATATGCACAATCAGACCATTCATTATTTCTTATATTAGTAAATATAGTGTACATTGTTTCTTACAAAACCCCATGTGAAACACTTTGACTTATTTTTTGCAAATTACTTATATTTGCATCATTTATTCACTGTCCTAAATTGTGGATTTTATTATCTTCCATACATATATGTTATATAATGCATCACTTGTATCTGATGTGTAATATGTACATCATTTCATTAGGTCATATATACCACCCTTATCCAATCTTGTCTTCTCCCACTGATCAATAATTCTCCCTTCTCAAATAGTCTCCCTTCTACTTTTACATCATGCAATTTTTTCTTTATTTTTTCTATTTCTACTTTTACAAGCATATTGGGTATTCATCCCAGCTTCCCTCCCTCCCCTCCATACCCACCCTTCCTTTTACCAATCTCTCCCACTTCCTTCCACTTTCCCACCTGTGTGTTTCTATGGACCCCAGGGTTCACGCTAACCTGTCTACTCCTACATCATGCTATTTTTAAAACAAGATTCAAGATTCTGAATATGAAAAGAAAAATGATAATTTGTGTTTTCAAGTCTGACTTGTTTTGTCTCAAGATCCATTCATTTTCTTGAAAATAGTATCATTTTTTTCTTCTTTATGGCTGAGCTAAAACTTAATTTTGTGTATATATATATATATATATATATATATATATATATGAATAAAACTCCTTTGTGTGTATGTATACCACACAAAGACTTTGAGTATACACCTGAGTGGCAAAGTTGAGTCATAAAGTATCTGTATCATTTTTTGAGTTTTTTGAGAACCCTCAACATACACTGATGTCTCCAGCCAGAGCACTGGTTTACAGTCCCACCTGTGCTGTACAAAGGTGTTTTTAACCCCCCCCCCTTCTCACTGGGATTTGGTATTGTTTCCTCAATGAGAGCCATTCAGCCTGGGATGAGATGAGAATCTCAATTTAATTTTGATTTCCATTTCCCTGACTGGCTAAAAATGTTGAAAATCTTTCAGTATGGCATCTTGCTCTCCGTAAGTCTTCTTGGTGCAGTCTACAACCCAGGAACCCCACACAATAGTTTAAGTTTTCTAAAGATGATCAGTTAAGCTGTATCATTTTCAGGTTGATTGCTTTTTAAATCATTTTTTACTCTTTAACACTTGCACACATAAAGGCAATGAATTTATGTGTTTTCACTCACTTCCCATTCCATCCCCTCTCCTGCCTCGCTTAATATTTTCTCCTTTCCAGCCAACCATCCTCCCCTCTACTTTCACGTCTCTATGTATGTGTGACCCCTCTGAATATCAACAGGATGTTTGTACTGGCAGGTGCCTGAGAGCTGGCACACGGATGACATATAAGTGAGTATGACATATCATTGAGTGAAGAGGCTCCCTTCTACTCTCTGCCATTAGCCTAAATAGTTTCTCAAAGAGCTGTAGTATTTCTTCAGATCTTCCCTTATCCATGGTGAACCTGTGGCATCATTTCAGTGAGTTCTTGGGTGTGCCTGTCATGAAAAGACTGTCACCACCCCTCCTCACTCTCAGACTCTTAGGTTCTCACTGCCCCCTCTTGGCAAGATTCCCTGAACCCTAGAATATGTCTTCTCCCAAATTCACCGATCCTATATTATCACACACCATTGTGAATAATCTTTTTTTCTTACCAGGAAAGCAACAAAGGAGACAATGAATTCCAAATATCAATAAATATAATCAGAGAAAGCATGAATGGATACATAAAAAAACATTAAGACAATAAATACTGGAATCATTTTGAACCCTAGCGATTTGCCTAGGCCCATCCCAAAATCTTGTTATACTTTCCCTGATTCAAGGTACTGCCACAAATAGCTGCAGATTAATTTTTATTTTGGAGATGTAGCTGAAAATAATCAATTTTAGGCTTGGCTAGGTGGCAACTTGAATTGAGTTTTTATCTATTTGTTGAAAGACATTTGCTGTATAGCCCCAGAGGGCAAAACACTTGTGGTTCTTATGTCTTAAAGTGCTGGGATTGAGGTGCACACCATTGTGCCCAACTGACGTGGATTCCAGCACCTTGCTGATGCCTCAGAAAGTCAACAAGATTTTCTGAACTTCTGCAGCTTCTTATAAAAGGAAAAGATCAGTGCTGTAGGTTTAATAAACACTAAGATGGTATGTTTTAATGTTTGTCATCTGTGCTGAAAATATGGTAGATTATAACATTATTTACAATGTAGCAGAAAGCTGAGAGTTATTACACTTCAACCTACAGAACACTCCTGTCTGTCCACTCAGTTAGAATATATGAATAAAAAAAGAGGAAAATTCTAGTTAGGGTAGAAACTTTCCACTTCTTATTTCTCTCACATGAAGTCATGGTAAATATCAAATATTATTATTATTGATTACAATTGCTGCTCAAAGACAAAAGCAAATATTTTGTTTCTATTCAGTGCCAGTATAAACAGCAAAAAGTTATTCATTCAAAACTTGTATCTCTTGCTTATAATAAAATGTGTTTTCATTTTGAAATCTCATGCAAACAAGAAAATGCCATATTAATTCCATTTCGTCCCCTATACATGTAACACATCATGACAGCCTTCAAAATATGTAATTTTCCTTTAACATTAAAACTATTTTTGTGAAGTTGCCAAGATACTTGGCACTGTTGCCAGTTTAAATTAAGAATATGGTCTTTGAAAGTGCAAACATTCCCGCAGTGAGATCACTTTCCATGGCAAGAGTATTCTGTGTGACAAAGAACAGGCTAAGACACAATGCTTCTGCATTTGCTCCTCAGCCTACATTTAAAAGCCCATTACATAGCCCTACCAACTGAACCAAGCCTTTACTCAGAAGAGCTGTATGTTGTCAGTTTTGATCATAAGGCTGCCAGAAATAGCTTATTAAATCCTCTCCCTTCCTTTCCAGCTTCCCCTAAGGATATCAAAAGCTACTCTGATAACAAAGATGCCTGGCATCTCAAAATTACAAATATGTTTAAAATGCATAGTTTATTAAGCTTAACCTTGCAGTGAGCCTTTCAGTATTTTTTCCCTGTTTCTAACAAATGATAACACCAAGAAGGAAGTGAATGATAGAAAAGGTGAAGGCTGGGAACCTGAAAGAGAAATACTCAACTCTCATCTGTATCTACAGTCTGGTATTCATCTTACCAAGATTTGAATAGAATACATACATATGCTTTTTTTAGTAGAAATGTACCAATTCTTCAAAAAACATGTTCCTATCTGTTGGTTTTGATGGACTTGGAATTAATTTGAAGATTCTAAGCCTGTTCAGCTGCATTCCTATTACCAATAGGCTTTAGATAATGTTATTATAAAATATGCAAATCCTAAGTCACCACTACTGAACACCAAGGTCATGTTACCTGCCAGTGAGAGAGCACCTGAGTATTCACCTATACAGCTTAAACTCATCAGCTTTATGTGCACAGAAGGAAAGGATTTTCATTTTGTTCAGTTTTGTTTCTGGTACATGGATACTGAATGAGAAGAAATACTGAATACATGTATATAAAAAAGGAAAATGATTATGGTCCTATTCAACTCCCTTAATGCATTAAGAAATTCATTAAGGAGGCTATGATAAGTTTTATTTTAAATACTACCTAGGAGCAGTGCTGACTTCTGTGTCAAGGAGACAGCATACCATCTATGATTGGAGCAACATCTGTTACCTACTTGAATGAATCTGACCTAAGGACTAATGACTTTCTGAACAGCAAGGAAGAACACCTTTAACATGGACTGTTTGCATCTAACAACAAGGCTGCTCTCTAAACAGAGCTGTGGATAGCAGAAAGAAATGGCCAAAAACAAAAACAAACAAACAAACAAAAAAACCTCTCAGAAGTTTAGTATGCTGTTTTTGTAGATAAATTCAAAAGAATGACTGAAAACTCTTGAAATATCCTTGAAAGTCCTACTACATGTAAAAAAAAAAAAAAAAAAAAAAAACACACACACACAGGAATGATAGGAGGGACATCTGGGACATGCAAGAGAAGACCTGATTTCAGTAAGTGAATTTCTGGGAGCTTCCACTGAATAGTCAATAACATCTTGGACTCTCAAATTAGAATCCTTGGTTACTTTCAAATGGTGGCAGACTACTTAGCAGCTGTATGTTGCTGGCCCACAGCAAGTTAATTAGCAATCAGCATTTCAGTTTTCTCTTCTGTGAAATGGAGATCACAATAGTCCCTGCTTCTCAGCTTAGATCAGAAGTTTTAAGGGTTAGTACTTGCACATGGACTGAGTGAAAACTTGCAATATGTCTGACATCTAATGATGTCAGACACATCTGTAAACGGGGTCTATTTATCAGCCTACAAGCCAACAGGTATTTCTTGCTACTCTCATTCCAAATCAAGTGGAGTCATAACTGGTACACATTATATAACTATACATTCAAATCATACAAAAATATATAGCAGAAGAAACACATTTGTTCCCTGATTGGCCAGTGTACTTGATATTGATCTAGGAAACTTTACTTCCTTATCAACTCTGAGCTTTCCTTGCCCCTCTTGAGCTTGCTTTTATATTCATTTAGTCTCAGCTTGTTTTACTGTCACTTTTTTGTGTTAATTTTTTCTTAGCACATATTCATTATACATGCTAAAATGGGTGCCATCATGACAGATTCAAACATGTACATTATGTATTGTATTTTCCCTTATTTGCTCTATTGTCACATATTTATTTTACTTAGCAGTGGGAATGTAAAAATAGTTCCATGAGTGTAAAAGGTGCATTCCCCCTCACCTCTCTTGCCCTACCCCACTTCTTAGTTCCCTTTCTGAGACTGACTTAACTCCCTTAAAATGATTATCTCCAGTTGTATCTATTTTCTGCAAACAATATAACTTTGTTCTTTTTTTGTAATTAAAAAAATTCCATTGTGTTTATATACCACATTTTCTCCATTCTGTTTCTGAACATATAAGTTGTTTCCATAGTTTAGTTATAATGAACAGTGCTTCTATAACCATGGATGTGCAAGTGCCTCTAGAATACTTGCTTGTCAATGTGCATCAAAGACTGAGTGGACTTGGAGTCCATTGGGTAGAAACCTTCGGAGTGCTATGGCTGGATTACATGAGAAGTCATTTTTAATTTTTCAATGAATCTCCATGCAAGTAGTTTCTTGAGTTTTGAATTGATTATTGAAGCTACATTGACACAACCAGGCCTGATCTGGATGATGCAAATATGAAAAATGCAACAACATCATGGAAGTAGTACATGTCCCCTTACATTCATATTTTTCATTTCAATTCTACTCAAAACCATCTTTGATGATATAGGTATGTATAATCTATTTCCTTTTCAGTGAGAACTCAGACATTTTGGGGAATTGTTTGGACCATGCCAGTTTAATCTTCTCTGCTGACTGATTAGATGAGACTAATTAAACAGGTGCTTAATTCAAATGTAAATTACAGGCAATCATTTGAAAATGAATTAATGACTACCAAATAAATACTGTCAGGAATGGAAGCACTCACAAAAGAGACTCTTGTAGTATAGATTGCCTACAAGCATTTCAATTTGCTATTGGAAAAGTAAAAGTGCCCATCTTGAATTCAGAGATAGATAGTTAAAGGAAACCCTACCAATGCCTCTGAACCAATGGCCATGCAAATGTGGCTATTTGTATCTCATCCTCTTCCTCAACCATGTCTCTTGCTATCCCAAAGCCTCCACCGCTGAATGCTTCTTTCCCTAAAGAAAAAGATCCATTGTTTGAAGATGCTACTTGCTTTGGGATTTACAGAAGCAACACATCATGCTTATCCATTCCCATTCCCTCCATCACCATCAGATGGTCTAGCTTCTATCTATCCTGCCGGGCTGGCAGGTGTAATGTTCTGGTCATGTCCTAATCTGACCCCTCTTCTAAATCCTTCTCATCCAGACATTCAAATGTTTTCTTCAGCAAAGCCCCATCAGCATTCTCAATCTTTTTTGTGCTACATTAAACCCAGTTCGTATCTTCTCGCAAAAGGTAGTTTTCTTGTTTCTTTGGTTTATTTTGGTTCTTTGTTTGCTTGTTTCTTTAATTGGTTGATTGACTGATTTTATTCTGTTTTGACTTGATTTTTCTTTTCATATTCCACGAGTCTCGGAGCAAAGTAAAATTTGTTCCTTTACTTCCAAGCTGTTTCCCTTCCTCTGTCTTCCCACAATCCTAACTCACTAAAGCTCACTTCCTTAGACTTAATCACTTGGTCTTCCTTTTCCGATGTGATAAATCTGCCTTTCACTCACTCTCCTTCATTTACTGGTAACTTTAGCTCCTAACTCATCTTTTTTTGTGTGTGCTGTCCTTTTTAATTTCAACATCTAACAGCAAATTAATATTCTGGGCTTCTCAGAGTCCTGACAAACCTTAATTCTGATGATTTTCTCTCAGCCAACCTCAAATAGTTCTTTCCTCAAAAATCTAACCATCATTTATAAATGGAAGTACTTCCCCAAAATCTCAATTTTGAAAACAACCTCATTTGCATATAAATCTGTTATACCAGAGCCTCTCCATCTTTACATAGAATCGTCAATCTCATACTCATTTTGTGTTTGAAATTTTGTGTTCTATTACTACGTTCCTATTCATTTAGCATCTCAGCCACAGCCTAGAATGATAAGCACTATCTGAAGGGATTTTCTGACAGTTGAACTTGGGTACAAAGAAAGAAGAATTAAAAGAAGACTTATAACCTTCTAGTACCTCCCTTTGGAAGAGTAATGTGACCATTTCTCACATGGGGATGAGTGTTCTTTCATCAAATCTGTGGACAGAAATGCTGGATCTTATTTTACACAACATCCCAATTGCATTTGTCAGAACCAGAAGAGAGCATGGCTAGAGCAAACCTCAACTCTACTAGCAATCTCATTCAAATTTAAGCCCACAGTTCTCAGTATGACTAGAAGCAGTGCACAATTCTAAAAACTCTCCTTGAGGACCAATTGAATGCCTGCTTTGGTTGAATTCAAGTTCTTTATCTCTTCTCTCATGAATTAATCATAAGGCTTTTTCCTTTATAATCTTAACCAAAACTGCCCTTGTCAGATATTAGCAAATTTCATATTGCCAGTTCCCAAGCATCCCTGGCACAGTATTTAACGAGGTTAATCTTTCCTTCCTTCTTGAAAGACGTCTCTGCTTTCTTGGCTCTCAGCCTAATGGATCTGTCTCAGTCTCTTTATCCCCAGCCCTCCAGATACTGAAAGATTCACTGTTCATTCTCAGACCTTTGCTTTCCTCTGCTCCTGTGGGTAACTATGTAAGTCACTTCACTTTGTCTCTTAGCTTCAAATGTAATCTAATATCTACTATTGTAATCACAGTCAAGCAGACATTATATATCAGATATTAGATTCCTAATTAGATATAGCTAGTATTTTTTTCTATTCCACATTGACATTTGTATATGTAATAGCTGTTGCAAAACGAACAAAGTTTTTTTTTTTAGGAACACCTTAACTTTTTCCTAAAACCTATTCCTCCTAACATCCTTTCTTTTAATTACAGATTTATTTATTCTCTGCATGCATATGTGTGTGTTTTGCATGCGAGTGTACATGTGTGTGGGGGTGAGTGTGTACAAGAGAGCATTTGAGTGTGTACGCCTGCGGATGTGCAAGGGTGACATAGGGAATCATCCTGGAATGTTCTTTCACCTTATTGCTTTGCTCTGGGGATCCCCAAGCTTTGTATTCCAGAGCTGGAATTACTAGTTGCCACCACATCTGCCTGGTATATCTAAGTGGGATCTGGTGATCCAAACTCAGGTCTTTTTGCTTTCAAGACAAAGACGTTAAGCACTGAATCATCTTCCCAGTCCTGACCTTTCCTTTTTTAATAAGTAGGAACTCTTTTTCCAAAACATTGGAAACATCAGTGGTCTTCTCCCGCTTTCATGTCCCAAATGAGCTTTAGCAAATACAATCAATTCTCTGTCTTTATAAATCCAGATTTCAACCATTTTTCATAACCCTCTACTACCACCCTGATAACAAGCACTGATTATAGCTCATGAAAATAGCTGCTGACTTGTCTCTTTTCTTTAACTCTTGCCTCTCTGGAGTACAGTGACTCAAAGATGTGTTTTTGACTATATGAAGACAAGACATTTCTCTGACTATGTGAAGTCATGCTTTTGCTTTAAGTCCTCCACTGGCTACTAACCCAGAATAAAGACAAACTTCCTTCAATGATTACCCCACCCTGGCTCACCTGATGGCCCGTGTCTTGCCTTTCGCCACATGCCCACTTCATTCCACATCAGCCTCCCTGCCCTTCCTCCAGTAAGGCAGATAACCTGCTTCAGGACTTTGCACTTACTTCTCTGTATTTGGAGCTTTTTACTAGCCACCCACATGGCTGATACCTCACCTTCTTCAAACCTCTTGTCTAGTATCATCTTGTTGAAATAGCTTTTCAGTACCAAGAAGATGGTTTAGCAGGTAAAGATGCTTGCCACCAAGCCCAATGACCTGAGCTCAATCTCTAGAATCCATAGGGTAGTAGGAGAGAACTGGCTCATGCCAGTTGTCCTCTGACTTTATGGCACGCACACCATAGATGCACACGCATGTATACATACAGAAAGACAAATAAATCAATGTAAGAGGAGAAAGAAGTAGTCTTTTACTATCATACAAATGTATTTCCATCTTCAGCAATATCTATCTTTCTTCTGCATTTCTGTATATTTATGGTTCTCATCTCCTCTCATCAGCATCTAAACTAATGAAGAAATGCTCAGCAAATTTTGGTTGAAATTCCTTCATTGGGATAATTAAATTAGATGAACATGGAACCATGGAACCATCCCCACACACATGGCCACATATAAAAGCACAGGTACATAACATGCAAAGTATTGCTTTCACTTCGCTTTTGCTCTCTTTCAAGAATAGATCCCCAATCCCATAACTTACTGTGAGAGTGACACACAGGTGTCAACTCGACAACTCAATGCTTTGACTCTAGACAAATAATTAATTTGTGAAGAATTAATAGTTGAGTTAAGCCCTAAACAAGCCTGCAGGATATTGTCTGCAGGAAGGTTCATTCCAATGTGGATGGGAATAGTTCCTAGGCAAGTGGATGAAATGGAGGGAGCTGGCTAAGCAAGTTGACATTCTTTGGCAAAATCAGACAGACATGCTCTCTGGCAAGGGAAGTTTGTCTGTCTCTCTTAAGTCCTGAGGATATGGTGTGGCCAGTTCCCTCAGCCCCTAGTGTTGGTGTGGACTCTCATGCCAAGCTGGAGTAAGAACCATAACCACACAGTCATAAGTCAGAATAAAATTCCTTGTTCCCTTAAGGCATTTAGTCATGAATCTATCAGCAACAATATAGAGAAACTGCAGCACCTTCTGAAGTGGAAATTGTTGTGCTATCCCTGGCTTCTGCCTTTTCTTCATGTGCCCCAGAGGATTCTCCATGAAGTCATGCCCACTGGACCACAAAACAGATCCCAAGCCATTCCCTCTTTCATCATCGTCCCCACTGCGGTTCTGTGCCAACGATCTTAGCAACAGGCTCCTGAGTGTTCTCTATCCAAGTCACGATATTCACAGCGAAGTGACACTGATAATTCCAAAGCATAAATCAGAGCACATTGCTTCCTTCCAAAGCATAAATCAGAGCACATTGCTTCCTTCCATGCCTCCATTAAGATTTCCCTTCCAACGAGAATAAAATCTGAAAGCTTCACCACAGCCCACAGGTTCTGCAATAATGGTCTCTTGCCTCTGTCTGCAGGTCTCTTGTCTGTTCTCCATCTGCAACTCACTGTACTCCAATCACACTGATTGATTGCTTCCCTTCCCTTCTCCTCTCTCTCTCTCTCTCTCTCTCTCTCTCTCTCTCTCTCTCTCTCTCTCTCTCTTTCTTTTTCACTGGTCAGCCCCTTCACTCTCTGATGTGTTACTTCATTTTTCAGTGCTTCTTGACACAGATTATGTGAAAGGGTACATAAATAAGTGAAGGAATGAATTATATATAAATATCTGCCTTCTCCACTTTCTTATTAGCAGAAAAATAAACATTTATTCAGGAAAGTAGCTTCTTCTGTACCACTGTATTATGTTTGCATGTCAAGAACAGTAGCATATGGCATTATATCTACATTGATAATTTGTTAGCTGCCTTCATAATATTTACCAATGTTTACGAATGACTAAAATGTATCTTTTCATGTCCAAGATATTGAATATGTAAAGGTGAAAGTAATACATAACTATAGCACAAGGTAGAAATATTAAGAAAAATTGTTGTATGCAGTTAGTAGTCTTTGGGTTTTTTCACCTCACTTTCTAAATAAACTACATAAGTTATTAGAAGTTGCTAGTGCATTAGGCTAAGCATTTAGTCTGCACACTGAATACATTATCCTGTCATTATGACATATAACTAAACTCTTTAATGTTTTTGCTTCTACAGTCTCACTAATCCAAAGCTCCTTTTTCAGTTAATTAGAATTATGTCTTCTAAGATCTCCCCCTTTTATCACTATAACTACCTTGCCACACTCCTAAAGTTCTTCCTCTGAACTCCTAGGTCTTCATTCAATTCAGACAGTGTTTGAGTACCCACAAACCCGCAGTCTGTACATCTTGTCTAGGCACACAAGGCCCCATGTTTTTGTACCTACTCTCTCACCTCTATCCTGCTCACTTTATTTACAAACTCTTCTTATATTTTTCTCCTCTCTATCAATCTCATTTGGGAAACACTTCATCTTCAAATACTACATCCTTGTCTCCAGCTGCTCAATCAGACTTAAATGTAATCCATGCATGTCACAAGAAACCCTAGTCCATAAAAGATCAAGTAAATCTCATCCTGACCTAAGCCCGAATTCAGTACTTGGTATAGGTTCTAAGGAAATATATCAGCAAGATTTCCACATAATGGCAGTAAATATGCTTAATAAGAGGATTTTGTATTTGTACATGGAGCTGGTTCAAATTTTAGTATTAAAGATAATACTTTTTAAAATAATATATGTATGCTATCTTTGATACTGTTTTCCTATTGATTGTACATTATAGCTAAAAGACTTTTTGAAAGTATTATACTTATTCCTAACAGAAAGTTTGCAATTTTAAGAAAAACAATGCAACTTATATAAAATATTAAGTTATTGCTCCAAAAAGTTCAATGCACTTCAAAAACAATCACTTTCATGTCGCTCTGTCATTTAGGTATGCCATTTAGGCATGAAAATTTAATTCAGAATTATAATAGAGTCTAATTCAAAGTAAGAATTTGGGATTCTACTGTTCAAAAGTTGCTCAGTATCCTGATTCACAGGAAAAACACAGGATTAATTTAGCCTGCAATCTACAACATTTTATAATATTTCTTAGGAATTTATTTTTGTTTATTCTCAGCATAACACAGGAAATGAAAAAAATATTAAGAAATGAACAAAAGCAAGTGAAAAGTAGAGGAAATGTAGTGAATACTGATGTAAATTCTGCAACTTCAATCAAAATTTTAGGAGGGTGGAATATTCTTCCAATCCAACATAGCTAGAACTTAATCCTGAGAACAAAATAATTATGTTTTCTAGATACATTAAACAACATCCAGAATTAAGGGGGAAAGTTAAGTCCTCAGAAGTCCTAAATGCACGTGTTATCAATTCATGTCCAAGAGCAGAAGAAAGCCAATGTCTTTTATATAATTCTGCTTAAGAAAAAGCCATTCTTCAGCTCCTGTTTGCCCATGCCATTTTGACACACTATTGTGATTGGGATTGAACGGTTGCACATGTGCATGTGGAAGTCAGAAGAAAACTTTTCAGAAATTGGTTCTTTCTTCTTCAACCATGTGGTTTCTGGAGATCAAACTCTGGTTTCTAGGCTCATGCTATAAGCTCTATATCTGGATGAACCATCTTGCCAGCCCGTTTCTTAATTCTAGACATTTTGGTAAGCTTCTATGTTTTCACTGTAACTATAATTTGCTGATCTTCAATGAGTAGAAATGCTAACCCTTTTTAAAGTGAACAGCCATTTCTGTATCTTCTATGAAGCCTCTAATCATTTTCCTGCATTTTCTTTAGCTGTTTCTTTGATTTTATTATCAAGTGACAGGAATACTTTTAAATGCATTCTGAAAATAGGTCTTTTGTCAGGTTTTGAACTGCATAATTGTATTACACTTCTCTGGGTATAGGAACCTCATAGGATGTCACATACATCTTGAAGTCTGCATGCCTGATGAGCTAATTATGTTCTTCACTGCTCTTATGCAAATCACCAGGTTTAACCAATGATCTGACCTTCCACCCAGACATCAACAGTCACCTGAGTACACTGTGCTGCCAGCCTCAAGTGCAGGTCTGTGGCAAGGTGCCAGTCTCTCTACAAACAGATGTATCACAACGATGTTATGCAAAATTTTGTTTTACCTCAAATGAAATACAAAGGATAAGACATCAGCATATTTAATGGTGAAAATTCACTATTTACTAAAATTTTTCTAAGTCAGGGATTTCTTTTAATTAGAACATTCTTGCTTCGGGAAACTACAAGTTCTAATGCAGATAGATAGATAGATAGATAGATAGATAGATAGATAGATAGATAGATAGATAGATGATAGATAGATAGATAGATAGATAGATAGATAGATAGATAGATAGGATGATTGATAGATAGATAGACAGACAGACAGACAGACAGACAGACAGACAGACAGACAGACAGACAGATAGATAGATAGATAGATAGATAGATAGATAGATAGATAGATAGACAGATAGATAGGATGATTGATTGATAGATAGATAGATAGATAGCTAGCCCGTGAGTGAAGAAGTATATCTTGCTAAGGTGTAGCACAAGAAAGATGACTACTGTTCTGAGCAGCTAACAAGGTTAAAATAAAGCCAATGCTTATTAGTAAAATCCAACCATTTTCTAAATAGCACTGCAGATGTCACCCTCTAAATTCCTATAAATAAAATCCACAAGGCAAATAATAAAAAGGTTTCATTCTTACTTTCTAAACATTAGTTATTTATTTGAGAAGGGTAGGGAGGAAGAGAGAAAAAGAGACAGAGAGAGAGAGAGAGAAACAAAAAAGTGCCACAGAGCACATCAGAGAACAATTTTCAGAAGTTGGTTCTCTCCCTCTACCATGCAGGCTCCTAGGTTCAAACTCAGGTCGTGCAGGCAGGCTGTCTGCTGAGACATCTCACCAACCCTTCATTTTTACCTTAATAGCATAAATATCCACTGTGCATGATATCACAGTGTCTAATTCAAAAATAAATACAAAATTTTCTTTGGTGTCTAGTATTTCCAGAGAAATTTACTTATCACCAAGGATCACCATGCCCATTGTAATAAAAGATGTAAAAAAATAAATAAATAAAAGAAGAATAATTGGTATTATAAATCCACTTTCAGATTCAACCTCTCTAATCCCCAGATGTTCTTACTGGTTGAATTTGATCAGAAGCAGGCACACCTTTAAGAAGGTTGAGGATAAAGCATCAGCGTTTTTATAATTAATCATGTGGATTAATCTTGACTCACTTAGGAAACCAACCACTGGATATGTCCATGAGGTCATTTCCAGGGAGGTTTACCTGAGGAGAGAATATCTGTCCTAAATGTAGAGGGCACTGTCCCATGGGTTGGGTCCCAGATGAAATAATTAGGAGGAAGTGACAACACCCACATCCTTCTTCCTCTGCATCCTTACTAAGGACTCAATGGGACCGGCTGCCTCCTGCTTTCCTGCACCATGGTAGATTGCGTCCCTTTAAACTGCGAGCCAAAATAAACCTTCTGTAAGTTGCTTTTCTCAGATATTTTGTTACAGGAAAGTAACTAACAGGTATCTAAGTCACAAAGTTGATTTATAATAGTCTGTATTTTGACTGGAGATATATCAATATCACCCAAGACTTTCAACGCAAGTTTCAGATTCTTTGGCTAATTGTACACTAACCTTGTATGAAAATATGTCCCTTCTCCATATTCTGTTTTTTAACCTGAAGCTGAAGTGTTTTAGAAGAGTGAGTTCATTTATAATTTTTGTGATTTTCAGTAAAATCCAAATGCCTGTCATGAAGTATTGATAAAAAAAAATTCTTGGGCTGGAGAGGTGGCTCAGGGGTTAAGCCTCCGCCTTGCAGGCGGAAGGTCCTGAGTTCAGATCCCAGATCCCACCGGGCGGAAGCGGGGGCGGCCTGCGCTTCTGGTCCTGGTAGGGCGGAGCCTATGAATCCCGGGGCAGAAGGAGGTGGAGGCGTCCATGGTGGTTCCCGAATTCGTCCGTGGTTCTACATACACACACATACGCACGCGCACATACATACGCACATACGCACAATTGAATTAAAAAAAATTAAAAAAAAAATTCTACCTCCAGAACCAATAAGATCCAATATCTAACCCACTTGTTTGAAGTATCTTTAACTCTCATAGCATTGGCTGCCAGCATCTCCCCTCCCGGAGCTGTCTTGTCTCTCATTTTCAACTCTTTGCCTGCACCTCCTACCTCATTTTGCCGTCTCCCTGTGTAATCGTTCCTTCCATAATTTATTTTATTTTTTTATGTTCATCTATTTTATTTTTCTATCTTTATTTTTCTCATTCTTTTCTATATTTCTACTCTCTTTTTCTCTCAAGACAATATTGCTGGTCAAGTACAGATCCTTGAACTAGTAGTCAGCCTGTAGAGACTCCACCAATCTTCATTGATCACGAGGAAGAACAGAGACAACCCGTCTCCTCACACCAGTAATTTCTAACCCTATAACATGCATATCACCTACAATTAGGAAGCCTCAAGATATTTTAAGGATGTTGTGGTTCTGGGGCATCCCACAGCTACTAGTTATCTGTCAGTCAAATTAGACTGAAAGACTGAGGTAAAGCAATTTTCTCAATTAACTTGAGGATCATAAGGAACTGGGCCAACGGCTAGAATTTGCAAATTAAAACATTTTCCCAGGGACACAAAGCCTCTCTGGGGCTTTTTATGTATAAAAACACCCTGCTAATCTTCAAAACGGCTCTTTCTGGCATTAATAAACATTCTCCCTTTGCCAAAACAAAGGACCTTAATTAAAACAGAAAATTAAACCTTGATAATAATCTTTTGCAGTCACTGGACAAAAACTCCCATTTTCTCACAGTATAAATATGCTGTTTTGATCAGGATGGATTCTGTGTGTGTGTGTGTGTGTGTGTGTGTGTGTGTGTGTGTGTGTGTGTGTGTGTATCAGTACTGTGTGCCTGTGGAGACCCAAATAGTGACTTTGCTTGCTACATTTGGGAATCATCCTGGATTGCTCTACCTCCTTTTTGCTTCACTCTGAGATTTCCCAGGCTTCATCTTCCAGGGCCAGAATTACAGGCAGCCCTCATTTCTGTTGACGTTTTTCAAGTGGGATCCGATATGTGAACTCAGGTCCTTCTGCTTGCAAGGCAAAGGCTTAACTCCCAAGCCATCTCTCCAGCCCAGGATGGAGTCTTTTTTTTTAATTTTTTATTAATTTTCTTCTTTGACAATTTCACACATAATGCATACTGACTGCTCTCTTAGCTTCTTCCCTTTACTTACCCCCCTGTTAACCTATTCCTTCCTTACAAATATTTCTCACATTTTTGCTTATTTGCTTTAGTCATCTGTGACAAATGAGTTGGAACTATTTCTTGAAATCATGTGGACTCCAGTTATGGGTACAAAACTGAAGGAAACAACTGGTCCTCTTCTAGCATACATCCATAGCAGTTCAACAGTAAGGAGTAGGGCACAATGAACACCTCCCCCAACCATTATTGTCAGGGCCTATCTGCTGAGGGTCTAAGGCAAGCCACCAACAGCTGATGTGAGTTTGTGGTCGCAATGTTTGCATCATACTTAATAATAAGTTTTTTTTTTACAGTCCTTCTTCCTTTCTTTCTGTTCTTATATGTCTCCTCTTCTGCAAGTTCTCCGAGTCTTGTAGGGATTCATATAAATGTCTTTTTTCTTTTTTTTATTTATTTCTGCTCATACAAACTTAACAGGTACACCAGTGCCCTCCTTCCCTCCACCCCCTTCAGACCCCCCTGCTCCCCCCTCCAGTCCCCATCCCACAATGAAAAGAATCATTTTCAAGTATACTGATAAACACATGAAACCCATGTTTTTTCTTTCTTCTTTCCTTCCCCTTTCACTATTTCTTGTTCCTCTGTCCTTTTCTTTAGCCTCTACTCTAACCTTCTTCTTTATTCCTTCAATATCTTGCAAAGTGCTACAATGTCACCAAGTTTAGATTATATCACCTCTTCTTCCTTCGTTTCCCTCTAAACCGAGTGTTTGCTCTGTCCCTCAACCGGCTGGTTATCAGCTCACCAGCACCAACTGATCTCACGCATCAGTGGTAGCTTTAAGTTGGCTCCGAAGTATAATACACTGCAAACAGGGTCTTTGCTGCGATTTTGCTTTTTTCTTCCCTCAAGATCTAATTTTAGATATTTGTATTTTCAATCCAGTCTTCATATTGTTTCATCCATAGTGCTAATTTTGATCATATAATCAACACGCTGAACCTCACAGCTGTGACATAGTAGTCTCTTATGAGTGATGACAAATGATTTTCTTATCACACTGTATTGAAATTGTCTGTTTTTATTCCCACATTAAACTATGTGAGAATGGAGAGTATTTCTTTGTTGAATTCCTAGTACTTCAGAAACACCTGACACATAATTAGCCCTTAATAAATATTTGTTGAATAAATTAACAAAAGAACAAATAAAAATCATATTACAGGATATTTGCTAATCTTCACACCAGTTCCACTTAAGGATTACCCTCCTTACAATTCATTCCTTAGTTTATAAACCACAATTCTTCAGGATACAATGAGTTATAATCAACTTCACCATACTTTTTACAAGTTGACAATAAAGGTGAGTAGGTTCCTAACTACTGGATGGATATAGTTGTCTTCATTACTGAACATTTTATTTGCTTATATTGTACAAAATCTGGCTTAAAAAAGAATTGTGGCCTCAGCTTCCACTTACAAAAGTCTTCTGGGAAGGAAAGAAGCTTTGACAGCTAGCTTCTGTACTGGAGAAATGCCATAAAAATTCTGAATATGTTGTTGTTTCTTAAAATAAACCTCTTCTAGTTCAAGTAATTAATGATGTTTTAGAACCATTATTTCTTCAGATGAGCTTGGCCTGATTAATGCAATGTGCAAATTTTAGCTCCAACTAAAACTCTGACATAGTCTATTCCCAAAGTCCACCTCCCAAAAGGTTAATAAGACTTCAGCTCTTCTAGGTTTGTATAACATATTAAAAAAAAAACCTGTATATGCTCGAGATGCATTTATCTTGGGATCTCAAAGCCTCTTTTCAATGAATGGTATTGACCTCATTTTATCTGGTCTTCAAATATTACTTTATTTTTGACCTCCCTATTTTAACTTAGATGAGTTACACTCTGACATAGCTGTTTCAGTGACTGACTGATTCGATGACTCATTCAATGACTCTTAAAACAAAAAAAGCACCAGTTATTTATTAAGCCCCTGGTTCAATCTAAGTGTTGAGAAAATACAAGGAAAAGATCATGGTCTTCCTCCCTGCAGGGAACTTACATTCCAACAGGGACAAAAGATAATAAATACAGGAACAAAGCAAAAATAAAGTCAGGGTGGTGGAATGGCAAGATTGCCAGGTCAGAGTGGGTGGAACTAAGTGTGCTGCTTCCTATAGGAAAGTGATGCAGCCCTGATTGTGGGATGGCATTAGTTCTGATGGAAAAGAGGAGAAGTGTATATTAGAGGTAAAACTTTACTAAGCAGAAGAAACAGCAAACTCAAATCGTCTAAGGTGCACACAAGCTTTTGATTGGCAGAAAGTAAATCAGTAGTGAAAAGAGAATAATGACTTCAAATCACTTTGCCTCCTACTCTGTAATTTTCTATAAGAAAAGACATACTCCTAATTGTAATTATAAGCCACTTGAGCCACCAAAGTTAACTCTCTGCATGCAGAGTTGAGAAGGCATGCTCACTTTTACCCAGTGTTTCAATGACATGGATACAAGATATGAAGAACCCCAAGGGCATAAATCAAATAATGAGATTAGGAGAATGTAATTGTAAAAAAAAAAAGAGAGAGAGAAAGAAATGAGTCTGAAGGTTTTCTACTTTTGTTTTTACTATTTATGTAATAGTCAAATTATAAAGCTTCCTGATTTTTCATTGGCAACAAAACTCCTCAGAATCTCCCTGCTAAATCTTCCAGTGTGCACAGGACAGTTCTAGCACTTCGGAACAGGTGTCTCTGAGTGGGAGCTTTCAACTTGTCCAGAAACCAAAAGGCTCTGAGTGGGAGCCTTCAACTTGTCCAGAAACCAAAAAGTAGATGCAAACATAGTAAACTGTCATATCCTGCCTCCTGCTTAAATATTTCTTTCACTTCCCCAACCTGAAAAGATTTCTCAACAAAAACAAAAAAGGGAAGGAAGGAAGGAAGGAAGGAAGGAAGGAAGGAAGGAAGGAAGGAAGGAAGGAAGGAAGGAGGAAGGGGAGGGAGGGAGGGAGGGAGGGAGGGAGGGAGGGAGGAGGGAGGAAGGAAGGAAGGTGGGAGGGAGGAAAGGAGGGAGGGAGTGAAGGGAGGGAGGGGAAAAAAGGAGGGAGGAAAGGGAGGGAGGAGAAAAAAGGAGGGAGGGAGGGAAAGAAATTATGCTTACAGATAAGTCATCTGCAAGGGAACAAGTAGTTCTTTTTTTTAACATTTCCTCATATATTAATGTCAAATTAAAAACCCAGAGTTCCGGGGTTCTATAGTAATTCTTAGAAATGACTAATAAGATTGTTTAAAGTCATATAAGACATTGAAATTAAATATTAGGTTTACATTTAGCTTTGCTAGGCACCAGTTTCCATCCCATGCCATGGTCAGAACCTCGGCATTCTGCGCACCAGCTCACTGTGAACACATCATTTTACTCCGCTACCCTCAGCCACATCTTCATTGTCACTC
The DNA here is from genome assembly GCA_023101885.1 of Typhlomys cinereus. Lineage (NCBI taxonomy): Eukaryota > Metazoa > Chordata > Mammalia > Rodentia > Platacanthomyidae > Typhlomys > Typhlomys cinereus. Next base: position 1,908,933 of record JALPQD010000288.1, read on the forward strand.
ATCTAAATTTGATTTTGCTAACAAATCTTGACAAGTGATCTTTAAATATCTACTTCAATTATAAGCAAAATACACAAACTACAAATGGGGAGATTTATCAAGGGGCCCTCTGTGACAAATGTTTGTTTGTCTGCATCACTATTCTGGCAGATATTTGACTCCTACTGAAAGACGGCTGTACAATTTCACATACATATAGAAGAGTGTTTCAAATATGCAATATCATCAAACCTAGGCTAACAGCCAAATTAGCCTGAAGACCTTACTATAAAAATGTAGCTTTCAAAAACAATGAAAATAAGGCCTGAATCCCCATTGAGTAGAGAGAATTGACTCTTAATTCACTAACTCCTGGTGTGGGCAGTACATTTTGTATCAGAGTAAGGGTTGCCTTTGGCTATGGTGTACTCCAGTACATGGATATACTGCACTGCTCATCTTTCACTTGGCTTATTACCCAGAAGATGGAACATTCAATTAGTTGTGGTTTAAGAAATATGTTGAGCTCCACATCACAGTGCCGAAAAGCAAGGGGACTGATGTACATGACAGGAAGCCAAAGCAAGCAGAACAGCCTGCTAGGAATCAATGAATAAACTCATTAAATATGGGAGAAGTTTCTCCAGCTAGAATTCCAAACACAATGTCCTCCTAGAAATCACATGAAATACAAAGAAAAATAAGATTGAAAATAAGCCCTTTAATCAAGTGATCAATAGCAATATCACCAAGGAGGGCATATCTATATTGCATAAGAGAATGTCCTGAGAAATACATCCTTTATCTGAATCAATAACCTCTGTCTTAAAAATAAGGAAACAGACAACTTCAAATTGAAGGATGATTTATGCAATGCCTGACGGGCACTCACACAGAGACATAGGCGACAAGAACAAAGGAAGCATTGAGGACTCCAGGTGATGAGATAGGACATGAATGCAAGGTGGGTACATAGATTGAATCTTGGAACAGAAAAATGTCACTGGTTCTCCACTGTAAAAATTAGGTAAATGCTGGTTGAAGTCCATAGCTAGTTCATAGTACTGAATAAATATTGATTTCTTGTTTTTGTTCATTGTGGCATAGCTACATGAAATGTCAACCACAGGAGAAGCTGAGTGGAGACTTTATGTGAAAATCATATTGTCTTTGTAAATCTTCTGCAACATAATATCAAACCTGTAAATGTAACAGATACTTAAATATATAATATATACAATTAGAAATGTTTTGCTTTATTTTCACACTAAACAAAGAAATTTCACCATGGACTTATTTGTGGATTTATTGATTTCTCTTTTTCTGTCTTTTTCTTCTTTTCCACACTGTTGAACACTTGTCTTTGTCAAAGTTGAGCAAAAAGTGAGGTACCCATCTTGCAGCCAAATCCTTCCTCTATGATTCTGTTTCTTTATTATGTGACTTGGGACAATTAAATGAACTTCCTATGTCCAATCCTAGACTGTATAAATGGGAAGAATAATGCCTACCACAAAGCACTGTTATTAGGATAAATGAGTTTATTTGGTCAAAGTAATTAGAATGATGTTTGCCCAGAGCAAGCACCATTAGACAGAAATACCAAATGAGATGGAGGCAGAGAGATATCTTCCATCACTGAAACTAACACAACCACCATTTCCCTCCTCCTTACTCTCCTTCTGTCTCTACTGGAGGGTAACTCAACTAATCTGGTGCTTTAATTGGAGTTTTGATTCCAGAAAAGGGCTACATTAGCCTCATCAAGGGAATAGGAAGCTCCCAGTTTCAGATTTGTACCCAAACTCTCCCCAGTAGTCCATCCTGTGCTGTAGACATCCACTATTTCTGTTTCCCTTCTTCAGATGTTCAGCGCTTGGACCATTCTGCAAGACATTATGTGTCCTTCCAATAAATTCCTTTGCTATTCAAGTTGATAAGGATGGGTTTTTGTTTTTCTCAGTCAACCCCAAACAGGCTATATTTCCCTAATGCTACTGACCCAATTCTGAAGTCTAAGAGTAATGGAGATAATTTACTTTCTATTGGACAGCTAGTGGAGTAAGACTACAGTCCTGTGGGAACCACACCCACCATCCCTCCAGTCTTTACCTCACTTTCTAGTAGTTATGGGACTCACTAGCAATGCTAGACTATAAAAGATTATGGCTCCACCCATCAGTCTCTCGTCTTCCTGCTCTTCTGCCATGTGGTCACACCACAGCAGCTCTGTTCCCTCCCAGCCATGTACTTCTGGTGACTCTCTCCCTGTTCTCTCTAACCTTAAGCTATCTCTTCTGCTCCAATGTTCTCCCACCTTAAGGTTATGGCTGCCACCTTTGCCTCCCTTAGACAGAGCATCCAAGAGTTTCTTCCTTTTAATCTCTCAGTGTGTTCTGGTTTCAATCTTTGGCTCCAGAACACAAGAACCACAAAGAAAGGAACCCCACAAGAGGAACAGTGTCACCGAACCTTGGTTGTGAAATTTCAGTCTGCACGTTGTACTGATTGAATGAGCTGATGTTTATGACAAGACGATAAAGGGAAAGGACTCTCGTTGTCATGTCAACTCCAGGAAGGAAGAGCACAGCATTGTAGCTAGACCCCCAATGCCCATAAAGCACTCTCTTGCTCCCCCCAAAGGAATAGAAAACAAAGATGGAAGGCAATCATCCACTGGTTATCATAATAATATAACTGTTGGTTAGACCGATGTAAAAAAAAATGATCTAAACATTGGGTCCAACCTTAAGATAACCCACTAAACACGCAGAGTCCAAATTGTACCCTTTAATAAGGAAAATTTTGCCACAGAATAATAACTACAGATGTCTTTGTTTTGAGATCTAGGAAAGTCCATGTTACTATGCAAATATGGTGTCACTTGTATTACAAGGTAAAAGTAAAGAGAAATTTATTTGGACTTAAATTTACCAGATTATTTACCAGAGAGGGAAAGAGCTAAGGAATTACACACATGCACTGCGTGGACTTCCAGAGATGGAATTCATGTTACCAGGTTTGTGAACAGGCATTTTACTGGCTGAGCTATCTCACTAGCTCTTATTGGGACTTAAAAGAATACTTTTAAAATTTTATGATCAGATTACTATTTCATAGACTTGGAATGGGTAAAATTACACACAAGAAAAATACAAAATGGAATCATTTGAAAGCATAAGCAAAAGGCTATTTATATAATAGTTTGTGAATTTAACATGTGAGGAAAAAAGAATGCCTACACAGTGTTCATCAAGAATCAAAAATTCTGGGGCAACAAGATGGTAAGAGTGTTTGTCACTAAGCCTGACCACCTGAGTCAGTGTCCCAAAGCCCACAAGATGGAAGCAAATAACCTCGAGTTGTCATCTGACTTACACACACACATGCGCATATGCGGATGCACATGCCACTGTGTGCACAAATGTGCACGCTCGCATGCACACACACACACCGCACACACACATATACACCAATAAAATAGATAATTTTTATTCAAGGATCACATCCTGGTTGTGTTTTAAATACAGCTCTCTAGGTAAACACTACATTGAATTTTTTACTCTTTTGTATTATGATTCTGAAAATTGCTTGGTGTATACAGAATTATCGAATGTACAGAACGTACAGAATTATAAATGTACAGAACAAAGTAAATCTGTAATTGGAATAGACTTTGAAAAGCATGTTACAAAGTAACAATAACAGATATGGTGACCTTAAATAAATTTTTAAGTATTTTCCTAGTGCTAGAGGGAAGAAAGTGCTGTCTCTGCTTTTTAACATTTTTATGGAAAAACTTGAAATTTTTACTGTTTTCTTGGTCTCTTTGAGAATTGTGTTTTAATGGACTAATAACCATCTTTCCAGTTCTGCATCCCACAAATATATTTCTTGGAGGTCTCAGAGTCATTTCTTTGAAATGTGAACATCAAAAGGATGGAGACTACCTTGTGGGCCCCTTCAACCCTACCTCCATCTCTGATTAATTTAACCCTAGTCACTTGACTCCCTGTTAGAATTTTCTGCGTCATAAAAATATAAGAAGTTTAATGTTTTCATTTGATAGAGACAATTAACATGCATGTAATAGCTTGCATCTGCTTGGGCACATGAGAGGTAAAGTTTCTTCCTCCCTTAGCAATCTTAGCACACTACCTGAAGTGAACACTGTATTATTTACTCCATAAGAACTAATTTGTTCTCTTCTACATTCTGTCCAAAGAAGATTCACTGGATTGTCAGAATGTTTTATTTCTAATTATAATTTCCTCACCCTGGCTTAGTAAGAATGTGGTTCAAAGACTCTAATTGGCATAGAAGCTAGTTCAACTCTCTTCAAATAAGTCAGTGAAGTGCCTGGTTCTGAAAAGTAACGAAGGCAATACCATCAAACCCAAGAAACATATACTAAAAATAGATCAACGTCGTATGGCAGCAGTATTGTCTACAAAGACATTCTTTATATGCTATTTCTGGATTGTTGCAGTACCAACACAGGCTGCACCTGAGAAATATTCCAACACAGTCAATGATCCTGTGCACTCAAGGTAGAGCTATGCCAATTTTGACTCATTTTTAAGCAGTTGGGAAAAGTGCTAAAAAAAAAATTCAAAGTTAAAGGTGAAGGCATTGCATGTATATGGTTATAAGGTCTGCTTCCAAGATACCTGGTTTTGTATAACAGGAAAAAAATCATTCATAATGTTTTGTTAACAGTAAAAGTCCTTTCTTTGGAGGCTGGATAATTACAATTGCTTTCAGCTTAACAAGGAAGGATATTTCATATTTCTTTCTGCAGTCTTAGGTAGAAGGTATGTGAAAAGAACACTTCCCAGACTGTGATTTGTTCAGTGACAGTGTCCTAGAGGGCCCCATTTTACAGGTGAGGAAACTGGGTCAGAGAGAAGTCAAGGTCGCACATCTAACAGCAGCAGAGCTAGCAGCTGTCCGGAGGAGATCCAGATAGCCTGGCTCCACAGTTCTTGCTCAGAGTCACAAGGCTGTGCTAAACTAGAAGAGTACAACTGTCTCATGAGCATGAACACATCCAGCTTCTCAACTAATCTCAGCTTCAGGCAGGAAAGCAAGGAAAGGAACAAACAAAACCCTGATAGTTGATGACACTTCTCAAGGTCAGTCAGGTCTAGCAGGAGAGAAATTCAAAGACCAAACCCACAGGATTTGGAAGCTGATGGGCACATGCTGGGGTCTGTTTGGGGGACCACTGGCACTGCCAATCAGAGCTGAGCACCTTTAGGAAGCACCAGGATGCAAACACACTGCTCCACTTCAGTGAGGAAGACGGTGTGATTTGCCTCCATTCTTAGGAGAGCGCCAAGGAGGAACACTGGCCAGCTGGAGCGAGGGCACCATCAAGGAAGGCTTGGCACAGCAGAGTCAACTTTACAAGACGAGGCCCGGAAACTCAGCACTCGACCCGTAAGTCAATCAATAGGAAATCTAATCAGTGAAATAGAAATTATCATCAGTAACTGGAGATGATTCTAGTTTTCAGTTTTCTAAGTAAATAATCTGCTAAGAACTAGTTGTTTCTTTTAAAATATCCATTCACAAAGTTTGTGTTTGCCTTTCCCTGGTTTTATTTGGTTTTGCATTTTTGCCGAAGATGACCATACAAACCATATGTGATCTGCATCACTCCTCACTCTTCACGTATGGTAACCATGGATGTCCAGCTGTGCCCTACTGTAAGTTATTCCACCGTATGAAACACCGACACTCAGGTTGTGCATGACTCCATTTACCAACCAGTATTTGGGCTCATTTTAATTGCCAATACAAAGACAGAAACTATGAGGTATAGATTGGTAGCTTACTCACACATGTGAAACAGAATCATGTATGAATTTACTGGAGTGAATAAAGAGAGGCAGATACATGGATGGTTTCAAACTATATCAGAAAAACCAGGTCTGAGAATCCACGGAACACACTGGGCTAATGAAAGATATAGACTCACCTGGACCCTATAAAAGGAGGGACACCTGACACTGCAGTGCAGATGGCCCCTCAGCCCTGTCATCGGACCATCTGGTGCATATGTCAAGGGATTGACAGGCTGGGAACTCCCAGCTGTCCCCGCGGCTTCAGGTCGGCACAGTTCCTCCCACTTACTACTGCCCCATCAAACTGCCATCTGTCTTTCATCCACCCATCTGTCCATCCATTCATCCACTTCTCCATCCAGACCTCGTCCTGCACTTTGCCTCCAGCCAGCAGCAATCCTGCGGTTCTGCAGCACCTATAGCAGCTCTCTCACCGGGTTCCTTGACATCCATGAAGTGCATTGACTCTTGCCGTCTGTGCCCGCTCTCTACCTCTGCCTTCTGCAAGTCTTCTGGATCTCTGCACCTCTTTAACTTTTTTCTAAGCCATTCTGATATATTTATATATATCGCCCAGGCTTAAATCTATGATAAAAATCTTCTCTTAATAAGCTTTAACTTGTCTTCATTCTGACCGATCTTAAATTTCTCTCCTGCAGAGAGGGGACCATGTTACAGCAGAGAAAATAGGCCTCCATCAAGGACTGCAAGTAAGTAATGAGACATCTGGTTAAGTTCACAGACTTTCATTCCTGATCATTTACAACTGAGGGGGTATGATCTCACCAAAAGGGGAGGGCATATAGTCTGGCAGATAAGAAGTAACCATTTTGCAAATGGGTGATTGACCCCTCCCCTCACTGTGGTTTCCTACTTTTATTACATCTACCTTTGAATGTGCTTTTATCACAAGACTCTAGTTTAACAGCTTTTTGTCTCTGGCCAGGGGATGACATACAATACCCATCAGGATGGAGTAAAGGGCATTGCAGGAGCAGCAAAACCGCAAAAGAAAATCAACGAACCATAATCCAGAACTTCAGAAACTCTATATCAACCACCTAGAACTAGGCCAGCCTAATCTCTCCACATCAGATAAGCTAAATCCATCAAAAAGAAACAGCTTGATCTCCAGCTTTATTTTATGGTGGTCACAGATCAACTGGGTTGGGCCCTAATGTGAGCTAACTAACAAGGAAAAGCCATTCCTCCTCTCTCCTTGCCTAAGTATATACATATACCTGATCCTGGCAGCATCTTTGGTGCCAGCCCCTCATGGCACTCCATGTTGTGAGTCTATGAGTTCTTGTCCGGCTCTTTGCCCCTCATGAATTCCATGCTTGGAGTCCATGTGTTCTCCAGGGTACCCTTGCCCCTCATGGTACTCCACATATGGAGTCCATGAGTTCTGTTCTTTCTCTCTCCTAATAAAATCTACCTTAATCCTCTACAGATGTTCTGATTTCAATTTTCGACTATGAACACAAAAACTCGGATATATACAGACTCTGCAACAATATGAATAAATAAAACTTGAAACCAAGATGGTTCAGCAGGCAAAGGTACTTGTCATGCAAGTGTGCAAAGTCAAAGAAATAAGTTGGATCCTCAGAACCCGCATAGTAGAAACAGAGAACAATAGAGTCCTGAAAATTATCCTCTAACCTCTACCAGGCCAATGATGAGAACACACCTTCACTCATACACACACTGCTTGCACAGTGAATAAATAGTTACAAATAAAATAAAATGTGAGATTAGAGAAAAAGTACTCATATGGCCAACAGCCATAGTACCAAGAGCAATCAGGTTTGTGTTGTGAACTGCAGACAACAACTGTGTTTCCGTGATAGCATGCATGTTACAGCAATCATAAGCATATTCATAGTAAACTAGGAAACAACTGCCAGTCATGGGCAATGTTTTATACTACTTTTGTATTTAAAAAAGCATTAGCAGGCTGGAGAGATGGCTCATGGGTTAAAATTCTGTCTACCAAGCAGAAGGTTCTGAGTTCAGATCCCAGGTCACACCTAAAAAAATGCCAGGTGGAAAGGCAGCCTGTACTTCCAACCCTGGTGGGTGGAGCCTGAGAAATCCTAAAGCAAAGCAAGAAGGAGGTAGAAGCAATCCAGTATAATTTCTGAAGTCACCCTTGGTCTTCCAAGAGGACACACAGAGCCCTCTGATACATATGCACACATGCGCACACACGCATGCACGCACTCACACATAAAAATAAACAAATAAAATATCTTTAAAAATAAAATAGAAATCATTAGCATGTATTCATTGTATAAAATAATGATTTTCACTATGACATTTCAAGATGTGTATTTTATAATGATGTCCAACACATTCCCTTCTCTCACCTTGTATCCCTTTCCTCTTTCCAAATAGTTTTCCCGCTATTCCAATAGCATGTATGGATAAAAGTGTATGTGTACATACACATATTCAAATTTATATCCTGGAATATATGCATATTCAAATCTATATCCTGCATATGACTGGAATGTACACATATTCAAATCTATATCCTGTGTATGATAGAATATACACATATTCAAATTTACATCCTGCATATGATTGGAAATACACAGAATCTGTTTTTCTGGGTCAGGCTCATATATAGGCCTCATATTCAAAAAAGCTCGAAAGAGTTGGAATTTTTTTATTATCTCTACATGTTGTGGCTAGAGATGATTTTCATTGGTAGACTGCTAACCTGACTCCCAAGAATCCCTGAGCTCTTCTCCACCTGAAAAATCTGTCTAAATCATCATTATATAACTTAATCACCACTTGCAAGGATTCATGGGAAAGATGCTGCAGAGAGACATCCTATCCCTTACTTCCAACTATCAAGATCCTAGCACATAGGGTGGGCAATAAGTTTAACCTCCCAAATGCTGGCTTTTTATCTTATCTAATACATGGGAAGGTGAGGGGGCATTGAGAAAGAAGTGCAAGGATGACCCCCTGGGGAAGGAACTGGGCTGAAGTCCAGGCATCTCACCCTTAATACTGACAGTATTGTTGCCTGGAAGCCTTTACCCCTCTAGGACCTTGGGAACTAGAAAAGGACTGATACTGAACTCTGTGAAATCAAAGATGTTCCAATGTAGTCTTAAACTGTATTGCTTTTTTTTCTACATGCAAATGTGCACACTTTGGGCCATAAACATCATAGTCTAAGGGGTTTGAGCTCACCAGTCAGGGAGGGCATAAAGACTGGCAGATAGATAGTAACCATCCTGCAAATGGGAGACTGACCCCCACACACACTGCGGTCTCCTACTCATATTCTATCTACCTTTGAATCTACTCTTATAGTAAGACTCTATTTTAACAGCCTTTTATCTCTGGCTAGGAGGAGACATCCAATAACCATCAGGATGGAGCCAAGCATGGTGCAGGAGCAGCAAAACTGGAAAAAAAAATTCAGAACAACAGAGATCCTATATTAACCACCTGGAACCAGGCCAGCCTAATCTCTCCCCATCCTAAAGCTCAGGGAAATTTGTGGAAGAGGAGACAGTAAGATTGTAAGAGCCTAAAGATGGGGAGGAGCAACGATATGCAAGATACTTCACACAAGTTAGGGCCAAAGTAATCATAATAGGACTTTGCATGATCTGCGCAATGACCAACATATCATTGACCCCCCAAAGTCTAGCATGGATCACAGGCATTAGGATCCTTACAGGCAAGGGATTAACAGCCACAATAGTGTTCCTATACTAAAGGGGAACACAAGAAAAAGCTGTAGGCAATGCTACTGAGTCCTTACACCTCATCAGAGAGGAGGACCCAGAGGGAAGTTTGACATGCACACTAAAGGATACTCCAGGGATGGGGGGGGGGGCGCTGGGAGAAAGGGAAGGGGAGAAAGGAAGGGGAAAGGGGGGAGAGAGCAAGGGGATCCAGGAAGGAGTGGAGGGAGGGAGGGGAACAGGGTACCTATTAAGTTTGTATGACTGCAAGTTAGGGCCGAAGTAATCATAATAAGACTTTGCATGACCTGCTCAATTGCCAACATATCACTGAACCTCCAAAGTCTAGCATGGGTCACAGGCACTAGGATTCTTAGAGGCAAGGGATTAACAGCCACAATAGTCTTCCTATATTAAACGGGAACACAAGAAAGAGCTCTAGGCAATGCTACTGAATCCTTACGCCTCATCAGTGAGGAGGACCCAGAGGGAAATTTGACGTGTACACTAAAGGATGCTCCAGGAATGGGGGGGAGTACTGGGACAAAGAGGGGGGGGAGGAAAGGGAAAAAGGGGGAGGGAGCAAGGGGATCCAGGGAGGGGTGGAGGGAGGAAGGGGAATGGGGTACTTATTAACTTTGTATGAGTGGAAGAAATAATAAAAAAAAAGTTTGTATGAGTGGAAAAAAATTTTAAAAAATCATAGTCTAAACTTTCATGCAGTTCCTGAACACTAGTCAATTATTTTCAAAGCTGGAAATGGGTTGTATTATACCTGAGTTGAAATAGAGACAGGGAAAATGAAGGAAATATGAGAAGGGAAAGGAGAGACTAGAGAGGTGGCTCAGGGGTTAAGCCTCTGCCTTGCAGGCATAAGGTCCTGAGTTCGGATCCTAGACCCCACGTATAAATACCAGGAAGAAGCGTTTGGGGGGGGGCTGCGTTTCTGGTCTCTGGTAGGGCAGAGCCTGTGAATCCCGGGGCAGAGTAAACAAAGAGGAGGTGGAGGCGTCCATGGTGGTTCCCGAATTCATCCATAGTTCTACACACACACATACATATATACACTAATACATACATTCGCGCACACACGCATACATGCACAATTGAATAAAAAAAAAGAGAGAGAAGGGAAAGGAGCCTCTTCATAAAGGAACAACATGTTTTATATAGAGATATTTCATATAAACTTGCTAAAATAAAAGTAATGAAGAATTCACTCATTGTGTTTAATCTTATTCTTTCACCTAGCATAACCTATAATTTTCTGAGATTTTCACAAACAAGATTACTGTCTCCCTTTTACTTTCATGCATGTCTTGACCCCCTTGTAAACTATATTAACAAGCATTCCTTTGACCCTTTAGTCTATATTCTACTTTGTCAGCCTATAATCCTGACTGTGACTACTTACAAACCATTCTATGATCTGTTGTTACTGAATTTAAAAAAAAAAAAAAAAGTTCTTGAAATCCTTTAAACATGTAACTTGAAAACCACAAGAGTTTTGCACATGGCATTGTGAAGACACAGTACTCTATTTTTTGGGAAGACCACACCCATATTTCATTGAGTACTATCTTTTTACCCTCTTTATTATCATATTAACACCCATGTTTAAATCTATGTTTAAAATCTCCTGTTAATCCTAAGGCTTTGGGAACCTCGCGGAAGAGGGGGCAGTGAGAATGTAAAAACCTAAAGATGGGAAGATCCACTGTTGGATAAGACATTCCATTCAGGGCAGGACTGCTACACCTAGGAACTCACTGCAGTGAAACTTATCCTCAGCAGACCTGCATAATGACCAACATACCAACGTGCCCCGAAAGATTATAAAGGAACTCAAGAGAGAGAAGAATATATAGTGGAAACCTTGGGGATTAAAGTTGGATGAGTGAAAGGAAATGTTCTTATCAGTGGAGTGGACCAAAGAGAGGCAACTTGGTATGCCACAAGAGGCCTGAACAGGAGTAGACAAGCCAGAGGGAACCCTGGTCCATAGAAGCAGACAGGCAGGAGGGTGTGAGGGAGTGGAATGAATTGATGAAGGGAAGGGAGGGGAGTAGGAGGGGAAAGGGATGAAGGGAAGCAAGGATGAGTACTCAATATGTTTATAAATCTAGAAAAATATAATAATTAAAAATCTCTTCTTAATAAGCTCAACCTGTCATCCCAACTCATCTAGAATTTTCCTCGTGCAGCATAGTTAGAAATCTCAGTTGCACTCAGTCAGGGTCTCCAGAAGATTTCCACAGGCAGCATACGGTTGCACCCCCATACCTAGCCTTGCCAGCCCCATTGCAAGACAGCTCAATATCTCCACTAGCAAATGCTTTGGGAAAACATGGGTCCCCAAACTGCTTCTTTAGGGAATGAGAGCAAGTAAACAAGAATTCATTAAGTAGACTTTTATGAAACACTCCTATGGGCTCAAGCCTTTTCTGACCAATGGAAAACCCAAAGATGAATATTATGTTCTTTTCCCTCTAGGGGCTCACAGTCTAGTGCATAAGTGAAGACACAACTTCAAATTTTAACCGTTTTTTTAAGGGCATGTGAAAGGGTGTACATAGAAGTCTGTGGAAGCTCAAAAGAGAGATCTATATCAATTCACCCAATATTTACCAAGCATCTGTTGTGTGACGGCAACATTCTCACAAGCTCTGCAGCTACAGCAATAGAGAATACTGCAAACTTTAAGAAGAAATAACCTCCCAAGTCAGCCAGGGAAGAAATAAATGGGGAATAAAATAAATATCCAATGAGATGTAATGAGAACGTTACCTGGGCAAGGGGATGTGGACTGGTAGGGGATTCTATTTTGGATATTCAAGGGCCGCCTCCATGTCTCTCGCTTAGAGATGTGAACAGAGTGACAGACACAGAGGCTATGCAAGGAAAGTGTGTTCCAGGCAGAGAGCACCTGCCGGCGGGGCCAGAGCATGCCCAGGATCATAGAAGAACGGGCAAGGAGGGTCCTGTCTTCATTTGAGATGGGAAAGGTAGCTGGGGGGCAGGGGATATGCAGCATTTTGATAAACATATGATGTCGGCTGGGTTTGCCTCTTCAAGAAACATTCAGAACAAAAGAATAACATCAGATTTTTAATTTTTTTCTGATTATTCTAGATATTGTATAGAGAATAAAGAGATGAAACAAGGAGAAAACTGGAAGCTGTTTTCATATATTACTATATATATATGCCATTATTTCTCTATGTAAGGAGGTATGTAATAATGTAAATTACATTTCATGTTTACAATAGATTCGCAAAGCTTAAATAACAGAATATTGTTATAACATGTCATCTTGCTATTTTCTAATTCAAGACTGTCATTTTACTTATATTTTTCTATCAAATTATATCTTATAATTATAAAGTATAAATCGTACTATATTACATTGTCCTGCTCTTTGAATTCTTAGGAAAAGATGGTATGTCTTGGAATAGGTAAGGACCTATAAAAGCAGAAATATTAAGAGAAGTAGAATGGAAAGGGGGGGTTGAAGAGTTGGCTCACTGAATAAACTGCTTGCCACACAAGAAAGGGAATCTGAGTTCCATCCCAGCACCTCCGGTTCAGTACCTGAAAAAAAACGAATGTCTGGGAAACAGAGACAGGGATATCTCTGGACCTTGCTAGCTAACCAATCTAGCTGCATCAACAGACTCCACATTCAGTGAGAGACCACTGTCTCTGAAATAAGGCTGACAGCAATTAAGTAAGATACTTGACGTCGGCCTTTGACACATGCACACATACACAGACACACACAAACACACACACACACACACACACAGTTGCACTTATCGACAGACACACAGTTGTACCTGCACAGGGGGAGAGAGAGAGAGACCGAGAGAGAGATGAACAAAAGAATGATCAACAGTGAGAGTCATTTGATCACCTACATCAAGAGTTGCCAAGAAGATATGTGTTATGAGAGTTCAGAACCAGCCTTGGGTTTTACATACTTTCTTCTTTCCTTGGTTTGTTCCTGATGCTCACATAGATGACAGTCTTTCTTCTTCACTCAAGTTACCGTCTTGCTGATGCTGGCACTGGCCACACTGTGAGCACATCAGTCCATTCTCCTGTTGCCGATGTCCCCTTTCTTTAGCATTTTCTCACTGTGTAATTGACTAGATATTTTACTTGCTTGGCTTATGAGAAAATTAAGTTCATGATGGCAAACGTTTGGGTCTGGTTTTTCACTGCAGCTTTATCAGTACAGAACATAGCACCTCCCTGCATCTAGTTGGCACTTGGCACTCAATAAGTACTGATCAAGTGAATGAATGAATGAGTGAAATCATCATTTTGAATTAGATGTTTAAACCTTACATATTTGACATTTTTAAAATAAGAGCTTACTTTTGGATATAGATTCATCTTCCTCCAGTGAAAAACTATTATATAAAATAAGCAGACTTTCACATATGTGTTTAAAGTATTAAATGATGAGCTTGCTATGAAACTCCCAGACATCATGTGAGGTACAAGAGCATATAAAGCAGAGTCATGGCTCTTAAGGTTTACTCAGTCCGGCAGTGAATGAAGACATCAATAGAAAAACACTAATATACTATGTTGGGTGCAATTCTAGGTAAGACCCAGGAGAGCCTGTTCCAAAGTGAGAGAGACCTGTACAGGCAGAGAGTTGAGTAAGATTCATCTATGTGTGCAGGGAAAAAATTCTACACCTGAAAACATCTAGAATTTGACTATGTCATTGTTCATTAAATGCTCATTGATCTCTTAGTAGTATAATGGCCAATGGTGATATAATAACCAAAAGAAACACAAGCTCCACTTATAGATTTACTCTAGCAGGTTTACAACCTGATATTGAAATACTTTCTTGTTCCTGAGTCAGCTGTTTCATGGGGCCGTGTTTCACACCACAGTGGCCTACTGAAAGAGCTATGTGGTACTCCGACGGATCATTCTTAGAGAAAAAATTTCAAGCATTCACCATCTTTGGCTCAGTGGTTACAGATAAAAAGTACAAGGTTTTATTTGAAAAACGCATCCAACTAAGCTATGCACTTTTTTTTTAAAGAAATTCATTTGGCTTTGGCATTTCAAACTCAGGCATGGCACTAGATGGCTGCTCAGGAAAAAAAATCAGAAATCGTAACATTTCAGCATAAAGCTGTAAGTTTTTCAGACAATTCGCTTCAAGAACCATCTATAGACCAGATGATTTCATATGCAGTGGCATTTGAAAACTTCCACACTGAAGGGATTCCAAGAAATGATATTTCTTTGGGTTACAGTAAGATAAGAAAAACGGATTTGTTTTGCAAGAGCCAATTCTGCAAAATACCATAAGATAGTGTAGCAGTTTGCTTTAGATGTCAATTTGACAACTGAGGACTGAGCTTTTAGATACAACTATGCAGAATTATTTAGTTAAGACAAAGTTATGGGTGATTACCTATTGACATGGAAAACCCACAGTGGGTGGGACCAGTCCCTGAGAAGATGGATAAGATGGTGTCATAGTTAGGCACAGGTGTCAACTTGACAGTTGAGGGTTTGAGTTCCGGGCACATTTGTAGAGAATTAGTGGTTAAGCCCAGAGCAAACCTGCAGGAGATTGTCTAGTTGATGGGGAAAGCCCAGCCCATGTGGGTGAGACTAGGCCCTGGAATAAAATACAGGGAACTGGTTGAGGAAGTCAGCATCCTTGTGTACACTTGGCCAGACATGCTGGTCTGGCAAGTAAGGATCGTCCCTCTCTCAGCCGTTATGTAGAGATTTTATGGCCAGTTCCCTTGGCCCTGATGTTGGTGTGAGCTCTCCTGTCAAGCTAGACTGAGAACTGTAACCAAAAAATCATAAAAGAACATAAACCCCTTGTTCCCTTAAGCCATTTGATGGTGATTTATCAACAACTATGCAGGATGACTGCAACAGATAGTGAGCAAACTGATTTGAATTTGACAAGTGAAAAAGCTGGTGCCTCTTTCAGAAATCCTGTGGATATGATATGGTCAGTTCCCTTAACTGCTGAGGTTGTTACAGACTCTTCTGCTATCATAATGAACTGTAACTTAGGGAAGCGTAAACTGCAATAAATATATATTCTGCTAGATTGTATGGGTCCTATATTTATCAGAACAACTGAAGAGAAATAGACAAATAAGAGTCAAATTTGAACCAACAAAGGAATAATCACATCACTCTTTATAATGACTTTATGATGGGGCACCGCTTTGGGCAATGATAGCATTGTACCAACAGCCAGTGGAGAGAGATACCTCTGGATTTTATAATTGCTGATTCCCAAGAGTGTTCATGAAATAGCAGACCAATTAAATCAAGAATCTTGCAAGACTTTCAGCATTTAATTATTAAAGTTAAAAATATCTCTAAATGTACTTACCAAAACTCTAGTTAAATATAGAAACGCATACAGCTGAGTGATGTCCAGAAAAAGAGTAACATATTGACCAGGAAACTTCAGAGACAATATCTACCTTTCCTTAGATAGCTCACACAGATGTTTCTAAGAGAGGGTCTCACTATGTAATCCAAGCAGGCCTCAACCCCTCTACCCTTTGCCTCACACTCCCAGGCATAGGGATTATAGACATGTACCACCACATTTCAGCTTTATACCCATTTTTGATATGTTGAAACATAATCTTCATTTCATTCTCTGACTCCATAAACGAGGAGAAAGCATTTGAGCCATTGAGTAGAGACTGAAGTCTACTGTACTCATGATGGGAAAATAACAGATAGTCAAAACTGAAGAAAGTTTCAGCAAAGAAGAGGATTTGAGGTGAATGGTACAATAAAACCATATGGTGAAGGCTGTGTGGAGGTTATTTTTTTTACAGAATTCTTTATTCTCTGAGCTCTTACCCTGCCTGGAGTACCATGCTACAACCCTTCATTATGATGGTAGGAGAGTCTGTAACCAACATCGGGAGTTTAGAACTCTGTTAATTTAGCTAAACAATACTGACACCTATCTCCAAGCCCTAAGGTTGCTTCCTTAGGCAGGGATTTTAATAAGTTTACCGTGTGCCAGGCATGAATTTCTTCCTGGGGAACAGGCCTCAAAACCTATCAGAGAGCAGTTGATTACCCCCACAACATCGTGCCACTATTTCACAAGTGGGCACAGCTGGCTTAGCATGTTGGTATTGAAGTTCAGAGGGTTATCACCACCAATGGCTTTCCTTCCCTAACAGCCTGCATAGCCCTTCTAACACTACAAAAGCTAGTCAGCATCGAGACACTTACAGCTCAATTGCAGCTTGATTTCTTTGTATCTTCCAACCAAGGTATGTGATGTCTTCAGCAACAGAGTGTTATCATCTCATTCTGGTGGACAGCCAAGGGGAATTGCAGGAGTATCATTTTGAGGTCTCTGATGGCTTTCCTGACCAGCAGTTCACAGGTCCTTGGCCCCCACTTGGCATTGGGATTTTCTTTAATAACCTTGGCTTCCAGGAACATAATTATCTAAGCATGCAGGATAATTTCTTTTTTTATACAAGCTTTTATGGTTTTTACTTTTTATCCCTATTCCCATATTTACCTGGTTTTGTTTATGAATTATTTTCTTTTTTATAACATCAACTGAATTTTTTTTATCCCCTGCTCTTTCTATCCCTTTCCTTAACATTGTTCACTTTTCTTCTCTTTTCTTACAAGTAATTTTGCATCTTCTCTTTTTTTCCTTTTAATCTTGATGTTCAAGTTAGATGCAGGGGTTAACTTGATGATTGAAGGCTGAGGCTCTGAGCATTTCTGTGAAGAATTGGTAGTTAAAGCAAGTCTGCATGATTATCTAGTTGGCACTGGAAGAACCAGCCCACAGTTGTGTGATTATATTCTGGGCAAATGGGTAAAATAGAGAGAACAGGCTCAGTATTTTAGCATATTATCAGCATATTTTGGCATTCAACAGACTGGAAGATAAGAAGGTTTGTCCCTCTCTCAGCAATTCCTGTGGATATATTGAGGTCAGTTCCCTCAGTTCATGATTTTGATATGAACTCTCCTGCCAAACTGGACTATAAACTGTAATCTGAATTCTAAACAAGAATAGACCCTAAAATGCTTAGTACTATATTCATCAACAACATGAATAGAGACTGAAACACTGCCCCCTCCTTTATCTCATAAGTATTTTTCACTTGTATTGTAATTGATTTGCAACTTCACATTTTACTCTGTATTACTTTTGTGATTTTTCTTTTCTTTGGCCATTGATTATACAGTACTTGGTATTAAAAAGTTTTAACTGGGCTGGAGAGGTGGCTCAGGGGTTAAGCCTCTGCCTTGCAGGCAGAAGGTCCTGAGTTCGGATCCCAGATCCCATGTATAGACGCCAGACAGAAACGGGGGCGGCCTGCGCTTCTGGTCCTGGTAGGGCGGAGCCTGTGAATCCCGGGGCAGAAGGAGGTGGAGGTGTCCATGGTGGTTCGCGAATTCGTCTGTGGTTCTACACATACACAGACACACACATGCACGTGCACATACACACGCACATGCGCACAGTTGAATAAATAATAATAATAATAATAATAAAAAGTTTTAACTGTATTTTTATATCACTTTTAATCCAGGCTTGCTGCTATTACAGTGATTTGCTTTCTCTTCTCTTATTAGAACTGGGGATAAGAGAAGACTGCTCATTCAGAAGATCCCCAACAAAACCAGAAGAAACATTCACCCTGAAAGATATGTACCTTGAGCTAGTTGAACATGAAGACCAAGGTTACATGATTTCCCCAAAGACCATACTCCTTGATAATTTGGTCCAGCAATACTCAAATGGTGAAATTCTGACAAAGAATTCCAAAGTATATTTGTAAAACTAAATGATGACTTCAAAGAAGACAAAAAAAAAAGCAGATGAATAAAACAAGTAGACCAATTCTAGACCTAGATTTAAAAACAGTTAGATGAGATATTCAGCAATATGGAGGTTCTACATCTTTAGTCATCAGACAAATGCAAATATGAAAACTACATTGGCATGGCACTTAAGGATGGCAAGGGAATGACCCCTTTACAGTGCCAGGAGGAATGTAAATTAGTGCAACCACTATGAAAATCAATATGGAGGATCCTCAGGAACTAAAAAAAGAATTACCATGAGAATCAACTATGTCACTTGTGGTTAAAACCTAAGTCTGCATGCCACAGATATCCTGCCACAGCCTTGCTTTCCTGGGCTCTATTCACAACAGCTAAGAAATGGAATCAGCCCAGATGCTCATCAATAGACAAATAGAAAAAGGGAAGAAAATGTTTGGGATGAAAACAGGATTCCTGGCAATTTCTGAAATAAACTTAAACATGCTTCTGCATTTTTACAAAGTGGCACCCTCATCACTATTAACTATAAAACCAAAACTTCCATCAACTCTAAAATCCAATGAAGATGTTCTGTGTCCTTCTATTTCAAATATCCAATTAAGATGAACACCTATGTAACATTAAGCATATCCGTATCATTAGTAAGCAAATTTGCTTTTGTCTTTAATAAATGGCAAAAGTTACATGTCTATCAAAGAATTGTTCAAAAATAAATTCGTCTAGGAATTATTACTCTTAAATTTATATACTGTTTGCTAACCCTTTCTGACCACAGAGGCAGAGAACGGAAAAGGGTTAAGAGGTTTAAGAGGTTCTACACTACGGGCACCTGTAATGATCCTGGGCAGAAGCACTTCCTGAAGCAAGAGAGAGGGCTTGGCAGCGCCACCCAGCGTTTTCCTTCCAGCTTTCACTGGACTGCCCATGCTCTCTGACCTCCTAAGGAAGCATTCTGGATGTCCAGGTTTCTTTGAAGCAACTCAATGAAAAAGCACATGGAGAGTTTGCTCTTTCCTTGTAAACAGTGTACACTTCTGAGAGTGTGGGACAAAGTTCACCTTTAACAGGTTTGGTTGCAAAGGTATTCAGTCAGTCCTCTGACAATCTAAATTGTAGTAGGTGTTTTTAATATAAAAGTTTGCTTTTATGTTAAAAGATCTCCTACCATAGTTAAGCCAAGTCATTATGTTTGCAAAGTTTATCTCTACTAAGAAAAAAAAATGTTACCTAGGTGCAACCAATTATATAGCTATACTGCTAATTTTGACTTTACTTACTATAGCCAGGGATATTCAAGGATTTAAAGTAAACTCAATTAGAAGGATTATAAGGGGAAAAGGGGGGTTTGGGATTGAGAACTTTTATCATAGATACACTATTTTCATTTATTCAACATTAAAAAATAAGAGGATTAAAAATAAAATTAGCTCATCTAATCTAAATCCAAGTACCTGTTTCTGTCACCTGTTACTTTTACTTCATGAGTATCATTGTGTTCATGATTATTCCAGCCTCAAATATGAACCATGATGCTTAACCAAACTATAATCCAGGAATTTCTATAAACTAAAATTTCCAGAAAAAGTTAATTCTGTGTTGTTAAAGTTACACCTGTGTTGCTAGAACTTCAATAATTGACATAAATGAATGTTGGAATGATAGTGATTCAGAGCCCAAAATTACATATTGGGCTATCTTAGGCTTTTAAAAATAGCCAATCTAGTACTTAATCCTGTTTGTGACTTAACAGTCTTGTGCTGGGAACTTCAAAACTACATAATCATTAAACTGAGACAAACTTTAAGGACACTGTAACAACCCTATAAAAACTCATTCTTACTCTCTGCTGCCTTTTATCTTAACTTGAAAAAAAAAGCCCTCAGGGAACCAATAAAATCAAAATCTTAAATCTTATGGACATTTCTCTCCTTTGTTAGTTCCTACTTTAACTCTTCTATTTACTTCCAACCCTATTCTCAAACAAACACATCTCAAAATGATTTAAAATTTCATGAACCTATACACACACACATGCACGCACGCACCTATCTCATCTACTTGCTGACTCAATTTTTCAAGGTTACTGTTCACAGACTCAATGGACATCCTCCTGATGCGCAAATCCAGATATCAGACTCCTATCCAAGACCCACCGGCTGTCTGACTCAGGATGAAGACAGAAGGCCTAGTCCCTTAACCCCTTATATAATATTCCAGTTTAGCATGAAGAAGGTAGATCTGATGACAACACCACAATCCCTTGTACCCATTTCCCATATCTCCTGCTCTATAAAGCCATTTTTTTATATGAATGAAAGGCTAGGGCATTAGATCACAGATCTTCTGGCTGTACCCCTCTCCCCAGACATCAGACCGCACCCCGGAGTAGTCCTGTCACTAGACAGGGTTGACAGATCCTACTGTGGTCTTGCAGACTCACCCCTCTCTGTAGTTGCAGGCCTGCCCCACTCCCCACCACCCAAGACAACACTGAATTAAAGCTGGTCCTTATCAGTGCTCTTCTGACTTAGAAGCACATAGGCTAGGTAGATGGCCCCTACCCCCGCCCCGAAATAAATCTGTAAGTCATTCCCTTCATCTTACAGAACTGAAGAGAACTACGCTCAGATCCCACCAGAGCTTCCTATTGCCCTGATTCCATCTTCTTTTTTTATTTATTTTTTATTATTTATTTAATTGTGCGCGTATGCATGTGTGCATGTGTGTGTATGTATGTGTGTGTGTGTGTGTGTGTGTGTGTGTGTGTGTGTGTGTGTACGTGTGTGTAGAACCACGGACGAATTCGGGAACCACCATGGACCGTCTCCACCTCCTCCTTGTTTACTCTGCCCCGGGACTCACAGGCTCCGCCCTACCAGGACCAGAGGCACAGCCCCCTCCCCCCCACGCTTCCTCCTGGCATTTATACGTGGGGTCTAGGATCCGAACTCAGAACCTTCCGCCTGCAAGGCAGAGGCTTAACCCCTGAGCCACCTCTCCAGCCCCCTGATTCCATCTTCTTATGCTCTTCCATTTCAGGGCTTCATTTCATGGCTCCCTATGGGCATGTGTTTCTAGCTCTACTGATAAAGTTCTGAAAAGTCGTTTACCTCAGCTTCCTTTCTATGAAGTTAATTTTATCTCCTATAAGTTATGCCATTCATTATTTGTAGTGTCTCCGAATAGGGAGTAGCAGCTAGAAGAATGGCTCCGGATGGAAAGATGAGGAGCAAGGGAACAAAAGCACGTCCCGACATCGCTAGACAAGTGCCTACCCTGTCACTAGATAGTTGTCCTGGAGAAGCTCTAATGTAAAGTGAAGAAGCTTGAGGTCACGTGGCTTCTTAGAGGTGATGTGAGAGTTCAGATAGGCTGCCACAGGTAGAGTCCCATGTGAGGAGTTCCAGGAGAGGCAGCAGCTGCAGCACCTCTGCAGTCCAGTCAGAAGGTAAGAGATGCAGAGATCGCCCACTGCTAACCAGAGGAAACCACCAGAAGGCAGAGAGAGGCCTTGGCTAAGACAGGGGTGAAACCTGGGAGTACTTCTCAGAACTGCCGTCAGGCGGCGAATAATTTGCCATTTCCTTGGAATTGCTGCACATGCAACAGTAAGATCCTTCAGTGAGGGGCTGGAGAGGTGGCTCAGAGGTTAAACCTCTGCCTTGCAGGCGGAAGGTCCTGAGTTCGGATCCTAGACCCCACGTATAGACGCCAGGCGGAAGCGGGGTCGGCCTGCGTTTCTGGTCCTGGTAGGGCGGAGCCTGTGAATCCCGGGGCAGAGTAAACAAGGAGGAGGTGGAGGCGGTCCATGGTGGTTCCCGAATTCGTCCGTGGTTCTACACACACACACATACACCCGCACAATCGAATAAATAATTTAAAAAAAAAAAAGATCCTTCAGTGAGCTTCTCTGAAGTGGCTAAATCCACCCTTAATTCAAGGCTGTGGTAGATGTCAGCCTCCTTCCCCATCCTTCCCCCCCCCCCCGAAAAAATGAAGTACAAAGGCAAGAAATGAAAAACCCTATGTGTCCTGGATTATGTGGCAGGAGAAAGCACTAGACTCAAATCCTTTGGCTTTCACTGCTAATCATGTATCAACCAAACAGCATTCAAGATATCCAGTGTCCAGTAAGCAAGAGGGGAAAACATCAAGCAAAACAGACCTGAGAATGGCAGGAGAAAAAGGAATTCCCCAACAAAGACCTTAAAGGCTTCATAAATTCTGCAAATAAGCTAAAGTATACGCAAAGCAATATATATATATATATATATATATATATATATATATGTTTTCTTTTACTTTTGTTCTAACTTTACTGCTCTTCCCCTCGGCACACACAACAGCTTCTAGCATACAGTAAATAAAGAATATCTGTCAAATAAAGCTTTCAGGAAAATAATTCTGGCTCCAACGTGTATTGATTGTCTACTGTGATACAAAAGAAATAAAAAACATCGAAGGCTTGAAAGTACATTCTAGTGTTTAGTGCTGTACCTTCTCCTATTGGTATGGGTCTTCACAGAGTCCTAGGAATACAGTTTCCACATGTCCTTCCTCCTTTTCCCACCTGGCTTCGCATGGAAACAAAATAAAGGCTCAGAGACTCTAGTAGGAATTCAAAACAAAAGGTTTGGTAAGATCTTCTGAAAGGGGAACCAAAGCATCCCACTTAATACACTGTACTGTTTCTTTGAGTTCCATAACCTATTTTGTCTTCCTATACAACCTCTGTCTTGGCCCAAGCATGGGAGGGAAGCCCAAAAAGTATTTCCTAGTATATGAATTAAGTAGTTCTCAAAGCCTAGCTGGAGCATTCACATATATCATAATCCATATAGAATATTTTCCCATGATAAATCCAACTTCAATATTGTAAAAACACATTCAAAATGAAAGAGACACTTTTACAGATAGGATTAGTTTTTGTGTTATTTAATAAATCAATACTCTATCTTATATTACCAAAATAACATTAGAAAACTATAATTTGAATTATACACAGCAAATAAAAAAGTTAAATAGAGATGACTAATTAAAAAACGGTGGCATCCAATAGACCCTGGAAAGGAGCAAGCTTCTTAGTGTTAACCACAGATACTTGCGAGCAAGCTACTATCCGAACACTTATCATTATAGCTACCCATAAATCAAAAAAGCACTCAGCACTCAACTAAGAGGTGCCCATGTGTAAGCACAATGTAGAGAACCATACCTGGCCAAAGTACAAAGATTTGAAGGAACAACCTGAATTTCAGAATAATTTAAAAGCCACAAAATTCAATATTAGAGCTCCTCCCTCAAACACAGGGTATTATAGTCAATGTCCAAATGCTCCCCACAGAGGACTGGGCAGGGCA
The DNA here is from genome assembly GCA_023101885.1 of Typhlomys cinereus. Classification (NCBI taxonomy): domain Eukaryota; kingdom Metazoa; phylum Chordata; class Mammalia; order Rodentia; family Platacanthomyidae; genus Typhlomys; species Typhlomys cinereus. Next base: position 1,932,690 of record JALPQD010000288.1, read on the forward strand.
TCACCGCAAATTTGTTGTAATTTAGCATTCTGCATGGATGCCCTATACCGCCATAAGATTCATCATTTAAAGTTAGTTTCTGAAAGTGAAACGAAATAAGCAGTTGAGGTAGTGAGGCGGATTTGTGGTTCCCCACACCCCCGCAGAACCAAGTGAACACTTAGAAAAACTAAAATAGCTTCTTGTTCTGCAACTTTAACATCTTTGGCAAGATTGAATGCGGATAATTTAATTTTACTGCTTTTTAAAAATGGGGTTGGTAACTTGCAAACCTGTTGGTTTTACACTTACATGAAAACTATAACCATAAGCATTGTCACAGAGTTTCATATCTATGCACACAAGTAATTTTATAATAAAAATTTGTGCTCCAACGTTAACACAATCTTTTTCTATCATGAGTACTACTTGTCATTCTAACCTTCCCCCCAGCTTCTCCTTGTGCACCCAGTTTCCAAAGTTGTAAGAAATTATTTTCTGTGATTTATAAACTAGCCTATCTGTAGTAGTTTATCAATGAGCCCCAAAGAACCAAAATACTTTGCAAACTTATTATCAAGACATTCTAAACTATCAAGACCAGTCATCTAAAGGCAAAGACTAGAAATTACCATGTTATGCTATTTACAAAGAAAGAATCCAGGAAGGGGATTTAATTACAGTGTTTGAGAGCATAAATACTACCCTTAATCACTGTTTATGAATTTGTTAAACTGGAATATTACATGGCAAACAGTATTCACAATTTCCAACAGCGACAACACAGTTCCTCACATTTCCTATGAGGATTCATTGTTTACCATCTGTAGAGTTTTAAAGGTAGCCTATTGTTCTCTCGTTCAAGTGTCGCTATAATCATTAAATGATTGAGGATTGGTGTCTCCTTCTTAATATCTTGTGAAGTCCTGACTGTGAAATGTTCCACAACTTTTTAATGGGAGAATTCAAAGTCTGAGTCTAATACCCACACATAAATATACATAACTCTAGTTTTTAAAAGCCCACAAAAATCACTCAAATCAGGTGCAGTTTTTGAAAAAGAAAAAAAATCCATACTAGAAATAATACCATTAAAATAGGTTGTGTGACATTTATTTTCCAGAATCTGATGTGATCTAGAAATGTCTAGTGTAAAACTCTTGTGCAATCAGAAAAGACCTAGAATAATGTAATGTATCTATCATTTGTAGAGTAGCCTCCATACTCAAAGCCATATACAATTGCAGAATTTTCTTGACATGTCTCCAGGAACATGATTTGGATATCTGTTTGTTCACTCTCTAGAAACTGGGCTGTTGGTACAACCACCATTGCCTGAGAATTCAGATTCTGATAGCAGAGAGTATCTTTCTCCCCTCAGCCATGTGACATCATAAAGAAGATAAATCAAAAACTTAAAGTTAGCAAACTAAACCTGAGGACAGGAGCAAAAGGGACAATTGTAAACAGGAGACAAAAAGACCAGAAAGTATAATGTTGAACAGGTTTGAATCAATCCCATACAAGAACTTAAAACACCAGAACAAAGTCACTCAGCCTTACAAATTTTGTGTACCCAAAAAAATTATGTTTGTCAAGTTCTATTGTGTGCTCTGTAATATGTTCAGCAGCGTTCCAAGGCCCCCTTGCACATAAATCCCCCAGACACACACTTCACGGTGCCAACCAAAACATACTGCAGCTACCCCAGTGTTGGGAGGGCAGGGGCAGACATCTTTCCAAGCTGAGACCCCAAACAGGATTTGACCACCAGAAATACCCACTGATACAACCGCTGGAATACAGAGACTGGAGCAGAGGTGAATATTCTAAAAGTTAGGGGTCGCAAAGGATGCCAACGAAAGCTATTCATTGGGTTGAGTATCTAGAAAAGCTGTGCTAAAGAAAAGAGCCACCTTTAAGTGGTGGGAACAGACACCTGGCACAGCGACGGTAGCTGGTGGGGGTTGGTTGTTGCATCCGGAGCAGTGACAGTCAAGGTCAGGAGTTGTGCGCTGCAGTGAGGAGAGGCGTCTAGAAGCTTCTTCCAGGAAAAGTGATGTGCTTAGATATCTGAAACTCACTGCACAGATTCCATAAGTCTCACCAACTCCTTCAATATTTATTGAGCGCTCAGTGGGTGGCAGGTCCTACTGGCTGTCAGGAATGCAACGATGAAAACAGTCCCTCAGGGAACTTTCGCTCTGCAGAGAAGCAGAATTCCAGGTCTGGTGCTCAGATCACTGGAATGGGGTGCAAACCAATAAACAGCTTCTCTATCATCCATGCTGGTCATGACTACACAACAAGAATCTTAAAAATCATGACTCTCAACATTTTGAAAAGCAAAAGATGGCCAGCTCTTTCCTCTTTCAAATGCTTTCCTTCCTTTTTCGTTTCTTTCTTTTTTCTCTCTCTCATTCTCTTTCCTCCTTCCTCATTCCTTCCTTTTCTTTCCCTCCCTTCCTCCCGCCCTCCTTCCTTCCTTCTTTCCTTCCTTCTTCCTTTCTTCCTTCCTTCCTTCCTTCCTTCCTTCCTTCCTTCCTTCCTTCCTTCCTTCTTTCCTTCCTTCTTTCCTTCCTTCCTTCCTTTCCTCTTTCCCTTTAAATCTCTCAGCTGGCATTTCAAGCAGGCACTTTCTCTCCATGTTAGATAGATCAATATATGAGCATTTTTAAAGGCATTTCCATTGCAATTTGACTTTTCTGCTGGCACACACATGCACTAGCATTTGAATTTGCATGATGGTGCTAACCTGCTAAAGGCAGCAGAGTGCCTCTCTGAAAAAGCAGCAGATTCAATAATGACGGATGTGCTGCCATTTCTCATATAGGCCCAGTTGCCTACAAAGGGCAAGGTAGCATCATTAGTAAATTACTGAAGTGACTAGTTAGGAATGCACAATCCAATTATGTGTATTTTTAAATTCAATACAGACAGGATGTGCCCTATATTTCTACATACGATTCGCAGTGCTGGTTTCAGCAGCATTGAACCATAGTCTTTGTAGAATGCTTGTTAGTATTCAAAGTAAGAAACAATTGCTAGGAACAGGAAACACAGAAGCCAGACATTTGGCAACATCACAGAGTTCACTGCTGAAGTCAGCTGGCAAAGCCACTCTGAACTGACAGGAACTGGCCCTCGTTGCTATGGAAACAGCAGTGAACTGTGTTAGTAAACAGTTTGGGTTCTCTCACCTGCCAAGACATAAATTGAGCATTTACTGTTGATTTTTAAGTATATTTGTAAATAGCCTATTTACCAGTAAATGCTAAAAAAAAAAATCTCTCTGCTTCAGTATAAAACCTTCCAAGCACTTGGAATTGTACCTGAATGTTTAGGGATCCAAACACAAACTTAATTGTACAGAGAACATATGAAGACAGAACAAAACAAAGGGCCAGTCTAATCTCTTCATTCTAACAGCTGTTCATGGTGCTAAACGATTTCTAAAAGTACAGAAATAAAATGAAAATAAAGCGCTAAGGATTGTTAAAGGGAAGATTTCCAAATTCATAACAATTATTCAGGACACTTGTTAATTTTCTTTCAAGCCCTATTTACTTTGAATTTCCTTCAAGCCCTAATTACTATTTGATTTTCCCCACCCTCACTCACTGACAACTGAGCCAAGTGAGGCTGCCTCATGCCCCCGTTTACATCAAGCATCCCATTTTGGGAATTCTTGTCTTTGATAATTACAGTAATTATTATCCTAATTTACAGATAAATGAAGTATGACAGAAGAAAAATGTCATGACTAAGCCTATTCAGAAGTGGGAAAATATTGTATAAGCCTCTAAGCCTAGTTCCCTCAATCTGTATCTTCTAGATTATTCTGGCTATTTGAACCTTCTTTCAAACTCACGCTAAACTATATTTTTTCCATAGACTCAGCTACTGAAAAGGTTTTATGTTTTGCTCTGACAGCCAATCTACCCTCCAACACTTATCAACAAGTTGCTAAAATATGTTCATCACCTGTTCTGTGACCTTTAATTACATTTATCAATAAACTTTTTTTAAAAAAAATATGGAACGCTTCACGAATTTGTGTGTCATCCTTGCACAGGGGCTATGCTAATCTTCTCTGTATCATCCCAATTTTAGTATATGTGCTGCCGAAGTGAGCACTGTCAATAAACATTTAACAGCAAAAATATCTGTATTCATGTACTCTATGCTTAGAAAAGGGAGAGATGATTCAAAGAGAAATAAAACTTGTTTTCTCTTCTTTGAAAGCTATTCTAATGAGAAAAAGCAGAAAAGAGATGAATACATTATAATTGGTGAATTCTCTCAAAAAAAAAGTACTAAAGGTGCCTCAGGAGCATTAAGAAATACAAAATCAACTTCGTTCAGGTAAATAGAGAATGCCACACTAAGAGACAGGTACTTTCTTTATATTTGGGGAAGTAATAGATGATTTATATGTAGTCATTCAGAAAAACAGGAGTTAAAGTATTTTCAAAAAGATCAACACATTACTTTTACTCATATATTAAATGAATGTGTGTCATGGTTTGAAATGTGTCCCCCACAGTCTCATGTGTTTGGCAAGGTCATGGTACCTTGAGAGGTGGAGCCTTGCTGGAGGAAGGCAGTCACCAGGGGTGGGCCTTGAGGTGGATTAGTCCCACCCTATCTCCAGGAGAAGTCTGCCTTTGCAGCAAGCAGTCTGCAGCTCTCAGCTTCCAAGATGTCTGGGTGACTTAGCCACCTCCAGCTTTGGCCAGGCCACCTCTGCTTTGAGAGACTGTACCTTCCTTCTGGAACCATAAGCTGAATAAACCTTCCTTTCTCCCTTAAATTGATTGACTTTGAGTGTTCTAAAGTAACCGTTACAATGTGTATCAAATATTTTCTTTAACTTTTTTGCTCAAAATTCATTCTCATTGCTATAAACAGAAATTATGTTCATTCCATATGCAAAACCATCCACACTGCAGTCAGTTTCCAACAATTCATCTTCTACCAAGAAGTGGACTAGAAAGTCGGTTAGCTCTGTCACACCTGTATACATCTATTTTCTAGTCTTGAGCAATTTTTCCTAATGAGAGGAAGACAAATGCATTGCAGATGATGGGGCATTTACATTAAAAATAAAGAGTTAAAATAAACCAAAACATTGGATATGCCTAAAATTGAAGACATTGGGCAGAGAGTAGACAGTGAAGCTGGGAAAAGTTCAGATCTCTCTGGTTTGGAAACAGAGGTCAAACAGTGAAGGATTCCATATGCTATGCAAAGGGTTTAGACTTGTTTAAAAGCAGTAGAGGATATTGGAAGAATTTTAAACCTGTAACTGTGGAACTAACAATATGCTTTCTGCGTGGAAGCTTAGAATATGAGTCTCAGAGAATAAAGATGGTCCCTAACAGCTAGGAATAGAGGGAGATGGAATAACTGTTACCCAGACATGGTAAGATCAGGAGTAAGGTCTCCTCCACAAGAGGACTTACTTTTCCATTCCTCATGACCCAGTTTCACCAGAGATTTTTTTATAGAACCTCATATATAGCTCCCAGCATAAAGCAATGATATATGTTCAAAGAAATAAAAATGTCCTGAAGTTATAGCACACATCATACCAAAGGAATACATACACCCATATAAGCAATGATTACATGTACATTAGAAGTAAGAAGAATATGCTGTATGTATCCTTTCCACAATAGATAATTTACTCAAAAATGTTTCTCAATTTTTATGGTTTACTTGGAGCATTTTAATCCAATATTTTATTTCTTCTTTGTTGGATTTATAAGTTTCAAAAATGTATTTTTTCTGATACACATTTCTTGCCTATTCTGAGGCCTTAATTTCCCCTCTAAATTTCCTAGTTACCTCTTCAAATATTTTTTACTTTGACTTATCTTAGAGTAGATTTTACAAGAACAAGGGAATTTTATTATAGAATCTTCTTTAGAGTGTGTGTGTGAGTGTGTGTGTGTGTGTGTGTGGCTATTCTTTATTCAAGACTAGCTCATTCAAGAGTAATTCAAACATTAACCCCTAGTATTCATTCAAACACATATTTGACAAAACACATATTTTTTAGAAACATAGTTATCTGGGGGTCTGGAGAGGTGGCTCAGGGGTTAAGCCTCTGCCTTGCAGGCAGAAGATCCTGAGTTCGGATCCTAGACCCCACATATGGACACCGGGCAGAAGCCTGGGCGGCCTGCGTTTCTGGTCCTGTAGGGCGGAGCCTGTGAATTCCAGGGCAGAATAAACAAGGAGGAGGTGGAGGCGGTCCATGATGGTTCCCGAATTTCCCCGTGGTTCTACACACACACACACACACACACACACACACACACGCACGCACGCACGCACGCACGCACGCACAATTGAATAAAAATAATAATAAAAAAGAAACAGTTATCTGAATAATAAAAGGGTGGAATTTCAAAAAAAAAAGGGTGGAATTTCATTGTATTTTAGTAGTGTACTTATGTACATATGTATCTTATTGAACTTAAAACTCTCTTACAAAATTATCTTTTGTCCATGCATTCTTATTATTTTAAAGTGATATCTATAATAGAAAATACTTTTCTCACAATCCTGTTTGCTTCACATCAAGAAAAGACTTCTATCCATAAATACTAACCAAGATGAAAATCATGTAGACACTGTGAAATTAAAACAATTATTATTGGCTTGTTTTAAAATTAGTCCCTGGAGAAAGTTGCTTGTATTATGTCAGAATACTAAATCATTTTCCGTAACTAAACAATAATCACATACTGGAATTCAAATGCCTGAAAAAACAAGGAGGATGTAATTCTGAAATAATCCGGCAAGGTAGAAAAAATATATCACTTTAATATTTATTTTCCATTTTAACAAAAATAAATAAAATCAAAATAGAGGAACTCATTTTCTTTTTTATATAAACAGGAGGTTATTCTAACCTGACTTTTTAAACATTATGAAAATGAAATTTATTTTCATGTCTGACCTTATCACAATGCAAAGTAGTGTAATTGTCTCACACAGAAAACAGATAATCTGCTTAATTACACTGAAATTTTAATTTAGGATCACAATGAACATTGGTTTATGATTATCTGGTCCATCAGGCTTACCACATCTGAAATTAAACTAAGAAATTTTAAATATTCATTAGCTTGAACAACCATAGTAAATACATAAAATGTTAAGAAAACTAGCATATATATGCATTATTTATTTATTTTAACTTCAAAAAGATGTTTTCAGTGCTGAGGATTTCATGAATGTTAGGCAAACATACTACAACTGAAAGACACTCACAACCTTAAACACTATATCTTCAAAATAAGAATTCATGAGACTTGTGGCATTGTTTTACATTTATAAATCTAAATCACTGTCTAGCTTAACAGAGGACAGTTTTTCACATGTGCTTTTGACACACGTGCTCATCCACGTGACATCAGATATCATATAATCTTCAGAGAGCTTTACTGCATGTTCTTGAAAGAATACAGATGAAGAAAGCAAACAGAATCTTTGAATTATTATAAGAATGCTTTTGACACCATAGATTTCTCTCATGGGTCTCAGGGACTTTCAGGGGACCTAAACATGCACTTTGACAACTGTACTTTTGTGCTCACTCAAATAGGTTTCTAATACAGTCTGTAGGCAGACAGATATGGTCTTAAAACTACAAATATGAGATAGAATGGCCAAAACAAAATATGAACTCTCACAGATTGGAATTTTCTTTCATTTCTTTTTTTAAAAATCTGAAGGAAGAATCAAAGAGAAATGATGGTGTCAGTTTTTTTTTCTTAGGAACATTTCTGCAGCTGGAAAAAGATTAGCTTCTAGTATTTTTCCACAAGAGTCTTTATCCACTGAATGAGCCTCTCTCCTCTGAGATGGCTCCCGTGTGCTAATATTGAAGAAATAATTACTTTCTGTATCCATACTTACATGTGGGCTTTACAGAGGTGGAGGGATTACTACTTTGAATTGCAGATATTTTTAAGTGGCTGAGATGAATTTGAATGTGCAGTTCAGTCCTGGATCTACTGACACTCAAGCCTGTGCTGTCACTCAAATGATAAGCCATGTACAGAAGAAGGACCCAAGAGACAATCAAGTGCAGCAATGTATCAGAGAGAATAAAGTCAGAGATCAGATTTTCTGGTGATGTGCAAGGTTACAACTTGACACACTGCTTTTTCTGAACAATATTTTTAAAAAAGACTTTTTAGTGATTCTAATTATAAAGTCATTGCATCTTTTCACAGTGTATCTTGTGAGGGAAAGGGCTCATATTACATGGTTCAAAATGTGGTTTTGAATATGTAAAAGTTGATCTCAGTGCCTTGCTGATAGATACCTGTGTAACAGTTCACCTGCATCGTTGCTGATAAATCATTATCAAACGGCTTAAGGAAACAAGGGGCTTATTTTCTTATGATAGTCCGGTTACAGTTTGTAGTCCAGCTTGATGGGAAAGCATGCACTAACACCAGAGCAGAGGGAACTGGCCACACCATCACCACATAATAACTGAGAGAGGGACGATCCTTACTTGCCAGACCAGCATGTCTGACCAAGTGTACACGAGGATGCCAACTTTCTCAATCAGCTCTCTGTATTTTATACCAGGACCTAGTCCCACCAACCATGGACTAGGCCTTCCCCATCAGCTAGACAGTCTCCTGTAGGTTTGCTCTGGGTTTAACTCAACCACTAAGTAGCTACAAATGTGCCCAGAACTCAAACCCTCAACTGTCAAGTTGACACCTGTGCCTAACTAAAGCGTGGAAAGTAGAGTGATGGCTAATATTGATTATCAACTAGACAGGATGCAGAATCATTTAGGAGACAAACCTTTGGGCATGCTTATGAGGAATTTTCTAGATTAAGTAGCTTCTTGCCATGCCTGTGAGGGATTAGCTTCACTAGATTAACTGAAGTGGGAAGACTAACTCTAAAAGTAGGCAGTGCCCTTCTGTGGCTTTGGCTGTGGACTGCATATAAAGGAGAAAGTTAGCAGAACATCAGCAACATTTCTCTCTAATACTGGTTTGTGGACACAACATGAATAGCAGCTTCAAGCTCCTGTTGCCACGACTTTCCCACCATGATGGACTGTAGCCTTGAACTGTGAGTCAAAATAAACTTTACTAATTAGTTGTGAAAAAGTCCCCAGATCTCAAGCCTTCAATGATCAGGTTGACACCTGTATCTAACTATGACACTTTAAGAAAAGCAAATTAAGGACGGAAAAGTTTATTCAACCTGACCATTGAAGGCTTGAGCTTTGGGGACAGTTTTCACAACTGAATTAGTAGTTCGAGTTAAACCCTGAGAGAGCCTGCAGGAGACTGTCTCATGACTAGGAAGGCCCAACCCACAGTGGGTGGGGCTGAGCACCTCCCTGGGCAGGTGCTTGACATGGAGGGAGCTGGTTAAGGAAGTTGGTATTTCTTAGTATACTTGGTCAAACATGCTGGTCTGGCAAGTGCATATTGCCCTATTCAGCAGTCCTATGGGTTTGGTGAGGTCAGTTCTCTCGGTCCTACCAAATAAGACAAGGAGCTGCAACTGGAAAAATAAGCCAAAATAAAAGCCCCTGTTCCCTTAAGCCATATGGTTGTAGATTTATTGGCAACATGCAAGTAAACTGCACACAAGGTATTTTATCACAATAATTAAGGCAGGTACCAAGAATGACAAAGGCTCAATTCCATTCTCTCAACTTAAGACCTTTAATAAGGAATTTAGATCCATGTACATGAGCATAAAAAAGAATTCAGTGAGTGTTTTAAAGTGTGATTTGATTATAACAAGGAACTGAGAAGGAGGTGAAAAAGGCAACAGACTGTCATACAGTAGGGACTATGTAGACTGGGATAAGAACAACTAATTATTGGAGATACTATATATATACAAATAGGGCTTCAAAAAGCACAGGAGGGAACCAAGGGAATCTCAAGGCTAAGGAACAGCTTTAAAAGACTGCCAAGCTAAGGCAAGAGAGATGGCTCAGGGGTTACGACTCTCCTCACAAGCAGAAGTTCTTGAGTTCAGATCCCACGTCCCACATAAAAATGCCAGGTGGAAATGGTGGTGGCCTGAACTTCTGGCTGTAGTGGGAAGAGCCTGGGAAATCCCACAGTGAAGCAAAAAGGAGATAGAAGTAATCCAGGATGATCCCAGAAGTCATGCTTGGTCCTACACACACACACACACACACACACACACACACACACACACACAGAGTAAATAAATAAAAACCTTTAAAAAAACTGCCAAGATAGAAAGCTGAAACACAGCAGGCACATTTAGGAAATAGGGAAGAATCTCGTTTGGTGGGGGCACAAGCTTGTTTTACAGATGAGCATGTTAAACACAAATAGTTGTGGCATCATATTAGGGTCCAAGTGGAAAAGTGTTCTCTTAATTTTGACTCAAGAGGAAATCAGTAAAGAACTTCAGTCTAAGATTCATGCCTCACATGGAATAAAGAAGAGAGAAAAAAATTAACAAGCTGCCATCATTCCAGTTAAAGCAAGAAGGAGTCTTGAATGACACTGTAGCTATGGAATCACAGAGCATACTCCAGAAAGAACCTCCACAGTATACCAATGTTCTCATTAAAAGAGAAAGATATCAGAAAAAAATTCTGATGCTAGTTCATTAGGAAAATGATGATATCATGAATATTAATAAGGAAGAAGATAATTGATTGGGAGAAAGTTAATGGCTGTTGCATATGTTAAATTTCAGATTAGAGGTTAAGTGTGCATTTGGAAATAGTTAGCTGAGGCTCATCTTACCCACGATCTTTGAATATGTCCTGAATACTTTAAGCTTCCTGGGTTGGAGAGTGGCTAAGAATGAGTTTCTCATCTAAATCAAAAAATAGCTTGATTTTATTATTGTATTTTTTGCCCACCCCCAAAATAATTCCTCATAAAATTTTAACTGAATATAGTCTTCTGAAACAGTTTCTACCTTTGAGGAATTGCTACCTCAATTTCAAGTTTACAGAAAGGAAAAATTAAAAAGGACATAAAAGGAAAAATATGCTATAAGAAGATACCATGATATAATATCTCTGTGCCTTTATTTTTACATGAATTGATGTAGGCCATTCCCTCCCTTCGCAAGTAAGGATGTGTCTCACGACATGACTTAGTTAGATTATAAATAGCCTATTTAGGTGCATCTATCCAAGAATAATATCCGCAAGCTACTTGCTCATGATTGTCAGGCTTTTAGCTTAGTTTAGCATAGACTGGGGAACAATGCAGTTTGTTCTGCCGATAAAGGAAGAAAAAGGGCATTTTTGAAATATCTGGGATTAGAAAGAAAGCATATGATAAAAAATGTAAAACTACTATTATCTGCTATTTTTGCTTATATAACTGGAATTTAGTTGAAGGAAGTATTAAAGCCATCTCCTCTGATATTTAAGTCATATTCAGTGAATATTATTTCACAAAAACACTCAGTTTTATGATGAATGAGTTAGCATAGATAATGTCCTTAGGATGGGACCAAAACATACTCAAGTGCTATGTAAGTCCTATCATCATTACCATCTTAGTCATCATCACAAGTGAAGGATTTAAAATCCTGGAATTTCTTCTAGTCCTAAAACTGAAAAATACTTATATTTTACAATGCTCATATTGAAGAGGAAAAGAAAATTAAAAGCTTTATGCAAGAGTATTCCTTGTTAGCACAAGTAGCTTCAGTCTTTTTTATTGTATAATATAATATTTATATTTTTAAAATTTGTTACATATTTTATAAAAGGAAAAAAGCTTGAAGCTTGAATGCAGTCCCATGATACCCACTGATGCTACTTAATGTGACTCTCCACCTGCCCCTGTTGCCATAGGCAAATCATGGTCAGGCGCACAAAGAATGGATAAACTCTGGCATACAGTCCTCCATGACCCCTCTGTGCATTCACTTCGCTGCAGCAAATGAAGAGGCAAATGCTCAGGAAGTCAAGACCAAGAGCCACTTTGCCTTCAGCCACCTGCTATCTCTATTCAACTGTCTACATGGTAATTGCTTTGCAAAGATGCTTCCAGCAATACTGGTATAAACATCTCATCAACCATCAGGCATTTTCCATGCCTGACTATGATTTAGCAACCATTTGTATGCTTCCAGAGCCAAAGGGTCTCAGTTCAGTAGTAACACCAGGCAATTTACTAACCTCTTTTCCTCAGTGACAATATTATAAACTGGGGGCCATGACAGGACATTCTTCTCTGAACTGTGAGAAAAGCTGATTTAAGATGTGGAAGGAAGTCCAAGCAGTGCCTTGCATATAGTAAGTGCATAATACATGTAATTCAACCTCACAATAATGAATGTTCAGCTACATACAGGCCTAAAAATTAGGAACAGTTCCACTCTTTTTTGAACAGTGTAGAGCCACATATGGATAACAATTGCCAATGTTGCAATACCCTGCATTTCGGCTTTTACTCGAGGTGCAGATAATATATTTCTTAAGCATGACCCATCCAGCTGAACAACAAGTAACACATGAGTAAGCGACCTGATGAAATATGAAGGTTTCTGATGGATGTGCATAGTACATTGGCTTCACCATTAGTCAAAGGGCACAGACGTGATACTAGTATTTGTAAAAATATCACTATGCAGTGTCAAGGGGGAAATTGCTTCTAAACTGCTGGCAGCCTGTAGATCTGCTGAAATACTCTCACTGCCCTAAGCCCAAGTCTCATTTCTAAAATCTTGTCACTTCATCTGCTCCCAGAACTATTCATGAAGTCTAGTTTTCATCCTGAATTTTTCCCCTGATTTCTCACTGTGTGATTTAGAGTGTTTTTTTTTTTTTTTTTCCTTCTTAAGGGTGATTCTTCATTCCTTTCCTGCTGTGCAGTGCTCTCCATGAAAGCAGCTTTAATTATTTATTCTGCATCTCCTCCAGGGCAGGCCACAACCTTACTTTGAAGATGGGCTGTCCTGTTTCCTGTGAGATTCCAAGGTCAGAGAAGGGCCTAGATTAGATGTAAACTCAAATTCAAAGAGAGCAAGATGAGGGAATAGAAGGTGGGAAGGGATAGAAGAGGGGAAGGGAGAAGAGGGATGAGGGTACTTACCCATTGAGCTTGTATAACTAGGTAAAAAATAAAATCAATAGAAAAAAAACAAAAAAAGTCAAATTCACACTCCCAGCATTATAGGATTACCCTTTGTATCAAGCATGCACATGTGCAGTACACACACACACACACACACACACACACACACAGACGAGAGAGAGAAAGAGAGTGAGAGAGAGTCAACCATAAGTGTATGTTTGTTCTCAAAAACAAATAGCTCTGCTAAGAGGCCAGCAAATACAGCACATACATATTACTAGAATGGTAAAAAATACATTAATGACACCAAAATGGCTCAGCATCAATAAACATACCTTATAAAATATTAAAGAGAGATCTATTACTCAGAAATCCTCAGCTCTTTTCTTTTTATTTGAAATAAGGAGAGAGGGAAAAGGAGAGGGAAAAGGAGGAGAAGGAGAAGAGGAGGAGGGGAGGGGAGAGGGAGGAGGAAAGGAGGGAGAGGGGGAGGGAAGGAGAGGGAGAGGGGGAGGAGTCCATAGCACACATCTAGAGGTTAGAGGACAATTTATAGACATTTGGCTCCAAGGATCTACTCAGGCTGCCAAGTTTGCCTTTACAGCAACAATGATTTCCGCATGCATTACAGGGCTCCATTCATAAATTCTGACTATACCACAGGCAAGTCATCTGTTTCCCACCCCTCCTTAGACAGTCCCACCAGCTCCAGGATTTGAGACCACTGAAACTGTTGCGGAATCCCACCGAACTGAGGGCAAGAACCTTGACGATATTGAGATTAAGATCATTGCGTTTCATAGGAACTAAAGGGAAGGATCAATAACTTTGCCAGTCCCTATCTTTTGCTTTTCAACACACTCTTTGTGTTCCAGAAAAATCAGAATACAAACTAGCTAAAGCAGACAAAGTATTTCTAAACATGGCAAACATGCCCGTAAAACATTTTGTCCTGATCTTTATGACACATGGCTGTAGCTTCTTCTGACTCTGTAAGGACAGACTTAGAAAACTCGTGATTCAGTGCTGCAAGCACATTGTGTTGTATACAAGATTTATTTATGGTCGCTTTGAATTAGAAGAGCATTTGTGACCATTTTTTTAAAATTTAGGGGAAGAATCGTTTTACAATCTAGTTGATTCTGGCTATCGCATTTAAATACTTTTAGGAACAGGAAATCCACAACTACATTACATGAAATAACTGTTTCTCCTTTTCCGTAAAAATCCTTCTGCTTTTCCATAAAATGAAGACTTTTAAGCACTGATCTGTATCCTGACTAAGATGCATTCACTCTGTTCAAGTGGTAACAGTGGACTGCATATTCATACTCACTTTTCACTTTCATAGGTGAATCTTATCTCTCATGTATATAAGGCGCCCTTTGAGAACCATTGTTAAACATGCAGAATGTAAACAATGAATACATTGCAGTGTGTTGTGTAGCCATTTCCTAGAAATTGAAACATTCCTTCCTGAAGGGAGGAGGGAGGCTCCTAAGACACTGGATAAATGAAGCTTAAAGGGCTCAGGAAGTTACAAGACTCACTAAGCCTCCTCCCTGGGTTATAAAAGCAATAAGCAGTGCTGAGGGACACGTCCAGCATGCCCAGCTGCCTGCAGACTGTTCAAGTAGTTCCCGGATGGTCACTTTCATGAATTGTCTCCAGACTTTTTCAGTGATGAAGCTGCCTTTGAGTCTCCAGTGCTCCTGGAAGTAACATCTCACCCATGTTCCGGTAAGTAGCCTCAATAAGCTCACGGATTCACTAAGCTACACTCGAATGGAATCATTTCTTTGGTCTGTTATCAGTGCCCCAGGTGGGTTAAATGGATGCTTATTTTCATTTCCTCAGGGAAAGTCACACAAAGCAATGTATCTGGAATAATGTCCTGTAATAAAAGAGTTTAAAATATTTTTCACAATAAATTTAAGGTCTTTTGCATCAGCCAATTCAGTACAGTTACAGCATAAACATAAAGAAGCAACATAAAGAAAAACTTCAGAGGGGGGGCTAGAGAGGTGGCTCAGTGGTTAAGCCTCTGCCTTGCAGGCAGAAGGTCCTGAGTTCGGATCCTAGACCCCAAGTATAGACGTCAGGAGGAAGTGGGGGTGGCCTGCGCTTCCGATTCTGGTAGGGCGGTGCCTGTGAATCCCGGGGGCCGAATATACAAGGAGGAGGTGGAGGCGTCCATGGTGGTTCCCGAATTTGTCCGTGGTTCTACACACACACACACACACACACACACACACACATACACATGCACACACATACATACACACACACAATTGAATAAATAATAAATAAAAAATTTTTTTAAAAATAAAAATAAAAAAATAAAAAAAAAAACTTCGGGATACTGAGTAGCATCTAAGGGATCATTTCCCATATCTGAATTGTGTTGAGCCTTAGTTCAGCTAGAACTCAGGGAGAAGACTAAAATCGCATTTTATCAGAGCAACCTGATATCAGATATTGTAATCAGATGGAAATTTACTTGCCATTGTTACACTTACAAACTATAGTGAAGAAACAGTATCAGATTGCCTATTTCAATTTCATAACCATATCACAGAACTACTCAGAACTCACAGAAGCACTCAAAACTATGGACATCGTTGCTTTAATATTTAAGCAAGTATTCAAAGCTCATGCTATATTTATAAGTTCATTATGCTTTTTTAAAAGTATACATGTGTGTATGTTTACAAGTATATGCATATTTGTATATGTGCATATTCAGATACACACATATATATTACAACTGAATTATGACAGTGGTATCATTGCAATTCGGTGGGGAATAAGGTGGTTCAGGTCAATTAACTATGCCTTTGGAAAACAAAACAAAAAGAACTTTAATCTCTTCCTTGACACTTAATAGATCACAGCCCTAAAAGTAAATGGCTCACAAAAGCATCTCAAACATAAAAATAGGGGGAATAATGTCCTGGGGCTGGCCAATGGTTTTTGAAGAAAAGAAAGAAATGCATAATTATATGAGCAAAAGATAATTTTTTAAAAGTATAAATATAAAAATCAGCCATCAGGGAGCTGGAGAGGTGGCTCAGGGGTTAAGCCTCCACCTTGCAGGCGGAAGGTCCCGAGTTCGGATCCCAGATCCCACGTATAGACGCCAGACGGAAGCGGGGGGCGGCCTGCGCTTCTGGTCCTGGTAGGGCGGAGCCTGTGAATCCCGGGGCAGAAGGAGGTGGAGGCATCCATGGTGGTTCGCGAATTTGTCCGTGGTTCTACACATACACAGACACACACATACACACACACACAGACACACGCGCGCACGCACATACACACAGTTGAATAAATAATAATAATAATAAAAAAATTAAAAAAAAATCAGCGATCAAAGGCACCTTTAAGACAGCATAGAAGCTAAACAGAAACGGAAAGGTAATATTATGTAGCTGCGCAACAAGGGCTGCATATAAAGAACTCCTAAAATATATTTTTTAAAAGACTTAAAATGTGAGCAAAATGTGATCTCAAACAGGACCTCTAAATCATTCTCTACCCCAAGACACTGAAGAAGAGAGACTGGAAAGAGTGAAAGAGCCAGAGGGTGGGGAGGGTGCTACCACATAGTGCCTTCTGAAAACAACAGGGCTGCTGCACCATTAACTCATTGCTGTGTTTACTTTCATAAGACCTGCATGAGATTTGGCCTATCAACATTTCACTATGGAGAGAGACAGATCCCGTGAGGCCACACACCTCCTGGAGAGACTATTGAAGGTTAATGCTGGCTGTGGGAAGGCGAGCTGCTTTCCTCAGTGGCATGCGCACTGATGTATCATTCATGCTCTGGAACAGATGAAATTTGGTGGACAACATGTGCAAAAAGACAGAAAATTAGCATGGAGACTGATTGGGAAGAATGTTTTCAATGGCAGAATGAGGGGGATGGAATGGGAAAATGCGGGATGAAAATGGCATAAAAGTGTTGTGTTCATGGATGAAACTATCAAAAATAATAATAAAAATGAGCAAGCTATATACACACTTCACAAAATAAGATATCTACAGTTTAGTGAGTGTACATGTGTGTGAAAATTCAGTAAGCCACAGATTTAAGATATAGACATAGACATTTAATACACACAACTTGATAAAAATATGTTCAGAAATCAGCCATAAGGTTGGGGGAAATGATTCAGCAGTCAAGGCTCTTGCCTCCAAGCCTAGCAACCCAAGTTAGATCCCTGGAACCCACCTAGTAAAAGGGGAGAACTAATTCCCACAAGTTTTCCTCTGACTTCCACACATGTGCCATGACATGAACACACACATACAGTCAATCGATTAATCGATCAAGCAATCAATAAAACCTTATTTGCAAGGGAAAGAGGAAGAGAGTAAGAAAGGGAGAGAGGCAGGAGAAATGGATGGAGGGAAGAATTGAAAAGACACATATATAAAAAATTTAAGGAAAGGAGGGAGGGAAGAGGCAATCTTCCTCTTAAAATTACAATGTGTCCTTGATTCTTTTATGTCAATATGTTTTAAAACCTACCAAGTTATTTCAAAACATAATTTTTTCTTCCTTAGCTCCTAATAAACACTTCACATTTTTTATATTTAAAAGTATAGAAAATTTATTATTTTGAAAGAATTAAAATAGGAGGACACCTTACAAAAAGTTTTGTAGGAAATAAAATCCCCAAACCACAAGTAGAAATGCAACATCACAGAGTATCTTATAAAATACAAAGACAGAAATAAATTTTATGATTTTTCTTTTACCATACTCCATCCAAAAACCTAACCAAATTCAAATTCACAGTTCCCAGCTCTGAGGGTCACACCACCAAACAAATTCCAGCACAGTAAGCAGAACTCATCACCCAGTTATGCACAATATCACCCTCCACCTTGGCTGTCCCTGCTTCAATCACACCAACATCCTCAACCTGACCTCCAAATCCCACCCACACCACAGAATCTGTCAGCTGACCAAGCATCTCGGCCCATCAGAAAATGTTTGATTTTTCCCAGATTATGTGATTCATTTTATCTAACAATCCTGTACAATTTGACCATATAGTATATGGTCATTCTGGGTCATTGTAATACACTTGGCATACGCAGCAAGCTTCATAATCACATCAGAATTCCAAGCCAAATACTCCAGATAAGAGTTTACTGCTATGATCCACGTATAAGAAAGAACATGTGGCATTTATCTTTCTGTGTCTGTGATAACTCATCTAACATTATATTTTCTAGTTCCACCCCTCTGCCAGCAAATTCTACAACCTTATCCTTCCTGATAGCTGTGTATATATTCCATTGTGTATAGATACCACAGTTTCATTACTCATTTCTTTGTTGATGGGCATATTGGCTGCTTTCATTTTCATGCTGTTATAAAGTGTTTATAGTTTGTACCTTAATTATTATAAATTATGCTAAAGGTTTCTAATATCACAGATAAAATAAGTCTTAGAAATGGAATTATTATACCCAAAACATAAACATTCACAGAATGTTTATACTATACACAGAATGACCATATACTATATGGTCAAATTGTCTCAGAATATGATAGGATAGTTTTTTAGTAGTTAATCTAACTTATATGTATGTACAGGATTGTTAGATAAAATGAATCACATAATCTGGGAAAAATCAAACATTTTCTGATGGCAAAGAAGACATACTTAACCAAATATAGATCTGTTAACTTTTTTTAACTTAAACTTCTTTTTAAAAGTTTAAACCCTTCTGAGATATACAGAAATACAAAGATAATATTGGTTTCTTCCCTGAATCTTAACTAGTTACAAACTAAAAACATCTTCATTATGGGGCCAGAGAGCTCGTTAGCTCAATCCCTGGGAGCACACATGGTGAAGGATGAGAGCTGGAGAGAAATGGCTTCAAAAAGCTGTACTCTCACCTCTACCTGTGCACCATGGCATACATGTTCATCCTGTCTGTCTGTCTGCCTGCCTGCCTGTCTGTCTGTCTATCTCTCCTCTTACACACTCAGACACATACATATCACTTAAAACCAATCCCTGTCATGCTATTTCTTTGTTCTGTTCAAGTAATTCTCTATAATTATCCTTCAATAAGGTTTGTCTATATTTTTCATGCAAAGGTCTGCAAACTAGAATGCTGTCATCTTAAGAAAGATTTTTGTCCTCAACTACTGTTGCTACCCACATCCAGCACTGACTCTGCGTTGAGGTTTTTCACTCCAGAATAGACTCAGTCTGATCACATCAACACACAACACACCAGCAACAAAGAAAACAAGAGAGACAAAAGAAGGCAACACATGTACATAAAGTGATGACTTCATACACCAAAAATATCATCTAAAACAGTGGCACAAAGCCTTGTGCTTACATACTTATCTCTTTTTTAAAATAAAATTGTCCAATCTAAAACCATTTCTTTCTTGAGGCAGAGAATAGTAGCCCAAATGACATTATAGATTCATTCAGTAACCAAGTTTAGTCCACACTGAGTTACCTTTTACAGTAAAATAATCTCAGTAAATTCAGGAAAATGCAGTCTCTAATGTCTATCTCTTTGTCTTTCTTCTGTAGCTGTGTCACACACAAGCGTACACAGAACTACACTCCCATTTTAAGGGAGAGACAAAATTTCAATTATTCTGTATTGTCCAAATAAGCTGTAAAAAAGAAAGCATTTTAGTTTCATTAGGATGAATAAGAAATTCATAAGGTGGTGTGTTTTCTAGTACTGTTCAAATAATGACCATTGGCTAGGATGGCTGTAACAGCAGGCAGAAATGGATGGTCAAAGTGATGCTAATTCATATGTCCATGGGGGTTACAAAGAGACTGTCAGACAGTCTTAATAACATGTAAAACATCTACATAGCATTAGCTACACACAGCTGTTGCCATGGTAAAATAGTCCATTTTGATGCTTTTGATTTTTCATTTTTGCATGACAGGGATTGGTTTTAAGTGAGGATTTTAATTAATTCTAAATTTGCTTGAACGATGTAGCAAACTTTACTAAATCTGTAGTCAACCCACACTGGTTAGTTTGTGATCTCTGATTTCCTCTAATCCCACAAAGGAGCTATATAGCCTACCTAAAGTCCCATTTTCCATGGCTGGCACATTGGAGAGAGGTTTTCTCCCTACAATAGGGATTCCTGCCATCACCACACACCAGGCTGCATTCTTCCATGAAACTGTCTTCCTAAACCAGGGTCTGTCCCACGTTCCTAGGACACTACCTTGTGTTTCTGCTCTATCAGAATCTCACCCCTAGTATTCATTAACTCCACTCCAATGAGGTCAGTGTTCCGTGCCTGTGAGTGTCCTTCCTCCCTTGTGCTTTTGTTCCTGCCTGTCCCTCCCTGGGAGATGCCAGCACTGTGTTCGTTACCATGCTCGCCCCCTGGGTCAAGCCCACACTCCTGGGCCACATTGCAGGAAGCTTTCCTTTGAAGCCTGTGATGATTCTTCCTCCTAATCATCAGCACACTCTAGACAATGCCACATGACTTGTTATTTTATCTTCCTAGCATGTTGCTGCAATAAAATACCTGACCCAAGTAACTCATGGGAGGGAAAGACGTATTACAGCTCACAATTCCAGGTCACAATTCATCATGGCAGGGGTTCACAGCAGCAGGAGCTCAGAGAAGAAGTCACCTCACATCCAGGTGAAGAGGAAAGAAGCAGTGAGCACATAAGTGCATGCATGCATACCTACCTGCCCACCAATGTTCAGCTAGCTCTCTCCATCTTTACACAGTCCTGGGGTCACCTCACTAAGGAACATACCTACCTGCCCACCAATGCTTAGCTAGCTCTCTCCATCTTTACACAATCCTGGGGTCATCTCAGTAAGGGACAGTCCCTTCCACAATAAGTCCCACAACAGTCACACTACCAAGAAAATCCTTCAAGCATGTGGCAAGACAAGCCTAAGAACACCTCTCAGGAGGACCTAGAGACCTATCTCCTAAGTATCCAGTTAATAATATTAACCATCACACCTATTAAATAGGCTTTTTGATTTGTAGTGTTTCACCTTCCCAAATCAACCATGAAGTTCTGTTTTGTTAAAACCCCATCTTCTTTTGTGTGTCTTATATATCCTAATGTATTACTGATTTCAACAAATCAAGTCTAACATATTGCTGAGAAAGCACCTAGGTACCCACGGAATCATGCTAAGTGGGAGCCACACAACCCTTTCCACTATGGGTACTGGTATTGTGAATCATACTAGAAATTATTTTCCACATTTCTTAGGTGTCTATTAGTGTCCCAGATTAGCACAGTAAAGTAACACCACAATCTTATTTCTAAACAATATATATCTAACCAGGCATGGCTGAGTCAGGAGGATTAGGAGTTTAAGACTGGCCCAGGAAACATAGCAAGATAAAGACCACCGTGGGCTATATAGCAAGACTTTCTCAAATAAATTCATGCATGCATATGTACATACATGTATAAAGTTAAATAAAATAAATAAAAACAAAAGGAAAACACATTCTCATAGTTCTGGGGGCTAAAAATGTGATTATTCAGATGTTAACCAGGATAGACTGTGATTGAGGACACCAGGAAAAGCTCTTTCTTCTTACAGACAAGTCCATCTCTGCTTCTGTCTTTCCTGTGGCCATATTCAAATATCTCCATATGAGGAGTCTGGTCATATTGGATTCCAGACCTACCTAAGACCAGGAGGAACACAACTATATCTATACACCTGGTTTCCAAATAAAGTCACCACCAGACAGAACTTAGAGAGGACACTACTTACTTCTAAACAGCAGCTAATCTACTCGAGGCTAGTCTTTATAAAGAAGTGAGGGACAACAAGATGTTTCGGCAGGTAAAAGCATTTGCCACACAAGCCTAACAAACTGAGATCAATCCCCACAATCCATGTAAAGTTGGATCAAGAGAACCAATGCCATAAACTTATTCAGATATTAACCAGAATAGACTGTGATTGAGGACACCAGGGGAAACTCTTTCTTCTTACAGACAAGCCCATCTCTGCCTCTGTCTTTTCTGTGGCCATATTCAAATATCTCCATATGAGGAGTTGAATCAAGAGAACCAATGCCATAAATTTGTCATCTTAAGGCAAGTTTAGAGCAGCCGTACTTACTGATCACTGCTCTTCAAAGGTCATCCCCCACTGCTGGGATTACCCTGAAGGAACACACCCTTCACCAACTTCTCCCACTCCTTTGCCTAAAATTTAGCCTCCATTTGTCCAGTTGATACCTATATCTCACCAGCACAGATATCCAAGATTGTAAAATTGTGAAACAATATTTGTATTTTGCCATGAGAAATAAATGAGAACTATTATTACCAAACAAAACGAAAGGATATGGAGATTAGTTCTCCTTTACAGAAACATCCCCCCTCAAGGTGAGCACAAGATCGACTGGGTTGGGCACAAGATCGACTGGCTTGGGCACAAGATCGACTGGGTTGGGCCCCAGTGTGAACTAACCAATGAGGAAAAGCCACTTTTCCTAGGCTTATCTAAAGGCATAAATATACCTGACAGGTGGCAGCCATCTCTGGCACCTGTCCATCACAGCACTCCACATGTGGAATCCACGAGTTCATTTCTAGATCCTTGCCTCTCACAAATTCCATGTCTGGAGTCCATGAGTTCTGTTCCTTCTTTTCTCTAATAAACTCTACCTCAATCCTCTACATCTGTTCTGGTTTCAATCTTTGACTCCAAACGCAAGAATCCTGCAACACCCTTCACCCCACCCCGCTCCGCCGGTTGGGACGCGCGCGCGGTCCAGCCGGGCCTCACCCCGCGACCTAGGTAAGCTCCGCCCGTGCCCGCCCACCAGGACCCTAGGTCAGCCCAAAGGGACCCGGCTCCGACACCCACCATCCAGCTGGCGCCGCGCGCAGGGCCGAGGGAAGAGGAGGACCTCACCCTGCACCCGGGCCCCGCCCCAGCTGCCCTCGGGTTAAATAGCTCCACGCCCACGCCCCCATCCTCCCTTTGAGCCCACCCCGCTCAGCTGGTCGGGACGCGCGCAGTCCAGCCGGGCCTCACCCGTGACATAGGTAAGCTCTGTCCCTGCCCACCCCCAGAACCCCAGGCCAAATAATTCAGTTTAGTGAAATTGAAAGATCTTAAGAGTTAAAACGACAATGCCAAAGTCAAAGTGCAAATCCATGAGAAGCAACACTCAAGTAAACAAATTTCCCACTGAAGAAATTAACCCCATAATGTTAGACTCCAACCAGAACAAACCCGCGAAATAAAGGCCAAGAAAGCCTGACCCAGGATAACGACTTTCAAAATATGATCATTACCATGTTCAATACTATGAAAGAGGAAATCAGGGAGGAATTACATAATCAAATCAATCACTTTGAAGAGGAACACAACAGACATTTGGAGGAGTTAAGAAAAACAGTGCAAGAAACAAAAACTGGCATAGAGCAGTTAAAACAGACTCAAGCAGAGTTTAAAACTGAGCTACAAGACAAGTTATCTTCAACCCAGAACTCCACAGAGAGTCTTATCAACAGAACTAATGAAGCAGAAAACAGAATTTCAGACCTTGAAGATAAAGTGGGGGTACTAACCAGCTCAACGGAAGAGGTTGTTAAAGCCAAAAAGATACTTGAGAGAAATATCCAAGAGATATGGGACGCCCTGAAGAAACTTAACATGCGTATTCATGGAATACCAGAGCAAGAATCTCAAAATACCACCCCTGAGGAAATTTTTCAAACGATCATCAAGGAAAACTTTCCTCATCTAAAGTAAGAGAGGCCCATCCATCTACAAGAGGCATTCCGCACCCCAAACAGATACGACCAAAACAGAAGCACCCCACGGCAAATAATAGTTAAAACACTCCACATTCAAGATAAAGAACTGGTGCTGAGAGCTTCAAGGGAGAAAAAACAAGTCACTTTTAAAGGTAAACCTATTAAAATAACAAATGACTTCTCAGTCGAAACAGTAAAAGCAAGGAGAGCTTGGAGAAACATACTTCAAGTATTGAATGAGCAAAAATGTCAACCCAGGCTGATTTACCCTGCAAAACTATCAGTCATGATCGAGGGAGAAAGAAAAATCTTCCAGCACAAAGACAACTTTAAGGGATACATGTCCACCAAACCAGGCCTTCAAAAAATGCTAGAAATGATACTCAAGTGTGAATAAAAAAACAGGCATATCCAGGAGAACAGAAGGCAAATATAACACCATTAAAAGCGAAGCAATATACTTATAAAAACTACTAAACATAATAAATGTCTGGAATTAAAAATAGTTTCTCCATTATAACACTAAATGTTAATGGAATTAATTCACCGATCAAGAGACACAGATTACAAACTTGGATTAAAAATCACAATCCATCAATCTGCTGCCTGCAGGAAACCCATCTCACCACAAAAGATAGGCACGCTCTAAAAATAAAAGGCTAGTCAACAATTCTACAAGCAAATGGAAGCAGAAAACAGGCAGGGGTAGCCATTATGCTATCAGACAAAGTGGACTTCAAACCAAAGATAATTGTAAGAGACACGGATGGATACTACATTTTAGTCACAGGTACAATTCGCCAGGAAGACTTCACAATACTGAACATATATGCGCCCAATACGGGCCCCTCCACATTCATTAAGAAAACCCTACAGCATCTAAAGCAAGAAATCAACCCCCAAACGATAATTCTTGGGGACTTCAACACCGCCCTCTCAACATGGGATAGATCAACAGGTCAAAAGCTTAACAGAGACACTTTAGAACTTAATCAAACCCTGAAAGAAATGGACCTTACAGATCTCTATCGAACTTTTCACCCACGCACCAAAGAATACACATTTTTCTCAGCAGCACACGGAACTTTCTCCAAAATAGATCACATATTGGGCCACAAAACGAATCTACACATATACAAAAAAGTTGAAATTCTAACCTGTCCCCTATCAGACCACCACAGCCTAAAGCTGGACATCCACAACACATCAAACAAGAGAAAATACACTAACTCCTGGAAACTTAACAATATGATGCTGAATGAGAACTGGATTCAGGAAGAAATTAAAAAGGAAATTAAAGATTTCCTGAAAGTGAATGATAACGAAAATACAACTTACCAAAATCTCTGGGAAACAATGAAAGCTGTCCTAAGAGGTAAGTTCATAGCTCTTAATGCCTACATCAAAAAAAAAATGGAAACATCAGAAATAAACAACTTAACAATGCAGCTTAAAGCTTTAGAGAAACTAGAGCAATCTGATCCCAAAAGTAGTAGAAGAGAGGAGTTTAGCAAAATAAGGGGAGAAATATCTGAACTCGAGACTAAGAAAACAATAGAAAAAATCAACCAGTCAAAAAGCTGGTTCTTTGAAAAAATCAATGAGATTGATACACCCCTAGCTAAATTAACCAAAAGCAGGAGAGAGAAAACCGAAATTAACAAAATCGGAAATGAACATGGAGTTATCACTACTGATACCCAAGAAATCCAGAGAATTATAATATCATATTTCAAAAACTTATACTCTGTGAAGTTTGACAACACAAAAGAGATGGATGAATTTCTAAGTAAACGCAACTTACCTAAATTGAATCAGGAAGTTGTGAATTATTTAAATAGTCCTATAACATATGAGGAAATTGAGGAAGTAATCTTGTATCTTCCCACCAAAAAATCTCCTGGACCAGATGGATTCAGCACAGAGTTCTACCAGACATTTAAGGAGTTAATAACACCAATACTCCTTAAACTGTTCCATCAAATAGCAAAGGAAGGAACACTACCAAATTCCTTCTATGAAGCTAATATCATTTTAATCCCAAAACCTAATAAAGATTCACTTAAAAAAGAAAACTATAGGCCGATCTCTCTGATGAACACAGATGCAAAGATTCTCAACAAAGTCTTAGCAAATCGGATTCAAAAACATATTAAAAAGATCATTCATGGGGACCAAGTAGGCTTCATTCCCAGCACACGAGGTTGGTTCAACATACGCAAATCAATAAATGTAATTCATCTTGTAAACCAGTCCAAAGTCCAAGACCACATGATATTCTCGATAGATGCAGAAAAAGCTTTTGACAAGATCCAACAGCCTTTTATGATCAAAACGCCAGAGACAGTAGGAATGGAAGGAACCTTTATCAATATAATAAAAGCTATATACAAGCCCACAGCAAGGATTATGCTCAATGGGGAACAATTGGAAGTATTCCCACTTCGATCAGGAACTAGACTACTTCTATTCAATATTGTACTTGAAGTCTTAGCTGAAGCCATAAGACAAGAAAGGGACATAAGAGGGATTCAAATCGGCAAGGAAGAAGTCAAGCTATCCCTATTTGCGGATGACATGATCTTATATCTGAGTGATCCCAAAAACTCCACCAGGAAGCTCCTGGAACTAATTGAGAAGTTCAGCAGGGTGGCAGGATACAAAATAAATGTGCAAAAATCAGAGGCCTTCCTATATGCCCAGAATGAAAGAAGTGAAAAAGCCTTGAGAGAAACCATCCCATTTACTATAGCCCCTAAAAAAATGAAATACCTTGGTATAAACCTAACTAAGGAGGTAAAAGACCTTTACAATGAAAACTTTAAAACCCTAAAGAAAGAAATTGCAGAAGACACCAGAAGGTGGAAAGACCTCCCATGTTTCTGGATTGGCAGAATCAACATCGTAAAAATGACCATCCTACCAAAGGCAATATACAAATTCAATGCTATACCAATTAAAATCCCAAAGCAATTCTTTAAAGAAGTTGACCAAACAATCTCAAAATTCATATGGAGGCACAAAAGACCCAGGATAGCAAAGACAATCCTGAGTAACAAAAGCACTGCTGGAGGTATTACCATACCGAACCTTAGTCTATATTACAAATCCATAGTTATAAAAACAGCCTGGTACTGGCTCCAAAATAGACACACAGATCAATGGATAAGGATTGAAGACCCAGATATAAGCCCACAAAATTACAGCCATTTGGTCTTTGACAAAGGGGCCCAAAGAATCCAATGGAAAAAGAACAGCATCTTCAACAAATGGTGCTGGCAAAACTGGATCTCCACATGCAGAAGATTAAAGCTGGACCCGTACTTGTCACCATGTACAAGACTTAATTCTAAATGGATCAAGGACCTTGATATCAGGCCAGAGACTATAAAAACCATAGTTGAAAGGATAGGAAACTCCCTTGAGTGGATTGGGCTAGGCCAACATTTCGTAAACAGACATCCAATGGCACAGTCACTGCTACCAACTCTCCACAGTTGGGATCTTGTGAAATTAAAGAGCTTCTGTTCAGATAAAGAGATTGTAACACGAGCTCAAAGGCAACCCACAGAATGGGAGAAAAATCTTCACTAACCACATATCTGATAGAGCTCTACTGTCCAGAGTGCACAAAGAACTTAGAAAACTAAACATCAAGGAAACCAATGGCCCAATTAAAAAAATGGGCCCTGGAACTTAAAAGAAATTTTACCAGGGATGAAATTAAAATGTCTAACAAATATCTTAAAAAATGCTCCACTTCTTTAGCCATCAGGGAAATGCAAATCAAAACTTCCCTGAGATATCATCTCACCCCGGTCAGGATGGCAAAAATCTACAACACAAACAACACCAACTACTGGAGAGGATGTGGAGAGAGGGGAACTCTCCTACATTGCTGGTGGGAATGCAGGCTCATACAGCCACTCTGGCGAGCCGTCTGGAGATTCTTAAAGAAATTAAAGATTGAAATGCCATATGACCCTGCTATTCCACTTTTGGGAATAACCCTCCATACAGCAGAGGTTCACCTCAATAGCACAAGCACGACCATATTCATAGCAGCACTGTTTACAATAGCAAAGTCATGGAATCAACCCAAATGTCCAAGAGTTGACGAGTGGATAAGGAAACTGTGGTACATCTATCTATACAATGGAGTACTACTCAGCCATCAAAAATGATGAATTACTGGAATTTGCCGGGAAATGGATGTCATTAGAAACAATTATATTAAGTGAAGTATCCCAGACCCAGAAAATTAAGTGCCGTATGTACTCCCTAATAGGTGGCTCCTAATACCAAACCCACCCAGCCCATCTTGAGACACTCATAGGTAAATCTTTGTATTACCTACAGTAATTGCAAGGATTATGAACAGGAGGGATGGGGTTGGAGGGCCACACCAGATACAAGGAGAGAAGTGACCATGTTACAGTAGAGAAAATAGGCCCCCATCAAGGACTGCAAGAAAGTAATGTGACCCCTAGTTAAGTTCACAATTCGTTCCTGATCATTTACAACTAAGGGGGTATGAACTCACCAGAAGGGGAGGGCATATAATCCGGCAGATTAAAAAGTAATCATTTTGCAAATGGGTGATTGACCCCTCCCATTGCCTAATGCCATATGACCCTGTGATTCCACTTTTGGGTATAAGTATTACATCTACCCTTGAATGTGCTCTTATAATAAGACTCCAGTTTAACAGCTTTCTGTCTCTGGCCAGGGGGTGACATACAGTGCCCATCACGATGGAGTGAAGGGCATTACAGGAGCAACAAAACTGCAAAAGAAAATCAACGAACCACTATCCAGAACTTCAGAGACTCTATATCAACCACCTAGAACTAGGCCAGACTAATCTCTCCCCATCCTGAAGCTCAGGGACATTTGCGGAAGAGGGGGAGGTAAGAGTGTAACAGCAAAAGGATGGGAGGAGCAATGATTTGCAAGATACTCCACACAAGTTAGGGCCAAAGCAACCATAATTGGACATTGCATGCCCGGCGCAATGTCCAACACACTATTGACCTCACAAAGTCTAGCATCTGCTAAAGGCACCAAGATCCTTGGAGGCAAGGGATTGACAGCCACGGTAGTGTTCCTATGCTTAAGGGGAACACAGGAAAGGTAGTGCCACTGGGTCCTTGTACGTCATCGGAGAGGAGGGCCCAGAGGAGAGTCAGGCATGCACAAGAAAGGACTCTGGGAATCGGGGTGAGAGGCAGGGGGGGATGGGGTCAGAGGGGGGAGGGGAGGGGGAGCAGGGGGTTCGGGGGGGGAGGAGGAGGGAGCGAGGGAACTGGTGTACCTATTAAGTTTGTATGAGCTGAAATAATAGTAAAAAATGTATTATAAAATAAAAAAGAGAAAAAGAAGAAAAAAAAGTATTAATACTGATAATACTGCTCATACAAAGAAACTCAGTAATAGTAAAATACAAATAAATGATGCTTCCTTTTGGTCCTTCTGGAAAAAAAAAAAAAATAAGAATCCTGCAACAATGGGACAGTCATCCCGTAACATTTGGCAACCAGGGATGTTTGACAAGCAAAGGAAAGACTGTTCGCCGTAACACTCTGACATCCACACACATGCCGTTGGCATGCTTGAGCCTGCACTCACACATGAAACATACACACATGCAACAGCAACAATAATAATAATAATAAATTTACAAACTGAAATGTGGTTCCTGAAGGATAAAAAAGTTCTTAAAATAAGGAAAAAGAATTTATATATATCTATATTTAAGGGCTACTGTCATTTGGCTGATTTTAGGTTGTCATGCCCATATCTTAAATTATATATTCATCAAGCACATCAGTAATCCATGAAGAACCACTGGGGAAAACTAAATGACCAGACAATATTAATAAGGGAGGAAGAGGCAATTGCAGAGAGGCCTCTCCTGTTTCCTTGCATCATTCAAAGAGCCGTATCTGATCTCATCTGGTACTTATTAGCTAATCTGGCCTTATGCCCATTGTGGGAATTACATAAGTCAAATCAATCTGGTCCCTAGCCGCCAGAAGTGTACAATTTCCAGACCACTACAAGTATGGTGCACAGGAAGGGTGTACTAATCGAGGCTGTCCCTAGCAGGCTGTATCTCAGCTCAGTATTTCTTAGCTTGACAATTAAAGTACAATAGTCTGAGTTATCTCTAAAGCCCTTATAAGAAATACATCAGCATTCCTGGACCTCTGAGTTAGAGTATGTGTCAGAAGTTAGATAGCAGAAGTGTGTTTCAATATCAGTTTTCAGTTCAAAGTGTCAAAAGACTAGAATTACCACTGATAAGTGTGAGGAAAACTTGGGGAATTTACTATCAAAGGAAAACCCCTGGGAGAGGGGAGTAGGGGGAAAAATTACGGAAAAATAAACTTGAAAGAGGTAGTATAAACAGGGATATTTAGGCAGTTTCAGAGCATCCATCCATGGTCTTTGAATGTCTTGGAGGTCATTTCTTCAGGGCTGAGAGTACCATGAAGTAACACCCCCTGTTTTAATCCTCCCCAGTGATAAAGTGGCCAACTTCTGCCAACCTTCTGATTATAAAAGGATATCGAGATAAATTCTACATAACAGATAAACTAAGTTCCTAAAAAGAAATAGTTTGACCAAGAGATAGACCACAACGTCCACGGGGTTGGGCCCAATATGAACAAACTAATGAGATGCAGGGGAGCAAAAGCCCCAGTCAGGTTTGCAGAAACGAGCTAACCAATAAGGAGAAGCACCGCCCTAAACACACACACACCTCCACTTCCCTAAGTATATAAATGAACCTGACCCGTCAGCCATTAGACGGCTCTCATCCCCCTCGTGGATTCATGTTTGTGAGTTCCTTTCTTTCTCTCCTCTAATAAACTCTGCCTTAATCTTCTATATGTGTTCTGGTTTCAGTCTTTGACTCCAGAACACAAGAACGCGGACACATAAAGACCCCAGAGGGAACCCCCAACAACTGGGCAACAGTATTGCCATGGAATAGGGTGGAGAGACACTGACATTAGCATAGGAAAGAAGTTAAGGGGCAGAAAGACTAGAAACTTCCTGCTGCAGTTCCTCTTTCTGTTGTCCAAGGGAGACTACACTCCTTTATGACTTAAGGGGAGATTTTATTTGGTTTATGGTTCCAGAGGGGAGATACAGTTCATTATGGCTGGAAAGGCAAGGCAGCCAGCAGAAGCTGGAGACAGTTTAGGTCAGAATGGGGGCTACATGTGGCAAGAAAGCACAGGAAACACTTTCCAGGGTTGGAGATGGAAGCCATCCTTGTGTGCCAAGAATGACCACAAGATTGGTCTCCACTCAGAGCCATCAGACATAATAACCGGATGAGTACTCTTTGTCAAGGAATGGAAGGTCCTCAGGTAATGCAGTCACTCTCTCAAGAGCAGCTCCAACCCCTGCTGACCCTGGTCCACCTTCCCTTCATTCCACTGAATTCTCTGATACCGACTGCCACACTGGACAGTTCCAAACAAGCTCAGATGCGACTTTCTCTGTCGATCTCTGAACTCAGAAAACTATTACCTATTTCTCTTCTTTGTGCCAGGACTGTGTCTAACTCCAGGAACCCCTTTCAACCCTTGAATGAGCTCAGTTTACAAATGCCTCATGTGGTGCTCAGACAGCCCAGGGACTCACAGGAAGTCTTCAAATCAAGAATCAGGTACATGGCAAAGACCTCTTTGGGAGTCCCATTCTCCCCTGTCCCCCACCACTAGCTGCCTTCTGCAATGACCTCCAAAACATTCTATCTCTACTCAGTCTCAACTACAGCTGCAGATGTTTTGACAGTCTCATTCTTTACAAGAAGTCCCTGGAGATACTCTTACAAATGGCGTGTATATTATTGGACAAGTTGATTTCCTGTCCTGTAGGTGATTTCCACATCTGTGAAATGCAAATATCAGACTAGGGGGCTTGGCTGGTTCCAGCCGCTCTGTCGTAGTTTGAAATATACATCTCCCGGTGTACAGTTCAGAAATAATGACACCAAAAGATAGAGTTCTGCTGTATCTCAACTATTAGGATGACATTTTATATCTAGTCTATAATTTAAAATCTGAATGAAAACCCAAATTCAGTTAACATTTTTCAAACTGATGTTTATGCTTTCTAATACCCTAATATCCCCCAAATAAGTAGGATATGTAAATTCTTGACAGAAAAATGTGGTATAGGTAATTTCAAGTTCTGGATGATGGGCAGTATTTGTTAAATGGGTTTACTAAACATTCTGAATGAATTGCAAGCCTGTTGTGTAATCCCCAGGCAATTCTTCAATGGAGCTCCAAAGGAACAATCAGATTCATTTTCAGCACCACTGTAAATCAAATGTTTATAATATGCTAAAGCATCTGTCTTGGCCTTACTAAAATGTTTTCACAAATTAATGCACAAATTTAAACTGCACTCCAGCACACTCTCATGTTCACACTACCAAAATGACCATATTTCTGAAAAACTACTTAAGGGACTGTGTTCAACAATTTTGTTTACAGATCAGAAAAACAACAGAAATTTTTGCATTTGTTTATGCCTACACATTATTTTCTCTGTGTCAGTGCCTTGCTTCTCAGGAGACTACATCCTTTCTATGTGAAATATTTTACAACAGAAGTCATAGTCAGCTTGCTCGCCTTCCACAAGGTCTATTTATAGAACTTAGAGAACAAGAAGTTACAAAAAAAGAGACATGAGGCTGTGAATCCCTAGCATAAGTTAATTGGCAGGGAGGAGCTGACCAACCTGAGTAACTCTCATACGGAAAGCCCAGGGCCTTCATGCAAGTCAGAACTTCATGAAGAACTTAAAAAGGAAGAAGATACAAGAACTGGGCAGACCTCATGAGACTGAGTTCTAGTCAGTTTCACACCTGAGCATGTGACTAAATACTGTGTTCTGATGCCACGGCAGCGATAGCAGAGGCTTGTGAGCTTTAGAGTGTTCATATAAGGTAAGGATTAGCTATAAGTCTGCGGTAGCTTCTCATCACTGGCCTGCCCTCGGGCCCATAGAAACCCCTTTCTTTTTCCTGGGGCATTCAAAGACAATAATTTGAGAAGTTTCAATAAATGTAAACAGGTAAAATACAGATGCATTGTCAACTTATGGACATCAAGCAAGCAGGTAGGACAAGCAGAAAAGGGCCTTCTCAGAGACAGTGGCATTGCAAAATGGATGTGAATGGATGTGGCATGATCGGTCTGTATCTAGATAAACATACATAGACTAGGAAGCAGGCAAGGGCTCACGTTGTGATATTAAGGGAATATCCAGTCTTGGATTCCTAAAGAAAAGAGAGGATGTGAACAAATCTATGAAGTACCTTAACAAATTTGGACATTATAGGGAGACCTTCTGAATGCACGTAAGCTGGTAAAAAACATGGTGGAATCTACTTTAGAAATCCATTGTTACCTCAGTTGTGGGGACAACTTAATCAGCGACCAACAGAGAAGTAATGAAGGGTGGCTTAGCAGAAAGATCATGGCATGATTTGGATTTTATTGCCCCTCAAAGGTCATGCTGTAAGATGTTCTACTTTTGAAAGGGAATGGGGAATCTTAGAAGCTAAGGCCAGTTAGGTCATTGAGAGTATGGCGCTAATAAGATATGGGAATTCAGTGCTTCTCTCCTCTCCTTCCTTCTTTTCCTCCTCCTCTTCCACTTTATCCTTCTTCTCCTTCTCCCTTCTCTTCCTCTTCCTTTTCCTCTTCCTCCCCTTCCTCCTTCCCTGTGGTTATAATGTAGGCAGCTTTTCTTCACCACGTACTTCCACACCAGTTCTCATTAATGTAACTTGGCCCTGCAATCACCTAATAGGGTTACACTAGATTTTTATAATATGAAACCATTAAACATCTACCAGACACAAGCCTGTATCTCTTTCCACTACTGGGAAACAATTAAGCAAAAACAAACAATAGAACTAACAAATCTACCTTATTCAGTAGAGAGATAATATTGCTAATGAAAAATGGAGTAAACTGCTTATGCTAACAATTCTATAAATATGCCTAGTATGCCAGAAATATACACACTTCCTTGAATCTAAATCCACACTGTGTAAGTCTTTAATTCTCTTGCTTTCTGCTATGCTGCTTGCAGCATTCCTAAATCGACTTTAAGAACCTTTTTTGTAACCGTGTAGTGGGAGTGCATGTAATGTACAAGGACTCAAAATCTTTTTATTTCCTGTAGCATGTAATTCATCTGCCTTTAAGTCAAATTCTTCATTAAATTCTACAATCTTGGTAACTTTGAATATTCTTAGTAAAGGTTACTAAATATGGAATACCTCGAATTTTTGGAATAATTTTCTCACACTGAGGCTTAAAAATAGTTCCTTCTTCAAAGACAACCTGCTACAATAAGACCTGACAGAATTCTGTTTCATGCTATCTGACAATTTCCCCTGCATTGCAATTCCACTTTCTTTGGCAACTGGCTTTCACCACTTTCATTTTTACACTGAATACACTTTTGGAAGAACTCTATGACCTCAATAACTTACATAATTCTTAATTGTTTCTGTTCCTCAGTTTCAGAAAAGGCTCCTGAGCCTAGGGTGTGAAAGGGGTTCTACAAGATCCCCCAATCAGTGACTGAACTGTAAAGGAAAATGGCCTTATCCATGACTACACTGCTCTTTTCACCCAACAGTGTGTCCTGTGAGTTTCTTCAAGCAATCAGGGAGGCACAAACACTTCTTATTAAGAACAACCAATCAATCATGAAATGAACTCATAAAATACGCTTTACAGCTACTGTGAGGAAAGACGCAATGTGACAAATGACTCAGCTAGTATAATTATCTACAAGGCCATTCAGAAGGAGAAAGATTGCACCTAACCAAGTCTTTGACTTATTGATGTGTCCACTGAGCTTGCCACTAAAGTTCACTCGATCAGTAACTGTATCTTTCTGTCATTCATATGGTTCCCATTTCTTTCTGGATTAATGATTAAATAGGTTTTTTAATTGATTAATCTTATCAATTTTAACTTTAAAACACATATTTAACCCAAATAGCAAAGCTCTGTTTCCAACACACAGTGTTTTATTGTTCCTTCAGATGATATGCAGAACATGAATTCTAGGTACAACCAAATGAAGATTTTCTAAATGGCAAAACTTTGTAATATGCAAATATGCTTTATTTAAACACACTGGCAAAATTTTAAGCAAGTTTACTTGAATCAACTTACTTGAATCAATCAAGCTGCATTGAATGCAACTTGGCATTTAAATGTACATTTTATAAATTATCCATTCTCATTTGGAAGTCTTTAATTATTCTAAAACATTCAGAGGTTTGTCAAAGTCATGCCATGACTCTAATATTGAGAAAGAAGCATCACACTTTCAAGATCCAATCAAAAAATATACTAAGTAATTTCAACCTTCTGTCATAGAGAAGAAAAAAAAAAGACACAAACAACCACCCATCAAATGACACAGCATTCAAGAGGACAACCGCAGTCCTTTGATGGAAGGTACAACACGCCCCAGTCAGATCACTGATCCAGTCTGACATCAGTGACTTTCCTGCGCCCTGCCTTCCCCCTGGAAAATAGGCCAGTCTGTGCTGTAACTTTCCAGACAAGCTTCCTAATAATGTAGAGGTCACAGCAAGGAGGATGATCCAACCAACCGGGACACAAAGAAACCCCATTTGCAGCTACAAGAAGTCTTGTTTTCAATTTCCTCCAGGCAGTCTTGGCCATCTGTAATCTTAGAGGGATAAAAGGATGTATGCAAGCTGGAGTATAATGTCCTAAAAGATGATTGTCATCTGTCGTGGGTGAGAACACTCTATTTGTGTGTGGTTATGATTTATGGTGTACTTACTTGGTCCCAAGGTTCTCCAGAGAGAAGTCACAGAACAGTATTTTCCTGGCTACAGATTTTAATTCCAAATGTAATGCTGCTGACTGGCAGGAAAGGATGATCAACCAATCTTGGCATAGCTGCAGCGATTTTAAAACAATTTCTATAATATACACTCAAGTATCTTTTATGATTATTTGAAAATATACCGGGTTTATTCTAGAAGTTTCCCATATTCAGTCTTCTCATAAAACTTCCTTCTAGTTGACGCTTTCATCAAGCACTTTATGAATTCTCTCATATGCTAAGGAACTGAGGACTCATCAAATGTGCTTTTACTTTCTTTTTTTTACGGTTTTTACAAATATTGTTTATTTTAATGAGACTGGTACAGATAATGTCCATTGAAAATCCAAGTCCCACACCAAAAAGTTCAAATAAAATCAAAAAGAGCAGTGTTCTGTTGCATACACTTCTACATGAATAACCTTATTAACTGCTAATGAAAACTAGAACTTTCCTGGGATCTTCTGACAAGATTTTTTTAATCTTAAAATGCTTTCTTTTCAGTGAATCCATCTTTGGATTTAGTTACTGCTTTCATTGTGACTCCAAACCTGATTTTCTTTTGGTCCAGAACCTCAGATTTTAAAAGTAGCTTCAAGTTCAGGGAAAAGTCATTTTTCCAACAGTTCGGTCTGAAAAACTTCTATCTCCCACTGAAAATCATAGTCCAGGATTGAAGCAACCACATGCTAGAACTTCAGGGCCAATTAGAAGGTCATTATGAACACTCACATTGGTCAATGATATTTATTACTACAAACCTGAAAATACACAGTCCTAAAAAAGGCAGCCTCTGTGTGCACACATGAAATCTTTATAAGGGAGAGGGTGTGAATGGGGCTGAGGTCTGATTACCAAAAACCAGCACAATGAAAACAACTGATAATGAATATTGAACACTAGAATTCAAAGGACCAGATGTTTTAAGAGATGAAGTGCCAGTATTCAATTTTCATTTTGAACACCACATTCCAAAAAGAACTACTTTAGAAAATAAAGAAGATTGAGGGAAAAGAGAAAAAATAAAAAGAATATCTAAATTGTTAAATAACCAACCCCCTGTTTGTTCCTGATGAACTTCAATCACATCTTCCTCCATTCCCAGTTCTTTTGGAGTATGATTATTGGCAATTCTCTGACCTTTAAAGAGAAACCTAAGTGAATTCATTGGAACTCCCTGTCTTTGGCAGTATAATTCTTTAAGTTTCTTGAGATGTGTTGTCATTTTCGCTGCTATCCTCTCCGACGACTTTGAGTTTAATGTATTCTTCTTCCTTCTTATCCCCTAAGTCCTTAGTTGAAGCTTTTGCCTCCTGGTCAGACACGGTGACATTGGCTTCCACCCGGACTGTCTGCACAGCGACAGGCTCAGGTCCATAGAACCTGGCTCCCAGGTTTACAAATCGATCCCTCTTCCCACAGCACAACACCGCAGCTGCCTACTCTCACTTTCTCCAAGCTTGCGGATCACATCTTCTGCATTTCAGTTTTATTCCTCCTCTCCAACCATGTCCTCAGTGTACTGATCAAAGTCTGACTTCTTAAACCCCCACGGAAGCAGACATATGCCTGTGAGTGATGAGTGACACTCTAACAGGGACACTCCTCGGCTTTGATCTTCCTTGACCTCTGAGTGGTGATACTGCAGAGTCCTGAAATCCGGGGACAGTGGGTCCAACGTCTTCCATCAGAGTATGAAGAAAGACTCATAAGCTCTTAACCCCAAGCCCAAGATGAGAATCAGCTGTGCCACATACTGTTTAGATATACATGCATGCTGTATATCTAAAATTTAGCATGTCCCCCACTGATAACTCTTTCTCCTTCCAAGTCTGTTTCTCTCCCATATTGCTTTTCTGTAACATTGCAATGGCTGCCCACACAGACATCAAATCCACAAGCCAGGCAGAAATCACGCTGGAAAGTTATCCGCCATATTCCAAATACAAACACATGCTGCAGATGTGGCCTATGGCATACTATCCCCTGAGTCCCTTGAATCATCTCAGGAACTTCTCACTGAGTGACGCCTGCACAGACCATGTTCTTTCTCAGCTCCAAGTCATGTCCTTCTTTAAAGACTCTCCACGCTCAACCTAGTCATGCCTCTAGTACTTTGCTTTAAACTCTTCTATGTCTTAGGGACCAGTGAGTTGGTTTAGTTGGTAAGTACACTTGTGGGCAAACTTGTCAGTCTGAGTTTGATTTCCAGAAAACTTGTGGAAGAAGAAAATCAACTTTTAAAAGGTACCCTCTGAGCTACACACACACGGTGGTATGTTCTTGACCTGTATACTCATTCTCTCTCTTTCTCTCTCTCTCTCTCTCTCTCTCTGTCTCTCTCTCTCTCACACACACACACACACACATACTACACCACACCACACCACACTACACACACTAAATAAATAAACATTTAAACTTTTCCATGTCTTATTGGGTCTTGCCCACAAACCTCTTCATGGTGAACTCTGTGGCCTGCAGGCGTCCCAAACCTCACCTGTTATCTCTTTTTCCAGCATATCTTACAGTCCTTCAAATCTGCCACCTCTGGATTTTCAAATGTGCTCTTTCTTCAGCCACCAACTCTCTCTCACTCCTCAAGTGCTCCTGTCACATAGATCTGAGCTTTTCTCAAGGATTACTCTGATACTTAAACTAGGTCCTATACATAGCTCATGGAAGTATTTTGTTTTTACTCAACAATACTCACTCTTGATTCAACCATTAAAAGTAAATATCAGGTATATATTTTTCACATTTGACTGTTCCCTCCACTAGACTATAATTCCATAAGAATAAGCTCTGAGTTCAAAGCCTAGAATGATAGACAGTCAAGACGACATACACATAAAGTCATAGAAATAGAGAAATACTACCAGCATTAATAGCAAAAAGACCAACAGAAGAGGAGAAAAAAGACAGGATAAATTTCAATCAGTACATACCTGTCACATTATCTTGGGACCTGGACAGTCAACAATATATAGTCAATCTCTACATATCAAATCTTCACCTCCAATGTCATCTCTCAAAGATATCAAGACAATCCATTCAATGTCTCAAATGAGCAGTTGGTACAAGTTTTTATCTCATCATCAAATATTAACTCCATTATACAAGTGGCATATATTAAACTATATTTAAACTAAAAAAAATCCTGCAAAGTTCTTTCAAAAACTA
The DNA here is from genome assembly GCA_023101885.1 of Typhlomys cinereus. Classification (NCBI taxonomy): domain Eukaryota; kingdom Metazoa; phylum Chordata; class Mammalia; order Rodentia; family Platacanthomyidae; genus Typhlomys; species Typhlomys cinereus. Next base: position 1,971,649 of record JALPQD010000288.1, read on the forward strand.
TCAGCAAACCCACAGAATGGGAGAAAATCTTCACTAACCACATATCTGATAGAGCTCTACTGTCCAGAGTGCACAAAGAACTTAGAAAACTAAACACCAAGGAAACCAATGGCCCAATTAAAAAATGGGCCCTGGAACTTAAAAGAAATTTTACCAGGGATGAAATTAAAATGTCTAACAAATATCTCTAAAAATGCTCCACTTCTTTAGCCATCAGGGAAATGCAAATCAAACTTCCCTGAGATATCATCTCACCCCAGTCAGGATGGCAAAAATCCACAATACAAACAACACCAAATGCTGGAGAGGATGTGGAGAGAGGGGAATTCTACATTGCTGGTGGGAATGCAGGCTCATACAGCCACTCTGGCGAGCCGTCTGGAGATTCTGAAAGAAATTAAAGATTGAAATGCCATATGACCCTGCGATTCAATCACTTTTGGGAATAACCCCCCATACAGCAGAGGTTCACCTCGATAGCACAAGCACGACCATGTTCATAGCAGCACTGTTTACAATAGCAAAGTCATGGAATCAACCCAAATGTCCAACAGTTGACGAGTGGAGAAGGAAACTGTGGTACATCTATCTATACAATGGAGTACTACTCAGCCATCAAAAATGATGAATTACTGGAATTTGCCGGGAAATGGATGTCATTAGAAACAATTATATTAAGTGAAGTATCCCAGACCCAGAAAATTAAGCGCCGTATGTACTCCCTAATAGGTGGCTCCTAGTACCAAACCCACCCAGCCCATCTTGAGACACTCATAGGTAAATCTATGTATTACCTACAGTAACTGCAAGGATTATGAACAGGAGAGATGGGGTTGGAGGGCCACACCAGAAACAAGGAGAGAGGGAACCATGTTACAGCAGAAAAAATAGGCCTCCATAAAGGACTACAAGTAATGTGACACCTGGTTAAGTTCACAGACGTTCGTTCCTGATCATTTACAACTGAGGGGGTATGATCTCACCAGAAGGGGAGGGCATATAGTCTGGCAGATAAAAAGTAACCATTTTGCAAATGGGTGATTGACCCTTCCCTCACTGAGGTTTCCTACTTTTATTACATCTACCCTTGAATGTGCTCTTATAACAAGACTCCAGTTTAACAGCTTTTTGTCTCTGGCCAGGGGGTGACATACAGTGCCCATCAGGATGCAGTGAAGGGCATTGCAGGAGCAGCAAAACTGCAAAAGAAAATCAACAAACCACAATCCAGAACTTCAGAGACTCTACATCAACCACATAGAACTAAGCCAGCCTAATCTCCTCCCATCCTGAAGCTCAGGGACATTTGCGGAAGAGGGGGAGGTAAGAGTGTAAGAGCAAAAGGATGGGAAGAGCAATGATTTGCAAGATACTCCACACAAGTTAGGGCCAAAGCAACCATAATTGGACTTTGCATGCCCTGCACAATGTCCAACACACTATTGACCTCACAAAGTCTAACATCTGCTAAAGGCACCAAGATCCTTGGAGGCAAGGGATTGATAGCCACAGTAGTGTTCCTATACTTAAGGGGAACTCGGGAAAGGGTTCAGGGAAATGCCATTGGATCCCTGTACGTTATCGGAGAGGAGGGCTCAGAGGAGAGTCAGGCATGCACAAGAAAGGACTCTCTGGGAATTGGGGCGGGAGGCACTGGGGGATGGGGAGAGAGGGGTGAGGGGAGGGGGAGCAGGGGGTTCAGGGGGAGGAGGAGGGAGGGAGGGAACTGGTGTACCTATTAAGTTTGTATGAGCTGAAATAATAATAAAAAATGTATAAAAAAACCTAAGCTGATGTCATGAGAAAGGACAGAATTTGCTATTAGAAAGTCAAGAATTTTATGGATGAAAAACAAAAGCATCAAATTAGGTGGGATGCTAAGGGACAGAATGCAGGTAATAAAGAATGGGGACAGAATCTTGAAATGTGTTATGTCTACATATAGGAGTAGATGAGGATGTGATCTGATGAAAGGAGACTGTTTCCAAACATGGCTGCTTTGTGCAGAGACAAATGTGACCTTTCACAGGTCTTGGGAGTGTCATAGGTATTGAGAAAGAAAAGTGTGGATTAATATTTTTTAAACTAAGATGTAAAGAGAAATGGTTCAAGTCTGCACATGAAAGTCATGGAAATTATTGTCTTTTCCCATTTGAATGTTAATAGACTGAAGAAAAAAATCAATGAATGTGGAAAAAAATAAAGGTACAAATCTAAGAAAACAACAATAAGAAGTCCAGAGGAAGTTGGAAATGAAAGTCCTGTTGTAATCACAGTTGGTAATTCTTTTGAGGATCCGTGAGAAGTTGCACAGGGATATGAACATTCATTCACTTTGGGTACAAAGTGGGAATCAAAGTACCTCACATGTTCATATTGCATAGGTATAAGTCAACTCAGAAAGAAAAATAAATTAAAGGAAATATGATTTACAAAAACTTTTACTATTTGTAAGAGGCATTATCTCTAGACTGTTCATGATTTTCAGGTGAATATATATATGAAGTCAAGAAAAATTATCATAAAAATTAAAGTATTCTTTATTCACAAAAAAACTATCAGCAAATGTCATTTGTATGAAACACATACAAGATATTGATAAACAAATACTATCTCAAAAACAATTGTAACAACAGTTTTAACAAACAGAATTAAACAATTTTGCAAAACTGAAAATATTTTTTTTATTTTTATTTTTTCCACTCATACAAAGTTGATAAGTAGCCCATTCCCCTTCCCCCCCCTCCTCCCATCCCTGGATCTCCCCTCCCCCATTCCTGGAGTATCCTTCTCTGTGCCTGTCAAACTTCCCTCTGAGTCCTCCTCTCTGATGAGGTGTAAGGACTCAGTAGCATTGCCTAGAACTCTTTTTTGTGTTCCCCTTTAGTATGGGAACACTACTGTGGCTGTTAATCCCTTGCTTCTAAGGATCCTAGTGCCTGTGATCCATACTAGACTTTGGAGGTTCAATGATATGTTGGTTATCGCTCAGGTCATGCAAAGTCTTATTGCGATTACTTTGGCCCTAACCTGTATGCAGTATCTTGCATATTGTTGCTCCTCCCCATCTTTAGGCTCTTACACTCTTACCGCCCCCTGTTCCGCAAATTTCCCTGAGCTTTAGAATGGGGAGAGATTAGGCTGGCCTAGTTCCAGGTGGTTGATATAGAGTTTCTGATTTTCCAAATTATGCTCTGTTGATTTTTTTTCAGGCAAAACTGAAAACATTTATCTTTAGAGTACAAGTAGTAAAAATTGATAATGGTGCAAAGGACAGAAATTAGAGTAAAACTATGTCTTTTAAAATTCTTCCAGAGGTTGGAGAGATGGCTCAGGGGTAAGCCTCACAAGCAGATCCCATCCCAGATTTCATGCAAAAGATGCCAGGCAGAAATGGCAGTAGTTTGCACTTCTAGCCCTGGACGGAGGAGCCTAGGAAATCCCAGAGCAAAGTAATAAGGAAGTAGGCACATACAGTGCCACTTTTACACTCCCACACACCTACATACATTCACACATAAACATCTACAGCTATTCACATGCAAAAAAAGTTTCATTTTTCTTCTTTATTTTTATTTTGAGACACATTCTCACTGTATAACTAAGGACAATCTTGAACTCATGATGATCCTCCTGTCTCAGCCTCTTTAGCACTAAGATAACAGATATGAGCTGCTTTATATATTCTTCTCTTTCTCACTAACCTCTCTTCTTTTTTTTTTCCTACATTTTACTTTTCTTCCCTCTCAACACCAATGGACCACACACTACATTTCTCAGGTAGCATTAGAGATATGCCCCCGAATAGGAAATTAGTCAAAGGAAATCAAAGATGAACCCAAAGACTTTTATCTAAAAGGAAAAATGTAATTTGTGTTAAAATCAGTATGAGGTCAAATAATAAATGGGTGAACAAGAAAATGCCACATGATAACCTTTAGAAAATAACTACACAAGAAATTGCTTCTATAAATTACTGTCAGATTTTTTTTTAAGTAAAGGCAGAATCAGTTTGTTAGAAGAGAAATAACTTTAAAAGTTTCAACTGTACGTATGCTGGGAAATCTAAACCCTTAGGACTAACTTGTACTTGAAGCTCCACTTTCTCCAACAAATGATTCTTGAGAACTTGCTTGATGGTTTTATTAAGTAGTTAGCATAAGCTCAGACCCTTGAATATAGGGTGACCTTATCTAGAAATGAACCATCCATGGTGAAGGAGCTCAAGCTTGTGAAGTCGTGTGTATGATGTCTCTGCTCAGTGGCCCCTCAGAAAGTCATCCTGGTCACTTTATCTAAAACTGTAGTCATCCACCATGTTTCCCACTTCACTCTCCTGTTTTAGTATTCTCCTTGACCGCGTCTACAGTTCATCCAGTTTACAGCCCCTTTCCTCCATAACAAAAGTTCCATATAAAATCAGGAATGATATTTGAGTTTGCTCTATTCATCACTATTTTCCCACAGCTAAAACAGAACCAGCCACACAGTAAACAGTCATGGAATGAAGAAATGATGTCTGTCCTTGTTGCTAGGACAACCAATAGTGCCCCAGATTGCTTTTGCCTCCACGTGGCTCTCAGGTTAATGCAACTGAAATACAGGCATATATTCAACTTAAAAGTGATATTTTGCACTAGTTATGAGAGTCATCACCTTGATTATCTAGGAAGCGTAATCACATCTAAATCACTGCCAGACTTCTCAGGAATTGTCCGAGATTTCTAGCCACATTACCTAAGTCGGATATCCAGAAAGTATATGTAATGTATACCCTTGGATTTGAGAAACATCAAAGATGAGCTGCCTAATATCAGATGAGGAAAGGAAAAACAGCACGTGGACCACATGACAAAAGGTCCAGAGAGAACAGAGAAGGGCAAATGAGAGCAAAGAGTCATTTCAGGAGGTGTGGGTCAAGCACAGAGGATGTTTCAATTGATCTGCCATCACCATGCCATTGACATTGAAAGAAGATACCACTGTCTAATTCCCTAGGGGTGTGCACACCAATGCTGGGAACAAGCCAAGGTTGATAATCACTTAGAATCTTCTGTCCAGCACTCCACTGATTTTCCCAGTCCATGTCAACATTCAAACACTGTCAGTTGGTCATTGCACATTTATCACATGTATTTATCCAGTATCTATTTCCCTTTTTCTAGCTTCCACTTCCTCAAATTTCAATTTCCTCCAGTCCAGTGGGACATCACTTCTCCCACCTTCCTGATGAAACTGACTCCCCAGATGTCTTATTGAAATGCAGATTTCCAGTCCCATCCACATATATGGCCTCACTTCCGTAAATAAACAGCAGATTGCATCTTATGAACCTATTTTCTTCCTTGTGCTCTTTAGCCCTATACCCTTTCCACAGCTTGCTTTCCCTTTGCCTTGGGGGTCACCCAGGAATACACATGCTAATGAGAATGAAAATGAAATGAGTTTATTTTATTATAGTAAAATATACCCAAGAGCATTTGCCATGAGAGCAACTGAGTGTCTTTTGTTCTTTCAACAATGAAACTACTTGGTAATGATCCAAAAGAAACCAGTCTTTTTCAAAGTTTTAATGGTATAATGATAATAAAAATAACAATAACAATGAAATTCATTTCTCTGCTCCAGGAAGACATAGTGTTCAAATATTTTGCAAACAATTATCTCAAAATTTATAAGGTACGTCCATCTTCTAGATAAAGAAACCAAGAATTGACTAATTCACTCAATACAAACATTTTGGGAAACTGAATTTGTTCCCCACCCCAAGAGTATCACCCATGAAAACTCTTTTAGCAATTTTTTTAATCACATGACATGTGATAGGGCAACACGAAGTTATTTAAAATTATCTAGATGCTCAGAGTCCTGTCATGAACAAGAGAAGCAACCAAAAAGGGTAGAATGGATTGAAATTAAATAAGACCAGAAATGTTCATGTAAAGCCTGCTCTTGACTCTGCTCCAACACTCTGAGTCTTGGGCAAAATCTGGGCACTTCTTTTCCACATACACAGTAGCCTTCCCCTTTTGTTGTCTTTAGTTCTACCAACAAATCTTCACGTTAACCAGCTTTATGTAACTTACCCATGTAGTTAAAGACTCACACAGTGAAAATTCCAGTCATTAGCCTAATAGTCAAGTTTCCTTTTCTAGATCCTATGGTGTTCTTTTTTATTTTAATTAAGCAAGAAGCATAAAGTATTAAGGCAAATGCATAAATTCTGTTCTACCACCCACGTGCTGTGGCTTGTAGCCTCTCTGTGCTTCAATGGACCCATCCATCCACTAAGTAGGGAAAATAAGAACCCTACACCAAGAAGAGGAACCATAAGAAATAAATGAGATAGCATGTCTAATATACTTAGCCCACAGTGACCTCTCTGTATTCGTTCTTAGAATCATCATATAAACGCCATCGGAATTACAAAAATGCTACCTAATAAATCCATGGAAAATTGCTCCAAGTGCTTTCCATTTCTTCCCAAAACAAAGGTTGCAAAGTAGTTACTATTATTCATTCCATTTTACATAGTGATCACAAAAGACTATAAATTACCAAGGCAAGAAATGATGTAGTCAGGACTCAAGGCTACCTCCAGAGCCCAATCTTAATTAGCAAGCTGTTTCAACTATATGATTATACTTGATAACAAGTTTCCAAATTTGCTCTATCCCAGGTATTATCCTGATAAAATTGTATCCTTTCTTCAATTAATTCTTATAATCACACTTATAAAGCCTATGGATTCATTGTTCCCATTCTTAATGGTCAGGTATAAACTGTCACCCTGGCATTTAAGAGGCAGAATTTTAGACCTAGCTGGAAAGAATTCTCTCTCTGAATTAAGATTGGTCTCTGGGCATGCCTGTGAGGGATTGTCTTGATTGCATGATTCATGTGAGAAGACCTCAGCCCATTGTGAAAAGTACCATTCCCCAGGCTTGGGATCCAAAGTGTAGATAAAGATGCAGAGATAAAGAAGCAAGCAACCAAACATGAACTTATCCATTGCTTTCTGCTCTTGAAAATGGATGTGTTATGACCAGTTCCCTCAGCTCTTGCCACTGTGACTTCCCCTGCCATTATGGACTATAACCAAGGATTATGAGCTGGAATTAAAATCCTCTTCCCCTAAGTTCCTTGGGGTCAAGTATTTTGTTGCAGCAATGTGTTACAGGACTAAAATACTATTTTACAAATGAAAAGCTAAATTGAGGGATCAGACATAAGGAAACTTGCCAATATTGTAGATCTAGTAGGTGACCAGCATATATGCACCTTAATGTGAAAAGGTAAATAAAGCCAAGCTGTCTTGTGACCTCATATCAGAAAAAAAGATCATCCTTTTCTGAAAGGATACTCCTTCCTGGCATGTTAAACAATCTCTAGAGCAGAGAAATTCTCAAGACTGGAATCATAAAAAAGAAACTGATTAGATGTTAATATATTCTCACTTGCTCTCTCCTCAATCATTTTGCCACTTCTACTAGCAGCTACTTTCAATAATCATTTTCAACCCATCCTGTACAATGTGAAGAAAAAACAATAACTGCTGATATGTATGGATCAACTTTTCATAGGCTATAATCTAACTGGCTTCATTTCATTCTTGTCCTGAAGAAGTTAGAGACTATCTCGAACAACATGGTGGCTACATGTGTAGCTAATGCAAAAACGAGAATCTGCCAATATAGTTTTAGCCAAAACGCACAGGCATTTAAGAGTATGACTTCTGGACACTAATACAAATAATTAATGAAGTGCTCAAGCAAATCAAGTAACTCTTGCAGTCCTTGGGCAAATAAAGAAAATGCACCTTAGTTTACAGAATGAAACAAAATTTTGGTAGAAACCCAGCCACCGTGATCTCAGGGCTGCTTAACAAGTGCTTGGTGTGTGTTCCAAATACATGGCAAAGTACTCTGAGAACTCTAGAAAGATTTGATCAACATCAAGAAGCATATATCATTACAGATCTTGAACAAACATGAATATCAAGCCACAGAAAGGAAGATGCCAAGCAAATTTTCTTTATGGCATAACTGTGTGGGAGGATAGCAAAAGACAACTTTTCAGTGGTTAGAACAAAGTGATTGAATCCCTTATGTCACAACAGAATTAAACTTCATCTGCTGCTGGGGCAAATTCATGGCACATTTCTCCCCAGCAAATCAAGCTTGAGAAGACTATATAGAGAATTTAAGAACTTTTTTGTGTGTGGATTCTTCAGAATGTCAATTGGACTAAAGAAAAGGCGGTGTTCAATTGTAAGGTCATGGATGCACTATTAACAAGGGAATAGTGAATTCATGCAGAAAAAAAAGGACTCTGGAAAAGAAGGAAAACATATTGTTGATAATGAAGACAAAGCTGAATTCCTTCAAAAAATGGCAAAAAAAAACCAAAAGGTCCCCTGTGGCTGAACCCCTGCTGTGGAGATTTCGGAATGCATTATTTTGACAACATCCCCCTGAGCACAGCAGCATTACCAGGATACTTTATCAGTGAGGAAGCCACAGTTTAAGAAGTTAAGATATGAGAGAGCTCAGCCGGGAAAGTGCCTGCTTGAAACCCTAGTGACATGAGTACAATCCCTGGAAAAGCCCACGTGGTGGATGGAGAGAACTGATTTCTGAAAGTTGTCCTCTGATCCCTCTCTCTTAAATAAATAAAATAAATTTTTAAAAACTGTGAGAATGAGGGTGCAAGTACCAGACACAGTGATTGTCCCACTTTCCTTTGCATAGAGATCGGTCAGGACAGTGAGTTACAGAAATAGCTAGATACAATGTGATTTAAATAGTAGTAAAATGACTTGTCTGCCAGCGGGGAAAACAGTTGGCACCAGGGAAGATTCACAATAAACAAAACAGAAAGGACTTGCCTGCCTAGCATCACCTTCTTTGGAATTGACTGAAAACAGACTTGCTGTATAGTCACATAGTGGAAATGACTTTGCTGTTATCAACAATGACAATAGTCCCAGACAGGATTTCGAATTTTCACAGCAGCCTTTGACACAAGAGCAAAAACACCTGGCAAACACTCTCATTTTTATTATTGATGGCTTAGATTAATAAAGCGCCTTTCTGTCAAAGAGCTCATTAATCGTTACACAGCCTCCAGTGGCACAAACAGGCGAGCAATCCATTTCTACATTGTACACATGGAGACACCAGAGCCCAAGGACCTACACATAATGGCCAAGCAATACTGTGGCCAAGACTAGAAAGAAATCATAAAGAGCACAATGCCCCCTGCTCTCCAGTTAAATCCTACCTCACTTCTAGCTTTTTCTTGTGCATTATCTGAAGCATGATGGAATTCACCCAGTGGATCCCTCTCCACAGACTATCTGCAAGTGGGATCTTCCTTCCACCTGGTCACCCTGCCTCTAACATCTCTCCAACCACACTCAATATTGCTGCTGTAATCACTTTCTTAAACCTGATCAGAAGACTTACAGAAGCTCATCATTATCTGTCAAAACAGATCTAGAGTCCATTCCAGATCACTCAAGAGTCTCTCTATGTGGCCCCAACCCATGTCCCAACCATGCCTTGCATTGTCATCTCCATTAAGTAAAGGCTATGCAACCCAACCTACTGAACCTCAAATCCACTGAGCATCTTGCATAATCAGGAAGATTGCTGACTCCAACACTCACTACCAAAACACAGACATCCGCCCATTACTCTATTTAACACTGAAACAGTCTGTCCATGTGTAAAGAAAAAAGGGTTATTTGGCTTAAAAAACTAGGGATTTGTTGTATGAATGAGAATGAGGGGGGAAAGGCCAGAGAAAAGAAAGAAAAACCATCTTCTTCGAGGGTGTGCCTCCCATATGTGAAGGCATATTACCGAGCCCAACCTGCAGAAGTTTCTACCACCCCAAAAGCACATTCCTGGGACCTGACCTTTAATACATGATGGTGATAGTCCAGATGGAAGCCACAGCAAGTGCACTTAAGTTTCATCACAATGTGGCTCTGTCAAGACTCCTTCCTCACTCCTCAGCTGCTCTGCTGCAGCCACATGGCCTTCATACTCACAGCTAACCTTCCACACTCCGGTTGGGTTAAAGTGACTTACAAAAGTTAGTTTTCTTACTTGAATGTTGTATTAAGATTTAGAGTCAGGCCTTGTGTCTTACAACAAGTGAAATAGATCTGTGGCTAGTAAACTGTCAACCTTCTTCATCTACGTAGCTGAATATTGTTTTCTCAAGTGTGACACTATAATAGTACCATTTTACGTGCATAAAAGAGGTATTCATGGGCTGGCGAGATGGCTCAGGGGTTAAGATTCTGTCCTACAAACAGAAGATCCTGAGTTTGGATTCCAGATCCCACATAAAAGCACCAGGTAGAGGGCTGGAGAGGTGGCTCAGGGGTTAAGCCTCCGCCTTGCAGGCGGAAGGTCTCGAGTTCTGATCCTAGACCCCACGTATAGACCCCACGTATAGACGCCGGGCGGAAGCGGGGGCGGCCTGCGTTTCTGGTCCTGGTAGGGCGGAGCCTGTGAATCCCGGGGAAGAGTAAACAAGGAGGTGAGGCGTCCATAGTGGTTCCCGAATTCGTCCGTGGTTCTACACACACATACATACACACGCACACACGCGCATACACGCACAATTGAATAATAAATAATAAAAAATAAAAATAAAAAAAACCCATCAGGTAGAAATGGCAACTACCTGTGCTTTCGGTCCTGGAAGGTGGAGCATAGGAAATTCCAGAGCAAAGCAATCAGGAAATAGCACAATCCAGAGTAATTCCTGAAGTCATCCTTGGGCCTCCACAGGCCCCCACATAGTGCCCTCAGATATACAGATACATACATGCGCACTCGCACATACACAAACACACACACATATGCAAAGAGGTATTCATTCATTATGCATAACAGGTACTTTTCAGCAGCTTTTCTCAAGATATAGAGAAGAGATTCCTGAGGATCCTAACACACTTCCGAGGGGCTACCCACAAAACTGAAAACATCCCAACTAATATGAAGAAGACATGGCAATTGCTGTCCCTCTCATTCTCCCACTAGGGTACAGTATCTTCCAGCGGCAGCATGTGTGGAGACATGATAACAGATTGAAGGAATAAGCAGATAAGTGAATTCAGCTGTCTTTTGTTAAACCAGATCCTAAACAGATTTGCGAAAACGTAAAACAAAACCACTTTGTTACTAAATTATTTTATCTCTTAAAAAGTAGTTTTCATGATAAGATGGCATTATGTTAGCCTGCAATGGGTGAACATTGCTGATTTTTTAATGAATTGCATAAATACTTTTAGGCTTACATTTTAATTCCTACTAATTGATAAGTACCAATGGGCTCCTTGATTTTCTCAGTAATTCTCAGCAACGTGGAGAGATCATGAAAGTTTGAGAGTTGCTGCCTTAGAGTCAAGCGCTCATAACACTTACTGCAGAATCTCAGTTGAAAATATCTGGGTAGAAACTGAGTCATTTGTAAATGTACTGTCTCTGTACTTAACCTTTAAAAACCCTATTCTGTGCCCATATGAAATTAATTTACAGGTTTTCCTATTCCCCTTCTGTATTTTCCTGATCAAGTGTCCAAATCTTCTGAACTCTCAGACACTGACAATCCAAGATGGCTCAGGGGTTAAGACTCTGTCTTGCAAGCAGAAGGCCCTGAGTTCAGATCCCAGGTCCAATGTAAAAACACCAGGCAAAAATGGGGGCAGCCTATACTTCCCACCCTGGTGGGTAGAGCCTGGAAGTCCCAGAATGAAGCAAGAAGGAGATAGAAGTAATCCAGGATGATTCCTCAAGTCACTCTTGGCCCTCTACAGGGATACACACTGCCCTCTGATACACACACACAACACACACACACACACACATTAAATAAAATATTAAAAAAAAGAAGTAGTGTAGACAAGGGTTCCAGAAATTGGTGAAGAAAAAAAATCTTCAAAATTGCATATAATCCTGGAGGATTTTTGTTCATTTGGGCTATAGTTACTGAAATACAAGATAGAACAATACCTTAGACTGACAAACTTCAGAATAGTGTCTACTTCCTTTCATTAGTAAGACACTAGGTTCTAAAAATCTACTTTTTTTCTGATTTTTGTCCCTTTCTGTACATCATTTAGGTAGTTACTCTTGCTTGAAACCATTGTCCTTAAATATATCTAGAATTCAAGGCATATTTTAAGTTCCATTCATCATTTAAGTTCCAACTTTCATCATTAATGCTAAGGAGAACAGTAGAATAATACAAAAAGGCATGTGGTTCAAAATAAAAGCTCCTGGATTCTTCTACCGGCTCCACGACAAAGGCAATTTAACAACTCTTCCAAGCTTTGTGCCATCATTTGTAAAACTGTTGAATAAGATTTCTGAGAGGATTAGATGAACCAGCATAGACAAAGTACTTTATTTGTGTGGGTGTGTGTGTGTGTGTGTGTGTGTGTGTACACAAGAGGGCACTTGAAAGTATGTCCATGGAGATTCAAGTTTGACTTTGGGAATCATCCTAGATTGTTCCTCCACCTTATTACTTTTCTCTGGGGTTTCCTAGGCTCTGCTTTCCAGGGCTAGAATTCCAGGTCACCACCATGTCTGCCTAGCATTTTTATGTGGGATTTGAAGAGCCAAACTCAGGTCCTTTTGCTTTCTCCACAACCCAGACAAAGCACTTTAAATAGTGCTTAGCATAAGGTCATCACTCAGTACAGCTTCACTGCCACCTTATGTCTTATGTTAGCTAAGTTACCCTTACTCTTCTTGTACTTATTCCCTGAACGGTTACTGTAAGTCATAAAAATCACAGGACTCAATGGTCATTTACCTCCATCTCCCGTACAAAGCAATGGAACTTCTGCCCACTTCTTATATATGGCAAATCATGAAGATAAACAAATACTTTCAGGGTCAAGTGTTTTGATAAAGCACAGACTTACACACACTTCTAATAATCTCAAGGTTATCCTGTATATCATATCTACTATCTATTCACCTGTCTTTTCTCTCTCCTCTATAATTTATAAACAGCCCTGATAGTTTCTAACTTCTTTCATATGAAAGCTCTCAATGTATTTTAGAGTGTCTGTTTGCTCACTCTCCACCACAATGACCATTTCTCTTCTCCAGACAAAACACTACCATTACCCTGATCTTACATCACAAGGTCAGTTTTCTGAATCTTCACCATCTTCACACCCATCCTGTAGATGTTCCTTCTAGGTGTGAAGCACCAAAGGCTTCACACAGTATTCTTTACAGCCTCTAAAATAGCACTCCAAAAAGTAGGAAGGTAAAGCAAATTTGGCCAAAAGTAATCATCAACAACCACCAAACACAAGGTTTGTAAGTAAAAAATTAAAGTAAAAAATTATTAAAGTTGTGTTTTTTTTTTAAGTTAATTTATCAAGCAGTGTAAGTTGTTATCTCACCTGTTTAAATGAGATCATTGACTCTCTTCCAAGTTGCTTTTTGGATTATGTCAAAGACATGATTTTTTTAATTTTTCTACTTTTACAGAGATATCGAATATTCATCTCAACTCGAAGATATGATTTTTGATTCTTGATATAACTTGGTTATTTCATTAGGGAAGTTAGTTGTGTTTTTCCTTCCGGAGACTCTCTTCGCTCCATTTTTGTTACTCTATATATGTGGCTCTTTCTCATTCTTCTTTTAGCAAGTATTCAATAAATATGAATACAGGACTCATTAAGTACACAGTAACAGCACTGAGCTCCATAGAAAAAAATCAAGAGCAAATAAATCTGATTCAAGTTGCTTCCTGACTTACAAGGTAGACACACAAGATGCTACTGAAGCAGACATACCCCAGCTGTTAAGAGGGTACTGCAAAGAAATATAAATGGGAGAGATCAGAAAAGATTTTCAAGAGGAGAAACCACTGAATGAAATGTAAGGCAAATTGAAGCAATACTTCTTAAATTTTAACATACATAAAAGTCATTTAAGAGTCTCGCTAAAATGTATATTCTTAATCAGTGAGTCTTAGAAACATGTGAGATGCTTCATTTATATCAAATTTATAACAAATATTTTAAAGGATCATATTATGGTTCAGTTATGAAACAACCACCACAGAATTTGTGTTTGAACACCTGATCTCCAGCTAGTGGAAATCTTTAGGAGAAAGGTCACTGAGACAGACCTGCAAGGACTGTGGCCCAGTCTAGCCCCAGTCACTGATTCCTGGTACAAATACCACTTAAGTAATTCAACCACAAGCTCCAGTCATGAAGGACAAAGCTATTCTACCATGACAGACTAAAACCTCCTAAAACTGTGAGCCAAAGTAAATCCTTCCTTCTTTAAATTACTTCTGTCAGATGGTTTGGTCACCGCGATGAGAAAAGCAACCAATATTGCTGGCAAGAGCCCAGTACGGATCCCCTTAATTTACAATGATATAATTCCTAATAAATCTATCATATCCTGACAATTCCAGAAATCAAAAACGTGCCTGACACATCATACCTACCAAATATTGTAACTTAACTTAGTATACTTAACTGTGCTCAAGACACTCGTACCAGTCTATAGCTGGATAACATCTCCCAAGGCAAAGCTGATTTTCTACTGAAGTGTTGTGTATCTCATCTGACTAATTGGGAGTTGAGGCTTGTGGCTGTTTTCAAATATCTTAAGAATATCCAATAGAACATCGCTAGCAGAGAAGGTATAACTTTTCATTGTTGTCGAACCAAAAAATCCTAAGTCAATGCATTGAGGGCCATAAAATTGAGGGCTATCTGAAAGGATTGGGGAGAATGCATACGGGCAGGTTTACCAGGAAAGAAATCACAGAGGAAAGAATCCCCTGAGTGTGATGATGGAGCCAAGGCACACAAGAGTACTAGAAATTTGAAGTATCATGACTCTCTAAAATGGGAGTAGGCAAGAGTATGGAAAACAAATTTTTACATGGATGATAGAGCATAGTGAAGATCCTTTAAGCAGAGCCATTATATAGTAACAACCATAAGTTTAAAAATCTGTGACTTGGACTGAAGAGATGGTTCAGGAATTAAAACCTTTGCCTCATAAGCAAAAGTATCTGAGTTCAGATCTAGATCCCATGTAAAAGCTCTAAGTGGAAATGACAGAGACCTGCACTTCTGGCCTTGGAAGGCAAAACCTGAGAAGCTCAAAACCAAAGTAGTAAGGCAGGGCAATCCACGTTGATTCCCAAAGTCACCCTTGGAACTCCACAGGCATACACACTCAAGTGCCCTATGATATACACAGACACACAGACACACAGCGCACATATACACACCATCTGTAGCGTCATTGGCAGAATGATGAACAAAAAGATATCATGCTAGACTACTTAAAAAATCTGATATGTGGGGGATTAAGTTATATCAATGATAGGTTGAGATCAAAGGGCAATGACCTGGTCAATGTTTAGAAAGTAGAACAGGTTAATCAATTTTTTCTTACAATTTTAAAAATCAAGTGATTATTAATTGTATTTTCTTTGCAGACCCAGTGTCTATTCTCAACATGACACTTAGCAACATGTGATCATGAAGAAGCCATTTACTCTCCTTTAACAACTGGTGCCACATCTTTAAAAAGTAAGGAATTAACACAAAAAGAAAACATTGTGGTCTCTTTTAACCCTAAAATGTTCAATCCTATGGACTAAATTCATTTCTTATTGAATGATGGCATCACAAACTGTGTTCTTACTGGATTTCACAATATCAGAATGTGAAATACATTGTATGACTAATATTGAATCTATCTAACCAACAGGTAGTAAACTTGACAGACTTTCAGTCTCCCATACCCATCTTCTTCACTCACCACTTTTGTTAACAAGCATACTTGTTTGGAACACAGGTACTACAAGAAATTCTTTAGATTTTACACTTGCTATTCTTGAAATCATTTCCTGCAACAGTGTCTTTGATGTTCTCTCTAAACTCCAGCCTAATTCCCTCTGAACACACTGAACAACTGAAGGACTCAAGAATTAGAAAGAACTAGGATTGAGTGTCAGTTCACAGTTTTTATCTGTGTAAATTGTCAGCAAGGTATTCAACCTCTTAAACCCTGAGTTCCCTTATCTGTAAATCATAGAGATGGTTGAAGATTAGTCCTTAGCATAGAGCCTGTTACACAGTAAGAAATCAAAAAGCATTATTACTTTAAAAGATACATCTCAAGTAGATTTGAACAGGCACTTCACAAAACAGAAAAAAAAATCAAATGGCCAAATAAAAAAAATCAAAAGATGTTTCTCATTAGTAATCAGCAAAATGCAAATTGGTACTTGTATGAGTATAATTATGTATCCACCTGATTAGAAAAACTTAGGAACATGTAAATCAAACCTATGGGAGGTGGAGAGCTTTGCTGGGAAAGCAAATCGATGCATCTTCTCAGAAAAAAAGTATTTGGGAATGAAAGGGGCACATATCACCAAATGTAGCATTCTCTTCTATTGATATTTATACAGATAAGCTCTTAAATGTATGTGATGGATCTGAATATACTCTGAATTTTGGCAGATGCCAATAGTAAAAGCACAAATAATTTGGTCTATTCCTGGAGCAGAATGCTATGTATTAATTTACAAAATCATCATATGAGTACCATATATGAATATAAAGACTCTCACAGTGTTTAGCACATGATCCAGGTGATTAGGGATACATACACTATATGAAACTGAAGCACCAAGTAAAATATACAGTATAAAGATGTGCAGACAAAAAATCCTATGAAGAGCAGTAGGGAAGTGAGTGGTGCAGAAGATGGGAGAGAAGTTTTAGCTGCCTGTAGGGCAGAAGGAAAAGCATGTGATGTGAATGGAGCACACCCGGCTTATTGGGAGACTATCTGCTAATGTGAATAGTAGATGAAGCATGATCCAAAAATGTTCTTTATCTTGCAGTTATTTTATATACTCTTCTGAGTCTGATTTTTCACCACTTAAAAGATAAGCCAAATATATTCTCTTACTTAAACTCTTTGCAAAGCTTTGATGTGAGCTCAGGTTTACCTCAGAGATCTTCAAAGAAGTATCTCTTCTTGTCTCCTGTACCTCTTTTTAGTTTTATATCAGCCTCATCCAGTGATGCTCCGGCATGGAAGATAGTGCCCAGCCCTCCCATGCAATGACTCTCACAAGGTGAGCACCCAGCAAGAAATGTACCACCATGCTGACGCGCCCCTGCTCTGCCTAACCTCTCACTGCAAGGAACAGACTCCTGAACCATTTCTTCTGTGACATCTTCCTCCATTAATCCTCACCATGTCTGTGTTAGATTCTATTCTTGGAATTTCCTTTGACAACCTATGTCCACATACTTTACCAATATGTACTTTTTAGAATATATCTTCCCTGTTAGTAGAACATTTTACAAATATCTCATTCTTCAAACTGAAAAGGCCTTTAAAACAGACTTTTATCTACTCTGAAAGCCAACCATGATATCTATATGTCAAATTATCACTAAATGTTAGTTTACTGATGAACATTCAGCAAAGTGAGAAATCTATGTCTTCTACATCACTGGGACTCCACCATATAAAATTGCCCTTAGTTTAGTTCAGAAATGGTTGATTATTGGCAAGAATATATGATTTCTTCTTCTGCGAAAACATTGACTGAATAAATTTTGATAAAGCATACTGTAATGATGCCTATTAGACTAGTGTCTTCAATATCACAATGTGAATAGCTACAGCATTCACTTCACTGGGTTTCTAAAATTGCAAGCGACACATTAATTCACAGGACAGCCTATCTACCAAGAATTGCATAAGCCACTAAGCAAAATAAAAGGGAGATCTGCATCACCCGCACAGAACAGCTTCCTTTGGAGTTTTACCAGCACCGCGGTCACATTCTATTTCTCAAAGGTGTTATTTGACAGATTATAACTCATTCATCTCCGCTGGAGTTCATTGATTATTGACTCTGGTGACTGTAAAGCACCAAGATTTGATCTGAAAAGAAATTTCGCCAGTATGCTGGTATTTTTATATAAAGTAATAAATTTTCAAATTATTCCAATAAGGCAGAGCAACTAGTTAGTATTTTTTGCATGTTTTGCTTTTCCAAAGCAAAAGGATATGTAAACTACAATATACATGAACTGAGTTTTAAAAAACTTGTAATATGATTATTTCTTTTTAGTCTGACCAATCTAAATGTTTTATATGTGTGCATCTGTGTGTGTTTGTGTGTGTGTGTGTGTGTGTGTGTGTGTGTGTGTTTCAGAAAGGAACTGAGCATTATAGTTTAGCTCAGAACTGATTTCCCACTAGAGGAATTTACTCAGTGAAATATGGTATTATGCTGCAAATATGAAATGCCTCTTAAAAATAATGTTCCCTAAGAGTTACTTTTCCACATGGACTTATTAATTGCAGCCACCTTATGTGAACTGGCATGGTCCACAGAGATGGTGCCATGCTGTATCACAAGACCTTAAGGAGTAACATGGTACTGGTAACACTGCCCCGCCAGTAAACATTGTTCTGTTGATTTCCTCCCAGACTGACATATTTGGAGCCAGATTCAGATCCACAAACAATGTGTGTAATATGCAAACTGGTTATGCAGACCATAACCTACAGAGGCATGCTTTGAAAATTGCAACTCACCACTGCTTGTATGATTTCTCATCTACAGGAAATGGGTCTAATTCAACAGCTTCCTGCATGAGTTGCCATAACCGAGATCTGAGATGGTCTTGCCGGTGGTGCTTCTCACACTAGCCTAGAATCAATCAGAGCAAAAAGGCACATGAGTTTGAAGATGAGTTTGAAGATCAGAGAGAAGATGTAAGACTTCTAAAGGTAGTCATTCTAACTGTGTTAGAATTGTCACAAGCTAGAGAACTTTGGTGGGATCAATACAGAACAGTTGGATTTTTTAAAATCTGAGCATAAAACCCAATTAACAATTATGTAACTATGGGCTTGGTCTTAGGATACAAGGCATCACGTCAGTCTCAACTGGGACCACTCCATGATTGCATATTTTGCACATTCTTCTTTTTACATTACAGTTCATTGGCACCATGGGCTACATACAGTTCATTGGAATAAAAGAAGTAAGAGAATGCTAAAAACCTAGGCTTGAAAAAAGTAAACGGAACCACACTCATGATTTTGTATTTAGAAAGACATTTGTTTTTTCACAACCTTATAGTTGCAAACCTATGTTTTTGTTATTGCCTGTTGCTTCTCAATATTGCATTTGACCAAAGTCTCAAGAATGTTATTTCTAATTTTTTATCCATTGTCAAACCATAAGTCTAGCTTGGAAAATATGGTCTCTAGATAAAAATAATCCCCCTTTGTAGTACAAATAACAATCTCATTCCTTCTCCAGAGTGACAACGACTTCTAGCAATACCCCTCCTTCTACCTCCATCCCAGTTATTCCCTCCAGCATCCCAGTGTAGCCTCTGCTCATTTATGGCCATCATAGAGGCAAATACCTGTCTCCTCTGAATTCCTCTGCACTTATTATCAAGCCACTAATATGGGTTAGTAATCACATTCTACCTTCCCTGCTGCTTAGCCCCATCCCTCCCTGTCATGGTTTGAATGTGAATTGTTCAAACACTCCCCATGACTATAGAGTGTAAATGACAGAGAGTTGACACACTCTTGGCACTTAGCAGAGAACTCTACATTTAGAAAACAGTTATGCAGTAATACTGGTTGTATCTCTACTAAGTGCCAGACAAAGACAATGCCTGAGAGTCATTATAATGTAGTGAGAACATATATAACACAGGCATAGACAATGACTGTTTGTGTGGTAATGAAGGTGGTGAAGAAACCTCCTCCTATGGATACTGAATGAACATTGCCAAGTAAACAGACCCAGAGCTTGAATTCTCTGCCTGTGGTTTCACATCCTGTCTCCAACAATGACTTTAAGATCTCACATTCAGAAAGTGCCTAGAGCAGGCCCCCAGCCACAAACATGGAGTCAGCTTTATTTCTACAGGGACAAGCCATAGATGTGAATTTCTAGTGTGCTTCAAGTCACCAGTGTTTTTGCTTGGTTTGGTTTCCAGAATTAAAAGAAAAAGGGAGGTGATGAAGAGAAGAAGTAGAGAAATGCTGAATCTTACCAGGAAAGTCTCAGCACATACCTGGTGGCCACCTGAGGCTTATAAGCAGCCGTGGTTAGGAATGCATGCCTTCTGTCATTTATTTTCCCACTCAAAATGTGGATTTCCATTTTTGTTAATGTTATTCCCATAAGTCTATGTGTTTTATATCTCAGAGTCCCCAGGGATAAGAACAGTGAGAAAGACCAATGTAGTTTGCTGTGGGTCTAAGAGGTCAATTAAAATAGAAAATTCTGCACTGAACATAAATATGTTTGGACTCTGCTTTGATACCAACAGGCTTCATTCACCCCACCCCACCCCCCAGTATCACTTAGACTTTTACCAAGGCTCACAATAAGAAATGAAGTTTCTCTGCATTATTCAGGAAAACATTGGTCCCCAAAGCAGATGCTCCATCTTTCTTTCTTTGACTTAATTTGTTTGTAAGGTTAAAATGTACTCAAACCAGAACATTTTTGCTCACCGCATTAGCAAAAAACAATTGTGCACAGAGAGGTGAGTTTCTGAAACCATGATCCCCAATTCTGAAATGCATTTTCTCTTTCTAACAATATGCAGCATGCTCTTTCTTCTGAATCAACAGCATGGCATCTCATCTTAGAATTATGTAAGCAATAAATAATTTCAGTAGGCTAAAGAAACAAATGGAGGTTGGGAGGAGAAGTCTCTTCTAGGAGCCCACAGGCCCAACTTTCTCCCCAAGTCCTTGGTGCTCAGAAGATGGTACAATAATAGATGCATGTGTGATGAGAAGAGATGTCCAGCAACTCTGCAGCAAATATATTGTGCTACCCCATTCCTGTCATTCTGGACACTTTCGTGTCTCTTTAGACCTGGTGAGCCTGACCCAAAGCTTTAAAAATATTTCAATAGGAAATGCAAAACCAGTGAAGAGATAAATGAAGATGCCAATCTGTTTGCTTCTTAACCAAATTGAAAGAAGCCTCTTTTTCTTGGAGTCTGTTTTTTTCTCATGTTTTTTCTGATAAGCACTCATTTGATTTGGACATATAATTCCACTCCACATCCTCTATCTACAAATATAACCTGAGGTCAGAACTATAGCCAGAAAAAAGAACATCTACCCCCCACACTATGTTTAACAAACAAGAAAACCTCAATTGGTCTTTATCTTTTGTCATCAGCATGGAAAAAACTTTGCAACTAAGCTTATATTCAAAGACGGGTTCATTTGCATAAGGTCATAATGAAATTTTGAATAAATGTATGTGCCTTTAAATCCAGAAGGTTTTTTTCAGAATGCTTACATTAGACAAATCTATTTTGCTTGTAATATTCCTATAGCATCTACTGGCAATGAATAAATTTTCCTATCAATTTCAAAATAATTATCCTTTTTAACATCCATGTTCAACTCTCAGTTCATCTTAACCTTGAAAAAATCTTGACCCCGTGCTCTGAAATCATTAGATACTAATAGCTACAGATGTACCAGACAATGACAGAAAGAACACATTGGGTCCCTCTGGACCCTCTCTGTAGCCATTCCCTTCCAAAGCATGACAAACACAATCTCTCCCAAAGCAGATGCCGTTCTGGGACAATCAAGCAGGAAGCTGGAGGCAGCTGATTTTTCCTCTCTCTGGATAATTTCTCGCTGCCTCGTCACCATAAATCTTTTGCTGCAGTTGCAAAGATTTTGTAAGAACAGGAGTCTTTCAACAGACAGATCCTTTGCAGCACAGGAGGGAACAGGATGCCAATCAGGAAGCCAGAAGCTCTTTAATATTTAAGGGCATCCACCTTTGTCATCTGATTTTTCTAGTCCCATTGTGAAAGAGGGGGAAAAAAATCCCCTTGCTGTATGTGACAAATCTAACTAATCTAATACTTTCTGCCGATTTCAAGAGTTAGCGGAAGGTAGAGATGAGAATATGTACCAGAAGCAACAAAACTGCTACATCTATATTGTCCGGTTCCTAAGAATCAATGCTTCCAAAGTGCACTTGAACGCTTGTGCGCTTATTCATAGCCATGGCTAGCTGTATTTACAACATGGATGCTCCCTTGCAACAGAATGTTTACAGCAGCCTCCCTGATTGGAATGGACATCGCCGCAACCATTTTTAAATATGTTGATCAGCATTCTGCAAGACCTTCCGGGAACGGACAAGGTAACAGCGCAGGGGTAGGGTATTGCCGGTATGCCTAACACCCATCTTCCTTCCCTCTCCACTGTGACCTGTCCCATATGACTTAGCCTGCTTCTTTCCAATGTGTTCATGAAAGTTATCACCAACGCAGCAGAAGCCGGAAGAGCTGCTGTAGGACAAGGCTCTGCAGCAAAGGCGAACCATGTAAACAACCTTGTGATCACTTCAGAGACTGCTGCCCTGGGCCAAACTGCAGTAGCACCCTTGGAAGTTAATCAGTGTAAGGACTAAAAGCAGCATCCTGGTCTCTAAATTTAAGTATAAGGAGGAGAAATAAAAACATATATATGTGTGTATATGTGTGTGTCTATATTTAATTTTACTGAATTATCTATAACCCAATTTCCTTGACAATTTTCCAATCACATTTATCCTGATGAAGGTACAAACATAAATTCTGATAACTACATTGCCATGCTCTTTTCTAATGATAGATTTTTTTCTTTCTGAAAGATCCCTGACATTTCTAGGGGACACAGTATCCCTGCACAGAACACCTGGGAACCCTGCCATACAAAAATGCTGCCTGCAACTAGGAGATCACTTTCTTAAAGGGACCTCTACCTCTGTGACTGCAGTACCAACACTTGTTCTCATCTCTAACCTGGCCCTTGCTCTAAACTCCAGTCTGCAGCCCACATTTAACCCAGGGCCTCTCTACAAGAGGAATGTCATTAGCTTGCACTACATATATATGCAAATACTACATCATTCTCTACTAAACTACATAAATATGCTCCAAAATATTAAAGTTACTCCTGCCTGGAAGTAAATACAAATGTTTAATAAATGGTGCTTTTTTTAATGCCTTATGAAATTCAAAGCATTTCTCAGACAGAGAACTGAAGTCAGCAGTTCTCATAAGCACAGCTGTTCCTCTCTTTCCCTCTCTCTCTCTCCCTCTCTCTCCTCTTTCTTCTTTCCTTCCTTCCTTCCTTCTTTCCTTCCTTCTTTCCTTTCTTCCTTCCTTCTTTCCTTCCTTCCTTCCTCCTTTCCTTCCTTCTTTCCTTCCTTCCTTCCTTCCTTCCTTCCTTCCTTCCTTCCTTCCTTCTTTTCTCCATGTGTGCATGTTTCTTCTGTAACTCTCTGTTTTTAGTCTAAAAAACCCTGTTAGACTAAAAACCCCTGGTGCCAATAATAATGGTCTGGTCCCAGCGTCTATCACTGTTAGCTCCAACCTAACCGGTTTCAGCATGCATCCAGTATAGGCAAAGATGTTCCGACCAGAAAAAAAAGCCGTGAATCTTCTCCCTCAGAGATAGTTTGCTTCATTAACTGGCTCTCCACCTCTCTGTCTCCTTGCTCTCTCCCACCCAGCCAGGATCAGTGAACATACATCACCCACCCTCCCACAGCAGGTTAGAACCCAGAATGAGCAAATGCCACCTACCATTCCGCGTCTGAGAACTAGGCTCGAGATCCAGCAGAGTTTGCCCCAGAAATCCTCCCTACTGGGTTTTCATGAACCACATTCCAAACTGAAATAAGGAGGAGATTTTTGGAGGTGGGGAAATTGCTTAAAAAGGAGAGGCAGGGGATCTGCAAGAAGACCTAATCTTTAACTCACTCAAGCCCCTAAAAATTGAGGGGTGAGGAGGAAAAGGGAAATTTGAAAAAATGAAAAAAGAAAAGAAAAAGGCAAGCATATAAGCAGCACCACCCACCCCCATAAAAAATAAAAAGAGATGGGGAGGTTTTCAGGAGAAGAAGAAGAAAAAAAAAGAAGAAGACGCGTTCCTTGCTGAATCACCCCTTTCACTGCCTGGAAACCATTGTGCAGCCTGAGGCTGCCTGTACCATTGTGGAACCTACCAGAGGAGACGGACAGAGGGCTTGGGGAATGGAGTTGCTATGGCAACCGAAAGGAGCACACGTGACGTCAAAGCCCGGAGAGGTCTAGGGAGGGGTGGAAGGGGGAAAGAGCAAGAGGACAAGAGTCTATCTGCGGCTACAGCTGCTGAGCTTCTGGCGAAATGTAAAGGAACAGGGTGTGTAGGCAGCCAATAGCTGCAAATTCCACACCGGGAGCCACAAAGCTCCTGTACAAAGCCAGGAGCCATCCACCGAAGCAGCGCGGCGCGGAGGAGCTGGTGCCCGCACATCACAAACCACTGGGAACGCGGTCAGCCTCGCTATTCAACCACCTCAGCTTTTTTGCAAACAGCAGAGAGAGAGAGAGACAGAGAGAGAGAGAGAGAGAGAGAGAGAGAAAACATCTCTCTAAATGTCAGCACAAACAAGAGATGACCATCACCTCTGAAGAGAAGCGAGCATGCGAGACTGCCTGGACCCCAGAGGTCATCCATAGACCCCTTCCCTGACTTCTTATTTTCATAAAAATCCTGAAAAACACACGTTAGACTAGACTCTGCCAACTAATACCTAGATTGTGATTTAAGTGCAGAAAGAAAATACTGAAAATTCTAATGAGCAAATCATAGAACTTTCTTTTCTAGTTTCAGATAATTGTGAAACTATGCAATTTGCATTATTAAACAGGGCAAACATCTTTATTTTAGTAATTTGCTCTATCTTTGGTAAAACATTTTAGAACAAAAATTTATATATATACATATTTATGTGTATATGTATATATGTATGCATGCATGTATATATGTGTGCATCATATGTATATGAGTCTCATGAAGCACCAGACCACTTTCATTATTATAAAAATTATCAAAAACTTTAACTTTATTTCACATAAGAAACCATTTCAACGAATATTTGGACTTCTCAAGCTACACAATTGAACCAAATTCTGTTTTTCCTCAGGCACCTCTGAGGTGGACTTCCATCTGTTGAACAAAGCATGTGATTCTACATGGTACTTTGGGCCTAGTATGAATTCATGGAAAAAATTTCACATAAAATACATGTAAATTCAGCAGCAACTAGAGATATTGCAGTATTTCATTACACTATAAGAAGCAAGTAAAGTTTCATTGTTTGGGGTTGTTTTGCTGCTGCTGTGTCTGGGAAGATTAGGGAATAATAGGTTAAGACGGGTTTTCTGTCATTTTAGTCCACTGTACAAGTTTCCGTATGTCGCTTTGCTCTGAATTCAACAAGAATCAATTGACTACTAATTTTTAGCCATCACAGTAGGTCTGTCTACACATTATGATTGTCTTATGCAAAAATATGAGCTGATTGTCAAACAACTTGTACATTCTAGACCTTGTACATGTTAGGCAAACATTTTCTAAGACTGAAATCCTCAGATGGTTTTCTGAGTTTGGATAGAAAAAGCCAATCCCTAAATAACTGACCATCAAGAAATCATGAACTGCAACTCTTACTCCACATTGTAAACATACATAGGAATACAAGATAAGTTATACACCAGAAAACTTGAATCTACAAAGCTATTATAAAAATTAAAGACATTTTAAGATGAAAGAATCACTTTCTAGGGGCTGGAGAGGTGGCTCAGGGGTTAAGCCTCTGCCTTGCAGGCAGAAGGTCCTGAGTTCGTATCCTAGACCCCACGTATAGACGCCGGGCGGAAGCGGGGGCGGCCTGCGTTTCCGGTCCTGGTAGGGCGGAGCCTGTGAATCCTGGGGCAGAGTAAACAAGGAGGAGGCGGTCCATGGTGGTTCCCGTATTCGTCCGTGGTTCTACACACACATACACGCATGCACGGACATACACACATACACGCGCACAATTGAATAAATAATAATTTAAAAAAATTTAAAAAAAAAAAGAATCACTTTCTAATCTCCAGAAGATAAAAATCTCTTGGGATAAATGAAGCTGTCACTTTAAAAAAGAAAGTATACTTCATCAATATTAATTTTTTTATTTATCCGAAATCATCAATAAGAAAATGGATAAGTGAACATCTTCGCTGTCCTGCCTCAGCGCCTCCTGGAGCCTCCTCTCACCAGGCAGCATGCCACCCTTAAGGAGAAACTCACTGGTCCCGTGGCAGAGGAAGAGGCATCTGGCTCAAACAAGATCACCGTGGTGGGCATGGGGCAAGTGGGTATGGCATGCGCCATCAGCATCCTGGGAAAGTCTCTGGCGGATGAACTAGTCCTGGTGGATGATTTGGAAGACAAGCTCAAAGGAGAAATGATGGATCTGCAGCATGGAAGCTTGTTTCTCCAGACACCCAAGATCGTGGCTGACAAAAACTACTCAGTGACCACCAACTACAAGACTACCCACCGCAGGGGTCGGGCGGCAAGAGGGAGAGAGTCGCCTCAACCTGGTGCAGAGAAATGTGAACGTCTTCAGTTTATCGTCCCTCAGTTGTCAAGTACAGCCCCGACTGTACCATCATTGTGTTGTCCAACCGAGTGGACGTTCTGACCTACATCACCTGGAAGCACCGCATCATTGGAAGCGTGTGCAACCTGGATTCTGCTGGATTTCGCTACCTGATGGCTGAAAAGCTCGGCATTCGCCCCAGCAGCTGTCACGGGTGGATTCTGGGCGAACACCGAGACTCCAGTGTGGCCCTGTGGAGCCGCGTGAACATGGCAAGCGTCTCTCTGCATCCGGAAATGGGAACCCAGGACAACACAGCAAAAATAGGAAAGAGGTGCACAAGATAGTGGGAGACGGTGCCCACCAAGTCATCAAGCTGAAAGGGTACACCAACTGAGCTGTTGGATTAAGTGTGGCCCGCCTCATTGAAGCCTTGTTGAAAACCTCTCTCGGATCCACCCGGCATCCACGTTGGTGAAGGGCATGTTATGGCATCGAGAACAAAATCTTTCTGAGCCTGCCATGCATCCTCAGTGCTCGGGCTGATCAGCATCATCCACCAGAATTTAAAGGACAGCTAGCTGGCTCAGCCGAAGAAAAGTGCCAACATCCTGTGGGACATCCAGACGTATCTGAAAGACCTGTGAGCGCTGTGGACATCCCCCACGCACAAGGGCATGAGCTGCCTACTTGAGTCTCCATCCACCACCATGGGTCACGCAGTTCACTTCTTGCCTAGTATGTGATCTGAGCTCACAGGATCAAAGCCAGGCTAGTGAGCCCATGAGCAAACAAAATTAGCAATTACTATGTGGAAAAAAAAGAAAATGAATAAGTGACAGATTTAAAGAAAATACTCTTTACATACATGTGAAAGGTAGTTGATACACATAAGAATTATAGATTACATAAAAATCTACAATCCAGAAATTGAAACAAATAAGCAACTGGGTTTTAATGGGCAAAAAAATACATTGAATGAGCATTTTACAAAAAGATTTATAAATAGTATGTGAAAAAGCTAAATAAGTATGTGAATAGTCTTCTACATGATTAATCACCATAGAAATGCAAATTAAAACCACAATGAAATATCATTTCATGCCTACAAAATGGCTAAAATTAAAAACACTTACATTCCCCAGTACTGGCAGGGATATGGAGAAGCCAGAACTCTCTTACATTCGTGTAAAATGATCAAACTACTTTGGGAAACAGCTTAGATGTTGTCGTCATTATAAACATGCACCTACAGTATGACTCACAAATTCCATTCATAGGTTTTCACCCAGTAAACACACACCCATGAAAATGAACAGACATGTTATACTAATTTGACCTGAAATAAGTAATTTAAATGTTTTATTTGCTTCTAATTAAGCAAGTCAAATAATTTTATATTCATATAGAAAAATACTACTCAGTAATTAAAATGAAAGCTGGAATTATGGCTCAAGCAATAGGGCCTGAGTTCTGATCCTAGATCCCACATAAAAATGCCAGGCAGAAATGGCTTAATCCCTGGAGACTTGAGCCTGGAAAACCCCAGAGCAAAGCAAAAAGGAAACAGAGGAAGCCAGGATGATTCCCTATCACCTTTGGGCCTCCACAGGCACACAAAAATGCTTTCTGGTATACACACACAAACGCACACTCACATCCACAAATACACGAAAATAAAAGTATGACAGGCAAGAAAGGGTTAAAACTCGTTAAAAATCGATCATTTTGCTATTGTTGCATGCCTCTGTGTGTGTGTGTGTGTGTGTGTGTGTGTGTGTGTGTGTGTGTGTGCATGCGCGCATGCATGCACGGCGCCTGTGAAGATTCAAGGGTGACATCAGGAACCATCCTGTTTGCTCTGACTCCCTATTTCTTTGCTCTGAGTTTTCCCAGGCTCTTCTTTCCAGAACTAGAATTACAGGCTACCCCCATATTCCCCTTCCTCCACCGCACACACACCCGAGTATTCAGGGAAAATTTGGGATCCAAACTGAGTACTTTTGCTTTGGAGGCAAAGGTTTAATAATCCCTGGGCCATCTTCCCAGTTCAAAGCCAATCATTTTCATTCATTAGGTACCATTCTTGTTGACAATACTTAGATGCAACTTTGGTCCAGGTTTATTAATGAATTTTACTTTTAAGTCTTTAATTCTCAATCTCTACAGTTCAGCAATATTTACTTTATTAAAATGGTGCTTAAAGTCCATCCTATACATTTGAGGAAATATAATTTCCTCAAATTTGAGTATGTAATACAAGTTAACTTTTAAAAAATATAAATGCATAGCTTCCATTCATTATTGGACTAAACCAAAACTTTATTTAAAGTCATTAATAAAATGATTTCAATGTATTTCTTTATTACCATTTCTCAATTCCAAAAAATATGTTTCAGAATTTCCCTTATACTAAATAAGCATTTTTGATAGAATAATGAACAAAAAGATGGAAACACTCAGTTATTGAGATTTTTGTGCATGGAGGAATTCAAATTCCTTCACAAATATCTTCTCTCTTTCATTTGTCACTTACATTATATTTTACATTATATCATCTCACCTTATACCATGACATAGTCCTCTGCATTTTTCATTGTCTTCTTTGAATTTTCCCCTTACCAGGAAATGAACATGTCTTAAATCTAACAGATTATCTATCATAAATATTTAAGTTGAATTATAATCATCTGCAGCTTGTAATTATTTTGACCAATTATCAAAACATTCCATCTAAATAATTATTAGGAAATACTAAGTTTTAAGGTAACCAATAGTAAAGGAAGTGAATTTTGTGCTAAGACATAAAAACCTTTAACCTTTTTCAATGTGTTTTCAAATGGAATTGTATTTCAGGCATCACATTTGACTTAGTTCCTAACCCAATTATGTAGATTTTTGAAACAAGACCTTTAGGTGAATAATGTAGTACCTTATTTTTTCAAATCATGTAGTTGTATCTACTATCCTTGTGTACATACAAGTTTTTGTATTCGATGGCATGTATGCAGTCTGTGATACAACTAAAGATGTGGAAAAAAAATGTCGTTTTCTAAAAAATGAGATTTTTCCCCCTAATGAATACACGCTTTAAGCTTCACGCTTTCAAAATAAACTGATGAAACATACAGTGTAGATGAACCTAAAAACATTACGCCTATGCTGGGTGAATAAACAAGTCTAAAAGTTTGAGCGTCTGTGTGTGTGTGTGTGTGTGTGTGTGTGTGTGCGCGTGCGCGCGCATGTGCATGCATGCATATATGTGTGTGTGTGTGTCAATCAGCCATGTCAAGAGTGAGAGGGTAATTTATTTAGTGATGATACTATTCTAAATTTTGATAGAGAAGTGAGTTATTACCTGGCTGCATAGATTTGTCAAAACTTCCTGTGGTGTAATTCCTTAAATCGATACATTCCAGGTGCCCTAGGTTGTTTTCATTTAAGAAAAAAATAGTCAGTTTCCAAGAACAAAACTATTGAGCAAACCATTAAGTTAGAGTTCCAAAACCTGCAAACCCACTGCCTTTTCCTAGATCCAAGCAGACACAGCAATTTTGTAAAATCAGACTTGGGGTCAGTAGGATTTTAAAAACATCTTGCAAGCCATCAGAGGGGAGGCACATGGATGATGGAAGCTCACATAACAAATGAGTGAGAATTCAGACATTTAAAAAAAAACTCAGGCTGGAGGGGTGGCTTAGTCCATGAAGTGCTTGCTACAAAAGCCTGAGGGCTTTTGTATACCCGTCTAAAAAGCCAACTGCACTGATATATGTCTACAGCCCCAGTGGTGGGAGAGGCAGAGACAGTACACTGAGATGTGTTGACCAACCAGTCTCGCCAAATAGGTGAGCTCCAGGTTGAGAAACCCATCTCAGAAAATAGGGAGAAAAGTGACTGAAGAAGGACCTTATGTGGTTCTCTGATCTCCTTGGGTAATTATATCCCCACACATTTATATATAAACATGCATGTATGTATCAATATGTATATGAACACATATGCACACACAAAAAAAAGTCCTCCAAAACAGATTTTCTGAAAAGCCTGGTAGTATGCAGCCTCCTGGCTTCTCGCATGGGTCTGTCAAACAGTGTCTTATGTGGGACCTGGGATCCGAACTCAGGACCTTCTGCTTGAAAGGCAGAGGCTTAACCCTTGAGCCATCTCTCCAGGCTGGCCCATCATCTTCATTCATGACATACTGATCTCATTGATGAACATGTAGCTAAGTGGTGCTCTACTGACATAACTATCACAAGGAACTTGTGACATTCCTTTGACAACTCTTAAATTCTCCTGCGCTAGAAGGATAACCTGAGCAATAAGGGTTTCAGTCTAAGGTCTGGGAAATATGCAGCAAATGGAAACAAGATGCTTATTTGACTCTGGGATAATTTTGACAAGAAACCTAAGGGCAATCGTTGGTTTAAGTACTAGTCCAACTAATGAGCTTGAAACTCAGATTAAAAACTAGACTCATAGTTGGCCCTCTGCTGTCCCTAACTTGATTCCTCTATTTTCCCTGCTGTGGAGCCCATGGATAGTTCCTGTCTGGGAAGCTCGGCCTTTCGCCCCCGTTTCCCCCATTCTGACAACTGTCTGACAGTCATTAGTTGGACTAGTACTCAAACCAACGATTGCCCCTAGGTTTTTGTCAAAATTGTCCCAGAGTCAAATGAGTATCTTGTCTCTATTTGCTGCATATTTCCCAGACCTTAGACTGAAACCCTTATCGCTCAGTTATCCTTCTAGCGCAGGAGAATTTAAGAGTTGCCAAAGGAATGTCACAAGTCCCTTATGATAGCTATGTCAGTAGAGCATCACTTAGCTACATGTTCATCAATGAGATCGGTAGTATGTCATGAATGCAGGTGACTGGCCAGCCAGAGAGATGGCTAAGGAGTTAAGCCTCTGCCTGTCAAGCAGAAGGTCCTAAGTTTGGATCCCGGATCCTATGTAAAAGTGCCAGGAGGAAATGGCAACGGCCTATACCTCTAATCCTGGAAAGTGGAGCCTGAGAAACTCCAGAGCAAAAAAAAGAGGAGGTAGAAGCAATTCAGGGTGATTCTCAAAGTCACCCCTGGTCCTCCACAGGCACACATAGGAATATGCCACACACACACACACACACACACACACACACAATAAATAAGTGAAAGGAAAGAAAGGCAGGCAAGAAGGCGAGAAAGCAAGCAAGAAAGAAAGGTGACGTTAGGAGGAGGTGGACAGTCAGAACAGCAAGCCAAATTATGAGAACTTCTTGGTTGACTGAATACATGGGGATCAATGTGGATTGCTGAGTCCTGTGTATCACTGCATAGCTTGATGAACATGCCTTCCCTAAATAATCAGTTTGTGTGTTCAGTATGCTATGGTACATGATATGCTCCACTGTGTGGACATATATACATCCTTTGAATACAAAAATTCCATAGTTTAGGTTTCAGAAATACTGCACACAGTACTTCCCTTTGAGAGGCCAAAGATATAAACACCAGTCAGTCAAAGGCTCTGAGAAACCCTGAGATAAAGAAAACTGTTTAAATCTCTCCATTTTAATTAATATATTTTCATTTTTAAATCTCTTGATAGTATGTAATTCATGTCTTTTACTGTTCTATTGAGATAGAATCACAAGGCCGATGGATGACCATGGCCGCAGCGGTCCTTAAAAGCTTGAGTTTAACATATTAACAGTTCCAAGTATGAGTAAACCTAACGTCTGCAGCAGAAGAAATCTACTTCTACACCCAGTTTTTTCATAATAATATAAAATTTTAGAGCAGATTTAGGTTTACAGAAAAAAGAAATTAAGCAATGTACAGAGAATTCCAGCAGACCCTGCAACTCGCCACTCAACCGCTCCCATTAGAAACTTCCCCTGTCAGTGTGGCATGTTTGTTATAATTGGTAAGCCAATATTGACACTTTATTATCAGGATTCGTTCTGCATAGAGCCGTACCATGGGGTTTGAAAAATGTATAATGTTGTGGTTCACTAACTTTTTAATTTTTTTTTTCCTGAAGAGCTCATTTTACATTCTGATGACTATGTTCACACCAAAAGAAAACAGATAAAATTAGTCTCCAGAAAGTTTTTCTTAGTAAGAAAAAAACACTGCAGAAAATGTACCTTGAACCCATTTTTATTAAGTTTACAGACGCATTGATGCTTTTTTGACTGGGACCCATAGAAAATGATTTTCCCTTGTGATTAAACATACTTTGTTTCTAAATGCAGAGTGCTTACTTCAATACCATTATCATTTTTCCACATCCTACTAGCCTTTTTTTAAAATCTGCATTTAGTTAATAAATAGCAGTGGAGAAGAAACTTATTTAAAAATAATATCACAGAAGTTTATGCTTTCACAGGTAACAACAGTTTTAAAAAGTTTAATTAGCTCGATGGTCGTTTTTGAATAATGCTAACAGAAAATAACTTACATAGTTAAACACAGATGTCAACTTGACTGTTGAGGGTTTAAGCACTGGGCACATTTGTGGAGAATAAGTGGTTGGGTTAAGCTCAGAGCAAACCTGCAGAAGATTTCAAGCTGATGGGGAAGCCCCAACCTATGGTGGGTGGCCCTGAACAGATGAATAAAATACTGAGAGCCGATTGAGGAAGTTGGCATCCTTGTGTACACTTGGCCAGACATGCGGTCTGGCAAGTAAGAATCGTCCATCTTTCAGCTATTATGTAGAGATGGTATGGCCAGTTCTCTCAGCCCTGGTGTTGGTGCATGCTCTCCATCAGGCTGGACTATTGACAGTAACCGGACTATCAGTAATAAAATAAATCTCTTGTTCCCTAAACCATTTGATAGTCATTTATCAGCAACCATGCAGGTGAACTGTAACAATCACCTTTCCTTACATCCCAGCATACACTCATGTGTGAGATAAAGATGTGGTTATTCTTCCTAGACATCCTCAGGTTTATTCACACTTCAATCCATGAACATTTGTACCAATTCCAATTTTCCTTAACCTTGCTTTACTGCAGAGCCCCAGAAGCATAGCAAAAGCATGAAGAAATCATGGATTACTTTGCATTTGACCTAGATATTCAATTTCTTGCTACTCTTTAGCAACTCCTATCTGTACTGAATATCTCTATTGACACCTGATTCACAAAGGCTAACAAGGCCAGCAAGCCAAGAGGCAAAAACATGAACCCAAAGTGTTGTAGTTCGCCTACATGGTTGCTGATAAATGACCATCAGATGGCTTAAGGGAACAAGGTGTTTATTTTCTTACTGATAGTCTGGTTACAGTCTGTAGTCCAGCTTGATGGGAGAGCATGAACCAACACCAGGACCAAGGCACTGACCACACCATCTCTATGTAATGGCTGAGAGAGGGACAGTCTTTCTTATAAACCAGCATGCCTAGCCAGCATATCTACACAAGGATGCCAACTTCCTCAACCAACTCTCTCTATTTTATTCACCTGTTCAGGGCCTAGTCCCATCCACCATGGGGCTGAGTCTACCCCATCAACTAGACAAGCTCCTTCAGGTTCACTCTGGCTTAACTCAACTACTAATTCTCTACAAATGTGCCCAGAGCTCAAACCTTCAACCATCAAGTTGACACCTGGACACCATGACATCAAGACTACACAATCAATTTCAAAACAGGTTACTAATATTCTATTTTATAGCACATTTTACTATCATCGCTAGATGAAATTTCCCAATATTACAGTTCCTATTTCTAACAATGAATATGAAAAGATTTTGCCATCACTTAAGTAGTAAGGTCTAAGTTTTCTCAATAGAAAAATAGCATAAATAAGAATACCATGTGGTGACAAGATCAGACAGTAAGTGACAGAATTTTTTTTAAATGCATGATTTGATGTGTCTACTCTTACATGCTGGCATAAAACAGTATGTGCTAGAATAAATTCATGTCAGATCTAAAACTTTGCTGAATTTTTAAAGTCAATAACAAATAAAGTCCTCTGAGTATACTACAGTATAATATTGTAATATTATACTTAAGAGGGAGATAGAAAAATAGAAATGTGATTTGGCAAAATCATGATTATGGCGCACTAATGACAGTAATTAAAGCTAACATCATATATGTGTATCAGAGATACAAAAGACTTTGCAAATAATGTATAGCTGCTTTTAGAATTGATTAGAAATACATGCAGAGATTAAAAAGTTATTGAATTTATCCATATATTTTGTTTAAATCACAACTATACTGTTTTATTAACTTGACCAAATCACATAGTGTCTCCAATTCCCAAATTAGGCCTTAACACAATGAGGACATTGATAATTTCACAGACCTTTCCTAGGAAACTCAGTAGATTATGTATCTGACTGTATTGTTCTTGGTATATGGGAGTCACTCAGTAGACACTGAACATCTACCTTAGTTTTTATACAAAAATAGAGATAGAAATTTAATCTTCTGATGTAACTGTATAAGATCCAAAGCAATCATCTTCTGAGACTTGGTAACATCACCAAGTATAAATGCAAATGGAAGAACAGTTGACCACTTGCTCTTTGATGTTGTTAAAAGAACTCTACAAAATGAATAATAA
Source organism: Typhlomys cinereus (assembly GCA_023101885.1). NCBI lineage: Eukaryota > Metazoa > Chordata > Mammalia > Rodentia > Platacanthomyidae > Typhlomys > Typhlomys cinereus. Next base: position 2,006,762 of record JALPQD010000288.1, read on the forward strand.
ACTTGAAGAAATTTGAGCATTCTTACCATTCTTTTCTTGAGATGGTATTTGACATCCTGATTCTCACTGGAAATTTCCTTGAGAAAATTCAGCTACTCTGTCAAAAGATATTCAACAATATATTCATCCACAAAAAGAAAAATAGAAAACCAGATTTAAGGAGAAGATAACTTAAGCAAAGCTAGGACAGCTGTCACAATTATATAACATTCTCTCTTTCTTTGTGTGTGTATCTATGTATGTGTGTATTTGTATTTTTTTTCTTTTATGCATGTGTGTATTTCTATGGGGCCCAAAGTTGACATGAGGAATCATCCTGGATTACTCTACCTCTTTATTGCTCTGCTCTGGGGTTTCCCACGCTCTGTCTTCCAGAGCTGAAAGTGCAGGCAACTGCCATTTTCTCCAGGTGTTTTTATCTGGGATCAGGGATCCAAACTGAGTTCATTTTGCTTTTGAGGCAAACACTTTAACCCTCAGTCATTTCTTAAGCCCCTGATATTCTTATAATTTAACTAAAGTAAAGCTATCTGCAAATCACTGATAAGCATGTAAATAATAAATACTGTCTCAGATATTTAGGGGAAAAGTCTGAAATTTGGACCCCCCATTAAAAAAAAAAGTTCAATCCCATTTGATGAAACACCTTTAAATGTCTCTACAAGTAAAATGAAAGCTACAAAGTCTAATAAATTTTGGATGATAAAGATATAAACTTGTTGCATGTATGATATAAACAAGAGTCTCAAAATCCATCTTTATTTTAGGGAACAGTCAAGTCCAATAACATTGTCTGTCTCACTGTGACTGAGCTAGCCATGGCTGGACAGGCTGTACCTCTCTAGATTTCAATTTCTGCATCTGCCTTGTATCCGATTCAGACAACATGATAATTACGTTCTGTAACCAAATGGAAGAGTCTTAAAATGATTCTTGAGCAATGAATAGAATTTGGACAGTTGGAAATTTAATAAGAATAGATTTCAATGTGAAGAAAAGCATTATGTTAGAATGAGAATAAAAAGATAGCACTCTCTTAGTTGGAGTAAGTAAGAGAGTAGTGGGATAATTCTTACACCAGATTGTCTTCCAGGCAAAATATGCAAACCAAACATTTACATTGTAAATGAACAAGAGCAGGATCTACTGCCGAAGTGAGCTGAGGCTCTGAGGGTTGTTTAATCACTGTTACTGTACAGCTACCAAGGCTGCTGTCACCTTAACATTGCTATCAGCAGCAGCTAATAAACATCATTGCTACTATCCACATGATCATTACTATCGCTATGTCTATTATACCTATGCTCTGTGCCACTTACAACATTGCTAGACATCAGTTCTCCTTCTGTGGCACTTCATCATTATTTCAGGCATCCCTTTGCAATTCTGACTATTGTCTGCCAAGCTAAGCAGAATAACCATGTCTTCTTTATATATATATAAAAATCCCTAATTGTGGGAGAGTGTTAAAATCACTTTTTCACAAGCACTAATGACCACTGCCTAAGTTCTGGTTTGAATCGATACACAAGAAACTAAGTTCCTGTAATCAGAGATGTTAGGGAAATGTTAATAAGTTGAATGTTAATAAATTGAAGTCATAGAAGTCATATCCCCCATTTGAACATCTGTATTTGTCAGAGTTCTCTAGAGGAGCAGAACGGACAGAATATATATATATATAATGAATGTATTAGATTACATATATAGTCATATATGTAATGAATAGTCTGACAGTAGCTACCTGTAGTTGCTCATTCTTGACCTTAATACTCAGAAGACCGAAGGATCCATGGAAAGTCTCGACCCCTGGTCATGCTGGAGGGCTGAAGAGGCTGGGCTGTGATGCCAGAGATGAACAGTAGTGAGGCTGAAGATGCTGGGCTTCAATGTCAACAAGAACAGTGGCAGTGGCAGCAGCAGAAATGGAGGTAGGTGGCCAACAGATCAGTAGCAGACTCAGCACAGTAAGTCCACACTGGGAAAGAGAGGGCGAGTCCCTCTTCCTTACCCTTTCTTTTACCTGGCCCACTGCTGGAAAGCACCACCCACTCATAGGCTGGGCTTCCTTAACAATTAAACCATCACTTAGAGGCTTGCTCACGGACTCGCCATGACTATCAGTTCTTCACAGCTGTGCCCAAACACAGCCTGCAACTGTCAAGCTGACAACTGACTCTATCACAGCATTCTTCCACACACTCAGAATGGGAACACTGAATCATGGCCCCACAGCTACTGTTTTCTTGTGTGGTGTGCTTGGGAAGCTGGCAGAGGAGGAAACTCCAATCTTGTAAAAGGAGATAGAGAAAGACCAGATTAGAGCAGCAGCAGAAGTCTGTTGAGGATATGTTGGTGCAACACAGGTTTCAAAAAACACGACCTGGCTGTGAAGTGCTGCAAAATACCAGCTGCTGATAGAACATCTGGTGCCAATGCCAGATGTGGCTGTGCTTTTTCTACCAAAGTCTTTGGGCCTACTGTAAATTTAGATGAAAAATGATTCCGGCTCTTTGAACAATGTCAGTTCCTGAACTGAAGATCCATTTCAGTTATGCAGTAAGGAAGAGCTTGGCAGCATTCTTTTCAAGCACAGCTATACGTTTGATCAGAGACATCATTTTTTAAAAAAAATTGAATGTTCCCACAAACAGGCAAACACATGCAAGCACACAACCATGAGCTCATTATCAATATATATTCATTATTATCTACTGCGCATAGGCAGCAAAAACAAAAACTTACATAGTATTGCTTTTACTCTTTTAGAAGCTTTGTGCTTTTCATACATAAAGAAAAGTTTTTTAAAATTACTACATACTCAGGGCTTAAGACTCTGCCTCACAAGTAGAAGGTCCTGAGCTCAGATCCCAGATCCATGGGAAAATGCCAGACAGAAATGTCTGGTTCTGAAAAACAGAGCCTTGGAAATCCCATAGCAAAGAAAAAAGGAAGTAGAATCAACCTAGGATCCGAAGTTACCCTTGGACCTCCACAGATACACAATGCCCTCTGATACAACGACACAAACACACACAATTTTTTAAAAAAAAATCTCTTGGTTCTATAATAGTTTATCAATAAATAAATATGCTATAATTTAGCTCATATTTATCTTTTTGAATAATATTCCATTCAACTGATTGACTATAATTCATACTCAGTTTATAGGAAGGATTAAGATGTCCAAACCAAAATTCTCATCTTTCAATAAAATGCTTACTTCAAAATAAAGAAATTGATGATTAGAGTGCTGGTTGGTATTGTCAATCTGGCTCAGGAGTCAGGTCTCTGGGCACATCAGCAGGGATTTACCACATTAAGACTGGCCTCAATCAAGTTCAATTGACGTGAAAAGACCCACCCCATAGTAGGTGGGATTAATCCCTGGGAAGATGGATAAGGATGGTAAGCAAGCAAATATGCAAAGTCTTTGCTCTCTGCTTTGTTGTTCATGTGACATTGCTAGTTAGTGTCCTTGGCTTTTGTCATTGTGTCTATCCTGCCATTATGAACCAGAACTGGAAATTGTACCTTGAATAAAGTACCTTTCTTCCCAAAATTGTTTGGGTCAGGTTTTTTGTTGCAATAACAAGCTATAAAATCCTAACAGACTATCTCAGAATTTATCTTTTGCTCTACCAAACTATTACTAAGTGGTATTTTTTTTTTCTCAGCCTGACATCTGGCAGGGCAATGTTCATGAACAACAGAGATAAAACATAGCAACACTAAGAAAGCCATTATTTTGGTTACATGAATAACATTTTTATTCTGATATTTATAGATTGAAATGTATGAAGTTAAAACTTAAATTATTAAGTTAAGATTTAAAGCTAAGTAAGATCTCAAACCCATAAAAACTCTCCTAAACTGTGCACTATACATTATTCAATTTTTCTTATCAAAATGGAACATGTAAGTTGGTAATTGGGTAAGTTTCATACCCAACTAGACTTGTTAAGAAAGTCTGATGAAATCACGTCTCATGTATTCCTTCATCATCAACAGTTGACATAATGTTTGGTATGAAAATAGAAAGAAATATTTGTTAAAGACCTTCATAATCAATCTAAGTCTAAGACAATTGATTAAACTTCCCCAGTATTAGTTGTAATGACCAAGCCATCTCTCACATAGACTTTTGCAGAACACATTCTGCTGTGTCTTTTGAAAAACAAGGAAAATAGTTTAAATTCATTCAGACACTGAACCACTAATGTGAAAATCAGTCTGTTCTAAACCTTCTATCAGAATATCTCATTAGGGCCTTCCTGGCTTTTAAGGAGGCCCTCTGTCCCCATGGCCGATCAGAGTGAGCCAGTGAAAACATGGATGTATCAGAAGCATGGAAACATACTTTTCTATATCTTTTCTATTCATGTCATATTGGCTATACCGAGAAGATGTCACAGTAAATACTCAATGCATCTAGGAAGGAAGGAAGGGAGGAAGAGAGGAAGGGAGGAAAGGAAGGAGGAAGGAAGGAGAAAGAAGGAAGAGAGAAGGAGTGAAGGGCAAGAGAGGCAGGAAAGAGAAAAAGAAGGAAGGAAAGAAGGAAAAGAGGAAGAGCCCAACAGTGGACAAGTGGATAAGGAAAATGTGGTACATTTATACAATGAAATACTACTCAGTCATCAAAAATGATGAATTAATGAAATTTGCCAGGAAATGGATGGAATTAGAAAAAATTATATTGAGTGAAGTATCCCAGGCACAGAAAATTAAGTGCCGTATGTACTCCCTAATAGGTGGATCCTAGTACCAAACCCACTTAGTGACACACTCAAAGATAAATCTCTGTAATACCTCAGTAATTGCAAAGATTATAAGCAGGGAGAGAAGGGGAAGGAGGACCCCACCAGAAACAAGGAGAGAGGGGATCATGCTACAGCAGAGAAAAATAGGCCACCATCAAGGACTGCAAGTAATGAGACTCTCCTTACTGGTCACTTGCATCTGATGGGGTATGAGCTCACCAGAAAGGAAGGGCATAGAGTCTGGCAGATAGAAGGTAACCATCCTGCAAATGGGAGACTGATCCCCCTCCTGCCTCACAGCAGTCTCCTACTCTTATTCCATCTACCTTTGAATCTACTCTTATAATAACACTCTATTTTAACAGCATTTTATCTCTGGCCAGGGGGTGATATCCAATACCCATCAGGATGGAGCCAAGGGCGGTGCAGGAGCAGCAAAACTGAAAAAAAAATCAACAAACCATAATTTGGAAATCAGAGACTCTACATCAACCACCTGGAACCAGGCCAGCTTAATCTCTCCCCATCCTAAAGCTCAGGGAAATTTGCGGAAGAGGGGGCAGTAAGATTGTAAGAGCCTAAAGATGGGGAGGAGCAACAATATGCAAGATACTCCACACAAGTTAGGGTCAAAGTAATCATAATAAGACTTTGCATGACCTGCACAATTACCAACATATCATTGAACCCCCAAAGTCTAGCATGGATCACAGGCACTAGGATCCTTAGAGGATGGGATTAATAGCCATAATAGTGTTCCCATACTAAAGGGGAACACAAAAAAAGAGCTCTAAGCAATGCTACTGAATCCTTACATCTCATCAGAGAGGAAGACCCAGAGGGAAGTTTGACATGCACACTAAAGGATGCTCCAGGAATGGGGGAGTGGGGAGAGGGAACACTGCAGAAAGGGAGGGAGAGGGGAAAGAAAAGGGAAAAGGAGGGAGGGAGCAAGGGCTCAAGGAGGGGTGGAGGGAGGGAGGGGAATGGGGTATTGACTTTGTATGAGTGGAACAAATAAATAAATAGATAGATAGATAGATAGATAGATAGATAGATAGATAGATAGATAGATAGATAGAAAGATAAAATACCACTTTACCTGTTGTGAACATGGACAAACTTTTTACACCTTGCTCTCTGAGCATCACAGTATGACAGCAATTAGTACTTACATGTACTAGGTGTTACAGGTAATCTAGAGATGTTTAAGATATAAATCCTGAAAGAAGTCAGACTCAAAATGAATTGTTGGGGTCTGAAGAGATGGCTCAGGGTTAAGACTCTGCCTAGCAAGCAGAAGGTAAAATGACAGGAAGAAATGGCAGCGGCCTGCACTTCCATCCCTGGTGGTCAGAACCTGGGAAATCCCAGAGCTAAGCAAGAAGGAAGTAGAAACAATCCAGGATGATTCCTGAAGTCACCCTTAGTTCTCCACAGGGACACACAGTACCCTCTGATACACACACACACACACAGAAATACACATAAAAATTGAATTGCTATATATAGGCTTTTCTTATCTGGTCTAGGATTCTAAACTCTGTCATCTACGTGCTCTGAATTTGCATGTGCACAGCAAACACTAGACAGTTTTGTGTAAGGGACTTGACATCTGTATCTGTATCTGAGAGGAATGTGGAAATGGCAGGTTTGCTGATCATAAGAGCAGATATACAGGTTGCAGAAGGTGTTTGTGGTTTTAGCTATGAATGCATTTGGCAATTCATTTTGTAATCTTTTAGTAATTTAAGAAAATAGGTAACGTATACCTGTACTAAATTAAAGAAACCAATAAAGCATCAGTGTCTTCTACCATAGGTGATAAAGAAAAATAGACTTCTAAATAATTACACTTAAGTTTTTTCCTTTACATATTATGTCTTTGGGCATTCATGGTTTATGTGGACATTTAGAAATATACAAAGCAAAACTTTTCCTACTTTGATCTTCATTCACTATTCTTTTGTAAGTCGAATTTTTATTGAGAATTTTTCATGTACAGAAAAATAAGTGTATGTTCTTGCCCCATCCCACTCCCCTCCTACTCCTCCTCTCCTGCCTTCCCTCCCTTCACCAATCCAACCACGTCCCTCCTGCCCACCTGTCCCCCTACAAGTATAGATCACAGGGCTCCCTTTGGGGTACCTGCTAGTAAGGAAACAGGTCTCTGTTTATTCCTTTTGATTTTAAAGAAAAATATGAGTTTTAATGTAATGAAATAGATACCTTTGTAATTAACAAACGCAAGCATTATGAAGTTTTTGCTTAAATTACTGTCAAATTCCCAATTACTATTCAACTCCCTTAATGAGGTAACTTTTGTTGGTGATAATTACCATTGTCACCAACCCAGCATGGCCTGAGCCTCCACATTATTCCCTTTAATTGACATCCACAGAGTTACTTCCCACTTCATCACTGCACTAACATTTCTTGGATTTATCACCTCTTTTTGAAAACATACTTTAAAAAAAAAAAATCAAGACCCTTTGTAATTTATCAGAGATCTTGAATATGAATGTACAGGGAATTGTTATTTCTCAATATCTTTTTGGGTTTCATAAGGTGCTTCCCCAAAACTTTCAAATGGAGAAACCAAATCTGAGATTTAAACTGTAAACACACACACACGCACGCACGCACGCACGCACGCACACACGCGCACTGAATACAATTAACTCCCTAGAGACATGAAATAAAATTTTGTCAATCTCAGTCCATAATTTCCATGAAACAGATACCATAATATTTGACAGTTGCTTACTGGTTGTACAAACTCACTTTTTTTCTAACAGAGGGTAGATATTAATGGACTTAAGGGCTAAAATCTTGAGTATCCAGTAACCCCTTCTTGGATACCAGAATTGTCTAAGGCCCTGGGGGGAGGGAGGAAGGTCGTGATGGGAGAATGTTAGAGGTGAGGCTGAACAAGCAACACCACAAGCTTCAGTCTGAGTGGATTGTCTATGAAAACAATTCAATTAGAAGGGTGTATGGAACGAGTAACTCTGGGCATAAAGCCAACAGGGTAAGAACCAGATTATTGAAAAACAGAGTCATTGAGAACAAAAGTCTATGGAAAAAATACAGGAGACAATACTGTGACTTACCTGAAAGGTCACTGTGTATCTTATTATGGCTCCAAGTTGCCAAAGGAGCATCAGGGAGATGAGAGAGAGGGTCAGTCTGCTGGAGGAGGTGGGTCAGCGGGAGGATCATAGTGGTCTAGGGCAGGAAGAGTGTCACTCAAGATTAAGAGTACATCTAAATCATTTGAATATAAAATGATGCACTTTTACGTGCATCATTATCAAATATATTCATAAAAAGCAGTCAAATAAGACAGATAAACTGACTCAGAACTATAATCCCAGTACTTTGAAAGCTAAGAAAGGAGACTCTTGAATTCTAGGCCTGTCTGGGCTACATAGAAAGATCCTATCTCAAGAAGTCAAAAACAGGAATGACAAGATGGCTCAGTGCGTGAAAGCACTTACCACACAAGCCTGATGACCAGAATTTGATCCTTGGAACCCATGAAAAGTGGAAGGAGAGAATCAACTCCACAAAATTGGTCTCTGGTCTCTGCACATTGCTACGCACCCACACATATACATTATACACACCCATGAATAATGTATAATAATAACAAAAGATGAATGAAAATTTAAAAAGAAAGCCAAAAGCAAATATAAAACACACCAGCTGAGTTTGAACATTTAACTGTAAACAAGTTTCATCTCACAAGGAGCAACTATTTAGGTACAAGGCATGTGTACCAAATCGCTACTCATTTTACACATTCATCCAGAGTCTTGAGCCATGAAAAGCATTTTCTCACGTGTAGCCTCAGTGTTCAGGTTTGGACTGGAGAGAGTCCCTGACCACCTACCTCTTGGTAGCCAAGGCTGCGCTGTGTCAGCCTCAGGTGGTCTATTCAATCTCTGTGCGTTATTCAAAGTAAGTGAAAGGAAAGCTGCACTGGTCATCTTGCTTGAAAGCTATTATTTTCTTTCTCCTCATGTGGCAGGAGAAAAAGGAAAAGAAGAAAAGAGGCAGCTCCACAGGACATGTTGATATGAAAAGAGGAAGCTAAAATACCTGCTCTTCAGTGAGTGAGTGTCTCTAGCATTGGTTTTTAAAGTCCTCCTATTATGAAGTGTTTGGGTTCTCAAGAGAATCTAGCTGACTCTTATTTGTGTGTGTATATTGCTTTAACTAATTGCTTTAGCTAAAGTGGCTAGAAAACTGTCTCTTTGCAAACTATTTTATGGTGAGATGGCTCAATGGGCAAAAGTGCTTGCCCAAAAACCTGAGAGCTTTAGTTCAATCCCCAGAGTCCTTATAAGGAGGCAGAAGAGAACCAATTCTTAAGAGTCCTGTTCTCTGGTCTCCACACACTTACCATGACATGCATATATATATATATACACACACAATAAATAATTTTAAGTGTTTCAATAAAAAATTATTTCATGAATCATAATGTACTGATTATTTTTAAATTGTCAAAAGAATATGTGTGAAAAAGCATTCAGTACACAAAATGATAAGTTTGTGAATAATGTATATTTTAATTATTCCACATTGTAAACACAGATCAAAACACAAGTGTGCCCATGAACACATACAGCGTCATTTTTCAATTAAAAATATTTTTAAGTACAAGCATTTAGAAAAATGTTAAAACATAATAATAAAACTATTATACAATGGAATATCATTTGCACTTGGTGGCACAACTGAAATCCCAACATTTGGATGGCTGTGGCAGGAAGGTCTTAAATTCCAGGCCAGCCTTGGCAACATTGTAAGATCTATTCTAAAAATTAAAAAAAAAGACCTAGGTTATCAGGGTAAATTTATGAAGCTCAGAACTACTGCACTAAAATCATATTAGAAAATTCATTCTGAATATTAATATTTAAGGTTAAAAATATAATATGTGGTTTAACTTGTATTTACCTCAAATAGTTCTGAAAAATACACATATGTGCATGCATATTTGTACATCTACACAACATATATGTGCATAACTTCTATAAATCATGTCATGTACCATAAAACATTGTACACTATTCACCTTTCTTAATATGTTTGTATTCTGTAGCTATGTCTAAGGTTATGAATATATATACATTGGAAAAGGTTTTTCATATAATTCTTAAAATAGTAACTAGTAAATACAAATAATCTCAGATTCAATTCACTTCTATGCCTAATGACATCACATATTGGTCTCTATGGGAACTCGGGTTTAAAAGAACAAGAAACATTCATCTTGATTTGTTGTCCCTGAGCATCCTCGCCACTGGCTTGATGCTACAAACTTTGCTTGTCTTACTTTGTTACTCCAGTGTTAACTTAAGTCTACTCAAGAATGTAGATAGAACTCATATAAAAAGATAATACACAAGTGACTTTTGTTAGGTGATCTTACAGGAGGAACATGTAACTAAAATAATGGAAAGTATAGCAATGATATTTTTATTTCAAAAGAAAAAAGGGATATAGGGAATGCTTTCAACATAATAAGTCAGAATTCTATCCCAACTTCAAGAACATATTCAGATGCAAAGTACATACATACCACATATTTGTCAAGTGAATAAATGAGCAATTGAATTAATGATATTGTATGGGAAGGAAGTGTGGTCCTTCTTTCACCTACTATGAAAGTCACAACTGACATTCACATAGCAAAGACAGTTAATGTGGAAGTCTTTAGAAAGGAAGAAAAAGACTCAGAAGAAAACTGTCCATTCTTATGCCTATGCTTGATGAAGACTGAACAGCTGTGTTGATGCAAAGGTTTAAAGGTTGATCTAAAGGTCTAAAGGTTGATCCGCACTGAGGAAGGAAACTCAGCAAGGCCTATGTGTCCAGATTTTTCTTGGCTCTCTGGATAATATTCCTTGTCCCGACCCTGGATGTGTGCATGTCCCTCTTCAAGGGAGAAGTAAGATAATGACTTTTCTAGGTTAATGGCTTGCATAGAGGTTGGAGAAAAGAGGTTCAGGTTTCTGTAAACTTCCTTGGGGAGGAAGAATTCTTGTTTTCTATGTCTTCCTTCCAAGAAGAATGATGAGGGGAGAGAAGAGGTTAGGAGAAGACCAGAACAATCTTATTTCAGAGGTCTTTCTAATTCCTTAGAGTTCAAAGCACTTCACATGTTGGGGCGTCATACTTTGAGTCCCATATTCTAAGGCCAAAATCTATAATTTCTCAGTATATAAATTGGCATATGTCATTCACTATGCTAGCTCTTAGTAATCAGTATTTCACTATTTATTAATAGTAGTACATTTCTGCTAATGTATATTACATTAAGTAGAGATGTGTTTCCCTGTGAATATAGTATAAGGACATGCTACTCTTCAAGCAATAAAAATACCTTTAAAATGATAGAGATATTGATCTACATATACATGCAAAATACTTGTACACATGCATGTATATACACGCATGCACATATAAACATAATTTTTTCAATTGTTAGAAGTACTAAGACTGTAATTTAACAAACCAATGCTTTAAAAATGTAACTCAAAATTCAAATTATAACAGAATATGACTTTGAACTAATAGCAGGTAATTATAAAAGCAAATATTAACAAATATTTATGAATATTTGTTAAATACCCTATAGCTTTTACATAGGTTTTATATAACTCTTAAGTCATTCATCTGTTCAACTTAGTCCTATGAAAAAGATGATACTACATAACTCAGAATTATATCCCAACTTCAAGAACACATCCAGACACAAAGTAGGTGCATAACACATATTTGTCAAGTGAATAAATGAGCGATTGAATTAATGATATTATAGGGGCAGGAAGATGGGATCTTTTCTTCACCTACTATGAAAGTCACGACTAACATTCACATCCTGATTTTTACAAATGAAAAAACCAGGACCTACCCAAATAGGTCAGAATCACATCCCCAGAATATGACCAACTCAATGGAGAAAATAGTTATCATACTACAGTTCATTTCAGTAGCACACCTGAAATTCAGGAGAGATATGGTCAGAGACAAAGGATAAAGCCATCATTCAAAAATCCAAAGCAAAACACAAAGCTCAATGTATTGCCTACTGCAATAAGAGAGAGCTGTGCTGCCAAGGCCAACTGCCCCCAAGCAGAACAAACTCCTGAAGTGGGAAGACTGAAGGAAGCATGAAGTTTAAGGACCCGTAAAGCAGGGGGCATTGGCTGCGGAACCCTGGGTTAGACTGTCAGTAACAGGTCAATCTTTCAAGAGTATGTTCATCAGGTAATTTTCAGAAGGAAAGGTTGTCGCCCAATGATTAGCTTGTAGGAAACACATCCACTGAAATGAACTATCTTTGATTGGGTAAATAGGTTTAAAACATGTTTCAGTTATTCATTTCCATGACTACCAAAATGATATTTTATTTATGAAATAACTTATAAAACCAGTTCCAGTGATTATTCCATAGCTAAAAGTTCTATTCACAATCGAATTGTGCACACCTGGCACATTTCAGAGAATCAAAAGTCTCTGGACAATACAATCCAAAGATAACTAATGAATTTACACTTACACTATTCAAAGAGGCCATGAAATAGGTGGGCTGTATATATCCTGTGTTTCTTTAGGGTCCAGTTTTGGAGCTACTTAGCTTCCGTTCTCTTCATCACTGAGTTGCGTCCTTCTTGGGCACTGTAGTGCCAAGTTAAATATTCAGTTAAATATTCCTAGACCCATAGCTCCCTAATTCCATCTCAACCAATGATAAGGCCATTTGTAACAGTAGCACATGATGCATACTTTATATTTGATAACATAATTTTAACTCTAAAATTCGGCACTACTGTCTCATAAAAATGCACTTTATAATAATAAATTTAATACATTTACAAGAAAAACATAGTCCTTTCTTTTCTTAAATGGATCTGGAAGCCATACAGAAGATAACTAACTCTTAACCTTGTGAATCTTTAAAGCCTAATAATTTTAGTGAAAAGTCACTTTTTTAAGTTAGTGGATGATAATTAAAAATTATAAGAAAAATCCTTTTAAACTATTATAAATGAAAACTATACTAACATTAGACCTTGACATATTCAGTTGTGTTCTCTTCAATAGGAGTTCACATTCATTGTCTGTTCAGTTTTTTTTAATTGTCTGCAACTTATTATTAACTCACTGAGGAGAATATCTTAAAATCATCCCTTTCTAATGCTTTGAAAGTGTAAAGAATTGTATTTGTAGTAGAACACATTTTCACCACTAAAACCTTCCATGCATAGAGTGAGGTTATTTTCAAATGGCTCTTCTTCTGGAAAAGAGCCTAAAAATCCTTCAGCAAAAGCAGACCCTTATCTACAGCTCCAGCTGCGGAGGCTAAAAGCATGATATAATTTCACTAAGATGTCATGTGAGTATTGGATATAGGAACATCCTCAGAGAGCAGATAAAGACAGGACAGGAACATAAGCCCTTCCAGAAAGAACTTACAGGGCTGGGAGATGACTTATTCAATACAATGTTTGCTGCAAAAGCATGAGTTAGGAGCCCCAGCATACACCTAAGGAAAAAAGTAGCACATATAATCCCAGTGTGGGACAGGAAGAGACATGAGAATTCTCGGGAATTGATGAAAAATCAGTCTAGCCAATAAATGAGCTCCAGGTTCAATGAGAAACCCTGTCTCAAAAGCTAAGGTGGAGAAGTGATTTAGGGGGATATTAGAGGTTGACCTGTGGTGTATACACACATGTGCACACACACACACACACACACACACATGCATGCATGCACACACGCGCTACACAACTTTTCAAAAAGAGGAATGTTCCCAGGACACATTTTGCCTCATTCATTACATGGTCTGTATGGAGGAAGTTACTAAAAGTTTTTCTGAGTGGCCTCTTGAAATATGTTCAGTGAGAGGAATTTTTCCTTTGTCCTTAGTGAAACGTTCATCTCCATCTGTCCCCATTATCTACTACCTCACTCTTCCACAATAGAAAGCCTATGTAGTCATGTTTAACTAGAACTGTGCTAGTTATTCTTCATGCTGCTGTGAGAGAACACCCAAAGCCAAACAACTTAAGGGAGAAAGGGAGACTTATTCAGCTTACGTTTCCAGAGGGGAAATACAGTCCATTAGGGCAGAAAAGGTATGGCTGGCTGGCAGAAGCTGGAGGAGGTCTAGGTCACAGCCATTCAGGAGGTTGAGACTACAAGACAGTCACTGCTAGACGCTGCTAGAGCAGACCTCTCCCAAAAGTAAGGTGGGACTAATCCACCTCATGGTCCACCCCCAGTGACTGCCTTCCTCCAGCAAGGCTCCATCTCCTGAAGATGCCATGATTTTCCCAAATACGAGTCTGTGAGGGACACATTTCAAGCCGTGACAAGAATAAACTTTCAGCTCAGAATTACAGGGGTTGACCCAGTGAAGGTGATGTTTCAATCTTCACTCCAAGTTGAGATCTTTCTCTTCCTCCAGCAGAAGCCTGTGGTGGACCATCACTTGTCTTTAAAAGAGAGAGTGCAGGTTGGCATCTGTCCTTAGTCGCTATTTCCCTCCCACTCTCAGACCCAATTACAGTAGAGGAGGGAAATGACGTGTAGAGGGACATTAGCTGTTTGATTGACCCACTGTTTCTTTAAGACTGTGTCATTCTTTCCTGGGTACAGTTATGGACTTGACAGAGCTTCTTTAACAAGGACAAATAAATTGTTTGGGACTTATAGCTTGTTCCCTCCCCCGACACCTTAGCTAAAATTTATGGCCCAGTTCATGCAACCTCTCACCATGGGAGAACTACCGAGCCAGAGAAGGACATTCAACAGTGCCAAGTCGGCTCTCTCTCTCCCAGTATTATTATTCTCACTAACTCTGAGAACACAAATCTACCACAGCACAGACACTTCTGTCCTCTGATTCGTTTCCTTTAGCTCCTTTAGTTTCCTCCTATGGAAGAAAACATGTATGACTCTAGCTACAGGGAACACTTCTGGAACTTTCTAGTGGTCTTATACAAACTCCCTCTCCTTGACAAAATGGAGATAGCATCTGTCCCACTCTACCTGGCATGTGAACCTACAAACTAATTCTTGAACCCCCTCTCAAAAAAGGTATTTTTTAAAATTTAAGAAAAAGTGCCAATGCATACTTTTATCCCAGCACCACTCCAGAGGCTGAGACAAGAGGATTATAAAGTTGAGGCTAACTTGGACTACATAGTAAGACCTTATCCCTAAAAGGTAAAATAATAAATTCCCTCTACACATTCTGACTCCTTTCAAGAAGTATTATGCTTCTTTCTTTCTTTATTTTTCTTTCTTTCATTCATTCTTTCATCTTTAAAAAAATATCCTGCATTGCTTTAACACTTTCCCTTAATCAACAGGATTTACTTCAATTTTATTTTCAATTGGAACCAACCCAAAGCATCCTCTTAACAGCTTTATCATCTTACAGTAAAACTCATAGGCAATCCAGCCTACCTACACAGAACTTCAAAGAATCAATACCCAGCCAAAGCTACAGAATATTAGAAAAAAAAAACTTTACGCATATAATAAAAATATTTATTTTATATTTAGCCCACACTAAAAAAGGGAAAAACTGAATGTTTACCCTTACTCAGAAAGAATAAGTTCAGATATAAGGGAAAACAACGTGCAGTGAAATATCACCAACTCTTCTATGTGTTAAACATTTTAAAATAAGGGATAAAGGAGAAAGAGGGGGTCTTTCAGTAGGGATCCCACAGCTGTGATTGCAGAATAGTCCATTGGAAATACCAACAATTCAAATTCCACAAGTGATAGTTCTTTTTGTGATATATTTTGAATTTTTTTCTAATTCTCAGTAACTCGTGGAACAAAAGAAGTCAGTATGCAATGTGCCTTCTATTTACACAGTAACCATGCTCCAGCAAATGCAATACACAGGAAAATGTGATAAAGTAGCAAGGTTTGTTACTGATACTCGAAAGTTACATAGGAGTCAAAACAAGTTTTCATCACATGGATCTTTGCCATGCAGGGCATAGCATCTAGAAACCCCCTGGTCCTAGCTTATTAGAAGACAGAAGTCAGTAAAACCCACAGTCACTATAATTCCAAGTAAAGACAAACAAGAGAAGGAAGGAAAAAACCTACAAAAATATTCCTTTGGGGAGTGTTCCATTCTCCTCCCCACTGAGACTTACTAATACATTGTCTCACAATGTCTGTCTAGGCCAAAGCTTAAATATCCTATCCTGATGGGAGTAAAATAAGTGCAAAATCCTTTAAAAAAAAAAAAAAGAAACAAATGAAAAGTCTTGGATCTGGGATACAAATATATACAAATGAAACGGTTATTCTTAACTATTGCTGTGAGAGAATACCCAAAGTCAAATAACTTAAGGGAGAAAAGGAGATTCATTAAGAGGGGAGAAACAGTCTTTCATGGGGAGGTGACATGGCTGGTGGCTGAAGCTGGCAGGCTACGTCACTGCAAACATCCAGTAGGCTAGTGGGTGACAGCGGAAGGCTGGAGGATTCCTGGAGAATCTCTCTTTTTCTCAGTCTTCTGTTCTGTGGTTCCTTTTATCTGGTCCACTACTGAGAGGTTCCAATCAAATCTAGGGAGGTTCCAATCGGATCTAGGGCTGGTCTTTGTATTGTAAATGTATTGATCCAGATAATCTCTTCAGATAGTCTCAGCTGATCTTAGTTAATGCCAGGTGTGGTCAAGTTGACGCCCAAAATTAACTATCACAATAAATATGTAGTTAATATTAAATATAGTTAGTTCATTATGACTAAATGTTGCCATCAGGGACGAGGGAAATGGATCACTCATAGAGTCTGCAGCTCAAACATGAGGATCTGAGTTCAGATCCCAGCACCCACATGAAATAAATAAGTAGATATACAAACCAATAGGCAACTAAGTGAATAAAATAATATAAACATGTTACATGCCTGTAACCCTACTACTGGGAGACAAGGAGATCTCTGAAACTCATTGACCAGCCAGCCTAGCAAAATCAGTGAACTTAAGGTTCAGTGAGAGATCCTGAGTTAAAAAATGAAAGTGGGCTGAGAGAGGGAATGGTGAAGGGAAGAGAGGGGATAAGAGGGAAGGGGGAGGGAGTTAAGCTGGGATGAATATTCAATATGCTTGTAAAAGTAGAAAAATTAATTAAAAAATGAAAGTGAAGAGCAACTAGGAAGAACATTTGACATTGACCATTGACCTATTGTCTACACATGCCTATACGAAGATGTGAATGTGTACCGGTACACACATGTGCATACCCATACTGACAAGTACGTACAACACACACACACACACACACACACACACACACACACACACACACGTACATGCACATACCCATACTAACAAGTACGTATAACACACACACACACATCACAACACACAGAAAAAAATTTTTTTTCCTTTCTTTTTTTTAATACATTTTTTATTATTTCCGCTCATACAAACTTAATAGGTAGACCAGTTCCCTCCCTCCCTCCTCCTCCCCCCAAACCCTCTGCTCCCCCTCTCTCCCTCCCCATCCCCCAGTGCCTCCCCCCCAATTCCCAGAGAGTCCTTTATTGTGTATGCCCAACTCTCCTCTTGGTCCTCCTCTCCGATGACGTACAAGGACCCATGGCATTTCCCTGAACTTAGAAAAAAATTTTTTAATAAAATAAAATGCTATCATCGGAGTTTAAGGGTAAATCAAGATATTTGCTAAATATCCTCTTACTGAACAATACCAAATTTCTTACTTGAATTTTGTTAAAACACTTTCTACAGAAGAGAAAGTAATTAGACTGAGGGAAAAAAAACACACTTTTTTTAATATTTATTTTTTTTTATTACCACTCATACAAACTTAACAGGTACACCGGTCCCTCCCTCCATCCCCCCACCCCTCTATACCCCCCCTCCCCTCCCCCTCCCTCTCCATCTCCCAGTGCCTCCCCCTCCCATCCCCGGAGCATCCTTTAATGTGCATGCCAAACTCTCCTCTGGGTCCTCCTCTCCAATGAGGTGCAAGGACCCAGTGGCATTTCCCAGAACCGTTTCCTGTGTTCCCTTTAAGCATAGGAACACTACTGTGGCTGTCAATCCCTTGCCGCCAAGGATCCTAGTGCCTTTAGCAAATGCTAGACTTTGTGGGGTCAATAGTGGAAAAAAAAACACTCAAGAAATAAATATAAGACGATGTTTTATGATATTGATTTACAATCTAAAGTGAACAAAATACTTGTGCCATTGATTTTCAGATATTAAAATTTTTTCTCACTAGATTTCCAAACATACCCTTTCATCAGAAAAATACCTAGACAGGTATTTACAGCTAAAGGAATCTTTATGAACAGTGATATCTCTTGTTAGCAGAGAAAGTGTGTGTGTGTGTGTGTGTGTGTGTGTGTGTGTGTGTGATCCTTTTATATATTGTTTTATGCTATTGGTTCTCATTCTGAATAAATGAGTACAAATTAAGGGGTTAAGTGGTATCCTATAAATAAATATGTCCTAGTACACTCTAGGCAGCCATCCTAAGAAAATCAGGCATGTATAGTCTCTTAGTTTCCGTTCTCTAATTATGTTTTAATGAACCTCCCTTCATAAAGCTGCATTATGAACAACAGATAAAATTCCATTTAAACCTTCATATGAATTTCCTACTGTATGAAGCCATAGTTAGCCCTGAGACATCAACCTCAGGGGGAAAAAAATGTCTGGACAAAAATCATCTCCTCTTCTTGTTCTGTCTGGGATTAGTAACTGGTGTTCAACATTGTACTTGAGTGCTTGGCAACACAGTTCATTCTGATGTACATGAACATCCAGTGTCATGCACACGCTTGCCAAGATCCTTGAAGCTCATCCCAAGCAAGATCCAAAGCACCGAGGACTACGAAGCGGAGCGATCAACGCTGTGCCCATGTGCATGTTGTCTCTGGTATCTCCCTGTCCTTGACTCTCTGAGAAGCGAGCTCACACAGCCTGTGCCAAACAACTGCCATCAGAGTTTCAGCATTTTATCTATCTGCGTTGTGTTTGAAAATGATGGAATGTTGTTCAGGGAAGATCCTTTTGCTTTCTCCATATGTGAACTCATTATCAGATGTAAAAGCCTACCCACGCATCAGCTAGGAAATTGAGGGAGATAAAGCCACAGATTCATGATTTACATTCAATCCTATTTGTGTATTTAACAGAGTCTTCTTTAAGCACAGGTTTAGTGCATAAAATTACACTGAAATTGCTTCAAGTTGCCTATCACCAGAATTCAAGACTCTATAAATATTATCGTAGATCACCATTCTAATCATAGCAAACAGCCCTACTGGATATATTATCTTTTAAGATAAGAGTAAATAGAAACAAAAGCCATGAATATGTTCACATTCTGATCATATCCACTAGAGTAGCTCAATCTTTTGTCATGCCATGCGGTGTCTACATGCAAATCGTTTAAAAATACTGTGGCTGAGGAATAATAGAATTATCTACTCTGAACGCTCACAGCTATTTTTTGCCACTCCATATCAAACCAAGTGCTGTGCAGAAAAAGAACAGGCAACACCAAGAGACAATAGGCAGACCAAAGCATCCTTTCTCTCCTTCCCCCATCTCCCCCTCCTCCCAGGCAGTGAGCACTGTCTCAGTGACACTCAAGCAAGGCACACATCTTTTGGGATTAAAGCAGATGGAAGTTCTGCCCTGGCATGAGATTGGGTTAGATAAAGCTGAAAACCTGGAGGCACCAAAAACCTCTTCGGTTGAACTGGGTCTTATCACGCAGTGAGCCTATGCCTCTGTGGCAGTGTTGGGAATCAAAGGCAATCAAGATGCTGATGAGCAAAGAGATGGCTCTGGGGTTAAGATTCTGCCTCACATGCAGAAGGTCCTGAGTTTAGTTCCCAGGTTCCATGTAAAAACACCAGGCAGAAGGAGGCCTGCACTTTCAGCCCTGGTGGGTGGAGTCTGGGAAATCCAGAGTGAAACAAAAAGGAGGTAGAAACAATCCAGACTGATTCCCAAAGTCACCCTTGGACCTCCACGGGGACACACACTAAATAAATAAAGTTTGAAAAGGAAAAAAGAAAGAGGAAGATGCAAGTACCAGAGGGTAAGATGCTCTGAGCATCTAGTGCTTTCGTTCCCAATGGAAATGCACATGCTCACTAACATAAGACACCGAAGTCATGTTTTTCTTTCTGTTACAGACATTTTGAATTGGATACTTATCAACTTTCCTCCGTAATAAGTGGAGAGGGAAGAAGAGAGAGGGGAAGTAAAAGAAGATTAGTAGATTATAATTCACTACCATGTATTCAGGACTAAGGATTGTGTTAAGTCACATAGAATGCTCTCCACAAACACTTGTTGAATGAGTGCTGCATACGACACTTGGTTTGATATTGAGTCAGAAGAGCAGAAGGTGAAGAAGAATGTTTGGTGACAATGTGCTGAGAAAGGACCAAGTAGAGAACAGAAAAAAAAGCACTAGCAGCAGCCATGAATGTGGAACTTTGACAAAACAGATAAACATACAGAAAATGGTCAGGAGCTTAACTGTATGCCAACCTGCTGACAGATTTTCCTACACTAACAAAATTTGATAAAACATTCAAATGTCTATTCCTCAAGGCCTTTATAGTTAAGCCTCCATCTATGAATGTGATTTTACCAGCGACTGGCCACAAGGCAGAACACATTGCTAGGGTTACGAGGATTTCCAATACGTATTTAAACTCTTCATGCAGAAACCAAATTCAAATGTGCTCATAAAAAAAGCATCATTTGACCTTTCATCAAAAGAAAAAAGAAAGAAGTTCTCCCCTCAAGCATAACTTTGATCAGACAGTTAAGATTATTCTGACTTGAAATGCTTATCCCATAAAGCATTGTGATATCTTCTCAACAAAGACAACTCAAATTTATTTTTTTCAGGCTCCTCTTCAATTTCCAGTCAATAATAAAGCCTCATATCTTAGACAGATTTTAACTTTTACCAAGCAAAAGGTGATTTTTCTGAAAAGTATAATATAAAATTTATATGCGTTGACTCTGACAGTTCTGTCATTTTTCATAAATTAAAAAAAATTCATGGTTACCTACAATCAATAGCTAGGATCACATATAAGGCACTGTTTGTATTAGAATTACTACCTGACAATCATTCTCAAACTATTTCAATACCGCCACCATAGTTTTTGATCCATTAAACTGTGATTTTTTTTCTGAAGGAATCAAGGAAGTTGTCATCTTTCTAAAAAAAGATCTGATTTGTGATGCAAACCTTAGCATCAAAGAAAGAGAGAAGGAAAAATCTGCAAGTAATTTTTTAATTCTTTGACAGTTTCATATGTAAATATAATGAAATTATGTCATTTCCACCCTTACTGCCAGATCCCATCCCTCATCCTTTTTCTTATTTAAACCTTCTTCTTCTATTTGCATGATTTTTTTTTTTTGCTTGTGACCCACTAAATTTAATCTGAGATGACTGTATTGGATTGTGCCTAAGCACTTACTGGATCATGGATGATTTATCAGGTATACCATTGAAGAAAGTAGTTTCCCTTCACCTCCATCTGGCATTAAACCTAAGTAGTGTCTCAAGAAAGTGTGGTGTCTCCTGAGATCTTGCTATGCTGATAGGCCAGACTTTGTGCAGGTCGTGTGGAGTCCACTCAGCTGTAAGTGATTTCATGGGCACAGCTGTCATGTCATGACCAGAAGACACTAACTGACCAATCCCATTTCCACCCTCTGGCTCTTACATTCTTACCACTCCCCTCTTCTGCAATGTTCCCTGAGTCTTCTGGTGCTGGTAACGGGTGATTCATGAGTCCTGTTTAGAGCTAAGCACATCATGGTCAGTTTTTCACTGCACTTTGGCCAGTTGTGATTCTCTGCATCAAACACTTTCCATTGCAAAAGGAAACTTCTTATTTGAGGAGTGGAAGCATCTTTTATCTGAGTTTCAAAAACAATATGGTGATTCAACCTGTGGGTCTAAAGCTTCTAGCAGGTGAACTATGAATGCAATATGGAGGAGTTCCTAAGACACAGGAGACAACAATAGAGATAGGTATCTATGTTCCACAGGAAGTCTCTGTATAACCTGGAGTGTCTCGCTTTCCTTCTTTGTGTCTCAGGAAATTGCAAATAATGCAAGGCATCTTTAAGTGTATTAATAGTGCATTCCACTGTCGAAGCCTTGAGAGCCTGACACTGAAAATACACAATCGAAGAAAGAGAACACCAGGCAAGCCATAAAAAGCTTAATGTGCTTTGAGGAAGTAATATTCATGTCATACTTTGTTTATCAATTTTCAAAATGAAAGCACTCATTAGTGATTTTTTTAAAGAGACTGTAACCTCAGAGGATGCATCACCATTGAGAAGACCCATACAGTTCGAAAAATAAAATAACCATTTGCCCTTTGTTCAAAAGGGTTTCCTTAGTGCCAAAACACTTGGGCTTTGCTACAAATATTTGTTGAAGAGAATTTTTTTCAATTCTTAATGATAATAGGAAGATTTTAAATTAGGAATCATTGACTTAATATGTTGGTGGAAAAGTTGAAGATAAATCAAATTTTATGTGAGAACAAGAAAACCTGAAGACACAATCAGAGCAGAAAGATGTTAGAGAGGCTGTTATATTGACTGACGTTTACTATGTTTTCTTACTTGAGTTGGAGCTTATGTATTTTTTCTTTTTTATTTTATTTTTCTAGTTGTACAAACATATTGAGTACTCATTCCCACTTCCCTCCATCTCTCCTCCTCTTCATCCCCCTTCCCCTTCCCCTCCCTTCTTCAGTCCATCCCACTCCCTCCCACCCTCCCACCATCTGCCTTCATGGACCCCAGGGCTCCCTCTGGCTTGTCTACTCTCTCTCTCTCTCTCTGTTTTTAAATTTTCTACTTTTACAAACATATTGAGTACTTATCCTTGCTTCCTCCCTCCCATCCGTCCATCAATCCCACCCTCCTGCCTGTCTGCTTCTATGGACTCCAGGGTTGCCCCTGGCCCATGGAGGTTCAGGCCTCTGAGACTTCATATATTTTTAAAAGTGAAAGTTTTGGATCTACTGTTATAGAACTTTCTAACCTTCATGGAATCTTGACACAGAAAACAACATTTATGTCATGCTCAGGGATAATGGATGCAACTGCTGCTCTTTGAAGTGACAGCCAAAAGTTCTGGCCAGTCAACCTCTGTAGCAGTTACTTTGAATTCTTCTGCATAAAAATCACAACAAAGGGTTTAAGAGAACAAGGGATTTTATTTTAGGTTACGCTTAACCGGCTTGGCAGGAGAGTGCATGCCAATACCATGGACTGAGAGAACTGGCCGTACCAAATTCATACCAAGTTCATACAGAACTGCTGAAAGGATCAATCTTTGTCAATCCATACTTGGTCAATCTGGCCAAGTATACGAAGGTGCCAACATCCTTAATCTGCTCCCTCTGTCTTGTTCACCTGCCCAGGGACTGGTTCCACCCCACATGGACTAGGACCGTCCCCATTAGCTAGACCATCTCCTGCATATTTGCTCAGAACTTAATTCAACTAATAATTTTTCACAACCGTGCCCAGGGCTCAGAACCTTCGGTTGCCAAGTTGACACCAGTACATTATGTTACTATGTTACTGCCCCGAGTACAACTTAGCTGCTCCAGTGGCTGAAGGGATCAATATCTTCATGCACCTGTGGCTCCTGCTGCATGACCTGCAGGGAAACTGTTCTCTAAAGTGAAAGAACCTGCGAGTCCTCTATTGCTTTGGGAAAATAGTTCAAAATGAGTCAGTGAAAACACTGTATCACAGCTACATTAAGTATTCTATGCCAGCTGTTCTGGGGCCAAATGTGCAATAAGTTCAGGTTTGCATACAAAACACAGGAATCGTTATGTCTTATAATCATATCGAACCAAAAATATTATTAAATTTTAGTTGAAGTCAACGGCCTCATATTTTGTTAACACCTAATACATTTAAACTTCACTTGTATTTGGACAGTTAACTAGAAGTAATCTCAGGCTATATGATAGGTGTGTTTTCTTTATAATTCCTGTCTGTTCAAGCCAGTCCTTTTGATCATTAGCTAACATGAACAGAATTCAGAAAACCATTCTTTCATACAGCAATAGGAAGTGATAATATGAAAAAAATGTTGAGAGGAACAACAGAATAATACATAATTGAACTGAATAGTTACAATTAAAATGTTTAAGCCATAAACCACAAGATAATGATCATTTTTGAGAAGAGGAGAGTCTTGGCTGGAGTTTTGGGGAACAAGTTGCATGATGTCTTAGCTCAGGCTGCTATGACACATTGAATGGGTAAAATTGGACTGAGAAACAATATTTACTTCTCAAGGTTCTGGGGACTGAGGAGCCCAAAGTCTAGGTGCAGGTGTCTTTACCTCTGCTGAAGGCCCGTCCTTGCCTTGCAGATGGCTGGCTGCTTGCTTTCTGTGCAGGCACATGACAGATAAAGCAAGTTCTAATGTCATTTTCTCTTCTTAAATGAGCACACATCCCATCACGATGGGCTTCAATCTCATAGTCTCTTTTAAAACTCTCAAGACTCTGTCTTCTTTCACTATCATACTGGAGGGTAGTAATTTGAATTTTAGCAAAATACAAAGATGTATCCTAATACACGATGGACCTATCAGACTCCAAATTGTATTTGTATATTATGGTCCTTTTAGTGTAAATATAAGTATGCAATGTGTTCCAGTTATTCTTCATAAATAAAATATTCTGATAAAATACTCTGACCTAAGCAACTTAAGGGAGAAAAGGTTCATTATTTTTATTTACAGGTCAAGGGGGAACACATAGTGGCAGGCAGGAGAGGCATGGTGGTAGGAGTTAGAGACTGACTATTACATTTCAGCCATTCTCAGAAAGGAGAGAGAATCTCAATCTCAACTTCTCCCTTTCTCCCTCCCTTCCTCCCCCCCTCTCTCACACACACATTTTCTCTGTAAATGAATAATTTTTAAAAAGGTAGACACAGAGAACTCCTATCATCAATCAGATACCCTGAAACCTTGAACTACTTAGTCCTCATTGATTATCTGCATCTTCAACTCTTACCATTTCTAACTCTAGCTTTCAATACAGTTCTAGGGAGACAAAGACAGAGACAGAGACAGAGAGAGAGAGAGAGAGAGAGAGAGAGAGAGAGAGAGAGAGATCAACAAAATACTTGTTCTTCAAATGATAAAGAATTACTGAAATTAATTTTGTAAAAAATAAAACACTTATAGTATACTATTTCTTAAGATCCTTGGGAACTTAACAACGAGAAACAGCCCAAGGATCCTACAATCAATTACTCTCTCAATGAGGGATGTTATTCCACTGATCTAAGGAGAGGAACTCATTGAAATTCATTAAAAAATTAGGTAGAATAGGTAGTATTATTAACCCTCTCTTTAAGATGATGAAACTTAACTTCAGGCCCGTGACCAGGCTGGTAGTAAATAGCAAAAAAGAAAAATACAATTGATGGGCTGCCCCACGTTTCTCAGACTGTTCTCTCTCTCTCTCTCTCTCTCTCTCTCTCTCTCTCTCTCTCTCTCACTCACTCAAGGATTCAAATGCGAGTCAAGCACCAGCACACAGTCTTTCTTAAAATGCTGCTGTTCATTGTTGTTAATAAATAAAGTTCATGTCCACATTTTCATCAGAAGCATTAGTGATCTATATCAAATGTGGCTTTACAGGCAGTTAGTTCATAAAGTTCGCTTCTTAGCACCTATGGTACAGTGAGCTAACACGACCACTGGGGGTGCAAGATGGGCAAGATGAACGCCCACCTCTGTATCCTTAGAGACTAAAGGCTCCTTGATGTAATAAAAATGTGACCACCGCTGCGCTAGGGTTGGAAACTAGTAATGAAGATGCAGAGGAGGACACCTGTGTGCTTAGCAACATGAGAAAAGAACGAAAGATTGATAATAACTAAAGGAAGACATTATTAGCCTTAAATTTTTCATAATTCATATAAAAGCATTCACTTCCTACTAAAAAATTCACTTAGATGAGAGATAAATAGTCTGGGAAACTATAGCCTTGAGGGCAGATGCAGCTCTACACTCTCTTGTGGCTATAAGGCTCATGAATCCCTGTATAAATAATGCATTTCCACATACACATGTACAAGTATATTCTTAGCACCATATCATGCACAAATCTGTCATTATTTTGCCACAGCACTGGAATCTTTAATCATATATCTCAGGGTTAGACAAGGTCCTTGCAAAAGCTCATCTCTTCTCTGGCACTATTTGCTCGAGTTTTCCTCTGATTTATTGAGGCTTATTCATGTTGCTCTTCTGTTAATGTGGTTCTTCCCCACACCTGTATTTAGCATAGTTTTACAAAGTAAAAATGTCGTATTAAGGGAAGCAAACCTCTTTCAAGCTCTGGGAGCATTACTATCATAATGTATATGGAAATAAACCAGATAGTAATGATTTTCCTCCTTCCTTTCCCTCTTTGTTACCTCCCAACTGACTTTTTCTTCTGTGAGACATGAATTTGCATCAAATTCCACTTTTTGGTAATAACAATCCATTAAAATAAGCCATCTAACTGTGTAAAATGTTACTGGACATGTAGCAGATGCTACTTTCTGAAAGAAGGGTTTAGTGGTGGGATTTCCGCCCTGTGGCTGTTTTGGAAGCCAAGAGTTTTTATTATAATTCAATGGCATCCTGCCAGCCAGTGTTCAGAGGCTCAAACTATCAGATCTACTTATAACATGTAATTCTTCCATGAACCGTATTAGGTCATTATTCATTACTTTATTCATAATCTGACCAAATTCAATTATGACAGGAGTATTTGACTGTGCATGTGCAAAAACTGTAAAAACAGATGGCAAAATTATGCACCAGCAGTAACAATAGATGAGAAAATCAGAAATGGGTCACTAGGTTATTTTCATATGGATTAATAAATTACAATTTGCAATATCAAAAGTTAGTGAATTGAGTATGTCTGACTCAATGCTTTATAAGTGAAGCATTATGTTTTATTTACCATTTCCTCTGAACCTAAACTAAAGAATTAGTAATATATGTAAAACCATGTACTGCAGGAAATGAACCAAATTTTGAATCAAAACAAACTTTGATGGTACCAAACTGTAAGTGTCCTGGTAGTGCTCTACAAACTGAAGTTGACCATGCTGAGCTCTAGAGCTCTTCAATGAACTTTTTCTCACTTCCCAGGAAGAATATTTTCAAATGTTAGGATCAGAATGGAACAGGAAATGAATTTCCCACAATTGTCTGTGAATATATGATATGTACATTATCTCAGCAACTAATGGTAACAACCTTATTACCTTATTCCCCTCTCAGGACAGCTTATATTCTTGTGCACTTTGACAGTACCTGAACGGCAAAGTGAGACTTGATAATAAATTTTTAATTGCTCCAGGATGTTGTTCATATGACTAGCCATTTCTACAAGAGTGTGGATGATAATTTATTTTATAACTTAAAAAAGCATTACTTTCCATTTTATTCTATCTAATCATGTTTCTCTTTTTCCGTTGGCTACTCGGAAGTCAGTATTGTAATGTGAAACTCAGATTCATTGTAACAGAACATTTTATTCTTTATAGTCTTCACTATAGATTGTAATCCAACATATTTTCTTTCTTTCACTTTTATAATTTTTATTTGCCTTTTACTCTACATCTAGAATTTCAGGTATAAAATTAAATAACTGCTCTTTCTTTATTGGCATGATTCTTAACAAATCCCTTAATCTATGTTTCTATTTCCCCATTTATAAAAATAATGATCCAAAAATATTGTAAAACTCAAAATGGATTACTCATATGATTGTGTTTTCAGGTCAGTTTTTAAATATTAGAATTATTACTGTCCACTAAAGAGAGTACCACTACAACTGGTATTTTGTAAACAAGCCCAGCATTAGTTATATTGTCACAGTTTTAGGATGCTTTTGAACTTTTTCTGGAAAACTGGCAACACCCTCATGCCACACCATCCTGTCCAAGGACTCACTGTGTCTGAGAAAGTATCCCATGTCTCTACCTCTGGTAACAGTGATATGATCATGCAAGCCAGAACAAGCAAGAAAGATCGCACCTAAGATATTGCTGAAGCAAAGGAGAAACAGAGATGCCTTCAGCTCACTGGAATTGACCATGCTGTGATCTAGAGTTCTTCAAAACACATTTTTTTCACTTCCCAGGAAGAATATTTTTTACAAAGCCAAGCATCACAAACACAATACACAATTGAGAAAGACACGGGTGATATTCTGAATAACCATATTTTGCAACCTTGAGCCAACCATGTCTAAAGCTGTCTGCACCCTATCCCCAAACAAAGAGCACTGCATTGACATCACCAGTGGATCTCCAGTTCAGAACTGTAATTCAGACAAGTCGATAGGACCAGCACTGGATTCACCCAATGCCAAAACCATGAGAGTCGTGTTGTCAGGATATGAATGTCCCTTCCCATCTTAGAATTCCCAGTTATGGACAAAGAGAAGGAACTAACTAACTACTCAGTCCTGAATAAGACATTGAAGTCGTCCTCATTCCAGGCTTAAGTAACTTTGCAGAATAAGGATATTAAGAATGTTATGAGTTTGAGGGTGGAGACATTTGCTGTCAAACAGTGTCTTCTGGTCATTACAAAGCTGTCCCCAAGAACTCACTCTAGTTATGTTTACTTCCATAAGATCTGCACAATATTTGGCCTGTCAACATTTCACCATGAAAGGGGAAGATCTAAAGAGATGTCAAACCTTCATGAGAGACTATTGAAGGTTAATGCCAAACAAAAGAAGGGAAGTTATTTTACTCAATGCTTTACCCATTGATAAATCACCTATGCCTGGGTAAGTACTCAGGCACTTGCAAGTACAGGAATACCAGATGAAACCCAGGGACCACACATGCAAAGTGATGTGAAAGTAGGCAGAAGAGTGGCTAGAAAGGAGAAAGTATGCATGTGGGAAAGGAGGAGGGAGATTGGCTGGTAAGGTGTAAAAATGACATAAATCCTTTGTAATCATGTATCAGAATTTTTAAAAGCTGTAAAATTAAAAAAAAAGAATTATGTTTTAATTTGTAGTGAACTCCTCCAGTCAGAGTTGACATTAACTAGGTCTTTTATGTCCTTTTGAATTCCAGTCCTTTTGGGAATCAAAGTCCAGAGCCTAAGCAATATTATTTGTTCTAGTAAAATGTCCCGTACCCAGTATGTGCCTAAGGACTTCATACATTTGAATGCTGTGGGAGAAATTAATGCAACTTTTAATATAAGAAGCAAGGGAATCAATGCCAGTGGGTGTTTTCAAATCTCCTCCTGTAACTAAGTGTCCTGGGGAAAATTACACCCTAAGGCTAAAATCACATTCTAGAACTGTTTATTCAAATTCCAGACTTCCTTAGTTCATGATTCTTGATTCATTAACTCTCCTTGTGCTAATAACCCACCAGCACCTACTGCTTCTTGCCGGCTTCAGAGCATCAATCTACTATATTGCTTTCTTAACTTTATGTGTTTCACAGAAAGCAATCCATCACTGTCTAAAACCCTTATTAAGGTCTCTTTAAATTCAATTTAAAATTGAGTTCTGCTGATTTGATTTCAGCATTTAAAGCTCCTTTTTTAAGAAAGATTTTAGAAAGAAGTAATCTGCAGATAGAAAAGGGGGAAATCCATATAATTCTTGTTTCATAGCATTTGATGGTATCAAGAGTATGACAATCATAAACCCAGATGTTGGCAGGCTGGGTTTCAAATATATCCCTGTATCCAGAGAGTAAGAGCTGTACAGTGATTAAGGGAATCTGATTTGTACTTGTGGCATGGCTCAAGTTCCCAAGCATATAATTGCCAACCTTGAATGGGATATGGAGATGGTGATTGCACTTATCTCACAGAATGATGTCTGTGGATTAAGTGAGGAAATATAATCTCTGGAGACCATCATTACTCCTGGCACACAGTGAGCACTCAAAGGTACTGGCAGCAGTAGTTATACCCATTTGCTTATTACTGACTGTTGCTGTTCACCTACATCTGATAAATGACCATCAAATGGATTAAGGGAATAAGGGGTTTATTTTCTCTTACGATTCCTGGTTACACTTCTCAGTCCAGCTTGACAGAGAGCTCACATCAACACCAAGGCCAAGGGAACTGGTCACATCATCCCTACATAATGGCAGACAGAGGGACAATCTTTACTTGCCAGACCACCATGTTTGGCTAAGTGTACACAAAGATGGCAACTTCCTCAACTGGCTCTCAATAGTTTATTCATCTGTTCAGGGCTTAGTCCCACCCACCATAGACCAGGCCTTTCCTATCAGCTAGACAATCTCCTGAAGGTTTGCTCTGGGCTTAACCCAACCACTAATTCTCCACAAATGTGCCCAGAGGTCAAACCCTCAACAATCAAGTTGACACCTGTGCCTAACTATGACATTGACTGCCATCATTCCCAGGTGGTAGCTATCTCTAGTGGGATGATCTTCCCCTGAGTCTTTCTTATTTCATAACTCATATAATTTTATATAACCACAGATTATGGTGTTAGGATTAAAGAAATGTATCATAAAATGATGATAGAGTAATATGTATTCATCTTAAGTAACAGCTCAATATTATTATCTTTTGTGTATTTTTCCAGGGAAGATATGAATAAATGTCTATCCATTTCAATAGATTACAAATGATGAGCCAAACTAACATTTTCACCTCAGCACAGCTTGATGGTCCTGCCAGTTTACTGGAGTTGCTTACAGGAGGATGGACGGCTCACAGGCAGCTACATCATTGAAAACCCCAACCAGGCCTGGGTGATGAGTCACAAAAGTTGCATCACCAAAATGCACTACGTAACAACATGTAGGCTTCAGCATCAATGAGTCCTTCCCAGTCATGGTTTTTTTCTTATATAACCTTGGAGGTGGGAAGTTCCTGAGTTATGAATGTAACTTTCGTGAGTCTCCTAGGTCTAGTGAGTTCCATCCCCCAGGAGGGAACGTGATACTTTTCAAGGAATATTACACAACACTCCACTCTAGTTTTTATACTCTTTGGTCTTCCATGATGCTTCCTGAGCCGTGATCTACATGATAATACAGATGTCTGGTTGTTTTCTTCCATTTGTGGCTGAACATTGGCTCACTATGTACAGCAATAGGCATTTAAACAATCAGTAGTTTTGCCAGTTAAGAATCTCTCGACGGAGGCGGGGACATCCGAGCGCAGCGTCTGATCGCTGGTGAGGCCGAGCTGAGGCTGAGCCGTGATGAAGCTGGACCCGGAGGAGATGAAACAGAAGATGCACGAGGATGTGATCTCCTCCATTTGAAACTTCCTCATCTACGTGGCGCTGCTGCGAGTCACCCCATTTATCTTAAAGAAATTGAACAGCATATGAAGATTGGGAGCTACGTGTGAAGGCATGGCATGAAGAATCTGGTGACACTCTCCTCTCTGCAGATGAATGGGCTCAGAAAGGCATAAATCCGATTTAATGGACATAGAAATTCTACTTGTTAAGGAAACTAATGGCCCAATTAAAAAATGGGCCCTGGAACTTAAAAGAAACTTTACCAGGGATGAAATTAAAATGTCTAACAAATATCTTAAAAAATGCTCCACTTCTTTAGCCATCAGGGAAATGCAAATCAAAACTTCCCTGAGATATCATCTCACCCCGGTCAGGATGGCAAAAATCCACAATACAAACAACAACAAATGTTGGAGAGGATGTAGAGAGAGGGGAACTCTCCTACATTGCTGGTGGAATGCAGGCTCATACAGCCACTCTGGCGAACCGTCTGGAGATTCTTAAAGAAACTAAAGATTGAAATGCCATATGACCCTGCAATTCCACTTTTGGGAATAACCCCCCATGCAGCAGAGGTTCACCTCGATAGCACAAGCACGACCATGTTCATAGCAGCACTGTTTAGAATAGCAAAGTCATGGAATCAACCCAAATGTCCAAGAGTTGACAAGTGGATAAGGAAAAGGTGGTACATCTATACAATGGAGTACTACTCAGCCATCAAAAATGATGAATTACTGGAATTTGCCGGGAAATGGATGTCATTAGAAACAATTATATTAAGTGAAGTATCCCAGACCCAGAAAATTAAGCGCCGTATGTACTCCCTAATAGGTGGCTCCTAGTACCAAACCCACCCAGCCCACCTTGAGATACTCGAAGATAAATCTATGTAACACCTATAGTAATTCCAAGGATTATGAACAGGAGGGATGGGGTTGGAGGGCCACACCAGAAACAAGGAGAGAGGGGACCATGTTACAGCAGAGAAAATAGGCCTCCATCAAGGACTGCAAGTAAGTAATGAGACACCTGGTTAAGTTCTCAGACATTCGTTCCTGGTCATTTACAACTGAGGGGGTATGATCTCACCAGAAGGGGAGGGTGTATAGTCTGGCAGATAAAAAGTAACCATTTTGCAAATGGGCGATTGATCCCTCCCTCACTGAGGTTTCCTACTTTTATTACATCTACCCTTGAATGTGCTCTTATAACAAGACTCCAGTTTAACAGCATTTTGTCTCTGGCCAGGGGGTGACATATAATGCCCATCAGGATGGAGTGAAGGGCATTGCAGGAGCAGCAAAACTGCAAAAGAAAATCAACAAACCACAATCCAGAACTTCAGAGACTCTATATCAACCACCTAGAACTAGGCCAGCCTAATCTCTCCCCATCCTGAAGCTCAGGGAATTTTCGGAAGAGGGGGCGGTAAGAGTGTAAGAGCAAAAGGATGGGAGGAGCAATGATTTGCAAGATACTTCATATGAGTTAGGGCCGAAGCAATCATCACTGGACTTTGCATGCCCTGCACAATGTCCAACACACTATTGACCTCACAAAGTCTAGCATCTGCTAAAGGCACCAAGATCCTTGGAGACAAGGGATTGGCAGCCACAGTAGTGCTCCTATGCTTAAGGGGAACATGGAAAAGGGTTCAGGGAAATGCCACTGGGTCCTTGTATGTCATCAGAGAGGAGGGCCCAGAGGAGAGTCAGGCATGCACAAGAAAGGACTCTCTGGGAATTGGGGCGGGAGGCACTGGGGGATGGGGAGGGAGGGATGAGGGGAGGGGGAGTAGGGGGTTCGGGGGGAGGAGAAGGGAGGGAGGGAACTGGTGTACCTATTAAGTTTGTATGAGCAGAAATAATAATAATAAATGTTAAAAAAAAGAAATTCTACTTGTTAAGAACAAGTTGGGCTGTGAGAACTGACCTTTATAGCTAAAATATAAGACTATTCAGGAAGTAGAGAAAAGATGTCTTATGGTCATGGTGTGCCTTTATGCCTGTGGTAGTCGACCTCTGTGACTGTTGATGATGTTGTAAATAATGCCAGATTCCACTTTCTAGCAAGTGGTAATTATAAAGGGCTTGTGTCTAAAATGGTTCTGCCTCAGTCATCTGCTTTACGTTTTTACTTTTGTACAGTGTATTTGCGAAGAAGTCCTTCACAGTGAGTTCTGTTTGATGCAAGTCAGCACACAGCCTCAATGACATTTAAGCACAGGATCATTAGCCTATATTTTTAATAAACTTCTCAATGAAGAAAACTTGGGTTTTTATTTTTCTTACCCCACTATTTACTGAAAACTAACAATTGAAACTATTAAAATTATTATGTGATTATTATGAAAAAAAAATCTCTCAATAGACATTTGAAAAACAGTAGTTTCCCTCTACTATTGGAGCTGAAAAGCAATACTTTTTCACAGGGATAAACAATTTATAAGGCAATTTGAAAGCACATTGCATCCTAGCTTCCCATACGAAACATGAGTTCTTTCCTGAGGTTCAGGCTTTAAATCAAACTGGAAGGCATCAGGCTGCACCCATCGTTCCACTATTGTGCCAACAGGTACATCTCACCTGGCATTTTGGTAGGTATCACATAAGCTCAATAACCAAGTAAGACCATTAGTGGCAATTCTCCCCCAGTAGCCTAAACAACACAATCAAGCACTTCAAAGATCATTCAGCTGGGAGAAAGCTTCCAGCTCAGACATAGCTTGCTTTCTCTACCTCCCACAGCCAGCACATGTAGTGTCCTCAATAATAAAGACTTACATCTAGTTCTCACATGTAACAAATAACAGTGGCAATAGCCTTTTTCAAGGCCTCCTGGCCAAAAACACAAAGGAATAACATTTCGGCCCCTAGGATTTTCACCCAGCAACTTTGCAGCTTCTGGGAATGTGTCCTTCCCTACCCATAAACAGCGACTTCTTTTCAGACTCTTCAGCTCCCATTTTTACTCCTGTTCAAGATACTTTTCCAAATCTCTTAAATACCCAAGGGTTATTATGCAATTAAGCCATTTTACAAAGGGTGACTAAGATTTCTGAAGATCCTCTAACATTTACTCTGAACACATGCCAATTAATCTTGGGATCTAATACCTAGATGCTTACTTTTTTTTAAAGTTAGCAAGGTCTAAAACATTCTGGAAAAAAAAATCTCATCACTAACTGTCATGGTTTGAAATGTGTCCCCCACAGTCTCATGTGTTTGGCAAGGTCATGGCACCTTAAGAGGTGGAGCCTTGCTGGAGGAAGGCAGTCACAAGGGGTGGGCCTTGAGGTGTATTAGTCCCACCCTACCTCCAGGAGAAGTCTGCTTTTGCAGCAAGCAGTCTGCAGCTCTCAGCTTCCAAGATGTCTGCAGTGACTGAGCCTCCTTCAGCTTTGGCCAGCCAGCCATGCTGCCTCTGCTTTGAGAGACTGTACCTTCCCTCTGGAGCCGTAAGCTGAATAAACCTCCCTTTCTCCCTTAAGTTGATTGACTTTGGGTGCTCTCTCACAGCAATAGTTAAGAATAACTGTTACACTAACATTGATTGTTTCATCAAAAGAGCAATGTTGGGTACAGCAACATAGATGGAAGACTACTTTATTCAGCTCTCAGCAATCCCAGAGTCACTATGCATCCTTCTTTCACACTGTTGGTGAACTGTTGTCTAGTTTTAAATGCTTTCCAGAGACACACTAGCATAGCATTCAGCTTTCTGGCACTTTCTTCCCTAGGAACACTGGCTCATTACAAATCTTGAAAAGGTTTCTTTTGCATAACCCAGATAATCACATAAACTTTTTTTCCCCTTTTCACATTCCCTCTTGAACATTTTAGCACCTTCAAACCAGATTTGCAAGCTAGATTAAATCATTCAGACATTCCACATGCCACTGTGGAACTCAGCAGGGCCACCAAACCCTGTATCAGTCATGGTGTTTCCAGTTGGATTAACTTCTTTCAAAATTCCCCTGTGGACACAGTCCTGCTAGACCCAATAAGCTGGGAACCAAACACTATTTCTGAATCCCTGCTTCCTTCAGCAATGCCTGCCTCTCCTTTATTGTCTTCTAGCCCCTTATATTATGGGTCCTCAGCAATAAAAAGCATGCTTCCCCAATGACTCATAGAAGCCAGTCTACAGGGAGTGAATTTTCCCTATATTGCCTCAGATTATGCAACATGAGTCTCATGAGTAGTTACATTACTCAGCTTCTTCACTTCCGCGGCACTCAGAGTGATCTCATCCACCCCCGTGCCCCACAGTCCCACAAGACAGGTTGTAAGAGGCTTTTTCATTCCTTATTTAAAAGTCTTTCCCAATTCAAGGAGTTCAGAGGCAGAGCGTTCTCAGGTCTTCATAATTTCCTGTACTAGGTCATTATGAAGGTCCTCCAGCTTCTTGGTGAATGATAGATTTTTTTCGCTTCCTCTGTTTAAAAGACTGGACTAGAGAAGTGTCTTCTGCTGTTTCTGCTGTGGTCTCTCGCTCCTTACTGTCTGATTCTTCACATAGGTTCCAAGCTCCTGGATCCCACAAAGATCTCTTCAGCATCTAATTTGCACTCACTTCTCCAATGTTCTCTCAGCTTGCAAAAAAGGAGTGGGGGGGGCAAGCCAATGCTTCTACTTCTTCTTTTTTCCTACTTTTTCTGTCAAAGACTCATGCAAAGAAAAAATATTTAGTTACCTTTTTGCTTTCTTGCTGTTGTGATTTTTCACTTACCTGAGCACGTTCTTTCTGGACAGACAGCTAAACTTGGTCACATATCTTTTCAACCACAGCAAAAACCTGGAAACCACCACCATAGTCTGTGTATTATTGTGTACCATATGTGACACTTTCAGGGACAACAGTATACTTGGAAATCATCAACTATTTGGGAGTATGACAGATACAGGTATCAATTTGACAAGTGAAGACTTACTGAACATATTAGTAAAGAACTAGTAGTTAAGTCCTGAGCAGGCCTGCAGGAGATTATCTAACTGATAGGAGATCCAACCTATAGTGGGTGGATGGTGGGGGTAAGGAGACTAAAGTCAACGTCACAGACTCCAGAAGTCAGGCGAGTGGCAAAGCAGGCTTGCAGACTTGCAGACTTGTTTATTGCAAATACCGGACTGCTTATATACCCCATCCAACATCCCATAAGTTCCAGCGCGAGCTTTTGCTGCGTTGTCCTGTATGGGTTGGTCTTCTCAGTCAGGCGGTTTGACGTCAGTACGGGGCTCGGCAGCAGGTTCTAGTTTTGGGGAAGTTGTGTTTGCACATGCAGCTGGTACAGACAATACAGGCCTGCCTGGTCTGTTCCTCCTACAGGTGGATAAAATGGAGAGAGCTAGTTAAGTAAGTTCTTCAACATTGTTGGACAGACATGCTGTCTGGTAAAGGAAGTCCGCTCCTCAGCATTCCTGTAGATATGATATGGTCAGTTCCCTCAGGAATGGGTCTGGACTCTCCCGCCAAGCTGGCCTAAGAACTACAATCAGACAATCGTAAGTCAAAATCAAATCCCTTTTTCCCATAAGCCTGTTTTTGTCATGAATTCATTGGCAAGAGGCAGGGTAACCAACACAAGAGGCAACCCCACCCTGAGTGGCAGAATCCATTTATCAAGGAGGCATGCCATTTATCCCACATAAAGGTAAAAGCCACTCTGGGATTCCTCCTAAGAATGTTTACAACATTTGCATCCATTACATCAGATAGATCAGCATTCATAGCAAGGGGTAAGCAACTGTCACTACCACAAAGATGCATAGTATCGCATACAACACAGGAAAGGAAGCCACATCAGTATTGCTGCATGGATGCTCTACCCTCATACTGCTCAGGCTCATTTGCATATCTTATCAACCATTACACCATGGAACTACTGCACAACTCCGCTATTATCCTACCAGTTCTTGTTCAGGTAGCAATTGTGACTTTTCCTAGGGAAATGTAACAAATGTCTATTCACCCAGATAAGGCACCAATAACAGAAAAATAAGTCATTGAATTTATTGGGGTTACATACACAAACATGCCTTTGCAAATGGACTGCTGAAATAATGAGTCAAGAAAGTTACATCACTAAAGTTCTCTGAACAACTCACAGTGACACTCTGAAAGAACACTTGTCAGCCTTTGCATATTGTTATATAGCCTTGGGGAGGGACCTAGTGACTCTTGTAACCTTCATGACTTCCTGAGGCATGAAAGTCACTTTCTCAATTTTATCAGCTTCCCGAGACTTGAAAAGCTTCTTCCTCCCTCAAGGAAGGAATGTTTCATCCTGAAACAAACAGCTGCACAGTGTTTTTTCAAACATTGTTATATTCTTTTGATTGAAATACTTGACTTTAACCAAAATGGGTTCAATATTCAAACTCCTAGAACTCTTGCCACTTTTTTATAGTAGTCAGATGAAAATTTGCTTATTGCTCCCGAATATTCAATATAAAAGAAATGTATGCAAAGTTACAGCCATTTGGTCTTTGACAAAGGGGCCCAAAGAATCCAATGGAAAAAGAACAGCATCTTCAACAAATGGTGCTGGCAAAACTGGATCTCCACATGCAGAAGATTAAAGCTGGACCCGTACTTGTCACCATGTACAAGACTTAATTCCAAATGGATCAAGGACCTTGATATCAGGCCAGAGACTTTAAAAACCATAGTTGAAAGGATAGGGAACTCCCTCGAGCTGATTGGACTAGGCCAACACTTCCTAAACAGACATCCAATGGCACAGTCACTGCTACCAACTCTCAACAGTTGGGATCTTGTGAAATTAAAGAGCTTCTGTTCAGATAAAGAGATTGTCACACGAGCTCAAAGGCAACCCACAGAATGGGAGAAAATCTTCACTAACCACATATCTGACAGAGCTCTACTGTCCAGAGTGCACAAAGAACTTAGAAAACTAAACTCCAAGGAAAACACTGGCCCAATTAAAAAATGGGCCCTGGAACTTCAAAGAAACTTTACCAGGGATGAAATTAAAATGTCTAACAATTATCTTAAAAAATGCTCCACTTCCTTCGCCATCAGGGAAATGCAAATCAAAACTTCCCTGAGATATCATCTCACCCCGGTCAGGATGGCAAAAATCCACAATACAAACAACGACAAATGCTGGAGAGGATGTGGAGAGAGGGGAACTCTCCTACATTGCTGGTGGGAATGCAGGCTCATACAGCCACTCTGGCGAGCCGTCTGGAGATTCTTAAAGAAATTAAAGATTGAAATGCCATATGACCCTGCTATCCCACTTTTGGGAATAACCCCCCATACAGCAGAGGTTCGCCTCGATAGCACAAGCTCGACCATGTTCATAGCAGCACTGTTTACAATAGCAAAGTCATGGAATCAACCTAAATGTCCAACAGTTGACGAGTGGATAAGGAAACAGTGGTACATCTATACAATGGAGTACTACTCAGCCATCAAAAATGATGAATTTGCTGAGAAATGGATGTCATTAGAAAGAATTATATTAAGTGAAGTATCCCAAACCCAGAAAATTAAGCGCCGTATGTACTCCCTAATAGGTGGCTCCTAGTACCAAACTCACCCAGCCCACATTGAGACACTCAAAGGTAA
The DNA here is from genome assembly GCA_023101885.1 of Typhlomys cinereus. Classification (NCBI taxonomy): domain Eukaryota; kingdom Metazoa; phylum Chordata; class Mammalia; order Rodentia; family Platacanthomyidae; genus Typhlomys; species Typhlomys cinereus. Next base: position 2,045,530 of record JALPQD010000288.1, read on the forward strand.
ACCTATGTAATACAGTAATTGTAAGGATTATGAACAGGAGGGATGGGGTTGGAGGGCCACACCAGACACAAGGAGAGAGGGGACCATGTTACAGCAGAGAAAATAGGCCTCCATCAAGGTCTGCAAGTAAGTAATGAGAAACCTGGTTAAGTTCACAGACGTTCTTTCCTGATCTCACCAGAAGGGGAGGGCATATAGTCTAGCAGATAAAAAGTAATCATTTTGCAAATGGGTGATGGACCCCTCCCTCAGTGAGGTTTCCTACTCTTATTACATCTACCCTTGAATGTGTTATTACAACAAGACTCCAGTTTAACAGCTTTTTGTCTCTGGCCAGGGGGTGACATACAGTGCCCAGCAGAATGGAGTGAAGGGCATTGCAGGAGCAGCAAAACTGCAAAAGAAAATCAACAAACCACAATCCAGAACTTCAGAGACTCTATATCAATCACATAGAACTAGGACAGCCTAATCTCTCCCCATCCTGGAGCTCAGGGACATTTGCGGAAGAGGGGGCAGTAAGATTGTAAGAGCAAAAGAATGGGAGGAGCAACGATTTGCAAGATTCTCAACAATAGTTGGGGCCAAAGCAATCATAATGGGACTTTGCATGCCCTGCGCAATGTCCAGCGCACTGTTGCCCTCATAAAGTCTAGCATCTGTTAAGGGCACCGAGACCCCTGGAGGCAAGGGATTGACAGTCATAGTAGTGATCTTATGCTTAAGGGGAACAAGAGAAAGGGCTTATGGAAATGCCACTGGGTCCTTATATGTCATCGGAGAGGAGGACCCAGTGGAGAGTTAGGCGTACACAATAAAGGACTCTCTGGGAATTGGGGGGGAGGCACTGGGGGAAGGGGAGGGGGAGGAGGGGGGAGGGAGGGAACTGGTAAAAAATTTTAAAATGTATAATTAAATTTTTAATAAAAAAAAAAGTCATGGAATCAACCTAAATGTCCAACAGTTGATGAGTGGATAAGGAAACTGTGGTTCATCTATACAATGGAGTACTACTCAGCCATCAAAAATGATGAATTACTGGAATTTGCTGGGAAATGGATGTCATTAGAAAGAATTATATTAAGTGAAGTATCCCAAACCCAGAAAATTAAGCGCCGTATGTACTCCCTAATAGGTGGCTCCTAGTACCAAACTCACCCAGCCCACATTGAGACACTCAAAAGTAAACCTATGTAACACAGTAATTGCAAGGATTATGAACAAGAGAGATGGATTAGGAGGGCCACACCAGAAACAAGGAGAGAGGGGACCATGTTACAGCAGAGAAAATAGGCCTCCATCAAGGTCTGCAAGTAAGTAATGAGAAACCTGGTTAAGTTCACAGACGTTCTTTCCTGATCTCACCAGAAGGGGAGGGCATATAGTCTAGCAGATAAAAAGTAATCATTTTGCAAATGGGTGATGGACCCCTCCCTCAGTGAGGTTTCCTACTCTTATTACATCTACCCTTGAATGTGCTATTACAACAAGACTCCAGTTTAACAGCTTTTTGTCTCTGGCCAGGGGGTGACATACAGTGCCCAGCAGAATGGAGTGAAGGGCATTGCAGGAGAAGCAAAACTGCAAAAGAAAATCAACAAACCACAATCCAGAACTTCAGAGACTCTATATCAATCACATAGAACTAGGACAGCCTAATCTCTCCCCATCCTGGAGCTCAGGGACATTTGCGGAAGAGGGGGCAGTAAGATTGTAAGAGCAAAAGGATGGGAGGAGCAACGATTTGCAAGATTCTCAACAATAGTTGGGGCCAAAGCAATCATAATGGGACTTTGCATGCCCTGCGCAATGTCCAGCGCACTGTTGCCCTCATAAAGTCTAGCATCTGTTAAGGGCACCGAGACCCCTGGAGGCAAGGGATTGACAGCCATAGTAGTGATCTTATGCTTAAGGGGAACAAGAGAAAGGGCTTATGGAAATGCCACTGGGTCCTTATATGTCATCGGAGAGGAGGGCCCAGTGGAGAGTTAGGCGTACACAATAAAGGACTCTCTGGGAATTGGGGGGGAGGCACTGGGGGAAGGGGGGGGGAGGAGGGGGTTCGGGGGGAGGAGGGGGGAGGGAGGGAACTGGTAAAAAATTTTAAAATGTATAATTAAATTTTTAATAAAAAAAGGAAAAAAAAAGAATAAGTATATGTCAACCCCAAAATACCTAAAAAAAAAAAAAGAAGTGTATGCACAAATATTTGAGCAATTATAGGTAATTTTAGACCCACAGAATATTTGAACATCTTAGTTTTCATAGACTCAAGCATTCTTTTGTCTGGTCCTATTAACCAGCCCTTATTTTGAACACATCTACATTATCAACTCTGTAACATAAGCAAATGATGGGTCTCTCTACATCTCTATTTAGAAAATAATAAGCTCTCATTAATAGATACTTTATAGTAATAAAACAGGTTAATGTTGAGGTATTTAGCTAAGAACATTAACTTGCTCTTTTATCATAGAGCACCTATTAGGTAAATACCTCAAAGGAAAGCTGATTGAATCATCATCTTCTTCACGTCCACACCATGTAGAACTTCATAATTTGAAAGTATCTTTTAACATAAGTAAAAAAAAATCTACAATCAACTGAGCACTATCTGGCATCTTTTGCAAAGATGAAAATGATTAATAAAGGACTTTTCTCAAGAAGTGAGTTGAGTCTCCTACGCTTATTCCATCTACCTTTGATTCTACTCTTATAGTAAGCCTCTATTTTAATAGCCTTTAATCTCTGGCTAGGAGGTGACATCCAATACCCATCAGGGTGGAGCCAAGGGTGGTGCAGGAACAGCAAAACTGGAAATTCAAAACATCAGAGACCCTACATTAATCACCTGGAACCAGGCCAGCCTAATCTCTCCCCATCCTAAAGCTCAGGGAAATTTGCTGAAGAGGGGGCAGTAAGAGCCTAAAGATGGGGAGGAGAAACGATATGCAAGATACTCCACACAAGTTAGGGCCAAAGTAATCATAATAAGACTTTGCATGACCTGCGCAATGACCGACATATCATTGACCCCCCCACCAAAGTCTAGCATGGATCCCAGGCATTTTTAGGATCCTTAGAGACAAGGGATTAACGGCCACAATAGTGTTCCCATACTAGAAGGGAACACAAGAAAGAGCTCTAGGCAATGCTACTGAGTCCTTACACCTCATCAGAGAGGAGGACCCAGAGGGAAGTTTGACATGCACACTAAAGGATGCTCCAGGGATGGAGGGCACTGGGAGAAAGAGAGGGAAAGGAACAGGAAAAGGGGGGAGGGAGCAAGGGGATCCAGGGAGGGGTGGAGAGAGGGAGGGAACGGGGTACCTATTAAGTTTGTATGAGTGGAAAAAATAAATAAAAAAAAGAAGTGAGTTGAGATGACACATAAGTGCAAGACCTTCAGAAAGACAATGGTAAGAATTTGTATATGGAGTGGAATGTTACTGACAACAGATAGGAAGCAGACAGTCATTTGGCTGTTTCGTAGTGTGATGAACTATCTATCCAATAGCTGAAGAAATGGATTATAAAGTGTGGTCCCAGGCCAATATCAACTGGATCTTGTAAGAAATGCAAGGTCACCAGCCTCTATTGTAGACATATAAAATTAGAAACTCTGAAATTCATTGTAAACATTCTGATGAAGCTAAAATCTAAGAATCCCTGGTTTGCCATACAGTCAGAAAAATGGTGACTGAACCAATAGTAGAGCCCTCCAGGATAATTATTTTGAGCTAATCCAGGAAAATGGTTAAGTCTGTTCGAATGTCATTTTGACTCAATGGAATGTGGGAAGTGAGTCAGATGAATCATTAGTTCTGAGTGGGAATGGAAAACATGAAAAAAAGAATAAACAACTGTATCGTATTCCAACTCTCTACATTGAATACAGAACACTGATCAAAACTCTGTCATAAATAACTATAGCTAATACTCTTTAGGCTGGTTTGCTGGAGTTTATATTAAACCCCTACTATGCATTATTACATTGAATATTTAAAAATCCTGTGTAAAAGCTACTTATTCTCTAGACTTTTATTAGAAGAAATCCAAGTTTTTGAAAGTGAATTTTCTTGACAAGATAGGCAGAACACGAGGATATATAGAAGGTTTACTTTAATAGAAAAGTATTTCCCTTGTTCTTACCAGAAGAAGAAAGTGTAGAGAGGGTTACAGATTCTGTCTATTAATGTAACCCACTAAGCCAAAAGCAATGCTAGAGTTTAAATCTTGTTTAAATCATATTGATAACTACTGCCAATCATGCTTAGTATATTGAATTATAATTACATCTTCATCTATCCATCTGTCCCAATAAATGCTGAAGCTACTAAATCTCTAAATCCCATTCAATCAAAGTATAGGCACATAATAGGCATTCAATTAATGTTCAGTTAATGTTTATAAAATTCCTTAATGAATAAATAAATGATGGAACTAATCCCATTGTGTAGCTGGGGCTTTGTTGTGTCTGTTTGTTTGTTGAGGCGGGAGCTCATATAATAACTATTAAATGTTCTATTAACTATTCAGTACTAGTAAATGCTAAAATTACCTAGCGATAGCTGAATTGACAGACAGCAACTTTTTCATTATTGCTATGATTTGAATGTATATTCCAAAAAGCGTGTACTGAAGGTTTATCTTTAATGCAGCAGTGTTGGAAGGTAAGCCTAATGGGAAGTGTGTAAGTCCTGTGGGCTCTAACCTCAAGAATGGTTTCAGAACAATTATTTTTTAAAAAAGCTTGTAACTGTAAGTTGGTTTCTTGCACTTCCCCTCCATCTTATTTTTCTATTTTCCACCACAAAATGACAAAGACTTCCTGTTCCGTCAGTCATGGCCCTCTCAGATTTGACCTCAACCACTAAAACTTTAAGAAGCAAATTCCTATATCACTTTAAACCCTACTGATCTCATATTTTCGATATAGAAGCATGAAACACCTAGACAAATTCCTATACAGCCAGTCTTTTAAAACCCAACATTTTGCAGCTCTAAGTCTTCTGTCTTTTTCTGATACCAGAATACTTGTTTAGATAAGAGCTTCCCAACAATCCTTGTACCCTCTTTTTCTGCTGATGAGGATGAAATCTTTCAGTTACTAGCATTCTTTTACTGCTCAAAGTAATGTCTTTATACTTCAACCAGTGCCTTGTGACTTTTTGCTAATATACAATTATTGTAATTGCTAAGGTATATTAACGGAGTTACTTAGCCTTTTTCAGACCTTTCCAAAGAATATCCCCAAAATGAGAGAACTTTGGCATTTCTTGAGAGAATTCTGCTGCACATAAACTGCACATGGAAAAAATATAAGCTGCAAATAGCCCAGGCACTAAAAATGAAAATGCAGCTACAATCCAAGAGGTAATTGCATCGTTCTCTTTAATAGAATGCATCCATCACAAGCCATAGAAACTCTATGCATAACAGCTAAATATTTTCCTGTATTGCTTTGTATCTTCAAATCTTCTCTAATGTTTCTAGTGGGTATATTTTGTCTCATTGACAAAATTACAAGCATGTGGAAGACAAGGGTGCTATCTTCTATGATTTATTTTCAGTAGCACTTATTAAATTAAAGTTGACTCAGAAGTTAAAAATGGAGTTAGGCAACAACTTTTCCAGGGAAAACTGTGAAAATATCTTCAACTTCTGAGAAGACTTCAGAAAAATGATATTACATTTTCAGTAATGGAATTTTATATATATATATATGATTTTATGTATGTACCTAAAATCTAGGATCTACCAATGACAGACAGCATGCAATATTTATCTTTCTGAGTCTTATTTCACTTAACATGATCTCTAGTTGTATTCATTTTCCTACAAATAATGTAGTTTCACTCTTACTTATAGCATGATATTGGATATATATTACATGCTCTTAATCCATCCATCTGTTAAAGAGCACATAGGCTAATTCTTTAACTTGGCTATTGTAAATAATACTGAAATAAACAGGACTCCACAAATAGGTATGTTGACCTAGAGTCTTTCAGACATATGTCCACAAGTGGTATATATTGTAGCTCTATTTTTAGTTTTTTGAGGAACTCCATAATGACTGGACTACTTTACATTCCCATCAGGAGCATGTACGTATTCACTTTTCTTTTCATTCTTGTCAGCATTTTTGTTTTTCTCTTAATGATACCATTTTAACTGGAGTGAGATGGAATATCACTTTTAATTTCAATTTTTGTTTCATTGATAACTAAAGATGTTAAACATTTTTTCATATGCTTATGACCATATCTTATTCATCTTTTGAGTATTCTCTTTGTTCATTTCATTACCCCATTTATTAAATATGTTGTTTTTTTATAGTTTTTTGTCACTATTGCTGGCATTTTTATATTCCAATAATAATAATCAGTCAGATACATAAATAATAGCAAAGATTTCCTTCTATTCTATTGGCCTTCTCTTTACATGATTGTTTCCTTTGCTGCAAAGAAATTTTTAAAGTTTTTCTCTCTTTTAACTCTTTTTTTAATTTTTATTTTTGTAGTTTTTCAAACATGAGTGGTTGTCCGTGCTCTCTCCTCTCCCTCCACTCTCCCTCTCCCACCCTCTCATCCCTTTGCTAATTCCCTCCCACTTACCCTTCCTCTCCTTCATCTGTCTAGCCCTAGACCCTAAGGTTACCACTGCATGCAATTGTTTCTCTGAGATTCTCACTAGTCTATGGGGGAATATTAATGTGTCAGTCACTGCACGCAAAGAATTTTTTTTAGTTTCATGCTATTCCACTTGTCAGTTCTTGATTTTATTTTCTGAATTCTTGAAGTCCTATTTGAAATGTTTACCTATGTATTTCTCAAGTAATTTTAGAGTCTTATCTTAAGGTAGTTTTATTTGAAATGGATTTTTGTACAGGGTGAGAGATAGGGATCTAGTCTCATTCTTCCATATGTGGATATCCAGCTGTCTTAACACTGTGACTTGTTGAAAAGACTGGGTTTTTTTTTCTGGATATTTTTGAACATCTTTGTCACAAAGTCAGGTGTCTGTTGCTGTTTTATTTCTGGTTCCTCTGTTAAATCCCACTGGTCTGCATTTAAGGTTTTGTGCTATCGCCATACAGTATAATGCTTCTAAAATTGTTCTCTTTGCTCTAGATTGCTTGGTTAGGTATTCTTTGGGTTTGTTGCTTTTATTTGATTTTTAGAATAGTTTTTTATTCTATTTTTTTCTTCCAAAATTTAACCTTTTTTATTTTATTAATACATTTTTTATTATTATTTCAGCTCATACAAACTTAATAGGTACACCAGTTCCGTCCCTCCCTCCTCCTTGCCCCCTACCCCCTGCTCCTCCTCCCCAGCCCCTCCCTTCCCATTCCCCAGTGCCTCCCACCCCAATTCCCAGAGAGTCCTTTCTTGTGCATGCCTGATTTTCCTCTGGGCCCTCCTCTCCGATGACGTACAAGGACCCAGTGGCCTTTCCCTAAACCCTTTCCTGTGTTCCCCTTAGGTATAGCAACACTGCTGTGGCTGCTAATCCCTTGCCTCCAAGGATCTTGGTGCCTTTAGCAGATGCTAGACTTTGTGGGGTCAATAGCGTGTTGGACAACACGCAGGGCATGTAAAGTCCAGTTATGATTGCTTCAGCTCTAACTCGTATGGAGTATCTTACATATCATTGCTCCTCCCATCCTTTTGCTCTTACACTCTTACCACCCCCTCTTCCGCAAATTTCCCTGAGCTTCAGGATGGGGAGAGATTAGTCTGGCCTAGTTCTAGGTGGTTGATATAGAGTCTCTGAAGTTCTGGATTGTGGTTTGTTGATTTTCTTTTGCAGTTTTGCTGCTCCTGCAATGCCCTTCACTCCATCCTGGTGGGCATTGTATGTTACCCCCTGGCCAGAGACAAAAAGCTGTTAGAGTCTTGTGATAAAAGCACATTCAAAGGTAGATGTAATAAAAGTGGGAAACCACAGTAAGGGAGGGGTCTATCACCCATTTGCAAAATGGTTACTTTTTATCTGCCAGACTATATGCCCTCCTCTTCTGGTGAGATCACACCCCCTCAGTAGTAAATGATCAGGAACAAAAGTCTGTGAACTTTTTTTTTTTTTTTAATTTTGTTTTATTATTATTTACTCAATTGTGGGTATATGCGTGTGTGCGTGTGTATGTGTGTGTGTAGAACCACGGACAAATTCGGGAACCACCATGGACCACCTCCACCTCCTCCTTGTTTACTCTGCCCCGGGATTCACAGGCTCCGCCCTACCAGGGCCAGAAGCGCAGGCCGCCCCCGCTTCCGCCCGGTGTCTATACGTGGGGTCTAGGATCCGAACTCAGGACCTTCCGCCTGCAAGGCAGAGGCTTAACCCCTGAGCCACCTCTCCAGCCCCAAAAGTCTGTAAACTTAATCAGATGTCTCATTACTTATTTGGGTCCTTGGTGGAGGTCTATTTTCCCTGCTGTAACATGGCCCCTTCTCTCCTTGTTTCTGGTGTGGCCCTCCTACCCCATCCCACCTGTTCATAATCCTTGGAATTACTGTCTCTAGGTGGGCTGGGTGGGTTTGGTACCAGGAGCCACCTATTAGGGAGTACATACGGCGCTTAATTTTCTGGGTCTGGGATACTTCACTTAATATAATTGTTTCTAATGACATCCATTTCCCGGCAAAGTCCAGTAATTCATCATTTTTGATGGCTGAGTAGTACTCCATTGTATAGATGTACCACCTTTTCCTTATCCACTCGTCAACTGTTGGACACTTGGGCTGATTCCATGACTTTCCTATTGTAAACAGTGCTGCTATGAACATGGTCATGCTTGTGCTATCGAGGTGAACCTCTGCTGTATGGGGGGGTTATTCCCAAAAGTGGAATAGCAGGGTCATATGGCATTTCAATCTTTAATTTCTTTAAGAATCTCCAGACGGCTCTCCAGACGGCTCACCAGAGTGGCTGTATGAGCCTGCATTCCCACCAGCAATGTAGGAGAATTCCCCTCTCTCCACATTCTCTCCAGCATTTGTTGTTTGCTTGTATTGTGGATTTTTGCCATCCTGACCGGGGTGAGATGATATCTCAGGGAAGTTTTTATTTGCATTTCCCTGATGGCTAAGGAAGTGGAGCATTTTTTAAGATAATTGTTAGACATTTTAATTTCATCCCTGGTAAAGTTTCTTTGACGTTCCAGGGCCAATTTTTTAATTGGACCATTGGTTTCCTTGGTGTTTAGTTTTCTAAGTTCTTTGTGCACTCTAGACAGCAGAGTTCTATCAGATGTGTGGTTAGTGAAGATTTTCTCCCATTCCGTGGGTTGCCTTTGAGCTCGTGTTACAATCTCTTTATATGAACAGAAGCTCTTTCTTGGTAGCAGTCTTGGTAGCAATGACTGTGCCATTGGATGTCTGTTTAGGAACTGTTGGCCTAGCCCAATCAGCTCGAGGCAGTTCCCTATCCTTTCAACTATGGTTTTTATAGTCTCTGGTCTTATATCAAGGTCCTTGATCCATTTGGAATTAAGTCTTGTACATGGTGACAAGTACAGGTCCAGCTTTAATCTTCTGCATGTGGAGATCCAGTTTTGCCAGCACCATTTGTTGAAGATGCTGTTCTTTTTCCATTGGATTCTTTAGGCCCCTTTGTCAAAGATCAAATGGCTGTATTTTTGTGGGCTTATATCTGGGTGTTCAATCCTTATCCATTGATCTGTGTGTCTATTTTGGAGCCAGTACCAGGCTGTTTTTATAACTATGGATTTGTAGTATAGACTAAGGTTTGGTTATGGTAATACCTCCAGCAGTGTTTTTGTTACTCAGGATTGTCTTTGCTATCCTGGGTTTTTTGTGCCTCCATATGAACTTTGAGATTGTTTGGTCAACTTCTTTGAAGAATTGCTTTGGGATTTTGATTGGTATAGCATTGAATTTGTATATTGCCTTTGGTAGGATGGTCATTTTTACGATGTTGATTCTGCCAATCCAGGAACAAGGGAGGTCTTTCCACCTTCTGGTGTCTTCTGCTATTTCTTTCTTTAGGGTTTTAAAGTTTTCATTGTAAAGGTCTTTTACCTCCTTGGTTAGGTTTATACCAAGGTATTTCATTTTTTTAGGGGCTATAGTAAATGGATTGTTTCTCTCAAGGCTTTTTCACTTCTTTCATTCTGGGCATATAGGAAGGCCTCTGATTTTTGCACATTTATTTTGTATCCTGCCACCCTGCTGAACTTCTCAATTAGTTCCAGGAGCTTCCTGGTGGAGTTTTTGGGATCACTCAGGTATAAGTTCATGTCATCTGCAAATAGAGATAGTTTGACTTCTTCCTTGCCGATTTGAATCCCTCTTATGTCCCTTTCTTGTCTTATGGCTTCAGCTAAGACTTCAAGTACAATATTAAATAGAAATGGTGAGCGTGGACAGCCTTGTCTAGTTCCTGATCGAAGTGGGAATGCTTCCAATTGTTCCCCATTGAGCATAATTCTTGCTGTGGGCTTGTTGTATACAGCTTTTATTATATTGATAAAGGTTCCTTCCATTCCTACTGTCTCTAGCGTTTTGATCATAAAAGGCTGTTGGATCTTGTCAAAAGCTTTTTCTGCATCTATCGAGAGTATCATGTGGTCTTGGACTTTGGACTGGTTTACATGATGAATTACATTTATTGATTTGCGTGTGTTGAACCAACCTTGTGTGCCGGGGATAAAGCCTACTTGGTCCCCGTGAATGATCTTTTTAATATGTTTTTGAATCCGATTTGCTAAGACTTTGTTGAGAATCTTTGCGTCTGTGTTCATCAGAGAGATTGGCCTATACTTTTCTTTTTTAAGTGAATCTTTATTAGGTTTTGGGATTAAAACAATATTAGCTTCATAGAAGGAATTTGGTAATGTTCCTTCCTTTGCTATTTGATGGAACAGTTTGTTATTAACTCCGTAAATGTCTGGTAGAACTCTGTGCTGAATCCATCTGGTCCAGGACATTTTTTGGTGGGAAGATTCGAGATTACTTCCTCAATTTCCTTATATGTTATAGGACTATTTAAATAATTCACAGCTTCCTGATTCAATTTAGGTAAGTTGTGTTTACTTAGAAATTCATCCATCTCTTTTGTGTTGTCAAACTTCACAGAGTATAAGTTTTTGAAATATGATATTATAATTCTCTGGATTTCTTGGGCATCAATAGTGATAACTCCATGTTCATTTCTGATTTTGTTAATTTGGGTTCTCTCTCCTGCTTTTGGCTAATTTAGCTAGGGGTGTATCAATCTTATTGATTTTTTCAAAGAACCAGCTTTTTGACTGGTTGATTTTTTCTATCGTTTTCTTAGTCTCGATTTCAGATATTTCTCCCCTTATTTTGCTAATCTCCTCTCTTCTACTACTTTTGGGATCAGATTGCTCTAGTTTCTCTAAAGCTTTAAGCTGCATTGTTAAGTTGTTTATTTCTGATGATTCCATTTTTTTAATGTAGGCATTAAGAGCTATGAACTTACCTCTTAGAACAGCTTTCATTGTTTCCCAGAGATTTTGGTAAGTTGTATTTTCGTTATCATTCACTTTCAGGAAATCTTGAATTTCCTTTTTAATTTCTTCCTGAATCCAGTTCTCATTCAGCATCATATTGTTAAGTTTCCAGGAGTTAGTGTATTTTCTCTTGTTTGTTGTATTGTGGATGTCCAGCTTTAGGCCATGGTGGTCTGACAGGGCACAGGTTACAATTTCAACTTTTTCACATGTGTAGATTCGTTTTGTGGCCCAATATGTGATCTATTTTGGAGAAAGTTCCGTGTGCTGCTGAGAAAAATGTGTATTCTTTGGTGCGTGGGTGAAAAGTTCGATAGAGATCTGTAAGGTCCATTTCTTTCAGGGTTTGATTAAGTTCCAAAGTGTCTCTGTTAAGCTTTTGACCTGTTGATCTATCCCATGTTGAGAGGGCGGTGTTGAAGTCCCCAAGAATTATCAGTTTGGGGGTTGATTTCTTGCTTTAGACGCTGTAGGGTTTTCTTAATGAATGTGGAGGGTCCCGTACTGGATGCATATATGTTCAGTATTGTGAAGTCTTCCTGGTGAATTGTACCTATGACTAAAATGTAGTATCCATCCGTGTCTTTTATAATTTTCTTTGGTTTGTAGTCCACTTTGTCTGATAGCATAATGGCTACCCCTGCCTGTTTTCTGCTTCCATTAGCTTGTAGAATTGTTGACCGGCCTTTTATTTTTAGACTGTGCCTATCTTTTGTGGTGAGATGGGTTTCCTGCAGGCAGCAGATTGATGGATTGTGATTTTTAATCCAAGTTTGTAATCTGTGTCTCTTGATTAGTGAGTTAATTCCATTAACATTTAGTGTTATAATGGTGAAACTATTTTTGATTCCAGACATTTATTATGTTTAGTAGTTTTTATAAGTATATTGCTTCGCTTTTAATGGTGTTATACTTGCCTTCTGTTCTCCTGGATATGCCTGTTTTTTTCTTCACGCTTGAGTATCATTTCTAGCATTTTTTGAAGGCCTGGTTTGGTGGACAAAGTTGTCTTTGTGCTGGAAGATTTTTCTTTCTCCCTCGATCATGACTGATAGTTTTGCAGGGTAAATCAGCCTAGGTTGACATTTTTGCTCATTCAATACTTGAAGTATGTCTCTCCAAGCTCTTCTTGCTTTTAGTGTTTCGACTGAGAAGTCATTTTGTTATTTTAATAGGTTTACCTTTAAAAGTGACTTGTTTTTTCTCCCTTGAAGCTCTCAGCACCAGTTCTTTATCTTGAATGTGGAGTGTTTTGACTATTATTTGCCGCGGCGAGCTTCTGTTTTGGTCATATCTGTTTGGGGTACGGAATGCCTCGTATATGGATGGGCCTCTCTTTTTTTAGATGAGGAAAGTTTTCCTTGATGGTTTGAAAAATTTCCTCAGGGATGGTATTTTGAGATTCTTGCCCTGATATTCCATGAATACGCATGTTGGGCTTCTTCAGAGTGTCCCATATTTCCTGGATATTTCTCTCAAGCATCTTTTTGGCTTTAACAATCTCTTCCATTGAGCTGGTTAATACTCTCACTTTATCTTCAAGATCTGAAATTGTGTTTTCTGCTTCGTTTGTTCTACTGATAAAACTCGCTGGAGTTCTGGGTTGAAGATAACTTGTCTTTTAGCTCAGTTTTAAACTCTGCTTGAGTCTGCTTTAACTGCTCTATGCCAGTTTTTGATTCTTGCACTGTTTTTCTCAACTCCTCCATGTGTCTGTTGTCTTCCTCCTCAAAGCGATTGATTCGATTATGTAATTCCTCCCTGATTTCCTCTTTCATAGTATTGAACATGGTAATGATCATATTTTGAAGGTCGTTATCCTGGGTCAGGCTTTCTTGGCCATTTTCCATGGGTTTGTTCTGGTTGGAGTCTAACATTATGGGATTAATTCCTTCAGTGGGAGATTTGTTTACTTGAGTGTTGTTTCTCATGGATTTGCACTTAGACTTTGGCATTGTCGTTTTAACTCTTAAGATCTTCTTTTAATTTCTGTGCGTTTTTCACTAAACTGAATTATTTGGCCTGGGGCTCTGGGGGCGGGCGGGGACCGAGCTTACCTGGGTCTCGGCCAGTGAGGCCCAGCTGGACCGCGCACGTGTCCCGGCGGCGGAGTGGAGGGGAAGGGGGGATGGGGCATCCTGCGGGACGCTATTTAAACCCGGGGCACCCGAGGCTGGGGCCGGGCACAGAGGGGGTGCCCTCTCCTCCTCCCAGGCCTGCGTGCGGCTCCATATTCTATTTTTTTAAAGAAAACTGAAACTTTGATGGGGATTGGATTGAAACTGACCATTTTGGACATTTGAACATAAACATTTCCCCAGTATTGATTCTGCTGATTATTTGTTATTTATAATATGTATTACTTACATTTTCCAATATTAATTCCCATGAGTATGGGAATTCATTCCAACTTCTAATGCATTCTTCAACTTCCTCATCAACTTTTTGAATTTTTATTGCAGCAGTTCTCCCATTTTTGGTTATGCTATTCCTAGATATTTTGGGAGAGTGGAGAAACTATCTGAACAGAACTTTTTAGCTGATATCTTTTTCTCAGCATGTTCATCAGCATGAGTCAGAAAGCTGATGATGTTTGTACACTGATTTATATTCTTCCATTTTGCTGAAAGCATTCTTTAGTTCTAAGTGTTTGGTAGAACCTTAAGAGTCTATATATGGGATCGTATCATCTGCAATAAAGATATTTAACTTCATCCTTTCTTAACTGTGGTCCCTTATATTTCTTATTATGTCTAGTTGATCTAGTTAAGACTTCAAGTATTGTATCTATTAGAGAAAAAATGAGAATATTATTGTTCCTAATTTTAGTGAACATATTTTGAATGTTCCAATTTCATTTGCTTTTAATGCCTTTATTTCATCCTTTTATTTCTTAACTGTTGCATATAGAAATATAGTGTCTTTATAATATTTTCATCCATTTAGTTCCCAATCCCCTCCCCTCCTTTCCTCCTTACAACCCTTCTTCATGCCAGACTCCCTCCTATTTTCAAATCTTTTCACTTCTGCAGCCCACTGTGTTTCATCTAGTTTGTCTTTGGTGACATGTTCCTGAAGTGATTCATGTTTCAGCAAGCATCATAGATCAGTGGGTACACCACCAAGGAAAGCATCCTCCTTTTCTTCCCCATCAGCATGAGTCTTCATCAGTCCTCAGAGAGGTGTGGAGCTTCTTAAGATCTCTCTGCTTTATGGCGAGGTGTTAATAAGCTAGTTCCTGGGCAATTCTTGTGAAAATATACATAACTACCATGTAACCTTGTATATCATAGCCCTGTCACATCCAGCAGATAACGTCTGACGACAACTGTCTCACCTCAGGCTCTTATGATCTTACTGACAGCCTCCTTTTCTGTGATGTTCCCTGAGCCTTGGGGTGGGTGTAGATGAGGTATATATTCCTATTTAGGGACAAGCAGTCCACAGTCACTTATTTCTCACATCTTAGCAAGCTGTGCTTTTCAATAATAAACACCATCTGTTGTAGAAGAAGGTTTCTAGATTGAGTGTTGAATATTCCTCCAATCTACCGGTATAACAGATTTCTTACAGAGCAGTCTGGTGTACTGTCTTCCTAGCTAAACATTCATAGGCTTCCTAAGCCTTCTCTTTCATTGGTTCTTGTTCTAGTATAGAGTAATAGGAATGTGTTCTATTCTGAAAAGTGGACCTTAAATCCTATCAGGAAACTGTTGGTTGCGTCCTTGATATTCATGCCACTATTAAATTGATAGTCACCTGTTGCAAGGGTGATTGTTATTGCAACTTGCAGATTTCATAGATTGATGAGATCTTTGTTTGCTTTTTCCCTTAGTAGCTTTCAAGTACTCTCTGGTACTGTGTAAGCTATCCAGCAATGGGAAAGTTTTCAGACCTATTCCAGCTGGTGTTTTCTGCCCATGTCCTGTGATCTATGTGTGCTATCTTCAATAATAGGGTCTTACTGTAAGTTTCTGGAGAGATCAACCAAAAGCAATGCAAAAACTACACTGTTTGAGGGGACCTTTGAGACCTCCCTGACCAACGACTTATCAAGAAATACCATATACCTGTTATTTCTACCATTATTTCAATTGTCTTTGGGATCTATGTGGAGTATTGCAAGGCATTTTATATTTTGTTCTGCTTTCTTCTCTCTGTGGTCCTCTGCACAGAGACTATCGATTCTTATTCCTTTAAAAAAATAAAATGTTTTTGACATATTTATATAGGAGGTTCCTATCTGGTTGTTTCCCACAATCTTAGGGATTTTCTTTTAGTCTGTCAATTCCTCCTGCATCCCATTTTAATTCCTGTTATATCCTTTCACCCTAAGGCTACATTTTTCTTCACCAATAATGTATACATTTTTCTTTTTTTAACCACATATTCTCTCTTGTTCCTGCCCATTCCTGCTGATACCCATCCTTTTCCCAACTAGTCCCACTTTTATTTCATGTCTTTCTTGAATGTCATCCAATGAGCTTAACTAGCAAGCATAAGTGAGGGATTATTTGCAGGTGAATGAGCCTTTTAACTAGTAACTATATCACTGAAGAATATATTCTCCTTTCCCCAGCAATGATAACTCTCTATTGATCCTTAGGGAGAGGTGAGAACAAATAAGCCCTTCCACTTCCCATGATGGAAATTTCATGGACTCAATCTTGTGCGGGTCACATGCAGGAAATCACAGGTGTTAAGATTATGAAACCCCTTGAAATTTATTGAAACTCTTTCCGTTCCCAGGTAGGACTTGGCTTTGCCCAAGTAATACAATTCTTTCTGGTAGTCAAAATAAATTCTGAAAAAGGAAGTGAAATATAATTTGTAAGTTTTTTTCCATGTGAAAAGATAAAATGCAAATATCTGAAGTTTTATTTTGTTTTCCATGTGTGTAGGAGGTACATGCATGAGCACCCATGTGTGTATGTGTTTCCATGTAAGTAGGCATGTGGAGACCTGTGCTTGATATTGGAAATAAGATAGATTCTTCCATCTTATTGTTTTGAGGCTATTCTCTAAGGTAAACCCAAGACTCACCATATGACTAGTCTGCTCTGGGGACTAGCTTGCTCTGAGAGACTAGCAGGCTCTACCTTCTGGACTGGAGTTACAGGCAGCCACCACACCCTCTCAGCTGTGAGTTCACAGCCATACCATGTCCAGAAGGCAGGATTTTACTCCACCTCTTCCTCTGGCTCTTATCGCCTTTCTGTCCCTTCTTCCATGATGTTTTTCTGAACCTTGGAGGGGTTGATTTAGATGTTACGTTTAGGACTTAATATTCAACAATTAGTCTCAGCACTTTTAACAACTATAAGTCTTCATACCCGACCGAAACTGACAGAAGCACTAATATCAAAAACAAATATTTAGAAAGTGCTGTGACAGACTTGCCACTACTGCACCAGTGAGCACGCCTTGCCTATGTCTAGGTACCGAGAAGGCTGCCAGCGAGCTTTTGAAACAGCATGCCTTAGACCCCAGCACCTCCAAGCACTTGCCACTGTTTCTAATCTCCAGGAAAACTAGTGAGTCTCATCCAGTCTATGGTTCAGATCAAATTTTCACTGCCTGAAACACTATGTGGGTCCAGCTCAGTTTTTCTCCTCTAGCTAAAGGTTTTCTGGAGGCCAGGTCTCAGGGAATGCTCCCTTGACACTTGCTGGTGAGCCCAGCAGGAATACAAAGAGGAACCTTTGTCTCTAGAATCACCCAGCAATCAATTCAGCAGGGATCTTTTTTTTTTAAGGTTTAATGAGACTTTTTTTTATTAATACATTTTTTATTATTATTTCAGCTCATACAAACTTAATAGATACACCAGTTCCCTCCCTCCCTCCTCTTCCCCCCATACTCCCTGCTCCCCCTCCCCACCCCCCCTCCCTCCCCATCTCCCAGTGCCTCCCGCCCCAATTCCCAGAGAGTCCTTTCTTGTGCATTCCTGATTTTCCTCTGGGCCCTCCTCTCCGATGACGTACAAGGACCCAGTGGCCTTTCCCTAAACCCTTTCCCGTGGTCCTCTTAGGTATAGGACCACCGCTGTGGCTGCCAATCCTTTGCCTCCAAGGATCTTGGTGCCTTTAGCAGATGCTGGACTTTGTGAGGTCAACAGTGTGTTGGACAATGCGCAGGGCATGTAAAGTCCAATTATGATTGCTTCAGCCCTAACTCGTATGGAGTATCTTACATATCATTGCTCCTCCCATCCTTTTGCTCTTACACTCTTACCGCCCCCTCTTCCGCAAATTTCCCTGAGCTTCAAGATGGGGAGAGATTAAGCTGGCCTAGTTCTAGGTGGTTGATATAGAGTATGAGACTTTATTTTTATGTAAACTTTTTTATTTATTTTTCTACTTTTACAAACATATTGAATATTCATCCCAGCTTCCCTCCCTTTTCTTCTTCCCTCCCATTGTTCCCTTCCCTTCACCATTCCCTCCTCACTCCCTCCCACTCTTGCACCTGTATGCTTCTATGGACCCCAGGGTTCACTCTGGCTTGTCTACTCCTGTGGGGGTTCAGGCCTCCCTCCATGGTATATCAAGTTACCTGCTCTTCAGGCCACCCCATTGATATGTTCCTCAGGGATCTTTTAAAAGTGACTTCTTGCCACCATTTTGGTCCCAATATTCCTGCGTGTTCAGGCTAAAATTTGCTTAGATGTTGGACACAGTGTTGGTTGTGTTTTTTTATAGATTTAGAAAATAGATAGAGATGTTCATAGGTATCTTGTCTTTGGTCTTTGTCCTTCTATCTCCTCAATGGGCATGGCATGGACCATGTATCTCTATCAAGTAGACCATTGTATCTCTATCTCTGACCACTTCACTCATCTCTGTCTCTCCTCTATAAATGGCCTGGTGCTTAGTAAAAAGTGTGAATTTTCTGAAGTTCTTTCTTTGTCTTAACCTTTGACCAACCTTCTTCAGTTACATCATTTTGCAATGGGCTCAAAAGACTCTCCGGTGAGAGAGGAGCCTCCAGAACAGACTCTGGACTTTCTCTCTCAATCTCTCTCTCTCATTCTGCTTTGCTTTCTAAAGGTCGCTGTCTTAGCTACTGAAAATTTACTTTTCTGCTACCACTCACCTTTACAATAGCTGTTCTCCAACTATCTTTTTTGTTTCTCAGAGATTCTAGAAGTTGGTATATGGATGTTGTCCACCATCTTCTGGCAGTTTTTACATTATGTCTAAACATTTAAACTTTATTCTAAGACACCTGTGCCCAAAAAAAGTCTGCTATACTCATCATATGTTGTTTGACAAGAGCCTTTGGTATATGATCCTGCCAATTCAGATGTGGAAACTCTATTATGAGCAGCCAAAGGCTGACTCTTTATTGTCAAGGACACAAGAATACTAAACTACACAGATAAGGCAGTTTCACTTTCAGGATTGTTTTTGCCTTGTGCCTTCAGAATTGCAATTCTTTTGAGAAAAATTTGATTTCCTCTTTAAAAAATGTTTAAGGCAGCATTGTTGCACAATGGAACTTTGAAAACTATGAGGATGGATAGGTGCTGTGATTCTCTAATGATCCATTCTCTGCAATAAAGAACTATTAGAATCAGTAGAAGATAGCAAGCAGGCATTGGGGGATACATTCCTTCTACAATCTTATAAAAGCCATAGATTTAATACCATTAGAGAGACAATACAAAATATAGCTAATATCTGAAGTTATGTAGCCCTCATGGGTCAAAATCACTTAGTAATTACTATATAATTCAGCTAATCATTCTATAAGATAAAAATGTTCAGCTTCATGTGTTTAAACAAAATATTGAGAAAACCCCACATGCAATGGATATATGGACAATCCAACAACTGCTAAATTGTGATCCAGAATAAGCCACTATCAACCAGCTACATTTCCTCCCAAGGGATGAATTCCTGACTGGTAGAGATATCCATAACTGGACTAGAAAGAAAAATATAAGGAAGAGTAGGATGAGAAGTGGGATCACTGCTCCTCACCCCACCCCATCCCATTGTCATGAATCTTTCTATCTCCTGTCAATACTCACTGATGGGATAGTTCCTGGGTGAGTCATATGTGAGACCACACTGTCCAGCCACTTTCTTCCTCTTCAGTCCTCTTGGAGAAAATGCTACTGTGCAGTTATGTCTATGTGCACATGTCACAATTTTAGCAAAGGTTTCCTAATATAAATAAAATTATCAATGTCTCTTCTTCCAAATTTTTGCTTTTTTGTACATTTAGATTTGCAAATTTTACATAATAAATGTTTGCTATTCCTATAGGCTTTTTTTTCTAGATAGACTCACATGTAGCCAGGGCTGACCTCCAACTCACTATGTGATCAAGAATGATCTTGAGGGGCTGGAGAGGTGGCTCAGGGGTTAAGCATCTGCCTTGCAGGTGGAAGGTCCTGAGTTTGGATCCCAGATCCCACGTATAGACGCCAGGCGGAAGCGGGGGCGGCCTGCGCTTCTGGTCCTGGTAGGGCGGAGCCTGTGAACCCCGGGGCAGAAGGAGGTGGAGGCGTCCATGGTGGTTCCCGAATTCGTCCGTGGTTCTACACACACACAGACACACACGTGTGCACATACATACGCACACATGCACAATTGTATAAATAAATAAAAAAATTCTTTAAAAAAAAAAAAAAGAATGATCTTGAACTTTTGATCTATCTGCCTTTTAAACTTACCTTAAAGCTCTAGAAGTTTTATAGAAAATTTGTATCCTCTTGAGAAAAATTTAAAATCCCTCCACATCAATTATTTTGATAGTTGAAGAACTATAGTTGACTTTTATTGATGCTATTTATTTGCATCTAATTATTTCTAAATTGCTTTAATTTGCCATGGCAGGTTATGCTTGGAGATACAATTTTGAAAAACATAATTTTTTAAGTTGTCATAAATATAATTTCCCAAATGTATCTTTTTTCAACTTTTCTGCCTGGAACTCAAAATATTCCTTGTACAACATGTTGAAAGTTATAGCCTGAGGTCTGGTTAAATCAGCATAAGCCATTTAGGTGTAGAAACTGCATTCTGATAGAGTTGAACTATGTCTGAAGTAATGGGATTACTATCCATCTATAGGTTCTGTCCAGGACTGTTACAGTTTGGTATAGAAAGACCCCTGCAGAATCTACTTGTTCCTGTGGAATCCCGCTGGATTTCCAGAAATCTCAACACAGAACCTGCTGTCCCAACAAATGACTTTTGCTTGCTTCCCTTTCTGATATCCCTCCTCTCTATTTTCATGTGTTTTACTATTCAGGAGACTTATCCTACAAAATTCTTATTTTCTGAGGGAAATAATAAAATCATGCATACTGTATGGTATGCATGATTTCAGTGGAAGAATAATAATAAATGCACTTAATATATGCATGCTATATTTTATTACTCTTTGCCTGAGGGTGTTTTGTATATGCATGTATGATACATAGTAGATATTCAAGTGATAAAGTGAAGAGTTTCAAAATAAAACACAGGATACCTTTTCTGATATTTGTCCTAAAATATAGACATTTGCTTCCATTTCAAAGTTTCCCTTGCTTCTATTGACCTCAACCTTTTTTCTAACTATATTACAGTCTATGTCAGTAAACCATCAAGTTCTCCAAGTGCACAATAAAGGATGTTCCAAATGAACTAACCGTTTAAGCCACTGACTCCCTCCAGGACAGTAACCCTACACTCTACTCACTCAATAAATGTTACTGAAGGTTGTGATTAATAGTCTGAACAATAAAGGTACATAGCAGTCAATAAAAACTTATTGAGTAACTTGATTTAGTAGCAAAATGAGGACATACACTTAAGCAAAAATAAATGAAGTCTGATAAAATATAGAGTTGTTTCTTCCATGTATTTGATCTTTCTAAGTCACCATCTGACATGCTATGTCCCCTTTAAACCTTATATATTTAAAGAAACTATTGGATTTTCCTATTGACACAGAAAGTGTTCTATTTGCAGTGTCTATCAGAGAGAATAAATTTAAATAACATATATGCGAAGTTTTTAGCAAAATGGCATGTTATGACGTATACTAAAGCAAAAACTTGGGACTATTAGAAAGGTCTAATAAATTCTAATATAAATTAGCAAGTGACAATTATTCAAAATATCATACTGTGAAAGGTTTCTCTTTCTGTTTGTGATAGTCTTACATAAAGGCAAGATCAATTAAGTCTATATATGCCTTGCAGTAATTGCAGAATATTTGCAAGAGGAAAGGCTCAAAAAGTCTTCACAAGTTAGTTTTACTGGATTTAAAGAATAACCCTGACTATAAACACATATTCTTTTCTAAATGGAAAAAAATCCTATAACTTTCATGAGTTTTCACCAGTTCTATTGAGTTTTTCCTTCTTTCTTTGAAGATAGGTAATAATGGAAATGTAAATTTTTAAAATAAATACATAATACGAAAGAACACTAAGAATACATATTTAATCATTTATTTGTATAGCATTTGTATATACAAATGTATGCACAAATATATATTTATATAACAATTTATCATATAGCATCATCTTACTAATATGCTGTAGGATCTAAATCATGTGAACTATCATCAGACTTAGGAAGTTTTTTTGAAACAAGAGGTTTATTCATGTTCATAATTTATACTTGACCATCATGATAGGAGAGTTACCAACATCAGGAGCTAAGGGACCTAGTCCTAGCATATCCCCAGCAAGAGCTGAGCGCACATACTTTCTAGCTTGCCACTCTGCCAAGTCTCTCTTTGTCTTAACCGCCGGTCCCAGGAATGATTCCCTCTACTATGGGTTGGGTCCTCTCACATCAATTAGATCATTTCCACAGGCTTACTCAGAGGTTGCTCTTAAGTAAAAATTCTTCACTGGTGTTTCAAAAGGTTCAGTTCTTCAATCAATTTGACAACTTTAACCAAATGCTACAAATACTGTGGGAGAAAAAAAAAACTATTTGTAATGGTAGGGAGCGCAATGCAGAAATTTATAACTGGTCAAGTCCCCAAGAAAAAGTGGCTTTTGGTACAGGAGAGTGATCCACTGCTTAGTCACAGATGGATAACAATCAGGCATCCTTATCAAACACTACTCCCCCTCTCGAGGCTCAGGCAACATTGCAAAGGTGTGAAGGGACTGGCAAGTACGTAAGACTCAGAAAGTAAATGAAATTTATAAGGCTCCTGAACTAGAAGCTCCTGAAACTAGAAGACTCACAAGGTTCCTTCCCAAGACTACATAAGCAATAGTAATTGCCGACTGGGAGACTCTCCTGTTGGCTAAACTGTCTCCAAGTATAGAACTCAAAGGATACAGCTTTGGTGAGATGTCGTTCCTGCTGGGTGAGCTGCTTGGTGACGGATACACCTTTAAGATGTCTGTGTTCTTGTAAGTAAACCAGCTAAGCCATTTGAGTATTAAACTAGAAATTAGGTAAAATAATTTCTGTGGTCGAGAGGAAGTTTTTTCTTAAATCAACTCATTTTCATTATCTAATGGACTCATAAGTCATGCAATTGAATAGCTTAGATAATTCCATGATATTTGGGTTTTATATATACTTGAACTTCAAACTCACCATCAGTGATAAGTTTTTAATAAAAAATTCAATAATGTTTTTAGCAGAGTGCACAATGATTGTAGAGAAAAAATGAGAAAGCTTCAAATGATCTTTGAATGTCCATTTTCTGGTTGTTTTCTTTTTACTTCCTCCTAAGACTCTCTCTTTTCAGTGGCATCAACTAATATCTATGCTAAGACAGTATGTCTGTCTAAACCACCTTAGAAAGTCTTGAAAAGAAAAAGAGAAAAACAATTAAGGATCAAAAGCAAAGTTCAGAGCCGCGTCCTGATCATCAACCCAGCTCTCTTCTCTTCGATAGAGATGTAGTCACTGTTCATCCAATTCCTACTAATGCTGTGTTGCAGTTCGCCTGCATGATTGCTGATAAATCACCATCAAATGGCTTAAAGGAACAAGAAGTTTATTCTCTTACAATTGTCCCATTACAGTTCTCAGTCTGGCTTGACAGGAGAGCTCATGCCAACACCAGAGCCAAGGGAACCGGCCACACCATCTCTACATAATGGCTGAGAGAGGGACAATCCTTACTTGCCAGACTAGCATGTCTGGCTAAGTGTACACAAGGATGCCAACATTCTCAACCAGCTCTCTGTACTTTATTCCAGAGCCTAGTCCCATCCACCATGGACTGGGCCTTCCCCATCAGCTAGACAATCTCCTGCAGGTTTGCTCTAGGCTTAACTCAACCACTAATTCTCTACAAATGTGTCCAGAGCTTAAACCCTCAACTGTCAAGTTGACACCTGTGCCTAACTATGACAGCTGATGAGCATGTGCTAGTGCCAACCACTGGGGTAAAAATAGGATGTGAATTGGTTCCTTCTCCTAAGGAGCACAGGCTGCCAAGGGACAGTTGCCATAAAGAGGATGACAACAAATATGTCATGAATGTTTGGTAATGGATTGTGTTTCACTTGGCAGTAAATTTGTAAGTAAAGTCCAGAGCTGAGATTGACGCCCTGTGGTCTGTCTTTAGGCCGTTTGTGTCTATGGTCTTAAATACTGAGTATGCTGCATCCAAGAGGAAGAGTAAATACAGTGGGAAGGGTTTTCAGAACACCAGTAAAACCACGTAGGAAACAGAAGAGGCTGCAGGTCCCTGTTTGCTTGAGATAGTCCATTTTATAACGTTTATGAAGTAGAATCATTACTGGTATGTTCTTGCACCCTCCCAAGTGTCTCAGTGAGGATGATAAAACCACAGAATCCCTGGATTCAAAGAGGAGGAAATGCCTGAGCTCCATCTAAAAAAGGAAGTGAGAACCTGCCAGCTGGAGAATGGGCGGTTCAGGGAGGCTGCCACAGGCAGAAGGAACCAAGCACAGCCGCAAGGAAACAGGACAGCGCAGTCCGGAAGGGCCTGGGCATGGGTACAGAATGCCTGTGGGCAGATCTCAGCCCACCCCTGATTACAATAGCTGCAAATATGCTCCACACCACAGCCAGGCTGAACCGGTAAAAGCATAATTCCTCTGAGGAGATTGCTCTGTGCCCGGGCATTGCTTACAGAAACAGGCTTCCATCCCTGATACCAGCCCTAAGCAGTTTGTCCCAACTCTCCTGCTCGCCACCATGCATCCCCACCACCACCTCCAATCGCCAATGCTCACTGCACCCCAGCTGTGCTCTCTCCTCTGGCCACCATTCAGGCTTTTCCCAGGATTCCCCAAAAGGAAAGCACCTTCCTGCCTAAGCACCTACTCCATTCCCTAGTCTCATGTTATCTATCACACACCCTACTTGTTTTCTTGTAGCTTCATCACACAGAGCAATTAGCCTCTACCGTACTTGGTTGTCAGCTGTCTGCCTCTGACACTACAGTGTGCATCCTTAAGGGCAGGAGCTTCCTCTATCAAGTGCAAGGTTATATCATCTCCTCACGATTAAGAAACCAGCCACATGTGATGTATATGATAAATTTCAGATAAATGACCAAATGAATGAAATGTTAGGTTGGATTTCCATTATCAAGACTTGCATCTGTAAAGAAGATAAATATAAAAGTTAATTCATGACATGGAAATGACCGTCAATGTTACGGGAGCATGCATGGATAGGAACAAACAATGCATTTTGGGGAAGGTTATTTTTTCACTGACACCCACCAACAATCTAGATGTTGAAATAAGGGAAAAAAAACATGGCTACATATCTATTCTTCATGAACCTGTGAGAATAGCATTGTCATAGTTAAACACATGCTGGTCTGGCAAGGATTGTCCATCTCTCAGCTGATATGTGGTGATGGTGTGACCAGTTCCCTCAGCCCTGGTGTTGGGGCGTGCTCTCCTGTCAGGCTGGACTGAGAACTGGAACCAGGAATCGTAAGAAAGAATAAACCCCTTTTCCCTTAAGCTGTTTGAAAGCCATTTATTGGCAACAATGCAGGCAAACTGCAACAAGCATATTTCTCTTTCATATGTAGCACGCAATCGTAAACCTTATATATATTAATATTGATGACACTGTCAATAAGTCAACAAGGATATAATAATCTTTAGTGTACTATAAGGCAAGATATTTTAAGCTTTCACCAAAAGAAGTTTCCAAACAGACCATCAGCATATAAACAGAAAGGTGAAGAGTTGTGGGAGTGTATGATACACAGGAGGATACATGGGAATCGACTAAGAACCTTATCGGAATGAGAACAGCCTGTGAAGATAATGAAAATTGGAGGAATCCTAGCAAACAGGAATTACATTAGGAAGCAAAACACATTAACGAAAGCATAAGATATTGTTAATGGAGTTGAATTCTTTCCCCAGTCCTTTGTTGTTATTTCCTAATGTGCTTTATGATGGCTGAAAACTTAAGTCTATTTTCTCATTAGCTTCATTCTTTTCCTCTGGCAGACATCAACTCACTCCTTTCTTGGACCCTTACTTCAGAATTACATGGAACGAAAGTGATTTTGGAGGCTGTATTCCCCAATGGTGCTTCCATAAACATTAGCATCATAATAAAGTCAAAAGACCACTGAGGGAAAGGTAGATTGTCTACAGAAGCAATTGTGAGAATTTCCCTTATTAAGATAGTATTAACATTTCTGTGGGAGGAAAAAACTGAAGCTCCTAGATGAAGCCGCCTGAAGAAACAGCGGAGAGGGGACTGAGCCTGTGAGTCCCATACAGAGGAAGCCCCAGCAGCAGACAAGAATGAGAGGCAGAAAGCGGCAGAGCCAGGAAACTGAGCAGAAAGAACCAGCACCATGGGACATTGCCGTCAGTAAACAGCTCCTCAAGAACAAAGGCGACGAACCTCAAGAACAAAGGCAACAAAGTCCCTTTTTTCTGCTAGAGCTTAATTTCTCAAAACATTGTTTGCTAGTTTCACAATATTTAACATGGCAGTAGTTACTGAAAAAATTTTAGTAGTAATGTAGTCCCAACCTTATTCCAAAGGTTGAAATGTGCCCCTACTAGAAACTACACTTGTAGGGTTCCTTCATGTTCAAAAACATGGGAGGAAGGGGGGATAGAGCAAAGTGGGATTAGTACTCTATATGCTTGTAAAACTGGAAAATAATTTTTTAAAAAAACACATGCAACGCATAATAACAAAACATGTGTGGGTACATGGTATGCATCTAATATCTAAAATGGATCGTATACTGATTTATAATTTAATATTTTCATTCAACTACTACAGAGTAACTGTATTTGTCTTTCAGAGATGAATTATACTGTGACCTCCTTCAGGCCCTCTGGCATAAGCCACTGACTTAGACTGTGGGTTTTCTTGTCTGCTTGAACTCTCCTTCCACAATCACAGAGATCCTTTCTAAAGCCATGCTAAGAATTCTCTCATTTCCAATGCAGGCTTCAAAGTCTCCAATTTCTTCTTCCTTTTCAGTATTCTGGTCTCTCACTGTTAGATCTAAAGGAGCAGACTATTTGTGGCTACTTCATGCATTTCATTATTTCTTTGTATGGTAGACAACATTGCTAAGAATGACTATAATATTTATTGAAAGCAATGGCAGAATTTTTTCCTTATAAAGTGTGATCGTTTGTTGTGGTATTTAAAGCACACATGATCACAATAGAAGCCAAATGTTGCACTTTCTCTTGGTAAATAATAACTACCTTTATTTTTTGTGCCTGCTCTGTGCCATCAATGGACTGTGGCTTTACATAGACTATTTATTACATCTTCACTACTTCCTGATACAGTAGAAAACATCCTTATTTGACATGAAAAATAGTGAGGCTCAAAAATACTTAAACCATATCCAGTTCTATCACTATTATTGGCAGATTTTGCATTTAACCAGGCCTAGTCTGATTTCAAAGCCCATGATTTTTCTACTGCAGGTACACCTTCTCCTGAAGATCATTCCAATGAAAAAAAGTTGTAAACATCCAGCGTAAATATGTTTGAATCATTGTTTTTTAAGGTACAAGATCAGATTAGAATTTCTTATTAAAATGCCAACAATTGTTATCAGAGTTTACTTAAGTAATGCTTCTAAATAAATTAAAAGTTTATTACACTAAATTAAAATAAATTAAAAATTTAAATGCTTTGAAAATATTTAATACAAAAGTACAGTTTGCTAGTCTATTGAAGGTTTAGTTTAAATATTTGAACTCACCTGTAGAGCATTTCTTTGAAGATGTTGCTCTGTCATCAGGTTGCAATATCCTCGCTGTGCTTGCTGCAGTGCACTGTCCCTATGAATGGGACTACGATACTTAGAGAGTGCAGTATACCCTTATCATCTGCATGCTCCTCTGCTCAATGTAGGCGTTCTCTTCATATCTAAGATTTTATTTATTTGTTTGTGCATTGTGTGCCCATGTGCATGAGCCACTGTATAGGTGTAAAGATTAGCAGACAACTTTCCAAAAGTTGGTTCTTGCCTTCCATTTCTTTGAGTCAGGGTCTCCCTTGTTTGCAGGGGCTTCCAGCCAGTTCTCCTGTTTCACCTCTTATCTTCCCATAGGCAATGCTGGGATGACAAGAGCCAACGACATTTGGCTTTTTTGTGTGGGTTCATCATCAGGGTTATGTGGCAAGCACTGTTACCTACTGAGACATCTTATCAGCCCATGATAATATATAATAATCATGGAGGCAAGCAACAAGAACCTACTAGTATTCGTTCAGACTAAACATTTCCTCCAAAAAAAAAAAAATGTCCAACAGAAAAAGAATGCATGTAGCTGGTTCAGGGAGAAGGATTAGGATGGACCTTTGCTTGCTCCAAGATTCTTGACCCTAAGAACTTATTTATTATAATACATATGTTTATTTGCTTTTTGTTGATAATTTTGGACACTGTGATGCAGCAATAGGTATCATACAGATGGCCTCTTAGAAATAGAGATAAAAGGGGATATCCCTGAGGAGGATTGTCTCTTGCCTTAAATCTATTGAAAGGGACTTATTAGTGACCAGAGCGAATGACATATGACCACTGCAGCTGAGCATGAAGACTCCCAGCTGAAAAGCAAAGAAATAGGAAACTATTGGCACATATGATGAGGGTGGGGGAGCAAACAGGAGTCCATCCTGACTTGGTCTCCAGATCCTGAGTTTGTAAGAACAAAAGGTGTGTGGATAAATCCAAGGTCAGAGAGGGAATGGCCTGCAAAGTGCCCCAATGCCACTACAACTTGCAGAAGGATCACCTGGAAGAGGAAGGAGGTTTAACTGAGTGAGTTGGTGTGCACAGTGTCACCCCTGTGTCAGAAGAGAGGCAGGAAGATGAAAGATCCCCGGTGTGACAAACCCTACAAACCCTAGGAAGTATGAAGTCCTGTGCATGAGGTGGGGTGGCTGCTATCTGATCCTTTTCCTTCCCTCCCACTCCTGGGAGGATATTCCTGTAATAACAGCTAGCCAGAGAGACAGAGATGGTAGAACCACTTCTAGAAAAGAAGATCCAGCTGCACAGATAAGATGTTGTTTCCAACGTAAAGTAAATTAAAGATTTTAATCACAGAATGACCAGAATATCTGACCTTTCAAATGTCTATGGCAGGGCTAAGGAAATGCATCTTCCCTGGAAAACAAAACAATCTTTTGAAAGAACGATGAGAGGTAAAAATAAGCTTGCATTTGGATTGTATCCTGCAATTCAGGGGGATAAAATATCACATGCCAAGGCTGCTGCATTCATGAATGCACTGTGTCTTCCACAAAACCTGCACTAGATTTATATATCAATATTTCGTTATGGAAGGGAAAGATCTCAAGAGGTCTCATGCCTTTCTGAGAGATTGTTGAAGATGGGAGTGGAAGGAAGATACCCACTGATACATGATTCACACTCCAGCAAGTGTTCAGGGATAGACCATCAAAAGCAACAGAGATGAAACTCAGTGGGCCATGCATGCAAAGGTACATGAAAACATGAGAGAGGCTGGCAGAAAAGAAGGGTGTCATGGGCAAAGAGGAGGGATAAGATTGGAGATTATAATTGTGTTTGCAGCCGCCGCAGCGCCGCACCGCTCTCTAACGCCAGCTCCGCCTCTAGCTCGAGCCGAAGGAGAAAGGGGGAGGTGACATCCAATATCCATTAGGATGGAGCCAAGGGTGGTCCAGAAACAGCAAAACTGGAAAAAGAAAAAAAAACGGATAACAAACCATAATTCAGAGCATCAGAGACCCTACATTAATCACCAGGAACCAGGCCAGACTAATCTCTCCCCATCCCAAAGCTCAGGGAAATTTGCGGAAGAGGGGCGGTAAGATTGTAAAAGCCTAAAGATGGGAAGGAGCAACAATATGGAAGACACTCAACACACGTTAGGGCCGAAGTAGTCATAATAGGACTTTGCATGACCTGCGCAATGACCAACATGTCCTTGACTCCCCAAAATCTAGCATGGATCACAGGCTTTAAGATCCTTAGAGGCAAGGGATTAATAGCCACAATAGTATTCCTATACTAAAGGAGAACACAAAAAAGAGCTCTTGGCAATGCTACTGAGTCCTTATACCTCAACAGAGAGGAGGACCCAGAGGAAAGTTTGACATGCACATTAAAGGATGCTCCAGGGATGGGGGAGGAGGGGTACTGAGAGAAAGGGAGTGAGGGGGGAAAGGAAGGGTAATAGGAGGAAAGGATCAAGAGGATACAGGGAGGGGTGGAGGGAGGGAGGGGAATGGGGTACCTATCAAATTTGTATAAAAATTATTAATAAAAAAAAATATTTACTCAACAGAAAAAAAGATTGGAGATTATGGTGCAAAAATATCATAAATTCACTATATTCAGGTATGGACTTCTAAAAGAATTTTTAAAAACTTTAAAAAATAATATATGCTGTCACCCCTTTTAAGGACTCATAAAGTCTGAAGAAAACACATTAAAGGCGCGCGCGGTCCAGCCGGTCCTTCACGCGCCACCTAGGTAAGCTCCACCCGCGCCCGCCCACCAGAAACCCAGGTTAGCCCAAAGGGACCCAGCTCCTAACCCCACCTGTCCAGCCTGAGCCACGCGCAGGGCCGAGGGACAAGGAGGACCTCCCCCTGCGCCAGGGCCCCGCCCCAGCTCGCCTCAGATTAAATAGCTCCACTCCGATGCCCCCATCCTCCCTTCCCCACTCCGTTCCGCCTGCCGGGACGCGCGTGCGGTCCAGCCGGGCCTCATCCTTGATCTAGGTAAGCTCCGTCCTTGCCCATCCCCAGAACCCCAGGCCAAATAATTCAGTTTAGTGAAATTGAAAGATCTTAAGAGTTAAAACGACAATGCCAAAGTCAAAGTGCAAATCCATGAGAAGCAACACTCAAGTAAACAAATTTCCCACTGAGAAATTAACCCCATAATGTTAGACTCCAACCAGAACAAACCCACGGAATAAAGGCCAAGAAAGCCTCACCCAGGATAACGACTTTCAAAATATGATCATTACCATGTTCAATAATATGAAAGAGGAAATCAGGGAGGAATTACATAATCAAATCAATCGCTTTGAAGAGGAACACAACAGACATTTGGAGGAGTTAAGAAAAACAGTGCAAGAAACAAAAACTGGCATAGAGCAGTTAAAACAGACTCAAGCAGAGTTTAAAACTGAGCTACATGACAAGTTATCTTCAACCCAGAACTCCACAGAGAGTCTTATCAACAGAACTAACCAAGCAGAACAGAATTTCAGACCTTGAAGATAAAGTGGGAGTACTAACCAGCTCAATGGAAGAGGTAGTTAAAGCCAAAAAGATACTTGAGAGAAATATCCAAGAGACATGGGACACCCTGAAGAAGCCTAACATGCGTATTCATGGAATACCAGAGCAAGAATCTCAAAATACCACCCCTGAGGAAATTTTTCAAACAATCATCAAGGAAAACTTTCCTCATCTAAAAAAAGAGAGGCCCATCCATATACAAGGGGCATTCCGCACCCCAAACAGATGTGACCAAAACAGAAGCATGCCACGGCAAATAATAGTTAAAACACTCCATATTCAAGATAAAGAACTGGTGCTGAGAGCTTCAAGGGAGAAAAAACAAGTCACTTTTAAAGGTAAACCTATTAAAATAACAAAATGACTTCTCAGTCGAAACAGTAAAAGCAAGAAGAGCTTGGAGAGACATACTTCAAGTATTGAATGAGCAAAAATGTCAACCCAGGCTGATTTATCCTGCAAAACTATCCGTCATGATCGAGGGAGAAAGAAAAATCTTCCAGCACAAAGACAACTTGAAGGGATACATGTCCACCAAACCAGGCCTTCAAAAAATGCTAGAAATGATACTCAAGCATGAAGAAAAAAACAGGCATATCCAGGAGAACAGAAGGCAAGTATAACACCATTAAAAACGAAGCAATATACTTATAAAAAAACTACTAAACATAATAAATGTCTGGAATTAACAATAGTTTCTCCATTATAACACTAAATGTTAATGGACTTAATTCACCGATCAAGAGACACAGATTACAAACTTGGATTAAAAATCACAATCCATCAATCTGCTGCCTGCAGGAAACCCATCTCACCACAAAAGATAGGCACGCTCTAAAAATAAAAGGCTGGTCAACAATTCTACAAGCAAATGGAAGCAGAAAACAGGCAGGGGTAGCCATTATGCTATCAGACAAAGTGGGCTTCAAACCAAAGAAAATTATAAGAGACACGGATGGATACTACATTTTAGTCACAGGTACAAGTCACCAGGAAGACTCCACAATACGGAACATATATGTGCCCAATACGGGCCCCTCCACATTCATTAAGAAAACCCTACAGCATCTAAAGCAAGAAATCAACCCCCAAATGATAATTCTTGGGGACTTCAACACCGCCCTCTCAACATGGGATAGATCAACAGGTCAAAAGCTTAACAGAGACACTTTGGAACTTAATCAAACCCTGAAAGAAATGGACCTTACAGATCTCTATCGAACTTTCACCCACGTACCAAAGAATACACATTTTTCTCAGCAGCACACGGAACTTTCTCCAAAATAGATCACATACTGGGCCACAAAACGAATCTACACATGTACAAAAAAGTTGAAATTCTAACCTGTGCCCTATCAGACCACCACGGCCTAAAGCTGGACATCCACAACACATCAAACAAGAGAAAATACACTAACTCCTGGAAACTTAACACTATGATGCTGAATGAGAACTGGATTCAGGAAGAAATTAAAAAGGAAATTCAAGATTTCCTGAAAGTGAATGATAACGAAAATACAACTTACCAAAATCTCTGGGACACAATGAAAGCTGTTCTAAGAGGTAAGTTCATAGCTCTTAATGCCTACATCAAAAAAATGAAAACATCAGAAATAAACAACTTAACAATGCAGCTTAAAGCTTTAGAGAAACTAGAGCAATCTGATCCCAAAAGTAGTAGAAGAGAGGAGATTAGCAAAATAAGGGGAGAAATATCTGAAATCGAGACTAAGAAAACGATCGAAAAAATCAACCAGTCAAAAAGCTGGTTCTTTGAAAAAATCAATAAGATTGATACACCCCTAGCTAAATTAACCAAAAGCAGGAGAAAGAAAACCCAAATTAACAAAATCAGAAATGTACATGGAGTTATCAC
This sequence comes from Typhlomys cinereus, assembly GCA_023101885.1. Classification (NCBI taxonomy): domain Eukaryota; kingdom Metazoa; phylum Chordata; class Mammalia; order Rodentia; family Platacanthomyidae; genus Typhlomys; species Typhlomys cinereus. The sequence goes on from JALPQD010000288.1 coordinate 2,078,627, forward strand.
TACTGATACCCAAGAAATCCGGAGAATTATAACATCATATTTCAAAAACTTATATTCTGTGAAGTTTGAGAACACAAAGGAGATGGATGAATTTCTAAGTAAACACAACTTACCTAAATTGAATCAGGAAGTTGTGAATTATTTAAATAGTCTTATAACATATAAGGAAATTGAGGAAGTAATCTTGAATCTTCCCACCAAAAAATGTCCTGGACCAGATGGATTCAGCACAGAGTTCTACCAGACATTTACGGAGTTAATAACACCAATACTCCTTAAACTGTTCCATCAAATAGCAAAGGAAGGAACACTACCAAATTCCTTCTATGAAGCTAATATCGTTTTAATCCCAAAACCTAATAAAGATTCACTTAAAAAAGAAAACTATAGGCCGATCTCTCTGATGAACACAGATGCAAAGATTCTCAACAAAGTCTTAGCAAATCGGATGCAAAAACATATTAAAAAGATTATTCACGGGGACCAAGTAGGCTTCATCCCCGGCACACAAGGTTGGTTCAACATACGCAAATCAATAAATGTAATTCATCATGTAAACCAGTCCAAAGTCCAAGACCACATGATACTCTTGATAGATGCAGAAAAAGCTTTTGACAAGATCCAACAGCATTTTATGATCAAAACGCCAGAGACAGTAGGAATGGAAGGAACCTTTATCAATATAATAAAAGCTGTATACAACAAGCCCACAGCAAGGAGTTTGCTCAATGGGGAACAATTGGAAGCATTCCCACTTCGATCAGGAACTAGACAAGGCTGTCCACTCTCACCATTTCTATTCAATATTGTACTTGAAGTCTTAGCTGAAGCCTATAAGACAAGAAAGGGACATAAGAGGGATTCAAATCGGCAAGGAAGAAGTCAAGCTATCCCTATTTGCGGATGACATGATCTTATACCTGAGTGATCCCAAAAACTCCATCAGGAAGCTCCTGGAACTAATTGAGAAGTTCAGCAGGGTGGCAGGATACAAAATAAATGTGTAAAAATCAGAGGCCTTTCTATATGCCCAGAATGAAAGAAGTGAAAAAGCCTTGAGAGAAACCATCCCATTTACTATAGCCCCTAAAAAAATGAAATACCTTGGTATAAACCTAACCAAGGAGGTAAAAGACCTTTACAATGAAAACTTTAAAACCCTCAAGAAAGAAATTGCAGAAGACACCAGAAGGTGGAAAGACCTCCCTTGTTCCTGGATTGGCAGAATCAACATCGTAAAAATGACCATCCTACCAAAGGCAATATACAAATTCAATGCTATACCAATTAAAATCCCAAAGCAATTCTTCAAAGAAGTTGACCAAACAATCTCAAAATTCATATGGAGGCACAAAAGACCCAGGATACCAAAGACAATCCTGAGTAACAAAAGCACTGCTGGAGCTATTACCATACCGAATCTTAATCTATATTACAAATCCATAGTTATAAAGACAGCCTGGTACTGGCTCCAAAATAGACACACAAATCAATGGATAAGGATTGAAGACCCAGATATAAGCCCACAAAATTACAGCCATTTGGTCTTTGACAAAGGGGCCCAAAGAATCCAATGGAAAAAGAATAGCATCTTCAACAAATGGTGCTGGCAAAACTGGATGCTCCACATGCAGAAGATTAAAGCTGGACCCGTACTTGTCACCATGTACAAGACTTAATTCCAAATGGATCAAGGACCTTGATATAAGGCCAGAGACTATAAAAACCATAGTTGAAAGGATAGGGAACTCCCTCGAGTGAATTGGGCTAGGCCAACATTTCGTAAACAGACATCCAATGGCACAGTCACTGCTACCAACTCTCAACAGTTGGGATCTTGTGAAATTAAAGAGCTTCTGTTCAGATAAAGAGATTGTAACACGAGCTCAAAGGCAACCCACAGAATGGGAGAAAAATCTTCACTAACCACATATCTGATAGAGCTCTACTGTCCAGAGTGCACAAAGAACTTAGAAAACTAAACATCAAGGAAACCAATGGCCCAATTAAAAAATGGGCCCTGGAACTTAAAAGAAATTTTACCAGGGAAGAAATTAAAATGTCTAACAAATATCTCAAAAAATGCTCCACTTCTTTAGCCATCAGGGAAACGCAAATCAAAACTTCCCTGAGATATCATCTCACCCCAGTCAGGATGGCAAAAATCCACAACACAAACAACAACAAATGCTGGAGAGGATGTGGAGAGAGGGGAACTCTCCTACATTGCTGATGGGAGTGCAGGCTCATACAGCCACTCTGGCGAGCCGTTTGGAGATTCGTAAAGAAATTAAAGATTGAAATGCCTTATGACCCTGCGATTCCACTTTTGGGAATAACCCCCCATACAGCAGAGGTTCACCTCGATAGCACAAACATGACCACATTCATAGCAGCACTGTTTACAATAGCAAAGTCATGGAATCAACCCAAATGTCCAACAGTTGACGAGTGGATAAGGAAACGGTGGTACATCTATACAATGGAGTACTACTCAGCCATCAAAAATGATGAATTACTGGAATTTGCCGGGAAATGAATGTCATTAGAAACAATTACATTAAGTGAAGTATCCCAGACCCAGAAAATTAAGCGCCGTATGTACTCCCTAATAGGTGGCTCCTAGTACCAAACCCACTACCTACAGTAATTGCAAGGATTATGAACAGGAGGGATGGGGTTGGAGGGCCACACCAGAAACAAGGAGAGAAGTGACCATGTTACAGTAGAGAAAATAGGCCTCCATCAAGGACTGCAAGAAAGTAATGTGACACCTAGTTAAGTTCACAATTTGTTCCTGATCATTTACAACTAAGGGGGTATGAACTCACCAGAAAGGGGAGGGCATATAGTCCAGCAGATTAAAAAGTAACCATTTTTCTGGCCAGGGGGTGACATACAGTGCCCAGCAGAATGGAGTGAAGGGAATTGCAGGAGCAGCAAAACTGCAAAAGAAAATCAACAAACCACAATCCAGAACTTCAGAGACTCTATATCAATCACATAGAACTAGGCCAGCCTAATCTCTCCCCATCCTGGAGCTCAGGGACATTTGCGGAAGAGGGGGCGGGTAAGATTGTAATAGCAAAAGGATGGGAAGAGCAACGATTTGCAAGATTCTCAACAATAGTTGGGGCCAAAGCAATCATAATGGGACTTTGCATGCCCTGCGCAATGTCCAGCGCACTGTTGCCCTCATAAAGTCTAGCATCTGTTAAGGGCACCGAGACCCCTGGAGGCAAGGGATTGACAGCCATAGTAGTCCTCCTATGCTTAAGGGAACAAGAGAAAGGGCTTATGGAAATGCCACTGGGTCCTTATATGTCATCGGAGAGGAGGACCCAGTGGAGATTAGGCGTCACAATAAAGGACTCTCTGGGAATTGGGGGGAGGCACTGGGGGAAGGGGAGGGGGAGGAGGGGGGAGGGAGGGAACTGGTAAAAAATTTTAAAATGTATAATTAAATTTTTAATAAAAAAAAAAAGTAACCATTTTGCAAATGGGTGATTGACCCCTCCCATTGCCAAATGCCATATGACCCTGCGATTCCACTTTTGGGTATAAGTATTACATCTACCCTTGAATGTGCTCTTATAACAAGACTCCAGTTTAACAGCTTTCTGTCTCTGGCCAGGAGGTGACATACAGTGCCCATCACGATGGAGTGAAGGGCATTGCAGGAGCAACAAAACTGCAAAAGAAAATCAACGAACCACTATCCAGAACTTCAGAGACTCTAAATCAACCACCTAGAACTAGGCCAAACTAGTCTCTCCCCATCCTGAAGCTCAGGGAATTTTCGGAAGAGGTTGCGGTAAGAGTGTAAGAGCAAAAGGATGAGACGAACAATGATTTGCAAGATACTCCACACAAGTTAGGGCCGAAGCAATCATAATTGGACATTGCATGCCCGGCGCAATGTCCAACACACTATTGACCTCACAAAGTCTAGCATCTGCTAAAGGCACCAAGATCCTTGGAGGCAAGGGATTGACAGCCACAGTAGTGTTCCTATGCTTAAGGGGAACACAGGAAAGGGTTCAGGGAAATGCCACTGGGTCCTTGTATGTCATCGGAGAGGAGGTCCAGAGGAGAGTCAGGCATGCACAAGAAAGGACTCTGGGAATTGGGGCAGGAGGCACGGGGGGATGGGGCAGGAGGGGTGAGGGGAGGGAGAGCAGGGGGTTCGGGGGGAGGAGGAGGGAGGGAGGGAACTGGTGTACCTATTAAGTTTGTATGAGCTGAAACAATAATAAAAAATGTATTGAAAAAAAAAAGAAAACACATTAGAAAGTCCTGAGTTATCTTATCAAGACTTATTTGAGCATGGACTCTTTCTTGTCCTATATTCTGGAATCAGAGAGTGCTTGTGCAAGCCACTTAGTTCAGTTCAGCATGGGGTTTTTTGTGTGTGTTAAAACCAAGAATACATAGGGCCTGATCCACATGTCATTTGAAAGTGTGAAATGAAATGGCTTGATGAGTGGAAAGTTCTTAACACTCAATATCCTGCAAATGTTGGAGAAGAAAAAGCAAAAGAATTCTGCAGGAAGTCGACACCTGCTTTTTCTGTGCCCCCCGCCCCCTCGCCTCCAAGTGTCTGTCTTGTTCTTGCTCACCTAGACATTCTTCTCTGCAGTTCAATGGCTATTCTCAAGGAAAAGGTTAAAGCTGCCTTAACTGATCAATATGGCTTCCAAATCAGTGAAAACAGAGTGTCGCTCTCTCCATCAGTGCCATTGCTTTTGGTTGCTCAGGGTCTAGTGCCGACCTAATCTTCCCTGACTGCAAAGAGTTGCCCCCTTGACACATGATTCCCATCCCCATAGATCAAAATTACCCTGTTGTCAGCATCAGGATCTTCCTGCAGAGCTGCCCAAGAATAGATGGACTTTAAGCTGCTTACAAACGACATTGCAGCTCATTGATTTCTAAAGTCACAGCAGTGGTTCCTAAGCCCTTTTCCACATTGGTTGCTCAGTGAAGGTTTAGAGAAAAACGGAAGACAGGAAAAAAATGCCAGAAAAGGGTCTAAATGTTCCCCTAAGACATGAAGAACAATTGCCCAAAGTTTTCTACAGTATACTCATGAATTAAGGAGTTGACCTAGTTCATTTAAATAAATGATATATTTATCACATATATTAGAATATTTATACTCTATTTCCATTTATTTACTGATTTCTCTAAAATATAAAATGTATAATTTTCCTAAATATCAGAAGATAATATTCTTTCCTGCCTCTCAGTTATTAAAAGGGCTTTGAAGTCTTTAATCAGGCCACACATTCTCATCTTGAAAGAATCTTTTAGCCTTTTATCTTACTTTGACCTTTCTTTTCCCTGTCCAAAGTTATAGCAAAGATCTAATTGTCTTTTATTTTCAGTTCTTCATTAACATAGTATGGGTGTTCGGATGAGCAGAAAAGAGAGGTTGGCTTCAGGGATGGAAAGCAGAGAAAGAAAGTAGAAACAGGGAAGAGAAAGATTCCGGCCATTGCAGAGTTACTCTCATTATGATGCTAAGTTGGACTGACTAGAATCCCCTGGTCTGGGGAAACTGGCCTTTTCGATGTCTAGTTTCATTGCCAGGAGCATGCGTGGTTCCATTCTGGGCTAGTCCTGTCTGCTGGAGCCTGGTGCTTGAGAGGCAAATCCAAGACAGCGGCTTCCCATCCACTTTGCTCAGCATTCCACAGCATGAACAATAGTTTTGTAAAAATATTTGCCCATACATTTATCACTTTCTTCCTTCACTTTTCCTTCTTCTTTTATGAGGTTGTTTTGTTAAAGCAAATCTAGAATTTTCCCTAAGAAACAGCATGGATGGCACAAAATTCCAGGTTCATAATCATCTTATCTCTCCCCTTTGAACCTTTTATGACACTGTCTCTGGTCCCTATTGCTGCTGAGTAATTATCACAAAGCTTTAAAGATCTTGCTGGTCTTTGAGGCTCTGAAATCACACTGGGATGTATCTCAATACAGATTTGTTTTTAAATATTCTTCTGGAGTACTGTTGGGCCCCTAGAATTCAAGTTTTCTTCTCTTTAGATAATCCCTACTGTTTCTTCCAGATATTCTCTACCCTTTGCTAGAGTCTCCTTGCAAATCTCTAAGTAGACATGTGCTAAGCCTCTATTCTATATATCAGATGCCTCTCTTTCATATTTTTGAACTGAATGCATCTATTCTTCAGAGTGTGTGACAGTTCACTAATTCTTTTCTTACTATATAAAATCTGTCATTTAACAATTCTTAAGGTTTCTTAAAAATTATTTGTATATTTCATTTCCAGATACTTTATACATTTTTTAAAAAAAAATCTAACCTTACACTTAAGAAAGAAAACTATAGGCCAATCTCTTTGAACACAGATGCAAAGATTCTCAACAAAATCTTAGCAAATGAGATTCGAAAATATATCAAAAAGATCATTCACTCTGAACAAGTAGGCTTTATCCCAGGCACACAAGGTTGGTTCAACATACACAAATCAGTAAATGTAATCATTATATAAACCAATCCAAAGTCCAAAACCACATGATACTCTCGATAGATGCAGAAAAGGCTTTTGACAAGATCCAACAGCCTTTTATGATCAAAACTCTATAGACAGAATGGAAGGGACTTATCTCAACATAATAAAAGCTGTATACAAGACAACAGCAAGGATTATACCCAATGGGGGAAAACTTGAAGCATTCCCACTTCAATCAGGAACTAGACAAGGCTGTCCACTCTCACCACTTCTATTCAATATTGTACTTAAAGTCTTAGCCAGAGTCATAAGACAAGAGAGGTAGATAAAAGGATTCAGATCAAAAAAGAAGAAGTGAACATATCTTTATCTGCACATGACATGATCGTATACCTGAGTGATCCTAAAAACTCCACCGGGAAACTCCTGGGACTAATACATAAGTTCAGCAGGGTGGCAGGTTACAAAATAAATGTGCAAAAACCAGTGGCCTTCCAGTACACTAAAGATGAAAAGAGTGAAAAAAGTCCTAAGAGAAACAATCCCATTTACTATAGTCCCTAAAAAAAGGGAAAAACCTTGGTATAAATCTAACCAAAGAAGTGAGAGACCTTTATAATGAAAACTTTAAAACCCTAAAGAAAGAAATTACAGAAGACACCAGAAGGTGGAAAGACCTCCCATGCTCCTGGATTGGCAGAATTAACATCGTAAAAATGACCATCCTACCAAAAGCAATATACAGATTCAATGCTATACCAATCAAAATCCCAAAGCAATTCATTCTTTAAAGAAATTGACCAATCTCAAAATTCATATGGAAGCACAAAAGACTCAGGATAGCAAAAACAATCCTGAGTAACAAAAACAATCCTGAGTAACAAAAACAAAAAAGATCCCAAACCTTAATCTATACTATAAATCCATAATAATACAAACAGCCTGGTATTGGCGCCAAAATAGACATGTACATCAATGGATAAAGGTTGAAAATCCAGATATAAGCCCGCACAATTACAGCCATTTGATTTTTGACAAAGGAGCCCAAAAAAATTCAATAGAAAAAGAACAGCATCTTCAACAAATGGTGCTGGCAAAACTGGATATTCACATGCAGAAAATTAAAACTGGACCCTGTACTTGTCATCATGTACAAAAATTAATTCCAGATAGATCAAGGACCTTAATATTAGGTCAAGACTATAAAAACACTTGTTAAAAGGGTAGGGAACTCCCTCGAGATGATTGTGCTAGGCCAACAGTTCCTAAACAGAAACTCAATAGCATAATCACTAGAACAAACACTCAACAAATAGTATCTTATAAAATTAAGGAGCTTCTGTTCAGATAAAGAGATTGTGAACAGAGCAAAAAGGCAACCTACAGAATGGGAGAAAATTTTCATTAACAACACATTATTACTATCCAGAGTGCACAAAGAACTTAAAACATTTAAACAATAAGGAGATAAATAGCCCAATTAGAAAATGGGCCTTGGAACTCAAAAGAAACTTTTCCAAGGATGATATTGAAATGTCTAACAAATATCTTAAAAGATGCTCCACATCCTTAGCCATCAGAGAAATGCAAATCAAAACTACCCTAAGATATCATCTCATCCTGGTCAGGATGGCAAAAATCCACAATACAAGAACACCAAATGCTGGAGAGGATGTGGAGAGAAGGGAACTCTTCTACATTGCTGGTGGGAATGCAGGCTTCTACAACCACTCTGGAGATCAGTATGGTGATTTCTAAAAGAATTAAAGATTGAAATGCCATATGACCCTGCTATACCACTACTGATAATAAGCTCCCATGATGCAGAAATTCACTACATGAGCACAACCATGTTCACATTGTGGCACTATTTACAATAGCAAAGTCATGAAATCAACCCAAACGCCATCAAAAAAGATGAATTAATGAAATTTGCTGGGAAATGGATGGAATTAGAAAAAAATTATAGTGAGCGAAGTATCTCATACACAGGAAGTTAGACACTGTATGTACTCCCTAATAGGTGGATCCTAGTTCCAAACCCATTTAATGACATATTCAAAGGTAAATCTCTGTAATACCTACTGTAATCTCAAAGATTATAAACAGGAGGAAAGTGGAAGGAGGGCCTCCCTAAAAAAAGGAGAGAGGGGATCACGCTTCAGTAGAGAAAATAGGTCACCATCAAGTATTGCATGTAAGTAGCAAGACATCTGGTGCAGGTCATTCTCACTTCTCTTCCTAGTCACTTGCGACTGAGTAGGGTTTGATCTCACCAATCAGGGAGGGTATAGGGACTGGCAGATAGACTGTAACCATCCTGCAAATGGGACAATTGACCCCACACACACACACACTGCTGTGGCCTACTCCTATTCTTCTACCTACCTTTGAGTCTCCTCTTATATTAAGAGGAGACTTTTATCTTTGGTTAAGAGGTGACCTTCGATATTAATCAGGATGCAGCCAAGGGTGGTGCAGGAAATGCAAAACTGAAAACAACAACAAACCATAATTCAGAATATCAAAGACCCTACATTAATCACCTGGAACCAAACCAGCCAAATCTCTCCCCATCTTAAAGCTCAGGGAACCTTATATAAGAGGGACAGCAAGATTGTAAGAGCCTAAAGATGGGAAGGACCAACAATATATAAGATACTCCACACAAGTTAGGGCTGCAGCAGCCAGAATTGGCCTGACCTGCACAATGGTTGACATGTCAACAACCCCCCCCAAAGTCTAGCATGGATCACAGGGAAGAAGGCTCCAGGCAGTAGGATCCTTAGAGGCAAGGGATTTACAGTCATAATAGAGTTCCCATATTAATAGGGAGCCCAAGAAAGGGCTGTGGGCTATGCCACTGAGTCCTTACCCCTCACTAGGGTGGAGGACTCAGAGGAAGGCTTGACATTCACACAAAAGGATGTTCCAGAGGAAGAGGGAGGCACTGGGAAAGAAAGGGGATGAAAGGAAGGGGGAAAGGTGATAGTGTAAGGAGGGCTGACTGGGGAGGATTGGACAGAGGGAGAGGACGGGGTACCTATTGAGCGGGTATGATCAGGAAAAAAAAAGTGGGAGAAAAAAAATCTAACCTAATTATTTTTGCTAGAATGTTGTCTTAGTGCACTGTTAATATTATTCTTCATTCCCTTTAAAAATATTAAATATTTATACTGAGATGTGATATCTGGTGAGCTTGAATACCCATAGTATTTGCTTTGGTCTGATTCTATAGTATGATGGTCTTACTGATCTTGCTTATAATTCTGTATTTTTTCATTTTTTAATGTATATTTATATGCACAAGAATTATATCTATGAGGTTTCTTTCAAGGTCCAAGTTTATAATAAATGCCACCAAAAAGAATTGTCATGGCTTGCTAGCAGAATAGGAACAACAAAAGTCAGAGACTACTTTAGTTGCTAGTTTAAGGTTTTCAACTCATCAGGGGGTGGATTTTCTCCAAAAATGTCTGTGTAACAGCGGGCCTCAGGTTGACTTCTCAGTAAAACATTTCACGTTATTCCAAGTAGAGCTGAACAGAGAGGTAAGAACCCTTACATTAAGCACCAGGAGGCAGCAACCTGCCTCTCACCACCCATCCAGTTTTACAGACTACAGTTCTACTTTCCGAGCATCTTCAAATCTGTCTCTTGTTCATTTTTCACAAATCATTGAAGTGACTATGCCATTGGAAGAACCCATATGTCCAAGCCTGCAAGTCACTTCTCCGACAATCTCTTTTCTTTTCCGAGTGGTTCACGTGTGTGTGTGTGTGTGTGTGTGTGTGTGTGTGTGTGTGTGTGTCTTTGTGTGTGCACATGCATGCACAGGCTTGCAATGCTTGTACATGAGCTCCAACTAGGGGATCACATGTGTTACGCAAGTACTCTGTCACTGAGCTACATTCCCCAGGACTACACATTGTTTTTGAACAGCTCTAGGTATTCTGTACTAGAAGCATTAGTCTATTATTTCATCAGCAATGCATGACCTTGAATCTACTGGTATTTCTGGTTCCTCTGTACAATTTCAGGCATTTTAAAAGAAATTGTTCTTGTGAAACTAAAAATCCAATCAACCACACTGCTATTCATGAATGAAGATGAACTTTCTTTGGAACACAGTGTACAGTAAGATGATTAATATAGAGATGGATAGGCAGACATCTAAGAATATGTGCAACTTCCCTTATTTCTTCAATTCTGGTCATGGTTTGTTTTTCCATGAGAAAAAGAGAAAAGGACATTTTTATTTCCTTCCACAATGTAAGGCTAAAAAGAATTACATTCTTATTAACAATTCATAGTTTCTTTTTTGAACACAGTGCTCCTCACACAGACTTTCTTCACATAGAACGCATATTAATAGTAAGCAGAGTGCAACACAATACTAGAATTTTATACCAAATGATATGAAAGTAGCTGTGCATCATGGATATCCTCAGCTTGACTCCTTTTTCATTTTTCAAAATGCAAATCCTTCTCTTTCAATGGATTTGGCCTTGTGTTAAACAATTTTGCCCAAGATTTTGTGGGGCTTTTTGCTTTTGTTCTTAGCATAAGACTTCCAAAGAAGTGTATATGAATAAAATTATCAGTCAACAAATATTAAGAACTACTTTCTTCTTTTTTATATATTACCAGTATCTTTCTTTGTTCTTTTTCTTTTTTATTATTATTATCTGAGTTTGCTGGTTCCTTCCTCAGCACAATTGAACACATAATTACTATGTAAATGTGGTCTTCCACAGCTTCTGGGGAACACAGACCATTTGGTGTTGGAGATTTCAAAGCATTAATCATTTGAAATATGGTACAATTTGACTTCTGTAAAATGAAGATAATTCTTATCTGCCTTGCTGCATTTAGAATGAGGATTAATTAGTTAATTTTGATTAAGCAATTTGAACATAAAAAGCATTATTACATAAATTAAGGTAAGGCCCAATGCTATTGAAACATAAATTAGTGAACCATTCCTCAGAGAAGCACAAAATTACCGTCTTTGTTTGCTATTTTGTATTATTATTCTCACATTTGTTAGATAACTTTTATATTCAGAAAATTTAAGTATTTCTAGACTTTTTTTAACAACCTAATACATGTATGTTGTGTTTAACAAAAGTCACATTGTATACATCATTGCATTAAAATGTGCGACTCCATGTAAGGAACATTCAAATTCGAGTTCTCCATTTCTTGAAGACAGATGCCAAGGGCATTTCTCGTGGTTTCGGTTGCGATGTGCCTCCTATGCCAACCTAGTCGTGTGTCTCCTATGCCAGCATAGTCAGGCTGATTCCTGTTGACTTTACCGCAAAGGGCAGGGATGGATCTTGTCCTGTCTCAAAATGGGGTCTAGGGCAGAGGTGTTTTTTACATATTTCTTCCTGTTCTTTGGAAGCCATCTAGACACTAATTATCAAATCTAAAGGATGGGCATATAGCTTTATCACTGTAATTGTATCATCATGTTCCTGAACTATTAGCAGCTTGTTTTTCCCCACAATGAATGGGGCCATTAGGACATATTAACATGTCTAAGGATTGGCAGGTCTGTATTGTTGGTGGTGGTCACATCTATTGTTGATCTTGCAACAGTGGCTATCTGCCACTATTGACATCATTACTTTGCACAGTGTACACATGTCCTCCTCTGTTTCATGGTATATAAGGGATTCAATTCCATAATAAACATGGCTTGATTTTCAGCTTTTCCAAGATCCCCTCTTGACCCAACCTGATTCAATTCCTGCTGATCCCACTCTGATACTTATTAGGATAACAAGGTGAGCACACGGAACCGGAACCCTGCAACTCCACAGCACTATAATGCTCAAAATACTGTGATATGACTCAAGGATCACTGAAATAATTTTGAGTTAAGAGCCATACTAGTTAAACATACTAGTGCCAACCTGACAATTGAAGACTGAGTTCTGGGCACAACTGTGAAGAATGATCAGTTAAGGTAAACCCTGACTAAGCAGTAGGGCATTGTCTAATTGATGTAGTCCATCACCCAGTCCATGTGGGTGAGACTATTCCCTGGGCAAGTGGGTTAGATAGAGAGAGCAGACTCAGTATCCTGGCGTACCTCAGCATAGTTTGGCAGATTCACAGTCTAGCAATAGGGAGGTTTACCCTCCCTCATCAAGTTTTGCGGATATAGTGTACTCAGCTTCTACAGTGTCTATGTTGGTATGAACTCTCCTGCCAAACTGTATTATGAGCTATAACCAAAATTGTCAGCAAGAATAAAATTCTTGTTCCCTTAAGTTGTTTGGTCCTATATTTATCAGCAAAGTAAAGATAAATGCAATAGGAGACTATTTTCCAATGGCAAGTCACTTTGGAAAATATTTCCTTAGCATAAAATAAATGCTGATATATTTGAATAGCGATTTGCTTTTAAAATCAAGATCCAACACCAACAGAGAAATAATACTGCCCATTCTAAGAATTAAAGATGTCCTACTACATGCTTCTACAGCTTTCTGATGAGATAAAAGAATCTCAAGAAATAATTATTCTTGAAAATCCAGTGTGAGAAAAGAATAATGCAGACATAAAATTGTTGCTTGCTGTTAAATATTTCAGTGACCCAATTTCTATAGCATAAAATATGAGCTCACTTTCAAGGCTACCTAACTCTCAATTCTCATTCTTCCCATCAACCAATAGCTTTTAAACAATTCTTCATTGCATATCTAATAGGTTTCTGGTATTTTTGTTAAGTACTAGAAAAAGCAAGAGTGTTAGAGAGAGCAGAAAAAGAGAAAAAAACAGAGATAATATTCCAAAGAGTGCAGATTAGAATTTAGCAGGAGACCTAGGTATGTACAACTAAACAATCAATTGTATTGTTTTATTGTTGAGTCAAGGGCTACAGAGGTTATCACTGGACATAATAAGGGTATATAACAGAGGTCCTAATCTGATGATAGAAAAATGTCCCTGCTAAATTGCTATTCAGGTTCAGACCTAAAGCAAAATAAAACAATCTAGGCCAATTCTCAGAGGGAAGACAAGAGGTGCTGTGTGTGTGAAGGCTCTAGTGGACTAGAAGAGACTAGAAGGGCCTTGGACTCATGTGCTCCAGAGTGTGGAAGACAAACCCTATAAAAAAAATCTAGAGTCTATTTTATCAGTTTGTGTGTGTGTGTGTGTGTGTGTGTGTGTGTGTGTGTGCTCATATGTGTGTATGTGCATGCATGAGTGTGCACGTGTTGTATGTACATGTATAGACATGTGTGAGCAACAGTTCCTAGAATGTTCTGAGGATCTGAGGATGTCTGCAGAGCTAACCATGTAACTGCAGCCACAGTGGCAAAGGATGATCTTGATGCTGCCAAACACATCCTTGTATCCTGGGTTAAGATGCTGAGGTATATAAGGATCTCTTCAAGACTTGCTGACCATTAGTAGGAATAGTAAAACACCCTGTAGCCATTGGCTTATGCCTCTGCAGAGACATGTAAACCACATGTAAGCCACATCGTTATCATTCCAAGCGCCAACAGCTGATGCAAGGCCACTAGGCCTGGCCCTCAGAGACTGCTGCCAGCGGACGACACCTGCCTAGACTTTGATGGGCATGCGCTAAAGCTTCACTTCCTCCTCTGCCTGGTATTACTTTCTTCCTCTTGTTACACAGATGGCAATTCTTTTAAAATATCTAACAGTTTCAAATTTCTTCCTAGAATGTTCTTCCAGAAAAGCAATTCTGAATAAATTACATTCATAAAAATAGTCAAGGTCAAGGAAATTCAATGAACACTGGAAAACCACAGAAATGTGTTACTGACCACCACTGAATCACGTACTCTTCAACTCATACATGGAACCTGAGTCGGGTGGAGTTGGAGCTGGTCTCTGTGATCAGCTGAGAGAGAACAGAAAGAGGACTTGACTCAAGCAGATCTGTTCAGAAGGTTGGTACTAACATCATCATGGATAGCTGCTGGTTCACAGATTCCCACCTGGGCTGGTCCTGTAAGATGGCAGTGAGAACTAATTAAGTTCAGAGTGCAAAGCTTTGGAGAGTACATGGGGCCTTTTATTTTATATGAAGAAGAAGATAGATAACCAAGGGAAGAAAATGGCCAAGGGGAAAAAATGAATGGTCTTATTGGCAGAAGCAATTTGTTTAGTTGGTTAAGAGAATTATAAAAATACTAAGACTTGCAGGACATCAAAAAGTACTTGCAGAGGAAAGGTATGTGTAAGAACTGATGGTAATAGACAAGATCATAATAGATCTTGCTGACCATTAGTAGGAAAGGTAAACACCCTGTAGCCATTGATAAATGGCTCATTTATGCCTACAAGAGAGTATCTACTGTAAACGTACTGAAAAGCAGGCAAGGTGACTTTATTGCTAGACATCAGCCACCTCTTACATGCCCAATCCTAAATTGGCATGGTAGGGCATGAAAAGAATGAATAATATTAATGATGGGGTGTATATCTCATTATGACCACAACAGTATGGATTTTCATAGTCAAGATGGATCTAGTCAATATCACTATGGATTTTTTCAATATGTCTGCCTCAGAGACATAATCCTAAATTTCCAGTAGCAGAACAATCCCTCAAGGAGACAAACCAACATGATGGCATAAAATTGATTATAGCCTTGAAATAAGGCGACTGTTTATTTGATCAAGATTTATTGGCATGTCTACAATAGTATTCCTATACTAAAGGGGAACACAAAAAAAAGAGCTCTAGGCAATGCCACTGAGTCCTTACACCTCATCAGAGAAGAGGACCAGAGGGTAGTTTGACATGCACACTATAGGATGCTCCAGGAATGGGGGGCGGAGCGGGCACTGGGAGAAAGGGAGGGAAGGGGAAAGGATGGGAGGGAGTAGGAAGGTCCAGGGAGGGGTGGAAGGAGGGAGGGGACAGGGGTACCTATTACGTTTGTATGAGCAGAAAAATTAATTAATTTTTTTTTAATTTTCTTTTATTTATTCAGTTGTGCGTGTGTGCGTATGTATGTGTGCGCGCGTGTGTCTGTGTGTGTGTAGAACCACGGACGAATTCGGGAACCACCATGGACGCCTCCACTTCCTCCGTCCCGGGATTCACAGGCTCCGCCCTACCAGGGCCAGAAACGCAGGCCACCCCCGCTTCTACCTGGCGTCTATACATGGGATCTGGGATCCGAACTCAGGACCTTCTGCCTGCAAGGCAGAGGCTTAACCCCTGAGCCACCTCTCCAGCCCTAATTAATTAATTAATTTTTAAAAAGAATCATTATCCATAAGCTCTTCTAATCTATGAATCTATTTCAATCAAATTGACCACTTTTTGTATTAATCCCTTTCAAAGCAGAAAGTGCACTAATCAATAAAGCTATATGATCAAAGGAAGGCATCATACTAGTTACATATTATCTCATTTTACCTTTGATGATGGGGGGGTCATCACAGTCTGGATGTTCATTTAGCAAGACCAACAGCTGATGGGTTGAGGTATTTATTTATAACTGTCAGACATGACTGGGCTTCACTGGGTCTAGTGAAGGAAGAAAGAGGGTCTCTAAATCACCATTTTGCCAACTAAAAGTCACGAAACGTTGATAAGCAGTAAAACCAGTTTAGGGAGGTATAACCCACATTCATTAAGAAAAATGCAGCAAATTATACAAACCTAGAAATACTAATGTGGACAACCTGGAGCAAACATATGTTTTTCCTCAAAAACCCAATTTTAATTGGACATGTTTCTGTTTATATACTGAGTCACAATGCAAAATATATTTTTCAACAACAGATCATCATTGACGAACATTAACGTCACCAGTCTAAATAGAAAAGATATGAAGCTCAGGTTCTTGACAATGTAGCTCTACTAATATCTGTCAACAAGAAACAGATCTCCTCTCATCCCTTTACCTTCAAACTTTACCTTAGTTGTAGAGATTTGGGGCTTATTAGATGGTTTTCTTCTAAAACCCAAATATCAGAGTGGAATTCTTATAATTATGCCTCAGTTAATTAACAGCATTTACTTCACTGTAACCTTACAGTGCTAAATCAAATACAAAACATTGTAGAGACAAATCCTTCTTAAAATTAGGGCTAACTGTTATACTACTATCCTCGGATTATTATGCATTTTAAATCATATGAGAAACAATATCTAACCTTTGACTTAATGCTTAAGTCTGTACTAAATGCTTTCCCACGAGAACATAATCCCTATATTTTATCTTATTTTAAACGACATGGACAAAAACAGAAACCAATTTTTCTCTCACTTTACCTTTCAAGGCAAAATAACCACACAGGAAACTTTAAGGAGACAGGGAGAGTGCACTGCTCTTCTGTAACCTGAAAAAGCGTGAATTATGAAGAAAGACTTCTTTTTCCTGAATTGGTGCTTCCAACAATCTCACTCATACTGACCCGTAAGCACAGGCTCTAAGTCCTTTATGCCCAAAAGGGAAGTCACAAAAATCCAAATGTTAGAATTCTTCCCCTTTCATTAAGAGAGCTTTACTTGCTTTATGTTTTTATTGATTTTCCAATCAAAGTGTACTTGAGGGAAAGAATTACTGCAAGAAGGTGCAGTTAGAAGCAAATAGATGAGAGCAATAGAGATGGTAGGTAGCACTCCAACCAGTAAGTTAAGAGACAGGAAAACTGTGAACTCTGACAAGACACAAAACATGCCACACTCTAAGGTCACTTAGCAGAAATATCAACATAGGTTTCTATGGTAACATTGTAACTGTATTTTCCAATGTTTCATACTCCAACATTTCTGTTTCTAGGATATAAAAATAATTTTTATATGCACTGATATTATATCCAATAACCTGGTTTAATTTACTTACTTATTCTTAAATGTAGATATAAAGTATTTCCAGCTTCATATGCATCTAATCACAATAAAATGCATGAGGACTATTATCTCTTCCTATAAGAGGCCACATCATTTTTTTCTTGCCTTATTTTCCTGCCTAGAGCCCAGCATAAAATAATTGAACAGAAGAGTCAATAGCATCTCCTGATATCTTCCTCAGAACAGGGAAAAAACTTTGGTATTTCACTCTTACAAATGATACTTATCATCAATTTTTTCTTTTTTCCTGTGTATTTTCAGCACATATTAAGTATATCTAATTTTACTTTGACACAAAGACTCATGTAGCCCAGGCTGTCTTTGAACTTGTTTTGTAGCTGAGGATGACCTCGAACTCATCCTCCTGCCTTCTGCTCCCAAACTCTGGCATTATAGGCACACACTAGCACACCCAGCAACCTGCTATCTTCCTTCTCTACTTTCCTAATTCTGAGAACCCTGTTCTTTCAACACAAGCAGGCCAGGTACACAGTGCATTCATGGCCTGATTTTTTTTTTTACAAATACTTTAATTAAATTAAGGAAGTTCCTCTTTCAAATTGCTAACAAAAATTTGGGGGTTTTGCTGATGATGTTTTATTCTGGTTTTATGATAAATTTTGTCAAGAATTCCTTCTATTTCAATAACCAGATGGCTTTTCTTTTTTATCTCATAATTGTGGAAAATTATATCAGTTGATAACTTCAGATGCTCAACTCACCTTGCATTCCAAGAATAAATAAAACTGAGATATACTTTCACCATGAAAGGGGAAAGACCTCAGGAGGCACCACCCTGCCTTTCGAGGGTTGATGCTACATGTGGGGGAAGGGGAGCTCTTCTCCCCAATGATCCAGAGGAAACATCGTAGGAAAGCATGCGGAAGGACATGATAGCAGGAAGGAGACGTGGTAAGGAAGAAGAACGTTTGTAGTGAGGAAAAATGGGGGACTGGGATTAGGTAATAAGCCGTGAAAATGACATGAATTCATTGGATTCATATATAAATCCCTAAAAGAATACAAATTTTAAAAAGAAAAATCTGGGTTATGATACATGATCCTTTTATTGTACTAGATTCTACTTGTTAATAATTGAAAAGAGAATAGCCTGAAATTTTCCTGCATTAATACATCTTGGTCAATTTTCCATCAAACACAATTCATGAAGAGGCTGCAGAGGAATGTTATGCACACACTCAGCTACTAGGGGCGTATAACCAGTGTAGAAAACTAGTGTCTTCTTAATTGATCATACATTCAATCTGTGGCTAAGCAATTCTATTCTGACTTACATAGGAAATAGAACAAATAGATACATGCACCAGAAGACATATTCATACATACTTTTAGTAGTATTATTTGCAGATAACAAAATGGAAAAATAGAAGCAACTGCTATCCATAGTAGAAGAGAAAAGCAAATTGTATAATATTCTTTCAATGAAATATTCCACGAAAAAAAATTGAAGGGGGGCTGGAGAGGTGGCTCAGGGGTTGGGCCTCCGCCTTGCAGGCGGAGGGTCCTGAGTTCGGATCCCAGATCCCACGTATAGACGCCAGGCAGAAGCGGGGGCGGCTGCGCTTCTGGTTCTGGTAGGGCGGAGCCTGTGAATCCCAGGGCAGAAGGAGGTGGAGGCGTCCATGGTGGTTCGCGAATTCGTCCGTGGTTCTACACACACACACACACACACACACACACACACACACACACACACACGCACATGTGCATGGTTGAATAAATAATAAAAAAAAATTGAAGGGAAAAATCATTGCTCTATGTACCATTCATGGATAATCTCACAAACATAACATTGATCAAAAGAAGCCAACCCAAAAGTACATATGGGATGATCCACTATCTGCATGCCATATATGTAACAGACATATGCATACATCAAGTGTTAGGATACAGAACTATGTAAGATACACATCACATGTAGAATTCCAAAACACGCAAAATCTTTCTAAATGCCACAACTCAGGTCTCTGCCTTTGAGAGTCAACTAGCCATTGAGAAGAGACATAAGTCAAGGGAGAAGGGACTTCTAAATAATTATCTTATTTTCATAACTTCATCAATACAATAAATACCTGAATCAAACGATTTAAGGGGAAATGGGGGAAAGGTATGCAACAGTCCATTGTGGTAGGTTACAAACGGAAATCAAGGGGACTAATCACTCCATGTCCAAAATCAGCAACAGGGAAGACAAGAACCAATACTTGAATATTGGCTATCTAAGCCAATAGCTTGTCAGATGCTCTCTTTCTATCTCGATCATTTTCCACTTTCCAAGGGAATGGTGTTCCAACTAAAGTCTGGATGTTCCCACATCAGTCATACAATTAAGACAGTTTTCTGCAAAGTTGTTTCAGAGGTCTTAACTAGACAACCCCTCATAAGGGTGCCCAAAGCAAGATCCCTGGAGGCAAGGGATTGACAGCCATAGTAGTGCTCCTATGCTTAAGGGGAACAAGAGAAAGGGCTTATGGAAATGCCACTGGGTCCTTATATGTCATCGGAAGGAGGACCCAGTGGAGAGTCAGGCGTACACAATAAAGGACTCTCTGGGAATTGGGGGGGAGGCACTGGGGAATGGGGAGGGAGAGGAGGGGGAGGAAGGAGTTCAGGGGGAGGAGGGGGGAGGGAGGGAACTGGTAAAAAATTTTAAAATGTATAATTACATTTTTAATGAAAAAAGAATAAAAAAAAGGGTGCCCAAAGGCTCACCTCACAAGTGTCCAGCTGAGACAACCTAGCACAATAACTAATAATATTCTAATTTTTGATCTGGTGGTAGCTCCCACTTGTGAAAGTGCATAGAGTTGTATAGCTTACATTTCATATGCTTTTTTAAGTATGCTACATACATCAATAGCTATTTTAAAAGAAATGGTCAGGTAAAAGTAATAAATGTATGATTATGTGTTTTAACTCTATAGGCATCATATTACAGAGTATAAAATTAGAGGTCATATTACTTCAGATCTTCCAAGGAGCAGTTGCTAATACAAGATTAAACTTTCAAAGATTTTATTCAAGACACATGCATGTGAAGTTGAAAAGGGGTTAAATGGGGTCAAGAGAACCCACACAGCATGGTATATGATACTTACCTATACGCAGCTAGCAGCACATGACGCAAAAGTTTGCAACACAGTCACTGAACCCTTTGACCAACTACTGCTCCCCAGTGTGCATTCTTATGGATACCAGGAGGCTACAGAGTGATAGTCCCCTTTTTTGCTCAAATTGATCTTTTCATTTTTGAATGTATTTTTTAATTCCTTATACTTATATATTCTTAACCTTTCGAAATTTAACTTTAGTACAATTAACTGTTGGTTTATGGTTTTATGAGTTCTGATAAAGGCATACAGTCACATAATAACTGCCACAGTGCTTAAGATATTTATCACTTTTCTTGCCCTAAAAATTCTTTAACAGGCATGTTAGAAGTCAGTCTCTTCACTCTTCCTCTGGTAAGTATTTATCATTCCTTTTCTTAAATATAAATGTAGTTTTACATGTCAGGGAATACATTTCTCGATTATTTATTCCTGTATACATCAACAGTTCATTTCTTCCTTGTAACTAAGTACCTATTGCCTTGCATTGATGTAATCTAGGCTTTTTTTACTCTATACATTTTCTATATATCTTTGTCAGAGAATACAAGAGTTGTTCTTGTCAGAGAATACTTGGGTTATTTCCAGTTTGGGGCAGTTAATTTAAAAGTTACTAGGAATACTTGCATATGTATTGCATAGCATAGTTTACCTAGAAGTAGAGTTTCCAGATCACACATTGAATGTCAAAGGAGTTGCCAACTTCCAAAGCTTGTGTGCTTTCTCATAGGGATGTACTCAGCTTCAAGTTGTCCCATACCCTTACTGCTACTTGGGTTTGGAGGGTCATATGCCCACAGACTCAAGTGTGTGGAGGTCATGGCACCTTTAGGAGGTAGAACCTTGTTGGAAGAAGACAGTCACAGAGGATGGGCCTTGAGGTGGATTAGTCCCACCCTACTTCCAGGAAAAGTCTGCTTGCAGCTCTCAGCCTCCAAAATGCTTGCAGTGACTTAGCCTGCCGCCAGCTTCTGCCAGCCCACCATGCCTTTTCCACCATGAGAGGACTGTTTCTCCCCTTTGAACTGTAAGCTAAATAGACCTCCTTTTCTCTCTTTAGTCACTTGACTTTAGGTGTTCTCTCACAGCAACAGAAAAGAGTAACTAGCCTATGAACAGAAGAGTTGAGGGGTCCCTTCGTACTCTGGGCTTCCTTCTTATGGTGTTGCTTTAGTAACAGAGGACAGGGGCAAACAGAAGCAAAGCATCGCAGAGAAGTAAAAACAAAACACAGTTAATTATTAATAGTGATGGATGAATCAAGAAAAAGTTAAAATGTGCCAGGTCTAAACTTACTGAAGAATGTAGACTCATAAAATATTTAACAACTATATCTAATTACATTTCATTTGTATAAAGAAAGCTCATTCCCAGCAATTCCAGCTAAAGAAGACTGGATGCATTTTTAATGCATGTTTACCTATATTAGCCATATGTGATATCTGTATATGTGTAAATGTGTGTGTATGTATGTATATATAGTATTGTGATGTGTGTGTCCATGTGTGCCAATGTGGTTTATAATTGTGTGCTGTGCATTAAAGGATGCTCCGGGGATGGGAGAGGGAGGCACTGGGGGATGAGGAGGGAGGGAGGAGGGGAGGGGGGTGTAGAGGAGTGGGGGGGTAAAGGGAGAGGAGAACAGGGGGGTGGGGGTGGAGGGAGGGAGGAGACTGGTGTACCTGTTAAGTTTGTATGAGTGGAAATAAAATAATAATAATAATTGTGTGCTGTGTATCTGCATGTGATAAGGGTATCTGTGTAGTGTGTATGATGCATGTGTATGGTATGTATGTGTATCTGCGTAGAATGTGAGTGGTGTGCGTGTATGGTGGGGGTGGGAGGTGTGCATCTGTGTGTGGTATGTGTGTAGTGTGTATTTGTATGTGTGCAATGTGTGATTTATGTGTGTGGTAAGTGAGGTGTAGGATGTATGTATCTGTGTGTGGTATGTTTTTGTATGTGTGAATGGTATGTGTGCTGTGATGTGTTTGTATGTACAGTGTGTGTATGTGTAGTATGTATGTAGGTGCAATGTGTATATGCAGTGTTTGTATAGTATATATGTGTGTATGTGTGTTGTGTGGTACATGTGTGTGGTATATGTGTGCTCTGTGGTATATGTATGTGTGTTATATGTGGTACATGTATCCATATGTTGTATATGCATGTTTATGTCTGTGTGGTGTATTGTGTGTATGTAATATGTGCATGGTATGTGTACCTGTGTAGTATTTTTTGGTATGTATGTATATCCATGTGTAGTATAAGTATGTGTGTCTTTGTGATGCATTGTGTGCAATATGCCTATCTGTGTAGTATGTATGGTGTAAAGTAGATGGGAGGTGTATGTAGCATGTGCTTTTTGTATATGCATAGTGTATGTGGGGGGAGGGGTGTAGAGTATGTGTATCTGTGTGAACAGTGTGTTTGTGTATCTGTGTGTGCTGAGGGGCATGGTGTATATATTTGTGTGGTGTATGTGTATGGTGGTATGTATGTACAGTGTATGTATTTGTGTGTGTGCAGTGTGTGTTCAGTGTGTATGTAGAATGCAAGTGAGTGTATGTAGTATACATGTATGGCATGGTGTGTGTATGTGTGTGGTGTGCATGTGCAGTGCACATGTGTGTGTATGTGGTACATGTGACATATGTGTGGTATGTGTGTGAGCAATGAATGTGCATACCTTGTTTCTACAAAGTGCATCAGATACAGCCTTGACTTTTTCACTTAGACACAAGTTTTGACCTGTTGCAGTGTTCTGACTTATCCCGAAGCCTCTCCAGAATGCTAAAACATCAGAGTTGAGGTCACAGAGTAACTCGTGCTCAGAGAATGGATCTTCAAATATGATCAGGGACCTGTTTTTGCATTGCATAGTTACAGAAGCCATATGACCCTTTCGACCACAGAGCATATGTCCCAGGGATGTGCTATTTCATACACGGACGTTTCAGGCTTCAAGAGGTCATCTGCAGACATTTCAGGCTTCAAGCAGTGACTTTCATAGCCCATGTAGCTTTCCTTCTACTTAAATCTGGACAGATGATTCCCAGGGACTTTATCCTTTTTTTCATAATGTCAGCATTCCTGTCAACTAGACACAGAGCAAAAAGCATTTCCCTAAATAGAAGATATTTTCCCCCTGTCATTCATAAGCATTGTGCTTTTCAAACTAATCCCAAGCAATGTCATGGCAAGTTAATGTGCCATGAAGATTCTAGTGATTTAAAAAACATGGGCTCAGATGTCAATCAGATCAGAACAGCAACAACAGTGTGACAGAGAAGACGAAAGATGGACAAGCATCCTATTCAAGGAGCACCCAGGTTCTGCCCGCTGCCTCTCCAAGGCTATCCTGCTGCTTTACTAATGAACAGAAGCTGTGGCAGATTCTACTAGGGGGTAGAAAGGATTCAGTCTTCTGGCACAAAGAGAGCCTCTCTGTGAGTTATTAAAGTGTGGAGACAAAAATCACAGAGGTTCTGTGAAATGGTTACATTCCCCGGGGCAATCCAGACAGACTTTGAACAAAAACCTTTATCACACACAACCCCCCCCACACACACAACATGACATACACACACCACACAAATATAAACAATAGAAAAATCCTTTATTTACTGATAGGATACAATGCTGATGTTATCCTTGATCAGTTGATTACAAAAAGGAGAAATACTCATGGTTGTTTTAGGAAAAAAAATGATGGGTAGAGTAAGGAATACAGAGAAGTGTGGTGTCCTTTGAATATGGCGGGACTTACTACAATAATCTGCTTAATACCATGTTTGCCGCTCCTCCAAATTCTTCAAATATATCACCATGGCTTCTCTTTGCATTTAGTTTCAGGTTTTAAAGGTGTGTGCATATGTGTTAAGCTTACCCTCACAACAACTCTTAGACAAATACCACTGGCCCAAGTCAAAGAAAACTAAAGCACATGCAGTTTAATCAGCTGTCCTATGAAAATGTTAGGAAATAAAACGTTACAAGTTTTTAAGTCCATCTTCATCCTCAATAATTTAATATTCTCTACATCCCCCAA
Organism: Typhlomys cinereus; assembly: GCA_023101885.1. Lineage (NCBI taxonomy): Eukaryota > Metazoa > Chordata > Mammalia > Rodentia > Platacanthomyidae > Typhlomys > Typhlomys cinereus. The sequence goes on from JALPQD010000288.1 coordinate 2,103,154, forward strand.
ATATTCACTGTCCTGAAGATGGTAGATGCCTTATTGGAGCATATTTATACATTTTGAGTATCATGCATGTAGCCATAAACAGTATGTAGTCATATTGTGCTGCTTGTTCTACATCTACTTTTGTTTCCTCTGTATTTTTGTGATGTGCCTGTTTCAAATCATATAAATCCAGTGCATTCATTTAACTGTAATGTCATCTTTAATTATATGAATATGCTATTATATTCATTATCTTAATCATGGATATTTAGGATGTGTACTATATACAATAATTATCATAGGTAACCACTACAATGAAGAAACCACATGGCAGCACTGTCAATTCCAAAGATGATGTGGTTATGCACTTGTGAGTTACACTAGCTGACACATCCAATGAAGTGTTTCCCTAAATGAAAATATGCCCTGTAAACATGTCTGCATGGGTCTCCTTGAGCACACGTGGATAGAATCCTCGAGGTCCCTTCAGCTCTGCTTAGCAGGATCACAGCAATCCCCAATTGGTTGTACCCCATGGTGGCTTGTGCTACCACTGTCAATTCATTTAGGATTCTTGTTACTGCTCCCTATCTTCAGATTCTCCATCCTACCAAACTTTTAAATTCAGGGGTATATATAGATTAGAACAGCACTCATCTTTCAACTGAAAAGCTTCCTTTTGCAATTGAAGATGTTTAATACAGAGAATCACAAGTAGACAAAGTGAAGAGAATGAGTGACTGTGGATTGTTCAGTCCTAAACAGGACATCTGAATCACCCCCAAAGGCTCCAAGAATATCACGGAAGAGGGGACAGGTGACAATGTAAGAGTCTACGGGTGGGGCAGGGTACTGTCAGACAGTATCTTCTGTCCATAACAAGGCTGCTGCACCTATGAACTCCCTGCAACTTTGGTTACTTATACAAGCCCTCACAAGATTTGACCTATCAACATTTCAGCATGGAAGGGCCAAGATCTCGAGAGACATTGTATCTCCCTGGAAGACTATTTAGGGTTAATGCTAGATAAAGGAAAAGGAGTTATTTTCTTCCATGGCATACTGTAATGGTTATTCTTTACTATTGCTGTGAGAGAGCACCCAAAGTCAAACAACTTATGGAAGAAAGGAGATTTATTTAATTTACAGTTCCAGAGATGCAGTCTTTCATGGCGGAGATAGCATAGCTAGCTGAGGCTGGCAGGCAGGCTAAGTCACAGCAGACCTCCACATGGCTTGAGTATTCCTGGAATGTCTGTCTCTTCCTATATTCTGTGGTTCTCTTTTATATGGTCTGTTACTGGGAGCAGGGATGGTATCAGGTAATAAGGAGGGAAAATGACATAAATTCATTGTATTCATATATGAAGCTGACTAAGAATAAAAATTAAATTTGAGTAAGTACAATAATGCACCTCATGTGCAGTTACTATCCCCAACTATTAATTGAGTTCATTTTTTTAATGTGTCAGCCTACAGTTCTCCACCAGGAATTACCTGTTCACATCTTTGCTTCTTTTTTATTTGGGCTTATTTGTCTTTTTCATACTAATATTTAGAGCCTTTTGCGTGTCCTAGGCAATAATCCTTCATTGCTTCTACTTATTATAAATATCTTCCCTCACTTTTTGGAACCCATCTTTTCATTTATTTATGGAGCATGTTAAATTTTTATAACATAAACTGTCTTTATTAAGAGGAAGTGAATTACTTGCAAAAATGTACCATATAAACCAAGCTCTTGAACTATTCTTCCCAGGACATACAGTTTCTGTTTTACAGTTTCTTTCCCTTGATAGATAGTATAAGTGCATAGCACCAAATTCAAAATACATAAAATGATAAAAGTAAATAGTAAATCTTCTTCCTTCTCCTTCCCCAGAAACTCACTCATTTCCTCTCTCTTGATGTGTCTTCGTGTAAGGAAGATAGCTATGAGGACATGTATTTATAAGTATTTATCTATATATTCTTTTTCCACAAAAAATGGGATATGTTCTAGTAGTCCATAAAGTTTTCTTATTTACTGTGTGTGTATATATATAGATACACACACACATATTACAAGACTCTATCCATTTATCAGTATAGTACATACACAGTGACTTCTAATTTTTATTTTTTGTATCTGTCTAAAATTTCATAACCACAGGGAAAGTTGCAATCTGATAAGAATATACCAACTCTAGAACAAAACTAAGTTTGAGTTTCAGTTGTTCTCTTCATGGAAAGCAAGTTGTCTTCTCGGTATCTTAGTTCTTCTTTTGTAAAACTAGAATAATCATATTTCACTCATAATAATCATAACCAGCAGTTATATTAAGGGATGTTTGGATTATTTCCAAATGTTTTAATATAAACAAAGCTATTAGGAGTATCTTTGTGCATGTATTCATTTTGTCTGTCTGATTGTGTGTGGGGGGAATGTATGAATGTACTGAAAGTCAATTCACAGCTACCCTCCAAAGAGTTCAGAGTACTTTACACTGCCACAGAATTATAAGTATATGGCTCCATAGGTCTTGCTAATCTGATAGCAAACTTCCCATCTTTGTCCACTTAATATTAAAAAAAGAGTGTCTGGGTACATAACTAAGTGGTAGGCTGCTGCTTATTACAACACAAGAAGTCCCAGGTTTGATACTCAGTGCTGAAAAAAAAAGTAATGAAGAAAGCTATGGTTTCATGCTTTTCTCTACTTATTATGAATAAAGGATTTTCATGTGTTCAAATCATCTTTAGCTTCTTTTAGTGCAATTTTCTCCTTTTTTGCATATATAGTGTGAGTATATGTATATATAAATATATATATATATATATATGGATGTGTGTGTGTGTGTGTGTGTGTGTGTGCATGCATCAAAGGGCACTGTGTGTGCCTGTAGCAGCCCAAAAATGACTTTGGGAATCACCCTAGATTGTTCTCTCTTTATTGCTTTGCTCTGAGGTTTCTGGGCTGCATCCTCCAGGACCACATGTTCAGGCTGCCAGCATTTCCACCCAACGTTTTTATATGGGATCTGTGGTCCTTTTACTTGTGAGACATCTCTCCAGTCATAATTTACTCATATTTATTAATTTATAGGATATTTTAAGTTTTATAATTTTACCACTTTTGCTTAATGTATTTCAATTTTTCTGGTTTTATTTTTTCCTATGCTTATGTTTGCAATTTTTTATGATTTTCACTATATTGAATTTAAATCTTTTTTGTTAGATTTTAGGCATTTGGAGTCATTTGTAGAAATGCCTTTCAAGCAACAAAATAATAAAACTATCTCAGGATCAGTGAAATAACTCAGCAGGTAAGGCTCAAAATAAGCCTGGTAATCTGAGTTTAATCTCTGGAAATCCATATGGTTGAAGGAGAGAACTAACTTCTGAAAGCTGTCCTCTAATTTCCACCCATATATCATGGTATGCATGTATATGCCCTCTCTCCTAACTCTCTCTATAGATAGATAGATAGATAGATAGATAGATAGATAGATAGATAGATAGATAGATAGATAGATAGATAGAAAGATAGACCTAAAGTGGTGGAAAAAAGACAGCTACCACAAAATACCTCAGAAAAAAAGCATACATGCAATAAAAGGAATAGAAAATAATACATCACATCCACTTCAATAAACCGTTAAATGAATAATGGAAAAAGAAAAAAGCAAATAATATTTAAACCAACCAAAAAAAATAAAAATTAATAGGAATAGGACACCCCATAATTAATGACTCTGATATAAACCATGTTAACTTTTTTTCTTTTTTTAATTTATTTTTTTAACATTTTTTATTTTTTAATTATAAGATTAAGACAAACTGATTGACTTGAAAAACAATCCCCTGTTTGCTATCTGCAAGAAACACACTTCAATGGCGTAGACAAACACAGGTTGAAAAATGAAAGGAACGAAAATGATATACCAAGGAAATAAAAGCCAAACACATGCAGCAATAGCTAGATCATATGCAAGCCAAAATCAGTCAGAAGAGATGAAAAGGTTCACTTGTATTATTAAAGATAATAATATATTTAAAAAGCATAAAGTAAGTCTATAAATAATATGTTATATTTTCCCTAAAATTCTATTGACCATGAAAAAGTGTAGAGGTGCAAACAAAATAGAAGTAGATGACTATTGCTCTCTCAGTAATAGACATATTATAGACACATACAAATAAATATCAGCAAAGAAACTCCACTTAAACCTCACCATAGATCAAATAGGTTTAACAAATATATCAAATAATACATCAAAATACCGTGGAATACACATGGTTCTTGACCGTGCTTGGAACTTCTTCTAAAACAAAGTATTTAGGACAATAAAGAAACTCTAAACAAATAAGAAAAGTGAAATAATTCCTTGCCTTTTCTCAGCCTGAAGTAGAATTAAACTGAATCAATAGCAAAAGATACTACAGAAGCTACAGAAATACATTAAGATGGAAGTATAAACTCTATAAGAATATGTGGGGTCACTGAAAAAATATGAGAGGAAATTTAAAAATTCCTAGGATCAAATAAAACACAGTTTTTCAGAACCTATGTGATATGTCAAAGAAAGTTGTAAAAGGAAAGTTTATAGTTACAAATACTTACATTAAAAAGTCAGAACTTAAGTGAATAGTTTAATAATTTATCCCAAAGTCTTAAAAATACAAAAACAAGAAAAAATGTAACATCAGATGATGGAAAGAAAGAAATGATAAAACTAGAGGAGAAACTAACAAAATTGAAAAAAAAACAATACAAACAAAACAACAAAATCAAAAGTAGATTCTTTGAAAAGAAACAATATCTACAAACTCTTGGCCAATTTAATCAAAAAAGAGAGGAAAACCCAAATTAATAAAATAGATGAAAAATGACCATTATAACAGATACAGTCCACATCATAGACTACTTTAAGAATCCAAAAAAATGAAATACCTAGAAGTGAATAAATTCCTGGATATATACGACATGTCCAAATCTAATCAAAAGGATACATGTAACTTAAGCTTAAAACAAGCAATAAGATTAAAACAATAGTAAGGAGTCTTTCAACAAAGTAAACCCCAGTTCCAGACAGATTCATACTAGAATTCTATCAGAATTATAAAGAAGAATTAATGTAATGCACTTCAAATTAACCCATAAAATAAAAGGAAAGGAACACTAACAAACTCATTTTACAAATCTATCATTATCCTGATAGCAAAATCAAGTTAAAAATGTAACAACAACAACAACAACAAAACTACAAATCAATTTCCCTGGTGAATATAGATGTAAACATTCTCAACATAATATTTGCAAACCAAATTCAGTAATACATTAAAGGTTGTGCATCTTAAGCAGGTTGGCTCCATTCCAAGAGCACAAGATGGTTCAACATACGCATAACATGTCATACAGGACTGCAGAAATGGATCAGTGGATAAGGTATTTGCCCCATAAGCATAAGGACAGCAGTTTGAAAACCCAGAACTCACATAAAAGCTGCTGGTCAGGCATGGCAGCCACCTGTAATCTCAGCACTTCAGAAGCAAAAACGGAATCTCTGAGACAAGCTAACTAGCTAGGCTATTGCTGAGCTCTAGATTCCAAGTGATAGACTCTACCTTAATAATAAAAATAGTGAGTAATTGAAGATACCTGATGTCAACTCTGGGCTACCACATACACTTGCACATGTGTGGCCATGCTCCTGCATACACTTGTGTTCAACACATAAAAAGAGCATATACACATCATCTCAATAAATCAATAAAAGCACAAAAGACTGTGTAGCAGTTCGCCTGCATGATTGCTGACAAATCACTATCAAACGACTTAAGGGAAAAGGGGTTTACACTTCATAGTCCAGTTTGATGGGAGAGCATGCATCAACACCATCTCTACATAATAGCTGAGAGAGGGACAATCCTTACTTGCCAGACCAACATGTCTCAACCAGCTCTCAGTATTTTATTCAAGGTCCTAATCCCACATACCTGGGCCTTCCCCATCAGCCAATCTCCTGCAGGTCTGCTCTGGGATTAACACAACCACTAATTCTCCACAAATGTGCCCAGAGCTCAAACCCTCAACTGTCAAGTTGATACCTGTGCCTAACTATGATAGACTGCAAAGAGCAAAATCAATCCTAAGCAGGAAGCAATGCTGAAGGTCTCACAATACTTGATTTTAATTTATGCTAAGGAGCCATAGTAAATAAAACAGTATGGGCACAAAACAGACATCTAGACAAATGAAGCAAATAAAGGACGCAGAGATAAAAGCACACCATCACAGAGAGTAGATTTTAATTTTTGGTAAAGTTGCCCAAGAGAATATTCATTGAAGAGGCCTGGAGACATGGCTCAGGGGTTAAGACTCTGCCTTGCAAGAAGAAGGTGCTGAATTCAGATCCCATGTAAAAATTCCAGGTGGAAAGGGCTTCAGACTGTACTTCTGGCCCTGGTGGGTACAGAGCCTGGAAAATCCCAGAGCCAAGCAAAAAGGAGGTAGAAGCAGTTCAGGATAATCCCCAGAGTGACCCCTTGGTGACTCCACAGGGACTCACAGTACCGTGATACACATGCACATCCACGTGCACACACACACACACACACACACACAAATATAATAAATAAATTAATTAAATAAATAAAAGGAATATACATTGAAGAAAAGTTTTCCCCTTCAGCAAACAAAAGCGCAGTAACTAGACATCCACATTTCAAAGAAAATGACTAGATCCCTGTCTCTTGCTTTTTATACAAATCACTCATAGATGAATCAAAGATCATAATGTAAGACTTAAAACATTAAAATGCTAGAGAAAAACATAGGCAAAATACTTCAGGATATAGATATAAACAAGGGCTTGCTGAAAAGGACTCCATAGCTCACAGTTGACAAATAAAATTACATGAAAGCGAAAGGCTCTTTATAACAAAGGAAATAAGTTGTGGAGTAGACAGACAGCCTACAGAATGGCAGATAACTTTTGTCTGCTATAATCTAACAGGAGAGTAGTGTCTAGAATGTGTAAAGAACTCTAAAAATTAACCATTATCAAAATGGAAAATTATTTGACTAGACAGTTCCCAAAAGAAGAAGTATGAATGGTCAATAAATATATGAAAAGCATGTTCAGCAATGTTAGCCACCAGGAAAATACAAATGAAAGCTTTTTAGATTCCATGTCACAGGGCTGGCCAGATAGTTCAGTGGATAAGGTGCCTGCGTGCAACCCTGGAGACCTGAGTTCGATCCCAGAAAACCCACATAATGCATGTATGTGCCTACCCTCATGGATAAATAAAGCTTTCTTTAGATTCCATGTCACTCCAGTCTAAATAGCTATTAGCAAGAATGCATATAGTAAATATTGGTGAGGATATGGGGAAGAAGAGCTCTTACACACTGGTGGGAACAGAAATTAATGAAATCCCCATGAAAATCAGTGCTGTATGATTTAGTTGTGCCACTCCTGTGCATGGACCGAAAAAACTCTAACTTGGCATACCACGGAGAGCTGCACATCTCTGTTTACTACAGTCTTATTTACAACATCCAAGATACAGAATCAAAGCCTAGATGTCTATCAGCAGATGAATGTATATAAAAGATCAAGTGTATGTGCACAAAGGAGTCTTAGATACCATTAAAGAATAGTGAGATTATGTCATTTACAGGGAAATGGATGGAAGTGGAGATCATTGTGTTAAGTGGAAGAAGCCAAACTCAGATCAATATCACATGTCTTCTCTAATACAGTGTTGATTTAAATATGTGCATATACATATAGACAGATATTCTTGCATATGTGGCATGGCAATAGAAGAGGTACTTCATGGGGAGGAAAGGGAAAATTAGCAGAAGTAGAGAGGAGAGAAAAGAGGGTAATGTAGGATGAATAGGAGCAAAGTGATATATCTATATCAAAATGCCATAATGAAACATTTTGTGTGCTAATTTTTGAAAAAGTATGCCAGTTAGATATAGGTGTCGACTTGACAATTGAGGGTTGAGCCTTTAAGCACACCTGTGAAGCCTTGGTAGTTTAGGCAAGCCCTGAGCAAGTGTGCGGGAGATCGTCTAATTGATGAGGAAGACACAGCCCACTGTAGGTGGGACCCTTCCCTGCACAGGTGGATTTGATGGAGAGCGTTGCCTCTGAAGTTTGGCATACTTCAGTATACAATGGCAGAGTCTCAGTGCCCCTCTCTCAGAAATTCCTGTGGATACTGTGTAGATGATTCCCTTGATTCCTGATGTTGGTATGAATTCTTCTACCAAACTGATCTACAAATTGTAACCAGAATGTTAAATGAGAATGAGACCTGTGTTCCTTACATTTATTTTGGTTTGGCAAACTCCAGCAAAGAAAAAAGAAACAACTAAAAACTACCAATAGCTTTAGTGACTCTTGTCTTCATATTTCTTTAATATATTTCACAGTGTTATACTATCACATGTTTGAAACAAAATTACCTGATGCTAGTCCGGTTTAATGTGATGCCATCAAAGTATATAGTTTGGGGTATAAAATCTATGGTGGACCCATGCTAATACATTGCCCCAACTAGACAGTCATGTGTGCTTAGAACCCATGACTTGCTTCTGGGCAAATGGGGTATGGAAGGTTGTGAGCTAGAATCTTCAGGAATTGGGTTACGTTATGTGGCAGAAATGATGGCACAAGTCACCCTTGAGGCTATGTTGCCTTACAAAGACTGCCTACACTAGACACTAGAGGGACAGGATCCCCTCCTGGCTTTGAAGAAGCAAGCTGAATTTTGCAAAGGGCAATGTACCAAGCATGATGCATAGCCTCTAGAAATTAAGAGTTGCCCTGGTTAGTGGCCTCCCCAAAATTGAAGATTTCAGTACCTCATCCTCAAAGACATGAACTCTGCCAACAATCAAAGGAGGTTAAAGGAAGACTCTGAGCTTTGGAAAGAAATGAAACCCTGGTGAGCTTTTGATTGTGGTCTTAAGAAACTCTAAGTAGAATGCTCTGTTAGACTGTGCCTGGACTCCAATTCTACAGAAACTATGGTAACTAATGTGCTGTTTGAAGTTTCTAAGTTTGTAGTCATTTGCGAAAGTGGCAAGAAATGCTAATATACTAAGTCAAACTCTGTTCCAGAACTTTACTAGTACAAATAGTAAATGTCTCTTGCAGTTTAGTAAATTTATGACAGAGGTTACTTCTGAATGAAATATCAGCAAAATATAGTTTAAGAATATCTTGAAATTTACAATGCTGAGAATAGAGAGTTTCAAAATATCCCCCAAACACTCCAAGGTTCAGAACTTGGACATAACTCTTTCAAATCACACACTTCAAAACCTAAGCTAAATATTACTTATCAGCATTCAGAACTTGTCTAAATTGAAATCTTTTGTAAGCACCAGAGTCAATTTGAAAGAAGTAGTATAAGTCATATCTGAAATGGGGGGTCTTATTTTAGAATAATTGAAATTCTTTTTTATCGCTAGCTCTGCTTCCTTGGGTACCCATGGGATATGTATACAGCTCAGTGATTGTCTTTTTATCTTCCAAAAGGCAACCACAAAAACCTTCCCAAAGTTATAGCCTGATAACATTTCCATGGCAAACCTAGTGTTTTAGAATTTCACACATAGCAGCCATTGAAGCACTTACCGAGTATATAAATTTAAACTTGACATTTAATGGCTTAGTCTTCAAGCAAAGTGGTCCATCTCCTTTAAGATGTTGGCTCCCCCCCCCCCCCGTTGGATGACCAACTCTCAGCTCAGGTATTCAGAAGCATTCTTTCCATTAAAGGGTGTTCCCCCCTTTTTCACAGTTTGTTAGACTTTGAAATTAGTGTCCGATATGTTGTTTGAATGAGTTTCTTCAATCACTCCAAGAAAGAAATCATATCCCAAGTTTGCTTTTAAGAGGTTAGTAGAAGCCAAGGATCTCTAGAGAAGTTAGGGACCTGCAAAGTCACCGAGACTTACAAGGGTTTTCCTCACTATCAGAGAGATATATGTGCTCCAGTTAGAGAAAGCAAAATCTATGAATAAGCTGTAATCAATATTTGCTTAGTAAGTTCTTATGTCACATTTTTATTCCCAAACCTTCTAGAAAGCCAGTAGACAGCATATTAGCAATCCTGTGGTGAGTGACTAAATGGAAGGAACTATATATTCTAGTGATGAGGCAGCAAGGAACCACCTTGCCTTAGATCCAGGTGGGAACTACATGAATAATAGCAGCCAATCTTTGCACAACATTATGCACAAAATATTTTATGTAGATTGTAAGTCAAACCGCTCTAAGTTGGCTCATTCAGAACCAGACTCTGCAACAAGGATCTGCATGAAAAAAAAAAAAAAAAGATTTAACGAAAAGTGTTTCCAAGAGGAAAGGAATGAATGTGATAGGAAATTGACAGAGTCCAAGCAAAGGTATGAGCTTCCTCAAAGGGGAGGTGTTCAAAGTTGCCCCTCACAGGCCCATGTGCTGAATCCTTTGCTGGTGATAATGCCGGGGAAGATTATGACACCTTCAGGAAGTGGTATCTTGCTGGAGGAAGGCACGTTACAAGGGAGCGGGCCTTGAAGTCGGATAGCCTCGCCTTTCTACCTCTTGCTCTTATTTCTGTACTACATGGCTGCAGTGACTTGAACCTGCCTCCTGTTTTTGCCTCCAGTCATGCCTTCCACTATGCAATTCTTGCCATAATGAACTATATCCCCTCTGGAACCATAAGCCAAAAAAGTCTCCCCTTCTCCTCTAAGGTGCAACAGAAGGTGACTCCATACCACAGAAGTTATGATGTTAAACAAATCTCAGAGTTAGAAGGATCTGACGCCTGGGAGGAAGGGGACAGTTAAAGGATGGGGCACAGGATAGTACCTAAGCTTCAAGGTACTTTGAGGTGTTGAGCGCAAAGACTGTGGACCAAAATATACCAGGGGCTGACTTGGAGAAGACAGCTTATCTGAAGCCTGATTGCAAAAGAATGAAAAAGAAATCTGAGGTGACATGGACAGAATTACAACAATTCAGGCTGTATGCAGCAGATGAGGAGCATGAAGTGCAGATTGAATGAATTGCCCATGTTCCTGTAGCTGATGAATGCCAGCAACAGACCCACAGGCCAGACAGTGTGGCTCCGGTTCACATCCACGTCCACTATATTATTAAATCAAGGACCTGAACGAAGCATACAGAGGTCCGAGCTGACCCAGAGCCATTGTGAAGTAAACAGTAGACAACAGGTTGCAGACAGGAATGACTCGAGGTACAGTTAAATGGAGTAATGTGACCCTCGGTTACATTCTTTATCGCTACCTCTGCTTCCTTGGGTAGCCCTGGGATATGTATACAGCTCAGTGATTTTCTTTTTATCTTCCAAAAGGCAACCACAAAAACCTCCTTATAGTTACAGCTCTGATAACATTTCCATGGCAAACCTAGTGTTTTAGAATTTCACGCATAGCACTTATGACCTCAGTACATAAATTTAAAGTTGACATTTAATGTCTCCATCTTACTATTGGATGGATAGTACTCATTAAGGCCTTCAGCTCTTGGGTAATGTGTTCTTCTTAACCTTAATCTTCTAAGGGAACAAAGTTATTGCAGACATGGAAGTACAATAGGAAAAAACAAGAAAAAAAAAACAGAAATATCTTCTTCCTTGTCTCTTCCCTACCCCCACTATTCCACTTTCTATTTTCCTTTGACGTGCACACTCGAGTCTGAAAGCTCATTTTAATTTGTTCCTGATAATCATGGAACATTATTAGAGAAAGTTGGCAGAGACATTAAATGCAACATTCTGTAGCAAGAAGTGATTTCTTTTTTAATGATCTTGCCTATCAAAATAGCTTGGAAAACAACATTTTAATAAATTATAAAAGCTGACTTCTTCAATGCATAATCTGGGTTTCTCTATGAAGGTTTATATAATATAATATCCCCTTTTTCCAAATAGATCTTCTTTCATTTGAACACTCAGATTTTGAACTGTGGAAGTCTCTCCTCTGGGTTCCAGCAGACTGAAATACAGCCTCTTTATTTAGCAGCCCACAGAAGCAATAGATACAGGGCTGGGATGGAACTTGGTGATAAAGTGATTGCTTAGCCTTAAGGCCCTGAGTTTAATCCCCAATACCACAGAAAAGAAAAATAAAAAAATAAATGATGGATAAATCCCCCAAATTAGCATAACTAGGTAATACTGTTACATTAGACAGATAACTTCAATGAAACCAGAACTCTAAGCTAAAGGCGTGACTATGACATGATATGAAGGGCAGATGGCACAGACATCCAAAGCCTGGGACAGGTTCTTTCCAGTACAGGAACTGAAGAGACAGGGCAACTTGCTCTCGTCTTGTGGGAAATGAATGAGACAGTGATCATTCAAAAATCATGAGAGACAGGATAACTCGAATAATGACAGGCTATTTGACCAAATTCCCTGCCCCCTGCAGTGGCAGGGATGGGGTGGGGTGTTGGAGGCAGGACGATCAGGAGCTTGCTGCTGCCAGCCTTGCTCCGGGCTCAGTGAGAGACCCTGTCTCAACAGAATAGGGCAGAACATGAAAGAGAGGAGGACCCCAGCATCTCCCTCTGACCTCTACATGCACACATGAGTGTGCACACATATAAACATGCTGCATCCACCACATATGCATGCACACACACACACACACACACACACACGCACACAGATTCCAGATAAGCCAAGTCATCCCAGGGCACACAAGGAAAGCTCTTACTAGTTCTTAACTGTGAAATAAAAATACACCACAGCAAGGGGCATTGGGAGCCCCACTGTGGCAGGTTGTGCTGCCTGAAGACTAAGTGTCACTCCTTCCCACCCACCTTGCCTGGGGGGATGATACACTCCCAGTCCAGTCACTGGCTTTGCCAACAAAATGTGTAGCAAAGCAGTAATATTGTACTCTAGTATGTGTAAATTTGAAGAGTCTGCGGGTTGCTCTCTGTCTTCCCTCTGTCACAAAGGCAGGATACCTGCTTTAACAGCTGCATCTTCAGCAGGCAGAGCAGTATCTGTCAACCCAGGTGAATGTGCATGAGAAATGCTGTGTTTCCAGAAAGCATTACGATTTGGGTGTCAATGACCCTGGCATGAATGAGCCACCTGGCTGCATTCGAATTGTTAAGCAAAAGGTTAAAGGAAGTCATTGTTTTGAAACAATCACCTGCCTCTGCACTAAGCCCAACAAACCACAAGAAACCAAAATGGAGTCATCCACACTAAATGCCAGGCAACCAAGTTTAACTGTGAAACAAGCCATTTTCCTTAAAAATAGGAGATTCATAGACCAGTCTAAGAGATCCAGCTTACCCAAGCCAGCATGATAAGAAGGCCCCAGGTTAACCTAGAAGGAAAGATAATGATCGATTTGCTTTTTCTGCTCTGTTGTTCATAAAAACACTCATTCAGCTTTTACAAATAGATATCGTCTCACTCTAGAATCACAGACATAAAACCTATTTCTTAAATGAAATTTGTTGAAAGAGTGTCTTTGGCTAAAATATAAAAAGCAAGAGGCCTATGCGGGAGAAGCTCAAGTTTGAGGCTAACCTAGACTACCTAGTAAATATGAGGTCAGCCTGAGGTAATAGTAAGATCCTGTAGGCATCAGGAAGAAAGAAAAGATGGAAGGGCAGAGGAAGGAAGGAAGGAGGGAGAGAGGGAGGGAGGGAAGGAAGGAGGGAGGAAAGAACAGATTATAAGAAGATATGTATAATCAACAGTAATCTAATTTATGAAAATCACTAAGTGATTAATAAATCAATGAGAAAAGATCATGATTCAAGATAAAATGACCAAAAATATGTACTTATAGCTCCAAAACTGAAAAGATAAATAGTTTATAAAGAAAACTAAAATATAATAAAGTAATGGGGGATGTGGATAAGTGGTAGACTCCTTGCTTAGGATGCCCAGTATCCTGAACTCAAACCCCTACACTACAAAAATGAAAAATGAGCAATTGCTAAAAAAGAATATTAAAATAAACATAACTCATTACTAATCAAGAAGTTTTAAAACAGAAAAATATATCAATTCATCTTCAAAAATACGGACAAAATTTTAGGTTAATAACATAAAGTATTATACTTTAGAAAAAATGCTGAGGGAGGGTAGACAGAAAGCAGAAGCAGCTTATAGAAAAACTTCGTAGGATCTAGCAAATTGGTTTAGCCACTTCCAAAACATTTGATAGCAACTAATAAAATTCTAGAAATTCCACTTTTGAGTCTGTGAGTCAAAAAAAATGCATAAGAAAACAGGAAGAAAAAGGATATTATTGTTGGGTCCCAGATAACTCAGTAAGTAAGATATCTTCTCCTAAACCTAGCAACCTGAGTTGATCCACATAAGCCCTCATGGAGGAAGGAGAAAACTGGCTTCTAAAAATTGTCCTGTGACCTCCACTTGTATGTCATGGCTTAGCCTCTCGCTCTCTATCTCTCTCTCTCCCTTCCCCTCTCTCGCTCTCATTAATTAATTAATTTTCAAAGAAGACCTTATTGCTATATCTCCATACACAACCTAAGTGTCTATCTCTGGGTGAATAAATTTTAAAATTTTTAGTATCACAATAGATGATGTCAAATAGTAACTATTAATTAAGTGATATATGGAGACATGCTTCTACTTATATATACTTCAAACACTCAGAAATTAGCAGAAAAGTATCTATATCTATAATCTCCAACAGGATAGTACTTAGTATACTTGAAGTACATCATAAAATGCTCAGTAGTAGAGCATGTGCAAGGCCTTAAGTTTCAATATCCAGCAACAACAACAAAAAAGGAAATAAAGCACCCAAGAATAAAGAGTGTGTTTTTGTGTCTGTGTCTGTGTATATGTCTGTCTGTGACTCTGCATGTCATGTCTGTGTGAATCTGTGTTTCTATCTGTGTGTTTGTGAGTCTATGTGAGTTTGTGTGTGTGTGTGTGTGTGTGTGTATGTCTGTGTGTTTTTCATTGATCAAATATAAAAATCCTATATCCATAAACAGGAAAGATACACACACACACAAATATATATATATCAGTGTACTCATCAACCAACTGTAGAAAGGCAAGGATGTAAGGAAGGCAGAAGAGGAGTGACTGTGTAATAACAGTAATATTTCCTTTTGGAGTGTTTTTGAAATACATTTTTCCTGACCCCAAATGTTAACATGCAAAAATTGTTTGATTAAACAGATGAAACTCTGAAATTACGTGAGCCCTATGTCTGGAAAACCTGTCCTCAAAGATGCCCTCCACATCTACATCTGTCTGTATTCCCAAAAATGGATCATTAAGAAGAACCTCCAGTCTTCATATCAATTATAGAAAACTCATGGGCCTACTTCTAGTTGACCCTGTGACCAATTATTGATTTAAAAAATTCCCAATCATTTCCAATGTGATTAAGCAGTTACTTGGCAGAACTATGAGAGCAAATGCATTCTATTGTGGCATATGTTTAAAAAAACATGAAAGAGCAAAATTGAAACCATAACTAAGATAAAGATAACCCATTCTTTCACCAGATTGGGCACACAGAAAGAAATAGTGACCACCATGTGCCGGATGTAGCTTGTTCTTCCATCTTTGATGTCACTGAATCCACTGTAAAGTTTTTGTAAGAATAAGGAAGAAAAAAATTGGAAGGGAAAATAACAGTAAATTCTCCCAAAAAGAAATCTTCGGTGACTTTGATTAAAAAAGCAAGGAAAAGTTTTTGCTAATGGTCACCCAAATGGGCAAACTGATCAGCCCAGTGAGATTCTGATAACACAGGGTTCTGGAATATCAAAAGGAAATGATGGCTGGCCCAAGATTAAGGCAAGCTTTTTAGGCAGAAAGCAAATCCTGGTTTGTAGCTGTGTTTCTTGGTTACTTTCCCATCACAGCCCCTGTGACCATGAAAGGCACACAGGAAGTATAATTACATTTCACAGGGGCTGCTCTTGTCTTAAATCAGCCTTCATATAAAGTACTCAGCACAGGAAAATTCTATTTAATAGACATCTGGCTGCTAAATGAAGATGCATCCCATTTTTATTCTAAAATAATTTCAATTTGGTTTGCTATTGAAACATGAAGTTGATGTTATTTGAAGTTTCCTGTTCCAGAAAATGATGTTTAGAGAGAAAATAGGAATATTAAGATTTTTTTATGGTACAAGATTATGTGTTCTAAAGTCTAGCAAATCTGAAAAGATATTCCGACACTAGCATTTTCTAAAAGAATGTTGCTTTTTTTTATTCGTGAAATTGTTTAGCCAAATGAATAACAGGACATTAACTTTATGCTGTCTTTTTACTTTAATATCTCCTTATCTTTTTAATCTGTTCACCATCTCCAAAGCAAATCTTTACCTATGCTCATTCCTAACCAATGAAATCTCTGAACCTTGTTATTGTTTCCCCTTATTTTTTTCTCCTCTCGTTTTTCTTCATCCTGCATCTTGTTCCTTCCTTATTCTGTCTCTGCAACCAAAAAGACTCATGACTGCCTGATACAAAGGGAGAGAACTGAATATTAGATAAAGGAGCTACTTTACATAAAGACAGGAAACGCTTCTTTTAGGAAGAGTCTTCTAGCTAACCAAACATAATGACAATAATCATAACAGAAAGATAAAAGGTAATATGAAAAAAATCACAAAAGAATGCTTAAATAAACCAAAGGAAAAATCAAGTTGCATGGGGCTGGGATGCTGCCACTCAGTGATAGAATCTGTGCTTTGTAAACATAGGTCTTGGGTTCATCTCCACAACCAGAGGGAGAATGGGGGTGGGGAATAAAACCAGACTCCTCAAAATCTAGTGGCCACTGCACTTACCAAAATGAAGGCAGCTCTAAGCTCTATTCTCACTGAAATGTATACTAGCATTTTATAATGCATCAAGAATTAAAACCAACAAAATGTGATATTATAAATTATCATTAAGAACATTTTAATTTATAAGTGCTCAATCAGTGTACTCATTTCTCTCAAAATAATCACATGAATATTGAACTTAGTGGTTGCTTACTACCAAAGCCACTCCTCAAAATAAATGGTTTCTCATATCTTCTTTATATTATACTAATACATAATTATCCCTGAGTTATATTTGAAAAGTAGAAATATATTTACAATTGAAATTAAAGGCAGTTATGTGAAAAAGCTTATATCTAGATACAATTTACCATGTTGATCTTATTATCATGTATGCTGTAATATAGATTTTGCAAAAATAAAATGGAGTGTATTGGGTCATGCATTGGAAATGCAGCTGGCTTAATTAAAATGCCTGTGAGACGCTTTGCCTGCAGCAACAATTGTGACATAATTACTGTAATGCATCTGCTATGTTTTGTTTTGCTTACTTAATGAAGATGAGCCCAGGTGATTTCTGGGTAACTGACTAATATATAATCAAGAAGGACCATTGGAGAATTGAAAATATGAATAGAATATGTGGAACTGAGAAGCAACTCAAGACCTTTGCCTTCAGATAAAATTCCGGGTGTTTGCTTTTCAAGAGTTTAGAAGGTCTGCTGTAGCTATGAGAATAGCCCATGGCACCACTCATCAGAAATAAACCAACTGGCTTAACAAGCTGATGTTGTGAACCAAATCAAATTACAGTACAGAAGTCTGGGTCTATCAAATTCTATTATTATCTTAGCTGGTCTAGTCTCTAAATTAATGAATATTCCAAGTTAAAGAGGTTTCTTTTGCTATAATTCATTTAAATGCCTTTTCTCAAAGACTGATATTATGTATTTCATAATTTTGTATGTGTGCACAGGGTGCATGCATGTGTGTATTGTGTTTGTATGTGAGTGGGTACATATGTGTACCCACCAAGCCATTATCCCCAGTTTTGTCTTCCGTAATTTTATGATTTATCTTTCAGAATTTAATTTTTATTTTTCCACAGTATTTTTAAGCTAGAGAAATCAATTATACATTCTATTTACGGTTCTTCTTATGCATCTTCACATACTTACAGTGGATGATTATCAATGATGTATTCAATTAACCATCTGTGAACATCCGGAATAAATGACATTTGATGCACACAAAGGATCCTAAAATTTTCAAACTGCAGAAAAAGAAAAAAATCACAGACTAGAAATAAAGGACAAGATTTAAAAATATAAAAAACATTATGCAATAAACTATATAAGGAGCTGGCATTATACATGGTAACTGGTATCATTTCTGATTCATTTGATGATAAAATGCTATTTCTTTCAGTGTTCCACATAAGACCTGGGAAAGCTTTGAGTATCTATGAAAGTGTTCACTTAGTGAAAATTGTTGAAACCACAAATACTGTGTTTTAACTTGGAGGTCAAAACTGGCAATATTTTCTAGTTTTTATTGAATCTGTTCTTGGCAGTTCCGTACATGTATATAATGTATTCTGATTATTCTCAAGACAAACCTTCTACTTCCCTCCGATCTCTGCAATTCTCCCTACAAGTCCCTTTCCCACATTTGTATCTTTTGGCTGTGTTTTGTGACCCACTAGTCTATACTCCCACCAACAGTGAATAGGGTTCTTCTTTCCCCATATTCTCACCAGCACCTATTATCATTTGTTGGATGACAACGTTCTGACTTGAGTGAGATGAACTTCAGCGTAGTTTGATTTGCATTTTCCTGAAGGCTACTATGTTGAATACTTTTTAAAATGGTTATTTCTTCTTTCAGAACTCTCTGGGCAGATATGCAGTCCATTTTATTATTTGGTTGCTTATCTTCTAAATGCTTTTTATTTCTTTACATGTTCTAAATATTAATCCTATGCCAGATATATAGCTGGCAAATGTTCTCTCCCATTCTGTGGATTGACTCGTCCCTCAGTTGACTGTTCCCTTTACTATGCAGACACTCATTTATCTCCTGAGATCACATTAATCAATTTCTGGCCTTATTTTCTGAGTGATGAGACTTCTGTTCAGAATGTCTTTACCTATGCCCAAATCTTGTGTTGTGTTCTCTTCTAGCAATTTCTGAATTTCAGGTTTTACATTAAGGTCTTTATCTAAGTGGAGTTAAACATTTGTAGAAAATGAGCAGTAAGAATCTAGTTTTACTCTTTTGCATGTAACGTTCAGGTTTTCCTCAGTGTGTATTCTTGTTGTCTTTGGGAAAAAATCAGATGGTTGAAATTGTGTGACCTTATATCTGGGTTTTTTTTTTCTATTCAGCCATTTTTTAATAGCTGTCTCATATCAACCACAGAAAATGCAACTAAGGGCAGCAAAAATAAGTTTTCCCAAAGTAAATGCTTTTATGGACAGTAATGACATTCTGAATTTCAGAAAATTCCACTCGTGATACCTTAAATATCTGGAGAATATTTTAAAGAAAATATAGATGCATATAGAATGCCTCAAAGATAGAAAACACACTCTGATTCACATAGCTAAGTCTTAGAACTATAAGTCAGGAAAGCATTTTCCTCTCTTCTCCATCCCTGCCTAGTTCCCCCACACAGGTTCCCATCTGGCTCCTACTACTCCCACCTCCAGCAAATCAGTTCGCTCACTTGTGTTTCCTGTTGCAACTGTAGATCTCTAGGAAAGAGGATCTGAACTGGTTCCATCCAGGCAGTGTCATGGTTTTCTAGGTTCCGTTGTTTACCAGTTGCTACCATTGAGCTCAGAGAGGGGCAAGGACTTGTTTGTGTCTGTGACTACAGGAATATATATTTCCTTTGAAAGATGTTTCCAGAAGAGTCCAATGGAAATGACTGGGGAAGGAAGTAGAGAGGCAGAGGACGGGGATACCTATTGAGCTTGTCTGATTAGAAAAAAAAATAAAATGTGGGAGAAAAAAAAAGATGTTTCCAGAGAACTGATGTGATTTCCACAACCATAATATTATACTTCAAAGATAAGAACAATTAACATTTTATCTCTGGCCAGGGGGTGACATCCAATACCCATCAGGGTGGAGCCAAGGGCATTGTAGGAGCAGCAAAACTGGAAAAAAAATCAACAAACCATAATCCAGAACTTCAGAGACTCTATATCAACCACCTAGAACTAGGCCAGACTAATCTCTCCCCATCCAGAAGCTCAGGGAAATTTGCGGAAGAGGGGGAGGTAAGAGTGTAAGAGCACAAGGATGGGAGAGCAATGATATGCAAGATACTCCACAAAAGTTAGGGCTGAAGCAATCATAATTGGACTTTGCATGTCCTGCGCAATGTCCAACACACTATTGACCCCACAAAGTCTAGCATTTGCTAAAGGCACTAAGATCCTTGGAGGCAAGGGATTGACAGCCACAGTAGTATTCCTATACCTAAGGGGAGCACAGGAAAGGGTTCAGGGAAATGCCACTGGGTCCTTGCACCTCATCGGAGAGGAGGACCCAGAGGAGAGTCTGGCATGCACATTAAAGGATGCTACGGGGATGGGGGAGGCACTGGGGGATGGGGAGGGAGGGGGAGAGGAGGTTGGAAGGAGGGAGGGGACTGGTATACCTGTTAAGTTTGTATGAGTGGAAATAATTTAAAAAAAAAGAACAATTAACAGCTTGGCCCTCAGCCAGATGTGATGGCTCATGCCAATCATTCCAGCACTTGGGTGGCTGAAACAGCAAGAGCACCACAAATTCAAAGCTCTCCTGGGCTACAGTATGAACCCCTATCCCCAAAAAGTAAATAAACTAACTTGATCCTCCTCAGTCCTACTATGTATGTTTCCATGCGTATTTTAATGTATAAACGAATGACACAATATTCAGTAATTTGATTTCAATCAGGATTTTGGTTTCATTCATCTTTGAATGTTTTTGGTATATCTTAGGCATTCAGTTATTGGAGACAAATGAAATACCCATAAACTTACATTTATTTTTCTTAGTTACTAAGAAAAGTTTCAAAGAATGTTAAGAGCAATCTCTGAAAGCAAATTAAAGTAGATTGTATATACCGTAATTGAGACCACCTAACACTAAATCCATAGTGTTGGAACTGAAATACTACCTTTAAAAACGAAACAAACTAATTTACCTGTGATTGTATAATGAAGTGAAGCCCAAATGCAATGTCTGAGTTGGAGTTATTATTAATAGAGACTGAGCAATTGTCTTCCAAAAACAAGTATATCCCAATGTTATTCAGTAACTTCCATCCTATATTATCTCAGGCAAAGTACATGGAGCATATTTTCAAGAACCAGACATTTTACTCGCTTCTCATAACATTTCATTCCTTTCTTCATCATAACCCTTGACCATCTTACAACAAGACTTCCAGTTGAATACCTACAAGGCTAGAAAGGCTGCTGAAGGTTAAATAAGACTAACATAGACTCCAAGTCAAATGAGCATTCCACCTGACTGTCCCCAGTGAGCAAAGGCATGAATGACAACTTGCAAGAATCTCCCTAAAGACTCTCGTCTGTCCTAACATAACCTGAAGAAAACAGATGTCTAAAAATTAGGGTGATAAAATCTATGACCATGGGCCTTAAAATTTAATTCCTATGGGGGGATTTGCATTCTTGAGGAGCGTACATGTGTACATCTGTGTGAAGGTGTGTACACAAGAGGGCACTTGAGTGTGTGTGCCTGTGGAGTCCCAAGGTGCTATCAGAGAATCCTCCTGGATTGTTCTACCTCCCTATTGCTTTGCTCTGGGGTTTCTCAGGCTCTGCCTTCCAGAGTTGAAAGTGCAGGCCATCTCCATTTCCATTTTTATGGCATCTCAGGATCCAAACTCAAGTCCTTTTGCTTGCAAGACAAAGACTTTAACCCCTGAGCCATCTCTCTAGTCCGTATTTCAATTCTTTTTTTCTGGGAGGGCCAGGGGGTTCAATTTGCCAGAGGGAAGTTTTAGTCCAATGTTGGTTATTTAGTAATAGTTTTTTTAAAAAGAAACTGTGGGCTGGGGAGATGGCTCAGAGGTTAAGACTGCCTCGCAAGCAGAAGATCCTGAGTTCAGATGCCAGGTCCCATGTAAAACACCAAGCAGAAACAGAGGTGGCCTGAACTTCGGACCCTGGTGGGTGGAGCCTGGGAAATCCCAGAGCAAAGCAAAAAGAAGGTAGACTCAATCCAGGATGATTCCCAAAGTCATCCTTAGGCCTACACAGGGACATACATTGACCTCTGATACACACACACACACACACACACACACACACACACACACACACACAAGCAAAGTAAATAAAGTTAGAAAAAAATAAATAAATTAAGTAAAAAAAAAAGAGAGACTGTGGTTTCCACCTTCTAAAATTCCACTTCTACCATATTTATCCCTTTAATTCTGCTAGCGTACCTCCTAATTAGTGTCTGTTAAAAATATCTGGTGTTGTTCTCACCCATTGTGTGAGCATTCAGCCTAACTGTGACACAGAATGAGCCTGCCAGAAGTCTCTCTCCAGTGGCCAGTTAAGTCTTAGGGAGATTTGCTTGCTCTTCAGGCTGAGCAGCCACTTTGTCTATCACAATGGAGAGAAAGATTTAAAGACAAGTATGTGCCCACTAGAAACAGGTGCCTAAGAGTGTGGCTGTCTCACCATTTTAAGAAAGCAAGAAATTCAAATTAACCCCATGCAGCCATCTGTCGATCTGACAAGCAAAGCAGTTAAGTACTTTCTGTTCCGTTCTGGAGTGCTCCATCTCCCTAAGTTGGTAAGGCTGAGTTGTTTCTCTCTGCTATTTAAAGTCGAGTGCAAATAAATCACGGAGCTGTGCTGATTCTAAAGGGAAAGAAGGCCGCAGGAAAGAATAGAAGTAAGGAAAAAAAGAAGGAAGCACTTCAGTTTCTTCAAAATCAAACCAACCTTTTGAGATATTTCGAATTTCTTTTGCAGTATGACACTTTGAGGACAGAATTCATTTTAAATGATATAATGCTGAGATTGTTTACTAGCCAATAGGGCTGAATAGGTTAAGAAATGGATACTTGTTTTCCCGTGGCATACTTCAAGTTTGTCTGTAGGAAAAAACAATACGCAGGCATTGCTCCGTGTCTTAAGTGCCTGACAGCTTTTGAGGTGATCTAAACCATGAGTTGAATGTTTTAATGTGGTCCAAAACTCAGTGCAACTGGGTTTCAAACAGTTTCATTTCAAACGGTAGCCAGTCCAACATGAACTCTGTGGAAAGACTATCCCCAGGTGCAGTAATGTGAAATTCGTTATCGACTGACTTATCTTTTCCATCAGTCTGACAAAAGAAATGGCCAGGAGCATCTACAAATCATGAGCAAACAGCTCAGTCAATTCGTCGCATGTCACAGTCACATCCCTCACCCTACCAGAAGGTATTAACTTTTCACATGGATCCCAAAGGAGTAAGGCTCGTGTTATCCCAGTGAAAAATGAATGCAAGACAATGAAAGATCAGTCACCGCTACCTAATGAAGACCTGAGTGTATTTGGTTGCTTACACTTGGTCTTTTTTTCACAGTTTTTCATTTTAGTTTTGTGTCAAGACTATGCTAGTTTTCTAAAGACTGAGCCAATGCAAGAATTGCAGCTGTTGCATCAGGGGTTAAAAATGTGCACAAAGCCTCCAGCCCTTCACTTCTGTGACTAAGCCGTCCAAGCGTTTGAATTGTGTTCCTGTCATTTCTCTTCTACCCCCTCCTCAGCAAGCCTCCCTGTGCTAATTCTTTGTCAAAAGAGAAGACATTTTGTCAGATAGCAAAACTGTACCTTTCACAAAGGACTCCCGTCTTCTTTGTGGTGATTGTCATGTTTATGTCTTTGTCTTTCTTTTCTTTTTTTTTTAAAGAATTCTTGATGATTCTTTTCCATATGATTTGGTGAAAATAACACCTACTTTAGGGAAGCAAACAATTTGAAAAAAAAAGTTACATTCCGTTTCAAATTTTATTTTAGAAAGTCTCAACAAATGGATCTTTTCCTTTGTTTGAGCAATGAAGAAAATAAGCAGGTGCGGAAGAGCAGCAACAGAGAGCTCGTTGCTGAAATTCTGGGTGAGACAAAAACACCAAGCCACAAGCACGGCCCTCAAACCGGAAATAATTAGGAAATAAATAACTATGAATGAGCAAAGAAGGAGATTCATAATAAATGATACTAGCTCATACAAATATTATTCCATGAGATGGCTCAGCAGGTAAAAAAAAAAAAAAATGACAACTGTGCCCAAGCTAGAAACTCAGGTTGGATCCCTGAAGCCCAAATGTGGGGTTCTTGTGTTCTGAGTCTAAGATTGAAACCAGAACACTGTGTAGAGGATTAAAGTAGAGCTGATTAGGAGAGAGAAAGAACAGAAGTCACCGACTCCAGATGTGAAGTGCCATGAGGGGCAGATGCCCTGGAGAACTCATGGACTCCAGGCATGGAATCCATGAGGGGCATGGAGCTGGGAAAGAACTCACGGACTGCACATGTGGAGTGCAATGAAGGGCAGGTGCCAAAGATGGCTGCCAGGGTCTGGACTATTTATACACTTAGGCAAGTGGGGGGGGGTGTGACAGAGAGAGAGAGAGAGAGAGAGAGAGAGAGAGCACAGCACATGAAAGCCTGGGAACTGGTGATCATCATCTTTATGCTTTTCTAATATAATAAAGGAAACTGAAGGGCATCATCTTAGCTGCTTTTCTTGTTGCCATAACACAATACCTTGGCGAAAACAACTTAAGGGAAAAAGGCTTTATTTTGTCTTCAGTTCCAAAGAGACACAATCCGTCACTGTGAAAAAGCATTAGCAGGAGGCAGGGAAGGAATGATGAGAGGAGCAAGGGGTTAGATGGTCACATTTCACCTGCACTCAGGAAGCAATAAGGGGTGGGAAATAAGGCCAGGCTCCCAAGTCCCAAGGCCTACCCTCAAGTGACTCACTTTCTCCAGAGACACTCATGTTCTAAAGATTCTACAACCTTCTCAACTAAGAATCAAGTTGTCATAGTTAGGTACAGGCGTCAACTTGATGGTTGAGGGTTCAAGCTCTGGACACATTTGTAGAGAATTAATAGTTCAGTTAAACCCAGACCAAACCTTCAGAAGATTGTCTAGTTGATGGGGAAAGCCCAGTCCATGGTAGGTGGGACTAGACCCTGGGCAGGTGAATAAAATACACAGAACTCGTTGAGGAATTTGGCCAGACATGCTGGTCTCACAAGTAAGGACTGTCCCTCTGTCAACTGTTAAGTGGATATTATGTGGCCAGTTGCCTCAGCCCTTAGGTGACAGTGCATGCCCTCCTGCCAACTAGACTAAGAACTGTAACCAGACTATTGTAAGAGAATAAACTCCTTGTTCCTTTGTGGATCGTAATGTATCAGCAATAATGCAGGTGAACTGCAACAAAAGCATTTAAACGTGGGAGTCTAGGGAAGATGTATCATACTGAAACCACAATAATTATCAGGAGACACAGAGAAGAGAGCAAGATGAAGAAAAGGATGGAGAGAGGAGAGAAAGGGGCATGAAAATTTGAGGGAGACTTATTGGGAAGAGGAATGTCTGCAGGTGGAGAGGAAGATAGGTAAGGCAGGATAATATGAAGTGAAAAATTACAAAACTGTATTATACACGTGTACAAAACTGTCAGAAAAGAAAAAGAAAAAGTAGAATATGAGCTGAATAAGTGGCGATGGGGAAGCTGGTAGAGAAGAGGCCGAGCCAATGTGATGGGCTGAATGAGAAGAGCCAGGGTATCAGAGAATGAACTCTTCCCCACAGGAATGGATGATTGGCAGAACATCAGAAGTCACAAAGGCATCACAGGGCAACTGAGCGGGGCAGAGAAACAGCAGAGGTGAAGCAGCAGACAGTAGCAAGCAGCACATGGTCCCGCTGAACCTGCCCCATGAGGAAAAGAATGCAGGAGACTCCTCCAAAAGGCAAGCTGGGGAGTCGTGATGAAGAGATGGGCAGGCCCACCCATGCAGGACAGGCCCACAGGTCAAGCAAACCTCAAACCCGGACAGAGGCTTTGGTGAGACAGTGACTTCACCTGGGTGTTGGTCCCAAGTGAAGTCTATTCTGTCTCTCCCCATGTCTCCAAGGACCATGGTCAGTTACCATCTTCAGAGACAGTCTGTGGTTTAAGACTGAGCCATCCTGAAGTTGGATAACAAGGAACTACCACAAGCCATATAGTCCTGGGCTGGGACACAGCCATGGGAAGCTAGTGCATAGAGCAGAAGCTGGACATGGGCCTTCGAGGAAGTTCAGGGGGCAAGAGGACTGGTCCAGACTGAAGAATGTGGTGGTTGGTAACCTCAGTTATGTGGCTGGCACTATCACCTGAGAACAACTGTGGAGCCTGAAGTCTGTGGGTGGCCCAATCCGCATGAAGTTATGTGTGGAGGGAAAAGACCATCTTTAACCAGGTGAAGGGCCTTATCAGAAACCAGCATCTTAATCTTGGACTCACAGCCCCCAGGACCATGCGAAATTCTTATCTGCTGTCTAAACCTGGGAGTCCATGGGAGTCCACTCTGGCAGCCCTGGAAGACTGATCCAACAGGCCGATAGATTTTACATTAGAGACAATGCTATGAGGGAGGGAAAAAATATCTTAAAACTTAATAGACAGAAATAAATCAGTGCTACTTTATGCTAAGTGAACAACGACATTAGAAGGTGAGGAAGGTTAAACACGGCACATAAATAGAAGAAAGGCAAATAATAAGAGTAATTTTTTAGCACAATATTGTGAAAATGTGCCCAAATTGTAGGGAATTAAGAGGGAAGAAGCAAATAAATCTTGAGCTTTTTCCAATAGATGTACTTCCCATTTGGTATATTGCAACATTGAGAAAATTAATGGTGTTATAGTTGGATAGTTTCTGGGGACTTGAAAAAGATAGGGACTATGAAAAAAATAAAAATATGGAAAGAGGTAGATAAAGAAAACTGAGCAATTGTGATGAGAGAGAAGTCCACTTAGATGAGAATAATGAGATGATAAAATCAGGGGAGGGGAGGGGTAATTTGATGAGGAGCAGGATGCATGCACACGTCACAGAGTATAGAGAAGATGGAGGAGAGAAAGAGTAACTACGCACTGGATAAATCAGCAAGCATCTTGTTGAGATGATTAGATTAGTATTGCCATAAAAAGAGAAAGATGCTGCTCACTGGAGACTCTAAGGATGTGCTGCTGATGTCATTGTGTGGAGGCAGATGTGGCCTGCTGTGGTCTGAATCTAATCACCAGGGAAACATCAGACAAACCCAAAGTGAAAGCATTCTATAAAATAGCTGTCTGTATCCTTGGGAATTACCTGTGTCATGACGGATCAAGCAAAACTGAAAAAAAAAAAATCTTTGCTATTTGGATACAGAAGACATGAGAAAACAAGTTGCAATATAGACTCCAGACCCCTCTGCACTGCAGGGGGAATGCTGAAACAGACATCCTCAGGATGATTGACATGGTGGATTATGGACTGCAGATCAGGTAAATGTATCATGTCCATATGCAATTTTCCAAATTTGATATCTATAGTATGAAAATCTGAAGGAATATCTGTTCCTTAAGGAAACACTAAAGTACTAAAAGGAAAGCAAAAATGATACAGCAAGATACTCTTCAACAGTCCATAACATAAACAAAATTGTGTATGAGGATGTCTGTGTGTGTGTGTGTTTGTGTGTGTGTGTGTGTGTAAAATAGAGAGCATATGATTCAGCAAATAATATATCTTGGAAGTTGCTAAACGAAGGGAAAAAGCATGCAGGTCTTCTGTCTTTCCAACTTTCTAAAGTTACATATTATTTAAACTAATAAAACTTCAAAAAATTAAAACTTTCAAAAAATATCAAGCAAACTAATAAGTGGTGGGTTGTCTTAATGAAGTCAAAATGCTCAGTAATATGAGAAGCAGACATTGCTGTGCTAGTTTTCCTTGGGTCAAGTTGAGGCTGTAAGACCTTGGATCTGAAGCTCGGGAAGCAGAGAGGGAGGGAAGAGAAGGAGGAGGGGAGGTAAAGAAAGCAGAGCCAGGCAGCTTTTCCCTGGACTCCACCTGCCATCTATCTACCCAGTCCCTTGAGAGATGAGCTCACTGGAGGAAAAGCAGTGCCCTCACACATTCCCTCCCCTCCTTGTGTCTGAAATAATGATCTGTCAGGTCATTAATCGTCTCATTAAGGTTCCAGCCAGCACAATTCCGCAATAAACATAATAAACAGCTACAGACATTGTCCTTTTCTTCCGTTAGGGTGCTGATGACAAAGAGCCTGTCGTGACATGTCTACTCTAGGCACAGCTTTCACAGCAAGAAAGGGATACATACCTCTTCCTCATTGCACAGCTCCAGCTCGAACATGCGTTGTTTCTGGTTTTCTTAAGCTCCTTACGTACAATCATATGAGCTTTCCCATCTATGTAATGGGAGATGTACAGTAGTTCTAGATTGCTAGGCTGAGCTGTTCTATACAGTGGTTTTAAATATTCTTACATGCACGTTTTTTATTTAACTTTTTGTCTCAAAGAAAAATTTTAAATATGAGTAGATGTCACAACATTGTATAGAAAACAAAATTCCTGGGCTGGAGAGGTGGCTCAGGGGTTAAGCCTCTGCCTTGCAGGCAGAAGGTCCTGAGTTCGGATCCCAGATCCCACGTATAGACGCCAGGCGGAAGCAGGGGCGGCCTGCGCTTCTGGTCCTGTTGGGGCGGAGCCTGTGAATCCCAGGGCAGAAGGAGGTGGAGGTGTCCATGGTGGTTCGCGAATTCGTCCGTGGTTCTACACACACACATACACACATGCGCGCGCACGCACACATACGTACGCACACACGCACAAATGAATAATAAAAAAAATCCCAAACCATAAACAGACATGGAATATCACAGTGCATTCCACAGCACACAGAAATAGAAATTCAAAGAGACACTACTCCATCCAAAAACCCAACAAAATCCAGTCTTTTAATCACTCATATCCTTTATTATAACAGTGATTCCCATTTCCCAGCAATCTTTGCTGCTAACTTTGGTTTCTGAACCCGACTAATCAAGGCTTCCAGACTTTTGTACCACACAATGACTCTTACACAAAGTATGGCAATCCCAAGAAAAGTCATGACATAGACAAACATGATTTTCATTTTCTGCCCTTTCCTTTCTTGACACTTTTTGCTAACCTGTGACCAGCTGTCCCCAGCATATCCCCAGGGAGCAGGTGGCTACAGACTCCAGAGGAAAGCCAGCTAAAACTAGCAGAAAAACCACCAAGCAGATCTCATGTGTTTCGAGCCCCTGAGTCTTATGGGTGATTTGTACTGCCATAAAGAACCCACACTACTGGGCTGGAGAGGTGGCTCAGGGGTTAAGCCTCCGCCTTGAAATGCGGAAGATCCTGAGTTTGGATCCCAGATCCCACATATAGATGCCCGGCGGAAGCGGGGCGGCCTGCGCTTCTGGTCCTGGTAGGGCGGAGCCTGTGAATCCCGGGGCAGAAGGAGGTGGAGGCATCCATGGTGGTTCCCGAATTCATCCGTGGTTCTACAGACATACACACACGCGCACATACACACGCACATGCGCACAGTTGAATAAATAATAATAATAAAAAAATTTTAAAAAAAGAACCCACACTACTCAGGTACCTCAAAGGAGAAACTGCGCTCCTTCTGTCTCCCAGCCCCCCCTTCTTGTTCCAGAAGATTCGTTTGTTACCAGGTGTGGTGATGTTGTGTGCAGCCAGCACTTGGGAGGCTAAAGCAGGATAACAGTAACTGATAGATAGCATCGTAAATACAGAGTCCTCTAGGTTTTATACTCTACAGTTTACCCTCCAGTGGGCCATTAGAATCCAGGAAAGTGGATTGCCCAGACACTAATTGGTAGTACAGGTGTCCTAGGTGGCATCTAGTGTTCAGAAGGCATAGAAAGTGGGGGGGGGGAGTGATGGAAGGGAAAATGGGTGCGATTGGATGAGATGTTGGGCGGGGAAATAGTGAGCAATGAAAACACTTTTAAGTCTATAATATAAACTAAAAATAGATAAAGTTAATTATAAAAAAGTAATCCAAGAAAAACCTCCTTCCTTCCTTCCTTCCTTCCTTCTTCCTCTGGTATCCTTTCTAGTGTCAACACTCTGATTCACTCTAAAAAGGACAGGATAGATTTCTCCCAAAGCAGCAGTTCCCAAATTCATGAATTTGTCCCTTTTTTTCCTCCAAGGAACAAATCACTGTCATGATATGCATTAGAGACAGAGTCTGTTGAAACATCTTGGTGTAAGAAATAAGTACTTTTATTCTTGCTGGTTCCTCTTCCCTGCGTGTAGTCAAACTTACATATCTTCCTCCACAAAACCATATCTTGAGTGCTTGGCAACTCACTCTATTATTTTAGTTCTTCAAACGGCCCTTTTTCTGTTCAGTACAGGAAAGTTCAGTCCTCCTTCGGCTGGCACCAAGGTTTGGCAAAACACTCCAAATAACCAGCCACTTTCTTATAATTTGTATGATCCTGATGGACAGATCACAAACATTCCCTTAGCCTCTTGGCTCCTGGCTCCTTTATCATTCTTTCCTTGATACATCAACCCAATGATTAGCATATATGCCTGTTCTTAGAATGCATCTTCTCTGTCTTCTGTCTGCCTGTGTGATCCCTCACACACCTGCCATGGTACCACGGGTCACAATGTGATCTACCAAGAAGGCTCTGCTCAGATGATGACCCAGCAAGCTGTCCTAGTGCAGACAGTCAGTCTCCAAAACTGTAAGCTGCAGCTTTTCATTATGAAGTTATTTTGTTATAGCAGCAAAAAATGAACTGGTTCAGAAAATTGGTATGAAAAAGTAAGATTGTTGCTACAATTACATCTGGCAATGTGGATATGATTTTGGAACTGGGTTTTGGGCAGAAGTGGGACAGGTTTGAAGGAATAAACTAGAAAATACCTAGAATGCTGTAAGTCAAGTGTTGAAGGTGATTCAACAAGGTGAAGGTGAAGACAAGGATTAATTCCTCATCTTCAAGGATGCCAGGGATTTGCGTGTGGATGAAAATGTGGATTTAGTGAGCAAAAGTGAACCCTATTATAAAGTAGAGAAGAACTTGGCCACGGTCTATGCTCTCAAGCTTTAAGGAAGACCACATGTAAGAATGACAAAAGCTGAAGTAATATCTGAACGTCAAAAAAGTCAGCCCAATGCTTGGTGACTTATTAACAGCTTACATTCAGATTTACGGGCAGAACAAAATAGATTAGGATGATTTAGAAGCTTTGCAGCCTGACCAGGGGAACAGCAGACTTCCCGGGGCCACCCTAGGTCCCTGCTCCTGTCCTCCAGGAAAGCACTCCACAGCTGGAGCCACCGTGCAAGCACATCCTCCACAGCTGGAGGCACCGTGCGAGCACATCCTCCACAGCTGGAGACACCGTGCAAGCATACCCAGGAGCCACTGTGACATCTACATAATGCTGCTCTGCACGTCCATAGAGTATGTAAGAGATGAAGTCTTGGTGGCTTCCACAGATTTCAGTAGAAAATGTAAAGGGGCCGAGGCAGGAATTTGTTGCAGAGGCAGAACCACCATGGAATAGAGCCACAGCTGGGAACCACAATGGTCGTGTTGCCAGCAGCAAGCAACACCATCTTTGGAAAGCCACAGACATCAGTATTCTTCTCAGTGGAGCAGCTGTGGACAGTGACCAGCAAAGTCACAGAAGCAGAGGGGCACAAGGTCATGGGCTCCCAAGCCACTGTTGTATCTACAGGGGGCCGAAATCAGGCCGTTAAAACGCAATGCCCTGCTGGGTTTAAGTCTCGCTTCGGGATTTATGACCGCTTTATTTTGGTATGTCTACAAGTGCTTCTCCTCTGCCACTGTATCCTGGCAATAATTTCTTTCTCCTTTTGAAAATTTGTATTTCTAATATGTTATGTGTTTCCGAGAGAGAGCGCCACACACATGACATGGAGCACAGGAGAGGTCAGAGGATTACTTTCAGAAGACAATTCTTGCCTCCCACCATGAGGGCTTCCAGGCAGGGCCTAAACTCCGGTCTCCAGGCTTGAAAATAGGCACCTTACATGATAAGCCCTCTCACAGGCACCTTTCCTTTTCTTTTCTCTTAATTGCTTAAGCTAGAAGGAGGTTGACTTGCATCTCAGATGACACTTTGACTTGAACTTTTGAGCTGTGCTAGAATAAATTAAGGCTTATGGGATAGAACGCATGCATTTCACATTGGATCCAAGAGCCTAATGCTTGGCTTAGATGCATTTTGACCTTATCTAACAGAAGTTCGCATTTTGGAAATCATAGAGTGTGGGAGAACTTTTAAGAAGTTGGGCCTAGTGCACAGTAATTATACTGCTGAGTGAATTGCAATAGGGAATAAGACTGTCCTCCTCCACCTCTAACTTCCTGTGTCCCAGGCCTTCACTTCCTTTTGCATGCACTCCTGATGTGATGTTCTCTGTACTATGTAAGCGACCACCATGCAGGCCAGCCCTCAGGGCCACTAACTAAAATTTATTCACCACCTTAGTTACATACGCGTGTCACTGAGAACTTCCTTTCTCCTGGTCTTTATGATTCCATCAATAAAAACATGTCCAGTACGAAGTTCCTAGCATCTCTCTCACCTTCTCAAGTAAATTCTACAGGAAAGAAATGAGTATTATTGAAGCATTTTATAGAAGGGGAAAAAAGTGAGTCAGTTTGGCAGAGGGTTTTTTGGGCCTTACTTTTTTTCATTGTTTGCTGCTCTAGAGAAGGCAAATAGACAATTCTACCATGTGGTCAGTGTAGCAGGCTCAGTTCTGTGTCTACCAGGACCAGAATGTAGCTGCTTCGAAGACCAAGTGCAATCAATGAGAGGTTATTAGAAATCTCATCTTCTAAGCAGCCAATTTGGATTCAGCTTTTACTAATTAAAACAAAATACACAACATCCATCCTACTTTTCTCCAGAGTCACCTCACCCAAAGACTCTGGCCCAGGGGACAAGCCTGGCTCCCATAGCCAACTCAGCATTCTGGAAGCTTCTGTCCAGTGTACTCGCTCAGAAGCTGTGTTCCTTTATAATCATCTTCCAGAAGATTTCTTTTAATCCATATGCTGAAAGAAAGAAGTCAGCCTCCTTTATTAATCCAATAAAGCCAGTTAATGCACAGTCACTATCTGAAGAGGCTTGTGTGTTTGAACTCTTGGTCCCTGGCTGCTGGTACTGTTTGGGGAGGTTGTAAAACCTTTAGGAGGTGCAGTCTGGTTGGGCCTTGAGGTCTGATAGATCCTTCCCTGCTTCTTATTGTCTCTCTGCCTTCTGATGGCTAATGCAAGGCGAGCCAGCCTCCTGCTTCTGCCTCCATTTCCCTGCTTGCCGCATGTGTTTCCTGCCACAAGGGACTACATCTCCTCTGGAACCATAAGCCAAAATAATGAGCCCTTTCTCCCTTAAGTTGACCCAACAGAGTATTTTATCATTTAATTGAAACATGCACTAATAGCAGTATGTTGATTTCCAGTCGCCTAAATACTGATAGAGTAGCAACTCTCATCTGATACAGTAAAACCAACTAACTTGCCAGGGTCACATAGCTTACACACGTGGTACAAGAACTTGAACTTTTCCTGAACTCCAAAGTCTAGACACTGAACTGCCACCTTGTCACGGAACTGACAATGGTAGAGAAATAATTATTCTGTTTTATTTCATTTGAGGGAGACAAGAGGAATGAGAGAGAGAAAGACAGATGACAGACAGAGAGGGCATGCACATGCATGTTTTGGCGTGAAGACAGAGGTCAGAGAACAGCTTTCAGAAGTCAGTTCTCTCCTTCCAATGTATATACCAGCTTCTGAGATTGAATTCAGATTGCCAGGTTTGTGAGCTATTTCTCTGATGAACTATTTCTCTGGCTATGGTTAGGAACCAAAATCAACCATCCCACTGGGAATAGAGGGACTCATATGGTTCTGTAGAGCCATGTAGGATGTAAAGGATGAGGAGAAAGGGAGAAAAGATAGAATTGACTTTAGCTCTTGAGTTCAATGATTCCTGAGATTCTGTTCTCCTGATACTGACAGTGCCACCCCGACACGATCCAGCTGTTAGCATTTTCTGTCAGACCCTACCTGCAGTGTGATGTACTCTCTTCCAAAGTCCCAGAAGAAAGCATTCTTCCTTCCTTAACCCTCAGCAGGACTCCAGCCTCACGTACATCATCACCATTATGTAAACCAGTTTAGTCATGTTCATAGCTGAATGGCTGGATCAAGCTTTCCACTAGGAAGGAACAAAAGTGCATGCCATCATTGAGCCCTGAGGCCAAGCAAATAAAGTAGCCTATTCATTAGAAATACCCCAACTAGAAACCGGACAAGACATCCATTCCTAGTCACAGTCCCTAGCCACACTCTCTGTGTGAGCTTAAAAACCAGAGCTGACTGCTTAAGCCTAAAATGCTACCTGAATCACAATACAGAAACCAAACATTTTATTCCAAAAGGAAACTTTCAAAACTAGTACGTGATTGGTGTATCCCCTCTTCCCTTGACCACGGTGATGGGCAACATTTCAGATGGTAACAGCCCTATTAGCTGGGAAACCGGAAGGAGGAGACTTGAGCAGGACTCCAGCCACCTAGGAAGCAAGTGATTATTAAATTGAGAAGCAAAATCATTTATAACTTACTATGATTTTGTAGTTGCTTATTATCCAACTAATCTAGCTTTCTTTTTTTCAAAAACTAATATCATGATAGTAATTACTTCAGGAGGTCCAGATGTATGTAGTAACAGTAATACTCATTATCTTTAGTATGGAAGATCCTGATATTGACAAGGGAGTCAATATGTTAGCCTTGTAAACTAGTCTAAAGGAAAATCAGATGACCATGGACCCTAGGCCTCCAGCTGAGGCCAGCAGTGTGGAGTTATATTGGAGCTATTCTTGATAAGGAATGTGAAGTCAGCTCTCTTGCCATGGCAGGTCCAATGGAGAATGTTTCTACCACTGACATCACACCCCAGGGCCATCCACCAACACGTGATATTCCAGTTCCTAAACTTCAAGGTCGACACTTACACACACTTGAAGTTGAAAGTTTATCACGTAATCTTAGGTACACAGAGAAGCATCTCTGTCCTGAGGTTCTCCTCCTTCCAGATGCCAGAGAGCCTTTATCATTCTGATTCTGCTTTTTTCTGGGTTTTTTTTTTTTTTTCAAAGAACCAAATGGTAACAATTGAACACAATTTGGGCTATCTAAGTGTGAAATCTTGTTCACTGAAAATTCTCCTTCTTAAGCCCTAATGTATAGAAATCCAAGCCTATATGCTTCCAAAGACAACTATCCAGTGGGACTTCCTTCATTCTGGTGAGTGAAAAATTCTTAGAAGATCCGTGTTTACATAAGATTGAAATGCAACTCCAAAGTCTTTTGTTCTCATTTTCAAAGCTTTAGTCCATCTCCCAAAATTGAAATTCTATTTTTATCTAAGAGGAAGAGGCCTGAGCTTTATCATTACCCTAAAAACTGGACCCATTTTTGACAACAATAAATCAGTGTTCTCAAACTTATCCTTAAATTGATGCAATTGGGTAATCTAAGCTTCCTCTATGCTGTCTTCCGCAAGAATCTGGACTTACAGTCTAAAATCTCTTGATTTCAGCTAGAAATAAGGTACAGGAAAAAAACCTCACATATGGTTCATGCAGATTTCTGGGCAAATCTCTAAATGTCTTCATATACCCATCAGTGATAGCAACACAGTGTCAACTGCCTATGGAGGACCTGTCCCCTTTAAAGACTCTTACTCTAGTCCAGGTGCATACTTGAGCACACTATGAAAATGAATTGCAAGCAGGTCAGAGCAGAGAAAAGTTAGTGAGTTTATTAAATATTTAGACAGAAAAACATAATAGGAAAAAACATTACACACACACATACACATACACATACACATACACATACACATACACATACACATACACATACACATACACATACACATACACATACACATACACAAAAATGGGTGCATTCCCTTCAAGAGAGAATCACGCTTAGATATCTTTACGGTGACCATATGTAAGGTACTGGGGCTTTCTGTTACATTGCTCAAAGGAATGCGGCTTAAAGATTAAGCAAGCTCAAACTGAAATAACATTTAGAAATTGAGTAGAACCATATGTGAGGTGTTTTACCTATGCTTATTATCTTAAAGAATTTTCCTTTTGTAAATGAAATTGCAGGGTAGTTCTATGCAAGACATTGTTTAGATGTAGGCATGAGAGAAGGGTATAAATATGGCAAAACTCAAGGCCACAAGTATTCTGGCCCAAAGGGCAATTTGTGCATTGTTTTTAAATCTTTATATGAATTATCTTTAGGAAAATACAGATTATCTCTGAAGGAAATTTTAGCTCTATCCATTATGTTGAAACTTCTTGACTCTCAAGCATCAAGAAAAGCAAGCTAGAGTCTAGGGTGAGAAGATTCCTTCCCTTCGTGTGTGTTTTTAATGCTCTCTGTCTTTTGTTCTGGCTTCATGCCTAAAATTATTCTTTAATAATGTATCAGAGCTAGGGAGATGGCTCAGTGGGTAAAGAGCTTGCTGTACAAGTACGGGGGGCCTGATTGTGACCCCAGCATGCACAGAAAAGCCATGCTCAACAGTACACATCTGAAACCCTAGCTTTGGGGGTAAGGGGTGGAGAAAGGTGGTTTCCAGAATTCACTGTCCATCCCATTATATGTCTTCATATACCCATCAGTGATAGCAACACAGTGTCAACTGCCTAAGGAGAACCTGTCCCCTTTAAAGACTCTTACTCTAGTGCAGATACAAACTTGAGCTCGCTATGGAAATGAATTGCTAGATCCACAAGCTCCAGGACCAGTGACAGACCCTGTCTTGGAATACAAATGTGGAAGACACCAACATTGACCTTAATCTTCCATACACATGTGCACACATTTTGTACACACACACACCGTTTATTGTAACCAGAAGGCATTAAGCAAAAGTCACTACAGTAATTTGAATCTCTTCATCTTCAGATTCCACTTTTATTTGTTTTGACTCCCTCAAAAGCTATTTATCGAATAAGTGTACTTTTATATTCTATAGACTTTGTAAGTCGAGCTTATAGTTTGATGGCAGAATGCCACAAAATTTATTTAAAAAGAATTAATTCTTAGTCCA
Source organism: Typhlomys cinereus (assembly GCA_023101885.1). Classification (NCBI taxonomy): domain Eukaryota; kingdom Metazoa; phylum Chordata; class Mammalia; order Rodentia; family Platacanthomyidae; genus Typhlomys; species Typhlomys cinereus. The sequence goes on from JALPQD010000288.1 coordinate 2,140,261, forward strand.
AGGTAGGCTAGTTGCCCCTTTAATGTGCTCTGTCTTCTGGCCTCCATATGAATCAGCCAATGAACCTAGAATCTCAAGATGGTTCTGATTTCATGTTTTTGTAATATATTACTTTTACCAAAGAAAAAAGTAATCTGATTTAAGCCACAAACTTATTGATTCTTTTTTTCTATAATTATTGCCAGGGTAGATTGCATAGAGTATCAAAATTTTGTCGAGTGTGTGTGTGTATGTGTGTGTGTGTATACATATAAGTGGGTTTCATGGAAAAGAATGCACGTACATATACGTACATACCATCACCAAAAACATATGAAAGAAAGGCTAAATTAACACTAAAAATGCCCTCAAACCCATAGAAAGATCGAATAAGTTTTTGCCACAAGAGAGAATTACTTGTGGGGAGAAAAGGCGAGGAGCAGAGAGGTAGGAAAAATGGAGGATGATTATCAGGGATGAGGGTGAGGGAGAATAAAATACAGTGGACTATTATGAAGATGTCAGAATGAGCCCCATCATTTTGCATATTGACTCTAAAAATCTAACTTTAAAAAAGAAAGCTGTAATGCTTTTTTTAATGTCAAAAAAAACCAGCTTCCTATCTAGGTTTTGGTTCAGTTTGCTCCAGTTACCACTAGAGGGAAACCAAGATACATCTGAATGTTAAGTTTTGGTGGTGGTGGTGTCAAATATATATTGTAAATTTGACAAAATTATTTATTCTGTATAAGAGAACATCATACTTAAGAAATAGTGTATACTTCATCAAAGAGGAGGACCCAGAGGAAAATTTGACATACACATTAACGCATGCTCCAGGGATGAGGGAGAGGGGGCAACAGGAGAGAGGGAGGGAGGGAGAGGGAGGAAAGGGGAGGGAGAGAACAGGGGAGGAAGGGGAAGAATCTGTGGAGAGAGGGAGAGAGGGGACCAGGGTGCCTGTTAAGTTTGTATGAGTGGAAAAAATAAATAAATAAATTATTGGGGGGAAAAAAGAAATAGTGTATATGGAGGGGTTTGTCTAATGTAAAGGAAAACACATAGCTCGTGTGTCTTCTACACAAAGCACATGAAGCGAATATGTCGCTGAGGTTTCTTCACCTGGAACCTTCTGCAGACAGGCACGAGTAGAAATTATTTCATAGAGGCTAAATTTTGTCTTCTAAGAGAATGTCAGCACTCTTAAGAATTAAAAAAAAGAAGGATGTGTTATCCCACCTTGCTTCCAAATTATACCTTTAAAAATTAAACAGAAATAAGCATAAACAAAGCCAACAAATTTGTATTTTCCAAAGATTATTCACTTATTGATTTGTTAATTTGGGGGATTGCTTGAACTTTTCTTACATATTATTTATTTACTCTAACCTGTTCCTCCTTCTTTCTCCACCATAAATCAAGACTGCTCTCCTGGAGGGCTGAGCCCCTGTTTGTGGATGTTGCTCTGCTTTGTGGTAACACAGCTCAGCTCCACAGTGCGGAGGAAAATTAGCTTAATTGTCAGGACAAAGCTCTCCTTTGCCCACACAACATGCCCTGTCCTTATGCTGCACATTGAGAGGGCTGTTTTAAGATTTACAGCTCACATTCACAAGCATTCTCATTTTATCATCATCTATTGTTCTATGGGATAAGGTCACCCACGTGTTTAAAGAAACCAGGACTCTAGGTGTCGCAGTTCATCTTCATGGTTGCTGATAAATCACCATCAAATGGCCTAATGGAACAAGGTTAAGATTATCCGGATATAGTTGTCAGCCCAGCTTGGCAGGAGAGTTCATACCAGGGCCAAGGGAACTGGCCACACCATCTCTACATGATGACTGACAGAGGCACGATCCTTACTTGCCAGACCAGCATGTCTGGACAAGTGTATGCAAGGATACCAACTCTTTCAACCAGCTCTCTGTATTTTATTCCAGAGCCTAATCTCACCCACATGGACTAGGCCTTTTCCATCAGCTAGACAATATCCTGCAGTTTTGTTCTGGGCTTAACTCAACCACTAATTCTCCACAAATGTGTCCAGCCTTCAAACCCTCAAGTGTCAAGTTGACACCTGTGTCTAACTATGACACCAGGTAACAAAAACAACAACAACAAAAAATTTCACCAAGTTCCACAATCATTTTTCACATAAATGGGAGTCAAGCCCAGAGCCTTGAACTTACAAAACTCAAATAGTTAAGTGGCTGTACTGGCAATGCTACTGCCAGAGATTTCAGTTCCCTGTGTGTGATCCTGTTCTCACTACCAATGCACGGAAGGATCCTTTCATGGTTTGAAACGTGAGTTGTCTTCAACAGGCTCCTGTGTTTGAATCCTGAGCAATTGTTTGGGAAGGTCATGGCACCTTTAGGAGGTGGAGCCTTACTGGAGGGCGGCACACATGTCGCGGGGGTGTTGAGGTTGGTTAGCCCGGACCCGCTTCCATTAGGAGCTGCTCTAGCAGTTTGCAGTTTGCCCTGTCGGCCTCCATGACGTCTGCGGTGACCTAAGCCATCTCCAGCTCCTGCCGACAGCGATGCCTTTCCCACCATACTGGACTGTATCTCCCCTCTCGAACCACAAGCCAAATAAACTCCCTTTCTCCTCTTAAGTTGAGTCTGTTTCACAGCAGCACAAGAGAAACGGCTACAGGTCTAGAGAAATCAGAATGGGCTGCGCGAGTAGCTCAGTTAGCAGAGCGCAGCCAGCCTAGCATGCAGGAGGTTTCATCCAGCACCGTAGAAACGGGAGTGATGAGGCTCAGACCTGCCATCCTAGCATTCCACAGGTGGAGGCAGGAGGATCGGGAGTCAAGGTCAGCTGCAGCCTCAGTCAGCTCCCGGCCTACCTAGGTGACATAAGACCTGGCCTCAAAACAAAAAGGTGACACTGAAGCTCTCCGTCTAGGTTGCCAGCTGAAGAACCATGCAGGCGTGCCCTGAATGGCCAGCTATAGTGCCAAGCTCCTGGGCTCTGTCAGAACCGAAAGGTCTGAGCCCAGTCAGCACTGCAGCTATATAGGCTGATAAGAGCCAGGCCAAGGAGGAGGCATATACGTAGTACAAGCTAGGTTTCTGGTTTTTTAATTTCTCTCATGGGCAGTGTTGAACGTGCCTAATGCTCACTAATCACAAACATCTTCACCAGATGATAGAAGCAGGAGAAAGTAAACACCATAAAGTCATCAACGAAGGGAAAATAAAATTCCATTCCAAGGCTGGGGAGATGGTTCAGTGGGTGAAAGTGCTGTTTGCACAAGAACCTCAGTGCAGGGCCACAGCCCACATGTAAAATGCTGGGCATGGTGGGTGCCTGTCTGTGACCCCAGTGCTGGGGCGGAGGCAGATCCTCTGAGCTCGCTGGCCATCCAAGACTAGCTAAAAAACAGCAAGCTCCGGTTCAGCGAGAGACCCTGTCTCAGGAAATAAGACAAAGAATGATAAAAACAACTGGCATCCCTCTCTGGCTCGCTTGGGTGCACACACATGGGTACACACGCATACTAAATAAATAAAAATAAGTAAACGAAATTTCATTCGGGGTCAAGTGATATGCTGGTGAACTTTTTCAACTAGCTGGACTAAAGAAAGGGAAAAGACAGCCCTGATTCCTACTTTGCCAATTCCTAAGTCGCCACGGCCAGCTTGTGTCTGGCAAGCGTTATATCATGAAAAGTCGCATTGAGAAGCATCACAATCGGCTCTTGTGCACTTCTCCTCGGGCCCTGCACTGACAGCAGGGTGAGCCAACGTCCTCCTATCACTGTGCGAATATTGAGACCAGACCTATGCTGAAACCTTCAGAGGGTGAAATTCCCAGGAGTGTAATTGCTACTAGGCCCTTTGCTCGCAGTTTTAAGTGTGCTCCACCACCCACTCTCTCCTCCCCTTGGGGATCTGTCTTTCTGAAGACCACATGGTGTCGCTGACTGCCAGCAGGAGATAAAAGGCAATGACCTGCCACAGTCTGCCCAGGACAGTCCTGGCATGGACTTACATCCGAGCCCCTTTGCCTCTCAGAAGTGACCTCAGTTGTCTGATGAGTCTGCCCACATTCTCAAGGCAACGGATGCTCTCCACAGCATGTGGGGTTTCAGAAGATCACACACAGGCGGTCTTGTAGAATCCTCAGGGAACAACTGGAGAAAGTTGGGTTGCATCTATCAGAAGAGGTAGGTGATGCTCAAAATGTCCTATTTAAATTGTAAAGCAAAGCTGGAAACCTGACAAACTTTATAAAACAGAACAGAGGGCAACAATGCAGAGTCCATCCTGGAAGGATTAGCCAGTCTGTGGCATTTCCAGCTTCCGAGAGGAGTGACCTCAATCATGCTAACACACAGAGCCTCAGGAAATGGCCACGGCGCTCTAAGTGCAGACATTTTAAAGAGAAAATCGAGAGATTGGGGAAAGAAGACAAACACGGTACTGGTAGATGAGAGACAGCCTGGAGCGATATGAGCAGCTATTTTAGCAAGACCCCTGCTGAGCAGCCACACTTGGGAAGCTCCCAGCAGATGTCAGGGAACTGTTAGATCAGAGACCGTGGCCATCATGAGGACAGTCATGAGGACGACGCCGCGTGGGCTCACAGAAACAGTTTACTGATCACAGGGACACACACAGCCAGGCTCGGGAGCTGAAACTGCAACCCAAGGGCATGGAGGGTGGTCCTTTTAAAGACTGCAAGCAGGTGTGCAGTCTAGGGGGTTGGGAGTGCTGGTGACATTTAATGTGATTGGTTGGTGTGCAGGGAGAAAAGGTAACTTTGGCACAAAACATAACCATTTCAGGAGGTTTGGTAGCTATACTAACAGTGTAGTTAAGGTCCTATGGTTTTTCCCTGGAACAGAGTGGAGAATTTTCAGTTAGTACAGGGCAGGTCAGAGAGGCAGCAAATGGACAAAATGGAGTTGCTTCTGTCCTTTCAGAACAATTTACTGGAATGACCAGCAGAAGGCCTCTAGACTACAGAGTGGAATCAGAACTGCAGGCAGTCTCAGCCAGGGTAGAAACCTGTTTGGAGTAAGAGTCTACCAAGGGCAGGAGGGGGGCTTACCCAGTGTCAGGAGGACCAGCCAGGGGTACAGCAAGCATTCAGAAACCATTCACAGTGGGAGGACGTGAGAGGATGAGATGAGCACTGTGTCCCCAGAAAAAGGCAAGGATATTGTCCTAGTTAGATACAGGTGTCAGCTTGACAATTGATGGCAGGAGCTCTGGGCACACTTGTGAAGAATTAGGAGTTGAGTTAAGCCTGGAACAAACCTGCAGGAGATTGTCATTCAGGAAATGATGCCAACAGTTGAAAAATGGGGCCTCAAGAAACTAAATAGCTTCTGCACAGCAAAGGGAACAATCAAGCAAAGAGACTATGTATGGGGTGGGGGGAAAAATCTTTGCTACCTATGCAGCTGCAGATAATCATATTAAGCAGATTAAGCCAGTCTCAGATGTGGTATGATCTCTCTCACTTGTGGTTTTTAGATTTTACATAGGTACACTGAATCATAGATGTACGTATGTCATGAAAGAAGAAGTGAAACTATGGGGGTAGAAAGGGAATATAGATAGGGGGAAGGCACGCCGGGAGGAGGGTAGAGTACGGGAAAGAATTGCTCAGAATGCAACAGATACTTGAATGACATTGTCCCTGTGAGACACATATAATAAATGCACTAGAAAAATAATTTTGGCAGATTTGGTACTAAGTAACAGTTTTAAAAATTATAAATGTTCATCCTGGGAGGAAGGGGAAATTATTTTGATTTGTGAACCAAATTAAGTGTCACAGGTAAAAGGACAGTCTTTGCGAAACAAGGCAACCAGCTGAGAGCCCAGCTCTCTGTGGATACAGTCCTAGGAAACCCACCGTTAGTATGAAACCGAGTCCCAGCCTTCAGTACCTTCAATATTGCTTCTATTGGTAATAAAACTGATATTTTGATCTCTACTTACTTGTGTCTCCTACCTAGTTTACTTTAGTCACATTTCAAAAACCAAGGAGTAACAATATATAAACACTTTATTAAAAATCTTTAAAAACTTTGACATACGTACATCTATGATTCAGCCCAAACGTCCAACAGTTGATGAGTGGATAAGGAAAATGTGGTACATTAGGACTACTACTCAGCCATCAAAAATGATGAATTAATGCAATTTGCCAGGAAATGGATAGAATTAGAAACAATTATATTGAGTGAAGTATCCCAGACACGGAAAATTAAGCACCGTATGTACTCCCTAACAGGTGGATCCTGGTACCAAACCCACTTAGAGACACTCAAAAACAAATCTGTAATACCTACAGTAATTGTAAAGATTATAAACAGGAGGGATGGGGAAGGAGGACCACTCCAGAAACAAGGAGAGAGGGGACCATGTTACAGCAGAGAAAATTGGCCACCATCAAGGACTGCAAGGGGTGACATCCAATACCCATCAGGATGGAGCTAAGGGCATTGCAGGAGAACAAAACTGAAAAAAAAAAGGAAAAAAAAATCAACAAACCATAATTCAGAACATCAGAGACTCTATATTAACCACCTGGAACTGGGCCAGCCTAATCTCTCCCCATCCTGAAGCTCAGGGAAATTTGCGGAAGAGGGGGTGGTAAGATTGTAAGAGCACAAGGATGGGAAGAGTAATGATATGCAAGATACTCCACACAAGTTAGGGCCGAAGCAATCATAATAGGACTTTGCATGACCTGCGCTATGTCCAACACATTATTGACCCCACAAAGTCTAGCATGGACTAAAGGCACTAGGATCCTGGAGGCTAGGGACTGATAGTCACAGTAGTGTTCCTAAGTTTAAGGGGAACATAGAAAAGGGTTCTGGGAAATGCCCCTGGGTCCTTGCACCTCATCAGAGAGGAGGACCCAGAGGAGAGTTTGGCATGCACAGTAAAGGATGCTCCGGGGATGGGAGGGAGAGGCACTGGGGTATGGAGAGGGAGGGGAGAGGGGAAGGAGGAGCAGGAGGGTCGGAGGGAGGTCGGGGAGGGAGGGAGGGGACCAGTGTACCTGTTAAGTTTGTATGAGCAGAAATAATAATAATAATAAAAAGAAAAGAAATATTAACTGACTGGAGAGTCATCCCAAAGGAAAAAAGGAAACTTTAATATATAAATAATCAGAAGATTAATGCTAGAATTTGAAATGTACACTATTTCTGAGAGAATTCCATAGAATTGAGTCTCTGGAGCTTCAAATATGGTTTACTCTAGTTAATGTTATTTCTCTTTTGATAACACAATCAGACTGTATCCATTTTCCTATTGGTTAAGAAATATCTGACATCCTCTATTAAGTCCTTATAGACTATCTAATGTAATTGGCATTGACATTTTGAACATTATTTTTAATTAAAAATAATCATTTAGCTAATAAATGAAAAATAAAACCGATTTAAATAAAAAATAGCATATAATGTGGAGGGGCAGAGAGAAAGAGACAAAGATGTAAATTCTACAATGTTAAGGATGTAGCTGCGAACAGCCTGGTATTGGCTCCAAAATAGACACACAGATCAATGGATAAGGATTGAAGACCCAGATATAAGCCCACAAAATTACAGCCATTTGGTCTTTGACAAAGGGGCCCAAAGAATCCAATGGAAAAAGAACAGCATCTTCAACAAATGGTGCTGGCAAAACTGGATCTCCACATGCAGAAGATTAAAGCTGGACCCGTACTTGTCACCATGTACAAGACTTAATTCCAAATGGATCAAGGACCTTGATATAAGGCCAGAGACTTTAAAAACCATAGTTGAAAGGATAGGGAACTCCCTCGAGTGGATTGGGCTAGGCCAACATTTCCTAAACAGACATCCAATGGCACAGTCACTGCTACCAACTCTCAACAGTTGGGATCTTGTGAAATTAAAGAGCTTCTGTTCACATAAAGAGATTGTAACACGAGCTCAAAGGCAACCCACAGAATGGGAGAAAATCTTCACTAACCACATATCTGATAGAGCTCTACTGTCCAGAGTGCACAAAGAACTTAGAAAACTAAACATCAAGGAAACCAATGGCCCAATTAAAAAATGGGCCCTGGAACTTAAAAGAAATTTTACCAGGGATGAAATTAAAATGTCTAACAAATATCTTAAAAAATGCTCCACTTCTTTAGCCATCAGGGAAATGAAAATCAAAACTTCCCTGAGATACCATCTCACCCCAGTCAGGATGGCAAAAATCCACAACACAAACAACAACAAATGCTGGAGAGGATGTGGAGAGAGGGGAACTCTCCTACATTGCTGGTGGGAGTGCAGGCTCATACAGCCACTCTGGCGAGCCATCTAGAGATTCTTAAAGAAATTAAAGATTGAAATGCCATATGACCCTGCTATTCTACTTTTGGGTATAACCCCCCATACAGCAGAGGTTCACCTCGATAGCACAAGCACGACCATGTTCATAGCAGCACTGTTTACAATAGCAAAGACATGGAATCAACCCAAATGTCCAGCAGTTGACGAGTGGATAAGGAAACCGTGGTACATCTATACAATGGAGTAATGATGAATTACTGGAATTTGCCAAGAAATGGATGTCATTAGAAACAATTATATTAAGTGAAGTATCCTAGACCCAAAAAATTAAGCGCCGTATGTACTCCCTAATAGGTGGCTCCTAATACCAAACCCACCCAGCCCATCTTGAGAATCTCATAGGTAAATCTATGTATTACCTACAGTAATTGCAAGGATTATGAACAGGAAGGATGGAGTTGGAGGGCCACACCAGAAACAAGGAGAGAAGTGACCATGTTACAGTAGAGAAAATAGGCCTCCATCAAGGACTGCAAGAAAGTAATGTGACACCTAGTTAAATTCACAATTCGCTCCTGATCATTTACAACTAAGGGGGTATGAACTCATCAGAAGGGGAGGGCATATAGTCCGGCAGATTAAAAAGTAACCATTTTGCAAATGGGTGATTGACCCCTCCCATTGCCAAATGCCATATGACCCTGCGATTCCACTTTTGGGTATAAGTATTACATCTACCCTTGAATGTGCTCTTATAATAAGACTCCAGTTTAACAGCTTTCTGTCTCTGGCCAGGGGGTGACATACAGTGCCCATCACGATGGAGTGAAGGGCATTACAGGAGCAACAAAACTGCAAAAGAAAATCAACGAACCACAATCCAGAACTTCAGAGACTCTATATCAACCACCTAGAACTAGGCCAGCCTAATCTCTCCCCATCCTGAAGCTCAGGGACATTTTCGGAAGAGGGGGCAGTAAGAGTGTAAGAGCAAAAGGATGGGAGGAACAATGATTTGCAAGATACTCCACACAAGTTAGGGCCGAAGCAATCATAATTGGATATTGCATGCCCGGCGCAATGTCCAACACACTATTGACCTCACAAAGTCTAGCATCTGCTAAAGATCCTTGGAGGCAAGGGATTGACAGCCACAGTAGTGTTCCTATGCTTAAGGGGAACACAGGAAGGGGTTCAGGGAAATGCCACTGGGTCCTTGTACGTCGTCATCGGAGAGGAGGGCCCAGAGGAGAGTCAGGCATGCACAAGAAAGGACTCTGGGAATTGGGGCGGGAGGCACGGGAGGGGGGGGGGGGCGGCAGGGGTGAGGGAAGGGGGAGCAAGGGGTTCGGGGGGGAGGAGGAGGGAGGGAGGGAACTGGTGTACCTATTAAGTTTGTATGAGCTGAAATAATAATAAAAGATATATTAATTAAAAAAAAGATGTAGCTGCGACCAAAATAGACAAGACACCTAAAAAGGTTCTCTCTTGTACCCTGCAGGAGTCACAGTAAAGTACGCCTGCTATAAAAAGTTCATTAAATGTATATGTAACTCTTATGATGTTTTTGTAAATGATAGAAAAGTCAAATCTTATGAAACTATGATGAAAAAACAACATTTTACAGAATAACAGGATATGTGGTGAAAGGGGAAAGACAGGTAGTACTTCCATGAAGATTTAATTAAGTTAGATGAAAGTATTGGGGGCAAAGAAAGCTCAGAAACAAATGTGCACTTCAGGATTTAACCCCAGTGTCAGGTGAACAAGAAGTGGCCATGAGAGTGGAGATACTCAGCAGAGTAAAATGCCCTCGATTTCATTTGGGAACCAGTCATGAGAGATACCAAGGGTTTATTTCTAGAATCTTGGTGCTTCCATGGCCCCCTTTACTTTGGTAAAGGAAAGAACGAGGGTCATGAGTAATCCACCAACTTTGACATTTCACCATGGCTGGAATTCACTGCTGTAGGATGATAGCATCAAGATTTAAGACCGAGTTTCAGAGATGCTCAGGGATTAACACTCTGCCTAGAAAGCAGAAGGTCCTGGGTTCTGATCCCCGATCCCGTGTGAACATGCCAGGTGGAAAATGGCAGCAGCTTGCCCTTCTGGTCCTGATGGGCAGAGCCTGGGAAATCCCAGAGCAAAGCTGAAAGGAAGTAGAAGCAATCCAGGATGATTCCTGAAGTCACCCTTGGCCCTCTTCAGAGACACATAGTGCCCTTTAAAACTCTCTCTCTCTCTCTCTCTTTAAACAAATAAAGTTTAAAAAATTTAATCTCATAGCATGTATTAGTTATATTAGTTATGCAAATACAGATTCAAAATAAATGTAGACTTATGGATAGTTTAAAAAAAAAAAAACTTTGCCAGACTGAATGTCTCTGACGTTGGCTGGTGTTGTTTCCTGAAGGAATAAGTGTGCTTCACATGCCTGTATTCAAAGGAGACTAAATTTCCTCAGATAGTCTCATAGCTCTCAAGCATATACTAAGTTAGCAAAAGATTTTTAATTTTTTTAGTGAAAACTGACCCATAAACAACCTCGCTATCTTAAAATTTTGTCAGTAAAACATGGTGATTTTTTTTTTAAATGCAGCATAATCACAAACTTGCAGAATTTGTTTGACATGTATTTCTACTAGCCCCCAGTAGAGGGACCCTATGTACACCAAATACCAAATTTGTGCAATTTTAATCTCCCTTTTGCCCTGTGAATAAACTTCCAATTTTCTTTGGCCCCTTTTCTGTGTGTCCATATAGATGAATCAGAATACCATCTATTTTCACTGAAATGTAGGAGATTACACAAGGAAAACATAGGAATAAGACATTGGACATTGAAATTGGTCAAGATTTTTTACATAAAACCAACAGCACAGGCAACAAAACACCACACAGCAGATAAGATACACACTGATAAACTTCTGCAACAAGGAAAACAACCGATGGAGCTAATTCTGAACCCACAGAATGGGGAGAGATTTACATACAACTCATAAATAAGGGATTAACATCCAGAATGCACAAAGCACTCAAACATCTCAAAGAAAGAAAACAAATTCCAAAACAACCCAATTACAAATGGACCAGTGATTTGAACAGACAGCTCTCGAAAGATACACAAGTGGCCTAATGTACACAAAGGAAGGCTCATCGCTTCACCCATTAGAATACATAATATCAAAAATTAAAAAAAAAAACAATGCGGATGAGAAAGGGGAGAATTGGGAGTCTTAGGAAACATTGGTGAGAAAATGAATTGTTCAGTCATTTATTGTGCCAAACAGTAAAAAATCTCCTTAAAACACTGGAGGTGGAATTATAATATGATCCAGTAACTCTACTGGATTACAGGTATCAAAGAATTACCCACCCATCCATGTTCAATGCAGCACAATTCACAACAGCCAAGATATCCATTGACAGATGAGTGGATAAAAATATTATGTGCATATATATGTGTATGTACACACACATACACATATATAAGTGTCATTTAGCCATAAAATAAGGCTAAACCAGGTTATATGTGGCATTACATTAAATTAAATAAGACATAATCAGAAAAGCACATAGCATGTTCTCACTTGTGGAAACCATAAAAGTTAGTCAAGTGGAAGTGGAGAGTAGAATAAAGACACACACACACACACACACACACACACACACACACACATACACACACACACAAAAAAAAAACAAAGAATGGGGGCGGGGAGAGAGTGAGAAGTTGGATAATACATCAAGATGCAATTGAAGGGGGAGAGTATTCAGAATGTTATAAAGCAACTATAAAACAATTAATTATTCATTTTAAAGTATAGCGAAGGCCTTTGAAGTTATCAAGAAAAAAAAGTAACATTTTTAGAGACAGACATGCTAACCACTGTGATTTTATTGTCACTTGCTAAATGCATGTATTAAATATAACACTACTTCTGTATGACCATGGATACTGTATGTCATCTAAAATAAAAGTAAGTTTTACATGAAATACTCATTTCAAACTAATAGAAGCACAACCTCTTTTTCAAACATCTCCACCTGTGAGTGTCTTGAGGAGTAAGAGAAGCTTGTGTTAAGCAGAGCAGTAGACCACTTTGCTGCAAAGGATGGAGCTCCACATTTCAGGTTATGATGACCACATCGACGAGGTTTACACCACTCTGTGCTGGCTCATTCACTGGCAGCAGCTCACCTGCCCACAACCTGGACTTCATGACCAAAAACCGGGTGGAGAGCAACTCAGCAAAGAATACCTCCAAATAATTGTGCTGATGCACTTGTTGGTCAGGTGTTTTCTTCCCAGGGCCACACAAACACACCCATGGGAGGTGCCTCCAGATCTCAACACACGAGGAAATATGTCAGTTGCTCCTTCACTACCAGCCAGGCCATATAAATCCATGTTCAGAAGATTTTGAAGGTGGGCAGGAACTGAGTTTCTTGTAGACAAGGCCAATTGGTCACATATTCAATATTCATTCGCTTTTTTCCTAACGACTGAAATTTTTATTCTACTACCAGTAATAATGCATACAAACAAATGGCTACATTTACCAACCTCTCCTATAATGATGGATGGCAGGCCTTTAAAGAAACTTCCTTAGAATGGATAACTGAAAAATGTCTTTTAAATATTTTATTTCTTTGCTGGGTCATGTACATGCTATCCAAAACTCTATAAACATCTTGGATTGAAAGACTCACTTGAGGATGAAAACCATTTGTGCTTGGAAGTCAAGAAAAGAAAAGGTTGTTGGGTCTCAATGCCACTGTAGAACTCCATGCCTACCCAATGTGGCTCTCTTCAATTTTTCTTTATGAAAGAGAAATAAACCCCAATTGCATCATGCTGAATTCTGATCTTAAATAGCAGTCTATTTAAATTTATAATTGATGTGCTAGTTACCAGAATTGCCAACCTACATGATTATTGCTCAATATCCTCTTAATCTGGGCATATAGAAATAAGCCTTTAAGACTAGCCTTAATAAGTAGTAGTAATTTGGTTCACAAAACCAAAAATTAGGTCACCATTCTAAGATCAATTTAAATCCACTTCTGGGAGCAGAAGAGCAGTTTGTTTGAGATCAGGGCTGTACTAGCACGCTAAGATCAGGTGATTTCATCTGAAGGAAGAAGTTCAAGCATGACCTGATTTTCCACTTCAGAAATAAAAGTAAGTTCAGGTGCAGAAGGATGCAGGCTCTTCTAGCCAGGAACTCCAATTTAATGCCTAATCTCTGAAGTTAATTCCACAAAAAGTTCTGAGTTTCTTAAAGCTCACATTCCTCTATAAGCTTGAGTATGTTTCAGTAATTACACCTGTGTCCACTCCCCTTTACCTGGGAAGCATTATTAGCATCTTCATCCTAATCTTAGTCCTATGTATTTAATACCTGCCTTACCTAAGCCCTCTACATGTGTTTCCCCATAATAAGATAATGATACTAACCTTTCGTCTAAGCTGTGCTGTGCTGTGATGTTTAATTAATGTTTACCAGTATGGGGTGAGTTGCAGATGAAAGATGCACAATGCAATGCCATGACTCTGACTCATTGCTTACCCTCATTAGTTATGCAAACTGGAAGCCATGTTGTTACAACTGAAATACTTGTGGGAACATAGTAGGTCAAATAAGAATCCAAACCACATGAATATATGTGTATAACTTATTTATAAATCAAGTTCTCAGATTTCTTTATAATTAGAACAATATGCTTTGCTAATGTTATAGGTATTTGAAATCCTATAACATGTAAAATATAAATTGACTTGAAGATTATGATTTCTTTGGTAGGCACACAAAGTCACTTAAACTTATATAAGTGAAGATTCAATCTATGATATGAAACTCTATACAGCTTGAAAAAATAAATTTTACTTTATTCTTTTGTAACTGAAAACTACCATTATGATCTAAATGTCACAGAAAATTACAGTGTTTACTTAATGACATCAGAACAAAAACAATTCTAGTTCCACGATATTTCCCAAGATTCTTTGCACCCATGTTGAGGTGCAGGCTTTATTACATTTCAACTAAATATCTAACTACAATAAATGCACATTAAGATTTTATACATTTTTAAGCAATGGAATCATTTATGTTTTGGCATGTAAAGCCAAAATATCATTTTTATTACTAACATAGAGGGTTTTTTTTCAGATGTGAACAACTATATGTTCTAATACCCCTTTTCCTGCCTAGCAGAAACTGGTAGGGAACCCAACTGATTAGGATTCATTCTCTACAATTAGTTGCAGTGAATCTACAGTCTATCCATGATCTATCCCAAGTGCACGAGTCAAGAGAACTAAATAGTCCTTTTTAAAACTTTTATTTATTTATTTTGCGTGTGTGTGTGTGTGTGTGTGTGTGTGTGTGTGTGTGTGTGTGACATACAGAGAGAGAGAGAGAGAGAGAAAGAGAGAAGACATTGTGTGTCCCTGTGAATGACCAAGGATGACTTAAGGAATCATCTTGGATTGCTTCTACCTCCTTTTTGCTTTGCTCTAGGATTTTCTAGACATACAGAGAGAGAGTCTGAGAGAGAGAGAGAGAGAGAGAAGAAAGACATTGCGTGTCCCTGTGGACTGCCAAGGATGACTTAAGGAATCATCTTGGATTGCTTCTACCTCCTTTTTGCTTTGCTCTAGGATTTTCCAGGCTCCACCCACCAGGGTCAGAAGTGCATGCCACCATCATTTTCTGGTGTTTTTATGTGGGGCCTGGGATCTGAACTCAGGACCTTCTACTTGTGAGGTAGAGTCTTAACACCCAAGCCATCTCTCCAGTCCAAGAACAAATAGTCTTTTAGAGAGAGAAAGAGAGAGACAGAGAGAGCAAGAGCGCACGCACGCACACACACACACACACACAAACGCATACGCAAGCCTGGCATTTGTAGTCTGCTTTGCATGGAATGTAAAGAAGTTTCACATCATTTTCATTTATCAAAATTCAACTAATATTTTCTTGAGCTGCAAGCAAAACTTATTATTAAAATTGAGTAATCTCTAACCAAACCAAAAACCAGAACACTTTTCTGGGACTGGTGAGGGGTGCAATTAGGATTCGCAGGGGCTTACACCAAATGTTAAGATTACTCTGAGACCATTTTCTTCTGCTTTTCATGATTCATCTTTTCTTTCTCCCTTTCTTCCTTGGTTTTCCTAAATCTGTTGTGACACATAAGCCTACAATCTGAATGTTCCTGAAATATTCATTCGCTCTTCTTGGGCTATATTTTTATGTTACATGAGTTAAAATGTTTTCCAAGAGGAAAGCAATGTGGTCACCATTCCTGCACCATGTATTTTTGATTTCTAAAAACTTAGTTTACACTCTAAGTTCCTTTTTCTCAGATTCCTTGGTTCTGCTGAATTTTTCTTTAGCTTTATTGCATATTGATTTTTATCTCAATCATTTCCCTCAAAACATTAGTCTCATAACATCTAATAATAATGTAAGCATGGTTCTGTGCCTTTATGGAAGTTTCGATGATAANNNAACCCATCAGAGAGGCTGAGGATCATGAGTTCAAGGTCAGCTTGGGCTGCATTAAGGAGATCCTGTCTTGAAGCGACACAACCAAAAATAAAAGAAATAAAAAGAACTGGAAATGCAGACCTAAGGAGGGAGTTCAGTAGGTCACAGACCTGACTGCTCAAGCATGAGGATTTTAGTTGAATTCTCCAGCACCCATATGCCGCTCTGTGTGTGTGTGTGTGTGTGTGTGTGTGTGTGTGTGTGTGTGTGTGCAAGAGAACACTTGAATGTGTGTGCCTGAAGAAGCCCAAGGACGACTTGGGGAATCATTCTGGATTGCTCTACCTTCTTATTGCTTTGCTCCGGGGTTTCCCATGGAAAGTGGGTTTATAACTCTCTGTGCTGGGGAAGAAGACATAGAAAAACCCCGAGGGCTCACTGGCCAATCAGCCAAGCCTAATCAGCAAACCCCAGGTCCTAGTGAGAGACCCCACCTTGATAAACAAGAGGATGGATGGCTTCTGAGGATGGATACCCAAGACTGACCTCTGGTCCTCACACATATGTATACATGCATGCACGCACGCATGTACACACACACACACACACACACACACACACCAAACACACATATACAAAATAACTGGCTTGATGGGGAAGCCCTAGACTTGCTCAGGACAAGGACCAGAAAGAGACTGTCAGAATGGTAGGGGAGGATTCGTGTGAGTGGAGACTTGAGCTGAACCAGCACTGAGGGGAGGGAGGGTTGCAGTCTCTGTGCTGCTCTGGAGCCAGAAAAGACAGATGAACAAGCAGGGCGGGGGTGGGGGTGGGGAACGGGGACTTCCCAAAAGGGACCGTGGTCTTAATTGGAATTTGAAATCAATGAGTTTGGGGCTTTTCGTGCTGCTGGGAAGAATGGGAACC
Source organism: Typhlomys cinereus (assembly GCA_023101885.1). Taxonomy (NCBI): domain Eukaryota; kingdom Metazoa; phylum Chordata; class Mammalia; order Rodentia; family Platacanthomyidae; genus Typhlomys; species Typhlomys cinereus. The sequence continues at coordinate 2,156,965 of JALPQD010000288.1, forward strand.
TTCCAGAGAGCAGTGCTGTGTGTACAAAGACAAGAGAGAATGGGGTATGTGGGGAGGGGCATTCCTGGGACTTTGACAGGGAGAAACAGATCCAGGGCTGAGGGTCAGTGGGGGGCTGATGGTGGGGATAAGCCAGGGTACAGGACCAAGGTGCAGACATGCACGCCATGTCCTCACAGACGGGTACCTCCTCTGTCCCCATCACCCTTACCCTGAGAACAGTTATCTCCTCTTTCTCCGTCACCCTTATCCTGAGAACAGTTATCTTCCCAGACGCTGGCATTCTGGAAGGTTCCAGGGAGACCTTCTAAGCTCTGCCATTCTTTAGAGAGACCATACTTTTTCCTGCAAATGGGAGTTTTGTCATGAGTAGCCGGGGAGTAGGGGATGTCAAAGCAATGGTCCCACCTTTCCAAGAACCTGCCTTCTCTATAGCAATCCCCCCACCCCAAGGCAAGAGTTATGTTTTCCAGATGTCCCTTAGCCCCCCAGCAAGCCTCAGGGATGAAATCCAGATGCACCTAGCCTCCCTTGGACTGCTGGCTTCATGCTAACCAGTGCACCAGATGTTTCTCAGGATTCTTTGAAGAGCAGAAAAAGTGGGGCCCAGAGGGCTCCATCCCAGTTTTCTAGTAAAGGTGCTAGTCCAGGATGGTCCGAGTAAGTAGTAATGATGATAATCAAAAAGCATATAAATTTCTTGCGTAATTGATTTCTCATGCTTTAGTTTCTGTTTCCATTTCTCACCTAAGCAAAAGAATCTTATCGGATTAGAGGACCAACCTTGGCAATGCCTAGGAATGGGAGGGGCTGAGCACCCCACTTGACCTTGGATGATTTCCTCGACCTCAGGACTGGAGTTGACAGACCTTAGGATGTTCAGTGATTGGTTGGGAAACAGGGAGTGTCCCTGTTTCTCACTCCTTCTGGCATGTTTTACACGGGATCTGGGGATCTGAATCATGGGACCCTTCTGTTTGTGAGTGATAGCTGACCCAGCTGGCAGGCTCACCTGTCCAGTTTTTTCTGTGATCTGCCAAGGAAGATGGCCAAGATGACCACAAGGACCAGCAATACTGCCAGCACAGCTCCCACCAGTCCATATACAAGTCTCTTGCTGGTTCGTGATTGGCAGGTCTCTCCCCAGTACCAGTGGGTGTCCGTGTTTAGGCATCTGAAACATGCAAACACACTTACACACATGAACTCAGGCCAGGCCTCTTGGCCTCTGGTCTCCGGAAGGGAAGTTTAAAACTGCAAACGCAGGAGCCTGGACATCTCTCTCCTATAGGTGGATGCTCAGCGCTCTGGGACTCTGACTCTGTAATGTGTAAATGGTGGGAGCGGGGCACACTCAGAGATAGATCAGAGTCCCCAGCAGACTGGGTGCTTTGCCTCAGCCAAGCATGTTTCCCTGAGTAATCTTGAAGCATCAATCTTCTACTTTTGAGGGTGTTTGGTCATGGTTTCTATTCCACACTTTATGATCTGGGGAACTCAAGGCACTGAGGCTACCAATGGAGGTGTTGCTGCACAGGCAGTATGAGAAAGATGATGCTAAAACTGAGCATGGCAGGTAGAGTCAGGGGTCCCAGCACTCGGGGAGGCGGAGGCAGGAGGAGAATTTCAACTTTGAGGTCAGGTTGTGATACACAGGAACTCACTGGATCAATCTGGGCCATAGGGACCTGGTTTTGCAAAACAAAAAGAGATGAAGAGAGAGGGAATGAAAGAGGGGGAGGAAAGAAAAGAGAAGGGGAAAAAGGAGGGAGGTAGATAGGGAGGGAAGGAGGAAAGAAATAAGTGAAGGAGAGAGGGAAGGAAGAAAGAAAAGGGGAGGAAAGAGGGAGGAAGGGAAGAAGAGAGGGGAGGGGATGAAGGGAGTAAAGAAGAGAGGAAAGAAAGAAAGGGAAAAGGAAAGGAGGGAGGTGAAGGAATGGAGGGAGAGAAGGAATAAAGGAAGAGAGAAGGAAAGAGTTAGAGGAAAGGAAGGAAAGAGGGAGGGAAGAAAAGAGATTAAGGAAGAAAGGAAGGGAAGAGGGAAGGAAAAAAGGAAAGAAAGGGAAAGAAGGAAGAAATAAGGAAGAAGGAAAGGTGGAAGTGATGGAAGGAAGGAGGGGAAGATAAGGGAAGGCAGGAGGGAGGGAGAGAAAGGAAGGAGAGATGGAAAATTAGAGAAAGTGGTAACTGATGGGGAGATGAAACGAACAGTTTCAACTGCGCCATAGGTTGCCTGGCATTGCAGTGTGTGCCCACCCGTCCCTCCCGTGGGGATGGAGGGTGGTGGGAGCCCCAGGCAGAAGGAAGAGGGATGTAGATAGGGATGGAGGGTATCTTCTGAGTTCTGTCATGTTGCCTGCCCACCTAGTAATGGGAGTCCAAGCAGCAAGAGGAGACGTGGGGGTTCTGAACAGACAGGGAGCCATGGAGAGAAAGGTATGGGTTTCCGTAAGGGGACCGTCCCCTCCGGGCAGCACTCACACACAGCGGGGGCCTGTGCGCTGCAGCTGGCACTGGCCCATGTTGCAATTAAGCTGCGACTTTGCCCCCTGGGTGCAGTTGTTCACGCAAGTCAGCTTCCCTTCCAGTTCCTCTGCATAGTAGTACTGGCCAAAGTCCGGGCCGGCCCTCCGGGCGCATTGCTCTGATAGGGAGGAGGGGCGAGGGTGGAGGGGACAGCATGCATCAGACTGGCCAATGGTCCCCCCACATCCCATCCTGTTGGTCACCCGTCCTCTGTCTCCTCCTTCCCCGATCCCCACAGAGTTGCTCACCCTGGGGGTCGAAGCTCAGCCTCAGCGTCTCCTCCTTCACAGTGGTCATGTTGCTGTTATAGCACAGCATGGAGCCTGTCAGGGATGGTGGGGGCGGGGACACAGAAAACGGGAAGGCTTCCTTCTGCCTCTTCATCTAGCTAGATCTCCTCCCCTCCTCCCTCCTCCGTCTCTCCTTTCCCCTTCTGTCCAGTTCCTCCTCCCCCTTCCTTTCCTCAGTCTGTTGTCTTCCTCTTCCTCTCCTCTCCTGCCCTTCCTCCCACTTCCTCTTCTCTTCTTCCTATTTCCCCTTCTCTTCTTCCTTCTCCCCCCTCCTCTTCCTCCTTCCCTTCGCTTCCTCCTTTTCCTGCTCTTCCTCTTTCCCTCTTCCTCTACCCATTTCCTCCCTCTCTTCCACCTCCACCCTCCTTGTCGGGTTTTGAGTGTGGGATGCTCTCCCCAACAGGTCAATGAGTTTGCATCCTTAGTGTTGATGTTTGGGAAGGTTGGGGCACTTTTAAGAGGTAGAGCCTCGCTAGAAGCAGGCACATGGTAGGAGTTGGGTCTTGAGTTTAGTAGCCCAGCCCTACTTCCTCTTGCTTTCTCTGTCTCCTGATGGTGACCTGAACCAGCCTCCCGCTTCTGCCTCAAGCCATGGCTTTTGTGTGTCATTCCTGCCCTAAATGCACTTCTCCAGGAACCATAAACCAAATACCCATTTCTCTCTAAGTTGCTTGAGTCTTAGTACTGTCTCGCAGAAAAAAAGAAAAGGAACTGCCCAAGAGCCCTAGCTATGGGAATTCAGAATTCACACCTATGATCCCAGCACCCTGGAAGCTGAGGCAGGAGGATTGCCATGAATGCAGAACCAGCCTAGGCTATTGCCCCTTCTCTCCCTCCTCTTTTCTCTCCTCCATCATCTCCTTCCTCTCTCTTCTCCTCCATCTTCCTTTCTCCTTTTCCTCCTCCTTTCCCTCCTCTTCCATCTTTTCCCTTCTCTTCTCCCTCCTCCTCCTCTATCTTCCTCTCCCTCCTCCTCCTCCATGCTCTCTCTTCTCCTCTCCCTCCTTCTCCTCCCCTATCCTCCTCTTCCTCTTCCTTCTTTCTCTCCTCCTCCATCCTCCCCCTCCTTCTCCCTTCTCGTATGTCCCAGCCTTTCAGACTTAACCAGTGCTAAGTCTCCAGATACACAGTGGCCCATGAGCAGTCTTGCATGGGAGACATGGTGTGAGGGGTTGTAGCCCCCAGCCTGGGACTGAGGAGGGGTTGTTTGGGGACAGGATGGTTTCTTTCTAGATTTTCTTTTTAAAATTTTTCAAAGCAGGATCTGACATTGAGCCCAGGCTGGCCTTTAACTCTGCGTGTAGCCTAGGCTGGTTATGCATTCATGACACTCCTTCTGCCTCAGCTTCCAGAGTGTTGGGATCACAAGTATGATTTCTGAATTCCCATGGCTAGGGCTTTATGATGTCCCAAGAGAAAAGGGTAGGAGGGAATTCTGTGGAGGTGAGGGGAGTGGGAGAGTGGGGAATGGGAGGACGATGGTTGGGGAAACAGAGCCCACCTCCTTCCCCACTGACATTCAGGGACTTTGAGCCGACCTACCTTGGCACTTGGAGATATCGCTTTCAGTTCTTCTGGTCTCATATGTGATCTTGTTTTTCACGATCTTTGTGAGGTTACTGAACAAGGTCTTGTACTCCGGGGTGTATTTGGCTTCTAGGATGATGTCACTTTCCACCACGATGCTGCCGTTGCTGGAAGCAAGAAGTGTTTCCTCGTTAACCAGGCATACCCCACCCACTCAGCAAGGAGAGCAGATCTGGGGGTGGCAGGAAGGGGCCAAGCAACACAGGTAAGAAAGAAGAGGATTCGTGCTGGGCATGATGAGGCACGTCTGAAATTCCAGAAAGACAAGGCAGGAAGGCCTCAGGTTCAAGCCCAACCTGGGTTACCCACTAGGATTCTGTCTTAAAAATTCAAAAGCAGGGCTAGAGAGATGGTTCAGGGGTTAAGACTCTGTTTTGCAAGCAGAAGGTCCTGAGTTCGGATCCCAGGTCCCATGTAAAAACACCAGGCAGAAACAACGGAGGCCTGTACTTCTGGCTCTGGTGGGCAGAGCCTGGGAAATCCCAGAGCGAAGCAAGGAGGTAGAAGTAATCCAGAATGATTCCTGAACGAACACACACACACACACACACACACACACACACACACACACACACACAGTGTAAATAAATAAATAACATATTTTTTAAAATTCAAAAGCAGCCGAGAGGTGGCTTAGAAGCTGTAGGTGATTGCCTCCAATCCTGATCTGAGTTTGATCTCCAGTCTATAGGGAGGAAGGAGAGAACTGAATCGCCCACAGGTTTATACTGATCTCCATGTACACACACACACACACACACACACACACACACACACACACACACACAGAATAATCATTTTTAAAACCCAAAAGAAATAAGAAAGGGGAAAAAAGGAAAGAGGGAAGGAAGGAGAAAGAAAGGGAGAGAAAGAATGAGAGAAGGGAGAAGAAGAAGAGGAAGAGTAGGAGAAGAAGAAGAAAGGAATGAGAAAGGGAAGGGAAGGCGAAAGGAAGGGAAGGGAAGGAGAAGGAAAGAAAAAAAGGGAATCTATGGAAAAGGGAGGGGAAAGGAAAAAAAGAAAAAGGGAAGGAAAGAAAGTGGAAGGGGAAGAAAAATGAGAAACAAGGAGAAGGAGAAAGAGGGAGAGGAAGAGAGAGAAGAAAAGAGGAGAAAAAAGGAAAGGAGAAGGAATAAGGAGAGGAAGAGGAAGAATAAGAGGAGGAGAAGGAAGAGAGGGGGAGGAGGAGGAGGAGGAGGAGGAGGAGGAAGATGATGTGGCATGAGAGCCCACTGAAATGTGAGGTTCCAACCTCACAGCCATCCACAGTCAGCTGCTGTGAGCACCACCCTTTCCTCTCTCACTTCTGGGATCCCCCCACGTCATTTTTCTCTACAATAACAGTCTTCCTTTGTTTATGAAAAAGTTCCCTGAAAAGATTCAGATCATCTTGCCCCTGAGAGTTACAGCTGGATTCTTTCTTCTGACACGCTAGCAGATACACAGCCTGGTCTAATTTCAGCTGCGATGCTTGTGCATGGTGGGCAGGAAGCCTGAGACAATTCAAAGATTAAACCTGTAGTGTCTGGGAGAGATTAAGTTACAGAAGATGCCTGCTGGCTGAGGGGCAGCCTTTCCTGATTGCTTCTTGCCCCTGTAAACATGCTTCTTGCTGAAGACCACCGAGTCACCTTGAGCACAGAAATCACCAACGTGAAATAGAAATAGAGTGAGTGGTATGAAGTAACTTATAAAACAGAAACTGAACGTAAATTGTTCAGAAGTTGCAAGTTGTTCCTCTGAGACTTCTAGTATAATGATTACTTTTTTGAAGACTGGGGAGATGACTCAGGGGTTAAATAAAACCTTTGTCTCAGGAGCAAAAGAACCTGAGTTTGGATCCCAAAACCCATTTAGAAAAGCTACACTGAAATGGTGGCAGCCTGCACTTCCAGCCCTGGAAGGCAGAGCCTGGGAAACCCCAGAGCAAAGCAGTAAGGAGGTAGAACAATCCAGAATGAATCCTGTAGTCACCCTTGGGCCTTCTGGTACACACACACACAAATACCCCCTACCACACACAGCACACAGCACACACACACACACACACACACACACACACACACACACACAGAAGAATGAATGAGGGATGGCCAGATAGCTCAGGATGAATGAAGGAGTGGATGAATTAATGTGTAATCATGATGAATGCATGAATGATGAGTGAATAAATGCATTCCTCAAGGCCCACCCAGATGTTGATATTCCTACTGCTCAAGGCAGAAGGAAGCAAGGTGTTAGGGAGAGGGAGAGGGGCTTCCCCACCCACATACTCACAGTAGTTTCCTAATGACCACATCTTTATACTGGGGAAGGTCGTCACCCTTGTAAACTTTAATCATCTGAAAGAAACACCAAAAGTCACACAGTGTTGGAGTGTGTCCCAGCTAGGGTAGCCCCAGGCTGGCTTCGGTAGAGTCTATAGCAAAGAGAAAGGAAAGGGACAGGAAGCTCCTTCTGCCAGGATGTGGGTGAGCTAGGGCTGAAGGTGAGGGGTAAGATCTGTGAAGACTTCATCCTCAGAATTGTGGGGGACAGAGAGCCTCGTAAGCTAAGGAATTCCCATGCGCACCCAGTGCTGGGTTCTCACCTGACTCAGGAAGAACGCAGTGAAATTCCTGTAGGCTTCGGAGGACATGTTGTTCAGGTCTTCTGTGAAGTTCCTGTGGATCACTTTCACTATGACAGTCACTGTGGCATTGATGACTTCTGGGATTTCTGTGGGAACAGGCAAGGTGTGCATGAGACTTCAGTCTATGGAAGGTCTTTGGGATGGGTCAAGTCTCATGGGAAGAAGGGAAGAGAATAAGAAATGAGATAGAAACTCAAGAGTCAGGTGGTGATGGCTGAGACTTCTGTCCTCTCTCCCTCCCTCCCTCCCTTCCTCCCTCCCTCCTTTCTCTCGTATATGTGAGCATTCATATATGTATGTATGGTGGGTGTCTTTCTTTCGCATGTGTCTGGTGTGTGTGCACATGCATGTGTGTGGTGTGTGTGCAAATGGTTGTGTATAGAAGAGGGCACTTGAGTGTGTGCTTCTGGAGGCACAAAGGTGACATGGGAAATCATCCTGGATTGCTCTACCTCTTCGTTACTTTGCTCTGGGTTTTCCCAAGCTCTGGAATTACAGGCTACCACCATTTCTGCCTGGCATTTTTATGTGGGATCTGGGGACTGGAACTCAGGTCCTTCTGCTTGTGAGGCAAAGGCTTTAACCCCTGAGCCATTTCCTCAGCTAGCTGTCTGTCTTTTTTTCATCACTCTCTGCCTTATTTTTCTTTTTTTGAGACACGGTCTCTTATTGAATCATCCAGATTAACCAACGAGCTCCAGGGATCAGCTTTTCTCTAATTCCCAGCACTGAGATTACAGGCGTGATTTCTCCATGGGCTCAGGGGATCCAAAATCCAATCTTCATGCTTGCACAACAAATATGTTACCCACCAAGCCACCTCCCTAATCCTGTGTCCCATCTTTCTCTTTTTTTCAAACATCTATGATAATCCTGTAATTTTTAAATATTTGTTTACTTGGAGGGGGCGCACAGATGCATGCCATGGTGTACGGTTGGGAATCAGAGGTTGTTTTCTCCTTCTACCATGTAGGTTTCCAGGTTTGCAAACAGTTACCTTACCCCCTGAGCTATCTCACTGGGCCTCCCTTGTCTCTCTGTACCATGAAGAGTTGATGGCCAGGATGGAGACCCAGGGAGAATTGGCTGAAAGGTTTCATAAAGGGATTGGGACACAAACTCTCTGAGAAGAGGGATGGGGAGCCAGAGGAAAGGGGCCTTAGAGTTGGAAGCAGAAGGAGATCTTCTTCAAGATTTCCAAGGCAGGATACCTAAGTCACATCCCCCCACCACTTCAAGGCTCAGGAAATATCTTGGAAGAGGGATTGGTGAGACTGTAAGAGCTTGAAGGGGACAGGGGTGTGGTCAAGCATTATCTTCTGGACACGATAAGACAAGACGGTGGCATCCAAGAATTTACAGCAGCTATGCATATCCACGACATATGTATAGGACTTGTTCTATGAACATTTCACTATGGAAAAGGAAAGATCTCAAAAGGTCCCACACTTCCCTCAGACATGATGAGGGTTACTGCTGATGTGTGGGGAAGGGAAGATGCTCTCTCCAATGTATACTCACCAAAACATGATTCATGCTGTAGCAAGTGCTGAAGCACATGCCATCAAAGGCAACCCAGATGAAACTCAGGGGGCCACACATGTGAAAAGACATGAAAAATAGGAGAGAGACAGGCAGAGAAGAAGAAGGGTTGTAATAGGAAAAGGAAGGTAGATGGGATTGGGGAATGAGATATGAAAACATAAGTTCATTATATTCATGTCTGAAACACCAAAAGAATTTTAAAAATGTAAATAAATAAATAAATAAATAAATAAAATGCAGCGTGGTTGTGTTTAGTCTGGACATTGAAAAGTGGTGGGAATGGTTAGTGCTTCCAATGCAGTCACTCCCCTTTAAGGGTCAAGAGCCACAAGGAGTGCCATGGGTGGGGTTGCAGAGGAGACATTACCCACGGGGAAGGAGTAGAGGATGGAGTCGCAGAGCTGGCCAGTGAAGCCCGGGGTGCAGTCACACTGTCTTCCATTCCACTCTCCCCCATTCTGGCATCTCTCTAGAAAGGGACAGAAGTCACCAAGGTCATTGAGGCAGCTCCAAGGACAGAGACACGGGTTCCCATCCAGGCATTACACTTGACCAGGGCCATAGACCCAGACAATGGAACCTCATCTGAGAAACTTCAGCCCCGCCCCCTGCTCCCAGTTACCAAGAGTCAGCAGAAAAGCAAGACACAAACAAAGGAGTCAAGGAAACAAGAAATATAAAAGAACCAAGAAAGAAGGAAATAGTTTTGTGAATCAGGAGGGGTGGGACCAGACTGGAGAGATGGTTCAAGGGTAAAGCCTCTGCCTTGCAAGCAGAAGGACCTGAGTTCAGATCCAAATTTCCACGTAAGAATGCCAGGCTGTAATGGCAGCAGCCTGCAAGTCTCCTCCTGGAAGGCAGAGGCTGGGAAACCCCAAAGCAAAGGGAATAGGAGGTAGAATGATGCTGAATGATTACTGATATCATCCTGCTCCCTACGCCACAGAAGACATCATCAATCAATTATGCATTGATCATAGGAAAGAGCCAGAAACATGGAAAGCTACAACGCACAGGAAAATGTGACAGAGAACAGATGAACAAGACCAAAAAGGGAGATATGGAGGAATATATGTGGCACTTACCTGGTGGCAAGGAGACATGGGGAGTCATGGAAGTGGTGTCCAGGTTTGTGAATGGGGAAGGAGTGGTGGAACTGTGGCCAAACACAGGGTCTGGGCCATAGGGAGAGTGAGGTGAACTGGAAGAGAGAAGAGGGAAAACGGGAGAACTCGTACTCGAAGGAATAGGGGAGAAAGAGAGAACAGGAATGGAAGACATCAAAGAGGGTGCTTCTGGGCCTGAGCTGGTAGAGCTGTTGAGAGCCTTGGTCGTGGATGGGGAGACTGCAACACTGGAATAGGTAGGAGGCGAGGGAGACAACCCTGTGTTTCCAGATCCATCCCCTGAGGTTGTCATGAACCAAGAACTAGGAGTATGTGGAAAGCTGGATTCTTCTCCCAGCAACGTGGTTTTGAAGGTGTCAGCGGACAGCAGAGCATGAGTTGATCCAGAGTTCACAAGGAGAGTTGAAGAATCCGCGGGAAGGACGGTACTGAGTATGGTGTCCATGGTCTCATTTCTCAGCACTGAAATAGGACCTGTGGAGACTGTTGTACGTCTTTCTGTCTGTACAGTAGGCTGGGAACTCTGGGTGAAGGTCCATCTCACTTCTGCAGTGATGGACTGCAAGCTGTCGGTAGCCACCGCCGCCTGGGTGGGGCCTAGGCTGCTGGGGAACGTGGTAGATCCTTCGGTCCAGGCTGTAGTTGCGGAGGTGACAGGCGCAGGGCTTGGGTGCGTGGAAGCTGGCACGCCCGACGTGGTGGTGGATCCCTGGGCCAGGAGGGTGGAGGGGGAGCTGTCGGGCGAGGCCGTCGTTTGTTCGGTGACCACGGCTGTCGGAGAGGGTTGAGACACCACAGGCAAGAGCGTGGTCGGGGAACGGTCAGACGGCGTGGCTGTGCCGGCCCCAGCTGGGCCGCTTGGGGAGGCTGAGGACGCTGGAGGCAGAAACGAGGTCGGTGAGGTGTCAGAGGGTCCCGCTGGGTACGGCGATCCGGGGGTTCCCGGGGACGCCGCGGGTCCCCCAGTCGAGGCCGAGTCCTGGGGACCGTGGGACAGAGCTGGCGTGGAAGGAGAGGGTGAGGTCCTCGGCAAGGTTGGCGACCTCTCGCCCGGGACTGGAGTCTGGGAGCCAGGAGGGGACGCGCTGGTGAGTTCCGAAGCGGGCCGGCTGGAAAAGGTAGGTCGCTCGACCCCCTCCGTGGTTGGTGGGCCGTGGGAGGACCAGGTGGTCTGCCCCGAGGCAGCGCTCGCCGGGGAGGCTGCAGTGCCTCCAGCCAGGGCCGTGCTCTGGACGCTTTCGGCAGACGCCGACGTGGGTGCTGCGCCTGGACGGCTTGGGCGGGCTGACGGCGCTTCATCCACGCTTGTGGCTTGGTGGCTCTCCGTGGGCACCGAAGTCTGGGCTGAGCTGGGGCTGCTTTGGAACGCCGCAGACGCCTCAGCGGGCGACGTGGTCAGAGGGGTGGCCGACGGGAGACTTGCGCGCGTGGGACCTGGGGTGAGGGACGGGGTCGCCGGTGCTCCGGGCAGGGTGGTGGTGGTGGAGAGTGTGCCGGATGGGACCGTCGAGGGTCCCCCATCAGGGCCCGAGGGGGAGATCACAGACACCCCAGTGGTGTGTGGGCCGGCGGAAGGCAGCACAGTGCCTACCGCCCCGGGGCTGCTCGTGAAGGTGGACGCCCCTTCGGGGAGCACCGTGGTCTGGGAAGTTTCCACGGGCCGTGACAGGTGCTGGGAGGTCGGGACTCCTGGCAACGCGGTCGGGCCTTCCGTCTGGACCGTGGGCCGGGAGCTCTGGGACGAGACGGCCGTGTACGCAGAAGCCGAGCCGTCCGCGGGCCCCTGGGTCCCCCCTGGGGCTTGGGAGCCGGCAGATGTCACGGCCGGGAACTCCAGGCCAGGGCTGCCGGAGACGCCTGTAGGTGGCGGAGGGCCATCCTGGCTTGGGGAGCCTTCGGGCGACGCGGCGGTGTGTCCTGAGAGGGTTCTCGCCGGGAAGGACGTGGGTCCTCCAGGCCGGCCCGTGCTGTGGGCGCTTCCCTCAGAGCCCGGCGCGGGGGCCGAGATGGATCTGCTCGGAGCGGTCGTCCGCCCGCGCTCCTCGGTGGTGGGCTGCAGGCTTTCGGTGACCGCCGGTGTCGGGGCCGCACCCGGGCTACTTGGCAGCGCTGTGGAGCCTTCCGTCCAATGGGTCGTTGCGGAGAGCTCAGAAGGGACACTGGTGTGTGCGGAGCCCGAGCCGAGGGAGCTGGCCGTCGATCCTGCAGCCAGAACTGTCACCGAAGGGCCGTCCGACGAGGCCGTGGTAAGCTCGGCGCCCGGAGCTGTCGGAAAGGTGGTAGGCACCTCGGTCGAGACAGTTTCTGGGGATGGCCCGGCCGTGCTGGTCCCAGCTGGGGCGCTCGGGTAGGTCGACGACGCTCGAGGCAGAACTGAGGTCCAGGAGGCATCAGAGGGCACCGAGGGCTGTGCTGAACTGGGGCTCCTCGGGGAGGCCGTGGAGGCTCCCGTGGAGACCACGCTCTGGGCACCGTCAGAGGGAATCCTCGTGTATGGAGCGCGTGAGTCCGTGGGCAAGGCTGTCGGCTTCTCCTCCCGCTCTGGCGTGTGGGAGCCTGAAGAAGGCACGCCGCTTGTGAGCTCCTGAGCCGCGCTGCCGAAAGCTGTCGAGGGTTCGGCCGCCTCCGTGGCTGGCGAGCCGCCAGAAGACAGGGCTGTGTGTGGCGTGCCCGCGCTGCTGGATACGGCTGTAGGTTCTTCAGGCGGGACTGTGGCGTGGGAGCTGACGGCAGACCCCGACGTGGGTGCGGAATTCGGACCGCCTGGGGTGGTCGTCCAGCTGTCTTCTGCAGTGGTGGACTGCAAGCTGTCGGTCGCCACTGCCGCCTGGGTGGGGCCTAGGCTGCTGGGGAACGTGGTAGATCCTTCGGTCCAGGCTGTAGTTGCGGAGGTGACAGGCGCAGGGCTTGGGTGCGTGGAAGCTGGCACGCCCGACGTGGTGGTGGATCCCTGGGCCAGGAGGGTGGAGGGGGAGCTGTCGGGCGAGGCCGTCGTTTGTTCGGTGACCACGGCTGTCGGAGAGGGTTGAGACACCACAGGCAAGAGCGTGGTCGGGGAACGGTCAGACGGCGTGGCTGTGCCGGCCCCAGCTGGGCCGCTTGGGGAGGCTGAGGACGCTGGAGGCAGAAACGAGGTCGGTGAGGTGTCAGAGGGTCCCGCTGGGTACGGCGATCCGGGGGTTCCCGGGGACGCCGCGGGTCCCCCAGTCGAGGCCGAGTCCTGGGGACCGTGGGACAGAGCTGGCGTGGAAGGAGAGGGTGAGGTCCTCGGCAAGGTTGGCGACCTCTCGCCCGGGACTGGAGTCTGGGAGCCAGGAGGGGACGCGCTGGTGAGTTCCGAAGCGGGCCGGCTGGAAAAGGTAGGTCGCTCGACCCCCTCCGTGGTTGGTGGGCCGTGGGAGGACCAGGTGGTCTGCCCCGAGGCAGCGCTCGCCGGGGAGGCTGCAGTGCCTCCAGCCAGGGCCGTGCTCTGGACGCTTTCGGCAGACGCCGACGTGGGTGCTGCGCCTGGACGGCTTGGGCGGGCTGACGGCGCTTCATCCACGCTTGTGGCTTGGTGGCTCTCCGTGGGCACCGAAGTCTGGGCTGAGCTGGGGCTGCTTTGGAACGCCGCAGACGCCTCAGCGGGCGACGTGGTCAGAGGGGTGGCCGACGGGAGACTTGCGCGCGTGGGACCTGGGGTGAGGGACGGGGTCGCCGGTGCTCCGGGCAGGGTGGTGGTGGTGGAGAGTGTGCCGGATGGGACCGTCGAGGGTCCCCCATCAGGGCCCGAGGGGGAGATCACAGACACCCCAGTGGTGTGTGGGCCGGCGGAAGGCAGCACAGTGCCTACCGCCCCGGGGCTGCTCGTGAAGGTGGACGCCCCTTCGGGGAGCACCGTGGTCTGGGAAGTTTCCACGGGCCGTGACAGGTGCTGGGAGGTCGGGACTCCTGGCAACGCGGTCGGGCCTTCCGTCTGGACCGTGGGCCGGGAGCTCTGGGACGAGACGGCCGTGTACGCAGAAGCCGAGCCGTCCGCGGGCCCCTGGGTCCCCCCTGGGGCTTGGGAGCCGGCAGATGTCACGGCCGGGAACTCCAGGCCAGGGCTGCCGGAGACGCCTGTAGGTGGCGGAGGGCCATCCTGGCTTGGGGAGCCTTCGGGCGACGCGGCGGTGTGTCCTGAGAGGGTTCTCGCCGGGAAGGACGTGGGTCCTCCAGGCCGGCCCGTGCTGTGGGCGCTTCCCTCAGAGCCCGGCGCGGGGGCCGAGATGGATCTGCTCGGAGCGGTCGTCCGCCCGCGCTCCTCGGTGGTGGGCTGCAGGCTTTCGGTGACCGCCGGTGTCGGGGCCGCACCCGGGCTACTTGGCAGCGCTGTGGAGCCTTCCGTCCAATGGGTCGTTGCGGAGAGCTCAGAAGGGACACTGGTGTGTGCGGAGCCCGAGCCGAGGGAGCTGGCCGTCGATCCTGCAGCCAGAACTGTCACCGAAGGGCCGTCCGACGAGGCCGTGGTAAGCTCGGCGCCCGGAGCTGTCGGAAAGGTGGTAGGCACCTCGGTCGAGACAGTTTCTGGGGATGGCCCGGCCGTGCTGGTCCCAGCTGGGGCGCTCGGGTAGGTCGACGACGCTCGAGGCAGAACTGAGGTCCAGGAGGCATCAGAGGGCACCGAGGGCTGTGCTGAACTGGGGCTCCTCGGGGAGGCCGTGGAGGCTCCCGTGGAGACCACGCTCTGGGCACCGTCAGAGGGAATCCTCGTGTATGGAGCGCGTGAGTCCGTGGGCAAGGCTGTCGGCTTCTCCTCCCGCTCTGGCGTGTGGGAGCCTGAAGAAGGCACGCCGCTTGTGAGCTCCTGAGCCGCGCTGCCGAAAGCTGTCGAGGGTTCGGCCGCCTCCGTGGCTGGCGAGCCGCCAGAAGACAGGGCTGTGTGTGGCGTGCCCGCGCTGCTGGATACGGCTGTAGGTTCTTCAGGCGGGACTGTGGCGTGGGAGCTGACGGCAGACCCCGACGTGGGTGCGGAATTCGGACCGCCTGGGGTGGTCGTCCAGCTGTCTTCTGCAGTGGTGGACTGCAAGCTGTCGGTCGCCACTGCCGCCTGGGTGGGGCCTAGGCTGCTGGGGAACGTGGTAGATCCTTCGGTCCAGGCTGTAGTTGCGGAGGTGACAGGCGCAGGGCTTGGGTGCGTGGAAGCTGGCACGCCCGACGTGGTGGTGGATCCCTGGGCCAGGAGGGTGGAGGGGGAGCTGTCGGGCGAGGCCGTCGTTTGTTCGGTGACCACGGCTGTCGGAGAGGGTTGAGACACCACAGGCAAGAGCGTGGTCGGGGAACGGTCAGACGGCGTGGCTGTGCCGGCCCCAGCTGGGCCGCTTGGGGAGGCTGAGGACGCTGGAGGCAGAAACGAGGTCGGTGAGGTGTCAGAGGGTCCCGCTGGGTACGGCGATCCGGGGGTTCCCGGGGACGCCGCGGGTCCCCCAGTCGAGGCCGAGTCCTGGGGACCGTGGGACAGAGCTGGCGTGGAAGGAGAGGGTGAGGTCCTCGGCAAGGTTGGCGACCTCTCGCCCGGGACTGGAGTCTGGGAGCCAGGAGGGGACGCGCTGGTGAGTTCCGAAGCGGGCCGGCTGGAAAAGGTAGGTCGCTCGACCCCCTCCGTGGTTGGTGGGCCGTGGGAGGACCAGGTGGTCTGCCCCGAGGCAGCGCTCGCCGGGGAGGCTGCAGTGCCTCCAGCCAGGGCCGTGCTCTGGACGCTTTCGGCAGACGCCGACGTGGGTGCTGCGCCTGGACGGCTTGGGCGGGCTGACGGCGCTTCATCCACGCTTGTGGCTTGGTGGCTCTCCGTGGGCACCGAAGTCTGGGCTGAGCTGGGGCTGCTTTGGAACGCCGCAGACGCCTCAGCGGGCGACGTGGTCAGAGGGGTGGCCGACGGGAGACTTGCGCGCGTGGGACCTGGGGTGAGGGACGGGGTCGCCGGTGCTCCGGGCAGGGTGGTGGTGGTGGAGAGTGTGCCGGATGGGACCGTCGAGGGTCCCCCATCAGGGCCCGAGGGGGAGATCACAGACACCCCAGTGGTGTGTGGGCCGGCGGAAGGCAGCACAGTGCCTACCGCCCCGGGGCTGCTCGTGAAGGT
The DNA here is from genome assembly GCA_023101885.1 of Typhlomys cinereus. Taxonomy (NCBI): domain Eukaryota; kingdom Metazoa; phylum Chordata; class Mammalia; order Rodentia; family Platacanthomyidae; genus Typhlomys; species Typhlomys cinereus. The sequence goes on from JALPQD010000288.1 coordinate 2,172,769, forward strand.
GGACGCCCCTTCGGGGAGCACCGTGGTCTGGGAAGTTTCCACGGGCCGTGACAGGTGCTGGGAGGTCGGGACTCCTGGCAACGCGGTCGGGCCTTCCGTCTGGACCGTGGGCCGGGAGCTCTGGGACGAGACGGCCGTGTACGCAGAAGCCGAGCCGTCCGCGGGCCCCTGGGTCCCCCCTGGGGCTTGGGAGCCGGCAGATGTCACGGCCGGGAACTCCAGGCCAGGGCTGCCGGAGACGCCTGTAGGTGGCGGAGGGCCATCCTGGCTTGGGGAGCCTTCGGGCGACGCGGCGGTGTGTCCTGAGAGGGTTCTCGCCGGGAAGGACGTGGGTCCTCCAGGCCGGCCCGTGCTGTGGGCGCTTCCCTCAGAGCCCGGCGCGGGGGCCGAGATGGATCTGCTCGGAGCGGTCGTCCGCCCGCGCTCCTCGGTGGTGGGCTGCAGGCTTTCGGTGACCGCCGGTGTCGGGGCCGCACCCGGGCTACTTGGCAGCGCTGTGGAGCCTTCCGTCCAATGGGTCGTTGCGGAGAGCTCAGAAGGGACACTGGTGTGTGCGGAGCCCGAGCCGAGGGAGCTGGCCGTCGATCCTGCAGCCAGAACTGTCACCGAAGGGCCGTCCGACGAGGCCGTGGTAAGCTCGGCGCCCGGAGCTGTCGGAAAGGTGGTAGGCACCTCGGTCGAGACAGTTTCTGGGGATGGCCCGGCCGTGCTGGTCCCAGCTGGGGCGCTCGGGTAGGTCGACGACGCTCGAGGCAGAACTGAGGTCCAGGAGGCATCAGAGGGCACCGAGGGCTGTGCTGAACTGGGGCTCCTCGGGGAGGCCGTGGAGGCTCCCGTGGAGACCACGCTCTGGGCACCGTCAGAGGGAATCCTCGTGTATGGAGCGCGTGAGTCCGTGGGCAAGGCTGTCGGCTTCTCCTCCCGCTCTGGCGTGTGGGAGCCTGAAGAAGGCACGCCGCTTGTGAGCTCCTGAGCCGCGCTGCCGAAAGCTGTCGAGGGTTCGGCCGCCTCCGTGGCTGGCGAGCCGCCAGAAGACAGGGCTGTGTGTGGCGTGCCCGCGCTGCTGGATACGGCTGTAGGTTCTTCAGGCGGGACTGTGGCGTGGGAGCTGACGGCAGACCCCGACGTGGGTGCGGAATTCGGACCGCCTGGGGTGGTCGTCCAGCTGTCTTCTGCAGTGGTGGACTGCAAGCTGTCGGTCGCCACTGCCGCCTGGGTGGGGCCTAGGCTGCTGGGGAACGTGGTAGATCCTTCGGTCCAGGCTGTAGTTGCGGAGGTGACAGGCGCAGGGCTTGGGTGCGTGGAAGCTGGCACGCCCGACGTGGTGGTGGATCCCTGGGCCAGGAGGGTGGAGGGGGAGCTGTCGGGCGAGGCCGTCGTTTGTTCGGTGACCACGGCTGTCGGAGAGGGTTGAGACACCACAGGCAAGAGCGTGGTCGGGGAACGGTCAGACGGCGTGGCTGTGCCGGCCCCAGCTGGGCCGCTTGGGGAGGCTGAGGACGCTGGAGGCAGAAACGAGGTCGGTGAGGTGTCAGAGGGTCCCGCTGGGTACGGCGATCCGGGGGTTCCCGGGGACGCCGCGGGTCCCCCAGTCGAGGCCGAGTCCTGGGGACCGTGGGACAGAGCTGGCGTGGAAGGAGAGGGTGAGGTCCTCGGCAAGGTTGGCGACCTCTCGCCCGGGACTGGAGTCTGGGAGCCAGGAGGGGACGCGCTGGTGAGTTCCGAAGCGGGCCGGCTGGAAAAGGTAGGTCGCTCGACCCCCTCCGTGGTTGGTGGGCCGTGGGAGGACCAGGTGGTCTGCCCCGAGGCAGCGCTCGCCGGGGAGGCTGCAGTGCCTCCAGCCAGGGCCGTGCTCTGGACGCTTTCGGCAGACGCCGACGTGGGTGCTGCGCCTGGACGGCTTGGGCGGGCTGACGGCGCTTCATCCACGCTTGTGGCTTGGTGGCTCTCCGTGGGCACCGAAGTCTGGGCTGAGCTGGGGCTGCTTTGGAACGCCGCAGACGCCTCAGCGGGCGACGTGGTCAGAGGGGTGGCCGACGGGAGACTTGCGCGCGTGGGACCTGGGGTGAGGGACGGGGTCGCCGGTGCTCCGGGCAGGGTGGTGGTGGTGGAGAGTGTGCCGGATGGGACCGTCGAGGGTCCCCCATCAGGGCCCGAGGGGGAGATCACAGACACCCCAGTGGTGTGTGGGCCGGCGGAAGGCAGCACAGTGCCTACCGCCCCGGGGCTGCTCGTGAAGGTGGACGCCCCTTCGGGGAGCACCGTGGTCTGGGAAGTTTCCACGGGCCGTGACAGGTGCTGGGAGGTCGGGACTCCTGGCAACGCGGTCGGGCCTTCCGTCTGGACCGTGGGCCGGGAGCTCTGGGACGAGACGGCCGTGTACGCAGAAGCCGAGCCGTCCGCGGGCCCCTGGGTCCCCCCTGGGGCTTGGGAGCCGGCAGATGTCACGGCCGGGAACTCCAGGCCAGGGCTGCCGGAGACGCCTGTAGGTGGCGGAGGGCCATCCTGGCTTGGGGAGCCTTCGGGCGACGCGGCGGTGTGTCCTGAGAGGGTTCTCGCCGGGAAGGACGTGGGTCCTCCAGGCCGGCCCGTGCTGTGGGCGCTTCCCTCAGAGCCCGGCGCGGGGGCCGAGATGGATCTGCTCGGAGCGGTCGTCCGCCCGCGCTCCTCGGTGGTGGGCTGCAGGCTTTCGGTGACCGCCGGTGTCGGGGCCGCACCCGGGCTACTTGGCAGCGCTGTGGAGCCTTCCGTCCAATGGGTCGTTGCGGAGAGCTCAGAAGGGACACTGGTGTGTGCGGAGCCCGAGCCGAGGGAGCTGGCCGTCGATCCTGCAGCCAGAACTGTCACCGAAGGGCCGTCCGACGAGGCCGTGGTAAGCTCGGCGCCCGGAGCTGTCGGAAAGGTGGTAGGCACCTCGGTCGAGACAGTTTCTGGGGATGGCCCGGCCGTGCTGGTCCCAGCTGGGGCGCTCGGGTAGGTCGACGACGCTCGAGGCAGAACTGAGGTCCAGGAGGCATCAGAGGGCACCGAGGGCTGTGCTGAACTGGGGCTCCTCGGGGAGGCCGTGGAGGCTCCCGTGGAGACCACGCTCTGGGCACCGTCAGAGGGAATCCTCGTGTATGGAGCGCGTGAGTCCGTGGGCAAGGCTGTCGGCTTCTCCTCCCGCTCTGGCGTGTGGGAGCCTGAAGAAGGCACGCCGCTTGTGAGCTCCTGAGCCGCGCTGCCGAAAGCTGTCGAGGGTTCGGCCGCCTCCGTGGCTGGCGAGCCGCCAGAAGACAGGGCTGTGTGTGGCGTGCCCGCGCTGCTGGATACGGCTGTAGGTTCTTCAGGCGGGACTGTGGCGTGGGAGCTGACGGCAGACCCCGACGTGGGTGCGGAATTCGGACCGCCTGGGGTGGTCGTCCAGCTGTCTTCTGCAGTGGTGGACTGCAAGCTGTCGGTCGCCACTGCCGCCTGGGTGGGGCCTAGGCTGCTGGGGAACGTGGTAGATCCTTCGGTCCAGGCTGTAGTTGCGGAGGTGACAGGCGCAGGGCTTGGGTGCGTGGAAGCTGGCACGCCCGACGTGGTGGTGGATCCCTGGGCCAGGAGGGTGGAGGGGGAGCTGTCGGGCGAGGCCGTCGTTTGTTCGGTGACCACGGCTGTCGGAGAGGGTTGAGACACCACAGGCAAGAGCGTGGTCGGGGAACGGTCAGACGGCGTGGCTGTGCCGGCCCCAGCTGGGCCGCTTGGGGAGGCTGAGGACGCTGGAGGCAGAAACGAGGTCGGTGAGGTGTCAGAGGGTCCCGCTGGGTACGGCGATCCGGGGGTTCCCGGGGACGCCGCGGGTCCCCCAGTCGAGGCCGAGTCCTGGGGACCGTGGGACAGAGCTGGCGTGGAAGGAGAGGGTGAGGTCCTCGGCAAGGTTGGCGACCTCTCGCCCGGGACTGGAGTCTGGGAGCCAGGAGGGGACGCGCTGGTGAGTTCCGAAGCGGGCCGGCTGGAAAAGGTAGGTCGCTCGACCCCCTCCGTGGTTGGTGGGCCGTGGGAGGACCAGGTGGTCTGCCCCGAGGCAGCGCTCGCCGGGGAGGCTGCAGTGCCTCCAGCCAGGGCCGTGCTCTGGACGCTTTCGGCAGACGCCGACGTGGGTGCTGCGCCTGGACGGCTTGGGCGGGCTGACGGCGCTTCATCCACGCTTGTGGCTTGGTGGCTCTCCGTGGGCACCGAAGTCTGGGCTGAGCTGGGGCTGCTTTGGAACGCCGCAGACGCCTCAGCGGGCGACGTGGTCAGAGGGGTGGCCGACGGGAGACTTGCGCGCGTGGGACCTGGGGTGAGGGACGGGGTCGCCGGTGCTCCGGGCAGGGTGGTGGTGGTGGAGAGTGTGCCGGATGGGACCGTCGAGGGTCCCCCATCAGGGCCCGAGGGGGAGATCACAGACACCCCAGTGGTGTGTGGGCCGGCGGAAGGCAGCACAGTGCCTACCGCCCCGGGGCTGCTCGTGAAGGTGGACGCCCCTTCGGGGAGCACCGTGGTCTGGGAAGTTTCCACGGGCCGTGACAGGTGCTGGGAGGTCGGGACTCCTGGCAACGCGGTCGGGCCTTCCGTCTGGACCGTGGGCCGGGAGCTCTGGGACGAGACGGCCGTGTACGCAGAAGCCGAGCCGTCCGCGGGCCCCTGGGTCCCCCCTGGGGCTTGGGAGCCGGCAGATGTCACGGCCGGGAACTCCAGGCCAGGGCTGCCGGAGACGCCTGTAGGTGGCGGAGGGCCATCCTGGCTTGGGGAGCCTTCGGGCGACGCGGCGGTGTGTCCTGAGAGGGTTCTCGCCGGGAAGGACGTGGGTCCTCCAGGCCGGCCCGTGCTGTGGGCGCTTCCCTCAGAGCCCGGCGCGGGGGCCGAGATGGATCTGCTCGGAGCGGTCGTCCGCCCGCGCTCCTCGGTGGTGGGCTGCAGGCTTTCGGTGACCGCCGGTGTCGGGGCCGCACCCGGGCTACTTGGCAGCGCTGTGGAGCCTTCCGTCCAATGGGTCGTTGCGGAGAGCTCAGAAGGGACACTGGTGTGTGCGGAGCCCGAGCCGAGGGAGCTGGCCGTCGATCCTGCAGCCAGAACTGTCACCGAAGGGCCGTCCGACGAGGCCGTGGTAAGCTCGGCGCCCGGAGCTGTCGGAAAGGTGGTAGGCACCTCGGTCGAGACAGTTTCTGGGGATGGCCCGGCCGTGCTGGTCCCAGCTGGGGCGCTCGGGTAGGTCGACGACGCTCGAGGCAGAACTGAGGTCCAGGAGGCATCAGAGGGCACCGAGGGCTGTGCTGAACTGGGGCTCCTCGGGGAGGCCGTGGAGGCTCCCGTGGAGACCACGCTCTGGGCACCGTCAGAGGGAATCCTCGTGTATGGAGCGCGTGAGTCCGTGGGCAAGGCTGTCGGCTTCTCCTCCCGCTCTGGCGTGTGGGAGCCTGAAGAAGGCACGCCGCTTGTGAGCTCCTGAGCCGCGCTGCCGAAAGCTGTCGAGGGTTCGGCCGCCTCCGTGGCTGGCGAGCCGCCAGAAGACAGGGCTGTGTGTGGCGTGCCCGCGCTGCTGGATACGGCTGTAGGTTCTTCAGGCGGGACTGTGGCGTGGGAGCTGACGGCAGACCCCGACGTGGGTGCGGAATTCGGACCGCCTGGGGTGGTCGTCCAGCTGTCTTCTGCAGTGGTGGACTGCAAGCTGTCGGTCGCCACTGCCGCCTGGGTGGGGCCTAGGCTGCTGGGGAACGTGGTAGATCCTTCGGTCCAGGCTGTAGTTGCGGAGGTGACAGGCGCAGGGCTTGGGTGCGTGGAAGCTGGCACGCCCGACGTGGTGGTGGATCCCTGGGCCAGGAGGGTGGAGGGGGAGCTGTCGGGCGAGGCCGTCGTTTGTTCGGTGACCACGGCTGTCGGAGAGGGTTGAGACACCACAGGCAAGAGCGTGGTCGGGGAACGGTCAGACGGCGTGGCTGTGCCGGCCCCAGCTGGGCCGCTTGGGGAGGCTGAGGACGCTGGAGGCAGAAACGAGGTCGGTGAGGTGTCAGAGGGTCCCGCTGGGTACGGCGATCCGGGGGTTCCCGGGGACGCCGCGGGTCCCCCAGTCGAGGCCGAGTCCTGGGGACCGTGGGACAGAGCTGGCGTGGAAGGAGAGGGTGAGGTCCTCGGCAAGGTTGGCGACCTCTCGCCCGGGACTGGAGTCTGGGAGCCAGGAGGGGACGCGCTGGTGAGTTCCGAAGCGGGCCGGCTGGAAAAGGTAGGTCGCTCGACCCCCTCCGTGGTTGGTGGGCCGTGGGAGGACCAGGTGGTCTGCCCCGAGGCAGCGCTCGCCGGGGAGGCTGCAGTGCCTCCAGCCAGGGCCGTGCTCTGGACGCTTTCGGCAGACGCCGACGTGGGTGCTGCGCCTGGACGGCTTGGGCGGGCTGACGGCGCTTCATCCACGCTTGTGGCTTGGTGGCTCTCCGTGGGCACCGAAGTCTGGGCTGAGCTGGGGCTGCTTTGGAACGCCGCAGACGCCTCAGCGGGCGACGTGGTCAGAGGGGTGGCCGACGGGAGACTTGCGCGCGTGGGACCTGGGGTGAGGGACGGGGTCGCCGGTGCTCCGGGCAGGGTGGTGGTGGTGGAGAGTGTGCCGGATGGGACCGTCGAGGGTCCCCCATCAGGGCCCGAGGGGGAGATCACAGACACCCCAGTGGTGTGTGGGCCGGCGGAAGGCAGCACAGTGCCTACCGCCCCGGGGCTGCTCGTGAAGGTGGACGCCCCTTCGGGGAGCACCGTGGTCTGGGAAGTTTCCACGGGCCGTGACAGGTGCTGGGAGGTCGGGACTCCTGGCAACGCGGTCGGGCCTTCCGTCTGGACCGTGGGCCGGGAGCTCTGGGACGAGACGGCCGTGTACGCAGAAGCCGAGCCGTCCGCGGGCCCCGGGGTCCCCCCTGGGGCTTGGGAGCCGGCAGATGTCGGCTTCTCCTCCCGCTCTGGCGTGTGGGAGCCGGAAGAAGGCGCGCCGCTTGTGAGCTCCTGAGCCGCGCTGCCCAAAGCTGTCGAGGGTTTGTCTTCCTTTGTGGCTGGTGAAATTTTAGAAGCCATGGTTTTATCTTTGGAGACTGTTTTCACTGGGAAGAGCGTCCTTCCTCCATATATGCCTGTAGTGTCGGAACTTTCATCAGACCTTGATGTATGTGTTGTGTTTTGGAGTCTTGGGTTAGTTGATGTAGATATATTTCCTTTACTTTGGGTCACAGAGGTTGTGGTTGAATCTGTGGTTTTGAAGGAAATCAGAGAAGTTGATATGATTTGCAGATTTCTTGTCATGTGTCATCATAGTTACTCTTGAGTTAGCTAGGTAGTTTACAACAGGGAAGTTGGAGTCTTTTCCTCCGTATATGGAAATTGACACGTGAACCTGTAAATTTTGCCAAATTTTCTTGCTTCTCTGCTACATATTTTATTTAGTGATAAAAAGCAGCCCAAGATAGGACCTGATTTGCTTGTAGTGTGGCTGTGAGGTTTGACAAACCTATGTAGATTATAGGGAATCAAATTCATATACCTGAACCCACACTCGTCCCCATCCCTTGAGAATGTGTTTACTGGCAAAGATAGTCTGACAGAAATTCTTGGTTTGTACTCACTGAAAGAATGCCAGTTACATTCCTTCTGCTCCTAGTTTTTCCTCACTTTTTAAGTCACCTCCTCTGGCTTGTCCTTAGTTTGATAAGGTTTCTTTTCCACTCTTTGCATCTGCCCTCATGCCCAGCATTTGCCACTGACCTAACAGCCACTTGAGAGCTGACCAAGTCACCCACCTTCATGCCTGTAACTTGCTGTGTCCTCTCTCTCTAGACATGTTTGCATGCATAAGGGCTCCTTCACCCTGTCTAGAATATTACTGCCTCCTCTTGGCCATCCTTTGCTTCTCACCGTCTCCCACAATAGATTCCTCATCTAGCCTGAGTAGACAGTCCTCTCCTGTGATACAATTATAGTCTTGGGTAGTTTACACCATCTTCACTAGGCACCTGGGACTCATGACTGTACATAGAGTGTTAGTTTCCTGTGGAAGGTAGTGTGGTAGTAAATTTTCATGGCCAATTGGCTGCGTTTGAAATCACTTAGGAGATATACCTCAAGGTAAATCTTTGAGGGAGTTTCCAGAAAGATTTAACTGAGGCAGGCAGGCCCACCCTGCCATGGACTGGATTCCTGAAATGAATACGAAGGAGAAAGGGAGCTGAGCATCAGCATTCATCTCTTTCTGCTTCCTGACTGTAGATGCCATGTCACACTCCTACCTCCATGCCTTCCCCATCGAAATGGGCTGTGCCCTCCAACTGTGAGCCTGAATAAGCCCTTTGTCCCTTCCATCGCTTTTGTTGGGTGTTTTAGGAAAGCAACAGGAAAACAAACTAAAGCACTGCCCTACCACTGTGTCCCTGTCACCTCTCAGGAGAGATAACCTCAGTTCCTAGCAGAGGGATTGTTGCAGCTCCCACAACAGAGTCTCCCCCTGCTTTCTCAGACACGTTTGCACACATAAGGGCTACTCACCCTGGTTAGAATATTACTGCCTCCCAGAGTCCTGAAAGAGACAGGCAGTCTCAGGGAGAGTCTGGGAATAACACAGGGCTGGAGGCCAAGGGATTGTGTGGCCACTCAGCCAAGACATGTCATTCCAGTGGACAGTTCCACGTCCCAGTCTTTTTTTTTTTAATTTATTCAACTGTGCGTATGTGCATGTGTATGTGCGCGCGCGTGTGTGTGTCTTTCTGTGTGTGTGTAGAACCACGGACGAATTCGCGAACCACCATGGACGCCTCCACCTCCTTCTGCCCCGGAATTCACAGGCTCCGCCCTACCAGGACCAGAAACGCAGGCCGCCCCTGCTTCCGCCCGGCGTCTATACGTGGGGTGTAGGATCCGAACTCAGGACCTTCCGCCTGCAAGGCGGAGGCTTAACCCCTGAGCCACCTCTCCAGCCCCCACGTCCCAGTCTTGAGTTTTGGAAAACATCAAAGAACAATGACTATCAAAAAGCCAGTGGAAGTCATGTGGATTCAAGGTGCAAAATGGCCTGAGATTCTTTTGGATTCCGTATGCATGAAAAAAGACTAAAAAGATGGTTCTATCACTGAGCCACACTCCCAGCCCCTCGTTGGGGGATTTTAAGAAGGTGCTGTACCACTGGGCTGTACCCCCAGGCCTTTACTGGGGATTCTAGGCAAATAGTCTACTCACTTCCATCTGTTACTGAGTTGTACTCCCAGCCCTCCTTTTACTTTTTGTCTCGAGACAAGATCTCACCAAGTTCTCCAGACTGTCCTTAAACTCACCCCATAACCCAGGCAGGCCTTGAATTTTCAATCTCCTGCCTCACCCTCCCATGTAGCTAGGAAACTGGCTTATGCCACCAGACCTGGCTGGGTTTTAGTTTTTCATTTGTTTGGGTTGGATTTAGTTTGGTTTACTTTTTTGCTAGGCAAACTTTCTGTCACTGAGACACACCTGCAGCTGCTACTTCTTTGTTTCGAAGGAATAGGTGTTTGGTTTTGCGCCATCCTTTCTCCCTGAGCTAGTTTGTCTTCTTCCGCATGGTGAAAGTGGAGGGCTGCATGAAACAGGTTTGGTGGGTGGAGACAAGCCTTTGTCAATGTTGGGTATGACACTGGCAGAGAGAGAGAGAGAGAGAAAAGTATGCATATTCAAGAACCCTTGACTGCTCAAACCTCTGGAGATCAGAATAAGGAATGTCTCACCTGGCAGGAGGATCTGCAAGTGCCTTCTCTCTCTGGCCCTCGTGTATGTGACGGTGTCTGTCTGTGTGTGGTGTCTGTGTGTGTCAGAAAGCACCCGACGCATAACCATTTCCCAGCTCACTGTCGGTTCCCACAACTTCATGCTTTCACTCAACTGCACTGCTCGAGACCAGAATCCGCAGCAGGGCGCATCCGTCGCCATCTTTCATCAGTGTGGAGAGTAGGAGAAGCAAGCCTGTCATCCCGCCGCTCGAGAGGCAGAAGCAGAGAGATGTGGGGCTCCACAGCAGTCTGTGCACAGTGCAAGGTCCCATCTCAAAAAACGACAAGTAGATAACACAAGGGAAGGGCTGTGGATGGAGCTCAGTCGGTAGAGCGGTCGCCTTGTGTGCACAAAGCCTGGGTTCTAACCCAACAATTTGCATAAAGCAGACATAGAGGTGTGCGCTTGGCATCCCAGCCCTTTGGAGTGGTGGTGCATGCTTAGCATCCCAGCTTTCAGAGGTTGGGACAGGAAGATGAGGAGATCAAGACCAGCCTTGAAATATAGTATAAGATAGGGCTCAAAATCTGGGGGTAAAGGGGGGTTATAAACATAGTTCAGTGGTTAATGTTTTACAGTGCTGCTGTGCAAGCAAAGGAACCAGAGCTTATACCCCCAGGCCCCACATAACAAGCCTAGCTGCCCCCTGCCATTCAGCCCCAGAAGGCAGTGTTACAGTTACTCTGCATGCTGCCAATAAATGAACGACCAAACTGCTTAAGGGAACAAGGGGTTTTATTCTGGTTTACAGTAGTCTGGTTACAGCTCCTTGTCTCACTTAGCAGGAGAGCCCACACCAACACCAATGGCCCAGGGCACTGGCCACACCAAATTCACAAAACTGCTAAGAACAATCCTTGCTTGCCACACCCACATGTCTGGCCAAGTATATAGAAGGATTCCTCAACCAGTTCCCCCATTATCTACCTGCCCAGGACCTAGGTCCATCCACCATGGACTAGACTCTCCCCATCAATCAGACAATCTCCTGCAGATTTATCCAAGACTTAACTCGACTATCAGTTTCTCACAAATGGGCCAGAGCTCAGAGCCTTCTGTTGTCAAGCTGACACCGGGGAATTCCCAGAACAAGTTGGCCAGATCGCCCCGGTTGTCCAGCTCTGGGCTTAATTAGAGGTTTAAGCTCAGAAGAATAAGGTGGAACAGCACTTTAGAGTGATTTCTGATCTCACTCTTAGGCCTCTCCACATGAGCACTTCTGTGCACATGTGCACACAGATACACAAGCATCCACGCACATGCTCACACACCAGCTTGCATCCCATATACAGATATTTAAAGCAGAGAGAAGGAAAGAGAGAGAGACAGAGAGAGAGAGAGAAAGAGAGCTGGGGACATGGCTCAGTGGGTAGAGTGTTTACCTAACATGCACACAGCCTTGGCTTCCATCCCCAGCATAGAATAAGCTGGTGGTAGTAGTAGCCCGCACTCGTCATCCCAGCACTTGGTTGAGAGGTGGAGGCAGGTGGATCAGTAGTTCAAAGTCATCCTCAGCTACATAATGAGTTTGACGTCAGCCTGGGCCACAGGAGGCTTTGCCTCAGAAATAAAGTCAATAAATTTTTTAAAAGTAGGAGAGGCCCATGTGAAATAGGCCCCTTGGGGAGGGCATAATTCCTCTGCCTATTGTTGACAAAAGCACTTAAGGGAGGGTTTTGTGTTTCTTTCTTCCATAAAAACATTAAAAACGGAATTTCTTGTGTTTATTCCTAAATTTTATTGTTTTTTTTAATGTGGTAACATAGTGGTTGGGACCAAACAATAAAAGCAGTTTATGGCCATTTTCCTAACTCACTCCCAAGGAACAGAGGGAGGTGCTGACAGGTGGTTTTTCCTGACTCCCTTCTCGCCCTATCCTGAGAATTCTGACAGTTAAACTCACGGCTTCCTAGCAGCGAAGGCTGCCGTCCCCCAGGCTGTAAATGCCACGAGTGTGCAGAACTCTCTGTCCCTGTCAAGGGCTGTTTTCATTTTTATCTTTTGGGTGTATTTGTTTTGTTTTTGTTTTGTTTTGTTTTGTGGAGGAGCCTGGCTGGTGCAGTACAGACTGGTTTCAAACGCACTAATCCTCCTGCCTCAGCCTCCCGAGTGCTAGGATTCCAGGACTGCACCACCATGCCTGATTCCAAACTTACGTTCAATGAGAATTCTCTCCCTCCCTCCTTTCCTCTCTCCTTCCTTCCTTCCTTCCTCCCTCCCTCCCTTCCTCTTTCTTCCTCCCTTCCTCTCTCCGACCTTCCTCCTCCTTCCATTCCTATTTCTTCCTCCCTCTCTCTCTCCCTTCTTCCCCTCCCTCCCTCTTCATCCCTCCTTCCCTCCCTCCCTCCCCTCCTCATCCCTTCCCCTCCCTCCCTCCTCCCTCCTCCCTTCCTTCCTTCCTCCTTCCATTCCGCCCTCCCTTTCTCCCTTCATTCCTTCCTTCTTTTGTTCTTCTCTTCTTCATTCTTTTTTGCATAGGGTTTTTTGTTGTTTGTATTTGAGACAGAGTGTGCTAGTTAGATACGTAGGTATCAACTTGACAATTGAAAGCTAAGTTCTGCACACGTCTGTGAAAAATTCGTGGCTGGACCATCCCTGAGCAACCTGCCGTATCAAGCTGATGTAGAAACTACATTTAATATTAAATACTAGAGACAGATACTAGATTACATAGATTAGATACTAGAGAGCATTTTATTGAGGTGGGAAGACCCGGCCCATAGTGGTGGGATTGTTCCCTACATAGGTGTATAAGATGGTAAGAGCTTACTTAGTAGTTTGGCAATACTTTGGCAAAAGGAAGACGTTTATGCTCTCTCCGCGATCTCTATGGCTACGGTATGGCCAGTTCCCTTGGCTCCTGGTGTTGGTTTGAGCTCTCTTGACTATGAATTGTAACCGGAATTGTGAGCAAGAATAAGACCCCTCGTTCTCTTAAGTTGCTTGGGGTGCATTTATCAGCAACATGAAGAGAATCTTCAACATCAGTGATCCCTCTCAGCACCTTCCTCAATCACAATCCACCTTGCTTTGGAAAGGTCTCTGTCTGAACCTGTGGCTCACCGCTTCAGCTAGACTGACTGGTCGGGCAGTTCCAGGAATCTACCTGTCCCTACCCCCACCCCCACCCAGCTCTAGGGTTACAAGTGTACCCCACAGAGGGCTGCAAAAGGCACATTTCTCCTCCCAAGAAACTCAAGTGGCCAAGCAAACTATGAGCAGGAGAAGGTAAATAAATTTTGCAGGAAGCAAAGGCACCGGACTCAAACCAGGAAGCATGATGTCACATGACAATATCTGGTTACCAGGTGTGGTGGGGCATGCCTGCAATCTGAGCAGCTCAGAAGGTGGAGGCAGGAGGAGGAAATGGACTTCACGGTGATCCTTGACTACTTAGAGTTTGAGATCATCCTGGGTTACATATCTATAACTACAACATGCTCACTGCATAAAAATGAAGACTCCAACTTTGATCCTCAGAGTCGTGTGCAATGGAGCAAATATGCTCGTAAGCCCAGCATGAGGCAAGCAAAGCTAGGAGGAGCCTTGGGGCTCTCTGACCAGCCAGTCTAGCCAAAATCAACAATCCTCTGGCCAGTGAGAGACCCCGTCTCAAAAAACAAGACTTGAGGTGGTCTTCTGGTCATCACAGGCATGTGCATCTAACACACACACACACACACACACACACACACACACACACACATCATGAAGGAAAGAAAGAAGAGAAAAAAAGAATGAAATAAAGAAAGAGGAAGGAGGAGGAAAGAAAGGAAAAGAAAAATGGAAGGAACAAGGAAAGGAGGGAGGGAAAGAAGGAAAGAAGGGAAGAGAGGAAGGAAAAGGAGGAAAGGAAAGAAGGAAGGAAGACGAGAATGAAGGAAGAAAGAAAGGGAGGAAAGGAGAAAGGAAGAGAAGGAGGAAGGAAGAAGGAAAGGAAGAAAAAGGGGAGGGAGAGAAGGCAGGCAAGCTAGTGCTGCTTGGGAGTCTTCTAGGGTGTTGGTGGACACACTTTTATTCTTGTGCATCTGAAGGCTCGTTTGTGCCTTATACACCAGGAACCGTAGAACCAGTCATAACCACTTTCTTTCATAGTTACAGACCCTGGAGTAACCAATATAAATCTGACATCAATATAAAGGGCTTCATTGTACATTTCATTGTGTTTTACAAGAACAAAGTTGGGACTGGCACCTCCAAGAACAGGCCAACAGGGTGATTACGTCTGTGATGTCCTGTGATATCAACCAGCCATAAAGTAAAAACCGCTGGCCCAACGGTGTGGTGACACACACCTGTGCTCCCAGCACTTGGGAGGCCGAGGCAGGAGAACGGGAGTTCTGAGCCAAGGTGGCGCTGTGCAGCATGACACTCAGAGTGGGGCATGGCTGTCTCTGTGATTCCTGGCCCTGATCACAGTCTCTGGTGAAGGAGCTGGATGGAGGAGGTCACCTGCCCTCACTGGGGATGCAGCCGCCCACCCCATGTGTCATCCTGCCTCACTAGCCCGTGACTTTGGAAGGGGCTAGATTATATGGGAAGCGGAATGCTGAGTGAAGGGGGGTAATCCATGGATGTATCCGTCTGGGGGTCACCCAGGTTCCTGTAAGTACTGTGAAAATTACTACAGTGGGGAACCCCTCACTCACACTCCTGTGAGGAACTCCTTACTCATGTGAGGAACCCCTCACTCACGCTCCTGTGAGGAACGCCTCACCACGCTCCTGTGAGGAGCCCCTCACCACGCTCCTGTGAGGAACCCCTCACTTTCTTACTCTATCATGGTGGATTCATGTTCTCATGGCAAAGGTGAAGCATTCTCTCACCCAGTTCACAGTTTTTATCGCTTCTCTTTTTACATATGGCATCCCAGCACTGTGGCAAGAGCATTGTGGCCCAGGCTATGGCAAGAGGTCTGCAAATGTGAAGTGCAGTGAGTTCCAGGTCAGCCTGGGCTACATATAAGACACTGCCTCAACAAAAAACCCTCTTAAATTGTGTGTGTGTTAGTGTATCTGTACATGTATATGTACTGCTGTGTGTACATGTATGTATATATGTGAGGTGAGCATGTACAAGTGTGTGAGGAGTGTGTATGCATATGTGTGTGGTGTTTGCATATATGTATGCGAGTATGTGTGCATGAGTGTGCATATGTGCATCACTCTACATGTATGTACATATATATGTTGTGTGTGTGTGTGTGGAGTGTATATGTGGGGGGAGTGTGTATATGTGTATGTGTGTGGTGTGTCCATATTGTATATGTGTCCCTGGTTTGTGAGTATATATGTGTGAATGTGCATGTATGTATGTTACTATATGTGTACATATGTATGAAATGAGTATATGTGTGTGTGCAGTATGTGTGTTTGCAGTATGTATGTGTATATCATGTATGATATGTATATATATGTGTTTGTGGAGTGTGTGTGTAGTGTGTGTTTGTATGTTGTACTTGTATGCGTATGTTTGTGTGTGTGTGTGTGGAGTGTATATACTGTATATATGTATGCTGTCGGGGGCATGTATGCTGTTTGTGTATGTGTGTATAATATGTATATTGTGTTTATATGTGTATGTGTGTGTAGTATGTATTCTGTGTGTATGGAATGTGTATGTTGTGTTTATATGTGTGTGGAGTATGTATGCTGCATTCGTATGTGTGTGTGTGGTATGTAAACTGTGTATGGGTATGTGTATATGTGTGGAGTATATATGCTGTGTGTGTATGTGGAGGGAGTATGTATGGTGTGTGTGTGTGTGCATGTATGTGTGCAGAGATGTATGCTGTATGCATATGTGTGTGCGTGGAGTATGTATACTGTGATTGAGTATGTGTATATATGTGGAGTATATATGCTGCGTGTGTATTGGAGGGAGTGTATATGGTGTATGTGTGTGTGTGTGTGTGTGTATGCATGCTTGCAATTAGGACAGCTGGCTTGTTGCTGAAGACCACCATTGAGCTGTGAAGCTCCTTGACACGGTCCTGCTTGTGTAGTCAAGGGTGGAGGAACAGGAAACAAGCTAGTGTCGGCAGCACCTATATCGTGGAATGGCTGGTCAGCCGAGGTACCTCCAAGGTCCACCTGGACACACAGGTGACACTATGTAATCCAGGGAAACTCAATGATCTTCCATTACCTACCTCCCAGAAACTAGAGAAAAATGATGTCTGCTTCCTAGAATATTCTGTAGTGCTTAAAATTTAGGCGAACACTGGATAACTCCAAAATATTTTATTTCCTTTTTTCTTTTTATTTCCTTCAATAACCATATTTTCTTATCAATACTGTGTTGTATTCACACTCAAAAACAACTTACTTTCAGTGAGCATACCACCCCTTTTCCAATTCCTTTGTGCAGGATTAAAAAGGAATTGGAGAACTCCAGAATTTTTGAGAGGGGCACCTAGCTCCCTTCTGCAGTGCTGCATGTAGACAAAAGTTTAGGCCTTTATTCTCCTCCCTTCCTCCCTCCTTCCCTCTCTTTCCTTCTCTCTCTCTGTCTCTCTTTTTCTTTCTGTCTCTCTCTCTCTTTCTCTCTCTCTCTTTCTCTCTCTCTCTCTCTCTTCCTTCCTTCCTTCCTTCCTTCCTTCCTTCCTTCCTTCCTTCCTTCCTTCCTTCCTTCCTTCCTTCCTTCCTTCCTTCCTTCCTTCCTTTGTCACATAGCCCAAACAGAACTCCAGCTCACTCTGTAGCTAGGATGACCCTGCCCTTCTGATCCTCCTGCCTTTCACTCTGAATGCTGGAGTGGCGGTGTGCACTACCAAACCTGGTTTAGCAGTGCTGGGAATGGAATTCAGGACTTCATGGATGCTGAGCAACGCTCTACCCTGGAGTCACATCCCCAAACCTGTATCCCTTTTTTTCCCTCGAAGATCATTTCCATCTGATAGAACCTTGATGGGAAATGAGGCAGGGCCACCACCCTGGCTCTTGTTGCTCTTTGTGCACACCTGAGGCAAGGTGGTGGCCTCCTGATGCTCCAGTGCCAGCCAGGAGCCCCAGGCCTCACCCCTGCCCACCGCCTCCTTACAGCCGGAACCACCTGTTTGCTGCCAAGAAGTCTAGCGAACAGCATATCCCCACTTCCCAGGACTCATGTCCAAGTGCTGACCCTGGGCAAATGCGCACATAGCCTTAGGTGACAATAAGGCCTTTGCCGGGGTGTAATTAAGTTCGGGATCTCAAGATCAGATTTAGGGTGAGCCCTAACTTTAAATATTGACGTTCTTGTATGAGGACTCCATCCCCACTCATTAAGTCACCTATAAACTTTTTATTTGACCTGCCTTGTCCCAAGCACCTTCCCAGGCAGAGATGGAGAGGGGCTTTTGACTCACACAAGATACAGAGGGTAGAGGAATGCAGACTAAGCCAGAAACTGCCAGAAGCATCTAGAAGCTAGAAAGAGCATAGCAGCATTGTCTATAGGAGACATTAATTCCTTAATGAAAAGTCACTTCTCTCCTTCCACTATGCGAGTTTCTGAGGATTGAACTCAGGTCGCCAGGTTTTTGAGCAGTTGCCATCCACAAATATCCTCATTTTAGATGTCCAACCACCACAACTTAGAGAGAATTTCTGGGGCCAGTGAAATAGTTCAGCGGTTAAGGCGCCTGCTGCTCACAAACGTGGGATTCAATCCCCAGAAGCCCACATGGAGATTGTGCATATGTGCACCCCCCAATCGCGCTCTCTCTCTCTCTCTCTCTCTCTCTCTCTCTCTCTCTCTCTCTCTCTCAAATAGAAGACTTTTTAAAAGAGAATGTATTTCTAAAGATCTAAGAGTAGGAAGGTGGGAAGATGATTATGGTGAAACCTTTTAAAGGGGAGTTTTAGGATCCCAAAATAAGGGTGAGGGAGGGAATAATTGAGAAAAATACATAGCAGGGAATGAGGGTTGGGAGACAGGAGGGCCATGGGAGGGACAGAGGAACTTACACAAAAACCCAAAGATAGTAGGAAACAATGTCAAAAGAACATCTTATACTAGTAATGTGTCAAAAAGCACGTCTTTTAAAGAAAGGAATAGTAATGAGCAGTCCCTATGCAGAGGAGCATAAAGTACAGAAAACAGGAAAAAATTAAATAAAATAAAAACCTCGAGCTGGTCCATTCAGAACCCAGGGACAAAATTATACTAGAAGTAACAGGAATGTGGCACTTCCTGATAAATGTTGGTCAGAGAGGTCTTAAAGACCCCAAAACATTATAGGCTTTTGCCACTGCTCTTGGTTGCTCTCTAACAACGTTCAGTAAGACCCTTATTATTGAAGATGTAACATAAATAGATCATAGAACACGGGCTAAATATATCAACTGAAACTGGTCTGAGGACTTTCTCCTTGCTGGATAGTTTACACATTACCAAGGAACACTGTAGAAGCTGCTGGGGGAGAGAAATAATCACAAGTTCCATCTGATTTGTAAGTTGCAATATAAATCACCATGGCAACAGGTGACCACCAGTGTAATAGTGGCATGAGTACCAAAGAGACAACCAACAGCTTTCTGATTGGACTCAAAACCTGCTTGTCAGAAGGGTACCCATCCCTGTTACTGCAAACTAGAACAAGAACCTAAAAAAAGGAAGGAAATAGATCAGTAGGGAAGACAGCCAATAAACCTATTGGTAGGAAGACAGTACATCAAACTGCTCTGTAGGCAGCTGTTATCATACCCATAGAATGGGAACTCACAATGGAAACCTTTGGGTCTAAAGCTGGATGAGTGAAGGGAAATGCACAAATGGATAGGGTAGCATGAAGAGAGATAACTTGTTATACTGTGGAGGCCTGAACCCCCACAGGAGTAGACATGCTAGAGTGAACCCTGAGGTCCACAGAAGCATACAGGCAGAAGGGTGTGAGAGTGTGAGAGGGAATGGTGAAGAGAAGGGAGGGGATGGAAGGGAGGGAGGAAGGTGGGAGGAGGGAGGGAAGCTGGAATAATACTCAATATGCTTGTAAAAAAATGAATAAAAAAGAAAGAAAAAGAGAGGCAATAAAGTGTTGATGTATTAAATTCTATACACACAAGCTGGTGGTAGCTTTAAATAACAGAAATACATTCTCGTGTGTGTGTGTGTGTGTGTGTGTGTGTGTGTGTGTGTGTGTGTGTGTGGTGGCATGCATTAGAAAGCTACTTATCAAAATTTAAAAGTTGTGATTCACAATTTTTTTGCAAATTTTGTGGTAATTTGCAAAAAATACTATATTAACTTTACACTTGTATATAAGAGAACTATGTGTGTGATATTCTTTCTATATATTTCTAAATATGTTTCTTTCAATATAGTTTAAACGCTTTCCAGAGAGTTACTCATGAGTTTCTCAGGTAGAGGCCAAAAAGGTACTTAAAAGCTTTGGGAGTTTTCACTCACCACTTTTACATTCTTTATTTTGTTTCCCTTAAATCCCCTGCTCCATGAGGGCAGAGAGCTGGAGGTGTGGGGCTGAGTGACCCACAATCATCCGCTCTCTCCCAACCACCAAGGATCACTAAGCAAAGTTTCTGAGCACTGAATTTGTTGTTTATTTATTCCCTTTTATAAAGTATTTTATTGATTTTTTTATTTGGGTGTGAGAGAGACACGTGTGTAATTGGTGCACAGGTGGGACAGAGGACTTTCAGAAGTCAGTTCTCACTTCCCACCATATGGGCTTCCAGGGATCGAACTCAGGTTTTGGGGTTTGCCAGCGCTTTTACCCAACTGAACCCTCTCCCCAGCCCCTTGAGCACTGAATTTGTCAAGGAGACTTTGGAGCATCTATGAATGCCTCCTGGAAGATAGTGACCAAATCCACATGCCACCTCTTATTTTGGCTTCAGTTGCTGGGGACACCGGCTGCCTCCATGGGCCCCCCACAAGCCCTGAGCCCCTCCCACCAGTAGCCTCAACGTCAGACTGGGCCATTACTTTGCCTGTGCCCATCCCAACCCATTAAGCCACTCATAAAGTTTTTATTCATCCGGCTGCGTCTCAAGCACTCGCCCACGTGGAACTGGTCCCTGTGCCTGTGTTGGCCACGTGAGGAAGTTTATGGCACTCAGATTTCATGGTCGCTGAGTTCACATCGCAGGGGTCATAGGTCGTCCCTTTGTCTATTGTAGACAAATCTCTTCTCACACCCCTGACATTCTTCCTGATTTTTCCCAACTGCTTTTTTTTATTATTATTGATTGATTCATTGAAATTGATGCAGCCTAGACTAGCCTTAAATTCATCATGTAACTGGGGATGACTATGAACTCCTGATCCTCCTGCCTCCACCTCCTGTGTGCTGGGGTGACATGCGTGCACCACCGTACTTAGTAGATGTGGGGTTGGGGATGGAACCCAGGACTTCATGAGTGCTAGGCAAGTACCCTATCCACGGAAGCCCCAGTCCCCACCTGTCAAACTTTATTATATTGGGTCACATACAGCCTTTTTCATGAAAAAAAAAAAGGTGTTGACTGGATATCTTCTTGGACTGTGCTCTACTTTTATTGTTAAGGCAGGGCCTCTTGCTTGAACCCAGAGGTCACCAATCAACTCGGCTAGTCAGTTTTCCCTGGGCTTCCCTTGTCTCTGCATCCTGAGTTCAGACTTTTTTGTGGATTCTGGGGCTCCAAACCCAGGTCCTTAGTCCTAATCCACTGAGCATCTCCCCAGCTCTCTCCCTGATTTTATAAGTGAGTGCTTCTTCACTTCTCTACCCATGTGAGCTAAACAACTCTATCCCTTCGATCACCTGCCCTTCCAAGATGGACCCTGTGTCCCCACTGTCTAGTGTCATCAAATGTTACTGTGGACACCCTGGAATTTTATATCCACAAATCAGGACACAACTTCCAACACTCATGCTCATTCTGGGTGGTGGTAGGGGAGGGCATTGGCACAGTCTCATGTAGCCCAGGCTTGCCGCTACCTACTATGTATCTAGAGGTGACTTTGAACCCTTGATTCTTCTGCCTCTACCTTAAGTGCTGGGATGAAAGGTATACACACCCCTACACACAGCTCTTTGAGTCATTTTATCTTTGAGAAATCTGTTATGCATATAGAAGTGCTGAGAAAGTCCATTTCAATGAGAGGGATAGAAGGTTCCAGAAAAAAATGGACCCTTCCAACAAAGAACAGGACAAAGGGCTGGGAGTTGTAGCTCAGTGATAGAGCACTTATCTAGCTATCTAGTTCTGGAAGAGAAAGAGAGAGAAAGACAGGAGGGAAAGAGGCAGAAAAGAATTCTCCTTTTCTTATCTTAATTTCTGATAAACCATAATTTCTCTCCCCCCATACCCACCAAGTCCTCTTCTCTCGCAGCCAGACGTCAGCACCCCACTCTCTGTGAAGCTTTCCTTCCCTGAGTCTCCCTGCTTTTTACACCAATCCATTCAGCATGCATACAGCTTTTTAATCTTTTCCTTTTATTTTGTTTGCATATGTTTGTTCTTTTTTGTTGTTTTGTTTTATTTTCAAGATCAAGTATCCTGACGCCCTGGCTGGCCTCAAACTCTCCATGCTACTAAGAATAATCTCGATCTTCTAATCCTCTTGCATTTCCTTCCCCGAAGCTGCAATTACAGCCACACATTACTATTCGGTGCCTAATTTACGAGTCGCTTCTTGACATTTTTTTCTGACACTTCCTGGTTCTTGGGCCCCTGAAGCAGCTCACAAAGAAGTCTAGATGGTGCCCTTTGCTCCTTGAAGGTCCTCTTCAGAGTCCCAGGGCCTCTGGATTAGCTCCCACCCAGGAAATCCATGGTCATCCCATGTTCAACCTTGATCAGTTAGAAACCAGTGTAATCAATGACAGCAAGAGACTTCTGGCCTCCTGGACAATATGACTTCCAGGATTAGCTGTCATGATGTCCCATAGCAAGTGGAGCCTCCATTTCCTGCAAGCTGGGTGCCCAGCTGGGCCTCTCCCCCTCCCCACCACAGGCTGCCTGACAACCATTTGCAGGTTGGGGTGTGGCAACTTTGCAGTTTACAGTTACCCTTGTGTGTGTGTGTGTGTGTGTGTGTGTGTGTGTGTGTGTGTGTGTATAAGAATGTCTTCAACCTTAGACTTCTAGACCCCAGGCTTATCCCACTGGACTCTTCCTTTGCCTAGCTCATGTTCCTTTCAGAACATTCCAACACCTTGGTTCTCTTCCTTAGCCATGCATGTGATTTTTCTACCTTTTTTAGGGTGGTGTTCTTTCTTCCTAATGGTGGTTTGGTTTGTCCAAAAATCTCCACACATACACACACACGTGCATGCACGAGTTCTAGCACACGCACACATAGACACTAGACACCTCCAGCGATCTCTGACCTCACCTCTGAACCCATCTCAAAGGTGGCAAAGGCAGGCATACAGAAAACTAAAGTCCTCCACAGAGGGGAAAGGGAAGATAAGGGGCTCCAAACTGGTATCCAAGAGTCATGTTAAGTCACTCGATGTGTGGCTCCAGGAAGTCATGCAGCCTTTCGGAACCTTTGTTTCTTTGTCTCTTCTGACTTCCTTATGCAATTTTCCTTATGAGAATCACAGGAATGAACTGTCTAGAGAGGCATTTCTGGGTATAGTTAGAGCTTCCCAGTCTCTGCGTGGCTGTCCCTTCCTGGCCTCACACCCTCCTGACAACTCTCTGCGTTTTATTAGTATTGGTATTTCATATTTGTTTTTGTGATCTTGAGACGGGGTCTCATGTAGTTCAGGCTAGCCTCCAACTCTCTATGTAACCAAGGATGACCCTAATCTGATCCTCCTGCCTCCACCTTCCCGAAGGCTGACATGATAGGCATGTGCCTCTATGCCTGGTTTATGCCATTCTGGGGATGGAGCCCTGGATTTCCTGTGTGTTAGGCAAACGTCTACCCCCCAGCTCCATCTCCAGCCCGTTGTTACTATTTTTTCATGACAAGGTCTCTTCATAGCCCAGCTAATACTCTCCTTTGCCGCTATTTCCTGTATGCTGTGCATACTCTCCTCTGCCGATGTGCATCACCACGCTTGTCCTGCTTGCTATTTGGCATTTATGAGAGGCAAATGGCTCGTAAACAGATTTGCCTATATCACCTGGGGCACAGGACTCTAAGTGCCATAAAGATGGTGCATCTGTTAGTTGTGGTCGGACGCACAGATGCAGCAGCTTGCTGACTGCTAGCCCATCATCATCACCAGCTCTCCCCTCAGAAAACCAGTGTAGAGAGAAGTCCCAGGTTCCACTGAGCCTGGCCAGGAAGTCATGATAAGAACCCTGCAACTAGATCACTCTTCTTAGCATTAAGACCTTAAAGCTGGACTGGCGAAAAGGCTCAGGGGCTAAAGTCTCTGCCTTGCAAGCAAAGGACCTGAGTTGGAATCCCCAGATTCCACGTAAAACCACTGTGTGGATATGACAGCGGCCTATAATTCCAGCCCTGGAAGGAAGAGCCTGGAAAATCCCAGAGCAAAGCAATAAGGAGGTAGAGCAATCCAGGATGATTTCTGATGTCATCCTTGGGCCTCCACAAACACACACATTCAAGTGCCCTTTTGTACACACACACACACACACACACACACACACACACACACACACACACACAATCATAAAGCCAAGATATCATCTACTAAAAAAAAGGTATCATCTACTAGTGCTCAAATCCACAGAGATCACCCTGACACTGTCCTCTTTCCCCAACTTCCCCTCCTCCACCACCACAACTACCACCATAACACGCCTAGGTGAGAGAAGGGGAGTTCAGTGAGGGCTCCTTGGGGCTGGGGCTATCTCTGAAGAACTGGGCTCCTGGCTGGCGTTGGGGGCTGCAGACATCCTAGCCCCAGTTCCACCTGTTGCCTGAACACCCTTTCTCCACTGCATAGCTGCTTCTTCCTCGGAAGGCTTGTTCCCCAACGCACACACATTGTTACCCCCTAGCACCCGGGGGCTCTTCCCTGCCTCCAGAGAATCAGGAAATAGACTCACCAGAGCGAGCAAGATCAGCTTCTTTTTTTTTTTTTTAAATGTTTTTTTTTAATTTATTATTATTATTATTATTTATTCAACTGTGTGCATATGCGTGTGTATGTGCGTGCGTGCGTGTGTCTGTGTGTGTGTGTGTGTAGAACCACGGACGAATTCGCAAACCACCATGGACGCCTCCACCTCCTTCTGCCCCGGGATTCACAGGCTCCGCCCTACCAGGGCCAGAAGCGCAGGCCGCCCCCGCTTCCGCCTGGCGTCTATACGTGGGATCTGGGATCCGAACTCAGGACCTTCCACCTGCAAGGCGGAGGCTTAACCCTTGAGCCACCTCTCCAGCCCAAGATCAGCTTCTAACCAGTAGCTTCCCAGACATGATAGGTTGGGATAGACCCAAAAGAAGATAGGCTTTTCCCCCACCAAGCCTCAGTCACCCCATCAGCCTCTCAGCTGCGTCTAACAGTTGGGGATCAGCCTGCAGTGGTGCTGGGCACCTGCCATTCGAGTGCTCAGGAGGCTGCCATAATGGAGTGGCCACAAATTTTGGGCTAGCCTGGGATACATAACAAGGCCCTGTCTCAAAAATAAATAAATAAATAAATAAATAAATAAATAAAAGCAGACAATAAAGGAATAGCAACGGTCCCTTTCTCTCCTAGCCAAGGCCGCCATATTGGCTGAGAGGGTGAAATGCTCTGGCCTCTGAGCAGGTAGAGGGTGAAATGCTCTGGCCTCCGAGCAGGTACAACCCTTAAGAACCACTTTGTTGTTGTAGCGGATAACGAAAGTAGAAAAAAGTGGATGGCCACAGCCCCAGCTACATTTGGGCTATCTGCTGCACAATACACAGTGCAGAGGCCTTCATGGTGGCCTCGGAGCCCCCTCCCAAAGGCAGGAGGAGATCATAACGCTGTTTCCCAAGCCTTTTCCTAAAAAGGGAAACAGAAAATCAGCCACCACCAGCCCCTGTCCCGGGCTCCAGAGCACCAGGCTGAGTCTCTCACTTACCTAGAGTCGAGGAAGATGCCGCCGTGGTGGATGCCCAGAGCTGGGGAACCAGCAGCAGGATCCAAGTCACCAGCATCTCCCACGGAGTGGGCCCCTGGCTGTGGGAATCGTCCCTCCTCGAGAGGATCAAAGAGGAAGAGCCTTCCTCAGAGGGAACTTCTAATAAAAGGACCCTGGAGACCTTTGCCTTGGGGAAGGACTGTATCAGACTCCAGGTGGGAGGGACCTCAATGGTGGGGGGGAAAGGGTGGTACTCAGTGACCACAGGGAGGTGGCCAGAGGACACAGCCAGTCCACCCTCCTTCCATTCAACTCCAGGTGTGTTGACTGTCCCAAACAACAGCCAACGGAAGTCAGACTCGCAGGTTGGGTGGGGCAAGACAAGCGGAAGGGACAGGAGGTAGAAACTGGAGACATGTGAGAAAGTAGCCAAGAGGTGGGGGGTCAAGTAACACAGGGTGTGGTGATGATGGAGGGGGAAATTTCAGGACCCACGCGAAGGACACCCTCTGACAAGTCAGGCCAGATAGCACAGAGCCTTCCTCCAAAAACCCAACACCCCCTCTGCCATGGCTTTCTCTCCTCCATCACCCAACTTGAAGTCCCAGAATTCCCAGTGCTTCCCCACCAGGTGGGCTGCCTGTTCACACCTGAGACTTTATGGGTTTGTTCTCCACCCATGGCCAGAGTCAGAGGTGAGGATAAGTCAGTAGTCAGTGTCCCTGTCCAGGACCTGCCTCAGAGGCCTCTCTCCCAAGTGCCCGCCCAAACAGCCACAGAGAAGGAATATTCCTGATGATCCCAGTCCTGGGTAGGCAATACTGGCTTACCCACACTGCAGGAATAAGGAAGGCCTGAGGCTAGCCCAGCAGACCATGGGGTCCATGAGTGTTTGCAAGCAGGGAGGTGGGCTAGCTCATGGTCCATAGAGCTTCAGACATCAGGCTCCTGAAGACAACCAGCCCATCTCCCTGAGACAATACCAGACATCCAATTCCTTCCAAAATTCCAGCTCTAAGTTTCCACCGTCAAGTGGGAGGAGGGCAAAACTCTAGGATCATCCAAGTCACTGTGGATGGAGGGAGCCCCCGTTCCCACCCATCCTCTGATGAGTTGCCCTCATCACCGCCATCATTACTATGCCTCCCCCCAAAGATGTAGCTTCAGTCCCAGCCCTGAGAGACCCTCTCCTTCCTCCCCAAGAGGAAAGGGTGCTCTCAGATGTTCCTACAGCTCAACCAGAAGTCCCCTCCCTCCAACCAAAAGGAGACCACCCAGGGATGAACAAGAGAAGGACACAGAACAGATGCGGTTACATGAAATGTGATGTTTATTGTGCTTACAATGGGAAACGGAACCTTCTGGAAGAGGAGATGAAAGGCATCAGGCTTGAAGGTTACTGCAATGATGGGGGGCGGGGGGTGGGGGGAGTGGGATACCAGGGAAGAAGGAGGAGCAGGAGAGGGTGGGAAGGAGGCAGTGGTGGATAAGGATGTGAAGGGAAGGTTAGGTAATCAAAGGCAAATCTTTGGAAACCTGGGAAAACTCACATCCCATAACTGTCCAGATATTCTGAGATCAGTGGGGGTGGGGGGTATGGAAATGCTCGAGAATGGGTAATCGATTTGGGGAGGCAGAGTTGGAGTCTCTATGACACCTGATCTTATGAGAATCTAAGAACAGAGGGGGGTGTGGGTAATAAATGAGGGAGGTAGCGTTGGGTACTGGGGTGGAAGAATGAGATTCAGGGGTGTGGGTACCAGAATGGGGAAGCAGGGGTACAGACAATGGGAGGTGACTGGTGGCACGAGTCTGTGATGCTGGCACGGGAGAGATGGAGAAAGGAAGATGAGGAGTTCAAAGTTAACTTTGGTTACATGGTGAGTTGGAGATCCATCTTGACTCTATTGAGAGAGAGAGAGAGAGACAGAGAGAGAGACAGAGAGGGAAAGGAAAAGAAGGGATGGAGAGAGGAAGGGAGGGAGGGAGGAAAGGAGGGAGGGAGGGAGGGAAGGAGGGAGGGAGGAAAGGAGGGAGGAAGAGGAAGGTAGGAGAAGGGAAGGAAGTAAGAGAAAGAAAAAGGAAAGATAGGAAAGGAAAGGAAATGGGGAAGAAAGGAAAAGAGAAAAGAATGGAAAAAGAAACTAGAATAGGGACGTCTAGGGTTGCTGTAGGGGACACATGGGAAGGAATTACCATGGGAAGTAGGAAAAGGGACAAGCTGCCCACAAGTTCAAGGTGAAGAAGTGAGAGCAAACAGAAAAACAAGAACAGAGATCATGCAGCTCAGTGGGTAGAGTGCTGACCTAGATGCACAAAGTCCTTGGTTTTACACACACACACACACACACACACACACACACACACACACACACCACTACAGAACTAGACGTGGTGCCACATGCCTGTCATTCCAGCACTTTGGGAGGCGGAGAAAACAAGATGGTGAATTGAAAGCCAGCCTGGACCACAGTGTGCGGTCCTGTCCCAAAAGAAAAAAGGGCTGAACGTGACTCAGGTGGTACAGAGCTTGCTCCCAGGGGAAGCCCTAGGTTCCACCCCCAGCAACACGAACCAGGTATAGTGAGTATACCCACAGCACTCTGGACGGAGAGGCAGGAGGGTCAGAAGGTCAAGGTCGTCCTTCAGGTACATGGCAAGTTTGGGGCCAGCCTGGGCTTCAGGAGACTCTTCCTCAGAAGAACTGAGGCCCCAGACCAAGAGAAAAAGATACGGTTGGGGAGGAACCATGGGGAGGACCGGGGTGTGGGTGGGCAGAAAGTGAGGAAACAGGGAAACAGAGGTTTGAGAGGATAGCCCTGATTGGCCCAGTGGAAGAGCCACAATGTGTTCTGGGGCTCCAAGTGGGTCTCTGCCAAGTTGGGGGAATGTCTGGAGGCGGCAGAGGTGGGGGCGGGGTCCCAGCAAACAGTCTTATTTGCTTGGGTTGCACAGGCGTTGGGATGGACCCAGGACCTCAGGCTCTCAGTAAGGTGGAGAAATGGTGGTGAGATTCCACAGGGCTCAATATGGCAGTGATGATGATGGTGGTGGTGGTGGTGATGACGATGATGGAGGTGGTGATGATGGTGATGATGGAGGTGGTGCAAAGAGTGAGAGCACCTCTGGTCTCTGGATGTGCACCTGCCACAGAATGGACAGTGGCCGGAGACTGAGCATGATGCTCAGCTGCCTGCTAGAGCTGGCCGAGAGATGTTGTTCACTCCTGGATAGCCCAGCCACCCCCTGCCTAAGGCCGAGAAGAATGGGGGAACTAGAGCTGGGAGCATTGTTTAGCAACCCTCCCAGGCACCCCTCACCTTCGTGTCCATGTCCACCTTCTCCAGATTCACGCAGAAGTTTTCACTCTTAACTAAGAGGAAAGAAAAGGAGGAGGATGGGGAATGGGAAGGGAAGAAAGCAGAGGTCAGCACCGAGTTTCCCGAGAGTAGCCTGGGCAGCAACTGTGACACAAACGTGGGGAGATGGCTCAGAGCCTTGGCCTCACAAGCAAAATGACCTGAGTTCAAATCCCCAGATCCCACATAAAAATACTGGGCGGAAATGGTGGTGGCCTGCAATCCCATCCTGGAAGGTGGACCCTGGGAAACCCCAGAGCACAGCAGTAAGGAGGTAGAGCAATCCAAGATGATTCCTGATGCTACCCTTGGGCCTCTAGAGACACCCACTCAAGTGCGCTCTTGTACACACACACACACACACACACACACACACACACACACACACACACACACGAAAGAAAGATGCATATCTGTCTTAGGATGTGGAGCTTGGCTTGCTCCGCCCTGGCTCCAGTGGCACCGGGAGAAGCCCTTACCCTGTGTCCCGGGAGCTCACTCACCTGGTGAGTCACACTGGAAGCCCGAGCTGGAAAAAGTCCCCGCCGTGTCTTCATCCCAGACCTCAAACCATTTCCTGTCCTGGGACCAGCACCTAGTTGGGGAGGCTCCAGGTAGTAAGGTAAGGGTTACCCGGTCTTAGAATCCCTCCATGGCTCTCGTCCACCCACCGTCTGCTCCTCCTTAAGGCTCACTTGTCTTGACGCTGGGTGTCCTTGTTCTTCCCTCGGACACGTGCCACCCAGATGCTCAGGACCACCGCCAGCAGCAGCAATAGCAGCACAGCGGCCCCCACGAGGCCTCCCACCAGTGCCTTCCAGTGGATGGCCACCTCGCAGCGTGGGCCTGAGAACCAGTACATGTCGGTGGAGAAGCAACTACAGAGAGATGGCGGGTCTTAGTTCACAGGCAGGTGGGCGAGGTCAGGCGCGTAGGGACCACCGTCCTAGGGGGAGAGGGCAGGAATCTCCCAGGGTTGGTGTGTGTGTGTGTGGGGGGTGTCTCTAGATGGGATGGTAGACCACAGGACTCACATTTCTAATTTCAGAACCTGGAGGTTGTAGGCAAGAGGATGAGGAGTTTAAGTTCAGCTTGTGCTGCATGAGATGCTCTCTCATAAAACACGAAGGAGAGGGCCTGTGGGTAAAGCCCCATGGGTAAAGGTACTTGCCACCGAGTCCTAAAGACCTGGATTTAAGCCGCAGAACTCACATGGATGGAAGGAGAAAGATCAGTGCTGTCCTCTGACTTTTCTCTGCATTGAGTACCCACATTCATGCATGAGTACCCACATTCATACCCATGATGTTAATTTTTTTTAAGAGAGAGTCCAGCAAGATGGCTCAGCCAATCAGGCACCTACTTGCTGAAAACCCACATGGTGGAAAGAGAGAAGTGACTTCTGAAAACTGTCCTTAGACCTCTACCCATGTGCCAGGTAGGTTCTCTGTCTGTCTCTCTCTGTCTATCTCTCTCACTTGCTCTCTCTCCTCCTATCTCAAATAAGCAAAGTATAAAATGCATGTGCATCTTTTCTCCTCCATCATATATATAAAATAAAAGACACAGAAAAGGAAGGAAAGACAAGAAGTAATGGTAGACGTAAGGACAGTGGCTTCACGGAGGGACAAGCGGGCAGGACCTCTCTGGGCAGGTGCATGGAAATGACAGGCGTGGCCTTGGAACCTCAGGGGACGGGCCTGTACTGGAGGGTGGGCAGGTTCGAATGGCGTGACCCGTTGAGCGGTGGGGGTTGGACCTCACCGGCAGGTGGGGCCACTTTTCTGCAGAAAACACTGGCCCTGGTGGCAGTCGATGGCACCGTCCACATCAGGTGTGCAGCTGGTCACGCAGCGAAGCCTGTTGAGTTCCACCAAAGGGAAGTAAAACTCTTCATAGCCTTGGGGAGCAGCTCGTTGGCAGATGGCTGTGGGGGTTGGGAGGAGGGAGTAACAGACAAGGACTCCATTTGTTCCACTTAAGGAACCTGACTTTAGTGGTCAAAACTGTGGGGGAGAACATGCATTTCCAGGGTGGTGTCATTGGACACACCCCAAGATGAGATAGGGGAGGCACCCCTCCCCTCTCCCTTCCCCTTCCCTGCTCAGATAGCACTGTACTCAATTCCCCAAGGTTCCCTGCCGCAGTTCACCTGCATGGCTGCTGATAAATGATCATCAAAAAGGCTTAAGGGAACAAGGGGTTTATTTTCTTTAATGATTATCTGGTTACAGTTCTTAGTCCAGCTTGATGGGAGAACACGCACTAACCAGGGCCAAGGAAACTGGCCGCCTCATCTCTACATGATGGCTGAGAGAGGGACGATCCTTACTTGCCAGACCAGCATGTCTGGCCAAGTGAACACAAGGATGCTGACTCTCTCAAACAACTGTCTGTATTTTATTTCAGGGCCTAATCTCACCCACTATGGGCTGGGTCTTCCCCACCAGCTAGACAGTCTCCTGCAGGTTTGCTCTGGGCCTAACTCAACCACTGATTCTCTACAAATGTGCCCAGAGCTCAAGCCCTGGGCCCAACTATGACATTCCCCTCCCCTCAGGAGAACTTCAATGGGTAGATGTCCTTGGTGGAAAGGTTCCTGACCTCCTGGGACCCTCAGCTTTTTGGGTGTGTGCGTGCCTGCATGTGTACAAGAGGTCACTTGAGTGTGTGTCTATGGAGGTCTGAGGGTGACATTGGAAATTGTCCTGGATTACTCTACCTCTTTACTGCTTTGCTCTGGGCCAGAATTACAGTCCTCCACCATTCCCACTCAGCATTTTTTACTTGGGATCTGGGATCTGAACTCAGGTCCTTTCGCTTGCCAGGCCAAGGCTCTAACCTCTGAGCCATCTCCCGGCCCCCACTCAGCATCTTGAACAAAGTCTCCTTACCTTTTGGGGTCAGCTCGCTACTGATGCTATTGTTCAGCTTGATAGAGTCTGGCATAAAACACAAAGCTGGGGACGGGAAGACACACACACACATATACAAACAGAGAGAGAGAGAGAGATGAAGAGAGGAGAGGACTCTGAACTTCAGCGCTCCCAGAATGTGGAGGGGCCATCCGAGAAAGACCATCATCTCCCTACTGAACTACTGCCCAGCACAATCCACAGAGGTCTTTTCCTCAGCAGCTGGTCCTGGCCCCACCCGTGACACGACTGGGGACAGTGTGTTCCTTTCTCCCTTCCTGTCGGAGGTACCCCTGTTCAGCCCCTCCTCTGACTGAGTTGGGGAGTCTGGCAGCTTGATCCCGGCACTTCCCGCCCTGGTGCCTGCCTGCAGCCCCGGCTCACCCTGGCTGTTCTGGCAGCTCTCCTGGGCCTGGGCGACACTCTGAAGCTCCTCCTGCAAGGCTGTCTTCACCTTCTCATAATCCCTTTCCAGTTGAAGGCTGAAGGACAGCTTCAGCAGGACCACGTAGTCCACCACGATGCTGCCTTTCCTGAGGGGCCAAGGGCATCAGAGGGCAGGTGGGAGAGTGACATGGGGGGGGGGTCACAAGTGTCCAGGAAGGAAAAGGGGACATGGTGGTGACCTGGAATGCCACATCCCATGTGCATGCATGTGCATGCTTTTGCACGTAAGGGTGCACAGCATGTGTGTGAGAAGGTATGAGGATCCCCAAACTCCTTCCACTTGTCTGAAACTGGGCTTCTCCATTGTGTGGAACTTTGCCACATGGAACAGGCCAGCTGGTCCCCAGACTTCCAGGAGCTGCCTATCCTTACTTCGTGGCTCACCACAGCTGGGACAACAGGCATGCATCACTGGGCACTACTTACATCATCATCATCATCATTATTATTGCTGTCATTGTAGTTGTTATATATGTGGTATATGTGCACTGCAAGAGGACATTGGGTATCCTGCTTTGTCACTCTCTGACTAATTCCTTTCAGTTATGGTCTCTCACTGTAGCTGGAGCCACACTGACAGCAAGACTTCTCTGGCCCTCCTGTTTCCACCTCAACACAGCAACTTGGGTTATAGGAATGCACAGCCGTATCTGGCTTTTTATGGCGGGTGCTTGGAATTTGGACTCAAGACTTCATGTTTTGTGAAGCAAATCACTTTTCCTGCTGAGCTGTCTTCTCCAGCCCCCACTTACACAATACACCATCCTCTTCAGAGTAAATGGAATAAGAATAATTGACATTCTCTTTGTTTGTATGAAATTCTTGCCTCACTACCAGGTGTTCTCTCTCTCTCTCTCTCTCTCTCTCTCTCTCTCTCTCTCTCTTCCCATCTCTCTCTATCCCTCTTTGTCTCTCTTTCTCTATGCATCTGTCTCTGTGTCTCTGTCTCTCTGCCTCTCTGTCTCTTTCTCTTTCTCCTCTACCCCACTCCAACAAGAGCTGGTGCCAACTAAAGAGAGACTAAGTCCACAGCCCTCTGCAGTTCCATTCGCTCTCTCTCTCTTCCAACATGCTAAGAAAGGCCATCCCTTCCGCAGAGATAACACCCCATTATCTTGGAAGTCCTGTTTCAGGCTACAGACATGGCTCAGGGGTTAAAATTCTGCTTCCCAAGCAGAAAGACCTGAGTTCAGATCCTAGATCCCATGTAAAAATGCCAGGCAGAAATGGAAGGTAGCTGAACTTCCTGCCTGGTAGGCAGAGCCTGGGAATTCCCAGAGCAAAGCAAAAGGGAGTTAGAATCCATTAAAACTCCTGAAGTCATCCTTGGTCCTCCACAGGGATACACAGTGCCCTCTGACATAGACATACACATAATCTTAAAAAAAGAAAATCCTCACTCAGAAAATTCCTATGTAGATTCTCTCTGCTTTCATGGTTTGTGATGGTTCCTAAAGCACGTATATAGTCTCCAGCCTTTTTCTTTACCTTGCCATGTCTCCACGTTCCCAGCAGGGGCCCCTACCTTAAGGACAGGATCTCCACACCCTGGAACCCCGTCACGTTCTTGTAAATGGTCCGCATCTGAAATGCCAAAGGTCTCTGGATTGCTGTCCGAACCTGTGGAGTCAGGGGCACCCAGGAGACCAAACCCACCTCCAGGGGGAGAATCCTTCAACTCCATTCCCCACCCATCCACCTACCCACCCATCGCCACCCTCACCTGATTCTGGAAAGCATTGCTAAAATTCTTGTAGGCCTCAGAAGTGCTGTTGTTCAGGTCTGGAGAAAAATCCTGGTTCACAGACACTTCCATGCTCACTTCAGCATCCACTGTGTCTGTACACAGAACACCGGCCCTGGTCACCTCCCCAAGCCCTCTGTTTGCCATTGCCACCACCATCTTCACCCCCTCACCCATGAGACTGTCCCCTGCCCTCCTCCATCACCCCTGAAGACAGACTGAACAGCAGTGGGGAGAAAGAAATTCTGGGACGGGCTGGGGGTGTGGTTCACTGGTAGAGCATCTGCCTAGAGTCCCTCAGTGAGGGGCTGGGGGTGTGGTTCACTGGTAGAGCATCTGCCTAGCATGGGCAAAGTCTCCGGTTCACTTCCCAACAGAGAGAAAAATAATTAATGAATTGATTAGTTAATTGATTCTGGGATGAGTTGTCCAGCAGGGAGGGAAAAGACTCAGAGGACTCAGAGTACACTGTGGGGGTCTATGAACCCAGGTTGGGTTCATTGAAGTGGGGAAAACACCCTGAATGAGGCAGTACCATTCCAGTGATGGGGCTGGTAGACTGAATAAAAAGGAGAAAGTGAATGGAGGACCTCTCCCCACTTCCTCTCTGTGCATGCAACTGATCAACCATGACCATGACTCCCCCACCTTCATGGATGGTATTCCCTCCAGCTTTGAGCCAAAGCACTCTCTCCCTCCTCTGAGTTGCCTTTGTCAGTATTTGACCAATAACTAATACAGACTTCTCATCTACTCAACTGAAAACCAGTCATTTTCTATTGCTCCACCCCTAGGTCTGGGGTCATCTGTCATAGCCACCATCGGAAGCTAACACAGCACCAATCAGGGATGTAGGAAGTCAGCTGAAGCCAGTTGGAGATTCTGGATAAAAAGAAGCATAGCATGGGACAATGTGGGAAAGTAGTCAGGAATGGGAGGACTGGAAGAGTGGGACGGAGGTGCCTCTTGCAAGGAAGCGGCTCTGACAACTCACCTAGTTCTAACTGCTCCACTGGCGTCTCACAGCGGGAACCATAGAAGGTGCTAGGGCAGAGACACTTGACGCCGTCCCATGTGCCCCCATTCTGGCAAGTGACATCCTGCTGCTCACAGTGGACTCCAGAGAAACCCGGGGCGCAAACACACTGGCCCTGCTCCCAGGTGCCGCCATTGTCGCAGATGCCTGGGAGCACAGGAACAAAAGGGAGCCCACCTCGTACTAGGCTTGAGTGACATAGAAAGTGAACGAGGAAAGAAAGGATGAAAAGCAGGAAGGGACTGAGGAGATGATCCAGAGGTTAAAACTTTTGTCTCACAAGCAATAGGACCTGAATTCAACTTACCAGATCCCAAGTAAAAATGCCTGAAGGAAATGGCAGCAGTCAGCAATTCTGGACTTGGAAGGTGGAGCCTGGGAAACTCCACAGCAAAGCAACAAGATGGACAATCCAGGATGATTCCCAATGTATCTTTGGACCTCCACAGGTACACACATACAAATGCCCTCTTGTACACACACACACCCGCATACACATACACACACACATGCATGCACTCACACACACACAAAATGCTAAGCAGGTATGGTGGTCTCCTTGTAAATCAAGCCCTGGAAGGCACATCCTGGGAATCCCCAGAGACCCAGGGTCATAACAATAAAGTAGAAGACAAATAAAGGATGATTTCTATTACCATCCTTGGACCTCCACAGGTACATACACATATACAAGTACACTGGTGTACATATATGCAAGTGCACCCGTACATATACACACGTGTGCACACACACACACACGTAACTCATACAAATATGCACAAAAGAGGGCTAGAGAGATAGCTCAGAGGTTAAGACTCTGCCTCGAAAACAGAAGGTCCTAAGTTTGTATCCCAGATCCCACCAAAAAACACCGGGCCATAACAAGATAAATAAATAAAAATATTAAAAAAGAACAAATACACATGAAAGAAAGGAAAAGCAGGAGGTCCAACCTGGGGTGGTAGTAGAGCTGGACTGTGTAGTCATCCGCATAGTGGTCTTAGTCGATCCTGGCGATGTAGAGGTGGTAGAAGAATTCGTGGTGGCCACTGGTATCTCTGCAGTCCTCTCGGTGGATGGGGCAGGATGTGTCACCTTGTTTGAAGTTGTCATTGAAGGAAGGCTGTCGCTTGGGTTCACAGTGGGCAGAACACCCTCAAAGTCAGGTGTGCTCAGGGTGGTCACAGAGATGGTACTCAACCAAGTCTCATTGGTGGGTGTTTGGGAGCTCGTCAAAGCTGTGTTCTTAGATGTAGTCCTGGTACTAGCAGAGTTAGGGACATCTGTGGTGGCATTGGTAGGAGTCACAGGAATAGAAGTGTGCGTGTGTGTGGGGAGCATGGCTGTTTTGGTTGAACTAGAAACGGTGATCATTTCAGTGGTGGAAGGAAGGATGGAGAAAGGAGTGGTGGGGGTAGACATCACTTCAGTAGTGAGGTTTACATCATCAACACATGGTGTGGTGGGAGAGGTGGAGACTATGGCAATGGCGATTGTTTCTGGACAGGATGTGGTAGAAGGAACAGAGATGTAAGAGAAAGGAGTTATTTTGGTGCTGGCCGTGGTCAGCAATGAGGTGGTCAGAGATGTTCTGGTTGTTGGAGAGAGTAAAGAAGGAAGGGATGTGGAAGGGTTTCTGCTTTCTGTGCTGGGGAGGTGGGAGGTGGGAAGAGAGAGGGTGGTTGTACTCAGTACTGGACTGGCACTGGTAGGAGACATTACTACTGTGGGGGTTATTACTACTGTGGGGGTTGAAGATGAGATCAGGGTACCAAAAGAGGTCACC
The DNA here is from genome assembly GCA_023101885.1 of Typhlomys cinereus. Lineage (NCBI taxonomy): Eukaryota > Metazoa > Chordata > Mammalia > Rodentia > Platacanthomyidae > Typhlomys > Typhlomys cinereus. Next base: position 2,208,784 of record JALPQD010000288.1, read on the forward strand.
ATTGCATTCATGGAAGTGCTCACACTGGGGGGAGATACAGTGCTGTGCTCACTCGGCAGAGCAAGCGAGGTCAGCATACCAGGGGCAGACACAGAGGTTTTAAGACTAGACAGAGCCATGCTCGGATGAGAGATGTGAGAGGTTGACAGGACAGGGCTAAAGTCTATTGATGGACTGGGAGTAGAAGAAGGAGACACCATGGAACTGGTACTTCTGGGAGAAAAAGTAGGAGACACAGGAGAGTCTTGTGATCCAGGGTCAGAGGGAACGATATGAGACGTTGACACTGACTGAGAAGTAACAAGTGTAACTGGGATGCTACTCCCAAGAGAACTCCTTGGGGTGTTCCCAGTCGTAGGGAGACTAGGAGTCATGGTGGCAGTAGTGGAATGGGTTATGCTGACAGGTGGTAGCACTGTGCTCTGGCTGATAGGGGAAGATGGGCTGATATTAGTGTGGGTTGGAAATAGACTGTAAGTTGTGGGGTTTGGGGTGACTGCTGTTGCCACAGATGAACCACTGTTGCTGGTAGATGAGGAAGGGAGAACTGTGGCTTTGGTGGTGAGGATGCCTGCATGAGAAGATGGGTTTTCAGATGTGGTTGCCTCAAGAACACCAGAGGTGGCAGGAGATGGGGAGATGGTAGTGGAGGAGCTGCTGGAGGTCTCTAGTCTGGGGGAGGACGGAGATGAGATAAGGGTGGCTGTGGTGACCACATGTGTGGTAGGAGTCCTGACTGTTCCTGAGATGGGCTTGGTGGAGATCAAGGAGGTGATCTCTGACACAGAGTGTGTAACAGAGCCAGTTGGCAAGCTGGAGGAGACCAGAGATGTGGCTACAGATGTGGCATGAGTAGTGGGGAGTGTGGTCACCAAGGTTGGTGAGGGCGTGGTGTGTGTGGTGTCAGTGGTGACCCGTGGTGTGCTTGGGACAGACAGAGAGGTCAGATCCCCACCACTGGGTGAGGTCATCATTGTGGAGATGACTGAAGGAGAGGTGAAGGGTGTCCCTGTAGTGGATGTGTCTGGTGGGGCGACTGAGGAAATGATTGGGGGAGTGACTGTCTTCTCTGCGGTGAGAGGGCCTGGAGGAAAGCCCACGGCGGAGGTCCCCGTGACTCTGGTGGTGTGTGCTCCAGCAGGAGTGGTGAAGGAGGCCTCCCCTGTCCCTGTCCGTGCTGTAGCAGTAGAAGTTGCTTGGAGGGCTGGGGTTGTGTTTGTGGTGAGTGTGCTGGTGGGCATGGGTGTTTCTGTGGATTCTGCTGTTGTGTGGGGTGTGGGTTTGAGGGTTAGAGTTGTGGGTACGCTGTCCACCTCTGTGGTCCCCGCACTGCTGGTGGGCACAGAAGAGAATGCATGTGTCAGTGGAATGCTTGTGTCAAGGGGGCTGGTGGGAGTATCTCCAAAGCTGGGGAGAGTAGTCGTCACCCTGGAGGTCTGAGGGGTGCTCAAGAGGGGTGTCCCTGAGGTATGGATGTTAGGGGAAGAAGGGCTCACATTGGTGTGTGTTGGGGACATGCTGGATGTTCTGAGGGTGGAAGGGACCTCTGAAATGGTGACGAGTGGACCAATGCTGCTGGTAGATGAGGAGGTGATTGCTGCTGGTGTTGCACTAGGGGAGGACAGGACTGAGGATGTGTGTGTCTGCATGGTAGAAGAAGTGGGGGATGAGGAGCTGGTGGTTGTGTGCACGCTGTCCTTGGAGTCATGAACCGAGGTGGTGATGCTGGATGTGTCTGAGGTCCAGGCTGGGGAGACTATGGTTGTCAAGTGAGTTGTAGCTGTGTTAGCTGTCCCTGAGGTGGGCTCAGGGAGTCCAGTGAGTGTGGGAGAGGTTATCATGGTGGACGTGTCCTTGGTGGAGATCAAGGAGGTGATCTCTGACACAGAGTGTGTAACAGAGCCAGTTGGCAAGCTGGAGGAGACCAGAGATGTCGGCACAGATGTGGCATGACTAGTGGGGAGTGTGGTCACCAAGGTTGGTGAGGGCGTGGTGTGTGTGGTGTCAGTGGTGACCCGTGGTGTGCTTGGGAGAGACAGAGAGGTCAGATCCCCACCACTGGGTGAGGTCATCATTGTGGAGGTCACTGAAGGAGAGGTGATGGGTATCCCTGTAGTGGATGTGTCTGGTGGGGCGACTGAGGAAATGATTGGGGGAGTGACTGTCTTCTCTGCGGTGAGAGGGCCTGGAGGAAAGCCCACGGCGGAGGTCCCCGTGACTCTGGTGGTGTGTGCTCCAGCAGGAGTGGTGAAGGAGGCCTCCCCTGTCCCTGTCCGTGCTGTAGCAGTAGAAGTTGCTTGGAGGGCTGGGGTTGTGTTTGTGGTGAGTGTGCTGGTGGGCATGGGTGTTTCCGTGGATTCTGCTGTTGTGTGGGGTGTGGGTGTGATGGTTAGAGTTGTGGGTACGCTGTCCACCTCTGTGGTCCCCGCACTGCTGGTGGGCACAGAAGAGAATGCATGTGTCAGTGGAATGCTTGTGTTAAGGGGGCTGGTGGGAGTATCTCCAAAGCTACGGCGCGTAGTTGTCACCCTGGAGGTCTGAGGGGTGCTCAAGAGGGGTGTCCCTGAGGTATGGATGTTAGGGGAAGAAGGGCTGACGTTGGTGTATGTTGGGACAATGCTGGATGTTCTGAGGGTGGAAGGGACCTCTGAAATGGTGACGAGTGGACCAATGCTGCTGGTAGATGAGGAGGTGATTGCTGCTGGTGTTGCACTAGGGGAGGACAGGACTGAGGATGTGTGTGTCTGCATGGTAGAAGAAGTGGGGGATGAGGAGCTGGTGGTTGTGTGCATGCTGTCCTTGGAGTCATGAACCGAGGTGGTGATGCTGGATGTGTCTGAGGTCCAGGCTGGGGAGACTATGGTTGTCAAGTGAGTTGTAGCTGTGTTAGCTGTCCCTGAGGTGGGCTCAGGGAGTCCAGTGAGTGTGGGAGAGGTTATCATGGTGGACGTGTCCTTGGTGGAGATCAAGGAGGTGATCTCTGACACAGAGTGTGTAACAGAGCCAGTTGGCAAGCTGGAGGAGACCAGAGATGTCGGCACAGATGTGGCATGAATAGTGGGGAGTGTGGTCACCAAGGTTGGTGAGGGCGTGGTGTGTGTGGTGTCAGTGGTGACCCGTGGTGTGCTTGGGACAGACAGAGAGGTCAGATCCCCACCACTGGGTGAGGTCATCATTGTGGAGGTCACTAGAGAAGAGGTGATGGGTATCCCTGTAGTGGATGTGTCTGGTGGGGCGACTGAGGAAATGATTGGGGGAGTGGCTGTCTTTTCTGTGGTGAGAGGGCCTGGAGGAGAGCCCACGGCAGAAGTCCCCGTGACTCTGGTGGTGTGTGCTCCAGCAGGGGTGGTGAAGGAGGCCTCCCCTGTCCCTGTCTGTGCTGTAGCAGTAGAAGTTGCTTGGAGGGCTGGGGTTGTGTTTGTGGTGAGTGTGCTGGTGGGCATGGGTGTTTCTGTGGATTCTGCTGTTGTGTGGGGTGTGGGTTTGATGAGTTAGAGTTGTGGGTACGCTGTCCACCTCTGTGGTCCCCACACTGCTAGTGGGCACAGAAGAGAATGCATGTGTCAGTGGAATGCTTGTGTCAAGGGGGCTGGTGGGAGTATCTCCAAAGCTACGGCGCGTAGTTGTCACCCTGGAGGTCTGAGGGGTGCTCAAGAGGGGTGTCCCTGAGGTATGGATGTTAGGGGAAGAAGGGCTGACGTTGGTGTATGTTGGGGACATGCTGGATGTTCTGAGTGTGGACGGGGCCTCTGATATGGTGACCAATGAACTAGTGGTGCTGGTAAATGAAGAGGTGATTGTTGTTGGTGTTGTGGAGGGGAGGCTTGCTGTAGGGGAGGACAGGATTGAGGATGTCTGTGTCTCCATGGTAACAAAGTCAGAGGATGAGGTGCTTGTGGTCAGGTACATACTATGTGTGTTGTTACTGTTTGAGGTTGTTAGCCTGGGTGTGGTTGGAGTGGAGACTGTGGTGACTGTGTTTGTCAAGTGTGCTGTAGCTGTGCTCAGATCAGACACAGAGGAGAGAGCTGAAGTCAACCCATTGGTGGTCTCTAAAGGAACTGTGAGGGTGGTCAGAGAAGTCAGCCTATCTATGGGGGTGATGGAAGAAGTGATTGAGGGAATGTAAGTTATTTCTGTCTTGAGAGACCCCATAGGAAAGGATGTGGCAGGAGCCCCTGTGGTTTCCCCAGAGGATGCGCTGATGAAGGTTGTTCTGGTTTCTGCTGTTACACTGGAAGTGGGTTCTGTGTGCCCAGTGGTGGTCATGGTTGTCGGAGTGGGTCCGGCTGTGGTGTGGAGTGTGTGTGTGATGGCTGGAGCTGAGGACACACTGTCCATCTCTGTGGTCTCCGCACTGCTGGATGCTAGGGGTGATGAGAAGGCTGATGTGACTGGGATGCTCCTTGCCAGGGACCCTGTGGGAATGTTTCCAGTACTTGAGAGAGCCCCTGTGGTTCCAGAGGTGGTGGTAGGAGGGAGTGAGGTGACGAGGGGTGTTTCTGTGCTGCGGATGGTGAGAGTGGATGAGATGATGTCGGTGTGGGTGGGAATCATGTCTGACGTTGTGTCCCATGGAAGCCTGCTGCTCATAGACAAGGAGGCGGGGGCTGTGACCGTGAACGTGGGGATACCTTCAGTGTCTGATGAGGTCCTGGATGTAAGTATCGTGCTAGAGACTGTGTTTGCTGACTCAAGCCTTGTCATCATTGCCGTTGATAATATAGTCTGGATGTCTGTGCCATGGAAAGATACGTTTGTGACTCGTGATTCCACCCCAGGACCTAAGGTGGCAAGTAATAGAGTTCATCCTAGGAGTGGATGTTATAAATGTGGAGTCAGTATCAGAAGATGTGGAGGACAGAAGCACACTTGGGAGCGGTGCTACGATGCCAGTGGTCATTGAAGGAACCATGCTGGATGTGGAAAGAATCTTGATGGGCTTGGTGGATGAGACTGCTAAAGTGGTTGGGAAAGAAGGTGTGTTTTCTGTCCTGATGGTTTTTCTAGGAGTGTCACTCGTTGGCATATGGGTGAGTGTCTGAGAGGTCAGCATTGTCTGGGAAGGTTTACCTGTATGAGTGCCTGTTGCCATGGAAACAGAAGCAACAGGTGTTAGCACACTGGTGGAGCCCAGGGCATGGGCGGAAGTAGTTTCTGTCTGGAATGTATTGCTTGGGGTGGGGAACTGTATGCTAATATCTTCCGATGTGATAAAGGTCATGGTGTTTGGCAGGGTAGAGCTACCAGGAACAGATGTTAAGAAGCTTTCTGTAGGCGTTAGAGAGAGCCCAGAAGTAACTCCTGGAGAGAGAGACTTTGGCATGTGGATATCACTTGGGATCAGTGTTTCCACTGCCCCCATGGCAGAAGAGGTCAGCGTGTCTTGGGTTATGTGTGTGCTTGAGACAGAGGAAGAAAGTAGGTACCTCATTGTGGTTGTGTCCCCCACAGTGGAAGCGGTAGGAGAAGACATTGTGGCTGAGGTAGCTTTCCTGGGAGAAGTAACCGGAGTAGTTCTAGGGGTGGTTGTCACTGACTTGTCCGTCATGGTGTAAGAGCTAGTGAAGGGCACTTGGGTCACAGTGACACAGGTGGTGGTGGGATAGGTGGTGGTGATCGTGAAGCCAGAAGGCAAGGGACACTCAGTGGTGGGCGTGTAGACCAGGATTGTAGGGGGAATGGTTTCAACCTTGATGACCAACTTGGCCCCGGGGGTGGAGGAGACGTTGGAGCTAGCTAGTGATCTGAGCATTGGTTCCGAGATGGGCTTGGAATGAGTGGAGGAGCCGAGAGACCTGGGTGTGTGTTCCTCATTGCCAGAAGCAGGTTGGTGGGGACTGAGTTGCCCCTGAGGGAGACTTTGGTTTTGAGTGGCATTGCTGTAGGCAGCGTGGGCTATGTCCTCATGGGACCAGAGCAGGTCAGAGGTGGACGTGGCCCTGGAAGGGGTTCCTGTGTTGGGAGGCAGAACAGAGGGATCTGAAGATGAAGTCATACACCATTTTATCACCAACATACCCGTGGAGATTTCCTCTTTCACTTTCCAAATCCATATCACAAACATCAGGATGGGCCTCCCCCTCCTCCCAATGAAAGCAACCTGGGGTCTTTTGGGTCTGAAGGTGGAGTACTCTCATTTTCTTGCAGGTCAGACTAAGTGTACAAGTTCAGCTGAGCTCCATATTTTTTGAGATGGGGTCTTATGTAGCCCAGGCTGGCCTCCAGCTAGCTATACAGCTGAGGATAACCTTGATGTAATGCTCCTGACTCTGCCTCCCGAGTTCTGGGGTGATGTTGTATTCCAGAAGTGCCCCATTGATTGATTCAGTGCTGGGTACGGAACTCGGGCCTCATGCATGCTGGGCCAGTATCCTGCCACTGCCTGTCCCTTGTCCCTGTCTTCGCCACCTGTCACCTAGAGTCTTTAGCCTCCTAGCTCTCTAACCCTAAATTTTAATCAGTCCCTACTCCCTTCTCTCCCCCCCAAAATAGGGGAAGATCCTCCAAAAGTAGGTTAGGATGTGGAAATCATGGATGAGAAACCAGGACTCAGTAGGGGGCAGGTGTAAGAGGGAGAGGAAGAAACTGCAGTTCACATTTCTGCAGGGATGAAGGATGTAAATGGGGTGGGCGGGAGTATCAAGTCCTGGGACAGGTGAAGGAAGCTTGCAGAGAGAGAACTCAGCAGGTAAGTATGAGTTCTGGAGACCGTGAAGCTCAGCAGTGGGTGCTGATTACAAACACAGACCTCTTCTGCTTTATAGCTCTGCTCTGACCATAGATGGATTAGTGTATAAATATAAGGTGGCTCAGCTGATAAGGTTCTCGAGCATAAACTTGGCGACCTGAATTCAATCCCTGGTAGCTCACACAGTGGAAGTAGAGAACTGACTTCTGAAAAGTTATCTTCTGACCTCCACCCATGTGCTATCTTCTTTTTCTTCTCTCTCTCTAATAATTTTTCAAAAAGATAAATAAATGTAAAAAAATCAATAAAGGAAAATCAAATTTAAAAAATAGTATGTAAATGTGAACCTTTTCTTATTTTCCCTCTTTTTCATCTCCTCTCTTCTCTCTTCCCTTTCCTCTTTTTTCTCCATCTTCCCTCTCTCTTCCCTCTCTCCCCTTCCTCTCCATCTTCTCTTCCTCTCCTGTCTCCTCATTCCCCCTTTCCTCTTTCATCCTTCCTACTCTCTCTAGGGTCTCTCTCTAAGGACCCCTGGACTGGTGACCCCAGCTAAAGAACATGCTCCTCCTGCCGCAGGCCCTTCTGAGAGCTGGGATCTCGGCGAGGGCCCTTCTCACCCTCCCTTTGCTCTGTGTGACCAGCTCCTTTGCACGTAGCAGCACCAAGGGTCAGAGGCCTCCCAATGATAGGGATGAAGGATGAGGCTGCACAGAAGCCACAAGTGCAGCAACACATACACACATGCACATATATACACACAAACATATACATAGCACACACACACAGGGACACACGCACACACATATCATACATAAAACAGACATATACACACATACACAGTCATGCAAACACAAATGCACTCACCATACATTCACATAAGGGGAAGACACATACACAGAGAGACACGTACATACGTATATCACAAACATACATATACACAGACACGCACTCTGACACACACATGCACACACACATACATATGTACAAACATACGCAGACTCACAGACACATACATTCACACTTAAGCACACTACACATACACACACAGAGAGACTCACGCACACGCTCAAACTTATGCACCCTGACATACACAACATATATACATAGAGACCCACAGGCATATACACACATACACTCACACATATATTCACACACACACACACACACACACACACACTTGCTTTCACATCTGGGATGGGAACTCAGAGCATTTTCAGCCTGAGAGCTGGAGTGTCATTTCTCAGTTGGGGGGGCTCTTGGGAGGCAGCCCACACTGAATAAGGTCTGTGCAGGTTAACTCAGGGCCACTCTTGTGCATTTGTTTGGGGGAACCCCTGGTACACTAGTCACTTAGCTGTATGCCTCCCCAGCCCTTGGCGACGGTCTTTCAACACCAACCTGGATGACAGCTATGACCTAAATAGACCCTAATGGTGCTGAGGGCATGGAGGGGGGGCACAAAGGGAGAGAGAAAAGAGGGTAGGGGGAGAAGACTGAGAGAGATGAGGGGAGGAAGGGAGAGAGAGAGAAACAAGAGAGAAGGGAGAGAGGAGCAGAGAAGGGAAGATAGAAAAAGAGAAAGAAGGGAAGAGAGGAGAGAGGCAGGAGACAGAGGAGAGAGGAGAGGAGGGGAGAGGAAAGAAGCGGATTAGCAGGCAGAAGAGAGAAAGAAAGAAAAGAAGAGGAAAAATGGAAGGAGAGAGGGGGAAGAGGAGGAGGAAAAGGAGGAAGGGAGAATCAAAGGAGAGAAAGGAAGAAAAAAGCAGAAAATGAGGGGAGAGAAGGAAGTAGGGAGGGAAGGAGGGAAGGAAGAAGGGACAGAGGGAGGGAGGGAGGGAAGAAAGGAAAGAGGAAGGGAAGGAAGGAAGGAAGGAAGGAAGGAAGGAAGGAAGGAAGGAAGGAAGGAAGGGAAGGAAGGAAAGGAAGAAGGGAAGGAGAGGAGGGAGGAAGGAAGGAAGGGAGGGAAGGAGGGAGGAAGGAAGGAAGGGAGGGAAGGAGGGAAGAAAGGAAGAAGGAAGGAAGGGAGGGAAGGAGGGAAGAAAGGAAGGAAGGAAAGGAGGAAGGGAGGAAGGGAAGGAAGAAAAGGAGGGAGGGAGGAAGGGAGGGACAGACGGAGGGAAGGAGGGAGGGAGGAGAAGGAGAGGGAGAGTAATGAAGGCAGAAGAGGCACGAGTAGGAGGCGCAGCAAGGGAAGTTCAGTCTGAAGCGAAGTGCAGAGCTGGAGGGACGAGGTCTGAGCAGCAGCAGAGGAGGGAGCAGAAAATAATACAAGAAAGATTCTTGGCGCAGCACGGACAATCCTACAATCACGCCTTGGGATGCAGCTGCGAGGGTAGGAACCCCGCTGCCCAGCCACCAAAACAGTTTTTCTCTGCCCCGCCACAGTTTGCCTCCGAGATGAGAGGGACCCTCTCAACCTCTCTCTGGAAGCCTCAGAGCCAACTCATTTTTGTACCAGAATATTGGGAGGGGTATTCTGTGACCCCCCCCCATCACATTCTCTCCTTACCTGCATCCCCTGGGGAGGCTCTGAGGAGCCAAAGGAGGCTGAACAGCATCATGGGATCCAGCTGGCTGGTCACAAGACAAGATCCAGGAGCGGGCGGCGGGAGACACGGCCACGTGTACAGGTGGCACCTGGCCCTGACACACTTACTGGTTTTCTGCCCTCCTGCACATGAGGATGAACTGGCCCACCTTGCAGTTCTCCAGCCTCCTCCACCCTTGCTCCCCCGTTCTGGACTTCAGAAAGGGAAGGAACAGGAAGCTAGGACACTGGGAGGTGTCCCTGTCAGGAGAGCTGCTGGCAGCCCCACCCCACGACTCCATTCCTCCCCCAAGGACGCTGCCCCCCCTCCCCTGCATACGCCTTTCCTAGCAGCCTTCCCTCTGCGTCAGCCGCACTCTCTTGGGAATTTGCTGTGTCTGTCCCAACATCAGCAGTAACTCCACAGCCAGAGAAAATGCCCGGGACTAAGGCAGCATTCTCCCCGAAGTGGTTCTGTTGTCTGAAGGCGTGGGCTCAGCCCTGGGATGCAACTGAAGTTCTGAAGGCGGAACAGGAACTGCTCCTAGCCAGTTCGTGGGAGCAGTGGTAAGAACGGATGCTTTGAAGAACGCGGTTTGCTGAGCCGAGGGCTCAGTCAGTACAGTGCTCGCATTCAAGCCTGAGGAACTAAGTTCGAATCCATTCAAATCTCCAGCGCTCAGGGGAAAAGGTGACGTTGGAAGGCAAAGATGAGAGGGACCTTTGGGAATTGCTGACTAGAGCTTAGCCAGTCAAGGAGCACTGGATTTACACGAGACCCTGTCTTTTAAAAATGGTGAGGAGCAATTGAGGAAGATACCTTGTCAGCCTGTGGCCTCCAAATACATGCATACACACACACACACACACACACACACACACACACACACACGAACACACCTGTATACACAGGCAACACCTATTTACCCATGCAAACAGACATGCACACATTAACACACATGTGCATAAACACATGGATGTTCATGTACATATAAACATACAATCACACATGCACACGCATGTACACACTAGCACACACAAATGGACACAAAAGGCAATTTGGAACCCAGGTGTGATGTTATGCTCCTGCCATCCCAGCACTCTGGAAGTGGAGGCAGGAGGAGCAGAAGTTCAAGTGCATCCTTGGCTACACAGCGAGTTCAAGACCAGCCTACGCCATGTGAGACCCTGTCTCTAAAACAAAAACCCCTGAAGGCAAAAATAAAAAAAGAAGGCAACTTAAGGCATGTTATTAACTGTGTTTTGTGTGGTGCTGGGACTTAATGCCCTGCAAATGCTTGTACGTTTTCAGTCACTGGAGCTGCTGCTCTATCCCCTCTATTAAGATTCTGAATAAGAGTCAGAGGCTAAAGACTCCTGCCCCCAAGCCTGACGACCCTAGTTCACTGCCTGGAACCCACATAGTGAAAGGAAAAAACTGACTCTGCAAAGTTGTCCTCTGATCTCCATGTTTGTATCCCGGTACACGTACACATGTTGGACCCTGAGACCCTCGCCCTAAAATTCACAAAGCAGGCCGGTTCAGGCCCACAGTATAGCCCTTGCTTGTAGTCATTCAGGCATCCATTGTTTATAGCCATCCAAGCATCCATCATTAGTCATTGCTTAAAACTATGTACAGCCTTGAGCTTTTTACAGGTATTTCCCCACCCCTTAAGACCTCCGGCCCTTCAGTTCTGGAAAAGCAAGTTTGCACAAAGGGGAATTCCATCAATGAATGTCACCCAGAATGAACAGCCTGCTGTTAAGCAGGTGGACTGGAACGATCACCAAGAGCCAACTCCACCCGAGCTCTTGCTGACCAATGACTGTAAAGGTCATAGAAAATTCCTCAGCTAAGCAACCCCCCTACCCCAAAACCCCTTAAAAACCCCTTGCCCGAGCTGCTCGGGGCCGCTTCAGTCTCTCCTGCGTGAGAGGTTGCTGGAGCCGCCCGGCGCGTCGTTAAATAAAACCTCATGCTATTGCAGCGAGAAGGGTCTTGGTCTTTCTCTCGGTGGCCTCGGTCCTGACTGAAAGATGGGGGTCTTTCATTTTGGGGGCTCATCCGGGATTCGAGACCCCCGAGAGATTGCCCCAACACCAGCCTTGGAGGTATGTGAGCGCTCCTGTCTGTGTTTACTTGTGCTTTGTTTAAGTCTGTGTCTGTTTGTGTTTGATACTGTGTCTGTTTGTTTCCTCTTATGAGGTTCGGGGCGGTCAGAAACTGCGAGACAGACGTGTCATATCGCAGAGACCGTGAGGGTGGTCTCTGTAGGGGAGAGGACAGAAGTGTCCGTTCCCCATCTGGGTTTGTCTAATCTCCTGTCCGTAGTTTGTCTAATCTGCTGTCTGTAGTTTGTCTGATCTGCAGTCTGCAGTATTTGTGTCTTGTCTATCTTGTCTTGAATCACTAAAAGGATATTAGGAAAAGAACCCAAAATCTGAGTGTTGAGGTAGAAAATTTTGCCTGTGATGATAAAGAGTTACTTAAAATGTTCTAACTTGATTGGTTACTTGGATTTCTTATAATATGTGGGTTTTATGTTTCAAAATAACAAGCTGTGGCCACTATAAATTTCTTTTTTTTTTTTTTTTTTTTTTTTTTAATGTGGGACCTGGGATCCGAACTCAGAACCTTCTGCTTGTGAGACAGAGTCACAACCCCTGAGCCATCTCTCCAGGCCCCTTAACCACTATAAATTTCATTGCGCGCTTATGATCACATTTTGGTTTTTGACTCTGTTTACTATTTGGCATGCTCAATTTAAATGCACGTGCACACTTAGGAATAAATCATTTTGATAATGTTAAAAGGCCTGAGTACGTACTGACCAAAATATCTTGTTTTATCTTGAAGCTTCACAAAAAGTGGCATTGTGTTTTTACCTAGGATCTGGTAACATCACTTTTGTAGTTCCTTTAAAAGTTTGTTTTCCCATGAGTAATACCAACATATCTAACAGCCAGAAAGGAAAACTGATTTCTGAAAAATTCATTGGAATTCCTTCATTCTCCTGGTATGTACGAGTTCCCTTTCTTGGGGACAAATCTGCTTTCTAATTCCCTGTTCCCAGGTGTACTCCTGTGTTCTGCTATATAATGATTTTTAAGATAAGGTCTACTGCCTCTTTTAAAGGATATTTCTTACAGGATAACTAATGTGAAAACAGCAGGAAACCATCAAATAGAAAAATATATATGTATAGTACGTAGATGTAAAGAAGGTTTTGGGATGAGATATATTACTTAGAAAGTTAAAGTATGTGCAGGAGGTTTATGAGTTGGTTACTTAAAAAGAATGTTAAAGTATGTTGTGAAGGTTTGTGGGATGTTAGAGTTATGAGAAGACTGAAAATAAGAGATGATGGTTTAAGAAAATATTATTTATTATGTTTCTTCCATGTTATAAAACAAAAGATATTGAACCTCAGAAATTAGAAATTAAGAATTAAGCTTCATGTATTCAAATGTATTTCAGTTGTCTGTTTAAAGCAGAAAATTGGTTACTTCTAAAATCCCAACTTCTCAAGGACAGTAGGAAGCGTATCAGTGGGGTCATATCAGGGAGGTGGCCAGCAGGAGAAGCTGAGGCTCTGCCTCAGCTGCAGCTTGGGACAGACTCAGGGCCAGCTAGGGAGTTTCTCTAAACCTTGGACTTCACGGTAAAAGAGACTGTGCTAAACCAACCTCTGCTCACCTTTTGGAGCAGGCCTCTCTTGGAGGGGGAGGAAAAGGGCACCTGCAAAATGGGGGAGGGAATGTTTTAACCTCTGTATGAATGTGTGAGTGAGTGTCAGCCTGAGGTGGGAAACCTGTAACACCTCTGGCTCGAGTTTGTAGTCCCACGGCGAGATCCCTAAGATCTCTTAAAGCCATGGGATTCGATTGGGCCAGTTCTGCGTTTCCATGGTGATAACATACGGTCTAGGGTGGGATCGGATTAGAATCCGATCGCAAGTCATGAAACCGCTGAACCCACTATGGCCAAGTTATCACCCATGACTCTGCAAAGAGTGTGGCCAGACTGGTACTTGAATGATCTCTCCTGGAGGGATTCCCAACCTTTGTCTGTCTGCGTCGTGTGGTGGGGATCAATGTGACTCTAGCTCTTGGTCTACGTAGTACAGTGGGGATCAATGTAACTTTAGCTCTTGTTAGTCAATGGAAGGGAATTCCTAAAAATGTTTGCCCTGAAGGAAAGTGTTTCAAGTCTGAGACAATGACTATGCTGTTTAAATAGCATAGGGAATACAGGAAGCTTCAGGCATGTGTGGACCATGGACTCTCCCCTTTTAGTGTCATCGGGTGGGGCTCTGGTGGCATTGGGTGGAGTGCTGGCCTCCCTGGACCACACCACGGGCAGTGTCAGTGGATGTCTTTGCTGACAACACTGTGTATATAGTGATTATCAGAACTCTGCTAAGCCACGCGTCCTTTCCTCAAGTCCAGGTTCACTAATTGAAGCCAAAAGAGAGAAATTTCCCCTTCCTGTGTCCAGGGACTATCTAGAAATTGTGAATGCTTAGTTCTACCAACCTAAAAGAGGGTCAAGTCATAGCATATTCTCAGACATGCCCTGAATGCATCTTAAACAAGAGATGATCCCAGGAAGATCTTTAAGTTATACTACCATCCAACTAGACAAACAAATGCCAGAAAGTTGAGAAACTATAGAGCTGGACCAAAAGTACCAGCTAGTAACTCAGGAAAAGCTTTGCCTCCCAATGCCCTCAAGACTAAGGTGAAACAGACAGGAATTTCATTTAGCTTCCATGTCAGCCAAAGTCCTCATCTGTCAGGGGGAAGTAAACTCTCATGTAGAGGACAACAGGGCTCTCATCTGTTGAGGGAAATAGGTCCCCATCTTCTGTAAGGGAGAGGTCGGCACCATCAGGAAGCTTTCATTTCTGTCTTGGAGGTAGAATCCTTTGTTTCTGTTTGTCCTAGGACTTTAAAAATAGGACAGGTGACCTAGGACTTAGTATAAAAAAAGAAAGAGAAAAAAACCAGAAAGCAAAGAAATCAGAACTTGACATTTGCCTTAAGGGATAGGTTAAACAGGCACCCCAAGCAGATCAACCCAGGACCCCTTCCGACAGGGGAAAGGTGGAAAAAGATGCTTCGAATATGACCAGACTGGGCGCTTTGAGACTGTTGTTAGCACAGAAAGCTTTCATGTGGCCTATGTCACAACTATGGGAATCTCCACTGGAGGAAGATTGCCCCCTGAACCCCAGGGCCCAGGGGTCGAGCGAGCTTTCTGGTGGAGACCAATAAAATGGCCTGAAGCTCTTAGCTTCCCTCCGATGGGAAAAAGGAGTTTGCCACTGATATCCAGCAAAAGGAAGCCCAAAAGTGCCAGGTTGAGCATCTCGTGAGAACCTTGGGTTTAATGTGCATATGGGAAGCCTCTTTGTTTCTATGTTAATAGACAAGGGAGCACAAAATTCTAGTGCTCAACTTCCTTCCTAGGCTTTTGTCAACTTTTGATTTTACTAAAATGTTTAAGATCAGGAAAATGACAGGCTCATTGCACTCACAAAGTAACTACTGAGATTCCTTATATGCTTAATAGTGATGCTTTTTAGGCATTCCTTTGTTTACATGCCTGAGTGCTCGAATATTCAAGGTTTAGGCTTAATAGAATAAAATATTTTAGCACTGTTATAAAGTCATCCACGTGGCTCTGGTTTTAGACGCACCAAAGGTATTAGAAGAGAAAATCATGGATTACAGAAAATGCCAGATAGCATGTAACAAAAGTCTGTAGTTTAAAGACCCTAAATGCTGCATCCTTATCCAACCATTCTGATGGAAAAGATTCCAACCTGATAAGATATTATTTCAAGGAAACATTTTCTGGAGAAAAGACATGGCTTTATTTAGGAGAAATAAATATAAAAATTGTCAGGTCTTGGTGTTTCTTCCCAGTTCAGGCCTGTTCCCTGGGGAAGGTCACTGTAACCCCATGGGCAGGTGCTAGGAATTTCTTGGTATGTCACAATAACGCCCACGGACAGGTGCTAAACATTCTTTCCTAGGTAATTTACGTTTTGCCCCCGGCTGGCGTGAGCCCCCAGGCCGAGCCCGCCTGGACCCCTTCTGCTCCTGCCACACCCCTCTCCACCCTGGCCGCGCCCAAGTGCAGGGGTTTGGGCTCCATGGTTGCTGACCTCCTCTACTAGAGAGATTAAGAAAACTGGAGTGGTGTTTGACGCCAGCTTGTTCCTGCTGCTTTCCTTGACAGTATTCAGCATCGTGAGTGTGACGGGCCTACATTGCCTTGGCCCTGCTCTTTGTGACTATCAGCTTTAGAGTATATAAGGGTATGATCCAAGTAATCCAGAAATCAGATGAAGGCCACCCATTCAGGGCATATTTGGAATCTGATGTTGCTATATCCGAGGAATTGATTCAGAAGTACAATAATTCTGCTCTCAGTCATGTGAACTGCACCATAAAAGAACTCAGGTGCCTTTTCTTAGTTGATGATTTAGTTGATTCTCTGAAGTTTGCAGTGTTAATATGGGTGTTTACTTATGTTGGTGCCTTGTTCAATGGTCTGACACCACTGATTTTAGCTGATTTCACTCGTCAGTATTCCTGTTATTTATGACTGACATCCCAAGTGCAGATAGATCATTACCAAGGACTTGCAAACCAGAATGTTAAAGATGCTATGCCTAAAATCCAAGCAAAATTCCTGGATTGAAGCACAAAGCAGAAAAATGAAAAGATGCTATCATAGGAGGAATTATTCTTTTAATAATTATATTGCTTAAGCTCACGCTGGGACTTATAAAATGTTGGAGACACGTATAGTCAATTGTAAAATATGTTTCTTTCTGAAATCAAAAAGAGCTCAATCCTTCTCTGTATATTAAAAAAATGCAGTCTCTGTTACAAGTATGTGGGCTCAGCCTCTTAGCTATCTGGTGCAGCATTATAGATTGGCTAGATTTGCAAATACTGAGAGAATATTTCTGCTAAGTGCCATTATCCTCAAGCAATGGGATAGGTTCTTGGAAAAAATGTCCTTCCTAAAAGTAAAGCTGTCACAGAAGTTTCAGCAAACGGGTCCAGATTCACTAAGCCAAGAGAGTTGTTTTTGTTCTCCATTCTGCTGACTCCTTGCCTCACCTGATCCAGGGGAGCCCTGGTCTCGAGGCTGCAGCTCTGGCCTGAGGCACCCAAGAAAGACAGTTTATGCTGTAGAATTAAAACCAGAGACATAGATTGGTGAAAAGTTTAATAAAGTTTTTCCCTTGTCCTAAAAGGTTGCCTAAAGTTAAACTCAGTGCTTGACAGAGGGAAAAAGCAATGGCAAACTTAAGGAGTAAACTAGGAAAAACAGCAAAACTCCAGGTGTAGCTCCAGAGCAGCTCCATTAGCTAATCAATACTGGCTTTATTTTTCAGAACCCAAAAAGGAAGATAATTTAGATTGCTCTGTACAAAGGATCAGTTCGCATTGTTTTGGACAGGTTTTAAAATATGATCTACAGTAGCAAGAGGAAAAAGGTCTCCTTGGCTTTTACACCTTGTAAACGTGTTCTTTTACTAACTCCTGCTTGCTTGTACCCATAGCAAGACTGCTGAGCTTGTTTGGTTTATCTCATGTGACTTCCCAATTACAATGATCTGGTCCTTCTATAGATTTTGGAGACTCAATTTGCCTGTGTTTTGTCTCTTTTAGACCAACCTTGAGATAATAAAGCCATCTATCAAAGACCTCTAGACCAACCCAGCATTTCATAGATGAGAATGTCAGACTGCTCTTATTTTCTTCGCCCCGATTCAGCAGGAAGCAGCCAGATCGAATCATCGCCCTTTATCCCCAGAGCAGTCCGAATTCTCAAATAGGTTTATGGGAAAGTGAGGCAGGATTAGAGCAGCTATGCTGGGATGGGTCTCTCAAGGTCTTTGGAATTCTGAAGAGATGTCCCCTACTGCTGGAATCGCCTAGAAGGAACACCCCTGCTGAAAAACTGACTCCAATCCTCCCAGAAATTTACCGCAAGAACTGTGACTAACACTCCATGATTGGAGTGTGCCTATAGAAAAGGGGGGAATGTTGGACCCTGAGACCCTCGCCCTAAAATTCACAAAGCAGGCCGGTTCAGGCCCACAGTATAGCCCTTGCTTGTAGTCATTCAGGCATCCATTGTTTATAGCCATCCAAGCATCCATTATTAGTCATTGCTTAAAACTATGTACAACCTTGAGCTTTTTACAGGTATTTCCCCACCCCTTAAGACCTCCAGCCCTTCAGTTCTGGAAAAGCAAGTTTGCACAAAGGGGAATTCCATCAATGAAGGTCACCCAGAATGAACAGCCTGCTGTTAAGCAGGTGGACTGGAACGATCACCAAGAGCCAACTCCACCCGAGCTCTTGCTGACCAATGACTGTAAAGGTCATAGAAAATTCCTCAGCTAAGCAACCCCCCTACCCCAAAACCCCTTAAAAACCCCTTGCCCGAGCTGCTCGGGGCCGCTTCAGTCTCTCCTGCGTGAGAGGTTGCTGGAGCCGCCCGGCGCGTCGTTAAATAAAACCTCATGCTATTGCAGCGAGAAGGGTCTTGGTCATTCTCTCGGTGGCCTCGGTCCTGACTGAAAGACGGGGGTCTTTCACACACACACACACACACACACACACACACACACACACACAAATAATCAGCAATTAATTAACATTTTTAATGAGTGCCCTAGAGTCCAACTCCCCATCCCCCTGACTTCCAAGCCCTCACAGTGGAGGAAGTGCTCACAGGCTGTTTATTGCCATATGGCAATTATGACGCCAATGTAAACTGGGTTATTCCCTTCCAGAGAGCAATGGCAGGTGTGGGTCCAAATCAGTGGGAAGAGTGTTTGCCTAGTAAGCTCAAGGCCCTTGGTTTAACCCTCATGTTGAGGAAAAAAAAAAAAAAACAAAAACCACACCTGGATGACTGTGGAATAGTCGCACCAAGGAATATCATGGACATGTGTGAATCAGAAAGAAAGGGGGTCGATGCAGGTATCACCATGCTTTCCTCACCATGATGGACTGTATGCTTGAACTGAGCCAAAGTAATCCTGCCTTAAGAGAAAAGCAACCAAGGGAGCTGCTTTCCTCACTGGTTTGCCCACTGAGATGCGGCCCGTGCCCTAGCATGGACCCAAGCACATCAAAGGCAACCCAGATGAGACCCAGTGGGCCACACATGCAAAAAGACATGAAAGTAACAGGCATACTGGCCGGGAAGAAGGAGGTTTGGAGTGGGAAAGGGAGGAGGACTTGGATCGGGTAATAAGGGATAAAAAATGACATAAATTCATTATAGTCATATGCGATACTCTAAAAGAATAAATTAAGAGAAATAGCGAATGCAGGCACCCATTGAAGGAGACACCCATCTTCTGGTATGGACACTTCTTCCTGGGCAGCCATGATGGGAAGAGTCTTGGACTCCACCACGCCCTCCCCTGTGGAGGTTGCTAGGCCCAGAAGTCTGCACTCTGGATGATACATTAGCAACTGAACCGGCCATTGAGTAACTCCTCCCTTGGGCAGTTGAGTTTGCCTCTTGTCTGCAAGACAATGATAGGCTGAACTCCCTCCTTGGAAGTTGAGAAAACTCCCAGGTCGTTTGGAATGCTTTTGTTTCTCTAAGAAACTGGCTGGGCTGTTCCTCCCTCCCTATCAGTTCTTTCCTGCCTATCTAAAGAGATGTTAATGCAGGGACCAGGTAACTGTTTTGAGGCAAACAATGTCCATTCCCTTGTAGCAACAAGGTGACACGCCTGTTTAGCATACCTGGCGATATGTCTGCCCCATGGCAATTGGGTGTCACTCTTGACTTCTCTTTGTTAACCAAAATGTATGTGTTTTACATAGTCCTGTAAAAAATTTGACCCTGCTTCTTGATTATAAAAACCCTGTATGTTACAATAAAGTTGGCTTGGATGATAAGGAACATCCAAGACCCCCTCTGACCCAAAGCCTGAAACTTTTAATTCCTACCGCTCTCACTTCAGATTTCCACGTTTGTAGATTCAGGTTCATGCTGGTTCATGGGCCCAGACACTCCCCGTCATGGTGGATTGAACTTCCTGAAACCATAAGCCAAAAGAAACTTTTTTCCTTAAGTTGCTTCTGTCAGAAATCTTGTCACCGAGTTGAGAAAAGAAACTAAGATGCCATGGATAAACAGAAAGCCAGTCCCTGAGTGACACTGTGTTTGCGATTGTCCCACCTTTGTATGTTTACTTATCATTCACAGGTAAATTCGGTTACTGGAAATTCAGGCCAGGAGGAAGTGGGGATCACTTTTGAGCACCCTGAGCTACTGACCACTCTGAGGTTCCAGCCCCACCCAGGAAGGAGATGACCAAGCTAGGATGACTGCAGTCTCCTCGCTAATGCTAGAGAGGACTGAGTAGGGAGGGACACGGCTCTGCTACAGCTGCAGCAACTGAGGTCGCCTTTCTGCAGGCAGCTTGCATGCCGCTGAGGCCCCAACACAGTGTCAGACATTCAGACAGTTCCAGCCACAAGATGAACCAGCCCTGTTGTGATTTTTCCCTCCACTGGTGGCCTTAAGTGACAGGAGTCAAGGGTCCCATCTGAGCTGTCTTTGGATAGAGGGGCCAGCGAGATGATTCAATAGGTAAGACACCTGCTCGCAAACTTCAAGAACAGAGTTCAATCCCAGAAGCCCACATGGTAGAAGGAGAGAAATGACTTCACAATGAAGTCACCGGGAGGGAATGGAGAGATGGTTCAGGGGTTAACCCTCTGCCTCACAAGCAGAAGGACCTAAGTTTGGATCCCAAGATCCCATGTTTAAAAAAAAATGTCAGGTAGAAATGGTGGTGACCTGCCCTTCTGGCCTTGGAGAGTGGAGTGTGGGAAACCCCAGAGCAAAGCAAAAAGGAGATGGAGCAATTCAAGATGATTCCTGAAGTCACCCTTGGACCTCCATAGGGACACACGCCTTTCTTTCTCTCTCTCTCTCTCTCTCTCTCTCTCTCTCACACACACACACACACACACACACATAATACATACAAACATACATATATATACATACATACATACATACATATATACATAAATCCTGGGGGCTCGGGAGATGGCTCAGAGGTCAAAGCCTTTGCCTCAAAAGCAAGAGGACTTGAATTCAGATCTCCAAACTCTTGTAAAAATGCTTGTTAGAAATGGTTATGGCTGTAATTCCCACCCTGAAGGGTGGAGCCTAGGAAACCCTAGAGCAAAGCAATAAGGAGGCACAGGGCAACCCAAGATGATTCCCAATGACTATCCTTGGGCCTCCACAGACACATATACTCAAGTGCCCTCTGGCACACAAAGAAAGAGAAAGAAAGAGAAAAGAAAGAGAAAGAGAAAGAGAAAGAGAAAGGAAAGGAATAAGGGAGGGAGGGACGGAAGGTTAGAGGGAAGGAAGGAGAAGTCACAGATATAGTCATCAACTTTCTTAGTCATCAATTTCCTGGATGGCAGATGAAGGCTGACACTTGACTTTGAGATAAGTGGAAGCCAGTGAGGCTATCAGTTAGAAAATGTCAGATTGTGCTGTGTGCCCCACCAGCAGCCAGACCCTTAAGCCACGCCCCAGGTCCTAGGTGATCTGAGAGCCACACTAGACACTGCACCCTGCTGCCCCAGACTGGACCAGGGTGGACTCCCTGCTCCTCCAGGGGAGCTTCAGGGAGGCCCCTAGACCACACCCCAAGCCCAGGTCACGAGGGTGCCCTACCAGCAGCCAGAGCAGCAGTCAGTCTGCTGTAGCACTGGGGAAGGCCCCTAAGCCACACCCCAGATCCTAGGTGATCTGCCAGCCATACTAGACACTCCACCCTTCTGCTCCGGATCAGACACGAATGGATTCCCTGCTCCTCAGGTAAGGTCCCTAGACCATGTCCCAGGCCCCAGATCATCTGTGCACCCCACCAGCAGCCAGAGCAGCAGCCAGTCTGCTCTGGCACTGGCAAAGGTGCCCTGTTGCCCCGGACCTGGACCAGGGCGGACTCCCTACTCCTCAGAATTCAACAGAGCACGTGGGATCTTGGGATCCAAGCAAAGCTCTAGGGGTACAAACACCATACATCTGAAGTCCTCTTAAAATCATCCCATCACATGGGAGAGAATCTTCACATCCAGTTCAAAGATAAGTAAACCCTTTTTACCATCTTGTTCCCCTCAATTATTAGTTGCTGTAGTTTAACATTTCTATATAGCCACCCCCAAAATGCATACTACTTCTGGGACTATACCATTCACCCTCACATATCACCAAGGAAGTAAACAGAAAAAGTGCACTACCATACTAATCTTTACTCGCTGTCTACTAAACCTGATCTTATTGATGTACTAACAGTCTAATAGCCTCATCTAGGAAATAACACCAATACCAGACAAGCATACCCAACTCCAAGGCACATTAGTAATAACTGCTCAAGGGTAGTAATACCATATAATTTAGTTCAGTCAAAAATACACAAAAACAAAAAGAAGGTTTTAAGAGATAAAACAAAAATGCCAGGTCCCAGCACAAATCCATGAGAAACAAAAAACAAGACAACGAATCTCCTACCAAAAGAATTGACCCCATAATGATAGATTCCAACCAGAATAAACTCACAGAAAATAGCCAAGAAAGCTATACCCAAGATAATGATTTCAAAGCCTGATCTTTACTATCATCAATATTATGAAAGAGGGAATCTGGGAGGAGTCAAATAACTGCATCAACCACTTTGAACAGGAACACAACAGACATTTGGAGATGAGAAAAACAGATGAAGAAACAAAAATAGGCATAGAACAGTTAAAACAATCTCAAGCAGAGTTTAAAATTGAACTAAAAGACAAGTTATCTTCCCAGAACTCAACAGAGAGTCTTACAAGCAGAATTAATGAAGTAGAAAATAGAGTATCAGATCTTGAAGACAAAGTGGAAGAACTAACCAGCTCAAAGGAAGAGAGTTGTAAAGCCAAAAAAATACTTGAGAGGAATATTCAAGAGTTATGGGACACTCTGAAGAAGCCTAACATGCACATTCATGGAATACCAGAACAAGAATCCCAAAATATCACACCTGAGGACATTTTTCAAATTATCATACAGGAGATCTTTCCTCATCTAAAGAAAGAGAGGCCCATCCAAATACAAGAGGCATGCTAAACAGATATGACCAAAGTAGAAACTTGCCACGGCAAATAATAGTCAAAACACTCCAGATACAAGACAGAGAAAATGTGCTGAGAGCTTCAAAGAAAAAAAAAGTCACTTTTAAAGGTAAACCTATTAAAACAACAAATGATTTTTCAATGGAAACAGTAAAAGCAAGAAGAGCTTGGAGAGATGAACTTCAAGTATTAAATGAGCAAAAATGTCAACCTAGGCTGATATGCTCAACAAAACTATCAGTCATGATCGAGGGTGAAAGAAAAATTTTCCAATATAAAGACAACTTGAAGGCTTACATGACTACCAACCAGGCCTTCAAAAATAATAGGAAAGATACTCAAGCTTGAAATAAAAAAAAGTATATCTAGGAGGACAGAAGGAGGTGACCTCCAGTACCAATCAGGATGGAGCCAAGGGTGGTGCAGGAACAGCAAGACTGAAAACAACAACATAGTTCAGAACACCAAAGACCCTGCATTGATCACCTTGAACCAGACCAACCAAATCTCTCCCCATCTTAAAGCTCAGGGAAACTTGCAGAAGAGGGGGCAGCAAGACTGTAAGAACCTAAAGATGGGGAGGACCAATGATATGCAAGATGCTCCACACAAGTTAGGGCCACAGTAGCCATAGTGGGACTTTGCATGACCTGCACATGACTGTTGTGTTGATGACTCCCCAGGGTCTAGCATGGATCACAGACAGTAGGATCCTTAGAGGCAAGGGATTAATAGTCATAATAGTGTTCCCATACTAAGGCGGAACCGGGGGAGGGGGACTCTGGGCTGTGCCACTGAGTCTTACACTCACTGGAGTGGAGGACTCAGAGGGTAGTTTGGTGTTTACATAGGGAGATGCTCCAGGGGATGGGAGAGGGAAATGGGGAGGCACTGGGAGAGGGGAAGGGAGGGAGCGAAAGGAAGGGGAAGGGGGGAAGGTGCAAGGGGCAGTGGGGAGGGGTGGAGGGAGGGAGAGGACCCGGGTACCTGTTGAGCTTTTATGATTGGGGAAAAATTTTTAAAAAATCAGATTGTGCTACAGTGACAAACAGCCCCTAATGACTCGATGTCTTACAACCATGAAGGCTTATTTATCGTTCAGGTGACTCATTCATATCCCAGTGTCTTTCTTCTTCCGTACACTACTTCTACTCTGGGACCCAGAGGCAAAACTGCCAGCTGGTTCTCAAAACTCACTGACCATGCATCTCTGTGTTCTGTCAGCAGAATCCAGCATCTTAGTTTCTTCGGTTGTAGATGCAAATGTATGACCCAAACTATTTAGGGGAACAAGATTTTTTTTTTATTCATGCTCATGGATTCAGGTTACAGTCCATGATGACGGCAAGAGAGCTCATACCAGCATCAGGAGCTCAGAGAACAGCGCACCATACCCAGGGGAGGAATCGAGAGGGGGGCACACCTTCTAGTTCGTCAGCTCTAAACCAACTGTCTCAATCCATGTGCCCAGAGGATGGCTCCACCCATCACAGGCTGGATCTTCCCCCACCAATTAGATTGTCTCATAGGCTTGCTCATAGGTGTACTTAAAGGCTCAGCTGTCAATTGCAAAACTAATTGCCATATCAAGTTGCATGTCTTTCCTGGAATAGACAAGACAAGGATATTAATGACATCAGGGCAGGTTATCGGAGATTTGATACCAATGGGGTGGGGCAGTGTAATCAATCTACAACAGAAAACAAATATTTAGATCAACAACACAATCTACCACAGCTAGGATCTGGTCAATTGCTATGGTTTATGCTGATGGGATTTTATTGGTGACTTCAGCAGGAAAGACTGAACCCCGGTGTGTGTGGGAAGGGCTAAAGGTCTACCTCAGGAATATTCTTATTCATTTTATTCATTTTTCTATGTATGTTTGGATGGATGGATGGATGGTATGCATGTGTGTGTATGTGTATGTATAGTGTTCATGTGGGTGTATATATATAGTGTTCGTGTGTATATATATAGTGTTCACGTGTGTGTATATATCGTTCATGTGTGTGTATAGTGTTCATGTATATGTGTGTATATAGTGTTCGTGTGTGTACATATATATAGTGTTCGTGTGTATAGTGTTCATGTGTGTGTGCGTGCGTGTATAGTGTTCATGTGTGTGTGTGCGTGTGCGTGTGTGTGTGTATCCACCATATTCACTGAAGTAAGAGCTCACTGTTACAGTTAGTTATCACTAGACACCTTGCTCTATGCCTTGGGGGAGGAGGTATGATGGAGGACAGTGGGACACGGGAACCAATGAGAACGAAGGATACCAACACATCCGGATGAGGATATCACCTTGGAACCCATTAACTTTATATGTTAATCTGGACAATGAACACAGGGTCTGTGAGATGACTTAGTAGGCAAAAGAGTCAGTGCTCAAACCCGGTGACTTTAGTAGATCCTTGGAAGTCCACCTAATAGAAAGTTGTGGACTGTGGTATGTTCTCTAACAAATAAATAAATAAAATATATTTAATTAATACATTTTTAAATGTAAAAACCCTTCAGACAGCCAAATGGGTCAGCAGGGAAAGGCGCTTGATACTCAAACCTGGTGACCTGAGTTTTATCTCTAGACCCCACAAAAAGGTGGAAGGAGAGACTGCAAGAAACCCTGAGCAGGCTTGGCAAACAGTTCTGGGCTAGTTAATTGCTCTTAGAGGAGGCAACTCAGTCACCGGAGGAGCCCTCTGAGGGTCAGTCAAAGGGAATGGACGAGACGGGGACTTGGCTGCTGCTGACAATTCTCTTCCTACAGCGAGGGCCCAGTCCACGGCTCAGCAAGGAGCTGCTGTCCTTAGATGCCAACGAGGCACCTCACTGCTCCTGCTTGTGTGAGCACACAGAGGAAGGTGCTCACCCCAAACAGGCTGCAGCTACTGGGAGACACACGGTGACCCAGGCCTGTCATCCCAGCATGTGGGAGAAAGAGAAGACGGAGTTCAAAGCTGTCCTGAACCTCACAGGGAGTTAAGTACACACACACAAACAAGTATATGCATATATATGCATATATCATCACACAAACATACACATAAACCACACACACACACAAACACATATAAACAACACAAATATGCACATGTACAAAATCACACACTCATACATGCACATGCATGCAAGCACACATGTACACATATAATCCCACACTCATGCATGTGCACACACATGAATACATGTATGCACATAAAAGTACACAAATGCATACAAACATGCTTATATACCCACACTTATATAATATGAAAACACACGTAAACACAAAATCACACATGAAACACACATGACACACCTAAAAATAACATAAACACTCACTTGTACATATGTACACATATAAATACACATAAACACATTCAACTTACATACACTCACATACAAATACATACATACACATACACATATACACATATATGCATACATACACACATGCCTATAAACATGCCTATAAACATGCCTATAAACACACATAAGTGCATACAAACATGCATACATTTGCAAACAAGCACATATAATCACACATATAAACATGCATGAACATATACATACAAATGCATATCTCCACATTCACATATAGACACATTTGCAATCATATACATAAACATATAAATATGTGAACATTCACATGCATACACACATACATGCACATATACATACACACACACACACACACACACACACACACGTGCAAATACACCACAGATAAAAAAGGAAAAGGATAGCATAGCACTGTGGCTGTGGCTCGGCGATCAAACACTTTATTGTTGCAGTTCTCCTGCATGGCTGGTGATAAATGACCATCAAACAGCTTAAGGGAACAAGGGGTTTATTCTCTCTTACTACTGATTACAGTTCTCCGTCCAGCTTGACAGGAGAGCTCACACCAACACCGAGGGAACTGGCCACATCATCACCACACAACAGCTGAGAGAGGGACAATCCTTACTTGCCAGACCAACATGTCTGGCCAAGTATACAGAAGGATGCTAAGTCTCTCAACCAGCTCTCTGTGATTTATTCCAGGACCTAATCCCACCCACCATAGGCTGGGCCTTCCCCATCAGCTAGACAATCTCCTGCAGGTTTGCTGTGGGCTTAACTCAACCATTAATTCTCTACAAATGTGCCCAGAGCTCAAACCCTCAACAGTCAAGTTGACGTCTGTGTTTAACTATGACACCTATCATGTGCCAAATCCTGGGCTCCATTCCCAGCACTGAGAGGAAAAACAAAGGGCTAACACGCGTATCGATTATAAAACTAGACAACATAAAGTGTGGTGTGCGTGGTGACATTAGGAAGAGGTGAGAACAGCCTCTCAGAATGCCCAGCTTTCCACCCTTTCTTCCTTGAGAGTGACAGAGACCATTTACACCCATTTTAATCAAGTCATAAAATAATTAAATTTGCAGCAGTGCAAAGGTGCAAAGAGTTGGATGACAAAGCACAAGAGGGAGTGGGAGAGTCACTGACCATGAAGTAATCAACAGATGTTGCTAAGGAACAAAGCCGAGCACAGAGGGCGGGTCTGCTGCTGCCAGACACTGTCCAAAGAGCCTCCAAAAAGCCTAACTTCGGTTGTTCCAGCCTTAAAATGACGATGAGAAAATAACGGCTAAGAAATTAGAACCACGTTATGTGGAGCTCCTGCCTAGAATTCCCAGTGAGGGCCTGGGGTGTGGCTCAGTGGTAGAGCACCTGCCCAGAATCCTCTAATGAGGGGCTGGAAGCGTGGCTCAGTGGTACAGCATCTGCCTAAAATTCAAAGACTCAGTTCTCGATTGTCAAGTTGGCACTTGAAATGACCTGCCCCAGAAAGGGAGGACAAAAGCTGGGTGGTGCTAAGTGGAGGTAGAAGTACTCACCAAGGCAAGACTTATCCCTTCTCACCATCTTCTGTCATCAGGACCTTTTAGCATTCATGATCCCTTCTTGTCCCCATCCTCCATAGAGAAGGACCCCCATACACCATCTCCTTGAATCTCTGCCCTGGAAAGCCGTGGCGTCCCAGGATGGGGGTGTGGTAGGAGGCAGGTCTTCAGATAATACAAAGCTATCCCCTGTCCTTCTTCCCCATAATTGGCTATTCTGCAGCCCCGCCCCCCTCATGGCCCTGTGGTTGTTAGCCTTTAGATGTTGTCAAAGTTTGCCTACATGTTGTCCGTGAATTCATGACCAAACATCTTACAAGGCATTTTATTCTAGCTTACAATTATTCAGTTATAGTCTTAGTCCAGCTTGGAAGGAGAGCTCATACAAACACCAGGACCCAAGGGAACTGGCTACACTATATCCTCAGGAAGGATGAGAGAGGGGGCAAGCTTCACTTGCCAGAGTCCAAGTATTCCAAAGAATGTCAACTCACAGATTAAGCTCCCTCCATTTTATCGACCCAAGGAATGGTCCCGCACATTATGGACTTGGTCTCTCCCCATTAGTCAGACAATCTCCTGCAGGCTTGCTCAAGTCTTATCTCAACTACCAATTCTTTATAAATGTGCCTGGAGTTTGAACCTTCAATTGTCAAGTTGACACCTATATCTGACTATCACAGGTATCAACTTGACAACTGAGGGTTAAGCTCTTAGGCACATCTATGAAGAACTATCTGCTTCTGAGCAAGTCTGTAGGATACTACATAACTGTGGGGAAACCCAGTCTATAGTAGACAGTATTGCTCCCTGAGTATGTGGACCAGATGCAGAGAGAGCTGCTTGGAATTTGGCATGCACTTCTCTCAGTTCCTCTTCTAAGTATGGTGTAGCCAGTTCCCTCGGCTCCCAGTGTTGGCCTGAGTTCTGCCATAGTGGAGTATAACCTGAAACTGTGAGCATGAATAAACCTCTTGCTCCCCTTAACTGGTTAGTCATGTGTATATCATAGCAAGAGAACAGGCAACAAAGACACACACACCCCTGAAGTGCTGGGGGCACTTGTCACTCTCAAGTATGACTGTTTGGACACAGCTACATCCCACTAAGTAGGAACCAGTTTTGTGAAATCACAGAAAGTGATGGGGGCAGGCAGCTCTAAAACACCCTGGCTTCAAGGTCAAAGTTTTCATTCAGAGTCCAAGTCCTCCCCCGTACCACCTGAGAAACTGAGCAAGCTTCTTCTCACAACCCCCAGTGGGCTTGGGCTTCCTGCCTGTTGCTATCAGGCCCTGCCTACTGTGATGGCATGAGCAGGAACTAAACGAAAAGGAGCTAGGGAGAGAGCCTCTGCCTCGAAAGCAAAAAGACCTGAGTTTAGATCCCCAGAGCCCACGTAAAAAATGCCAAGCAGCGGCAGCCTGTGATTCTGGCCCTGAAAGACAGAGCCTGGGAAACCCCAGAGCAAAGCAAAAAGGAGGTAGAGCAAACCAGGATGATGCCTGGTTTTACCCTTGGACCTCCACAGGTACACGCACTCAAGTGCTCTCTGATACACATAAAACACGCACAGTCACACACACACGCGCACATAAAAATTAAATGAGATGGCTAGCAAGAAAACCTGGCCCCCGAGTCCTAATATAGAAGCAGGAGTGAGTCACCAACCACACCCTTTGCTTTCAATGTCCTGGACACGCGATTAGGGGATTCCAGCTGGCCACAGAACATTTGCCCACACAGCACTGTCCCCAGCTAGGTGGAGAAATACCACACAGCTCTTCCCCTTTCTGGGCCACACCCTCAGAGTCCCTGGAAGTACAGTCAAAGTGCCAGGGTGGACAAGGCTCCCATTTGGCCTGCTGATGCCTGTGAGGGGGGAAAGGCGTTCCTTAGGCGTCAAACATTTATGGAGCCTCAGCTGACTGCACCGGCTGGTCCCAGAAAGCCATCAAGATGCACAGCTTACATGTAAACGGAAACCGCGTCAGGGTCTGTGGAAGCCAGGGAGAAGCGGGCAGTAGACCAAGGACGCGTGAAGGGGCGGAGGGTCCCCCTCTCCTGTCCACTTTGTTTTTTTCATTGTTGTTGACGGTTGGTTAGGTGGCTGATTTTGAGATAGGTTCTCGTGTAGCCCAGGCTGGTTTTATTTTATTTATATGGGAGCGAGAGGGAGGTGGAAGAAAAAAAGAGGGCGGGCGGGAGGGAGACAGAGAGAAGGCGCACAGAGTACAGCCTTCAGCAGTCACATCTCTCATCCTACCTGTGGGTTGCCAGGGATCTGAGCTCTCTCCTGATCCCTTCCCAGGCTGATCCTGAGCTTGTCGTCTGGTTCAAGGATGATGAATTCCTGACCCTCCTACCTCCCCCCTCTAAGTGCTGGGATGACAGGTGATCACCACCATGCCTGGTTTATGTGGTGTTAGGATGGAACCCAAGACTTCCTGTGAGGTAGGAAGGAGAGGAAGGGGAGGGAGGGGAGGGAAGGGGAGGAGAGGGAAGGGGAGGGGAAGGGAGGGATGGGAGGGAGCGGAGGGAGGGAGGGAGAAGAAGGAAGAGGAGGGAGAGGGAGGGGAGGGAGGCATAGGAGGGGGAGGAGAGAGAAAGGGAGGGAGGGAGGAGGGGAGGGAAGGAAAGGAGAGAGGAGGGGAGGAAGGAGCAGGAAGGGAGGGAGAGGAGGGAAGGGGAGAAGAGGGGAGGAAGGGGAGGAGGAGGGGGGAGGTGGAAGAAGGGAGTTGGTGAGGGGGGAAGGGGGCAGGGGAGAGGAAGTGCGAAAAGGGAGGGGGATGGGACGGGCAGGTTAGGGAGAGGAAGGGGGAGGGCAGGGGGGAGGGGAGGGGGAAAGAGGGAGGAGGAATAGAAGATAAAACCTACTTCTTTACTGTAAACTAAAACAAGAATCTGTGAAAGGGGAGGACATATATTCCAGGGGAAGTGCAGGCTATGAATATTTAGCTATGAAAACACACCAAACTGCTTCTTAAACACTTGTCGTTATACCCACAGATTGGAGGAGCACTCGACACTCAACTCGAAGCCTCCTTCTGTAACAGAAGGTGTTTACTACAGAAAAAACCACAATGGATGAAACTGCAGAAAGAAATGATTGTGACTACTTGATTCTAAAAAGGACCTCTAAGCCACACTCACCCCAAGGCTCAGGGAACACTGAGGAACAGGGGGCGGTAAATTGTAAGAGCCTGAAGTGGGAGGGTGGTGGGTCAAACCTTATCTCCTGGATATGACAGGGCTGTAGTATCCATGATTTCATGGCAGATATATACATTTTCACAAGAACTGCATGGGAACTGGCCTATTATTAACATCTCCTGTGAAAGGGAAAAGATCTCAAGAAACTCCACGCCTCTCTGAAAGACTGCTGAGGACCAACGCTGATAAGGAAGAAAAAGAAGATGCTTTTCTCAGTGGTCTACCCACTGTCTATGATACTTACTGGAGCATAATTATGTCAGGCATACGTCAGCAAAGGCAAACCGGATGAAACAGTGGGTCGCACAAGTGAAAAGACTTCAAAAATACGAGGGAATCTGGCAAGGGAGATGAAGGGTAGTAAAGGTGGAAAAAAGGGGGGGGGTATGGGATTGGGGATTGTGGGGTGAAAAAGAAAGAAAACTGCTTCTCACTTCCCTTTTGCATGGTCTTCGTGGACCCCAGAGTCTCAGAACTTCAAGCCTGAGCAGGACACGGCTCATTCGTTCCAGGTTTATAACCATCCTTCTCTAATAGCATCCTCTTGCCCACCCTTCTGCCACGGACTTCCACTCACAGTCTTCTGCCTGTTCCCAAGGGAAGACACGGTCTAGCCAGGGCACAGCCCTAGAAAGTCAAATGTCAAGGACCTCGGTGTCCAGACAGGGATTTTGGGGGTGCTTGAAGAATACAGAACTGAGAGATCTTGAGAGAGATGGCAAGAGTTGTTCCCCCAACACTCCCAGCCCTCACCCTAGTTTTCAAAACCTGAATGGAGCTTTTGGCTCCACCTGGCGGTGGTGCTGCGGAGTCTACGCAGACCGGGAGCTCGTTTTCTCAGGATTGCAGGTGACTGTGGAAGCCTGGTTCCCCCAGGGCAGGAGGACGGGATGCCACAGTTTAGAAAGCAGGAGGAAAAAAAAAAAAAAACCACAACAGTGAGCCAGGCAGGATTCCACTCTGCATCGAGGCAGAACCACGCCAACCCTCTGCGAGACCGTGCGCCCTCGCTCCTGGGGCGCTGGTGGGGCGCGGAAAGACTAGAACGAGCATGCGTGCGCGCCCCCCACCTCGCTCCACGCAATGCCCCGCAGCCGTCGCGCGCGCGCACGCACGTCCCCATGCTCGCGCGTGCAATGTAATCATCCACGCAGCTGCCGGCGGAGTCCCCCATCCATCTGCTTCCCACACACCCACCAAGAAGGTAGCTCTCTCGCGTGGGCACAAGGCAGCACGATTTCCACCATCACCTCGGGTGCGGTGACAGCACCGATCCAGTGGGCGACACCCTGTCCTAGCTAGATGCGAACTGTGTGTGTGGGGGGGGGGGGGAACAGGCCGCTCCCACCTACTGGCCGCAGTGACCAATGAAAACTTGGCCTGATGATGTCATGCCCCGACCACCCGACCCTTGTGATGGGATGACAGCCCGAGGTCATCCAGAGAGGGCATCAGCTGAAGCCCACCCACGGGGGTTCGGAAGTTTCCATTGCTGCGACACAGCGCAACCTCACCCCGCAGCTTCGTAGCGTCACTACATTGGACTTCTCTGATGTCTCCCCCACACCACACCCCCTGGGGGAGACCCTCTAGAGAAGATCCTATGCCCCCCCTGTTTTTTCCACAGGTGTCCCATCAGCCTCAGCAATAGACTTATCTTTTTTTCCTCCTCCGCACGCGTGACCCCGAAGGGATTCTCCTATCCCACCCCCTGCTTATGTCGTGGCTATCGACATATTTGATTTCTGGTCTTTGGAATAAACTTCCTTTCTCCAAAGCCTTTAGCCTGGGGAGTTGTCATTGTATGTGTCGGACTGTGAAAGTCAGTTTGTCTGGGACCTGTCACTCTAGGACACTGTCGCCTGCGCGTGGGGTGTCTGGTGTCTCGGCAGGCTGCTGTCCCTCTGTCACGTGGGTGTCTGCCCAGCCGCTGCGGGTCTTTGGGTCGTGTCCGTCGCTACGTGTTTCTCTCTCTCTCTCTCTCTCTCTCTCTCTCTCTCTCTCTCAAGGACTTGCAGCGCATCTGGCATCTGGGTGCCCCCAACCCAATCTCCCAGGCCAGGGTATCTCGGCTTGGAGGGAGAGTGGGGGGAAGTGGCAGTCCTGGGGGGAACGGGGAGGGGCGGGGGCGGAGACTGTGGGCGGGCGGGGGCGCTGTGCGGCCCCGAGGGGTGTGTGCGGGGGGCCGGAGGCGGCGGCTGTCAGAGTCGGCTCTGCGAGTGCCGGGGAACATCGCCCACCTCCAGCTCCCGACCCCGGCCTCAGGTGAGTCTCGCATCCCACCCGGGACCCTTCTCCACCGCACCCCTCATGAGGTCCCACTCTTAATCCTGCACTCCTGGAGCGATCCAAACCCCCCACCCCACCCCGCCAGCAGGGCTCGTGCTGCATCTCCCTCCCGCTGAGCTGCTCGGCGGCGTCCCCCCAACACGCACTCCTGCGCAACTTGTCCCATACTTACCTGGTGTCCCCTGGGTGCCAGCTGCTGCCTCAGTGCTTCGGGACCCCTTCTCTGAGCGCCCCTTACCCCGCTCGCCCCCAAGTCGGGAAACATTAAAAGACGCCCCCTGTTTGGGGCGGAGCCCAAACTGCGCAGGTTACCAACATCCCCGCAGCCTCCTTCCCCGGCACCCCGGCGTGTCGCGACCCCGGCGTGCCTGTCCCTGAGCAGCGCCCAGCTGAACTCCCTTCCCGAGCCCAGGACCCCACTCACGAAAAATCAATCCCCCCCCCCCCTCCAGGGGAGGCTTAGCGGAAGCCCCGAGTTAAAATTAGCACCACTCGGGTTTCCTAGTTAATCTTCAGCGATACAACCAAGTCCAGGCGACTAAGGCTGGGTGAGGGGTGACCGCCGAGAGCGGGAGTGGGGGGAGTTCCGACCCGGGGAATTTTGATCTCTTGGCTGGAGATGCCGGAACCACAGCAGCTGTCGCCCCAAAATAGAGCCCCCGCCCTTGCAGACGGGGATCTCCAGAGCTCGGGAAAACAGGCGTCCTGGCTCGCCCTTGACTCCCCTCTGCTTAAACTCACGATTCTCCCCCCTCCCCCCAATCTCCCCAGACCTCCCACCCCTAGCTTTCCTGGCTTGAAGGCTCCGGGCGAGCAGTGCTGAGCTCTTCTCAGCACTGCCTGCTGTCTACTGCCCCCTGCTGGCTGCGACCAGCACTGCAACATGGGAACGCAATGGGGGGGTACAGTCCTTAGAGGCTCTGTCCCCACCCCCCAAGGTTGGTGAGACTACTGGCTGGGGCGAGGCGACAGAGGTGCGGCAGATGAGAAGAAAACGGGTACCAACCCGCTGTAGCAGGCAAAAGATGAAGAGGGACAGGGTGTGGCAGGATGTGGATGCCTCAGAATTTGGGATGCCTTAGGGACATAGGGCTACCATACCTTCAATACCCAACCTACTTCCCCTCCTTTCCCCCGGTTGGGGGGTGGGGGAAACGTTTGGCTTTAACCAACCCAGGAGAGATTTGGGCTGTGGTTTCTTACCGCCACACAGCTCTCAGAGCTGCTCCTCCCGTCTGTGAAGGCCCCACCCCTATTCTGTGGCCTCTGGGTGTTCTGTTGGTCATGCACACACCACACACACACCATACACACACACACCATATACACACACACTACACACACACACACACACACACACACACACACAGTAGGTCAGTGCCCAAGCCACAGAGGCAAGGGAAGGTGAGAGGGTCTTTGAGAGCTGTCAGGCCAGTGTATTTAAACCTAGATTCTGGTTGTGAAAGAAAACATTCCCTATTTGTCTAGCTTATTTTATTTCGTCTACCACAAGGTTCTCCAACTCCATCCAACTGGTGGAGGGTATGCCTTACCAGGTTCCATCTCTGTCCTCTGCCCATGTGCCAGAGGTGTGTCACGTCTGATCTCTGTCCTCCCTCCTCAGTCTGCCTGCCTGTGTCCTTGCCTAGACATGTTTCCTACCTTACTACTGTCTCTCCCCTCCCCCTGCCGGCCCGCCCAACCTCCTCTGCTGCTCTTTGATAACCCAAGGCAAGACTGTTACTTAATCACCCTCTGCTTCCAGCCTTCACCCTTTGCCTCTCTTTCTCCCTGCAGACATTTGCCTGTCTCAGTAGTCATGAGGCCCTCCCGGTATCCCCTACACACACCCTTCATGGCGACCCCGCTCCTCCTCCTCCTCTCCCTCCTGGGAGGAGGGGCTGGGGTGGAAGGACGAGAAGACCCCGAGCTGTTGGTGAGAGTCCGAGGGGGCCAGCTGAGAGGCATCCGTCTAAAGGCCCCTGGAGGCCCAGTCTCTGCTTTCCTGGGCATTCCCTTTGCGGAACCACCCGTGGGCCCTCGTCGATTTCTGCCACCAGAGCCCAAACGACCATGGTCAGGAGTACTGGATGCCACGACCTTCCAGAATGTCTGCTATCAATATGTGGACACACTGTATCCTGGCTTTGAGGGTACTGAGATGTGGAATCCCAACCGGGAGCTGAGCGAGGATTGCCTGTATCTCAACGTGTGGACCCCGTATCCCCGGCCTGCTTCTCCCACTCCTGTCCTCGTCTGGATCTACGGAGGAGGCTTCTACAGTGGAGCATCCTCTCTGGACGTGTACGATGGCCGTTTCCTGGCCCAAGCCGAGGGGACTGTGCTGGTTTCCATGAACTACCGAGTGGGAACCTTTGGCTTCCTAGCCTTGCCAGGCAGCCGAGAAGCCCCAGGCAATGTGGGCCTGCTGGATCAACGGCTTGCCTTGCAGTGGGTGCAAGACAACGCGGCAGCCTTTGGTGGGGACCCCACATCAGTGACGCTGTTTGGGGAGAGCGCAGGTGCGGCTTCAGTGGGCATGCACCTGCTGTCCCCGCCCAGCCGGAGCCTCTTCCACCGGGCCATCCTGCAGAGTGGCACACCCAACGGTCCCTGGGCCACCGTGGGGGTGGGAGAGGCCCGTCGCAGGGCCACGCTGCTGGCCCGACTCGTGGGCTGTCCCCCAAGTGGTACCAGTGCCAATGACACAGAACTGATAGCCTGCCTTCGGGCGCGACCAGCTCAGGATCTGGTGGATCAGGAGTGGTACGTGCTGCCTCAAGAAAGCATCTTCCGTTTTTCTTTCGTGCCCGTGGTGGACGGAGATTTCCTCAGCGACACGCCTGAGGCCCTCATCAACGCTGGAGATTTCCAAGGCCTACAGGTGACTAGTGGCTGCCAGGGTTGGAGCTGGTCTTTCTGGGTCTCACCCAACCCCTCCCTTCTCCCCCAGGAACCCCAGCATGAAGCCATTCCCCCAGGACCCACTCTCTCAGAGTTTGGGGTTTGTGGGTCCCATGACCACCCCCTTTCTCCCATGAAGAGGGCTCTGATCTCCCAAGGGTGGTCACGGGCAAGAACAGAACTGCTGGTATATTGTCTCGTTTTTCCCCATCCCTTCCCCAATCTCTGCCCTTCCTTCATGATTCTGGCTCTGTAACGGTTTGTCTCTCTGGCTATGTGTTTGTCCATCTGTCTGCTTGTCTGTCTGTCTGTCTGTCTATCATTCCTACATCCTGTCCCCCTCCCCCTCAGGTGCTGGTGGGTGTGGTGAAGGATGAGGGTTCCTATTTTTTGGTTTACGGGGCCCCAGGCTTCAGCAAAGACAATGAATCTCTCATCAGCCGGGCCCAATTCCTGGCCGGGGTTCGGGTCGGGGTCCCCCAAGCGAA
The DNA here is from genome assembly GCA_023101885.1 of Typhlomys cinereus. Taxonomy (NCBI): domain Eukaryota; kingdom Metazoa; phylum Chordata; class Mammalia; order Rodentia; family Platacanthomyidae; genus Typhlomys; species Typhlomys cinereus. Next base: position 2,244,970 of record JALPQD010000288.1, read on the forward strand.
TGACCTGGCGGCCGAGGCTGTGGTCCTACATTACACAGACTGGCTGCACCCGGAGGACCCGGCCCGCCTGAGAGACGCCATGAGTGCCGTGGTAGGTGACCACAACGTCGTGTGCCCTGTGGCCCAGCTGGCTGGGCGGCTGGCTGCTCAGGGAGCCCGTGTCTATGCTTACGTCTTTGAACACCGTGCCTCTACGCTCTCCTGGCCCCTCTGGATGGGGGTGCCCCACGGCTACGAGATCGAGTTCATCTTTGGGCTTCCCCTGAATCCCTTGCTGAACTACACCTCGGAGGAGAGGATCTTTGCTCAGAGACTGATGAGACACTGGGCCAATTTTGCCCGTACTGGGTCAGTGGGGCTGGGGGTTGGAGAGGGTCTCCAGAGAATGGGGGAGGGGGGAGACAAGACAGAGAAAAGCAGTGGAGGACTGTGGTTGTGGCTCAGTGGGTAGAGTACTTAGCAAGTATGCATGAACCCCTAGATTCAATACGCAGCACTGGAATGGTGCGGACCCCTATTATTTCAGCACTCTGGAGAACTGAAACTTCAAGGTCATCCTCAATTATAGCAAGTTTGAGGTCAGCCTGGGCGATCTGAGATCCTCTCTCACATACACACAATTTTAAATTAATTTTTAAAATTGCTATTTGTGTGTGTGTGTGTGTGTGTGTGAGAGAGAGAGAGAGAGAGAGAGAGAGAGAGAGAGAGAGAGAGAGAGAGGGCACTTTGTGTCCCTGCGGAGTCAGGAATGATCCTGGATTTCTCTACCTCCTCATGTTTTGGGTTTTCCCAGGCTCTCCCTTCCAGGACTGTAGAAGTGCAGGCCACCATTTCAACCCAGTATTTCTAGATGGGGTCCAGAATCCAAACATAGGTACTTCTGCTTTTGAGGCAGAGGCTTAACTTCTGATCCCAACTTAAATTAATCTTTTAAAAACCTACAAAGTTGTTGGGTTGAAGAGCTGAAGTTGGTCAGCAGGTATTTGTACCCCCAACACGCGCGCACGCAGGCACAAACACACACTCTTACTTGTCTGAGATGGTGTAGTAAATATGGTATCAGATTTTGTGTTACCTCAAGTAAAGGTGATGTTCAGAGAGAAGAATACCTGCCTACATGGTTAAAGACGCCATCTAGAATTTTTTTACATTTACTTATCTTCTTGTGTGTCTCTGTGTGCATGCATGCAAGTGTCACAGCTTGCAAGTGTGTGGAGGTAAAAGGACAACTTTCAGAAGTTGGCTTATCCTTTTATCATGTGGGCTCCAAAGGATCAAACTCAGGTGGCAAGTCTCTACATGCTAAGCTATCACTGGCCCCGATTTTTTTATGGGAAAATACCCCCCCCCAAAAATGGATAAGGAAAGAAAAGACAGACAAGGAAGACAGAAAAAACCCTAGATGATGGAGAGCAGTAGGGAAGATTAAGGAGAGCACAGAAACTCACATATGAACACAGTGTGCAGGGTGTAGGGGGGTGACTGGGAGTATAAGAGTCAGAAGATAAGTAGAGATGAGTCTCAGGCAGCTAAAGAGGTGCAGGGTCTGGAAGACGGTGCCACGCCCAGTGTTCATCTCCATTCCTTCTGCTCTGCAGAGACCCCAATGATCCTCACGACCCCAAGTCCCCGCAGTGGCCACCGTACACCACAGGATCACAACAGTGTGTGAGCCTCAATTTGAGGCCGCTGGAGGTGCGGTGGGGACTGCACGCCCAGGCCTGCGCCTTCTGGAACCGTTTTCTCCCCAAACTGCTCAGCGCCACTGGTAGGCAAGGGGGAGGAGGCGGGCTGGCAGGGAGAGGGAAATGGGAGCCGCCCTGGGTGTAATCCCTCTCTTCTCCTCCTTCCCTTCCCTTCCCTTCCCCCAGTCTTGAAGGCTCCCAGCACCTGCCCAAGCCATGTCTTTGGAGAGGCTGCCCCAAGGCCCAAGCCCAAACTGTCCCCGCCCCTCTCCCTCCTTTTCCTCCTCCTCCTCCTCTCCTGGCTTCTGTGGCTGTGACCACAGTCTCTTTTTCCTCTGGTCTCAAGGGGAATCCTTCCTCTAATGTGTGGTGGGAAGGTGGAGATCCATCCTTCTCAGGAACACAGGCCCCTCCCTTCTCACCACCGAGACAGACAAACTGGACGTATCTCAGGGACCCACATGCTTCTGTTTAAATGAAATGGAAAAGCCAATATTTTTTAATATAAAATTATCTTTTGAGCCTGATGCTGGGTTAGAGAAGACCTAGTGCACCATGGGAACTCCTCAGAGCTAGGTAGCGCCTACCAGTGGGGCTTATAACCGTCAATCATCTCTCTCTCTCTTTTCTCTACCAACCCATGGACCTTTCCCCCACCCTCCTCTGATCCTGCCTGTCCCTTTCCGTTCTGGTCATTTTCTCCTCCTTTCTCCTTCCTGACGTCTTCCGCCTGTCCTTCACCCTCATTCACTGGTTATCTGTTCTTGTCTCTCCGCCACCCCGCTCGGTCTCCCACATTGTGCATGCCCACTTCCCTCCTCCTCGTGTCTTCCTCCCTCCCTTTGCTCCTCCTGCCTCCCACTCCTGCCGGACGGCTCGACCGCAGACACGCTGGACGAGGCCGAGCGCCAGTGGAAGGCTGAGTTCCACCGCTGGAGCTCCTACATGGTGCACTGGAAGAACCAGTTCGACCATTACAGCAAGCAGGATCGCTGCTCAGACCTGTGACCCCGAGGGGTAACCCCGTGCCCCCTCCCGCCGCGCCCGGCCGCCTAGCTGTACATATACTATTTATTTAAAGGCTGGGATATTATAACACAGGAGTCCCAGGCCCTGTCCGCCCCACCCCGACTTCCCCGACCCCGGAGCTCCGGGTCCTCTGCATGACTTGGGCCGAGCTCCCTTCCCCTAGGTGCCTTCGCCCCTCCGGGCTGCCAAATAAACTGTTACAGCCAACCATGGACTCGGTGCCTGGGGTAGGGTTGGGGGAAGGGGCTGGAAAGCTTGGGGTGGGGCCCAGGCCACATACTGCGCCTGCGCCCTGTCACACCCCCTTGGGCGGAGCCCTGTTAGGTGCGGAAGTGCATTGTGGGAACCCCGAGGACGACATGTCTACGTCAGCTCCGCCGCGCTGCTCTTCTGCGGACAGCCGGGGCCGCGGGAGCCTGGCGTTGACTCCACACTCCCGCACCCTGGAGCTGCTGAAAGACGTGCATGTGGGTCTGGCCCCGCCGTGCCAGGCCCCAGGTCGCCTGGCCCTCCTCTCGGGCCACTATCTCTACTATCACTACGGCTGCGATGGGCTGGACGACCGGGGCTGGGGCTGTGGCTACCGCACCCTGCAGACACTGTGTTCGTGGCCGGAGGGCCAGTCCGCGGGTGTGCCTGGGCTGGTAGCTGTGCAGGCTGCCCTGGAGGAAATGGGAGACAAGCCCCCCGGGTTCCAGGGATCACGGAGCTGGATCGGCTGTGTGGAGGCCAGCTTCTGCCTTGCGCACTTCGGAGGTCCCCAGGGGCGCCTGTGCCATGTACCCCGTGGAGCAGGACTTCGTGGAGAGATGCAGATGCTGTACTCCCATTTCTCAGGAGGTGGGGGCCCTGTGATGATCGGAGGGGACGCAGATGCCCAATCCAAGGCCCTGCTAGGAGTTTGCACCGGACCGGGCACAGAAGCCTATGTCTTGATACTGGACCCACACTGCTGGGGCACCCCAAAAAACCCGAGTCAACTGCAGGCTGCTGGGTGGGTGGCCTGGCGAGAGGTAGGCACAGCTTTCGACTCCAACTCCTTCTACAACCTGTGCTTGACCAGCAGGGCCTGAAGAATCTTCGCAGCCCGGACTGAGGGCAGGACCCGGCAGAGACATCCTGTGGGTGCACCTATTGTCCTCTCTAAGTGTACAGCAGAGGGGCTCTTTCAACATAGTAAGAGGGGCAAGGTTCAGCCCACCCACTCGGTGCAGACGCACAGAATCAAAGGACACTACAGAAGTGCTTTTAATGGCAGTAAAGCTAAGGTACAAAACATTTCTCAGCTGATGGGACAGGGCAGTCACGAGTACGGAGGGTGGGGAATGATGCAGAGGGGACAACTCAGAAGAAGTCCACATCATCTGGAGCATCCAGGTCCCGGTATTCCACGATGGCTCTTGGGTCCCGGCGCACCATCCTGCAAGATGAAGAGTGGCTGGGTGAGCGTTGAGTCCCCAAGTGCAAAGAGGGAAGGCAGCCTGGATTTGGCAGCTCATGCCTACCTGTTCCGAGGCTTCCCAGGATATCCTCCCTGGCCTCGAAAGGCATCGTAGTTCCCTCGGCCAGCACCATATGGAGCTTGGGGGTATGGAGGCCCTCCTGTTGGGACTGCAGGGCGGACAGCACCAGCTATGAGAAAGACCCAGGGAAAGACCTATAACCTCAACCGAACCCTAGCTAAGTTTCCTTCTAGCCCCATGTAACCACCAAGCCCCATCATCTCCCGGACTCACCTCCATAACCCAAGATGGGAGGACGGGGCTGACCATAGGGCATCAGGCCCTGGGGAGTTTGGTGTGGGTAGGGGAGTCCCGGGGTCAGGCCTGGGGGGAGTACAACACGGACAGGAACATGAATTACTGGGGTGGGGGTGGGGCTGAGCACACAAGCAACTTACAGGAATAGGGCCTGAGGCAAGGGGGGATGTCAGGGATGCAGAAGAGCAATCAGGTTGGATGTACCGGGCCTCCCCCACGGATCGTATCTTACTCTGGGCAGGGCCAGGTGGCTGAGCTGGCTTGATCTCAGGCAGAGCAGGGCGCTTGGCGTCTGTGAGGAAGTTATTAAAAAATGCCACCTCCTTCTTCACCTCCTCAATCTTCTCTGCGTGTTTATTGAAAATGTGTTTGCGCACAAACTCAGGGCCCTAGGTGGGTGGACAGGAGGAGGTGAGGACGGCACATGCCGGCTTCCTTCACTTCCGGAAGCCACACCAGTCTACAGAGAAACGGCCTCCCACAGACCTTTGGGAGACTCCCTGCCCAAACCCACCCCCAATATGCTACTTCAATTCTCTGACATCTCAGACCTTGAATTTCTTGCCACTGAGAGGACATAGCCACTTATCCTTGCCCAGTTCCTGCGTGTTGGAGGTGACAAACTTCTCCACTTCCTGCTCGGGGTCCTTGCGACCCATCTTCTGGGCCTCTTCCTCGGAGAGGGACTCTCGCACGCTAAGCAGTGGAGTCAGCTTCTCCTCAAAGGTCTTCTGCCACTCCAGCACTGCAGGGAACAGATAGTACTGGAGGGGGGGCAGGAAGCACCGGGTTAAGGGACAAGGGGCTGAACATGGAGCGTGAAGGGGACGTGGGCTGGGGCGCACCTTCTCCGTGGCTGATGCGATTAGGAGGCATGGGCCCTCGGACATGGATGATGCCACAGCGGTTGGGCATCTCATCCTCATTGGGGTACTCGCAGGTGTTGTAGTAATCCAGGGAGTGCACAATTCGCAGGTACAGCAGCAGCTTATCCAAGACCTGAGGAGACAGCCACAGGGTCGGTCACCAGTCTGCCCTGGCCACCCACACTTCATCGAGCAACTGAGTCAAGCCAGCACCTTGATGAGCTTCTCATCACGCTCCACGTTGATCTCTGCTGGGTTCCCTTCTTTAGGAGGCTCCTCAGGAGGGGGGCCCCCACTGCTCCCCAGCAGCTCCTCCTCTTCTGCGCTCACTTCCTCAATCAGATAGTCGGTGATGTTCTTTAAGATGGGGTTTTGTGATGGCAGGCTCTGGTATGGAGGGAGATGGGCAAATGAGACAAAGACACCTAGGGCTGCAACCCAGGCACTGGCACAGGGAGGAGCAGCTTGGGTTCCCACCCTAATCCCCTAGGACAACACGGGTCTGTTGGAGGAGGAATGTGCCTAGACAGAGAGGCAGGCAAAGATGTGGGTAGACCCCAGGGGTCACTGCTAAGAGCAAATGAGGCAGATGAGGGGCAATGGGCAGACTGGAAAGTGCCCCCCGGGTGGCACTGACTGTTGGCACGGGTGGGGTCCCAGGGTCCGAGGCCCAGAGCTGGGTCCTGTCATCCAGCGTGTGGATCAGCTTGGCCGCCAGCTTGATGTCATTGCGCACTATCTGCTTGTGCTGCGTGATGCCGTTGATGTTGCGCACCCGGCGGGTCAGGTCCCTGTTCACACCAGGGCTCAGCTCACACTCTCGAAGCTGGAGGGACACGTTAGAAAGCTGGTCCACGACTGCCTCCAAGGCAGACGTGCGTGCTGCTACTGGCACCCCAGCTTCTCCCAAGAGGGAGGAACCCAGGTCAGGGAGGAGTAATGGCCGACAGGAAGGGCAGCATGGAGGACAGGAACTCAGGTTTTGGGTTGGGGGGCATCTTGTTTTGCTCCCTGCAAATGGTCTAGCACTTACTCGGATATTCTGCAGGTTCCAACAAATCTCTTTAATATTAACGCTGCGGTCAAAGGTCACCCAGCCACGGCGGAAAAACCTGCACAAAAAAGCATGTCAGCAGGCTGTGGGAGGACAGGCGCTGACTGCTCGGCCCCCGACTCCCCCCACCCCCACCATTTCTCCTCACCTCCTCTCAGGCTGGGGCTCTGATAATGCCACTCGCATGAAGCCAGGGTATCTTTTACAAAGCTACAAGGAAATGGAGAGATCCATGTAGTGACTTGGGGAGACTCAATCTTTGAGGTAGATAAGCAAAGGCGCCTGCTCACAAACCTGTGACCAGAGTCCATCCCTGTAATCCGCATGGTAGAAGGAGAGAACTGACTTTCGAAAATTGTCTTCTCACCTTCGAGTGTATATGCTCACTTTCTCATGAATTTGTTTTTTTTAAACTTGTGTGTATATGTATCAGAGAGCACTGTGTGTACCTGTGACAGACCAAGGATGTCTTTGGGAATCACCCGGGATTGCTTCTATCTCTTTTTTACTTTACTTTGGATTTCCCAGGCTCTGCCCATCAGAGCCAAAAGTATAGGCCACCATCATTTCCGCCTGGTGTTTTTATGTGGGGTCAGGGATTTGAATTTTTTTAATTTTTTTATTATTTATTAAATTGTGCGTGTGTGCATGTGTGTGTACGTATGTGTGTGTGTGTGTAGAACCACAGGCGAATTCGAAACCACCATGGACCGCCTCCACCTCCTTCTGCCCCGGGAGTCACAGGCTCCGCCCAACCAGGACCAGAAACGCAGGCCGCCCCCGCTTCTGCCCCGTGTGTATACGTGGGGTCTAGGATCCGAACTCAGGACCTTCCGCCTGCGAGGCAGAGGCTTAACCCCTGAGCCACCTCTCCAGCCCCAGGGATTTGAATTTCACTCCTTCTTGAAGTCTGTGTGTGCAGCTACACAGCCTGTGGTAGCTGTGCTGTGTGGAGTGCAGGTGTGTGTTCTTGTGCATACATGGAGAGACCAGAGGAAGATCACAGGTGTCTGATCTCTCTCTACCTTATTCCTGAGATGATATTTCCCACTGAACCGGAAGCTTGCTGTTTCAACTAGGCTGGCCAGCAAACTTCTGGGACCTGCCTGGTCCCCTATGTACAATTGGGTTCTGAGGCACACACAGCCAAGGTGGATGTTCTACATGGAGTTGAGGATTTGAACTCACATTCTCTTCATGTTTGCAAAATTGCTCTTTTTTTTTTTAACATATTTTTATATTTGTGTGTGTGTGTATCAGAGGGCACTGTATGTTCCTATGGAGGACCAAGGGGGACTTCAGGAATCATCCTGGATTGCTTCTATGTCTTTCTTGCTTTGCTCTGGGATTTCTCAGGCTCCGCCTACCAGGGACAGAAATATAGGCCACTGCCGTTTCCTCCTCACATTTTTATGTGGGACCTGGGATCTGAGTTAAGAGTCTTCTGCCTGAGAGACAGAGTCTTAACCCCTGAGCCACCTCTCCACCCCAACAAGCGCTCTTACACAGCATCATCACTCCAGTCCCTACAAGTGCCTGTTTGTGTGCATATTAGTATGAGAGGATCTATATGTGGAAACCTGAAGTTGACAGCTAGAGTCTTCTTCCCTTTTATTACTAAGGCAGAGTCTCACTTGAACCCAGAACTACCAATTGCGTAGGCTAGCTCACCAGCTTGCCCCGGGAATCCTGCCTCTGCTTCCTGAGTGATGGGGATCTAACTCAGATCATCCACTTGTGGACACATACTTGACCTGCCAAGCCACCTCTTAGAAGTACACTTCGTCCTTCAGACACTCAGGCAAGAAGCCACCATCCCAGCACCACAACCCCACCCCAAAGGACCCAAGAGTTAACCTTGACACCACCGTTCCCCAAGTCAGCTCACAGAAATGATCTCTGCTCTGGAGATATTGGGTGCAATGTTGCGCATGAAGAGGGAGCATGTCTTGTGCAGGGGACGAGGCTTGCACTCCGACCCTGCAGCGTCCTTGGCCTTCTCCCGTTCTTCTTCTTTGGGCTTCTCCTTGTCCTTAGGCGTTTCTTCTACATGGGAAGAAGTAGAATATTTTTAGTCTTCACTTCGTAGAGCACAGCAGCTATTACAAAAAAACAGGGCCTCCCGTCCCTCTTAGAACATCCAATTCTGTACAACACAAGGCCAGAAGCAGAAAACCTTCATACCCGCCTCCTCCTTCTCCTCGGCCTGGCCGTTCTCCGACTCCGACTCTGACTCCGACACGCTGCCCTCGTCAAAGCTGTCATCCCCGCTGTGTTTCCTGTTTCGCTTCTTGCTCTACAGGAGCCATGGGAAGAGGCGGATCAGATCAGCTGGGCCAACACAAGCCCTTCGCAGCCCCGCTGGGCGCCTGGTGAGGCACAGCTCACCTTTTTGGCTTCTTTCTCGGCGTCATCTTTCTTCTCCTCTTTGTCGCCATCGCCATCAGCTTTCTTGGTTTTGTCTTCAGTAGAACTGTCATTTTCAGCCTGGAGGTGACAGACCCTGGAATGTCAACCCCTCGGGCTTAGCAGAGCCCCCTGGCTCCAGTCCCCTGCCGCCTCTTCACCTGCTTGCCATCCTCCTTCTTCTCATCCTTGTCGCTGGCCTTGCGCTCCGTGTCTCCGAGGCCTGGTCCCGTCCGGCCTTCCTCCTTCTTCCCGGGCTCCCCTGGCTTGCCTGCCTGCTCCTCCTCCTCTTCCTGCTCCAGGATGCGAAGATCATTCTCTGTGCCCCCTTCCATCTTAATGACGGCTGTCACCAACAAGGGTAAGTCAGGACCCAGGACCCTGGCTCCCGTCAACATGCTTCTGCTCCCCAACCGAGACCTCCCTGGCACGCGCACGCGCACACGCACGCGCACACGCACGCGCACACACCCACACACACCAGCATCTAGCATCTTGACAATGGCATCGGCCCTGTCGATGTCCAGGAGGAGGTTATCAAACCAGCTGCCCTCCATGAGGGACAGGAACACTCTCAGCCGGTTCTGCAGGGCCCCCCGGGCTTCCTGCCGGCGCTTCCCCACCTCATCTGGATGATATTTAGAACGAAACCTGGGGAGAAAGCAAGCAGGGTGGGAAAGACAAAAGTCAGCAGGTACCAAGGCCAGGGATGTGGGGAGGGGCCCAAGAAAGGCAAGCTATAGCCCCATCCTCTCACACCCACAAAAGGTCATAAAAGAGACTGGGGAAAGGGTACACAAGAACCACCCAACACCTCAAAAGGAACCAGAGGTCGTGCTCTGGAAAGATCTAGGGGAGAATCAGGAATGAAAAGTTCTGGGTTGGGAAGACGACTCTGGGGGAGGCCAAGGCTGGCAAAGCAGATCTGCTGTTGCAAGCCCCTGGGAAAACACTGGCAAAGACGGTGCCGTTTCCCAACACTTCTGAGGCGCTAAGGAAACAAAAGCCCCAGAAAACTCCTCCTGGCCAACCCCAGACTAGTCTGAGAGAGGTTCCCGCCAACACCCTCCACCCCAGGTGGAGCCAGAAGGAAACCTGAAGTGCACCAGAGAGGAAAGTGGACAGTTAGGACACCTTTCTCCCGCCAGGAGGGGAAGGTGGTGGGGGAGACAGGAAAGAACAAGGGAGGAGCCAAGTTCCTGCACAGATGCAGGTCGGCAGGGACAGAGGAGGCCGGAGGCTGGGGGAGCAGAGCACGTGTGAGAGAATCTCAACCAACAGGACCTTGGCCAGGGAAACAGAAGTCAGGAGCGTGAAAAATGGAGGAAAAGGAGGCAAGGAGAAGTGTGAGGAGGCCCAGAAGTAGGAAACAAAGGGGGAAAGAAAGAGGGGACAACAGCAAGTGTTGAGAGAGTAAGAACAGGGAGAGAAAGAATGAGACACACAGAGGGCGGGCAGGGACGTGAGCAGACAGGACAGGCTGAGCAGAGGGGAGTGCCGCAGGCGTCACCTCCAGGATCTTTACCTTGGCTGCTTGGTCAAACAGAGCTCAAGATTTAACTAGTGGCGCCCAGGCCCATGCTGGCTGGTGGGCCACCGGCTGGCTCCTGGCTGGGGCGCCCGGCCCAGATGCCCCGCCCCCGCGGCACGCGGTGGGGGCCCTAACTGACTAGCTGCCTGAGCAATACATTCAGCTAGGCCACTGCATTGTGCACAGCGGTGCCCTGCCTGTCTGCCTGGCCGGGCCGCCCGCGCGGCTCAGCCCAGGGGCTCATGTATGGGCTGGGTATGGTGGGGGTGGAGGTGGGTTTGCTCCGAGCTCCGTCGATGAGCGGGTGTAGTTCCCAGTTCTGGCTCTTTTCAAGGAGGAGGAGCAGAAAGAGGATGAGGAGGAGGAGCAGGAAGGGGGGAAAAGATGGTTGATTAAAATTAAAACATCCACAAAAGGAAAAAAAAATTAAAACTCTTTTTCTGTCAAACGACCCTGAGATCTTTGCTTTTCTTGTCTGGATTCACTCGTCGTTTCGTTTTGGGGAGGATGCCACAGCCACACAGGGTCCTAGTGATCAGGGATGACAGAAGATGCTCACCAGCAAGTGGGAAGCAGTCTGTCTGCTGCCCCAAGGAGCCAGGTGGCTCTGGCCAGCTACCTGGAGGTGTCCCAGTGAGGACAGCAGAGAAGGGAGATGGGTTTAGGGCAGTGGTGGTCACCAAAGTAAGGAGGAGGTCCCACCAGCCATGGCTGCTGCCCTCCCCACCCCCGCCCCCAGGAAGTACCAGGTGGGGAGAGGGTGGGAGCCAGGCCTGCAGCTTCCCTGGCAGGACCAGGGAAACATGCCAGGGCCAAGGGGCAGGAGAGTGGGGCACTCACCACTCCTCGTCTTTATGAGCCAGGAAAAAGTCTTGCATCTGCTGCCTCCGGAAGTCTAGCTTATAGTCATTGTAGCGCTTGACTGCCTCAGTCTCATCCACAGAGTCATCCAGGGACAGGAGGAACTCCTTGAAGGACTTCATCACAGGTGGTGGCACCCCCAGGTCAATCTCAGCAATGCTACCCAGCCTGGGGAGCCCACCAAGAAGGCTTGGTTGTGAGGGAGAGGGTGAAGGCCACAGCAGCCAGGTGCCCCTTCCCCAAGCACTGTATGCCATGGCTTGTAAGCACCTTGAATCCAGCCCACTTCCAGACTCCAGCCACCCTCATGCCTGCCAACTCCTCCCCCACCTCCCCGGAACCCAGGCTTTACCTGGCCTGGATAGGCAAGACATGGTGTTGCATGATGTGGACATCTGGGTGGCCCCAGGGCTGAGGGGGGCCATAGGTTGGGCCCCCACCACCCCCAGCATAGGGCATGTCATAACCGCTGTGGTACGGATCAGAGCTGTGCTCATCCCTGCGGGTGGGGACAGGAGAGTCAGGCACCGAGGAGGTTAGGGAAAGGGCAAGCACAAGATGTGGGTCTCACCCAGCTAAAAGGGCGAAGAAATGCTGGGTGCAGGGGAGCCTAAGAAAGGAATCTGCCGGCTTGCAGCAGAAGGAGGGAAGGACTGAGGACAGAGAGGGAGAGATGTCACCTCACCAGTCTCGTCTCATGCGCTTCTGAGGAGGACTTAGTTCATGGCGTGGGGGAGAGAAGCGCTCCCTTCGATTCCGATCATAGTCTCGATATTCACCCCGACTCCGGCGCTCTCGACCTCGGTCCCACTCTCTAGAGGTAAGGATGAGCAATGGCTGTTAGAGATCTCCTCAACAACTGGGCTGAGGAGGTAGCTCAGTGAACAGAGCCTGCCCGGCATGCACGAACAAGGCCAGGGTTACATCCCCCAGTACCCCAAACAACAAAAGCCACAGCAGCTCACCAGCCACAGCGCATCACATGCATCGAAGATGACATCAAACCTCTAATCCTTCTGCTGTCATCTCCCAGATGCCTGGCTCTCTGGCCTAATACTCAATTCTGGTACCTACTAACCTTAATCATACATTAATATAAATTACTTGGGCTGGTTCAAGGTATAGAAAAGAAACCCAATGTTTTTTACACAGTAGGCAATCTTTCTGCCACTGAGCTGTGTGCTCAGCCTACTCTCTTATTTTACTTTTTATTCTTAAATAAGGTTTCATTACACTGCCCAACTACCCTTAAACTCACACTGCAGGCCAGACAGACCGTGACCTTGAGATCCTCCTGCCACAGCCTCCCAGCCAATAAAATTACAAGCCTATACCACCATCCTTGACTAAGCAACTATTGTCCCCAAAGACTCAGAAGAGAAGAATTGTTTTACATCTCAAAGTTAGTAGGACCGTCAACATCACCAGACTGAGGGCTGTGGCTCAGCGGCAGAGCACTTGCTCAGAGTGCTGGAGCCCTAGCTTCAATCCCCACAGAAGGGGCTAGGAGCACCTTCTACTCTGCTATTAAAACCACTGTACTATAGCTCTTGGCAGTTCTTACTCACAACATCAAAGTATGTTCCTTTGGTGCACTACTTTACCAAAGAAAAGTCTAAGCATTCAGAAATAGCCAGGCTCCCAAGGGTGACAGATATAAGTGTGCCAAAATACTTATTTCTGCTAGAAAACTCCTCCTGTCATTAGCAACAATACTGACAGTTTTCCTCAAATCGATAACTTTCCTCAACTAAGAAAACGTCTGCTTGAACCGAAGTATGAACCAGGCTCCTGCTCATGAAGTACTCGGCTCCCAAGTCAGTCAAACAGGGACTCTCATGCAGCAGCCCAGCTATGCGCTGTCTTCATCATTCAGATTAATAAACAGGCAGCCAAGACTCCCAATTAAAGGGAAAATAAAGCAAAACAAAAAGCCACTTCACTGAGCTAACTGAATCTAACATTCTTTGTTTAAACTGGCGTATTTCATGGTTTCTATGGTAAGGCATTAGCACCTTCGCCCACCTCCACTATGGCCCCACCAGAGAAAACAGAATACCTTAGTTTACTATACAAACAATGTCTTACATGACTTAAAATACACTTATTCTATCCCAACCGACTTTTGTACCAAAGACAAATATAACTTATGTAGCAGACTGCCAGCCTAAAAAGTAGGTTTTGAATAGTTTAGATGGTAGCAGTAATGTATTAAAAAAAAAAGAGGGAGAAGGAGAGAGGGAAAGAGAGAGGGGAGGATCGGAGTTAGAAATCCTATTTTAAGAATAAAAGTAAAACCTCAGAAAGCTAATCAGATACTCAGAGGCTGATTCAAATCTATTCAATTTAGGCTTGCTGGCTCGCCTATAACCCAGCTGAGACTAAACTCAAAGGAGGTTCAAAGCCAGCATGGACTAGACACCAGGCTCCTCCCAGTTTCAAAAACAAAAACAACAAAAAACTTAACCAAATACATACTGGCAATGCCCAAAGAACTCTTCCAAGATTTTACGCAAAAAAACAAGTACCTAAACATAATCTTATCTTGCCAGGGAAGTGATCCTACACTTCTACACTCTGGTCAATTTAAAGTCAATCACTTTTCCTAAGCCAATCATATATACATATGCAATAACATGCAGCACAGAAGGCCAAAGATTTGGTGCAGGGTGATACTTGCCCATAATTAGGTGATAAGTTCTGCCTACTGTACTGAAAGATTTGTGAGGTGGTGTGATTTTTGGATGACATGAAGTCCCTTTGAATTTCTGTCTTTATGTGTTATGGAATGCACTGTGATGTTGTTTATTTCTGTTTGGGAATTTTGTTTCCTATACAATGCTGTGAAGTCTACACCAATTTTAATTTTTTCTTTGTAATAACAAAATTAAAAAAAATCTCATACTCTTGGAATGTGATGTGGCTTCGATGGTAAAACACTTGCCTATGATGCACAAAACCCTGAGTTCCACCTCTAGCACCCTATATACCGGGCACAGTGGCACATGTTTGTAATCCCAGCAACCAGGTAAAGACAGGAGAATCTCAAGTTCAAAGTCATCCTTAGCTACACAGTAAACTGAAAGTCAATCTGGGCTACACGAGACTGCCTAACGAAGGACGGAAAAAAACCCACAAACACCCTTTATTGCTTTTATAGTGTTTTATCCTATCTCAAGCTGTGTTCTTTGGCTTTGATCCTTATGCATTTGTTTTTTGTTTTGTTTCTTCTTTTTTTAACTCAGGGTCTTGCTATAAAGGCCAAGTATCTGTCCAACCTGTACCAATCCTGTCTCTGCCTCTCATCCACCACCACCACTTTTGAGCTAAAAGGCATTTCAAAAACGGAGCCACACACAGCCAGTCCTTGGACCAACAGTCAATAGACTGATTGACAAAAAAAAAAATAAACCAGTCCAATGAGGCATGGCATCCTAATGAAATGTATAAAGGACAACAACAACAAAAAAGATGTGTGAGGGGTGCAGGCCAAAGTGCACCCAAGTGTTTTACCGGTCACTCCAATCATCTCCTCGCCGTCTTTCATCTCTTTCTCGTGAACGGTCATAGTCGCTGCGCTCCCTTCGAAACTTGTCCCTGCGTCTACGATCGTATTCATCATCACTGTCACCCATGGTGCTATCCGGGGAAGCCTGGGATTCGACGAGAGGTGGACATGGTGATGGTCAGCCAGGGGTCAAGAGACGGTTTCCCGGGGACTGCACACCCGCCTCCTCCTCGCCGAGGACGGCCTGCCATCCCGGGCAGTGGGATGACTCCGACACTTCGACTGATCCCCAGGAGTTCCCCCTTGTGCACCCTCCTCTTTGCAGCCCTCCACCCTCCCATCCTCCCTCCCCGAGAGAGCACCCTCTCCTGGCGATCCCGTCCCCCCGGCCCTTTCTCTCCCCTCCCCCACCTGTGATCGGTCGGGGCCGTTGCAACCGCGCGCCGGCGGGCTTGTTTCCCCGGCGGACTCGAGCGCGCGACAAGGGACGGCGAGGAGGGTGCGACGCGCAGAGATTCAGGCTTCTCAACCTGGAGGCGGAACACTAAAGACCTGGGCGGCAGAGGGCTGGGGGCGGTCGCGAGCTTAGCGTGCGTCAAAGTCGAGCTCGGCCTTTCAAGCACAAATGAGAACAGCCCGCGCCGCCCCAATAGAACCACAGCGGGCTACACAGAGAGGATGATGGGAAGAGGGCGGGGACGTGGAAGTCTCGTGAGATTTCCCGGACGAGAATCGCGGGAGCGAAGGGAGCGACGGAAGCCGAACTGGACCAAGCGCCCTGGAAGTGCCGAATCGGCGTTTTAGGCGCAAAGGCTGCGCTTTTGCGAGCACAATGTTCATTGTCTCCACCAGGAGTCTCCCGGGCCGAGCTAGTTTGTATCCAGCGGATGCTTTGCATCGATCCTGAAGTCAGGAGCCTATCTAGACCTTCGCGAGGCTGCTTTCGCCCCCTCCTCGCACTAGGGATGGGTTTAGAGACTAGCGCTTAGAAGCTACCATTTTAAAAGCATCACCTCCCACCATTTTCTACAGCTGCAGAAATCTAGCCTTTAAGTAAGCACCCCTGTGTATGCTACCTGCAAAATACGGGCTCCATGCTTTTCTTGGACAAAGGCTTCTCATCCTCATGTAAAATGGACAAATCTCCGCTGTAAAACTCCAAACTCTGACAGTAGGTTTTACGTTATAGTCAAAACGGTATCTGCTGGACTCCAGGTTAAATGCACCAATTCTCCAGAATAACATCAAATTATTTCTCAATGAACTGAGTATGAGGTTTAAGAATGGCAAATACATCTTTCCTGTAACAGGCTAGTTTCGAAGATGTCTTAATAACAATTAAAAGAGTGGTACAGCCTGGCTGAATGATGCTGGCCTGTCATCTGAGCCCTTTGGGAAACTGAGGCAGAAGGATTGCCAAATTCAAGGTCCGTGAGGGTTTCCTAAGAATCCAAGTCCAGAACAGACCATTCAGTGTGACCCAGCCTCCAAGTAAAATCATCAACAAAGGGAATAAGATATTGCTCAGTGGTGGAGTGCTTATTGGGATGTGGGAGCCTTCAATCTCCTCTTGGGGTTATGGACCAATGATAGAGCATTTGCCTAATACATGTGAGGTCCTAGGTTCATCTTTGGCACATACACACACAAGAATGTTGCCAGGTATGGCAGACACTGCTGCAATCTGGGCACTTGATGGGTGAAGGCAGGAGGATGTGGAATTGGAGGACAGCCCTGGCTACATGTGGAGTTCAAAACCCTCCCTGAGCTAAATGAGACCTTGTTGCAAAAAAAAAAAAAAAAAAAAAAAAGCACGTGTGATACAGTTGCAATAGTTTTAAAGAAAAAAAAAATCAAGACTCATTCTCAAATCTTGCTTCTGTGATAACTCCTTCAGCTGGAAAGCCACTTGGCTCAGTTCCTTTCAGGTGTAAAAAGGTGACCTGTAGCAATTGTGTTTGCATTGGCTTGCTGCAAGACTCAAAAGCAACAACAGACTTCAGTGTTTTGTAAATGCTCCTGGGGTTATTATTTCATGTCTGGGAAGAAGAAGAGACAGCTTTTGGTGACAAACTGTAGCTGTCAGGGAGGATGACAGATGGGTGCTGAGATCCCAGCAAATGCTTGAAGGAAGACTCAGCAGTCGGTAGTGACTGTAGCTGACAGCTCTTGGATACGCCAGGCACTGCAGGCCTTACACAAGATGTGCCCATCTAGTGGGTAGCAACCTTGACATTCTCCCTCAGATGACAGCAGCAGTCCACATTCCTGTTGGGAAAAGCAACAATTTTTTCTATCAGTCCTGCCCCAGTGCCCTGGTTCTTTTTTTTTCTCACCTCATATCGTATCCAAGCACCACAAATCCTGTACATTCTCTAGCTCTTTTCTGGAACCCACCCGTCTCACCTCACACTTATAACAGCCAATGTGAAAACTCCGATCTAGAGCGACGATTCTCACTGTCTCCTCCTGGCCAGGTTCCGGCATGATGGCCCCACCACATACTGAGCATCGTGGGGCAAACTTCCTGAAGAAGAAGGAAACCAAGGAGGCAGTCAGGCCCCCAGGTGATAGGAGACCCACAATGGAGCCTACAGATAGGGAGTTAGAAGATAATGAAAGAGGTGTGAGCTTGGATCTTATGGAAAAGCATAGTATCGAAGAGAAGAGAGAGCCGGGGCTAGGAAATAGACAAGGCAGATCTGGGGACATGAAAGAGGGCAAAGCAGAACCTGTGGAAGTCCTCGATGCAATGAATCTGGCTAGTTGCATCCACGGTGAAGGGGATGCCATCAAGGCCTCGGTGGCACACCACACAGGTGAAGCAGCCAGGGTGGTAGGCCTTTCCCATGGCCCGTAGGATCCGGTCCAGGATGGGTTCAGAGCATGTGGAGCACTTCTCCAGAGTGGCCTGATGGGAAAAACGACAGGGAGGTCAGAGTCTGGAGCCCCAGCTACAGAAGAAGCATGCTACCATCCTACCTATCTGTGAATGTAGCTGCTGGCACAGGACTTGTTGAAAGGCAGACTTGAACAGCTCTGGACTCTCATCCTAGCACTGTAGCTTATACAAAAAATGTACTTGTTTATTTTAAGAAAGAAAAAGAACAAATACACAGGTCACAGTGCACAAATGGAGGTCAGAGGACGACTTTCAAAAATAAGTTCTCTCCTTTTATCATGTGGGTTTCTGGGAGTTGAACCCAGGTCATCAGGCTTTTGAGCAATTGCCTTACCCTCTATGCCATCCTGCCAGCCCCTTCCCTTTCTTGCAGAATGAGTTAATAGCAATGTCTGTCTCAAAGGCGGGTCAGGGGACTTCCAAGATTGCCTAACACTAACATCCAGCAGAACATGGTGACACACATCTGTGAGTGATACCAGCACTTGGGAGACTGAGGCAAGGAGGATCATGACTTCAGGACCAGCCTGGGCAGCACTGTGAGACTCTGTCTCAAGAATGAATAGATAGTTGGACTGGGGAGATGGCTCAGGGGCCAAAGCCTTTACTTCCCAAGCAAAAGGACCTGAGTTCAGATCCCCAGATCGTACATAAAAATGTTAGGTAGATAAGGTGGCAGCCTGCAATTCTAGCCCTAGAAGGCAGAGCTTCAGAAACCCCACAGTAGACCAATAAGGAGGTAGAGCAATACAGGATGATTCCTGAAGTCATCCTTTGGTCTCCATAGACACACCCACTCAATTGCTTAGTTAGTAGAGCATTGGCCTGGCAAACATGAAGCCCCGGATTCCAGCACTGTATGACCCCAACATGATGGTACTTGCCCATAATAAACACAACATGGTGGCTGCAATTCAGAGTGGAGGCAGGAGGACAGGGAGTTCAAGATCATCCTCAGGACAGTCCAAGGGTATGATATCCTGTCTCAAAAACGCCAAAGGACGGGAAAGGTGGAGTTTAGGTCCCCGGAACACCCAGAACAGGTGGGTATAGCAAGTCACCTGTAATTCCAGTCCAGGATGGCCAAGACTGGAGATCTCCCTGAGCAAGCTGGCTAGCCAAATTAGCCCTGTTGGTAAGCTTTGAGTTTGATTAAAGACGCAGGCTCAAAAAGAGTAAGATGGAAGAGAGATGGAGAATTGATTCCTGATATCAACCTGGGAACTTCACATGCATACATACACACACACACACACACACAACCTGTACCTGTGCACCTGCACACATAAAGGCACACGCACACACACACCCTTCCCATACATAAGCACATGAAAAAGGAAAGGATTTAAAAAAAACCCACTTAATTGATCTGGAGATCAGGGGTTAAGCCTCTATCTTTCAAGAAGGTTCTAGATTTGGATCTTAGATTCCATGTAAATACACTGGGTAGAAACAGTGGTATCCTGCATTTCCAGCCCTGGAAAGCAGATCTTGGGAAATCCCAGGCAAAACAAAAAAGAAAAAAGAAAAAAAAAAAACCAAAAAACTGTTAATTGATGGATTTTTGGAAATATGGTCTCATATGACCTAAGATGGCTTCAAAATTGTCACATGAGACTTGGCCTTGACCACCTCCTCATTCTCCTGCCTCCAGAATGCTGAGATGACTGGTGTGAGGGTCACCACACCCACTTCCTTGTGTCTGTGTGTGTACCAGAAGGCACTTGAGTGTGTGTGTCTGTGGAGACTCAAGGACGACTTCGAGAATCATCCTGTATTGCTCTACATCCTTATTGCTTTGCTCTGCCTCCCAGAGATAGAATTGGCAAGGCACCACCATATCTACTGGCATTTTTATTTGGGACTTGGGGATCTGAACTCAGGTCTTTTATTTAAGTTTGAGTCCTCTAGCTTCGAGTCCCTTCTTTCTTGGGGAATTGAGCAACTGATTTCACCTTCTACAAGAACCCTTGCCTCTTCCTGCACCTCCCTTTCAGTCCCACAACTCACCACATAGCAGCTCTCACAATATGCCCTTCTCTCCACGGCATAGAAATGCTGGCCCCGCAGCTGGGTCCGGCAGGTTGAACATACAAAACAACCAATATGGAAGACTCGGTCCAGGGCCACAACTCCGGCCCCATCCCCAACCACATCTTCTCCACAGCCACCACAGCGACCTAAGGAACAGGGAGAGACAAGATCATTCCTCAGGGACCCCGGAAACAAGATCTGCTGTCTTTTGCCTTATCCCATCCTACCCATTGCCAGCTCACCAAAGTACTCCCCGCTGGGCGGATGGCTCATGTCATGCACCAATTTCTTGGTCAGTTTCTCCAACTCCTCCTCAGGGGGTTGGCTGATGGGGACCTAG
Organism: Typhlomys cinereus; assembly: GCA_023101885.1. Taxonomy (NCBI): domain Eukaryota; kingdom Metazoa; phylum Chordata; class Mammalia; order Rodentia; family Platacanthomyidae; genus Typhlomys; species Typhlomys cinereus. The sequence goes on from JALPQD010000288.1 coordinate 2,264,946, forward strand.
GAGTTCAAGAGAGTGCTCTGGTGCTGTCTGTAGTTTCTGATTGGTGCAACAATGTCTCTGGGATTGGACCAACCCACCCCAAAAGCTTATCCTTAACCTCTGACTCTACTCTCAGACTAGGATTTGATCTCTCATTCTCTCTTTCCCTGTGTGTATATGAGATACATGTGCATGTGTATTCATGTTTGCATGTGGGTGGGCCACTCATGTGTATAGGTGGGAGGTATGCATGCATGCAAGTGGAAGTCCAAGGATGATATCAGGAATCACCCTCAGTTGCTCTTCCACCTTATCGTTGTGAGCCTGGGTCTATAATTAAACCTATAGCACACCATTAGGAATAGTCTGGCTAGCCAGTTTGCTGTCTGGATCCCAAGCTTTGCCTTCTGGGGGCTGAGCTGCAGATGGGCCGCCATACCTGCCTGGCATTTTTACATGGGATCTGAAGATCCCAGCTCAGATCCTTTCACTTGCATGGCAGGTACTTTAAATGGAACCGTGTCCTTAACTCACTCACTCTCTCTTACTCTCTCTTTCTCTCTCTCTCTTCCCCCAACTATTTTATTTCAGAGAGAGTATGTAGATGTGCATGTGTGCACAAGCAAACTGTGGCACATGCATGAAGGTCAGTGGACAACTTTCAGAAGTCAGTTCTCTCCACCATGTAGGTTCCGGGGATTGAACTCAAGTCATCAGATTTCTGAATAAGACCCTTTTCCTGAAGAACCACCTTGCAGGCTCCATTTCTCTCTTTTTTGAGATAGAGTCTCAGGTAGCCCAGACTGGTCTTCAGCTCTCTATGGAGCCAAGAATGACCTTGAACTATTGATTCTTCTCTTTCCTCACTTCTGGGATGATAGGTGTGCACCACCATGCCTGGTTTATCCAATGCTGATGATCGAACCCAGGGTTTTGTGCATGCTAGGCAAGCAAGCTACCAACTGAGCTGTATTTCCAACACTAAAACCAGGACCTTGGGGCTGACAAAATAGTATACTGGGTAAGGCGCCTGCTTGCTAAACCTGGAGACATGAGTTCAATCCCCAGAAGCCCATGTGGAGGAAAGCAAGAACTGACTTCTGAAAGCTGTCCTCTGACCTCCACTCGTATACCATAGCATCTATTTCTCTTTCCCAAATAAATACAATATATTTTTTAAAAAACTGGATTATAGTACCCCTCAGCCCCTACACATGCAATCAGTGTCTACTTGCCCATGAGCACCAAGCCCCAGTGAACTCCACCTTACCTGAGGCCCGTGCCCACGTCCTCTTCCTCCTACTGGGCCAGACATCCTTGCAGACTCCTCCTTACCCCCTGGCCCCAGCTCATGATGACTCCTATAGCTGGGCCCCCAGACTTCGCCTCGACCTGGTAGAGGAAAGTGGGGGCCTGGGAGGGGCCCAGAGGCCTGAGAGGCTCCCCGCCTGGGTGGTCCACAGCCTCTAACAGGCTGAGCCACCTTCACTTGCACAGGGAAGGCAGGTCCTGCTGGGGTGCTGGCCGTAGCATAGGAGGCCGGAGTGGGTCCCCCATAGGGGGATGCAGGCAGCAGCGGAGGTGGAATACTTCCTCCATTGGGCTTCAGGGAGCCAGAGCGGTAGGCAGGGGGTGGAGGGGGATCATAGGCCTGGAGAAACAAGTAGAACAAAGTAAAGTCCCATTTGGTACCCACTTGAGTAGGTGTGCCACATGGGAACCCCGGGATAGCAAGGGCTTTGACAAGTCTGGTGGCCCTTACCCGCCAGACTGGACAAAAAAAGTCACCTGTCGGTCTGGTCTCCTGGGTGGGTGACCTCGCCCCCCGTCCATCTCTGCCAGCATACTGGTCAATGAATCTATCTCAGCATCCAGGCTCCCAGGACGGAGGACTCCCCTGTCTGGTGGCATCCCCTGAGGACAGAGACAACAAAAAAGAATACCAGATCACAATCTTGGAGTTAGACTCACCTTCCTTTAAAGGGTGCCCTCCTATATCCCACCCTCAGTCCCAGTTCTCGCCTGCAGACGCTGGGATGCTCCGTGGGACCCCAACCAGGCTGGACTCCGATGGTCCGCTGGTCCTCCTGGAGATTGGTAGCACTGCTCAGGTGGGAGGGGGCAGAAATTGACCCTGGGATGGTATTGGACTGTTGACATGACGGAAGAGAGAGGAAAGGTGTTGAAGGAGAAAGGGCACCTCGTGGAAGCTGCTCTCTTCCCCCCACACACCTGGGGGGGGGGGGTCTGGGAGTGGACAGAAGTCAGAGAAGGGTTCCAGCGCATGGCTTTAGGGGAAAGAAGCAGGGAGCAAAAACTGGAAGACAGAGGTGAACCCGGGTGGCAGTGGCTCCTCTTGCTACTCTGGGTTGGAGGAAAGACCCCCTTACCTGCTCCGTGGGCCGCCGGCGCCCCCAGGGAGCCTCGGGCCAGCGCTCTCCCCTGCGGAGCTCTGGCGGGCTCCGGCTGCTTCGGAGGAAGCCAAGTGGGCCCCGACATGGTATGGACCAGATCGGGGTCCTCACGGAGCTCCTAAGCCCGTGGACTTAACCGCTTCCTCTGTCTTCTGTCCCACGCCTCGTTCGGGACTCCAGCAAAAGAAACTTTCTCGGGCTTTTTTTTTTTCCTCTTCCTCCCTAATTTTGGGATGGCCACGCCCCCTGACGTCATCGCATTCCTGGGGGAGGGTCACGTGGCCCCCTAGGCCTTAATCTGCAATCCTTCCCTTAGCTGGCCCCCTCCTGCTAGGAGGGGAGGGTTTTCCGCCTTGGAGAACGTAGTCTCTGGGTGGACTGCAAGAGAGGCGCAGGCCCGAGAGGGCTCCAAGTCCCCGCGTGTCCGAGCTGCACGTGGCAGCCGGGTGGCTGCGGGACACTCCAGCTCCTGGTATCCGCCCCCTTCCAGACCTCTCCTTTCCCAGCAGCAGTGCACCATCCCTGTAGTGTTTGGGTCTTTTATTATTATTATTATTATTCACGGTCAGCAGAGTTAGAAAAATAAAACACAACACAAACATCGCCACCCCTGGAGGGTGGTGGGGCGGCGCGTCTGTGGCCAGATGGGGTCACTGAGGTAGCCTAGAGGCACAGAAGAGACCAGCCCCTCTGGTCAAGGCACCAGGGAAATAAAGAGGGAGGCAGGCCAGAAGGGGAGGGCTGCCACACCCTCTCCTGCACAGTGAGGGGGAAACCACCCAGCATTAATACACTAGGTCCCCCCCAAAGACCAGAATCCTCTTCAAACACCATCCAAAGGGCCAGCTGGGCCCGTGGCAGGTCCGTGGCTGGAGATGAGCCTAGACCCTCTCTTCTCAACTCTGGATACACAAGGCCCTCAGAGATCAGTGCAAGTGACAGGGGTGACCCCGTGAATGAGCAGCGTAGGGCCCAGGTCGCGGCTCAGACTCTCCAGCAGTGCCAGATAGCGTGGGTAACGCGCGGGATCGGCCGGTGGTCGAGGCAAGTACAGGAAGGTGAGGGCGGTAGTAGGTCCCTCCTCGCCAGCCCTGTCTTCGGGTCCCCCGGGACCCCCTCCTGCGTCTCGCCCCTGCTGGGCCCGCACCAGGGCGTTAGCACTGCAAGCCAGGGCTTCGGCCTCCGCGTCTCCCCGACCACCATTCACAAAGTCGCCTTCCTCCTCTTCCTCTGGCTCCCGGGCCCCAGCCCCTTCGCCCCACACCACCTCCTGCACTTCGGCCCGGATTCTGAGTTGGCTCAACAAGGCCCTGAGCCTCCCTTCCGCTGCGCCAGGCGCCTCCCGAGGCCCCAAACACAAGAAGATCCGGAGCCGGGCACTGTGCCAGGCAGGTACCATACTTAAGATCGTGGCCATCTGAAGCAGGAAAAGGCCACAGACATCCACGTAGCCGGGCCCACCCCGGGGCCGCAGCAAGTTCAGGGGCCACACATCCACGTGATGAAGTTGCACACCGCTTCCCGAACCCCGACTCAACCGCTCAGGAGGCAGAGCCCCACAGGATCGTGCCAGAACCACATTCTTGTTCATCTTGAGGGCATCGGCCACGGTGGCCACATAGTCCTGAGGACTGAGGGCTCGGGGGCTCCCTGGAGCTCGAGGTGGGGGGAACAACGTGTTCAGCGCAGGGCACCCGCCCTCCTTGGCGCCCTCTGCTGCCTCGGAGAACGCCGGATCCGTCAGAAAGTGGTCCTGCGGTGGAGAGTCATCGTAGAACCCCAGGACCAAAGTGTTGGGCTTCATGCCTCCTGGAGGGCAAAAGGGAGAGGCAGGAAGGAACAGAGATCAAACTTGACATCATCTTTAGCAGGCGCCCACTCGCACACACGTGTCAGCCATGAGGTATGCCATCCCACTAGGCCACATTTGCACAACGATTTAGTTACCCTAATCACTTACACAAGTGTCAACTTGTTAGGGGCACAACTCATCTCCACTTACACAGGCACAGCTCACCTTTAGAAATGACTTTTGTTTGACTATGTTATTTCATCTAAGACAGGCCTCCTAGAGCTGAGGCTGATCTGAATTCCTGATCCTCCTCCTTCAATGTTCCAAGTGCTGAGATTACAGGTGTGTACCACCATGGCCAGCCAGGTTTTACTTTTTCTTTTTTTCCTTTCCTTTTTTTTTTTTTTTTTTTTTTGTGGCATGGGATTGAATCTAGTGCCACACCCATGCTAGACAAGCATTCTACCATCAGACCCACCTTAAAAATTTAGTGTGTGTGTATGTACGTGTGCGTGTGTGTGTGTGTGTACACAAGAAGGCACCTTAAAATTTAGTGTGTGTGTACGTGTGAGTGTGTGTGCCTGTGAAGGTTCAAGGGTGACTTCAGGAGTTATACTGAATTGTTCTACCTTCTTACTGCTTTGCTGTGGAGTTTCTCAGGCTCAGCCTTCCAGGGCCAAAAGTCCAGTCCACCTGGTGTTTTTACATGGGAACTGAAGATTCAAACCCACATCCTTCTGCTTTTAACCCTCAGCCATTTCTCCAGAAAAAAAAAAAAAATTGTTGTTGTTGTTGTTTTAAATTTCTCTCTTTCTGTGTCTTTCTCCTCTCTTTCTCTTTCCTCCTTTCTCCTCTCTCTCTCTCTCTCTGTCTCTCTGTCTCACTGAAACCAGGTCACATGTAGCCCAGGCTGACCTGGATTTGTGCAGTGCTGGAGATTTAGCCCAGGGCTTTGGTAATGCAAAGCACTTTACCAACTAACTACATCCCCTTTTCTATCTATCTATCTATCTATCTATCTATCTATCTATCTATCTATCTATCTATCTTTGTGACAGCCTCACATAGCCCAAGCTGGACTGGAATTTTATGTAGCTGAGGATGACCTTGAACCCCTGATTCTCCAGCATCTGCTTCCTCAGTACTGATCAGGCATATGCCACCAGGCTCAATGTATGAGATGCCGGGGATGGAACCCAGGCCTTCGTGCATGCTAGGCAGATACTCTACCCATTGAGCTACAACCCCGCCCCCATACTTTAAAGTAATGAGCACTTTGGATCTTCACAGCAATAGATAGACTTAAGCAGCACATCTTTTCCACTTTGGGCTATGCAGTCTGAACTGCTCTGAAACCAGGTTACAGGTCTGGAACCCGCAATCCTCCTGCAGCCTCCCAAGTGGCTGGGACGACACAGCCTGCGACCACCAGGCCGGCCTAATTCAAATTCACCACCTCAACTCTTAGGGAAGCAACGCCCCAGACTCCTCGAGGGGAGGATGAGGCAATAGTTTGGGTGCTGCGCTTCTGCTTCTATTGCAGAGCCCTGAGTGCACAGGTCAGGAGCCTGATTTCCAAATCAGAATGACTGCACGCTTACCAGGGACCAATCCTGCAGGCAGCACTTGAGTGACCTCATCTGAACCTTGAAGCAATGCTATAATGCTGTAGTCCATCCCTACTTCCCACACCCCCCCCTCCCCTTCTATGCACCCTCTTTCTCTCTCCCCTTCTACAGATAAGGAACCAACCTGAGGCCCCACGCAGTGAAGTCATCAACTGGAAGCCTCCAGGACGGACAGAGACTGGGCCAGGGGCTAAGCACAATCTGCCCCCACAGAAGGTCCTTCTCTGAACCACCCAGCTGGACTGGGACCAACCTTTGATGTTCCAAGTTTCTGTCCAAGATGTCTGATAGATAAGGCCTTGGTCCCCCAAATCCCTGCCCATTTTCTAGGTTGTTCCATTCTGGTTTTTTAGGTTTTTTTTAAATTTTAGTTTAGTTTTAGTTTTTTAGGTAGCCTAAGCTGGTCTGGGACTTCCCATCCTCCTGTCTCTAAAAAAACCTCTTCTTGGGCTGGGATCAAAGCCTTTGCCTCAAAAGAAAAAGGATTTGTCTGAATCCTGATCACTAGATCCCACATTAAAAAAAAAATCTAGTTGGATATGGTGATGGCCTGCAATTTCAGCCCTGGAAAAGCCTAAAGTAAAGCAACAAGGAGGTAGAGCAATACAGGATGATTCCTAATGTCACTCTGGGGCTACACACACACACACACACACACACACACACACACACACACACACACGGGGAATAAAAGCAAACCTCTTCTGGGGCCAAGAAGACAAGCCAGTTCAGAGGTCACAGCATGGCCTCATAAGCAAGCTTACAGCCTGAGTTTGGTGGTGTGTGTCTACAATCTCACATTCCTCAGGATGGGAGGTGAGACAGGAGAATTCTCCAGAAGTTCATGGACCCGAGCCTAGAGTACACAGTACAGTAGAGACCCTGCCACAGACTAGATTGGAGGTAAGGATGACACTCAAGGTTGTCCTCTGACCTCTACATACAAGCTATGGAGAACCAGCACACGCGCACAGAAACATGTACATACACATAGAAACTGTACACAAAAGATGAATAATAAAAGAAAAAAAAAATCCACTGTGTGTGGTGACACATGACAATGATCCCAGAAAGAAGAATCTGAGTTTAAGTCTGGGAATTTAGGGAGACACAGTCTCAAAATTTTAAAAGAAGTGGAACTGTGGTGGGGATGTAGCTAAGTGAAAGAGTGCTTGCCTAGTATGCTCGAGGCCCTGGGTTAGGTATGCAGTCACGCACACACAACAAAGAAACAAAAAATTACAGCAGGGGCTGGGAAAATGGTCCAGAGATCAAAGTCTTTGCCTGGAAAGCAAAAAGACCTGATTTAGGATCCCAGATCCCATGTAAAAATAACAGGGGGACATAGTGGCAGCCTGCATTTCTATCCCTGGAAACTGGAGCCTGGGAAACCTCAGAGCAAAGCAATAAGAAGGTAGAAGAATCTAGAATGTTACCCTTAGGCCTCGACAAGCACACATACATGCGTATATGCATGCACAATACACACCCACCCCCCCCCACACACACAGAGTCATGTAACAAAAAATAAATTAAATTTAAAAAACTACCAACCAATCATATCTTTTCAATGAAATCCCCATGCTGGAGAATTTACTAAGCAGAAATGGAGTATTTGCTCTTTTATGTGCATGTGTGTGTATGGGTGTGTGCAGGCAAGTGTGTGCATACACATGTGGAGTTAGAGGTCGACACTAGAGTAGAGATCTTCTCAGGGCTTTCCTTATGCCTTGATACAGGACTTCTCAGGGAACCTGGAACTCACTGACTGGTTAAACTGGCTGGCAGTTAGGCCTCAAGGATTCTCCTGTGTCCATTCTTTCCCCATCTCTCAGAAACAAACAATTACAGCAGGGGCTGGGAAAATGGTCCAGAGATCAAAGCCTCGGGTGACAGGTGGAGTCTACTGAGCTCAGCTTTTTTTAAATGTATGTGTACAGTGTGCATGCACATTTGCATGTTTCGCATATGGGTGGGCACACGTGTGTGCAGATGCACTTGAATGTGTGTGCAGTGGGGAGGCCAGAGGTGACATTGGGAATCATCTTCCATCACTCTTGTAACTTATTGTTGTGAGCCTGGAACTCTAATTAAACCCAGAGCATCCAGAGGGTTGGTCTGGCTAGTCTCAGGCTCTGCCTCCCAGAGCTAGAATCACAGGTCACACATCTATCTAGCATTTTTACCTGGGATCTGGAGTTCTAAACTGCAGTCCATTTTTTTCTTAATATTTTACTTATTTGAGAAAGCAGAAGAGGGACCACGAACATACAGGGGTGGAGGTTGGAGAAAACTTTCAGAAGTCAGTTCTCTCTTTCTATCATGTGGGCTTCTAGGGATCGAACTCAGGTCTCCAGGTTTACGAGCAGGCACCTTACCCATTGAGCCATTTCACTGACTCTGAATCCCAGTCCTTTGCTTGCACATCAAGCTCTTTAACTTCTGAGCCATCTTGTGGCCCTAAAACTTTTGATATGGGTGCTGGGCAGGGGGTCGAACTCAGGTCCTCATGCTTGGCAGGAACTTTACTGACAGCCATCTCAGCCCCAAATTATGCCCTTTTCCAGTCTTTCCTGAATGTGGTGACCTCTGTGCACCAAAGAAAAGCGCAGACCCTCAGATGTGAAGGGGCCAATTACACTCAGCAATGCCCCAAACCTCTCAGCAGGAGGGAATCCCGCTGATCGTGCACCCTGAACTAATCATTTACCATCCTGAGCTTTAATTGCTGGAACCTTCCCCTCTACCCTCCTCTACTAGATCATCCTTAGGCTTTCACCAGGGTTTGGATTTGCGCCTGGCAAAGCAATGTCCAATGCTGCTGACTTTTGATCTCCTGCTCTAAACGGAGGAAGAGGAAGAGATGCTCAGGTGACAGTAGTCTTGTGACTGAGAAGGCAGATGTGAAGAGCTGGGGACAAGAGGTGTCCGTCCGGTGCGCAAAGCTAGGGGCCTTTTGCATGGTTAGTGGCTCAGGCCGGCTTTGCTAGCTAGTGGAGTTAAGGCCTGCTGGGTGGGTCTCAGATGCACACTGTAGTTAACATTTGATGGTCTACACTTTCCAGTCCAGGCACTTTTGGAAAAAGCTTTGTCCTCATTTGACTAGTTCTATGGTCAGAATTTTGCATTTTGTTTTTATGGATATCTGCCTCATTCCATGTCCGAGTTTTTCAGGTAGAGAGACAGATCCAAAACGTCTCTTCTCTGAAGGTACTTATTGGGGTGGAGTAATTAATTGGTCTGCAGTAATGAATCACTTTCCTATTGATGGCAGTGTTTGGTAACCCACAAAACAAGTGAAAGGCAAGTTGTTCAAATTTCTTTGTGTTTCATGGGAGATGCTCCTGACCTGTTCATCTGCTCTGATTCCTTGGAACACACCCATTCTTTCACTTCAATAAGACAAAAACAAACCAAATTGAGGGCTGGAGAGATGGCTCAGGGGTTAAGAGTCTCCCTCGAAAGCAGAAGGACCTGAGTTCAGATCCCAGATCCCATGTAAAAATGCCAGGCAGAAATGGAGGAGGCCTGTACTTCTGATCCTGGAAGGAAGAGTCTGGGAAACCTCCAGAGCAAAGCAATAAGGAAGTAGAAGCAATCCAGGATGATTCCCAAAGTCACCCTTGATCCTCCACAGGGACACATAGTGCCCTCTGATACACACACACACACACACACACACACACACACACACACAAACAAGTAATGGTTGCAGAGGTCTCAATACTGGTAGGGACTCTTCTGTAAGAGAAACTTTTCCCAAATAAAACAATTAAAGAAGTTTGTTTTTTTTTTAAACAAAACAAAACAAAAACTTTAAGGCCTCACTGGATATCTTAGTTAAGACCCTGCCTCCAAACAGAAAATGAGAAGACAGTTGGGGCATGGCTCAGTGGTTGAGCACTTACCTAGAACCCCCCAGTGAGGATTGGGGGTGTGTCTCAGTGACAGAGCACCTGCCCAGAACCCCCCAGTGAAGGGCTGGAGGCATGGCTTAGTGGGGGAGAATAGTGTGTTTATTCCCTTTCTCTCAAATAAATACTTCCAAAACATATCAGAAGTTCTAGATCATTCTTACAGTGAGTTGGAGACCAGCCTGAACTCTATGAAGCCCTGTCTCAAAAAAAAAGTAAAACAAAAACCCACACACAATAGTGTTACTCCCTATCTATTCCCATGCCTTTATCGTGGCTGTCTGTGGCTATTATCTTTGAATATTGTCTTATCTGCACTGTATGGTCAGTTCCTCTGGCAGTCTGCTATTTGGTTAATTTCCTATTTGGGTGTGAGGAATCGGAGATTAAAAGGGCCTGAAGAAAGTAAAGAGGTAGTAGCTCACCAAGACCCGAGATCCGCAGCAGATGCTGAGCCCCCTGGCGCACGGAGGGCGAGAGAGTTAGATCCACAAAGGCCTTCACTTGGGCTCGGTCCACCAGGCTCAGCCACGCTCCGTACTGTGGCTGCACTGGGTCTGATGGCAGGGAGTCTGCGGAGGAGGTAAAGAGGTAGCGGTGACGGGCTCAGTGGCCCCTGTGTGGGAACTCCAGTCCCTGGGGGGTGAGGCAGGAAGATCACCAGTTCTAGGCCAACCTGGGCAACACAATGAGACTCATTGGTGAGAGTTCCCTAGTGAGGGGCTGGGCATAGCTCAGTGGTAGAGCACCTACCCAGAATTTCTCAGTGAGGAGCCAGGGGCGTGGCTCAATGGTAGAGCAACTGCCAAGAATCCCCCAGTGAGGGATTAGGGTCATGACTCAGTGGTAGAATTATTATTGTTATTATTTACTCTTTCCCAGAATGGCCCCACCCCCATCATGTGGATCTTGACCACAGCAGGAGGCTTCTGGCCCAGAGGAGAGAAAGCATGGCAACCCTAGGAATGCAACTCACCAAGGTCTCCCAAGGTGACGTGGCCCAGCACGTACAGTCCTCCCTTCTTGAGTTGGTTTGCCAACCGCAGCAGAGGCAGGGCACCCCTTGGGTTCCCCACCAGCAACAGCAGCTGGGGCCGCCAGAACTTCACGTGCTCCTTCCGGACATCCAACCGAAGCAGGTACTTACGTACCTGATGACGGGCAAAGCACAAAAGCCCAAAGGAAACAGACATCATTCATTGCCTCTTAAGAGAGACGCAAGCAGGCGTGCGCGCATGTCCCTGCCCCTGGGTGGAAGGTACCTTCCCAAATGGTCCCCGGTCTCCCTTCCTCTCACATCCCTGACCTGGTGGAAGAGCAGTGCTTGGCTGACATAGCCCCAGCTGCTGGGACCTCCACGAGCAGTGAGCAGAGCAGACAGCAGGCCCATGAGGAGCAGGGAGCCGCCGGCTGCCCCGGGGCTGATGAGGAACATCATGAGCAAGCAGGAGGCCACGCCCAGCAAACAGGTATGCCAGGAGAACAGGCTGAAGGTAGGGCTGAGGCGGAGAGAAGAAGGAAGGGAGAGAACTCAGGGCCACCAGCTCCAGGCCCCACCCCACCCCACCACACACTCCTGTTCCCCTGGACACACGAGCCACTTTATGCCTCACCGGAAGTTGGGGGCTGAAGCCCACTCCAAACTCAAGCATGACAGGTCCACAGCTGCGTAGGCCACCAAGTAGAAGACGGTAACCACGGCGGCCAGTGTGTTCAGTTTCCCGGCCAGTAGCACCAGCTGGGGAAAGACCAAGAAGTAGGAGTTGTTCCAAAGCTGTCACTACAGGGCCGCTGAGATGGCTCAGTGGGTGAGGCCCCTGCACGAAAACCTGGCGACCTGAGTTCAAGCCTCAGAAGCCCACACGACGGAGGGAGAGAACTGACTGCTGAAAGTTGTCCTCTGACCTTCACCTGTGTGCCGTGGCGTGCATGTGTGCATCTTCTCTGTCTGTCTCTCCTTTGTCTCAAATAAAACAAGTTAGTGGGCTATACAGTAAGTGTAAGACTAGCCTCAGCTGCATAACAAATACTAGGCTGGCCAGGGTTACACAACAAGACCTCGTCTCAAAACAAAAACAAAAGAAAAACAAGAACAGGGCATATAGCTCAACAGTGGAGCACTCAGGATGTACAAGACCCTGCGTTTGATCCACAGGATTGCTAACACGTTCTCTCTCTTTTTAAATTATATGTATACACACACACACATATATATATATTCATTCTTTCATGTATGTGTGATTAGAGTGTATGCATGCATAGGCATATGCACTTGCATGTGGGTGGGCACACCGGCGTGGGTATATGTATGCCGGTGCACCTGAGTAGTGTGCCTGTGGAGGCCCACAGGTGAGATTAAAGAATCATCCTCTGTCGCTATTCCACTTTATCATTGTGATCCTGGAACTCTAACTAAACCCAGAGCCGTCGTTAAGGCTGGTCTGGCTGCCAGCTTGCTCTGGGCATCCCAGGCCCCACTTCCAGGGCTGGAATCCCAGAGCCATCACACCTGCCTGGCATTTTTGTGAGGGATCTGGGGATTCAGAGTCAGGTACCTTTGCATGCCCACTGAGGCCTTACCCACTGAGCCATCTTCCCAGCTCAGTTTTTTATTTATATTTTAATTTCTTTGGCTTGTGTGATAAGCACATGCACGTGTGTGTGAATGTGAGTTTATGTGCCATGGCGCTTTTGTGAAGGTCAGAAAACAGCTTTTGAGAGTTGTTCTCTCCTTCCAACACTAGCATGTTCCTTTCAGTCCCTCCCTCCCTCCCTCCCTCCCCCCTCCCGCCCTCCTTCCTTCTCTCCCTCCCTCCCTCTCTCCTTCCCTCCCTCTCTCCCTCCCTCCTTTTCTCCCTTTCTCCCTTCCATTTTTCTGTTCTTGAAATAGTTCCCACTATATAACCCTGGCTGGCCTCCAATGCTCCATTCTCCAGCCTGTTTCCCAGTGTGGGATTGCAGGAGTGCACACTCACGCTCAACTGCTTCCTTCTTGTGGCACACACATCCTCACCTGCACCCCACTTAGAAATAAGTTAAACCGATAGTCAGATGGTGAGAGGCAGAGTACCCTGAATAAGAAGACTTACCTGCACGAGACCCCAAGAATACAGAACAGCACCCCAGGGATTGCCCCCCACAGACACGACTCTGGCTGGTGCTAAGATCACTCCTGTGAAAAACAGAATCATGGGCTGGTTCCCACGTGGCAAGACCCAGAGGTAAAAGTGATTTGGCTTATATGCCATCAAAGGCAACCCAGATGAGACTCAGATGAGACACATGCTGAAAGGCATTAAAATAGGAGGGAGATCAATAGACAAGAAGAAGGGCTATAATGGGAAAGGTGGAGGTGGGATTGGGGATTAAGGTGTGAAAATGTTATAAATTCATTGCATTCATGTATGAAACTCTAAAAGAATAAAAAAGACCTGAGTCTAATTCCCAAAAGGCCGTAAAAGTGCAAAGAGAAAACCGACTCTACAATGGTGTTCTCTGACCACTACACACATAGTCATCCACACATACAATGGTAATAAATAAAATTTAAACTTGAAAAAAGGGCTGCTAAGACAGATCCATGGGTAAGGCATTTGCTTGAAAAACCTGAGTTAGATTCCCAAAAGCCCACATGATGGAAGGAGAGAAATGACTTATGGAAGTTGTCCTCTGAGTTTTTCCTGTGCTGCCTTAGCATGCATGTATGCTCTCTGTCTCTGTCCCTCTCATCAATCAATCAATCAATGAAATAAAATGAAAGGGTGGCAAGATGGCTCAGCAGGTGAGGCCTTGCTTGCAAACCTGGTGACCCGAGTTCAAGCCCCAGAAGCCCACATGGGGGAGGGAGAGAACTGACTTCCTAAAGTCATCCTCTACGGATCTGATATTTAAATTGCATCAAGCGTAAGTGTGGGCTAGAAGGGCAAACCGAGAGCCAGGACGGTACACACAGAGGGCCACACACCAAAGAGGTCGTCCTGAGCCAGAGCGTGCAGGATTCTGGAAGCACCGATGAGTGAGCTCATGGAAGCCGACAATGCTGTGGCATAGATGCCAATCAGCACCAGCGGGGGCCACAGGCTGATGGCGCGAAAGAACCCGTAGTCTTCCTGCAGCAGGGTCCTGAGGGGAAGGGAAGAGGGAGAGCATGGTGAATCAGCAAGCATCTGTTAGAGAGGGTCCCATGAGAAGCCTACACAAGGACAGTGAGAGGGCTTGGTGTGTGGAGGGGAAGGTGCTTGCTGCCAAACCTGATGACCCAAGTTCCAGCCCTACATGGTAGAACATGAGAATTAGTTCCTGCAGGTTGTCCTCTGACCTCCATAGGAGCACCTTGGCATGTGTGTACGCGTGCACGCGCACGGTAAATAAATGTAAACATTTAAAAACAAAAACCAGGCTGGAGAGATGGCTCAGGGTTAAGACTTGTCTTGAAAGCAGAAGGCTCTGAGTTCGGATCCCAGGTCCCAAGCAAAAACGCCAGGCAGAAACAGCGGTGGCCTGCACTTCTGCCCCTGGTGGAAATCTCAGAGCAAAACAATAGGAGGTAGAGTAATCCAGGATGATTCCTAATGTCACCCTTGGGCCTTCACAGGCACACACTGTGCCCACTCTACACGTACACATCTACATACCTCGCTTATACAAGCAAAAAAAAAAAGGCAAGAGGATATGACCAGTCTGTGCTTCCCTCGATGACCCAGACGCCAACCATTCCAGCATTCCACCCTGTTAAGATCTGCCCATCCACCTCCGCCCCACACACACCTGTCACATGTGAAGCTGGAGAGGAAGAAAAGCAGGATGTAGATGAAGAAGGTGTAGGCGACAGCAATGATTGTGCCCAAGGGAATCGCCCGGCTAGGGTCCTTCAGCTCTCCTGCAGACAGGATGGCAGAGGGAGAGTCACTCCCCCCCAGTCATCCCCCAGTCATTTCCCTGTATCTCTCCGAGTAGGAGCTGCACCCCGCCAGAAGCCACAGGCAGGGAATCTCACCCGACATATTGGCCCCAGCCATGATCCCTGTGCAGCCATTGAAAAGTACAGCAAAGACGCTGGCGAAAGTCATCATGGCGCCGGTGGTGTAATCCTCAGCATAACCGGCTTGTGGGGTGGGGATCATTCCCAGGGAGAAAAGAGTGTTTACATCTTTTGGAGGGACCCAAGCATTGTGCTGGGGATGCCAGGCAAGTCTTGTATCCACTGGGCTACACCCCCAACCCACCCCCAGCCACTCTTGGGGACGGTGGTCTCGGGGCCCTTTGTTTGAAGCCCCTGGTACTGCGGTGACCGACTCACCACCCAGGTTGTCCTTCAGGGTGCTGCTGTTGAATCCAGTGAAGTGTCCAAACCGAGGTGGCACAGAGGAACTGTTGACACCAGGTCGGGGAGCTATGGGGACGTCCCTGGGTCCCACAGCCACAAAGCTGACCAGCACCGAGGCCAGCGAGCCGGAAACCAGCAAGAATGTGAGAAACGAGGCGCGGGCATATAGACCGGCTCCCAGAGCGCACACGCCCCCCACAAGGCCCAGCAATAAGGAACCATACAGCAGATTCCAGCCGTAACCCTGGGGTAGGACCCGGAGTCCATCCGACCCTGTGGCGTCTGGAGAGAAGCGGCGAGAACGTGAGAAGGCTCATCCCAAGGAGGAACCTAACCCCAGACTCAGCCCCAAGTGGGCAGAATCACACCCACCTCCCTTCTCAGGTTAACCCCAGGACTTTAGCTCTCGCTACTCAGTACCATTCTGCCTGCTCTCTTTGACCAGGCACGTCCAGCCTTCTGCATCCCAACACCACACAGCTATCTACAAAGTCCACTTGTCAAAAACCACACAAAAAGGCCAGCAAAAGAGCTCGATGGATAAGGCATTTGCTCGCCAACCTGGCGACCTGAGTTCAATTCCCAGAAGTCCACATGGTAGAAGGAGAGAATTGACTTCTGAAAGTTGTCCTCTGACTTTCCATCCACGGGTTACGGCATACATATGCGTTCTTTCTCTCTCTCTCTCAAATAAACATACATTAAAAAATAAACGAAACTAATTTTTAAATGTTAGGAAAACATTAGCGCGCACGCACACGTGCACATGCACGCACACACACATCTTTGTGGTGGAGCACATTCATAGTTGGTGTTCATTCCTTGAGTGCATGTAAGCAGTCCATGGTGTCGGTGAGCTCCCTATGGGCAAGGGAAATCGCTGAGATGCCCACAAGTCTTAGGAAGCTGACCACACAGGAAGCGACCCTGCCAAAACATCTTCCCACAGGGTGCTTGTTCCCTCATTAGCCCCCAACCCCAAACCCCGCTCCCCCAACAACCTCAGCTCAGTCTAGACCGGGAAGGGGTGAGCACTGACCGGCCCCAAAGACGTCCAACACAGCCTCCACCAGCCCCAGCAGGGACACAGCACAGCCACAGACATTAGCCAGATAGAACATGAGGCCGATGCTGCCGCCAACTTCAGGCCCTAAGGTCCGGCTGATCATGACTGAAAAGTGGAAGCAGGGGTTGAGCGTTAAGGGAAAAGAAACTGAAATGAAATGGAGCACCAGGACCACGTGTGAATTTCAGGGACCTGGCTCCAGGCCTCTGTTCCCTGCAAACGCTGTTCCTAAAACAATAGACTCTGAGCTCTGCACAAAGCCACCCCCACTCTTAGAATCGCCACTCTCCCAATCCTGCTAGGCAAAGCATTCTGTAGGAAGCTAAAATACCAACTCTGTGTGTATGTGTGTGTGTGTGTGTGTGTGTGTGTGTGTGTGTGTGTGTGTTTGTATAGGTGGGTGCACAGATGTATGCATACAAATGCACTTGGGTATATGTGCCTTTGAAGGCCCAAAGACAGCATAGAGAACCATCCTGTATTGTTCTTCCACCTTATTGCTTTGCCCTGGGGTTTCCCAGGTTCCATCTTCAAGGGCCGGAATTACAGGTCACACAACCACAGGCATTTTTTACATGACATCTGGAGATCTGAACTCAGGTCTTTTTGCTTTCGAGGCAAAGATTTTAGTCACTGAGCCATCTTCCCAGTCTCCAGTATTCTTTCTGGGTTTTTGTTTTTGTTTTGGGTTTTTGTTTTCTTTCTGAGCCATCCAGCAGGTCCCTGGGTTTGTTTGGTTTTTGAGACAGGGTTTCTTGTAGCCCAGGCTGACCTTGAATTTACTATACAGCTGAGGATGACCTTGAACGCCTCATCCTCCTGTCTCCATCTCCCAAATCCTGGAATGACAGGCAGGCATAGCCCATTTCTTAACTATTTATTTTGAAACAAGATGTCTCCCTAAGTTGCCCAGGCTGGCCATGACTACACCCCACCTACACCCCCAGTATTTGCTTTTCCCACCTGACCCATGACTAATTGGTGATCTTGCTAGGTGACCCCCACGTACACAGAGCAAGTCTGGTCACCTGCAGCTTTTCAACCTTCCTACTTCCAAGTGGCTGAAACTTGTACTGGCCCCTTCCTAACCCACTGCTGGAAGACAGAACAATCCAGACCCAAAGCGACCACGTTGGAGGATACAGTAGGCCCCGCCCCCTCTCACGGCTCCGTTGGTGGCGATGGCACAGACGGAGAGGACGGTGAGAGCCAGGATGAAGTAGGCAACCAGGAGCATGGCCAAGGCCTGCAGCAGCCCGGCGTGGCCCACCACGAACCCTAGAGAAGGGGAAGCAAAGGCAATCACAGGACACTGACATCTTCCATGTCCTACGCACACCCCACTGGACAGCAGAGCTCCGGGTCGGAGTCACACACGAGGCCTCAAGTCCTCCATCCAACCCGGTTTACAAGGCCCCCCCACCCTCAGTTCCTTCTCTGGGTGAGTCCTCTCCCAACTCACCAATTCTCAAGAAAACAACTATACTAAACATGGACAGGACTGTCGGTACCACCACTCCCAGGAAGGTGGACAGCTTGCGGGCAGAGGCCTCTCCCGGGGCCCCTGCTCCATTGGCAGGGAAGGTGGCTCCCTCCTCGCCTAGGAGGCGGTAGGCCAGCAGCGGGGAGCTCTCACTGGCCATCGCGGCGTGCAGGGCACAGAAAGTCACAAATGGGCTCAGCAGCCTGTAAGAGGTTAAAGTGAACAGAGTCTTCCCCAAACCCTGAAGAAAAATAAAACCTAACCAAGCACCCAGAGTGTCCCCCAAAATGCAAAGATACACACACACAGGGTGCTGGCACCTTTAAAGACATCCAGCCACTTTCCCAGAATCATAGACCCCTAGACCCCTCTCTGCACGGGTGACAGAGCCGCTTCCCGCCTCCTAGGGGCTCTACCTTCCCCGGTGTCCCTGACACTAAGAGAGACACACATCCCCCTTCCAGCCTGGCTCTCTCCAACTTCTCCCCCTCTTCCAACAGCAGTAAAGAGAGGAAGCAAGTCTCCCTAAAGGGAAGTACATCACCACAATAAACACTACCTCCTCCCAGGTCCTCTCGAGCCACCCCATTGAATTGCCTCAAAGCAAGGAGAAACTTCCAAATCTTCCCAAACCCCAACCTCCACCCCCTGGTTTCTCAATCCATCTCAAATCCTGAAACCTCCCCAGATTGTCTTCCATCCATTCGAGGTGCCCCCTCCCCTCCAGAAAAAAAAAATTCGGTCAACCCAACCCCAACCCTCGATTGCCCAAACATACACCCAGGCCGGCTTATAACGCGTCACACAAGATCCCCCCTCCCCCGACCCCCGGGATCCTCCTCCCGGACCGCTGGCTCCAGCCCACTCAGCTCCCACAACTGAATGCCGCGAGGGCCCACGGTCTCTCTTGGGCCTGCCTGGCGCACCTCGCAGCATGTCGCGGCGGGGTGGCCACTCACCACGCGAGGGGTGCAGCAGCGGGGTGATCCCGCGCGCCGTGGGGCTCCGCTACGCGCGGAGGGGGCGCGGGTCCCGGAAAACACAGCCGGCTACCGGGGATGCCAGGCCCCAAGCCTGCTCTCCCCAGCAAGGCATCCCATTGGCCCCGATTCTGGACCCGCCCGGTTGGGGTGTGGCCAGGAAAAAGTTCCGCCCCCAGTAAACCCCCTGCCTTTGCAGCTCTCGCTGCACGTGTGCCCCGAGCGTTCTGGAGATGTACGTCTTTTTGTCCAGGATATGGGCCGCAATCCCCACAGTCCCGTTACCCAAATACTCACAAATGCCCCACCGTGCAGCGACGGAGACCCCAGGAGGAGCGGATGCCTGAAAGGGGCGTGTGGCGAAGGCGGAAGGTGACCCGAAGTAGGCGGGAACGCCACACCTGCCGCAGGTGCGGCGCCGGGAACTTGTAACTAAGTTGGCGCAGCGCCTTCCGGATTCTTGGACTTCCCCAATCTCTGGAAATCAGGAGACTCAGCCTTGCCCCTTGATGGTCGTGAAGACCCTCCCCTCTCCAGATCTTTTGGCTGCCCTCTTCGCTTCTGCCACGCGAGGGAGCCAGGAACCGCCAATCCCGGAGGGAGTTCCGAAAGGCTCAGCTAGGACTAGGTCATCTAAGCAACTCTGCCTGATTTGTGCCGCCTTCTGCAAAGATCAAGGAACTGTGAGCCCAGCTTTCAAATTTGGACCGCTCCTCCTTCCTCAAAAGGTCCCTTCAACTTTCCTTATCTCTAAAATCAAAATTAAAGAGAAAATCCTTTTCAAATTTAGCGGTGAGAGTTCCTGAGCTAATAGTTGTTTATTCTGAGACAGGGTCTTATGCAGTCCAATCTGGCCTTGAATTCATTATGTAGCTGAGGAGGACCTTGAATTTCTGATCCCCCTGCCTCCACCTCCCCAGGGCTGGGATGACAGCAGACCTGTACCAACACACCCAGTTTATGGAGTACTGGGGATGAAACCCAGGGCTTCATGCACGCTAGGAAAATATCCTCAATCCCTTGTTGTGTTCTTGCAAGACAGGGTCTTGGTTTGCTAATATAGCTCAGTGGTTGAGCATTTCCCCAGCAGGACCTAGGTTCAATCAATCCCCAATACCACAAAAATAAATACATAAATAAAGACAAGGTCTCCTGTAGCCCAGGCTGACCTGATCTTCCTGCCTCCCCTACTGGAATGCCAGAATGTCACCATGCCCAGCTCAATCCCACAGTTAAAAAAACTACCTAACTAAAGGTGTTGCAAGGGTGTATCTCCAGCCCAGACCTCTACTCTGAACTTCAGACCACATGTTAGTTAACCAGGGAAAAACAGGGTCCCATGAAATGTCCCTAGGTCCAACTTGGGCCATGCAAAAGAAGGAAGGAAGGAAGGAAGGGAGGGAGAGAGGGAGGGAGGGAGGGAGAGAGGGAGAGAGGGAGAGAGGGAGAGAGGGAAGAAGAGAAGGAGGAGGGAGGAAGAGAAGGAAGGAGGGAGGAAGAGAAGGAGGGAGGGAGGAAGAGAGAAGGAGGGAGGGAGAGAGGAGGGAGGGAGGGACAGAGCTCAAACTCAGCAGATACAGTACTTGAGAGATACAGAGCTTGCTTAAAAACCTGAGTTTCATCTCCAGCACCACATAAACTCCAGTGTGGAGGCACACACCTATAATCTCAGCACAAGGGAGTCTAAATGCAGGAAAATGAGTTCAGCATCATCTTTGGCTACATGGTGAGTTCTGGGTCAACTTGGGCTATAAGACACTTTGTCAGAAGGGAGGAAGGGAAGAAGGAAGAAAGGTGGGAAGAGAAAGGGAGAGAGGAAGGAAAAGAGAAAATAGAGAGGAAGAAAAAGAAGAAAAAAGAAAAGAAGGAAAGAAGAGAAAAAGAAGAGAGGAGGAAAGGAAAATGGAATAAACTTTAGTTTTGCTGGCTCTTAGCTGACATAACAATCATACTTTAGGAGGTCACACAGGTGGGGACTACTTGTTTAGTCTCCTAGGAGCTCAGTTAAGATAGCACTTCTGCCATGTGGGCTACAATAGCAGTTACCTGGGTTATAGGGTATCAGGGATGCTAATGTCCTGTGGGAGTCTGGAACTGGAAGAAAAGGCTTGTTGCATATATATTAGGTACTTGCTGTGTTGCAGTCTACAGAAGGAGGGGTTTATGTTGATTCATGGTTCAGGGCTCAGTCCATCAAGGCAAGGGATGTCATGGTGGCTGGAGCTTAAGGGACCTGGTCACAATGCATCCAATCATCAAGGAAAGAGAGAAGCCCTAAGTGGTTAAAAAGCCTTTGCCTCACAAGCAAAGGGACCTGAGTTCAGATCACATGTAAAAATGCCGCGTGGATATGGTGTGTCATAGTTAGGCACAGGTGTCAACTTGACAGTTGAGGGTTTGAGCTCTGGGCACATTTGTGGAGAATTAATGGTTGAGTTAAGCCCAGAGTAAACCTGCAGGAGATTGTCTAGCTGATGGGGAAGACCCAGCCCATGGTGGGTGGGACTAGGCCCTGGAATAAAATACAGAGAACTGGATGAGAGAGTCGGCATCCTTCTGTTCACTTGGCCAGTCATGTTGGACTGGCAAGGAAGAATCATCCCTCTCTCAGCCATTATGTAGAGATGGTGTGGCAGTTCTCTCGGCCCTGGCGTTGGTGTGAGCTCTCCTGTCAAGCTGGACTACAGACTGTAACCGGACTATCATAAGAAAATAAACCTCTTGTTCCCTTAAGCCATCTGATGGTGAGTTATCAGCAACCATGCAGGCGAACTATAACATGGTAGTGGCCTGAAATTCTTGCCCTGGAAGGTGGAGGATAAGAAACTCCATAGAAGAGCAATAAGGAAGTAGAACAATCCAGGATGATTCCTGATGTTACCCTTGTGCCTCCACAGGCACACACACTCAAGTGCCCTCTTGTACACATGCCTGTTCACACATGTACGCCCCCCCCCACATGCAAAACACATACACAGGAAGAGAGACGAATGCTGGTGTTCACTTCCTTTTCATCTTTTTACTCAGTTCAGGACTCCAGGTCAAAGGCTGATGCCAACCTTCAATGGGGGGGCGTGTCTTTCCATTCCACCTAATCCCATTGAGAAAATCCCTCACAGGCATACCTAGGGGTTGTTTCCGCGTGGTTCTAGATCCCAGTATGCTGGCATAGAGACTAAGCATCTACTCTCTTTTCTCGGGCCGTTGCTGCCTTATGTTTGGGTCTAGTTCCACTTGGCACACACACACGTCAATTGTTTGAGAAATGTTTTATTCCCAAGCTAACACAAGTTTGGTTCTGTCTTGCCTTGTCTCTCCTTCTCTTCCTGCTTCATCTTTAGCCATCTATCAGCCTCAGAATGGGCATAGTGGTTGATACCTGTCACCCTAGCGTTGGAAAAGCTTGAGACAGGCAGATTGCTGAAAACTCGCTGGAAATTTGCACTGGGGATGGTAATGCACACCTGTCACTTCAGCACTCATGGAACTAAGACAAGAGGGTTGGGAGCTTGAGAACAGCCTTGGCTATGCAAATTCCAGGCAGGAAGGAAGGAAGGAGAGAGGGAATGAGGGAGGGAGGGAGGAAAGGAGGGAAGGAGGGAGAGAGGGAGAGAGGGAGGGAGGGAATAAGAGAAAAGAAATGGAAACAACCCTAATTAGGTCACTTTTTTATTTTTCTTTCTTTAATATCACCGACTATATATAATTTACTTAAAAAAACCTGTTTTGTAGGTGTGTGTGTGTGTGTGTGTGTGTGTGTGTGTGTATCAGAGGGCACTGTGTGTCCCTGTGGAAGACCAAAGGTGATTTTGGGAAACATCCTGGATTGCTTTATCTCCTTTTTCCTTCGCTCTGGGATTCCCCAGGCTCTGCCCAGCAGGGTCTACCCACCAGGGTCAGGATTGCTGTCGATTCATTTCAGTCTGGCATTTTTCCATGGAACTTGGGCTGTGAACACAGGACCTTCTATTTGGGAGGCAGAGTCTTAACCCTTGAGACATCTCTCCAGCCCTAAAATTTACTTTTTCAAAACGGTTTTATTTCCTATTATATTTTTGCATGTATGGATGAGGGTGTGTACATGTGTATATGTGTGTGGGGGGGTGTAGTTGTGTGGGGGGTGGATGTATAAGTGTGTGCGTCTTTAGGGGTATAGGTGGGTGAGTGTATATATGCGTGTGTGCCTGTGGAGGCCCAAGGGTGACATCAGGAATCATTCTAGATTACTCAGGCTCTGTCTTCCAAGACCAGAAGTGCAGACTGCTATCATTTCTACCGGACATTTTTCCATGGGATTTGGGATCTGAATTCAGGTCCTTTTGTTTGCAAAAAGCTTTAACCCCTGAGCCATCCCTCCAACCCTAGAATTTACTTTGTATCTGGTTCTTTGCATACCTGTGACAGAAAGTCACGCTATGTGACACCAGAGCTTCCCTTCCTGGCTGCCTCCAACAACCTCATCTTCCGTTGGAAGGTCATGGTGGCTCCCGCCTGCGATACCAGCACTCCAGTGGGGAGGGGGCTGAGGCAGGAGGATCTCACGTTGGAGGTTAGCTTAGACTACATAGGGAGACCCTGACTTAGTTAAAGCATAAATAAAGTCCTTTTTTTTTTTTTTAACCTTGAAAGTCATTTTATTAAAGAAGAAAACACCAGGGAGGGTAAACCGTAAATCCTGGCAGCTGCTAAGAGGAGGGATGGAAGACAGCAGGAGAAAGTGATGGCTTCAAAGGGGGCTCAGTGAGTTAGGAGCCTGTAACCGGAGTTACATTCCCAGAAGCCCACATTGCGGAAGGAGAAGTTACTTCTGAAAGTTATCCTCTGACCTCCACCTGTACATCGGCATGCATGCATTCCCTCTCTGTGTCTCTCTCCCCTCTCACAAATAAATACATAAAAAGGAAAAGTTAAAAAGCAGACAAGCTTAGAAGGATCTGTAGGCAAAGGACAAAACCCATTATTCTGACTGTGACTGCCAAAACCCTGTTTCTCACCTAACCCAGACTCCCCAGACTCCGCCCACTTGCTGGCACGGGAATATGGTAGCGCCTAGCGTGGCTTCAGAAAGAGGGCAACCAACGAGAGGACGCTGGTGCGCTCAGCGCCAGAGCGCCGTCTGTTCTGTGGTTACGTCCTGGGAAGGCGCGAATTGTGGGTCTGTGTGCTCGCTCTCCTCGTCACCATTTTTTTTTAAGGGGAACCATGCGTGCAACACACGTACGCATACACATAAACATACACACTCTAAACCTCAGGGATAGCTTGATATGCTCACACATATAGTCGTGCACATGCACATAAGCACACTCTAAGCCTCAGAGATGGCTTGCTACACACACACACACACACACACACACACACACACACAATGGCATGATACACATATCCACACACGCACATACTTATATACACACACCTTAAGCATTAGAGCTGACTTGATATACACACACATATTCATAGACATGCACATTCACACTCACATACACACCCTAAGCCTCAAGATAGCTAATACACTCAGTTGCACACACATTCATACACATACACATTAATACACACACCACATGCACATACACTAAACCCCTGAGATAGTTTGAGACACACAGTCACATAAACACACACTCCAAGTCTTAGCAATGGCTAATACCATATTCACTCACACACACATTCACACACACACACACACACACACACACACACACACACATCCCTAAACTTCAGAGATGGTTTGATTTACCTGCCTTCTTTGCACCTGAGGTTCTGGAAAAGCTTGTGAGATTATCTGTGGTTTTTTTCCCTTTGTGTCAATTAAGCCAACATCTATTAGGTGACCTCAGGGGTGTCAGCTTTCTGTTCTGGGGATCTCCCTCCCAAAAAGACACACACACATAGCAATCCATCTACCCATATCATGACCAGGATGGTCCAATCAAACTGGGGGCTCTGAGCTAGAACTCATAACTTTCTGGTGACTTCCCAGATTGTATCGCGGCTCCCCAGGACTAAGTCTGCACACCCCCACCCAGGTCCCTGGAGCAGATGAGCCCTTGGCCACCGCCCCTCCAATTTCCTGCAAAGACCCAGCAAACAAAAGACTCTCGGGAAGGGAGGCACTGCTGAGCAGGGCGCCCTTCCTGCAGGAACAGCTGATGGAGCAAAACGGTCCAGGAGGGAACCGGTGGGGGGTGGGATGACATTCCAGACACTGGAATGTCTCCTGGGACAGTGGGAGCCAGGATCTTGGAGGGCCGGGATCCAGGCAATTTGATGTATCCAGAGGGCTGGGGAGGGACACCTAGGTGGGGTGATGTCAACCTTAGGGAATGGAGGGGGTGGGTGGCACATTGGGGTTCAGGTGTGCTGTTCAGCCCCCAGGCGGGAATAGCACAGGCTGGGAAAGAAGCGTGGAGCCCTGCGTCATCTCCTCTGGGACTCAGCCTACCTTCCCTCGGCCCTACCCGCTCCCCTCTGCGCGGCTTCACCCCAGCCCGACTTCCTGCTCCTCCCCTAGCACAGATCTTTCTCTGACAAGCTCCAGGGGCTGCCCTGGGTCCTCTGGTCCTTGGAGAACTCTGGGAGGACTAGCCCTGGGCCACAGAGGTACTTTCTAGAGTTCCACCTAGAATTGGTGTTCTACCCCACCCCCATTCCTATTGGGAATACAATAAGTAAGGGAAGAACCCTGTCCAAAGGTTGGGGTAGGGGACACTGGCATGGGGGGGGGGGCTCTCATATCCTGTCAGGCTGCCAGGGAAAGAGAGGAAACAAAAGACTTCCCTCTACAGGGACAATGAGCCTTCCACTGCCTCTCCCTCCCCCTCCCCCTTCCCCACCTTTCCACTCCTCCCTCCCTACACGTGTCCTTAACTCCAGTCTCCCTCCACTCTGCCTCCACACCCTCCTCCTAGCCTAGGACACTCGGGGGATTTCACTTATTAATGCTGCCTCGCATTTTTGTCTGGTTCTCTCACTCTCCCCCTAGTCCAACACGGACCCAAGTTGCTTCCTCTGTCCGTAGTTACGAAGGTTGAGAGCGAAATGGGGAAGTCTTACAGCAGGTGGAAGTGTCAGCCAGGGCTGGGTTCAGCAGATGGAGCACTTGCCTAGGTGGTGTACTGGAAACCTTGAGTTCCATCCCCAGTACCACACAGATATGTGAAACTATCTCAGGAAAAAAAAAAAAAAAAAAGAGGTGCAAACAGCGATTTAGCTCAGCAGGTGAGGTGCCTGTTTGCAAACCTGAGTTGGATCCCCCGAGCCCACAGGATGAAAGGAAAGAAGTACCTCTCACCAGTGGTCCTCTATCCTTTTTAGATGTGTTCTGGCATAAGTCCCCTTTCCGTGCACACAAGACAATAAATAAATGTAGATAATAATAAAAGGCAGTTCAGGCTGGTGAGAGAGCTCAAGGTTAAGAAGACAGTTTGCAAATCTGGTGACCTGAGTTTGATCCCCTGAAGCCACATGGTATATGGAGAGACCTGAATTCTGAAGGCTATCCTCTGACCTCCACACTGTGCATGATACACGGATGCGTACCTTTTCTCTTTCTCCCCCTTCCCTCTCAAGTAAATTAATTAAACATTTTAATTTTTGCTTTGTATTGAAATTGATGTTCATATTGAAGCATTTTTCTTTATCTTATTTATGAGAGAAAGAGAAAGAAACAGAAAGGAAAGAAAAGAAGAAGAAGAAAGAAAAGAAAGAAAGAAAGAAAGAAAGAAAGAAAGAAAGAAAGAAAGAAAGAAAGAAAGAAAGAAAGAAAGATAGATTCAACTCAAACATAGACAGCATCTGCTTCTTCCAGGCCCTGTAGCCTATCCTTCTCTGCTCCCCACAGAGGATATCAGAGCGCCTCACATATTCTCAGCCCTTAACTGGTAAGTCTGAAGAGGCCCCTGGCTGTCTGGTTCAGGTCCTGGAAGGTACATGGCCCTACCAGAAAACATGGCTTGTGCA
The DNA here is from genome assembly GCA_023101885.1 of Typhlomys cinereus. Classification (NCBI taxonomy): domain Eukaryota; kingdom Metazoa; phylum Chordata; class Mammalia; order Rodentia; family Platacanthomyidae; genus Typhlomys; species Typhlomys cinereus. The sequence continues at coordinate 2,291,484 of JALPQD010000288.1, forward strand.
TTAGAGAATAAATCATCTAGGCTGGGACAAGGTGGCATACACTGTAACATGTCACTCAGGAGGTAAGCTCAATGCTGGCTGGACTACACAGTGAGAACTGTCTCAAAATACACATGCACACACAAACTACATACACACACATGTACACACCACACACACTCATACACATTCATGCACACATATATACTTTCATACACATGCACACACTACATACTCTCACACAAGCATACACCACATACATGTACACATACACTACACACACATGTACATACCACATACACTACATACTCACACACATATGCATACTTGCATGCACATAAACTATATACTCACATGTGCACACCACACACAACATTCTCACATACACGCACACATACACATGCATACACACAAACACAGATGCACACACTACATATGGACACACATGCATGCACACACCACACACTGCATACTCATACATACATGCATATACGTGCACATACTACATATTCACACACACACCATATCACATATAAATATGCCACAATACAAATGCATACTACATATAAACATGTACACACTACATATACATGCATTCACAGACCAAATAAACATATTACATACATGTGCACACATTACATACTTACACATTTACATGCCACACACTACTCATCACACATAGATACAAAAACACACATAAATGCAAACATGCATTATGCACATAACACATACCTACACATGCATAACACACACACATGACACATATTACACACAAATACAAATACACATACATAAAAACATACACATACAACATACACACAACACATATTACACACAAATACACATACATAAAACATATACATACAACATACACACATATACCACACACACATATATGCACACCCTATGCATATCACACACACATGCAAACACACAATGCATACATGCACAATATAAACATACCCATCATACCACACACATAAACATACATATCTACACATGCACATACACACATATACATCCACTGGATATAATAAGCACAACACATACCACGTGCATATACACATACAAATACACATGCACACATACATATACCATACACAAATACCGAAACACATGCATACCCACATGTATACATATACAAATACACACATCCATACCAGACAGATGCACATGTATATGCACACATCTATAAACACACACACACACATACACAGCAGAGTGTAGCTTATGTCTTTAATCCCAGCTCTCAGGAGACTGAAACAGAAAGACGGCTCCAATTTGAGATCAGGTATGATCTACACAGTGAGTTCTAGGTCAGCCTAGACTATGGGGTGTGAAAATCTGTTTCTAAATAGTCAACAAGCATCCATGCATTAAGCACATACCATAGGCCAGATCCACAGTGGGTTTTACAAAGGCAAGTACAGACTCATAGCTTGCCTGAATTACATAGTCAAATATAGAGAAATTAATCATAGACCAGGGACCTGCACAATAGCAAAGCGCCTGCCTAGAATCCTCCAAGGAGAGGCTAGGAACCTCTCTACCTGTCTGGAATATGAAACCCAGGATTCTATTCCCTGCACAACTAGGGGGGAAGAGTCACCAAGAAATTAACAGTTTTATATGCATGTTTCTAAGCATTTTTTTATTTTTATTTTTTTTTAAGTTTTTTATTAGTATTTATTCAATTGTGCGTGTGTGCGTGTGTAATGTGTGCGCACGTGTGTGTGTGTGTGTGTGTGTGTGTGTGTGTGTGTGTGTGTAGAACCACGGACCAATTCGGGAACCATCATGGTCGCCTCCACCTCCTTCTGCCCTGGGATTCACAGGCTCCGCCCTACCAGGACCAGAAGCGCAGGCCGCCCCCGCTTCCGCCTGGCGTCTATACGTGGGATCTGGGATCCGAACTCAGGAACTTCCGCCTGCAAGGCGGAGGCTTAACCCCTGAGCCACCTCTCCAGCCCTCTAAGCATTTTTTCCTGTGAATTCTTAGAGATGGGGGTCTCATGTAACACAGGCTGACCTGGAACTCACCATCAGAGGATAAATTTAGACTTTTGATTCTCTTACCTCTACCTCTCAAGTGTTGCGATTATAGGCCTATATACCACAGTGCTGTCTCGATAAACAGGCTTTTTTTCCCTTTTCCCTTCTCTTTTTTTTATTGTATTCATTTATTTATCATGTTCAGGGGAGTAGTGCGTGGACGTGCCACTGGACCCATGGGACAGTCAGAAGACAATTTGGTTCTCTCCTTCCACCATTCGGGTTTTGGGGATCAAACTCAGATCATCAGACTTGGCAGCAAGTCTCTTTACCCATGGAGCCATCTGGCCAGCCCTCAATCTGCATGTCTGTCAGACAATTTTGTATAGGACGAATTCCAGAAGGCATATAGTGGACAGAATAAGATTCCATGATCATTGTGTGGATCGTAAAGTTCCTACAATTTGAGGGTCCCTTCTTAAAGAGGTATAAACGAAATTATGAATATAACATAGATACCAACTTTAATGTATGTCTAACCGGGCTTACACTAAAGAACAGACTCATTCCTGTAATTTCAGCACTCCAGAGGCTGAGGAGGAGCATTATCTCCAGTTCAAGGCCAGTCTGGCTTTCAGCATGAGACATTCTCTCTCAAATAAAGAATGTTAAGAAATTACCACCAGGTGAAAAATATCTTAAGTGTGAAAAAAAGCCATGTTGTACAATCAAGAGAAACACTTGTAGGAAACATTCACAGCTCTTTTCTCTGCATTTGTCGTTTGGTGGTGCTGACCGTAAAACCCCAAACCTGGTACCTGCTAAGCACTTATTCTACTCCTCAGTCATATTCCTAGCAGTTCCAGAAATCCATCTTTTTTCTTAGTACTTTTTGTGTGTGGGTGGGTGTGGTGATGGGCAATTAAGACTTCTGGCGCTTGAGAGATGGAGGCAAGAGGATCAGGAGTTGTGTTCAGCATGGGCTACACAATGAATTTGAGGCCAGCCTGGGCTACATGAGATCCTGTCACACATATACCCCCCAAAAGTGTATTTCCTTGAAAAGTGTATTTCTTTATAAGAGAATAATTTTATGATATTATTTTTGTATTCTTCTAAGACCAGTCTTTTTTTTCTTATTACTGAGGTCTCATACACATTGTATAAGACACACAAAGTGTGCTGAGCTTGGCTCAACGGCTAAAAGTGCTTGCTGCTCAAGCCTGTAGACATGAGTTCAATTCTTGGGATGTATGTTATAGGTAGAAGGAGAAAACTGATTTCTAAAAGTTGTCCTCTGACCTCCATCCATGTGCCATGACATGCATATGTGTATTTTTCTCTCTCTTTCTCTGTCTCTCTCCCTCCCATTCATAAATAAATAAATAAATAATTTTTTTGAAAGTCTTCAACAATTACATGCGTAAAGTCACAATGCTGAAAGTGGCTCATACACACACGTGAAGGAACTGAAACACAGATCAGTAACCTTTATTTAATGGATTTCATGTACAAAGAGTTTGCTTAAACTTTCAGCACTTAAGTCTTCAAGGGCTAACAATGTGTCTGCACACAAATCTGGAGACCCGAGTTTGATACCTAGAAGTCCACATGATGGAAGGAGAGGACTGAAAGTTATCCTCTGACCTCCATGGGCACCGTGGTGGGCAGACCTGCTTCCTTTCCACACAAATAAATAAAAGTCTTTAAATTGGGCATGGCGTTGCATACTTGTACCCCAAGAAGTTGGAAGGTAGAGGTGGGAGAATCATTCGGCTGAGTTGGAGACAGCTTGGATTACATACTGAGATCCTATCACACATACACAAAAAAGCTCTTTAGTTTTACTGTTCATTTGGACAAAGTCAAGACCCCTATCAAATTCTTTTTATGTAAGAAGTGTGGGAAGGTGGAAGCAGGAAGATCAGAAGTTGATCATTCTTAGCTACATAGAAGGTTTAAGGCCTTGGGCCAGTGAGATGGCTCAGAAGGTAAAAGCTCCTTTGTGCAAATTTGGTGATCTGAGTTCAATCCCAGGAGCCCACCCACAGGATGAAAGGAAAAACCACCTCCCATAAATTGTCCTTTAACCTCCCCCTATGTGTTATGGCATGAGTCCCCTGTCCCATGCACAAATAAGACAAATAAATAAATAAATGTAAATAACAACAATAATAGTAATAAGAATAAAGCCCAGGCCGGTAAGATAGCTCCACCGTGTGAAGTTCCTGCTTGTAAATCTGGTGACCTCAGTTTGATGAGTGGTAGAAGGAGAAAACTGACTTCTGAAAGTTATTCTCTGACCTCCACCCATGAGCCCACCCCCTCTCTCTCCTTCTGGAACTGTGTATCAGTGGGTAGAATGCTTGCCTGGTATGCACTGAGCCCTGGGCTGTCCTCAGCGCGGAATAAATTGGGCACTGTGGTACACACCTGTCATCCAGTACTGGGAGGATGGAGAGTTTAAGTTAAGGTCCTTCTCAGCTACAAAGCAATTTCTAGGTCACTCTGAGATATATGAAACTCTGTCAGTTAATGAGAGAGAGAGTGAGAGAGAGAACTGTTTACTGTGATATTCATTAACTAGGACTAAAGAAGGCGCCAAACGGGTGAGGGAGAGCTGAAGTTTAAACTTTGAAATAGTCTTGAACTTTGGACCTGACAGGGTTAATTAAGTGAACCAGGAGAGGAAAAGCAGGGAATAAGAGAAGAGGGAACTGTGGTGAAGTTTGTGGTGAAGACACAGGTGGCCTGTTGCCTGCTACTATTGCTGCATATACGGCAAATTTTATGGTTTTATCTTTTAACGATTTCTCGGCAGTAGCAGGCAAAGTTTCATTATGGCATTTTTATACCTAGCTATTATCATTACCCACTCGTTTTTATTTCCATTCTTTTCCTCTTTCACTGCCCTCCTGCTGCTTTTTGTTCTTTTGGAGACAAGGTCTCACTCTGTAGCCCTGAGTGGCTCAGAGCTCCCTCAGTAGACCAAGGCATCTCTCTGCCGCTCCTTGCCCTGGGTACCGGCGTGGCGAGCATGCACCAGCATGCCCAGCTTACACATAGGAAACATAACTCCAAGAAAGCTCAAAAATGAACTGCTAGGATGTGGATAACAAGAGGGAATCTTGGATTGAGGATGTGGCTTCACTGATGCAGCAGCATTCGCCTAGTATGCATGAAGCCTGGGATTTCATCCCCAGTGCCTAGTAAACCAGTGGGTTGTTCCCGAAGCCTTGGAGAGGTGGGAGAAGGAGCTCAAAGTCATCCTTTGTTGCTAGTAAGTTTGAGGCCAGCTTGTACTACATGAGACTCTGTCTCAAACACATGCAACACACGCGCACACACGCTCCAAAAAATACTGTGGAAAGGAAGGCTTGTAGGTAGATTTGTTCTGGTCTCTAGGACAAAGCACTATATTAATCTGAACTCTCACCTGCAGCCTGCAAGGGAACTAATGCTTTGCTCAGCTGCAAAGCGGTACTACTGGTGGTCTGAGGGTGGAAAGAGTGATCTCATCCTTGCAGAATAAATGGGGGTTGCTTCCTGAGCAGAGTAAAGCGTCTCAGGCGTCACTTCCATGGAAAAGGGAAATCACGGGATTTTCACTAGTGTTTTTTTTTTTTCTTTTTCTTTCTTTTTTTCTTTCTTTTTTTTTTTTTTTTTTTAAACTTGCTCCATGGACCAATCTGGCCTGGATCCTCCTGCTACCACCCTGGGATGACAGGTCTGGGTTTATATCATGTTAGGCAAGCACTCTGCCAACTGAGTTACAACCCAGGCCAATCAGTTCTTTTCATGGTGCACACTACAGGCTAGGAACTGGATTGCACACCTTACAGATTATAGGTTGGAGATAAATACATCTAAAATTTATTTGAGAAAGGGGGACACACATGGGTGGAGGTCAGAGGCAATGTTCAGAAGTCAGCTCTCTGTCCTGCGATGTGGGTTTGCAGGGATCAAACTCAGGTCTCCAGGTTTGCACCCTCACTGGCTGGGCTGGGTGATTTCTTTATTCTCCAGTAAGCTGGTGGTAGGCTTTGAGCTCCTGGTCTCATCAGCCCCTTCCCTTCACCTTGCCCTCCACCCACTACAATCCTCTCCCCACAACTCTGTGTTGTGTTTTGGGGGATGAACTTCATCACCCACTAAAGGGAAAAGAAAAAAAAAATCCAGCAACAAGGGCCTGAGGGGGGCTAAAGAAGAAAGACAGGAGTCTTGACTCAGAAAGGCTAAATTAAAGGACCCAGTACCTAGTGACATCCACATAAAAAGGAGAGTCTGTGGGTAACAGAAGCGGGGAGCCTGAGCCGGGATGGGAAGGGAGGAGGGAATTCCCAGCTCCAGCCTGGCCAGCCTGGCTCCAACAGGAGCCGGCTGTTTCCTGCCCTCTCTGACCCCCCACCCCGGCGCTGGACCCAGGCAAGTCAGTGAGGAAGGGAAGGGGTGTGGGGAGCACTACTTGCCGCAGGAAGATAAGTCCATGTGGACACAAGGTCATCACAGGTCTCCTCTGTCCCTGCCGGAGGGGGGAGGGAAGAAGGGAGGGAGTTAGGATACTTGGCAGACCCCCAGGTGCCCCAGACTCCTTCCTCAAAGCTTCCAGACTGTGCTCTCTGTAATTACTTTTCAATCAAAGCCTTTTGGTTCCAACTGTCCAGTGGTCTACTTGGCTAGCAGTCCCTCTCCTCCTAGCCATCCACTGTTAACACTCTTCCCCCAACTCTAGGTGCCCCGAAGTAGATACGACTTTCCTGAAACTGATGGATTAGAGGGGAGAGGTTGGGAAAATGAAAGGAAGGGCCCCTCCCAGCCAACCGTAGGCCCCCAGGAGTCAGACAGGAAACGGTCTCAGGAAAGACAGCCGAAGCAGCCCTAGCCTGGCAGGTCATGGCTGTGGGAGGCGGAGGGTGGAGAGCTCCCCCCTCCAAAAAGAAATAATAATAAGCGAGAGTGAGAGTGATGTGGAGATCTCTCGGGATTCCTCGCCCCCAACAGTCACCTTTTATTTACTTTTGCTTTCTCGGTTTTTCCAAACTGCTCTTGAACTCAAATTTTGCATTCGTTGTCTTAACTCGTTTCTAGGTGCTGGGCTGCGCTCACAGACGGTCTCTAACGTTCAGGAGACGTAGAAACTTTGGTATTGTGGCTTTTTTTTGGGGGGGGGGGTTGTCGCTGAGCAGCCCTCGGTCCTTAGAGGCATAGAGCTAGCCCCTCTCCTGTTTCCTCAAAATGCAATGCCCTGGTCCAACTAGAGAGTAGAGGGCGCATCCAGATGTGAAATCTCAAACCTGGATGCAGCGCCTGAAACAGGCTTTGTGTGTGTGTGTGCGTGTGTGTGTATACAGTTGCACAATTTATGCGCTCCTCTCCGCGGCAGGTCGCGTGGTTGAGTCTATTGCTCTGCTTTAGGTTGCCTGCTGGGTTCGGGCTTGTCCCGAGGGTCCACACGCTCGCGCCCCAACACGCGCAATCCGGGGCCACCGTGCACGTCTGGGGCTGTCCCCCGGCTCCACGCGCGCTGCCCTTCCCCCTCCTGCAAACTTTCTCCCAACTTCCCGACTTACACCGTTCAGCGCCCCTCATGAATTATTCAGCAGCGTACGAACCAATCAGCGTGTCTGGACACCCCCCCCCCAGGAGGAGCCCAAGCTGGGGTGTGGGTCGGAGGGGGTGCTGTCCCCGCCCCACCGTGCGCCCCTCCTTCGTCCAGCAGGCGCCGCTCCTCCCAGTCTCAGCCCCAGCAGCCTTGTCCCGGCCCTCTCGGCCCCGGCTTGCCTTCTCCCTCCTTCCTCCCCGCTTGGTCCCGGCTCTGGGTCTCACCCTCCCCAACCCGCGAGGAGCGCACTGGTCCCGAAGGCGCGAGCAGAGAGCCCCTCCAGAGAGAGGGGGTTGGGGAAGACTGCTCAGCCAGCCAGCCCACTGCAGCCAGTCGGGGCGGGAACCCCGAAGTCCCCGGAGGGACCCCCTGACTCCAGCCACGTATAGCTCTCCGCCCGCCTCAACGGCGGCCACTCTTGCCAGGACTCTCCCCGCCGTGGAGGTGGTGGGCCGTCCGGGCCGCGCGCGCGCTGTGGGGACACGGGGGCCACACCTGAGCACCCGTGGCCGGCGCGTCCGCATGGGCCATCGCTGAGGGTCGCGTTCCTGTCGGAGAGTCCCGCGCGGGGAGTCGGTGTGCACCCGCCCAGGGAAGGGTCAGACCTGGGGGGGCTAGGGCCCCCCAAACTCGGATCGGATCCAACCGTACGGGGCCGGCGCCATGGAAATCCGAGCGCTGCTCTGCTGGGCTTCGCTCGCCTCCGCTTTAGAAGGTGAGTTTCCTTGGAAGGGGACACCCCCCCCCGCTATTCTTGGGGTTCCCCCGGAGTTGGGCCTCGGAGTAAAGGAGCCGATCTCTCCCTACGCACCCCAAACCTTTTGAACCAATAGTGTTAGAACGGGAGGGGGCGGGGAGGAGGCTGCCGGGCGGGGAGTGAAGTTTTCTTTTGTTTGGGAAAGTGATGGAGTCTAGCTCACACTCGGGACATTCCCCTGCCCGGGTTTCCTAAACTCTCCCCCTCTAGCCTCCGAACACCCCTGTCAGCGTCTTTCCCCCATCCCAATCTTTAAAACTAGCTGCAAACTTTCAATCTCACCTTCTGGCTCAACCCGAGAGGAAGTTTCTGATGGAGCCTGCAGACCAAGCAGGACTCTGGGCTAGGCCGTAAACCCACCCTCACCGTCGCCGAGCCCTTACCATTCACACCTGCACCCTTACACCTTCACAGCCTGTCCGGGTGGCCCCTTCCACGGTCACACTCCCGATCCCAAGAGTGGACAGGACACCGACCTCCCGAGGACGCCCTTTCCCGGTTTTTGTCTCCCACCTCTGCAAGCTGTAACCCTAGTATTTTAAATGCCATCCAGACCCCAACTCTGCTTGATGTCTTGGCTTTCTTCCAGCCCTACAAGCAGTAGAAACTGCCTAACAAGGCCCCCTCGTCTCCCTAATTCACCCCAGCTGCCACCTCCTAGTCTCCTCAAGTTTCTCTTTTTTTTCTGTACCCCTCCCAACTTTCAAATGTTTCTTCAGTGTTGTATGAATTTCTCCCTCTCATCCCCTGTTGGAAAGTCTAGTCCTTAAACAAACCCTTCTCTCTGGCTTCTGCCTATTCTGGCTACCTTAATCTCCTTTCAATGAATTTCTCCTCCCCCCCCCATCAAAGGGATATCTCAGGAGCTGGGGAGGGGGGATGCCAAAGGCAAGGAATCAAAGGCAGAGGGAACTACCCCCCATACCACCACCAGGCTGGGCAGTGCTGCTCTGGGCTAGGGATCAAAGCTTTAGCATGGGAAAGAAATAGGAAAAGGCTTGAGCCCCAGGGAAGAGAAAATCCACAAGAATGAAGTGTTGAAGAAAGCCAGGAAGATACCTAGGGTGTTTCCCCAAGTTCACCTGTGCTGGGTGCTTTTTTTTTTTTTTTTTTTTTAATGTGTTATTTTTATCTCTTATCACCCTGAGGGGGGTTTGTGGGAAGATTGAGGTTTTAAGGTCCCGCCCCATTTCACTGAAGAGAGACTGGGACTTGAGAAGTGTCAAGTAGTTTATCCAAGGCCATGCACCTCTAGGGAAAGTGTAAAGTTTCAGAGATGGACAGAGCCAACGCCCCCAGGGTGGGGGAAGAGAAGTGGGTGGACAAGAGAACTGACAGTTCCTAGGGAACAGAGAGGTCTGAGATGGGGAGAGAGAGATCCAGAGCGCCTTGGGTGAGTTCTGGGTTCTGTACACACAGGCACGACTGCAGAGCAGAGACAGTGTGCAAATTGGAGACAGGAAAACGCACTCTGGGCAGGAACAATGGAGGGTGGAGACGCAGCCCTTATCCACCCCCTTTCCAGAACCCTAGGCATCCTGTCCCCAACACACTGGGCTGTCTCCTGCCACCCATGGGACACCCCCCCCCACAGCTGGCTGGGTTCCTAACTGCCCAGTAGATATCACCTAGTCCCTTGAGGAGGTGCCTCGCCTACCTTGCCATCTCTTTCCCTTCTTCCTTGCAGGCCCAAAGGGGAGGGCGGTACCCGATCCCAGGTGTGCTGCAGACTCCCCTGGAGGCCCCTGCTTTCCGCACCTCCCAAGCCCTTAACCTCTTGCATTATCCCCCCCCACCACCACACACACATTGCCAGTCATCTTGGAAGGGGGAAATTCCCAAATCCAACCCCCCTCCCTCCACCTTGTATCGCCTTGGATTTTTTCCTAATCCCCACCCTTCCGTCAGCACCCTGTTCCCCTCATCCCCACCACGATCCCAAGGGCCCAAGCCAGGTGTGTTCACACCCCCCACTACACTCATACCCCTAAAATCCCCTCCCCTCTTTCCTTCTCATAACCAAATCCAGATGTGATCAGGCCTCCGCAGGGCTAGGGCGGGAACCCAAGCGACCCGGCCTCCAGTACTTCCTCCTCTGCTGACAGCAGATGGGGAGGGACTGCGCCTCAGGCACAGGGCACCAGCCATGAAGGAGAGAAGGAAGGCTGTGGGGTGTTTGGTGGGAAAGGGGGGGGGGCAGAGGGAGGGAGGCCAACTCTGGCACTTGGGAAAGAGAACACACTGCTGGGACAGGTCTACAGGGGCTCGTGGTCAGTGCCAACAGCCCTCTGACTTGCTGGGGTCAAGGCTAGAGAAGGGCTGTTGGAATTTTTTTTTCAGGGGGGCGTTCTTTTTGGGTCCGGTGAAGTCCAGGCTGGTCTCAAGCTCTTTCTGTAGTTGGCTAGTCTTCAACTCCTGATCCCCTTCCTGCCTCCTCTTCCTCAGTTCTGGGATCACGGGAGTATGCCACCAGTCCAGTCTCTCTGGCCCGCCCCCTATCAAACCATGCTAGGCGAGAACTTTACTGCGAGCCACACCCCCAGCCTCCGGACCTGAGGATTCTAGGCAACCATGCTACTGCTGAGCTACATACAGCCCCAAGCCCCAGCGCTGTTTGATTAAGACTGTCTGAGCTATGGACTTTTCTTTTCCGATACGAGCCCTCTCAGGCCTCCTGAAGGGCACAGCGTCACTCAGGGCAGCCTAGATATGGGAGTCTGGGAAGATTGCGGTAGCTGCCAGAGGTTGGAAGGTTTGGCACCAGGAGCAAGAGGCATAGAATCGAAAGGCAGGGTCTGCCCTCTCCTGGTGTCCCCAATGTCCACCTTGGAATAAAAAAATGACCTCTTCATTCTACAAGTGTTCCTGCCCCTCAGCCCACCCCCAAGTTCCTGACTCTATTCTCTTCGTCTCAGAGACTCTACTGAACACAAAACTGGAAACGGCGGACCTGAAATGGGTGACGTACCCCCAGGCAGAGGGTCAGGTAAGAGTTGGATTTCTGAGAGCAGGAGGGAAACTAAGGAAGGGGTGGGGGAGAAGCCCCTGAGCTACCTGCTGCTACCCCAGCCCTAGCTTGAGCTGGAGAGGTAGCCTCAGCTTCCTTGGGGACCTGGCTGACACCCTTCTCTGCACAGTGGGAGGAGCTGAGCGGCTTGGACGAAGAGCAACACAGCGTACGCACCTACGAGGTGTGTGACCTGAAGCGGCCCCCTGGGCAGGCTCACTGGTTGCGCACCGGCTGGGTCCCAAGGCGGGGTGCAGTGCATGTGTACGCCACCCTGCGCTTCACCATGCTGGAGTGCCTGTCCCTACCTAGGGCTGGCCGCTCGTGCAAGGAGACCTTCACTGTCTTCTATTATGAGAGCGAAGCTGATACTGCCACAGCGCACACACCAGCCTGGATGGAGAACCCTTACATCAAGGTACCTAGAGGTGGCCACAGCAGGAGCCCATTAACCCCGTATGAGGCCTACAGAACCATGGAGGAGCTTCTAGGGCCTTTAGCAGGGACTTTGAAGACTACAGCAGTTTCTAAGTCTTCTTCTTTTATTTCATGTATGGGACGCATGTGTGTGTGTGTTTGCATGTAGGTGGGTACATGTGGTTGGATGTATGTATAAGGGGGCACTTGAGTGGGTGTGACCACAGGTGACATTGGAAATCATCTTCCATTGTTTTTCTATCTTATTGTTGTGAGTCTGGGTCTCTAATTCAACCGAGAACACACCATGAGGGCCAATCTGGCTAACCAGCTTGCTCTGGGGATTCCCAGACTCTGCCTTCTAGGGTTAGAATATGACAGGTAGGCTATGACACCCACTTGACATTTTAAAGTGGGATCTGGGGATCTGAACTGAGGTCCTTTGTTTGCGAGGCAAAGGCTGTATTTAACCACTGAGGCATCTCAGCATTCCCGTAGTTTTAAGGAGGGGAGAGGAGGAGCTGCGAGTGAAGAGACTATCAGAACACATGTGCACGACCTCTGCCCAGCAGAGATGCCCAGCCTCACGTTGCTTTTAGTGGCATCGTGGCTGAGCTATGTCACTGTGCTCCAGCTACACTCGCCCCATTCTCCAGCCATATCTGGCCCTTCCGTGCCTCTGCAAGGGTCATCAGCTGGTACTTCCCACTGGTATTTTCTCTCTAGCGTGTCCACACAGTCTCTATCTGTCATTCTTGGCTTTTGGAGACTGTCATTTTTGGCCGGAACTTGCTGTGCAGCTAAGTATGGCTTTGAATTCTTGATCTTCTTGTCTCCACCTCCTGAGTACTAAGGTTTTAAGGATGCACCACCAGACTTGGCTCCTACCTGTGTTTTCAATTCCAGCCCCTAATGTGGGCCTCTTTGTCCCACTTAGAGCTGGGGTTTTAGCTATGTAGGTAGCCCAGGTTGACCTTGAAATATCTAGGCTCAAAGTGAACCTTGGACTTGGTCTGTCTTGCTGAGGAGTCAGAAGCGCACCTCTATTAGCAATGGGAGCAGGACTTCAAACCCTAGACTTTGTAGATGGAAGAGTGAGGTGGGAATAAAATTCCATTTTCGTTGGGGGGTCTCATGAAGCCCAGGTTGGACACAAACTTGCTATATAACCAAGAATGGTCACGAAGCTCTCACCCTCCTGTCTGATCTTCCAAGTGGGTTGACAGGTGTGGACCATCATTCTGGGTTCTGCATGGATGGAACACATGCTAGACGAGTACTCCACCCGTGGAGCTGCATCTCCAGCCCTAAAGAAAAGCAAATGAATTTTTATTTCTATGGATCTTTACCTCAAATTAGTCTTTGATTTCGTGTGACATGTGGGTATTCCCAGTGGTGGTGTGGGGAAATTTCTAGGGTCTGATGCCATCTCCGCTGATTGGGTTTTTCTGTTGTGGGTCCTCCACCATTCTGTCCACATGTGTGTCACCCACGGCTCGGTGATTCTTTTGTTACTTCTCCTTGGCTCTGAGATCAAAGGCATAGGTATTGAAAATGACTAGAAAGTCAAGGGAGGACAGAAGTTCAACACATCGTAGCTCAGCAAGTGTATATTGGACCTGTGACCTGGCTCAATGGGTAAAAAGTACTTGCTTAACATGTACAAAGTCCTGGGTTCCATTCCTAGTCCTGCATAAATCAGATTTGGTAATGCATACCTGTAACCTCAGTACTCTGGAGAATCAGAAGTTCATGGTCGGGCTGGGGAAATGGCTAAATGGTTAAAGCACTTGCCAAGCAAGTGAAAATAAAATAGATGTTAAATACCCAGATCCCACCAACAAAATAAAACAAAACAACAACAATAACAAAAACGGGTGCATGTAGCAACCCATATGAAAAAGCTTTTGTGTCACAAGCAAAGGGACCTGAGTTCAGATCCCCAGATCTCATGTAAAAATGCTGGCAGCTTACAGTTCTGGTCCCGGAGGGCAGAGTCTGGGAAAGCCCAGAGCAAAGCAGTAAAGAGGTAGAGCAATTCAAGATGATTCCTGATGTCACCCTTGTGCGTCCACAAGCACACACACTTACGTATCCTCTTCTACACACATATACATATTGGAGAAAGTGGAAAGAAGGTTCTAGAACTTTCTAGATCTAGGACTAGGAAGCTGGGGAGAAGAGAGTCCACCGGGTGCTCTTAGAGAAGAGGGCAGAGCTGCAGAATCTCTCTTCTGACAGGTGGACACGGTAGCCGCTGAGCATCTCACACGGAAGCGTCCAGGGGCGGAAGCCACTGGGAAGGTCAACATCAAGACACTGCGTCTGGGTCCACTCAGCAAGGCCGGCTTCTACCTGGCGTTCCAAGACCAAGGCGCCTGCATGGCTCTGCTGTCCCTACACCTCTTTTACAAAAAGTGTCCTCAGCTGACCATGAACTTGACCTACTTCCCAGAGACAGTGCCTCGGGAGCTCGTGGTGCCCGTGGCAGGGAGCTGCGTGGCCGATGCCGTTGCTGCACCAGGCCCCAGCCCCAGCCTCTACTGCCGGGAAGATGGTCAGTGGGCGGAGCAACCAGTCACTGGCTGCAGCTGCGCTCCTGGGTTTGAGGCCACGGAAGGGAATAAAATCTGCAGAGGTGAGGATTGGCACTTCTAGTGAAGCTTGTCGGTCAGTGGGGTGGGGGTTGGTGAGATGGCTCTGGGGTTAAAGCCTTTGCCTCACAAGCAAAGAGACCTGAGATTGGGTCCCAGATTCTATGTAAAAATGTCTGACTGGTAGGTGTGGTGGCCCACCTCTCATTCCAGCCCTGGGAGGCAGAGCCTGGAATCCCCAGAGCGAGCTGGCTAGCCAGACTGGCCCTAATGGTGTGCTCTGGGTTCAATGAGACCTGGGCTCACAACAGTGAGGTGGAAGAGTGATGGAGGAGAGTCCTGTTATCGCCCTTGGGCTTCCACAGGCACACACACCCAGGTGTACTTGTGTGCATTTAGCTGTACACACACTCAGGTGCACTTGTGTGCATTTAGCTGTACACACACTCAGGTGCACTTGTGTGCATTTAGCTGTACACACACTCAGGTGCACTTGTGTACCTACACTTGCATACACAAGCATATTCACCTACATGCAAAATACACACACACACACACACACACACACACACACACTTCGAACCCCCATTGCTGTCTCCGCATCATCAGAAGAGCCATGAAAGGCCTCAAGCAGTTTTCTGTGGCGCTTCTTCCAGATTCTTCTCCTTAACCCTTCGAAACTTCTCTACTCTTTAGATATTTTCTAGGGACTGTCTTGGGAGGACCATCCTTGAGCATGCAGGACACACGGTTAGGCTTGGGATAAGACTTAACGTTTTCCGTGCCATTCAATGCCAGTTTTCTTTGGTTTGGCAGCAGTAAGATTTTGTCACTTGTAGTTCTGAAACTTTTTTTCTCCTTTTGTAATTATGGGGATCAGATCTAGGATCTTAAACATACTAGGCAGGCAATTACACTGAACTCTATTTCTACCTGTTTGCTTTTTTTTTGTTTGTTTCTTGTGTGGTTTTATTTATTTACTCATTTTGAGACTAGGTTTCATGTAGACCAGGCTGGCTTCAAATTATTTAAATATATTCAATATATTATATATATAATATTTGCATATATATATTATTCTTTTAGTTAAGGGAAAGAGAGAAAGAAAACACCCATGTATACCATGGCACATGGTGGAGGTCAGAGGTCAACTTTCAGAAGTCAGTCCTCTCCTACCATGTGTGCTTTTGGGGATTGAATTTAGGTCACTAGGTTTCCAAGCAGGTGCCTTACTCAATAAGCTATCTCACTGCCCCCTTTCCTTTAAAATTAAATGATATTCACCTTTTAATATTATTATTATTATTATTATTATTATTATTATTACTCTGTGTGTGTGTGTTCAGGTCTCTCCTTCCACTTTGTGATTTCCAGACTTGTTCTGTTAGTGCATTTATCCCCTGAACCACCACACAACTGCGCCCCTCCCTCCCCATTGTATCTAAGAGAAAACATCTCACTGTGTCACCCAGTCTGACCTGGGACTTCTTTGTCCAGATGATCATGCCTCAACCTCCCCAGGTGCAATTTTGTGCCTACTTCAGCCAATGCAGACTGGGACTTCGTAACCCTGGTAGACAAAACAATGGGAAATGTCCATCTAAAATGAGCTACTTATTACGTATGGAATGCTAGCATATGTGGCAGGACCTGAGGCTTTTGTAAACTACCCGAAACACAGTATTTTACATTCCAACTCCGGGTACTGTGACAGTTTTTGCTTGTGACATCAGTGTTATGGAGGTTATAAGACATACTATTATTTCTCCTGGAATTTTGTTTGTTTATGGTTGTATCTTTTTTATTGAGATTAAGAGTCTCATGAATTTTGTCTTAGCCTCCTGGGTGGTGAGATTATAAGTGGGTGCCACTGTCTGCCGCCTTTCTTCTCTCTGGCTGACCTGGTACTTGCTCTGAAGTCCAGATTGGCCTCAAACTTCTTTTTCTCCTCGTGGTAGTGGGATGGTGTGTGTGTGTGTGTGTGTGTGTGTGTGTGTGTGTGTGTGTGTGTTTGCATATGCACGGGGTGCATGTCTGCTTAATAGAGAGAAAACACATGGATGCATGAGTATACATTTTTTTTGCATGTGGAGTTGATACTGGCAATCCTCGATCGTTCGTCTACTTTGTTCTTTGAGACTGGATTTCTCATTAAACCCTGAGCTTTTCCGTGGGTGCATCTGGCTAGCCAGCCTGCTCTGAGGATTCTCAGGCTTTTCCTTCCTGAACTGAAATGACAGCGGGGCCATCACAGTGTGATCTGGCATCTTCCCTGAGATCCAAGGACCTGAGCTCTGGCCTTTTGGCTTATGCACAAAGCACTCTGATGATTGAGCCCCCTCCTCAGTCCCTGCCCTCCAAACTTACACCGATCCTTCTGCGTCTCCCTCTGGAGTGCTGGGACTACAGGTGTGTGTCACCATACGATCTTCACGCATTTGTATCTTGTGAACAAAGAAACGCACACGGTGCCATGTCTAAATTTTGACCTTTTAACGGATCAGTTGATCAGTTATTTTGTGTGTATGTGTGTGCTCTATGCGTGTGACTCTATCCCTCTTCACCTTTTTCCTTTGAGACCGGGTCTTTTACAGAACTTGGAGCTGGTCTGGTTGCCAGCAAACACCATCGATCCTCCTGTCCCATTCGCCCACAATACTGGTGGCGAGAGACGCATGTGAGCATCCTAGATTTTCACATGGGTGATAGGGATTTGTACAGCAAGCTCTCTTAACCACTGAGCCATCTCTTTAGCTTGAAACTTGTTTTCTTGCTTTTATATTCACCGACTTGCTTTTCTTGGCAATCCTGTGCATTTTATGGTGTGCACTTAAAGTTCTTTTGCGGTCTGGGCTCAGCAGGTAGAACATTGACTTAGCATGCACCGTCCTGGGTTCCATCCTTAGCACCACATAACCTTGGTGTGGTGGTACATGCCTGTCATCCTAGCACGCAGGAAGTGGAAGCAGGAGTATCAGGAGTTCAAGATCATCTCTCCCTACATAGTGAGTTTAAGGTCACAGGGCTAAATACATTTTTTTTTCTTTCTGGATCCTTTATCTGTTCCTCAGCACTGCATAAGAGTTCAGAAGCATCTGGATGTATTTTGGTGTGTGCTTTTTGTTTGTTTGCTTTTTTGTTTGGAGGTGGGGAGATTGTTAGTTTTTGAGACATAACCTCATTGTGTAGCCCAGGCTGGCTTCAAACTTGCTGTATAGTCCACGTTGGTCTTCAAATCTTCATCCTCCTGCCTCAGCTTCTCGAGTGCTGGGATTTTGGGAGGCACCAGCCTGTCCAGCCCAGAGTAGCTTACATATGTACATGTATATATGTGTGTATGTATATATATGTGTGTGTATATATGCAGCCCAATGTATCTTACATTTATATAAGTATGTATATAAGTAGATATATATATGTATGTATGTAGATCCATAATACCTATTTATTTGAGACAGAGAGAGAGATAGAAAGAAAGGACACAGGCATTCATGTGGCGGTCAGAAGACAACTTTCAGTCACTGGCTCTTTTCTCCCCTTTCACCATGTAGAATCCAGGAATCAAACTCAAGTTTGCACAACCTAAGTCATCCTGCAGTCCCCGGAGCATGTTTTCTAATGGATATGTCTGTTCTCTCCCTCAGCCTGTGGCCAGGGTACCTTCAAGTCTCTGGCAGGGGAAGGGTCCTGCCAACCGTGCCCAGCCAACAGCCACTCCAACACCATCGGATCTGCTGTCTGCCTGTGCCGTATTGGGTACTATCGTGCCCGCTCGGACCCTCGGACCACACCCTGCACCAGTAAGTGACCGTTGGTTGGTGCAGTTCAGTAGGGACGGTGTGTAGACGCCTGGGGCGGAACCCCCGCCACAGCCCCATTCTCCCTAGCTTGCTCCTTGTATCAGTTACTTTTCTCATTACTGTGACAAAACACCTTACACAGGCAATTGAAGGCAGGAAGGGTTTATCGTGGCCTTGGAGGGTGCTGTCCATCTTGGTGGGGAAGGCGTGGCGGCAGAGCCCGAGGCACTTGTCCTGCGGCACTCACAGTCAGACAGCGATGCACGCTGTGCTCTATTCAGTCCGGGATTCCAGGTCAGGGGATGGTGCTGCCCACGTGTAGGGTGGATCTTCCCACTTCAGTGAACCCAGGCTAGAAACTCCCTCAGACATCCAGAGGTGTGTCTCCTGGGTGATTCTAGATTGTGTGAAGCTGACACTATTAACCCCTGAGCTCCTCGTGACTGTATCTAACTCTGCTGTGAGAGTCACATGGTCTCCTTTTCCCCGGAAGCTCTCACTCACCCTCTGCCTGACTCCATTTTCTCCCTGCAGCCCCTCCTTCGGCTCCACGGAGCGTGGTTCCCCATCTGAACGGCTCCTCCCTGCGCCTGGAGTGGAGCGCACCCCTTGAGTCTGGTGGCAGAGATGACCTTACTTATGCGGTGCGCTGTCGAGAGTGCCGTCCTGGGGCCTCCTGCATACCTTGTGGGGGAGATCTGACCTTCGACCCCGGTCCTCGGGACCTGGTTGAACCCTGGGTGGCAATTCGTGGACTACGTCCTGACATCACCTATACCTTTGAGGTGGCCGCCTTGAACGGTGTATCTACCTTGGCTTCAGGACCTGTCCCATTTGAACCCGTCAATGTCACCACAGACCGTGAGGGTAAGAATGAGAGACTGGAGCAGCATGTGGGTAGATGGGAGAGATGTATGTGAGATACCAGGAGAAAGGGAGAGGGGCTGAGACCTTGGCACACACAGGGTCCTGGCTTTCAGTCCCAGCACCCAGGGGGCAGGAGGATCAGGAGTCCAAGGTCATCCTCAGCTACATAGTGAGTTGGAGGCCAACCTGGACTACTGAGATCCTA
The DNA here is from genome assembly GCA_023101885.1 of Typhlomys cinereus. NCBI lineage: Eukaryota > Metazoa > Chordata > Mammalia > Rodentia > Platacanthomyidae > Typhlomys > Typhlomys cinereus. The sequence goes on from JALPQD010000288.1 coordinate 2,310,704, forward strand.
TCTGCAGAAGTGGGAATTTTAAAACATGGGTAAAAAAGTAATAGAGGGAGTAAACGTGGCCCAAATATATTATGTACCTGCATGGAACTGTCATTATGGCCCACCTTTCATTTTAGAGTTGATGCACTGATAATTTTTTTTCATATATGTGTGTATTCATGCATGTGTTTGTATATATGTAAGTGGGTGCATGTGGATGGGTGTGTATATGAGTGCACTTGAGTGTGTGTGTGGACACATTACCCAAGGGTAACATGAAGAATCATCTTCCATCTCTCTTCCATCTTATTGTTGTGGGCCTGGGTCTCTTAACCCCAAAGCACACCGTTAGAGCTAGCCTGGCTAGCCAGCTTGCTTTGGGCATTCTCAGGCTCTGCCTTGCCGGGCTAGAATGACAGATGACACTTACCTGCCATTTTTACATGAGATCTGGGGATATGAACTCAGATCTTTTTTGTTTGTGAGGCAGAGCCTTTAATCACTGAGCCATCTCTCTAGCCCTGCTCTCTAATGAAATTTTAAAAGACAAGAATACAAACTCTGTGGTGACAGAGATCTGTACCTCAGGAGGCAGTAGCAGGAAAGTTAGGAGTTGGAGGCCCATTGAGTTATATGAAACCCTGGCTCAGAAAACAAACAACAAAAAATGGGATCTTGCAAGATGACGTAAAGAAGTCTGCCATGCAAGCCTGGTGGTCTAAGTCAGAACCCTGGAGACAGGATGGTAGAAGGAGAGAACTGACTGTCCTCTGACCTCCTCACGAGTCCTGCAGCACCCTGGGTTTCTGTCTCCCGCAGTGCCCCCTGCAGTGTCTGACATCCGTGTGACACGGTCGTCACCCAGCAGTTTGAGCCTGGCCTGGGCTGTCCCCAGAGCACCCAGCGGGGCTGTGCTGGACTACGAGGTCAAGTATCATGAGAAGGTGAGAACAGGCTGGACCCGGATGCGTGGGCATGGGACGGGGCCAGAGGGAGGGGTGTCATCCAAGGGCATGGCATCCAGTTAGGGCTGGGACTCCTGAGCTGTGATGATTATTTCAGTCCCAGTTTGGGCTAGTAATAGCGATGTGAATTTGGGTTAGGCTTAGGCCTCTCAGAACATTGGCCTCCCTCAATTTATAAGATAATCACAATAGTACCTTTCACAGAGAACTGCTGCAAAGGCTTGGAAGTGTGGAATGGTGCTAGAGTGCCTGCCTAGACTCCCCCAATGAGGGGCTCGGGGTGGTGGCTTGGTGGCGACCTACCTAGACTCCCTCGGTGAGGGGCTGAGAATGTAACTCAGTGGTACAGCATATGTCTAGATTCCCCCAGTGAGGGTCTGGGGCGTGGCTTGTTGGTGGAGCACCTGTCCAACATGTGTAGTCCCCAGAGTTAGCTGTCCAGCCCCGCAAAGGCAAAAACCTTACAAGGCAGCGATGATGTCTTGTCCTAAGGTAATGCTGCCAGCAGTGGGGTGCGTAGGGGTGCAGGAGGCAGGAAGAGCAGTGAAAGCCAAAGGTCCCTTCTCCTTCTGGACAGGGTGCTGAGGGCCCCAGCAGCGTCCGCTTCCTGAAGACATCTGAAAACCGGGCTGAGCTGCAGGGGCTGAAGCGCGGCGCCAGTTACCTGGTACAGGTGCGGGCGCGCTCCGAGGCTGGCTACGGACCCTTTGGCCAGGAGCATCACAGCCAGACCCAGCTGGACGGTGAGCATGGAGATTGGGTTGGAATTGGGGTTGCTTCTTGCTCCCAGGCCAGACTTTGTGGAGTTGTTTCTCTTTCACCTTGTGGGCTCCAGGAGTTGGTTTAGGAGGTCAAACTTCTGTGGTGAGTGCTTTCCCACTCAGCCATCTTACGGGTCCTCATTTTATTTTACATTATGTGTGTGCGTGCGTGTGTGCGTGCGCGCGTGTGTGTGCGTGCGTGCGCGTGCATGCATTTACCATGGCACACGTGTGGAAGTCAGAGAACAAGTTTAAAGAATTCCTTAGGCCTGTGTGTTAAATGTCTTCACATGCTGAGCATCTCACAGGCCCAACATTGTTATTTTTAGATAAGTGCCCCCCCACTCGAATTCGGTCCTGTGTCCTGACTGCTAAGATTACAATTGAATACATATAGTTCCTCCACATTTCTCTCTCTCCTTTTCTTCTTTCCTTCCTTCAGATACCTTTAAATTTGAGAGAGGAGGGGAGAGAAGGGGGAAAGGAAGGAGGAAGAGAGCAGGCATGTGCTTGCCTGTGGAGGTCAGAGGATAACTTTCAGAAGTCATTTTTCTCCTTCTATCATGTGAGCTTTGGGGGTTAAACTGAGGTCTCCCTAGGAATTGAATACAGACACCTTTACCCACTGAGACATCTCACTGACTCCCCTTTCAGTTTCAGACATGGTCTGTCACTATGGCCTCTGTGTGTGTGTGCGTGTGTGTGTGTGTGTGTGTGTGTGTGTGTGTGTGTGTGTGTGTGTTAGAGGGCATTGTATGTGTCTGTGGAGGTCCAAGAGTGATTTCAGAAATCATCCTGGACTGCTTTCCCGCCTTATTGCTTTGCTCCAGGGATTTCTAGGGTCAGAAGTTCAGGCTCCATTGCCATTTCTGCCTGGAGTTTTTTACATGGGATCTGAACTCAGGTCCTTCTGCTTGTGAGGCTGAGACTTTAACCCCTGAGCCATCTCTCCAGCCCCAGTTTATTTACTTATTTATTTTGAGATAAGGTCTCATGTGGCTCCAACCCCTGAATTTGCCTCTGTCACCCTTGTGCTGAGATTCTAGGTGAGCAACACCACACCCTCATCTTTAATTTCTTTTGTTTCTTGCTGGGGACTGAACTCAAGGACTTTTCTATGCTAGACTAGTGCTGCACCATGGCCGTCTCACAAGATTTCATTTTTATTTTGAAATAGGGTTTCCGCTCAGTTGTCAAGGCTAGCATGGAGCATGCTGTGTAGCCCAGGCTGGTCTTGAACGGTCTATCCTGCTGCCTCAGCCTCCTGAGTACTGGGATGACAGGTGTGGACCACCATTCCAGCTTACCTCTGTGTGTGTGGTGTGTGCACGTGTGCCTATGGATACATGTGCTTGCAGAGGCCACAGCAAGACGTAGGATGTCTGTCTTTCTAGCTCTCTGCCTTATTCTTTGAGATATGGTCTCTCACTGAACTGAAGGTAGCAACTTGGCTAGGCTGGCTGTTCAACATGCTCCTGGGATCTGTCTGTCTTCAGTATTCCCCTCTTTTTCCCCTGCAATACCAGAGTTACAGACATGTGCAGCCAAGCCTGACTTTTTAATTTTTTTTAATTATTTATTCAATTGTGCGTGTATGCGTATGTATGTGTGTGTGCGCGCGCGTGTCTGTGTGTGTGTAGAACCACGGACGAATTCGGGAACCACCATGGACGCCTCCACCTCCTTCTGCCCCGGGATTCACAGGCTCCACCCTACCAGGACCAGAAGCGCAGGCCGCCCCTGCTTCCGCCTAGCGTCTATACGTGGGATCTGGGATCCAAACTCAGGACCTTCCGCCTGCAAGGCAGAGGCTTAACCCCTGAGCCACCTCTCCAGCCCAAGCCTGACTTTTTAAATAGTTGCTGGAGATTTGAATTCAGGTCCTTGTGCTTGCATAGAAACAGCTCTGACCTACTGAGCCATCACCCCAAGATTTTATAATTTTCTTTATTTTTATGGAAACCAACATGTTTCATACAACAAAGTCAAAATGTTTCTGGCCAGGCTGGGGAGGTGGCTAAGGGGTTATAACTAAGTCTTTGCCATGCAAGCAAAAGGACCTAAGTTTGCATCCCTAGATCCCACATAAAAACGTCAGGGAGATACGACTGCAGCCTATAATTTTGGCCTTGGAAAGAGGAGCCTGGGAAACCCCCAAAGCAGAGCAGTAAGGTAGAAGAGCAATTCCAGAATGATTCCTTTTGCTTCCTCAGGTGCACACACACACACACACACACACACACACACACACACCTCTGTTCATCACCACGATAGGAAATGTTCCCCATTGTCCTGAGCGGTAGCCCACACCGTTCATTCCTCACCCTCCTGGCTCACTTGCTCGAGTGCATTCTCAGGAATCCTTGGCTTATCATTGAGGCTGGGATAGAGCTACACTTCAGGCCTCTCCTGACCACCGGCCTCTTCTCCCTGCAGAAAGCGAGACCTGGAGGGAGCAGCTGACCCTGATCGTTGGCACGGCAGTCATGGGCATCGTGCTTGTCCTGGTGGTCATAGTCATCGCTGTTGTCTGCCTCAGGTAAAACATTTGGCTTCCTAGAGGCCCCCCGAGCTCCTGTGTGATGGTCGAATAATCATGCACCCTAGACCAAGGTCTCCTGTTTCTCCTGCTAATCCGTTTGCATGTGGAATCTTCTCCAGTCTTCTCTTCCTTCTTCTTCAGAGACTTTAGCAATGCAGTGTGACTCAGTTTACTTTTTTGCTTCTTTTCCCACTGGCTACAGGAAGCAGAACAATGGGCGAGAAGCGGAATATTCAGATAAACATGGACAGTACCTCATCGGGCATGGTAAGTGGGTCTGTCCTAACAGAAACAAGGGCAGGGGCGGGAGACAGAAGCTGGTCATCTGGTCTGGCGGAATTGATTCCCTCGCTCATGGGACCCTCCCCCATGACTCTTTAGGTACTAAGGTTTACATCGACCCTTTCACATATGAAGACCCTAATGAAGCCGTGAGGGAGTTCGCCAAAGAGATCGACGTCTCCTATGTTAAGATCGAAGAGGTGATTGGCGCAGGTAAAGGAGAGAGATCTGAGGACATGGCACAGTCGGTAAAGTGCCTGCCATACAAACATGAGGATTTGAGTTCGAATCCCCAGCCACCATGGAAAAAGCCGGGTGCAAAGGCATGTTCCGTAATCCCATTGCAGAAGTTGGTGGAGGCAGGTCGATGTCCCAGCTCAATGAGAAGCCCTGTGTTACAAAGTCAGGTGGAGAGATGGATCAGTGGGTAAAGACCTTGTATCAGTGTGAGGAGCACAGTTCAGGTCCCCAAAATTCTGGACTAGTGTAGCACGTGTGATCCCAGAGCTCAGGGGAAGATGGGGAGATGAGCCTTCCAGAGCAAGCTGGCTTTGTAACCAGACTAGGAGAGTAGCAAACTCTAGGTTCAAGTGAGAGGCCTTGCTTCAAAATACAAGGTGGAGGGATTTGGGAGATGGCTCAGGGGTTGAAGTCGGCCTCATAAGCAAAAGGATCTGAGATCGGGTTTCCAGATCCTACATAGAAATGCCAGGTTGAAATGGTGATGGTCTGCAATTCTGGACCTGGAAGGCAGAACCTGGAAAATCACAGGGCAAAGCAGTAAGGAGGTAGAGCAATCCGTCGCGGATTCAGGTCGTCCTTGGGCTTCCACAGGCATATCCACATCCACACCCACCCACCCATACAACAAAAAAGGCAAGGCAGAGAACTGGCGTCGACCTCTGACCTCCACATATATGTACTCAATGCATGTGCTGCACCTGGCTGCACACATGGACACACATGCATAGTATACACCCACGAATAGTGTAAAAAATGAATATAACTGACAAAAAGCGGAGAGCAATTGTAGAAGACATCCAATGTTAAATATGTATGTGCATACATAGTACAGGTGCCTCCACACACGCATGTGAACACATATGCACACACGGATGAATACCATACACACACGATAATGTGAAAAATAGTAAAAATAGCAAAAGGTGGAGAGCAATCGAGGAAGACGCCCAGTGTGAAGGTTTGACCTCTACATGCATGTACACACGCAGTGCAGACATACACACTCTACCTATATGTGAACACAAGTGCACACATACATGCACACTATACACACAAAAAAATGCAAAACAAAAACAAAAGAACCTAAAAATCAAAAATCAAAAACCAGAAAGGAAAAAGGCTGGAGAGCAATTGAGACACTCCCCCGATATCAAGCTCTGGCTTCCGCATACACTTGCAAGAACACACAGCGTACATCTCACACACAAGAGGAAGAAGTGTGGGCTCAGGGAACACCCCAGCAGCTGGGCAGGATGGGAGGGGAGCTGACCCTCAGCGTCCTTGCTTGTTGAAGGCGAGTTCGGCGAGGTCTGCCGGGGGCGGCTGAAGGCCCCAGGGAAGAAGGAGAGCTGTGTGGCCATCAAGACCCTGAAAGGCGGCTACACGGAGCGGCAGCGGCGGGAGTTCCTGAGCGAGGCCTCCATCATGGGCCAGTTCGAGCACCCCAACATCATCCGCCTGGAGGGCGTGGTCACCAACAGTGTGCCAGTCATGATCCTCACAGAGTTCATGGAGAATGGGGCCCTAGACTCCTTCCTGCGGGTGAGCCACTGTACCACCTTCCTCCTGTGCCCTTGTGGGTGGGGAGAGGAGTGACCAAGGGGCAGGGAACAGCTGGGCTCACGACACGGGACAAAACAGGACCTGGTAGCTCCTGCCTGTATTCCCAACACTGGGGAGGCCCAGGCAGGAAGATGGAAAGTTTGACGCCAGCCTAGGGCTACAGAGCCAGTTCCAGACCAGCTGGAACTAAGTAGTATTATGATGAGACTCTTAAAAAAAATTTTTTTTTAAAGTAAATGGTTTCAGACATGGAAAAAGTCCATCTTGAAACAGTGGCTAAAGATGATTGATGTTTCTCGAATAAGTTTCACTGAATTTTTTTGACATTACTATGCATTTTTATTTTTTAACTTAAAAAAAATTCACGTATTTATTATTATTGCATGGGTGTGTGCATGTGTGCATGTGTACATGCTGAGTGCGCGTGACTGTGTATATGGAATGTGCGCATGTGCATATGATATGCACGTATGTATACGTGTGTGTATGTGTATATAAGTGTATGTATATGATGTAGGTATGTGTGTGTGTATGTGTGCACACGCTTGCATATGGCATATATGGAAGCCAGAGGACAACTCTGAGGAGTCGGTTCTGTCATGTGATGCAGAGAGCTCCCCTATGTGCTCTAGCTACATTCATCTGATTTCCAGCTTATCCAAATATGAGAAAGACCTTGGCCCATGGGAAGTATAGAAAATCAAGTTAAATGATGCCACCAGGATTAGCCATATATCCAGAGGTGGGACATATATAGGGAGCAGGGCTTTGGCTCTCCAGTTAGTCAACTTCAAAGCAAGAATGCTCCAGGATTGGGAGAGATACCAAGAAATAAGAACAAGATAGTCCCTATCGGTGTAGGTTGTCATCTCCGCTCTGTGGAAGACAGAGGAGGAGGATGCTGAGTTCACGGATTACCTGGGAAATTTAGAGTCCATCTCAAACAAAAATGAAAAAAAAAAAGATCTGGAATATGACTCAACAGTAGATTACCTGCCTAGCTTTGCATAGTGAGGGGCTGAGGGCATGACCAAGTAGCAGCATATCTGCTTAGGATCCCCCAGTGAGAGGTGGGGGCGTGGCTCAGTGGTGGAGCACTTGTCTGACATGTTCGAGGTTGCAGGTCCAATCCCCAGGTTGTAAATAAATAAATTAGAGTTCAGCTTTTGAATGCTGCACCCCAGATATTCCCTGCCAGGCCACAGAGAGTCCCTCTGCATTCTAGCTGAACCCTCATGAGTCAGTTTACTTTTAGTCAATGTGTCTGGTTGGCTGAACTGTGAGAACAAACTGGAAACAGCTCACCTTTCTCCTCTAGTTCATCTAGTTGATCACAGAGCGCTGACTGAAAGTGTCTCTGGGTTGGCACAGAGGTAACTCCACCTGCAGACAGGCGGTCCAGCGTACAGTCCTCCCTGACCCACCTCTGCTTGTCAAATCTAAGGAGTGCGTTAGCTTGAAAATGTGGGTTGCAGCCCGGTGGGATCCCTTAACCAAAGCTTCCTCCCTGGTCTCTTCTCCAGCTGAACGATGGACAGTTCACAGTCATTCAGCTGGTGGGCATGCTACGGGGTATCGCCTCAGGCATGCGGTACCTGGCTGAGATGAGCTACGTGCACCGTGACCTGGCTGCCCGGAACATCTTGGTCAACAGCAACCTGGTCTGCAAAGTCTCAGACTTCGGTCTGTCCCGATTCCTAGAGGAGAACTCTTCGGATCCCACTTATACCAGCTCGCTGGTGAGGCTAGATCCAGGAGCAGGAGCCAGCCTTTCTGTTCCACGTGGGGAGGGTGGGTTAGAAAAATAGGAGGCAGGCTGGGGAGATGGCTCAGGAGTTAAAATCTTTGACTCACAAGCAAAAGGACTTCAGTTCAGATCCCTAGATCCCACATGAAAACGCCGGGTGGAAATGGCAGAGGCCTGCGCTTCTGACCCTGGAAGGTGGGATCTGGGAACTCCCAAAGCAAGACAATAAGGAGGCAGAGCAATCCAGGATGATTCCTCATGTCACCTTTGGGCCTCCACAGGGACACATAATTGAGTGCCCTTTATTTACACACACACACACACACACACACACACACACACACACAGAGGTACAGGATGTAGTATCTAAGGCCAGCTGAGCATCATCGTGTGCACACACCCATTATCCCAACACTCTGGAGGCTGAGAGAGGAATTGTGAGTCTGACTGTTCAGGTGGACCCTGTCTCCTAAAGGACAAGAAGGGCAATGTGGTGGCATGCACTTGTAACCAAGCACTGGGAAGCGGAGGCAGGAGACTCAAGTTCAAAGCCACCTTCGGCTGCTGGAAGCCAGCCTGGGATATATGAAACCCTACCTCAAAAAAAAAAAAAAAAAGAAGAAGAAAACAGAGAGAGAGAGAGAGAGAGAGAGAGGGAGGGAGAGGTCCAGTGTCAGGACCGCTTTAGTTTCTTTCCTTGTTGCCATGGTAAAAATCCTTTTGAGCTTATTTCAGCTCAGAATTCAAGGGTACGGTCCGTTGTAGCACGGACGTCAAGGCAGCAAGCTTGAAGCAGCTGGTCCCATCAGAGAGCCATGAATGATTGATTACCTGCTGCTCAGCTGTTTCTCCTTTCGACTCCATCCAAGGCCCCCACCCCAAGGCCAGGGAATAGGCATTGTCCTACTTTCAAGCTGTGTTTTTCCACCTCAGTTAACCCAATGACAATTGTCCCTGGCAGGTATGGCAGGAGGGTCATCTCTAGATTGCCAGGTTGTCTCTAGATTACCAGATTGACAGTTCACAGTAACGATCACAATGTGCCTGGATTCCCCAATCCTTGAGTCTACCTTTTTCCTTCTCTTTCCACAGGGAGGAAAGATTCCCATCCGGTGGACAGCCCCCGAGGCCATCGCTTTTCGGAAGTTCACATCTGCCAGCGATGCCTGGAGCTATGGGATAGTCATGTGGGAGGTTATGTCCTTCGGAGAGCGACCCTACTGGGACATGAGTAACCAGGATGTAAGTGTCCTGTAGTCACGGCCAGCTTTCCTGAGTATTCTATGTCCGGTCCTTGAGATGATGGGTGGCATAAAACCAAGGGATGATGTTTGCATCAAAGGTTTGGGTAATGGTTCAGTGGGTAAAGTGCCTGCTGTGCAAACATGAGGACCCGAGTTCAGATTCCAGATACTCATGTGAAAACCAGACATAATGGCACATGTCTGTTGCCCCTGTCCTGGGAAGGAGTTGGGAGTTCAGAGGCAAATGGATTCCTGGAGCTTACTGGCCAGTCATTGTAGCCAAATTAATAAACTCCAGATTCAAAAAACAAGGTGGAGAGAGATGGAGGAAGGCATCCAAATGTCTGTCTCGGTCTCCAGACATTCACACGCATGTTCCACACATATACATGCACACACATATATTCTTTCCACACATGTACACACCCACACAAACATGTATGTGCACTTCATACACATGTCCATATCCACATACTTCTACATCCACTGTTCCTCACACACAAATAATATGTTCACTTGCACATAGTCACACACACATTTGCTCACATACGTTCACGCCTATTCACACAAAAACATTCACACTCACACACTCACATTTATACATCCACGCAATTCACATGCTCACACACACATTGAGTTGTTCACACTCAGATTCAGTCCCACAGATGCACACATTTCATCCACACACGTACACATCCATATTCATGTACGCATTCATACAATATAGTCAGAGCACACATTCCCACAGATGTTTACATTTATACACACACACACACACACACACACACACACACACACACACACACAGTTTGACACAGAAATAGACATCGATAATGGGAAGTTACATTGCAGTTCTCAGCCTAGGAGTTTGGGGATTTAATTCCATGGTAGAGTACCTGCCTGTCCTTCCCAGCACCAGAAGGCGGCAGGGGTGAGACCATTCCCCTAAACAAAAAAACCCCAAGGGAATTAGATCATATGTAGCCCAGAAGCAGCTGAGATAGCCAGTCTTAGCCACCTGTCATGCAGCCAGGGGTCTCCTTAGTACAGCCAGCACTGGCCATTGTTTTCCTTGGGGTTCTTTGACTTGTGTTCCTCATGCTTTTGCCCATCACCGCAGGTGATCAACGCCATCGAGCAGGACTACCGCCTGCCCCCACCCCCAGACTGCCCCACCTCCCTCCACCAGCTCATGCTGGATTGTTGGCAAAAGGACCGGAATGCTCGGCCCCGCTTCCCCCAGGTGGTCAGTGCCCTGGACAAGATGATCCGAAATCCTGCGAGCCTCAAAATCGTGGCTAGGGAGAATGGCGGGTGAGCGCTCCCCTGACCCCTGAAAGTAGCCCTCTCTCCATGTCTTGACTTAGCCACCCCCTCCAAGTGGCCTAAGTTATATCCATCCCTGCGATGGTGTATGGGATGGTCTCTGTGGTCTTTCCAAACCCTGGGCCCCAGTTTCCCTGGCTGGCAGCAGCTATGGGACTTGACCTTTCTCTCCATCCTTCCCCTCCTCGCTCCCTCCCAGGGCCTCACACCCACTCCTGGACCAACGGCAGCCTCATTATTCCGCTTTTGGCTCTGTGGGCGAGTGGCTGCGAGCCATCAAGATGGGAAGATACGAAGAGAGTTTCGCAGCGGCTGGGTTCGGTTCCTTTGAGGTGGTCAGCCAGATCTCCGCCGAGTAAGTGGAAGGGGGTAGTCTCAATGAGAGCACGGAGGCTAGGGGTGTGAAGTCTGTTCAGCGGTTAGAGCCTTTGCTCACAAGCAAAACAACCTGAGTTTAAATTCCTAGATCCCATGTAAAAAATACCAAGGGGATAGGGTGGCAGCCTGGGAAACCACAGAGCAAAGCGATAAGGAGGTAGAGCAATTCAGGATGATTCCTGATGTCGGCCTACGTCCTCCTCAGGCACACACACTCAAGTGCATTCTTGTACACATGCACACATACACACACACACACACACACACACACACACACAAGCAAAATAAATAAAATGAATGCGCGCACCCATAGGGTGCTCGGAGACTGCCAGTGTCAGTGTTGGGGGGCGGGGGCGGGGGGGTCTACAGACTCAGAGATGAATTCGGCGTCAAGGCCATTTGCTGTCCCATGCAAGCAGCCATGCTGGCTGAAACTAAGACCTAGAGGTCCTTCCAGGACAGCAGCGCTCAACAGTTTCTGGAACCTTCTGCTTTGGGTCATCTCCTTTTCCACTTCCAGTCTGTATCTATCTTTGTGCTTCTATCTGCATTCCAGACTCGGTTCTCACATTAACATGTCAACTCTGGCTCTCTCTTTTCCCACCCATAAAAGGAGATGATGAGGGAGCCCTCCCCAGCTTCAGTGTTAAATGGTTTTATGATTCTATCAACTCCGAATACTGGTCTTCCTCCTAGGTTGGCCTCACTCGGGCACTCCTGCTTTGCCTTCCCATCTCTCTCCCAAGGCCTCCACCCCAGCCTTTCATAATAGCACAGAAAGAACAGAATTCTACAGTTTGGAACCCTGGAGCTCTGTGTGATGACACATGACTGTAATCTCAACTCCCCAGAGGCTGGGGCAGGATTCCAAGCTCCAAGCAGCATGGGCTCTATAGCCAGAACCATTAAAAAATTAAAATTAATTTAAAAGTCTGAAAGCAGAACAAAGCAGTAAGGAGATGGAGCAATCCAAGATGATTCCCGATGTCACCCTTGGGCCTCCACAGGTATATTTACTCAAGTGTCCTCTGGTGTATACACACACGCATACAGACCCAGAGAGACAGAGGGGGGGGGAGGGAGAGAGACAGAGAGTAAAGGATAAAAATTCATTGTCAATTAGTTTAAAATAAATAAATTTTAAAAATCTGCAAGTAGAGGGTTCTTGGATAGAACAGGCCTGCTTTCTGCTTAATGTCAGCCCCAAGTCAAGGGCTCCCTTTTCTCTCCCCCCCCCCCGCCTGCTTTTTTTCTCTCTCTGTTCTCTCACCCTCACTTCTCCTTTTCTCTCTTAAGCAATCGCTGCAGCCTCATCTCCCAACCTCATTTTAAGATTTTTCTCTTTCCTCCTCTCTTCACCCCCTTGCTAGACACCCGGGCTCTTTGCAGTGCTTAGAATGACGTGGAGTCATGCTAGCTGTGGGTTTCCTGATTGGTGACGATCCCAAAGCTAGGGGTCGGGGTCTGGAACTGAGTAGAGGAGAAGGTCCGCTCCGGGCTCACTCACCTTCTCCTCTTGTCCCATAGGGATCTGCTCCGAATCGGAGTCACTCTGGCAGGACACCAGAAGAAAATCTTGGCCAGCGTTCAGCATATGAAGTCCCAAGCCAAGCCAGGAGCCCCCAGTGGCACAGGAGGGCCCGCCCAGCAGTACTGACTTCCAAGAACTCAGCCACCCCAGGGGCATGGCTTCCAGGGCTTCTTCCCTAGGACAAAAGGGGTGGAGACTCACAAGAGATTCCTGCCCCCCCATCACAGCGGCCCATGGTTTGCACTTTGAATCCGTGGGGGCGGAGACTTGGCTATTCAGACAGACAGGACATAGGGGTTGTACTGTAAGGGAAAGGTGGATGTCACATGCAGTGCCCACTAGGCAGGGAACTCTAGGTCCCGGCTGGGCATACCTTTTCCTCAAGACTGAGTGTGACCCCAGGGAAACTGGAAGCATCTAGAAACTTCCATCCATCACAGGTGCTTTTTCTCCCACCCCCACTCCGGGCACCTCCACCCCTCACCTCCACGGGCATGTCCCTGCAGACCAAAGAAAGAGGGTGACCAGTCTGCTTGCTCTGGAGTGGAGCTCTGATGGGAAAGTCACAGGACCCGGTGATGTAATCATTGGGCTCTGATGTCCCCACGTGCGGGCACCACCAAACAGTCATCGTTCCCTTGTGAATGCTCCTCCCCCGTGTTGCTGCCTTCATATTGAAGGTTTCGAATTTTATTTTTTGTTCATAGTCTTATGTTTTCCCTCCTTTCCCTTTTGTATTATTTCTTTTTCTACTGTCATTGTCTTAGTTTTGTGTGTGTCGAAGGGCACTGGTTTCCGTGGTTCCCTGTTGGCCGCGCATTGGGCTGACAAGACTCATCAGGGTTTCCCCGTGCCCAACAACAGTGCCTTGGAAACACCACCATCCCGGACGGTTCCTGTTCCTCCACCCCACCCCGCCCCCGCCCCTCCAAGTAGTCCCGAGTTGTGTCCACGAGAGGCGGGGAGGGGGGACTAGGAAGCAAAAGAGGCAGACACCAGGTGCTTGGAGGGGTTCTTAAATTATATTGAAAGAGAAACTTTGCTTTTGTACAAATAAATATAAAGGAGGGCTATCGCCCAGTTCTGGGGGATAATTGGGAGCTGAACGGACTAGAGTACTGAGAACCGTGGTGGGGCAAGGTCTGGGGTCAGATGCCGGGACTGTGAGCAGTGCTGGGTGTTTGCCTCCCAGCACCCAGGTGTTTTCTTTGGGGTGGTGGGAGGTGAGTCATTGGCAGCTGCTGTTAACGGCTCCAGATACCTCTGCCAAAAGCCTGGGGCACCTCCGGGGCGGGGCTGACCCCCCTCTTGCCCCTCCCCTGACTGTTTAAGCCCTCGGCAGAATAGGGTTGTATGAGGGAGGGCAGGCTTATAAACTTCTTTTGGTGGGTGGGGTGCATGAATGGAGGAGGGTACTTGGGTGAGGGTCCAGCCTGGATGGAGACAGATGTGGGCCAGATGTTGACAGCTGGGGCTGGTTTCAAGGCTGGGGGGAGCTGGCATTGGCTGTGGGGGATGTGGGGTGAGGAGTGGCTGAGGGAGGGCCCACCTCGTGTGTGTACAGACACAGGGAGCCTGGAGGACAATTCCCTATTCAAGGTGCAGCCTGCGCAGGTTCTCTTGGGAAGGGGAGGGGGGACTGCCTAGTATGTCTGCTCCCAACAGCTTCCTCCTAGACAGGAAGAAAAGGCCGGAGTCAACCCGCAGTCCAAACAGCTGCTCACATTCGTCTTTCCCTCCCTCCTTCCCTCCTCTCAGCCGCCTCCTCACCCAGATATGCCCACCCAAGGAACACCTGCAGGGGCAGGTAGAGACATGGGCCAACCTGATGGCCTTGTCCATGTGTGCCTCTCTGTCGCCCCCTGTTGTCATCTAGGTGTTTGTGCAACTTCACAGGCTGGGCACCTTCCTGACTCATTTCTTGTGTGACACCTCTTCCAAGTATCCATAACACCCTTCCCTCCCTCCCTCCCTCCCTCCCTCCTTTCCTTCTTTACTTTATTCTTTAACTTTTCCTTTTTCTCTTTCAGGATATGTGGGGGGGGGCAAAGGGCAACTTTAAATGCCACAAATACCTGACTGTAACAAAGGGGGGTAAAATTTCACTTTGGTTTACTATTACAGTTTACAGTAATCTGCCTGAAATCCCTGGTGCTGGGATTTCAAGTCTCAATCACTCCTTTAAAAAACAAAACAAAACAAGGGCTCTTTATTACTAGTGCTTGCTTACCACTCAGCTCTCTCCACCCCCCTCTCCAGCATTTGTTTTTTGAGACAAAGGCTTGCTAGGTAGCCCAGGCTGCCCTTTGGTTCCTGGCTGCATGATGTTTTTGAGTCTCTAGTCCTCTCACTTCTGGGGTGACATGTTTTACATTCCCTAGAGAGGGCAGAAGGGAGTCTATCCAGAGGAGACTAGGTCAGCTAGCTCACTGCCAGACAGACATCCGGGTTAGATAAGGTGACCTCTGGAGAGCTGCTACAGGATTTGTGTGTGTGGGGGGGGGGATACGAAGATCCAGCCCAGAGCCATGAAGAGGAAGAAGGCCAGACGCCAGAGTTGGACCCAAGGCAGCCAGCCCCCCAGCCCAATGGGCTCAGAGGCTCCCATTCGGGCAAGGGAAATGAGGCCGGGCAGGAGCATCCCTTCTTTTCTGGTTTCTTTCTGCGGCCCAATTGGGGTAGGCTTCTTTTAGGAAAGATTCTTAAAAGACTGGGTGTCTCAGAAGATATGCAGAGAAGTAGTGCCTTCCCAGAAGCTACATCCTTACCAGTCCCAATTGTGCCCAGGCCCAAGTGCTGTCCCGGGCTCTGTTGCAGTGTGTCTGCATGTTGATAAATTTCATGACCAGAGAGCTTAGGGGAACAAGGCGGTTTTATTCTCGTGATTCTTGGTTACAGTGCTTAGTCCAGGTTGACAGGAGAGCTCACACCACCACCAGGAGCTGAGGGAACTGACCACACCATCTCCACAGACTGCGGAGAAAGCCAAACCTCACTTGCTAGAGAGTAAAACTGCCGAGTATGCCGAATAATGCTCACTCACGGAGTCAGCTTCTTCCGTCTTACCTACCTGCCCAGGGAACGGTCCCGCACGCTACAGGCTGGGTCTTCCCGCATCAGCCAGACTGCCTTCCACAGGCTTGCTCCGTACTGTCCTTAACCATCGGCTCTTCACAGATGTGCCCAGAGTTCAACCTCAAATTGTCAAATTGACACACACACATATCTTCCTAGGTACAGGGTCCTATATTGAAACTCTTCCCCACCTATTTCCCAACTGCCTGTCCAGACCCTCCTCTTCACCTTCCCCCCACACTCAAGCCAAGAACCACCTGTTGGGCCATCCAACCATTTATAGTGGAAAGTAGACCCTTGGTCTCGGGCTAGCCCAGGTGATCACTCCTACCTGGTTGATAAGTACGCCTCCCAACGCCTAGAAGCCCACTCTCAGTACTCATAGCTATCTACCATCAGGCTCTGGATGGTAGAAATGGAAGGGTGGGAATCCTGTAACACTCCAGAGAGGAGCTTGAGCTTGAGGTCAGCTAGGGTCAGCTTGCATTACGTTGTGAATTTGGGTCCAGCTTGAACAAAGGACCGGGAGATGGTTCAGGTCATGAAACTCCCCATAGAATCGAGAAGACCTGAGTTTGACCCCTCCCCCCCCAAGCCTATATTTTAAAAAGCCAGATGCAGTGGTATACTTTTGTAGTCCTAGTTGGGAGGGGAGGATGGAAGGCAGAGTCAGAAACAGCCTTGAAAGCTGCTGGCTAGGTGGCCTGGCCTAACCTGTTGGTCTTACAGACTGACGAGAGTCCCTGTCTTAAACAAAGGGTAGCAGGGACCTCAGAAATGACTACAGCATCCTCTGGCCTCTATACACATACCTGATGTGTGTACCCGTGCACATCATTAAATGTGTACACACATTAAAAGGTATGGGGGATAGGGAAATGGCTCATGAGTGAAATCCTTTGCCTCGAAAGCAAAAGGACCTTAGTTCAGATCCCATGGAAAGATGGGTGGAAATGGTGGTGGCCTGCACTTCTGGACCTAGAAGACAGCCTGGGAAACTCTGGAACAAAGCCATAAGGAGGCAGAGCAATCCAGGATGAATCCCAATGTCACCCTTGGACCTCCACAGGCGCACACGGTTCCCTCTTCTGTATGCACATCCTTACACCCACACATGCAATAAACAAAAACGTGCACAGGTGGGATCTTTTCTCTGGTCCTGCAGTTGTCTTTGACTATAGCCCACACTTCATTCTGGAAGTTTCTCTCCCTGCCCCTTATTCCTCTTCCAATGCTGATGCCTCCCCAGGGGCTGGATGAGCCCGCTTCTCTGTGATTGCTTTGAATGACATTAAGGTTTCTTCTTCTAGGTCAGCACACCCAGACCTCGAGAGACACATGTACCTCCTGGTTTTCCTCACTTCTCGACCCACCACCTCCTCCAGTAGCCAATCACCACGGGGAAGTCACATGTCAAAAATAAATTATTTTATCTCTTATTTGAAGACAACTTAGAGCTCGGTGGCTTTCTGTACAGGCTCTGGAACAATGTCTGAGGAAAAGAAAACATGTCAGGGAGGCAGCAACTCTGCAGCCAGGACCCCTTGTTTTCCCCCTCCAAAGGCTGGTTCTCACCTGGATCTTCTAGCTGGTCTCTGATTGGTCTCAGCATTTTCTCTCTAGGGAAGTGGGGAACATAGCTTTTGGGTCTCCCTGGACCATGCCCATCTCTGGCCCTGTTCACTCACCCCACCCAGGACTTACCCCTCATTCTTCTTCTTCCTTGGCGGCAATGTAGAAATCCTTCGTCTCCTCCTCCTCCTCCTCCTCCTTCTGGTCATGTAGACATACACTCTGGGTACCAAGACTGGGATTAATACCATCACAGGGATCAGCACTCCCAGCAGGATAGCCGAAAAGCTGGACGCTTCTAGGTACAGAAAAGAAAGACAAGACAGGCTAGGGAGATGGCCCGGGCATTAAGGCCTTTGCCTCACAAGCAAAAGGACCTGCATCTGGGTTCCTCGATCCCCCATAAAAATGCTGGGAGGATATGGAGTGGCCTGCAATTCTGGTCCTGGAAGACAGAGCCTGGGAAACTCCAGAGCACAGCAATAAGGAGGAGGAGCAATTCAGGATGATTCTTAATGTCACTCTTGAGCCTCCACAGGCACACACACTCGAGTACCCTCTCGTATACATGCCTACATACACCTTCTGCCCACTAGCAAAACACACCCAAATAAAATAAGCTTAAATAAAAAAAGCAAAATGAGTAGGACTGGAGAGATGGCTCAGTCAAAAGCATTTGCCTCTCAAACACCAAGGCCTGAATTTGGTCCCAGAACCCATGTTTAAAACATCAGTTTCTACTATTTATATTCTATAAATTAAAAAAAATTTAAATTATTTTTATTCAATTGTGCATGTATGGTGTGTGCGTGTGTGCATGTATGTGTGCGTGTGTGCATGTGTGTATGTATGTGTGTGTGTGCAGAACTACGTTCTACACGGACGAATTCAGGAACCACCATGGACCGCCCCATCTCCTCCTTGTTTACTCTGCCCTGGGATTCACAGGCTCCGCCCTACCAGGACCAGAAACGCAGGCCATCCCTGCTTCCGCCCGGCGTCTATACGTGGGGTCTAGGATCTGAACTCAGGACCTTCCACCTGCAAGGCAGAGGCTTAACCCCTGAGCCACCTCTCCAGCTCCTATAAATTAAAATATTGATTATATATATCACATATCTTATATAATATATTGCATAAGGCACGAGACATATAATCTATAGTGTAGTATATTCTTTATATATATTTAGTTATATACCATGTTAATGAACTTTACATTCAATAGATATCATTTAATATATTATTTTCAAAATGTGTATATGGAATATGTGTTTTTGTATGTATGTGTGGGAGTGCATATGCACTCCAGTGTACGTGCATGTGCATGAAGGTCTGAGCATGACGTCAGGAATCATTCTCAATCACTCTTCCATCTTATTGTTGTGAGTCTGGATTTCTAATTAAACCCAGAGTTTGTCTCTAGGGCTGATCTGTCTAGCCAACTTGCTTTAGGGACTTCCAGACTCTGTCTTCTGGGGCTGGAATGACAGGTGGGCCACCCCATCCATCAGCATTTTATGTGGGATCAGGGGATCTGAACCTCAGTGCTTTTGTTTACATAGCAAGTGCATTAACACAGAGTCATCTCCCTAGCCATAATACATTATTTCTACATAGAATCACAAATTCCGTAAATGCAATATATAATTCAAGAAGTATAGATGTATATAATGCATATCATCTATGATCTATTACATATACTGAATACAATTACATACTTTTATGTGTATTTATACTGTCTGACATAATGTGCATTGTGATGCATTTGTGCTATATTAATGCTATATCTATAATATATTCCAGTGATGTATAACAGAAATGATAACATAAGTCAGTGTCATACATAGAGAGTAACTCTGGCAGCAGCCAATGGGGTACAGGTCTAAGATGGGACTGTCACCTGGTTTTTTGCGGGGTGGGATGTCCCGAGGTTCCATGCAGAGTTGTCCTCCGTAACCAAGTTCGCACTGGCAGATGAAGCTGCCCCCCTGCTCCAGACACTGCCCGTCATTGTGACAGGGGTTCTGCAGGCACGGACTTTCTGCAAGGAGAGAGGGATGTGAGCATTCCTGAGGCAGCACTGCACAGAAGACATCAGGCGGCGGTGGACAGCAGAGAACAAAGTGCCAGCTGGCTTGGGGGGGGGTCAGTCCCCAGGGCTGAGGTTCTTTTAATTTATTATTTGACCATCATATACACATATACAATGAATTCTGATCATGTCTGCACCCCCCTCTCTGGCTAACCCTAGATGTGCCCCTCCCCCCAGCAAACCCCCCATCTTCATGTCTTTTTTTTTTTTCCCCTTAAATATAAAGTAATACATGAGCAATAAGAGAAAACACATTTAGGATGTAGATAGCTGTGATTGACCTTCTAGCTCCACATGGTTAAGAAACCATGGCTCAGGGGCTTCAGGGGTTAAAAGCCTTCGTCTCACAAGTAAGAGGACCTAAGTTGATATGCCATGTCCCATATAAAAAAATACCAGGTGGATATAGTAGTGGCCTATAATTGCAGCCTTGGAAAGCGAAGCCTAGGAAAACCCAGAGCAAAGGAATAAGGAGGTAGAGCAATCCAGGTGATTCCCCACGTCAGCCCTGGGCCTCCAAGGGTACACACTCAAGTGCCCTGTTGCGCGCACACACACACACACACACACACACACACACACACACAGGGGTGTCCATGGCGTGAGTTCACAGAGCCCGACCCATGGGTGGCTGTCTATATGATTTTTTATGAGGCTTTTGGGGCTCGAATTCAGGTCCTTGTGCTTGCTCAGCTAGCAGGACTTTACCAACGGAGCCACCTATCCTCCCACGTCTTACAATCTTATTCTTCTTACCACAAGGCAGGGTACTGCATCTGCCAGCAAAGGTAAAGATTCAAGTTGATCCTGGGACAGGGCTCTGCACACACAGGTCAGATGCTTAAGGACCAGGTGTGTGTGGGGGGCAGCGAGATGGCTCAGCAGGTGAAGTGCCAGGTCCCACGCTTGGTGACCTGAGTTTGATCCCCAGAAGCGTATGTGGTGCAAGGAGAGAACTGACTTCTGAAAAGCGTCCTCTGACCTCCATCCGTGCTCCTCGGCAGGCATGCACATCCCCTTCCTCTCGTGGCTCTCTCTCTCTCTGTTTCCTCTCTTTCTGTCTCTTTCTCACTTTCTTTTTGTCTCTGTCCATATGTCTGTCTCTCTATCTCTCTCCTGCTCTGTCTCACTTATTTTTTCTGTCTCTCTTTCTCCGTCTGTTTCTTTCTCCTCTACGTGTTTCTTTCTGTCTTTTTCTCTTTCTCTGTCCATCTGTCTGTCTCTCTGTCTCTCTGTCTTTTTCTCTTCTATTTGTATCTCATTCTTTTACTCGCTTTGTCTCTGTTTTTTCTCTCTGTGTCTGCCTATCTCTGTCTCTGTCTGTCTGTCTGTCTCTCTCTCTGCCTATATGTCTGTCTCTGTCTGTCTCTCTCTGTCAGGGATGGACAGAGGACGGGGCAGCACGACCCTTGGTCTTAGAGTGGAGAGGGCGCCGGGATCACCTCGGAAGCAGCCCCGGGTGAAGTTGCTTAGCGTGCAGGTCTCTCCAGCTCTGCAGCGATAGGGCTCACACAGCAGGACGCCGGGGCTCGTACAGGTGCATTGCTGGGAGCAACCCTCTGTCACAAAGCTGTCACCCAGCTGGAGAAGAGGAAGGGCCAAGGAGCAGATGTTCTAAATTCACCCCGCACCCCACCCTCCACACATCCTGGGCTCCCAAGCTCTCGGCCACTGCCAAACGGACCTTGTAGTAGTTTCCACGGGTAGTGCAGCCACACTGTGCCATGGGGATGCTCAGGGTGTCGCTGTAGGTGTAGCCTGGAATGCTGGAGCAGCCTTCCACACAAGGACCCTCACAAGCCTTGGGGACAGCAAGTTTGGCACAGGACGTTGGACAGGGGGTCATGCAGCTCTGGTACACAGTATTGGCTGGACACGTCATAGCTGAGGAACAGAAGTACAGTCAGGAACTAGTGGGACTTGAGGCCAACGAGATAAAGGGTGTCTGTGAAAGCAGAAAGCGGGAACACAGGGTCCCTGGGCAGCACAAAGCTGTGTGTAGACAAGGGAAGCCAGGGCGAGGGGGCTGGTCCCACCTGAAGGTTTTTGTTCAGGACATGGGACTTGGGAGGCTGAGGCAGGAGGATGGCTTCCATTGTGAAGTTAGCTTGGGCTACAGAGTGAGTCAAGGCCAGCTTAGGCAACAGAGTTGAGACCCCATCACAAACAAAAAACAAAACGGGGGGTTGGAGAGATGGCTCAGTTGGCAAAGTACTTGCCACAGAAACCCGAGGACCTGAGTTCAGATCCCCAGAATCCATGTGGAAAAATGGGCTTGGCCACATGGGTATATTATCCCAGTGCTGGAAAGGAACAGATAGGTAGAGTCCTGAAGATCATTGATCAGTCGTCGAGGAAAAGGAAAAAGTGACCGAGAGCGACTGAGGGAGACTCCTGATGTCAACCTTTGACTTCCACACACTTGTACACACACATGTGCACACCACACAGTGATCCTGCCCCCACCACACAAATCAAAGGGCTTGGGAATAACTCGGCCTGCAAAGTGTTTGCTGTGAAATCTTAAGGACCTAAGTTTGAGTCTCAGCACTCAGGTAAAACTTTGCTGGGTGTGGTGGTGTATGTCTGTGATCCCAGTGCTAGGGAGGGGGGACACAGAATTCCGGGGACGGTCAAACCAGGCCAAACAAATTCATGAGCTCCAGGTTCAGGGAGAAAGACTCCATATCATCAGAAAATAAAACAGGAGCCAGCAAGATAGTTCAGGAGGTAAGGAGCCTGCTTGTAAACCTGACGACCTAAGTTTGATCCATGCAAGCCCACCTGGTAGAACAAGAGAACCGGCTTCTGAAAGTTGTCCTCTGACCTCCACCTATGTGCCACAGAATTCCCCCCTTCTTTTTCTCTCTCTCCCCCTCCCTCTCTCTGTCCCCCTCTCTCCTTATCTCTCTCTCCTCCCTTTCTATGTCACAACAACAAAAAATATAACTAAAATAATAAAATATTTAAAAAAACCAAGATGGTACTAGGGAGATGGCTCAAAGGTTAAAGTGCTTGTTGTAGGAGACAAAGGATCAGAGTTCAGTCCCCCCCCCCAGCTGAGATGACATGTAAAATGCCTGGTGGATGTGGTGGTTCACCGGCAATTCCACCCTCAGAAGGCAAAGCCTGGGGATCCCCAGAGCAAGCCGGCTAGCCACACTGGTCCTATCAGTGAGCTCTGCACTTGATTAGAAACCCTGCCTCAAAAAATAAGGTGAAAAAAAACGATCAAGGATGATTCTCAATACCAGCATCGTGTCTTCACCCACGGATGCACACATGTGCGTGCACGCCTGTACATACACATGAACGTGTACATACTTCATACATGCGTGCACAGGAAAATGGAAAAAACAAGTGTAAAGCCCCTGACCACCAAACTTCACATACACCTTCATATACAAGAACACACACACACACAAAATAAAAATAAACGAAGAGAGATGGGCTATGGAGAGGGTGATGTGGGGGAGGGAGAAGCGGCAGAGCTAGAGTAAGAACTGCCTTGAACTTGGAGACAGGAGAACCAACACAGAAAGGCCAAGACGAGGGCAACGTTGGGAAGAGAACTGAGCAGAGTGGAGCCACAGAGGAATACGGTCGGCTGCTGGGTAGGGGCAGTTGGTGTCTTACCACAGTTTGTCTGGTCCCGCCAGCCAGTCATATTGGTGCCTGCTTCCTGGCAAATGATGGCATACCCGCTGAAGACTTCGCAGCGCAATTCGTCTTCTTCTTTGGGGTTCCTGGCAGTGCACATATCAGACATACAGTGCCTAGGGTAGATGGGGGAAGTAGATGGGAGGAGTTAGGCTGTTAGGTGGTGGTGGGGCCACAGAGACCTAGCAATATAGAAATAGGATCTTGGGGTGGTGAGATGGCTCAGCAGGTAAGGAGAATGCATGAAAACTTGGTGACCTGAGTTTGATTCCCAGAAACCCATATAATGGAAGGAGAGAACTGACTTATGAAAGTTGTCCTCTAACTTCCATCTCTGTACCATAGCATGCATTCTCTGTCTCTCCGTGTCTCTTTCTCTCTCTCTCATAAACAAAATATTTAAAAAATATATTTATTCATTTACTCTGTGTGTGTGTGTGTGTGTGTGTGTGTGTGTGTGTGTGTGTGTATGCGTGTGTATCAGAGGGCACTGTGTGTCCCTGTAGAAGACCAAGAATGACTCTGGGAATCATCCTGGACTGCTTCTACCTCCTTCTTGCTTCACCCTGAGATTTCCCAGGCTCCGCCCAACAGAGCTGGAAATGCAGGCCACCACCGGTTCTGCCTGGCATTTTTACTTGGGACCTGGGATCCGAACTCAAGACTTTCTGCTTGCAGGGTAGTGTCTTAATTCCTGAGCCATCTCTCCAGCCTAAACAAAATATTTTTAAAGGAGGCTAGTGAGACATTTAGTTAGAGAGGAGCTTTCCTTGCAAGCATGAGGACCCAAGTTGAATCCCCAGAACCTATTAAAAAAATAAGTGTAGAGACATGCACTTGCCATCCCAGAGACTCTGTCTTAGTGGAATAAGGCAGAGATTGTTGAAGAAGGACGTGTGCCTTCATCCTCTGGCCTCCCCACCTTTATGTAAGGGGAGGAAGTGGTACACACACACGCACACACACGCGTGCACACACGGATTGACACATTTAGCTGACTCTCGACCTCGCCATGCATGTACACACCTACACATGCGCCAACACAAACACACACACACACACCTACACAAAGGCATATATATGCAAAAATCATAAAAAATAAAGAACAAATGAATAGATATATGAATATGGAAATATATAAATAAATATAAAAAGGGACCTGGAACCCTACAACGAGAGGTAGCAGTTTTGGGGTATCCCTCAGTGGTAAGAGCATTGGATGACAGAAAGGGAGCAGGCAGAGTAGAGGAAGAGTCAGCGGGAAACAGACCAGAGGGAGAAGGAATGGCGCCAAGCAGGGCTGGAGGGGGTCAGAAAGGAAAACCACAGCAGGGCTCTGGAATATTCTTGCGAGTCCTTGGAGTGGGCGACTCACTCCTCGAAGGGCTCTGGGGCTACAGTCTGGTGACAGGAAGCAAAGGGCCCCTGGGGGTCCACCAGGACCCTGCAGGCCTGTGTGCTGCTGATGAGTGCCAGCTGCTCCCGGCTGCACTCTGGGGGAACGAACTCTGATGCCTTCTCCTCCTCCTCTTCTTTCTCCGGCAGGGCCCTGAAGCAGAGAGGGGCCAGGTGAGGTCCCGAAGGCAGGGGGACTTGGTGAGAAAGAACGGGCCAGGAAAGACCACCCAGGGAAGAGTGGAGAGCACCTGCAGGGGATTGCAGGGGATTGCAAGCAACGGACTTTGATTATTAAGACACCAAAATACAGATGGCGCCTCAGTATGGGGAGGATCAGAGAGTAGATAGAGGCTGCGAGCCAGAGACTGTGGCTGGTTGGTAGAGCTCTTGCCTAGAATCTCCCAGTGAGGGACTGGGGCATGACTCGGTAGTAGAGCACCTGCCTTAGAATCCCCCAGTAAGGGTGTGGTTCAGATGTAGTATCCATGAAGCCCTAGCTTCTATCCCCCACCCAACAATCAGAGACTTGCTCATCTCCACAGTCTCCATCCCTCACCTTGGGAAGCGTAAGAGCATTTCCCGTGTCTTCACTTCCCAGCTGTTGCCAAAGTCATTGAGGTCTGAGGCCAGCATTCCGCTGGGTAACATGAACTCATTGTCTTGTTTCTTGTCATAGTTCCCGCACAGGCCTCGTACCAGCTCACGGTACATGGTAGGAAGGGAGATCACTGTAGGAAGAAGGGAAATGTCCTGGGGTGAGTTCCCAAACTGTGCTCCCTATTTTCCCCTGGCTCCCCTTTCTCAAGCTGGGGCCCCATATTCAGGCATAGCTCCTCTCCCCTCAGTTTTCCTGTTTAAATTGCATTTTCCCAGCCTCTATCATAGAAATAAAGGCCTCCTCCTTTTCCTCCTCCTCCTCTTCTGTCTCCTCCTTCTCCTTATTTGCTTTTTATTTCTGGAGACAGAATCTCGTGTAGCTCAAACTGCCTTCTTGAGTGTTGGGGTCGCCGCTGTATACACCCCACCCCACAGTGCTGTTTCCGTTTGGTTCCTTTCCTTGGGATGGGGTCTTGCTGTGACCTGGCTAGTCTGGAATTCACCCTGTGGCTCATGCTAGCCTGGAACTCATGGGAGATGTTCCTGCCTCCCAAGTGCTGTGATTACAGGTGGGGCCACCATTCCCAGTACTGTTTAGTTGCTTTTTATCATCATCATCATCATCATTTGAGACAGGGTCTCATAATAACCCAGGCTAGCTATCAACGTCCCATCCTCTAGTCTCTACTTCCAGAGTGCTGGGCTGACAGGTCACCACAGCCAGCTTACGTGGTACTGGGGACCACACCCAGAGTGCTTCATGCATGCTAGGCAAGCATTCGGCCCACTGAGCTAATCCCCAACAGAGTCTCACTACGTAGCCTCGACTGGCCTGGGACTTTCTATGAAGACCAAGCTGACCTCTAGGGTATCACAATTCCCTTGTTTCTCCTTCAGCTGCAGCTCGCCTTCATGTTGCTAATGAATACACAACCAGGCTACTAAGGGAACCAGGGGTTTTATTTTTGTTTACCATTCTGGTTACAATTCATAGTCTGGCTTGGCAGGAGAATTTATTCATACCAACACCAGGGAACTGGCCACGACAGATTCCACAGCAATTGCTAAGAAAGAGGAGTAAACCTCTAATTTGCCAAAGTTTGCTGAAGCCTGCTGACGTCTGTTAAACTACTGAACCAGTTTTCTCCACCTTATCCACCTGCCCGGAGAATGGTCCCACCCAACACGGACTGGATCTTCTCTGATCAGTTAGAGAATCTCCTACAAGTTTAACCAGGGCTTGCCTTAGCTACCTATTCCTCACAGAGGTGCTTTAAAGCTCAGTCTCCAAATGTCAAGTTGAGAGCTCTATCTCCTGAGTTCTGGGCATATGGCCACTCAGTTACCTGCATTGTGCCTTCCATCAAAGTTCACAACTAGCTCGAAGTCTGTGACGAGATACAGTCGCTGCCCCCGCAGGACGACCTGAAGGTGATCATTAGGGGCAAAGGGTACAGATACCTTTTGACCATTGACCTGGAGAGGGAAGATGGTAGCTGCAAGGCATGCTGGGTCCACCAGACCTTATTCTGCTCTTCTCTATGCCTGACGTTGCTCTTCCTCTGCCTTTCTTTATGAAATAACGTCAACTCTAACTTTGCACATGCATGCGAGCGTGCATGTGTGTGTGTGTGTGTTTGCATGTGTGCAAGAGAACACTCTCATGTGCCTGAGGAGGTGACATGGGAATCATCCTGGATTGCTCTATCTCCTTATTGCTCTGCTCTGGGGTTTCCCAGGTCAGGATTGCAGACTGCTTCCATTTTTGCCCAACATTTTTACATGAGATCTGGGGATCTGAACTCAGATCCTTTTGCTTGTGAGGCAAAGGCTTTAACCGCTGAGTCATCTCCCCAGTCCACCAACTCTAACGTCTACAACCAATCTCTGCCCTGCTAGGAATATCCTGATAACAGAGAACCTGACTTCCCAAGCTCTGGGTGACCTTCCGTAAGCTCAGCTGGTTTTCCCAGAACGCTCCAGGTTTGGTTCTGCTTTTTACTCACCAAAACACCCAATCCTGTTTTGAGTTGAATTCTATGATTATAGACAGTGGTGATCACTTCATGCAAGGCCGAGCTACCTTTCAGGGATATTCTGTTTCGTCCCTCCACAGTCAGGGGCTCTACCCCTTCCGGAAGCTTGTCCACCGTCTTTACGAGAATGTACCTCATACGACCCGTGAATCGATAGGTGACTTTATCGAACGTGCGGTAGAAAGGGTCCCCAAACACAGAGCACTGTTCCAACTCTGTCACGAAATGTAAACACTGAGAGGAGACCCACCCCAGCAATGGGCCCTGCCAGAATCCTTCCCCATGCTGTGGAACCTCCTGCCATCTCCCTCTTAAATCCAAGGGCCCCTTGTCTCTGATTCTTCCAGACACCAGAGCACCCCGCTGTTCCCCTCTTTACTCCCTTACTGTCCGGAGCACAGTTACTTCTGTCTTCATCCCGGTGCTGGCAGTGAGACCCCGGGGGGCACTGGAAGTTCCGGCATTGAATGGTTCCTCCTATACAGGCACAAGTCTGTGTGCAGCCACTGGACATCCAGGTCTTGCCCATCTGTGGAAGCCACCAAGAGAGAAAGGAAAGTGAAGATAGAAGAGATGGTTTTAAGTGCAACTTAGCATCCTGAAAGAGGGATTTACAGTCACCCTAGAGGTAGGATCTCCATCAACTGAGTCAATCAACCACCCATGAAAAATCGTTGGAAAACAATTGCATCTAGGTCTCTTACCTGCCTAGAATCCCCCAGTGAGAGGCTAGAGGTGTGGCTCAGTGGCAGAACACATTCCTAGAATCCCCCCAGTGAGAGACTATGGGCGAGACTCAGTGGTAGGGCACCTGCTTAGAATCCCTCAGTGAAGGGCTGGGGGAAGGGATCTGCCCACTCCATACTGATGTTCTAGTTGTAGGAATTCCTCATGTCCAAGAGTAACTGGTGAACCAGCAGCCTTCACGTCCCAAGGTCAGCCATTCCGACAGAAACATCTCAAGCCGAGAGAAGCAGAGGGGAGGGAAAGTTGGTTCCTACTCCCACTTTCCACGATCACTCACCGGGATGATGCCACCCTGGGTGTCTTTGCAGTCACACTGAGTTCTGAGCACACACTTGTCCTGATTCAACACATAATTAGGTTGACAGATGCAACCATCCTTGCAGGTGGAGGGTTTTGTGGGGCTGGTACCCTTACAGTGGCCATTGGGGTCCAAGCAGGTAGGTAAACAGAAGGGAAGGCAGTTGGTGTAGAGGCTGTGGTCTGGGCACTGCAAAGCTTTGGGGTGGAGAAGAAATAGAGTCGGTAGAGACAGACAAGATTATCAAGGACTAGAGAAACTAGATTCAGTGGAATGAAAAACAGAACTTGAAACTGTATTTTTTCATTTTGTCATTCCCTCAGAAAACAGTGAGCGATCATGGGCTGGATGTCAAGCGCACGGGAAAGTTAACAATAGTGGTTTCTACCAATCAATATAGGAAACTGAGGGTCGAGAGACTCATATTGAAAAAGAACAGCCCAACCCAGCATAAACCCCACCAAGAGGGTTTATCTCCTCCCTCATAGGCTCGGATAGACGAGCTCCTTCTTGCCCTGTCTCTGATCCCCCCAGCCTCGATCACGCCCTCTCCAGCTCCCCCAGAGACCCCTTACTGTTAGAGGAGCAGTTGCTGCTGCCATCTTCGCTGTGCTGGCAGTGGAACCCTGGAGGGCAGCCGAACTTTTGGCACTGAATGTTTCCTTTTGTGCAGGAACAGTTCTGGGTGCAGCCGCTGGAGATCCAGGTCTTGCCCATCTGCAGAGATCAAGGGAAGAGAAAAGAAATAAGGCCAGAGGTGTGGGTTCTAAGAAGACAGCATTGATCTCTTTGCTGAAGAACTTCACATTCGGTCCCCCTGTCTGCAAGATTCTCATCTGTCAAGTGAACTAACCATGAGTAAAAATACTTGAAAAAAAATTACATCTAGGATTGGTGGTTCAGCTGAGTTATTGATAGAATGCCTGTTTAAAATCCACCTGTGAGGGACCGGGGGTATGGTGCAGTGATACGGAACCTGTAAATAATCCACAGGTAAGGAACTGGGCATGACTCCAATCCCACTTCCCATGGCTACTCACTGGGATGAAGCCACCCTGGACATCTCTGCAGCCACAGTGAGCTTTGAGCACGCACTTGTTCTCATTCAGCACATAGCCAGGTTGACAGATACAGCCCTTCTTGCAGGTTTTGGGGTCTTGGGGTTTGATACCCTTACAGTGGCCATCCGGGTCCATGCACGTAGACAAACAGAGGGGAAGACAGTTGGTATAGCGGCTGTGGGCTGGGCACTGCAGCACTAGGGGATGGAAGAGAACAGGTTCAGTGGAGACGGCCAGGGTCGTTCCCGGGAGACACTGACTAGTGAAGCCAGGCTGGCTACATTGACTACGCAGCTTAAGGATTTTTGTTTTGTTTTGGTTATTCATTTAGCAAAATTTACTAAGCATTGGCGGTGTGTCAAGTCCGGAGGAAAGAAGATAGTAATGGTGTTTTCTGCCAAATCAATGTAGGAGATTAACGCTGAGAGACTCACATTGAGAAAGACCCCACCTAAGCCATGGGGGTCTTGAGAATCCCTTCCCAGTGTGGTAGGTCCTATTTCCTCCCTCTCAGGCTTAGATAACTAAGCTCTTCCTTGTCCTGTTTCTGAGTCCTCCAGTCATAAGCAAGCCCTCTTCACCTTTCCCCAAGAATCTCTTACTGATGGTAGAACAGTTACTGCTGCCATCATTGTTGAGCTGGCATTGGGTTCCTGGGGGGCACTGGAAATTCTGACACTGAATGTCCTGTCCCGTGCAGGTACAGGTCTGGGCGCAGCCGCCGGAGATCCAGGTCTTGCCATTCTGCAGATATGATGGGAAGAAAAAGAAAGTTAGAGGGGCTGGTTTAAGGAGACCACCTTACCTCTTACATGAAAGTGCTTATATTTGACCACTTTGTGGCAAGGTCCTATATCTACTAAGTTAGCAAACACTGAATGGAAATCATTAGAAAAGAAATGCGTCAGGTGCTGAGCTTGTACTAAAGAGCAAGTCTAGAACCTTCCAGTCAGGGGCTGGAGGCTGGGCTAGTCTACAGAGCACTTGCCTAGAATCCTCCAGTGAAGAACTGGGGGGCGTGGCTCAGTGGTGGAGAATTTCTCAATGAGGGACTGGAGACAGTGGTTCAGTAGTAGAGCCCCTGCCTAGAATCCCCCAGAGAGGGACTGGGAGCATGGTAGAGCATTTGTCTCGTCCGAGCCAGAAGAAGATTGTCCATCATACCCCATGGCCTTAGCCATACAGATAAAAGGATGCTAGGCAGAGAGAAAGAAATAGAGCACCAGTCCCAAACTCATTTACCGGGATGAGGTCACCCCGGACACTTCTGCAGCCACAGTGAGCCCTGAGTACACACTTCTCCTCATTCCACACGTAGCCAGATTGACAGACACAGCCTTCCTTGCAGATGTTGAGGCTTTGGAGGTTGGATGCATCACAGAGGCCGTCCGGGTCAGAGCAGGTAGGTAAGCAGGAGGGAAGACAGTTGGTGTAGTGGCTGTGGGCTGGGCATTGGAGAACTATGGGATGGCAGGGAAGTGGGGTCAGTGGAAATAACCAGAGGTGGCCCATGGTAGCAGAGGCTAGAGAAACCAGGCTGAGTACATTCACTACAGAATTTTAAAAAATTTTCCCTCTTTTTCTGTTACTCATTCATCAAACACTTGCTGATTAGGAGCTACATGCCAAATATGGAGGAAAGAAAATAACTGGTTACTCCAAATTCAAAGTGGGAGATGAATCATTCAGAAACTAACACTGACCTAGCCCGGCCCTGAGTCTTCAGGATGCCTGCTAACCGTGGAATCTCCTGTGCCCTCCCTCTCGTTCCCTATGGCATGCGCTCCTTCTTGCCCTGTCTCTGATCCCCCCAGCCACGATCACGCCCTCTCCAGCTTCCCTAAAGGCCCCTTACTGTTGGAGGAGCAGTTGCTGCTGCCGTCCTCGCTGTGCTGGCAGTGGAACCCTGGGGGGCAGCCGAACTTCTGGCACTGGATGGTCCCTCCAATGCAGGCACAGGTCTGAGTGCAGCCGCTGGAGATCCAGGTCTTGCCCATCTGCAGACAACATGGGAAGAGAAAGAAGGCTGGAGGGGCTGGTTCTAAGGTAACAGTCTTCCTTCCTGTCGTGTGGTCATACGATTGCCTTCCATATGGGAAGGTTCCCATCGACTGAGTCAGTCAACCTGGTTAGAAAATACTTAGAAATTGCACTGGGTGCTAGCGTTGTTGTTGTTCAGAGTAGAGTTAGTCTAGAATCCCCCGGCGAGAGACTGGAAGCATTTTTCAGCTGTAAAATCTTTGCCTAGAACCCTCCAGGGAGATGATGTTGGTGTGGCTCTCGTAGTGAAGGGCGCTTGCCTAGAACTTTCTCTTGAGGTGTCAGAGTCATGGTTATTTAGAATTCTAGCCCAGGCCTAGGATCCTCCATTGATGATTAGGAAGCATGGCTCAATGGTACAATAATAGACCCTTGCCTAGGATCCCTCCATAAGGACCAAGGGAGCATGACTCAGAGATATAGTCGAATCATGTCTAGAATCTGTCTTCCAGTAAGGTTCTGGGAGCTTGGGTCAGCATTAAAAACACATGGCTAGGTCCTACCAGTGAAAGGTTGGGGTGTGTGGCTCAGTAGTGGAGAATTTACTTATAATCCTCAAGTGAGAGCTAGGTTACAACTCATTAACAGAGCACTTGCCTACCCTTTGCCAGGCTGAGAACAATCTTTACACTCTAGGGCCGGGAATATGTTTCAGTGGTTAAAATGTTTGCAGTGCAACAAAAGGATCAAAGTTCAAACCCTAGATTCCATGTAAAATACTAGATTGATGTGGCAGCCTTACGGTAATCCTGTCCCTAGATGGTGGAGCTTGGTATATACCCAGAGCAAGCTAGCCAATTAGACTAGTCCTACAGGAATTCTCTGGGCTTAATTTGAGACCCATGCCCAAAGCAATAAGGTGGAAAAATGATGGAGAATGTTTCTTGATACCAACCTCAGACCTCCACATGCATGTGCCATGACATGCATGTGAAACTGCACATACATGTGCATCCACACACATGCATACACATAAGCCCACAAGCATGCTTCCATACATATAGACACATGGAAAAGGGAGGGGGTCTTCCCACCTGAGATCCACTTATTCAAACATGAGCAACCAAGACTGAGGTAGAGGAAGGAGAGAGTGGTCCTCAGTTCTACTTTCCCTGGCCACTCACCGGAATGAGGCCACCCTGGGTGTCTTTGCAGTCACAATGAGTCTTGGGCACACACTTGTTCTCATTCAACACATAGCCAGTTTGGCAGAGGCAGCCCTCCTTGCAGGTGGAGGGTTTTTTGGGGCTGGTGCCCTTACAGCGGCCATCCGGGTCCAGGCAGGTAGGCAAACAGGAGGGAAGGCAGTTGGTGTAGCTGCTGTGGGCCGGGCACTGCAGAGCTGTGGAGTGGAAGTGGTAGACTATAAGTGGAGGCAGTCAAAGGTGGTCCATGGAAGCACAGGCTAGAGATGAGAGAATTGACCCTAAAACCTCAAACTTACGTATTTTCCTTTTATTATTATCCTTTCAGTAAATTCAGCAATATGCCAGGCTCTGAGAAAAAATACTAAGTTGATTTCTCCTCACTAAATATCAAACAGTAACCATTAAGGGACTGACATTTCAGGTTTTGAGATCTATGGAAATTAAGCTGGGACTGACCTGGAAACTTCCTAATAACTAGCTTTTATAGTTCTAAAAGCTCCTAATAGGGCTACAGGGGGCAGGGGTGGGTGAGGGCAAAAGACATTGATGATCTTACCCAGTGATGGACCCTGCATGCCACAACACTGACGCACCAAGCAACATATGCCCACCAATATAATAGTGGAATGAGTGTTATAGGGAAACCAATCACTTTCTAATCGTGTTTCAGTCTTGTTATCCAGGAGGAAATCTAAAGCTGGTATGGTCCATTTATCTAAAAGCCCATAACTGGTAAGGTCATGTTGTTTTACTAAATGAGCATGTCTGTTGTTTGCTAAATGGACATGTCTTAATCTGTCTTTACATATTTGTGTTTGTATTCATGAATGGGTGTTGTTCTCAACTTCAATCAGAGAAGCTTCTTTCTGCAGTGGGCGGTGGCTCATGCAGAGACTCCTGACTGGTCAAAGTGCTGAGATTAAGTGACTGCTGAGTGCTAAACCTTAAGCGGGACATCTTTATCACCCACTTCACAGGTTCAAGGAACAATGAGGAAAAGGAGGGTTGTGAAGCTCTGTCTTCTGGACATGATGTAACTGTTGCACTCAAGAACTCACAGCAGCTATGGGGAACAGGACAAGACCTGTTCAAGAACCAGACAGTCAACAGTCCTCGATGGATAGAGAAGGAGCTCAAGAAACCTCACCCACTGCTTAAGAGCTAGTCACATATGAGGACTGTTGGAAGAGGGAGTGTCATTTTCTTTTACAGGGGTATATCTGCTATCAGGCAACTCATGTTCTAGAGGATGGCCTTATGCTCATGCCTATGTGGGAAGTACTCAAGGAACTCAGTGGGTGAGAAATAAAAATGAACAAAAGTGTTAGCCATAGCCACGTCCTTTGTAAAACGACTCCACCCTGGCTGGAATGTGGTAATTCCCTGAACAAACCACTCACATATCCTAAATTCCTAATCTCTTCATTCTAATGGTCTTGAGAGAGGACTGTCTTTTGCCTGACATTCTTCCACTCTTCACCACCACTGTTCTATTTTCTTAGCAACGGCCTAGCAACATCTGACCCACATGATAGACACCCCAGCCCAGGTTGAATTTGTTCAGACTTCTTCCTCCCATGCTGTCCATAGTGACTCTCTCCCTGTTCTCTATGACTTTAAGCTATTCTTTCTGTTCTGTTCTATTCTAATGCTCTCCCACATTAAGATCAATCTATGGTTCCATTTGTCGCCAGGTCCTCAACGCTATTAAATTTGTATGTCTCGCACGCACGCGAGTGTGTGTGTGTGTGCGTGTGTGTATCAGAAGATCCTGTGTGTTCCTGTAGAGAGCCAACAGTGGTGTAGGGAATCATCCTGGATTGCTTCTACCCACTCTGGGATTCCCCAAGCTTTGCCTTCCAGAATCAGAAGTACAGGCTACTGCCATTTCCACTTAGCATTTTTTTTTTATTTCAGCTCATACAAACTTATTAGGTACACCAGTTCCCTCCCTCCCTCCTCCTCCCCCCGTACCCCCTGCTCCCCCTCCCCACCCCTGTCCTTCCCCATCCCCCAGTGCCTCCCACCCCAATTCCCAGAGAGTTCTTTCTTGTGCATGTCTGATTTTCCTCTGGGCCCTCCTCTCCGATGACGTACAAGGACCCAGTGGCCTTTCCCGAACCCTTTCCCATGTTCCCCTTAGGTATAGGAACACTGCTGTGGCTGCCAATCCTTTGCCTCCAAGGATCTTGGTGCCTTTAGCAGATGCTAGACTTTGTGAGGTCAACAGTGTGTTGGACAATGCGCAGGGCATGCAAAGTCCATCCACTTAGCATTTTTATATGAAATCCAAGATCCAAACTCAAGTCCTTCTGCTTTCAAGCCGTCTAACTAGCACAGAAACTTGTATTTCTAAGTCTCTCCTTGTGTCCCTTTATAACAAACCTCCATGTGAATTCTACACGTTGTCATAAAGTGGATGGGAATGTCATGATTGTGGGTGGGAAGTGTGAGTGACATGAGAGTGGGAAGAGGTAATGAGTGGATATGATCAAGATGCATTCCTTATGTTATAAAAAATATAACTATAAAATTAAAGCAAAGACTAATATTGAGAGGTTGACCCATCTCGACCATTGATTTCCAAATCCATCCCTGCTATGGTAGGTCACATTCCTTCTCTCTTGGGCCAAAGGTACTAAGCTCCATCTTGGCCTGTCTAACTTCTCCAGCCATGAGCACACCCTCCTCACCTTTCACTGAAGTTTCCTTACTGATGGTGGAGCAGTTATTGCTGCCGTCACGTTCTTGATGGCATTGAGTCCCTGAGGGACAATGGAACTTCTGGCATTGGATGGCCCCTCCTGTGCAGATACAGCTCTGGGTACAGCCCCTCGAGATCCAGGTTTTGCCTGTCTGCAGAAGTACGAGAAGAGAAAGGACATAAGGATGGAAAGACTTGTTCTAAGGAATCTGCCTTAACTTTGTCTGAAGGACTTATATTTGTCCTTCTATTATTCAAGATCCACATCTACTGAGGATAGAAAATATTTTTTAAAAAATGCATTGAGCATTGGAGATGTATCTCAGTGGTAGAATCCCTGACTAGAATCAGTCACTAAAGCATTCAAGAACATGACTCAGTGGTAGAACTCATACCTAGCAACCTCCAAGGATGGGTTGGGGGTCTGGCTTAGATGTAGAACGCTTGTATAGAATTTCCTTGTATAGAACGCTTGTATAGAGTCTGAGGATGTGGGTCAGCGGTAGAGCTCTCGCCTGGAATTCCTCAGTGAGGTGCTGGGGACACGGTCTAGTGGTAGAGCAGTTACATAGCAGGTATCTGGCCCTGAACAACCTTCATACCCCATGATCAGTCGTATAGGCAGATATCTAAGATGTATTAGATTGAAAGGAGCAGAGGAAAAGAGAAACTCTATGCCAGTGTGGCTGAAAAACGTTTCTCTATGTGTGTTCCTTTGTGTGTATGAATACATATTCATGTGCAGGTCAGAGAAACCAACTCTGGTGTTATCCTGACCTCATTCTTGTAATGAGACGGGCTTCTGCCTCTTCTTATTTATGTCTTGTTGCTCTTTCTTCTGTATGTGCAAGACTAGGTCACCCTCTAAAATTTCTCTCTCTCTCATCTCATCTCCAAGTAGAAAAGTTTGGAATACACATACATCAAGGAAGCCTGGCTCATGTGGATGGTGAGGATTCTAACTTAGGTTCTCCTATTTACACAAGAATACTTCCACTACTGACTGTGTAACCTGATACTATTTTAATGACACTCACTGGGACAAGGCCACCCTGGGGGTCATTACAGCCACACTGAATTCTCAGCACACAGTTGAACTGATTCCACACATAGCCAAGGTGACAGACACAGCCCTCCTTGCAAGCAGAGATAATTTGGGGACTGGTGCCCTCACAGCGGCCATCCGGGTCCATGCAAGTAGGTAAACAGGAGGGAAGGCAGCTGGTGTAGCGGCTGTGGGCCGGGCACTGCAGAGCTGTGGGGTGAAAGGCACAGGTTATAACGGGAGGCAACCGAAGGTGTCACGTGGAAGCAGAAGATAGAGAAACTCAGATATATAAGTTGGACAAAGACTTTGGGGCTTTTTTTCCTTTAGGCTAGAGAGATGGCTTAAGGGTTAAGATTCTGTCTTGCAAGCAGAAAGTCTTGAGTTCAGATCCCAGGCCCTATGTAAAAATGCCAGGTGGAAACGACAGCAGCTTGCACTTCCAGGGCTGTTATAGAGGTAACCAACTCTTTCCTCATTTGATTAGAGACCTGCTCCACTGGAAGGAATTCATGACTGATACTATAATTCAGAAAGGAATCAGACAACTATGAGGTCATAGGATCCTACTACTGCTCCTTTGATATCTCAAACTGCCTTCTAAATGTTTATGTATATACTCATAAGTTAGTTGGTCAAAGGAGCTTCTTGCTGCAGTGGGCGCTAGTTCATGAAACGATTCATAACTTGATGATGTGCTGAGAAGAAAGAAGTGCACGTTGAGTGCTCAGTCCTTAGTAGGACATCTCTCTCATACCTTTCCCTATGGCTCTGGGAACATTGAAGAATGTTCCCAGAAAGGGCATATGAAGGGGCATGAAGAATGTAAAAGAATATGAAAGATGGAAGATGGGGAGGAATGCTAGGCAACACTATCTTTCAGGACATCATGTAGCTGTTGTATCCATGAATTTACAGAGAAAGATCTACTCAAGATGCACCAAATCAACCTTCCATTGTGGGTGGGGTAAGGGCCGGTGAGACTGCTCTCATTACTCAGGAACTAATGGAACTGAGTTCAGGGGTTTGGAGAGTATGACCACTGAGAGGTGCCCATGCAGGCAGCACCAAAAGACAAAAAGAAGAAAAAGAAGGTGGGAAGGAGAGATGGCTCAGGGGTAAAAAGCATTGCCTCAAAAACAAAAGGCTCAGAGTTTGGATCCCAGATCTCACTTGATAATGCTGAGCAGAAATGGAGGCAGCCTGCACATGTGGCCCTGGAAGTTAGAACTTGGAAAACACAAACAAAGCAATAAAAAAGTAGAGCAATGCAGACTAATTCCAGAAGTCAGCCCTTGGGACGCCACAGGCAAACACACTCAAGCACACTCTTCCACACATACCGCTTCACATACACATACCCATCCACACATCCACACACACAACAAAAAGAAAGAAAACAAAAGAAAAGAGGAAGAGAAACAGGAGGAGACTGAAAAGGACATGAATGTGAGTGAATGAGTTAGGATCGGGAGGGAAATGGAGGGTAGATATGACCAACATATGCTACATAGAAGCATTAAAAAATCTATAAATAAATAAAAATTTCTAACCTACCCTGGTCTTTTATCTCAGAATCATTGTCATGGTACTAACTCCTATTCTCTCTGTCTTGGGACCCAGTGAATTCCTTCCTGACTTGAGTCTTACTCTTCCACCCTTGAACACACACATTCTACACCTTACCCACAGATCGCTCATCATTGAGGTAACACTTGTTATCATCGTCATGTCGCTCACAGTGTAACCCTAGAGGGCAATGATACTTCTGGCACTCCACAACCCCTTCCGTGCAGGCACAGTTCTTGGTACAGCCATCAGAGAGCCAGGTCTTACCCATCTGCAGATATCAAAGAAGCAGGGACAAAGGGGATGGTTCTGAGGAGTATTATCCATTACCTCTGACATGTGTCAATTTCGCATCCACTGAGTGAACCAAAAAAGGAAGGAAAATTTTTTTCTAAACATTGCTTCAGGCACTGGGAATGATTGCTAATCTAGAATCCTTGAAGTGAGGGTTTGGGAGTATGACTAAACAGTACAGCGCTAATCATGAATCCTTCCATACGGTGTTCGAGTCTGCAGCCAACAGTGGAGCACCTGCCTAGGACCCCCCCAGAGAGGCACTGGAGGTGGACTTCACTGGCATTGCAGTGTGCCTGTGAGGTTCTGAGGTATGGTGTGACAGCAGAAAGCATGTGTAAAATCTGTGATGAAAAGATATATGTGGGTTCAGTGCTGGAGTAATTGGCCAGAATTCACTAGTAAGGGGTCAGGTGCATGGCTTGTCAGTATAGTGCTTGCCACTTTTCTCAAGCAAAAAACGAATGTTTATGCTCCATGTATGACTAGCTATATAAACATGAGCACTCCAGAGAGGAGGACATGGTACCCCCACAATAGGTTTACTCACTGGGATAATTCCACCCTGGGCGTCTTTGCAGTCACACTGATCCCTGAGGACACATTTCTCCTTAATCAATATGAAGCCAGGTTTACAGATGCAGCCCTTCTTGCAGGTAGAGGGGCTACTGGAACGGGTGCCCTCACAGCGGCCATGTGGGTCTGAGCAGGTAGGTATGCAGGATGGAATGCAGTTGCTATAGTGGCTGTTGGCAGGGCACTGCACACCTGTGGGAAGGAAAGCTCAGGCTGAAGTGGAGACAGCTCATGGAGGCAGAGGCTAGAGAAACCCAGACATGTGGACTGAACACAGACTTTCAGGCATTTGCTGCCTATGCACTTTGTTCCAAAGTTAAGATGAAAGACAGTAAAAAGATTGCTTACTCTTGAAAAGACTAACATTTGGTATCAAGACATCAAGAACATACTATAAGTGACAGAGAAACTCTCATCCTAGCACTTTCTTTCACAGCAGAAAAAGGTGCTATGCAGGCTATGTGGGGAGAAAAGATATGAATGGTCTTACCTGAATGGTGAAACCATCGTGACCTACTAGACAAGAAGTGCCCACTGGTACAATAGCCAACTCTTTTCTGATTTCATTAGTGACCCACTCCACAGGGAGGAATTATGCTATACTACTGATCACAAGTCCATAACAGGGGGTGTAATGGGACCCCATATTGCCACTTTGAGAAGTTCTTAAACTGCCTCCTAATCTTCATATATGTAAGCATAAGTTAGCGCTGTTATCCACCTGGTTAGAGAAGCTTCTTTGTGCTGTGAGCATCAGTTTGTGAAAAGATTCATAAATGTCAATGAGTGGAGAAATGTCTGCTGAATAACCAACCCTAAATTGTGCATCTCTATTACCTCTGCCCCCATGGCTCTGGTAACGTCGTGGAAGAAGGGGCAGACAGAATGTAAATTGTTGCAGGATGGGGAGAAGTGCTGTGCAAGACTGTTTTCTCAGACAGAATGTGGTTGTCGTGTCAATGAACACACAGCACAAGACCAAAGAAAGATCCAGACAGTCAACCTTCCACCATGGATGAGGTAAGGGCTCATGGGGACTTGATCATAACTCAGGATCTCACAATTTAGTGGCACAGAAATTTGGTGGGACGCACAGTGTGGCAACAGGGACTGCCCATGTAGGCAGCTCCAATGAGATATTGTGAATCAGAAGAGAAAAAAAAATAAGCAGGGGCCTGAAAAATAGGCTCATGTTTAAGCCATAGACACCCACCTGAGTTTGGATCCCAGATCCTGTATAAAAATGCTGTGCATGAATTAAGGGAGGCTGTGCTTATGGCCCTGGAATGTAGAACTTAGAAAACCCTAGAGCAAAGCAATGAAGAGTTAGAGAAATTGAGGATGGTTCTCAAAGTCACCCTAGTGCCTGTAGGGGCACACACACTCAAGTGCACTCTTCTAAGACTAACTGATATGCACGTGTGCCTATGTACATCCACACAAGGGAAGAAAAGGAAAAGGAGACAATAGGGGAAGAAAACTAGGAGGAGAAAAGGGAGAGGAAGAGGAGTGAAGATGATCAACGTACCTTATGTACTAGCATGAACTGATCGAAGAATAAAAACATACTAACCTTTTCCAGCCATAAACCTTATAATTCATACCCACAGCAATTCGACTGTTCTCTCTCTGTTGGAGTCCAGGGAATAAGTTCCTTCTTGCTTTGGGTCTCACTCCTTCATGCATGAGCACACAAAATCTCCATACTTCCCCCCAGGCTCCCTTACCTGTTGAAGAACACTGATTTTTGGTGCCCTCTTTTCGAATTATACAATGGGACCCTTCGGGGCACTGGAACTTCTGGCACTGAATGACCCCTCCAGTGCATTCACAGCTCTGGGTACAGCCTTTGGAGAGCCAGGTCTTTCCCACCTGCAGACATCAAGGAAGTAAGGAGGAGTTATATGATTACATGTATGGTACCTATATGTCAGTTTCACATCCTTTCAGTCAGACCACACTGGAGTGAAAATATTTTCCTGAAATGTACATCTGGCACTGGCGATGTTGCTCAGTGATTCATTACTACTCTAGAATCTTTCAAGCGAGGATTTGGGAGTGTTGGCTGAACAATAAAGCGTTTATCATGAATCTTCTCGTAAGGTATTCGAGTCATGAGCAAACAGTGGAGCACCTGCCTAGGATTCCCCAGAAAGGCACTAGAGTTGGACTTCATCGGTATTGCAGTGTGCCTGTGAGGATCCTAGGTATAGCGCGGCGGCAGAAAGGATGAGTAGGATCTGTGATGAAAGGGTACATGTGGGTTCAGTGCTGGAGCACTTGCCCAGGATCCACAGTGAAGTGTCAGCTGCATGGCTGGTTAGTATGGCACTTGTCACACTTTTACCAGGCCAAAAACAATGTTTGTACTCCATGTACATACGACTAGTTATATAAATATGAACACACAAGGATACAAAAGCAGAGAGAAG
Organism: Typhlomys cinereus; assembly: GCA_023101885.1. Taxonomy (NCBI): domain Eukaryota; kingdom Metazoa; phylum Chordata; class Mammalia; order Rodentia; family Platacanthomyidae; genus Typhlomys; species Typhlomys cinereus. The sequence goes on from JALPQD010000288.1 coordinate 2,351,609, forward strand.
GAGATCATGCCTCCCAATAGGTTTACTCACTTGGAAAATTTTACCCCGGCTATTTTTACAGTCACACTGATCCCTGAGGACACACTTCTTCTTATTCAATAGGAAGCCAGGTTTACAGATGCAGCCCTTCTTGCAGGTAGAGGAGCTACTGCGATGGGTGCCCTCACAGCGGCCATGAGGATCAAAGCAGGTAGGTAAGCAGGAAGGAACGCAGTTGCTGTAGTGGCTGTTGGCCGGGCACTCCAAACCTGTGAGATGGAGGGCTCAGGCTGTAAGTGGAGACAGTCATAGGAGGTTGATGGAGGCAAAGGCTAGAGAAACCCAGACATGTGGATTGAACACAGACTTTCAGGCATTTACTTCCTATGCATTTTCTGCCAAAGCTACGGTGAAATACCCTAAGAATACATTTTTCTCAATTGGTCTGGAAGAATGCACTTGAATGTATGTGCATGTAAAGACACAAAGGAGGCTCATGAAATCAGAGGCTAGAGAAACCCACATATGTAGACTGAGCACAGACTTTCAGATATTGGCTGCCTATACACTCTGTCCCAAAGCTAAGATGAAAGACAACAAGAAGGTTGCATAATCTTGAAAGGACTAACATTTGGTATTAGCACATGAAGAAAATATGCTATAACTGACAGATAAACTCCCTCTTACTGGCTTTCTTTCATAGAATCAAAATTGCTATGCAGGCTATATGGGGAGAAAATGGTGAAGCTATCATGACCCAATAGATAAGAAGTGCCCACTGGTACAACAGTGGCATGATTGCTCTTGGGGCAACCAACACTTTTCTGATTTCATTAGAGATCTGATACAGAGGAAGGAATCATGCTATACTACTCATCCAAGTCCATGACTGGTGACGGAAACCCACTGCTGCCACTTTGAGAAGTTCTCAAGCTGCCTTCTAATCTTCATGTATGTAAGCATAAGTTAGCGCTGTTATCAACCTTGGTCAGAGAAGCTTCTTTGTGCTGTGAGTTGTAGTTTGTGAAAAGATTCATAAATGTCAATGAGTGGAGAAATGCCTGCTGAATAATCAACCCTAAATTGTGCATCTCTATTACCTCTGCCCCCATGGCTCTGGTAACGTCGTGGAAGAAGGGGCAGACAGAATGTAAATTGTTGCAGGATGGGGAGAAGTGCTGTGCAAGACTGTTTTCTCAGACAGAATGTGGTTGTCGTATCAATGAACACACAGCACAAGACCAAAGAAAGATCCAGACAGTCAACCTTCCACCATGGATGAGGTAAGGGCTCATGGGGACCTGATCATAACTCAGGATCTCACAATTTAGTGGCACAGAAATTTGGTGGGATGCACAGTGTGGCGACAGGGACTGCCCGTGTAGGCAGCTCCAATGAGACATTGTGAATCAGAAGGGAAAGAAAAATAAGCAGGGGCCTAAAGAATAGGCTCATGTTTAAGACAAAGCCTCCAAAGGAAAACGACCTGAGTTTGGATCCCAGATCCTATATAAAAATGCTGTGCATGAATTAAGGGAGCCTGTACGTATGGTCCTGGAATGCAGAACTTAGAAAACCCTAGAGCAAAGCAATGAAGAGTTAGAGAAATTGAGGATGGTTCTCAAAGTCGCCCTAGTACCTCTAGGGGCACACACACTCAAGTGCAATCTTCTAGACCAACTGATATGCACATATGCATACGTATATGAACACATGGGGAAAAAAAACAAGAGAAAAGAGGAAGAAAACTAGGAGTAGGAAAGGAAGAGGAGAAAGTAAAAGGACGTGAATGAGGGAGGGTGAACATAATGGGATTATGAGAGGAAAAGAAGTGGAAATGTTCAGTATCCCTTATGTACTAAGTTGAAAGGATCAAAGAATAAAAAAAATACCTACCTAGTCATAAATTTCACAATTAATTCCCATGGTAATAACATCACTTATCTCTCTGTTGGAGGCCAGGGAATAAGTTCCTTCTTGACTTGGGTCTCAGTCCTTCAACCATGAGCTCACATACACCTCACCATCCCCCAAGGCTCCCTTACCTACTGGAGAACAATGGTTGATGGCGCCATCACCTCGAATCACACAGTGGGACCCTGGGGGGCACTGGAAATTCTGGCACTCAATGACCCCTCCCATGCAGGCACAGTTCTTGGTACAGCCAAGGGAGAGCCAGATCTTGCCCATCTGCAGATATCAAGGAAGTAAGGAACAGGAGGCTGGTTCTGACAAGATAGACTCCTATGGAGTTTTAGAATATACATGTATGCTACCTATATGTCAGTTTCACATCCAATGAGTCAGGAAACACTGGAGCAAAAATATTTTCCTGAGATGTACATCTGACATAGGGGATATTGCTCAGTCAGTGATTGCTACTCTAGAATCCTTGAAGTGAGAGATTCAGAGTGTGATTGAAAAACAGAGTGTTTATCATGAATCCTTTCATAAGGTGTCGGAGGCTTCAGCAAACAGTGGAGCATCTGCCTAGGATCCCCCAGAGAGGCACTGGAGGTGGACATCACTGGTACTGTAGTGTGCCTGTGAGGTTCTGAGGTATGCCATAGTGGCAGAGAGGATGAGTAGAATCTGTGGTGAAAGGATATAGTGTGGCTCAATACTGGAGCACTTGCCTAGGATCCACTAGTGAGGGGCCAGGTGCATGGCTTGTCAGTATAGTACTTGCCACACTCTTACCAGGCATAAACAAATGCTCATGCTCCATGCACATATAGGGGTACAAACATGAGCGTTCTAGGATGAGAAAAGCAGAGAGAAGGAGATCTTGCTCCCCAAAATGCTTACTCACTGGGATAATTTCACCATGGGTATCTGTGCAGTCACACTGACTCCTGAGCACACAGTTCTTTTCATTTAATAGGAATCCAGGATTGCAGATGCAGCCCTTCTTGCAGGTAGAGGGGCTACTGGCATGGATGCCTTCACAGCTGCCATGTGGATCAGAGCAGGTAGGTAAGCAGGTTGGAATGCAGTCGCTATAATGGCTGTTGGCTGGGCACTGCACACCTGTGGGAAGGAAGGCTCAGGCTGTAAGTGAAGACAGTCTATGGGCAGAGGCTAGAGAAACACAGACAGGTGGACTGAACACAGATTTTCAAGAATTTACTTCCTAAGCATTTTCTGCGAAAGCTAAGATGAAAAAACCTAAGACTGTCTTTCATTTGGATTAGAGAGTGCACTCGAGTGTGTGTCTGATAAGGCACTTGGTATACTCGTGGAGTCAGAAAAAAGAGAAAGCTGAATATGTGAACTGAACACAGACATTCAGGCCTTTGATTCCTATACACTCTGTGCCAAAGCTAACATGAAAGACAAAACATTTTGTATCAGCATGTAAAGAAAACATGCTATAACTGACAGAGAAACTCCCGCATTAGAGGATTTCTTTCACAGTAGCAAAAGATGCTATGCAGGCTGTGTGCGAAGAAAAGCCATGAATGGTCTTACCTGAATGGGGATACCATCATGACCTGCTGGACAAGATGTGCCTACTGGTGCAATAGTAGTATGATTGTTATTGGGGTAACCAACACTTTTCTGATTTCATTAGCAATCTGCTTCACAGGAAGGAATCATGCTATATTACTGATTTCAAGTCCATAAGTGGTGATGTGATAGAACCCACTACTGCCACTTTGAGAAGTTCTCAAGCTGCCTTCTAATCTTCATATACGTAAACATTAAGTTAGTGCTATTTTCAACCTTGGTCACTCTTCTATAGAAACCATACTCACATGTACATGTGTAATCCTCACGTGGAAAGAAAAACAAGGGAAAAGGATAAAAAAAAGGAAGAAAAATAGAAGGAAAAAGAAGAGGAGAAAGTAAAAGGACATGAATGAGGGAGGGTGAACATATTGAGACTGGAAGGGGAAAAGGAGTGGAGGTGATCAAAGTAACCTTATGTACTAGCATGAAAGGGTCAAAGCACACAATTACTAACCTACGCTAATCATAAATCTCACAATTCATTTCCGTGGTAATAAGACCACTCATGTCTTTCTTGGAGTCCAGGGAATAAGTTCCTTCTTTCCTTGCGTTTCAGTCCTTCAGTCATGAGCACACATACTCCACCTTCCCCCAACACTCCCTTACCTATTGAAGAACAATGGTTGATGGCGCCATCACCTCGAATTACACAATGGGATTCTGGGGGGCACTGGAAATTCTGGCACTCAATGACTCCTCCCATGCAGGCACAGTTCTTGGTACAGCCATCAACGAGCCAGGTCTTTCCCATCTGCAGACATCAAGGAGGTAAGGAACAGGAGGCTGGTTCTGACAAGATAGACTCCTAAGGAATTCTCAGGGTTTACATGTATGCAACCTGTATGTCACTTTCACATCCAATGAATCAGGAAACACTGGAGCAAAAATATTTTCCTGAAATGTATATCTGGCATAGGGGATGTCGCTCAGTCAGTGATTGTTACTCTAGAATCCTTGAAGTGAGAGATTCAAAGTGTGATTGAAAAACAGAGTGTTTATCATGAATCCTTTCATAAGGTGTCAGAGGCTTCAGCAACCAGTGGAGCATCTGCCTAGGATCCCCCAGAGAGGCACTGGAGGTGGACATGACTGGTACTGTAGTGTGCCTGTGAGGTTCTGAGGTATAGCACAGTGGCAGAGAGGATGAGTAGAATCTGTGGTGAAAGGATATAGTGTGGCTCAATACTGGAGCACTTGCCTAGGATCCACTAGTGAGGGGCCAGGTACATGGCTTGTCAGTATAGTACTTGCCACACTTTTACCAGGCATAAACAAATGCTCATGCTCCATGCACACATAGGGGTACAAACATGAGCGTTCTAGGATGAGAAAAGCAGAGAGAAGGAGATCTTGCTCCCCAAAATGCTTACTCACTGGGATAATTTCACCATGGGTATCTGTGCAGTCACACTGACTCCTGAGCACACAGTTCTTCTCATGTAATACGAAGCCAGTGTTACAGATGCAGCCCTTCTTGCAGGTAGAGGGGCTACTGGCATGGATGCCTTCACAGCGGCCATGTGGATCAGAGCAGGTAGGTAAGCAGGATGGAATGCAGTTGCTGTAGTGGCTGTTGGCCGGGCACTGCACACCTGTGGGAAGGAAGGCTCAGGCTGTAAGTGGAGACAGTCATAGGAGGTCCATAGAGACAGAGGGTAGAGAAACCCAGACAGGTGGATTGACCACATACTTTCAAGAATTTACTTCCTAAACATTTTCTGCCAAAGCTAAGATGAAAAAAACCTAAGGCTGCTTTTTCATTTGGATTAGAGAGTGCACTCCAGTGTGTGTCTGATGAGGCACAAGGGACGCCTGTGGAGTCAGAGAATAGAGAAAGCTGCATATGTAGACTGAACACGATCATTCAGGCATTTGCTTCCTATGCACGTTTGCCAAGCTAACATGAAAAACAATAAGAATGTTGCTTACTTTTGAAAGGACTAACATTCAGTATCAGGACATAAAGAAAACATGCCAAAGCTGACAGAGAAACTCTCATGTTAGAGGATTTCTTTCACGGTAGCAAAAGATGCTATACGGGCTATGTGGGAAGAAAAGCTATGAATGGTCTTACCTGAATGATGATACCATCATGACCTGCTAGACAAGATGTGCCTACTGGTACAACAGTGGCATGACTGCTATTGGGATAACCAACACTTTTCTGATTTCAGTAGTGATCTGCTTCACAGGAAGGAATCATGCTATATTACTGATTTCAAGTCCATAAGTGGTGATGTAATGGAACCCCACTACTGCTCGTTTGAACGTTCTCAAGCTGCCTTCTAATCGTCACATAGGTATGCATAAGTTAGTGCTATTTTCAACCTTGGTCACTCTTCTATAGAAACTCATATTCACATGTACATGTGTAATTCACACATGGAAAGAAAAACAAGGGAAAAGGAGAAAAATGGGAAGAAAAATAGAATGCAAAAGGAGAGGAGAAAGTAAAAGGACATGAACGAGAGAGGGTGAATATATTGAACTGGGAGGGGAAAAGGAGTGGAGGTGATCAAAGTACATTATGTACCAGCATGAAAAGATCAAGCACAAAAAAGTACTAACATACACTAGTCATAAATCTCACAATTCATTTCCGTGGTAATAAGACCACTCATCTCTTTCTTGGAGTCCAGGGAATAAGTTCCTTCTTCCCTTGGGTCTCAGTCCTTCAGTCATGAGCACACATACTCCACCTTCCCCCAACGCTCCCTTACCTACTGGAGAACAATGGTTGATGGCGCCATCACCTCGAATCACACAATGGGATTCTGGGGGGCACTGGAAATTCTGGCACTCAATGACTCCTCCCATGCAGGCACAGTTCTTGGTACAGCCATCAGCGAGCCAGGTCTTTCCCGTCTGCAGACATGAAGGAGGTAAGGAACAGGAGGCTGGTTCTGACAAGATAGACTCCTATGGAATTCTCAGGGTTTACATGTATGCGACCTGTATGTCACTTTCACATCCAATGAGTCAGGCAACACTGGAGCAAAAATATTTTCCTGAAATGTACATCTGACATAGGGGATGTCGCTCAGTCAGTGATTGCTACTCTAGAATCCTTGAAGTGAGAGATTCAGAGTGTGACTGAAAAACAGAGTGTTTATCATGAATCCTTTCATAAGGTGTCAGAGCTTCAGCAACCAGTGGAGCATCTGCCTAGGATCCCCCAGAGAGGCACTGGAGGTGGACATGACTGGTACTGTAGTGTGCCTGTGAGGTTCTGAGGTATGCCATAGTGGCAGAGAGGATGAGTAGAATCTGTGGTGAAAAGATATAGCACTTGCCCAGGATCTACTGGTGAGGGGCCGGGTGCATGGCTTGTCAGTATAGTACTTGCCACACTTTTACCAGGCATAAACAAATGTTTATGCTCCATGCACACATAGGGGTACAAGCATGAGCATTCCAAGATGAGAAAAGCAGAGAGAAGGAGATCTTACCATCTAAAAGGCTTACTCACTGGGATAATTCCACCTCCGGTATCTTTACAGTCACATTGACTCCTGAGCACACAGTTCTTCTCATGTAATACGAAGCCAGTGTTACAGATGCAGCCCTTCTTGCAGGTAGAGGGGCTACTGGCATGGATGCCTTCACAGCGGCCATGTGGATCAGAGCAGGTAGGTAAGCAGGATGGAATGCAGTTGCTGTAGTGGCTGTTGGCCGGGCACTGCACACCTGTGGGAAGGAAGGCTCAGGTTGTAAGTGGAGACAGTCATAGGAGGTCCATAGAGGCAGAGGGTAGAGAAACCCAGACAGGTGGATTGACCACATACTTTCGAGAATTTACTTCCTAAGTTAAGATGAAAAAAACCTAAGGCTGCTTTTTCATTTGGATTAGAGAGTGCACTCCAGTGTGTGTCTGATGAGGTACAAGGGACGCCTGTGGAGTCAGAGAATAGAGAAAGCTACATATGTAGCTTCCTATGCACTTTGTGCCAAAGTTAAGATGAAAGACAACAAGAAGGTTGCTTACTCTTGAAAGGACTAACATTTGGTATCAGGACATTAAAAAAAACATGCCAAAGCTGACAGAGAAACTCTCATGTTAGAGGATTTCTTTCACGGTAACAAAAGATGCTATGCAGTCTATGTGGGAAGAAAAGACATGAATGGTCTTACCTGAATGAGGATACCATCATGACCTGCTAGACAAGATGTGCCCACTGGTGCAACAGTGGCATGATTGTTATTGGGTAACCAACACTTTCCTGATTTCATTGGTGACCTGCTCCACAGGAATGAATCATGGTATACTACAAGTCCATAACAGGTGGTGAAATGGGACCCCACTACTGCCACTTTGAGAAGTTCTCAAGTTGCCTGCTAATCTTCATATATGAAAACATAAATTAGTGCTATTATCAGCTTTCTTCATTCTTCTATGCAAACTCATATGCACATGTACATGTGTAATTCACACATGGAAAGAAAAACAAGGGAAAAGGAGAAAAAATAGGAGAAAAGAAAGAGGAGAAAGTAAAAGGACATGAATGAGAGAGGGTAAATATATTGAACTGGGAGGGGAAAAGAAGTGGAGGTGATCAAAGTACATTATGTACTAGCATGAAAGGGTCAAAGCACAAAAAAGTACTAACATACACTAGTCATAAATCTCACAATTCACTTCAGTGGTAATAAGACCACTCATCTCTTTCTTGGAGTCCAGGGAATAAGTTCCTTCTTCCCTTGCGTTTCAGTCCTTCAGTCATGAGCACACATACTCCACCTTCCCCCAACGCTCCCTTACCTACTGGAGAACAATGGTTGATGGCGCCATCACCTCGAATCACACAGTGGGATTCTGGGGGGCACTGGAAATTCTGGCACTCAATGACTCCTCCCATGCAGGCACAGTTCTTAGTACAGCCATCAGCGAGCCAGGTCTTTCCCGTCTGCAGACATGAAGGAGGTAAGGAACAGGAGGCTGGTTCTGACAAGATAGACTCCTAAGGAATTCTCAGGGTTTTCATGTATGCGACCTGTATGTCACTTTCACATCCAATGAGTCAGGCAACACTGGAGCAAAAATATTTTCCTGAAATGTATATCTGGCATAGGGGATGTCGCTCAGTCAGTGATTGCTACTCTAGAATCCTTGAAGTGAGAGATTCAGAGTGTGACTGAAAAACAGAGTGTTTATCATGAATCCTTTCATAAGGTGTCAGAGCTTCAGCAACCAGTGGAGCATCTGCCTAGGATCCCCCAGAGAGGCACTGGAGGTGGACATCACTGGTACTGTAGTGTGCCCATGAGGTTCTGAAGGATGGCACAGTGGCAGAGAGGATGGGTAGAATCTGTGGTGAAAGGATATAGTGTGGTTCAATACTGGAGCACTTGCCCAGGATCCACTTGTGAGGGGCCAGGTGAATGGCTTGTCAGTATAGTACTTGTCACACTTTTACCAGGCAAAAACAAATGTTTATGCTCCATGCACACATAGGGGTACAAACATGAGCGTTTCAGGATGAGAAAAGCAGAAAGAAGGAGATCTTGCCGTCTAAAAGGCTTACTCACTGGGATAATTCCACCTCCGGTATCTTTACAGTCACACTGACTCCTGAGCACACAGTTCTTCTCATGAAATACGAAGCCAGTGTTACAGATGCAGCCCTTCTTGCAGGTAGAGGGGCTACTGGCATGGATGCCTTGACAGCTGCCATGTGGATCAGAGCAGGTAGGTAAGCAGGTCGGAATGCAGTTGCTGTAGTGGCTGTTGGCCGGGCACTGCACACCTGTGGGAAGGAAGGCTCAGGCTGTAAGTGGAGACAGTCCATGGGCAGAGGCTATAGAAACACAGACAGGTGGATTGAACACACACTTTCAAGAATTTACTTCTATGCATTTTCTGCCAAAGCTAAGATGAAAAAACTTAAGACTGTTTTTTCATTTGGACTAGAAAGTGTACTTCAGTGTGTGTCTGATGAGACACAAGGGAGGATCATGGAGTCAAAAGCTGGAAAAATCCACATTTGTAGACTGAAGACAGACTTTCTGGCATTTGCTTCCTATGCACTTTGTACCCACAGCTAATATGAGAGACAATAAAGAATTGCTAACTCTTGAAAAAACTTATGTTTCTTATCAGGACATAAAGGAAACACGCTATAATTAGAGCAACTTCCATCCTACTGGCTTTCTTTCACAGTAGCAAAAGATGCTATGCAGGCTATGTAGGGAGAAAGGACATGAATGGTTTTACCTGAATGGTGAAAAGACAATAACCTGCTAGACAAGATGTGCTCACTGGTACAACAGTGGCACAATTGCTTTTGAAGTAATCAGTAGTGACTTGCTCCACAGGAAAGAATCATGCTATACTAATGACTATAGATCCATAAAGGGTGATGTGATGGAAACCCACTGCTGCCACTTTGAGAAATTCTCAAGCTGCTTTCTAATCTTCATGTGTGCAATATAAGTTAGTGCTATTATCAACGTTGGTCACTCTTCTATACAAACTGATACACACATGTACATATGTAATCCGTACATGGAAAGAAAAACAAGGGAAAAGGGGGAGAAATATAGAAGGAGAAAAGGAAGAGAAAGTAAAAGAACATGAATGAGGGAGGGTGAACCTATTGAGATTGGGAGGGGAAAAGGAGTGGAGGTGATCAACGTACCTTAGGTATTAACATGAAAGGATCAAAGCACAAAAACATCCTAACCTACGCTAGTCATAAACCTCATGATTCCTTCCCATGGTAATAAGACTGCTTATTTCCCTCTTGGAGTCCAGGGATTAAGTTCCTTTTTGCCTTGGGTCTCAGTCATGAGGACATATACTTTCTACCTTCCCAAGACCTCCTTACCTACTGAAGAGCACTGGTTCAATGTGCCATCACCTCGCATCACACAGTGGGACCCTGGGGGGCACTGGAACTTCTGGCACTCAATGACCCCTCCTGTGCAGGCACAGTTCTTGGTACAGTCATCAGAGAGCCAGGTCTTTCCCATCTGCAGACATTAGGGAAGTAAGGAATCAGAAGCTTGTTCTCAGGAGCCAGCCTCTTTGCCTTTTTGTATCATTTACATGTAAGCTCCCTAAATGTTAGCTTCACATCCATCAAGTCAGGCAGTACTGGATAAAAATATTTTTCTAAAAGTTACATCTGGCACTGGGGATGTTGCTGAGCTATTGATTGCTACTCTAGAGTCCTTCAAGTGAGGATTTTGGAGTGTGACTGAAAAACAGAGTGTTTATCATGAATCCTTTCATAAGGTGTTAGAGTCTTCAGCAAACAGTGGAGCATCTGCCTAGGATCCCCCAGAGAGGCACTGGAGGTGGACATCACTGGTATTGTAGTGTGCCTGTGAGGTTCTGAGGTATGGTATAGCAGCAGAAAGCATGTGTAGAATGTGTAGTGAAAGGATTTATATGGGCTCAGTGCAGGAGCACTTGCCCAGAATCCACTAGTGAGGGGTCAGGTGTATGGCTTGTCGGTATAGCACTCTCCACACTTTTACCAGGCCAAAACCAATGTTCATCGCCCATGCACAACTAGCTATAAAAACACGAGCACTCAAGGATGAGAAAAGCAGAGAGAAGGAGATCTTGCCATCTAAAAGGCTTACTCACTGGGATAATTCCACCTCCGGTATCTTTACAGTCACACTGACTCCTGAGCACACAGTTCTTCTCATTCCATACGAAGCCAGTGTTACAGATGCAGCCCTTCTTGCAGGTAGAGGGGCTACTGGCATGGATGCCTTCACAGTTGCCATGTGGATCAAAGCAGGTAGGTAAGCAGGATGGAATGCAGTTGCTGTAGTGGCTGTTGGTCGGGCACCGCACACCTGTGAGAAGGAAGGTTCAGGCTGTAAGTGAAGACAGTCATAGGAGGCCCATGGAGTGAGAGGCTAGGGAAACCCAGACATGTGGACTGAACACAGACTTTTGGGCATTTACGAAAAATCCTAAGAAGATTGTTTTTTCAGTTGGCCCAAAAGAGTGCACTTGAATGTATGTGTATAGAGGCAGAAGGGAGGATTATGGAGTCAGAGGCTGGAGAAACCCACATATGTGGATTGATCTCAGACTTTCAGGCATTTGTTTCCTATGCCCTTTTGCCAAAGCTAATATGATACACAACAAAAATATTGCTAACTCTTGAAAAATATTTTGTGTCAGGATATAAAGAAATGGTGAAACCATCGTGACCTGGTAGATGAGAAGTGCCCACTGGTAAAATAGTGGCATGATTGCTATTGGGGTGACCAACTCTTTTCTGATTTCATTAGCGACCTGTTCCACAGGAAGGAATCATGTTATATTATTGACCACAAATGCACAACTGATGGTGTGATAGGACTCCACTACTGCCACTTTGAGGAGCTCTTGAGCTCCTAATCTTCATGTATGTAAGTATAAGTTAGCGCTGTAGATCAACCTTGGCCAGTGAAGTTTCTTTGTGCTGTGAGATGTAGTTTGTGAAAAGATTCATAAATGTCAATGAGTAGAGATTGTTGCTCGATGCTCAGCCCTAAATTACACATCTCTATTATCTGGTCCCATTGTTCTGGGAACATTTTGGAAGAAGTGACAGACAGAATGCCAATGTTGGCACATGGTGAGAAGTGCCGTGCAAGAGGGTCTTCTCAAACATGATGTGGTTGTTGTACCCATGAACACACAGCACAAGACCAAAGAAAGACACCTAGCCTTCCACCATGGTTGAAATAAGGGTTCATGGGGACCTGATCATAACTCAGGATCTCATAACTTAGGGGCACAGAGCTCTGGTGGGATGCACAGTGTGGCTGCAGGGACTGCCCATGTAGGCAGTACCAATGAGACTTTGTGGATCACAAGAGAAAGAAAAAGTACAAAGGGAATGGAGAACAGGCTCAGGTTTAAGCCATAGATGCCTAAGAAAAAGGACCTGAGTTTGTATCCCAGATCCCATGTAAAAATGCTGTGCATAGATTAAGGGAGCCTATGTTTATGGTCCTGGAATGCAGAATTTGGAAAGCCCTAGAGCAAAGCAATGAAAAGTCAGATAAATCTAGGATGGTTCCCAAAATCACCCTTGTACCTCTAGGGGCACACACACTCAAGTGTATGCTTTTGGACCAACTGATACTCATATGTCCTTATGTACATCCACACATAAAAAAAGAACAACAGAAAAGGGAAGAAAAACAGGAGGAGGAAAGGATGAGGAGAAACTAAAAGGGAATGAATGTGGGCAGGTGAACATATTGGGATTATGAGGGGAAAAATAGTCGAGGTGATCAAAGTACCTTATGTACTAGCATGAAAGGGTAAAAGAATAACAAATACTAACCTACCCCAGTCATAAATCTCAGAATTAATCCCCATGGTAATTAGACCCCTTATCTCTCTCTCGGAATCCAGAGAATAAGTTCCTTTTTGCCTTGGGTCTCAGTCATGAGCACACATACTCTTCACCTTCCCCCAAGCCTCCCTTACCTGTTGAAGAACACTGGTTCAGGGCACCATCACCACGAATCACACAGTGGGACCCTGGGGGGCACTGGAACTTCTGGCACTCAATGACCCCTTCTGTGCAGGTACAGCTCTTGGTACAGCCAAGGGAGAGCCAGGTCTTGCCCATCTGTAGACATCAAGGAAGTAAGGACCAGAAGGCTTGTTCTCAGGAGATAGTTTCACATCCTTTGAGTCAGGCAACACTGGATGAAAATATTTTTCTAAAAGTTACATATGGCACTGGGGATGTTGCTCAGTGATTGATTGCTACTCTAGAATCCTTCAAGTGAGTGTTTCGGAGTGTGACTGAAAAACAGAATGTTTATCATGAATCCTTTTCACAAGGTGTTAGTCTTAAGCAAACAAACAGTGGGGAACCTTGGCTTCCAGACAGGCTCTAGAGGTGGACTTCACTGGTATTGTAGTATGCCCGTGAGGTTCTGAAGTATGGCATAGTAGCAGAGAGGCTGAGAGGATGAGTAGAATCTGTGGTGTAAGGAGCACTTGTCCAGGATCCACTAGTGAGGGGCCGGGTGCATGGCTTGTCAATATAGCACTTGCCAAAATTTTAGCAGGCCAAGACCAATGTTCATGCTCCTTGCACAACTAGCCGTACAAACATGAGCACTCCAGGATGAGAAAGAAAAGAGAAGGAGATCATGCCCCTGAATAGGCTTACTCACTGGGATAATTCCACCTCCAGCATCTTTACAGTTACACTGACTCCTGAGCACACAGTTCTTCTCATTCCATACGAAACCAAGGTTACAGACACAGCCCTTCTTGCAGGTAGAGGAGCTACTGGTATGGATGCCTTCACAGCGGCCATGTGGGTCCCAGCAGGTAGGTAAGCAGGACGGAATGCAGTTGCTATAGTGGCTGTTGGCCGGGCACTGCACACCTGTGGGATGGAGGGTTCAGGGTTCAGGCTGTAAGTGGAGATAGTCATACGAGGCTCATGGAGGCAGAGGCTAGAGAAACCCAGACATGTGGATTGAACACAGATTTTTAGGCATTTACTTCCTAATGTTTTCTGCCAAAACTAAGATGAAAGACAACAAAAAGATTGCTTAATATTGAGAGGATTAACATTTGGTAAGAGGACATAAAGAAAACATGCTATAACTGACAAGGAAACTCCAATCCTGTTGCTGCTTTCATAGTAACAAAAGGTGCTATACAGGGTATGTGGTGTGATAAAACATGAATGGTCTTAAATCAATGTGGAATAATCCTTACCTGGTATGCAAGTTGTGCTCATTAATACAATAGTGGTATGAGTGTTATGGGGGTAACCAACTTTCATTTGATTTTATTGGAGACTTTCTCCACAGCAAGGAATCATACTATAATACTCATCATAAAACTGTAACTGGGGAGGTCATGGCACCCTACTATTGCCATTTTGAGAAGTTTTCAAGCTGCCTTCTAATATTCATGTATGTGAGCATAAATTAGTGCGTTATCAATCTTGGTCAGAGGAGCTTCTTTGTGCTGTGAGCTATAGTTTGTGAAAAGATTCATAAATATCAATGAGTGGAGAAACACCTTCTGAATGCTTAGCCCTAAGTTGGATATCTCTATTACCTGTGCCCTCCATGGCTCAGATTATATCACGGAAGAAGGGGTAGATAGAATGTAAATATTGGAAGATGAAGAGAATTGCTATGTAATAGTGTCTTCCCATACACAATATGGTTGTTGTACCCATGAGCACATAAGACCTAAGCAAGATCCAGTTAGTCAACCTTCCAGCATGGATGAGGTAAGGGCTCATGAGGCCCTGATCATAACTCAGGATCTCATAATTTAGCAGCACAGAGATCTGGTGGGATGCACAGTGTGGCCATAGGGGCTGACCATGCAGGCATCACCAATGAGACTTTATGGGTCTCAAGAGGAAGAAAAGAAGATGGAATCTCAAAATATTGCTCAGGTGGGACTGGAGAGGTGGCTCAGGGGTTAAGCCTCTGCCTTGCAGGCGGAAGGTCCTGAGTTCGGATCCTTGACCCCATGTATAGACGCCGGGCGGAAGCCGGGGCGGCTTGAGTTTCTGGTCCTGGTAGGGCGGAGCCTGTGAATCCCGGGCAGAGTAAACAAGAAGGAGGTGGAGGCGTCCATGGTGGTTCCCGAATTCGCCTGTGGTTCTACACACACACACACAATTGAATAAATAATAAAAAAATTTAAAAATATTGCTCAGGTGGTAAAGCCTTTGCCTCACAAACAAAAGGACTTGAGTTTGGTACCCTATCTCACTTAAAAATGGTGGTCAGAAATGCAAACAACTTGCATCCCTAATGCTCAAAGACAGGGTCTAGAAAAACCCAAGCAAAGCAAAAGGAGGTAGAACAATGCAGAATGATTCTTGAAGTCATCCTTGGACCTACAGAAGCATACACTACTCCCTCTGATACACAAAGACACACAAACACATACACAAGGACACTCTTGTACACATACCCTGCCCCCATATGTTCATACCCATACCCACACACAAATAAATAAATAAAAGAAGAAGCAGAAGAGAAAGAGAAAGATGAAAAGGGTATAGAAAGTGACATAAATGTGGAAGAATGAATGTGTTGGTGTTGAGATGGCAACAGAGAGTGAATTTGATCAATGTACCCTTACATACTAGCATGAAAGAATCCAAGAGTGAATAAAAATTGCTAACCCGCTCCCCTGGTAATAAGTCCTATTCTCTGTCTTAGACCCCAAGAAGTAAGTCACTTCTTGCCTTGAGTCTCACTCCTCCAGTCATGAGTATTAGGGAAGCACTTGTTGCTCCTGATGTCTTCACGTCCCTCACAGTGGAACCCTGCGGGACACTGGAACTTCTGGCACTGAATGACCCCTCCCTCACAGGCACAGCTCTGGGTACAGCTGGTGGAGAGCCAGGTCTTGCCCATCTGCAGATACCAAGGAAATTAGAATGATGAGGATGGTTCTGAGCAGACAGTATCCCTCCCACCTGGAGAGCTTATATGTTCCCTCCCAATGTGTTGGTTCCACATTTATTGAGAAACCAAACACTCTGTGGAAAATATTTTTCTAAAAATTACATAGGCACAGGGGTGTTGCTCAGTGGTAGATTGCTAGCTTTGAATCCTACAATGAGGGTTTGTGGCTAGGCAGTAGCATATTTGTCATGAATTCCTGCATAAGGTGCTGTAGCCTTGACCAAATAGTGGAACACCTACCTAGGATCCTAAGAGAGGGTTAAGAGGTATACTTCAGTGATATTTAGAGTGCCTCTGATATTCTGGCATCAGAATGTATGTCTAGAATCTATGACTGAAGGATGTATGTGGGACTCAGTGCTGAAGCACTTTCCTAGGATCCACCAGTGAGGGGTTTGGTATGTAGCTCATCAGTACAGAACTTGCCAAAATTTTATCAGGTCAAGACCAATGTACACATTCAATGCTCAGCTACCCAAATATACATGAGCATTCCAGGATGAGAGAAACAGAAGCTGCCCCCTCAAATCCTACATCCCAAGGTTACTCACCGGGATGACTTCACCATAGGTGTCTTTGCAGTTACATTGAGTCCTGAGCACACACTTGTCCAGATTCAACACATAGCCAGGTTGACACAGGCAGCCCTTCTTGCACGTGGATGGGCTCTTGGGACTGGTGCCCCCACAATGGGCATATAGGTCACCACAGGTAGGTAAGCAGGAGGGAAGGCAGTTGGTGTAGGTGCTGTGGGCTGGGCACTGTGCAGCTGTGAAATAGAAGGCATGAGCCATAATGGAGCAAATCAGAAGTAGCCCATGGAGGCAGAGGACGGGAAACTAGATATGTGGCTTGAATATAAAGTTTGAGGTTTTTAATTTTTTCCCTTCTGCTCTTCACCAGCACAAATTCACTACACATGGGTTATGAACCCAAGCCCAGATGAAGGATAATAAATAGATTACTTCTAATTGATTATGGAAGTGTAACCATTAAGGGACTAAAATCACTCTCAGGACATTGTAGGATTCAAAGAAGTAGAACTGACAGGGAAACTTCCTTCCTGGTGGCTTCCTTTCAGAGTAGTAAAAGTTGTTATGTAGGATATGTGGGGGGGGAAGACATTAGCGGTCTGACCCAGTGGTGGACCATAAATGGCACAATGCTTCTGACCTGTCAAGCAAGATGTGACCACTGGTGCAATAGTGGTATGACTGTTATGTGGGTAACCAACTCTTTTCTGATTTCATTGGAGACCTATTCCACAGGAAGTAATTCATAACCAGTACTGTGTTTTGGGGCCCTGGAAAGCAGAGCCTGGGGAACCTCAGAGGCAAACAGAAAGGAGGTAAAGCAATCCAGAATAATTCCCAAAGTCATCCTTGTACCTTCACAGTAACACAAACTCAAGTATACTTGTCAACACAAGCAACACACATACATGTCCTAACCCACAACACACAATAAAATTCAAAAAAGGAAAGAAAGAAGAAGAAAAAAAAGAAGAGGAAGAAAAGCAGCAGACAGAAAGGATATAAATGTGGGAGGGAAATGTGTTGGGAGAGGAATTGGGGGTGGAAGAGATCAACATACTTTACTTACATGAAAGAAATGAAAGAATAAAAGAAAAATTTTAACACACTCTAGTCATGAATATCATAATTCATTCCCATGGTAATAAGTCTTCTTTTTTCTCATGTGCTCTAGGATCTCTGGGGTTTTGTGCTCCTTGTCTTAGGTCTCACTCCTTTAGCTATGAGAACATACGATTCCCCACACCCCCCTCACCTATCCAGGAGCACTTGTTGATGCTGGTGACGCCACGTCTCTCACAATGGGACCCTGGAGGGCACTGGAACTTCCTACATTTCACTGCCCCTCGTCTGCAGCTACATTTTCTGGTACAATCACTGGCGAGCCAAGTCTTGCCCACCTGCAGATATCAAAGAAGTAAGGATCAGTGGAATGGTTCCGAGGAGATGACCTCCCCTCACTTCTGGGAGGCTTACATGTATCCTTCCTATGTATCAGTTCCACATCTATTGAGAGAAACTGGGTATGTTGCTCAGTGGTAGATCACTCACCTAGAATCCTTCAGTAAGGGTTTGGAAGTGTGACTAGGCAATAGAGTATTTGTCATGAATCCCTGAATAAGGTGTTATAGCCTAGACCAAACAATGGAGCACCTGCCTAAAATACCAAAGAGAGGGGCAGGAGGTAGACTTCAGTGGTATCCTAGAGCAACTCTGAGGTTCTGGGACATGGCATAGCAGCAGAGGATGTTTAGAATCTGTAACCAAAGGGTTTATGTGGAGCTCAGTGCTGAAGCATTTGCTCAGGATCTACTAATGAGGAGCTTGGTGCACGGCTCATCAGTTCACCAGCTGCCAAGTTTGTACCACTTCAAGAACAATGTTCACATTCCATACCCAGCTACCAATAAATACATGAGCATCCAGGATGAGAGAAGTAGAATGTGCCCCACGATAGTACATTCCAGAGTTACTCACTGTGATGACTCTACCGAAGGTGTCTTTGCAGTCACACTGAGTCCTGAGGACACATTTGTTTTGATTCAACACGTAGCCAGGTTGACAGGTACAACCTTCTTTGCAGGGAAAGGGTCTGTTGGTTCTGAGGCCCTTGCAACGGCCATGTGGGTCTGCACAGGTAGGTAAGCAGGAGGGAAGGCAATAAGTGTAGCTGCTGTGGGCTGGGCACTGCAGACCTGTAGGACAGAAGGTTCACACTATAAACAGAGAGAGACAGAGGTGGCACATGGAAGCAGAAACTAGAGAAAACTACATATGTAAATTGAATACATAGTTTGAGGTTTTTATTTTTTCCCTTTTGTTATTCATTGAGCAAGTAATTACTATACACGAGCTATGTGCCAAAGCCCAGATGAAAGACAATTGTTTCTATCAAATGATTACGGAAGAGTAACCACTGGAAGACTTATATGAAAGATTTATATTCAATATAACAACATAAAGAAAATAAACAAGAACTGACAAGAAATATTCCTTCCTGGAAGCTTCCTTTCAGAGTAGCAAAAGGTGTTATGCAGGCTATGTGGAGAGAAAAGACATTAATGGTCTTATCCAGTGGTGAACCATGAATGGCACAATAATTTTGACCTACCTGACAAGATATGCCCAGTAGTTCAATAACAGCATAACATAACAGTATGGGGTAACCAAAATTTTTCTGATTTCACTAGAGACCTGCTCCACCTGAATTTATGCCTGGTCCTGTAGTTCTGACCACAAGCTCAAAACTGGTGAAGTCACTGAACTCTACTGCAGGTACTTTTGACAAGTCCTTACGTTGTCTCCTAAATCTTTATGTATATAACTGTAAGTTAGTAGTATTCTGAAACTTGGTCAAAGAACTTTCTGTAGTGAGCAGCAGTTTCTGCATAGATTTATAACTTGTCAGTGTGCTAGGAAGAAATGTCTGCTGAATGCTGAACCCTAAGTCAGACATCTCAGTCATCCCTGTCCCTTAGTCTGGGAACATCATGGAAGAAGGGACAGAGAATATGAATGTTAGAGGATGAGGAGGAATACTGTGCAACACTGCCCTTCTGGACATGTTGTGGCTGCTGTACTCATGAACTCACAGTGTAAGATCTATGCAAGATCCAGGCAGTCAGCTTTCCAGCATGGATGAGATAAGGGCTTATGAGTCCCTGCCCATTTTTCAGGAGCTAGTGGCATTGAAGTCTGGGGATATGTTGAGTTTAGCCACTGTGGGTTGGCCATTCAGTCAGGACCAATGCAACTTTGTGGACCACAAGAAGAAGAAAAATTAGAATAGGGCTTGAGAGATGACTCAGAGTTAAGCCTTTGCCTCACAAGCAAAAGGACCTGAGTTTGGCTTCTAGATCCTATGTAAAATTTCAGGGGAGAAATAGCAGTGATACACACTTCCGGCTCTGAAAGACAGAATTTTCCAGACTCCGAGCAAAGCGAATAAGGAGGTAGAGCACCCCAGGATCCTTTCCAAAGTCACTTTTCTGTTTCCACAGGGTCACACACTCAAGTACATACTTCTTTACAAACTGTCATACTCACATGTCTATACCCACATCTACCTATGTTTTTTAAAAGAAAAAAAGGAAAAGAAGAAAAAAGAGAAAGAGAAAGAGGAGGAGGGAAGAGGGAGGAAATGGAAAAAAAAACCATGAATGTGGGATGGTGAGCATGTTCTGTCTGGAAGGAGAATTGAAGCTCGATGTGATCAATATATTTACATACTAGCATGAAAGACTCCAAGTCTAAAGAAACAATATGAACCACTCCAATAAGAGTTCTCAGAATCCATGGTAGCAAGTCCTTTTCTCCCTCGCTTGGGTCCTGGGGAGTAATTTAAGTCTCAGACTTTCAGTCATGAATGAACACACTTTCCGCCTTCTCCCGCAGCTCCCTCACCATTCGGGAAGCACTTCACAGTGTTGCCCTTGCGTTGTTCACAGTGGAACCCTGGGGGGCACTGGAACTTCTGGCACTGGATGATCCCTTCTGTGCAGGTACAGCTACTGGTACAGTCACTGGAGAGCCAGGTCTCGCCCATCTGCAGATAACAAGGAAGTAAAGACAAGGAGGATAGTTCTTTTTTTTTTTAAATGTTTTGTTTTATTAATTTGATTTTTTTTATTTATTCAATTGTGCGTGTGTGCGTGCATGTGTGTGTGTGTGTGTGTGTTGTAGAACCACCGGCGAATTCAGGAACCATCATGGACGCCTCCATCTCCTCTTCATTTATTCTGCCCTGGGATTCACAGGCTCCACCCTACCAGGACCAGAAACGCAGGCCACCCCCGCTTCCGCCCGGCATCTATACGTGGGGTCTAGGATCCGAACTCAGGACCTTCTACCTGCAAGGCGGAGGCTTAACCCCTGAGCCACCTCTCCAGCCCCAAGGAGGATAGTTCTGAGGAAGCAGACTCCTCTCCCATCTGAAGGGCTTACACGTACCCTCCCCATGTGTCAGTTCCACATCTAGTGAGTCAGCCTACACTGTACAGAAAAATATTTTTCTAAAAATTTCATCAGGTACTGGGGATGTTGTTCAGAGGTAGATCGCAGGCCTAGAATCCTCCAGTGAGGGTTTGAGAATGTGATGAGGCAGTAGATTGTCATGAACTACGCCATAAAATGCTGGAGTCTTGAACAAACGACAGAGCACCTGCCTGGGACCCCTAAGACAGGGGCTGGAGGTGTAATTCAATGGTATTGTAAAATTCCTCTCGGGTTCTGCGGTTATTCCATGGCAGCAGAATGCATGCGTAGAATCTGTGACCTAAGAATGTATGTGACGATCGTTATTGGAGCATTTTCCAGGATTCACTAATGGGGATTGGTTGCAACGCTCACCAGTATAGTACTTGCCAAATTTTTACCAGTTGAAGAAGAATGTTCACACTCCGTGCCCAGGCAGCTATATAGACATGA
The DNA here is from genome assembly GCA_023101885.1 of Typhlomys cinereus. Taxonomy (NCBI): domain Eukaryota; kingdom Metazoa; phylum Chordata; class Mammalia; order Rodentia; family Platacanthomyidae; genus Typhlomys; species Typhlomys cinereus. Next base: position 2,372,986 of record JALPQD010000288.1, read on the forward strand.
CTATTTCAGAATGAGAGAAGCAGAGAGAAGGAGATTGTGCTCCCCTAAACTTACATTCCAGGGTTACTCACCAGGATGATTCCACCATAGGCATCTTTGCAGCCACAGCGAGTCTTGTGCACACATTTCCTGTTACTTAACAGGTAGCCAGGATGGCACACACAGCCCTCCTTGCAGGTGGAGAGGCTCTTGGCACTGGTGACTTTACAGAGGCCAGCCGGATCCGAGCAGGTAGGTAAACAGGGGGGAAGGCAGTTGGTATAACTGCTGTGTGCTGGGCACTGCAGAGCTGTGGAATGAAGGGCACGGCCTACAAGTGGAGACAACCAGAGGTCACCCATGAATGCAAAGGCTGGAGACAACTGGATGTGTCAAATGAAACAAGAGTGTAAGGCTTTATTTTTTCTTTTGCTATCTTTTCAGCAAGCATGGTTTGGTTATGTGTCAAAGTCCAGATATAAGACAAGGAGAAGATTGCTTTCTACCAACCAAATATGGGAGAGTAACCATTAAAGGACTAATATTCTATATCAGGACATGACAAATAAAAGCTAGAACTGGCAGAAAAACTTCCATCCTGGTGCCTTTCTTTAGCAGTAGCAAACGTGCTAGCATGGGGAGAGGCGACATTAACAATATTACCCAGTGGTGGACCCCGAATGGGCCCATAATTCTGACTTTCCAGACAAGCCGTGCCCACTGGTGCAATAGTGGCACAACTGTTATAGGGGTAAACATCTGTTTTCTAATTTCATTAGAGACCTGTTCCACAGGAAACGATTCATGCCTGGTCCTGTAATTCTCGTGACAATCCCTTAACTGACCAAGTCATGGGAGCCTATTGCTGCTACTTTAATAAGCTGTAAAACAGCCTTCTAAATCTCTATGTATATACCTTTCAGTTAACGCTATTCTCAACCACGGTCAGAGGAACTTCTTTCTGCACTAAGCAACAGTTCATGCAGAGATTCATGTGCTGACAGTATCCTGAGAAAAAGTTTTTGCTGAGTACACAACCCTAAGTAGGCTATCTCTATCATTCTTTCCCCTAACTCTGAGAATATCGTGAAAGAGGAGGCCTAAAGGATGTAAAAGTAGAAGGACCAAGAGAAGTGTTGTGCAACAGTGTCTTCCTAGACATGTCACGAGTGTCATACTCATGAACTCACAGCACAAGACCAAAGCAAGATGCAGCCAGTCAACCTTCCAGAATGAATAGGGTAGGGAATCAGGGGTTCAATCTATTATTCAGGAGCTATTAGTACTGACATAAGTAGGAATACATAGAGTGGCTACAGGGGATTGCACAGTCAGGCAGCACCACTGAAACTTTTGTGAATCACAAGAAGAAGAGAAAGAGGAAAGTGGTTGGAAAGCTGTCTTGGGGGTGAAAGCCTTTGACTTGCAATCAAAATAACCTGAACTTGGATCCCAAATCGCTGGTAATAATCCTGGCAGAAATGGAGACAACTTTATGGCTCTGAAAGGCAGAGACTGGAAAATCCCAGAGTAAAACAATAAGGAGTTAGAACAATTCAGAACGAATCCTGAAGACACCCTTGGACACACATTCAAGTGAACTCTTCTACACATATCTCCCCATACATATGTCTTTACAGCCACACACACAAAAATAAAGAAAATAAAGAAGGAAGAGGAAGAGAAAGAGCAGGAAGAAGAAAAGAAGGAGACAGGAAAGGACATGAATGTGAGAAGGTCAATGTGTTGGGGTTGGGATAGAATGGAGGGAGGGTGGATATGGTCAATGTACCTTACGTATAAGCATTAAAAAACCCAAGAATAAGTAAGAAACACTAACCCACTGCAGTCTTAAATATCAAAAGTTATTCCTAGGGTACAACTTCTATACCTCTGTCATGGACCACAAGAATTTGAGCAATGGGTCTCATTGCTCCAGCCATAAGCACACACTCTCAACACCTTCCCCCACAGCTCTCTTACCAATGGGGGAGCACGTGTTGTTGAGGCTCTCTCCACGTCGCTCACAGTAGGTGTCCGGTGGACACTCAAAATCTTGGCACTGGATGGTCCCTTCTGTGCAGGTACACTTCTGGGAACAGCGATTGAAGAGCCAGGTCTCGCCCATCTGCAGATGTCAAGGAAGTGAAGACCATGAGTCTGGTTCTGAGGGGACAGCCTCCTCTCCCATCTGGAGGGCTTACACGTACTCACCCTCTGTGTCAATTCCACATCTATCGAGTCAGGCAACACTAGAGAGAATTTTTTTTTTCTAAAAATTGCATCATCAAGCACTGGGGATGTTGCTCAGTGGTAGACCGCTAGCTTTGAATCCTCCAGTGAGTGTTTGGGAGTGTGGCTAGAGAGTATAGTGTTAGTCATGAATCCCTCCATAAGGTTCTAGAGTATTGAACAAACGGCACAGCAACTGTCTAGTACCACCAAGAGAAAGGCTGGAGGTGGACTTCCGTGGTATCATGGAGTGCCTCTGAGGTTCAGGCATGGGAGTAGAGTGCATGTCTAGAATCTGTGACAGAAAGGTGTATGTGGGACTCAGTGCTGGATCACTTGCTTATGATCCACTAGAGGGTTTGGGTACATGGATCATTAGTATCGTACTACTCAGTATTTGTCCGGCCAAAACCAGTGCTCATATTCTATGTCCAGCTAACTACAGTCATGAACAGTTCAGAATGAGAGAAGCAGAAAAAAAGGATGTCCATAATACTTGGTTAAAATATTACTAACCAGGAAGACTACACCATATTCACTTGTGCAGTCACATTGAGCCCTGAGCACACACTTGTGTTTTTTCAACACGAAGCCAGGTTGACAGATACAGCCTTCCTTGCAGGTGGAGGGGATCTTGGGACGGGTGCCCTGGCAGCGGCCATCAGGGTCCAAGCAGGTAGGTAAGCAGGAGGGAAGGCAGTTGGTATAGTTGCTGTTTTCTGGACACTGCAAACCTGTGGGTTGGAAGGTGTGGTCTATAAATGGAAACAGCCAGAGATGGCTCACGGAGTCAGAAGATAGAAAAACTAAGATATGTGAATCAAGCACAGAGTTTCAGATTTGTTTTTTTCCTTTTGCTATTCATTCAGTAAGCATTTCCTATGCATGTTTTTTTTCTTTTGACAAAACCCAAATGAAAGACAACCAGGAAGATTGTTTTCTCTTAACTAAATATGAGAAAGAAACCATAAAGGGCTAATATTCCATAGCAGGACATAAAAAAAAAAAAAGCTCCCCTTGTTCTCTGACTGGGAGCTGTCTGTGTGCCTGTTCTGTGCTGGGAGCTTCCAACCACAATACCCAGGCAATTTTGTGGGCCAATTTCCCATTTGCTCTCAGTCCTTACTGGGATTTGCTTGTGTGCAAACGACCAAGGCAAGTTTAAGTACCTCTCTGTTCCTTTCTATGTACTTGAGGGGTGTTGCCTGTGTGCCCATGTGTTGGTAGCTTTCAACTGGGCATTACTCAGGCAAGCTTATGGGGCATCTCCTTAAATCCAGATGTTTGTATTCAATTGGAAAAGCAAAAACAACACAAGCCAAAGAAATATGTCTGCTCCCAAAAATCACTGATCCCAAGCTACCAACTTCTGCTGAGGGTAGCCCATTTTATGACAATCAAGAGAGAAATAATCTTAACATTGAAATCCAAAGATCAATTACAAACATGATGAAGCAGAATTGAGAGAACATAGCTAAGCTTTTAAACAAATATGAATAAAAAGATAACCCAAAGAAAGGGAGAAGATCTTTGTTAGCTACAAATCCGACAAAAGATTAATCTCCAGAGTATACAAAGAACTCAAAAAAAAAAATTGGACACCAATAAAGTGAACAACCCAATTGAAAAATAGGCCCTGGAGCTAAAAAAGGATTTCTTACAAAAAGAAATTTAAATGTCAAACAAATATCTTTAAAAATGTTCAACTTCCCTGATCGTCAGGGAAATGCAAAATTAAAACTCCTGTGATACCATCTGGCCCCAGTTAAATTGGCTAAGATCAAAAGCACAGATAAGAATGAATGTTGTCAAGGATGTGGAGCAAAGGAAACACTTATTCATTGCTGGTGGGAATGTAAACTGGTACAGCCATTTTGAAAATCAATATAGAGGCTCCTCAGAAAGTTAAAAATGGAACTACCATATGATCCAGTTATACCACTACTGGGAAAATTTGCAAGGGACTCTACATTTTACTACACAACATTTGTTTTTCCATGTTCATTATAGCTGTTTACAATAGCAAGAAAATGGAATCATGTCCATCAATAGAGGAATGGGTAATGAAATGTGGTTCATATATAAAATGGAATGGAATACTATTTAGCTATCAAGAAGAATGAGAATGCAGAATTTGCTGGTAAATGGATGGACCAACGAATATAATATTAAATGAGCTATCACAAATACAGAAAGATAAACACCACATGCTCCCTCTTAAATGGTGATGCTAGGATTAAGCTCTTGTCTGGAGTATTTGATTTGGAATTCCAGTGTGATTAAGGAACTTGAAGTATATGTTCTGTTTAGTATAGTTACTTATGGTGTAGGATTCAGAGGTAGGGTTGGGTATGTTGGTGTGATTGCAGCAAAGATGGCAAAGGATTAGTAGATTACAATATTAGACATAGTTAGCACACAAAAAATTTTGTTTGTTATAAAAAGTTGTGTAGTCTACTTACTCTGTGGGGAGAAAAGACACTAATGGTCTTATTCAGTGTTGGATCCTGAATGGTTCAGTAATTCTGATCTGTCAAATAAGAAGTGTCCACTGGTATAATAGTGGCATGATTGTCATGTGGGTAAACAACTCTTTTCTGATTAGAGACCTGCTCCACAGGAAGGAATTCATGCTTGGTACTGTAATTCTAACCACAAGTCCGAAACTGGTAAGGTCATGGGACCCTACTACTGGTACTTTTGATAAGATCTCAAGCTGCATTCTAAATCTTTACGTATATATCCATAAGCTAGCACTATTCTCAAAGTTGTTCAGAAGAGCTTCTTTCTGCAGTGAACAGCAATTCATGCAGCGATTCATAATTTGTCAACGTGTTGATAACTGCCTCTTGAGTGCTCTTTTACCCTTGCCACAAGACTCTTGGAACACTGTGGAAGAAAGGGTGGATAGAATGTAAAAGTTGGAGGATAGGGAGGAGTGCTATACAACACTGTATTCCAGGACAAGAAGTGGTTGTCATACTCATGAACCCACGGCACAAGACCAAAGCAAGATGTAGCCTGTCAACCTTCCAGCATGGACAGTCTAGGAACTCAAGAGTTATGGACTATTATCCATGACCAGTAGTACTGAGGCCTGTGGGGAGATCTAGTATGGACACTTGAGGGGTTGCCTATTTATGCCACACAATGAGATTTTTTGAATGACAAGAAAAAGGAAAGGAAGAAGGGTGATGGAGAAACAGCTTAGAGGATAAAGCCTTTGCTTTGCAAGTGAAAAGACCTGAGTTTGAATCTCAGATGCCAGCACTGGACAGAATTGGCAGCATCATAGCACAGAGCCTGAAAATGCAAGAGTAAAGCAATAAGGAAGTAGAGCAGTCCAGGATAAAGTCTGAAGTTACCTTTGGGCCTCCACAGGCATACACAGTTAAATGAACTCTCCTATACATATTTCCCCATATACATGTCTATACTCACACATACACAAAAAAAAATGAAGGAATAAGAGGAAGAGGAAGAGCAGGAGGAAGAGGAAGAGACAGAAAAGGACATGAATATGAGAGGGTTAAGGTTTTGGGGTTGAGTTCCTTCCTTACTACCAAAAAAGAATCTAAGGATAAATAAAAATATTAACCGAATCTAGTCTTGAGTTTCAGAATCTGTTTCTCTGGTAATAAGTCAGATTTGCTCTGTCTTGGGCCCCATGGAGTAACTTCCTTCATGCCTTGGGTCTCGCTGCTCCAGTCATGAGCACACATTGTACACCTACCCCCACATCTCCCTCACCGTTGGAGGAGCATATGTTGACGAAGCTGCCTCTGTGTTGCTCACAGTGGAACCCTGGGGGACACTTGAATTTCTGGCACTGGATGACCCCTCCCATGCAGATACAGCTCTGGGTACAGCCACTGAAGATCCAGGTCTTGCCCATCTGCAGATATCAAAGAAGTGACAACCATGATGCTGGTTCTGAGAAAACAGATTCCCCTCCATTCTGAAGGATTTGCATGTACCTTCCCTGTGTATCAATTTCACATCTATTGAGTCAGCTAACACTATAAAGAAAAATGTTTTAAAATAATTTGCATTGGGTACCACTCAGGGGTAGATTGCTAGCTAGAATCCTGTAGGGATGGTTTGGTAGGACAGTGTTTGTCATGCATCTCTGTATAAGGTGCTAGACTCTTACCTAAGTAGTGGAGCACTTGCCTCAGGTTCCTAAGAGAGGATACAGAGGTATACTTCAGGTAATTAAGTGTCTTTGAAGTTCTAGGGGTATGTCCTGGTAATAGAGTGCATGTGTGGAATCTGTGACCAAGACATTTTATGCGGGACTCAGTGCTGAAGCATTTGTCCAGGATTATTAGTGAGGATTTGGATACGTGTCTCATCAGTACTGCACTTAGTATATGTCAAGCCAAGACCAACGTTCACATTCCATATCCAGCTAGCTGCACAGACATGAGTATTCCAGAATGAAAGAAAGAAAATGTGTTCTTAACTCTACGTTCCACGGCTACTCACCGGGATGACGCCACCATCATCACCTTTGCAGTCACATTGAGTCCTAGGTACACACTTGCTTTGATTCAACACATAGCCAGATTGACAGATGCAGCCCTCCTTGCAGGCAGGAGGGCTCTTGGGACGGGTGCCCTCACAATGGCCATCAGGGTCCAAACAAGTAGGTAAGCAGAAAGGAAGGCAGTTGGTATAGCTGCTGTTGGCTGGGCACTGCACACCTGTGGGATGGAAGGTGAAAGCAACATATGCAAACAGCCAGAGGTGACCCATGGAAGCAGAAGCTAGAGAAACCTGGATATGTGGATTGAACACATATTTTCAGGTTTTTTTTTCCCTCTTGCTATTAATTCAGCAAACATTTCCTATGAATGGGCTATGTGCAAACCCAGATGAAAGACAACAAGAAGACTGCTTTGTTACAACTGAATATGGGAGAGTAACCATTAAAAGATTAATATTCCATATCAGGACATAAAGTAAACAAGCTAGAACTAACAAGACTTCTATCCAATTGGCTTTCTTTCCCAGTAGCAAAAGATGCTACATAGGTTATGCAGGGAGAAAAAACATGAATGGTCTTTCCCAATGGTGGACCCTGAATGGTCCAATAATTCTGACCTGCCAGACAAGAAGTGCCCACTAGTGGAATAGTAGAATGACTGTTAGTGGGTAACCAACTCTTTTCAGATTTCATTAGAGAGCTGCTCCACGGGAATAAATTCATGCCTGGTACTGTAATTCAGATCACAAGCCTGTAAGTGGTGAAGTCATGAGACCTGTACCAGTTATTCTTATCTGTTGCTATGGGACACCACTCAGACTTAAACACAACTTAAAGGAGAAAGAGAGATTTAGCCCATCATGGCCAGAAAGGCATGGCTGACTGGCAGAAACTAGAGGTGGCCTAAGTCACTAGAGACATCATGGAAGCTAAGAGCAGCTGAAATCTCAAGAACAGACTCACTAACTCAGGCAGGGCAGGGCTAACAACCTCAAGACCTGCCCTCTGTGACTGCCTTTCTCCAGCAAGATTTCCACCTCCTAAAGGTGCCATGACCTTCCCAAAAAACTAAAGATTCAAATACATGGGGGACAACTCACATTTCAAACGCCCACAGGCTCATTGTCATCTCATTATGCATCTCAGTCCAATTTTAAGATTCCTCATAGATTACATCAGTAGTCCAAACACAGCTCAAAGTTCAAAGTCCAAAGCCTCACGTAAAATTAAAAGACAAGTTATATACTTGTAACATACAATGTCACAAAATAAACATTTCCATCCAAAAGGGAAGAATGGGGACATATCCAGGAAAGATCAGTCTATAACAAGACCAAAACCATCAGGACAAACTCCAAATCCGCAGCTTCATGTCCAACAGGTAAACCTCCTATTGAAATCATCTCAGTTTCAAAGAGCTTTTGTTGTACCCTTCCTGCCCAGCAGCCCATAGAACACATTATTCTTTTAGGCTGGTTCCTCCCATTGTATACAGCTCTCCTTGGTAGATGTCCCACATTGGCTTTGACGTCTATAACATCTTCACTTCTCAGTGGTAAACCAGGCTTCAATACATAGCACAAACTATTCTTCTTGGGCCTCTAAATTGCAGACTTCCTGCCATATACTGCCTGGATTCTACCATTCTCTCAAACCTTGTACTTATGATTCCTCTAAAACCAGTACCACATGGGCAACATTGCCAAGTTCTTCTAAAACCTCCATGTGGAGATTGGCCCCCTTGAATTACAGATGGGTCAGTTTCTCTGCAGAGGTTCATAACTTGACAATGTGCTGAGAAGAAGTGTCCCTTGATTGCTCAGATCTTAGTGGAACATCTCTTTTGCCTCTGTCCCCAAGGCTCTGGGAACATTGTGGAAGAATGGGCAAATAGAATGTAAAAGTTGGAGGATGGGGAGGAGTGCTGTGTAATATTGTCTTCCTAGATAAGACATGGCTGTTGTACTTATGAACCTACAGCACAAGACCAAAACAAAGCCAGCCAACCTTCCCACATGGATGACATAGCGACTCAGAAGTTTCTGTCCATTATTGAGCAGTTAATAGTACTGAGGTATGTGGGGATACCTAATGTGGCCACTGGGGAATATTACCTATTTAGGTCGACCAATGAGACTTTTTGGATCACAAGAAAACAAAAAGGAAGCATATGGAGAGATGGACCATAAGTTAAATCCTTTGCCTTGCAAGCCAAAGGCTCTGAGTTTGGATCCCAGATCCCAGGTAAAACTCTACACAGAAATGACAATGACCTGAGTTCTTCTCTGTAAGACAGAGCCTGGAAAATGCCAGAGCTAAGCAATAAGGAGGTAGAGCCAACCAGGATGAATCCCAAAGTCACCCTTGGGCCTCGTGATAGTTAATCTTTGGTATCAACTTGACCACAAGTGGCATTAACTAAGATCAGCTCAGACCACCTGAAGAGATTATCTGGATCAATACATTTACAATACAAAGACCAGCCTTAGATCCAATTGGAACTTCCCTAGATCTAATTGGAACTTCCCAGTAATGGACTAGATAAAAGGAACCACAGAACAGAAACTGGGAAGAGGAGAGACTCTGAAGCTGTGTTAGAAAAGGCTCTTCCCTCCTGCCACCTGGTTTCTTTGTTCTTTGACCCTCCAGCTGTCCAAGTCTCCAAGTCTTCAACGTGACTGAATAGTCTCTAGGAATCCTCCAGCCTTCAGCCATCACCGACTAGACTACTGGACTGAGCAGCTACTGGCAGCCATCATTGGACTACCTCAGTAATATCTCATAAGCCAACTCAACAAATTCCCTTTTTAAAAATTTATTATTTATTCAATTGTGTGTGTGTGTGTGTGTGTGTGTGTGTGTGTGTAGAACCATAGACGAATTCAGGACCCACCATGGACTGCCTCCACCTCCTCCTTGTTTACTCTGCCCCAGGATTCACAGGCTCTGCCCTACCAGGACCAGAAACGGAGGCCGCCCCCACTTCCACCCTGCATCTATTCATGGGGTCTAAGATCTGAACTCAGGACCTTCTGCCTGCAAGGCAGAGGCTTAACCCCTGAGCCACCTCTCCAGCTCTAAAAATTCCCTTTTTATATATTGATTCTGTGACTAATACAGGTCCTCCATAGGGACACATACTCAAGTACACTCTTTTATACATACCTCCCCCCATATACACAAAATAAGATAAAGGAAGAAGGGAGGAAAGAAAGAGCAGGAGGAACAAGAGAAGGAGAGAGAAAAGGACATGACTGTGAGAAGGTTAAGATGTTGGAGTAGGGAAAGGAATGGAAACTGGATATGGTCAATATACCTTACATACTATCATAAAAGAATCCAAGAATTAATAAAAAAAAAAACTAATCCACCCTAGTGATGCATCTCCAAATTCTCATGGGAGTAAGTCTTATTCTTTTTGTCTTGGGCCCCAGGAAGTTCCTTCTTGCCTTAGGTCTTACTTCTCAAGTCACAAGCACACATACTTTACAACTTCCCCCAAAGTTCCCTCACCATTGGGAGAGCACGTGTTGATAAAGTCGTCTCCATTTTGCTCACAGTGGTACCCTGGAGGGCACTGGAACTTCTGGCACTGGATCATCCCTTCCATGCAGGTACAAATCTGGGTACAGTGATTGAAGATCCAAGTCTTGCCCACCTGCAAATATCAAGGAAATTAATACCATGAGGCTGGGTTTGAGGAGATGGACTCCCCTCCCTTCTGAAGGATTTGCATAGACTCTCCCTATCTGTCAATTCCACATCTATTGAGTCATCTGACACTAGAATAATTTCTTAAAAATAATTGTATTGATTACCGAGAATGTTGCTGTCAGTAGTAGATTTCTAGCTTAGAATCCTACAGTGAGATGTTTGGAGTATGGCTAGACAGCAGAATGTTTGTCATAAATTGTTTCATAAGGTGGAGAATTCGTCTCAGATCCCTAAGGTGGGGGCTAGTGATATATTTCAGTAGTATCATGGAGTGCCTTTGGGCTTCTGGGAGTATGGTGTGGCTGGAGCACTTGCCCAGGATCCACTAGTGAGGGATTGGGTGAATACATCAATACAGCAACTAGCCAGCATTTGTCAGGCCAAAGTCAATGTTCACATTCCATGTCCAGCTAACTATACAGATGAGCATATCAGCATGAAAGAATTAGAGAGAAGGAGAACATACACTCAATCCTACATTTCAGGTTTACTTACCGGTATTACTCCACCATTATTGCCTTTGCAGTCACATTGAGTCCTGAGAACACACTTGTTCTGATTCATCACATAACCAGGTTGACAGATGCAGCCCTCCTTGCAGGTGATGGGAATCTTGGGAGTGGTGCCCTTGCAGCGGCCATCAGGGTCCAAACAGGTAGGAAAACAGGAGGGAAGGCAATTGGTGTAACTGCTGTTGGCCGGGCACTGCACGCCTGTGAGATGGAAGGCACAATCTGTACATGCAAACAGCCAGAGGTGGTCTATGGAGGCAGAGGCTAGGGAAGCCCAGCTATGTGGATTGAATACAGACTTTCAGGATTTTATGTTTTCCTTTTCCTATTCATTCAGCTACCATTTCCTACACAAGCTATGTGCCAAAGTCCAGATGAAAGACAATAAGAAGATTGCTTTGTCCCCACTGAATATGAAAGAGTAACCAGTAAGGGACTAATATTCAATATCAGGACATAAAGAAAACAAGCTAGAACTGACAGGGAAACTTCCATCAGGACTGTTTTCTTTCATAGTACCAAAAGTTGCTATGCAGGTTATGTGTGGAGGAAAGACATGAATGGTCTTACCCAGTGGTGGACGCTGATTGTCTAATAATTCTGTTCTGCCAAACAAGATGTGCCCAGTGATTAATAGTGACATGACTATTATGGGGGTAACCATTCTTTTCTGATTGCATTAGAAACCTGCTCTACAGGAAGGAATTCATGCCTGACCACAAGGTTATTACTTCTGAGGTTATGGAACCCTACTTGTGGTACATTTGATAAGATCTCAAGTTGGATTCATTGTAAAAAACCTAACTTTCACCTTCATTGTACAAAACCTACTGTCATCTGCAGAATCCGGACAGCATGCCCCTTACCAGAACTGTATTATACAGATTGGTAAAAGGCGCATCACCAAATTTGAAGAGTTCTATTGTAACTCTTCTCCTTGTGCAAGTATTCACAATGAGTAATGCAACTGCTGAAATGGAGGAATTAAATTCCATGGTCTAAGTGGATCCAGGAACAGCAGGGTCCAAGTGGCAACATTGAATCACCAGTCACAAAGTGAACATATTAACCATAATAGACAGCATAGACAGAATAGTATTTTGACAGTTTGACTTATTTAGATCTTTGGCACTTGTGCCTCCAAGAGTAAAATAGATAAGAAGTCCACAAAGCTTTTATTTGAGCTATACAAACAGAAAAATTCTAAAACAAATGAACGAAAGAGTGCCCAATGGCCAGAACTTCAGGCAGTGCACATCGTCATACATTTTGCTTGGAAAGAGAAATGGCCAGATGTGTGATTATATACTGATTCATGGACTGTAGCCAATGGTTTGGCTGGATAGTCAGGGACTTGGAGGGAACATAATTGGAAATCTAGTGAGAAAGACAGCTGGGGGAAAAGCATGTGGATAAATCTCTCAAATGGACAAAGGACACAAAGATTTTTATGTCTCATGTAAATGTTCATCAAAAGATGACATCAGCAGAAGAGACATTCAGTAATCAAGTGGATAAGATAACCCATTCTGTGCTATTATAACAAGACTCCAGTTTAACAGCTTTTTGTCTCTGACCAGGGGGTGACATACAGTGCCCACCAGGATGGAGTGAAGGGCATTGCAGGAGCAGCAAAACTGCAAAAGAAAATCAACAAACCACAATCCAGACCTTCAGAGACTCTATATCAACCACCTAGAACTAGGCCAGCCTAATCTCTCCCCATCCTGAACCTCAGGGACATTTGCGGAAGAGGGGGCGGTAAGAGTATAAGAGCAAAAGGATGGGAGGAGCAATGATTTGCAAGATTCTCCACACTAGTTAGGGCCGAAGCAATCATAATAGGACTTTGCATGCCCGGTACGCAATGTCCAACACACTATTGACCTCACAAAGTCTAGCATCTGCTAAAGGCACCAAGATCCTTGGAGGTAAGGGATTGAAATAAAATAAAATAAAGTGGGTATGGTGGTACAAGCCTGTAAAAAAAAAAAGAAGTATGGCAGTAGACTCATCCTCATGGAATTCACTAGTCTTACAAGTCTCCCACTATCTTGAAGCAGCTGACTTGATAGAATGGTGCATTGGCCTTTTTTTTTTTTTATTTCCACTCATACAACTTTAACAGGTACACCGGTCCCCTCCCTCCCTCCAACCTCCCACTGCCCTATGCCCCCCTCCCCTCTCCCTCCCTCCCCATCCCCCAGTGCCTCCCCCTCCCATCCCCGGAACATCCTTTAATGTGCATGCCAGACTCTCCTCTGGGTCCTCCCCAGTGCAAGGTGCAAGGACCCAGTGGCATTTCCCAGAACCCTTTCCTGTGTTCCCCTTAAGCATAGGAACACTACTGTGGCTGTCAATCCCTTGCCTCCAAGGATCGGTGGATTGGCCTTTTAAAGACACAATTACAGTGTCAATTAGGTGGCAATAGGATAGTATAGGGTCCTTCAGAAGGCAGTATATGCTTTGAATCAACCCCCAAGACTCTGGCAACATTTTGGAAGATGGGAGAAAGAATATACAACTCAGACGATATGAAGCTGTGCTATATAACACTGTTTCCTGGACATGATGTGGCTGTTGTACTCATGAACTCATAGCACATTATCTCTGAAAGATTCAGCATGTCAACCATCCAGCATGGATGAGGTAAGGGCTGATAAGGTCCCACCCATTATTCAGAAGCTAGTGGCATTGAGGTCTGTGGGGATGTCTATTGGGCCACTGTAGGTTACCATTTTAAGCAACACCAATGAGACTTTTTGAATCAAAGAAGAAGAATGCTGGAGAGATGGCTCAGAAGTTAAAGTCTTTGCCTCACAAGCAAAAGGACCTGAGATTTGATCCCAAATCCCAGGTAAAAACTCCAGACAGAAATGGCAGCTACCTGTACTTCTGGACCTGGAAGGCAGAGCCTAAAAAAATCCTAAAGCAAAGCATAAGGAGGAATAAGGAATAAGGAGGCAGAGCAATCCAGAATGATTCCTGAAATCATCTTTGGGCCTCCAAAGGCATATAATTCAAGCTCACTCTTCTACACTTACATCCCCCACCTCCCCCCCATATCTATACTCACATCCAAACACATTAAAAAATGAAGCAAAACAAGAAAGAGGAAGAAGAAAAAGAAGAGGAGGAGTCGAAGAGGGGGTTGGGGATTGGAAGAAGAATGGAAAGAGGATATATTCAACATACTTTACATGCTAGCATAAAAGAATTCGAGACTAAATAAAAATACACTAACCCACCCCAGTTATGCATCTCAGAAACCATGACCATGGTCCTAATTCCTAATCTCTGGTTCCCAGGAAGTAACTTCCTTTCTGCCTTAGGTCTCACTCCTCCAGTCACGAGCACACACACTCTCCACCTTCCCTACAGCTCACTCACCATTCCGGGAGCACTTGTCCATATTGTTGTCCTTGTGTTTTTCACAGTGGAACCCTGGGGAGCACTGAAACTTCTGGCACTGGATGACCCCTCCTATGCATGCACAGCTCTGGGTACAGTCGCTGGAGAGCCAGGTCTTGCCCATCTGCAGTATCAAGGAAGTGAAAAACCTTAAGGCTGCTCCTAGGGAGGCAGCCTCCCCTCCCACGTGACGGGCTTACACGCACCCTCCCGATGTGTCAGTTCCACATCTATTGATTGACCCAACACTCGAGGGAAGATAGTTTTCTAAAATATAAATTGGACACTGGGGATGTTGCTTAGTGGTAGATCACACATCTAGAATCCTCTTTGAGGATTTGAGAATGTGATTAGACAGCAGAGTATTAGTCATGAGTCCCTCCGTGAGGTGTTGGAGTCTTGTACAAACAGTGTGACACCTGCCTAGGATCCCCAAGACAGGCACTGGAGGTGAACCTCAGTGATATCTTACAGTACCCAGAGGCCCTAGGGGTGTGGCATGCCAGCAAAGCACACGTCTGGAATCTGGCTGAAGGGTTTATGTTGAATTCATTGCTGAAGAGCTTGCCACGATCCATCAGTGAGCACTTGGGTGCATGGCCCAGCAAGTCAGTCCTGGCCCAGCATTTACCAGGCCAAAACCAATGCTCATATTCCATGCCCGATTACCTATACAGACACGAGCATTTGAAAATGAGAGAAGGAAATTGTGCTCCTCCATGACATTCCAGAGTTACTCACCGGAACGACTCCACCATAGGCATCTTTGCAGTCACACTGAGTCCTGAGCACGCACTTGTTTTTATTCAACATGAAACCAGATTGACAGACACAGCCCTCCTTGCAGGTAGTGGGGCTCTTGGGAGTGGCGCCCCCACAGTGGCCTTCTGGGTCTGAGCAGGTAGGTAAGCAAGAGGGAAGGCAGTTGGTGTAGCTGCTGTTGGCTGGGCACTGCGGCGCTGTGGGACGCAAGGAGCAAGTGGTAAATATTGACAGCTGTAAGTGCCACATAGAGGCAGAGCCTGGAGAAACCAGGTATGTGGATTGAACGCAGACTTTGAGACTTTTTTTTCCCTTTTACTACTCATTCAGCAAGCATTTCCTGTGCAAGGGCTATGTGCCAAAACTGAGATAAAAAGACAATAAAAAGATTGGTTCATCCCAAGACAGTAAGAGAGAGTAGCAATTAAAAGACTAATACTCCGTATCAGGATATAAAGAAAATAAACTAGAAGTGACAAGGAAACTTCTTTCCAGGTGAATACCTTTCACAGTGACAAAAGGTGTTATGCAGGCTATGTGGGGAGAAAGAACATTAATAATCTTATGCAGAATTGGACCCTTCAGAATACAATAATTATAACCTTCTAGACAAGATGTGCCCACTGGTGCAATAGTAGCATGACTGTTAAGGAGCAACCATCTCTTTTCTGATTTCATTAGAGTGCTGCTATACAGAAAGGAATCATGCCTTGTACTGTAATTTTAGCCACAGGCAAATAATTACTGAGGTCATGGAACCCCACTATTGCTACTTTGATAAGTTTTCAACCTTCCTTCTAAATCTGTATGTGCAGACCCATAATATCGTGCTATTTTCAATGGTAAAAGAATCTTATTTCTGCAGTGAGCAGCAGTTCGTGCAGAGATTTAAAACATGTCAAGGTGCTGAAAAGAGCCTACTGAGTGCTCGGCCCTCAGTAAACCATCTCTATCACCCCTTTCCTTATGGCTGTGAGAATATCATGGAAGAAGGGAAGAGAGAATGCAAAAAGTTGGAGGATGGGAAGCAGTACTGTATACCACTGTCTTCCTGGACATGATGTGACTGTTGCGCTCAGGAGCCAAACCCACAGCACAAGACATCTGCAAGATACACCCAGTCAGTCTTCCATTATGGATGGAGCAGTGGCTCATGAAGCTCTGTCCACTGCTAAGGAAGTAGTGGCCATGGCGCAGAGGGTAAACCATGGGGGTTGTTCATATAGACAGCACCAATGACACTTTGTAGATGGAAAGAAGAAGAAAAAAGAAGGAGGCTGAAGAGATGGCTAAAGGATTAAGCTTTTGTCTTGCAAGCAAAAGGACCTGAGTTTGCATTCAGACCCCAGGGAAAAAGTCTAGGAAGAAAAAGAAGTGGACTGAACTTCAGGCCCTGGAAGAGAGCGTACAAAATACCACAGCAAAGCAATAAAGGTGGCAGAGCAATGTCCAGAGTCATACACATGCAAGAGGACTCCTGTATATAATGCATACAAACTCGTGTACACACACACACACACACACACACACACACACACACACATGCACAATACAAAAAATAACCCAAAAAAAGAGAGAAAGAGAAAAGGATGAGGAAGATAAGGTGAGAACACGAAAGTGAGAAAATGAGTGTGTTGGAGTTGGGAAGGAAATGGAAAGTCAATATGATCAACATACCTTACATGCTAGAATAACAGAATCCAAAAACAAATCAAAATATACTAGCCCACCCAATCACGCATCTCAGAACCCATCACCATGGCAATAAGTCCTATTCTCCATGGCACCAGGAAATAAGTTCCTTCTTGCCACACACGCTTTGCCTTCCCCTGCGGCTTATTCACCATTCAGGAAGCACTTGATGGTGTTGTCCTTGAGTTGTGCACAGTGGGACCCTGGGGGGCACTGGAACTTCTGGCCCTGGATGACCCCTCCCATGCAGGCACAGCTCTGGGTACAGCCCCTGGAGAGTCAGATCTTGCCCATCTGCAGATATCAAGGAAGTAAAGACCATGAGGCTGGCCGATGTGGCAGCCTCCCCTCCCATCTGGAGGGCTTACACATACTCTACCTATGTGTCAGTTCTATATCTATAAGTCAACACTTTTCTAAAAATTTTCTAAAAATTACATTGGATATGGGGATGTTGCTCATTAGATTGTTAGTCTAGAATCCTCTTTTGAAGGTTTGAGAGTGTGGTTAGGCAATAGGGTGCTAGTCATGAATTCTTCCATAAAGTGCTTGAATCTTGCCTAAATAGTAGAGCAGCTGCCTAGGACCCCAAAGAGAGACGCTGGAGGTAGACTTCAGGGGGTATTTTCAAGTGTCTCTGAGTTCTGAGGATATGGTGTGGCAACAGAGCACATGCCCAAAATTTGTGGCTGAAGGGTGTAAGTGGAACTCAGTGATGGACTATTTTTCCAGGATCCACTTGTGAGGGGTTGGACACATGGCTCATCAGTTCAGCACTTGCCTAGAATTTGCCAGGCTAAGACCATTGTTCACATTCCATGTCAGCTAACTATATAGACACGAGCATTTGAGAACAAGAGAAGCGGAGAGGAGACCATACTCCCCTATTCTGCATTCCAGAGTTACTCACAGGGATGACTCCACCATAGGCATCTTTGCAGTCGCACTGAGTCCTAGGCACACACTTGTTTTTATTCAACACAAAGCCAGGTTGAGAGACACAGCCCCCCCTTGCAGACAGAAGGGCTCTTGGAACTGGCGCCCTCACAGTGGCCATCAGGGTCCAAACAGGTAGGTATGCAGGAGGGAAAGCAGCTAGTGTAGCTGCTGTTAGCTAGGCACTGCAGACCTGTGGGATGGAAGGTGCAGGCTACAAATGCAGACAGCCAGAGGTGGCCCATGGAGGTAGAGGCTGAAAAACCTGGATATGTGGATTGAACACAGAGTTTGAGGCTGTTGTTTTGTTGCTATTGTTGCTGTTTTTTTTTTTTTGTTTTTTTTTTTTTACCTTTTGCTATTCATTCAGCAAGATTTATTATCATGAGCTATGTGCCAATGCCCAGATGAAAGATAACAAGAAGATTGCTTTCTCCCAATGGAATATGGGAGCATAACCATTAAAAGATTGATATTTGGCATCTGTGCATAAATTAAACAAGCTGGAACTGACAAGGAAACTTCCTTATGGTAAATTCCTTTCACAGTAGCAAATGGTGCTATGCAGGCTATCTGGGGAGAAATTACATGAATTAACTGGAGGTGTACCCTGAACGGCTCAGTAATTCTGACCTGCTCAGTCCTCATTGGGACATCTCTATCACTCCTGATGCCATAGCTCTGAGAACATTGAGTAAGAAGGGGTAGAAAGAATGTAAAAGTTAGAGGATGGGGAGCTGTACTGTATATCACTGTCTTCCTGGACATAACATGGCTGCTGTATTCATGAACTCTCAATACAAGTTCTATGCAACATCCAGCCAGTCAATCTTGCAGCGTGGTTGAGGTAGGGACCCACATAAGCCCAAACCCAATACTCAGGAGGTAGTGACAGTGAACCCACAGGGATGTAGAGTGTGACCGTCGGCTGTTGCCTATATAACATCCACTTTGTGGATGAAAAGAAGATAAAAAAAAGAAGGAATCTGGAGAGATGGTATATGGGTTAAAATCTTTTCCTTAAAAGCAAAGGATCTGAGTTTAGATACCTGATACTAAGTAAAAACTCAAGTCATGTCAGAAATTTTGATGGCCTGCACTTCTGACCCTGGATGACAAGCCTACAAAACCCTTGAGCAAAGCAATAAGGAGGTTGAACAATCAAGCATGACTACCAAAATTATCACTACATTTCCATCCAATTACATTCTTCTATAAAAATCACTAGTATACACACACACACATGCAAATATGCATGCATGCACTCATGCAAAAAAAAAAACTAACAAGAAAGAGGGAAGAAAAGGAAAAGAAAAGAAGAGAAAGAATAAGGAAGACAAAGAAAAGACTGAAAAGGACATGAAAGCACATGAATGTGAGAGAGTGAACGAGTTGGTGTTGGGAGAGGAATGGAGAGTCGATATGATCAACATACCTTACACACTAATATGAAAGAATAAGTAAAATATATTAATGCACCTCATTCATGCATCTCAGAAACTATTACATGGAGCTAAATCCTATTCTCTATCTCTTGGGCTCCAGGGAGTAAGTTCCTTCTTGCCTTGAATCTAACTCTTTCAGTCATGAGCGCACCCTCTCCAACTTCCCCCATAGATTTCTCACCATTCGGGGAGCACTTGTTGATGTTATTGTCCCTGTGTTGTTCACAATGGGATCCTGGGGGGCACTGAAACTTCTGGCACTGGATGTCCCCTCCCGTGCAGGCACAGCTCTGGGTACAGCTGTTGGAGAGCCAGGTCTTGCCCATCTGCAGTATCAAGGAAGTGAAAACCATGAGGCTGGTTCTAGGGAGGCAGCCTCCCTCCCACATGATGTGTCACTTCCACGTCTATTGATCTAGCCAACATTCAAGGGAAGATAGTTTTCTGAAAATTACATTGGGTACAACGGATGTTGCTTAGTAGTAGATTGTTAGCCTAGAATCCTCCTCCAGTGAGGGTCTGAGAGCGTGGGGGTGCAGTAGCGTTTGTCATGAATCTCTCCGTGAGATGCTGTAATCTTGCCTAAACAGTGGAACAGTTGCCTAGGACCCCCAAGAGAGGCACTGGAGTTGAAATTCAATGGCATCTTAGAGTACCTCTCAGATTCTGGGGTTATGCCTTGGCAGCATAGCGCATGTCTAAAGACTGTGGCTAAAGCGTATACGTGGGGCTCAATGCTGGAGCACTTGTCCAGGATCCACTAGTTAGGGGCTGGGTACATGGATCATCAGTACAGCACTTTTCAAGTGTTTACTAGATCAATACCAATGTTCACACTCCATTCCCTGCTAGATATATAGACATAAGCATTCCAGAATGAGAGAAGCAGAGAGAATGTGCTCCCCGAACCTTACATTCCAGAGTTACTCACCGGAATGATTCCACCATAGGTGTCTTTGCAGTCACACTGAGTCCTTTGAACACACTTGTCTTTATTCAATAAGTAGCCAGTTTGACATATGCAACCCTCCTTGCAGGTGGAGGGGGTTTGGGGGCTGGTACCATTGCAGTGGCCATTCGGGTCCGAGCAGGTAGGTAAGCAGGAGGGAAGGCAGTTGGTGTAGACACTGTGGGCCGGGCACTGCACTGCTGTAAGATAGAAGGGAGCTTTTTCATTCGTTCAGCAAACATTTGTTGAACACAATTTGTGTGCCAAGAACTGAAGAACCAAAGGGAAAATATTTTTTCCATGTCACTGTACCAGATAATCCCCTAAAAGATGACCACTGAGGAGGGACACAGCCATGGGTCTGGAGACTCCTGTCCAATGTGCTATAACCATTCCCAATTCTCAGCCCAGGGTACTGAGCTCCATCTCATCCTGCCTGACTCTTCCAACCATGAACACACCCTCCCCACATCCTTCCCTGGCTTCCTTACTGATTTTCACACAGTTACTGCTGCCATCATTGCTTTGCTGGCACTGGGTCCCTGAGGGGCACTGGAACTTCTGGCACTGGACGGCACCTCCTGTGCAGGCACAGCTCTGGGTACAGCCACTGGAGATCCAGGTCTTGCCCCTCTGCAGAAACAACCAGAAGAGAAAGAAAGGATAGAAGTGCCGAGGTAAGGAATAAGACTTATCTTCTTTTTCGAAGGACTCATGGGTGCCTTCAAAAACTGAAGATTCTACACTATTGGGTCAACAAATGTGTGTGGATAGAAGAAAATCAACAAACCACAATCCAGAACTTCAGAGACTCTATATCAACCACCTAGAACTAGGCCAGCCTAATCTCTCCCCATCCTGGAGCTCAGGGACATTTGCGGAAGAGGGGGCGGTAAGATTGTAAGAGCAAAAGGATGGGAGGAGCAACGATTTGCAAGATTCTCAACAATAGTTGGGGCCAAAGCAATCATAATGGGACTTTGCATGCCCTGCGCAATGTCCAGCACACTGTTGCCCTCATAAAGTCTAGCATCTGTTAAGGGCACCGAGATCCCTGGAGGCAAGGGATTGACAGCCATAGTAGTGCTCCTATGCTTAAGGGGAACAAGAGAAAGGGCTTATGGAAATGCCACTGGGTCCTTATATGTCATCGGAGAGGAGGACCCAGTGGAGAGTCAGGTGTACACAATAAAGGACTCTCTGGGAATTGGGGGAGGCACTGGGGGATGGGGAGAGAGAGGAAGGGGAGGAGAGGGTTCAGGGGGAGGAGGGGGGAGGGAGGGAACTGGTAAAAAAATTTAAAATGTATAATTAAATTTTTAATAAAAAAAAGAAAATATCTTTTTTGAAATTTTTTGCATGTATATGTGTGTGTTCACATATTGGTAGGTGTACGTGTAGGTGGGCAAGTGCAAGCATGTATATAAGAGAGCAGTTGAGTGTGTCCCTGTGGAGGCCCAAGGGTGGCTTTGGGAATCATCCTGGATTGATCTACCTCTGTACTGTTTTGCTCAGGCTCTGCCTTTCAGGGCCATAATTAGAGGCCACTGCCATATCCTCCCAGCATTTTTATGTAGGGTTTGGGAATCTGAACTCATGTATTTTTGCTTTTGAGGCAAAGGCTTTAACTGCTGAGCCATCTCCCCAGCCCCAAAATATCTTTTAAAAAATATTTTATTTATTTACTCTGAAAGAGAGAGAGAGAGAGAGAGAGAGAGAGAGAGAGAGAGAGAGAGAGAGAGAGAGAACGCTGTATGTCCCTGTTGAGGACTAAGGGTGACTTTGGGAATCATCTTGGATTGCTTCTACTTCCTTCTTGCTTTGCTCTGGGACTTCCCAGGCTCTGCCCACTAGAGCCAGACATGCAAGCCACCGCCGTTTGTGATTGGTGTTTTTACGTGGGACCTGCGATCTGAACTCAGGACCTTCTGCTTGGGAAGCAGAGTCTTAACCCCTGAGCCATCTCTCCAGCCTCCAAAAATATTTTTATAAAGAAACATCTGGGGTTAGGCTGTAGCTCACTGTTTAATTATATTCTTAGATTCCACTGGTGAGGACTGAGAATTTGGCTAGATGGTACTCTTGCGCCCTTGATGATGAGCAACAGAGATCTTGCCTATAATTCTCCATTGAAGATTTGGGGGCAACATTGAGTTTTAGAACATCTGTCTATAAAATTGTCCAGTAAGGAACCTAGATGGTGGCTAAATGATAGAGAATTTGCCTATCTAGTGTCAGACCAAGATCGCCCTTCACATTACTTGGTTAATTACACAATTATGAGCATCTCGGACTAAGAGAAAGTATTCCCAACTCCATTTCCCAAAGAAACTTACTGGGATGAGGCCACCCTGGGCATCTTTGCAGTCACAGTCAGTCCTGAGCACACACTTGTCCTTATTTAACACATAGCCAGGTTGTTCACAGACACAACCCGCCTTGCAGGTGGAGGGAGTTGTGGGACTAATGTCCTTGCAGTGGCCATCTGGGTCCAAGCAGGTAGGTAAACAGGAGGGAAGGCAGTTGGTGTAGTGGCTATGGTCAGGGCACTGAGGAGCTATATAGAAAGAGAAGGAATAGGGTATGTAAATAGTACTTCAAGAGTCCCATAGGAGAGATTAAAAAAACAAATGTTTATGAAATGAACCCAGAACTTGAGGTGGGTTTTTTCCTTTTTTTTTTTTTTTTCTTTCATTCAGCAAACATGGACTGAGCATGGACTGTTTGGTAAGCTCTAAGAAGATAGGTTTCTCCAAACCATGTGTGGGAGAGTAACTATGATGAGAGTAACATTGCAGTATGTAGAAAAACACAGCTGAAACTGACTAGGTAACCTCCTTCCTGCTTTTATAATGCCGGAAAGTGCCATACAGATTGCAGAAGGAAACAAAACATCAATTGTCTCACCTGGTGCTAGACCTTGCATGCTACAAGCCTGACCTGCAAGGAAAGATGCTCCCAGTGGTACAATAGTGGTATAACTGTAACCAAACATTTTCTCTTTGGACTTGAATCTTGCTCCACAAAAGAGGAATTCAGTCCTGGTGTCGAGGAGCAATCTACTATTGTTGTTTGTCCAACATTGGACTCATCATTAAACTTCCTTGTAAATATATATTTATATGCACATAGATCAGTGTCACTGTCAACTGTGGTCAGAGAAGTTTCTTCCTTCAGTTGGCAGTGATTACCACAGAGCCTCACAACTGGTCAAAATGCTTCATATAGGTGACTATTGAGTGCTGATCCTAAATAGGACATCTGTGTCGACCCCGCCACACCCAAAGATCTGGGAACATCGTGGAAGAAGGGGCAGAAAGAGTGTAAGAGCCAGAGGATGAGGAGGAAGGCTGTGAACCACTGTTATCTGGACATGATGTGGCTGTTGCAATCATGAACACATGACACCCAAGATCTACAAATGATCCAGACACTTGACATTACTGTGGATAGAAGAGGAGTTCATGAAACTCCATCCTAAGCTAAGGCAGTTGATGACTATAAGGGAGGGAGAGTCATTTTTCTTTGGGGGTTTGACCACAGGAGGGGGGGCCTTTGTCCCAGTGGATAGCCCCATATCCATATGCAAGAAGGTAGCATCACTACAACATATAAAAATAGAGAAAGAACGAGAAGATTGGAAGGAGTCATGGTTAGAGTATGAGTTGTCCCCCACAATCTCATGTGTTTGTATACTTGATACTTTTCTGGTGACTGTGTATGGGAAGATAATGAGACCTCAAAGAGATGAGGGGGAAGTTGAGGTTTATTAGCCTGGCCCATGATTCCTCTGTCTCTTGCTCTCTGCTTCCTGATGGCTACTTTGACCTGACTTTGCCTCTTATTTAAGTCACAGGCCACCATGTCTTCTGACATGGAAGATACGAAGTGTAGATGTGAACACGTGTGTAAGCATGCATGGAAGAGGGCACATGAGTATATGTGCCTGTGGAGGTCCAAGGGTGACTTCCGGGATTTTCTTTGATTGTTCTACCTCCTTACTGCCTTGCTCGGTGGTTTCTTAGGCTCTACCTTCCAGGGCCAGTAGTATAATCCATCACCATTTTTGCCTGGCATTTTTACATGGGATCTGAATATCTGAACTCAGGTCCTTTTGCTTTCAATGCACAGACTTTAAGTCCTGATTCATATCTCCAGCCTTGCTATAGTTTTTTTGTTTTGTTTTGTTTTGTGTTTTTTGGCCATAACTGAATTATATTCCATTTGGAACATTAAGCCAAATAAAAAAGACTTTCTCCATTAAGTTGCTTAGATCAAAGCATTTATTCACAGCAATGCAAGAATAACTGTAGCAGTGGAGGATCATGTTACGGTTGTCTAGTGAGAGTGGGAAGGAAGAAGTGATGAACCCCAACCATGAATCTACCAAATCTGTCCCCACATAGGTAAATCCTATTCTCTCCTTTAGCACAAGGTACTAAGCTCCTTCTTGCTTTTCCAGCCATGACACACCCTTTCCACCTTCCCCTGCCTCGCTTACTTTTGGGGGTGCAGTTACTGCTGCCGTCAGTTCCCTGCTGACACTGGGTCCCTGAGGGACACTGGAACTTCTGGCATTGGATGTTTCCTCCCACGCAGGCACAGCTCTGGGTACAACCACTGGAGATCCAGGTCTTGCCCATCTAAAGAAGCAACCAGAAGAGAAAGGGAGGAAGAAGATTTGAGTTCTAAGAGGAAATTCTTGTTTTGTCTCTTGAGGACTTACAATTGGTTTCCATAGCTCCAGATTCTACAAACACTGTGTCAACCAACAGGATGGAAGATACTAAGGGGGAGGGGAGTGTCCGGGGCTTGGGTTATAGCTCCATGTTCAAGTACCTCCCCATATCTAGATGGGATGGTTGGTAGAATGACTCAGGAATAGAGCACTTGCCTAGAGTCCCCCAAGGAGGACCTAGGTATATCCTTTCCGAGAAAGCACCTGTCTAGAATCCTGAGTGAGGGACTTAGAGTCAACTTCAACAGTAGATCACCTGCTTAGCATCCCCCCATTGGGACTGGTTTTGTGGATACATGGTAAAGGGTTTGCCTGCTAATAACTACATGAAGCCATTCTTCATTTTCCCATCCCAGCAAAACAGACAGGAGCATTCCAGAATGAGAGAAGCAAAGGGAAGGAAAAAGTCTCCCTAACATTGTCAGGGCAACTTACCAGGATGACTCCGCCCTGGGCATCTTTGCAGTCACAGTCATTCCTGAGCACACACTTGTGCTGATTCGACACATAGCCAGGTTGACAGACACAGCCCTCCTTGCAGGTGGAGGGGCTGCTGGGGGTGATCCCCTGACAATGGCCATCTGGGTCCAAGCAGGTAGGTAAGCATGAAGGAAGACAGTTGGTGAAGCTGCTGTGGGCCGGACACTGTAGAGCTATGGGACAGAGAGTTAGATGGGTAAGTTAACGGAGTCAGAGGGTAGTCCAGTGAAGGAAGGAGAAAAAAATCACAGTAAGTATAACAACAAACAGAGCTTCAGGCTTTTCGGAAAACTTTCTTTTTCATTTAGCAAAAATTTGCAGAGATCACCTGAGGAGATGATTCAGGGGTTAAAGCTTTTGCCTCACAAACAAAATGACTCGAATTCAGATCCCATGTAAAAATACCAGGTAGATATGACGTGTAATTCAGACACTAGAAGGGGACGTCTTGGACTACCCAGAACAAGCTAGATAGCTAGACTAGCCTTAGTGGCGTGCTCCGAGTTAACTTAGAGACACAGGCTCACAACCATAAGGTAGAAGAGTGATTAAGGATGATTCTTGATATCACTCTTAGGCGTTCACAGGCACACACACTCAAGTACATCCCTGTGTCACACACACACACATACACACACGTGCAAATGTGCACAAGAATCCCATATACACATACATGACAGTAAAAAATTACAGAGCATAAGCTGTGTACAAATTCATGAAAGAATGTTTTTTTCTCTCTCTCTAAGTGAATTGGGAGAAAAACCATTAAGAGATTAACGGAGACCCAACCCAGCCATGGGTCCCCAGACACCGCCCAATGTGCTATTTCTTATCTTTATTCCTCATAGGCCCAGGGAACTGAGCTTCATTTTAACCTACCTGACTCCTCCAGCCACGAGCGCACCCTCCCCCCTTCCCCACAGCTCTCTTACTGATGGTGAAGCAGCTACTGCTGCCGTCACTGTTTCGCTGGCACTGAGTCCCTGAGGGACACTGGAACTTCTGGCACTGGATGACCCCTCCCGTGCAGGTACAACTCTGGGTACAGCCAGTCAACAGCCAGGTCTTGCCTTTCTGCAAAGGAACCATGGGAGAAAGTGAGGGAGAAGGCAATGATTCTAAAGCTATTCTCAGAAGTAACAGTTAGGTAACTGCATATTTTCTGTACATGGATTCAACCTACCATGGATGGAAACTATTTGGGAAAAACGTATCTGGGGACGGACTTGTGGCTTAGTATTAGAGCATCTCCCTACATTTTGACTCATATGAATAAGTGTGTGGTTCAGGTATGGAACCTCAGCCTAGAACTCTCAAATGAGGGGCTAGGTACATTCTTCAAAGGAAGGTAACCTGCCCAGAATCCATCCCCCAGTCAGTACTAAGAACCTGGTTCAATGATTAGAGCACCTGCCTGGAACCCTCCAGTAAGGGGCTAGGGTATGGTCAGTGCTAGAGCAGGTGCACAGAAGCCCCCAGTTAGGGACTAGAGGTGTGGCTCAGTGGTTTAACATGTGCCTAGTATTCCCTATGAGGGGCTGGTGGCATGACTAAGAGGTAGAGCACCTGCCTAGAGTCCCCCAGTAAAAGGCTAAAGATGTGGCTCACTGATAGAGCATCTGCTTAGAATCCCCCCACTTAGGGGGTAGGGGTATGGCTCAGTAATAGAGTCCCCATCTAGACTATTCACAGAGAAGAGCTAGGGGTGTTGCTTAGTGAATTGGGAATCCACGAATGAGCACTGGAACTTTAATTCAATGGCAGAGCACCCACCTAAACACCTCCAATGAGGAGGTAGGGGCATGACTCAATGGTAGAGCATGTGCATAAATGACCACAAAGAGGTTGGGAGCATAACTCAATCCTGAATCCCCCTGTCTGGAATCAGATTTGTGCATTGGTAGTAGAGGGTTTGCTTACCTAGTGCCAGATTGATACTATACTTCACAGTCCACAACCAGCAAAGCAGACATAACTATTCCATCCAGAGAGAGAAACAGACAGTCTTCCTAACCCTATTGTCCAGGGTTGCTTACCGGGATGACTCCACCTTTGGCATCTTTGCAGTCACAGTCATTCCTGAGCACACACTTGCCCTGATTCAACACATAGCCAGGTTGACAGACACAGCCCTCCTTGCAGGTGGAGAGGCTGTTGGGGGTGATTCCCTGGCAGTGGCCATCGGGGTCCAAGCAGGAAGGTAAGCATGAGGGAAGACAGTTGGTGTAGCTGCTGTGGGCCGGGCACTGCAGAGCTATGGGACAGAACAGTTACATGGGTTAGTTGAGGGAGCCAAATCATAGTAAGTGGAACGATCACTAGAACTTCAAGCTTATTCAAAACCTGTCCGTTTCATTCAGCAAAAATTTACTGAGCAAGGGGTTGTGTACCAGGACTTAAAGGGGAAAAGTAACAATGTTTTCCCCCCAAGACAATGTGGGGAATCAATCATTGACAGGTTAACATTGAGAACAGACCCAATTCACCCATGGGTCCCCAGACACTGTGTGACATGCTATTTCCTGACTTATCCCTCATGGACCCAGGGGACTGGCCTCCATCTCACTCTGTCTGACTCCTCCAGCCACGAGCGCACCCTCCCCCCTTCCCCACAGCTCTCTTACTGATGGTGAAGCAGTTACTGCTGCCGTCACTGTTTCGCTGGCACTGGGTCCCTGAGGGGCACTGGAACTTCTGGCACTGGATGCCCCCTCCCGTGCAAGCACAGCTCTGGGTACAACCACTGGAAATCCAGGTCTTTCCCATCTGCAGAAGCAACCAGAAGAGAAAAAGAGGACGAAGGTGTACATTGTAAGCAATAAGATTGTACTTCTCTGAGGGGCTTTCATTTGCTTTTTATATCTGCAGATTCCATATCTATTAAATCAACCCATCATGGATGGAAAACAGTTTAGAAAACAGGCCTGGGGTGTGTGGCTCAGGTTTTAAGCCTTTGTCTTGAAATCAAAAGGCCATCCTGAATTCGAATACCCAGATCCCAGATAATAATACTGAACATATTTAGTGGTGGCCTGCAACTCTGGTTCTAGAAAGTGGAGTCTGGGAAATCCCAGAATAAAGGATTAAGGAGATAGAGCAATCCAGGATGATTCCTGATATCATCCTTGGGTCTCCACAGGCACACATATTCAAGTGTCTACCACACACAACACACACACACACACACACACACACACACACACACACACACACACACACAATAGTTTCCAAAAACCAAACTCATCTAGGATTAAGGTAAAGCTCAGTATTCTATGAACTTTTTAAATTCAGCCAGTAAGGACTGAAGATGGGTTAGTTGGTAGGGCTTTGCTTTAGCCTGTCACGGGGATCCAGAGGGCATGGCTAGAAGTGGAGCTCTTGTTTTGAATCATGGGTGCTGCTCAGTAGTGGGATTCCTACCCGAATCCCACAGGGAGTACTTAGGTCCTGGCTTCCTGTGAGATTGTTTGCATAGCTATATAATGCCAAGGCCAACTGTACACGTGATGGCCAGACAAACAGATGAGAACATACTAGACCGACAGAAACAGGGAAAAAGAAGATGGTCCCCAATCCCACATTTCAGGGTGACTCACCGGGATGACTCTACCCTGGGCGTCTTTGCAGTCACACTGAGTCCTGAGCACACACTTGCCCTGATTCAACACATAGCCAGATTGACAGACACAGCCCTTCTTGCAGGTGGAGGAGGTCTTAGAGGTGATCCCCTGACAGTGGCCATCGGGGTCCAAGCATGTAGGTAAGCAAGAGGGAAGACAGTTGGTGTAGCTGCTGTGGGCCGGGCACTGCAGAACTATGGGACAGAGGGAAAGTGAGGTAAATGAAAAGGGTCAGAGGTGGCCCGTGGAATCATGGGTAGACAAATGAAATACCCATCAGAGTTTCAGACGTTTTCCACAACTTTCTTATTAATTCGGTAAATATTTATGAAACATGAGCCGTCTGATAAATTCTGAAGAAGAATGGTTTTTTACTACAAATGTGGGAGACTGGATATTGTGAAGGACTCTTTGAGAATGTACCCAACTCGGACTCATGTCTGTGGAAATCCTCCCCATACAGGGATATTCCATCTTCTCCATCTTGGGAAAAAGAAATTAAGCTTTTTCTTTGGCCTGCCTCCCATCCCTCCAGCCACAGACACACTATTTCTATGTTCCTCAGAGGCTCCTTACCAATGGGGGCGCAGGTACTGCTGCCGTCCTTGTTTTCCTGGCACTGGGACTCCGAAGGACACTGAAAGTTCTTACACTGAATGGCCAGTCCTGTGCAGGCACAGGTCTGGGTGCAGCCGTGCACAAGCCAGGTCTTGCCAACCTGCAGGCGTCGTAGGGAGAAAAAGACTGGTGCTGAGGAGATAGCCTCACTTCCTGTCTGGAGGGCTCACATTTGCCGTCCCTGGCTGTTACTTCCACATCTCGTGAGTCAGCCCACATTGGGCAGAAAATATTTGGAAGAAAATGGTTTCATCAGCAACTTGGGATGCTACTTGCTGGCCGAGCACTAGCCTAGAAACTTGTAGAGAGAAGCTGGGGCATGATCAGACAGAAGCAGCATTCTATATGATTCTCTAGTGTGAGCCTGGAAGCCGTGCTAGACAGTACAAGGGTCTAAGAACTCTCAATAACGTTTTGGTGGCCTGACCAAAGGGAGAACTAACCAAGAGCCCACATAGTGGGATCACAACCAGCATAAGGTTCATGCCTAGAACACACAGCTGAAGGGTGTAAACATGGCTCATCGCCTGAGCGCTCACCTAGAATCCTGTAGTAAGAGGCTGGGTGAGTGCCTTATCAATACAGCACCAGCTCTTGGCAAACCAAGACTCAACATTCCATGCATGATTAGTGTACCAGAAGAAAATAATCAGAAAAGCTCACTCACCGGGATGAGGTTACCCTGGACGTCCTTGCAGCCACATTGGGTCTTGAGCATACAATTGCCCTCATTCCACACATAGTTAGGTTTACAGAGGCAGCCCTCCTTGCAGGCGGAGTGGCTCTTGGGACTGTTGCCTTTACAGCGGCCATCCGGGTCCAGGCAGGTAGGCAAACAGGAGGGAAGGCAGTTGGTGTAACTGCTGTTGGCCGGGCACTGCAGAGCTGTGGAATTGAAAGGTAGCAGATGACTGGTGGGGACCAGGAAGAGGAAGCCAGAGAAGCCGAAATGGACAAATTGATGACAGAGCTGAGGTTTGTTTTTTTTTTAAATTTTCTATTCATCCCACAAACATTTCATGAGCATGTTATGTGTCAAGATCTGAGGAAAGAAACTAAGATTGATTTCTCCCAAATAGTACTGAAGAGTAAGCTTTAAGGGACTAATATTGCTGTCAGAGAGCATAGAGTTATCAACCTGGAACTGACCAGGGAATTTTCTTCCTGCTGACAAGCTTTCAGAATGCCAGAAGGTGCTATGTAGGTTAATGGGGAGAAGAAATATCAATAGTCTTACCCAGCGCTGGGCCTTCCATGCTATATTATTGACCTGCCAGGCATGACTACCATAGATAAAACCAACCACTGTCTGCTTAGATTTAAGTCCTGCTCTAGGGAAGGAATCCATGCCTCCTACTGAGGGGATCCACCTACTGTTGTTTTTCCAAGTGGACATGTTTTCAAACTGCCTTATAAATTTTTATGTACATGTTTTAAAATTAGCATTGTTCTCTGCTTTGCTTAGACAGGCATCTTTTTGCAGTGGGCAGCAGTTAATGCAGATACTCACAACCTGATACAGGGCTGATAATATATTCCTGCGGAGTGTTGAGTACCATTCGCACCCCCCAAGACTCTGGGAGCATTGTGAAGAAGCAGCAGAAAGCATGTAAGAGCCAAATGATGGGGAGTGGCGGTATGAAATACTGTTTTCTGCATGTGTCTTGGCTATTGTACTCATAAACTCACAGAAACTGAGGTTGCCTGCAGATAGACGGGTCCAGATAAACAACTGTAAACTACAGATAGAGAGGCTCTCACAAGACTCTGCCTTTAGCTGAGGAACAATTGGGAGTTAATGGCTTCTAAAACAGGGATAATAATTTTCTTCAGGGATGTGACCACTGCCCTTGCTCTACCAGATAGTCCCACACCCACGTGCAAGCAGGCAGCACTACTGGGTTGTAGTGAGTTATTAAATAAAAAAAAAAAGACATGAAGGTGGTGGAGAGCATTGCTTGGAGTCATCTGATGACAGTGAGAAGAGATTGTGGGGTGGATGTGCGACAGATTCATTGTGGACAGGTCTGCATTGTCTACAGAATCCATCCCCACACTGGTAGGCCCTATTTTCTCTTCGTTAGGCAGAGGGAGTAGTAAGTTTCTGCTTGTCCTGTGTGTGCCTCCTCCAGCCATAAGTACACCCTCTCCACTTTCTCCCGTGGCCCCCTTACTGATGGTGGAGCAGTTATTGCTGCCATCACTGTTTTGTTGGCACTGGGTCCCTGGGGGACACTGGAATTTCTGGCACTGGATGGCCCCTCCCGTGCAGATACAGCTCTGGGTGCAGCCACTGGAGATCCAGGTCTTGCCCGTCTGTAGAAGCAACCAAGAGAAAAAGGATTGTGTGAAGAACACCTTGGCTTCCTTTCTGAAGGACCTACATCTGTCTTTCCTATCTGCAGATTCCACATCTGTTAAGTAACCAAGCTCCAAGCAGAAAACATTTGAAAAGAAACATCGTCTGCTGGGTATGTATCTCCATGTTCAAATGCCTTCCAAGATTTATATTGGTGTAATAGTTAGACAGAGGTGTCAACCTGATAACTGCAGGTTGAGCTTTGGGCATAGCTGCGAAGAATTGATACTTAAGGCAAATCCTTGAGCAAACCTGCAGGAGATTCATTAATGTGGGAAGGCCCAGTCTATAATGAGCAGGGACTTTCCAGTGGGACCAGATAAAAGCAAGTGCAAGGAGGAGGGATATGTCCTTCCTTTTGCCCTGTATTGATTAGCTGGGTTGAGTTTGCTGCTGGTCCAAAGATGTCTTTCCTCACTGTTGCTGCTATTCTTTACTGACATTGCAGTCCAGCCTCTTCAGTCATCAGCGCAACTGAAGATCACAGACATTTGGGTATCCTTTGGTCTTCAGCAACCAACTGGGACTGCTGGAAGACTTTTCAGGTATCCTCACGCCTTGAGCACCAGACTGGCATTGTGGAGATATTAAGCTCAAGAACTGAGCAGCTACTGGCAGCTACTGTGGGACTATACAGATTTTATCTTGTAAATCAATCTAATAAATTCCATACATATATCCATTCTATTCTCTCTTCCTGTAGAGAACCCCGACTAATACAACCAGTAAGGCAGGCAATAGATGACATAGCTCTCTCCTAGAATCTGTCGTTGAGATGCTGATGGAAAGGTTAGTCATAAATTCCTGCCTAGAATTCTACTAATGAGAGGCTGGAGACATGACTCAGTGGTAGAGCATCTGTCTAGAATCTTTCAGTGGATGGTTGTGTAGCCTTATCTAGATAGTGCAAGACCAAGACTACCCTTTACACTGCATGGCCAGCCATGCAGAGAGGGGCAGCCCAGACTGGAGGAAGCAGGCCAAGAGAGAGCATTCCCCACACATTTCCCAGGGCGACTCACCAGGATGATTCCACCTTGGGCATCTTTGCAGCCACAGTGAGTTCTGAGCACACAGTTGCCCTTGTTCAACACATAGCCAGGTTGACAGACACAGCCCTCCTTGCAGCTGGTAGGACTCTTAGGTGTGGTTCCCTGGCAGCGGCCATCTGGGTCCGAGCAAGTAGGTAAGCAGGAGGGGAGGCAGTTGATATAGTCGCTGTGGGCCGGGCACTGCAGAGCTATAGGATTGATGGATAGTTGGATTAGGAGACAGGGCTGGGGATGGTCCGTGGAGGCAGGAATATGCAAATCATGGTAAACAGAATGATCAACAGAGCTGCAGGCTTATTCGATTATGTCCTTTTTCATTTGGCAAACATTGATCATGGGCTGTGTGCTAAGCCCAAAGGAAGACAGTGATAATGGTTTCTTCCAAGTCAGTTTGGGAGAAAAAGCATTGGGAGCTTAATATTGAGAAAGGGCCAACCCAGTCATGAGTCCCCAGACAATGCCCAATGTGCTGTTTCCTAATTCCTCATAGACCCAGAGGACTGAGCATCATCTCACCCTGCCTGATTCCTTCAGGCATGAGCACACCCTCCTCACCCAACTCCTGTTCCCCCAGAACCCCCTTACTGATGGTGGAGCAGTTATTGCTGCCATCATTGTTTCGCTGGCACTGGGTCCCTGGCGGGCACTGGAATTTCTGGCACTGGATGCCCCCTCCCATGCAGGCACAGCTCTGAGTGCAGCCACTGGAGATCCAGGTCTTGCCCCTCTGCAGAAGCAACCAGAAGAGAAAGAAAGGAAAGGGATGTGGATTATAAGAAATAAGACCTAGCTTCTTCTCTGTAGGGCTTTGATTTGCCTCAGACTGTACATCCCTAAAACACCAAGTCAATCAATCATTGCTTATAAATATTAGGGGGAGGAAAGGAAACAGAAACTAGCCCATCTGGGTCTGGGAATGTAGCTTAGCATCCCATCATCTTCCTAGATTTGTACTGGTGCAGTCTGGGAGTTTAGCTAATTGGCAAGGTCAGCCTTGGAGTCTGTCATTGAATACATGGGAGTGTGGCTGTATGTAGAAAATCTTGTCTTGAATTCCCAATTAATGGGTGGGGCATGGCTCAGTAGTACTGTCCCTGTCATGGTTTGACATACAGTTGTCCCCTACAGGCTCATGTATTTGAAGCTTTAGTTGTTTTGGAAAGTCATGGCACCTTTAGGAGGTAGAGCCTTGGGAAGGAGAAAGGCAGTCACAGGGGTTAGACCTCAAAGTTGGTTAGACCCACTATGATTCAATTATCTAGTCTTCTCTGACTGCATTTTGCAGCTCTGAAACTCCATGATGGATGAAACTTAGGCCACCTCCAGGTCTTGCCAGGCAGCCATGTCTTTCTTACCAGGAAGGACTGCATGTCTCTCCTCTGGAATCATAAGCTGAATAAATCTCTCTTTTTCCCTCAAGTTGCTTGAGTTTGAATGGTGTCTCACAGCAAAAGAGAAGAGCAATTGGTACAGTCTCTGCCTCAAATCCCTCAGGAAAGGAGTTTGCTTGATGGCCACATGTTAGAGGACTTACCAACTTGTACCAGACCAAGCCACCCTTCATACTACACAGACAGCCATTCAGACATGAGCCACCCAGATTGAGGCAGAAGAAGAAGAAAAGAGTCCCCATTTCCACTTTCCATAGCCACTCACCGGGATGATGCCCCCCTGGGCACCTTTGCAGTCGCAGTGAGTCCTGAGCACACATTTGTGGTGATTGAATACAAAGCCAGGTTGACAGACACAGCCCTCCTTGCAGGCAGAAGGGCTTTTGGGACTGGTGCCCTCACAGCGACCATCGGGGTCCAAGCAGGTAGGCAAGCAGGAGGGAAGGCAGTTGGTGTAGCTGCTGTGGGCCGGGCACTGCATAACTGCAGGATGGAGGGTTGTTGGGTGGGTGGAGAGACCAGCGTTGGCTCATAGAAGCAATAGGTAGATAAATCATATTCAACAGAGCTGAGGCTCATGTTTCTCATTTTGGTATTCATTCTGCAAATATTTATAGAGCATGACTTCTATGCCAAACCCTGGAGAAATAAATGAAGGTTTCTCCCCACAAACATGGGAAAACGAACTCTGAGAGACTGATATTAGAAGAGACCCAGTTCAGCCTGTCTCTCTACAATCCTCACCCACCTGTCCTCTCCCTCTTGCGTCAAGAATTAGCTCTTCTTTGGCCTGCCTGGGATTCCTCCAGTCATGGGCATATTTTCTCCGCATTCCCCAGAGGCTCCTTACCGATGCGGGTGCAGGTACTGCTGTCTTGCTTTCCTTGCTGGCACTGAAACCCTGAGGGACACTGAAAGTTCATACACTGAAGGGTCCATCCCGTGCAGGTACAGTTTTGGGTACACCCACGATTGATCCAGGTCTTGCCAACCTACAGGTATCATTGGAAGAGAAAGAAAGTGGGGACCAGGGGATTGGCTCTGAGGAGACATCCTCATCTCCTGAATGGAGGCTGACATTCGCCCTCCATAGGAGGCAGTTCCACATTTATTTTAAAATAAAAGATTGCATCAGCAGTTCAGATGTGGCTAAGTAGTAGAGCGCTAGCTTAGACTTTCCAGTGAAAGACTGGAGATGAAGATTACAGTAGAAGTGTTACCAGTGAGCCACTGGCAAGCTATGCACTAGAGTACTTGTCCAGAATCCATCAAAGTAGGGCTGTAGTCTTTTTTTTTAGTTTTACAAACATATTGAGTACCAATCCCTGCTTCCCTCCATCCCCCCCTCTCTCCCAGTCCTCTTTCTTCCCTCCTGAAACCATTCCACTCCCTTCTGCCCTCTTATATGGCTGTTTCTGTGGACCCCAGGGTTCCCTCTGGCTTGTCTACTCTTGTGGAGGTCCAGACCTCTGTGGCATATCACGTTGCCCCTCCTTGGGACATACCACTGATAGGGATGTTTCCCTTCTCTCATCCAGCTCTAGTTCCTAAGATTTCCCCTGTGTGTTCTTATCTCTCTCCACTTCTTCATAGTCTATGGGAGCATGTTGATATGTCAGTCATTATGCGGGTCTGGTAAGGACAAGTATCACTGCTGTGAGTTCATGGATGCAGCATCCTTGCCTTGAATGGAATGTCCTGTCCAACAGTCCTTCCCATCTTTAAGTTTTTGCAATCTTATAACCTCTTCCTTGAGGTTCTCCAGACCTTAGGATGGGGAGAGATTAGGATGACCTGATTCTTGGAGAACACTTTCAGGTAGTCAGTAATCTGCATTAGTTGTCCACTTCACCGCTCTTTTACTGGCCTAGGTAGGTTCCATTCTGTCAGGGTATTGAGATTCTCTACCTTTCTTGTAGAAGGAGATTTCTAGGCTGAGTATTAAGTGCTCTTCAAATACTTACAGAGCAGTTTGGTGTACTGTCTTCATACCTACATCTTCATTGGCTAATTTCCCTATTGATCTTTTTCTTCCATTTTTAGGTTCTTGTTCTACTTAACGGAAACAGGAATGTGTTCCATTCTGACAAGCAAGTCTTGAGTTCAGTCAGAAAGCTGCTGATTGTCTCTTTGAAACTTATGGGGATATGGTCTTTAACTATCGCTGGAGAACTTTCCTAGCACCCAACTGAGGAATAGGGGCAGTGGTTTGGCAGTAGAGTTCATACCTAGATACCACAGCTAAATTGTGTGAGCCAAGGTCATCACTAAAGTTCTTACCTATGGTCATCCATGCATGGTTCTTAATTATAGCACTTGTCAAGCCAAGACAAAACATTACACTTCATAGCCTCTATCTGGGAAGCATCCGAGAATGAAAGGAGAGAGAAGGAAGAACTGGTCCGCAATCTCACTTTTCAGGCTCACTCACCGGGATGATGTTACCCTGAGTATCTTTGCAGCCACACTGAACCCTGGGTGTGCATCTGCCCTCATTCAACACGTAGCCAGGTTTACAGACACAGCCCTCCTTGCAGGTGGAGGGACTTTGGGAGGTGGTGCCCTCACAGTGGCCCTCCGGATCCAAGCAGGTAGGGAAGCAGGAGGGAAGACAGTTGGTGTAGTGGCTGTGGGCCGGGCACTGGTGAGCTATGGAATAAAGAGAGAAGTGGAATGCATACATGGATAGGGTCCAAAATATCTCATTAAAGCAGAGGATGGAAAAGCCATACTGGGTAGGCTGACTATATCGCTGAGGGTTTTTTCCTCCTCTTCTAGTCATTCAGCTAAAAGACAATGAGTGTGGGCTGTTAAGGCCAGGAGAAAGAAACTAAGCCTGATTTCTCCCAAATAAATGTGAGACTATCATTAGATTGCAAGACATGCAGAAATCAAGCTGAAAATGATTTGGAAACTTCCAAGCTGTTGGTGCTATGCAGTTTGTGGGCAAAGGAAAGACAGCAGTAGTCTTGCCCAGTGCTGGACTCTATATGCTATAATGCTCTGGTGCAATAATAGCATGACTGTAATGGGGGTAACCAACCATATGATTAGATTTGAATCATGCTCCACGGGAAGGAATTCATGCCTGATCCTGAGAGGGATTCACCTGGCATTGTTTCTCTAAATGGATGTGATGTTAAACTGCATTATCAATATTTGTATATATACCCATAGACAAATGCCAC
Source organism: Typhlomys cinereus (assembly GCA_023101885.1). NCBI lineage: Eukaryota > Metazoa > Chordata > Mammalia > Rodentia > Platacanthomyidae > Typhlomys > Typhlomys cinereus. The sequence goes on from JALPQD010000288.1 coordinate 2,410,553, forward strand.
TCTTAGTCTTGGCTAGAGAAGCTTCTTTCTGCAGTGTATAATAGCATTTAATGCTGAAATTTCCAAGTAATCAAAGTGCTGAAATAAATGACTTGTTGAATGTCAGCCCCAAATGAGACAATGTATATCCACACCACCCCTAAGACTCTGGGAACATTGCTGAAGAAGGAACAGAAGAATGTAAGAGCTGGAGGACCAGGAGGAATGCTCTGAAGTATTTGTGGACATGCCATGGCTGTTGTACTCATGAATTCTCAGCAGCTGTGGTGATCTGCACAAGGCCTGGTCAAGGTCCAGTCTGCGTTACAGCATGGATGGGGAAAGGTCTCTCCAAGTCCCAATACTAGTTGAAGAGCAATTATCAGCTGATGGATGGTAGGGAAGAGAGAGTCACTTCTGTCATGAGTATGGCCACTGTTGGTGGCCCATGCTCCCATGAATGGCCCTATACCTTTTTGTATGCAGGCAACACTAACACACACATGCGTTTTCTCTCTCTCTCTCTCTCTCTCTCACACACACACACACACACACACACACACACGTATATGATAGATCAAGATACATTGTTTACAAGTATGAAATAATCAAAGAGAAAACAAAATGTTATTGAAAAAGACTCATACTAAGAAGTGACTCATGCAAGTCATGAATCTATAAAATCCATCAGTTCACTTGTAAGTTTTATTCCCTCCCTCTTGGATACAGGGTACTAAGCTCCTTCTTGCTCAGTGTCTGACTTCTCCATACATGACACACCCTTTTTACCTCCCCTGCACCTCACTTACCTTTGGGGGAGCATTTACTACTGCCATCAGTGCCCTGCTGGCACTGGGTCCCTGAGGGACACTGGAAATTCTGGCACTGGATGGTCCCTCCTACGCAAGCACAGCTCTGGGTGCAGCCACTGGAGATCCAGGTCTTGCCCATCTGCAGAAGAGACAGTGAGAAAGATGTTGCCAGTTCCAAGGGGAAAGCCCTTGTTTATTCTCTCAATAACTTACATTTGGCCATCCCAGCCTCAGATTCTGCATATACTGAGTCAAGCAACTAATGAAAGATATTTGAAAAGAAAAATGCTCATCTGAGATTGGGATTGTACATCAGTATTCAAGTCCCTTCTTACATTTAACACAGTTCAGGGGTGGGATGCCTGGGCTGGGGCGTGGCTCAGTGGTAGAGCACCTGCCTAGAATCCTCCAGTGAGCAGCTAACGGGGTGGCTCAATATGCCACACTTCGACCAACCTTTACATCCTAAGGCCTGCCCTACGGACAGGAGCATCCCAGCTTGAGAGATGTAGAGGGAAGAAATAGGTGATTCCATCTACCTTTTTTCTATTGAATCTCTCTCTCTCTCTCTCTTTCTCTCTCTCACTCATTCACTCATTCTTCCTCTCTCTGTGTGTAAGGGGGTGGTGTTTGCAATCCTGTCAGGTACCATAGTATTTTTAAGTGAATATTAAAAGCCAATGTCAACCTTTGGTCACTACCTTCCATCTTATATTGAATTAGCAGCTCCTTCCCCACTATCTATTTTTTGCTGCTGATTTTGTTTTGTCTTGTCTTGTTTTGTTTTATTTGATGATACATGCATCTTACTTGCTGTCCTGGGTGTCTCCTCTTACCTCAAAAAAATTGAGATTACTGTCAGATGCTACCATGTCTACTGCAACTGAGTCACGAGGAATGCCAACTCAAGTCCCCTTCCTTGTACAGTGACTCTTTTACCTACTGAGCCATCTCTCCAGCCATCACAATCCCACTTTCCAGGGCCACTCACTGGAATGACACCACCCTGGGCATCTTTGCAGTCACAGTGAATCCTCAGCACACACTTTTCCTTCTTCAACAGATAGCCAGGCTTACAGACGCAGCCCTCCTTGCAGGTGGAGGGACTTTGGGGCTTGGTGCCCTCACAGTGGCCATCTGGGTTCATACAAGTAGGTAAGCAAGAAGGAACACAGTTGGTGTAGACATTGTGGGCCGGGCATTGTAGAGCTGTGGAGTGAAGGGGAGTATGGTCATTAGAGAGGTCCAGAAAGCAGTAGGGCTAGTAGAATGAACACTAAACCTTAGGGTTTCCCCTGGCTTTCATTATTCATTCAGCAAACTTATACTGGGTGGATCCTATGTACTGATCTTGATCAAAAGACAGAATGGATCTAATAAATTAATATGATAACCTCATATAGGTCAGTCTGAAACAGCAATGTAACATAATTTTCCCATTGCTCAGGGTGCACTCAAACTCTCTGTGTAGCCAAGGATGAATGTGAACTTCTGGTCCTCCTGCCTTTACTTCCCCAGTATCTGGTTTACAGGTTTAGACTGCCATGCTCAAGTTATGCAGCAGAAAGATCTGAGTTCAAATCCCCAGATCCCATGCAAAATCGCTTGGCGATATAGCAATGCCCTAATATTCTAGCCCTGGAAGATGGAGTCTGGGAATTTCCAGAGCAAAGCGATAAAGTGGAACAGCAAAACAGCAATCCAGGATGATTCCTAATGTCACCATTGGTCCACCACAGGAGCGCGTGCACACACACACACACACGCACACACACACACACACACACACACACACACACACACACACACAAACACCGATACAAACAGCAAAAAGAAAATGCCAGGCAGATATGGTGTCAGCCTGAAATTCTGGTCCTGGAAGGCAGAGCCTAGGAAACCCCAGAGGAAAGCAGTAAGGAGGTAGAGAAATTCATAATGATTCCTGATGTCATCCTTGGGTCTCCACAGGCACACACATTCAGGTGCCCTCTTGCACACACACACACACACACACACACACACAAACAAATGTAAAAAGCAAACAAGGTGGAGAGCTGGAGATATTGCTCAGCTGTAGAGCAGGGTTGGGGGATGGCTGAGATATACACTGCTTGCTGCCAAGCATGAGGACTTATGTTCAGTTCCTAGTACATATGTAAAAAGTCAGACACTGCAGTATACAGCACTGGGAAGAAAATACAAGAGGACACCTGAGGTTTGCTAACCAGCAATGTAGCAAATCAATGAGCTCCAGCTCAGTGAGTGATTCTGTCAATAATAATAATATGGAAGGCCGGGGAGATGGCTCAGTAGCTAAAGTGCTTGCTGTGCAAACAAAAGGAACAGAGTTTAGATCCCCAGATTCCATGTAAGGTGCCAGGCAGACATATTGGCCCACCTGTATTTACAGCTTCAGAAGCTGGGGACTTGGGAAGCCCCAGAAAAAGATCAGCAAGCTCTAGCTTAATTACAGACCCTGTCTCAAAATAAAGAAGAGGGGAGAATGATCGAAGGTGATTGTCAATTGTTCCCTTAGACTTTCATGTATGTGCATAGTACACTCACTCACACACACATACATGAAAATAAGAAAAAAAGACTTTTAGTCTTGTAGTCCTAGCTCTCAAGAGACAGAGGCTAGAAGATCTGGATACCAGCCCTGGCTACACAGTGAGTGGGAAGCCAGCCTGAAGTACATGGGGATGTGTGAGGAGCAATGGAGTTTGGGAGTGACTTGTGGGTGCCTTTTGGGGACACTCACGGCAGAAAGTGCTATTCCTCCAGATGGGTGTCTTGAGACCCTGATTCTGGCACATGGCCCCAAAGGCCTGTAGAACCTTGCAGAGGACGAGACCAGGGTCTCTGGACTTGCAGAAGTTCTTCATGCAGTCCAGTAGGAAAGGCTTGAGGGTCACCCGGGAGCCACACTGCTCCCAGACAGGAGCCTGAAGGGCGGCTTGGCAAACAGCATGGGCTTTCTCCGTGTCGATCGGGCTGCATTTTCCACCCAGGCTCTGCAGTTGATGCACTTTGGCAGCATGTTCTTTTTGCACATTCTGGCAACTGGGATGGGACAGCAAAGGAACCAGATGAGCCAGGCATGTCGAAGAGAGGCGCTTGGGAGAGGGAGGCGGAGGGTCAGGAGTCCCGACTCATCCTTGGCTACATAGTGAGTTGGAGGCCAGCCTGGGCGATAGGAGACTCTGCCTCAAAAACCAATCAACAAACAAACAAGAGTGAGAAGATGGTTCAGTCGGTAAGGCGCTTGCAACGCAAGCGTGAGGACCTGAGTTTGGATCCCCAAAACCCATGTGAAGGGCTGCATGCAGGAGTAGGCTCCCATAATTCCAGCCCTGGGGAGACAGAGATAGAAGAATCCCTGGGGCTTGCTGGCCAGCCAGTCTAGGCAAATTGGTGAGCTTCAGATTCAGTGAGAGACTCTGTCTGAAAAAATAAGGTGGGATTTCCATAAACTAGAATAAGAACCTGTGAAGGGGGAGACACAGGTTCCAGGGGAAGAGCAGGTTATGAAAGTTCAACTATGAAGACACTACACCTAAATGCCTTTTAAACACCCGTTATTATGCTCATAGATTGGAGGAGCACTCAGCACTCAACCTTGGAGCCTCCTTCTGCAACAAGAAGGTGTTTACTGCAGAAAAACACAGCTGGCCAAATTTCAGAAAATAAGTGACTGTGGACTACTTGGCCTTAATCAGGAAATCTAAGTCATAGCCACCCCACCCCTAGGGTCAGGGAACATCAAGGAAGAGAGGGTGTTAAGAGTGTAAGAACCCAAAGTGGGGCAATGAGGGGCCAGACACTATCTCCTGGACATGACAAGAGCTACATGAGAACTTTCCTACCAACATCTCACTAGGAAAAGGGAAAGATCTCAAGAAGCTTCACCCCTCCCTGAGAGACTCAGGAGAACTAATAGGGAAGAAAAGAAGATGTTTTCCTCAATAATATATCCACTGACTCTATGACACTTTCTGGAGCATGAATCATGTCAGACATATGACATCAAAGACAAATGACAAAGCACAGTGAGCCACACAAGTAGAAAGACTTGAAAATAGGAGTGAGTCTGGTATGGGAGATAAAAGGTTATCAGGGGGAAAGGAGGGGGCACAGAAATGGGGGGATTAAAGGAAGAGAAAAAGAAAAATAAAATTATTTAAAAAAAGAAAACAGGAGAGAGATTGGTAGGGAAGAAGAAAGGTTGTAATGGGATTGTAATGGGATAAGGTTGTAATGGTACTAGGGATTAAGGTGTGAAAATATCACAAATCCACTGTATTCATATATGAAACTCCAAAAGAATAAAAATTTTAAAGGCAAAAAAAAAAGTAAAGTGGGGAAGCAATGGAGGAAGACACCTGCCATCATTCTGGCCTCCACGTGCACATGTGTACACACGCACTTGTACACGCTCACAGTTGGCAAGATGACTCAGCACATAAAAGTGACTGAAGGGAAAGCTGGGATAACTCACTCCCACAAACTGTTCCTCTGATCCCTCCACGCACACACCATTGACATGTACACCTCTCTCTCTCTCTCTCTCTCTCTCTCTCTCTCTCTCTCTCTCTCTCTCTCAAATAAAGTATTTTAAAGGACACAGGGGCTGGGGATGTAGTGGTAGTTCAGGTGTTTGCCTTATATGTTGGAGGCTCCCAGGTTCAATATCTCCAACACTGAAAGAAAAAAAAAAAAAAGGAACAGCATAATAAACCCAGTACAGGCAAAGGCAAACAGCAGAGGCAAAAGCATCACCTGAGATCAAGGCCAAGTTGATCTACCAAGTGAGTTCAAGTCAGTCAGGGCTACATCATCAGACCCTGCCTCCAACAAAAGAAAGGAAGGAAAGGAGGGAAGGGAGGGGGAAGGAGGAAGGGAGAAAAGAGGGAGGGAGGGAGGGAGGCAGCAGCTCAGGCTGTTACTTGGGGTCGATGTCCTTGTCCTTCCAGCTGTTCATGAATGAGTGCTCATCCTGAGCTAATTCATCACTGGGCATCATCAGTTCATCCTCTTCCTCGTCATTGAAGCTTCCACACACCCCACAGACCTGGTGGCAGAGGGAAGGTGGTCTCTCAGTGCTAGGGGGAGAGAAGGGCTTTTTTCTTTTTAGGGTGCTAAGGATGAAACCTACTTTGAGAAGATGATCTGCTGCTCACTACAAACTCCAATTCCCCCCTTTACATTTTTCCCCTTTTTCATGCGTGTATATGGAATGCATGTGCATGCATGTAGGTGGGTGTACACATGCCTATGTGTATGCACGAATGCACCTGAGTATGTGTGAAGGCCCAAGGCTGGTATCAGGAATCGTCCACGATCTCTCTTCCACCTTGTCATTGTGAGCCTGGGTCTCTAATGAAACCCAGAGCAGCCATTAGGGCTAGTCTGGCCAGCCGGCTTGCTCTGGGGATTCCCAGGCTCCTCCTTCCAAGGCTAAAATGGTAGGCAGGCTGCCACACTCCGTTGGCATTTTTATATAGGATCTGGGGATCCAAACTTAGGTCCCTTTGCTTGCGGGGCAAAGGTTTTCAGCTCTGAGCCATTTCCCTGGAAAGGAACTTTTTTGGTGTGCCAGAAATGGGTACGCTGTTCTAGGCTCCCAAAGATCACCTCCCCACCAACACAGCCAGGCCCTTTCCCCCTCCATCTCGCCTTTCCAGAGTAGGATGTTGGGACTCTGATGTCTAAGAAATGCATGCCATCGAATCTGACTTGGATGTCCTTCCGAATTGTGACGATGGTATAGGTGTTACTGGTGGTGATATTGACCCCTGGGATCTGGGTCATAAGAGGAAGAGTGACTGGCACGCCATTGATCTGAGGAAGAACATGGTGTCTGTGAGTTAGACACAAAGACCGAACCCTCAGGTATTAGGGCTTTTTTTTTTTTTTTTTTTTTTTTTTTTTTTTTTTTTTTTGCCTCCTTGTCCAAGTCCCTGTCCCCAGCTCACCAGAACATAATGGTCCTTTTGCAGGGTGATTTGGAATTCGAAGATTTTGATATAGACGCGGTGGATAAAAAAAGGACTGGAACTAGTTTCAAACTTCTCAGACTTGGCACTGATCTTGAAGAAAGGCAATTTCATGGAGGGATGGCAGACTTTGAGCAAAACATGTGTGCACGAGCCGTGGAAAGGATGAGCGTGGCCGTCAAAGCTTATATACTGGGAGGCCTCTGAGACACGACAGACTCCCATATCTGCAGGAACAGAGAGGTGGCTGACAGACATATTCCCTCCTTCTGTCTGCCTGATGAAGGCCACCGAGACTCGAGACAGAAGGAGGACCATGTTCAGGAGAAGAATCCCAGACTTGAGGGGCAGAAGCTTAAGATCAAGCTCAGGGCACTAGGGAAAGAGCCCAACAGGTAAAATAGCTTGTGCAAGCCTGAAAGCCTGAGTTTGAATCCCAGATCTCACATAAAAACAAAACATGGGTGTTGGGAAGATGGCTCAGGGGTTAAAACCTTTGTCTTATCTTACAAGCAGTGGACTCTGAGGTCAGATCCCCAATATCACCCTTTGACCTCCACAGGCACACATATTCAAATGCACACAAATATACCTACACACGTGCACCCCCACATGCAAACACACACACACACGTACGCACCATAAACACGTATATGAAAGAAAAAAACAGTATATAGAACACCAACAGAGGGTACCCAGAAATTCATAGACCAGCTAACCTGATGTATGCAAGGCAGAAAACATAGCAAAAGGCTCCTGTCTCAAATAAGGTGGAAAGTGAGGTCAGACAATCGAGGCTGACCTCTGACCTCCAAACATGCTGTGATGTGTGTGTCCCTGTTTGCACACAGGAATATGCATGTGCACAGATGAGCGCACGCAAGTACACACACACGCATACACACACACACACACACACACACACACACATCAGAGACTAGATGCAGTTACATTATGAGTTAGAGGCCAGCCTGGATCTCTAAGACCTTGTTGCAGAAAAACAATAAATAAATATCAATGAAACGAATAAGTCCTGGGTTGCCATTCCCAGAACCCAGATCCCTAGAACAGCCAGGCTATGACCTAGAACACTGACACAACAGGGGATGATGGAAGAGAGGTAGAGATCCTCCGAGACACACTTCTAGTGGCTATGGGATCCTCCTCCTGCCAAAAGAAAATGCCCCAGCATGCTGATAGACCCTTTCTGTTACCTGAGGTCCGGCATAGGAGCAGACCATCCAGGGAGGAGCACATTTGGTGAGCCTTGCAGGCCGTCTGGCTGCAGGTGATCTTGTTGTGGGTGAAGCAGGTGCATAGGATGGAGCAGGTCTCCTCAGGGTACCATTTCTCTCCCACCTGCGGGACATGGTCATCAGGAGGCTGGTAAGAAACTTGGAAACTGGAGGTGGGCAGAACTTTTCCCAGGTGTCCCAAAGTTCTTTTCTTTCCCTTTTTCTCTCTCTTCTTTTTTTTAAACTTCTTTTCTCCTTTCTTTTTTTTTGTGTCATTTCTATCTTTATTCTTTTTTTAAGCATTTTTTATTATCTCCGCTCATACAAGCTTAATAGGTACACCGGTTCCCTCCCTCCCTCCTCCTTCCCCCGACCCCTCTGCTCACCCTCCCCTCACCCCTCCCTCCCCACCCCCCAGTGCCTCCTCTCCCCCAATCCCCGGAGAATCCTTTAATGTGCATGCCCAACTCTCCTCTGGGTCCTCCTCTCTGATGACGTACAAGGACCCAGTGGCATTTCCCTGAATCCTTTCCTTTGTTCCCCTTAAGCATAGGAACACTATTTTGGCTGTCAATCCCTTGCCTCCAAGGATCTTGGTGCTTTTAGCAAATGCTAGACTTTGTGGGGTCAATAGTGTGTTGGACATTGTGCAGGGCATGCAAAGTCCAATTATGATTGCTTCAAGTGCGACCATGTTCATAGCAGCACTGTTTACAATAGCAAAGTCATGGAATCAACCCAAATGTCCAACAGTTGACGAGTGGATAAGGAAAATGTGGTACATCTATACAATGGAGTACTACTCATCCATCAAAAATGATGAATTACTGGAATTTGCCGGGAAATGGATGTCATTAGAAACAATTATATTGAGTGAAGTATCCCAGACCCAGAAAATTAAGCGCCGTATGTACTCCCTAATAGGTGGCTCCTAGTACCAAACCCACCCAGCCCACCTAGAGACACTCAACGATAAATCTCTGTAATACAGTAATTGCAAGGAGTATGAACAGGAGGGATGGGGTAGGAGGGCCACACCAGAAACAAGGAGAGAGGGGACCATGTTACAGCAGAGAAAATAGGCCTCCATCAAAGACTGCAAGTAAACAATGAGACATCTGGTTAAGTTCACAGACTTTTCGTTCCTGATCATTTACAACTGAGGGGGTGTGATCTCACCAGAAGGGGAAGGTATATAGTCTGGCAGATAATAAGTAACCATTTTGCAAATGGGTGATTGACCCCTCCCTCACTGTGGTTTCCTACTTTTATTACATCTTCTCTCTCTTCTTATTCTCTCTCTCTTCCTTTCCTTTTTTTTTTTTTTTTGCCTTCCTTCTTTCTTCCTATTTCTCTTCTATTTCCCTTCTTTCCTTCCTTCTTTTCTTTTCTCCTTTCCTTCCTTCCATCCCTCTTTCCTTCTTTTTTCCTTTCTATCTTCCTTCTCCTCTCCCTTTCTTTGTCTTTTTTTTTTTTTTTTTTTTTTTTTTTTGGTGTGCATTGGTGCTTTTTAGACAGGCTCTCACTCTGCAGCCCAACTACCCTGTAACATGCTAGCCTCGTTCCTCAACCTGAGCCCCCTACTGACTGGACTCTCTCCTGCTTCCCCATGCCCAGGTGAGCCAGGAGCAGACAGCGCCCCCTGCCGTCGGGCCTCTCACCTGGTGGTAGGAGCCATTCCGGTCTAGGCAGCCACACTGGCTGATGGGCACACAGCTGGTTCCGCTCAGGATGTAGCCTTTTTTGCATTCGCAGCCCTCGACACAGGGCAGAGTGTTGGCACAGTCCCTCGGGGTGCTGAGGGTGAGGCAGGTGGCTGGGCAGGGGTTGGTACAGGGGCTGTAGGTACTCCCAGGTGGGCACCTCAGAGCTATGAAGGGTACAAGTGTTTAGAAAGGGCAAAGTGGCATTCCAACCCTTGTTCTTGGGGCAAAACTGCTGGGAATGCCCACTAACGAGGAAACAAGTTGTTGTCTATCCATATGAAGAGCTTTTTATTATTACTATCTGTGTGTGTGTGTGTTGCACAAGAGGGCATTTCAGCATGTGTGTCTGTGGAGGCCCAAAGGTGACATCAGGAGTCATCCTGGCTTGTTCTACCTCCTTATCGCTTTGCTCTGGGGTTTTCCCAGGCTCAGCCTTCCAGAACTGGGATTACAGGCTGCCAGCATACCCTCCCCGCATTTTTACATGGGATCTAGGGATCCAAACTCAGATGCTTTGGCTTGTGAGTCAGAGACTTCAACCCCAGTCACAAAGAGTTCTTAATATATTCACTTGTAAGCTGTGTGCATATCAAGAACAAAGCTCAACCTCGGGGATCAAATTCCTCAGTTGCCACAGCTGCCTTTGTGGGTATGGATGCATGCAGAAGACCAGAGTTGAGGGAAGACGGAGGACAGGGGTTCTCAAGGTTCCCTAGGGCTGCAGAAGCTGGAGGTGGGATAACTCACGGCAGAAGGTGCTGCTTCGCCAGGCAATCACCTGGCCAGCTTGGGCACACAGGTACGCGTAGGCCTGCAGGGAGCGGCACAGGGCGTGGCGGTCTCCTTTGGTCTCACACTGGCTATGCATACAGCTGACAAAGCTGGCCTGTGGGGGCACCACCTCGTGGCAACTGGAGAAAGGCCCTGGAGTGAGAAGCAAGATGGGGGAGGGAGAATAAGTCGAGAAAGTCAGCAGGGCTTGCAGTCTTCCATACCACTAAGCCAACAGCTACTTCCACCGAAACCTGCTGAAGCAAGGGAATCGCTATGAATTCAAGGCCAGCGTGGGTTACATTAAGAGTTTCATGACAGTTTCACTGAGCAATCCTTATCTCAAACAACAAAACACCAAACAAACAAGGACTGGGGAGGCAGGGGCAATGGCTCAGTGGGTAAAGCGCTTACCTTGTAAGCATGAGGACCTGAATTTGATCCCCAGCGCCCACTTGAAAGACAGGCATGGTGACATAATAGGGTGATGGAGAGAGGAGGATCTCACACATACCCAGAAAGACAAGCAAACAAACAAGCAAAGACAAACAAGCAAACAAACTGTGTAACACGCAGTTGTCATATCAAGAGGAGGAGGCAGGAGGATCAGGACATCAAGGCCAACCTTGATAAGGAAGTGTCTTTGAAGCCAGCCTGGCTTACATGAGATCCTGTTTTGATTAAAAAAAAAAAAAAAGTGTGGTAGGGATTGGAAAGAGAGCTCAAGGATTAAGACTCTGCCTCGAAAGCAGAAGATCCCAAGTTCTGATCCCAGGTCCCATGTAAAAATGCCAGGCAGAAATGCTACACTTCTGGCCCTGGTGGGCGAAGCCTGGGAAATCCCAGACTGAAGCAAGAAGGAGGTAGAAGCAATCCAGGATGATTCCTGAAGTCACCCTTGGTCCTCCACAGAGACACACAGTGTTCTCTCCCTCCCTCGCTCTCTCTCTCTCTCTCTCTTTTTCTCACTTTCTCTCTCTCTCTCTCCCCTCTCTCTCCTCTTCTCTCTTTCTCTCTCTCAATAAATAAATAAATAAATAGTTAAAATTTTTTAATTAAAAAAGTTAGAGCAATCCAGGATGATTCCCAAAATCATCCTTGGGCCTCCACGGACATACACATGCATCCTGACACATGCGCGTGTGCGTGCACACACACACACACACACACACACACACACACATACACAAAGGAGTGGAAGAATAAAAGTGAAGACAGAGCCAGATATTCCTGGAGCATACCAACAGGATCTACATTCCTAGCACTGGAGAAGGCAGCTACTGGCCTTCTTCACTGCCAATTCTGTTCTGGCTCTTTGTCTTTCCATGACCTGCTTGGTCCCCTGTCCAGAGAAAAGAACCAAAGCCCGGCAGGGGACAGATGTCTTACCCAGGGAGTTCATCAGGTTCACACAGTTTTTATTCCATCTATTTGTCATGTTGTCTTCTTGGCAGCTGGATGGCTTGCCTCCCATCTGGAAACAACTGGAGGAAAAGGAGAGGATAGAAACTTAGGACTGAGGGATGCTTCCTCAGTGTGCAGGAGAAAACACAACAGTGCCCTCAAGTAGCAAAGCCAGGAGACGAAACAGGAAGACGGCTACAGCTCACTGCACTGGGGAGGCTTTTAAGTGGGCTTGCCAAAGACCACATTAAAAAAGAAAAGGAAAGAAAACTCAGCTAACTTGGGTCAGTAATTTAGAACACTTTTAGTGATTTGTTTACTTTTTTTTTTTTTTTTGCATGTGTAGGTATGGGTGGATTGTGTAAATGAAGCTATGTGTACCTACCTATAGAGGCCCAAGAGTGTCATCAGGAATTGGATTGTTCTACCACCTTATTGCCTTTGCTCTAGGACTTCCCAGTCTCTGCCTTCCTGGGCCAAATTGAAGGCTGCTGCCCTATTTGCCTGGCATTTTTATGTAAGATCTGTGGATCTGAACTCAGTTCCTTTTGCTTGTGAGGCAAAGCCTCTAACCCCTGAGCCATCTCTCCAGCCCCTTATTTGCTTTTTCAAATTTTTAATATTTTATTTATCTCAGAAAAGGAAACAGAAGGAGAGAGAGGGAGAGAGAGAGAGAGAGAGAGAGAGAAAGAGAATGTACATGCATCCATGATGCACAGTAGAGGTCAGAGGACAACTTTCAGAAGTCAGTTTTCTCCTCCCACCATGTGGTCTTCCAGGGATCAAACTCAGATCATCTGGTTTTCGAGCAGGCATTTTGCTTTGAACTATCTTGCAGGCCCCAATTTGTTTGCTTTTCGAGACAGAGTCTCAGGAAGCCCTGGCTGACATTAAACTCCTATGTCATCAAAGATGATCTTGAATTTCTGATCTTCTTGCTTCTATGTCATATGTGCTGGGATAACCAGCCTGGGCCACCATGCACAGTTTGTGTAGCACTGGGGATAGAACCCAAGGCTTCATACATGCTAGACAAGGGCTCAACCCACTGAGCTAGAGACCCAGCATACCGGAACCACTTTTCCAAACTATAACCTCAAGCTAGGATGAAGCTCAGTGGCTGTGTGTATCTACCATGTAGAGGGTACTGAGTTCCACCGCCAACACTAAAAGCTCAGAGAGGTTGAAGGTGAGAACTGGATGCTTTCCTAAAGTAGGGAGGACAGCACAGGGGGAAGAGGAGCACACGAGGGACAGTTGCCTGCAGGCTTTCCCTAAGGCCTTTCCCCTCGCTTCAGCTCCTCCAGGTTCAATCCTTCCTTCCCACCTCCCACATGCCCAGCTCCCCACACCCAGCCTCCCAGCCTCCAACTTCCCCAGGCCCAGTTCCCTGTGCCCTTCTCCCCATATCCGAACCCCCACACCTGGCTCCCCTTTCTCATCTCCTCCTGGCCAGCTTACTCAGGATCAGAGTCTTCTGGAACTTTCCAGGCAGCCTCCAGCTGCAGCGAATTGCCCGCAGGTTTCCTGTCTCGGCGCAGGTTGTCATCCAAACTGTTGTTGTTGTAGTTCCCTGAAGGAGCAGAGGAACCATAGAGGTGGTGGGCGGAGCTCCACCTCCTTACTAGAAGTCGATCCCTTAGTTGGTAGAAGGCGCCACTCTGCACATCAAGGCTAATCCTGCCATGTGTATGTGTATGTATGTGTGTGTGTGCACAAGCACAGATATGTGTATATGCAGGCAAGTATGTGTACACAGGCAAGTGTGTGTACAGGCACAAGTATGTGCAAGCATGTGTGTGTACAAGTACATATGTGTATGCAGATACAAGCATGCCACAATGCACATGTGGAGGTCAGAGAAACAGCTTTTCCCTTCCTCCCTTGTTTTTGAGGCTTCTGCTCTGTGTACCCCAAGCTTCCAGGTGATTCTCCTGTCTCCACTTCCCATTTTGCCGTGGGAGTGCTGGCATCACAGATATGAGTTACCACATTTGTTCTTAACATGAATTCTGGGGAACGACCATGTCATCAGGATTGGATGGAGATCACTTTTACCAGCTGACCTACATCCCCCCCATACACACACACATCTTGTTTTTTGAGACAGGGTCTTACTTAGTCTTGAATGATATAGCCGAAGATGACTGAGCCCCTCATCCTCCTGTCTCCACCTCCTGGGTGCAGAGAGCACAGGTGAGCACCTCTGCACCCGGCTTATGTGCGCTGGAGACGGAGCCCAGACACTCACGCGTGCTAAGCAAGCACTCTATCAACTGAGCTACAGCCTTGGTCCTTTTTCTGTTGCTTCAAAACAGGGTCTTGGCAGCCCCTGGGCTGGCCTTGAACTTGCAAAGTAGCTAACTACCTACTTACTAATAGCTAAGTAGCTACTGACCAGAAGATGATCTTGAACTTCTGATCCTCTTGGCTCCACTTCCCAAGTGCTAGGATGACAAACGTGCTCCCCCACATGTGGTAACCCTTTTGTCTTCATCTTGATGGCGCCCAGGCACCTGCCCAGTATCCTCAACCCGTTCATCAGCTGGCAAGTCCCAAAGAGACCTTATGGAGATGTTGGTAGAGGGGTCCCAGCTTTCCCTGAAGGTGCTCACCACACAGCCCGCAGAGCATTCCAGCATAGGAAGAGGGTACCGTCACCACAACCAGGTGCTTCCCGTCATAGCGAACTTCAAGCCCAAAATCCGTGTAGAGCAGGACAAAGATGCCGCTCATCCTGATGGTCACTTGACCTTGCAAAGGCCACACAGGTAGAGCCACTCGAAGGCCATTCAGCTGCAGAGGTAGGTGGGATGGAGTAGGGAGAGTCAGAATCTTAGAGGGGAGCAGACAGCAAAGAGGAGAGTGTGGAGAAGTGGGGAGTGAGAGGGATCTGGGGTGTTCTCAGAGATTCTAAGAAGCTTATGGTTAGACATGTGGACAACACAGTATTAGGCAAGTGGCACATGCCTGCCATACCAGCACCTGGGAGGGGGAGGCAGGATGATCAGTGAGCTCAAGGTCATCTTCAGCTACACAGTGAATTCAAGGTCAGCCCAGGCTATGCGAGATCCAGTTCTTAAAAATAACAAGGGCCATCAAGATGGCTCAGTGGGCAAAGGCACTTGTCAAGCTTGATAACCTTAATTCAAGTCCCGGGACCCACATGGTAGAAGGAAAAAAATTGTCTCCCAAAAGTTGTCCTTTGACCTTTGCATAGGCTCCATGGCATGACATGCAAGCACATATGTAGAGGATAAATAAATGTATTTTTTTAAGTTTTAGAATAGCAAAAAGAAGGAGAAAGAAGAGGGGGTAACAGCTGAAAGGTGGTATGGGGTGTGAAAAGCACATACCGTGACCTTTTGACCTTTGATCAGAGAGATTTTGAGGCCAAAAACCTGCACGTGGACCGCTTTGACATAGGAGACTTCCAGGTTCCCATCACGGTTTTCATTGGTGGCACTCACTATGAAGTTCTCTTGAGACCCAGACCAGCAGGGCTGGGTCAGGATATAAGTGCAGGTGCCCATGAAATGTTGTAAGGCTCCGTCAAATGTCAGGTAGTGGGGATCGCCTGATACAAGGCAGGAGGCAGAACCTGGAAGGTGGGAAGATGGACTTTGGAGTCTCATTGCCCTCACCAAGATGGCAGCCCAAGCCAGGAGTGGCCATCTTGGTGAGGTCATCTTTGGATGGCACACACAGACTTCATCAAGACAGCATCCTTGGACTTGGGGGTTCCTGTAGAAAGGGTGATTGGCTTGGCTCAGAGAATTTAAAAAAGGTTACTAGCCTTCCCAACTTCACTTCTGTATCCGCCAACATGCTGTTTCTGCTCTGAGAAACTACCTCACTGCTTCTAGAGTTTGAATCTGGAATGTTCTCCCACAGACCCAAATGTTAGAGGTTTGATCCCCAAGGAAGTGGTGGAAATTTAAAGCATAGTGGTAAATTACAGGTTAGTGGGGACATGCTCTTGAAGACAACGGTGGAACCTTGGTCTCTTCCTCTTTCTCTCCCTGTGTCCCAGCCATGCAGTAAACAGTTTTATTTTCTCCTCTCTCATATGTTCCCACAGGAATGTCCCTTGCTTCCCTGCAAGACCCAAGAGAATAGAGTCAATGGACCATGGGTTGAAACCTCCAAGACTGTGAGCCAAAATTAGCATTTCCTCCTTGTCATAGTTAATTAAACACAAGTGTTAACTTCACGGTTGAGGGTTTGAGCTCTGGGCACATTTGTAGAGAATTAATAGTTGAGTTAAACCCATAGCAAACCTTTCAGAGATTATCTGATAGGGAAGGCCCAGCTCATACTGGGTGGGAATAGTCCCCAGGCAGATGAATACAATGAAGGGAACTGTTTGAGAAAGGAGGCATCTTTGTGTATACTTGGCTAGACATTCTGGTCTGGCAAGTAAGGATTGTCCCTCTCTTAGTTGTTATATGGATATTATGTGGCCATTTCCCTGGACACTAGTGTTGATGTGAGGTCTCTTGCCAAGCTGGAAAAACAATTGCAACCAGATTAATGTGAGAGAATAAATCTCTTGTTCCCTTAAGTTGTTTTGCCATGATTTTATCAGTAACAATGAAACCGAACTGCAACAGAATTAGGTACTAGAGAAGTGGAGTGTTGCTGATAAATGTGGTTATGTGGCTTTTGTAGATTTTTAATGGTTTTGTTGGATGAAAATGGTTTTGTTGGATGAAGTTTAAAATGTTTAAAGATTTGGGAAGTGCGAGTTACAAATACCATTCTGCAGAGTTTAATAGACCGTTTGGATAATGGAACTGCTAAGAGAGTTGTGGATTGTTTGCACCCATTTTGTGATAAGGGAACAAGGACTTTAGAAAAGTTGAATTTAAAGATGATAGACTGGTTTGCTTCGTAGAGGAGAGCTGTGTTGGCAGCCTTGAAGTTTCTGATGAGGAAAAGACAGACAGCAGAACAGCTGCCACTGTTGGAGACATGAGTATCATTGAAGAAAAGCCTAGTGCTTTGCACTGGGAAGGTGAAAGAAATGAATATCACCATGTTGAGATTCTGCCCAGCATAGAGATTCTTCCCAGAGTCAGCACAGAGAAACTGAATGAGTTGTAATTCCAGGGAACCAATCTCTACCTGGAGGTTATGGTAGAATCTGGCATCATCGTCCACATGGTACTGGTTTTAGAGGAATCAAAAATGCAAGAGGAAGGAGGTCATAAATCCCTCCTCTGAGGTTTCAGAGAATGGCAGGAACCCAGGCAGTGTGTGCAGGAAGCCTGCAGAGAGCCCCAAGAAGGGCATCTTGTGCTGTGGAGCTGAAGCCTGGTTTGCCATTGAGAAATGAAGATGTTGGAGATGCCAGAGCCAATGTGGGACATATGTCAAGAAGAGCTACTATATACGTGGAGGTGTGCTGAGTATGGCTGTGAGAGGAGATTCAACCTGGTCTAGAAAAACACTGTGCAACTTTGAGCTGTGAAAAGGGACTGGAATTGCCCACAATCTTTAAGCCACAGAGACTACATGATGAACAACAAAAGAGGGATATTGGGCTATAGGATGTGGTATTTGACTGGCTGGACTTCAGTCTTAGCTTGATAATTTCTTATTGTGTCATAATATTTCCGTTTCACTGTCTTATCTGTGTGAAAATATTTAACTTGATTTGACAGGATCTTACAGTTATGAGATTTTGAACTTTTAAATATGTTTATATTTAAAATAAATTTAATACCTGTGGGTACAAGGTGAAGGTTATGGTTTAAAAGTAGTATGTTCTTCTGTCAAGTGAACAAGGGATGGAGTGTCATAGTTAGATACAGGTATCAACTTGACTGTTGAAGGTTTGAGCTCTGGGAACATTTGTAGAGAATTGGTAGTTGAGTTAAGCCCAGAGCAAACCTGCAGGATATTGTCTAGTGGGTGGGACTAGTCCCTAAGCAAGTGAATAAAATGGAGGAAACTGTTTGAGAAAGAAGGCATCCTTGTGCATACTTGGCCAGACATGCTGATCTGTCAAGTAAGGATTCTCCCTCTCAGCTGTTACGTTAACATGGCATGGCCAATTCCCTCGGCCCTTTGGTAACGATGCATGCTCTCCTGCCAAGCTGGTCTAAGAACTATAACTGGACAATCATAAGAGAATAAACCCTTTGTTTCCTTAAGCCATTTGATGGTGATTTTATCAGCAACCATGCAGGCTAACTGTAACATTCCTCTTCCTCCTCCTCATCTTCTTCCTCCCTCCTTTTTTTCTTGCTCCTCCTCCTCCTCCTTTTTCTTCCTATTCCTCTTTGTCTTTTATTTATTATTTTTTTGGTCTTCTAGATGTAGGTATGTTTGTGTGGGTGGGTGTGTATGTGCATGTGCATATGCATGTGTATGTGTATAAAAGGGCGCTGTGTGTGCTGATACAGTCCTAAGGGTTCCACCTCCTTACTGCTTTGCTCTCCATCTTCCAGGGTTGGAAGTGTAGGTCATCGCCATTTCCTAAGGGGTTCTAGAGTGTGTCAGGCTGACAGTATTAACCATCATGAGATCACTATACATGAAGTCCCCACTCACCCTCCACTTTGGTTTGTCAGCTTACCTTGGGCATAGCAGTCATATACGCCATTCTTGAAGAAACAGGCTTCCTGGGCCTTACACTCCCAGGGCCTGCAGGTTATAGTCTTGTTTTGTTCACAGACACAAAGCTCCTTGCAGCCTGGTTCGTACCACTGCTCCTGTGGCTGTGGGATTGGGTGGGGGAGTATTTGAAAGGGAATCAGTGTTACCCAGATCAGACACCAGATCCCACTGATCACTGTCTTGATCGTGGGGGACTCCTGTCTCCCTGAAGATCTAGGTTTAGCTGCAAAAGTCTGGTGTTAATGGGCCTATGAGAGGGCTCAGCAGACAAAGGAGGCTGTGTGCAAACCTGGCAACCTGACTTTGATCCCTGGAGACGCATAGTGACAAGAGAGAACTGATTTCTGAAAGTTGTCCTATGATATCTCCACATATGTGCTATGGAGACCTCCCTCCCACTCTCTTTATCCATCTCTTTCTTGCCTGTCTCTCAAGTTTTTGAAAAAGAATATAAAAAGGAAAATCTTCCTATCTCAAAAGAACTCACAGCCCAATGGCAGGGAAAGCAAGGAGAAAGTAAACTGATGAATGCATATCCAGCGGGATGTGCACTCAAATTAAAAAAAAAAAAAAGTTGAAGCACTCAAGGATTGCTTTCCTCTGGGGGCACCAACCATCAGCACTTGCTTTTTACAAAAGATTGTGTGTGTGTGTGTGTGTGTGTGTGTGTACAAGAGAGTACTTGAGTACTTGAGTGGTTTGTTCTACCTTTTTATTGCTTTCCTTTGGGGTTCCCCAGGCTCTGCCTTCCAGGGCCAGAAGTGCAGGACATTACCATTTCTATCTGGCATTTTTACATGGGATCTGGGACTCCAAACTCAGGTCCTTTTGCTTGCAAGGCAAAAGCTTTAACCCCTGAGACATCTCCCAGCACAGATACATTATTTTGTTTGCTCATTTGCTGCTTGCTTGCTTTGAGAGGAAGGCTAGTTGGGCAAGGAGACAGATTCTGCCTATTTATACCAAGTTGTCCATGAACTCAAGACCTCTTGCCTCAGCCTCCTGAGTGCTTGGATTCCTGACATGTACCACGGCACCCAGTAAAAGATACTTCTTCATTTATTAGGAAGCCCTCTAGGTGTGAAAAGGTTTGCCACAGGATCACGAGAGGTGAGGGATTCCCTGAGGTAGAGGTGTCTGGGAGACAGGTGTGCAGGGTGGCACAGTCTACAATCTCAGCCCTTGGGAGGCCAAGGAAGGAGGATCTAGAATTTGAGTGCTAGTGCCACATAGCCAGATTTGAAAGAGAGGGAGAGAGAGCGAGAGAGAGAGAGAGAAAGGAAAGGAAAAAGGAAAGGAAAGGAAAGGAAAGGAAAGGAAAGGAAAGGAAAGGAAAGGAAAGGAAAGGAAAGGAAAGGAAAGGAAAGGAAAGGAAAGGAAAGGAAAGGAAAGGAAAGGAAAGGAAAGGAAAGGAAAGGAAAGGAAAAAGATTAAGAAAAGAAAAATTGCAAAAAGGCCAGAGTGCAATATTTGGGGCTA
The DNA here is from genome assembly GCA_023101885.1 of Typhlomys cinereus. NCBI lineage: Eukaryota > Metazoa > Chordata > Mammalia > Rodentia > Platacanthomyidae > Typhlomys > Typhlomys cinereus. Next base: position 2,430,559 of record JALPQD010000288.1, read on the forward strand.
CAATTTACTTAGTAGAAAGTCTGCCTGGAATTCCCTGGTGAAGGGCTGGGGCATAGCTGAGTGGTAGAGTAACTGCCTAGAATCCCCCAGTGGGAGACTGGGGATGTGGCCTAGTGGTAGAGTACAGACTTGCACAAGACAATGGGTTCCATCCCAAAGGTAAATATGGGAAAGCAGGAAAGAATTTAAAGCACAACCAGAATTAGAGAAGAGAAAGACAGAGACAGAGAGACAGACAGCAAGATCACACCCGGGTACCACAGTCTTTCTAACCTTGTCCCAGCTCCCCACCCCCGGCTGATTTTTGGCCTTTTCTCTCCTGCCTCTCTCCCAGCTCCAGACTGTACCACAGGCTTGAGAAGCCAGAATGAGCTCCTCCTGGTTTCAAGGTTAAGAGGCCCATGCCAGCAGCTTGCTTACCTTGAAATAGTAACCCGAGGGACTGAGGCACCCACACTGAGTTTGGGGGACACACTCAAAGTCACTGAGGACGAAGCCAGGATCACACACGCAGCCCTCCACGCACTGGTTCACACAGTTCTCGGAAGAATATTCTGGATAGCAGGTGACCGGGCACGAAGAGGCACACAAGGAGTATTTGCTATTGGGTGGGCACAACAGGGCTGTGGAGGGAAGAGCTTAGGTAAGGAGACAGGAGACTGGATGTAAAGGTACATGTCTGTATTCAAGAAGTTGAAGCAGAAACATTGAGAGAGGGAGGCCAGCTAGGATCACATGGTGATACCCTCTCTCCCAAAAGATATAACCTAAAAAGGAAATAGATGAAACCAGGGGTAAAGGAGGGATAGGAAAAGCATGCTAGAAGGTCACTACTAGAGATTTTCTGACTAATTCTGAGGAAACTAGTCAGATTCTTTAAGTTACCCAGGCTTCAAGAAGCTGGCCCCAGGAGCCTGGTGACCACCAGGACCTATTAGTAAAACCTGCCAGAGGACTGGAGCGATGGCTCAGCTGATAGAGCACTTGCCTGGCACACACAAAGCCTTCGGTTTGATCCTCAGCACCGAATAAACCAGGCACTGTGGTGCATGCCTAGAATCCCAGCACTAAGGAAAGTAAAGGCAGGGAGACCAGAAGTTCAAGGTAATGCTTGTCCACATCACATAAGACTCTCTACATAAGACTCTCAAAAAATCAAAGCAAACAGCACCACAATAAAAATGCACCATGCCAAACCAAAATATAAAAAAAAACAGCTGCCTGGGACAAGTCTGATACCTAGATGCTAGTGAGGACCTGCTTTGGAAGCTGAGCAAGCCACTACAGAGAAGTCACACCTACCCAAAGAGTAGACATGCTCCAGGGAACAAGTCTGGTACAGCCTACAGTCTTGTCTGTGGGGTGTGTCTGTACTAAAAGAGCTGCCCCAGTGATTCTGGCCACCCCAGGAGCTGAAGGGCATTCTGTATACAAAGGACATGTGTGTCCGAAGACACACCAGCCAAGCACATAAACAGTTCTGCTTGCTTCCTGCACAGCCTCAGATTTGCAAGTAATTGTGGTCTTTTTTTTTTTTTTTTTTTTTTGCTTTTTTAAAAAATTTTGTAGTGGATATTTCATTCAGGGCCTTGTGCATGCCAGATATGCACTCTTAGCCCCTCAATTAGGGATTCTAGACAGGGGCTCTATCACTAAGTCACACCCTTAGACCCTCAAGGAGTGGTTTCTGGGCAGGTGCTCTACCACTGAGCCTTGTCCCCAGTCCCTCACTAGAGTATTCTAGTCGAGCTTGCTCTGCTGCTGGCCACGTCCTCATGTTACTTTGGTTTTTGTTTTGTGACTAATTTTCTAAGTTGCCAGGACTGCCCTGAGTTCTCGTTGTAGCCCAGCCTGGTCTTGAACTTGGAAATCCTTATGTCTCAGCCTTTCTGGAGCTCAGATTACAGACCCTCGCCACCAGACCTTGGCTTCCTCAGTGATGTTTCCAGCACCACCTACCACTCTGTCTTTGTGCAGAAGTATTATGGGGGTGCAACTAGGTGCCCATCTTGTGTCTAAAGAAAGAGTTACCATGTCTTTCCCATTGTACTGGAGTCCAACTCACGGCAGAACTGAGGTTTCCTCCAGGGCTTCACTGAATGGCCGGAATCCTGGCAGGTGGCTGTCATGGCCGACAGATGGACACAGAGCATTGTCTGCAGGCCCTGGAAGTTGCACATGCCGGTCTTACAGATATTGAAGAAGGTTGAGGCTTTTAGGTAGAGCAGGCAGGTCCTAGAAGAGAAGGTGAGTCAGAGAGCAAGGAGGGAAAACAACCTTCAGAGGACCCTCCCCAGACCACCAGCTAGCCGCCCTCTTCCATACTCAAACATTCCATCCATATCGATGATCCGGCCACAGAACTCTGGCCCTGCCACGATGTTCTGCAAGGTTGAGTCACACGATGGGGGTCTCTCCTCATTCTTACGACATCTAGAAGAAACCCAGCCCAAGTGGTCAGCAAGGCTGGAAGAGCACAAAGGAGGTGGGGCATCTGGAGTCTCCAAGGAGAAGAACAAGAGGACGATACTATCATCTTGTTGTTCTGTTCTCTTTTGGACACAGAATGTTGCTACCTATGATAACCCAGATTTGATCTTGAACTTTCAATATTCCTGCATTAGCCTTTTGAGCTAAAATTACAGACCTTCACCATCAAATGGCTTCATTTACTTATTTACTTTAATCTATTTACATATTTATTGGCATTGTTGGAAAATCAAGTCCAAGGACTTGGGCATACAAGCTGACGTTCTACCACTGAGCCACACTCCCAGCCCCTTACTAGGGGATTTCTAGGCAGGTGCTCTACCACTGAGCCATGTCCCCAATCTCTCACTAGGAGACTCTAGGTGGGTGCTCTACCACTGAGCCACACCCTCAAATCCAGTTTTTGAACAGGCTCTGCCTCTTCTGGTTGACAGGTATGTACCCCCACCTTGACACTGATTGGTCTTAAACAGGAACAAGGCCAGGACTGTTTAAAAGAGAGGGAGCTACTCCTGGCCCCCCCAGCAGCTAGCGGGTCTGCTCACTCACTCCTTGCCGTCCTCCTCATCTGTCTGCCAGCTGTTCCCCAGATCATCCTCATCTTCGGCCTTGGAGCCATCCGGTCTCTGGTCATCGTTGCTGCTATCACCATCATAGTTTCCACAAACACCACAGAGTTTGCCAGAGTAGGTACTACAAGGCCCAGAACAGGCGTGTGTCATGAATGGAGAGAAGGGACCTTAGTCATCAGAAGGCCCACAGCAAGGAACCAGTGAGTTGTAGGTCCTGAGAGCCACAGGGCACTAGGGAGATAAAACTACTCCTGACAGAGGTTTTACATATACCAGACACTGAATACATGCGTACTTTCTGCCCTGGGACTCTCCTCAAGCCACTTATACAATGTCCCCTTCTTGTCCCTTCTGCCCAACACCTTGCTGTCCCTAAAATTCTCTGGGATCCATCTTGAATTTGTTTGTTACTGTGATGTTAGGTGTGCGGTATCGACTTGATACTTAGGAGAAAAGCCCCTGGACATACCTGCTGAGGGATTGTATGGATTAAAAATATCTGAGAATATCTGTGAGGGATCATCTTGATTACTTTCTTTCTTTTTTTTTTTCATTCAATTGTGAGTGTGTGTGTGTGTGTGTGTGTGTGTGTGTGTGTGTGTAGAACCACGGGCGAATTTGGGAACCACCATGGACTGCCTCCACCTCCTCCTTGTTTACTCTGCCCCAGGATTCACAGGCTCCGCCCTACCAGGACCAGAAACGCAGGCCGCTCCGGCTTCCGCCCGGCGTCTATACGTGGGGTCTAGGATCTTAACTCAGGACCTTCCGCCTGCAAGGCAGAAGCTTAACCCCTGAGCCACCTCTCCAGCCCCTTGATTACTTTCACTGAGAGGGGAAGACCCATCTTAATTGCAAGTGGACTGTTCTCTTGGATAGGGCATCTTGGACTTTTGAAAAAGGAGAAAGCAAGCCGAGTCCTAACATCCATTTATCCCTCTGTGTTTGATGACCATGGATACCACGTAACCAACTGCCTCGAGATCTTGTTATCTTGACTTCCCCACCATGATGGACTGCACCCTTGTTACTGCGAGCCAGAACAAACCCTTCCTTTCTAAGTTCCCTGGTCAGGGTATTTTATAACATCAGCAGGAAAAATAACTATGACAGTCACCATTTCTTTCCCTTTTTTTCTTTCCATGTGTGTATGCATGGGGTACCTACATGTATGCAAGCACGTTTGCATGTGACTGGGTGCACATGTGTGCATGCACATGCAACATGGAGGCCCAAGGTTAATATCAGAAATCATCCTTGATTGTTCTGCCTTATTCTTTTGTGGCTGGGTCTCTAGTTAAACCCAGAACACTACCGAGTGCCAGACTGGCTAGTCAGCTTGCTTTTAGCAGCCTCTGCCTTCCGGGGCAGGAGTGACAGGCAGGCTGCTCTACGGTTCAGCATGGACATGGGATCTGGGATCTGAACTCAGGTCCTTTTGCTTGTACAGCAAAGACTTTAACTGCTGAGCCATCTCCTCTGCCCGCTCTCTTTTTTTTTTTTTTTTTTTTTTTTTGTACCTGTGTACACATAGTGTTCTCTTTCTCTCTCTTTCTACACACACACACACACACACACACACACACACACACACGTTCATGCAGACTTGGAAACCAGAGTTCAATGTCAGGTATCTTTCTTAGTTACTATCCACCTTTTTTTTTAAGATACTGTTCTTTCTGAGTTACCCATCAACTAGACTGATTGGTGAGTAAGAACCAAGGATCTGCCTGAATCCATCTCCCAGTACAGAGATTTCAAGCCCTCCACCCACACATGGCTTTTTTTCACATACTGAAGATAAAACTCCCCATTCTTGCATATCAAGCACTTTACTGACCAGTTATCTCCCTAGAGTTTTATCTTTATGCCTCCAAAGTCTGTCTAGCTCCTGGGGGGGGGGGAGGCACACTTCCTTGAAGAATGATGTCTATCAACAGTGACTGTTCTGGAAGCTTCCAACACTTCTAAGCCCCTGAACAATTAATTCCTTCTAGAGCATTCCCAAGTCATTAACCGTACATCTTGTTATTATCTTACCACCCTGAAATCCATTTCCTTCTATTTTGTATCTCCCACTTGAAGAGTTGCTTTCCAGCCTCTTGAGACTTATGTCAGTGATTAAGCAGGAGTGCTCACAGTAGAAAGAAGAATGAAAGGGATGATGTGGAAGGCCATTCTAAAAGGGCAGTATCAGCTGCCTGGAATGTCCCCTTACCTGGACACGGTTACAAAAAGCTGCTGGTCACCATCCCATCTCACACGCAAACCAAAATCCGTCCTCAACTCTACAAATCGCCCACTCGGAACCAGGAAGACGCCTTTAGATGGTGTGGTTGGGAGGCTTACTTTCTGATCCCCAACCTGGAAGACAGAGGAAAGAAAGGGAAGACTCATCTGGGATCCCTGAAGTCTCCCATATCTGTGACCAGAAGACACAGCATCCCACCCACCTCTTCTGTTCAGACGGGTTGCCACCACCTTCTTTGTTTTGTGTAAACTCCTCTGTAAGAGGGTTTGGGGGCCTGGTGGTCCACACAAGGGTAGATGGGGAGTGGGGCTCACCAATGTGATTCTGCCCTTGAGCAGGGTAACTGTGGTCTCCTTCAGGATGATGTGGATGCTGCTAATGTAGGACACACCTTTCAGTCCCTGGTCCTGGTTTTTAGCTAATATCTTGAAGAATGAGTCTAGATGGATAGAAGAAGGAAGACGGACACTCCAGATGTTCATTCTTTTAACAAGCATTGCTTTGGTCTATTTTTGTTTATCATGTAGCCCAGGCTGACCCCAAACTCCCCAGGTAGCAGGATGACCTTGAACTCCTGATTCTCCTGCCTCCACCTCCCAGTGCTGGGATTTCAGGCATGCACCACCACGCCTGCTTCACATAGTTCCAGGGATGGATCTCAAGACTCCCTTTATGCAAGGCGAGAACTCTGCCATCTGAGCCGATCCCCAGTTCCCTTGTCTTTGTTTTGAGACAGGTTCTTACTCTGTAGCCTAGAGTGGTCTAGAACTCACTCCCTCTTCTTCCTGTATACCCATATAAGAGGGGACTTGACTTCTCCCAAGAACTTTCTAGAACTTACGTTGCTGAGTATGACTACGAACCTTTGATCTTCCTTTTTTTTTACTGTGTGTGTGTGTGTGTGTGTGTGTGTGTGTGTGTGTGTGTGTGTTAGTGAGAGGGCCAAGGGTGACATCGGAAATCACTCTGGATTACTCTACCTCTTTTTTATTTTGCTCTGGGGTTTTCCAGGCTCTGTCTTCCAGGGCCAGAGGTACAGGCTACCACCACTTCCGCCTGGCATTTTCACGTGGGATCTGGGATTCAAACTCAGGTCCTTCTGCTTTCAAGGCAGAGGCCATCTCTCCAGCCCCAAGAACCTCTGATCTTCCTGCCTCACCTCTTAAGGGCTGAGATGACAGGCACCACCATGCCAGTTTCTGGGGGGCTGAGAATAGAACCCAGGGCTTCATACATGCTAGGAAAATGCTTTACTCACTGAGCTATGGTACCAGTCGTGAGTCTCTAGTACAGTAATATCACTATGTGTCAGAAGGAGCAGCCACAATATAGGCAACTGATGCCACAAATTGTTCTCCCCGGAACAGTGAGGCTAAGAGGGATGCTTTTGGGTGCATATCCTGCTTAATAGAGGACTTTGCTCCAATATAACCTCAGTTCTACCATCTGTCCCCAGTTTTGCTCTGCCACCCACCACATCCTATGCCCAGCACCTCTGACCTCTTCCCAGGGTTGCGCCTGCCATCTCTTACCTGTTGTGTTGCTGCAGGTTTGGGTCAAGAGGTAGGTGCACATCCCCATAAAGCCAATGTGCTTCTCGTCAAAGGTGACATAATAAGAGTCTCCATACACCAGGCAGGTGGCATTGCCTGCATCACCAAATCACCACAGGAGGGGAGGGAAGGGGGACAGGGATAGTTGCTTCTGATGCCTCTAGACCCCCACATCCCAGATCTCCCACCCAAGGACACACCCAGCCGATGTGCAGGAGACTCCCAGTGCCTCATCTACTCTGACAGCATTGGAGAAGACGTGCTCACCATAGGGTTGGCATTTGTACTGGCCATTCTCCATCTGACAGGTCGTGTGGGTCCCACATCGAGAGATATGGCATTCCATATGGCTACCCGGCAAACAGCGGCAATGCTCCGTACAGTTGACACTGAACCACTCATCCCCAGGCTGGGGGCGATAGATTGGGAGTCACACAGCTTTCATAGTTCTTGGACCCTTCTCCCTCCTCCACCTGCACACATCTGCACACACACACACACACACACACACACACACACACACACACACGCACCACATCCATGCAAACATATGCATTAAAAAAAGAAAATATAGATAAAAGATAAATCATATTATCCATGTTTTCATAGAGGCAAAACAAGATAAATACTCCCAAGATCCTGAAGATTTCCAGAGAATAAACACTGTAGGCCTTTTTCAAGCCCCTGTCTGCTGAACTCCAGATCTGTCCATTATGCTAGCCACCAGACACATATGGTTCCTGAGCTCTGGAAATGCACCCATCCATGGCTGGTGGGTGCCCCATGGTAGAGCACTTGCCTAGACTCTCCCTCACAGTGAAGGGCTGGTTCAGTGGTAGAGCATCTGCCTAGAATCCATCCCTGAGAGAATGGGGGCCTGACTCAGTGATAAATTTCTAGAATTCCATAGTATGAGAGCTGGGAGCACAGCTCAGTAGTACAGCACTTCCCTAGCATGCAGGAATTCCTTAGCACCCATCGCTAGCATCACCAAATCACCTACTGCCTCACCACTGCTTTGAGTTGACCTCTTGGGAGGATCTAAGTTCCTCTCTCATAAGGAGCAGCTTCACCAGGCCCAGGTGTTCCGGCACAGAACCCCCTAAAGATGTCGGGCCAGCCTGGGGACTTACCTTATAGTAGTTGTCGCCATAGAAGCAGTTGCAGGAAGACCGGCTGATACATTGCTCACGACTAAACAAAAATCCAGGGTTGCAGATGCAGCCGGGCTTGCAGGGAAGACTGCAGGTGGGCTTGGGGTTCTCACAGGATGCAGGACATGCACAAAGTTCATAGTGGGCTTTTTCGGGACAACTCACTGAAGAGAAAAAGCAATCTTTATCAGATTCCCCCACCCCGGCTCCCACCCAGCTGCCTTCCTGTCTCTTCCCTATCCTTGAACTCAAGTTCTATAAAAAGAAAACCTGCATGTAACCTGTCATAGAAAAGAATGTGGAGCTGAATTGGGACATGGCAGTCAGCAAAGTGCTTTCTGGGCAAGTATTAGAACCTGAGTTTGGATCCCCAGCACCAGGGTGGCCATCAGTGACAGTGTGGATCTGTCACTCCAGTGCTGAGAGGGTGGGGACAGAGACAGGAGGATCCCTGGAGCGGACTGATCAGCTAGGGAAACCATGGTGACAAGCTCCAGGTTGAGTGAGACCCTGTTTCAAAAAAATAAGGTGAACAGAGAAAGAGGAAACTCAGTAGGAACTACTGTCCTCTACATGTGCACACACACAAAATAAATAAAAAAGGGAAATTGTGTATTACCTTATAAATACACCTGCAAACACCAAACTTTAATTTTTGGATGTGTGGATGTGTTGTGTGTAGGTGGATGTATATGGGCATGTGTGAAAGAGAGCACTTAAGTTCATGCATGTGTGCGTGTGTGTGTGTGTGTGTGTGTGTGTGTGTGTGTGTACAAGACTGTATTTGTGTATGTATCTGTGGAAGTCCAAGGGTGACATCAGGAATCATCCTGGAATGCTCTTTCACCTTACTGCTTTGTTCTGGGGTTTCCAAGGCTCCACCTACCAGGACTGGAATTATAGGCCACAACCATTTCTGCCTAGCATTTTTTCCCATGGGATTTGGTGATCCAAACTCAGGTCTTTTTGCTTTTGAGACAAAGGCTTTAAGCCCAGAGCCATCTCCCTAGTCTGAACTTTACATTTTAAGGAGTATAATCCCAGCACTCAGGAGACTGAGACAGGAGCATCAGAAGTTCTGGGCCAGCCTGGGCTACATAATGAGAATCTGTCTCCAAGGCATAACAAAGAAGGAAAAACAATTTTTACAAAAATTTTATTTATTTCGTGTGTGTGTGTGTGTGTGTGTGTGTGTGTGTGTGTGTCTGTGTGTGTGTGTGTGGTGTATCAGAGGGCACTGTGTGTTCCTGTGGAGGACCAAGGGTAACTTGGGGACTCATCCTGGATTGCTTCTACCTCCTTCTTGCTTCAGGCTCTGCCCACCAGAACCAAAAGTGCAGGCCACCACCTGGGATTCAACCTGGCATTCAAACTCAGGACCTTCTGCTTGCAAGACAGAGTCTTAACGCCTGAGCCATCTCTCCACCCCAGAAAAATAATTTAAAAAATAAATATGAAAAAGAAGGTGAAGGGTTGGGGTGTGGCTAACACAAGCATATCATGTATGAGGTCCTAGTAAATTCTTGGCACTGTGTGTGTGTATGTGTGAATGTATGTGTGTGTGTGTGTGTGTGTACATGAATGGGGAGGGGGCTAAGGTACACAGTTATACAGATAAAACGTAGGCTAAGAAGGAAGCCTAGCATTTGTCTCCTACCACCTCCTGCACCCCCCACTTCCTGCCTATTGTGTTCCCAGTTCCCAGAGGCAAGCTTCTAACATGGTCATGCTTTAGCCTGTCCTCTCAACAAGTATAGATTTCCTGTTGAAGAATCCTTTACCCCGCCTCTCTCTGACTTTCATTTCTTTAGCCTCTTACTCCAGCCCCTCGTACCTGTGCTCGACATAGGGGTTGTAATGGTGGTTGAGGCGACGGTGGTCACGCAACTACCTGGAACCTGTGAAGACATCACTGAGCACAGGGACCCCGTGGGCAAGAGACGTGGTCTGGTACAAGGTTCCACACACGTTGTGGGCTTCTGAATAGGGACGGTGGTCACTTCACCATGGGCAGTGGTCTCTTCGATGAGTGCTGTGGGTTTCTTTGGGATGAGAGTGGACTCCTTAATGAGTGTGGTAGGCAGTTCTGTGGGCATGGTGGTCTCTTCAATGAGGAAGGTGGATTTTTCTGTAGGAGCAACGGTTTCTTCCATGGGCATGGTAGTCTCTTTGATGGAAATGGTGACCTCTCCTGTGGGGCTAGTGGCGGCTCCCTGAACAGGGACAGTGGATTGTTCTACAGGGACACTGCTCTCCTCAGAGGGGAAAGTAGATAGTTCTAGAGGAAAAGTGGTCCCTTCCATGGGGAAATTAGATAGTTCTGGAGGAAAAGTGGTCCCCTCAATGGGGAAAGTAGATAGTTCTGGAGGGAAAGTAGATACTTCTGGAGGAGCTGTGGTCCCCTCAAGGAGGAAAGTAGATAGCTCTGGAGGGAAAGTAGATACTTCTGGAGGGAAAGTAGATAGTTCAGGAGGGAAATTAGATAGTTCTGGAGGGACACTGGTCCCCTCAGTGGGGACAGTAGATACTTCTGGAGGGACAGTGGTCCCCTCAGTGGTGGAAGTAGATACTTCTGGAGGGAAAGTAGATACTTCTGGAGGGAAAGTAGATACTTCTGGAGGGAAAGTAGATACTTCTGGAGGGAAAGTAGATACTTCTAGAGGGAAAGTAGATAGTTCTGGAGGGAGACTAGATACTTCTAGAGGAAAAGTAGATAGTTCTGGAGGGAGACTAGATACTTCTGGAGGGAAAGTAGATAGTTCTGGAGGGAAAGTAGATACTTCTGGAGGGAAAGTAGATACTTCTGGAGGGAAAGTAGATACTTCTGGAGGGAAAGTAGATACTTCTGGAGGGATAGTAGATACTTCTGGAGGGACAGAGGTCCCCTCCGTGGGGAAAGTAGATACTTCTGGAGGGAAAGTAGATACTTCTGGAGGGACACTAGTCCCCTCCGTGGGAAAAGTAGATACTTCTGGAGGGACACTGGTCCCCTCCGTGGGAAAAGTAGATACTTCTGGAGGGACACTGGTCCCCTCCGTGGGGAAAGTAGATACTTCTGGAGGGAAAGTAGATACTTCTGGAGGGAAACTGGTCCCCTCCGTGGGGAAAGTAGATACTTCTGGAGGGAGAGTGGTCCCCTCCGTGGGAATGGTGGGTTGTTCTGTGGGGAAGGTGGGAAAGGTGGGGAAGGTGGGGAGGGTGGGAATGGAAGGCTTTTCTGCAGGAACAGTGGTTTCAAAAGGCATGGTAGGTAGAACTGAAGGTCTAACAGGAAACTCTGCTGGCAACGGTTCTGCAAAGAAAACAATCCCCTCAAGTTTAGTAAACATTATACTACCTCCATGTCCTCACGTCTAATGGGAGTAGGTGAGTCCAAAATGGACACTTTATCTCCTCACTTTCTGTTTCCATTACCCAACCTTCACTCAAACAGTCGACAAGTACCTCCCCAATATATGTCTGACATTATGCCAAGTGTGACAAACCAAAACATGAATGAACTGTGGATGCTGTCTTTAAGATAACTTGATGGAGGTGGGTAGAGCGTAGTTCTTTCTGGAACCAGTCACAGAAATTCATGTCATCAAACAGAAATTCACAGTTGGATACAGTGTGCCAACCAGAATTCCACCTACTTGTGAAGGTGAGGCAGATTACACGTCTGAGACCAACCAGTGCTACACAGTGGAACACTGTGCAAAGTAAAAAATAAAGTAGGGATCGGGATGTGATTCAGCAGTAGAGAACCTGCCTAGAATCCTCTAGTGAGGGATTGGGGATGTGGCTCAGTGGTAGAGTACCTGCATAGAATCCCCCAATAAGAAGTATGGGGTCATGACTCAGCAATAGGGCACTTGTCTAGTCTGTGTGAAAGTCTAGATTTCACTCCTAGTCCCCAGAAAGAAAAAGAAAGAAAAGACAACAGATTGATTCAAGGCTTCATCCCAATGGTACAGGGGAGAGACAGGTGATAGAATATAGGAAGTAATGAGACTTCAGTGTGAGAGGACTTGTATGTTACAAAGTCCATACAAAGAAACCCCAAGTAGTCTCCCCTGAAGGTAGTGCTCCCATGGGGACAGGGGCTTGAACTTCAGCTCACCTCGACAGGCCCCGTGATTGATCAAGATGAAACCCACGGCAATAACAAAAGCACTGCTGCTTCCCCGGATGGCTTCAAAAAACATCTGGAGGTGTTGAAAGAAAGGAGAAATACTGAAATGAAAGCCTGGTGCTTTTTGCTTATGACTCACTGCTGCCATAACCCTGACCCAGATGTCTCAAGGGAGCAAGGGGTTTGATTCTGGCTCACAGTACCAGGTTCTGGTTCATCATGGCAAGGAAGCCACACCTCAAACAGAAATCCAGGGAACTGGGTCATACCACATCCAAAATCAAGGTCATAGTGGGAGAAAGAACCAATGCCTCCAGCCATCTTTATATAGTCCGAGTCTTTACACACCCCACCTGCCTAGGGAAGGGCACTACCCACTATGGGCAAATATGCAGTCAGGACAATCAGAGCCTGTCTTCACTAGGTAATTCCTCATCGATATACCTATTGTCCAACCTCCAGGTTGATTCTGAAAATTCACCATCACATCTGCCACTCTGCTAAAGCACATCCTCTGCTGAGAATCTCAACTGTCCAACCAATTAATACTCACTGAATCCTAAGTTCATTTCTTCTCTGTTCCTCTGGCTGGTTGATTCAATTGTGTGTGCATGTGTGTGTTTTGTATATGGGTGGGTGTACATGTGTGTGTGGGTGTGTGTCCAATACGACATTTGAGTAAGTGCACTTGCTGAGGTACCAGGGGATATCAGGAATCATCATGGATTGCCCTATCCCCTTATTGCTTTGCTCTGGAGTTTTCCAGGTTCTGCCTTTCAGGATCAGAATTAAATACTACCAGTATATACACCTGACTTTTTTTTTTTACATGGAATCTTGGTACCCAAACTCAAGTCCTTATAGCTTGCAAGGCAAAGTCTGATTTAACCCCTGATTTATCTCCCCAGTCCTGTTCCTTGGGCTTGAATATGAAACGTCCTTCAACGGTCTTGTGTGTTAGAACACTTGGTCTTCGGCTGGTGGCTCTATTGGGGTGGGAGAAGCTTTGGAACCTTGGGACACGGGCCGCTAAGCCGCTAAGAGACAGTCCTTTGAGGGCTACAGCTCAGCCCTGCTTTGAATCCTGGTAATTTGGTTTCTGGTCTGCCAGAATGTAAATAAGCCACCTAGCAAGTCCCCACACTTGTGGATGGAGCTGTCTGGGTCACTGTGCCTTTCCTGACTCAATGGGTAGTACAGCTTTAAACTGTGAGCCACAGTAAATCTCTCCTTAACTTAACTTGCTTCTATTGGGCATTTCATTACAACACCAAGGGAAACAGAACTAACATACAATCTTCTACCTCCTCAGCTCATCTCTCACCCTGGATCCCGCTCCCATTCCCATGCAGACACGCAGAGGGGCCCGCCCATTGTCTCTTACCTGCATGGGTTGTTGATGTCCTGATAGGATGGTAACAGAGCCATTCAGCCATTCGGAGCTCTGAGACCCAACACGGTTCCACAGAGAAATGGGGGTACTGCCTGCAGGACTCCCCAACAAGATTCTGAGTGTGGCGCCTTCCCCGAGGCCATACATATGATAGGCAAACTCCACACAGACATCCCCAGGAGCACAGAAAGGACGACTCGCCAGTCTGACAGACTGCCCTGGCTGGGATAGCTTGGCCGAATCCAGGTAGATATAGTGCTCTCCTGTGTAAAAGAGGAAAACCAATAAGGCAAGAGCTTCTTCTCGCATACCAAGTGAGTAAAATGTTGGCCCTAGTCAAGCCTAGCTTCCCAAGGGAGCATCCGAGCAAGCAACCTCACACATCGTAGTCTCTTTCTCTGCTCTTTCATTTTGGTTTTGATTTGTTTTTTTGAGACATGGTCTTGCTATATAGTTCAGCCTGGCCTGGAACTTGCCATCCTCCTGCCTTAGCTGCTCAATTACAGGTGTACAACATTATATATGCACTCTGTTCTTTTTAAACGTCTAACTGCAGAAGGCAGAAAGAAAAATGAAACCTGCAACCTAGATTCTACAAATGTCATGACTAGAAAATGACATTGTTTTCTCTCTCTCTCTCTCTCTCTCTCTCTCTCTCTCTCTGTCTCTCTGTCTCTCTCTCCCCCCACACACACACCCCCATTCCTCCATGCTGGAGATGAAACTCAGGGACTTGCATATGCTAGACAAACATAATACTACTGAGCCACACTGCAGCCCCTCACTGGGGAATTCCAGCCAAGTACCACTTAGCCATACCCACACCCCAAATCCAGGATTCTCTGGTGAGTAGTGATGATCCCACTTCCATGTCCCCCAACTATGGTCCATAAACACCTGTGAGTAAATTTTCACCAGATCCACCAAGACCCTTCAGCAGAGGCCCCAGACAGTCCCTAGCCAGAAGCAGTTTTAGAGATTCATAACCTTGGGGTGAGTCCGCTATCTCCTCACCTTTAAATGGTGACTCTCTTGGGGGACCTTTGAAAAAGATGTGGATGTTTTTACTTCCCCAGGTCCAGTGTCTGCTTTCCCCAGATGAGTGGGTCCAGTCACAGAAAGGATGAGCAGAGTCCTCAAAGTCACACTGAGGAAAGCTATCTAGTGAATTCCAAGAGGGAGATTTGAGAAACATGGGCTGTGCCCTACAAAACTCCCTCCTTCCCTCCCTCAAGACCAAGGATCAGGGTTCCACTCTCACCCCCACAGGGAGCAATGCTGATGGCATCTATCGCCACTGCTGGCTCTGGGGTCTTTCCAAACACGCCCACCACGATGAACTGAATAGAGAAGGAGAAGGAACCTTCAGTGATGTGTGCACACCGTCCAAACTCTCGCCTCTCCAGCACTCCCATCTGACTTGTCCATTCAAAGACCAGATTTTTTCCCACCACTGAGAAATGGCTCAGAGGCAGAGGCAGAGGCTCAGACATGTTCAAGATTTGACTTCACATATAACCGGCCACCATGATCAAGGAAGGCATCATTGTTGGAAAACTGGGCTGGAGAGATGGCTCAGTGGTTAAGCCTTTGCCTCACAAGCAGAAGAACTTGAGTTCAGACCCCAGATCCCATGTAAAAATGCCAGGCGGAAATGACGGCAGCCTACACTTCTGGCCCCGGAAGATGGAGCCTGGAGAACTCCAGAGCAAAGCTAAGAGGAGGCAGAGCAATCCAGAACAATCCAGAATGATATTTGAAATCATTCTTGCTGTCACAGACACACAATGCATTCTAATACATACATACATGCATACACTTATTTTAAAAAGAGAGAGCCCAAAAACTGCCCTCATCCACAGCGGTTTAGAGCAGGACGTGTGTCACACATGTGTCCTTAGCCCAACTATGATGAGCAAATGTATGTCAAATTGGTGGAGGCCCCTTCGTGCTGAGCATCAAATCAACTTAGGGTCGATGCCAACAAGAACCTAGTGGAATGGGCAGGTCTCTGAAAAACAGTAGGAAAGAAAACCATGAAAATTGGTCGTTTAGCAGTTGAGCATTGTCCAAGGACTGTGACAAAGGATCTAGAGTACCTCAAATATAGGAAATGAGCAAATAAAAATTGGGGATCATAAAAAAGAGGACCACAAAGGTTGCTCAGGGGTTAAAGCTCTTGCCTCGCAAGCAAAGGGACCTGAGTTTGGATCCCCAGATCCCACATGAAAATGCCAGGTAGAAATGATGGTGGCCTGTACTCTAGCTCTGGACAGAAGAGCCTGGAAAACCTCAAAGCAAAAGCAACAAGGAACTAAAGCAATTCAGGATGATTCCTGATGTGACCTTGGGTCTCTACACAGGCAACACACACTCAAGTGTCCTCTTGTGCACATATATACATACATGCACAGACAGGTAGAGGAGGGGGGGAGAGAAACCCAGAAAACCCAGACCCTCGACTCATGCAACCCTAGAGGTACCCACCACATTCAAGAATAACCCCTCCCCAATAAAGAACCTTGTTCCTCTATACCTGTATCTGTCCCTGCCCTGTGTAATTGACTGACACAGGCTGCCAGTTGGGTGCAGGTTGTCCTGAGAAGATAGTATGTTTCCGGATGCTGCCTATAATGGGAAAAAATTGGAAGAGAGGGGAGTATGAAAGAGCTGGGCTGTGAAGGGTAAGTTGTAGTGGGCTTGCTTAGCAAATATTCCCCAAGGCAAGAGATCCTCTCTCATTCTCCTGGCAGGTTTTCTTCCTCCCTCCCTTCCTTCTCTTTTCATTCTTTTTTTCACTGTGTGTGTGTGTGTGTGTGTGTAAGAGGGCACTTGATCTGTGTTTACCAGTGGAAGCCCAAGGATAACACAGGAACCATCCTGGATTGCTCTACCTCCTTATTGCTTTACTCTGGGTTTTCTCAGGCTCCACCTTCCAGGAGTAGAATTACACATCTAACCCCATCTGGCATTGTTACATGGGATCTGAGGATATGAACTCAGGCCCTTCTTCTTGTGAGATAATGGCTTTAACTCCTGAGCCATCTCTCCCACATTTTTTAAAGACAGGGTCTCATGTAACTACATTGATTTCAAACTCTCTCTGAAGCAGAGGCTGATCCTGAACTCCTGATCCTATTGCCTCCAACTCTCAAGTATTTGGATCACAAGCTTGAGACATTAAACTCAGGAAGCACCATTATTTTTCTAGAATCCAAGCCCTTCTCATTTCTTTTCATGGAACAATCTTGCAGGGAACCCCAGTTTTCCTAGAGCCCTCACAAACACCACTCATATCCTCCCCACCCATGGGCCCCCCCATCTGGGATGCATCCAAGTCTGTAAACCAAATCAATTCTCCTCTCTAACCCAAGACAGAAGCGTAGACAAGGAGGGTTGCGCCTGGCGACTGGCCCCACAGGATGTAGTGGAACCCCAGGGTCAGACAGCCAGCAGACTGGCTCAGGGGACTCAGGAGGACCGATTTCTGGCCAGGCTTGGCATTCTTGGGGTCCAGAAGCATGTAGAAGCCCTCTGAAAAAGAAAGGACCAGTGAGCTGGAATGGACGAACTGAGAGGCAAACAGATCACAAGGGGCAGGGATGCAAGGGAATGGGCAGGCAGGGAGTGGAGGGGGGATCCTGGCATTTTTTATACGGGATCAAGGAATCTGAACTCAGGTCCTTTAGCTCATGAGGCAAAGACTTTAATCCCTGGGTTATCTCCTCAGTCTTATATTCTTTTTCCATCTCTCTCCTGTCTCTTTGCTTTCTCCTTTTCCCATTTATTTTCCTTCCCCCTCCTGCTGGTTCGCTCCCTTTAATCCCTTTCTCTGCCTCTCACAATTCACACCAACTCTAAGACCCCAGGTCAGCCCGGCGCAAGTACACAGGCACACACCCTCCTTTCAGGTCAACATGCTCTCGTCCCTCTCCCCATGGCTACTGATTGTGTCATGGAGAGAGATTCAGTCTGATTGGTTGCTTGGTTTCATTATCAAGGAGACCTGGGAGGGAGGAGGAGCGAAGGCTGCCCACTCCACAGGTCCAGAGCCTCCACTCAGGGATCTGAAGAGCCATCACCCGTTTCAACCCTTGGTCAGTCGTGACACCTCAGCACTGTCTCATTCTAGGCAGCTGTTGGGTCTCCCCACTGCCGGGTCCTGTCTCCTCCTTTGTTTTTCTCACATCTTTACTTTTTTTCTCTCCTTTTTTCTCTTTCTTCTCCCTCTTTTCTTTATTACTCTATTTCTTTTTCTTTCTCTCTCTTGATTTCTTTCCTTTTTTCTTCTCTCTCTCTCTCTCTCTCTCTCTCTCTCTCTCTCTCTCTCTCTCTTTCATTCTCTCCTTTCTCTTTTCCTTTCTCCCTCCCTCAAGGCCTTGCCCATGCTATGCGTTGCATTTTGCCTTCATGTAGCTGGTATAATTACATGACCAAACAACTTAAGGGAATCAGGGGTTTTATTCTTATTAATGATTCTGATTCTATTTCATAGTCCAGTTTGGCAGAAGAGTTCATATCAACACCAGGAGCCAAAGAAACTGGTCATATCATATAACAGGAATTGTTAAGAAAGGGGCAAACCCCCTCGATTGCCAGACCTGAAGCCTGCCAAAGTATATTGAAGTACGCCAAACTACTGAATCAGCTGTCTCCATCATGTGGCTCTGCCCAGGGAAAGGTCCCGCCCACAGACTGAGTCTTCCCACATCAATTGGATAATCTCCTGCCAGCTTGCTCAGTTTGTCTTAACTACCAATTCTTCCCAAATGTGCTTGAAGGCTCATTAGCTCATAATTGTTGACTTGACACATGAATCTAGCTAGCATACCAGGCAACTGTTTTATCACTGACATACATTCCCCAACCCCTAGTTCTTTGGTTTTGGGGTTTTTTTTTTTTTTTTTAGACAGGGTCTCTTAATGTAGTCCAAGATTGCCCTTGAACCTGAAAGATGCTAGATATAGGAGGCAAAAATTGGGCTTTCTTGGGTCTTTTGGTAGCCACTGTGGAGTAGCAGTGGGAGAGGACATGGCAGGTACTTGAGGCTGGAGCTTCTTGTCATGAGGTGCTGCTGGAAGCCTGTCTCAAGGATGCTGTTGGAGGGTGGGCAAAGGCTGATGGAGCCCAGAAATTCAAAGGATATATAACATGGCCAGTACTCACTACCAGGGCTGGAGAAATCTCCTTCAGGCCCCACACCCATCTTCGCCGACGGTCCACTCGTCTGTGTCCACTTGGCTCCACTGGCAGTCGGGATCCAGCTCCAGCCGCAGAGATCGTTGTGAGTGTCAAAGTTACACATCTGTGCCATGCAGACTGGAAAGAAAAAGAAGGAAAACGGGTGTCAAGAGCATGGGTCAGCAGTAGAACCCTTGCTGAGAATCCCCCCAGTGAACTTCTGGGGACATGGCTCAGTGGTAGAGCATTTGCCTAGACTTCCCCAGTGAGGGGTTGGGGCGTGGCTCAGTGGGACAGCGCAGTCTAGAATGCCTCACTGAGGGCAACAGAATGCTTGCCTAGCATTTTGGAAACCCTGGCTCAATCCGCACTTCCAAAAGGAAGGGAGGATGTGGCTTTTTTTGAGAGAAGCCCATTTAGAAAACAATGTCTCCGTCTGGGGTCCAAACTCTGAGTTCCTCTTAAGGCTGGTGTGCGTCCTGGTTACCTTTGGAGCCAGCCATTGTCCTGCTGCCTCTGAGTCAGGCTCCTGACAGTGACCACATCACCTGTCCTGTCTCAGATTCCTCATCTTTAAGCCGGAGCGTTGATCAAATCATGTTCATGGAGCATATAGCCTGGTCCCTATGCTTAGTGAGTATTGGTTCCTTTTGCAGTTTCCAGAACCTTCCTTCCCACTAATTTCAGCTCTGATGGACCAGGGTGGCTGTATGTGTGTCATCTAGGATAGCCTCAATTCCAGGTTACTTTTTTAACCCCTATTTTCATGCGTATGTATGGGTTGCATGTGTGTTTGCCCATGAGTGGACCTGCATGTATATGTGGGTGCATGTATGTGTAAGCATGTTTGTTTGCCTGTGTCCAGGTTGAGTTCGCATGCATATGGAGGCCCAAGAGTGATGCTGGGAATCATCCTTGATCACTCTTCCACCTTATTGTTTTGAGTGAGGTTGGGTTTCTACTTAAATTCAGGGCACACCAGTAGAGCTAATCAGCCAGCTCGTTCTAGAGATTCCCAGGGTCTGCCTTCCAGTGTTAGAATTACAAGTGGCTGCCACATCCATCCACCTGGAGCTTTATATGGGATCTGAGGATCAAATAACCACCTCCCAGGATCCTTTTATTTGCATGCAAGCACTTTAGCCACTGAACCAATAGTCTAGATCCACATCCATTTGTGTGTGTGTCTGCGTGTGTGTGTGTGTGTGCGCGCGCACATGGTTTTGGTTTTCTTTTGGGGGGAGGGGGTGAGACAAGGTCTCATGTATACCAGGCTGTCTTCAAATAACTACATAGTTGAGCATGACCTTGACCTCGTTTTCCTACATCTTCAGCCCCAAGTGTTAGGATGACAGGCACGCACCACCACACCTGCTTTAGGAGGTGCAGCCAATGGAACCCAGGGCTTTATGCATGCTAAGCAAAGTGCACTACACACTGAGTCATGTCCCAACCCCATGTCCCAACTCAACATGGACACAGCCAAACAAACATGCTTACACATGCATGCACGCAGACATGCAGGTCCACTCATGTGCAAACATACATGCAACCCACACATACACATGAAAATGGGGGTAAAAAAGTAATCTGTATATGAGGCCATCCTAGGTGTTACCCATACAGCCACCCGGACCCATCAGGGCTGAGATTAATGGGAAGGAAAGTTCTGGAAACTGCAAAAGAAACCAATCACTTCCTGAGAGATGATGTTATTCTAGAACTATAATGAAATAACTTATGACCAGCCACACTGGTCTGTCATTCCAAACCAAGTATCCAGCCCCACAAATTCCGTGTTTGAAGCGGACTTCTCTTGGGAGTGTGGCTCCTTCAGGAGGGAGAGGTGCGGTGTGAGATGGCAACAGGAAGCCAGCAGTCTCAAGAGACTCAAGGTCTCTAAGTGCCCAGCTGTCCCACGTTCCCTCCCGGACACTTTGACAGGGGTCCAGGGAGGAAAGGCCAACAGGAGAGAGACGGGGGCGGGGACTCACTGCGGTTGCAGGTACCCCGATGGATAGCGATGGCATCCAGGGAGATGTCCAGGTAGGCGGTGTTCCCCCTCTTTCCTTCAAATATCAGCTGTGATGTGGGCACAGGGAGAGTCATGAGGCCGTGAACCGCTTGACTAGGCAACCCATCCCTTCCCTTACACTCTCCATTGCCATCCTGAACCCAGGTAGCTCCCTGTCACAGTCCACCAACTTGAGCCCCTTCCTCTATCCCCCCAAATCCCCCCCCCAGCTGCAGAACCCTCTCATCAACCTGGGGTCTTCAGGTTTTCTCTCAACCTCACCCGGACTGGTAGACCCAACTTCACAGGCACTGTGACCTTGGTGGGCATCCAAGAGGGACTCTGGGTGTTGACGTGTT
This sequence comes from Typhlomys cinereus, assembly GCA_023101885.1. NCBI lineage: Eukaryota > Metazoa > Chordata > Mammalia > Rodentia > Platacanthomyidae > Typhlomys > Typhlomys cinereus. The sequence continues at coordinate 2,451,640 of JALPQD010000288.1, forward strand.
TCCAAAGCAGCTTGGGGCGGCTATTCTTGAGACCCCGGAGCATCAGCAGTCGGAGCTGAGCGCCCCATGACAGCCCAAACATGTGGTAGGCGAAGTGGACACAAAAAGGCCCTTGCTCCCATATGTCAGGACTGCGCAGGCGTGCCACTCCACCCCGGGGGAAGGCGCTGGACTCCATATGCAGATAGTAGCCCTCTGTGGAAGGAAGACACAGCCCAGAATGATATACAGGTGCTGTTCCCCAAAGGGGGCTGTCCCATCCACAGCTGCCCTGCCCCACTTACAACAGCCCCTTCACCTGCCACTCTACTCACTGTCTTCCCCGTGGAAAGGGGATACTCACCTCCATTAGGGTAACCCCCTGGAGGACCAGAGGTGCCGGTAGGGGAGGGCCCACTAGTTCGAACCCAGTCTCCGTTATCTGCAGACACTTGGGACCAGTCACAAAGGGGTTTGGTGTCATCTTCAAAATCACACTTGGAGATAAGGGCTGGAAAGAAAAAAAAGGCTCTGAGTCTTGTCAGAGGGCAAAGGGCTCAGAAGCGGGGGGGGGGGGGTCACAGCACTACCCTGGAAGGATAAGGGTCAGCTAGGTCATTAAGCTTAGAAAAGGTCACCACTAAGATTTGGGATCCAGAACAGAGATCTGGGAGGCAAAATCCTTTAGAAGAAATTCAGAGCTAAGGAATAGACAGGATGAGTGAGAGTCAGAAACTGGGGTGTCAATTAAGAACAAGAATTGTAAACTGGGTTAAGGGCTGATTCAATGAGACTCCTGGGCCTTGTCTGGGCAGTATGTGTTTTGTGATGGTTGCTGTTATGATTCTGATAATAACTGTTACTTGGGTTGTGTGCCTGTAGATGTGCACACACACACGTGTGCATGTGCATGTGGTTGCCAGAGATCATATTAGATAGCTTCCTAAATAACTCTCCACCTTTTTTTTAAAAAAAGCTTTATTTATTTAGTGTGTGTGTGTGTATGCCTGTATCAGAATGCATTGGTTGTGTCCCTGAGGAGGACCAAGAGTGACTTTGGGAATATTCTTGGATTGCTTCTACCTCCTTTTTGTTTCACTTTGGGATCTCCCAGGTTCTGCCCTCCAGGGTGGGAAGTCAGGCCACTGGCATTTTCGGCCTGGTGTTTTTACTTCGGACCTGGGATCTGAACTCCGAACCTTTTGCTTGGGAGACAGAGTCTTAACCCCTGAGCAATCTTTCCAGCTCATAAAAAAAAAAAAAAAAAAAAGTTTCTCACTGAACCGCTCACAGATTTGGGGACCAACCAGCAAACCCTAGTTATGCTCCCATCTTGGCCTCTCCAGCATTGGGATTATATACAGACCACCACACCCCACTTTTTATTTTTTATGTGGGTACTGGTGATCTATGTCAGGTCTTCATGCTTGTACAGCAAGCATTTTACAAACTGACCTCTCTCTCCCAGTCCCTTACTTTGTTTATTTACAAAACAGGTTTTCATGTAGCCCAAACTCATCCTGAACTCCTGTTCCTTGTGCCTCAACCTAGGGAGTGTTAGGATTACAGGTGTGCCTCGCCACAACTAGTCTGTGTGTGTGTGCGCACGCATGTGTGTACGAGAGGCACTGGAGTGTGCGTGCCTTCAGAAGCCCAAGGATGACATCAGGAATCACCCCGGATTCCTCTACTTTCTTATTGCTTTGCTTTGGGGTTTCCCAGGCTCTGCCTTCCAGGGCCAGCATTACGATCACCGCTATTTCCACCCAGCATTTTTACATGGGATCTGGGGATCTGAACTCAGGTCCTTTTGTTTGCAACAGAAAGACTTGAACCACTGAACAATCTCCCCAGTCCTTATTTTGAAACAATCTCACTATGTGGTCCAGACTGGCCTCGAATATGTGATCCCGCTGCCTCAGCTTCCCCAAGACCAGGATTATAGACCTGTATCACCAGGCCCCATTCTGGTCGTATCGAATTTGAATCTTTCAGGCAGGGCAGGACCCTTTCCCCACTATCTCTCTGCCCTCTAGGTTCAGGAACTGCCTTGGCACACTTTTGCCTCTCTCATGTCATTGTGCTTTCTTGACAACCCCAGGGCTGGGGACCTGAGTCTGTCCCCAGAACAAGGACGCAGGAGGGAGGATAAACAGCTCTGGCTCTTACTCACAGTTCTCCCTGGAAGTTCGCACCAGCGGTTTTGGGTCCAGATGCTTCTTTCTCCTTGGGGTGGATTTGAAAAGAGAAAACATGTCAAAATTGCCATTACTGAAAATTTTATAAGACTACGCGTGTGTGTGCGCATGCGTGTACAAGAAGGCACTTGGGTGACATCAGGATCATCCTGGATTGCTCTACCTCCTAACCGCTTTGTCCTGGGATTTCCCAAGCTCTGTTTTCCAAGCCCAGAATTGCAGCCCACCACCATTTTTGCCCAGCACTTTTACATAGGGATCTGAACTCTGGTCCTTGGGTTTTCAAGACAACAGCTTTAACCACTGAGCCATCTCAAACCGTCTGTCTTTCTTTCTTCTTTCCTTCCTTTCTTTGTCTTCTTTGGTCTTCCTGCTTTCTTTCTCTCTCTCTCTCTTTCTCTCTTTGACAAGGCCTCACGTAGCCCAGGCTTGATCCAAACCTCCTATGTACCCAAAGATGACCTTAAACTCCTGATCCTCCCACCAAACACTGGGATGACAGATGTACACCACCAAGCCAATTTCTGAAGTGCTGGGGATGGAACCAGGGCTTCCCGTATGCTAGGCAAGCACTCTACCCACTGAGCCACATCCCCGGCCCCGTTTTGCTTCTTTCTTTTCTTCTCTTCTCTTTTATCAGGCAGGGTCACCTGTAGCCTGACCCTGCCCTCCAGGGACTGAGGTGCCAGGTGTGTATCACTGTGCCCAACTAAGTCTTTGTCTTTGCCATTATCCCATCTGTCCCCCTCCGGCTTCCTCAGAGGAACCCACTCCCTGCCCCACAATCACCCCTGGTTATCAATTTCCACACTTACCATACAGGGTCCTGACCCCAGGCAACCCCCACCAGCAGCATCAGACTCCAAACGGGAAGATCCATAAGGGAGCTCAGAGGCAGTCCTCAGGGGAGAGAGCACGGGTACAGTAAGGAGCCTGGGCCACTTTAGAGAGGCCCAGCAGTCCTGGCTAGTCACCCTTCTGAAGAGGCCGTGGGGAGGGCCCCAAATTCAAGAAATCCCAGGGAAATTAAAGCTATCAGAGTCGAAATCAAAAAAATAAATCAGTAGAGGATCTATCAACTGAAATGGAAAGAAAATAAGAAAGGGAAAAAGAGAGAGATAGAGAATATCTAGAAAGTGTAACATCAAATGAAAGTAAAAAGAAAAGAGCAAAAAAAAAAAAATTATCTTTCAGGACAGGGTCTCATGTAGCCCAAGCTGCCTCCAACCTAACATGTAGCCAAAGCTGGCTTCAAACACCTGATCCTCCTGCCTCTACCTCACCAAGTGATGGGATCACAGGCACAGGTCACCAGGCCCAGCTACAAAGAAACACAATGAGACCAGCCCAGTACTACAGGAGTACAATTTCTGGAAGAAAAGATACTGGAAGGGTGAACTCAGAGACCCAAAGAAACTATGTCATTCAACAGCAGGGGTGAAGGAAAGGTGGGAGACCTGTTCAGACAGAAAAGAACGGATCACATACTAAGGAGAAGAGATCAACATGGCGTCGGCCTCGTCCATAGCAACCAGCGAGTCTAAAAGGCGGCGGAACTTTGCGTGTAGAACTCCAAAGGAATAAAATCATTCAAGCGTAAAATTCCACTACTGACAGCGATGGCCAAATCTCTTGAAGACCAAAGAAAGGACCAGAAGTAACAATGGACAGGGAATGGAAGAAGACAGTTCCAGAAGAATCTGGGGCTCCACCCCCCAAAAAATTGAAAGGTTGTTTTGCATCCCTATTTCTGAGGATGGCTAGAATCAAAAAAGGATTCTTCCCTGGTGCACTATCATCTCAGCTACCAAGGAGACGAGGGTAGGAGGATCACCAGCTCAAAGCCGGCCTGGGCGATTTAGTTAGGCTTCATCTCAAAAGGAAAAATAAGGGGCTGAAGAGAGGGCTTAGTGGGAAAGGACTTGCTAAGCCAACATGAGGACCTGAATTCAGATCCTGGGGCTCCACTTGAAAAGTGTGTGGGTGTGATGGTGAGTGTCTATAACCCCAGTGCCTAGGAGGAGACAGGCAGATCCCTGGGGTTCACTGGCCAGCCAGCCTAGCTGAATCGGTGAGCTCTAGATTCAATGAGAGACCTTCATTGAATGGGGAGATGGGGGATGGATCATCGAGCAAGGTGCTCAAAAAACTGGCAACAAGCTCAATCCCCCATAGCCCATGCTGATGGAAGGAAAGAATTGACTTCTGAAAGTTGTTCTCTGACCACTACCCGTGCAAGGTGGGATGCATGTTCTCTCTCTCTCTCTCTCTCTCTCTCTCTCTCTCTCTCTCTCTCTCTCTCTCTCTCGCAAAATACTTTTAAAAGAAAGTAAGGGAGAAAATGATAGAGGACGAAATCCAATTCATACAAACACATGGGCACACACAAAGATGCTCTCACACATTGCATGCACACAAAAAAAAAGGAAAGGGAAGGGAAACAAGGAAAAGGAAGAAAAGGGAAGGGGAAGGGAGAGGAGGAGGGGGAGGAAAGGGAAAGAGAGAAAAGGACAGAAGGGGAAAAGGGAAACAAAAGGAAAAGAAAGGGAAAGGGAAGAAAGGGAAGAAAGGAAGGAAGAAGAGAAGGGAATAGGCAAAGGAAAAGGAAGGGAAGGGGAAAGAGCAAAAGCGGAGGAGAGGGGAGGGAAGGAAGAAGGAAAGGACTGGCCATGTAGCTCAGCACTTGCCTTACATAAGTGAACTCCAGGTTCAATCCCCACCACCATAAGAAAGAAAATACAGGCTGGAGAGATGGCTCATTTGGTGACGGGTTTGCCTCAAAACCCTGTCAAATTGCATTGAGATCCCAAGATCCCACCTAACTGCCCGACACAGTAGTGTAGGAATCTGTAACCCCAGCATGCCCGAGAAGTCCTGAGAATCTCCAAAAGCTTCCGGACCAGCCAAGCCCGGCTTGCATGGGTATATGAGGAGACTGGGTTCCAACAAGGTGGAAGGGTGAGGAACACCTGGAGGTTGTCTCTGACCACATGTGGACACCTACACATGCACCCACGTGATTGGCTACTTGGCTTCCATCATAGTAATCAAAGCTTAATTGTTTTTACATTTATTTAGTGTGTGTGTGTGTGTGTGTGTGTGAGTTCGCATGTGTGCACACCCACACGTGTACACATGTGCATGTGGAGGTCAGAGGGTTTTGAAACGGGCCCTGACTGGCCTCAAACTCAAAGCAATATTCCCGACTCAAACTCCCAAATACTGGAGTTGACATGTATGTGCCACCACATTCAACGTTGCTTTTTTTTTTTTTTTTTTTTTTGAGATGGGGGAGGGTCTCATTATGTACCGCTGAGGCCTTGAATTCAAGATCCTCCTTTCTCAGTCTTCTAGCTGCTGGAATTGCAGGTATGTACACATATTTCCACTTGTACCCAGCTGCACACACATACACATGCACTAAATACATATATATATATATATCCTATATGACGTTATCCCCTATCCCATTCGTTTCCTGGTCACAGTCTCTTAGTCGTATCGAGAGGCCACGTTGAACAGCTGACCTACGCCAAGATTGTGTAAGTTCCCTCTGTCGTGTCCCCACTACAAAATTGCCTAATGACGTATGTGCGACAATGTGTCCAGGCTTAGCAGGATCGCATGTAGGTAGAAGGGTACAGGCGTGACCAGAAAGGCACACACGCAGAGAGAGCCGGATGTCATGATGCGCGTCTGCAACCGCAGCACTAAAATCAGAGGCTGAAATGAAAGGTCGTGAGTATGGAGATGCCTTGGGCTCAATAGCAAAACACCATCTCATAAGAAAGAGGGAAAGGCAGAGGAGAGTCAGGCATGCACAAGAAAGGACTCTGGGAATCGGGGCGGGAGGCACGGGGGGGGGAAAGGGGTGGGAGGGGTGAGGGGAGGGGGAGCAGGGGGTTCGGGGGGGAGGAGGAGGGAGGGAGGGAACTGGTGTACCTATTAAGTTTGTATGAGCTGAAATAATAATAAAAATGTATTATATAAAAAAAAAAAAAGAAAGAGGGAAAGGGAGTTGGGAAGGTAAAGAAGTGGAAAAGTCACTTGCCCAGCAAACATGAGGACCAGAGTTCCAAACCCCAAAACCCATGTAAAAACCAGGCAGTGACCCCAGCACTCAGGAGCAAAGATGGGATCCCCAAGGTAAGCTGCTAGCTTTCTGGCTGATTGGTGAGCTCTGGAGTCTCTTTGCTTGCTCTCCACTTTATTTGTTTTTGTCATTTCTTCTTTGGGACAATTCTAACTTCTTTTTAAAAAAGACTTGTGTGTGTGTGTGTGTGTGTGTGTGTGTGTGTCAAAGGGCACTGTGTGTCTCAGGGTTGCCTCTGCCTCCTCTCTGCTTCCATCTGGGACCTTCCAGGCTCCGCCCACTGGGACCCAAAGTACAGGTTGCCACCACTCCTTCCATCTGGTGCTCCTCCGTGGGACCTGGGATCTGAACTCAGGACCTCTGCCTCTGAGGCAGGGTATCAACCTTTATTATGAAGGCAAAGGAGACCCAAGTTATCAGCTGTGGGCCTCCATGTGCACATGCATATACAGGCACCTGTACACATGCAAACACACACAGCACACACATGCAAAAACAGAGAGGGCAGGAGAAAAACACGATTTGCATTATGAACCATCATTCTTTTTCTTATTCTTTTGTTTTTGTTTTGAGACAGGGCCTCATGTAGCCCAGGCTAGCCTCACACTCCTATGTAGCTACAACTCTTGGTTGGTTGGCCTCTGCCTCCTGAGTTCTGGGTTTACAAACAGGCACCACCTGACTCTGGCAAGTTTGCCAAGGATGCCGTGACAGTATGGTGCTTGTCTTTTCTTTCTCTCTTTTTTCCTTTCATGTGTGTGAGTACAGGATATGAGAATGTGTATGCGTGTGAGTGTGTGTGCGTGCGTGGATGTGTTTGCATGTGGGTGGGTGCACATGGATGTACAGGTGTATGTAGATGCGTGCACTTGAGTGTGGATGCCTGTGAGGCCCAAGGGCGATGAGGAGACCCCTTCATCACTCTTCCAACATCACTGTTGTGAGCCTGGGTCTCTAATTAAATTCAGAGCATGCCATTAGGGCTAGTCTGGCTAGCCAGTTTGCTCTAGGGGTTCCCGGGCTCTGCCTCAGGAATGTTGAAATGACAGATGGGTTGCCAGTATCCTGCTCAACATTTTTACATGGGGTCCAAGATCCAAACTCAAGTCTCTTTGCTTTTGAGGCAAAGATTTTAACCACTGAGCCATCTTTCCATCCCTTGCCTGCATTTTCAAAAGGCTCTATCAGCAGACAGCCGGATAAGTGTGAATCAGAGGGGGGGATAATGGGAGGCAGGATGTTGGTACATCCATGGTACCCAAACTGGCAGCAGAGGTGAGACACGAGGCCCCCAAGATAGTCAGGCACAGGCACCTGCCTATCAGCCTAGCATTTGCGAGACTGAGAAAGGAGAAGAATCAACCATAAGGTCAGCCTGCGCTCCAAACCAGTCCAGATTCTGTCTCAGTAAAACAATGATATAATACTAATAAAAAATTGAAAGGCTGGGACTAGGGTTCAGTGGGTAGAGCACTCGCCTAGCATGCACCAAGCCCAGCATTTCATCCCCAGCACTGCAGAAAGGAGGGGCGGGGCACGTGAATGTCATCAGAGCATTCTGGAGGTCTCCGAGGCAGGAGGATCAGAAGATCAAGGTCATTCTCAGCTACGCATGTACATATGGTCTTACCAGCTTGAGTGCACAGCAAGATCCTGTCTCAGAACAAAGCAAAGCAAACAACACTAAAGAGCTGTGTATTGGAATGTCAAGAGAGCCATGAAGGAGCCATGAAGGAAAGAGAGAGAGAGAGAGAGAGAGAGAGAGAGAGAGAGAGAGATCTGCCTCCCTGGGTCTAGGCTGGGAGTGGAAAGGATGACCCCCTCCAACCTTTATCCTCTCTCCCTACTGGATGAGCAGGTAACCAGCAGGCACTGCCAGGAAATGGTTAACCCGAGGAAGGGTAGCAGACATTAATTGGCCCACAGCCCCTCTTGGTTGAGCAACAAGACCTCCAGGGCTCTGTGCTGACCTCCTCTGACACCAGGCTGAGTGATCACAGCTTCCGATCTGATTCCAGGTGGGGGGCTGGGGGCTTAAGATAGGAAAGTCCAGGATGGGGGTTTTGCCCACTGGGACCTGCGTTTGAGAGAGACAGGAATGGACAAGGATGTAGGCACAGGTCTACGTCTTGGAAGAAGGGGAGGGGAGGTGAAGAGAAGGGGAGAGAGGATTATGTCTGAAGGACCCGGTTAAGCAGTTCAGCCTCCAGCATAGACTGCCCTCCAGTATGAAGCTGGTGACCGGGGAACCAGCACTGGGGCAGATGTATTTTGGTCATTCTGATGCCCAGGGCTTCCCTGTGAATTCTGGATAGAACCCAAGCTCATAGGCTTGAGTGGAGCTGCGGTTGTCCCTCGTGCTGGGGTACTCAAGTGGGAGAGTGACAGGCACTCATGCTCATCCAGGTGCAAGTGGAAATCATAAAGTGGGGAGGAGATGGCACCAGGAGGTGGGTGAAGCTAATACCTTCTGATTTTTTTGTTTGTTTGTTTTATCATTGTTGATTTTTTTCTTTTTTTTCCCTCTGTGTGTGTGTGTGCATGTGTGTGTGTGTGTGCATGTGTGTGTGTGCATGTGAGTGTGTGCATGTGTATGTGTGTGTGTGTGTGGTCTGTCTGTCTGTCTATCTCTCAGTCTGTCAGTCTGTCTGTCAGTCAGAGGGCAGTGTGTGTGCCTGAGGCCCAAAGGTAACTTTGAGAATCATCTTGGATTGTTCATATGCTTTCTGCCTTTGCTCTGGGATTTCCCAGACTCTGCCTTCCAGAGCCGCATGTGCAGCCACCACCATTTCCAGCTGGTATTTTTACATGGGATCCGAACTGCTTGCAAAGAATCTTAACCCCTGAGCCATCTCTTTACCCTGCTTTTGTTTTTCTAATAGGTCACATACATGTACGTACATCTGTGTGTTCCTGCATGAGTGTATGTACAGGTGTGGGTGTGCACTGCACATGCGCACGTGTGTACATACCTGTGAAGGTTGGAGGACAACTTCCTGTGTCCTTCCTCAGGCATCTGTCACATTTTTTTCAAAGACAGGAACTCTCTTTAGTCTTCATCATTGCCCAGCAGGTCAGGTCAACAAGCTCCAGGGAGCCACCTCTCTCTGCCCCCCATCTCTCCAGCACTGGGATTATCAATGTATACCTCTGCAGCTGGCTTTTTACTGGAGATGCGAACTCAGTCCTCACACTTGCAAGGCAAGTGCTTCACCAGATGATCCATTTGCCTAGTCCCTCTTTTTTTTTTTTAATTTCTTTCTGCAACAGTATATGTTATCCAAGCTGGTGTGAAACTCAGAAATACTGTTCTATCGACTCAAATGCTAATTCTTCACAGCTATGCCCAGAGTTCAAGCCTTCAATTGCCAAGTTGACACCTGCATCCATAACACAGTCTCACCACAAGCAGAAGGAAAATTGCCCAGAAACAAATAAATAGCCCTTAGACTAAGGACTGAGATGTGTGTGGCGTCCTGTCCCTGCAGATGTCAGTAGATTTGCTTCAATCACTGGTCTAGCTGAAATTGGTTTCCCTATATGAAAAAAGGGGATGAGGGCTGGGGAGACCATTTAGTGATTAAATTTTTTGCCTCCAGAGCAAAAGGATCTGAGTTCAGATTCCATGTAAAAAAAAAAAAAAAAGTAGGCGTGACAACCCACCTGTAATTTCAGCCCTGAAAGACAGCCTGGGAATCCCTAGCTGGCTACCCAAACCTAGCCCTAATGGCATGCTCCAGGATTTGATTATAGACCCAGGCTTATAACAATGAGGTCAGAAAATCTGTGGAAGATGATTTCCCAATGTTACCCTTGGGCCTCCACAGGCACACACACTCAAGTACACTTATGTACACACACATACACCTACATGCAAACACACACACATTCATGCATGGACTCCATACACATGTACATGAAAAAAAAATATTTAAAAGAACAAAATTAAGCCGAATGCAGTGGTTATGAGGCAGAATTGTTGAGGTCCGGGCCTGCCTGGGATACAGAGTGAGTTTGAGGCTAGCATGGACAACTTAGCGAGACCCTATCTCAAAAAAAAGAAACTCACCAGACCGCACATCAGATGTCCCATATGTTTCACCGAAGTGCAACTGTTTTGAAGTGAACAGGTAGATCAGTCTGAATTCCCTAGCAGTTCCCAATACTACCTGAAGAGGGCACTGTATCCCAGAAACTAGGTTGACCAGTTGGGGGGGGGGGAGACTTTAAGGGCTTCCCTTTAAGGGCTTCCTCCCAATTTGATTACATATACAACATACTTCTAGTAAAATCTCTCCAGCCCCTCCTCCAATATGCAGCATTTTTCCTACAGCACACTGCAAACATATTCTCTCTGCCTTTTGCATTTCTGCAGGTAAGTGCTATACCTTCCGTTTTAGAAGCAGAGAGACTTGGCAGCCACATACATACAGGATAATAGCTAAAAGGGGGATTGAGGTGAGTGGGGGTTTCTGATGCAGTGGTGTGACATGTTTTGCTGCTAGATCTCTCTTGGGTGCCCCTTTCTAGGTGAAATCCACAGAACCAGCCACGCTCTTGTTCCTATCCAGGTGCCACCTACCACACCTCTGTCTACTAGCCCTTCTTCAAGTTACAGGGTGAAACTGACTGTGACAGTCTCCAGGCCATGAAATATGGCTCCATAGGTGGGTTGGATGCCCAAGTAGGAGAATGGTTAGGGCTCACATGTGGCATGAGCCCTTGGAACTAATAAGGATCCATTAGCTAAGATTGGCAGCTGCTGCCACCAGCCCCCAAAAGGGGGGCCCCACCTCCTGACTCCCATTTCATCAACAGGCCAGGCTCATTCCAGACTTGTTCTGGCAGGTTGGCAGCTACCCACTGAGGGACAGCCTTGAATGGAGCCTGCTTATTGACCAGCGTGGGCAGGCATTCTGGCCTCCAGCCCAGGAGGGTCAAGAGGTCAGAGAGGCCATGCGAGGCAGCACGTAGGGCCCAACCCCCTCCATCTCTGGTTTCCCCAGATCTGACTCTTGCTACCAGGTATAGGTAGGAAGGAATAGAGCTAGGGAAGTTGAGGCTGGGGTGGCAGGTTAGAAGGGTGAAGGAATGATTTCCAGGAAGACACACAAATGAGAAGTCATATTGGTGGTTTTGGCTCTTGCCAGTGGTATTTTAAAATTACGCAGAACTTAAATCCCCTTCCCCATCCCCCCCATGAACATCATTCTTCAACCCATATTCATGGTTCTGCCACCACAACTCCCTCCCCCCCTGTTCGTTCAGGGGTGGCCATTGCTGTCATGGAGTCTCCAGGAGAGCTTGAGAATCTGTACCTGATCACTTAAATTCTCCAGCCCATCTTGTCCTGTAAGGCTCCAAGAAAGACCGGCCTCCAAAGCTTGTCTTGATGTCACAGTTCAGGGTACCCAGTAAGCTGAAGTATCTCTGTCCCTGAGTTCAAACCTGGTCTCTGGGGACTGGGGATTGTAATTCGGTTGGTCGAGTGCCTGTGCATGCATGAAGAAGCCTTGTGTAGACGGCACGGTGGGGTGCACTTGTCTCTCCAGCCCTCAGGAAGCAGAAGCAGGAGAATCCAAAGTTCAAGGTCGTCTTCAGCTATCAGTGAGTTCCAGGCCAGCCTGGGCTACGTGGGACCCTCTCTCAAAAGGGCTTCTCTGAATTTCTCCTGCTCTGAGGACTTGGGGCTGGCCCTGTGTTGGGTTTCAGAATAAAGCTCCAAATAGTTCCCGTGGCTTCTAAGATGTCACTGCTGGTGACGGAGTGCCCATGGGACAAGATGGCAAAGAGGGTATCAATCCCCTTGCGGGGATTTGGGAGTGGTGGAGGGTCAGCGTGACACAGGCGGTGACGGTGAGCAAGCTGGCAGATACACCCTGGGCGGCATTATGTCACCTGTCTCCCTCTCCTGCAGGCCTCTCCCGTGTAGAGCTTAAGTTTCCCCCGGAGGAAATTGGAGTAGACTCGGAAGAGCTTACAGAATGTATCCACAGCAAATGTTCGGAGTGGCTCAGGAGAGGTCATATTTGCAGGCAAGATGGCTTCCTTCTGCCAACAGGAAACAGGATGTCACCACATAAGTACAAGTGGAACTGACCAATGGTCAACAACAGAAATCTTCCTCAATTGCCCTCCATTCTTTTTTTTTTTCATTTTGATGTGTATGTGTGTGCATGTGTATACGAGTGCTTGCACGTGTTTACATGTGTCTGCATGTGTTGTGTGCAAACATGTATGAAGGTTGCATGTGCATATATGTATCTGTCTACTTGTGAAGACCCAAGGTTGACATCGGGAATCATGCTCAATTGCTCTTCAACCTTATTCTTATTGAGATGTGCTCTCTAATCAAACCAAGAGCTTGCTGATGGAGCTAGTCTGGCTAGCTGCTTGCTCTGTGGAGCTCAGCATCTGCCTTCTCATGCTGGAATTGCAGAGGGGCATCACACCCACCAGGAATTTGACACGAACTCTGGGGTCCCAAATTCAAGTTATTCATTGGTAAGCACTTTAATCACTGAGTTATTTCCCCAGACCTACAGTGTGTATGCGCACGCATGTTTGTCTTTACAAGAGGGCACTTGCATGTGTGTGCTGTGGTGGCCCAAGAGTGACATCAGGCGCCATTCTGGATTGCTCCACCTCCTTATTGCTTCTCTGGGCAGGTGTTCCAGGCTCCACTTTCCAGGGCTGAAACTGCAGGCAGCCACCATGTCCGCCTGGCATTTCTACATGGAATCTGGGGATCTGAACTCAAGTCCTTTTGCTTGTGAGGCAAAGGCTTTAACTCCTGAGCCATCGTCCCAATCCCCAATCTTCAGTTTTTGAGATGGGGTTTCTCACTGAACCTGGAACTTACCCATTCATTTTGACTGGCTGAGCAGTGAGCCCCAGGGACCCTCCCGTCTCCCAGACCCCAGCACTGGGATTCAGGGTGCTCACAGTCTTGCCCAAAGTTAGGGATGGAAGTTGGATCCTCAGGCTAGCTGAGTGATCCACTCAGCATATTTAGCAGGGTCCTTACCCAAAAAGCAGGTAGAAATGTTCATGCCCCACCTTTTACTCACCTGGGCTCCCAGTACCCGGAGCAGGGAAGTAAGGCTACGAAGGGCGCTAACGGCTTTATCCACGTGCAGCTGAAGTGTCTCTGGAGGCTGGGAGAAATTGGCCAGCAGGGTCTGTCCCCGCAGGATGGCTTCTGAGAGTAGAGAGAGGCCCTGCCAGACCTCTAAAGCCTGTTCTTCTACCTGGAGGGAGCAGAGATTAGAGTCTTTCTTTCCCTCATACCTTTCTCTTGCAACTTCAGGCAGCAAGCGACAAACAGAAGGCAGGCACTGAGATTTGTTGAATGAATGAATGAATGAATGAATGTGCTGTCATCTTCACCCCATATAGTCCTCATTCTCCCACAATGTCAGGGTCCCCAGATGAGTCACATATACCATCCCCAAAGAAAGGGAGATGAACTTACCTCCATCCTCTTCCATGCATAGAAGCTGACTTTGGTATCTGGGACCGTGATATTCTCATTTAGTCTAGGACCTTCTGCACAGCCCATCTGTAATGATACAGAACCTGCGGTTAGGGCCCTCAAGCGCTTTGGTCTCTGAAAGAGCTGCACAAGACTCTAACTTCCTGTCTTACCTAGCTTCCAGGAATGCTCTGGAGGCCATAAGCTTTATCATTCAAATTTTCATATATATGTGTGAAAGAGACAGACAGATAGACAAATGTACCGTACGGGCTTCCAGGGATCGAACTCAAGTCACCAGGTTTACAAGCAGGCACCTTACCCACTGAGCCATCTCATTAGCCAAGTCCATCTTTCTTTCTTTCTTTCTTTCTTTTTCTTTCTTTCTTTCTTTCTTTCTTTCTTTCTTTCTTTCTTTCTTTCTTTCTCTTTCTTTCTTTCTTTCTTTCTTTCTTTCTTTCTTTTTTCTAAGACAGGGTCTCATGTAGCCCAGGCTAGTCTCAAATTCGCTGTCTGATCCTGCTATCTCCACATCACAAGTGTCAGAGTGTTAGAATGACAGGCGTTCACCACCAGGCCTGGTTTGTTCTGGGATAGAATCCACGGCTTCCTGCATGCTAAGTGAGGATTAATATCCACTGAGCCACATTCCCAACCCAGCTTTTTTCAGTCTTCTGGAGAATAAAAGAGAGGAGGTCTGTCCTACCTTGACCCTGACTTGAGAGCCGGGAGGGGAGGGGGAGAGAAAGGGAACCAGAGTTCTTAAATGGGAAAGAAAGCCGAGTTGGGGGGGGGGGTCCTCACCGTGACATTCTCCGCCTCCTTGGCTTCTAGGATGTACCTTTCCAGGACCCGATTATCACAGATGAGACGCGGGGGAGCCCCCAGGACCGAGAGGCCCAGAGGAAACAGCAGTAAAGATATCAAGAGCGTCGAGGCGGGATATTCTAGAAGAAAAGCAAGCTAAGTATGAGGCTGGGATGGGAGGAGGCTGTGAGTTTGGAGAGACAGGTTCCTCTGCGCCCCCACTCCCTGCTAATAATCTATTTTGACCCCAACCTTGCCAACGCCCAGGAGCTGGCCGGGTCGCCTTCATTCAATCCTTCATTCAATCCGGTGGCGCCGCATACCCCACCCCCCAAGCGACCGGCATCCAGTTCCCGGGCCAAACTTCAATCCCAGTGCACCAGAGTTTTTCCCTCTCGCTGATCTCTGCGGCTCGGGACTCCTCCTGAGCTCAGGTAATATCGCTTAGCAAGCAGTTTCCTCACCCACCCTCTTCTCCCTGAACCCCTAAACGTGATCCCCAACTCTAGATCCACTTTTTTCTTGCTAATCACAGAGGAGGGGGCTCCCCAAGCCCTGCATGCACGTGCAAGCCGCCCCAACCCCCCTCTCTTCTCTCTTCCCCGGATCCTTGGCGGAGTCACAGGTCCTTGAAGCGACAGTCAACTCCAGGCTCAGGAGGTAAATCCTTTCTCAAACAGGAACCCCGGCGGCCGCCGCTTCCCCAGCCCTCCAGGACTCACCGCGCACCCCCATCTCCGCGCCTGGCTGACGAGGGGGGCCTCCCTCAGCGACCCGGGGCTCGACCGGTGTCCACGCCGCGAGCCTTCATCTTTGCAAACTCGGTGAGGCAAGGTGATCCCCCCACAAGTCTGGAAGAGAGGGGTCACTGTTCAGGGGCCACGTCCCGGCTGATCAGTCCCGGGGTGGGAACAGAGCGATCACAGTGGCCCCGGCCAGGGTTCGTTCCGGAGGACGGCGAGACACCGCGACCGGCCGGGGTTGGTCCAGGGACACTGTGGCTCCGGCCGGGGGTCGGGGTTGTTATCAGCATGTGTGCGTGCGCGGGTGGGGGTGGGGGTGAGGCTGTGTGCCTGAGGGGTCGCCAGAGGTGGGAGCCACTCCGGGTCAGAGCAGAGGGCAGGACGCCTGGGTCGGGGGCTCGCCGGGGCGGGAACTGGGCTGCTGCAGGCGCGCACGGCGGCAGGGGTCTTCCGGAGTGGGCGCCCCCAGTTCTGAGAGCGAGTGCAACCATGTGAGCATCTACCGAGCTGGCGTGAACAGGGCTTATGTGGGAAAAACTGAATACCAGGACACCTCCCTTGACCGGCTTTTGGGGTCTGTGAAGGACAGGGAGGATGGAGGACGAATTGGTCTTGAGCATCGAGTTCCACGATTCTGCAGAATCTGGAAACAAGTTCGTTTCTTTCCTTCTGGAAACCTTAGAATTTGTTCTAGAAACTAATATTGTTCTTGGTGAGGAAAAAGATGCAGAAAAGTGAGCGAGGAATTTGGGGTTCTCCTATTTTTCGTTTTCTAGGACCCTTAATAAAACACATAGAGATAACTTTCGCGTGGGGGAGGGGTGTCTTTGTTTTCCCAGTGCTTGGATAAAATTTGGGGTCTGGCACATACTTGGGTAAGTGTTCTAAGTATGAGCCACGCCCCCACCCCTCACTGGGGGATTCTAGACAGGTGCTCAACCACTGAGCCACGCCCCCAGCTCCTCACGGGGGGGGGGAGTCTAGACAGGTATTCTACCATTGAGCTACACCCTCATCCTCTCACTTGAGGATTCTAGGCAGGCGCTCTACCACTGAACCACACCCCAGTCTCTCAGTGGGGGATTCTAGGCAGGTGCTTTACCACTGAGCCACACCCTCAATCTCTCACTGGGGGATTTGGGGTTAAGCTCTTCCCTAACCCCACTACCTACTTTGTGCAAGACAGTTAGTTATTCTTATTGCAGGACAAGAAAACGTGTTGCCACTCGTCCTTCTCATGTACCTTGGGGCAGTGTATAAGGACTGGTCTGGGCTATAAGAACTCTAAGGAGGGCAAATTCGTGTCCAACCAGGCATGTGATGGCAGTCTGGGTGGCCAGGCCACCAAGAATTCAGTGTTGAGTATTGAGCAGTATTTCAATGGGAAGCAGGGAGGGTCAGGTGTCTTAGGGAGCAGTTACAAAAGAGATATAACCAGAGTGCCCTTGGAGAGGAGTTAGGTTGTGAAGGGACTAGAACACCACTTTGAGGAATCTGGGTTTCATTCATTCATTCATTCAATAAATGTTCATAAGTTGGGCATAGCAGTACACTGCTGTCGTCCCAGGACTTCTGTCTGGGAGACAGAAGCCAGCCTGGACTATCTAGCAAGACCCTGTCTCAAAGAAAGAAAAAAGTGTTTATGAATTCTACGTTGTAAGCTATGGTGGGACCTGGGGACGGTGGTAAATGCCAGACAAGCGTACTTGCCCTCATGACATCCATTGGAGGAACAGAAGGTAGACAGAAGGAGTCAGGTTGCACAGGGGTCTGGGGAGATGATTCAGTCTGTGAAGTGTTTGCCTCGGAAGCATGAGGATCTGGATTGGACCCAGGTCCATTAGAGGTTGGGTGTGGAACTGAGGAGATGGGCTAGAGTTAAAGCCTTTGCCTCACAAGCAAAAGGGCCTGAGTTCAATCCTCAGATCCCACCGGAAAATGCTAGGTGGAAATGGTGGCAGTTTGCACTTCTGGCCCTGGAAGGCGGAGCCTGGGAAATCCTAAAGCAAAGCGCAACGAGGAGGTAAAGCAATCCAGGATGATTCCCAATGTCACTCTTGAACCTCCACAGGCACACACATTCAAGTGTCCTCTGGTACACACACACACACACACACATACACACACACACACACTTTAGGTGGGGTGGCATGTGCTTGAAGCAGGACAATCCTTGGAGCTTTGCTGAATAGTCTAGCTGATTTTCAATAACTCCAGATACATGGAGAGAGACCCTGCCTTATATATACATATTAGTATTACATACATTAAGATAGTGACTTTTGATATTTTGACCCTTTAATCCCTATTCCTATCCCCCTTCTATTCCCCTAGAACCCTTCATTTCCCCTGTCAAACACTCTTCTATTTTCAAGTCTTTTCACTTATGTGGTCCACTGTGCTTCATCGAGTTTGCCTTTGATGTCACATACCTGAAGGATTCATGCTCCAGCCAGTATCATAGATCAGTGGTAGACCACTGAGGAAAGAATCTTCCTTTTCTTCCCTACTAGCATTACTGTTCATCAGTCTCTCAGGGAGGTGCAAATGCTCTTGAAATCTTTTCCTTTCCTTGGTGAGATGTTGATAGGACAGTTCTTGTACTATTCTTGTGAAAATGTACAGATCTACCGTGGAACTATAGATAACACAGCCTGACTTGTCCGGAAAATAATGTGTGACCCATCACTGCCCCACCTCAGACTCTTACAATCTTACGCCCCCTCTTCTGTGATGTTCCCTGAACCCTGGGGTAGGAATGGGGTAGCTTAGATGTCCCGTTTAGGTCGAGCAGAAGAGACCCTGTCTCAAAAACAAACAAACGAAAAAAAATACAATGGAGAGTGATTAAAGAGGACAAATGACTTTGACTTCTGGTCTCCAGATGTGTGTGTACACATGGTGCCTACATGTGCACATGTACACACACACACACACACACACACACACACACACACACACACACACACGCCCAAGGAGAAAAGGCCCAGAAGGGGTCTGAGGAAGTAGCCATTGTCTTTGAGGCAGTCCGGATCACCAGGGTGACAATGTAATCAGATATGAATGAAAGAAGAAAAGGGAGTCTTAGGGTGTTAGTTGGGAGGATGTGGACAAACAAGGGGGACAGTAGAAGAGGCCAGTGAACTCATTGCAAGGAACATATCCCTGACCTCCTCCTCTTCTATTGCTTTCTGTTTCCCCCTCACTTGGGGGGCCTGCTTGGGGCCTCTTCCCAGTGCCTCCCATCCAAGCTCTATACCCTGAGCTCAGCTCTACTCCCTCTTGGGGACCCAGCTGCAAGACACACACACGCACACACGTCCGCATGTGTGCTCTGTCCTGAGCAACAGGCTGAGCTCTCCAGGGCCCCTGACTCCTACGTCACTCCTCTGACCTATGCGTGGAGAGGGGGGCCAGGGGCAGTTGAGGGCAAGGACACAGTCTGAGCTGTTGAGAAAGGAACCTTTTGGGGCTTGGGGAACCTGCTTCTTTCACACTTACTTGTCCTGTCTAAAGGATCAGGTGACCTGTCCCTTAGGGCCTTTGGAGAGAAGTCTGGAAAGGAAACAAGGGTTAGCATATCTTTCTACTGCATAGCAAACCCTAAGACACAGCAATCCCACTGAGTGTACAGAAAAACCTGGTGTGCAACTTCATCTCAGATACTCATGTATACTGCTGAACGGAGGTCACTATGCTCGATGCCACAAGAAGAGAGGACTGGGAGAAACTGGAGGCCGTGTTAGCTTGGTGTTGCGGAGCCCTCCCAGAACTGGGGAGCAGAAGGAATCACAACAGGTTCAAGGTTCTGGATTACAAATGGAGTGATCTACAGCAGCTGGAGCAACACAGCAAGGCCCCATCTCAAAACGACAACAAAACATCCTGTTGCATGCCTGTCCTCTCAGCTCGCAGGAGGTGGAGACAAGGAGGACAGGAATTCAAAGTCTGCCTAAGGCTACAGAGTTTGAGGCCAGCCTGGGTTACATGAGATCTTTCCTCAAAAGGAAAAAGCAAAATAGAATACAAAGATAGAACAAAGGTCAGATCTCCAGATCCTACATCAAATCTTGGTGGGTGCGCCCCCCCTCCCCCTCGCCATCATTCCACTCTCTAGCCCCAGAAGGCAGAGCCTGGACATCCCCAAAACAAGCTGGTTAGCCAGATTATCCCTATCAATTAGAGACTCTATTTCAAAAAGAATAAGGTGGGGCTAGAGAGATGGCTCAGGGGTTGACTCTGCTTTGTAAGCAGAAGGACCTGAGTTCAGATCCCATGTAAAAAATGCCAGGCAGAAATGACAACAGCCTGCGCGTCCAGCTCTGGAAGGCAGAACCTAAGAAATCCCAAAGCAAAGCAAAAAGGAGGCAGAAGCAATCCAGAATGATTCCGGAAGTTGCCTTTGGGCCTCCACACACAGTTCTGTCTCTCTGTCTCTATATCTTTCTCTCTGTCTCTCTCTGACACACACACACACACACACAAATTTTAAAAAATAAAGAAAGTAGAAAAGTGATTCCTGATAATATCTTACCTTTACAGTATACACATACTGCACACAGGTACACACACATATACATGCATCCTCCCTAAACATACATACACATTTTTAAAAGTTGGGGGTGCATAGTGGCCACTTGTATTCCCAGAACTCTGGAGAAACAGGACCATCCCCTGGGCAAGTTGGCTAGCCAGACTTAGTCAATGACGAGCTTCGGGTTTAATCGAGAGACTTTCTCGATAAACAAAGAGCCATTGAAAAAGACACCAGACATCCACTTTGGGCCTCTGCACACATATACATACAGCATGTGCCTATATGTATGGAAACCTGTGCACAGCATGCACACGCGCAAGCCAAAAAACCTTTGCCTCCCAAACAAAAGAACCTAAGTTCAGATCCCCAGATCCCATTTAAATATGTCAGGTGGAAATGACCATGGACAGCAAAGCCTGGGAAACCCCAGAGCAAAGCAATATATTAGGAGGTAGAGCAATCCAGGATGATTCCTGGCGGCACCCCTAAATCTCCACATTGCGATGCACACGCGCGCGTGCGCAGACACACACACACACACACACACACACACACATCTCTGCTGGAAGTGGAACCCTCTGTCTTTTGCAGTGCATGTTCCTTGGCACACAGAAGAGAGTAAAGGAATGTGGGGGGAGGCGTTGTCTCACGCATCTTTATGCCCACCAAGCACCCAGCATAGTGCCTGTCTATATCCATCACTCAATTGTGGGTCATGCTCTGTGGACGCTCCAAGCTAAAGTCCTCTGCTATACAGCGGGAGACCTGCGCGCGTGCACACACACACACACACACACACACACACACGCACACGCACACGCACACGCACACACGCAGAGAGAGAGAGAGAGAGAATGAGAGAGAGAATCACATCTGGCCAACCTAACTCCCTGGGATCCTGGTCTCACGAAGCCTCCACAGTTTCATCCCGGCAGCCGATTCAGATCAAACATCCAAAGAGAGGCTAATTTACAGCTCCCTTGAGCTGTGGCAAGCCCCAAGCAGCACGGAGCTCCAGCTGTCTGGAGTCTAGCTGTGGAAGGGAAGGGGGGGGGTCTGGACTTCGAGGGACACTCCTCCCCACACATACACCCCACAAGCTTTCTGAGCAGTGGCCTCTGGACTTGGGAGTTCAGCCAGCAGCCTAAGAGACCTTCTGTGCTGGGAAGTGAGGTGCTCTGAGGGTCTGGGAGGGTCTTGGGGCAGGGGGTTGAGTACCGAGAATCTTAACTTCTTGGGGAACTAAGAAGGAAGGGAAAATACTGGAAAAGGGATTTTTCGTGCAGCGGTATCAAGGAAAATCCTTGAGGGTTGGGCGTGGTGGATTGCTCGTCTGTAATTCAGGCTATTCTGGAGGCTAGGGTGGAAGGATCATGAGTTCTAAGCCACCCTGGGCTATAAAGCAAGATCCTATTCTAAAAAGAAAATAAGGGGGTCGGGGAGATAATTCAGTCAAGGTGCTTGGCAGGCAAAAGCCTAAGTTTGATCTCCCAGCACTTTAAAAAGGCAGGTGTAAAGCATGTGCTTTTAATTCTAGCACGGGGGGGGGGGGAGGGAGCAGAGAGACAAGGGGATTTTGGGGGTTCACTGTCTGGCCAGCCCTACCTAATCAGAGAATCTCAGGTCCCATGATAGATCCTGTATCCAAACATAGGATGGATGGCTTCTGAGAAAATACCAAAGGTTCACTTCTCATCTTTACACACACACCTGAGGGCGCATGCACACACACACACACACACACACACACACATACATGCCATTTCTTTTTAAAGAAATAAGAAAAGCCAGGCTAGGAATGGAGAGATAGGAGCATAGGGATTAAGACTCTACCTCATAAGCAGAAGGTCCTGAGTTCAGATCCTATGTCCCACGTAAAAACCCCAGCCGGAAACCGGTGGTGGCCTGCACTTCCAGCCTGGGTGGGCGGAGTCTGAGAAATCCCAGAGCAAGGAGGTAGAAGCAATCCAGGATGATTCCCGAAGTCATCCTTGGTCTTCCACAGGGACACACAATGCCCTCTGGTACGCACACACTGCACACACATACACTAAATGAATAAGAAGCTAAATGTTAAAAATAAAAAAGGAAAAGCCAGGCTAGGAAGGTAACTCAGTAATTAAAGTCTTGTCTCACAAGCAAAGAGACCTGCGTTCATATCTCAATCCTATGGAAAAATGTGGGATGGTTATGATGGTGGCCTGTAATTCCAGCCCTGGAAAGCAGAGCCTGGAAAACCTCAGAACAAAGCAACAGGAGATAGAGCAATCCGGATGATTCCTGTTAGCATCCCTGGGTCTCCACAGACACACACACTCAAGTGTACTTGTGTGCATACACTCAACCATGTGAACTCATGCATGTGCAAAAATACACACATACTGGACTGACAAGATGGCTTGGTGTGGTTAAAACCTTTACCTATAAGCAAAAGGACTGAACTCAGATCCCCAGATCCCACATAAAAATGCCAGGAGGTTACAAGCATGACCTATAATTGTAATCCTGGAAAGAGATGTCTGGGAAACCCCAGAGCAAAGCAATAAAGGGGTAGAGCAACCCAGGATTTTCTGGGCATCATCCTTGGGCCTCCGCAGACATATATTCAAGTGCCCTCTTCTCCATGCACCTGCTCACACATGCACACACCCCAAACACACATATATGAAGAAAGCAAACATGCATGAGAGAAAGAAAAGAAAAAGCAGTCATGATAGCACACATCTGTAACTCTAGCACTTGGATGGAGAGCTCTAGGTCACCTTTAGCAACATAGCGAGTTCCAGGCCAGCCCGGGCTCCCTGAGACCCTGCCTCAGAGACACAGGAAGAGGGAGGCAGAGAGGAACGGAAATCGGCTTGCTTGCTACTAGGATTCACACAACCAAATCTGCACCTTTTTGGCTGGACGGACACCTATAGTTGCTACAGATGCTACAGATGTTGAGATCAACTAC
Source organism: Typhlomys cinereus (assembly GCA_023101885.1). Taxonomy (NCBI): domain Eukaryota; kingdom Metazoa; phylum Chordata; class Mammalia; order Rodentia; family Platacanthomyidae; genus Typhlomys; species Typhlomys cinereus. Next base: position 2,474,427 of record JALPQD010000288.1, read on the forward strand.
ATTTTCCCTCCTAGAGGTTTGGCTTTCAATCTGTCCTCCAGGGATTATTTTGTCTTATGCATCATATTTCATCATTTGGCTTTGTTTCACTTCATGTTGTTTCATTTCATGGGGCTTTGAACCCAGGCCACGTATTTAGCTGTGTGCTTTGAATTAATGGACCTTATTTTTGTTTATTTTATTCTTAAAATAACACTCACATATCTTCAGTATACATAATCCCATGAAAAGCAATAAAGGGGTAGAGCAACCCCTTTTAAAAAAGAATGGGGGGATGGTGAAATAGTTCGAGAGTAAGACACCTGCTCATAAACTTGGCAACGTGAGTTCCGTCCTTACAAACCCACACAATGGAAGGAGAGAACTGACTTCCAAAAGCTGTCCTCTGACCTCCTCCTGGGCACCATGGCATGCATATGCTTGTCTCCCTCCCACTCTTCCCTCTCTTCAAATAAATAAATAAAAGTATTGTTTATCAATTAGAAATAGAAATAAAAATTTGAGACAGGGTCTTTTATAGCCCAAGCTGGCCTTGAACTCATGATGGAGCCAAGGACGACCTTGAACTTCTGATCCTTCTACCTCTCCTTTGAGTGTTGAGATGGCAGCCATGGGCCACCAAGTCCTGTTTATGCCATGCTGAGGAGTCCTGGAGCCCAGGACTTTGTGCATGCTAAGTAAGCATTTTACCCACTGAGCTGCATGTCCAGCCCAATCAAATTAAATTAGAATAATTAGTTTGGTTGAGAAATACGTGTTCACCTCTGTTATGTATTTTTCTTTTTTTCTGTGTGTGTGTGTGTGTGTGTGTACTAGAGGGCACTTGAGTGCATGTGCCTTGGCCCAAGCGTGACTTCAGGAGTCATCTAGAATTGCTCCACTTCCTAATTGCTTTGCTCTGGGGTTTTCCAGGACCCAAAGTGTAGGCTGCCACCATTTCTGTCCTGCATTTTTATGTGGGATCTGGGATTCTGCTTTCAAAGCAGAGTTTTTAACCTCCAAGCCATCTCCCTAGCTCTCTTGCTTTTTTTCACTTGAATCAGGGTCTCATTAAGTTGCCCAGGTAAGTTTAGGTCTCACAATGTGGCCAGGCTGCCTTGAACTGATGAAGATCCTCTTGCCTCGATCTCCTGTGTTGCCATATGACAGACATAAACCATGATCCCCAGACCGGGGTGGGGTTGGGAGTGGGGTGTTCTTGTTCTGAAGGAGTGAGTAATCCCCCCACCAATCAGTGTAGACCCCTCCATCTGTTGGGTAAAACCGGGAAGAATCTTGTATCAGGACACGACCCCCCCCTCACATCCCCAAGCCTGTGCCAAAGCACTATTGGGAGCCATCCCTAAGCAAGCAAGGATGAAGGGAGCTGGCTTCCTTGTAAGTCCCTACAGAAGACATGCAGATGTGGGGTTCCCTGATCCGATCCCTCACGGATCCCAGTAGAAACTTGGCTTAGACCCTCTCACAGGTACAGGTATCAAGTTAACAGTTGAGGATTTGAGTTCTAGGTACATTTATAAAGAATTGATGGTTGAGTTAGGCCCTGAACAAGCCTGCAAGAGATTTGTCTACCTGATGGGGAAGACCCAGGCCATGGTGGGTGGGAATAGGCCCTCCTGGGCAGGTGTATAAGATGGAGAGAGCTGATTAAGGAAGTTGGCTTCGTTCTGTACGCTGGTCTGGCAAGCGGAAATTGTCCCTCTCTGTCGTTATATGAATATGGTGTGGTCACTTCCCTCGGTCCTCAGCGTTGGTGTGTGCTCTCTCCTGCAAAGCTGTTCAAAGAACTGTAACCATGCAATCATGAGCCAGAATAAGACCTCCTTGTTCTCCTTTGGTTGTGAATTTATTGGCAACATGGGAAGAAACTAATACAGACCCCTTGCCCGCTCCCATTCTCCTAGTAAGCCCCCAGACCCCATTTTTCTTCAGAGGCAACAAGGAAGGGCGGCTGTAGCAGACAGGCTGTCTCGGGGAAGCCCCACTGGCAGGCAGTGAGGAAATATTCAGTAGAAACAACAAACAAATAGGCCATGATCAGGAGCTGCCAAAACAAACCGAATACACGCAAAAGGGCTGCCTGCCACCACCTCGGCTGGGCCCAGGCCAGGAGCACCGACACCAGAACACATACGTGCAGAGAGACACATCGGCCATCAGCTCCCTGCTGCCGGCTTGCCCTCGGCTCCTGCTGTGAGGGAGCTTCGCAGATGACATTCATGGGCAGAGAGGTGGGTGTGGTGGGGTATGTCTGTCATCCTAGGGAATGGAATTCAGAAGTAGCCCAGGCTACAAGGGCAAAACTCTGTCTCAAAAGAACAACAGAGGTCTGGCGAGATGGTTCAGTGGCTAAGGTGTCTACGTGCAAACCTAGCAAATTGAGTTTGATCCCAAGAAGCCCACATGGTGGAAGGAAAGAACTGATTTCTGAAAACTGTCCTCTGATCTTCACCTATGCACCTTAGCATTCTCTCTCTCTCTCTCTCTCTCTCTCTCTCTCTCTCTCTCTTCCCAACACTCGGGAGGCTAAGGCAAGGCTGGAAGGATTTCCGTGAGTTCATGGCTAGCCTAGGTTACATGCTAAGTTCTACATGTTGAATATTGAGACTCTATTTAAAAAAAAAAATAGTAGTAGGAGGGAGATACTTTAGTCAGTAAAGTGCTTGCTGCACAAGCATGAGGGTCTGAGCTTCATCCTCTGAATCCACGTAAAAAAGCCAAACACCAGCCAGGGAAATGGTTCAGTCCTTAAAGCACTTGCTGTGCAGGCCAAAGAACCTGAATTTAGGTCCCCAGACTCTACGTAGAATGCCAGACAGACATGATGGCCTATCTGTAACTCTAGCCTCAGAAAACAGATTCTGAGGGGCTGGAGAGGTGGCTCAGGGGTTAAGCCTCTGCCTTGCAGGCAGAAGGTCCTGAGTTCGGATCCTAGACCCCACGTATAGACGCCAGGCGGAAGCAGGGACAGCCTGCCAGCCTGCGTTTCTGGTCCTGGTAGGGCGGAGCCTGTGAATCCCGGGGCAGAGTAAACAAGGAGGAGGTGGAGGCGTCCATGGTGGTTCCCAAATTCGCCCGTGGTTCTACACACACACACACACACACACACACACGCACATAATTGAATAAATTTTTTAAAAAATTAAAAAAAAGAAAACAGATTCTGAGAATGCTCCGAGCAAGCTGCTCAGCCAGACCAGACCTAGCGGAGCTCTGAGTTTGATTAGCTACTCAGCCTCAAAGGAATAATGTAGAAGAGCCATGGAGGATGAATTCCAATGTCAACCTTGGGCCTCTACATGCAGATGCACTCGGTATGGATGCACAAATGCATAGACACATACTCCTGCACCCATGCAAAGCACACACCCCACACAAAATGGAAGGGGGAAAAATTGGGCATGAGTGTATTACTTGTAACCCCAATAGGCGGGTGTCTAGGGCTTGCTGGCCAGCTGAGCCAAACTGGCAAAATCCAAATAAAACTGAAAAGCCCTGACTTAAAAAAAAAATAAAAACAAAAACCAAGATGGAGGCTGGAGAGATGGTTCAATGATTCAAGCCTTTGCTTTGAAAACAGAAAGACCTGAGTTTGAATTCTTAGATCCCATGTAAAAATAAATGCCTGGAGGATCCAGGTGTAATTCTAACCCTGGAAGACAGAGCCTGGGAAAGCCCAGAGCAAAGAAATAAGGAGGTAAAGAAATCCAAGATGGTTATAGATGTCACGCTTTGGCTTCCGTAGGCACACACATTCAAGTGCACTTTTGAACACACCCTGCAGCAAAACGAAGTTGCCAGAGGGCCACAGCCCGAGAGGAATGCCGGCAGGCTCATCCTCCTAGTCTTCCAGCCATCTGTGACTTTCCTGTCCCGAAGCACTGCCTGCCCAAGAATCCCTCCCCCTCAACGCCTCATCCCTTTCTTTTGCCTTGCAGACTCTTAATCATTCTTCAATACCCAGATCAAAGGTTAAATCATTTGGGACTCTCATAAGGACCTCGGTCCTTTTCATGTCCCCATTATCACATCATGGCTGCTGACTTCTCTTGCAGTTTGTCTGCACGTTGCCAATAAATTCATGACCAAACAGCTTAGGAAAGGAAGGGGTTTTATTCTTTCTTATGATTTACAGCTATAGTCCTTAGTCCAACTCAGCAGGAGAGCTCATACCAACACCAGGAGCCAACGGAACTGGCCATACCATGTCCACAAGATTGCTGAGACAGGGCAAATCTTATTCGTTGGGCAGCAAGACTGGTGAAGTCTGCTGAAGAATGCCAACTTCCTGAGCCAGCTCCCTCTGTCTTATTCATCTGCCCAGGGAATGTCCCACCCACATGGGTTGGGTCTTCCCCATCAATCAGACAGTCTCCTGCAGGCGTGCTCAGGGCTTGCTTTCGTTACTGATTCTTCATAAATGTACCCAGAATTCAGCCTTCAATTTTCAAATTGACACCTAGATATCAAACTAGCAGTCTTACACATCCCACTCATTCACAAAAAAATGTCTGTGTGACTGTCTTCCCAGTTAAAGAGTGTTATGTGTACTGTGAGGTTAGAGCAATGTAAATAAACTGCTTTTGGGAGGAGAGCTCCTTAACAGCCATTTGGTCTGAAGGAGATTCCAAGCAGTCCTGCAGTCTGGAGGAGACTCTGAGCAGTCCTGCAGTCTGGGGAGACTCACCTAGGAGCAAATCATGCATAGAGGTTCCAGGGATGCAACTTCCATGAGTCTCACCTGGGCTGGGGTGGGCTTTATGATGACGTAGTTGCTTTTGAGTCATCCCCTGCTCCCGTCAGTAACCCTCACCTCCATTCCTATAAGGAACTCCAGTAAACTTATTGGTTTGTCACGTTGGTCCTTGGCGTCATCGTCAAATTCCTATGGAGGGTGGATAGATGATTGTGTGGCAACTCCCTAGTAACAGTATTGCGAAAAGGTAGTGAGCCGGGTCACAGTACCACATGCTCCAGGCAGGCCAGGGAGGAGGATTTTGCTTCACAGAAACTCTGGTTTTCAGAACCATACCAAAGCATCCCCATGACAATTAAAGTGAAATTCAGGAGGTGATATTCAAGTCTTAGAACCTCAGCACCAGGAAGAAGACACAATGTAAGGACTGAGGTGGTGACCCCATGGTAGAGCATTTGCCTAGCATGCGGAGGGCCTGGTCCACTTCCCACTGCTGCAGGAAAAAAAAAGGCATAAATGTTATTATAGTGGACACATGTGTATAGAGTCGTCCTTGGTACCTAGGAGGGATGGACACCAGGATTAACCCCCTCCCAAGAATCTGGAGTCTGAAGTCAGCCTGGGTTACATGATGAGACTGTGAGAACTAGAGAGAGAGAGAGAAAGGGAAAAGGAAGGGGGAGAGAGAGAGAGAGAGGAAAGAGAGAAAAAGAAAGAAAGAGAAAGAGAAAGAGAGGAAGAGGAGGAGAGGAAGATAAAGGGAGACAAATAAAAGGAGACAGAAAGAAAAGGAAGGAAGGCAAAAGGGAAGGAAGAATGACAGGACACACTGCGCACACACCTGCACTCAGGAGGCAAGAGGATCAGGAGTCTGAAGTCAGCCTGGACTACACAATGACACTTTGTTATGAATGAATGAATGAATGAATGAATGAATGAATGAATGAGTGAATGAGTGAGTGAATGAATGAGTAGATAAAACAATAAATAAATAGGGCAGGCACAGTAGCTCAGAAGTTAAGGTGCCTGCTCAAAAACCTGGTGAACTGAGTCCAATTTCTGGAATCTACATGGTAGGAGAGGACTAACTTCTGAAAGTTGTCCTCTGACAGCCATCTGTGTAATGTGACTTGCATGTGTCTTCTCCCTCTCCTTTTCCCTCTCCCTTTCTCCTGTCCCTCTCTCTGACTAGTCAGACAAGCCCTAATGGCATGTCTGTCTCTGGATTTGAGAATCCTAGGCTCACAACTAAGGTAGAAGAGCAATCAAGGATGATTTCTCTTGGGCCTCCACAGGCACACAGACTCAAGCGCACTCATGTAGACACATCCAGCCTCCTGCCAATACACATACACACACTTCACATCACATCACATGCATGTTCTCCATACACACACACATGAAAAAAAAAAAAAAAAAGGAGGAAAAAAAGACATTCAACAGACCAGGATATCTCAACAAGGCAAATTTTACTTCCGCCAAGAGTGCACAGCCTCTCTCAGTGGAGTTAGCAAGCATACCTAATGTAGGCTATGGGTTAAATCTTTTGTCTTTAACAAGAGGCAAGCAGTGGGGGAGAGTAAAGGAAGTTGGAAGTCCTCTTTGTTTGAGTTGTGATAAATGGGAAGGATAAACAATTCTCAGAAATTTACTTAAAAAAGAGGACCTGGGGCTGGGAGATGGCTCAGGGGTTAAGCTTCTGCCTCTCGAGCAGAAGGACCTGAGTTGAGATCCCCAGATATCATCTAAAATACCATGTGGAAAATGGCAACCACCTACATTTCTGATCCTGGAAGGTGGAGTCTGGGAAACCCCAGACCAAAGCCAAAAGGAGGTAGAACAATCTAGAATGATTCCTTATATTATCCTTGGGCCTCCACAGACACACAGTGCCCTCCTGATACACGCAGACACACAGACACAGATACAGAGAGAGAGGAGGAGGAGGAGGAGGAAGAGAAGGAGGAGGAGGAGGAAGAGGAGAAAGAAGAGGAGGAGGAGGAGGAGGAAGATGATCCTGGAGCCGAAATAGAGTCATTATGGTTTGATATAAAAGACCTAATTTCCCACAGGTTTAAAGTTCTCCCACCTTACTCTTATTTTTTGGTGTGTGTGTGTGTGTGTGTGTGTGTGTGTGTGTCAGAGGGCACTGTGTGTGCCTGTGGAGGCCCAAAGGCGTCTTCGGAAATCTTCCTCGATTGTTCTATTTCCCTTTTGCTTTGCTCTGGGGTTTCCCAGGCTCCACTTTCCAGAGTCACCATTTTCATCTGTGGGATGAGATGGGAACTGGGAATCCAAACTCAGGTCCTTCTGCTTTTGAGGCAGAGGCTTAACTCTGAGCCCTCTCTCCTGTCTCTATTCTTTTCAATAATGAAACACACACACACACATACACACACACACACACACACACACACACACACACACAGGGTCTTCAATTAAACCTTCAGCTTGCCAACATGCTAGACTGGCTAGCCAGCTTAAGCTTCGGATTCCAAGTCTCTACCTTCCCAGTCTTAAATTACAAGCAGGCTACCACACCCACTAGGCATTTTTTATGGAATTTGGGGATCCAAATTCTGATCCTTTGTCTTGCACGGCAAACACCTTAACCAGTGAGCCACCTCCTGGGCCCTATCAGTAATCTTCTGAGGAAACTCCACACTGACTTCCACAATTGCAGTTTACATTCCCACCAGCAATGAATGAATTTCCTTTCCCTACATCCTCACCAGCACTTGCTGTCATTTTCTTTTCAACTTATCATTAATAATCTTTTTTTTTTTTAGAGCCAGCGAGATACACATATCATGTCATGTACGTAGAGGTCAGAGAACAACTTTCAGAAGTCATTCATTCCTTCTACTATGTGGGCTCCTAGGAATCAAACTCAGGACCCTAGGTTTGTACCTAGGTTTGTACATAAGTGCCTTTACCCACTGAGCTATCTCGCTTGCCCTCTTCTGACTTCTGGATGTCAGTCATTCTTCCTGGGATGGGAGGGAAGCTTACCACTATTTCCTGATGGTTAAGGAAGTTGAATGCTTTTTCAAATACTTATTGGCCACTTTGCACTCCTTCCTTCGAGAACCAACTTAATTCATTTTTTTTATTTTATTAATTGAATGGTTTGGGGTTTTTCGATATTTAATATTTGGAGATCTTTGTAGATTCTAGATATCGACCTCCAATGTCAGATGTAAAGCTGGAAACGATTTTTTTTCCTGTATTCCCCACTGAGCCACACCCCAACTTTCACTGGAGGATTCTAAGTCGATGTTTTCCTACTGAGCCACTCTCCCTGCCCGACCCATGCCCACAGTCCCTCCCTCTAATTGTTTTTCATTTTGTTAGCTTTCTTTGCTTATTTTTTGTTTATGAGACGCATTGCTCTGAAACTCAGGCTGGTCTTGAACTGGCGATCCTCCTGCTTTATCTTCCTGAGTGCTTGAGATTACAGCCGTGTGCACCCGGGCTAGCTGTCCTTTTAAAAACGAAGGCTGTGACCCATGATGACCACAAGCCCCACAAATACTTCATGGCTCACTCTCTGAGGGGACAGTTCACCACGGTAGGAAGGTCACCAGAGCAAAGAACTGCTTACGTTGTACCCATTGGTAAGCAGAGAGGCGATCACTGTAGCTCAGTTCCCTTTCTCCTTTAGTCTGGGACCCAAACTATGGGATGGTGTGGCCCACACTCACATTTGTCTGTTAGATGAGTTTAAATTGCTACCAAGTTGACAAGGGAGTGTAACCAACATGCCCACTAATGAATTATTCGGGGAGGAAGAGTCCTGTTTTCCATGGGAGAACTGAATTTAGAATGGCCATAGGAGAGCTGAACTTTGGCTGCTGGGAAACACACAGGTTCTACAGGAACAGGAGTCAGATGAAACCAAGTGTTTCATCTCAGGGGGACTCAAGGACTAGAGCACCTGCCTAGAATTCTCCTTGAGAGGATGGGGGTGTGGCTCTATGGTAGAGCACCTACCTAGAATCCCCACTGAGGGGCTGTGGGATGGCACGACTCAGTAGTAACACACTTTGGGTTTGACCTCCAACATCACCAGAAAACAGAAACTGTCAGTTGGAAGAGGCTAGCATTACAGAAGCTGTATGTTCTTACTTCCTATTTCTAGGATTCTGGGGGCTTGAATCTAGTCTCAACATATACTAGGAGGCCATTGCTTTATCCCAACCTCTTCCTTCATCTTTTAAACCTTCACTTTTCCCGTCTGGGAGGAACCTGGCCCATCCCAAAGGCACAACTATCCCAGCTACATCTTGCTCCATAGTTGAGTATACACCCACCTATCACCTAATCTGAGAACATAAAATATGCTGATAGGGTATGCAAAAGTTGAGGTTCTGTACACCATTAAACAATCTGATTTATGTTACACCTTAGTATAACATGGATTCTCCCATACCTAAATACTTACAAATTTCCTATTGGTCCTCTTCAAGTGCACAGGGAAGGAGAGGCTGGGAGAGACGCGGGACTTGCACAACTTGGTATTTTTATTGTACAGAACTAACATTTACTTTGTGACAATAAGATACACACTTCCAGGTTCCCCAGACTCTTCTGGCAGGCAGTCCATGACATAACAAAAAAAAGAACAACCACACCAACCACATGAGGCCTAGATATGTCTGTGTATATGAAAGGGAGTTCATGGATAATGAGGATGGGCTTCATTTCAATCACTTGGGTGTGACCCTGAAGACCCGGATATGGATGGCAGAGTTGTTCCTCATCCTGGTCAGTGGCTTTCCAGTGTCCGTCTCTGGTTCGAGTTCATCCACCAGTTCTACGGTGGAGGTGTTGGCGGCCACCTGCAAAGACCCAAAGCTGCCTGCCTGCAGCTGCAGGGCGATGTTGATGGCGCGGTTGATCGCCAGGCCCAAGCCGTGAATGTAGATCTCGGTGCACGCGTTCTGCCCCCTTGCACCTCCGTCCAGCAGCTTTTGGCAGCGGGCAAGCTGGGCCTTAAAATCAGTCTTCATGTTGACATAGATGTCATTGGGCCTCCGGGGCAAGCGGTGGGGAAGTCGTTTCCGAAGGGTGTACTCCACCGGGTCCAGCTCAGCTTCGATGGCACCCCGTGGCTCTCGGTTTTCAGCCATGCCCTGTGTCTGTGGGGAAGAGAGGTGATCCCAGGGGGTGACAGATCACCACGGGGTGTCAAACGACTCGACGTCTTTTTGCCACCGGCTTCCGGGCCTTACAGCAACCGGAAGGAGCATGCACGACGCCCCTCTTCCCTCCCTCCAGTCTCCATCCCCTCTGACTTCCGTTCAGCCAACCTCCAGGGCTCATTCATTAATCACGTGGTTCTCATCTTCCTCTCCCCTCCATCGCCCCTTTCATCCGACCTGTCCGCACCTACCTTGTCCGCTCCACAGTGCCCTCCACGCGCGTGCGGCCCACTCACGGGCTCCCCGGCCGGTCCAAGTGGATGCCGCGGCTCTCGACACCGAACCCCGGAGAAAGGAGCGAAAGAAGACCGCAACCCCGAACGCGCGTTCAGTAAAAGGATACATCGTGCGCATGCGCGGCCCCGCCCCTCAGTCGAAGCTGATGGATAAGAGCCTTCCCGGCCTCCGTCCCTTCATCCCTTCTCTGAGCGCACGCGCGCGGGACTGTAGTCTCGCGAGATTTTGGAGAGTGACGGAATCTACATGTGTAGAACTTGGGGCGGAACTAGCAGGGGTGTGGCCGGCTTTCCTGGGTTAGCGGGAATTCTGTTCAGCGCGGCGATCCGCAGGGGCGGGGGGTCCGGAAGGGAAGCTTTCTTGGGGGTGTTGGAGGTTAAGGATGGGGGTTCTGAGCAGCGATCCCGGTGAAGGTCGGAGACCTAAAGGGAAGTCTGGAATCTGCATTCATCACACACAGTTCCTCCGGTCAACGAAGTGCACCGGGCTAAGCCTCCAATCCGAAGTCCCTGTATCCCGGGGCGGAGAGAAATAGATTTATTTCCACCACGCCAGAGAGGTCCCCAATACACTACTGCCGTTAGAGGGGACTCATCCCGCTTCCTTCTGTGCAGAAAACCCATGCTTCAAAGTAACCAGCCCTCGCGGCTGCCCGTCACACCCTTGAAATTGTCCCTCCCGCCCCTCAGCACCTGGCAAGCTAGGATGTGCTTCCCCCTGGCGGGTGGGGCAGGGACTGCAGTACTGGGGTTAGTGGCTCCTTGAAGGTAGAGGTGAATGGTGCTCTCTACCCAGGCTGGGAAAGCCTTGGACAGCTAGAGGCTGGAGAGATGGCTCAGCGGTTAAGACTCTATCTCGCAAAAATGAGCTAGACCTGCCTTGGGGATTTCGAATGATACTCTTCTCTTTAAATGGGATCACTCATTAAATGGGGATGGTAATTCCTAGCTGTACCGTGGGAAGGTATCCGTTTGTCTTCCAGATGTGTCTCTTATCAGTTGCCTAGACAGAATCTAAGTTTGGGGTTTATGTTGTTTTGTGTGTTTTTTTTTTTTTTTTGAAGGCTGGAGAGATGATTCACAGGTTAAGACTGCCTCAAAGGACCTGAGTTCGGATCCCATCTTATTCACCTGCCCAAGACCTAGTCTTCCCACAATGGACTGGATCTTCCTTCCCCCATCAATTAGACACTCTCAGCAGGCTCACTCTGGGGGCTTAACTACTAATTTCTCAACTGTGCTCAGAGCCCAAAGCCTGAATTCAGTTACCAAGTTGACATCAGTAATTATGACACTGATAGTCAAAGGATCTGTTCTCTCCACGTTGACCTGTATGTTTAATGTAACTCATGAAAAGCACAAGAAGAATTTTGGTGGCTATGAACCAAAGATCCTTTGTGTGTGTGTGTGTGTGTGTGTATGTGTCAGAGCACACTATGTATTCCTTTAGAGGACCAAGGGTGACTTCGAAATCATCCTTTCTTGCTTCTACCTCTTTTTTGCTTCACTCTGGGATTTCTCAGGCTCTGTCTTCCAGAGCTAGAAGTGCAGGCCACCACCATTTCTGCCTGGCATTTTTATGTGGACCTGGTATCCAAACTCAGGTCCTTCCTGTTTTCAAGGCAGAATCTTAAGCCCTGAGCCATCTCTCCAGCCCCAAAGATCTTTTCGTGTGTGTGTGTGTGTGTGTGTGTGTGTGTGTGAGAGAGAGAGAGAGAGAGAGAGAGTGTGTATTTTAGAACTCAACCCTACTGCCTTGGCCTCCTCCAGAGATAGTTAGAATAGTGTTGTATAGTGACTTCCTACAAGTGGAAACATTCCATTCAGGAGGAGACAGATCATTCATTCACTTAAGACTCAAGAAAGTAAATAAACTTAGACATCTCAGAGAGTTCCTGAAGTTTACAAGATTCTCAGGCTCCAAGGAATAAGGAAGACTGGGGAAAGGAGACTCTTCCCCTCCATGCCTTTGTTCCTTTGGTCTGTGGTGTATTACCCCAGAAAGAGTACACAACTTTTTAGAAAACAGTTCTGTAGGGCTGGGGATATGGCTCAGGGATTAAAAGCCTTTGCTTGGCAAGGAAAAATACCTGATATTGGAGCCCCAGATCCTGTGTAAAAATGCCGGGCAGAAAGGGCAAAAGCCTGTAATTCTTGCCCTAAAAGGCAGAGCCTGGGAAACCCCAGAGCAAAGCAGTAAGGAGGCAGAACAATCCAGGATGATTCCTGATGTCACCCTTGTGCCTCCATAAGCACACACACTCCAGTGCCTTCTTAATACACACACACACACACACACACACACACACACACACACACACACACAAAAGGTGGAAAATGGTAGATAATGATTTCTGATATTACTCTTGGGCCTCTATACACATAGTGACATACATACACAAACACATGCAAGCATACACATGCACACACCCCACATATACATAGAAATGAAAGATGAAACAATAAACATTCCACAAAAACCAGCAAAAGCACTTTTAGGTTTTCAAAGACTTCATAGGAAGTATGGCATGGTGGGGAACACCTGCAATTTCAGTATTTGGAAAGTGGGGGCAGGAGGCTCTTCGTGAGTTCTAGGCTGCCCTGAGCTACACTGTAAGGACTTATCTCAAAACAAAAGTCTTTCCTTAGGAAAACATTTGCCTAGCACATCTGAGGCCCTGGGGTCAATCCCTCCCTACCTGTTAAAGCATCTCTCTGACCCTTTAAATAAGGTTTTATGAGCCAGGCATAGTAGTTCACACTACTCAGATGGTTGGGGCACAAGAATTTACATCAATTCAGTGCCAGCCAGTACTAGAATGAGACTTTGTCTAAGGGTGGGGTGGGGAGATAGTGCAGCAGGTAAGGCACCTGAATGCAAACTTGTAGACCTGAGTTCAATTCCAAGAAGCCCACATAGTAGAAGGAGAGAAGTGACTTCAAAAAGTTGTCATCTGGAGCTGGAGAGGTGGCTCAGGTGTTAAGCCTCTGCCTTGCAGGCGGAAGGTCCCAAGTTCAGATCCTAGATCCCTCATATAGACGTTGGGCAGAAGCGGGGGGTGACGTTTCTAGTCCTGGTAGGGTGGAGCCTGTGAATCCCAGGGCAGAGTAAACAAGGAGGAGGTGGAGGCGGTCCATGGTGGTTCCTGAATTCGCCCGTGGTTCTACACACACACATACATACACACATGCACACACACATGCACACATGCACAATTGAACAACAACAAAAAAAGTTGTCATCTAGGGACTGGAAAGATAGCTCAGGGGCTAAGCTTCTGCCTCACAAATAGAAAGACCTGAGTTCAGATACCAGATCACACATAAAAATGACACGTAGAAATGAATTTGGCCTGTGAAATCTTCAGTGAGAGAGAAAGAGAGATGGACATTTACAGTAGCTGTCAAAGCTGTCAGCTAACGTTTCCTCTTCGAGGCATTGGGACAACTCAGCAGGTGAGTTACCTGCTTGCAAACCTGGCAAATTTTATCCCTAGTAGAAAGTGGACCGAGATAACTGACTTTTTTTTTTTATTTCAGCTCATACAAACTTATTAGGTACACCAGTTCCCTCCCTCCCTCCTCCTCCCCCCCGTACCCCCTGCTCCCCCTCCCCACCCCTCTCCCTCCCCATCCCCCAGTGCCTCCCACCCCAATTCCCAGAGAGTCCTTTCTTGTGCATGTCTGATTTTCCTCTGGGCCCTCCTCTCCGATGACGTACAAGGACCCAGTGGCCTTTCCCAAACCCTTTCCCGTGTTCCCCTTAGGTATAGGAACACTGCTGTGGCTGCCAATCCTTTGCCTCCAAGGATCTTGGTGCCTTTAGCAGATGCTAGACTTTGTGAGGTCAACAGTGTGTTGGACAATGCGCAGTCCAATTATGATTGCTTCAGCCCTAACTAGTATAGAGTATCTTACATATCATTGCTCCTCCCATCCTTATGCTCTTACACTCTTACCGCCCCCTCTTCCGCAAATTTCCCTGAGCTTCAAGATGGGGAGAGACTAAGCTGGCCTAGTTCTAGGTGGTTGATATAGAGTCTCTGAAGTTCTGGATTGTGGTTTGTTGATTTTCTTTTGCAGGAGAGAACTGACTTTTGAGAGCGCTCCTCTGACCTCTGATCATGGTGTTCTCTCCGGACTACAGGTCACTTCTACCACTACTGACAGATACTATTCTGGGACCAGCTTGACACTTCCAGCTGAGTAGGAGCTGCCATGCTCCTTGACTGTTTCCATACCAACAAAGTTCCTCCCTCTTCTCTGAGCCCTAGGCCTGCTCAGGACCACCAACACAGGGCCCACGTGTCATCCCATTGCAACTGCAAACAAACTTTCCTTATCACTATTTTACCAATAATTATGAATCTTTCCTGTAGTAATAAACACCTAGCCCAAACAATTTGGGGGTGGGGTGAGAATTTCATTGGCTCTCCATTCCAGGCTATAAAACTCATCATGGCAGAAAAATTACCAGCAGGAGCCAAGGGGTCTGGTCACATTGCATTCAAAGTCAAGAGCAGAGAGGCACCTGTTGAGAGTTAACCCGCTCTCTCCATCTTATTCACCTGCCTAGGGGATGGTTCTTTCTATCATGGGCTGGGTCCTCCCATGTCAATCTCCCACCGGCTAGCCTAGAGGTCTGCCATAGCCAAAGGGTTGCTCAAACATGGCCCCAGAGTCTCACCTTCCAGGAGTCCAGGTGCCAGCTGTGACTGTCACAGGGATTAAACCTGCGCTCTACCACCAAGATACACCCAGCCCCTCACTGGGGATTCTAGGCAAGTGCTCTTTCCTGGGCTAGTTGAAGGTCACAGTTGGCCATTACTCTTATTTAAATTCCATCAGATGTGCCGCATCCAATGCTATACAGCCCATGAAGCTGCCCTGTGGTTGTAGAACATGAAAGCCAGAAAAGAGAACACAAGGAGCCGGAAACACAGAGAACAGTTGGCCAAACAGGTGGGAATCCCACTGCCTCCCAGAGGAAGACCTTTAAGGACACTGCCCTGTCCCACCAGACTTTATTTATAATCAGGGGGCTGGGCATCTGTCCGCAAATCCAGGCATGGTACTTCTGATTGATGGGAAGAGTAGGATTATGGGAAAGCTTTTCTGGCTTCTAGTGTGTTCTTGGATTGCCAGTTTGAGAGCCAGAGAATTGAATCCTTCCAGATATTCAGCATGACTTAGAGACAGTTTAATACATGAGATATTTCAGGTCCAAACAAAGATCCTTACAGTCTCAGGTAGTAACCTTATCTCACTAGGGGTTCCGGAAACCACCAGTGGGTTTGATGCTGGTGGGTTTCTGTATTTCTGTTTTTCCATGGGAAGCCCATAATTACAATTCTTCTCAGTCTTTCATGCTTTTTAGCAATGAATGAGGTCTCCTTTTCTAGCAGGTAGAATCCCAATATCACTTTCCACTAATTTGGCTCTCTACAGGGCTCTACCACTGAATCACGCCCCCCCAGCTCCCTCACTGGGGGATCCTACGCAGGTGCTGTACTACTGAGCCATGTCCCAGTCCCAATAAATGCTTTTGAGAAAGAAAAAAAAAAGGCTGTCTTGGTTTATCATAACTCTTTTAGAACTATCTGATACAAGCAATTGTGTTCTGGTCTTCTATTACAGGGTGCTGAGGGGAAAACCCCACGATCCTCATATGCTAGGCAAACAATTCTACCACCAAACTACAATCCTAACCACTTGTCTACTTTCCAACCATCAGATCTTTTGTTTGTTTTTTAAAACAGGGTCTTGCTATTTAGTCCAGACTGACCTGGAACTCAGGAATCCTCCTGCCTCCCCCTGTAGAATGCTAGGATTCCAGGTATGCATTGAAACCATGCTTTGAACATTGCTCTTGGGACCCTGTGGAATCAGAAGGTTCTTCAAGTTATCTATGGTAGCACTTACACAATAAATATGTGTGCTACATTCTCCACATAATGGATAGGTAGATGGCTGTAAATAAAGGAGGAGGTCTCTATCTCCATCCTAAATTCTCATATTTCTTTTTTGCATGTTTATGCGTATATAGAATGTGTGTCTGTAGAGGTCCAAAGGTGACATCAGGAATCATTCTGGATTGCTTTCTCTTCTTATTTCTTTACTCTGTGATTTCCAGAAGCAAAAGTGCAAGCCACCTGTTGTTTTTTACATGGGCTCTGAGATCCAAACTCAGGTCCTTTTGCTTTCAAAGCAAAGGCTTTAACTCCTGAGTCATCTCTTCAGATCCTCCCATAGTATTTTTTTTTTTTTAATTGTGTGCATGGGAACACTTACATAGAGATCGGAGACCAACTTTATGGAGTCACTTCTCTCCTCCCACTTTTACATGGACTCGAGAAATCAACTCAGGTCATCAGGTCTGTACGGCAAACACCTTTACCCACTGAGTCATCTTGCCTGCCCACGTTTACAAGTGGGGTGCTGGGAGGTAGCCTCTTCTTCTGTAGAAGAAACTAAGGCTCAAAATTCAAGTGCTAATTCATCTACCATAGCCAGAGGAAAATTCCTTTGAGTGCACTTGCACTTGAGTGTGCCTGTGGAGGCCTCAGGGTGATATCGAGAATCATTCTGGATTGTTCTACCTCCTTATTATTGCTTTGTTCTGGGGTTTCCCAGACTACTTTCCATAGCCAGAATTACAAGCTGTCACCATATGTATCTGGCATTTTTACATGGGTTTTAAGCAGCCCAAGTTGGCCTTAAATGTGATATAAGATATATTATATAGAGCCAAGGCTGTCCTTGAACTTCCAACCTTTCTGTTCTCACTTCTCAAGTGCCACCATCCTCAGCTTTTTTATTGGGGCTTTGTTTTATTTCTTTGTTTGGGGTTTTCATTTGTTTGCTATTAAAACATTGTGTGTGTGTGTGTGTGTGTGTGTGTGTGTGTGTGTACGTGCACGCGCACGCAACGCTTGTGCCCTGTCCCTGTGGAGGCCCAAGGGTAACTTCAGGAATCATCCTGGATTGCTTCTATTTCCTATTTGCTTCACTTTGGGATTTCCCTGGTTCCAATTTCAGAGTCAGAAGTGCAGATCAACACCATTTCCACCTGGTGTTTTTACATGGGACCTGAGATCCAAGCGGAGTCGTAACTCCTGACCATCTCCCCAGCCCGCTTTTTTTCATTTTTTGAGACAGGGTCTTACCTTGTAGCCCAGGCTGGTTTGGATCTCATTATGCAGCAGAAGCTGACTCTCAACACTTCATATACCTGCCTCTGACCCCCAAGTGCTGGAACTACAGGTGTGTGTCATCATACCCAAGTTTTAAATCTACTTATTTATTTGCTTGCTTGTAGGTTTGTCTTGAACTCATAATCCTCTTGTCTCTACCTGCCAAGTGTTGGGATTACAGGCAGGAGTTGCCAAAGTCCTGCTTTTAAATTTATTATTATTGAGACAGGGTCTCACTCTGCAACCCAAACGGGCCTTTAACTCCTGACCCTCTTGCCTCCATCTCCCAAATCCGGGATTACAAGCATGCACCACCAGGCCAGGTTTTAAATGAATTACTTACTTATTATTTTCGACACAAGCTCTCTGTAACCCAGGCTAGCCTTGAACTACTGACCCTCCTTGCCTCCACCTCCCACCCAGACAGAAAACCCTACACACAGTCCAAGACCACCGCCAAGTCTCCCCCACCTTGCTGGGGGAGGGATACAGTTTCTTCTCTGTTCCCCCTAACCTGCAGGGTTCCCTGGGAGGGGACTGACTGGGCCAGGGGAAGGCGATTGAGAACTGGGGACACCCCTGGGGACACCCCCATCTCTTCGCACATGTACTCCCCCCCTCTCTTTTCATGGGGGATGGGTCACGTGACAAAGAGGGGGGTCTCCCAGGGTCACGTGTCTGCAGTGGGTGGGTGGGTGATGGTGGGTCCCGGGGAGGCGCGTGCACGGAGCTGGGGAGGGGGGACCCGGGGCAGCGAGCGGCGGTGGAGGGGGCGGCCCCGCGTCCGCGTCACGTGGTCCGAGGCGGGCAGCCATCTTGCTACAAACACAAACAGAGAGGAGCGGCCGCCGCGGGAGCGCCAGCGCCCCCCTCGTTTCCCCGCCGCCGCCGCCGCCGCCGCCACTGTCCCCCCTTCCCGGGCCCCGCCGCGCGCCGCCCGCCACCATCACAACCATCCGCCGCCGCCCCGGGGGGAGCCGGGACCCCTCGCGCCCCCGCGGTAAGCGCCCGGAGCCCCGGAGCAGGCCCGCCCCCGACGCCGCGGCGGCCGCCCGGGACCCCGAACTGCTGCGTGCGGCTGGGGGTGGGGGGCCGACCACCGCGCGCGCGGGCCCCCTCCTCCCAACAGCGCGGGCGCCGGCGCGCCGGCCTCCTCCCCCTTCCCAGACGCGGCCCCCCGCGCCCGCGGCTCGGGGTCCCTCCCTCTCCTCCCGAGGGAGCGGCCTCCGCTCCGCTCCCGCGCCGGGCGGGGGCCGGCGGGGACCGAGGACGCTGCCCCGGGCGCGCGCCCCGCGCACCTGGCGCCCCTCCTTGAAGGGCACGCCGTCCTCCGGCCCGCGCCTCTCGCACCCCCCGCACCCAGCCCTCAGCTAACGGTCACCTCCGGGGCGGGGGCGGGGGGAGCTCGTCGAGAAGACCCGACTGTCCCGCGCAAGCGGGGCCTCTGTCTCATGAAGGGTGGGTGCGCGTCCGCCAGCTCTTCTCCGGGAGGTGTCCCCCCAAACATGTCAGCGCAGTCATCGGAGGCGGCCTGGTAGGGCTCCCCAGTGCAATGACCACCACTCCTCCCGGCCAGCCCAGTGGCGGGGTCCTCCCCACCTGAGCACCCCTTCTCGATGCTTTACCTGTGTTCCCTGATTTCTTAAGAGGCCGTCGTAGTGCTTGGTCCTCGGGGGACCTTTCTCTTCCTCTTGAAACACCTGTCTGGGAGCTGGGACGGATGGGTTCCCCAACTTCACCAGACTAGGCCTTGGTAGCCCATGTAGCTGCCCTCGGATCACCCCTCTTCACAGTTTGCTTCCCCCTACCCCCCTTTTTTTATTTGACACGTTTTCGACCGGTCTTTACTGCAATTCCCAGGGCAAAGGGCTTTCAAGCCAGTACCTGGGAGGTGCAGGTGGGCGCTCCAGCCAACCCCCCCAAGCCCTCCTCCTCTTTTCACAAGTGCTGTGTTCCATACCCAGCAGCCTCTAGGTTGCCCCTCCCACACCGGCATCCCCTCCTCGTATCCCAGTCTGGGACCAGCAAGCTGCAGGTTTGGTCTCTGGTCTCTGTACCCTTAGAAACCCCACCAAGCCATAGTCCATCCCAGCCAGTTTCCCTTTTTCCTTGGTAAGTTGTACCACTTGGTCCTACAATTGGGAGGTATTTGTGAAAAGAGGTGGGTTTGATGTTTGTCCCATATAAGCCAGGGGTCTTTGTGGGCGCCCGCATGATGATTCTGGATTTGCTTTGTTAGCTGTGGACATAAATTAGTAGCTCATAAGAATAGTTGAATAAAAGACCCCAACTTTGCCCTCTCTTTTTACAACTTTGCGGCTGGAGTTTGGGATAGCCCCCCACTTAAATGAGAGACATCAACTCTGTAAAGCATTTTAAAAGCTTTAAAAAAACAACAACAAATAAAACCGGACTTGGTGGCACCTGTCTACGAATCCTGCCAGGCCAGAGACCAAGGCAGAAGGCTTGCCATAAGTCAGAGGGGGCTAGCTCAGAATAAAAACAACAGCGAAAGTCAGAGAGGTTAGAGGACTTCAAACTTTAGAAAATGGGAGTTTGGGATAACTCCTGCCATCTAAGCATCTTTTCCATTCTTGTTTCATGTCTGGGCCATAGGACTGGCCCATCAGGATAGTCCTCACTACCTTTTCTTCTTTGCCATGGCCAGCATCCCTGGCTGGCAAGCTGAAGGTAAAAAAAAAAAGAAGTGTGTAAGTGTTTAGAAAACTGGGAAGTGGGTCCATCTGCCTATCATTGGGTGATTGGGAGTGGTTCCTCACACTGGCTGGGGAATGGCACTGGAATTGTCCACTACCCCGTGAAGGATGTTACATTCTGGGAAAGGACTGCTTCAGGCTTTGTCTCTGGAAGGGGTGTCCCTAGGCATGTGGCTCCAGGTTGGCGCTGATTTTAGGGTGACGGATTCAGGAAGAATGTTCTCTTGTGTGCATATGGGTTGGACATGTGTGTTCAGGCTCATAGGCATATGTGTGCATGTGTGCACAAGTGTGGAGGTCTAAAATTCATTTTTAAGGCAGGATAACTGGTTTGAACTCTGAGCTCACCATTCAACTAATCCAGCTAGTCGCTAGCCCTAGGGATCCGTCTCTGCCTTCTGAGTGTGGGGATGACAAGCACCTGCTCCAGCCTCTCTACTTTAAACATGGATTCTAGGGATTTGGATTCTGACCCTCAGGTTTTCACTGAGCCACCTCCCCACCCTCAGGAAATGATGATGTCTAAAGTGTTGAGACCTCTCTCTTGACCCCAGGACCCCAGCCTATGCTCACTGTGTCTCCAGTAGGGGTCAGTCTTTCGATAGCAATAGGTGAGATGAGGTGAGTGGGGAAGGTGATTGGCTAAAGGGTGGAGGCATGGCCACAAACTGGAGTGGGCTCAGGACAGACCCTTAGCCCAGGTTTGCCTTCTGGAGGCCATAATGGTCATTCTTAGTGTTTTTGCTGTTTTGATTTAATCTGTTCTCTTCCTGGGGACGTTGCTCCTGGCAGCACTTTTGATTTCTCTGGGGGTAGTGGTTTCCCGCTGTTCAGAAGGATCTTTGAGGGAGTATGTATAGAAGAGGGTTCCATGCTACTGACTTCTGCCTCCATCTCCCGAATACTGTGCCCTCCCCGTTTATGAGGTGCTAGAGATGGAACCCAAGGCCTCGTGCATGCTAGATAAACCTTCTGCCAATTCCACTGAGCTACATCCCCAACCCAGCATATATCAGTCTTCTTGACGGGAGTGGTGTTCTGTAGCCTCCCTGGCCTCTACCCACAAGAAATCATAGTGTCCCTCTGCCCCATGGTGACAGCCCCAGTTGTCCCAGTCATTGCCAACTCACTCTTGGAGAACAAAATTACCCGTCTCCCCAGTAAGAAGCCCTGGCTCCCAGGAAGTATGTGGGTCTCTGTTGCTTTCCACTTTATTTTTTGCCTAGGGCATCTTCAGTCCTCACCTTCTATCTTGTCTAAGGCAGGTCTCTATTCACTGCTGGCCTCTGAGGCGCCATGAAGCTCCTGTGTCTGCCTCCTGTCTCACCCTTAGAGATACCAGGATTATATGTAGACTTTCGTGTCTAGTTTTACATGGAGACTGGGGATCTGAACTTGGGTCCTCACGGTTATGTGGCAAGCCCTTCATCCTCAGCTCTCCAGCTTGTGTTTTGAGACCAGGTCTCTCACTGAACCTGAAACTACAAGGTTTGACTACACTTACTGGCCAGTGAGCCTTAGGAGTCCTCCTGTCTCTGCCTCCCCAGCTCAGGAATGACAGGCATGTGTGCCTGGCTTTTACATAGGTGCCAAGGATCAAACTCAGTCCTTATGCATGCACAGCAAGCTCTTTTCTGACTGAGCCAGCTCTCAGCTTCATAAAGTTACTTGATTGTGGTTTTTGTTTTTCTAATGCTGGGGTCTAGATGTAAGTTCACGCTTGTCATCCCAGCACTAAGGGAAGCTGAAGGGTGGGGGGATCAGGGTTCAAAACCTCAGGTATATAGTGAGTTGGAAGCCATCCAGACATACTGAGACACTGTCTCAAAACACAAAGGACTTTAGCCATTATTAAAATCTTGTACATTGTGTGCAAGTATGTTGGTGCGTATATGTCATAGTGTATGGTGGAGATCAGAAGACACCCTGGGGGGGGGTCATTTCTTGCCATCCACTTTGTTTGGGGCAGGGTCTCTTTCTTGCCTGATGTCTACATCAAGCTAGTTAGCCTTGCAGCTTCCTGGGATTCTCCCATCTCTGCCTCACAGGCATGCTATCACTCCTAGAGATTTGGAGATTTGAAGTCAGATCCTCACATTTTACCAACAAAGTCACCTCCCCAGCCAGCTTTGAGCCATGTGAAGCCTGCCATTTTGTGGTGGTGATACATTCACAGTGCTTGGGCAGCTGTTGGCTATCATCCCCATCCTCTCTGGAAACCTCATCTTCTCTTGAAGCCTGGAGCCATCTACACACCCGCCCCACCACCCCACCCTCGGCCCTGGTCTACTAATTCTAGTCTTTGACTTTGGAGCCCCCACCCCACCCCACCCCCGAACATACACCGTATTCCTCCATCAAAGAGACTCCTACAGTGTTTCATATTTTCTGCGACAGACTTATTACTAATGTGTGTGCACGTGTACGTGTGTGTGTGTGTTTATATACCAGAGGGTACTTGAGTGTGTGACTATGGAAGCCCGAGAGTGACAACCAGGAATCATGTTGGATTGCTCTGCCTCCTTACTGCTTTGTCCTAGGTTTCCCAGGATCCCCCTTCCAGGGCTGGAATTGCAAACCTCTGCCATTTCCACCTGGCATTTTATGTGGGATCTGGGGACTGGAACTCAGGTCCTTTTGCTTGTGAGACAAAGGCTTTAACACTTGAGGCATCTTCCAGCCCTTCATGTTCTTAGTATCCCACCAAATCATGTCAGGGTCATGATGTATCATGGTAGCCACTGCACCACCCTGGTCCACTTGGGCTCTTGTAGCTTTCTGGGCAGGCCTCAACCTGATTTAGGTGTCCGTAAGCATCCACATTTCATGGTTCAGGGTGCGGCGCTCTGGGCATCATGGGGTTTTGCTTCAGCCACAGGCAAGCAGAGCCCCTCTGGTGGAGACTGTTTTCTTCCTTGCAGACTGCTAGCATCTTTGCTCGGATGGGCATTGTAGAGCCAAGCTGGTCCAGCCTCCCTCCCAGCCAGTGACGGGAACCCACGCCCACCCCCAGGACGCTGCCCGCCCTTCATCTTTGCTCCTGTCCTTCCTGGATCAACCCCATACAAGAGTCTCCTCCCCAAGTCCTTAGAGCAGTCTGCATTACCACCTCTCCGTCAGCCTCGGTGACCCTGAATTTGCCTTCTACTCCATGGTGACTGTCTGAGAACGGGTTCCCATCTTGGCCTGTTGTCTGGGAGCGGAGGTCCCATTGGGTGAACTACCCTGGGTGTGCTGTGGCTACAATCACCTGCCTATCCTCAGTCTGCAGAACCCAGCTCTGCCCCGTTTTGTATGTCACGTACCTGCCCAAACCAGTCCTGGGGTCCTGATCTATTTCCCTCCCTCCCTCTCTCCCTCTTTCCCTCTCTCCTTCTCTCCTTTCCTCTTTCCCTCCTTCCTTTCCTCCCTTCCTCCTTTACTTGGTCCAAGGATTATGCCAAATCTACTCCAAAACTGGTATTTTTCTATCTTAATATGGCCATGGTGGATTTATGTGCCCATTTTTTGTTTGTTTTTTTTGTTGTTGTTGTTTTTCTTCCTTTTGAGACAGGGCTCATATACCATGGGGTAGTCTGGAACTTACGATGTAAAGGATCTTATTAAACTTCCGATCCTCCTGCCTCTGCCTTCAGAGTGTCGGGATGGCAGGTGTGCACTGCCACACCTAGTGTGTGCAGTACTTTGTGCATGTTGTACTTCAGCACCTGAGCCACATTCCCAGCCTATTTCGTTGTTGTTGTTTTTCTGAAACAGTTGAATATGTCTCTAGCTGGCCTTGAACTAGCAATACTCCTGCCTCTGCCTCCAGAGTGCTGGGGTTATAGGCAAGGACACAACCCCACCAGGTCCAAGAATTCCTTTGCTGCCACTTCATTTTTTTCTTCCCTCCCTCCCTCTTTCCTTTGTTTATCTTTTGTGTGTTTGTGTACCAGAGGGCACATGTGCGTGCCTGTAGAGTCTCAGGGGTGGCATCAGGAATCCTGGATTGCTCTATCTCCTTTTTGCTTTGCTCTGGGATTTACCAATCTCTGCCTTCCAAGGCCAGAATTGTAGATCACCATCATATCCACCTGGCTTTTATGTGGGATCTGGGGATTGGAACTCAGTTCCTTTTGCTTTTGAGGCAAAGCCTTTAACCCCCAAGTCATCTCTCCAACCCTTCTGTTGGTGCCGCTTCCATCCCTCTTCACTGTGCTCCATATGTTATGCTGGCTGTCTCCAACTCTATGAGCTCAGGCTGACTTTGAACTTGCCACTCTCCTACCTCAGCCTCCTGCATAGCTAGGACTACACAGTAGCCGTCCACCAGGCCAGCCCAGTGACAGCGTGACTACCAGTAGCCATGCCCATTAGCCAGCCTTCCACCTAGCAGTGTGGTCTGTGGTTCTTCAGGAGGGCAGAGGGCTGGAGGCAGGGAGGCTACCATTCTGACACACTGGTGTAACTAATCCTTCCCCTCTCTTCTCTGTGAGGATCTTTCTCCAATGTGAAGGTCCTTTCCGGGCATTACAGAGACCAGATCCCATCCCGTAGCTTGAAGATCTTCATTTACTCCAGCATCCCAGGCCTTGCCTCAAGAGAACCTCCCCCCACTCACCCCCTGCGTCCCAGGGCAGGGCTGCCAGGTAAGTGCAGGGCCAAGGAAGGAGGGTGCCCTGCAGAGGTGGAAGAAATTCAAGCTTTCCTTCTCCCTCCACTCCCCCCAGGTCTCTCCCCCACCTGCTCGGCTTTGTTAACTCATGGTGTGAGTAGTAACAGGGCTGGTGTAGGTGAGTGTTCTATAGCCCACGTGGCCTAATCACCAACCCGAGGTCTGTTCGCCACGTGCACTGTGGCCAAGGCTGTGTGTTATGAGTCCTGTGGTCTTGCAGGTCTTCAAGCAGTGCACGCCAGGTCCTCCCTCCTCCACTCACCCCTGACCTCGGAGAACCACCCCCAACTGCACAATGGCGGCGGAGACACTCAACTTTGGACCCGAGTGGTAAGTTATCCATACTGCAGGTGGTAGGAGAAGCTGGGACCTGGGTGCAAGGCCACAGTGCAGGGCTGTCAGACATCCCCCCCTCGTGTGCCTGTCCTAGGCTAAGGACCCTTTCCAGTGGTGGCAGCGTGGCCTCCCCACCCCCATCCCCTGCCACACACAAATACAAGCTGGCTGACTACCGCTACGGGCGAGAGGAGATGCTTGCCCTCTATGTCAAGGAGAACAAGGTGGGGCATCCAGGAGGGTATGGCTCCCTCACCCCTTCGTCCTGCCAGCACGTTCCTCCCTCTCCCTCTTCCCACCCTCCCTCCGTTCCAGCATGTGGCATCTTGGCCCTCCTACCTGTCCATAGGTCCCCGAAGAGTTGCAGGACAAGGAGTTTGCCGCCGTGTTGCAAGAGGAGCCACTGCAGCCCCTGGCACTGGAACCTCTGACTGAGGAGGAGCAGGTGGGAGACGGGGCAGCAGGGAGGAGGGTGAGGGGCTGCTCCGGAGCCAAGGATGGGACCTCACTCCCACCCCTGGCTCCCTCCTCAGAGAAACTTCTCCCTGTCAGTGAACAGTGTGGCGGTCCTGAGGCTGATGGGGAAAGGGACCGGGCCCCCCCTGGCTACCGCTTCCCGCGGCAGGGGCAGCACCCGGAGCCGAGGTAGATGGAGCTCTATGCTGGGGGGCAGAGTCTGGGCTATGAGGCCAAGGTGCAGAGAGTGAGGTTCTCGATGGTCCCAAACCCCACTGTGTCTCGTCCTGCAGGCCGAGGCCGTGGTGACAGTTGCTTTTACCAAAGAAGCATCGAGGAAGGTGATGGGGTATTTGGACGGAACCCCCGAGAGATTCAGCGAAGCCAGAGCTGGGATGACAGGTGTGGCTGGGCCAGGATCCCTGGAGGGATGTCTTTCCTGTTGTCTTAGGGTTCGACGTGTGTGCAAGTGTGTTTCTCCATGTGTGACGTGTGCATGCAGGTCTCCTATGAGTGCATGTGCATGTGGAACCCTGAAGTTGACTCTGGGTGTCTTTTCTCTATCAGTCTCCACATTATTCAGGACGGGTCCCCAATGGGCTAGTGTAGCCAGCTTGCCTAGGAATCCACTGCTTCTATATGCTGGGTTACAGTCAGCCACAGCTTTTACATGGGCACTGGGCATCTAGACCCTGGTCCTTATATGCGTGCAGCAAGCACTTTATCTACTGAGCTGTCCCCCCAGTCTCCTTGCGTTGACCAGCATCTTTCTCTTTCGCAGAGGTGAGAGACGATTTGAGAAGTCGGCAAGAAGGGAAGGAGGTAGGAGACTGGCAAGCGGTGGCCAGAAGGGACAGGGAGACTGAGACGGGTGGTCAGGTGGTCCCTCCAGGGAACGGCGGATAAGGATCGGAAGGCCTGGAATGGGCTGTTCTTCCTCTCTGCTCACTGTCTGTCTTCCTCACTCCAGTACGATCTGGATTTGAGGAGGGAGGAGCTGGCCTGAGGAAGGAGCATGCTCGATCAGACAGTGAGAACTGGCGTTCGTTGCGTGAGGAGCAAGAGGAGGAGGAGGAAGGCAGCTGGAGACTTGGGGCAGGACCCCGGCGAGATGGTGACCGCTGGCGTTCTGCCAGCCCTGGTGAGATCCAGAACTGTTCCCTGAAGTGGGCTGTGCACAGGTTGGGAAGGCTGGACATTGAATCCCTTCTCCAACATTCCCTCCGCAGACGGTGGTCCTCGATCTGCTGGCTGGCGGGAGCATGGGGAACGGCGGCGCAAGTTTGATTTTGAGTTGCGTGGGGAGAGAGGAGGGTTTGGTGAAGAAGATGGGCGGGGTGGGGGAGGCAGCTCTCACCTCCGGAGAAGCCGGGGGCCTGATGGCTTCGAGGAGGACAAGGATGGGCTCCCAGAGTGGTGTCTGGATGACGAAGATGAAGAGATGGGAACCTTCGATGCCTCCGGAGCCTTCCTGCCTCTTAAGGTATGTTGGAGGCAGGAGAAGGCTGAACAGAGGGTGTGGGATGGGTTCCCTAGTTCCCCACAAAGTCCTCTTTCACTCTCACACATAGAAGGGCCCCAAGGAACCCATTATGGAGGAACAAGAATTGGATTTCCAGGGCCTGGAAGAAGAAGAGGAAGAGCCTTCGGAAGGGCTAGAAGAAGAGGGACCTGAGGCAGGTGAGCGTTGGGCTGGGACAGACAGGCGAGAAATCTGTTTCCAGGCTGTGCACCGGCCATCCACCTTGACTGTAGGTCAAGCTGCTTAGAAATGCAAAGCTGGGGACTGCTCAGAGGGTGAAAGTATCTCACGAGTCTGGTGACATGAGTTTGGTCCCTAGAACCCACAAGAAAAAAAAAAATGCCGTAGCTCAGATCAGTGATTAAGTGCTCCTGCAGTGAGATGGGAAGTGAAGATAGGAGAGTTGCCTAGAACTTGAGGGCTAGCTAGTCTGGAGTAGGCAGACCAGTGGAAATGTGTGTGTGTGCTTGTCATAGTTAAGCACAGGTGTCAACTTGACTGTGGAGGGTTTGAGCTCTGGGCACATTTGTAGAGAATTAATGGTTGAGTTAGGTCCAGAGCAAACCTGCAAGAGATTGTCTAGCTGATGGGGAAGGCCCAGCCTATGGTGGGTGGGATTAAGCCCTGGAATAAATGACAGAGAGCTGGTTGAGAGAGTGGGCATCCTTCTGTTCACTTGGCCCCACATGCTGGTCTGGCAAGTAAGGATTGTCTGCCTCTCAACCATTATGTGGTGATGGTGTGGCCAGTTCCCTCGACCCTGGTGTTGGTGCATGCTCTCCCATCAAGCCGGACTGAGAACTGTAACCAGGAATCGTAAGAGAGAATAAACCCTTGTTCCCTTAAGCCCTTTGATGGTCATTTATCAGCAACAGTGCAGGCGAACTGTAACAATGCTCATGCACAATACATGAGCACGTGTGTACCTGAGATTGATACCAGGAATCATCCTCAGTGGCTCATCCACCTTATTCTTTATTGAGACGGGGTCTCTAATCACACCCAGAGCTTAATAGTCTGACTAGCCAGCTTGCTCTGGGGACTCCCAGCCTCCGCTGTCCAAAGCTGGAACTACAGGCAGGCTGTCTCATCCAGTTGGCATTTTACATGGAATCAGGGAGTCCAAACTGTGGTCCTTTTGCTTGTGCCACAAGCACTTTAGCCACTTAATCAGTCTCCAACCAACATATAATAAAGCAAATACAAAGCCAGCAGTTACAGGTGTAGGGGGGATCCTGGAACATCAGATTTGCGTCTTGAAAGCAGCACGGCAGTGAAGTCAGGCGTGGTCAGGTCTTGAAAGCAGCACCCTAGTGAAATCAGTGTGGCCAGGACAACTTTGCAGATCCCTTGGAAGAGCTATAGAGCGTGGAGGTGCCCATGAAGCCTCTCCTAGTATCAAAGGTCCTGCTGACATCCCATGGAAGAAGGTCAGGGAGTCGCATGCATGGTGCAGTCTGCTGTACACATTGGAGAACTGACTAAAGCTAGAGGATGAACTGCCCACAGGCCTGGTAGCTTCACACAGCTTTGCGAGGCCTCTTCGCCTTTGAGTTCCGGTAACCTGACTCCTCCAGGTACAAAGGAATTGACCCCGTTACCTGTCCCAGAGGAGAAGTCCAGCTCCCCATCCCCACTGCCTTCCTTGGGTCCTCTCTGGACAGCAAATGGAGACAGTGATGAAGCAGTGGAGAAAGAGCTTCCTGCAGCTGAAGGTAGACAGACTGTGGATGCCAACGTGGCTGTAGTTCTGGGCTACCTTGTCCCCTTCTCTGCCTCTTCTCACTTCCCTGTTTACTCCCAGGAGATGAGGCAAGGGGACTCCAGCTGAGTCCCAGTGTGGACTCACCTCCTGGCCCCCCTGGAGATCTGGAGGATGAAGAAGGCTTGAAACACCTGCAGCAGGTATGGGAGTCTTCTTTTTGTCCTTCTGCCTGCTCCTGGGCTGCCCCCCCAGACCTGTCTGCCTCCTGGTGTTGCTAGGATGAGGCCGCTTAGTCTCAGCTCTCTCCCTGACCAGGAGGCAGAGAAGCTGGTGGCCTCCCTGCAGGACAGCTCTCTAGAAGAGGAGCAGTTCACCGCCGCCATGCAGACCCAGGGCCTGCGCCACTCCTCAGCCGCCACTGCCCTCCCCCTCAGCCATGGTGCCGCCCGAAAGTGGTTCTACAAAGATCCCCAGGGCGAGATCCAAGGTAAGCTGGGGGTGGTAGGATGCTGGAGCGGGGAGATGATCTTGATTGGGATGCCTTCAGGAGGCTCCCCATGCCAGTTGCTGCCTCCTAGCATCCCTGGTTCTCTGGCTCCAGGCCCCTTCACAACCCAAGAGATGGCAGAGTGGTTCCAGGCTGGCTACTTTTCCATGTCTCTGCTGGTGAAGCGGGGCTGTGACGAGGGCTTCCAGCCCCTGGGAGAGGTGATCAAGATGTGGGGCCGAGTACCCTTTGCCCCTGGGCCCTCGCCACCCCCACTGCTGGTGAGTGTTGTGCCATCCCACTACCAGTTCCGAGTCAGGAGCCGTCCTCCCTAGGCGTGCTCCCGCTGGGCAAACTCACACTGGGCCTGTGCTCACCTCCTGCAGGGGAACATGGATCAGGACCGGCTGAAGAAGCAGCAGGAGCTGGCTGCGGCGGCCTTGTACCAGCAGCTGCAGCACCAGCACTTCCTCCAGCTGGTCGGCAGGTACTGAGGGAGGTGGGGGTGCCTGGCAGAGCTTCCGTCGTGTGTGGCTCGCCACCCGAGTGTCAGCCCGCTGTGTCTCTGCAGCCGTCAGCTCCCACAGTGTGCGCTCCGGGAGAAGGCAGCTGTAGGGGACTTGACGCCGCCACCCCAGCAGCAGCTCACAGCGTTCCTACAGCAGCTCCAGGCTCTCAAAACCCCCAGGTCTGCATCACTGGGGCGGGAAGGTTGGGGTGGGTGAGCCACAAGCCCAGGCAGGGTCCTTGAGGGTTGGTGGTTTGCTCTTCAGAGGTGGGGACCAGAACCTGCTCCCGACAATGAGCCGGTCCTTGTCGGTGCCAGACTCGGGCCCCCTCTGGGACTTACATACCTCAGCCTCAGCACAGTCAGGTGAGTGGCCCCCCCCCTGCATTCCTGTCCTGCATTCCCCCGACCCTCAGCAATTTGTGTTCACTGCCCTGTTCTGGCCAGTGCTGGAGCCCAGCACCCTTGGTAGCTGCCTCTCCTCCTGCAGGTGGTGAGGCCAGTCTTTGGGACATACCAATTAACTCTTCGACTCAGGGTCCAATTCTAGAACAACTCCAGCTGCAGCATAAAGTGAGTGGTGGGCCAGATGGGTTGGTTTGGGTGCAGTCAGAGCCTCCCATCCTGAAGGCTGACTTTCCAACCACCTCAGCTCCAGGAGCGCAGAGAAGTGGAGCTCAGGGCCAA
The DNA here is from genome assembly GCA_023101885.1 of Typhlomys cinereus. Taxonomy (NCBI): domain Eukaryota; kingdom Metazoa; phylum Chordata; class Mammalia; order Rodentia; family Platacanthomyidae; genus Typhlomys; species Typhlomys cinereus. The sequence goes on from JALPQD010000288.1 coordinate 2,504,828, forward strand.
GCGGGAGGAGGAGGAGCGCAAGCGCCGCGAGGAGAAGCGCCGGCAGCAGCAGGAAGAGCAGAAGCGCCGGCAGGAGGAAGAGGAGATCTTTCGGAGGAAGCAGGTATGTGTGTATGTGTGTGTGTCTCCAGCCACTCTCACCTGCTGTGTGTGTGTGTGGTGTGTGTGTCCAGCCACCCTTACCTGCCGTCTCGGCCCCTCAGGTGCGGCAGCAGGAGCTGCTACTGAAGTTATTACAGCAGCAGCAGCAAGCCACTGTCCCAGTGCCCCCTGCACCCAGCTCTCCACCCCCGCTCTGGGCTGGCCTGGCCAAGCAGGGCCTGTCCATGAAGACCCTGCTTGAGCTGCAGCTGGAGAGTGAACGGCAGCTGCACAGACAGCCTGCGCCTCGGGAGCCGCTGCGGTCCCAGGCTCCCAACCACCGTGGGGTAAGCAGACACATGTAGACACACTGGATGCGGCCCCTGAGCTCAGAGCCCCACAGCCCAAGCCCTGGTCCCCTGCATGCTTGTGAGGCTGTCCACTCCACCTGGGGTCCCATGTTCAGTATCCCCTGACTTTTGTCTGCAGCAGCTTGGGGGTCTAGGCACCACCCCTCTGAACCAGTGGGTGTCTGAAGCCGGGCCACTGTGGGGTGGCCCTGACAAGAGTGGGGGCAGCAGTGGTGGCAGCCTGGGACTCTGGGAGGACACTCTGAAGGGCAACGGGAGTCTGGCCCGCAGCCTGGGCCTGAAGAACAGCCGCAGCAGCCCGTCTCTCAGGTGGGCACCTGGCTTGTTGAGCTTGGGGCAAGGTGAGAGGGAAGTAGTCGGGTCCCTGGGCTCACCTCTGGCCTCTGATTCCCCACCCATCAGCGACTCCTACGGCCACATGTCGGGTCGGCCTGTTCGCAAGAAGACGGAGGAGGAGGAGAAGCTGCTGAAGCTGCTGCAGGGCATCCCCAGGCCCCAGGACGGCTTCACGCAGTGGTGTGAGCAGATGCTGCATACGCTCAGCACCACAGGCAGCCTGGATGGTACAGTGGGCAGACCAGAAACCCATGCTGGCACCAGGGCACTCGACCTGGCTACTGGGCCTGACCACCCTCCCTCTCCCCACAGTGCCCATGGCTGTTGCATTCCTCAAAGAGGTGGAGTCCCCCTACGATGTCCATGATTACATCCGCTCCTGCCTGGGGGATACGCTGGAAGCCAAAGAATTTGCCAAACAGTTCCTGGAGCGGAGGGCCAAGCAGAAAGCCAGCCAGCAGCGCCAGCAGCAGCAGCAGGTAAGGTCTTGGGGAAACCCGGGAAGGAAGTTCCCCAGGACCCTTCTGACTCGCACTCGGTTCTGCCTCCATAGGAGGCCTGGCTGAGCAGCACCTCCCTGCAGACAGCTTTTCAGGCCAACCATAGCACCAAACTTGGCCCTGGCGAGAGCAAGGCCAAGAGGCGGGCGCTGACGCTGCATTCGGACCCCAGCATCTTGGGTGAGCACGGGATGGGGCCAGAGACCTCTGCTTTCCCTGCACGGGTGGGTGTGGGCGAGCTCACCCACCCTCACTTCTCCCTGGCTTCAGGGTATTCCCTGCACGGCCCTTCCGGTGAGATCGAGAGTGTGGATGACTACTGACCAGCCCATCCCACCAGCCCCTTGGGCTTTAGGCCCAGGCAGGAGCAGCAGCAGCTTGGACCCTCGGGTCCCCAGCCTGAAGGCTCCTGGGGAAGCAGCCCCAGGAGGAGGAGGCGGAGGAGGAGGCGGAGGCGGGGCAGGGTCCCCAGCACTTGTTACAAACCACAGATGCACCTTAACTCACCACCACAAGGCACTTTACAGATGGGGGGGAGGGGCTTTCGTTTTGTGGGGGGTTTTTTGTTTTTGTTTTAGTTTTAAAGGATGCTAGGAGAGATACTGTTAAAAACCCAGACTCCTGACCCGTTTTCCCCTTTGGGGATAATGGGTGTGACAGTGGAAGGTCCACAGAGGTTTGTTTGTTTTGTTTTGGTTTTTTTTTTTTTTTTTAAGAAAAAATGAAAAAAAAATGAAAAAAAAAAAGTTAGGAGGCCGAGAGAAGAAAACACACTGTTATTTGGGGGGGGTGGCAACCAGGCCCTGTGGACCTGCCTGCCTGACTCCCCCCACCCAAGGCTGCACTTAGCCCTGCTGCCCCCAGAAGGTGGGTCACTGGGGTCACTGCTGGCAGTTTGTATAGCAAGGCCCCCCCAGAGCCCGCCTGCCGGACCCGCTGTGAACAGTTAGTTTCCCATGGCCGTAACTGTGGCAGAGGTGTCTGAAGTTGGGGGGCCAAAGTCGCCCCCTTGGCTTCGCTACTTCAGGGGGGTGGACATTGCACAAATGGACAAGCTGCCTTGTGCCCCCAGCCGCCCTCCCACACTGACGGAGGGAGGGAGGGCCATCAGTGCCAGCCTTCTGTCTGAGACGGGACTCGGACTCAGGCCTGCTGAGAGGCTGCCCCCGCCGCTGCCATTTTGGGGGACAGGCCTGGGTGTGACACTGAGAGCCCCGGCTCCCTGCCTTGCCACATGAATGTATCTTCTGGCCCCTACTCCCCTGAGGGAGGGAGGGATGGGGCCGATCCTGGGAGCTGGGGAGCGTCACCTCCCATTGTTCTGGCCTGTCCTCGCTCCTTTGAGGGGAGGAAGCAGCCTTGGGAGCCCCCCCAGTCTGCAGCCAGCCAATTGGGGTATGGTCATTGAACTCTGCATCTGACCCCTCCGTTGACCAAATGGGAGAGGAGCAAGCGGCCTCTTCCCCTTGATGCGTTTTAATGCTGGGTAAGACCAAGGTCAAGAGCGGGTGTCTCCTGGGCCAGGGTTAGGGGTTGGCTGCCTTGCCCCTTGCTCCCTGGCTGCTCACTCCTGGCCCCTTGCCTGGGCTTGTCTCCCCTCTTTTCCCTGTTGAGTAGTTTCGTCTTTTGAGTTTCCCTCACTGAACTCTCATCAACCTCATTGCTCAGAGCGCAGTATTAGGGCGAGACTGCCACTGCCTCCCTCCATGAATGTACTTCTCCTTCTGCCCAGGATGTGGGGCGACCCCAGCTTCTTTCCCTGTCTGTCCTTGGAGACATGACTTTCTCTTTTTTCTTTTTTTTTTTTTTTTTTCACCAAAGTGGCAACTGGGTCAGTGTTGGGGACAAAGCTGGCTTCCGGGTGGACGGGCCCCTCCTGCTTCTGGTTTTGACAGTGTTAGCGCCGTGAAAAGACAATATCCTCTCTAAAGCAATAAGGGGGTGATGGGCCAGGGGGAAACGTCTTGCTGCTGCTGGCCCCTCAACTCCCCCTTTCCTCTTGCCAGTATGGCAGCAGTGGAGGGGTGGGGAGACTCCTGTTGTGACTGAATGTAACCACCCCGCCTCTGCCACAGCCAATGCAGGGGAAGGGGGGGGACACTTTCTGTCTCTTCCTGCCCCTTTTACCCCCCCACCCCCAGCTAAAGAGACTTTGAACTTGGGGGCCTATGAGCCTGGAGAGGCCTTAACCCTGTGAGGAAGTGTAGGGGAACCCTCTCCCACCCCATCCCCTCTTGAGAGTGGTCAATGTTTACAAGCCCTGAGCCTCCAGCCCAGGGACTCAAACCTCCCCCCAACCCCCAACTTCTCCTTCCCCACTCCCAGTCTTCCTGGGCCCCAGCTGCTCTGCCCTCTGTTGGGAACAGGGTTCAGGGTAGTATAGGTGTCCTGTGTTCCCCAGTTTTCCCCCACCTCCTGTGTAGGACTTCCCCTCTACCTGTCCCTGTAAATACCCTTCCCCTCAATAAAACTCAGTGTGTGTTCTCCCATGTGCCCCGCTGGTGCCTCTCTCTGGGGAAAGAGTTCAGGAACGGGAGTGTGGCTCAGGGAAGTTAGGTGGGGGCACTTCAGAATTATACAGGAAACATGTACCCTCGACCTGCAACTGGAGGGGGACCCTTTGAGGTAGCAGATTAGAGAGGGGAACAGACAAATAGCAAGGGAGGAGGCCAGATACAGAGTTGGAAGTGGTTCCTTTATGGAAAAACTGAAAATATAATAAAAATTAAAATAAACAGGTTTAAAAAAGCCAGCCCCTGGAGTTTCTACCTCCTGCTCTGGCCCTCCAGAGGGGTAGGCCCCAACCCCAGGGCATAAAGGACGAGAGCTTTCCTGCCCTTCCTCTCCCCTCCCCCCATTCCATCCCTGCCTTTGTCTCCACAGTGGGGGCCCCCCCGGGAGGAACCAAACCTGGGTTGGGGAGCAGGACCCAAAGCCCTGTGGCCCGGAGAGGGAGACTTGGCATGTACCCAGCCCCAAAGCTCCCAGCCTGTAGTGTGGCCATGGGCAGGGCTGCTCCCAGCCTGGGCCCAGCTGGGGTTGGGCAGTTAGTTCCAGATCTTGAGGAAGGAGTCCCAGGAGCCTGTGGCCACAGCCATGCCATCGTCTGTGACTCCAAGGCAGCTCACACGGTTGTCGTGGCCAGCAAGGACCCCTGGGAGAAGAAAGGAACGGTGAATTGGGCCAGCTCTTCACCTCAAGTTTGTCAAGTGTGACCCCGATGATGAAGCCAGCCTCACCTGCACGGTCCCCCTTCATAGCATCCCAGATGTTGCAGTTGAAGTCGTCATAGCCTGCGAGCAGCAACCGGCCGCTGCGCGAGAAGGCAACCGAGGTGATGCCGCAGATGATGTTGTCATGGGAATACATGAGCAGCTCTTGGTCGGCGCGCAGGTCAAACAGGCGGCACGTGGCGTCGTCAGAACCCGTGGTGAAGGCATAGCCGTTGGGGAAGAACTACAGGGAGAGAGAAGGGATTAAGGTTTAGACCAAGGCCAACAGGGCAGAAGGCCTCGGGCTTCCCACCTCACCCCCAACTTACAGCCACAGCATTAATATCAGATTCGTGCCCGATGAATGTCTGTCGGCACATGGAATCCCGCACGTCCCACAGCTTGATGGAGGCGTCACAGGCACCTGATACAAAGGTGCGACCATCGGGGGCCAGCGACAGGGACATCACGTCCCCACTGTGTCCAGCAAAACCCACAGTCTGCTGGCCTGTCTCAATGTCCCACAGGGCACTGAAGGGGGACAGGAAGAGGAGATCAGAGATGAGGTGACAGATTCAACTGATTGCCCACTCCCGCATTGAGTGCACCCAGCTCTAGAGCAGGGGAGCTCAGGGGACAAGGGAGCCCCTTGGCACCACCCACAAGGCACAAGGTTCTTGGGTTGAGTGCTGCCTGCAGAGTCCTGGGTCACCCTGAGGCACAGTATTGGTTCAGGCAGCACAACCTGTCAGGACCTCACCAGGTAGTATCCCCAGAACTGGTGATGATTTGGTTGTCATCCAGGAAGCGGCAGCAGGAGAGGTACCCTAAAGGAAAGAGTGTATCAACCCCATCCCAGGGGAAAGCAGGCAGTCCATCTCCCCCCTGACCATGTGTCCTGGGGCTCCTCTCACCAGTGTGGCCGGGCAATTCCCGGCTGACCCTGACATTGCCCTCGCGGGTCTTGAGGCTATAGATTGAGCAGATGTTGTCTAAACCCCCACAGGCCACGAAGTTCCCTGAGGGCGCATAGGCACAGGTCATGACCCAAGAGGAGCGCAGGGGGATGGCGTGGACCTGCAAGGAGGAGCAGCGGTCCCAGTCAGCTCTACTTAGGGTCCCAGACTCCAGGAGCCTGCCCTGCCCCAGCCCTGGGCAGCAAGCTTTACCTTGTTGGTGGTGTAGCTGTCCCAGATGATGAGCTTTCCATCCTGGGAGGCGCTGACCAGCAGCCTGGTGGACAGCGGCGGCAAGGGACAGGCAGAGGATCAGGGTGGGAAGCCCTCATCTGGAGGCTGCCCCTTCCCTCCCCAGCTCCGTCCCAGCAGCCACCCGAGGGGCCCCTAGGTGTAGCCCTGCTTTTGTCCTCCCCGAGGACATTAGGAAGTCGTGGTCTTTACAAATGGACAGAGGGACTCCCCACCAGACTTGAAGACTACCCTCACCCCATCATTTTCCATTCACTACAAAATCACCCCAAGAACCTCTGAGCCCCAAAGCTGAGACCCAGAACCCCAACCCTGCCATCCTTTCACCTTGAGTCTGTCCCCCAGTGCATGGCATAGATTTTTGCCAGGTGTCCACGGAGGGTCCTGCGTGTCCGCATCTGGATTCTCCCCACTGGGTCCAGCCCAGCTGTGATCTAGAGGGCAGGAACCAAGGCCCTCAGGGAGACCCAGGTAACAGGACCCACCTTCAACAGCCAGCAACCAACCCCTGACCCTGGCTTCCTCCCTCAGTGTCCCTGCCTGTCACCTCACCTGGGTCAGTGTTGAGTCCCCGCATGCTTTTCGGGCGTCCTGAAGGAAGAGGCAGGATGAGACAGGCCGAGTGTGTGTGGGGAGCAGAGAAAGCAGGAGATGGGGCAGTGAGACATAAGCCACTGAGCTACTAGGGTACCCTCCCATCAGCCTGCAACACCCCCTCCAGGCGACCCGCTACGCGGCAACAGGAAGCCTCGGCTGGCCGGCTCCCGGCTCGACTAGCTCGCTGCGCGCTCGGCCTCCCCATCCCGGCCGCCTAGCCCTCACCCGGATCTGGTTCCGGAGCTGCTCGGCCTCCTGTCTCAGTTGCTCCAGCTCACTCATGGCGCCGGGCCCGTGGGGCGGGGTTGGGGGCGGCTGGGGGCCGCGGGACGGGGGCTGGGGGAGGCAGCTCCTGGCCGCTGGCCCGAGGCCTGGGGGGGTGGGGAGGAGAGAAGGATGCGAGGCTGACGTCAGACCCCAAGGCCGCCGAGGAAGCAGCCGGGGAAAGGCGGGGTGGAAGCACGGCCTGGAAGGGGTCAGCTCCGCCAGGGAAGGACAGTTCCCCAGAGCAGGACCAGGGTCGCAGGCATACAAGAGGCTGGCGACTTCCCCAATCTTCCTCCCGCCCCCCGGAAGCGGAGCGGGAAGTGCAAGAGGAAGCGCAGGGGAAACCCCTCCCTCGGACAGCAGCCCCGGGCGGGACACCCAGCGGCAGGAACTGGGGAGGGGATGGGGGGGGAGTCCCTTCGAAAACAGACCCAGCGCCCGCCCCAACCCGCACCAGGCACCGCCCTACCAGCACCTAATTTTAAAAGGGGCGGTGCCTCTTTAAATTCACCCCCACATGCCGCACACCCTCCACACACACACCCCCAGCTTCGACGGTGGTGGGGGTTGGGGGGGAGACCAGAGGAGGGAAAGCTAGGCTGTTCGTGGGGTTGCCTAGGCAACCGTCACCCGGACTGAGAGCACCTCATTGGTGAAGTGCCCCCATCCTAGCCCCGTTGCCAAGGCAACCGCATCCACGGCAGAGACCTGTAGGGTGGGTGACCCCACCCCCGGCCCGGGCGCCCCCGCCCGACCCAACCTCCCGCCTCTCTCCAGAACCAGCCTGAGTGGCTGTTTACAGGATTGGGGGAAAGCCGATTTGGACACTAATAGGTTCGGGATGGCTCAACACCCTGATAATCCCCTTCTCGAGCCATCTGCACCCTATTAGCCGTTTGGTGCTGATGGGGAACCAGAGCCGCGGGGCAGGCAAGCCCCAAGCCGCCGCCGCGTCCCTCCAGCCCGCCTCGCCGCGCCAGCGGAAGGCCCGTGGGAGCCGCTCCGAAGTAATTAGGGCTCCGAAGAGAGGTCCCCGGCCCCGAGGCTCCGCGCTGCTCTCTCCCAGGCGCCGGCGAGCGGCCCCAGGCGGCTCGGCCCTGATGCCCCTGGGCACCCCAAGGGCCCAACCCAAGGGGCTCGGCGCCCGGGGCTCCTGGGGCCTAGCTGGCATCGTTCCAGGGCCCGGCGTCCTGCCCTTCTTCCTGGACACCTGTGCCATCTGGCCCGGGCACATTGCACTCTGCCGACCCGGGCGTCCCCCACCCAGCTCCCACTTCCCCCCAGCCGCTGGGCGTTCCTCTTCCCTAGCCATATTTCCCCCTGTTGAGTTCAGTTTTCGACGCCTGCACCCAGGGGATGCCCCTCCAAAATGCGGGTGGGGGAGGGAACATGGTCACCATAGCACTGCTCTAGGTGGGGACAAAGCCCCCTTCTTCCCATCTGCCAGAGGCCAAGGCCTGGTGACCACGACACAAGCCAGGACAGTGGGAAAACAAGCCAGGAAGAACCCGCCAGGGGCGGGGGCCAAACTCCCAGTCTGACCCTCCATCAATCACTCTCCAAGCACCCCCCCATTCTGCGTTTAGAGCAACCAGGACTTCAAACAGAAAAAAAGGGGTGCCACCGCCTCCGCAGGTGTGACAGGTCGGAAGGGAGGGGACAGAGGAGGGTCCTCAGATCTGGCAGCTGAAAAGTGCAGGCTGGTTGATGCCCAAGCTGCGAAGCGCAATGGGCCTAGTCCTCCCGGCCCCCCACGACCTCCATTTTGCCCAAAAGAAAGCTGGGCGGGGGGCAGGCTCCTGCGAGCTCGATTTGGGGTTCAAATTTATAAAAAGAATAGGGTGTCGGGGTCTCTAAGTCTGGAGTTGGGGGGAGTCTGGAGCCATGACCAGAGAACGAATCGAGAGTAGGGTGGATATAAGGCAGGGCTGGCCTCGCGGCCTCGCCTGTATCTCTCAGGATTCTGGAGTTTTGCAAATCGAATGCAGACAAGGGTGCGAAAGGAGAAGACCGAGGGGTGCTTCACAGAGGCAGGAGGGAGGGTGGGGGAAGGGGGCGGGACAGGACCTAGAAGCAGTTCGTAATTTATCCCACTCCCCATATTAAGGAAGCAAGAGACAGGCAGGACTGGATAGGGGGGTCTAGGGTCCAAAATACAATGCCACTCATGGTGCGAGGGACAGCATGCATTATTGAGGTCCGAGGGGTTCCCCCCTCCAGTTCCCCTTCCGGGTTTGGAAACGACTGAGCCGGAGGAAGGGAGGGGAGGTCTAGGGAGTTACGTCCGTTTCCCAAGAGGCCAGACCCGGGAGACAGAAGCAAGGGCGATCTTCCCACCCCAGGGGAATTTGGGGCTGGGGGAGATGAGGACTCCTTTTGTCAGCGGAGGTACCTGAGGCGGTGGGACTCGGCCAAGGGGTCGCTCGGAGGAGCGCGGGAGGTCCTGTCTTCCTCCGCGGCGGAGGCGGCAGCGGCGGCGACGCGGATGGATTTCCTCAATCACCCCAACTCAACCGTCCAGCACAGCTCTCCCCAGAGCGGAGGGATCCCGCCCGCCAGTGACGAGGCCGCCGCCGCCGCGCCCAGGGCCCGGCTGGACCAGACCAACTGCCTAGTGCCGATGGGGGAGACTAGAGCCGAAAACACCACTTCGGGGGGCAAAACCCGACCCAATCACGACAGGGTCACAACCTTATGTTATTTCGACGCATAAAAGGTGACAGTAAAGAACTGACTTCCTGATAAGGATTACGATATTTCCCCTCTGGGACTGCCAGAAGTGGTACCGCCTTCGGGAGGGTGGAAACCGCTCTCTGGTCACGTGATCGGGCTCCCTTCCCTTCCAGATTGGGTGGCTCCAAACTGGACGATGGGGGGGGGGGAAGCTCGAGGCTTGAGGCCTTGGGTCTCGGTTAGGCCACGCCCCTTGTGCGTGTGGCCACGCCCACCGCTGCGGAGGCGGAGCTAGGCAGGACAGTGCAGCCAAGATACATCAGCACAGTGCAGCAGAAGATACATCAGATCAAGTGAGTCCCAGGCGGGGTGGGGAGCCCCTAGGATTATGCTAAGGAGTTGCACATATGCAGTTCCTAAGAACTGCCCCGTGGGCTTTGGTACACTCCATTCAAGGCCGCATACTCCACACAAGACCTCCACACATGTGTGGGCACATGTATATACAATCAAGCATACATACAGTCTGTTTACTAGGTTTGATGGCCCATACCTGTAACCCCAGGCCTGGTGAGTTTAAAGCCAGCCTGGGCTACTGGTGAGACCTCTTAAAATGCAAATGAATCCATTGTATTTGACTATCATACTTTCAAGTTTGGTTTGGTTTTGAGATAGGGTCTCCTGTTGTCTAGGCTGGCCTCAAACTCAATTTGCAGGCAAGTTGATCTTGAACTCTTGATCCTCCTGCCTCCACCTGTCAAGTGCTTGGAGTGTGCCCCAACTGGGGTATTGAAGGCTGTCTTCTTTCACATCTGTGAGAACATTAGATCCATCCCCATGAATTGGGAAAATACAAGTCAGTAACTAAAATACAAAGTCGTGACTAATTTAGGAACATCAGAATACGCTATTCACAGCTGGCCGTGGTGGTTTACACTTGAGGAGGGGTGCTTCACAAGCATGCAGTGGTGTACAGTTGCACGCCCGCACCCGTGGAAGCACAGGCATAGTAATAAGAAAATAGAAGTGACACTTTCTGTGCACAAATCCCTTGGATGAGCACCTTTGCCAGTCTATGACCTATTCGCAAGAGATCATAGATGTCAGTTAGACACTAGACTTTAGAAAAATTCTTTGCAGTCTACAGAAGGCCGCGGTAAAAAAAAAAAAAAAAAAACAGATAAATAGCAGCCAAGGACTAGACCCAATTCTGTCTATCTCTGTGAAGCTGCTGCTTTCCTCTCTGGTTTCTGTGCTAGCATCCATCCCCGTTTAAACTCTTTTGGCTGATGTTCACTGAGCCCTGGTAACACGTTTTAGACACTGTGACAGATAGATACAGATGTCAACCTGAAGGCTGAGCATTTGGACACATTAGTGAAGAATTAGTCGTTGACTGATGAAAGAAGACCCAGCTTGTGGTGGGGGCGGGGCCATTCCCTGGGCAGGTGCATAAGATGGAGGGAGCTGGTTCAGTCATTGGGTATCCTTAGGCATACTGCCATATAGCCAGGCTGCCAAGTAAGGAAAGTATGGCCCTCTCTCTGCTCTTTGCATGGATATGGTATGGTCAGCTACTTAGACTCCTGAGGTTGATGCGAACTCTCCTACCATGCTGATGGTCTGTGACCACAAATCATAAGCTGAAAAAAAAAAATTGTTCACCTAAGTTGTTTGGGTCCTGTATTCATTCAGTAAGGGGGAGACAGAACTAACACAGGCACTGCCTTACACACTCAGAACCTCTGATGTACCCCTCAGCCTGCAAGCAGCTAACTGGGGAAAGATGTTGGGAGAGCACTAAAGTAACCATTAGTTTCAGGGATCTGTGTTAGCCTTTTGGTAAACCCGGTTAAAGCAACTTAAAGAAAGGTTGCCTTTGGCTCACAGTTTGGACAGATTTGATCCATTACAGTGGGGAAGGCAGGGCTGTAGGACAAAGCGGCAGCTGGCCCCATCACACCTGCATCTCTGCTCAGGAAGGAGAGGGAGAGATGCACACTGGCCTTCAGTTTGTTTGCGTCTTTATATTCAAGTCCAGGACCCCAGTTCATGCAATGATGCCACCCACGTTCAGAAAGGGTCTTCCCAACTCCTTTAAACTGGCACAGATACACCTAAAAGCTTGTATCCCAGGCAATTCCCACACCCAAATTAATCACCACATGGCCTAAAGGTTTGGGCAAAGTGATGGTTTTCAGGCTTCTCTCTCTCTCTCTCCTTGCTTTCTTTCTCTTTTTTCTTTCTTTCTTCCTTTCTTCCCTCCTTCCTTCCTTCCATCCTTTCTTTCTTTCTTTCTTTTCTTCCTTCCTTCCTTTTCTTGTCCTTTTTTTCTTCCTTCCTTCTGTCCTTTCTTTCTTTCCTTCCTTTCTTCTTTCCTTTCATTCTTTATATATTTATTTGAAGGATGAGAGAAAGAGGGAAAGAAAAAGCACACACATGCATGCACAGGGATGGAGGTCAGAGGACAACTTTTAAAAGTCATTTTTCTTGGGCTGAAAAGATAGCTCAGGAGTTAAGCCTCTGCCTCCCAAGCACGAAAACCTGAGTTCAGATCCCCAGATCCCACATAAAAATGTCAGACAGAAAGGGTGGCAACCTGCACTTCAAGCCCTAGAAACCAGAGCCTGGGAATCGCCAGAGCAAAGCAAAAAGGAGATAGAGCAATCCAAGCTGGTTCCCAATGTCACCCTTGGGACTCCATTGGCCTCCCCAGGCACACACAGCGCCCTCTGATAACATGCACGCATGTATACACATGCAAAAAAAGAAAAGTCGGTGCTCTCCTTCTACCATGTGAGCTCCAGGGATTGAACTCAGGTCGCCAGGTTTGAAAGCAGGCACCTTTACCCACTGAGCCCTCTTGCTGGCCCTAATTCAGAGTTTTCCATTGGTACCTTTCAGAGCTAAAGCATTAGGAATAAATGTTTAGTGGCTGATGTGTAAGCAGCCTCAAGGCTCAGTGCAGAAATCTGAGTTGAAATAGAGCCCTGAGGATGAGTCGCATATTTGGGAAGGTGAAACTAGATTAGAAAGAAAAAGAAAGAAAGAAGGGAGGGAGGGAGGGAAGGGAGAGAGAGAAAGGAAAGAAAGAGAGGAAAAAAGAAAAAAAGAAGAAGAAANAAAAAGTGGCATAGAGCAGTTAAAACAAACTCAAGCAGAGTTTAAAACTGAGCTAAAAGACAAGTTATCTTCAACCCAGAACGCCACAGAGAGTCTTATCAACAGAACTAACGAAGCAGAAAACAGAATTTCAGACCTTGAAGATAAAGTGGGAGTACTAACCAGCTCAATGGAAGAGGTTGTTAAAGCCAAAAAGATACTTGAGAGAAATATCCAAGAGATATGGGACACCCTGAAGAAGCATAACATGCGTATTCATGGAATACCAGAGCAAGAATCTCAAAATACCACCCCTGAGGAAATTTTTCAAACGATCATCAAGGAAAACTTTCCTCATCTAAAAAAAGAGAGGCCCATCCATATACAAGAGGCATTCCGCACCCCAAACAGATACAACCAAAATAGAAGCACGCTGCGGCAAATAATAGTTAAAACATTCCACATTCAAGATAAAGAACTGGTGCTGAGAGCTTCAAGGGAGAAAAAACAAGTCACTTTTAAAGGTAAACCTATTAAAATAACAAATGACTTCTCAATGGAAACACTAAAAGCAAGAAGAACTTGGAGAGACATACTTCAAGTATTGAATGAGCAAAAATGTGAACCCAGGCTGATTTACTTTGCAAAACTATCTGTCATGATCGAGGGAGAAAGAAAAATTTTCCAGCACAAAGACAACTTGAAGGGGACCTTCATGTCTCAGGGTTAGCAAAGGCCTGAAACATCAGGGAAGATAGTAGAGTGCTTGTCCCGCACTGTCTCCACAGCAGCCACTCACACACCCATTCATTCCTTAGCCTGGCTGGGAGGGGGTGGATCCCTGGTGGGTTTCTTGCCTAGAACTGCAGGCGTGGCTTTGCCACAGGGCACTGCCCTCACTTACTAGAGGACCTGGGATTCATTCAAACACAACACAATCAAGTTAACAGAAACCACATGGGGCCTCACATGCCTGGGTGTAAACTCAGGTCCACACTGACTCTGAGCTCCCCCTGCCTCAGCCTCCCCCATCTATAGATTCCCTCTGGAGAGGAAGCAAAGAAACCCGAGGTTGTGTGGGAGTGGATGGACCCCTGCTTGTGGTTTTTCTGGTTCCCAACACAGCTCAGCAAAACAACGCCACTCACTCCATGGCGATTCTGATTCTTGGCAATTTTTTCAGTGGCTCATCCATCCAAACCTAGGCTTTTCTCTAATGGGGTCCCCAGAGGGTCTCCTTAGGACAAGTGCGTGGGCCCCACCCCAGAGGTAGGTGCAGCCCTGCCCTAAGCCATTCCTGTTAACGATGGTCACACCCACCTTACCAATTGGGGGCTCTGCCATGCCCTCTTTCAAAGGGCCTCAGGATGCAACACCCCAGAACTGGCTGGGAGCCAGGTGCCAGTGCAAATGGGAGATTTCAGATGTTGGGGTGTTACCTCCAGAAGGAGGGGTGAAGGCCAGGGGTGACTGTATTCTTCTGTCAATCACAAATAAATTCTAAAAATCTCCTGGTCGTGCCATGTGCCAGACGGTGACATCTCAAGCTCCTATCTTTACAAAAGGACACATTGAGCTTCCAATTTGTCTAAAGTCCCCAAACCTGGGAAGGCGAGGAGCAGCACCAAACCCGACTCCCTGCATGAAAGACCAATAGACAGAGAGAGCCATGAAAGATTCCTTTTCCCTTTCCATCAGGTAAAGCATAGGCTGTGTGCACTGGAAGTAGGATTCAGAGAGGCCCTGGGGACCTTATTCTCCTCACTATGAGGTATGTATCCTCAGTCCAGACTCATCCCAGGAAATCCAGAGGCTTTTGTCTCTTCCCACAGTGCCCCACTCCTTGGCCCCAGAGATAAGGGCAGAGTTAGATGTCCCCACCCCCCCAGGCCTGCATCCTCAGTCCCAGGGGAGAATTAGGATGACATGTTCAATACACAGAATGGTTCTGTTCTCCAGCACCACCTGCCTGCCATCCTGTCTGTACCTGCCCCAGGGGCTGAACTTGGCTGGAGGTGAGATATCTGACCAGCCCTCCCACCCATACATCTCTTTGCCATGTCCATAAAGCAAGCTTTGCCTCATAAAGCAAGCTTAATCTTCCAAAACACACAACAGTAAAGGAGATTGCCACCTTGTAACACCCTATCCAGCTACAAGCCGGGCCACACTGCTCCCCTCCCGGGAAGAGGAAGTGGAAGTCTGCAGTGACATGGGGGACATCGCTTTCCTTGGTGCATCAAGACTCTATAGCTCTATCATGTGCAAGTAGAAGTGAAGAAAATGGAAAGACTCACGACAACATAAGAAAGCTGTAACATTATTGTTCTCATTTCTGATTTATATTCCTCATTTATATATTTGGGAATGGGGAGAAGGAAGGCACATGCGTGCATTCCATAGCACATGGGTGGAGTCACAGGACAACTCTTTTGGAAGTCAGTTCACTGCTACCATGTGGATTTCCAGGGATTGAAATTAGTTACAGGTTTGTGGGTAAGCAACTTACCATTCAGTCATCTCACTAGCCCCACAATTATGCCTTATCACACTTTTGTGTTGTGTATTGTGTATAAGTATACATGTGTGCTATGTGTGTGTATATGTGTATGTGCTATGTTTGTGTATGTGTATATACATGATGTGTGTGCCCTGTGGTGTGTATATATGCAAGGGGTATGTATGTACTGTGTTGTGTATGTGTATATATATATGTGTGTGTGTGTGTGTGTGTGTGTGCAGGTGTGTGTATATGTGTACTATGTGTGATATGTATGTATGCATTATGTGTAGTATGTGTGTATGTGTGATATGTGGTGCGTGTATCTATATTATGTGTGTACTGAGATGTGTGTACATGCATGTGGCTTGTGTGTGTGTTGTGTGGTGTGGGTGTGTATATGTATATATTATGTGTGGTACATGTGTTTGGAGGTTTGTGTCTATATGTGTGATTCCTGTGTGTGTTGTATGGTGTGTATGTGTATATGTATTATGTGTGGTATGTGTGCGTGGAGGTTTGTGTATATGTATGTGGTGCCTGTGTGTGTTGTGTTGTATGTATGTATTGTGCGTGGTATGTTTGTGTGGAGGTGTGTGGGTATGTGTATGGTGCCTATGTGTGGTGCATGCGTGTGTGCTCCTGTGGGTGGATACAAATAGGTGTGACCATATGCACAGAGGCCAGAAGTGGTCCCCAGGTGTCTGCCTCTTCCACTCTCCACCCTATTTTTTGAGACCTGGCTGGCCAGTGAGCCCCTGAGACCAGCTGTCTCCACCTACACAGCCAGTGCTGGGGGCGGGTCTACTGCTGAGCAAGGGCTTTTCACTGAGTACCAGGGATTCAAACTCAGGTCTCAGGCTTGCAGGCCAGCACTCGTCCAGGGACCCTTGCCCAGCACCGGCTATAGCTGCTTTAAGAACCAAGACCCAGCTGGGCCGGGCTCTTGTGGCAGAGTTTACACAACCCCCATGTGCAATGCAACATGCTGAGGGGCCCTGAAGTGAGGGCTCAACTTTACTCTTCGAGACTCAACAAACACTCAGCCCCACTGAGACAAGCCAGGAAGTTAGCTCATCTGCGAATACCATCAATCAACAGCCAGAGGGGGAATCTTGGTGGGGGGAGTTACCCAACACCCTCCATGCCTGGTGACACTAACAGCCTTTCCCACAAGGGTTGAGCACACAGGGTCAGGATTGCATGTGCGAAGGCCGAAGCCTCCAGTCACTGGGGTGTTGTGCAGTGTGTTAGTGGTGCTGGGGTGGGGGGCTCCTCACCCTGGCTGTCAGCTAACCATGAACATCGTCCAGAGCTCAGGCCACAGCGTGATCTGAGATGATTCTCTCTCTCTCTCTGTCTCTCTCTCTCTCTCCAGCTAGACCAGTAGCCCCAGATATTCACCCACCTTCCATTCCTCTTTCCAGTCCACATGCTGACTCCCTCAGCTCTTCATGCCACTGTGGTGCAGCTGATTGGACAGCAGAGCACACACCGAGCCAGCCGGTAGCCAGGAGAGCCTACCGCCAAGTGGCAACCGCCAAGTGGCGTCACCAGCACAGAATGTGCCCAGGGAGCGTCCCCTGGACGGGGTCTTCACTGATGGACAGCCATACTCAGAGGGGGTGGATCCGGGGTGACAGGGAAGCTTGCCACTGGGGATGACAGAAGTCCTTTTGGAAACAGGCTTTGGATCCGGATTGGCCTGGACTCCTCACCATACCATGCTGGAGAGACATATGGGTCCCAGACACCCCCACCAGGGGGACCTGATTCCAGAATCCTCAGGGGGCACACCTCTGTCCCTGACCCCAGCACTAAATCCCTGAATTCCCCACACAATGATCTAGAGCCTTTCCTGCCCTCTGGGGCCCTTTGTTTTTGGTTTGTTTTTTTTTTTTTTTTTTTTTTTTTTGCACTTTCTTTTTTTTAAATTTATTTTTTTATTATTTATTCAATTGTGTATGTGTGTGTGTGTGTGTGTGTGTGTGTGTGTGTGTGTGTAGAACCACGGACGAATTGGGAACCACTATGGACGCCTCCTCCTGTTTACTCTGCCCCAGGATTCACAGGCTCTCCCCTACCAGGACCAGAAATGCAGGCCGCCCCCGCTTCTGCCCAGCATCTATACCTGGGGTCTAGGATCCGAACTCAAGACCTTCTGCCTGCAAGGCAGAGGCTTAACCCCTGAGTCACCTCTCCAGCCCCCCTCTGGGGCCCTTTGACCTGAAGACATTTTATGTGCATGGTCCCACCATGGCTCCCCTATATCTTCACCTATCCATGTCTCCCCTACACTCTCCTCCACTACTCCCCTACACCCCCTGCTTGTGCAACTCTCCCCTCTGCTATCACTGCTCCATGACTTCCCCATGCCCCATCTCCATGCCCACCTTGCCTCAGGAGTCTGACTCTTATCAGTCCACACAAGCCCCTGCCTGCCGGCAGACCCCCCTCCCCAAGTGCATTTGGGACCAGTGTCTTCTTGTGACATGGCTGTGACCACGTGAGCCACTTGAGCCTCGTGCCACTGCAGGCGTGTTGGTGGGCAGCAGCTGAGACCTGCACCCTGGGGAAAAGGGGACCAGACACCAGGGGCTGAGCAGAGACAGGCTGAGCAGAAGACAGAGCCAAGAGATGGTGTTCTTGCTAGAGCCCGGACCAGGACAGCAATGAAACAAACAACTGCAACAAATATGCAAGGACTCTGTTGACTGACTGGCTGTTTATTTGTTTGTTTTTGAGATGGGGTCTCAAGTAGGCAAGAATAACCTTGAATTTCTGATCCTCCTGCTTCCACTTTTGGAGTGCTTTGATGACAGGCAAACGCCCACCACACCAATCAGTGTGATCAGAGGTCACTGGTGCATGGTAAGGCAAGCATGTTCCCAGCTCGTCTGCATCCCCAGCCTTCCTCACACTAGAGACTCAGCCTGCCATGGAGATGCAGATACAGCTACATACACAAGGGGCTAGAGAGATAGCTCAGGGGTTAAGACTCTGCCTCGAAAGCAGAAGATCCTGAGTTCAGATCCCAAGTCCCATGACAAAAAAATCCCCCAAAAAACAAAACAAAAAAACCAACAGGTGTAAAGGGCTGCAGCCTGTGCTTCTAGTTCTGGTGGGAGGAGCCTGGGAAATCCCAGAGGGAAGCAAGGTGGAGGTCGTGAGTTCAGATGCCAGTACCCACGTAAAAATATCAGGCAGAAAGGATGGTAGCCGGTACTTCCTGCCCTGGTGGACGGAGCCTGGGAAATCCCAGAGTGAGGTAAGTAGAAGCAATCCAGGATTATTCCAGAAGTCACCCTTAGTCCTATACAGGGATACCCAATGCCCTCTGCCAGACAAACACACACACACACACACAGACACACACACATGTTCCGCTTCCTCTTCAGATCCGCCTTTTCTCTGTTCCCAGAGAATTAGTCGGGCAGATGTCGTGTGACTACATAATCAATAAATTTTTTCCATTCCTTGTCGGCAGCATGGTGAATCCACCCTTCCTTTGTTTTATTTGTTTTTCTACTTTTACAAGCACACTGAGTATGCATCCCAGCCTCCCTTCCCTCTCCTCTCCCTTCCATCCCCTCCCTTCCCTTCACTACTCACCCTTCCTTAAAGAAAGAACAAAGAACCTTACACAGGGGATTAAGGCAAGATTTCCTAATGGAGAAAAAGAAAGGAACTCACAGTATCAGAGGGGGGCAAGGGAGCCCCCACTGGCTGGCAAGATCAGGCATTGAGCTTTTCCTTATTGGTTTGTTCTAGTTCTTTTAAACCTGATTGAGCTTTTGTTCTTCCCTTGTCTGATTGGTGTGTCTTATGGGGGCTCAACTCGATGTTGAGCTGTGTCTTTGAGGAATTTGTCTGCATTGGAGAAGCTCATCTCCATTTTCTTCCTGAACACAGGGCTGGGGAAGTTGGGTTCCTTATCTCTAAGGGGGCTGGAGCCCCATGAGTGGCAGGGTGTGTGTAATCCCAGCAAAACACTCTGGGAGGATTAAGGCCGAGTTTATTAGAGGAGAGAAGGATGGAACTCACAGACAGGCAGTCCGTGAGGGGAAAGGAAACCCTGGAGGACTCATGGACTCCAGGTATCTACATCTCTGGGGTCTCTACATCTCATTGGTCTGTTCATTATTGGGCGCAACCCAGTTGATCTTGTGGCATGTGTGTGTGTGTGTGTGTGTGTGTGTGTGTGTGTGTGTGTGTGTGTGTGTGTCTGTGTGTCTGTGGAGGTACAAGGATGACTTCAGGAATATCCTGAATTGCTCTACCTCCTTGTTTCCCTCTGAGGTTTCCCAGGCTCTGTCTTCCAAGGCTGGAAGTGCAGGATCTGGGATCAGAACTCAGGACCTTCTTCTAGTGAGGCAGAATCTTGACCCCTGAGCCATCTCTCAAGCCCCATCCTGGGGTTTCAATAGAGGCTCAGACTCAAGCACAGTCTAGCTGTCCTCGTGTGGAGATCATCCCCCCATTGCTCACCCATCTTCCTCTGAACTTTCAGTGTCCTGCAAGGTGTCTAGAGACAGCTCCTAGAGACAAGCTCCTCCTAGGCTGGCAGCAGCTGATGCCTTTTCTTTCCCCCAGCAAGAGATTCCTGGGGAAATTTCAGTGAAGGGGTGTATTGTTCATCAGGGGAAGCCAAAGGGAGGGGACAAAACTTCTTTGCTGGGGCCAGGACAGCTGCATGGGAGAGGTGTAGAGGAGAAGCTGGGGGGGATAGGAGGGAGGAGAGGTTGGGAGGGATAAGGTGCTCTGGCCAGTTATCTCTTCCTGGGACACCATCCAGCTCATGTGACCCTAACCACTTCTAAAAGCCCCTCTCCAGGATTTTTTTCCTTCCTTTCATGTATACACATGTTTGCTTGCCAGTGCTATCTTTTTTTGTTTTTTAAATATCCAGGTTGTTTTGGGGCTGGAGAGGTGGCTCAGGGGTTAAGCCTCTGCCTTGCAGGTGGAAGGTCCTGAGTTCGGATCCTAGATCCCACGTATAGACGCAGGGCAGAAGTGGGCACGGCCTGCGTTTCTGGTCCTGGTAGGGCGGAGCCGGTGAATCCCAGGGCGGAGTAAACAAGGAGGAGGCGGTCCATGGTGGTTCCCGAATTCGTCCGTGGTTCTACACACATACATGCATACACGCACACACACACATACACACGCACAATTGAATAAATTATAAAAAAATTTAAAAAAAATCCAGGTTGTTTTAACTTTTTGTCTATCTATCTATCTATCTATCTATCTATCTATCTATCTATCTATCTATCTGTGTGTGTGTGTTTGTGTGTATGTGTGTATGTGTGTGTGTGTGTGTGTGTGTGTGTGTGTGTGTGCCAAAGAGCAATGTGGGTCCCTGTAGACGACCAAGGGTGACTTTGGGAATCATCCTGAATTGCTTCTCCCTCCTTTTTGCTTCCTTCTGGGATTTCCCAGGCTCCATCTTCCAGAGCCTGAAGTGCAGGCCACCTCTGTTTCCAAGTGGCGTTTTTGCATGGGACCTGGGATTGAAACTCAAAACATTCTGCTTATGGGGTAGAGTATTAATCCCTGAGCCGTCTCTCCAGCCCTATGTCAAGGTTCTTGTATTCAGGAGTTGAAGATAGAAAAATAGAACACCTGGGGGTTGGAGAGATGGCTTAGAGGTTAAGACTCTGTCTTGCAAGCAGAAGGTCCTGAGTTCAGATCCCAGGTCTCACATAAAAAAGCCAAGCAGAAAGGTTATAAACCCTGGTGGGCAGAACCTGGGAAATCCCAGATTGAAGCAAGAAGGAAGTAAAGCAATCCAGGATGATTCCCTGAGACACCCTGGATGACAGTCCCCTCTGACACACAGACACACAAAATAAATAAAATATTTAAATAATATATTTCTTAAAAAAAGAAAAATAGAACAACCATAGAGGATTAAGGCAGATTTTTTTTAAGAAGTCAGAAGGGAGTTTGTGGATGTGGAATCCATGAGGGGCAAGGAAGCCAGAGATGGGTCAGGGGTATTTATGGAGTGAGGCAGACCTGGCAAAAGTGGCTTTTCCTCACTGCTCAGCTGCAGTTTCTGCAACCCTGATTGGAGCTGTTGGTCCCCTACATCTCACTAGTCTGTTCATATTGGGCTCAGCCAGGATGATCTTGTAGGGGACCTCATGATCTGCTCATGATTGAGGAACTTATCTGCAAGGAAGAGCTCACCTACACACCCTTTCAGATTAAAACCCGTTCCTCATGACAGGCAGGACACTCTTTCAGGATAATCCTAGCATGGGGGATGGTGATCAAAGACCTTCCCAGCATGGTCTTTCCACTCTGTCTAAACTACCCAGCAACATTATCCCTCTCTCACCAACAAAGTGTCATTGTGCAGCCTCCAGATATTCTCACTGGAGGTCAGGAGATCAACACACAGATTCTGGGTGACACAGTTCAGTCCATCAAAGACCACAGCTTGTGTCTACACCTCCCTCCCCCCCCCCATTTCTTACTCACCTTAACCTGCCTCTTGGAATAGCACTGCATGTAATCAAAGTGGCCCACTTTGTCCATGCCATAATTTGAGTGTTATTTGAGACATTTAATCTGTGTGGGGGCATGGAGTTGGGTTAGGTCACAGCAGCAGACACAGTGGCTGGGACCCCTGGCCTATGTGCCCATGCCTGTCACCATGTGGTATTGTTATGGATTTTGGGGTTATCCAGAGATTCACCATAGACCAAAGGTTAAAAATAAATAACTGAGAGCTTTTTGAGAGAGAGGGAGAGACTGGTACCAGGGCTTGCACACACGGGCAGGGTGATGCCTGTGCAGTCCAGAATTAGGTCTCCACACAGTTTTTATAGACAAGGGACAAAGGAGGTTGCAAGACCCTCCTTGGGTGCAGTTCCACCAGTTGACTTGTGGACAGCAGCAAAACAGTGTAGCAGGCAGTGTTTTACAGTCTTATCAGCATGCAGGCTTCTTGCAGGTCATCTGCCCAAATGACATTCCAGGCGGGACTTCCTGAGAACTGGCAGGGAAGTGGGCATTTTCATTGCTTGCAAGCAATTTCTCAGGCTTAAGAATTCCGTTTTAAGAATTTCCCTTTTATATTTCTCTCCTACAGCCATAGCTGAATCTGTATGCATTGAGGTTCTTGTATTTGGAGTCAAAGGCTAAAACCAAAACCCATATAAAGGAATAAGGTAGAGTTTATTAGAGGAGAGAAAGAACCAGTGGCCTTCATATGTGGAGTACGATGAGGGGTGAGGGGCCCTCTAATGACTGGCAGGGTCAGTTATATTTGTGTACATATATTTTTTTTAATTTTATTTATTTATTTATGTGTATGAGTGAGTGTGTGTGTGTGTGTGTGTGTGTGTGTGTGTGTATCTGTCAGAGGTCACTATGTGTTTCTGTTGAAGACCACAAGTGACTTTGGGAGTCATCCTAGATTGTGCCTCCTTTTTGTTTTTTTGTTTTTTTGCTCTGGGATTTGCCAGGCTCCACCCACAAGAGCGGGAGACACAGGCTGCCATTTCTACCAGGCATTCTACATGGGGCCTAGGATCCAAACTCAGGATCTTCTGCTAGGGAGACAGAGTATTAAGCCCTGACCCATCACTCCAACCCATGATTGGAGCTTTTTTGATCCTGTACATCTCACTGGTCTATCCACCTTGGGGCCCAACTCAGTTGATCTTTTGGTGGGGCTGGAGATCAAGTTGTTTGTTTGGTGGGTTTAGCTTGTTGGATATGGAAAGCTCATCTCCATATCCTTTCATGGGGAGTTTGGCCATCTTCTCTCTGAGGAGGATTGGAGTAGGTTCCTCGGCAGGGGGTATTCCTTGGGGTGATCTCAAAAGGGGGGGATGACCTTCTGGAATTTCAAAGACCTTCGCAGACCATCCCAGCATGTCTACTCTAAACCTGCCTAAGATTAGTCACTATCTCAGAGTGCCCTTCAAGCTCTTTTCAATTCTCATCAAACTCACTTGCCAAACACTTCCAGCACTGTGGTAGCCAAACCCTTCTGTGTCTGAGGAGATGACTCAGTGGGTAAAGTGTTGCTGGGGAAGCATAGGATCTGAGTTCAATTCCAAACATACAAGGAAAAAAGCCAAGTGACTGGGCACATGTGCAGATGCCCAGACCTGGGGGGGCAGAAATGAGCAGATAGATGGGGTGGCGGGTCAGACCCCGAGCCCCAGGTCCAGCAGGAGAACCCTGCTAGAAAAACAAGGTGGAGAGTGATTGAGCAAGATGTTGACCTTAGTCTCTACATGTACACAAATACCTGTATATGAAACACACACACACACACACACACACACACACACACACACACACACACTCCTTCTAAAGGCTGAAACTATTTATGACTTGGCGCAACGATGGAATCCACTCTAGGTCCTTGCAGTAAAATTTAGATATGGATGTTCTAGTGTAAAAACATCATATGCAGTACATCTCAAGCACCCCTTTTTAGAGTTCAGCCCCTCCCTTCAATTTCCATCTCAGAATTATGATTTCATCCAAGTCACATTGTGCACCCCACATATGACGGTGAAGGCAGGGATCTCCCTCCATGGC
Source organism: Typhlomys cinereus (assembly GCA_023101885.1). NCBI lineage: Eukaryota > Metazoa > Chordata > Mammalia > Rodentia > Platacanthomyidae > Typhlomys > Typhlomys cinereus. Next base: position 2,528,240 of record JALPQD010000288.1, read on the forward strand.
ACACTGGGACAGGTCCACTGACCCTCGTTGACTGATGCCCTGTCCTGTGTCCAGGGCCAAATGTCTACACAATGACAGGTTCAGACAGCCACAAGCCATTTCAGTTCTTCAAGGAACAACAGCTACCTGGTTGATTTCTTTCTGGTCTTATTCTTTTTAGCAGAATCAGCAAGATAGCTCCTCGGTAAGGTGCCTGCTGACAACAATGGTGGTCTGAGTTCAGTTGTCAGATGCCCACCTGGTGGAAGGAAAGAACTGACTTCTGAAGGTTGTCCTCGGTCCCCACATGGGCATTCTATGGTGACATGCACGTGCATTCTCTGTCTGCTGTGAGATAGATAGATAGATAGATAGATAGATAGATAGATTGATGATAGATAGATAGATAGAAGCCAAAGCGATCATCATCAAGTACCGACAGGTGCACGTCTGAATGAAGCAGAGTAGGGTGTAAGGAGGCAGGTTCTCAGCTATCCAACACCTTCATCTGGGGCAGGGTTTGTGGGGGGAGACAGGAAACAAGGACCAGACCAGATAAAATGGGAGACCCTCTCTCATATATGTCTAAAGTGTTGAGTGAGATTTCCATTTCTTGCTGTGCAACCTTGCTGTATATGTGTCTGAGTATATGTCTGCCAGAGAAATAAGACATGTATGTGCGTGTGTGCACATGAGTGAATCAGAACTTTATATAGTCATGCATGTGTTCTATACAGTATATTCAAAATTCATGAGACATATATCCTATTTATATGATATGCACATATGCATCTGTGTGTGTGCATGAGAGAGAGAGACAGAGAGAGACAGAGAGAGATTGCTTATAAAAAATTGGCTCACGACCTCTCCCCGCTCCACCGGTCGGGACGCGGACGCGAGATCGAGCCGGGCTCTCACCGCGCGCTCTAGGACCCCCAGGTCAGCCCACAGGGACCCGGCTCCGACTCCCGCCATCCAGCCGGAGCCGCGCGGGGGCCGAGGGACGAGGAGGACCACCCCCTGCGCCCGGGCCCCGCCCCAGCTGTCCTCGGGTTAAATAGGTCCACGCCGACATGCCCATCCTCCCTTTTCACCCCACCCCGCTCCGCCCGGGCCTCACCCCACACCCTAGGTGAGTCCCTGTTCGGGCCCCGCCTACCAGTACCCCAGGCCAAATAATTTAGTTTAGTGAAATTGAGAGATCTTAAGAGTTAAAATGACAATGCCAAAGTCAAAGTGCAAATCCATGAGAAGCAACACTCAAGTAAACAAATTTCCCACTGAAGAAATTAATCCCATAATGTTAGATTCCAACAAGAACAAACCCGCGGAAAAAGGCCAAGAAAGCCTGACCCAGGATAACGACTTTCAAAATATGATCATTACCATGTTCAATACTATGAAAGAGGAAATCCGGGAGGAATTACATAATCGAATCAATAGCTTTGAAGAGGAACACAACAGACATCTGGAGGAGTTGAGAAAAACAGTGCAAGAAACAAAAAGTGGCATAGAGCAGTTAAAACAAACTCAAGCAGAGTTTAAAACTGAGCTAAAAGACAAGTTATCTTCAACCCAGAACGCCACAGAGAGTCTTATCAACAGAACTAATGAAGCAGAAAACAGAATTTCAGACCTTGAAGATAAAGTGGGAGTACTAACCAGCTCAATGGAAGAGGTTGTTAAAGCCAAAAAGATACTTGAGAGAAATATCCAAGAGATATGGGACACCCTGAAGAAGCCTAACATGCGTATTCATGGAATACCGGAGCAAGAATCTCAAAATACCACCCCTGAGGAAATTTTTCAAACGATCATCAAGGAAAACTTTCCTCATCTAAAAAAAGAGAGGCCCATTCATATACAAGAGGCATTCCGCACCCCAAACAGATACGACCAAAATAGAAGCACACCGCGGCAAATAATAGTTAAAACACTCCACATTCAAGATAAAGAACTGGTGCTGAGAGCTTCAAGGGAGAAAAAACAAGTCACTTTTAAAGGCAAACCTATTAAAATAACAAATGACTTCTCAGTCGAAACAGTAAAAGCAAGAAGAGCTTGGAGAGACATACTTCAAGTATTGAATGAGCAAAAATGTCAACCCAGGCTGATTTACCCTGCAAAACTATCAGTCATGATCGAGGGAGAAAGAAAAATTTTCCAGCACAAAGACAACTTGAAGGGATACATGGCCACCAAACCAGGCCTTCAAAAACTGCTAGAAATGATACTCAAGCATGAAGAAAAAAAACAGGCCATATCCAGGAGAACAGAAGGCAAATATAACCCATAAAAAGCGAAGCCAATATACTTATAAAAGCTACTAAAAACATATAAATGTCTGGAATTAAATAGTTTCTCCATTATAACATAAATGTTAATGGACTAATTCACCGATTCAAGAGACACAGATTACAAACTTGGATTATTAAAATCACAATCCATCAATCTGTTGCCTGCAGGCACCCACTCACCACAAAAAAGATGGCACGCTCAAAAATAAAAGGCGTGGTCAACAATTCTTACAAGCAAAAGGAAGCAGAAGAAAACAGGCAGGGTAGCCATTATGCTTATCAGACAAATGGATTTCAAACACAAAAAATTATAGAGACACGATGGATACTACATTTTAGTCACAGGTACCATTCACCAGGAAGAGACTTCACAATATGAAACATATGCCACCCATACGGGCCCCTCCACATTCATTAAGACAACAGCCGTCTAAAGCATGAAATCAACCCCCAAACGATAATTCTTGGGGACTTCAACACCGCCCTCTTACATGGGATAGATCAACAGGTCAAAAGCTTAACAGAGACACTTTGGAACTTAATTCAAAACCCTGAAAGAATGGACCTCACAGTCTCTATCGAACTTTTCAACCCACCACCAAAGAATACACATTTTTCTCAGCACACGGAACTTTCTCCAAAATAGATCACATACTGGGCCACAAAATGAATCTACACATATACAAGAAAGTTGAATTCTAACCTGTGCCTATCAGACCACCACGGCCTAAAGCTGGACTCCACAACACATCAAAAACAAGAGAAAAACACTAACTCCTGGAAACTTACACTATGATGCTGATGGAATGGATTCAGGAAGAAATTAAAAGGAAAATCAAGATTTCCTGAAAGTGAATGATAACGAAATCAACTTACCAAAATCTCTGGGACACAATGAAAGCTGTTCTAAGAGGTAAGTTCATAGCTCTTAATGCCCACGTCAAAAAAATGGAAACATCAGAAATAAACAACTTAACAATGCGCTTAAAGCTTTAGGAAACTAGAGCAATCTGATCCCAAAAGCAGTTAGAGAAGAGAGGATTAGCAAATAAGGGGAGAAATTCTGAAATGAGACTAAGAAAACGATAGAAAAATCAACCAGTCAAAGCTGGTTTTTTTGAAAATCAACAAGATTATACACCCCTAGCTAAACTAACCAAAAGCAAGAGAGAGAAACCCAAATTAACAAAATTAGAAATGAACATGGAGTTATCACTACTGATACCAAGAATCCAGAGAATTATAAACATCATATTTCAAAACTTATACTCTGTGAAGTTTGAAACACAAAAGAGATGGATGAATTTCTAAGTAAACACAACTTACCTAATTGAATCAGGAAGTTGTGATTATTTAAATAGTCCTATAACATATAAGGAAATTGAGGAAGTAATCTCGAATCTTCCCACCAAAAATGTCCTGGACCAGATGGTTCAGCACAGAGTTCTACCAGACATTTAAGGAGTATAAACACCATACTCCTTAAACTGTTCCATCAAATAGCAAAGGAAGGAACTACCAAATCCTTCTATGAAGTCATTCGTTTATCCCAAAACCTAATAAAGATTCACTTAAAAAAGAAAACTATAGGCCGATCTCCCTGATGAACACAGGCAAAGATTCTCAACAAAGTCTTGCAAATCGGATTCCAAAACATATTAAAAAGATCATTCATGGGGACCAAGTAGGCTTCATCCCGGCACACAAGGTTGGTTCAACATACGCAAATCAATAAATGTAATTCATCATGTAACCAGTCCAAAGTCCAAGACCACATGTACTCTCGATAGATGCAGAAAAAGCTTTTGACAAGATCCAACAGCCTTTATGATCAAAACGCTAGAGACAGTAGGAATGGAAGGAACCTTTATCAATATAATAAAAGCTGTATACAACAAGCCCACAGCAAGGATATGCTCAATGGGAACAATGGAATCATTCCCACTTCGATCAGGAACTAGACAAGGCTGTCCACTCTCACCACTTCTATTCAATATTGTACTTGAAGTCTTAGCTGAAGCCATAAGACAAGAAAGGGACATAAGAGGGATTCAAATCGCAAGGAAGAAGTCAAGCTACCCTATTTGCAGATGACATGATCTTATACCTGAGTGATCCCAAAAAACTCCACCAGGAAGCTCCTGGAACTAATTGAGAAGTTCAGCAGGGTGGCAGGATACAAAAATAAATGTGCAAAAATCGGCCTTCCTATATGCCCAAATGAAAGAAGTGAAAAAAGCCTTGAGAGAAACAATACCCATTTCTTAGCCCCTAAAAAAATGAAATACTTTGTATAAACCTAACTAAGGAGGTAAAAGACCTTTACAATGAAAACTTTAAAACCCTAAAGAAAGAAATAGCAGAAGACACCAGAAGGTGGAAAGACCTCCCTTGTTCCTGGATTGGCAGAATCAACATTGTAAAATGACCATCCTACCAAAGGCAATATACAGATTCAATGCTATACCAATCAAATCCCAAAGCAATTCTTCAAAGAAGTTGACCAACAATCTCAGTTCATATGGAGACACAAAAGACCCAGGATAGCAAAAACAATCCTGAGTAACAAAAACACAGCTGGGAGGTATTACCATACCAAACCTTAGTCTATACTACAATCCATAGTTTAAAGACAGCCTGGTACTGGCTCCAAAATAGACACACAGATCAATGGTAAGGATTGAAGACCCAGATATAAGCCCACAAAGTTACAGCCATTTGGTCTTTGACAAGGGGCCCAAGATCCAATGGAAAAGAACAGCATCTTCAACAAATGGTGCTGGCAAAACTGGATCTCCACATGCAGAAGATTAAAGCTGGACCCCTTGTCACCATGTACAAACTTAATTCCAAATGGATCAAGGACCTTGTATGGCCAGAGACTAACTTAAAAACCATAGTGAAAGGTAGGGAACTCCCTCGAGCTGATTGGGCTAGGCCAACACTTCCTAAACAGACATCCAAAGGCACAATCACTGCTACCAACTCTCAACCGTTGGGATCTTGTGAATTAAAGAGCTTCTGTTCAGATAAAGAGATTGTACACGAGCTCAAAGGCAACCCACAGAATGGGAGAAAATCTTCACTAACCACATATCTGAAGAGCTCTACTGTCCAGAGTGCACAAAGAACTTAGAAAATAAACCCAAGGAAAACACTGGCCCAATTAAAAAATGGGCCCTGGAACTTCAAAGAAACTTTACCAGGGGTGAAATTAAAATGTCTAACATTATCTTAAAAAATGCCTCCACTTCCTTTGCCATCAGGGAAATGCAAATCAAAACTTCCCAGATATATCATCTCCACCGGTCAGGATGGCAAAAATCCACCTACAAAACAACGACAAATGCTGGAGAGGATGTGGAGAGGGGGAACTCTCCTACATTGTGGTGGGAATGCAGGCTCATACAGCCACTCTGGCGGCCGTCTGGAGATTCTTAAGAATTAAAGATTGAATGCCATATGACCCTGCTATCCACTTTTGGGAATAACCCCCCATGCAGCAGAGGTTCCCTCGATGCACAAGCCGACCATGTTCATAGCAGCACTGTTTACAATGCAAAGTATGGAATCAACCAAATGTCCAACAGTTGACGAGTGGATAAGGAAACTGTGGTACATCTATACAATGGAGTACTACTCAGCCATCAAAAAGATGAATTCTGGAATTTGTGGGAAATGGATGTCATTAGAAAAGAATTATATTAAGTGAAGTATCCCAACCCAGGAAATTAAGCGCCGTATGTACTCCCTATAGGTGGGCTCCTAGTACCAAACCACCCAGCCAACGAGACACTCACAAGTAAACCTAGAACACAGTAATTGCAAGGATTAGAACAAGGAGATGGGTTAGGAGGGCCACACCAGAACAAGGAGAGAGGGACCTGTTACGCAGAGAAAATAGGCCTCCATCACGCTGCAAGTAGTAATGAGAAACTGGTTAAGTTCACAGACGTTCTTTCCTGATCTCACCAGAAGGTAGGGCATATAGTCTGCAGATAAAAAGTAACATTTTGCAAATGGGTGATGGACCCCTCCCTCAGGGTTTCCTACTCTTATTACATCTACCTTGAATGAGCTATTACACAAAGACTCCAGTTTAACAGCTTTTTGTCTCTGGCCAGGGGGTGACATACTGCCCAGCAGAATGGAGTGAAGGGATTGCAGGAGCCAGCAAAACTGCAAAAGAAAATCAACAAACCACAACACAGACTTCAGGACTCATATCAATCACACAGAACTAAGACAGCTAATCTCTCCCCATCCTGGAGCTCAGGGAATTTGCGGGAAGAGGGGCGGGGTAAAGATGTAAGAGCAAAAGGATGGGAGGAGCAACGATTTTCAAGATTCTCAACAATAGTTGGGGGCCAAAGCAATCGTAATGGGATTTTGCATGCCCTGCCCAATGTCCAGCGCACGTTGCCCTCATAAAGTCTAGCATCTGTAAGGGCACCGAACCCCTGGAGGCAAGGGATTGACAGCCATAGTAGTGATCTTATGCCTACGGGAACAAGAGAAAGGCTTATGGAAATGCACTGGGTCCTTATATGTCATCGGGAGGGGGACCCAATGGAGAGTTAGGCTTATACAATAAAGCTCTCTGGAATTGGGGGGGGAGGCACTGGGGAAGGGGAGGGGGGGAGGGGGGAGGAGGGAACTGGTAAAAAATTTTAAAATGTATAATTAAATTTTTAATTAAAAAAAAAAGAATGGGTAGCTGTAGGTGGCTACTTTGAAGGAAAAAAACAAAAAACAACAAAAAAAACCAAATGATTTCAAAGCACTAAACATTCTCAGAAAAAGCCAAGAAGAGCACACCGATCTAATTGAGAAAATTGTGACCTTTAATGAATAGTTATCTAAGTAGAAGATTCATTGTGTTCATGAGTTGGAAGGCAATGTTATATCATCTCAAATCAATGTTATTTGTTCAATTTGATCTCCATTAAAATTTTAATGAATGTTTTGCTAATAAAAAAAAATTGGCTCACTACTTTTGAAGGCTGACACCCATCAAGATCATAGGCAAGGGGGGGATAAGGAGGGGAGAGGGAGAGGAGAGTGCTTGCTCCTGGACACACTGTATGAGGCTGCAATTTGAGGTAGAGGAGAACCCACAACTCCCAGCCATCCAAGGTGTGTAAAGTCCCCTCTCCTTCCCTGGGCCACTGGATGGGGGCATCCTGGTATTGGCATTGTTAAGTACCAACCTGGCACGTTCACATCCACTAGGAGAGCCACAGCCAGACACTCACACTAACCCTGGCCCAGGATGAATAGAGGGGACAGGGATAGGAACTGGATCCATACTGATGAAACAGGATTTCTTCCCAGGTTCTTGTACTCTGGAGTTGAAGACTGAGACCAGAACACATGGAAAGGATGAAAGCAAGAGTTATTGAGGGTGAGAAAAAGAGAGGAACTGTGGACACTGGGGACAGCGAGCCAGGTCAGGGGTACTGATAGAGTTAGGCAGGTTTTAAAACGTGGCTTGTCCTTGGTTGATTTTTGTTGTTTTAAATCTGTGTAGGGCTTTTGATCTGTTCATGTTTGATTGGCTAGTTTGTGTGTGGGGTGGGCTGCTAAGGACTCAGCTGTCGTTTTACAGATGAGGAATCCATATCCTTTCACAGTAAACAAGTAAACAGCAAGCAGAAGTCTGGGACAAGTGTATGGAATTGGTGATCTTATCTGTTCGATAAGGTTCTGGTCTGTTTCATTAGGATATTCCCAGAGTGTTGGTGGGGTAAGGAACCTTCCTAGCCTGACTGCTCTGCTCCATGCCTAAGAAAAATATTTTATCATTGTTACTTGAAAACTGCCTAATAGAAGCTTTTATTCTGGTACTAAGGCAGCTAGAGAGCATGCTTGAAGGTGGGTCTCTCTCTCTCTCTTCTCTCTCTCTCTCTCTCTTAAATTGTAGGCATTATTTTATTTTTATTTATTTATTTTTGTGTTTTCAATGGTCCCTGTCACAAAACATGGATGACACCAGTCTGAACTGGAGAACACCTCCCCCTCGGATGCACAAACCACACCTGAGTGCAGCTAGGGTTCTTGGCAAGGACTTGGGAAACCCTGTTTTAGTTGGATTGTTCCCTCTTCACATTCTGACTACACCAGGGTCTGATCTGCATGGAACAAGAACCTGAGACCCTGGAAGACGTGAACTTGACTTGCTGCTGGTGAAATGTCTTGTTCCCCAAACCATCCATTTTAGGACCCCTTGGGTGGTCTCGATGCTGAGGTAGGTGTTGCCTCCTGTAGAAGCATGGAGGGATCAAGGAGCCTGGAGCACTGAGCGCGATGCCCCCCTCAGGGTGCCTGCAGTCTGGCATGGTTATGTGACATCTCAGTGGTCATGATTGGTCAGTTGTTTTAATGTTTTTGGAGATAGGATCTCACCTGGAAGCTCAGACTGGCCTCAGGCTCACACCATCAAGCCATGAGGTATAGACTGAATGGTAGGGATGCATTTGTGTATGCGTGTGTATGTGATGTGTGAGCATGCACCGGTTACTCTCTGTGCTGCTGTGAGGCAGTCAAAGTCCAGCAACTCAAGGGAGAGAAGAAGATTTATTCAGCTCATGATTCTAGAGTGAGACACTGTCTGTCCTGGGGGAAGGCATGGCTGGTGGTGGGCTAAGTCACAGCTATCATAGAGGCCCAGAGCTGCTGCAAAACCAAGGGGAGACTCACTCACTCCAGCAGGGCAGGGCCAGCTAACCTCAAGTCCCACCCCCATGACTGCCTTCCTCCAGCAAGGCTCCACCTCCCATAGGTGCCATGACCTTCCCAACTAAAGAGTCAACACGTGAACCTGTGGGGCACACACACTTTTCAGATCATGACAGAAGGGGATGCATACATGCATGTGTGTGGAGGCCAGAAGCTGTGGTTTTCTTTGGTTGCTCTTCAGCTTGTGCTCTGAGGCAGGGTTTCGTGCTGAATCTGCAGGTTACTAGTCTGGCTGGAGGTTTCTGTCTGTCTCCCTGTCACTGGGGTTGCAGGGGCACCCACCTTTTGACACCCAGGCTGCTGGGACTTGACCCCAGGTCTTCAGGACCGTGCAGCCAGCCCTTGGCCAACTGATCCATTTCCCCAGCACTGTCAGCTGATTTATTTTATTTGCTTTCTCCTGTGTGTGTGTGTGTGTGTGTGTGTGTGTGTGTGTGTGTGTGTGTATTAGAGGGTACCGTGTATCCCTATGAAGATCAAAGGTGACTTGGGGAATCAACTGGATTGCTTCTAGCTCCTTCTTGCTTCCCTCTGGGATTTCCCAGGCTCCATCTACCAGAGCTAGAAGTACAAGCTGCTATCATTTCCACCTGGAATTTTTTAATGGGACCTGGGATCTGAACTCAGGACCTTCTGCTTGTGAGGCAGAGTCTAAATCCCTGATCCATCTCTCCAGCCCCTATTGGCAGATTCATTTACTTTTTTTCTCTTTAACATCGAGATCCTTTGTTTGGGGGCTCAATGGTCCCAGCAGGCACATCTTCTCCCTATGTTTCTCTTGGGTCTTGGAGTCTCACAGGCATGCACTGTGCCTGTGGGGCTGTGGGTCCTCCTGGGCAGGAGTGGTGTTTGTCCCGCTCCATGTGACCACTCTATTGTAAATATTTACTGCATGAGTGAGTGAAGGAATGCACATGTGAAGGAATACATGCAGGGCATGTATGTGGGGCTCCTTGGTAGAGCACCTGCCTTGGAGTGTACAGGGCCCAGGTTCAAGTGAACAAACAGGAATGTCTTGTTGTCACCTCTACCTCTGTGAATCTTTAGGGTTCTTTTCATCTATTTTCCATCCCTCCTCAGGGTACCCGAGCCAATTTCCCCATGAGCTTTAAGCTTTGTGCTCTGCGTTGTTGGGTCTCTACTTCCTGTGCTCTGGATGCTTCTATGTGCAGTGCATCTCCATGTTCAGAACTGTCCTGGGGGGAGCAGCTCCTAGGACGCACCCAAGTGTATAGATGAGAAAACTGAGAAGCAGAAAGGTTAAGACAGTGGCGCATGTGGCTGCTGTGTCACAGGGCACAGAGATGAGTCAGCCACGCCATGTCTACACTCAGGACACTTGGGAACATTTGATTGACTGGTAGCCTGACATCACACAGTGCCTGAGAAACCCTTCAGGTCCATTTCTTCATGCTCACAATTCACACAACCCCCCCCCAGGACATGGTGTACCCACCAGGTGGGTACAACAAAGGACAGCCTCCCTGGGTTTGTATTCACCCATGTACCTCACACATGGTTGGTCTCCTATGAATTGGAGCCCCTGTGCTTACATGTTGACCTCCCTGGACCAGGGCTTCATAGGCTCCTGGTGTGGAAAGCCTGGCTCTGTGTACTTACACTCGGTCTCACAGGACATGGACAGCTGCTGTGAGCTCAGTCTTGAGAATGGTTGCATCTTAAGCGATGTTCTCTTATTCCTGATATGTAGTTTTATATTATGGCTTTTAAAAAAAAGGACATAAAGATGGGCAGTGGACATACTAGGGGATGTCCAAGAGCAGGGGGTTGAAGGAGGGGATAGCTAGGACCACAATTCATTGTTCATGTATACGAGGTTGTCGAAGAATAAAAACATAAAAAAACACATCAATCAATAAATAAAATTGGGGGGTTGGAGAGATGGCTCAGGGTTTCAGACTTTATCTCACAAGCAGAAAGATCTGAGTTCAGATTCCATGTCTCATATAAAAATAGCCAGACAGAAGTGGCAGTGGCCTGTCTGGCCTTGAAAGGTGGTGCCTGGCAAATTCCAGATCTATATGAAGAGGTAGAAGCCATCCAGGATGAATCACCCTGGTTCTCCACAGGCACACGGTGTCCTCTGCTACACACACACAACACACACACACACACACACACACACACACACACACACACACACAGACATACAAATGTCAAGAAACTAAAACGTTGAGGAATTGGTTGTTTAGGGTCACATAGTCAAGATGTAACCCTGGACCCTTGATATATCCTGGACTCTGGATGTTACCTGGAGTCCAGGTTTTCCACCCAAGCCCAGGCACGTCAGCCTGTGCGCACCTCAGATGACCCTTCACACTTCCAGCCACATACCAGTGGCTCACATACCAGCCAGTCATTCAGAAAGTGGGTATGGAATGTATCAGATACCAGGATAGGAGCTGAAATTTCCCAGAAGCCCCTGTTGATATCTAGTGTAATGAAAAACAGCTACATTTGGGGGCATTTTTCAGACAAGAAAAATTGGTAGCTTATGGACATCTGTGAATGGTGCTACAACTGGAGATCTTTTTTGTTACCTGTCTGCTGTTTCCCATCATGATCTGTCACTCATGCTGTCAAATTCTCTGCCACTGCTTCTGTCTGGCAGAAATCAGTTCCTGCAGCAACCCTTGGGCATCTCTACCTGGAGGGTCCCTATTCCTAACTGGGTGTGCTGCTTCCATCTGGTGGTCAGACATGGTAATTGCATGGGCCTTGGGGCAGAGAGGCAGAGAGGGAGGGGACAACTTTTGAAGTTGATTCTTTCCACCATGTGGCCTTCTGGAGATCAAATCAGACTGCAGGTTTGTGAGCAGGTGCCTTACATGCTCAGCAGTCTCACTGGCCCCTTATATATTGCCTCTCTCTCTCTCTCTCTCTCTCTCTCTCTCTCTCTCTCTCTCTCTCTAGCTAAAGGAGATGAAGTCAGATGTTCCTGCTCAGTTTCCCTGCTGTGTAGAGACAGGAGCTCAGACACCTGTCTGGAGTTAAGTCCTTCTTCTTGCCATGCCCCGACCTCAACTTGACACGTGGGTACCTGACCATCCCCTGGGTGCCCAGAGACTCCAGGTCACCCCCAACCTGGCTACCCCACTATCATTCACTCAAAGCTGATGTTGCTGTTTGTACAAACACATCAATCGTCATCTCTGATCCTGGATCAGACTTGTAAGCATGTTTTCCTCCTGAATTGTCTTCTGCCTAGTGAGTCAGGAGAACTGGGGGAACACTGTGAGCACTGGGAAAACTGGGAGCACAGAGAACTGGGATCACTGGGAGCATTGGGAGCAGAAAGAGCAGGAGGAGTCTGACAGGAAGTGGAGCCAGGTTTGGGTTAACCACTGTCAGTGTAGAATTCATCAGTGACAATTGAGGCTTAATAAAAATAAACAAACAAACATTGGCCAAAGATGACATGAGCAGTTTCAGCTCAGTCAGTCCCTAGACTGGCTCTCGAGCTTCCAGAATGTGATTGGTTGTGGGGCAGGCAGAAGAACCCCATCAAGAGGCCAGAGGGAAGTGGACAAATCCAAAGGACAGGAAGCTTGTTCTGGAGATTTCAACCTCCACAGTGGCCACGTCTATGGAACTGACAGATGGCCCCCAAATTATGATGGTGTCCACGTGTTCCGCCCTATCTAGGAATACTACCGTAGGTAGAACATGCAATTGGTCTCTGGGCCTGCTGATTACCATAACTTAGCTGCACAACAACCACAGGGCCTCAGCTGCTTCCTCTGGTGATCTCGAGGCTGCCTGGGGGCTGCCATCACCACGCAGCACTGTTGAACCTGTGCATAGGAAAAGACCAACATTCAACACTTGAATATGATTTCTACTGCAAGCCTATTCCTTTTATACTATCATAAAGCAAAAAATAAATAAATAATAAATAAATAAATAAATAATAAAAGGGTAAGTTGAGAGTTGATGGGTGAGCAGGTAAAATGCTTACAGTGGATTGGCGAGTAGATTCCAGGGCCAGGTAAAAAGGCAAGTGCATCTGGAAACCAGCAGTGAAGGCAGGTGGAGATGAGAGGACCCCAGGAGCTTGCTGGCCAATTAGTTGAAAAGTTAAGATGGAGAGCAAGTGAGGGAGATCCTCATATCAGCCTCTGGCATCCACGTGTGCACACGTATAACGCATACATGTGATGCTCGTGCACACAACATACCTACACAGTACAAGCATTCTAAACTGAGGGCTGGGGATGTAAATCAGTTGGCTGTGTGCTTGCCTAGCACATATGAAGCACTGGGATCTACCCCCAATACCACACAAACCGGGCATCATAGTGTCTGCCTGCAACATCAGCTTTCAAGAGGTGGAGCCAAGGAAATCAGATGCTTAAGGTCAGCCTAGGAAGCTTGAGACATGAGACCCTGTCACAAACAAAAAACAGTATGTTTTTTGAGGATTGTAACGGTTACTTTTAACTGTTGCTATGAGAGAACACCCAAAGTCAAACAACTTAAAAGAGAAGGGGATATTTCTTCAGCTTATTGTTCCAGAGGGGAGAAACAGTATTTCATGGTGGAGACAACATGGCTGGTGGCTGAAGCTGGAGGCAGCTAAATCACCTCAGACATCCTGGAGTCTCTCTTCAAATTTTTCTGTACTGTGGTTCCTTTTATCTGGTCCACTCCTGGGAGATTCTGATTGGATTTAGGGCTGGACTGTGTACTGTAAATGTGTGACCTGGACAAACTCTTGAGGTGGTCTCAGCTGATCCTAGTTAATGCCAGGTGTGGTCAAGTTGACAGCCAGGATTAACTATCACAAGGGTTAAGGTAGATTTTATTAGAAGAGAGAACAGAACTCACAGACTCCACATGTAGAGTCCCATGAGGGACTAGGACATCCCTGAGATCTCATGAACTCTAGGCATGGAATCCATGAGGGCACAAGCTAGAAACCAACTCATGGATTCCACATGTGGAGTGCCACAATGGGCAAATGCCCAAAAAACAATATTTCAAAGAAGTAAACCGTGTGACTTTGACCTACCATATCGAAATAGAGAGGACCAAGAAGGAACCTTGCAGTTGAATGCTCACCCACGAGGTACCCCCCCCAGAAAAAAAAACAAGAAAAAGAGAATGCAAATGCCATGCATCCCCAAAATCTCTCCTGTGTATAGCACTGAGAGAGGAATGGAAGAAGGTGGACATTTAAAAACCAGGGGACCTGAACTTTTTCGGTTTTTCATTGTTTTCCAAACAAGCAGCCTCCAGGTCTGGTCCTTGGTGCCTCGGCTCACTGCTGCCATCTGGTGCTCACATTCTGCAAGCGCAGGAGTCTGGGGACCCTAGTCTCCACTGGGGAGGATAGGGGTCGCTGTCTCTGGTGCTGAAATCTCGGCCCCCTTGGACACCCACTTGTCCCAAATGCTTTCTTGTCCTTCTTCCTTTCTTGCTTCATTTACGAAAGGATCAAGGAGTTCAGCTAGTTGATTCTGGGTGAACAGTGGAGACACTGAAGGGGTGACTCCTCAAATTCTAGTTGGCCTATATGTTGCCCATAACTTCACGACCACAATGCTTAAGGGGACAAGGGGCTTCATTCTGGCTTAAGCTTCTTGGTTACAGTCCTTGTCCAGCTTGGCAGGAGAGTAGGCCAACACCAGGCTGAGGGAGCTGGCCACACCATCTCCACAGGAGCTGAGGGACAGCGTCTGGCCAAGTATATGAAGGATGCCACCTTCCCTAACCAGTTCCTCCCTTTGTCTGTCCAGGGACTAGAACCACCCACCATTGGCTGGGCCTCGTTCCCAACCCACCATCAACTAGACAATCTCCTGCAAGCTTGCTTAGGGCCAAACTTAAGCATTAATTTAAAAAACATGCTTTGAAAATGTAAAGTTAGCTAATAATCTTTGTAAATATATTAACTTTATTCTTAAAATTTTTAAACTTTATTTATTTCGTGTGTTTGTGTGTGAGAGAGAGAAAATGAAAGAGAGATAGAGGGAGAGAGCTATACATCGCTGTGGAGGATCAAGGGTGACTTCAGAATCATCTTGGACTGCCCCTACCTCATTCTTGCTTTGCTCTGATATTTCCCAGGTTCTGCCCACAAGAGCCAGAAATACAGGACACTGCCATTTTCACTTGGCATTTTATTTGGGGCCTGGGATCCAAACTCAGGATGTTCTGCTTGCAAGACAGAGCCTTAACCCTGAACTGTCTCTCCAGCACAGCTTCATTTATTCTTACACTGTATTACCCATGAATTATGTTTTTTGTGGCCTGTTACTTACTACACTCCTTTCCCACCCTTCTCTCTCCTCTTGCCGGTTTTCCTCCATCTCCCACATCTCCCTATATGTGAACTGGGTCACCTCTAGGAGGTCTGTACTAATTAGTGTTTGGGCACTTGGCAGGGTACATGGCCCACCAGGGCAGACTGTAGCATTTAGAGACTCCCCTCTCATGTCTACACATGTCTCATATGTCCCTCAGGTAGTGTCATGCCTGATGGGATCTTTTCTTCCACTACAAAGTTCAACCACTAATTCTTTACAAATGTGCCTAAAGTTTGAACCTCAACCATCGAGTTGTATCTAACACATGACAGAAAGAGAGGAGAGGAGGGAACAGCGAGGAAAGAAGGTGCTTTTCAACCTTTGAGGATGGTTGCCATTGCTCAGATAATCTGTGTTAGTCAGGGTTCTCTGAAGAAGCAGAATCTATAGACTGTAGCATACATCAATCAGTTTACTAAAAAATAACTCACGATAAAAATAGTGTCCTTCAAGGTGGACACCAGCAGGAGCCTCTTTGCTAGCTGGAATGTTCCACAAAGCCAAAAAATCCCGAGAAGGTCTCAAGCCTTTGCTCCTCTGGAGGGTTGAAGATGCTGGGTTCTGACATCGACGAAGAACAGCTGGGATCCAATGTCGGCGATGAATGGTGAACAGCAACAAGGTCTAGAGACCAGGCTCCGAAGGCAGCAGGAACAGCAACAACGTGATGGAAAAGATGATGCTCCAAGTCAGCCACAGAGGCAGGCAGCAGCAGCAGCAACCAAGAAGGCCAAACGCTCTAAAGACGAACAATGTTCACGCATAGTGAACCGGATAAGAGAAGAGCAAGACTCTCCTCCATGCACCTCCTATTATTGGGTCCACCACTGGAAAGCACCACCCACTATGGGCTGGGTTCTCCACAGCAATCAGTCAAGTACCTGCAGACTTGTTCAGGGGCCATTCTAACCACTAACCTTTCACAGCTGCTTCCAAACAGTCTGCAACTGTCAAGCTGACAGCCAAATGCGACTATAACACTTGACAAGGTCAGATGAAGAGCTGATGCTGGCCAGCGCCAGCTGTGGGTTCGGCTGGACACCACACTTCATAGATCAATCTTTCTTCCAGGTGGGTACAGCAAACTGATAGACAGAAACCACATGGACTACTTCATCCTCTCCTGTCCCTGGAGTACAGACACGTGAAGATCCCAGCAGGGATCCTCACTCTGCTGTGTCTCCCAGGGAAATCACTTATCAGATTTTGCCCAGATGTAGTTGGGGAGGAGCGCCCCCCTGTACAGGCTTCACCCATGGGCCACAGGCCATGAGCTCCCCACACATGACACAGCCCCTCACTCAGGGCTGCCTGCAGATTCTCAGCAGGTTGCTTTGGCAACCCCTCCCTGTCTTGCCTGGCCCCTCCCCAGATGGAAAGGAGTCACTCCGCAGTGAGGCTTCATGTTGCCACCAGGGGGCAGCACATCCACTCCTCAGCACACAGCAGAGCCAGCTGTGGTAAGCGGGGGTGGGGGGGAATTCTAGAGACACCCCTCCACCCCAGAGCAGAGCTCGCATAGGGGCATAAAGGATGTGTGGCAGTGTATGGGGTGGGAGTCTGATTAGCCCAGACCAGAGCAGACATTGAACCCCAGTGAAGAACAGAATGTATGGGTGGGGGTGTCTCAGTGTGTGGGGGTGTTGGACAGGTGCCTTGAGTCCCCAGGCAAAAAGGGAGTGGCCGGCTGTCTTAGCTAGGTCTGACTGTGTGACTTGCAATCAGACAGGTGCCTGTGTATGGTTTTACCAAGAATACACCCTGCTAGCCTGGCCCAAACCACCCACTGAAACAACAGGCGAAGGGAAGCCATGGCAGGGCATCCTGGCAGCCAGCACTTGGGAGGAGGAAGCAAGAGGATCAGGAGTTCAAGGTAACACCCGGCTTCACAGATGAACATTATTTAATGAACAAAACCCACCCAAGATTCAGCCCGGCGACATCCCCCCACACTCACGCTCCCCACGCAGTGGACATTTGCACAGAGACAACCTCAGACACTGAGGCAACTCCAAAGGGCCTGTGGCCACTCAGCTCAATGGGACAGCTTAGGGGTCCAAGGCCTCTGTACCAATCCTGGGAGGGTCCACCAAGGCATTCAGAGCACAGAGCACTGAACAGTCCTCGTGTTCACCAGAGGCAGCCACAAGGACCCCCTGACCAAGGCTGGGACTCATGTGGAATCTTCTAGAAACAGGTGTTCAGGTCCATCTCTCCTTGGTAGGGCGAGAATCTCAGTGGGTCTCAGACCTTCATGGTGTTGCATGATGGCAAAGTGACTTCCTCCTGTCCAGGGGACAAAGGTCCTGAAACCATCTGTGAGTCGTTCTGAACAGCCACTTCATCTAGGCACACATGTAACGCACATGCACACAGTGTGGCCAGGGACCCGGACCAGAAGTTGTCTCAGTCCTAAAAAGGACACTGAGTCCCCAAGTTCAGCTGGTAGCTGTCAGCCGGGTGTCCCGGGCGTCACAGGTGGCAGGCCACCTCCCAGATGATCTGTAAAGCCATGGAGAGGCAGGGCAGCTGGGCCAGGACATAAGCCAGTTAGCGCATGGGTGCCCGCAGCTTGCCCAGGTAGGTCACGGTGTACAACATGCGT
This sequence comes from Typhlomys cinereus, assembly GCA_023101885.1. Taxonomy (NCBI): domain Eukaryota; kingdom Metazoa; phylum Chordata; class Mammalia; order Rodentia; family Platacanthomyidae; genus Typhlomys; species Typhlomys cinereus. Next base: position 2,546,188 of record JALPQD010000288.1, read on the forward strand.
CTGGCGAGGAAGATGAGAAAGTGCATCCAGGTGATGAAAGGGTGTGGCCCAGGAAGGTAGACAAGGCCCAGGAAGAGGAAGGGGTAGATGGTCTCCATGTCATTCCAGTGAGCTCTGCAGAAGAGGCAAAAGGGTATAGAGTCAACTGGGCTTTTGGTCTGGGGCTATGTGCACCTCTGAATGTTTAAGGAGGGTGAGTGGCCTGGAGAGCCCTGTAAGGAAAATCTCTTCCAGGTGGCTGCTGGGAGATGGGTCACTCTCAGCAGTGCAGACCATCCGGGACTCAATGCAATCCTCCTGCCTGGAGGCTCCTGGTCCTTCTCAGGCATCAGACCTCTCCATATATACCAAGAGTTGAGAGTGGTCCAGGGTCATCTGCACTGGGTCCTGGTTTAGCTGCTGAAGTTCAGTTGGTGTGCAGACTGGCACCTATCATACAGTAGACGCTCATTAAATGATGGATGGCTATACGGATGGGTGATGGATCGGTCCATAAGGAAAATGTATTACCATAATTCTTGGAGAAAGGGCAGAGCAGGACATTCACTTCCTATGTCACACCCCTGCCATATTCTTCAAACCACAAGTGTGTACATTATTGTGAATGGCTAAGGAAAACACGGTGAATCTCTATTGAAGCACCTGTTCCAGTCACCTCTGCCCGTGATATACCGGCATCTGTTGAAAGCCGAGTGCCACCCTCTCTCCTGTATTACCCTTGAGCACATGGCCCAGCCTCCCTGATCCAGGCACCCCTGTGACAGACAACCCCTCCCTCTCTGGGGTGCTCCCCCCACCCCCAGTTCCCACGGTCCTGGTGTTGGTGCACACTCTCCATTCAAGCTGGACTAAGAACTGTCACCAGCAATCTTAAGAAAAAATAAACCCCTTGTTCCATTAAGCTGTTTGATGGTCCTTTATCAGCAACTATACAGGTGGACTGCAACATTGACCTTGAACTCCTGATCCTCCTGTCTCCATTCCTGGGGTACCATGAGCCCCGAACTTTGTTCAAGTCATGACCACATATTTTCCCACATGAATGTAACAAGTTCATGAAGACAGCCTGAGGGCCATCTCAGTGGACTCACCTAAGACAGCGCTCCACATTGGGCTCGCTCTGGCAGTACTGGGGACCTCTGTTTCTCAGGGCATCCTCAGGGTTAGCAAAGGCCTGAAACATAGGAAAGAGAGTAATGAGTGCTTGTCCTGCACTGTCTCCACAGCAGCCAGTCACACACATTCATTCCTGAGCCTGCCTGGAGAGAAGATAAGGCTTGGAAGGGGGTGTATCCCTGGTGGGTTTCCTGCCTAGAGCTGGAGGTGTGGCTCGGCCACAGGGCACCACCCTAATTTGCCAGAGGAACTGGGATTCATTGAAACACAATCATCAAGTTAAGGGAAACCACATGGGCCTCCCATGCCTGGGTGGAAACTCAGCTCCACACTGACTCTGAGCTCTCAGGTCCCCCTACCTCAGCCTCTCCCCATCCGTAGATTTCCTCTAGAGAGGGAGCAGAGAGACCTGAGGTTGTGTGGGCATGGATGGACCCTCCTAGTGGTCTTTCTGTCCCCACCACAGCCCGGCAAAGCTACGCCACTGACTCAATGGCATCCTGACTCTTGGCAATTTTTTCAAGTGACTCATCCTCCCAAACCCAGCTTTCTTCTAATGGGGCCAAGGGTTCCTTAGGACAACTGGGTGGGCCCACCCCAGAGGCAGATGCAGCCCTGCCCCAAGCCATTCCTGTTAAGAATAGTCAAACCCCCACCCAGTTACCAATTGAGGGTCCTGCCATGCCCCCTTCCAAAGAGCCTCAGATGCAACACCCCAGGACTGGCTGGGGAGCAGGTGCTAGTGGAGATGGGAAATTTCAGATGTTGGGGTATTACCTCCAGAAGGAGGCCAAGGCCAGGGGTGCCTGTGTTCTTCTACCAATCACAAATAAATCCTAAAGATCTCCTGGTTGGGACATGTGCCAGGCAGTGAAATTTCAAGATCCAATCTTTACAAAAGGACACATTGAGCTTCCAATTCGTCCAAAGTCTCCAAGCCTGGGAAAACGAGGAGATGGGGGCAGCGCCAAGCTGATTGCCAGCATAAAGACCAAAGACAGAGAGAGCCCCGAAAGATTCCTTTTCCCTTTCCATCAGGTAAACACAGGTTGTTTGCACTGGAAGTAGGGTTCAGAGGGGCCCTGGGCCCCCCCAGACCTGCATCCTCAGTCCCAGGTGAGAATTAGGATGACATGTTCAGCACACACTTTGGGTCTCCAGCACCACCTGCCTGCCATCCTGTCTGTACCTGTCCCAGGGGCTGAACTTGGCGGGAGTGAGATATCTGCCCAGCGCTCCCACCCATACATCTCTGTGCAAGGCCGGACAAAGGTGAGGAAAGGTGCCTTTTCAGGAAAGAACTGCCCCCCAAAGCCACATGTACTTTGTACATCAAGATGTCCCCAGCGAGCGCTGCACACAGCCATCTAAAAAACACACCAAAAATGGGGTCCCAGGGCATCCCAGCCCGTCCTATAGGTTCAGTCCAGGCCCATTTACTGTGAGTCCTCATGCAGGATCTGGGATGAGGGGGGGGGTGGCGTCTCATTTTGACTGCCCCGGAGTCCCGCAGGGATCTGGGCCTGTACGTAGGACTCTGCACACAGCCAGGACGAGTTGGGAATTTCCACTCAGCCCAGATATGAGATCTCCCTGACTGAAAAGGGCCATGTCAGAAGGCTTGGGGGGCCCAGGGTTCCCGGCTCCTCTCCGAACCGTGACAGGTCTCCTGGAGGGAGAGGATGCAGGAGCTCTGGCCCAGGGCAGCAATCTGCAGGATTTCGGAAATTCTGGACACCTCTGGGACTCGCAAAGCTCCACCACGCTTGGGCTGTGAGTCTTTCGGCCCTCAGACTTCCCTTCCCTATGTGGACTTAGTGGCTTTTGAATGGTTTTGCTGGACAAAGTTGGAAATGCTTGAAGATTTTCACTTTGTGGATTACCAATACCATTCATCAGAGTGTAGGGGCCAGTGTTAGTGCTGAGAGAGTTATGGATTGTTTGGGCCCGGTTTCTGATGAGGGGAACAAGGACTTTGTTGAAGTTGAATTTGAACACGATGGACTGGTTTGCTTGATAGAGGAGAGCTGTGTTGGCAGTCTTGAGGATTTGCAGGAGGAAAGAGCAGGCAGCCCAATAGCTGCCATTCTTGGAGAAATGAGCATCAATGAAGGAAAACCTAGTGACTTCCACTGGGACAGTGGAAGACGTGAAAACCACCGTATGGCGAGTTCATGATTTGAAAACCCAGATTCCTTCAGGAGCCGAAAGTCCAAGTTAAAAGCTCTTTCTTGCCCTTGCAAGTTTGGCTGTCTGGAATAGAGGCTTTTCCAGCGTCAGTGCGTTGAAGCTGGTGCAGCTGTAGTTCTGGTGGAGCTACGTTTCAACCTTGTTTCGGAATCTGGCAGCATTCCTCAGGTGATATGGTTTGGGTAGTACTGAGGGGTTCGTGGAGAGCAGCAAAAGCTTGGCACCAAGTGGCAGGCATAGAGTTCCTGCAAGAGATGGGACTCGCATGAATGCGCATGTTAGGCTTCTTCTTCAGGGTGTCTCATAACTCTTGAATATTTCTCTCAAGTATCTTTTTGGCTTTAACAACCTCTTCCATTGAGCTGGTTGATTCTTCCACTTTGTCTTCAAGATCTCAAATTCTATGTTCTGCTTCATTACTTCTGCTAGTAAGACTCTGTTGAGTTCTGGGTTGGTTGAAGATAACTTGTCTTTTAGTTCCATTTTAAACTCTGCTTGAGGGCTGAAGAGTTGGCTCAGGGGTTAAGCCTCCGCCTTGCAGGCGGAAGGTCCTGAGTTCGGATCCTAGACCCCACGTATAAACGCGGGTGGAAGCGGGGCTGCCTGCATTTCTGGTCCTGGTAGGGTGGAGCCTGTGAATCCCGGGAGCAGAGTAAATGAGGAGGAGGTGGAGGTGTCCATGGTGGTTCCCAAATTCATCCGTGGTTCTACACACACACACACACACACACACACACACACACACACACACACATACAATTGAATAAATAATAAATAATAAAAAACCATTTAGGAAGGGTTGGCCTAACTAATCAGCTAAGGTAGTTCCCTACTGTTTCAACTGGGTTTTTATAGTCTCTGGCCATATATTAGGTCCTTGATCCATTTGGAATTAATTTTTGTACATGGTGACAAGTACGGTCCAGTTTAATCTTCTGCATGTGGACATCAGTTTTGCCAGCACATTTGTTGAAGTGCTGTTCTTTTCCTTGGATTTTTGGGGCCCTTTGTCAAAGATCAATTGGCTGTAATTTGTGGGCTTATATCTGGGCTTCAACCCTTATCCATTGATCTGGTTGTCTATTTTGGAGCCAGTACCAGGCTGTTTTTAATTATGGATTTGTAGTATAGACTAAGGTTTGGTATGGTGATACTTCCAGCAGTGTTTTTGTGACTCAGGATTGTTTTTGCTCTCCTGGATCTTTTCTGCCTCCATATGAATTTTTGAGATTGTTGGTCAATTTCTTTAAAGAATCGCTTTGGGATTTTGATTGGTATAGCATTGAATTGTATATTGCCTTTGGTAGGATGGTCATTTCACGATGTTGATTCTGCCAATCCAGGAACAAGGGAGGTCTTTCCACCTTTGTGTCTTCTGCTATTTCTTTCTTTAGGTTTTAAAGTTTTCATTGTAAAGGTCTTTTACCTCCTTAGTTAGGTTTATACCAAGGTATTTCATTTTTTTAGGGGCTATAGTAAATGGGTTGTTTCTCTCAAGGCTTTTTCACTTCTTTCTTCTGGGCATATAGGAAGGCCTCTGATTTTTGCACATTTATTTTGTATCCTGCCACCCTGCTGAACTTCTCAATTAGTTCCAGGAGCTTCCTGGTGGAGTTTTTGGGATCACTCAGTATAAGATCATGTCATCTGCAAATAGGGATAGCTTGACTTCTTCCTTGCCGATGTGAATCCCTCTTATGTCCCTTTTTTGTCTTATGGCTTCAGCTAACACTTCAAGTACAATATGAATAGAAGTGGTGAGAGTGGACGCCTTGTCTAGTTCCTGATGAAGTGGGACTTTCCAATTGTTCCCCCTTGAGCTATATCCTTGCTGTGGGCTTGTTGTATATAGCTTTTTTATATTGATAAAGGTTCCTTCCATTCCTACTTCTCTAGCGTTTGATCATAAAAGGCTGTTGGATCTTGTCAAAGCTTTTTCTGCATCTATCGAGAGTATCATGTGGTTCTTGGACTTGGACTGGTTTACATGATGAATTACATTTATTGATTTGGTATGTTGAACCAACCTTGTGTGCCGGGGATGAAGCCTACTTGTCCCCGTGATGATCTTTTAATATGTTTTTGATCCGGTTTGCTAAGACTTTGTTGAGATCTTTGCGTCTGTGTTCATCAGGGAGATCGGCCTATAGTTTTTTTTTAAGTGATCTTTATTAGGTTTTGGGATTAAAACGATATTAGCTTCATAGAAGGAATTTGGTGTGTTTCTCTCCTTTGTTATTGATGGAACAGTTTAAGGAGTATGGTGTTATTAACTCCTTAAATGTCTGGTAGAACTCTGTGCTGATCCATCTTTCCAGGACATTTTTTGGTGGGAAGATCGAGATTACTTCCTCAATTTCCTTATATGTTATAGACTATTTAAATAATTCACAACTTCCTGATTCAATTTAGGTAAGTTGTGTTTACTTAGAATTCATCCATCTCTTTTGTGTTGTCAACTTCACAGAGTATAAGTTTTTGAAATATGAGTTATAATTCTCTGAATTTCTTGGGTATCAGTAGTGATAACTCCATGTTCATTTCTAATTTTGTATTTGGTTTTCTCTCTCTTGTTTTGGTTATTTAGCTAGGGGTGTATCAATCTTATTTGATTTTTTCAAAAAACCAGCTTTTGATGGTTGATTTTTTCTATCGTTTCTTATTCGATTTCAGATATTTCTCCCCTTATTTTGCTAATCTCCTCTCTTCTACTATTTTGGGATCAGATTGCTCTGTTTCTCTAAGCTTTAAGCTGCATTGTTAAGTTGTTTATTTCTGATGTTTCCATTTTTTGACTAGGCATTAAGAGCTATGAAATTACCTCTTAGAACAGCTTTCATTGTGTCCCAGAGAATTTGGTAGTTGTATTTTTCGTTATTCATTCTTTCAGGAATCTTGAATTTCCTTTTTAATTTCTTCCTGAATCCAGTTCTCATTCAGCATCATAGTGTTAAGTTTCCAGGAGTTAGTGTATTTTCTTTGTTTGATGTGTTGTGGATGCCAGCTTTAGCCGTGTGGTCTGATAGGCACAGGTTAGAATTCAACTTTCTTGTATATGTGTAGATTCATTTTGTGGCCCAATATGTGATCTATTTTGGAGAAAGTTCCGTGTGCTGCTGAGAAAAATGTGTATTCTTTGGTGCTGGGTGAAAGTTGATGAGATCTGTAAGGTCCTTTCTTTCAGGGTTTGATTAAGTTCCAAGTGTCTCTGTTAGCTTTTGACCTGTTGATCTATCCCATGTTGAGAGGGCGGTGTTGAAGTCCCCAAGAATTATCGTTTGGGGGTTGATTTCTGCTTTAGGGCTGTAGGGTTTTCTTATGAATGTGGAGGGGCCCTATTGGGTGCATATTGTTCAGTATTGTGAAGTCTTCCTGGTGAATTGTACCTGTGACTAAAATGTAGTATCCATCCGTGTCTCTATAATTTTTTGGTTTGAAGCCACTTTGTCTGATGCTAATGGCTACCCTGCCTGTTTTCTGCTTCCTTTGCTTTGGAGATTGTTGACCAGCCTTTTATTTTAGAGCGTGCCTATCTTTTGTGTTGAGATGGTTTCCTGCAGGCAGCAGATTGATGGATTGTGATTTTTAATCCAAGTTTGTAATCTGTGTCTCTTGATCGGTGAATTAAGTCCATTACATTTAGTGTATAATGGAGAAACTATTGTTAATTCCAGACATTTTTATGTTTAGTAGCTTTTATAAGTATATTGCTTCGTTTTTAATGATGTTATACTTGCCTTCTGTTCTCCTGGATATGCCTGTTTTTTCTTCACACTTGAGTATCATTTCTAGCATTTTTTGAAGGCCTGTTTGGTGGCCATGTATCCTTAAGTTGTCTTTGTGCTGGAAAATTTTTCTTCTCCCTCGATCATGACTGATGTTTTGCAGGGTAAATCAGCCTGGGTTGACATTTTTGCTCATTCAATACTTGAAGTATGTCTCTCCAAGCTCTTCTTGCTTTTACTGTTTCGACTGAGAAGTCATTTTGTATTTTATAGGTTTACCTTTAAAAGTGACTTGTTTTTTCTCCCTTGAAGCTCTCAGCAGTTCTTTATCTTGAATGTGGAGTGTTTTAACTATTATTTGCCGGGCGTGCTTCTATTTTGTCGTATCTGTTTGGGGTGTGGAATGCCTCTTGTATATGGAGGCCTCTCTTTTTTTAGATGAGGAAAGTTTTCCTTGATTATCGTTTGAAAAATTTCCTCAGGGGTGGTATTTTGAGATTCTTGCTCTGGTATTCCATGAATACGCATGTTAGGCTTTTCAGGGTGTCCCCTATCTTGGATATTTCTCTCAAGTATCTTTTTGGCTTAACAACCTCTTCCATTGAGCTGTTAGTACTCACTTTATCTTCAAGGTCTGAAATTCTGTTTTCTGCTTCTTAGTTCTGTTGATAAGACTCTCTATGGCTTCTGGGTTGAAGATAACCGTCTTTTAGCTCAGTTTTAAACTCTGCTGTTTTGTTTTAACTGCTCTATGCCACTTTTGTTTCTTGCACTGTTTTTCTCAACTCCTCCAGATGTCTGTTGTGTTCCTCTTCAAAGCGATTGATTCGATTATGTAATTCCTCCCTGATTTCCTCTTTCATAGTATTGACATGGTAATGATCATATTTTGAAAGTCTTTATCTGGGTGGGCTTCTTTGGCCTTTTTCCGTGGGTTTGTTCTTGTTGGAGTCTAACATTATGGGATTAATTTCTTCAGTGGGAAATTGTTTACTTGAGTGTTGCTTCTCATGGATTTGCACTTTGACTTTGGCATTGTCATTTTAACTCTTAAGATCTCTCAATTTCACTAAACTGAATTATTTGGCCTGGGGTCATGGTGGGCGGGGCGGGCGGAGACTTACCTAGGTCGTGGGGTGAGGCCCGGCTGGACCCCGCGCGCGAGTCCCGACCGGCGGAGCGGGGTGGGGTGCAAAGGGGGGATGGGGGCGACGGCGTGGAGCTATTTAACCCGAGGGCAGCTGGGGCGGGGCCCGGGCCAGGGGGAGGTCCTCCTCGTCCCTCGGCCCTGCGCCGCGGCTCCGGCTGGATGGTGGGAGTCGGAGCCGGGTCCCTGTGGGCCGACCTGGGGTCCTGGTGGGCGGTGCGCGGGCTGGGGACTTACCACCTAGGGCGCGGGGTGAGGCCCGGCTGGACCGAGCGCGCGCGCGTCCCGACAGGCGGAGCGGGGTGGGGTGCAAAGGCTGTTGGCTTGTTGTATACAGCATTTATTATATTGATAAAAGTTCCTTGGAAAGCTTGAGAAAGGCATTGTGGAAGACGCCAAAGTGACTCCCATCACTGACCTCGATTTACATTCGAGGACCTGTGAACTATGACAGTACTGACCCTCCACACCAGCTACCTTTGCTTGCGTGGCAGAGAAAAGGCCATACGAACCAACGTTGATGAGGAGCACGGACTCGACTTCAAGGAAGAAGCCATTTCCCCAGGTCCTTCATGATGCATCTCACCACCCCCAGTTACAGATAACTCCACTTAACAGCATCTATTCCTAAACTACGCCGAATAAACCAGTGGTGGAAGGGCTCGTATGGATAGCAACTATGAAACAGAAATAGGACACTAAGTTACAAACATTATCTCTTTTAGTTTTTCAGAAACTGCATCCTTGATTTCATTCATTTCCAGCTTGAACGCCTGGCCATGTTACTCGAGTCCCTCCCCAACTGCTTTAGGAGGTCATTTTCATTTTGTTTGTGATGCCAAATGTGCAGACTTCAGCAAGTTCATCTTTAACTTCAGCATTCCAGATGAAGTTTCCTGACTCAGTGCTTTTGCATAAGGACCTTCTTTGCGGTCTTGCCTAAGGTTAGATTCTGTTTCTAAAAACCTTAGAAGCTGTTGTGGGCCCTCCAGGACCACTTTGCGCATGGGCCCCAGCTCCTGGAGGTAGGCTGCGGTGTGCGGGTGGTCCCGATGAAGGTGCAAGGCTGAGGTGGCTGCGTGGCAAGCCTGAGCCACTGTGGCTCCCACGGGCCCGGAGAACGGGGCCTGCGACAGGTCCTTCTGTAACACTAAATATTGTACCAGGATCTGCGGCTCCGCCCCAGAGGCCGCCATCTTCCGGACCATCAGGATGGTGGGTAGAGCCCTTTCTTGTGTTCCCTTTTAGTAGAGGAACACTATCGTGGCTGTTAATCCCCTGCCTCTAAGGATCCTAGTGCTTGTGATCCATGCTAGACTTTGGGGGGGGTCAATGATATGTCAGTCATTGCGCAGGTATGCAAAGTCCTATTACAGTTGCTTCGGCCCTAACTTGTGTGGAGTATCTTGCATATCGTTGCTCCTCCTCATCTTTAGGCTTTTACAATCTTACCGCCCCCTCTTCCACAAATTTCCCTGAGGTTTAGGATGGGGAGAGATTAGGCTGGCCTGGTTCCAGGTGATTAATGTAGGGTCTCTGATGTTCTGAATTATGGTTTGTTGTTTTTTGTTTTTCAGTTTTGCTGTTCTTGCACTGTTTCTGGCTCCATCCTGATGGGTATTGGATGTCACCTCCTAGCCAGAGATAAAAGGCTGCTAAAATAGAGTCTTACTATAAGAGTAGATTCAAATGTAGATGGGGTAAGAGTAGGAGACCACGGTGAGGGGGGGTGTCGGTCTACCATTTGCAGGATGGTTACCATCTATCTGCTACAATCTGTATCGTCCCTGACAGGTGAGATCAAACCCCCTCAGGTGCCAGTGAGCAGGAAGGAAAGTCTGTGAGCTTAACCAGATGTCTCACTACTTACTTGCAGTACTTGATGGTGGCCTATTTTCTCTGCTGTAGCATGATCCCCTCTCTCCTTGTTTCTGATGGGGTCCTCCTTCCCCTTCCTTCCTGTTTATAATCTTTGAAATTACTGTACGTATTACAGAGATTTATCTTTGAGTGTGTCACTAAGTGGGTTTGGTACTAGGATCCACCTATTAGAGAGTACATACAGCGCTTAATTTTCTATGTCTGGGTTACTTCACTCAATATAATTTTTGCTAATCCCATCCATTTCCCTGAAAATTTCAATAATTCATCTTTTTTGACGGCTGAGTAGTATTCCATTGTATAAATATACCATCTTTTCCTTATCCACTCATCAACTATTGGGCATTTGGGTTGATTCCATGACTTTGCTATTGTAAACAGTGCTGCTATGAATATGGTCGTGCTTGTGCCATTGAGGTGAATTTTTGCTCTGGCGGATTATTCCCAAAAGTGGAATAGCAGGGTCATATGGCATTTCAATCTTTAAGTGTTTTAAGAATTGCCAGACTGCTCGCCAGAGTGGTTGTATAAGCCTGCATCCCACCAGCAATGGTAAGAGAGTTCCCTTCTCACCACATCCTCTCCAGAATTTGGTGGTGTTTGTATTGTGGATTTTTGCCATCCTGACCAGGGTGAGATGATATCTCAGGGAGGTTTTGATTTGCATTTCCCTGATGGATAAGGATGCGGAGCATTTTTAAAGATATTTGTTAGACATTTCAATTTTGTCCCTGGTAGTTTCTTTTGAATTCCAAGGCCCATTTTGTAATTGGGCCATTTGTTTCTTTGGTGTTTGGTTTTCTAAGTTCTTTGTGCACTCTGGATAATAGAGCTCTATCAGATATGTGGTTAGTGAATATATTCTCCCATTCTGTGGGTTGCCTTTTTGCTCAGGTTACAATCTCTTTATCTGAACAGAAACTCTTTAATTTCATAAGATCCCATCTGTTGAGTGTTGGTTGTAGTGACTGTGCAATTGGATTTCCATTTAGGAAGGGTTGGCCTAATCTAATCAGCTCAAGGTAGTTCCCTACTGTTTCAACTGGGGTTTTTATAGTCTCTGGCCATATATTGAGGTCCTTGATCCATTTGGAATTAATTTTTGTACATGGTGACAAGTACAGGTCCAGTTTTAATCTTCTGCATGTGGACATCCAGTTTTGCCAGCATCATTTGTTGAAGATGCTGTTCTTTTTCCATTGGATTTTTGGGGCCCCTTTGTCAAAGATCAATTGGCTGTAATTGTGTGGGCTTATATCTGGGTCTTCAACCCTTATCCATTGATCTGTATGTCTATTTTGGAGCCAGTACCAGGCTGTTTTTATAATTATGGATTTGTAGTATAGACTAAGGTTTGGTATGGTGATACTTCCAGCAGTGTTTTTGTGACTCAGGATTGTTTTTGCTCTCCTGGATCTTTTCTGCCTCCATATGAATTTTGAGATTGTTGGTCAATTTCTTTAAAGAATCGCTTTGGGATTTTGATTGCTATAGCATTGAATCTGTATATTGCCTTTGGTAGGATGGTCATTTTTATGATATTGATTCTGCCAATCCAGGAACATGGGAGGTCTTTGCACCTTCTGGTGTCTTCTGTAATTTTTTTCTTAGGGTTTTAAAGTTTTCATTGTAAAGGTCTCTGACTTTCTTGGTTAGGTTTATACCAAGGTATTTCATTTTTTAGGGGCTATAGTAGATGGGATTGTTTCTCTTTTTGCTTTTTCACATCTTTCATCCTGGGCATAGAGGAAAGCCGCTGATTTTTGTATGTTTATTTTGTATCCTGCCACCCTTCTGAACTTCTGTATTAGTTCCAGGAGTGTCCTGGTTGACTTTTTTTGTTGTTGTTATTGTTAAAAAAAAACTTTATTTTATTTTTATTTATTTTATTTTATGTATTTATTTTATTTTTTTAATTTATTCAGTTGTGCATGTGTGCACGTGTGTGTATGTGTGTGTGTGTGTAGAACCTCGAGCGAATTCGGGAACCACCAGGGACTGCCTCCACCTCCTCCTTGTTTTACTCTGCCCCGGGATTCACAGGCTCCGCCCTACCAGGACCAGAGTTGCAGGCCACCCCCGCTTCTGCCCGGCATCTATACGTGGGGTCTAGGATCCAAGCTCAGGACCTTCCGCCTGCAAAGCAGAGGCTTAACCCCTGAGCCACCTCTCCAGCCCCCTGGTTGAGTTTTTGGGATTACTCAGGTATAGGATCATGTCATCTGCAAATAGAGATAACATGACTTCTTCCTGGCCAATTTGAATCCCTTTTATCTCCTTTTCTTGTCTTATGGCTCCAGGTAAGATTTCAAGTACAATATTGAATAGAAGTGGTGAGAGTGGACAGCTTTGTCTAGTTCCTGATGGAAGCAGGAATGCTTCAAGTTTTTCTCCATTGTGTATAATCCTTGCTGTTGGCTTGGTTTTTTTTTTTTTTTTTTTTTTTTTTATTCCTGGTGGGAATGCAGGCTTATACAACCACTCTGGTGAACCCTCTGGTGATTCTTTTTTTTTTTTTTAATTTTTTATTTCAGCTCATACAAACTTATTAGGTACACCAGTTCCCTCCCTCCCTCTTCCTCCCCCCGTTACCCCCTGCTCCCCCTCCCCACCCCTCTCCCTCCCCATCCCCCAGTGCCTCCCACCCCAATTCCCAGAGAATCCTTTCTTGTGCATGTCTGATTTTCCTCTGGGCCCTCCTCTCCGATGACATACAAGGACCCAGTGGCCTTTCCCGAACCCTTTCCCGTGTTCCCCTTAGGTATAGGAACACTGCTGTGGCTGCCAATCCTTTGCCTCCAAGGATCTTGGTGCCTTTAGCAGATGCTAGACTTTGTGAGGTCAACAGTGTGTTGGACAATGCGCAGGGCATGCAAAGTCCAATTATGATTGCTTCAGCCCTAACTAGTATAGAGTATCTTTTTTTTTTATTTTGCTGTCCAGTTATTTTCTTAAAAAAGTTTAATGCTTGATAAAATAAAACAAATTTTTAGTACCATAGAAACTTTCTGGCATGTACAATGACTTATTACTATGTACAACTTCTAAGACAAACGTTTCCAGCTCCCAATCAAGTTGTGTTGAGCAGCCAACTACAGTCAAGTTGTAGGAAGTTTTCTGGATAGCCAATAATTTCCTTGACTTGGAAAAAAATTATACAGTTAAAAATATAAATAAGACCTTCAATAAGTTGAGAATCAAGAAAATGCTATTTGAAATCCAGTCATGTGGATCTGGGAAGTTTGTGAAAGTTTATCAGATATCAGCAAATGAAATGCAAGTCCGCAGATGTTCAAACTTCAGTCTTCCAGGAGAGGTCCTGTAGATTCACAGAAGGTCTATCAAAAATAAAAGCTACTTTTTATTGTAGTAGATCTTCGTTTATGGTTCATATCCCATTTTTCACCAGCTCATGGACTCCATTCTCGTCAATGATTAAAGGTGCATGGAATTCTTTATCTGCCACATAACTCTCTATTCCTTCTCCAGCATAGGAGATGAGGGGAGAGATTTCACACTGGATTGGTACATCATTGGCATCCTTCAAGTTGTGATTCACATCAGCCGTGATGGTCTCTGACTTTCCATTTGTAGCCCTGCGGGGAATTGCTGGGAGGCGAGAGCCGTTTTCATCTATGAAGTGGCCTCCCGCATTGAGGACCCAGCAATGATGAAGGGACATCAAAGCATGCCTTGCAGTGGTCGGGTTGTCCTTCCCATTCTGACTGTCGGCATTCTTCAGTGGAGAGAACTCATCTTCCCGCAATACTTCATACACCACAAACCTCTTTGCAAACTGGAAGATGTCAAAGACAAATTTTTCCATCTTTATTCCATTCGGTTTGTCTGGCTTAATTAACTGTCCCTGGGAATCGATGTATGGAATCTTCTTTTGAGCCACATGATGCTGCAACTGAGGTTCATAAACATTGACAACATCTCTCAGAAATGGAACGGTGAAGAAATGATTGGCGATGTTCCCCGCGTTGAACAGCAGTCGTCCGTCAGCACTTCGTTTCTGAGCTGTTGCCAGAGAAATTTCACTGTACTCCACCACCTGGTACACGCCATCCACTCGGCAAACCACTCCAACTGGCTCTGTAGGGTTCGTTTTCTCTACTACCTTTGCCCCACAGTCTGCTCCTTTCTGAATGCAAAATCCAATGAACCGGGGATCTGCCACTTTTACCAATATGTTGTCCACACAATAGACATGAATGCTCCAAATGCCTCTTTGCTCCATATCTTCTACAATGTTTTGGGCTGCAAGAGCCCTATACAGACCACCATTCCCATCTGGAGCCATTGAGACTTTATTTTTCTCTTCCAAAATAATTTTCCCATCAAAACTCACAGCAGGTAGCATTCCTTGCTGAAAAAATATCACATTCTCTTTTTTTAAACCAAAGTACTTGTGCTTGGTGAAGAATTCCTTCGTGGACTCCATTGTCCTGCCGCTGGTCATGATGTACCATGGAATGATGCACTTGTTGCCATAGTGTTTTTCTGCTAACTGCTGTAGCTTCAGGATACGTTCTGCTTGAATCTGAAAAAGTGTCTTGTGGGATGGCAAACCAACGTCATACATCCCCTTGGGATATGCAACTCCAAGTCTTGTCCCCTGTCCACCAGCTAGAAGAAGAACTGCTACTTTGTTCTGAGAAATTTGGGAAAGTCCTTCATTTTCCCAGGCCTGTAGCTGGTCTTGATCTCTAGTAGCACTGCCCAGCACTTCTCGAGGGACCGGCTCCATCCGCGCATCCACTTTCTCTTGGTGGGAGGACTGGTTAAACCCTTCGATGGCCTTTTGGAAGAAGGAGTTCAGTTCCTCAAAGTTCATGACTTGGAGCGCTGCATAAAGCTCTACCTGTTGGGCTTCGTCCAGTTCATTCCAGAACTGCAGCAGGTGTTCTTGCCCAGCTTTGGACAACTTGACTTTGAGGTCATTAACATTCATAGTGCTCCGCTGCTTTGTGAAAACAGAGGTGTGAGAGCTGTAAACCTTTCCCGGGGACACCGCAGCTCCGGCTCGGCCACTCGCCGGCGTCCCGGGCCCCGCCTGGACTATATAAGCGCATCCGAGGGGCCTGGGCAGCGGGGCGGGCCGGAGCGGGCGGGAGGGGAGCGGAGCGCGCCCCGCCACCCCGCCCCTCTGCCGTCGTGACTCGAGTATCTTACATATCATTGCTCCTCCCATCCTTTTGCTCTTACACTCTTACCGCCCCCTCTTCCGCAAATTTCCCTGAGCTTCAAGATGGGGAGAGACTAAGCTGGCCTAGTTCTAGGTGGTTGATATAGAGTCTCTGAAGTTCTGGATTGTGGTTTGTTGATTTTCTTTTGCAGTTTTGCTGCTCCTGCAATGCCCTTCACTCCATCCTGGTGGGCATTGTATGTTACCCCCTGGCCAGAGACAAAAAGCTGTTAGAGTCTTGTGATAAAAGCACATTCAAAGGTAGATGTAATAAAAGTGGGAAACCACAGTGAGGGAGGGGTCTATCACCCATTTGCAAAATTGTTACTTTTTATCTGCCAGACTATATGCCCTCCTCTTCTGGTGAGATCACACCCCCTCAGTAGTAAATGATCAGGAACAAAAGTCTGTGAGCTTAACCAGATGTCTCACTACTTACTTGCAGTACTTGATGGTGGCCTATTTTCTCTGCTGTAGCATGATCCCCTCTCTCCTTGTTTCTGATGGGGCCCTCCTTCCCCTTCCTTCCTGTTTATAATCTTTGAAATTACTGTACGTATTACAGAGATTTATCTTTGAGTGTGTCACTAAGTGGGTTTGGTACTAGGATCCACCTATTAGAAAGTACATACAGCGCTTAATTTTCTATGTCTGGGTTACTTCACTCAATATAATTTTTGCTAATCCCATCCATTTCCCTGAAAATTTCAATAATTCATCTTTTTTGACGGCTGAGTAGTATTCCATTGTATAAATATACCACCTTTTCCTTATCCACTCATCAACTATTGGGCATTTGGGTTGATTCCATGACTTTGCTATTGTAAACAGTGCTGCTATGAATATGGTCGTGCTTGTGCCATTGAGGTGAATTTTTGCTGTGGCGGATTATTCCCAAAAGTGGAATAGCAGGGTCATATGGCATTTCAATCTTTAAGTGTTTTAAGAATTGCCAGACTGCTCGCCAGAGTGGTTGTATAAGCTTGCATCCCACCAGCAATGGTAAGAGAGTTCCCTTCTCACCACATCCTCTGCAGCATTTGGTGTTGTTTGTATTGTGGATTTTTGCCATCCTGACTGGGGTGAGATGATATCTCAGGGAGGTTTTGATTTGCATTTCCCTGATGGATAAGGATGCGGAGCATTTTCAAAGATATTTGTTAGACATTTCAATTTTGTCCCTGGTAGTTTCTTTTGAATTCCAAGGCCCATTTTGTAATTGGGCCATTTGTTTCTTTGGTGTTTGGTTTTCTAAGTTCTTTGTGCACTCTGGATAATAGAGCTCTATCAGATATGTGGTTAGTGAATATATTCTCCCATTCTGTGGGTTGCCTTTTTTGCTCAGGTTACAATCTCTTTATCTGAACAGAAACTCTTTAATTTCATAAGATCCCATCTGTTGAGTGTTGGTTGTAGTGACTGTGCAATTGGATTTCCATTTAGGAAGGGTTGGCCTAATCTAATCAGCTCAAGGTAGTTCCCTACTGTTTCAACTGAGGTTTTTATAGTCTCTGGCCATATATTGAGGTCCTTGATCCATTTGGAATTAATTTTTGTACATGGTGACAAGTACAGGTCCAGTTTTAATCTTCTGCATGTGGACATCCAGTTTTGCCAGCATCATTTGTTGAAGATGCTGTTCTTTTTCCATTGGATTTTTGGGGCTCCTTTGTCAAAGATCAATTGGCTGTAATTGTGTGGGCTTATATCTGGGTCTTCAACCCTTATCCATTGATCTGTGTGTCTATTTTGGAGCCAGTACCAGGCTGTTTTTATAATTATGGATTTGTAGTATAGACTAAGGTTTGGTATGGTGATACTTCCAGCAGTGTTTTTGTGACTCAGGATTGTTTTTGCTCTCCTGGATCTTTTCTGCCTCCATATGAATTTTGAGATTGTTGGTCAATTTCTTTAAAGAATCGCTTTGGGATTTTGATTGGTATAGCATTGAATCTGTATATTGCCTTTGGTAGGATGGTCATTTTCACGATGTTGATTCTGCCAATCCAGGAACAAGGGAGGTCTTTCCACCTTCTGGTGTCTTCTGCTATTTCTTTCTTTAGGGTTTTAAAGTTTTCATTGTAAAGGTCTTTTACCTCCTTAGTTAGGTTTATACCAAGGTATTTCATTTTTTTAGGGGCTATAGTAAATGGGATTGTTTCTCTCAAGGCTTTTTCACTTCTTTCATTCTGGGCATATAGGAAGGCCTCTGATTTTTGCACATTTATTTTGTATCCTGCCACCCTGCTGAACTTCTCAATTAGTTCCAGGAGCTTCCTGGTGGAGTTTTTGGGATCACTCAGGTATAAGATCATGTCATCTGCAAATAGGGATAGCTTGACTTCTTCCTTGCCGATGTGAATCCCTCTTATGTCCCTTTCTTGTCTTATGGCTTCAGCTAACACTTCAAGTACAATATTGAATAGAAGTGGTGAGAGTGGACAGCCTTGTCTAGTTCCTGATCGAAGTGGGAATGCTTCCAATTGTTCCCCATTGAGCATAATCCTTGCTGTGGGCTTGTTGTATATAGCTTTTATTATATTGATAAAGGTTCCTTCCATTCCTACTGTCTCTAGCGTTTTGATCATAAAAGGCTGTTGGATCTTGTCAAAAGCTTTTTCTGCATCTATCGAGAGTATCATGTGGTCTTGGACTTTGGACTGGTTTACATGATGAATTACATTTATTGATTTGCGTATGTTGAACCAACCTTGTGTGCCGGGGATGAAGCCTACTTGGTCCCCGTGAATGATCTTTTTAATATGTTTTTGAATCCGGTTTGCTAAGACTTTGTTGAGAATCTTTGCGTCTGTGTTCATCAGGGAGATCGGCCTATAGTTTTCTTTTTTAAGTGAATCTTTATTAGGTTTTGGGATTAAAACGATATTAGCTTCATAGAAGGAATTTGGTAGTGTTCCTTCCTTTGCTATTTGATGGAACAGTTTAAGGAGTATTGGTGTTATTAACTCCTTAAATGTCTGGTAGAACTCTGTGCTGAATCCATCTGGTCCAGGACATTTTTTGGTGGGAAGATTCGAGATTACTTCCTCAATTTCCTTATATGTTATAGGACTATTTAAATAATTCACAACTTCCTGATTCAATTTAGGTAAGTTGTGTTTACTTAGAAGTTCATCCATCTCTTTTGTGTTGTCAAACTTCACAGAGTATAAGTTTTTGAAATATGATGTTATAATTCTCTGAATTTCTTGGGTATCAGTAGTGATAACTCCATGTTCATTTCTAATTTTGTTAATTTGTGTTTTCTCTCTCTTGCTTTTGGTTAGTTTAGCTAGGGGTGTATCAATCTTATTGATTTTTTCAAAGAACCAGCTTTTTGACTGGTTGATTTTTTCTATCGTTTTCTTAATCTCGATTTCAGATATTTCTCCCCTTATTTTGCTAATCTCCTCTCTTCTACTACTTTTGGGATCAGATTGCTCTAGTTTCTCTAATGCTTTAAGCTGCATTGTTAAGTTGTTTATTTCTGATGTTTCCATTTTTTTGACATAGGCATTAAGAGCTATGAACTTACCTCTTAGAACAGCTTTCATTGTGTCCCAGAGATTTTGGTAAGTTGTATTTTCGTTATCATTCACTTTCAGGAAATCTTGAATTTCCTTTTTAATTTCTTCCTGAATCCAGTTCTCATTCAGCATCATAGTGTTAAGTTTCCAGGAGTTAGTGTATTTTCTCTTGTTTGATGTGTTGTGGATGTCCAGCTTTAGGCCGTGGTGGTCTGATAGGGCACAGGTTAGAATTCCAACTTTCTTGTATATGTGTAGATTCATTTTGTGGCCCAATATGTGATCTATTTTGGAGAAAGTTCCGTGTGCTGCTGAGAAAAATGTGTATTCTTTGGTGCGTGGGTGAAAAGTTCGATAGAGATCTGTAAGGTCCATTTCTTTCAGGGTTTGATTAAGTTCCAAAGTGTCTCTGTTAAGCTTTTGACCTGTTGATCTATCCCATGTTGAGAGGGCGGTGTTGAAGTCCCCAAGAATTATCGTTTGGGGGTTGATTTCTTGCTTTAGACGCTGTAGGGTTTTCTTAATGAATGTGGAGGGGCCCGTATTGGGTGCATATATGTTCAGTATTGTGAAGTCTTCCTGGTGAATTGTACCTGTGACTAAAATGTAGTATCCATCCGTGTCTCTTATAATTTTCTTTGGTTTGAAGCCCACTTTGTCTGATAGCATAATGGCTACCCCTGCCTGTTTTCTGCTTCCATTTGCTTGTAGAATTGTTGACCAGCCTTTTATTTTTAGAGCGTGCCTATCTTTTGTGGTGAGATGGGTTTCCTGCAGGCAGCAGATTGATGGATTGTGATTTTTAATCCAAGTTTGTAATCTGTGTCTCTTGATCGGTGAATTAAGTCCATTAACATTTAGTGTTATAATGGAGAAACTATTGTTAATTCCAGACATTTATTATGTTTAGTAGCTTTTATAAGTATATTGCTTCGTTTTTAATGATGTTATACTTGCCTTCTGTTCTCCTGGATATGCCTGTTTTTTTCTTCACACTTGAGTATCATTTCTAGCATTTTTTGAAGGCCTGGTTTGGTGGCCATGTATCCCTTAAAGTTGTCTTTGTGCTGGAAAATTTTTCTTTCTCCCTCGATCATGACTGATAGTTTTGCAGGGTAAATCAGCCTGGGTTGACATTTTTGCTCATTCAATACTTGAAGTATGTCTCTCCAAGCTCTTCTTGCTTTTACTGTTTCGACTGAGAAGTCATTTGTTATTTTAATAGGTTTACCTTTAAAAGTGACTTGTTTTTTCTCCCTTGAAGCTCTCAGCACCAGTTCTTTATCTTGAATGTGGAGTGTTTTAACTATTATTTGCCGCGGCGTGCTTCTATTTTGGTCGTATCTGTTTGGGGTGTGGAATGCCTCTTGTATATGGATGGGCCTCTCTTTTTTTAGATGAGGAAAGTTTTCCTTGATGATCGTTTGAAAAATTTCCTCAGGGGTGGTATTTTGAGATTCTTGCTCTGGTATTCCATGAATACGCATGTTAGGCTTTTTCAGGGTGTCCCATATCTCTTGGATATTTCTCTCAAGTATCTTTTTGGCTTTAACAACCTCTTCCATTGAGCTGGTTAGTACTCCCACTTTATCTTCAAGGTCTGAAATTCTGTTTTCTGCTTCGTTAGTTCTGTTGATAAGACTCTCTATGGCGTTCTGGGTTGAAGATAACCTGTCTTTTAGCTCAGTTTTAAACTCTGCTTGAGTTTGTTTTAACTGCTCTATGCCACTTTTTGTTTCTTGCACTGTTTTTCTCAACTCCTCCAGATGTCTGTTGTGTTCCTCTTCAAAGCGATTGATTCGATTATGTAATTCCTCCCTGATTTCCTCTTTCATAGTATTGAACATGGTAATGATCATATTTTGAAAGTCTTTATGCTGGGTGGGGCTTTCTTGGCCTTTTTCCGTGGGTTTGTTCTTGTTGGAGTCTAACATTATGGGATTAATTTCTTCAGTGGGAAATTGTTTACTTGAGTGTTGCTTCTCATGGATTTGCACTTTGACTTTGGCATTGTCATTTTAACTCTTAAGATCTCTCAATTTCACTAAACTGAATTATTTGGCCTGGGGTCCTGGTGGGCGGGGCGGGCGGAGACTTACCTAGGTCGTGGGGTGAGGCCCGGCTGGACCGAGCGCACGCGTCCCGACAGGCGGAGCAGGGTGGGGTGCAAAAGTTGTTGGCTTGTTGTATACAGCATTTATTATATTGATAAAAGTTCCTTCCACTCCAAGTGTTTCTAGGGGTTTGATCATAAAAGGCTGTCGGATCTTGTCAAAAGCTTTTTCTGCATCTATCAAGAGTATCATGTGGTCTTGATTTTGGACTGGTTTATATGGTGAATTACATTTATTGATTTGCATACATTGAACCAACCTTGTATGCCTGGGATAAAGCCTACTTGATCACCATGAATGATCTTTTTGATATGTTTTTGAATCTGATTTGCTAAGGCTTTGTTGAGAATCTTTGCATCTTGTGTTCATCAAAGAGATTGGTCTATAGTTTTTTAAAAAATTTTATCATTATTAAGTTTTGGGATTAAGATGATATTAGCTTCATAGAAAGAATTTGATAGTGTTCCTTCCTTTGTTATTTGATAGAATAGTTTAAGGAGTATTGGTGGTATTTTTTCCTTAAGTGTCTGGTAGAACTCTGTGCTGAATCCATCTGGTCCAGGACACTTTTTGGTGGGAAGATTTGAGATTATTTCATCGATTTCCGCATATGTTATAGGACTATTTAAATAATTCAAAACTTCCTGATTCTATTTAGGTAAGTTGTGCTTACTTAGGAATTCATCCATTTCTTTTGGATTATCAAATTTCATAGAGTATAAGTTTTTGAAATATGACCTTATAATTCTCTGAATTTCTTAGGTTTCAGAAGTGATAACTCATTTTTTCATTTCTAATTTTGTTAATTTGGGTTTTCTCTCTCTTGCTTTTGGTTAATTTAGCTAGGGGTGTATCAGTCTTATTGATTTTTTCAAAAGCACCAGCTTTTCGACTGGTTGATTTTCTGTATCATTTTCCTTATCTCAATTTCGGATATTTCTCCCCTGATTTTGCTAATCTCCTCTCTTCTACTGCTTTTGGGATCAGATTGCTCTTGTGTCTCTAAAGCTTTAAGCTGCATTGTTAAATTATTTATTTGTGATGTTTCTCTTTTTTTGATGTAGGCATTAAGAGCTATGAACTTACCTCTTCGGGCGGCTTTCCTTTTGACCCAAAGATTTTGATAAGTTTATTTTCATTATTGTTCGCTTCTAGGAAATCTTGAATTTCCTTTATAATTTCTTCCTGAATCCAATTCTCATTCAGCATCATCATGTTTAGTTTCCAGGATTAAGTGTATCTTCTATTGTTTCTTGTGTTGCGGATGTCAAGCTTTAGACCATGGTGGTCTGATAGGGCACAGGCTTTCAACTTTCCTGTATATGCGGAGATTCATTTTGTGGTCCAATATGTGGTCTATTTTGGAGAAAGTCTCATGTGCTGCTGAGAAAAATGTGTATTCTTTGGTTGGTGGATGAAAAGTTCGATACAGATCTCTAAGATCCATTCCAGTAAGAGTTTAAGTTCCATTGTGTCTCTGTTAAGTTTTTGACCTGTTGATCTATCCCATGTTGAGAGGGCTGTATTGAAATCCACAAGAATTATCGTTTTGGGGTTGATTTCTTGGTTTAGATGCTGTAGCATTTGCTTAATGAATGTGGAGGAGCCCATATTAGGTGCATATATGTTCATTATTGTGAAGTCTTCCTGGTGAATTGTACCTGTGACTAAAATGTAGTATCCATCTGTGTATCCTATGATTTTTTTTGGTTTAAAGTCCACTTTGTCCAAAAGCATAATAGCTACTCCTGCTTTGTTTCCTGGTTCCTTCAGTTTGCAGAATTTTTGACCAGCCTTTTATTGTTGCAGTGTGCCTATCTCTTGTGTTGAGATGAATTTCCTGAAGGCAGCAGATTGATGAGTTGTGATTTTTAATCCAAGTTCATAGTCTGTGTCTCTCAATTGGTGAGTTAATTCCATTGACATTTAATGTTATAATTGAGAAATTATTTTTATTTCCAGACACTTTTTATGTTTAGTGGCTTTCATAAGTGTATTATGTGGCTTTTAGGTTTTGGTGGTATTATACTTCCGTTCTGTCCTCCTGGATACGCTTTTTCTTTTCTTCAAGCTTGAGTATCTTTTCTAGCATTTTTTGAAGGCCTGATTTAGTAGACGAGTTGTCTTTGTGCTGGAAAACGTTTCTTTCCCCTCAATCATGACAGATAGTTTTGCCGAGTATATCAGCCTGTGCTGACATTTTTGCTCATTCAATACTTGAACTATGTCTCTCCAAGCTCTTCTTGCTTTGACTGTTTCCATTGAAAAGTCATTTGTTATTTTAATAGGTTTACCTTTAAAAGTGACTTTATTTTTCCCTTGAAGCTCTCCCATAGTGAGTTTCTATTTTGTTCATATCTGCTTGGGGTGCAGAAAGCCTCTTGTATTTGGATCGGCCTCTCTTTCTTTAGATGAGGAAAGTTTTCCTTTATGATAATTTGAAGAATTTCCTCAGGTGTGGTATTTTGGGGTTCTTGTTCTGGTATTCCATGAATGTGCATGTGAGGCTTCTTCAGGGTGTCCCATAACTCTTGAATATTTCTCTCAAGTATCTTTTTGACTTTAACAACCTCTTCCATTGAGCTGGTTACTTCTTCCACTTGTCTTCAAGATCTGAAATTCTATGTTCTGCTTCATTAGTTCTGCTAGTAAGACTCTCTGTTGAGTTCTGGGTTGGTTGAAGATAATTTGTCTTTTAGTCCCATTTTAAACTCTGTTTGAGACGGTTTTAACTGCTCTATGCCTATTTTGGTTTCTTGAACAGTTTTTCTCAATTCCTCCAAGTGTCTGTTGTGTTCCTGTTCAAAGTGGTTGATGCAGTTATTTGACTCCTCCCGGATTTCCTCTTTCATAGTATTGATCATGGTAATGATCGTTATCTTGGGTCTGGCTTTCTTGGCTATTTCCTTGAATCTGTTCTGGTTGGAATCTATCATTCATTCTTTCGGTGGGAGATTTGTTTTCTCAGGTTTTGTTTCTCATGGATTTGCACTGTGACTTGGGCATTGTTGTTTTATCTCTTAAGACATTTCAGTTTCTGTGTGTTTTTGACTGAACTGAATTAGTTGGTATTATTACTCTCGAGCAGTTATTATTAGTGTTTTCCTTGGAGTTGGGTACGCTTGTCTGTTGTTATTGTTATTTCCTAGATGAGGCTATTAGACTGTTACTACATCAATTAATTCAGCTTTAGGGACACGGGGTGAATATTAGTATGGCAGTGCACCTTTACAATTTAGTACCTTGGTGATATGTGAGGGTGAATGGTATAGTCCCAGAAGTTGTATATGTTTTTGGGGTGGCTATATGGAAAAGTTAATGTACAGTGACTAATAATTGAAAGGAACAGGATGGTAAAAAGGGGTTTACTTATGTTTGAGCTGGATGTGAAAACCTCTCCCACATGATAGGATGATATTAGAGGACTTCAGATGTATTACATTTGTCCCCTAGAGCTTTGCTTGCATTTTCGTTGGACTGTGTTGCATTCTGAGGAACAGTGTGTCCTCCCTGGACTGTGAGTGTCCTGGGTAGAAAGTGTAGAGCTGCTAGTTGTTGGGGCAGTTCACCTGGAAACTGGGGTGTGGCCTAGTGGCCCTCCCTAGCCTGGGGCAGAGAGGGTGCTGCTCCCGTTGGCTGGTGGGAGGAGCTGGGATGAGCAGGTGACCTGGGTCCTGGGGGTGGGCTTGGGGGATTTACCTGAGGAACAGTGTGTCCCCCTTGAACCCTGAGTATCCTAGGTGGAGAAGGCCAAATTATTAGATTTTTATCAATGACAGCTGCAGAATTTTACAAAGCCAAGAATCCAGGAAGCTGAGTGAACTGTGCAAGGATCAGTGGTTCTTCAGACCTCTCTCAAAGCAGCAGCACCTGGGCTGGAGATTTGGCTCAGGGGTTAAGACTCTGCCTTGAAAATGGAAGGTTCTGAGTTCAGATCTCAGGTCCCATGTGAAAATTCCAGGTGGAGATGGGTGGGGGAGGCAGTCAGACTCTGGTGGGTGGAACCTTGCTGTCGAGGCTGACCAGCTACTCACTCACGACCACCAGTATCTCCAAAACCCTGAATCTTGAGCCACCCTTGCCTCTGGCTCTGGGGCTCCATGGTCCACGAAGGGACACAGGAGCTTGGAGGGAGCCATGGCCACTCACACACCCCTCCATCCGCACCCCGCCTGACCCAAGAGGCCTCTGCTGTCAGGAGCAGCATCTGTCACCATCACCACAGCCATGCGTGAGGTGTCACCCGGCCTCTGTCTGGCTCAACTAGCAGGGCGATCAGCTCCCACCAACACTCCCATTCATCTTGGCTAGCGTTCCTATGTTGCGTACTCCCATGCCTCACCAGAATCTGCCACAGCCCAACCGAGCACTCCTGGCTGGGCAAGCACAACACCCAGAGGCCTCTTGGACAGGTGAGAAAGCTTGCAGGGCTGCAGCCTTCAGCTCATTAGCATCTCTGCGCAGGTCATGAGCACACCTTGAGTACATGGCTTTTTTTTCAAGTATGCTGGGAATTGAACTCAGATCCTTATGCTTGCCCAGCAACAATTTATCCACGGAGCCATGTCCACAGACACAGAAGGGTTTGGCTAACCACACTGCTGGAAGTGTTTGGCCTTGAGTTTGATGACGATTGAAAAGAGCTGGGAGGGTACTCTGGGATAGGGACTAATCTTAGGCAGCTTTAGAGCAGACATGCTGGAAAGGTCTGTGAAGGTCTTTGAAATTCCCTAAGGCCATCCCCCAGTTTTGAGATCACCCCAAGGAACACCCCTTACACAGGAACCGACTCCAATCCTCCCCAGGGAAAAGATGGCCAACTTCCCTGTGAAAGGATATGGAGATGAGCTCTCCATATTTAACAAGCTAAACCAATCAAATAAACAACTTGATCTCCTGCTCCATCAAAAGATCAACTGGGTTGGGCCCAAGGTGTATAGACCAATGACATGTAAAGGTTCAAAAGAGCTCCATTCATGGGCTGCAGAGATGGCTCAAGGCTTAATAATCTGTCTCCCAAGGAGATGGTCCTGAGTTCACAGCCCAGGTCTTATGTGAAAATGCCAGGTGGAAATGGCAGCCTGTGACTCCCACTTGGTTGGGCGGATCCTGGGAAATCCCACAGGGGGAAAAAGAAAAAGGAGGCATAGGCAATCTAGGATTACTCTTAAAGTCACTCTTGGTCTTCTTCAAGAACACATAGTGCCTACTGACACACACACACACACACACACACACACACACACTCACATAAATAATAAAATTTTAAAATATATATTTTATATATATACATATATATATGTATATATATACACACACACAAATATACCTGACCCTGCCAGCCATCAAAGGGCACCATCTTCCCTCATCGTACTCCACATATGAAGTGCACTTATTCTTTCTCTCCTCTAATAAACTGTACTTTACTCCTCTATGTGGGTTCTGGTTTTAATCTCTGACTCTGATCACAAGAACCCAGATACATACAGACTCATCTATGGGTGTAGGAGAGTTATATAAAAGGGAAATTCTTGAAAAGGAAGTCTTAAGCTTGAGAAATTACTTGTAGGCAATAAAAATGCCCACTCCCCTGGCAGTTCTCAGGAAGTCCCCTGTGGAATGCCATTTGGGCAGATGACCTGCAAGAAGCCTGCATGCTGATAAGACTGTAAAACACTGCCTGCTACACCATTTTGCTGCTGTCCACAAGTCAACTAGTGGATCTGCACCCAAGGGAGGTCTTGAAACTTCCTTTGTTCCTTGTCTATAAAAACTGTGTGGAAACCTAATTCAGGACTGCACAGATAAGCCAGTGCTGTCCTAAGAAAAGATAACTGGTCAGAACACCCTACCCCTCCCACACTCTCCTCCCTCCAATCAACCCTTCCACTCTCCCCCTCTCTCATGCAGCTGCCTGCCCTGGCCCTAGTAAAGAGGTTTTAGCCCCTCCCTTTGGCTTCCCCCTGTTGAACAATAGACTCCAAGTTACTGGAATTTCCCCAGGAATCTCTTGCTAGAAGAAAGAAAACACTTCAGCTGCTGCCAGCTTAGGAAGAGCTTGTCTCACAGAGCTGTCTCTAGACACCTTTCAGGACACCAAGTTGAGAGGAAGACAGGTGAGCAATGGGAGGAACACCCCCACACCAGGACAGCTGGGCTGTGCTTGAGTCTGGGTCTCTATTGAAACCCCAGGATGGGGCTGGAGAGATGGCTCAGGGGTCAAGACTCTGCCTCACCAGAAGGTCTTCAGTTCAGGTCCCAGATCCTGCACTTACATCCTTGTAAGACAGAGCCTGAGAAACCCCAGAGAAAAAAGGAGATAGAGCAATCCAGGATATTCTGGAAATCATCCTTGGACCTCCACAGGGACACACACACACACACACACACAAACACACACACACCACACACACTTCTGCGGTTTCCAGAACACGCTTGCCTGAAGCAGTCTTCCCCCTGTCGGGAGCTTTTCCAACAACATGGTTGGTAGGGACTTGACAATTCACCACCTGCCCCCTTGTCATA
This sequence comes from Typhlomys cinereus, assembly GCA_023101885.1. Taxonomy (NCBI): domain Eukaryota; kingdom Metazoa; phylum Chordata; class Mammalia; order Rodentia; family Platacanthomyidae; genus Typhlomys; species Typhlomys cinereus. Next base: position 2,573,604 of record JALPQD010000288.1, read on the forward strand.
CATGAGCCAAGACTAAGATCAGTGACCCTCCCCCATTTTCTGCAGCCAGGGAGGAGGGACAGACTGAGTGGTGAGGGACACAGAAAGGGGGTTTGGGGACCCAGGAAGGACCAGCAGCAGCACTCATGATGTGAAGTTGACCTGCCTCATAGACAAGGTTGGGTTCCACATAAAAACAGATAACATTAACAGGGGATTGTGAACTGTAAGAAAACATTAGGAAGATCAAAGTCCAGCAAATCAACTCGCCTCCTGTACTTCATTGTCCATCTTCTGTTGCTAGTAGTCAAGGTGGCTCAAAGAGTCTGGCATTCCAGTCCCTGTCTGTAGCTCAAAATTGTCGAAGCAGGTTCCTCTGAACCAGGCTGAATTTCCACTCTCAGCTGTCCTCAGCATACATCCCAAGGTTTTGCATCTCCAGTACCACTCTGGGTTCTCCTCTGCAGCTATAAGCTCACCTTTCCTTGCAGGACTCTACCTCTCTCACTTGGTGCCAGGCACCAGCTGATGCCCACTGCCCGTGGCATGGTCGGGGGAGCCCGGGTTACACCAATGCCATCCGTGGTGTGGTGGGGGATCGCCAAATGTGGGGGAAAAACAAACTCTCCCTTATTGGTTACCAAATGATGCAGAGAAACATTCTTTCGCTGTTGCATCTGGGTCCCCAAATATTGCAGAGACTGGAGCAATGTTGTAGGGTCTTATCATCCAGAGTCGAAGATTGAAGCCAGAACATGTATGTAGGACTAAGGGAGAGTTTATTAGAGGAGAGCAAGGTTGGAACTCATGAACTCCAGACATGGACTGCCATGAGGAGCTAGGAGGCCTGGAGAACTCATGGAGCCAAGCATGGAATCTCATAGAATGCATGAGAAACAGGCACCTAACAGAACTCATGGCACCTCCATGAGAAGTAGGCAAGAAACAGACTCGTGACACGAATGCTATGAGAAGCAGTCATGAAGCTAGAAAAGAACTCATGGCACAAGTGCCATGAGGGGCTAGGGCACCAAAGACGGCTGCCAGGGCCAGGTTTTTATATACCTAGACAACCCAGGAAACCGGCTTTTGCTCATTGGTTAGCTCCCATTGGGGCCCAACCCAGTTGCTCTTGGGCCAGAGTGGGCCAGAGGTGAAGTTGTTTGTTTGATATGGAGAGCTTATCTCCATAATCCCTTCAAAGGGAAGTTGGCCATCTCATTTCTGGGAAGACTGGAGCCAGTTCCTCAGCAGGGGTGTTCCTTCAGGGTAATTCCAGCAATGGGGATGACCTTCAGGAATTCCAAAGATCTTCAAAGAGAGTCCCATCCCAGCATAGCTACTCTAATCCTGCCTTGCTCACATAAGGTTGAAGGGCTGTGGCCCGCTGGTGGCCTGGGAGAATCTGTCTCCTTCCTTCCCTTTGCACACCACCCATTTGGATGACTGGGAGGAGCCATCCCCCTGCCCTGCCCTTGGGAAAGTGAGGAAAGATCAGCCATGTGCTCTACAAACCAGGTCGCCACGGGCGCTCAACTGGGCCATCATGTCCGAAGATGCCTGATTGGATTCCAAGGGAGGGGTGGCCCAGGGCAGGGCTGGGTGGGAGACAAACCTCCCCCAAAAGCCACTCCCTAGAGCCAGGGGCTGGTGGGCGTGGAGGGTGGAAAGTAGGCGGGTGCAGGCCACCTCTTTATTACTGGCTTGGCCTGTCCTCCTCAGCTATCCGACAGTCACAAGCTGCAGTTGCAGATGCCCTCGCCTAGCGCAGCCATGGCCAGCAACCAGGCGCTGCCGGCATTCCTTCTGTGTAGCTCACTCCTGATCATCAAGATGTACGTGGTGGCTGTCATCACGGGCCAAGTCGGCTGCGGAAGAAGGTAGGTGTTGGGTGGCATGATGGGGGGCTGCTCACAGCCAGAAGGAAGTCTGAGGACCTAAAGACACACAGCCCAAGCGTGGTGGAGCCTTGCGCGTCCCACAGGCATCAACTGTTCTGAAACCCTGCCGATTGCTGACCAGGACCAGGGCTCCCTCATCCTCCTCCCTCTGGGTGCTGCCCTGTCAAGCGCCTGCCTCTGGGAGACCCAACTCGGTGGGGAGAGCAGCCCTGGAAACCTGGGCGCCCCAAGCCTCCTGACCGGGCACTTTCCAGGCAGCGAGATCTCATATCTGGGCGGAGAGGAAATTCCCAACTCCTCCTGCGTGCATGCGTACAGTCCCACGTACAGGCCCAGATCCCTTGGTAACCCCAGGATGCTCACAGTGGGCACTCCCCGCGTCCCAGGTACTGCGTCCGGACCCACAGTAAATGGGCCGGGACTGAACCTATAGGAGGGGAAGAGACACGGCAGGACCCAGTCTTTAGTGTGTTTTTTAGATGACTGTGTGCGCACTGGCTGGGGACCTGCTGGCATCCTGAAGCACCTGTGGCTTTGTGGGGGGCAGTTCTTTCCCGAAAACGCACCTTTCCCCACCTTTATCCTTCCCAAAGGTTAGGCTAGGCCTTGGCAGGGAGATGTATGGGTGGGGAGCTCTGGGCAGATATCTCATCTGCAGACAAGTTCAGCACCTAGGGCAGGTACAGACAGGATGGCAGGCAGGTGGTGGCTGGAGACCCATGCCGCGTGCTGAACATGTCATCCTAATTCTTGCCCGCTTTGCCGGGCTGAGGTGGGGACTAGAAAGACCACAAGTAGGGGTGCATCCAAGCCCACACGTCTCTCTGCTCCCTCTCTAGAAGGAATCTATGGATGTGGGAGGCTGAGGCAGGGGGAGCTCAGAGCTCAGAGTCAGTGTGGAGCCGAGTTTCTGCCCAGGCCTGGGAGGCCCCATGTGGTTTCTGTTAACTTGATTACGTTGTGTTTGAATGAATCCCAGGTCCTCTGGCAAGTTAGGGCGGTGCCCTGTGGCAAAGCCAGAATTCTAACTCTAGGCAGAAAACCCACCAGGGATCCACCCCCTCCCTAAGCCTCATCTTCTCTCCAGGCCAGGCTCAGGAATGAATGGGTGTGTGAGTGGCTGCTGTGGAGACAGTGCGGGACAAGCATTCAGTACTATCTTCTCTGATGTTTCAGGCCTTTGCTAACCTTGAGGACGCCCTGAGACACGGAGGTCCCCAGTACTGCCGGAGTGACCCTGACGTGGAGCGCTGTCTTAGGTGAGTCCACTGAGATGGCCCCCGAGGGCCATCCACTCATTACAGTTCATTTGGGGAAAATATGTGCTCGTGACTCATACAAAGTTCAGGTCTCCTGGTACCCCTGGGATGAAGGAAGGAGGATCAGGAGTTCAAGGTCAGTGTTGCAGTCTGCCTGCATAGTTGCTGACGGCTTAAGGGAACAAGGAGTTTATTTTTTCTTCATGATTACTGGTGACAGTTCTTAGTCCAGCTTGAATGGAGAGCATGCACCAACACCAGGGCCAAGGGAACTGGCCACACCATCTCTATGTAATGGCTGAGAGAGGGACAATCCTGATTTGCCAGACCAGCATGTCTAGCCAAGTGTACAAAAGGATGCCAACTTCCTCAACCTGCTCTCAGTATTTTATTCCTCTGTTCAGAACCTAGTCCCTCCCATCATGGGTTGAGCCTTCCCCAACAGCTAGATAATCTCCTGCAGGTTTGTTCTGGGTCTAACTGAACCACTAATTCTCTACACATCTGCCCAGAGCTCAAAACCTCAACTGTCACATTAACACCTGTGCCCAACCATGACAGCCAGCTTTGGCTATATAGAATGTTCCAGCCCAGAGTTACACCAGCCACATTGGTCCACAAGGCTCAGATCTGTGTTGTGTGACTCTCCCCACTCCATGCACACACCTCTGCCAGCTCAGGGCAGATCCTTGCCATAAGGGAAGTAGAAATAAATGTCTGGGTAAATAGGCCTTTCCTCTTTTTCTTAGATTTATGTCCCCTAGGCCACTTGGAACAATATTTCTTTCCGATGATAGCTAAGAAAACACTAAAATCCTGGCCTCTAAGGGATTTCTGTGACTTTCCTCTTGGTCTTACAAAGGATAGGAAGAGTGGATTGGCCCAGCTTGGGGCTTACGTGTTGTCCAGAGGACATTATCTTTGAAGCGCCTTCCACCTCAGGAAATCTCGCTCAAAAACAAATCTTATTTTTAGGTGTCTTTTATTTTTGAAATGTCGTTTGAATTTGTTTAAAGATTTTAATTTTTTCTGTGCATGTGTGTGCGTGCGCCTGTGGCAGCCGAAGGATGACTCTGGAATCATCCTGGATTGCTCTTTGTCCTTATGTCTTTGCTGTGTGATCTCCCAGTTTCTGCCTTCCAGGGCTGGAAGTGCAGGTTGCTATCTATGCCTGGCAATTTTACCTGGCATCCTTTGCTATTACTCCAGCCCGCCAACCAAGCAATTGTGGCAGCCCACACCTGGGATCCAGGCAGTGAGATCAGGGGTTCCAGGTCTCCATCAGTTTACTTCCTTGAGCCCAGTCTGGGTGACAGTAAGACAACCAAAGCAAAAAGTCAGCTGCATGCGGGGGTAGAGAGCACTGGGGAGGCTGAGGCAGGAGGATTGCACTGAGTTCCAGGCTGGTCTAGGACACCCAGTGAGACCCTGTTTCAGTGAAGCCAGAAGACCCCACACAGTTAGCTTGGAGAACTGGAGCAGTGTGTGAGTTTGGTTCTGTTGCTCTGTCAGCTCCGGCAAGGGGCGTGGGGGGAGCACTCCCAGAGAATGGGATGTCTTTCACAGGCGTGCCCGGATCAGGGAGGCTGGGACATGCTCAGGAGTAAGACAGGGGAGAAGCAGGCACACGGCTTTCAACAGTTTCCGGTGCATTACAGGCAGAGATGGATGGGACAGATGCTTCAATAGAGAAATAGAAATTTGTTGTTTTCTTTAGCTGTTGACAATAATGTGCACACTTTTGGTTTTAATAGTATGAAAGGGTTGTGTCATAGGAAGGGAATGTTCTGCTCTGCCCTTTCTCCAAGAATTATGGTAATAAATTTTCCTTATGGACTTCATCCATCATCCATCCATACATCCATCCAAACATTCATCATTTAATGAGCGCCTACTATATGCTAGGTGCCAGTCTGCACACTAGCTGAATTTCAGAAGCTAAACCAGGACTCAATGCAGATGACCCTTGACCACCCTCAACTCTTGCTATATTTAGAGAGGTCTGATCCTGGAGAAGGACCAGGAGCCTCCAGACAGGAGGATTGCATTGAGTCCCAGCTGGTCTGGGCTGCCGAGTGAGACTGGTCTCCCACCAGCCACTTGGTAGAGGTTTCCCTTGAGGGGCTCTCCCAGCCACTCACCCTCCTTAAACGTTCAGTGGCACACATAGCCTGAGACCAAATGCCCAGCTGACTCTATACCCTTTTGCCACTTCTGCAGAGCTCACCGGAATGACATGGAGACCATCTACCCCTTCCTTTTCCTGGGCCTCATCTACTCCTACCTGGGACCGCACCCTTTTGTCGCCTGGATGCACTTTCTCATCTTCCTCTCCGGACACATGGTGCACACTGTGGCCTATCTAGGCAAGCTGCGAGCTCCCATCTGCTCATTGGCCTATGTCCTGGCGCAGCTGCCCTGCCTCTCCATGGCTTTGCTGATCATCTGGAAGGTGGCCTCCTACCTGCGATCCCCGAGACACACGGCTGACAGCTCCCAGGTGAAATTGGAGACTCAGTGTCCTTTTTAGGACTGAGACAACTCATGGCCTGGGTCCCTGGCCACTCTGTTTGCGTGTGCATTACACGTGTGCCTTCATCTCTTGGATCCTGGATGAAGTGGCTGTTCAGAACCACTCACAGATGTCTTCAGGACCTTTGGTGCCGGAAAGGAGGAAGTCACTCTGCCATCACGCAACACCATGAAGGTCTGAAACCCACCTGAGATTCTGGCCGAGCCAAGAAGAGATGGACTTGGACACCTATATCCAGAAGATTCCACATGAGTCCCAGCCATGGTCAGAGGGACCTTAGGGCTGCCTCTGTTGAACACATGAACTGTTCAGTGCTCTGTGCTCTGAATGCTTCGGTGGACGCTCCCAGGATCATTACAGAGGCCTTGGACCCCTAAGCTGTCCATTGAGCTATGTGGCCACACTACCTTTGTGGTTGTCTCAGTGTCTGAGGTTGTCTTCATGCAAATATCCACCGCGTGGGGAGCTGTGAGTGTGGACGGGATAGTCCCCAGTCTGAATCCTGGGTGGGTTTTGATCATTAAATAAAGTTTGATCTATGAAGCCCCGTGTTACCTTGAACTCCTGATCCTCCAGCTTCCTCCTCCCAAGTGCTGGCTGCCAAGATGCCCTGACAGGGCTGCCCTTCACCTGATGTTTCAGTGGGTTTTTTGGGCCGGGCTAGCAGGGTACATTCCTGGTAAAACCACACACAGGCACCTGTCTGGTTGCAAGTCACACACTCAGACCCAGCTAAGACAGCCGGCCCCTCCCTTTTGCCTGGGGCTTCTGGGCACCTGGCCAACACATCCACACACTGAGATACTGTCCCCTCACACTTTCTGTTCTTCAATGGGGTTCAATGTGCGCTCTGGAATCTGGGCTAGTCAGACCCCCACCCCATATACCACCACACATCCTTTATGCCCCTAGGTGAGTTCTGCTTCAAGGTGGAGGGGTGTTTCCAGAAACTCCCAGCTTACCACAGCTGGCTCTGCTGATTGCTGGGGACTGGATGCGCTGCCCCCTGGTGACCACAAGAAGCTTCACTCCTGGGTGGCACCTTTCCATCTGGGTCAGAGCCAAGAAAGACAGGGAAGAGTGGCCAAAGCAACCTGCTGAGACTCTGCAGGCAGCCCAGAGTGAGCCCATGTCATATGAGGGCAGCTCCTGGCCTGAGGCCCAGAGGTGAGGCCTGTACAGGGGGGCACCCCTCCCCGACTACATCCTGGCAAAATCTGATCAGCGATGTCCCTGGGAGACAGCAGCAGAGTGAGGATCCCTGCTGGGATCTTCACATGTCTGTACTCCAGAGGCAGGAAGGGGATGAAGTGGTCCATGTGGTTTCTGTCTATCAGCTCGTTGTACCATAGACCACCTGGAAGAAAGACATGTTCCTGTCCAGCCACACCCACAGCTGGCACTGGCCAGCATCAGCTCTTCATTTGACCTTGTCAAGTATTATAGTCACATTTCAATGTCAACTTGACAGTTGCAGACTGTTCGGGAGCAGCTGTGGAAGGTTAATGGCTGGAATGGCCCCTGAACAAGACTGTAGGTACTTGACTGATTGCTGTGGAGAACCCAGCCCATGGTGGGTGGTACTTTCCAGTGGTGGACCCTGTAATAGAAAGTGCAAGGAGGAGGGACTTGCTCTTCCATTATGCTGTGTCGACTTGCAGTGCAGTGTACTATGTGTGAACATTATTAGCCTGTAGAGCATCTGGCCTTCTTAATTGCTAGTGCTGCTGCCTCCATCCTTGACTGACTTGGAGCTTCACCTTTTCCATCATGTTGTTGCTGATCCTGGTGTCTTTAGAGCATGGCCTCTAGGACTTGTTACTGTTCTCCATTCATCGCTGATTTTGGAGCCCAGCTGTTCTTCGTGGATGTCGGAAACCAAAGTCTCAAACCCTCCAGAGGAGCAAAGGCTTCAAATCTTCTGGGGATCTTTTGGGTTTGTGGAACATTCCAGCTAGGAAAGAGGCTGCTGCTGGCGGCCACCTTGAAAGACACTATTTTTATTGTGAGTTATTTTTTCATAAACTGATTGATGTATACCACAATCAATAGATTTTGTTTCCTCAGAGAACCCTGTTTAATACAGACTTTCTGAGCCATGGAAGCCATCCCCAAAGGCTGATGAGTACCTTCTTTGCTCGCTGTTCCCTCTTCTCTCTTTCTGCCATGTGTTAGATACAACTCAATGGTTAAGGTTCAAACTTTAGGCACATTTGTAAAGAATGAGTGGTTGAACTTTGTAGTGGAACAAAAGATCCCATCAGACATGACACTACCCCAGCCACCATATGAGACAGGTGTAGACATGAGAGGGGGAGTCTCTAAATGCTACAGTCTGCCCTCTGGTGGGCCACGTGCACTCTGACAAGTGCCCAAGCACTAATGAGTGCAGACCGCCTAGAGGCGACCCAGTTGACATGTAGGGAGACGTGGGAGATGGAGGAAAACAGGCAGGAGGGGATAGAGGAAGGGTGGGATAAGATGCACTATGGGGGTAAGTAACAGGCCACAGAACACATCAATTCATGGTTAATACAGTTGAAGAATAAATGAAGCTGTGCTGGAGAGATGGTTCAGGGGTTAAGGCTCTGTCATGCAAGCAGAACGTTCTGAGTTTGGATCTCAGGCCCCTTATGAAAATGCCAAGTGAAAATGACACTGCCCTGTACTTCTGGCCCTTGTGGGTAGAACCTGGGAAATCTCAGAGCAAAGCAAAAAGGAGGTAGGAGCAATGCAGGATGATTTTGAAGTCACCCTTGGTCCTCCACAGGGATGTATAGCTCTCTCCATCTATCTCTCTTTTTCTCTCTCTCACACACAAACACATGAGATAAATAAAGCTTAAAAAATTTATGAATAAAGTTAATATAGTTAAAAGTCTTTACCTTATTCTAATTGAATACACTTTACATCAGACCAGCAATTCCCTTTTCTTAAAAGATTTATTGATTCATTGATTGATTGTGTGTGTGTGTCTGTGTGTATCAGAGAGCACTAAGTGTGCCTGTGGAGGCTTAGGGGTGACTTTGGGAATCACCCTGGATTGCTCTATCTCCTCTATGTTTTAGTCTTCAGTCTCCCAGACTCTGCCTTCTAGGATCAGAAGTACAAGCCATTACTATTTCCACCTGGCTTTTTTTATGTGGGACCTGGGATCTGAACTCAGGGTCTTCTGCTTGTGAGGCAGAGGCTTAGCCCCTGAGCCATCTCTCCAGCCCCAAGACTGGAAATTCCTGCCACCCCGGGGCCATGAGGACAGTTTGCTGCTTGCTACATGTGACTTCAGTGTAGAATTCTTCTTGAGATCAGCTGAGAGGAACCAGCAAGCCAGAGGCCTGGCAGGAGAAACCTGTGATCTTTGGCCAAGAACTTCAGTCAATGGGAAGTTGGGCCATGAACAGGGTGTTTGTTAGGACTTTGCTAATCTCCTAGGATGGGTTTCCTTCCCTTCTTTTTTCTTAGGTGAGGGAAGTGGGGCAGCGAAGATGTGTGTGCTGAACCCCAAAAAATCCCCCGGGCAGAAGACGCTCTGGAAACTCTCCTCTCTCCTTCTCTTCAGCCCCCGTTCCCCTGATACAACAGTAATCCTACTGGGGACAGTCAGGGCCCTCTCTGTCCTTTGGAGAAACGAAGTGGTGATCATGTGACCCAGGCCAAACCATCCTAAGTTCCACTCATGACCATTGGTCCAAGTATCATCAACCACTGACCTTCTCTGGAAGTTTCTTTGCTGGTTCTGTGAGGGAGACCCCTTTCTACACTGAATGGTACCGGCTTAAGGTGTCAGTGAGCAGCTGCTGTGTCTGACCCCACCTGTCCTGTGCCTGTACCCAGAAAGAGAATCAGCCCCAGTCTGCAAGGCTTTTTCTCAGATCTCTCTCATCCTTGCCTCTGTCTTCCACCCCCACACACACCTGGGACTATTCTTCTTATGGGGAGTCTCCAGTGGACTCCTTATCTTCTTCGAAACCTGCTGCATCTAGAACCTGACCTTATCTATGAGGCAGCTCATACTTCACATTCTGAATGCTGCTGCTGGTCCTTCCTGGGCTCCCCAAACTTCCCCTGTCTGTACCCCTCATCACTCAACCTGTCCCTCTTCTCCTGGCTGCAGAAAATGGGGTCCTAGGTCACTGATCTTAGTTGTGGCTCAGGTATGACAAGGGTGCATGTGGTAAATTGTAAGGTCTTCTACCAACCATGTTGTTGGACAAGGTCCCAACATGGGGAAGACTGCTTCAGGGAAACGTGTTCTGGAAACCAAACAAGTGCGTGCGTGTGTGTGTGTGTGTGTGTGTGTGTGTGTGTGTGTGTGTGTGTGTGTGTGTATGAGTGTGTGTGTCCCTGTGGAGGTCCAAGGATGACTTCCGGAATATCATGGATTGCTCTATCTCCTTTTTTCTCTGGGGTTTCTCAGGCTCTGTCTTCCAAGGATGTAAGTGCAGGATCTGGGACCGGAACTCAGGACCTTCTTCTAGTGAGGCAAAGTCTTGACCCCTGAGCCATCTCTCCAGCCCCATCCTGGGGTTTCAGTAGAAGCCCAGAATCAAGCATAGCCCAGCTGTCCTGGTGTGGGGGTCATTCCCCCATTGCTTACCCATCTTCCTCTCAACTTTTGGTGTCCTGCAAGGTGTCTAGAGACAGCTCTGAGAGACAAGCTCCTCCTAAGCTGGCAGCATCTGAAGCCTTTTCTTTCCTCCAGCAAGAGATTCCTGGGGAATTTCCAGTGACTTGGGATCTATTGTACAACAGGGGGAAGACAAAGGGAGGGGTCTAAACCTCTTTACTTCGGCCAGGGCAGCTGAATGACAGAGGGGGAGACTGAAGGGGGGTGATTGGAGGGAAGAGAGTGTGGGAGGGGTGGGGTGCTCTGTCCAGTTATCTCTTCTTAGGACACCACCGGCTCATCTAACCCTAACCACTTCTAAAAGCCCCTCTCCAGGATCTGTTTCTGCCTTTCATGTGTACACGTTTGCTTGTGTGTGTGGGTGCACATGCTTGCCAGTGCTACCTTTTTTTTTAGATGTCCAGGTGGTTTTAACTTTTTATCTATTTATTTATTTGTGTGTACGTTTGTGTGTGTGTGCGTCTGTGTGTGTGTGTGTGTGTGTGTGTGTTTGTACATTCATATGTGCACACATGCATCTGTACACTCAGGCACATCCACCCAATGGTGCAGGTTGACGGGTGTCTTTATCAATTAATCTCCACTTCCTGATTGAAGGATGCTCTCTCAGTGGATCCCTGAGCTTGTTGATCTAATATACATAGGCGGCTTCTCAGGAGGATACTCTGTCTCTGCCTTCTGAATGTTGGGTGATTACAAGCAACAGCAACACATCCGACTTTCCCATAGGTTCTAGGAACCCATACTCTGGTCCTCACACTTGTGTAACAACTTAAGGTTTTGGTGAGCGCACACACACACACACACACACACACACACACACACACCCTTGAAAAAAATTTTTTTGAATATTTCATTTCTCCACTTACATGCAGTAGTAACCTTAGGGGCTAGGTCTAGACAGGTGAAGGGGGAGTACCTTTATCAGTGGGTCTGCCCAAGGAAGGGCCACTGAGTGGGTCACAGAGGCCTGAGTCCCACTAGATCACATAATCCAAAGAGAACCCTGCGGCTCACAGAAGCAAACAGACTAGTGGGTGGGAGGGAGTGAAAGGGATTAAGTTTGTAAAACTAGAAGAAAAAAAGATGCTATCTTTTAGAAATAAAAAATAATTCCTTTCTGAATTGCCAAGGAGAGATATCCCATCCACAAGTGGGATGTGTTTGGATAAATATGCAATCAGAGACAAAAAGTCTTCCCCTCAGGCACTATATAACCTGAGGGAAGGACCAATCCCACACTTAAAGTCCTAATAGATGCTTGGAATTGAGAGTTGACTCCAAGAGGCATGAAGAAGTGGATTAAGATAGAGATAGTGGGAGATTCAGTCAAAGACGGTAAATCCTTGATAATGGAGAGAAAGAGGCTGGGCATGGTAATGCATGCTAGTAATCCAGTCCTGAAGAGGCTGTGGCAGGAGGATCATGCTTTCAAAGCCAATTTGACCTATTTAGTTAATCGCTGCCCAAAACAAGGGGTGGGGGAGGACAGGGTGGCAAGAAAGTTGAGGGGGTAAGGTGTCTGACTGCAAATCTGGTGACCTGTGTTCAGTCCCCGGAAACCCAAAGCCCACACAGTGAAAAGAGAGAATTCACTTCTGAAAGTTATCCTCTGACCTCTACCCATGTACCATGGCATACATGTTTCTATCTTCTCCTTCCTCTCTCCCTCTATCAAAGAAAAAAGAACCTATATATGTAAAATCTCCACTGACAGAGCAAGTATGAGGCCGACCTGGGCTGCAGAAGACCCCATCTCAAGTAGGGTTGGGAATATAGCTCATCTGGTAGTTTGACTGCCTTGCGTGATTCTTTGGCGTGGCTGTGTGGGGTATATTGGTAAATCCATGGCTCAGAAAGTAGAGGCGGAAGAATTGGAAATTCAAAGTCCTGAGTTAATTAGAGAGGTTCAAGGTTAGCTTGGAACTCCTGGGACATTACTGAAAAAAAAAAAGCTCAATTTATAGCAAAGCCTGCATATGGCCATGAATTCAATCCTCTGTGCCACATAAATAAATAAAAAGAATTACACTATTTTTCGTTTGGACTTTTTATGTTTTATTTATTTACTTGAAAGAGAGAAAGAAGAGAAAGAGAGAGAGAAATTCCCTGACTTGAGGTGGGCACAAGATCAACTGGGTTGGGCCCCAATATAAGCTAACTTTCTCCAGTGAGGAAAAGCCATTTTTCCCAGGTTTGCCTAAATGTATAAATATACCTGACCCTGGCAGCCATCTTTGGTGCCTGCATTTCATGGCACTCCATGTCTGGAGTCTGTGAATTCTTTCCCAGTTCCTTGCCCCTCATGAATTCCATGTGTTCTCCAAGGTGCCCTAGCCCCTCATGTCACTCCACATCTAGAGTCTGTGAGTTCCATTCTGTCTCTCTTCTAATAAACTCTGCCTTAATCCTCAACACCTGTTCTTGTTTCAATCTTTGACTCTGAACCCAAAAAACAAAGATTAAACCTTATACTTTTGCATAATGGATTAGCACAAGAACCGGGAAACATACAGACTCCTAGAGCGTAACCCCATTCAACATTTGGTGAGGCCAGCCAGGAGATTAACTCTGTATAGTGATCAAAGTCAAGTTCTCATGTTGTAAACCTGAGTTTACCTTGATATGCTGAGCTTTCTCACCAACCTCACATCCAGTTAAATTACAATAATTTCCTTGGGAGATACCTATGAATAGAGGGGGCACTGATGGGATGAATGCCTGAGGATTTTGGGAGAGGGACTACATTCCTTCCTGGGATAGCTTGCAGGCAGGCAGAGTAGCCACCGACAGGGGTATCAGAGGCAATCCCAACCCCCAAACTCAGAACTCTAACTTAATTTCCTCCCCAACAGTCAATCAGAACCACCTAAGGAATCCTTGCTAATCCAAGGTTTCACTTAGACACTGAATTGGCTGTGGAGTGGAGCCTCAGGAATCTCTAACTCTCTCTGTAATCTTCCTGTACAGCCACCACTGTAAATTTCTCTGGAAAACAAGCATTTATTGCTTGCCTTTTTTTCAATATTTTAAATTATTTGTGAAAGGGTGGGGACACATGTATACATTCTATAGCACACAGGTGGAGGTCAGAGAACAGCTTTTGGAAGCAGTTCCCTCATTCCATCATATGAGTGGGCTTCCAGAAATTGAACTCAAGTAACTGGGTTTGCAAGCAGGCACCTCACTCACTGAGCTATCTCATTGGCCCTTGTGTCATTTCTCTGCCTTTCAGATGCAGACTTACTGTAGGCTCCCACTTTTTATACTCAGGTAAGCCGCTTTGAGACCAGATCTCCTGCAGGCAAAGCAGCCTAGGCTAGACCTATGGATTGCTTACCTGTAGTCAAGGATGACCTTGAACTCCTGATCCTCTAGCCCCCACCTTTAAATGCTGAGATTATGGATTAGCCGCCACACCCCATTTTGTTGTTTTTAGACTCAAACTGATCTGTCTAGTTCCGTATCCCAGGCTGGACTCTGAACTTGCAACAATCCTCCTCCCTCTGCATCCTGCATAGCAGGATTATCATAGGCCTCAGAGTTGGGGTGAGAAGTTCTGAGGACAAATAGTTAAAATACTGAAGACTGTCCAGAGGAAAGGAGTAGTGGGTGCTGCCTATCACCCCACATGCTGTGATCTCAGTGAGCTACTTGGATGAGAGCTTGGAAGTCAGTTTGTATTTGGAGGCTTTGGAGCTGTGACCCAGGGTTTCACCAGGGTGATTGTCAGCCCAATACTTAGCCCTGAGATTTTTTTCCCCCCTGACACAAAAAGACTTCTGATCTGAAGCCAGCCTGCAGCAGCTGCTGGTCCTATCTTGATCCCAAGAAAAGGTGGGGAAATGTATACATATGCCTCAGACACACACACACACACACACACACACACACACACACACACATAAAAAGCAAGGAACTGTAGGTTCAATTCTATTGTGTGTTTGTGTGGTATGCCAGAGCAGACAGTCTCCAGGCCCTGTGCTAGAACAAGTTCCTCACCACCAAGCTGAGTCTCCATCCCACCCCTCTTCTTATTTCTATTTTGAGACAGAGTCACAGGACCCTGCCCAGCCTATACTTGACCTTGATTCTCCTGCCTCAGCCTCCTGGGCAGCTGAGATGACAGACCTGGACCACCAGGTTCAAAGACTGTAACCCTTTTTCATTCCTTTCCCTTCACTGAGCTGCACTGTGTTGAACTGAAAAATCAATCATTTTATTGAGACAGAGTCTCACGCTGTTTCCCTGGCTGGCCTGGAAGAAACTAGAGAGCCCAGAGTAGCCTTAGACTTGCAGAATCCTCCTGCCTCCAACAATCAATATTTTCTTTTTTTTATTTATGAAACAGAAGGTACACGTGTGCATACATGGCACATACACAGAGGTCAGAGGACAACTTCTCTTCTCCCATATGGGACTCAGGGACTCAGGACTCCAGGTTTCCATGCAGGTACCTTATCAAATGAGCTATCTTGTCAACCCAAGCTTATCCTTTTTAAAATGAGCAATCCAATGTCATGTAACAGTGTGTACATTGTCACAGTTGACCTGCATCATTTCCAATAAAATCATGACCACACAGCTTATGGAAACAAGGGATTTTATTTTACCTTATGACTGTCAGTTTACAGTTCCTGTTGTGTGTGTGTGTGTGTGTGTGTGTGTGTGTGTGTGTGTGTGTTAGAAGTTAGAAGGCACTATATGGTCCTGTATAGGCCCAAAGGTGACTTTGGGAATCATCCTGGGTTTCTTCTTCCTCCTTTTTGCTTACTTTGAGATTTCCCAGGCTCTACCTTAAAGGACCAGATATGTAGACCAACACCCATTTCCATTTCCACCATTCCATTTTTAATGTAGATCTGGTATCCAAACAGGTCCTTCTGCTTGAAAGGCAGAGTCTTAACCTCTGAGTCATCTCTCCAGCTCTAGTTATAGTTCTTAATCTAGCTTGCTAGGAAAGTCCACATCAACACCAAGGACCAAGGGAACTGGGCACACTATATTCACAGAACCACTGAGACAGGGGCAAACTTTCCTTGCCAGACAGCATATCTATCCACATAGGCTGGAGATACCAGTTACTTAATCAGATCCTTCCATCTTATTTGTCTGCCCAGGAAATGGTCCTATCCAAGGTAGTCTGGGCCCTTCCCAGCAATCAGACAACCTTCTGCAAACTTAGTCAAGTCTCACCTCAATTACTAATTCTTTATAAATATGCACAGAACAGTAAATTTCAGTTGCCAAGTTGACACCAGTAGCTATCTACCACATGCACTATATTAAAAAATTGTATTCCCAGCACAATTTTTGTTTGTTTTGAGAACAGTTTTGTAGTCCAAACCCACAGAAGTCCTCCACCACTCAGCCTCTAGAGTACTAGGGTTACAGAGTGATACCCAACTCCAAAAGTCTTCATCCTGCAGATAACATCCCATTAACCAATGACATCCCCTTTCCTCCTGCTCAACTCATCCATCAATAGATGAATGTGTCCCTTCACATCACATTTTTTTATGCCACCTCATAATTTTTTGTTTTTGATTTTTTTGGGGGGGTCAAAACAGCATCTCACTGAGTTGGTTGAAGATGTTAGCTTATCTTAAAGTATGCTTTAAGACTCAAGCAAGTCCTTTTGAGAAATTTTGAAATACTGAGGCCTCTTAGGTGTGGTGCCATGCGTTTGAATTACCAGTACCTGGGAGGCAGGCAAAGAAAGACCATGAGTTCAAAGCTAGTCTGGGCAATTTACCAAGACCCTGTCTCTGAAGAAGAGAGAAGAGGGAGAAAGAAAGAAACAGGAGAAAAAGAGAGAAGGAGGAAGAAAGAGAGAGAGAGAGAGAAAGGAAGGAAGGAAGGAAAGGTAAGTAAGCAGGAAAGGCATCTTGTTTAAAAAAAAGAAAAAGAACTGGAGACCTGAATTCCAAGACCAACATGGTAGAAAGTGAGAACTAACTTCTGAAAGTTGTCCTCTAATCTCCACCTATGCACCTATGCATGCATTTTGTGTGTGTGTGTGTGTGTGTGTGTGTGTGTGTGTGTGTGTGTGTGTGTGTGTAAAGAGAGAGGTAGACAGACAGATCACACACAGTCTCCTGGAGCCCAGGCAAATGATGCTGGATCCGTAGCTAGGGAATGACCTTGTACTGCTGACCCACCTGCTTCCATCTCCCAAGTGCTGGGATTACAAGCAGCCCTACCAACTCTTACCAGGAATGTTACTTCCTCAACTCATTAGACTTAAAGTCTTGTTTTAGGTCCTTCCACTTTGGGCTATCTGGCCTCCCTGAATCGACACAGAAGTAATAACACCTCTGCTGTTAAACCCAACTGCTGTCTAGAGCTAGACCACAAAGTAAGGAAAAAATACATTCTGGTTTTTTATTAGAAATACACAGAGACACTGTCCAAGTCAAACTCCCTCTTCTTTTATTTTTAATATTTTATTAAGAGAGAGGCATATGCATGTCATGGTGCACAGGTAGAGATCAGAGGACAACTTTCAGAAGTCAGTCCTCTTTCCACTAGGTGGGCTTCCAGAAATGGAGCTCAGGATGTCAGGATTGCAAGCAGTCAATTAATTCACTGCTGACAGCTGAGCCATCTCACTGTTCTCTTTTCAGTGCGTGTGTGTGTGTGTGTGTGTGTGTGTGTGTGTGTGTGTGTATGCCTGTGACTTTGGAAATCACCCTGCATGACTCTACCTCCTTTTTATTTTGTTTTGGAGTTTCACCAAGCTTCACCTTCCAGGGTCAGAAGTT
Source organism: Typhlomys cinereus (assembly GCA_023101885.1). Classification (NCBI taxonomy): domain Eukaryota; kingdom Metazoa; phylum Chordata; class Mammalia; order Rodentia; family Platacanthomyidae; genus Typhlomys; species Typhlomys cinereus. The sequence continues at coordinate 2,590,667 of JALPQD010000288.1, forward strand.
CAGACCACTTCCACTTCTGCCTGGCGTTTTTACTTGGGATCTTGGATCTGAACTGAGGTCCTTCTGCTTTCAAGGCCAAAGCTTAACCCCTGAACCATCTCCAGCCCCTCTTTTTGTTGATTGATTTATATATTTATACATTTTTTATTTATTTATGAGGCAAAGTAATTTACATACCCCAAGCCACAAACTCTTTTTCCTCATCTGTAAATTGGCAATGTTGAGAATTACATTGGGATATGCAGGTACTTGGAACAAACCCAGACCCACATGAAGGGCGCTGTTATTTTGGGTATGAGCCTGCAGGTGCAGAGACCCATCACCAGCCCATTTCCCCCCCTCAGGTGCACACAGTCACCTGGGCTTCTTCCCAAAATGCAGATTTGTGGTTGAAGGTGTAGCTCATCTGGACGAGTACACTTGCCTAGAATGGACGCAGAATCACATCCACAGGACACGTTTACACACACCTGTGATCCTAGCATTGAAAGGTACAGACAAAAGGATCAAATTTACTTTTGTGGAGTATTTTGTATATCACTGGTCCCTCCCATCTTTAGGCTCTTACAATCTTGCCATCCCCTCTTCCCCAAGGTTCCCTGAGCTTTAGGATAGGGAGAGATTTGGCTTGTCTGGTACCAGGTGATTAATGTAGGGTCTTTGGTGTTTCTGAATTATGGTTTGTTGTTGTTTTCAGTTTTGCTGTTCCTGCACTGCCCTTGGCTGCATTCTGATTTGAATCAGAAGATCACCTCCTAAGCAAAGATAAAAAACTGTTTAAAGGACAATCTTGATATAAGAAGACACTCAAAGGTAGATGGAAGAATAGGAGTAGGACACAGCAGTGAGGAGGGGGGTCAGTTTCCAATTTGCTGGTTGGTTACCATCTATCTGTCAGTCCCTATATCCTCCCTGACTGGGGAGATCAAACCTGTTCAGTCCCAAGTGACCAGGAAGGGAAGTAAGAGTGAGCTGTGTCAGATGTTTTTCTACTTGCATGAAATACATGACCATGGCCTAATTGCTCTATTGAAGCATGTTCCCCTGTCTTCTTTCTTTTGAGGTCCCCATTCTCCTTCCTTCCTGTTTATAATCTTTTGTGATTATATGGGGTATTACAAAGATTTACCTTGAATATGTCATTAACTGAGGTTGTAACTAGGAATCATTTACTAGGGAATACATATGGCATCTAACTTTCTGTGTCTGGGATACTTCATTCAATATAATTTCTTATAATGCCATCCATTTCCTAGCAAATTTCATTAATTCATCCTTTTTGATGGCTGAGTAGTATTCCACTGTATAAATGTATCACATTTTCATTACCCATTTGTCAACTGTTAGGCCTCTGAGTTGGTTCCATGACTTTGCTATTGTAAATAGGGCAGCAAAGAACATGGTTGTATTCATGTCACTGTAGTGAATTGCTGCATTTTGGGGAATTATTCCCAGTAGTGGTATAGCAGGGTCGTATGGCATTTCAGTACATAACTCTTTAAGAAATCACCATACTGATCACCAGAGTGGTTGTATAAGCCTGCATTCCTACCAGCAATGTATGAGAGCTCCCTTTTCTCCACATCCTCTCCAGCATTTCGTACGGTTTGCATTGTAGATTTTCACCATCCTGACAGGGTAAGTTTTGATTTACATTTCCCTGATGGATAGGGATGTGGAGCATTTTTTAAGATATTTGTTAAACATTTCAATTTCGTCACTTATGAGCTTTTCTTAACAGTGGCCTTATATCGCTATTTAATTGTGTTCTTTTGTCTCCACTTGCTTGTGGTTTTCTTTCCCCTAAACTCCAAGTTATGCTCCTTTGTGGTTGTAATAGATACTGTAAGCGATTTCCCCTGAAGCATGTCATTATGAGGACTTAGTTACAGGTTCCACTTACAAGGAAAAGCATGTGATGCCTGTGTTTCTGTGTTTAGGATACTTCACTTAGTAGAATTTCTTCTAATTCCTTCCATTTATCACCAAATTTCCTTAATTTATTTTTTGATAGTTACATAGCATTCCATTGTGTGTATGTACATCTGACCCTGTCCACTGTCAATTTCCTCCCCATCCACTGATGTTTAGACTGCTTTATATTGTTGCACATGTGTTTACTGTCTTTGAGGGAGTTGGGGGTTAGTAAGCAAGTGGTTGGATACCTAGAGGCCAACCACACTCTCTACTATATCTTATTTCTGTTTCTCCCACTCTTTTAAGCCTTCTTTTATATAAAGACCTTATCAACAGTTTTTTACCTTGAGATAGAAGCAGATCTCAATACCAAGGCAGTGCGTAGTGCACTAGGCACTGCCTAGTGCAGTACAAGAACAGTGAACAACACCAGCAACCAGGAAACAAGAGTACTGGGAACTCTGCAATGCTCACCAGGAATCAGGCCAGCCAGATCTCTCCCCATCCTAGGGCTCAGGGAACCTTAGGGAAGAGGGGGTGGTAAGACTGTAAGAGCCTAAAGATGGGAGGGCCCACCGCTTGGGCAGAACATTCCACTCAAGGCCCTGCTGCATCTAGGAATTCACTGCAATGAGACAGACTCATTCTTACCAGAGGGACAAGTGACTGACAAATCAACATGCCCCCACGGATTAGTGAGGATCTCAGGAGAAATAATTTCAAGCATAAATACCTTAGAGGCTGAGGTAAACAGGTAAAGGGAGTGCTCCTAGCAGTGGGTCTGCCCAAGGAATAGGCTACTTGGTCTGCAACAGAGGTCTGAACTCCCACAAATGCAGATGAACCAGAGGGAACAACGGGTATCACAGAAGCAGACAGGCAGGTGCTGGAGAGATGATGGCTTATGGGTGAAGCCTCTCTCTCTCAAGCACAAGGTCCCCAGTTCAGATCCCAGGTCCCAGGTAAAAACTGCCAGTGGAAATTGCGGCACCCTGCACTTCCCGCCCTGGTAGGTGGAGCCTGGGAAATCCCAGAGTGGAGCACAAAGAAGGTAGAAGCAATCCCGGATGACTCCAGAAGTTACTCTGGGCCCTTCACAAGGACACACGTGTCCTCTGATACACACAGTGCACCATACACACACGTGCAAAATAATTAAAAAGTTTAAAAAAAAGATAGACAGGAGGGTGGAAGCTAGTGGGATGGATTAATGAAGGGACGAAGAGAGAGAGATTACAGGAAGAGGGAGGAAGGGGGAAAGGAGGGACAGGAATTATTACTCATTGTGATTATAATACTAGGTGGGGTTAATGTGGAAGGAAGTGGGATGGAAGAGAGGGGAGGGAAGCAGGACAAAAGGAAGGGAGGGAAGGGTAAGAGATAGTTACTCAATATGCTTGTAAAACTAGGACAAAATTTTTTTTAAATGAAAGATTGGGGCCAGCGAGATGACTCAGTGGGTAATGGCATCTGTACACTACACAAAAAAAGCTTGGTGATCTGAGTTCAATCGCTAGGAGCCCATATGGTGGAAAAAGAGAATTGGCTTCCAAAGTTCCTGATTTTCAAATAAATAAATTTTAAAAAATTAAACACAGGGGCCAGCTACAGTGGGTTAAGGCATTTGCTTACAAATTTGGTGACCTGAGTTCAATTTCAAGCCTACATGGTAGAAGGAGAGAACTGTACTTCTGAAAGTTGTACGCACAATGCATGCCATGCATGGGTTCTCTTGCTCTCTCAATAAAGATAGTTAGATAGATGATAAATAGATAGTTAGATGATAGATAGATAGATAGATGATAGATGATAGATTGAAAAATACATTTTATTTATTTGTGTATGTGTGTGTGTGTGTGTGTGTGTGTGTGTGTGTGTGAGAGAGAGAGAGAGAGAGAGAGAGAGAGAGAGAGAGAGAGAAAGCACTCTGTGTCCCTGTAGTGAAATCAGGAATCATTCTACATTGCTTTTACCTTCTTCTTGCTTCCCTTTGGGATTTCCCAGGCTCCACCCATCAGAACTAGAAGTGCAGACCAATGCTGTTTCTACCTGGCCATTTTTTATATAGGACCTGGAATCCAAACTCAGGATTTTCTGCTTTCGAGGCAGAGTCCTAATCCCTGAGTTATATCTTTAGCTCCAAAAATACATTTTTTTGCATGTGTGTCTCTGTGTATGTGTGTCTCTCTGTATCAAATGGTACTTACTGTATGTGCCGTGGAGGACCAACGGTGACTTTGGAAATCACCCTGAATTGCTTCTCCCACCTGTTTACTTTGCTCTGGAGTTTCCCAGACTCTGTCTTCGCCTTCCTGGACTGGCATTTCTACCTGCTGTGTTTTACATGGATTCAGAATCTGAAGTCAGGACCTTCTGCTTTTGAGGCAGAGTCTTTTTTTCAGTTTTTTAATAATTATCTTTAATTGTTTGTTTGTTTGTTGTATGTGTATCAGAAGGCACCATGTGTCCCTGTGGAGGATCAAGGGTGATTTAGGGAATCATCCTGGATTGCTTCTACCTTTTTTTGCTTTGGTCTAGGATTTCCCGGGCTCTACCGACCAGGGCTGGGAGGGTCGGTGCTACCTTTTCACCTTTTCGGGTTTATTTATTTATTTACTTATTTTGGCATGTGTGCTTCTGTATGTGTTGTGGAGGACCAAGGGTGACTTCTGGAATCACCCTGGATTGCTTCTCCTATTTGCCTTTGCTCTGAAGTTTCCCAGGCTCTGCCTTCCAGGATTGAAAGTGTAGGCTGCTACCATTTCCACCTGGTGGTTTGTGGTTTTTTTTTTTTTTCACATGGGGTATGGGATCCAAATTCAGGACCTTCTGCTTAGGAGGCATGAGCTTAACCCCAAAACCATCTCTCCAGCTCCTAAAAATATATCTTAATGTTATAATAGCTCAGGAGTTTGATATAGTTTTCAGACCCAGTGTCAAATAATTAAAATATACTCTTTTCTTTCGTTTTCTCTGAGACAGTGTCTTTCTGCGAAGCCCACATGGCCTTCAGGACTTACCTGCCTCAGCCTCCTAAGGGTGAATATTATAGACATGTGCCACCATGCATGGTTAAAATACTCTATTTCTTTTTTTAATCATAAGACACTTAAATATTTATTTTAATTTCCCTCAAAGAAACTATGAACATGCTTTATATTACTTAAATTTTATATGAACATCATGTGTCATAGGAAATAATACTACATGATGAAATTAGCTTAAATGTGATCAGAGTACTGTAATCAATGCAATAAATTTAAATTTTTTATTATATTTATTTATTTTTTTCCCAATCATACAAGTTTAATAGGTACCCTGGTCCCCTCCTTCCTTCTATCCCTCTAAAATACTCTTTCTTATTTTATTTTTTATTTATTAGAATATGAGAGAGCAGGCATGCATACCATAGTACATGTGGAGGTCAACGGACACCTTATTTAAAATATTTAATTTACTCATTTGAGAGAGAGGGGCACATGCACATCTTTGTCTATCATGGTAGTCACTAGTGGAGGTCAGAGGTCAACATTCAGAAGTTAGATCTCTCCTTCCACCATGTGGACTCCCAGGGACCAAACTTAGGTCACCAAGTTTGTAAGCAGGTGCCTTATCCACTGAACTCTCTGGCCTGCCTCTTAAGGGACAACTTTTGGAAGTCAGCTGTCTCCTGCCACTACTGTGATAGCCAGGTTTAAGCAGACAACTTTGCCCACTGAGTCGTCTCCACAGGCTGCCCTTCTGCTGAGGTCAGAGGCCAACTTTTGAAAGTTGGGTCTTCCCTTCCATCTGGTGGGTTCTGAGATTCAACCCTGGCTGCCACATTTATGAGCAGGCATATTTACTCTCTAGCCTACCTAATAAATTACCCTTACATCTTAAGCAATCTGTATCAACAGAGAAAGGTGAAACCCAATCTCCGAGTACAGAACCATAGTACCAAGCAACCACCATCTCCTTCCACTGAAGGTAACTAATTCTTCCCAGAGCCTCTCAAACACAAGGCCATGACCTCAAGGACACACTCCTCTAACATGGTATTATTGATATCTGTAAAAGGCATAGAGACATGACAGGAGAATCAATCTTCCTCACAAGTCCTTATATAACTTTGTCCTGAGATTCCACATTTCTATATGTTTATATTATAAGCCATACCAATGGGGGCTGATATGGGCTTTGTAAACACACTTGACTTGCAGGGGTGATGTCGTTGGGTAGCCAGTGACTGGGAGGAGTGATGTCATTGTTACCATCCATAAAGCAGGATTACAGACTGTGGGTTTGCAAATGTTGACGATGTAATGTAGGCTTGGCAAAGTTTGGTAGGTAAGTGTGTTGAATTGTCTCTGATTTATGATAGTTTTCAAGTTTTCATGGGTTTATTGGCATGTAACGCCACCCTGGCTGAGCAACACATATGTCAGATATTAAGTAAAATCCCGTTCCTCTAAAGGATTTGGAGTTCCAGGATCAATCTGTGCAAGGAGAAGCCCTAAGAGGGGGGTAAGAGGTGAGACTATGGGTGTGTCTGCAGAGGAATCTACATAATCCAATCCTGTCTGACCTACTGTTAATCAGCTTGAGCTAGATTGAGGAATCCAAGATGTCATGCTCCCAGGTCCTTCCTGAAGGTAAGCCAAAAGGATTGAATCAAAACTATCCTGACTGAAATCTAGACAGATGTAGCCAAGGTGTCTCCTATGTGTCAGTGGTGGAGACTTGACGTAAACAGTGTTGGCTGAGTTCAGATCCAAACATGGAAACCCAATTCAGCCTTTGACTTTCACATCCTTGTTAACCATCATGATTGTCTGGTCCTGGCCATCTCTTCCAAGAAGGAAGAAGAGGCTCTGCCTTCAACATTGAAGTACTGGAAGATCTGGCAGTGCTTTTTGACTTGCCTGCAAATGTTATTTTTCTGTCTCCATTTATTTTCAGATTGAATGCAGCTGTATTGCCGAATCCCCGCCGGACCAGCGGTGGGAAGAGGAGAAACAGCAGGGGCCTCGTGGGTGCGAGGCGAATGAGTCAAGCGAGAAGCAGCAGGGAGAGGACGAGTTGATTGCAGACTCAGCTTTATTCGGGAAGTGTTTGGCTTATATAGGGTTGGGGTCCAATCAGGTGTTGACATCCCTGGGGCAGGTTAGATGGCCACTTCCCATTGCTTGTTCATCTCTCCACCTATATGGTTCCTCTATTGGGACATGTCCAGAGCATGTCTGTACCAGGGAGCCTGGGCTAGGGCTTCTCTGAATTGATAGTGCCACACAGCTGCTCACCTCCAATATTGTGGATCAATTAATTCACCCCAGGAATTGTCCCTTTATGGCTCAGAGGGCCCTCTCATTGCTGCCGCCGACTTTACTGCTGGTGATCACCGTCTATCCACAAACAGCTTTGTTACTTCTACACACAGTAACACAATGTTGTTTCCCTCCTAGCAGTACCAGGATGAACAGAAAACATGCTTCTCAACAAGTCTTTCTGTGTTCCTTATTGCCATACTTTGGGTTAGACAAGAATAGCTAGTGGGGCTGCAAAGACAGATCAGTAGCTAAAGGCTTTGCCACATAAGCAAAAGGACCTGAGTTCAAATCCCCAGATATCATGTAAAAGTACAGGGAGGACAGACTGTCAGCCTCTAATTCTGGTCCTGGAAGGAAGATCCTGGGAAGCCCCAGAGCAAAGAAGGAAGCAGACCAATTCAGGATGATTCCTCAAGTCAACCTTGGGCCTCCACAGTCACATACAGGACCCTCTACTATACAAACACACACACACAAATACACACACACACACACACACACACACACACACACACACACACTGTCATAGTTAAGCACAGGTGTCAACTTGACTCTTGAGGGTTTGAGCTCTGGGCACAGGTGTAGAGAGTTGATGGTGAGTTAAGCCCAGAGCAAACCTGAAGGAGATTGTCTGGCTACTGGGGAAGACCCAGCCTATGGTGGGTGGGATTAGGCCCTGGATAAATCACAGAGAGCTGGTTGAGAGAGTTGGCATCCTTCTGTTCACTTGGCCAGACATGCTGGTCTGGCAAGTAAGGATTTTCCATCTCTCAGCCGTTATGGTGGCCAGTTCCCTCGTCCCTGGTGTTGGTGTGCTCTCCTGTCAAGCTGGACTATGAATTATAACCGGACTATTGTAAGAAAGTAAACTCCTTGTTCCCTTTAAGCTGTGTTCTGGTCATTTATCAGCAACCATGCAGGCGGACTGCAACAGAATTTGGTACCCAGGAAGTGGGGTGTTGCTGATAAATCTGACTATGTGGATTTTGTGACTTTTGAATGGTTCTGCTGGACAAAGTTGGAAATGCTGGAGAATTTTCACTTTGTGGATTTACAAATACCGTTCTTCAGAGTTTAGTGGGCCAATTGCTGAGAGAAATTGTTTGGGCCCAATTTGTGATGAGGGGAACAAGGACTTTGTTAAGCTGAATTTAAAGACGATGGACTGGTTTGCTTGACTGAGGAGAGCTGTGTTGGTGGCTGTGAAGCTCTGGATGAGGAAAGGGCAGGCAGCAGAACAGCTGCCATTGTTGGAGAAACGAACGTCAGTGAAGGAAAACCTAGTGACTTGCACTGTGACGGTGGAGGAGGTGAATACCACTGTATGGCAAGTTTGTGGTTTGAAAATCCAGATTCCTTCAGCGGCCAAAAGCCCAAGTTAAAGCTGTTTCTTGCCCTTTGAAAGTTTAGCTGCCTGGAATAGGCTTTTCCAGCATCAGAGCACAAGATTTGGTGCAGCTGTAGCTCCAGTGGACCAAGCTACGTTTTGAACTTGCTTCGGAATCTGGCAGCGTCCCTCAGGTGATACTGGTTTGGGAGAACTACTGAGGGGTTCGTGAAGCAGCAAAAGCTTGGTACCAAGTGGCAGGCGTAGAGTTCCTGCAAGAGATGGTGAAGCTTAAAGCTGCAGAGGAGAACCCAGAGTGGTGTTTGAGATGCCAGAACTGTGGGACTGCTGCTGAGGATGACTGCAAGTGGAGATTCAGCCTGGTTCAAAGAAATCTGCTTTTATAACTTCGAGCTGCAAACAGGGACTGGGAATGCCTAGAATCTCTGCACCGCCTTGACTACGTTGATGAGCAGTAGAAGATGGACACTGAAGTACAGGATGCGGTGATTTGCTGGACTTTGATCTTTTTAATATTTTCTTATTGTTTTAAGATCCTTCTGTTTTAATGTTTTATCTGTTTTAAACTTTTAAAACATTGGAAATGAAGTTTTAATGAGAGAACATTTTAAATTTGTCCATGGAACGTATTTATATTTTAACATCTGTGGGGACAAGGAAAGGTTACAGTTTAAAAGTGCTATTGTTTTTGTGTCAAGTTGACAAGGGGTGGAATGTCATAGTTAAGCACAGGTGTCAACTTGACTCTTGAGGGTTTGAGCTCTGGGCACAGGTGTAGAGAGTTGATGGTGAGTTAAGCCCAGAGCAAACCTGAAGGAGATTGTCTGGCTGCTGGGGAAGACCCAGCCTATGGTGGGTGGGATTAGGCCCTGGATAAATCACAGAGAGCTGGTTGAGAGAGTTGGCATCCTTCTGTTCACTTGGCCAGACATGCTGGTCTGGCAAGTAAGGATTGTCCATCTCTCAGCCGTTATGGTGGCCAGTTCCCTCGTCCCTGGTGTTGGTGTGCTCTCCTGTCAAGCTGGACTATGAATTATAACCGGACTATTGTAAGAAAGTAAACTCCTTGTTCCCTTTAAGCTGTGTTCTGGTCATTTATCAGCAACCATGCAGGCGGACTGCAACACACACCCCTGGTGTCACAGACTTATAATTTCAGGACTTGGCAGGCTGAACCAAGAAGATACTAGTTCAAGGTGGTCTTTCCTAAGAATGTGAATAATTATATTGGCTCATGGCATTTTCAAGCTTTTCTCTGTGCTATGTTCCCTAGAGGTTTTTATATATAACTCCCCACATCCCCCCCAAAAAAGTACAAAGAAGGATTTCTCCTTAAATTTGCTGAGACTATCTTTTGCTAGCTGAAGAACATTCCTCCTTTCCTTCCCATCATTCCCTCACAGTCCTGTGCATAAACACATTTTTCAGCCTGGATACAACTCTTGAATCTGTGTCTATAAACCCAGCATTCAGGATGCTAAGGCAGAAAGACTGCAAGTTCAAGGTGAGCCTAGGGGATATACCAAGATACCATCTCAAAAAAAATATATTAAAGCGTTACTTCTGAGCTACATGCTTACTTGGGGCTTTTTAATTTTAGATATTGTTGATACATAGTGGTATCTTGTTATGATCTGAAAATTTGATAACCAGAAATATTGAATATTTTCTCTAGTTTGTTGGTGGTTCTCTCTTCCCTGTGACGCTTCTCCAAATATTTATTTTGAACATTTTTTGGTGGCTGCTGCATCATGAGACAGGGTCCTAGCAATACAGCTTTAGTTGACCCTGACTCACTATGAAGACTGGCCTAAAACCTGTAGAAACTGCCCACTATTGGGGTCAGGAATATCTACCTCTACCCCTGGATTGATCAATATTTTAATAAGAATTTTTTTATGTACAAATAAGTTTCTGTCCATACCCCCTCTCCCTCCCCTTCTCTTCTTTCCTCCCCCACCCTCCCCTCCGTCACTATCCCTCCTGCCCTGTCTCTCTCTATGTATAGGGCTTCCTTTGGGATGCCTGCAGTGAGTAAATTCACAGGTGGGAACCTTCCCTTCACTTGTCTGACACCTGCCCCTAAGATTCTCGCTTGTTTTAAGAGGTCTCGGGTAGCCCAGACTAACCTCTGACTCATTATGTAGCTTACTATGAATTCCTGGTTGTGCCACCAAGTGTAGTTGGTCAATTGAGGTTGTGATATATCACACCTGTCATCCTTTCTCTCATTATCTGGCTTGCTCTTGCTACTGCTGTGTGTGTGTCCCTGTGGTGTTTATTGACCAAATATTGAAAGAATAGATTCATATGTTTGGTGATGTATTTTATTGAATTTCACTGTGTTCAAATAACTATTTTGTATGACTTAAACTCCTTAAAATGTGTTGGGGTTTGGTGTAGGGAGCTCTTCACTAGCAAAGAGTAGCCTGACTTAATAGGTCTATACATTTCAGCACTTGGTATGGTCCAGGAGGATCAGAGTTCAAGACCAGCCCCCCATTCTGTTTGGTGGAGTGTGATCTTTCCTGAGAATGTGAATCACCACATTGTCTCATATTGGTTCTTAAGATTTCCCTTATCTCAAGCTGGGCATGGTGGCACACAGCTGTAATCTCTGAGTTTGGAAAGCTGAGGCAGAAAGATGGCTGGCTGTCTTTAAGAGCACATGAGAGGCACTTAAGTATGAATGGGGAACCAGTCGGGCTTAGAGTGGGAAACTGTCTCAAAAGAAGGACGAAGTGTTGGAGAAAACCCAGAGGGAAGCAATAAGGAAGTAGAGCAATTAGGTTCATTCCTGATGTCACACTTGGGCTCCCACGGGCACACACATTACACTCTTCTACACATACACACCGGCTATGAGACCTTATCTCAAAACAAAGAAAAACAAAAGTCTACATACTTAAAGAAAGCAACCTAATTTCAAAGGCTGTTTTGTTTTGTTTTTGAGACAGGATCTTACCATGGAGCCCAGACTACTCTCAAACTCTCCGCCACTCTTATACCTCAGTCTCTCAAATATTGGCATGAGATATATATCAACACCTATATCATATACAAATGATATATGTATGTTATACCCACACAAGAAAGTTACTGACCACTATGTTGTAAGCCAATTCATAGGAAAAAGTGTCCTTTATAATTAAGCACATGACCAAGACTGACTCAAACCTCAGCAGTTTCTCATTACTGAAGCTTAGGAATTTTGGAATTTATAAAGGAAACAAACTGCCAAATTCACAATGATAGTTCAGTCAGATTTAGGTCAGAGAGACCTCATTACAGTAGTTATTTTGTAGGTGTTTGGTTATACAGAAATTGTTTGGATTATACATCCTGCAGTTATTTTGGTTATATATCTGGGTTGTAGTCAAGAACATAAGCCCCCAATGTGCTGACAAGAAACTTACACATATAGCTGGCAGGGATGGGAGGGTGGATAGTGGCTGAAAAATGTCCAAGCAGGCACAAAATAGAGTCAGGGGCTAGGATAAAAAGATGTTCTCTCTGTTACTTCACTCCATTTTTTAAGGAAATTCAAATCTTTGAATATAATTAAGTGGGTAAATGTTTTGAGGATAATTAGTTTCACCAAAATGATCTCCGTTTTATAAACTTTAGGAGACAATTTATTATACTGAGTCACAGCACAATTCTTTTTTATTTTAGTTTTGTTTTGCATGTGTGTGTGTGTGTGTGTGTGTGGTGTGTGTATACATGAGCATGCATATGTGCATGCTTAGGTGTGTGTGTGTGCCTGTGAAGACCCAAGGGTTACTTGTGGAATCACCCAGGATTGCTCTACTTCCTTTTTGCTTTGGTTTAGAGTTTCTCAGGCTCCACTTCCAGAGCTGGAAGTGCAGGACAATACTATTTCCACCTGGAGTCTTTATATGGAATCTGGGATCCAAACTTATAAAGCAGAGGCTTAACCCCTTAACCATCTCTCCAGTCCCAAGTCTTACAATAAGGAGGAGTAAGGAGCCAGCTAGGTCAATAAGCAGAGTTGAGAAAAGACATTTATAAAAACCTAAGCAGGTAATATCCTCTTCATCCCAGGGGTCACTAGGAATACCTTAAGAGACTAAAAAATAATTCAACCCAGGTTGGACATACAAGATTTGAGACCCCTTTTTTGGCTGTGGGATTTGGGGATAAATGAAATCTATTTGGAAGAGTGCCTTGAGGTTCCAACCTTATAATTCCCCTCTCAAGAGGTAATACCCATTTGCCAGGAGGGAGGTGGAGCAACGAATCTACTTCAGAGCTGAATAGGGTTATTGTTAGGTATGGAATTAGGGTTAACCCTTTATAGTCTTGGCCTTATCCTAGGGACTTCCAAAGGCATCCAGGTGTTTTATAGGTGAGAAGAAGAAAGAGTTTAAGCCTTACACAGAGAACCAGGAGAAGCCAAAACAAAAATCATAGTTTTTTTTTAAAGATCTTTATTAACAGGTGCTTGCAATTGAATTTTTTTAGCAGGTGAGAATTCTACCACTAAACTACCCATCCACGATGCATTTGAGCACTTTTTAAAAAAATCAAATTTTTTTTCATTTTAAGCTTTTCAGGAGTCATCCTGGATTGCTTCTTATTTCTTTTTGTTTTGCTCTGGGGATTTTCCAGGCTCTGCTTCCAGGGCCAGAAGTGCAAGCTGTGGCCATTTCTTCCTGGGTTTTTTGCATGGGATCCAGGATCCATACTCGGGTCCTTTTGCTTCTGAGGCAGAGTCTTAACCCCTAAGCCATCTCTCCAATCCCAACAAAATTATATTTTAAAATGCTCAGTTTAAAAGTCATTAGCACTCTTGATAGGTACACAAGAGCATCTGCCTAGTCCTGTTCAGTTGGTTTATCCTCTGGTCCTCAAGACTTGTCCCTGGAATGATGAACCCAGGATTTAAATTTAGCATCTTGACAACTGTTGGAGCAGTTAGAATCACAGTATAACCTCTTTTGTAGGTAGATTCTAGGAAGGAGAAAAAGACAAGTTTTAGTCATTGTGTAATTTAGGATGAACATCAGTGATTATGTCTTTCTTGGCTGTCTGTCAGCAGTGTACTGTCTGTCAGCAGTGTCCTGTCAGCAGTGTCCTGTCAGCAGTGTCCTGTCAGCAGTGTTCTGTCAGCAGTGTACTTTCAGCAGTGTACTGTCAACAGTGTACTGTCTGTCAGCAGGGTACTGTCGGTCAGCAGTGTACTGTCTGTCAGCAGTTTACTGTCAGCAGTGTACTGTCAACAGTTTACTGTCAGCAGTGTACTGTCTGAAGTGTGCTGTCAGCAGTGTTCTGTCAGGAGTGTACTGTCTGTCAGCAGTTTCCTGTCAGCAGTGTACTCTCAGCAGTGTACTGTCAGCAGTGTTCTGTCAGCACTTTACGGTCAGCAGTGTACTGTCTGTCAGCAGCGTACTATCTGCAGTGTAATATCAGCAGTATAGTGTCTGTCACCAATGTACTGCCAACAGTTTTCTGTCAGCAGCGTACTGTCAGGCAGTATACTGTCTGTCAGCAGTGTCTTGTCAGCAGTGTTCTGTCAGCAGTGTCTTGTCAGCAGTGTTCTGTCAGCAGTGTACTGTCAGCTGTATACTCTCTGCCTCCAGTGTACTGTCAGAAGTGTCCTGTCTGAACTGTCCTGTCGGCAGTGTACTGTCAGCAGTGTACTGTCAGCAGTGTATTGTCAGCAGTGTACTGTCAGTATTATACTGTCTGTCAGCAGTGTACTGTCTGTCAGCAGTTTACTGTAAGCAGTATACTGTCTGTCATGACTGTACTGTCAACAGTGTCCTGTCAGCAATGTCCTGACAGCAGTGTACTGTGAGCACAGTGTGTCAGCAGTGTACTGTCAGCAGTATATTGTCAGCTGTATATTGTCTGTCAGCAGTGTACTGTCATCAGTGTACGTCTGTCAGCAGTATTCTGTCTGTCAACAGTATTGTGTATGTCAGCAGTATAGTGTCTCTCAGCAGTATACTATCAGCAGTGTACTGACAGAAGTGTACTGTCTGTCAGCAGTGTACTGTGTGTCACCAGTGTACTGTCAGCTGTGTACTGTCTGTCATCAGTGTCCTGTCAGCAGTGTAGTATCTGCAGTGTACTGTCAGCAGTGTAATGTAAGCAGTGTACTGTCAGCAGTGTACTGTCAGCTGTATACTCTCTGCCTCCAGTGTACTGTCAGAAGTGTCCTGTCTGCACTGTCCTGTCGGCAGTGTACTGTCAGCAGTGTACTGTCAGCAGTGTATTGTCAGCAGTGTACTGTCAGTATTATACTGTCTGTCAGCAGTGTACTGTCTGTCAGCAGTTTACTGTAAGCAGTATACTGTCTGTCACGACTGTACTGTCAACAGTGTCCTGTCAGCAATGTCCTGACAGCAGTGTACTGTGAGCACAGTCTGTCAGCAGTGTACTGTCAGCAGTATATTGTCAGCTGTATATTGTCTGTCAGCAGTGTACTGTCATCAGTGTATGTCTGTCAGCAGTATTCTGTCTGTCAACAGTATTGTGTATGTCAGCAGTATAGTGTCTCTCAGCAGTATACTATCAGCAGTGTACTGACAGAAGTGTACTGTCTGTCAGCAGTGTACTGTGTGTCACCAGTGTACTGTCAGAAGTTTACTGTCAGCAGTATTCTGTCTGTCAGCAGTGTACCGTCAGCAGTGTACTGTCAGCTGTGTACTGTCTGTCATCAGTGTCCTGTCAGCAGTGTAGTATCTGCAGTGTACTGTCAGCAGTGTAATGTAAGCAGTGTACTGTCAGCAGTGTAATATCAGCTGTATACTGTCTACCACCAGTGAACTATCAGCAGTGTCCTTTCAGCACTGTCCTGTCGGCAGTGTACTGTCATCAGTGTACTATTAGACGTGTATTTTCAGAAGTGTACTGTCAGTTAGCAGTATATTGTCTGTCAGCAGTATACTGTCTGTCAGCAGTTTACTGTCTGTCAGCAGTGTCCTGTCAGCAGTGTATTGTCAGCAGTGTACTGTCAGCAATGTACTGTCTATCAGCAGTGTCCTCTCTGTCAGATGTGTCCTGTCAGTATTGAACTGTCAGCATTGCACTGTCTGTCTGCAGTGTACTGTCTGTCAGCAGTACACTGTCTGTGAGCAGTGCACTGTCAGCAGTGTACTCTCAGCAGTATACTGTCTGTCAGCAGTGTCCTGTCACCAGTGACCTGTCACCAGTGTACTGTCAGCAGTGTCCTTTCAGCAGAGAACTCTCAGCAGTGTACTGTCATCAGTGTACAGTCAGCTGTGTACTGTCTGTCAGCAGTGTACTGTCTATAAGCAGTGTAATGTCAGCAGTGTACTGTCTGTCAGCAGTATAGTGTCTGTCAGCAGTATAGTGTCTGTCAGCAGTATAGTGTCTGTCAGCAGTATTCTGTCGGCAGTGTACTGGCAGAAGTATATTGTCAGCAGTGTACTGTCAGCAGTGTATTGTCAGCAGTATATTATCAGCAGTATATTGTCTGTCAGGAGTGTACTGTCAGCAGTGTACTGTAATAACTATACTGTCAAAAGTTTACTGTCATCAGTGTACTGTCCGAAGTGTACTGTCAGCAGTGTTCTGTCAGCAGTGTACTGTCTATCAGCAGTGTACTGTGTGTCAGCAGTACACTGTCTGTGAGCAGTGCACTGTCAGCAGTGTACTCTCAGCAGTATACTGTCTGTCAGCAGTGTCCTGTCACCAGTGACCTGTCACCAGTGTACTGTCAGCAGTGTCCTTTCAGCAGAGAACTCTCAGCAGTGTACTGTCATCAGTGTACAGTCAGCTGTGTACTGTCTGTCAGCAGTGTACTGTCTATAAGCAGTGTAATGTCAGCAGTGTACTGTCTGTCAGCAGTATAGTGTCTGTCAGCAGTATAGTGTCTGTCAGCAGTATAGTGTCTGTCAGCAGTATTCTGTCGGCAGTGTACTGGCAGAAGTATATTGTCAGCAGTGTACTGTCAGCAGTGTATTGTCAGCAGTATATTATCAGCAGTATATTGTCTGTCAGGAGTGTACTGTCAGCAGTGTACTGTAATAACTATACTGTCAAAAGTTTACTGTCATCAGTGTACTGTCCGAAGTGTACTGTCAGCAGTGTTCTGTCAGCAGTGTACTGTCTGTCAGCAGTGTACTGTGTGTCAGCAGTGTACTGTCAGCTGTGTACTGTCAGCAGTGTACTATCAGCAGTGTACTGGTCAACAGTGTACTGTCAGCAGTGTACTGTCAGGCAGTATATTGTCTGTCAGCAGTGTACTGTCAGCAGTGTACTTACAAAAGTGTACTGTCATCAGTGTACTGTTAGCAGTATACTGTCTGTCACCAGTGTACTGTCAGCTGTATACTGTCTGCCTCCAGTGTATTGTCAGCAGTGTCCTGTCTGCACTGTCCTGTCGGCAGTGTACTGTCAGCAGTGCACTGTCAGCCGTGTATTGTCAGCAGTGAACTGTCAGCATTATACTGTCTGTCAGCAGTGTACTGTCTGTCAGCAGTGTACTGTCTGTCAGCCTTGTCCTTTCAGCAGTGTCCAATCAGCACTGTACTGTCAGCAGTGTACTGTCTGTCAGCAGTGTACGGTCTATCAGCAGTGTATGGTCTGTCAGCAGTGTATTGTCTTTCAGCAGTGTAATGTCGGTCAGCAGTGTCCTGTCAGCAGTTTTCTGTCAGCAGTGTCCTGTCAGCAGTGTACTGTCAGCTGTATACTGTCTGCCTCCAGTGTACTATCATCAGTGCCCTGTCTGCACTGTCCTGTCGGCAGTGTACTGTCAGCAGTGTATTGTCAGCAGTGTACTGTCAGTATTATACTGCCTGTCAGCAGTGTACTGTCAGTATTATACTGTCTGTCACCAGTGTACTGTCAGCAGTATATTGTCAGCTGTACATTGTCTGTCAGCAGTTTACTGTCAGCAGTGTACTGTCTGTCAGCAGTATTCTGTCTGTCAGCAGTATTGTGTATGTCAGCAGTATAGTGTCTCTCAGCAGTATAATATCAGCAGTGTACTGACGGAAGTGTACTGTCTATCAGCAGTTTACTGTGTGTCACCAGTGTACTGTTAGAAGAGTACTATCAGCAGTATTAAGTCTGTCAGCAGTGTACTGTCAGCAGTGTCCTGTCAGCAGTGTAGTATCAGCAGTGTACTGTCAGCAGTGTAATGTAAACAGTGTACTGTCAGCAGTGTACTATCAGCAGAGTACTGTCTGTCAGCAGCATACTGTCAGCAGTGTACTATCAGCAGTATAATGTTTGTCACCACTGAACTGTCAGCAGTGTTCTGTCAGCAGTGTACTGTCAGGCAGTATACTGTCTGTCAGCAGTGTCCTCTCAGTAGTGTCCTGACACCAGTGTACTGTCTGTAGTGTACTGTCAGCAGTGTATTATCAGCAGTATATTGTCTGTCAGCAGTGTACTGTCAGCAGTGTACTGTGTGTCACCAGTGTATGGTCAGAAGTGTACTGTCAGCAGTATTCTGTCTGTCAGCAGTGTCCTGTCAGCAGTGTACTGTCTGTCAGCAGTGTCCTGTCAGCAGGGTACTGTCTGTCAGCTGTTACAATCAGCAGTGTAATATCAGCAGTTTAGTGTCTGTCAGTAGTGTACTGTCACCAGTGTAATGTCAGGTGCATACTGTCTGCCACCAGTGTACTATCAGCAGTGTCCTGTCAGCGCTGTCCTGTCAGCAGTGTACTGTCAGCAGTGCACTATCAGCCGTGTATTGTCAGAAGTGTACTGTCAGCATTATACTGTCTGTCAGCTGTGTACTGTGTGTCAGCAGTGTACTGTCAGCAGTGAACTGTCAGCAGTGTACTGTCTGTCAGCAGTGTATTGACTTTCAGCAGTGCCCTGTCAGTGAGCAGTGTCCTGTCAGCAGTATACTGTCAGCAATTTACTGTCAGCAGTGTACTATCAGCAGTGTACTGTCTGTCAGCAGTGTACTGTCAGCAGCGTACTATCAGCAGTATAGTGTCTGTCACAACTGAACTGTTAGCAGTGTTCTGTCAGCAGTGTACTGTCAACAGTATACTGTCAGCAGTGTACTGTCAGCAGTGTACTGTCAGCAGTCTACTGTCCGCAGTGTACTCTCAGCAGTCTACTGTCTGCAGTGTACTGTCAGTAGTCTAATTGTCCACAGTGTGCTGTCAGCAGTGTACTGTCAGTAGTGTACTGTCAGCACTGTCAACAGTGTCCTTTCAGCAGTATATTGTCAGCAGTATATTGTCTGTCAGCAGTGTACTGTCTGCAGTGTACTGTCTGTCAGCAGTATTCTGTCTGTCAGCAGTATTGTGTATGTCTGCAGTATCATGTCTCTCAGCAGTATACTATCAGCAGTGTACTGAGAGAAGTGTATTGTCAGCAGTGCACTCTCAGCAGTGTATTCTCAGCAGTATATTTTCAGCAGTATATTCTCTGTCAGCAGTGTACTGTCAGCAGTGTACTGTCAGCAGTATACTGTCTGTCAGCAGTGTCCTCTCACCAGTGTCCTGTCACAAGTGTCCTGTCAGCAGTGTACTGTCAGCAGTGTACTATCAGCAGTGTGCTGTCAGCAGTATTCTGTCTATCAGCAGTATACTGTCATTAGTGTACTATCAGAAGTGTACTGTCAGCAGTGTAATGTAAGCAGTGTACTTTCAGCAGTGTACTATCAGCCGTGTATTGTCAGCAGTGAACTGTCAGCATTATACTGTCTGTCAGCAGTGTACTGTCTGTAAGCAGAATACTGTTTGTCAGCAGTGTCCTCTCAGCAGTGACTTCCTGACAGCAGTGTACTGTCTGCAGTGTACTGTTAGCAGTGTATTATCAGCAGTATATTGTCTGTCAGCAGTGCACTGTCTGTCAGCAGTGTACTGTCAGCAGTGTATTATCAGCAGTATATTATCTGTCAGCAGTGTACTGTCAGCAGTGTACTTTCAACAGTGTACTGTCATCAGTGTACTGTCAGCAGTATACTGTCTCTCAGCAGTGTCCTGTCAGCAGTGTCCTGTCAGCAGTATACTGTCAGCAGTGTATTGTCAGCAGTATATTGTCTGTTAGCAGTATACTGTCAGCAGTGTACTGTCAGCAGTGTACTGTCTCTCAGCAGTGTACCATCAGCAGGGTAATATCAGGAGTATAGTGTCTGTCACCAGTGTACTGCCAACAGTGTTCTGTCAGCAGCGTACTGTCAGCAGCGTACTGTCAGGCAGTATACTGTCTGTCAGCAGTGTACTGTCTGTCAGCAGTGTCCTGTCAGCAGTGTTCTGTCAGCACTGTACGGTCAGCAGTGTACTGTCAGCAGTGTAATGAAAGCAGTGTACTGTCTCTCAGCAGTGTACCATCAGCAGTGTAATATCAGCAGTATAGTGTCTGTCACCAGTGTACTGCCAACAGTGTTCTGTCAGCAGCGTACTGTCAGGCACTATACTGTCTGTCAGCAGTGTACTGTCTGTCAGCAGTGTACTGTCTGTCAGCAGTGTCCTGTCAGCAGTTTCCTGTCAGCAGTGTACTCTCAGCAGTGTTCTGTCAGCAGTGTTCTGTCAGCAGTGTTCTGTCAGCACTTTACGGTCAGCAGTGTACTGTCAGCAGTATATTGTCAGCTGTATATTGTCTGTCAGCAGTGTACTGTCATCAGTGTATGTCTGTCAGCAGTATTCTGTCTGTCAACAGTATTGTGTATGTCAGCAGTATAGTGTCTCTCAGCAGTATACTATCAGCAGTGTACTGACAGAAGTGTACTGTCTGTCAGCAGTGTACTGTATGTCACCAGTGTACTGTCAGAAGTGTACTGTCTGTCATCAGTGTACCGTCAGCAGTGTACTGTCAGCTGTGTACTGTCTGTCATCAGTGTCCTGTCAGCAGTGTAGTATCAGCAGTGTACTGTCAGCAGTGTAATGTAAACAGTGTACTGTCAGCAGTGTATTATCAGCAGAGTACTGTCTGTCAGCAGCATACTGTCAGCAGTGTACTATCAGCAGTATAATGTTTGTCACCACTGAACTGTCAGCAGTGTTCTGTCAGCAGTGTACTGTCAGGCAGTATACTGTCTGTCAGCAGTGTCCTCTCAGTAGTGTCCTGACACCAGTGTACTGTCTGTAGTGTACTGTCAGCAGTGTATTATCAGCAGTATATTGTCTGTCAGCAGTGTACTGTCAGCAGTGTACTGTGTGTCACCAGTGTATGGTCAGAAGTGTACTGTCAGCAGTATTCTGTCTGTCAGCAGTGTCCTGTCAGCAGTGTACTGTCTGTCAGCAGTGTCCTGTCAGCAGGGTACTGTCTGTCAGCTGTTACAATCAGCAGTGTAATATCAGCAGTTTAGTGTCTGTCAGTAGTGTACTGTCACCAGTGTAATGTCAGGTGCATACTGTCTGCCACCAGTGTACTATCAGCAGTGTCCTGTCAGCGCTGTCCTGTCAGCAGTGTACTGTCAGCAGTGCACTATCAGCCGTGTATTGTCAGAAGTGTACTGTCAGCATTATACTGTCTGTCAGCTGTGTACTGTGTGTCAGCAGTGTACTGTCAGCAGTGAACTGTCAGCAGTGTACTGTCTGTCAGCAGTGTATTGACTTTCAGCAGTGCCCTGTCAGTGAGCAGTGTCCTGTCAGCAGTATACTGTCAGCAATTTACTGTCAGCAGTGTACTATCAGCAGTGTACTGTCTGTCAGCAGTGTACTGTCAGCAGCGTACTATCAGCAGTATAGTGTCTGTCACAACTGAACTGTTAGCAGTGTTCTGTCAGCAGTGTACTGTCAACAGTATACTGTCAGCAGTGTACTGTCAGCAGTGTACTGTCAGCAGTCTACTGTCCGCAGTGTACTCTCAGCAGTCTACTGTCTGCAGTGTACTGTCAGTAGTCTAATTGTCCACAGTGTGCTGTCAGCAGTGTACTGTCAGTAGTGTACTGTCAGCACTGTCAACAGTGTCCTTTCAGCAGTATATTGTCAGCAGTATATTGTCTGTCAGCAGTGTACTGTCTGCAGTGTACTGTCTGTCAGCAGTATTCTGTCTGTCAGCAGTATTGTGTATGTCTGCAGTATCATGTCTCTCAGCAGTATACTATCAGCAGTGTACTGAGAGAAGTGTATTGTCAGCAGTGCACTCTCAGCAGTGTATTCTCAGCAGTATATTTTCAGCAGTATATTCTCTGTCAGCAGTGTACTGTCAGCAGTGTACTGTCAGCAGTATACTGTCTGTCAGCAGTGTCCTCTCACCAGTGTCCTGTCACAAGTGTCCTGTCAGCAGTGTACTGTCAGCAGTGTACTATCAGCAGTGTGCTGTCAGCAGTATTCTGTCTATCAGCAGTATACTGTCATTAGTGTACTATCAGAAGTGTACTGTCAGCAGTGTAATGTAAGCAGTGTACTTTCAGCAGTGTACTATCAGCCGTGTATTGTCAGCAGTGAACTGTCAGCATTATACTGTCTGTCAGCAGTGTACTGTCTGTAAGCAGAATACTGTTTGTCAGCAGTGTCCTCTCAGCAGTGACTTCCTGACAGCAGTGTACTGTCTGCAGTGTACTGTTAGCAGTGTATTATCAGCAGTATATTGTCTGTCAGCAGTGCACTGTCTGTCAGCAGTGTACTGTCAGCAGTGTACTGTCAGCAGTGTATTATCAGCAGTATATTATCTGTCAGCAGTGTACTGTCAGCAGTGTACTTTCAACAGTGTACTGTCATCAGTGTACTGTCAGCAGTATACTGTCTCTCAGCAGTGTCCTGTCAGCAGTGTCCTGTCAGCAGTATACTGTCAGCAGTGTATTGTCAGCAGTATATTGTCTGTTAGCAGTATACTGTCAGCAGTGTACTGTCAGCAGTGTACTGTCTCTCAGCAGTGTACCATCAGCAGGGTAATATCAGGAGTATAGTGTCTGTCACCAGTGTACTGCCAACAGTGTTCTGTCAGCAGCGTACTGTCAGCAGCGTATTGTCAGGCAGTATACTGTCTGTCAGCAGTGTACTGTCTGTCAGCAGTGTAATGAAAGCAGTGTACTGTCTCTCAGCAGTGTACCATCAGCAGTGTAATATCAGCAGTATAGTGTCTGTCACCAGTGTACTGCCAACAGTGTTCTGTCAGCAGCGTACTGTCAGGCACTATACTGTCTGTCAGCAGTGTACTGTCTGTCAGCAGTGTACTGTCTGTCAGCAGTGTCCTGTCAGCAGTTTCCTGACAGCAGTGTACTCTCAGCAGTGTTCTGTCAGCAGTGTTCTGTCAGCAGTGTTCTGTCAGCACTTTACGGTCAGCAGTGTACTGTCAGCAGTATATTGTCAGCTGTATATTGTCTGTCAGCAGTGTACTGTCATCAGTGTATGTCTGTCAGCAGTATTCTGTCTGTCAACAGTATTCTATATGTCAGCAGTATAGTGTCTCTCAGCAGTATACTATCAGCAGTGTACTGACAGAAGTGTACTGTCTGTCAGCAGTGTACTGTATGTCACCAGTGTACTGTCAGAAGTGTACTGTCTGTCATCAGTGTACCGTCAGCAGTGTACTGTCAGCTGTGTACTGTCTGTCATCAGTGTCCTGTCAGCAGTGTAGTATCAGCAGTGTACTGTCAGCAGTGTAATGTAAGCAGTGTACTGTCAGCAGTGTACTATCAGCAGAGTACTGTCTGTCAGCAGTGTATTATCAGCAGTGTAATATCAGGTATATACTGTCTGCCACCAGTGTACTATCAGCAGTGTCCTGTCAGCACTGTCCTGTCGGCAGTGTACTGTCAGCAGTGTACTATTAGATGTGTATTTTCAGAAGTGTACTGTCAGCAGTATATTGTCTGTCAGCAGTATACTGTCTGTCAGCAGTTTACTGTCTGTCAGCAGTGTCCTGTCAGCAGTGTATTGTCAGCAGTGTACTGTCAGCAATGTACTGTCTATCAGCAGTGTCCTCTCTGTCAGATGTGTCCTGTCAGTATTGAACTGTCAGCATTGCACTGTCTGTCAGCAGTACACTGTCTGTGAGCAGTGCACTGTCGGCAGTGTACTCTCAGCAGTATACTGTCTGTCAGCAGTGTCCTGTCACCAGTGACCTGTCACCAGTGTACTGTCAGCAGTGTCCTTTCAGCAGAGAACTCTCAGCAGTGTACTGTCAGCAGTGTACTGTCAGCAGTGTACAGTCAGCTGTGTACTGTCTGTCAGCAGTGTACTGTCTATAAGCAGTGTAATGTCAGCAGTGTACTGTCTGTCAGCAGTATAGTGTATGTCAGCAGTATAGTGTCTGTCAGCAGTATAGTGTCTGGCGTGTGCAGCTCCACCCAGTCTCTGGGCTACGTGCGGCTTTCTGCCTGGCACGTCTGGGTTTTCTCCCCCTCGGACTTTTTCCGATCTCCTTGGGCACCCATTGCTGGGGCACCGTGGCCCAGTGCGAATTCTTTGAAGTCACTGGCCTGGACCCCTGCTGCTTTCCCCGGCCCACGGTCCAGCAGCCCCGGTCTCGCAGAGGTTTTCCTCGCCCTGCTTCCCCAGCGGGCTGCCCAGCAGAATCTCTGCTCTGCTGCTGTGGCTCCGAAGTTGTGCGGGGAGCCAGAAGCTGCTCCTCACTACTTTCCCGGCCCTGCGGCCCTGCATGATGACAGAGGGTTTCCTCGAGCTGCTGCTCCATGACCTCAGCCGGGGGCAGGGCAGAATCTGTTACATTCCCTGCCCCACCATGTGGAAGGGCACCCAGGATAGCTTCTCTTTGGCTCCGGTGGCTGGGTCCCGACCTGAGTTGCCTGGGGAGCCAGAAGCCCCAGTTCTGGCCGCTTTTCCCCTCCTCCTTTAACTTTGCCTCTCGTGGAGGCTGGACTGGACTGGGGTGGAACATTACCTCAAGGGCAGAAACAATAAAATAAAATCCTAGAGGAGGGGACACCCCAAAATGTTCCTCCCGCTTCTCAGCTAGATTTTTCATTCGAATCCAGGTAGTGGACGAAAACACATTGGATCCAAGGTGCTAATTCACGGGCTGTTTGCCACATTTTTGAAATAGCAGAGCTCGTAACCTTTATACCCTGGCTTCTTAGTACCCACCCCAGTGCTCCTGGCACTGCTTCATCTTTGCACGATGAATTTCCTATATTTTCCAAGTTTTCACTTACCCCAAAGTCTGCTTAGCTCCGCCCGTTTTGAGAAGTTTCCTCACAGGGGGCACCAGAAGGCTGGGACGATTCCCCCAGGCACACACTGTGATGGCCATCAGGGCGGAGAAAAGTGAATATTCTGCAGGCCCTTTACCCCTACCCAAATCCAGGGGACTCCGGGTACAGCAGGGAGTCTCAAGGCAACACTCCGTCATTCACTCATACACACAGCTCCTGGCGGGGAGTTTGTCAAAGCAAAACCTCAGTTTATTGGGGGTAACAAATCAGCTTATATAGACAAAGACTCAAAGCGCGCGAAACACCAGCCAATTACCCTGATGGTCAGTATAGCACATACTCTGCATAGGTCAGACTAAACAAAAATCTATGTTGGCTCTTATAAGCCAATTAGGACTCTCCGTAATGTGATCAGGGTTACGCCTAGGACACCAGCTCCCAGCGCCATCTTTGATCACATGTGCTAAGTCATGCCCTGCTCACTCTCTCCCAGACCGTTATCTCTTGCCCAACAGTTAGAGTGGGAGACTGTCTCAAAAGAAAGGTGAAGGGTTGAGGAGATGGAGATAGGGTTAAACCGCTGCCTCAAAAAAAGGACCTGAGCGTAGATCCCAGATCCCATGAAAAAACACCAGAAGGAAATGGCTGCAATCTGAACTTCTGGTCCTGGAAGGTGGGGTCTGGGAAAACCCAGAGGGAAGCAATAAGGAAGTAGAGCAAGTAGGGTCATTCCTGTTGTCACACTTGGGCCCCCACAGGCACACACATTAGACTCTTCTACACATACACACCGGCTATGAGACCTTATCTCAAAACAAAGAAAAACAAAAGTCTACATCCTTAAAGAAAGCAACCTAATTTCAGGGGCTGTTTTGTTTTGTTTTTGAGACAGGGTCTTACCATGGAGCCCAGACTACTCTCAAACTCTCCACCACTCTTATACCTCAGTCTCTCAAGTATTGGCAGGAGATATATATCACCACCTATATCATATATAAATGATATATGTATGTTATACCCAGACAAGAAAGTTACTGACC
The DNA here is from genome assembly GCA_023101885.1 of Typhlomys cinereus. NCBI lineage: Eukaryota > Metazoa > Chordata > Mammalia > Rodentia > Platacanthomyidae > Typhlomys > Typhlomys cinereus. Next base: position 2,616,302 of record JALPQD010000288.1, read on the forward strand.
ACCATGTTGTAAGCCAATTCATAGGAAAAAGAGTCCTTTATAATTAAGCACATGATCAAGAGTGACTCAAACCTCAGCAGTTTCTCATTACTGAACCTTAGGAATTTTGGAATTTATAAAAGAAAAAAACTGCCAAATTTACAATGATAGTTCAATCAGATTTAGGTCAGAACGACTTCATTACGGTAGTTATTTTGTAGGTGTTTGGTTATATACAGAAATTGTTTCGATTATACATCCTGGAGTTATTTTGGTTATATATCTGGGGTATGGTCAAGAACATAAGCCCCCAATGTGCTGGCAAGAGACTTACACATATAGCTGGCAGGGATGGGAAGGTGGATAGTGGCTGAAAAATGTCCAAGCTGGCACAAAATAGAGTCAGGGGCTAGGATAAAATGGTGTTCTCTCTATTACTTCAATGCATGTTTTAGGGAAATTAAAATCTTTGAATATAATTAAGTGGGTAAATGTTTTGAGGATCATTAGTTTTATCAAAATGATCTATTTTATAAACTTTAGGAGATAATTTATTATATTGGGTCCCAGCACAAGTTTTTTTATTTTAGTTTTGTTTTGCATGTGTATGTGTGTGTGTGTACGCATGCTTGTGTGTGTGTACCTGTGAAGATCCAAGGTTGACTTGTGGAATCACCCCGGATTGCTCTACTTCCTCTTTCCTTTGCTGCAGTTTCCCAGGCTCCACTTCCAGAGCTGGAAGTGCAGAACAATACCATTTCCACGTGGAGTCTTTATGTGGACTGTCAATAAGCAGAGTTGAGAAAAGACATTTATAAAAACCTAAGCAGGGAATATCCTCTTCCCAGGGGTCACTAGGAATAGCTTAAGAGACTAAAAAATAATTCAACACAGGTTGGACATACAAGATTTGAGACCCCTTTTTTGGCTGTGGGATTTGGGAATAAACCAAATCTATTTAGAAGAGTGCCTTGAGGTTCCAAACTTATAATCCCCTTCTCAAGAGGTAATACCCATTTGCCAGAGGGAGGTGGAGCAACAAATATACTTCAGAGCTGAATGGGGTTGTTGTTAGGTGTGGCATTAGGGGTACCCCTTTACAGTCTTGGCCTTATCCTAGGAACTTCCAAAGGCATCCAGGTGTTTTATAGGTGAGAAGAGGAAAGAGTTTACGTCTTACGCAGAGAACTAGGAGAAGCCAAAACAAAAAATCATAGTTTTTTTTTTAAAGATCTTTATTAACAGGTGCTTGCAATTGATTTTTTTTAGCAGGTGAGAATTCTACCACTAAACCACCCAGGCATGATACAGTTGACCACTTTTAAAAAAATCAAGTTTTTTCATTTTAAGCTTTTCAGGAGTCATCGTGGATTGCTTCTTATTTCTTTTTTTTATTATTAAAAATTTAATTATACATTTTAAAATTTTTTACCAGTTCCCTCCCTCCCCCCTCCTCCCCCTCCCCTTCCCCCAGTGCCTCCCCCCCAATTCCCAGAGAGTCCTTTATTGTATACGCCTAACTCTCCATTGGGTCCTCCTCTCCGATGACATATAAGGACCCAGTGGCATTTCCATAAGCCCTTTCTCTTGTTCCCCTTAAGCATAAGATCACTACTATGGCTGTCAATCCCTTGCCTCCAGGGGTCTCGGTGCCCTTAACAGATGCTAGACTTTATGAGGGCAACAGTGCGCTGGACATTGCACAGGGCATGCAAAGTCCCATTACGATTGCTTTGGCCCCAACTATTGTTGAGAATCTTGCAAATCGTTGCTCCTCCCATCCTTTTGCTCTTACAATCTTACCGCCCCCTCTTCCGCAAATGTCCCTGAGCTCCAGGATGGGGAGAGATTAGGCTGTCCTAGTTCTATGTGATTGATATAGTCTCTGAAGTTCTGGATTGTGGTTTGTTGATTTTCTTTTGCAGTTTTGCTGCTCCTGCAATTCCCTTCACTCCATTCTGCTGGGCACTGTATGTCACCCCCTGGCCAGAGACAAAAAGCTGTTAAACTGGAGTCTTGTTGTAATAGCACATTCAAGGGTAGATGTAATAAGAGTAGGAAACCTCCCTGAGGGAGGGGTCCATCACCCATTTGCAAAATGATTACTTTTTATCTGCTAGACTATATGCCCTCCCCTTCTGGTGAGATCAGGAAAGAACGTCTGTGAACTTAACCAGGTTTCTCATTACTTACTTGCAGACCTTGATGGAGGCCTATTTTCTCTGCTGTAACATGGTCTCCTCTCTCCTTGTTTCTGGTGTGGCCCTCCTAACCCATCTCTCTTGTTCATAATCCTTGCAATTACTGTGTTTCATAGGTTTACTTTTGAGTGTCTCAATGTGGGCTGGGTGAGTTTGGTACTAGGAGCCACCTATTAGGGAGTACATACGGCGCTTAATTTTCTGGGTTTGGGATACTTCACTTAATATAATTCTTTCTAATGACATCCATTTCCCAGCAAATTCCAGTAATTCATCATTTTTGATGGCTGAGTAGTACTCCATTGTATAGATGTACCACAGTTTCCTTATCCACTCATCAACTGTTGGACATTTAGGTTGATTCCATGACTTTGCTATTGTAAACAGTGCTGCTATGAACATGGTCGAGCTTGTGCTATCGAGGCGAACCTCTGCTGCATTGGGGGTTATTCCCAAACGTGGGATAGCAGGGTCATATGGCATTTCAATCTTTAATTTCTTTAAGAATCTCCAGATGGCTCGCCAGAGTGGCTGTATGAGCCTGCATTCCCACCAACAATGTAGGAGAGTTCCCCTCTCTCCACATCCTCTCCAGCATTTGTCGTTGTTTGTATTGTGGATTTTTGCCATCCTGACCGGGGTGAGATGATATCTCAGGGAAGTTTTGATTTGCATTTCCCTGATGGCAAAGGAAGTGGAGCATTTTTTAAGATAATTGTTAGACATTTTAATTTCATCCTTGGTAAAGTTTCTTTGAAGTTCCAGGGCCCATTTTTTAATTGGGCCAGTGTTTTCCTTGGAGTTTAATTTTCTAAGTTCTTTGTGCACTCTGGACAGTAGAGCTCTGTCAGATATGTGGTTAGTGAAGATTTTCTCCCATTCTGTGGGTTGCCTTTGAGCTCGTGTGACAATCTCTTTATCTGAACAGAAGCTCTTTAATTTCACAAGATCCCAACTGTTGAGAGTTGGTAGCAGTGATTGTGCTATTGGATGTCTGTTTAGGAAGTGTTGGCCTAGCCCAATCAGCTCGAGGGAGTTCCCTATCCTTTCAACTATGGTTTTTAAAGTCTCTGGCCTGATATCAAGGTCCTTGATCCATTTGGAATTAAGTCTTGTACATGGTGACAAGTACGGGTCCAGCTTTAATCTTCTGCATGTGGAGATCCAGTTTTGCCAGCACCATTTGTTGAAGATGCTGTTCTTTTTCCATTGGATTCTTTGGGCCCCTTTGTCAAAGACCAAATGGCTGTAACTTTGTGGGCTTATATCTGGGTCTTCAATCCTTATCCATTGATCTGTGTGTTTATTTTGGAGCCAGTACCAGGCTGTCTTTATAACTATGGATTTGTAGTATAGACTTAGGTTTGGTATGGTAATACCTCCAGCTGTGTTTTTGTTACTCAGGATTGTTTTTGCTATCCTGGGTCTTTTGTGTCTCCATATGAACTTTGAGATTATTTGGTCAACTTCTTTGAAGAATTGCTTTGGGATTTTGATTGGTATAGCATTGAATTTGTATATTGCCTTTGGTAGGATGGTCATTTTTACAATGTTGATTCTGCCAATCCAGGAACAAGGGAGGTCTTTCCACCTTCTGGTGTCTTCTGCAATTTCTTTCTTTAGGGTTTTAAAGTTTTCATTGTAAAGGTCTTTTACCTCCTTAGTTAGGTTTATACCAAGGTATTTCATTTTTTTAGGGGCTATAGTAAATGGTATTGTTTCTCTCAAGGCTTTTTCACTTCTTTCATTCTGGGCATATAGGAAGGCCTCTGATTTTTGCACATTTATTTTGTATCCTGCCACCCTGCTGAACTTCTCAATTAGTTCCAGGAGCTTCCTGGTGGAGTTTTTGGGATCACTCAGGTATAAGATCATGTCATCTGCAAATAGGGATAGCTTGACTTCTTCCTTGCCGATTTGAATCCCTCTTATGTCCCTTTCTTGTCTTATGGCTTCAGCTAAGACTTCAAGTACAATATTGAATAGAAGTGGTGAGAGTGGACAGCCTTGTCTAGTTCCTGATCGAAGTGGGAATGCTTCCAATTGTTCCCCATTGAGCATAATCCTTGCTGTGGGCTTGTTGTATACAGCTTTTATTATATTGATAAAGGTTCCTTCCATTCCTACTGTCTCTAGCGTTTTGATCATAAAAGGCTGTTGGATCTTGTCAAAAGCTTTTTCTGCATCTATCGAGAGTATCATGTGGTCTTGGACTTTGGACTGGTTTACATGATGAATTACATTTATTGATTTGCGTATGTTGAACCAACCTTGTGTGCCGGGGATGAAGCCTACTTGGTCCCCATGAATGATCTTTTTAATATGTTTTTGAATCCGATTTGCTAAGACTTTGTTGAGAATCTTTGCGTCTGTGTTCATCAGGGAGATCGGCCTATAGTTTTCTTTTTTAAGTGAATCTTTATTAGGTTTTGGGATTAAAACGATATTAGCTTCATAGAAGGAATTTGGTAGTGTTCCTTCCTTTGCTATTTGATGGAACAGTTTAAGGAGTATTGGTGTTATTAACTCCTTAAATGTCTGGTAGAACTCTGTGCTGAATCCATCTGGTCCAGGACATTTTTTGGTGGGAAGATTCGAGATTACTTCCTCAATTTCCTTATATATTATAGGACTATTTAAATAATTCACAACTTCCTGATTCAATTTAGGTAAGTTGTGTTTACTTAGAAATTCATCCATCTCTTTTGTGTTGTCAAACTTCACAGAGTATAAGTTTTTGAAATATGATGTTATAATTCTCTGGATTTCTTGGGTATCAGTAGTGATAACTCCATGTTCATTTCTAATTTTGTTAATTTGGGTTTTCTCTCTCTTGCTTTTGGTTAGTTTAGCTAGGGGTGTATCAATCTTGTTGATTTTTTCAAAGAACCAGCTTTTTGATTGGTTGATTTTTTCTATCGTTTTCTTAGTCTCGATTTCAGATATTTCTCCCCTTATTTTGCTAATCTCTTCTCTTCTACTGCTTTTGGGATCAGATTGCTCTAGTTTCTCTAAAGCTTTAAGCTGCATTGTTAAGTTGTTTATTTCTGATGTTTCCATTTTTTTGACGTGGGCATTAAGAGCTATGAACTTACCTCTTAGAACAGCTTTCATTGTGTCCCAGAGATTTTGGTAAGTTGTATTTTCGTTATCATTCACTTTCAGGAAATCTTGAATTTCCTTTTTAATTTCTTCCTGAATCCAGTTCTCATTCAGCATCATAGTGTTAAGTTTCCAGGAGTTAGTGTATTTTCTCTTGTTTGATGTGTTGTGGATGTCCAGCTTTAGGCCGTGGTGGTCTGATAGGGCACAGGTTAGAATTTCAACTTTCTTGTATATGTGTAGATTCATTTTGTGGCCCAGTATGTGATCTATTTTGGAGAAAGTTCCGTGTGCTGCTGAGAAAAATGTGTATTCTTTGGTGCGTGGGTGAAAAGTTCGATAGAGATCTGTGAGGTCCATTTCTTTCAGGGTTTGATTAAGTTCCAAAGTGTCTCTGTTAAGCTTTTGACCTGTTGATCTATCCCATGTAGAGAGGGCGGTGTTGAAGTCCCCAAGAATTATCGTTTGGGGGTTGATTTCATGCTTTAGACGCTGTAGGGTTTTCTTAATGAATGTGGAGGGGCCCGTATTGGGTGCATATATGTTCAGTATTGTGAAATCTTCCTGGTGAATTGTACCTGTGACTAAAATGTAGTATCCATCCGTGTCTCTTATAATTTTTTTTGGTTTGAAATCCACTTTGTCTGATAGCATAATGGCTACCCCTGCCTGTTTTCTGCTTCCATTTGCTTGTAGAATTGTTGACCAGCCTTTTATTTTTAGAGCGTGCCTATCTTTTGTGGTGAGATGGGTTTCCTGCAGGCAACAGATTGATGGATTGTGATTTTTAATCCAAGTTTGTAATCTGTGTCTCTTGATCGGTGAATTAAGTCCATTAACATTTAGTGTTATAATGGAGAAACTATTGTTAATTCCAGACATTTATTATGTTTAGTAGCTTTTATAAGTATATTGCTTCGCTTTTAATGGTGTTATATTTGCCTTCTGTTCTCCTGGATATGCCTGTTTTTTTCTTCACGCTTGAGTATCATTTCTAGCAGTTTTTGAAGGCCTGGTTTGGTGGCCATGTATCCCTTAAAGTTGTCTTTGTGCTGGAAAATTTTTCTTTCTCCCTCGATCATGACTGATAGTTTTGCAGGGTAAATCAGCCTGGGTTGACATTTTTGCTCATTCAATACTTGAAGTATGTCTCTCCAAGCTCTTCTTGCTTTTACTGTTTCGACTGAGAAGTCATTTGTTATTTTAATAGGTTTGCCTTTAAAAGTGACTTGTTTTTTCTCCCTTGAAGCTCTCAGCACCAGTTCTTTATCTTGAATGTGGAGTGTTTTAACTATTATTTGCCGCGGTGTGCTTCTATTTTGGTCGTATCTGTTTGGGGTGCGGAATGCCTCTTGTATATGAATGGGCCTCTCTTTTTTTAGATGAGGAAAGTTTTCCTTGATGATCGTTTGAAAAATTTCCTCAGGGGTGGTATTTTGAGATTCTTGCTCCGGTATTCCATGAATACGCATGTTAGGCTTCTTCAGGGTGTCCCATATCTCTTGGATATTTCTCTCAAGTATCTTTTTGGCTTTAACAACCTCTTCCATTGAGCTGGTTAGTACTCCCACTTTATCTTCAAGGTCTGAAATTCTGTTTTCTGCTTCATTAGTTCTGTTGATAAGACTCTCTGTGGCGTTCTGGGTTGAAGATAACTTGTCTTTTAGCTCAGTTTTAAACTCTGCTTGAGTTTGTTTTAACTGCTCTATGCCACTTTTTGTTTCTTGCACTGTTTTTCTCAACTCCTCCAGATGTCTGTTGTGTTCCTCTTCAAAGCGATTGATTCGATTATGTAATTCCTCCCGGATTTCCTCTTTCATAGTATTGAACATGGTAATGATCATATTTTGAAAGTCGTTATCCTGGGTCAGGCTTTCTTGGCCTTTTTCCGCGGGTTTGTTCTTGTTGGAATCTAACATTATGGGATTAATTTCTTCAGTGGGAAATTTTACTTGAGTGTTGCTTCTCATGGATTTGCACTTTGACTTTGGCATTGTCATTTTAACTCTTAAGATCTCTCAATTTCACTAAACTGAATTATTTGGCCTGGGGTACTGGTGGGCGGGGCCCGAACGGGGACTCACCTAGGGCGTGGGGTGAGGCCCGGGTGGACCGCGCGCGTGTCCCCACCGGCGGAGCGGGGTGGGGTGAAAAGGGACGATGGGCGCGTCGGTGTGGAGCTATTTAACCCGAGGGCAGCTGGGGCGGGGCCCGGGCGCAGGGGGAGGTCCTCCTCGTCCCTCGGCCCCCGCGCGGCTCCGGCTGGATGGCGGGAGTCGGAGCCGGGTCCCTGTGGGCTGACCTGGGGGTCCTAGAGCGCGCGGTGAGAGCCCGGCTGGATCTCGCGTACGCGTCCCGACCGGCTGCTTCTTACTTCTTTTTGCTTTGCTCTGAGGATTTTCCAAGCTCTGCCTCCAGGGTCAGAAGTGCAAGCTGTGGCCATTTCTTCCTGGGTTTTTTGCATGGGATCCAGGATCCAAACTCAGGTCCTTTTCCTTATGAGGCAGAGTCTTAACCCCTAAGCCATCTCTCCCATCCCAACAAAATTGTATTTTAAAATGTTCAGTTTAAAAGTCATTAGCACTCTTGATATGTGCATAAGCGCATCTGCCTAGTACTATTGAGTTGGTTTATCCTCTGGTCCTCAAGACTTGTCCCAGAATGATGAACACAGCATTTAAATTTAGTATCTTGACAACTGTTGGAGCAGTTAGTATCACAGTATAACCTCTCTCATAGGTAGAGTCTAGGAGGGAGAGAAAGACAAGTTTTAGTCATGGCGTAATTTAGGATGAACATCACTGATTATGTCTTTCTTGGCTGTAGGATAAAGTTGAGATTTTGTGTTTAGGAAAATCATCTTATAAAGGGTCAAATCTAGTATCCAAGAAAGTATTAAAGCACATATTAATTGTTGGTAATCTTTTCCCACTGCGTGTTCAAAATCATATATTGATGGCCAGAATAAAAATTTTGTTATATTGTCAAGGCCAATTGAGGTTCAATTCTCAAGGTTTATGTGGGACTTTTATTGGGAGTTTTTGGCTCCTTTTCCAGTCATCTTATCTGCAGCAGGTGGATCAAGGTTTTGCTGACAAATGGCTTTCTCTGAAGCAAGAGGGGATATGTCCATGCTTTGATTCCCCACTTTGTAGCATGAACACTGGTCAGGTTCCAACATCTGGGTCTGAGGGCCTCTCTAAATAAGAGGGTAGGTGACTCACCCAAAGATATTGTATCATGTTGAGAAGTGTTCACAGTCATCTGAGACCTAGTCTATCTAGAGGGCAAGGACAAAAATATCAACCATGAGAAACAGGCACAAAACAGAACTCATGGCACTAATACCATGAGGGGCTAGGGTGCCTCCATGAGAAGCCAGCAAGAAACAGACTCATGGCACTAATGCCATGAGAAGCAGTCATGAAGCCAGAAAGAACTTGTGGCACAAGTGCCATGATGGGCTAGGGTGCCAAAGATGGCTGCCAGTGCCAGGCATATTTATACACCTAGGCAAGCCCAGGAAACTGGCATTTGCTCATTGATTAACTCCCATTGGTGCCCTTTCGAGGGGCGGCCTGCACCAACCCTGGTGGGCAGAGCCTAGAAAATCCCAGAGCAAAGCATGAAGGAGATGAAAGCAATCCAGAATGATTCCTAAAATTAGCATTGGTCCTCCACAGTGACACACAGTGCTCTCTGATACACACACACAGCATATTAAAAAAAAAAAAAAAAAAAAAAAAAAAAAAAAAACCTCAGCTTGAACCAACAATCTCAGGTTCTAGCCTGAAGGTTAAGCACCTTTCCTTCCTTGAGGAACTGGCTTGAGCGTTGTTTCTTTTTTAACGTTAAAGGGATTCAAAGTGGTGGTTTCATTATACTTTGTAGCGTCCAGTTGATGTAAGGAGCAAACACTGAATCTTGGCTGATATTTTTGTTATCATTTTCTTTGGGTTGATGCGGGAAATGGTCTTTCGGTTGTCCCATCTGGGGTGCCAAATGTTGCAGGGACATCTCCTGCCTTAGATGCCTCCTCTCCTAAAGGGAACTTGCTAGAATTGTGCCTGAGGCAGAGGAAGGAAGGTGCCATCCTTCAGCAAGGGCAGCAGCGTCTGTACTTTGGTGGCTCACCAGAGTCCTCACCATGTGATCAAGAGAGAAAATGCTCCTTGGTCAGACCCAGTGACATACAAACCACTTCTGTGAATCTGAAATTGACCCTATTGATCCCCAAACACAGAGGCTTTTAGTAACATTTCCAGACGTGATTGCTGGCCATTGTCAACACTCACCTAACATATCAGCAACAGGGTTCAAAGAATGGGAACACCAACACTAGGCAAAGACAGTGGTTCCTGGGGTGCAGGCCACCCTTCGAGAGTCTCTACTGCCAATCAGTTGGGGAAAGGTCTCAGAGCCGCTGGTTTCTCATCCTCAGCCCCACCCACTGGGTGAGATCCAAGTCTGAGAACGGCAGAGAACAGGGACTTGGCGCAGAGCCCTCCAGGCAGAGAGGAAGTTGAGAAGAATGTGTCTGGCCCAGAAACTCGGGTGGGAGCCTCTTGATCCACAGCCATGAGAACCTCGTCAAAGGCAGCTCAGCCACATCAGAGACCGGGCAGAGTGGAGTCCTGCTTTTAAAGGGGCTCACTCCTGGGGGGGCAGCCTCCACAAAGTTGGGGTCTGTGTCAAAAGCAGACCATCAGAGTCTCGCCTCTGTGGCCATGCAGTGTCTCTGCCTTCCTGAGCAAGTCCTCAACATCACCACATTCATGGACAGCAAGGAACAAGCTTCACTGGTGCCCAGGTCGGCCTGCCAACCCCATGCCCTGCACACGAGGTGCCAGGAGCCTCCTCGCAAGGTAAATGAGCACATAGTCAAGAGCTTCCTCGTGGCTGGTGAGCGAGGGTCAGGATGATGAGCGTCTATCTGTCCCTTTCACTTCACCGGCATGGCCTGTGCGTCAGACGCAGTGGCGAAGCGGTACGTCCTGCGCCTGGGTCGGTGCTTTACGGTACTTCTCCTCCTCTCCTTCCTCCCCCAGGAGCTGGAGCTGGGACGGGGCAGGCGGCCATCTTGACAGCAGCCGAGCTTCTGCCTCGGGAAGAGGTAAGGCCTGTAGGACGTAGGAGCCGGGATGTTATGCCGAGCCCAGTGCTCCGGAGAAGCTACAGCTTCACCATTCCCCAGAATTCAGTCGGGCCCAGGTTCCCAGGAAGTACTTGTGCCTGCTGTTGGTAGGGGCGTTAGGAGACCGACTTCTTTGCAGATCGGGTCGACTGGTCTTGAGCAGCCGCCTCCAGTGCTGCTGGGATTATTGGGGTGACCCCACGCCTGGCTTACACACGAGGTCCACCATCCCTAGCCAGGGCTGAAGAACGAGGAGCAGAAACACTTCTCTTGGGGCCGAGGAGATCTAAATGTATGAGAGGAAAGCATGACAAATACGTGTAGAAGCAAAAGACAGAAACGTTCAGTCGACGGCCTCTTGGGTCTCACACTCATCTCTATTTGTCCACAGAGCTGCAGCGCTGGCAGATAGGATGGTGACCAGGGCCTCACAGAGAGCGGCGGGCACTTGGGCAGAGCGGGGCAAGCAGCTTGAGTGGGCGCTGTAGGGAGGCTGCGGGCAATGAACACTGCAATCCACGTGGCGTCTCCCCTTACTCGCAGGCCAGCGTGGGTGCTCTCGCTGCTTCTTCGGCTCACAGTCGTAAGGAGTCACAGGAGTTATTGAAGAAAAAAAGATTTTATTTAGTAATTAGACTGTTCAGGGAGAAGTGGAGGTGACAAAGAATGTCATTTCTGTCCTCGCCAAAACGTCAGTGTCAACTCTCCAGACCTATATTAGGCCACATAAACACCGAAACAGAAAAATGTCCAAATCGGCACCAGATGGGTTTGAACGAGGCATTCCCCCGGGGCTCTCAGGCACTCTGGGCACCTGGTCTGATGCGATAACACATACATATGATCTCAGAACATCCTGCTGTGGCCGGCTGGAGTAGATATCAGAAAGCAACAGCCCATCTCCAACAGAGCAGAACACGAGGCCCTCCACACACATGCCACAGATCACACACACACACACACACACACACACACACACACACACACTCACCTGCCTGGGCAGGAGAATCGAACAAAAGCCTGGGACCCAGCAGCAAGCAATACAAGTACAGGATTCTTGCCAAGTCCTAGGCCGCCAGTGCCTGGTGCACCCAGGAGCAGTGAGGCACCTACTCACCCTGCGTTCACCCTCTCTCTTAGTTTCTTGCTCCATTGCTGAAATGAACACTTGACCCAAATAACATCGGGGAATGAGGGGATTTTTATCCCAGACTATGATTGCAAGTCACAGCTCATCACACCCAGAGTGACAGGCATCGGGAGCCGGGAAGTACCCATCCTGTGTCCACAGCAAGAACAGAGGGACAAGGACAACTGCACACCTTCTAACTTCACAAAACCCCTCGCCATCCTCTCTCTTATCTGCCCTATGTAGGGAATAGCCCCGCCCCCGGTGGGCTGCGTGTCCCCATGACAGGGAGTTAGACACTCTGCAGACTTGCCTTAACTAGATAATTCCTGGAAGATGCGCTCAGAGGCCCATTCTCCCATGTCAAGTGGACAACTGAAACCACCACATCGTATCTTTGTGGGAGTTTCCATTCTTGCCTCAGCTGCTTGGGAATGGCTACATCCCTTCTGGCTTCTTAGGGCCAGTGGGATTCCTGTATGTAAACACAGGCACACATGCACACGCGTGCGTACACACACACACACACACACACACGATTTGAGGAAATAGAAGAAGCATGGTTTCTCCAGCTCCTATCCAGTAGGGGCTTCCCATCAAACACCCAGACGTCAGCTTCCATGAGCAGTCTTTCTGCCAACACTATCCCTCAGGCAACCTCAGGGTCTTCAGGCCATGCTGGATTCCTCCTCTTACATGTATGTGAAACACAGTCTGGCCCTGCTTCATCTGCCTTGCCTGTTCTCAATTCACAGTGGGAGCAACATAACCTCGGGACAGACACCCCCAGATGCTCAGAAATGAGATGCTCACACCCCACCAGACTGGCTCCCCAGGGTAGCAAGAAGGTGAGCAAAACCTCTCCAACACCCCACATGCAGAGGACAGACCACTGTGGCCCACGGGACAAGCAGTTTGCTGCAGCATCTTGTAGCCCAGGGCCCTTCCTTTAGTCAGGTGCAGCTGCCCAGGGTTGGACCCCATGGACAGGCTAGGTGACCCCACGGCCAGCTAGGTGCTGAGTAGAATTTGTATGTACCCCCAAAGTGAAGGAGGACCCTGGCCCCAGAGGAGCAGAGCACCCCCATGTGCTGGAGTGATAAGCAGAACATTCCCTACTTTGAAGAGGGCAGACCCTCTTTGGTGCATCTCCCAGCTCTCCCTGATATTTCAGGCCTCCCATGACCCCTCAGCTCACGGGTGACAAGGAGCATTCTGCCTGGAGACCTTACCCGGGATATATGTCTACATCACTTAAAGAAGCCCCAACTCAGTAGGGGACTGCTTTTAGGGATGACGCTAGTTTATTTAATGGGCCCCCAACCCAAAAGGTGTCAGGGCCTTGCAGGTTTAGGACAGAGCTCGATCTCACGTTAGAGGTTTTTCCGCATGGTGGTCAGTACAAGAATGATCGTTCAGCCAGCGTGAAAAGTGCCTGTGACCCGGCACTACAGAGGAAGCTGCTTTTTCTAAGAAGACTGAAATGCTTATTTAAAACAAAGTCAAGACCTTAGGATAAAGCTCAGCAGCAAATCACTTCTTCCTCAGGTCTCATCCCCAGCACTGAAAATGCACAATCATCATTGATTCTTGGCACTAAGGACCATGACACACAGGTACAACCCCACACGTAGGGGACTGAGACAAGGTTCACAAGTACAAGGCCAGCCTAGGGTATCTAATAGACATTGTCTGTTTAAAGATTTGACTTTAGAGGTTGATGTAGCTCAGTGGCAGAGCACATCCAGTTGGAGGAGGCCCTGGGTTCAAGTCAACAGTGCCCAGAGCAGAGCAGCTTGACGAGGCACTTGGGTGTCAGAAGCAGGAGTGTCAGGAGTACAGGATTAGCCTCAGCTAGATGGTTTGAGCCAGCCTAGGCTACATGAGACCCCAACTCAAAAATAAAAATGCCATTTCACTGAAAACCTCAGCTGTTGTACAGTTAATGGAAAAGCCATACACGATCCTCACTGTTGTTCAGAAAGACAAGTATTTTTAAAAATTAAGGACTGGGGAAACAGCTCAGCGGTCGCGAACCCAGGACCTGACTTTATTCCCAAGTTGTTCTTTGTCTCCAAAGGATTGCACGGGGGTGGAGGAGGGGATAATAGTTAAATGGGGCTCAGTTCAGGACTCAGGGCCTCAAGTCACTTGGTATCAACCAGGACAATAAGTGCTCCCCCCATGGGGACCAGGCACATTTCTGAAACGTGCGTGATCTTGATCAAGAAGACTAACTTGGGGTGACCCAGAAAACTCAAAACAGAGATGGTACAACGGAAGAGGAGTCTGTAGGAAGCACACACACAGGCACTACACATATTCCCTTAGGGTCTTTTTGGAACTGGACATTGCTAGGAAGCAGGCTTACGTGTGGAGCCAAGAGTGGAGACATGTGGGCACCCCGCATGCTGCTGGGCCCCCCTTGTTAATACTGGGGGTGGGATATAAGATTCATCCCCGGCTGGGGAAATGCAGAGGGAAAGAGACAGAACACACCACCTCCAGCTTGAGCTTTGCTCATTAGCATGTGGAGCACCAGCCCACTGCAGACTTCCCTTTACAGAACCCCTAGCAAAGGAGCCGCACTCTATGTGCAGAACTGCAGAGGGCTGGAGGGGTTGGGATGAAAGGTTTACCTTATGTGCAGGAGAACTGCAGAGGGCTGGAGGAGTGCTGATGCAAGCTCCCCGCCCATTCCCAGGATAAGTTCGTGTCAACAGGGAGGGGAGGCGTCCCTGCAGCCAGCGCACCAGGTCTCCAGCATCGGTCAGCAAAGCAAGGGAAGTACGGTGGACGCATGTTTGCCAAACACCTTGTCTCCTACCATGAGTGTGAAGAAATTCTAGAAGCATCTGGACCCCCAGAATGTGGAACCCAATACTCCAGTGGGGCTGGGAAATGGAGGGATTATACTTGCTGGGTAAACTGACACCTTTGCCAGTCCCTCGGGGGTAAGCCCATGATGTACTTCATACACGTTTGTCTGTCAGACATAGAGGTATTTATACAGGGAACCAGATGGGCAAAAACCCCAGGGACAAAGCTGTTTCACCGGGAGCAGGAAACACACATAAAACTCTCAAGGCAGGCAAGTTAGGCGATCACTCAGCGGGTTAAGGTCTCTGCTCACAAACCTGGCGACCTGAGTTTGATCTCTGGAAGCCCACATGATGGAAGGAGAGAACTGACTTCTGAAAGTTGTCCTCTGACCTCCACCTGTGCACCAGGGCAATTGTCAAGATTTAAGGGCTGGAGAGAGAGCTCAGGAACTGAGTTAGAATCCTAGGTCCCAAGCTTGGCGGAAACACCAGGCAAGGCAGAAAAAAGCAGAAAAGAAGCTGGGGGAGGGGGCAGTGAGACAACTCAGTGGGTAAGGTGCCTGCCTGCAAACCTGGATTCCTGAGTTCAATCCCCAAAAGGCCACATGGTACATTTCCCTCTCTCTCTCTCTCTCTCTCTCTCTCTCTCTCTGAATAAATGAACAAATATTTTAATTTTTTTAAGTTAAAAAGTTCACAGGAAAGCATGGGCCATTCTAGGCTATTCATGGAATCAGAGTGTATAAACTTTCCTGTCATTTCTATGTCCTCAAGCATCCACTTATAGCCCCAAGATTTGAGAGAGAGAGATAAGATCCTCAAGTAGGCTAAGGGCTGGGGATAGGGGTGGCTCAGTGTTAGAGCCCTGGGTTCCATCTCCAATGCCACCCACAAATGAAAAGAAGATAGAACAGAGACAAGGCTAACCCATGATCTTACTACTTCTCCTTCATTATCCTAGAATCCCACTAACATATACCAGAACATAGCAAGAACCAGAATCTGTGTATTCTTACTTTCGTATTCCCTAAAAGTCTTTTGACTCAGTGCTTACTGGACCTAAAAAAACCTTCACAGAGTCCACGTCATTTCTTTTGATCTGGCTTCTCGGAATGTTGGTGGCAGGAGGGAGGGAGTCACAATTCAGAGAAGAGGAGGACGGACAGTAGAGTAGAGGAGGAATGAAGATGAGAAGGAAAGATAGGCAGAAAGAAAAAGCCACTGGGCAGAAAGACTTGGACTCGCCCCTCCACTGAGGCTCGCACAGATCACACAGGCAAAGGAGAGGAGAAACCAGTTGTCAATCAGCCGTCTCTGTCTCTATCACAATCCACATCGCATGTGGAAAAATCCCTTCTGGTGCCCCTGGAAGAGCACCCCATACTCAGCCCACCATCTCCCCTGAGGTTCAACTAGGACCCACTATGCAGAACAGAATGCCATAAGCAGCAAACACACACACACACACACACACACACACACACACACACACACACACACCCTCCTCTCCCATCTGGCTGTTTGGAAGATTGATAGAAGGAAAGAAAGGATTGAGTGAGCATACTGCAGTACAGAATTTATTTGAGAATAAACCTATGGAGACAAGCTCTCTCTGGTCTCCTGTGGAAGAACCAGAGACATCTGACACAAACTGGTACAAATGTTAAAAGAAAGGTAGTTAAGATAGCCTAAAGTTTTACATTTTTAGCCAACCCCCAAGTGTTTTTATGAATTTACTGGGAATGTTAAGACAGGATTCTGTAGGAAGGCTGGATAAGCAAAAGAAAACTCTAGTGTTGTCTCTCACTATTAGGCTCACAGATCATGTTGTTGAGGGGTTTGGATGTACCTGTGGTGGAAGGAGTCCTTAAGAAGACATATAGTAGTAGATAAGGCAAGCAATTTGCAAGTGTGGGAAAGGTCCCAATAAAAAGAACAAAGAATGTGAACAACTCCAACAAAGTGGAAAAACTATGTGTGATAAAGTAGTTTTATGGTGTGGGTATAAGGAACATTCTCAATCTCTGGTTGAATTGTAATTTTGCAACTCTGGGTGTGAGAGTATACCCTGGTCAATAGCCTGATTCATTAAATAACATCTTTATAAAAGATTCTTAGTCTCTTACTGTTGCTTTCCCACTAGGGATTTTTGAAAGGCCCTCAGGTCACATGGGTATGGGTTGCAATACCACTTTGGTCTTAGTTCACAAGGAAACTTTGGTTAAACTCTTGTGATGTGAGCAACTAACATGTCTGTGTGTGTGCATGGGTATGTGGTACCTTAGATTCTGAGATTTTCGAGATACTTGCGGCAAGGTCATTAAAGACCTAGAAATGCTAGGTGTACTAGGTATTGTGTGTGTTGCTGTGAGACAATACCACAAGTCAAGCAACTTAAGGGACAAATGGAGATTTATTTAGCTTAGAACTCCAGAGGGAAAAGAGCATTTCATGGCAGAAGCAGCATGGCTGGTGGCAGGCTGTCACATCCACCAAGGATGACCTGTATGAATTCTGTGCTATCAAATGAATTGTGACTTACAAGATACAAATGTTGCATTCTATACATTCATATGCCTTATCACATGTGAGTCCTCTGATCCAGTGAGATATCACTTTTGTGAGAAAAGTACCTCTTGTTTTGTATGCTCATGTATGAATTCTGAAAAGTATAGTGAACTGATTTGTAAGAAACATGTATGCCTTTTCACTTGCATGAGGTCTCTAATATACAATGAGTTCTGAATTCTGCAGAAAGGGCTTTCCACACTTGTTAATTGATGTGTGGTTTCTCAACCATGATTTGCTTCATGGAGTGTAATGTGACTTTCACACACTCATACATTTTCTCATCTACACGACTTCTCTGATGTACAATGAGATGTGCCTTCCTTGAGAAAGCTTTTTCACAGTTGTTACATTGGTATGTCTTTTCACCTCTATGCATTCTCTGATATACAATGAGATGTGCCTTCGTTGAGAAAGTCATTCCACATTGTATACATTCTCAGATGATGAGTGTGAAGTGCTGTTCGTGAAAAAGCTTTTCCACATACATTCACATGGCTTCTCACCTGTATGAGTTCCCTGAAGTACAGTGAGATAAGTCTTCCATGTGAAAGCTTTTCCAAAATGTTTACATTCATGACTTCTCACCAGTGTGAGTTCTCTTATGTGCAGTGAGAAGTGACTTCTGTGAAAAGTCTTTTCCACATTCTTTACTTCATATGGCTTCTCACCTGTATGAGTTCTCTGATGGACAATTAGATTTGCCTTCCATGAGAAATTTTCCACATTGTTTACATTCATATGGCTTCTCACCTGTATGAGTTCTCTGATGGACAATTAGACTTGCCTTGCATGAGAAAGGTTTTCCACATTGTTTACATTCATATGGCTTCTCACCTGTATGAGTTCTCTGATGGACAATTAGATTGCCTTCCGTGAAAAATTTTCCACATTGTTTACATTCATATGGCTTCTCACCTGTATGAGTTTTCTGATGTGCAATGAGACGTGTCTTCCCTGAGAAATATTTTCCACATTGTTTACATTCATATGGATTCTCACCTGTATGAGTTTTCTGATGTGCAATGAGACGTGCCTTCCATGAAAAAGGTTTTCCACATTCTTTACATTCATATGGCTTCTCACCTGTATGAGTTTTCTGATTTACAATGAGATTGCCTTCCATGAGAAAGATTTTCACATTCTTTACATTCATATGGCTTCTCACCTGTATGTGTTCTCTCATGGATAGTGAGTTCTGACTCCCATGAGAAAGATTTTTCACATTCTTTACATTCATATGGCTTCTCACCTGTATGAGTTCTCTGATGGACAGTGAGGTCTGACTTCAATGAGAAAGCTTTCCCACTCTTTACATTCATATGGCTTCTCATTTCTATGAGCTATCTGATGAGAAATGTGAAGGGCTTCCAATGAAAAAACTTCTTCACATTCTGTATCTTCATATGGCTTCTCACCTGTATGAGTTCTGGGTTGTAGAGTGAGAAATGAATTCAAGGAGAAATGTTTCCCATATTCTGTACACTGATATGACTGCTCACTTGTATGAATTCTCTGATATTTCACATGTGCTGTGGCATCATGGGATTTGGATCTTAGGTGGGTTTTGAGTTGTGCATTTAGTTTGGCCTGGAGATAGAAAAAATCACTATACTACATTTCCTCATGAGGCTTGTTGACAGTACATGCTATATAATTATAATTAAAGATTTTCCTAATGAAATATTTCTAGACCAGACTATTCTTTCCAAAGTGAATCATTTCATTTAACCACACTAGTTAGTTTAGTAAAACCATTACAATCAATAATTTGCTACATTAAATGATGCATATGTTGAATGAAATATACTTCATATAAATGAGATTTAGTGCATAAAAATTCATTAAAGAGCTCTTTATTATCAAAGTAGTGATCGCAGTAACATCCAACTTTTTGTATGAAAATATAAATACCTTTACAGAAAATGATATACAGGATTAAATATATTAAAATACACTTGCAGAAAACAAGTGTGGTTTGTCAGGCGAACTGAAATTTATCAGGTTGTCCTCCATCATGGATCTTATGACACAACAGTGAAATGATACCTAGCTGGGTTATTTTGTTTGAACATCTTGATACATTTTTATGCATGCAAGTACAGATTCATTTTCTACAGTTATGTGGAAGATCAGAGGATTAGTATCTTCTTCAAATAAAATAATCTCAATTTTATTAAGAATATCTTACTGATCAAGGTCATTGCTGACCTAGAATAGTCTGCCTGGCCAACAAACAGCATGACTTTTCCTGTGTTCTTCACTTTCTAAGAATACTAATAATGACAGCATACCTTGTTTTCCATATGGGAGCCTGGAATAAAAATTGGCCTTCATATTTTCCTAGTAGCCTCTTTGAAAGTAAACTATTTCCTAATATTTCCTTCACTTTATATTCATTTTCAAAATATGAATATAGTTCTCATGAGAAAGTTTACTTACTGTGATGCTTGTCTGCATAACTTGCCACAAATATTTTCCATGTTGTACCTGATTAGGGTCAATTCTGCTAGTTACTCTATCTTCACCTAAAGAACAAAAATATCCTCATCAATAACTCAAATTAATTGCTCTTCCTATTAAAACTTAGTTATATAAATTTTTCCTGTTTTCATGATAACTTTTTTATTTTTTTTAATATTATTTTTCCACTCATACCAACTTAATAGGTACCCTGGTTCCCTCCCTCCCTCCACTCCTCCCTGGACTCCCATAGTTATATTTTAATAGTATATAATTCTAACTTATGAGAAGTATACTTATTTTCATATTTCTGAACATAAAAAATGACTACATTGTCCTAAAGTACTTATTCATATTTCTTTGATACTTTAATAATATTATTGTTGTAGAATATGAAAAAATTATTGTACTTTGTTCACCTACAAGGTTCTAAAAAGGTTCTAAAAACCAATCATCACCAGCGATTTCTGGTTGTTGCATAATCTATTACACTAATGACAAATATTATGATATTATACCACGTCTTTCATGTGAAATAGGAAGAACTTGTCAGTCAGCAACAATCCCATGCTACTACAGTCAAATTACACACTACTGCACAGGAATAGAGCCAAAAAAACAATTCTTACACCAATGTATTTATGTTTGCGTATTTTGCACTGAGTGTATCTCAGCATTAAAAGATATTTGAAGATGGTATTAAATACATAGCCCACTATGTAAAGTGGTCAAAAAGAAATGACTAAAAACCTCTATAAAGGATCAAGAATTCTAGCAAACTAAGAACAATGCCCAACAACATGCACAAAGTGAACCCAAAAAGAGAAGGGATCCTATAGAACAGTCTATGCAGTAACAGTAAATGACAAGATTTGGATCCACAGGAAAAGCTATAATTCACCTTGTGCTTAGAGAAAACCTTGTAAAAGGAGCTCAACATCATCACGAACTGATATTTTACTGGTGAATTTTCTTGTTAAGAAAGCAGACACTGACCTGACAGTCTCCATACAGAGTCTTCTGCTGATATACAAGGCACAAATCCATTTTCAAGCTTGAAGATCAAGTCAGGTTTGGTCATACTCTGTTCTATAAGTACAAAATAATATATAAATAAAATTAGAAGGCTAAGTGAGATATGCACTGATGAAGACAACAGTTCCAAATCATAAACTGTGCTGCTCATGGGAAACCGTTTATGGGAAACATTGGCTAGAGTGCATAAAATGGTAACAAAGCCTGTGGGAAAACATGAGAATCTGAAAAGGGAAAAGAAGGCACAAATTTTGAGTCTCGAGTCTCCACTGACAATATGTAGGGGAAATGTATGAGAACAAAATCTTGTTATTTTAAAATAACTCAGAGGGGCAAACCTTAAGAAAGCATACAGACAGACCATTTCTCACACACACACACACACACACACACACACACATATATATATTACAACTCACAAAACAAACAGAAAACTTATCATTGCTCCAGAAGAAAACAAAGTGAATCATCTATTTACTAAGTGAAGGATATTAACATTACAGGATTGACATCCAGGTGCAGTAAACATGAAGGAACCATAATACAGTTCACCAGATAATCCTTCTTTCATAACAATGCCTGTCAAATCTCCAAGATAAAGAAATATTTGAAAAGAAACACTGCATAAAGTTCTTTCTATAACACACACTTTGATCAACAGCCAAGTTCTTGGCTGTCACCATACATTCCAGCATCACAATGATTTTAATGCCAGATATCCATTGTTTAACTGGTGCTTCCAGTACATATCCTAGCCCACACTATCACATAATAGAACAACACAGAAGAGCAAAACGGCATCTAAAAAAACTAACAATCACAACCATGTGGGACACAACCCAGACAGGCAACACTCACAAAATGTAAACTGAATGTTCAAACCTACATATCAACATAATATAACTAAAAACCACTGCAATACCAACATATATATCTAATGGAAAATACAATATACTATGTCAGCTACAGAGGTCATAGGCAAAAACACTGTGCCAGATTTTCTTCTGTTTTTGGCATAAATATATGACCAACATAACTTAGGATAGGAAAGGTTTTTATTCTAATTCATGATTTGAAGTTTTTGCAGTTAGAATGCATCCCCCAGTCGCATGTGTTTGGGAAGGTCATGGTACCTTAGAGGTGGAGCTTTGCTGAAAGAAGGCAGTCACAGGGGATGGACACTGATGTCTCGCCATACTCTTGTTGCAGCAAGCAGTCTGGTAGCTCTTGGTCTCCAAGATGTTTGCAGCAACTTAGCCTATTTCTGCAACCAGTTATGCTGCCTCTGCCATGGAAGACTATTTCCCATCTGGTACCACATAATACCATAAGCCGAATAAATCTCCTTTTCTCACTTAAATTGTTTGACTTTGGGTGTTCTCTCAGAGCAACACATAAGAGTAACCATTACAGAAATTGGTACTGAGCAATGAGGTATTGTTATGAGATTAAGAGCACCTGGAACCACACATTTGAAGTGTATTGAGATTCAAAGACATTGTTACCAGAGAAGGATGTTGTTGTGTGAGACTAAAAGAGTCTGGTATGAAAAAAACTAAAGCTCTTTGTGATGCTGAGAGAAGTTGTTATCCAGCAGCATTTCCAATGATGTGATGTGCCTAGTGTTCTTTTGGAACTGTTGTTGGGAGAAATATGGAGAACTTTGAGACTGTGATGGGCAAATCTTTGTATCTTGGTGATTGGGACAACTGGGCAATTCTCTTGAGAGCATGAAAGAGAGCAATGATGTGAGAGACACAGGCATTGGAAGCACAGCATGTAATGGCCAAAGGGGAACAGAGACTGTGTTTGAAACTGGATGAGTAACAAATGGAGCCATGTATTGATGGAGCGTTTAGTGAAGTTTTGCCCTCCACTATGTAGTGAAAAAAGGCATGCTTTCTTTATTGTTAGATTATGTGCTTGTCAAGGTACTGAACCAGCTATAACCATTGAATCCACTGTCTTTAAACGTTATTCCAACCACCACAGGATTGATCTTCACACATCAATTCCACAATCTTCCACAGACTTGTTTATGATTAAACTACCAACGCAGAGATGTGCACAAAAGGTTCACATTTCAATTCACAAATTGTCATCTACAAGTAAATAGCACAGACATTTATACAACAAGACTTGTGAGGTAAGTTTGATCTATGGAAATCATACAAAGGTAGGAGAGAGTAACAAATTTTACAAGGCTAAATATCAACCGTCAAACACATCGTGGCATACATGTCCAAAAACAAAATGACAAATATAAAAGATTAAAATGTACCATTTGTAAAACCATTAATAAATGAGAAGAGTATGCTTAGCCATACTGCTTAGAGAATGGAGAAAACAAAGAAATGCTTATATCTCAGTCTGACACAACTCTTTACAGATATGTACGTGTGTTAAAATTTTAACAAAAAAAAGAGGACTTGGAAAAGAGGAAGGCAAGCATTAAAGTGAACTGTTGTATATAGATAATGAATTTATACAAAGAAAAAAACACTCTAAAATCATGAAAATCAATAGAAATCACAGGCTACAAAATAGCAAAATCACTACATTCTTGATATAAACAGGTGCTGAATCGATTCTGAACTCTTGAGTGAGTTCCTCTGATTTATATGGTGGAGAAAAATCCTGCCCATGTTGATCTCTGACCTCCACACTGTGACCTGTACTCTAACAGATATACATACGAACATAAAGAAAGCATAAAACAAAACATACACATACACATGTACACATACATCCCAAATAACAAAAAAGTCAGAATAAATTGCCATTTGAAAATGTCAATATTTCCTACCATTTTTTAATAGAATTACCAAACTAATTCATTAGTTACTTTGAAGATCTGTAAGGAGGGTTCTAAATATATTAAAATTTGATATACGGTATGACCCAGACATACTACTTCCTGGGAACTTTCCCAAAAAAATGCTACATCTAACTGCAGAGTCCCATGCATATCCATATTCATAGCAGCTCTAGTCACAATGGCAAAGTAATGGAATCAAGCTAGATATCCAATAGTAGATGAATGGATCATGTGGTATGCAGACAAAATGGAATATCATTCAACTGCAAAAAATAACAAATTACTGACGTTGCTATTAAATGGATGGAGTTGGAAGACAGTAGAGTGAGTGAAGCATCCCAGAAGCAGAGAGGCAGACGCCAAATGTTTTCCCTAATAAGTGCATCCTAGCACTGAACCTTCAGAATGATATGTAGAAAGAGAAACTTCTATAATACACACAAACTACAAAGAAAAAAAGAGGTATGGAGGGAAGAAATCATAAAAGAATGGAAACAAATGAATATAGGCCAATAGGTAGATAAAGCAGTTTTTGGTATTTCTTCCACTCATACAAAGTTGATAAGTACCCCATTCCCCTCCCTCCCTCCACTCCTCCCTGGATTCCTTTGCTCCGTTCCCACCTTCTCCCTTTCCTTTCCCCCTTCCCTCCCTTTCTCCCAGTGCCCTCCCCCCATCCCTGGACCATCCTATAGTGCGCATGTCAAACTTCCCTCTGGGTCCTCCTCTCTGATGAGGTGTAAGGACTCAGTGGCATTTCCTAGAGCTCTTTTTTTGTGTGTTCCCCTTTAGTATAGGAACAATATTGTGACTGTTAATCCCTTGCTTCTAAGGATCGTAGTGCCTGTAATCCATGCTAGACCTTGGGGGTTCAATGATATGTTGGTCATTGCGCAGGTCATGTAAAGTCCTATTATGATTACTTCGGCCCTAACTTGTATGGAGTATCTTGCATATCATTGCTTCTCCCCATCTTTAGGCTCTTACAAGCTTACTGCTCCCTCTTCCACAAATTTCCCTGAGGATAAAGCAGTTTTTAAGAAAACTCTTAAAGAATATGAAAGAAATGGGAAAGAAATCACTAAAGTGTAATGGCACAAAGAGAAGAAAAAAAGTCAATGTTGGAGGAAAATTTTCTCATACAATTATAACTGCTGAAGTTACAACTCTGGTAAGAAGGACCCAGTGAACTAATAGTGGTATGTAAGACCATGGGTAACTAATCATTGTCTGAATGGGTGGTGAAGCCCATCTTCCTTATCACCAGGAAACATATTCCGGGTACTGTAGACCTATTCAAACAACAGTGGAATAAGTGAGAAAACAAGACCACTAGACAGAACAGATATATTAAATAATAAATACTTGATGGTAAACTTTCATGTAAACATTTCTTATTGTGTCCACAGATAAGAAAAGCTCCCAGCACCCAAACAACATACACCCTACTATAATGCAAGATTAATGAGAAATCACAATTGACCAGAGCACAGAGTATTAGTGACCCTGGAAAGATCAGCCCCAATCCCACATCATCAAAGTCTCTCCTCATCCCAAGTTCAGGAAACCTTAAGGAGGTAAAGGCTGTAAGATTGTAAGAGCTTCAGGATGGGGAGGTGTTCTGTTGGCCAAGACACTCCAGTCACAATGGGCTGCAGTATCCAGAAGCTGACTACAATAAGATACCTATCATCAGATCTACACAAGGGATGACATATCAACAATCCTCTCCTGAACCAGGAAATATCTCAGGAGGAACAATTACCCTCAAAAAAGACTCTCAGGGGAAGATGCAGGGCAAAAGATGGAGAATCTACCCACTTGGGAGTTTGCCCACTGAAGGACCAAACGTACTACTATAGAGAATGTGTTCCTCCCTAACACAGGCAACACAAAGGGTGCCCTGAGATTCACATTTTCAAAGGGACAGAAGGATGGGAAGGACATGGTGGGATCAGCGAAAGTATATTAGGTAAGAAGGGAAGTTGGAGAAGGGCAAGAAGAAAGATACATTTTGTTCCTTATGAAAAATTCTAAGGAAAGAGATGGGATTATTTATTCCATTTATTTGAGCAATCAAATTATATTCCAAGCAAATTATATTGAGGGAAAAAATACCCTGATTGCCAAAGCTACAGAAATCAAATATACAAACTTGAAATATTTATACTGCCAACTTTCAAAGCACACTAAGGATATAGTACCAAAAGGCAAGGTAATGGCAGATGCTAAAGTCTTCCTCAAGCCTCACATAAAAATGGGTGTCACAATCCCTAGAAGGAATGCAAATTCATTCCTATATTCTGCCAACTTCAAATGATTTCCACCTAAGGAATAAGTGACTCCACCAAAATGGCAAATGGTCATGATGGCAGACTAATCACTCAGCAAAGATTTTTAATAGTGCTTCCCAACGCCCCAGGATGTGTCCCAAACCAAGGTACACTGGCCATCAATGCTCCAGGACATGATCCAACCCATGTAAACAGCTGGCGCAGTTCACATCATGGTGGGATTCAACCCCATACCAGGGGATTGGTGCATGTGCCAGAAACCACAAGTCAGGGAACAGTGGGCCAATGCCATATAGCTGAGGACCCCAAAAAGCTTACCATGCAAAAGAAGAGAATCTTTCCATCTAACCCAAAGATTTGCAACCCATTTTATTTTCCCTTTAACCTTAAGACACAGTAACCAGGGTTTAAGATTCCTATAAAACATACTCAGAGCCCCATACACCTACCCATTTGGGTCTTAACCATTTATGCTCACACATCTCCAATCTGCCATATCACATTTATCACTAACACCTGACTACTAAAGCCACCAATTATATAATGTTAAAGGTGCTCTACAACTTAATATAAACCTCACCTACAAACCTTGGTACCCAATCTTAAACCTCTCAGTTAAAACTAGAATAAGACTTCTTCATGCCTTTAACCAGAGAAGGGCTTAAACACTCCTTTTGCACTACAATAACCTTATCCATAAAATAGCACCAAGCAACTGTAGACTGATCCCCTTAACTAAGGTGAATTTGTCAAAAGCACACAACTAACAAAGACACTAGAGAACAAATATAAAATGCCCAAGTCACATTGTATATCCGTATGATTAAAAAAAAAAAAGACAAAAAAATCGCCAAAAAAGAACATCAACCAAATAACAATTTCAACCACAATAACTTCTTGGATATTATCTATGAAGTTACAACCAAAGTAACGATTTGCAAAGATTGATTATTAATATGGTCAAAACAATGAAAAAGGAAAACCAAGAAGAATTAAACAACTACTTATGCAAATATGAACAGGAAAACAATGGGAACCTGAATCAGATGAAAAACACAGTTGAAGAAAGCAAAACAAAGCATAGAGCAGTTGAAAACAAATCATGCAGAGATTAAACATGAAACCAAAATCTGAAAATTACCATCCAAAATTCAACAGAAAGTCTCAACAAAAGATCTAATGAAGCAGAAAACAAATTATCGGGAAAAGAAGACAGTAAACATTTACTCAATTAAAGAGATGGAAAAAGCTAAAAAAATAATGCTTGAAAGAAATATTCAAGACCTATTGGATACCTTGAAGAAGATGATCCTGTGCCTTCAGGAATCCCAGAACAAGAAATCCAAAAAGACATTCGGGAAGATATTTTTCAAACTATCATCAATAATAGTTTTCCACTTCTAAGGAAAGGGATCTCTACCCAAGAATAGCACACATTGCACACCAATCAGATATGACCAAAATAGAAACTTGCCTTGGCAATTAATATCAAAACACTACAGATATAAGACGAAGAGAACATACCGAGAGCTTTCAGAGAAAAACCAAGTCACATGTAAAGGTAAACCTATTAGAATACAGATGATTGCTCAATGGAAACAATAATAGTCAAAAAAGAGCCTGCAAAGATATACTACAAGTCATGAATGAGCACAAATGTCAACCCATTTTTATATGAAAATCAAAACTACCAGTCATAATTGAAAGAGAAAGAAAAATTTTCCACCATAATGACAAGCTGAAGGCCAACATCATCACTAAACCAGGCCTACAGAAGATGCCAGCAAAGATATCAAGGAGGAAAAAAAGGACAGCCATCCAAGAGGACAGAAGGGAAAAATGACATCAGTACAACTACTAAGCAAAGAAAGGAAAGTTTATAGCACTCGATACCTGGGAATATTACAAGTAAATAACTGGACAATGCAAATTAAAGCTTTACAAAAACAAGAATAATCCAATGCCAAAAGCATTAGACCAACAGATTAATAAAATCAGAGTAGAAATACCTGAAATTGAGATACAGAAAACAATA
Organism: Typhlomys cinereus; assembly: GCA_023101885.1. Classification (NCBI taxonomy): domain Eukaryota; kingdom Metazoa; phylum Chordata; class Mammalia; order Rodentia; family Platacanthomyidae; genus Typhlomys; species Typhlomys cinereus. The sequence goes on from JALPQD010000288.1 coordinate 2,643,882, forward strand.
CAAGGAATGAACCAAAGAAAGAACTGGACTTTGAAAAAAATCAACAAGATTGACAAATCCATAGCCAAATTAACCACAAACAAAAGAGACACCACAAAGTAGAAAATTAGAGATGAAAATGGAATTGCTACAAAGGGTATCAAGAAAACCAGAGAATTATAGGGTCTTATATGAAACCTATACTCCACTGAATTTATTAATCAGAAAGAAATGGATGTATTTCTAAGTATACACAACTTACCAAAATTGAATAGGATGGTTGAATTATTTAAACAGGCATACATCAAATGATGAAATTAAAGAATCACAAATCTGTTCACCAAAAAATGCCCAGGACTGAATAGATTTAGTGCAGAATTATATGAGATATTTAAAGAACAACTAAGACCACTACTGCTGAAACATTCCATGAAACAGGAAAGGAATGTATAGTTCTGAACTCCTCCTACAAAGCTAATATTACACTGATTCCAAAGCCAAATAAAATGCAACAAAAAAAGAAAAGTATAGGACCGATCTCATTAATGAACACTGAAGCAAACAAAGATCTTCAATAAAATTTTAGCAAACTAGATTCAGAAACATGTCAAAAACATCATTCACGGGGCTGGAGAGGTGGCTCAGGGGTTTAGCCTCTGCCTTGCAGGCAGAAGGTCCTGAGATCGGATCCTGGACCCCAGGTATAGACGCCGGGCAGAAGCGGGGGCGGCCTGCTTTTCTGGTCCTGGTAGGGCGGAGCCTGTGAATCCCTGGGCAGAGTAAACAAGGAGGAGGTGGAGGCGGTCCATGGTGGTTCCCAAATTTTCCCATGATTCTACACACACACACACACACACACGCACACGCACACGCACAATGAAATAAAAAAAACCATCATTCACTATGCTCAAATAGGATTTATTACAGGAACTCAAGGATGGTTCCAGGCACACAAGTTTGGTTCAACAAACATAAATCAATAAATTAATTCATCAAATAAACAAATCCAAGGGTGAAAACCACATGATTCTCTCTATATTTGTGGAAAAAGCTTCTGAGCAGACCCTATATCTGTTCATGGAACAAAACCTCTAGAAGCAATAGAATGGAAGGAACTTATATCAACATATACAAAACAAAAACACCAGAGCAAGAATCACCCTAGATGGTGAAAAACTGGAAGCATTCCCACTTTGATCAGGAACTAGCCAAGGCTGTCCACTCTCACCACTTCTATTCAAAATTGTACTCACAACTTAGCTAAAGCCACAAGCTAAGAGAGGGAGATAAAAGGGATAAAAATAGGAAAAGAAGAATTCAAGATATCCTATTTTCAGATGACAATATGCCATTTCAAGAGACCTCAAAACCACCAAGAAACTCCTGGAGGTTAGAAAGTAACGTTCAAAACGCAATCACTTCAAACCAATCCCAACACCAGTGATTAGGAAGGATGCTGACTGGATAAGATAACTTGCTAATTATAGGTCTTTCTTGATGGTAACCTCGGTTCTCTATTGAACTTTGTTCCTTTTTTTTATTTTTTCAGTTGTGCGTGTGTGTGTATGTATGTGTGTATGTATGTGTGTATGTATGTGTGTGTATGTATGTGTAGAACCACGGACGAGTTCGGAAACCACCTCCTCCTTGTTTACTCTGCCCAGGGATTCACAGGCTCCGCCCTACCAGGACCAGAAATGCAGGCCGCCCGCTTCCACCTGGCGTCTATACGTGGGGTATAGGATCCGAACTCAGGACCCTCTGCCTGCAAGGCAGAGCCTTACCCCTGAGCTACCTCTCCAGCCCCGAACTTTGTTCCTTTATCTTCACTCACTTTGGGCCTTTCATTGCCCACCTTCTTACTTCAAATCTTTTTTTTAACGAAGTCTTAAAATGTTATGCTTTATTTCATATTATTTTCTTTTCTTTTCCTACTTCAAATCTTTCATGATTGTTTTATTGGTTCATTTACATTGTTGCTGATGAAATCACAACCAAATGTCTTAAGGGAACAAGGGATTTATTCTCTTAGGATAGTCTGGTTCCAATTCTTAGTTTGACCAGAGAGCTCACACAAACACCAGGGCCGAGAGAACTATCCATACCATCTCTACATAATGGATGAGAGAGGGACAATTCTTAATTGCCAGACAAGCATGTCTAGCTGTGATACTTAATCCTGGATATCGACTTGAGCACACCTGTCATTAACTAAGATCAACTGGAAGACTACTTTGAGGAGATTATCAAGATCAATGCATTTATAATACAAAGATGAGCCCTAGAGCTGATTGGAACCGCCCAGTAGCAGACCAGATAAAAGGAACCATAGAACGGAAAACTGAGAAGAGAGATTCTCTGCTTCTTACACTCTCCAGGAATCCTCCACTCACCCACTGGCCTAGTGGACTGAGCAGCACTGAGCCTCCAGGATGTTGGCAGTGACTTAGCTTGCATCCAACTTCAGCCATCGGCTGTGTAGCCTCTGAAAGAATGGTTCTCCCCTCTGGAACCATAAATTGAATAAATCTCCCTTTCTCGCTTAAGTTGCTTGACTTTGAATGCTCACAGCAACAGTTAAGAGAGACCATTACCCTAGCTGAGTATACACAAGGATGCCTCTTTTCTCAAACAGCTCCTTCCATTTTATTCACCTACCTGGGGACTAGGTCCACCCACAACGGGCTAGGCCGTCCCCATGAGCTACACAATCTCCTGCAGTTTTGCTCTGGGCTTAACTCAAATACCAATTCTCTACAAATGTGCCCAGAGCTCAAACCCTCAACCACCAAGTTGCACAAACAGCATTTCTCTGGACCAGGCTGAATTTCCACTCACAGCTGTTCTGAGTACACATTCCATGCATACAGCGCTTCATGGCAGATATCTCATGATGGCTCTACCATTTCTGATATCTTCACTTCTCAACAGCCAACCAGGCTTCACTCCACAGCACAAAATGCCTTCTTGGGCCTCTCTGCAGGGTCCTGCTACACTGACTGGGTTTCTGCCATTCACTGAAACCTTTGAGGAGGGATCTATGACCTCTTCCCTCTTGCATCTTTGATGCCTCTAAAACAATACCATGTGGACAATGTTGCCAAGTTATACCATAACCGCCAGGTGAAGATAGGATCCCTGGAATCACACCTAATTCAGCTTCTTTGCAGTGAATCTCAAGAGGAATCTCTATGCTGGACAGAATCTTAACACAGTGGTATTCATTTCTTCAACCATTTCAGTGCAAAACAATATGTTTTTCTTCAAAGATGCTAATATTTCTAGTACTATCAGCTACTCTGTTGTCTACCCTTTCCTCACCCAACATTTCAGAGCTGCCGACATACCTCTCCTCTATCAAGCAAACCATTCCATCATCTTTAAATTCAACTTCCCCAAAGGCCTCGTTCCCTTCATCACAAACTGGGCTTACACAACCCACAACTTTCTCAGAATTTCCATTAAACCGTTCAGAACAATATTTGTAATCCCTAGACTCAAGAACTTCAAACATTTCAAAGTTTCTCCAACAATACTGTTCAGAATCCATGAAATCCACATAGCCAGATCTATCAGCAACATTCCAATTCTCTGGTAACAAATGCTGTAGCAGTTTATCTGGATATCCTCTGCCCTACTTTACTATTTTGAATCCTTCACCATTGTAAAGAGTAATAAAGATTTTCCCTTGAGTGTGTTATTATGAGGACTTATAAGGAAGAACATGCAATATTTGATCTTCTATGCTTGGGATACTTCACATAGTATGATTTCTTCTACCTCTAGCCATTTAGAAGAAAATTTCATTAAGTCATTTTCTTGATAGCTGTATAATATTCAACATGCATATGTGCCACATTTTCATTATTCATTCATCAACTGTGGCATATCTGAGTTGATTCCATGACTTTGCTATTGGGAATACTGCTGCAATGAATATGGATGTACATGCATCACTATACTACAATGAAGCATTTGGGGGGAATATTCCCAGCGGTGGTATAGCAGGATCACGTCATTTCAATTTTTTAAATTTTTTATTATTATTTATTCAATTGTGCCTGTATGCGTGTGTGTATGTAGGTGTGTGTGTGTGTATATGTAGAACCAACGGCGAATTCGGGAACCACCATGGACCGCCTCCACCTCCTCCTTGTTTACTCTGCCTGGGGATTCACAGGCTCCGCCCACCAGGACCAGAAAAGCAGGCCGCCCCCACTTCCTCTGGGCGTATATAGGTGGGATATGGCATCCAAACTCAGGACCGTCTGCCTCCAAGGCAGAGGCTTAACCCCTGAGCCATCTCTCCAACCCATCACTTCAATTTTTAAATTGTTTAGGAACTGCCCTTAGTGATCAACACAGTGGTAGTACAAGTCTGCAGGCACACCAGCAATGGATGAGGATTCCCTTCTCCCCACATCCTCTTCAGCATGTGTTGTTTGTCTTTTGGGTTTTCCACATTCAGATTGGTGTGAGTTGATACCATAGGGTAGTTGTGATTTGCATTTCCCTGATGGATAGGAGATAGAACATTTTCTAAGGTATTTCTTGGATATTTCAATTTCTTATTGGAAAAATTGCTTTTAAGTTCCATGACCCACTTTTTAATTGGGCTGTTTATATCCTTGGTGGTTACTTTTTTTTAGTTCTTTGTCGAATCTAGATATTAGTCCTCTCTGTGATAAGTGGTTAGTGCCTCAGTTGACAATAACTTCAGGTGAACAAAAGCTTTTAAATTGCATGAGATACCATTTCTGAGCATTGCGAGGAGTCCTGCTTAGAAAGTGTTGGCCTAGGACATGCAGTTCAAGGAAATTCAAGAGTCTTTCTTCTAGGATTTTTATAGTTCTGGTCTAATTTGAAGGCCTTTGATCCATTAGTTATTTTTGGACATGATGACAAGGAGCCAGTTTTAATCTTCTGCATGTCGATACCCAGTTTTGCCCGCAACTTTTGTTGAAGATATTACTCTTTTGCAAGATTTTTCTGGGCCCCTAAGTCAAACTCAGATGACTGTATCTGTAGGGGCTTATTTCCAAATCTTTCACCTTTATCCACTGATCTATGTGTCAGTTTGGAGCCAGTACCAGGCTGTAATTATTACTATGGATTTATAGTATGGATCAAAGTCTGAAAAGTGATTCATCAGCATACTTTTGATGATTCAGGATTACTTTAGCTGTGAGTTTTGAGATTTTTTTTATCAATTTCTGTGAAGAATTAGCTTAGAATTTTGGGTTGGCTCCATTGTATGTATATTGCTTTTGTTAGGATGGCCATTTTTATTATGTTAATTCTACTAACCCGGAGCATGGGAGGACTTTCCACCTTTTGGTGTCTTGGTAAATATCTTTCTTTAAGATTTCAAAGTTTTCATTATACAGGGTCTCTCACTTCCTTGATTTGATTTATATCAAGGTATTACATTTTTTAACGGGTTTTTTGGTAAATGGAATTGTTTCTCTTAGAAATTTTTCACTTTTTTCATACTTAGTGTATGTAGAAAGCCAGTAATTTTTGAACACTGACCTCTATCCTGCAACTCTGGTTAGATTTTTGGGGGACATCTCTCAGATAAAGAATATTCATCTGTAATAGGGATAACTTTACATTTTTTTCTTGTCTGTTATCCCTTTGATTTACCTCTCTAGTCAAATGCTATATCAAAGACTTCTAGTACAATTATAATAAAAATGGACATCCCTTGACTAAGTTCTGATCAAAGAGGGATGCTTCAAGAATTTCACCATTTAGAATGATCCTGATATAGACTTCTATATAGACTTCAATAATATAGACATATTTTGCTTCCATTTCCAGTTCTAGCAGGACGATTGTGAACTTTGTACAACGATTTTTTATCATCTAGGAGAAAAATATGTGATTTTTCTCCTGCGATTGCTAACATGATGGATTAGAATTATTGACCTGAGTATGTTGAACCACATTGTGTGGCTGAATAAATTCCTACATGATCATAGTGAATGATATTTTAAATATGTTTTCAATTCGGTTTACTAAAATTTTTGTTAAGGATCTTCTGCATTTTCGTCAACTAAGAGATCGGAAACATGTTTTTCTTTATTTTCTATTTCTTTCTGGTTTTTGGATTATGTGCAATTGTATCCGTCATAAAAAGTAATCCGAACAGAGGACTAGGAAAGGGCTCAGGGGTTAAGCCTCTGCCTTGCAGGGCGGAAGGTTCCTGAGTTCGGATCCTTAGACCCACAATAGATCAGGCCAGAACCGGGGCGGCGACGTGCGTTCTGGTCCGTGTAGGCGGAGCCCGTGTATATCCCCAGGCAGATAACAAGGAGGAGGTGGAAGGAGGTCCATTGGTGAGTTCCGAATCGCCGTGGTTCTATACCACCACACACACACTACACACACACACACTAAACACGCACATGTACACACGCACAGCACGCTCGCACTGCGCGCGCACATCCACGCACACACGGCACAATTGAATAATAATAATAATAATAAACTATTTACAACGTAATCCGAGTTCCTTCCTTGCATTTTCTAGATAATTTAAGAAGTAGTGGTGTAAATTTTGTTAAAGATTTGTTAAAAATCTGCACTGAATCCATCTGATCCTGGGCGGTTTTTTTTGTTGAGGGAGGATTGGGACTTACTTAATCTCATCACACGTTATAGGAGGTGGAAATAATTAAAATCATTCTGATTCAATTGGTAAGTTGTGCATGTAAGAAATTTCATCTTTTTTTCTAATTGCCAAACTTCATAGGGTAAAATTTTGGCAAGTATAACCTTATACTTCTCTGATTTTTTTTGTGTCAGTTGTAATGATTGCCTTTTTCATCTCCTGTCATTAATTGAGTTTTTCTGTCTTGACTGTGGTTTAATTTGGCTTAAGGTTTGTTCAAAATTGTTGTTCTTTCAAAGAAACCAGCACTTTCTTTGATTGATCTTTGTGTTGTTTTTTTATCAATTTGAATAAATTACTGATTTTACTAATTTCTACCTTTCTACTATTTTGGGGATTGGATAGTTTCTTCTCTAAACTATTTAAATTGGATTGTTAAATTCTTTACTTTCTCCACTTTTTTGGCATAGACACTGAGTGATATAAACATTCCTTAGGACTACTCATTGAATCCTAACAAATTGATAGGTTTATTTTCATGTTCATTTCTTTCTAGGAATTACTGAATTTCTCTTTTGATTTCTGTCTGAACCAATTCCTCCTTTTGTATAATCCTGTTTTCTCCAAGGATTTGTGAATTTTCTGACATTTGCTTTTTGTAGGTCTAGGCTTTCTTCTCTGGGTCAGATAGGTTAGAGAAATTATTTCAACCTTCTGTAATGTGAGGTAAAAAAACACACTGTTAGCAAGCCAATGGATAATACAGAGAATAGGAAAAAAATCATTAGTAACCACATATCTGTAGAGGACTTAATGTTCTAGAGTGCCAAAGAACTCAAAACTTAAGCGTATGAAGGTAAACAGTCCTTATAGAAATTGGGCCTTAGACATTGAAGAAGAAGTCTAACATGCACATTCATGGAAATAACAGAATAAGAATCCCAACAATACACACCAGAGGAAATCTTCAAATTATAAAGAAAGCTGTCCACATCTAAAGAAAGAGAAGCCCATCCAAATACAAGAGGCATTCCAGCGCAAACACGATATGACCAAAAAAAAAACCTTCCAAAAAATAAACACAAAAACACACACACAGACAAAGACAATGTGCTGAGAGATTCAATAAAAAAAATCACTTTAAAGGTAAACTTATTAAAATAACAAATGAATTTTCATGGAAATGGTAAAAGCCCAGAAGAGCTTGGCGAGGGACTGAATGAGCACAAATGTCCTCAGGGCTGAACTAGCCAGCAAAACTATCGTCATGGATCGAGGGTGAAAAGAAAATTTTCTACCACAAAGAGAACTGAGAGGCTTACATACATCAAAACCAGGCCTTCAAACAAAATGTATTAAAGATACTTAAGCTTGAAGTAAAGATCAAACACATCCCAGAAGGGAGGGAGAGAAGGGACGTATAACAACAGCCACATCTCACAAGCTACATATACACTTACAAAAGAAACTCAACAACAAAAAAACGTCAAGAATTAAAAGTTAATTTTGCATTATAACACTAAATGTCAATGAATTAATTCATCATCAGAAGAGAACAGGTTACAAACATGGATTAGAAATCAAAACCTATCCATCTGTTGCCTTCAGAAAAACACATAGCACCACAAAAGATAGGCACATTCTAAAATTTAAAGGCTGGGTCAAAAATTCTGCAAAGCTAATGGAACCAGGAACACAGGCCGGGTTACCAATTATGCTCATGTCGTTAAATGTGACTTCAAACCAAAGGAAATCATAAGGATGCAGAAGGCTACTACATTTTAGTTACAGGAACAATCCACCAGGAAGCTTCACATACTGAACAATATGACATGAAATAGCTCCTCATTCATAAGCAAATGCTACAAGTCTAAAACAAGAAATTCATTTCCAAAATGATAAACTGGTGGGGGATTTCAATACGCATTCTCAATATGGGATAGGATCACACGGCCAAAACACAATTAGACACATTGGAACTAAACTAAACCTGTACTAAAATGGACCTTATATCTCTCTTCGAAACTTCCATCCAAGCCACTAAGGAAATACACATTTTTTTCAGCAGCCTATGGAATTTCTCCAAAATAGGACCACATATTGGCCACAAAAATGAATTCTCCATATATATAGGAAAGTTGAAATTATAGCCCTGCATCTTTAGACCCCACGGTCTAAAGTTTGATATCTACAAACACAACAAACAGCAGGAAAAATACACTAACCCTTGGAAAATAAACACTATGATGCTGAATGAGAACTTGGATCAAAGAAATCAAAAGGGAAATTCAAGATTCTAGAAGACAACAATCTGAAAATACAACATATCAAAATCTGAACACATAATGAAAGCTGTCCTAAGAGGTAAGTTTAGAGCTCTTAATGCCTATATCAAAAAAAAATGGAAAATGTCAACAATGAATAAACCTTAGCAATCCAGCTTAAAGCTTTGGAGCATCCAATCCCAACAGCAGGAAAAACTACAGGGATTAGCAAAATCAGGGGCGAGAATATGAAATATTGAAGGATAAGAAAAATGTATAAAAGAATCAAAACTAGGAAAAGCTGGTTGGTTTTGAATTATTTAAGTAGTCCGTGAACCAATAGAGGAAATGGTATGAAAATCCCGAATCTTCCCACCACAAATGTCCTGGACAAGAAGGAATTCAGCACAGAATTACCAGACATTTAGAAAACAACTAACACCTTAACCTATTCCATGGAAATAACAACAGGATTGAAACCTTCCAAGTTCCAATTGAGCTAATATATATTAATCCAAAAACTAATAAAGATACATTTAAAAAAGGGAAAAACACTGATAACACAGATGAAAGATTCTCAACATCTTAGCAATCAGATTTAAAAAATATCAGAGTATGAGATCAAAGTAAATTTTCTCCCTAGCCACACAAGGTTGGGTCAACATATGCAAATCAATAAATAATCCATCCATATAAACCAATCCAAGTCAAGCACCACCAAATACATCTCCCTAGAGCAGAAAGAAAAACATTTGACAGATTCCAACATCCTTTTAATGATTCAAAACCCTAGAGGCAAATTAGAGTGGAAAGATGTATATCAACATATAAACAGCTGCATACAACAAAGCCAACAGCAAGGAGGAAAAAACGTTAACGCATTCCCGTTCCATTCGTATTATCTGCGCTCATCACTTCTAGTCAAGTATGCTACTTGAAGTCGTAGCTGGACCATAAGACAAGAGAGGGATGATTAAAAGGGAAAATGTGAAATCAGAGAAGGAAGAAGTCCGTTAATTCTATGCAAGATGCATATCGTTACCTGAGTCTCTTAAAAAAACTACACCCAGGAAATTGTTAGAACTCATACAATAAGTCAGCAGAATGCAAAGGTAGAAATAGCATGCAAAATCTGGTGAAAACAAGTAACAAAGTTCTCGGAGACAACTCCATTACGTACGTAGCCTCTTTAAAACTAGAAAAGCACGGGTCCTCTGTGGTTTTCCCGTATAAATGGAAACCTAGTACTAAACCCTCACTAAGGATATATTCAAGAGGGAAATCTGTATGAATTACATTAAGTTAGATGGACTCATACTGGAGTGGTAGGGAAAGAAGACCCAAAGCATGAGACCAAGGTGAACACAGTTCACATAGATAAATTAAAGGCCACGGTTAACAAAGCCCTTGGTATGGACTTCTGTCTGTCCCTGTTCTTTCCTCCCCATCCACTGGTTGTTACAGTGGTTTACAGTGCTGCCCCCTCTTTAGTTCCCTGGTCATGAGGGAGGAGGGGGATAAGGGTTAGTATGAGGTGTGTTTGTTACTACCGAGGCAAACCCGACGCATCTAGCTATGTCCTTTTCCTGTTTTCCTCTCTTTTAAGCCTTTTGCATTAATGAAGGACTTTTTTCCAAAAGTTTTTTTTGTTAATCTATGTGAAATGACAGGAATCTCACACCCAGACAGGATTGAAGTGGAAAAAACAGTGGAAATAGATTACAACATCCAACCAAAATCGAAGTATGTTGTAGCCCTTGCATGTTCACTTTGGAAAAGGCCCCCAAAATCTCGCCGCCCATAATAACGTTAAGAAACATTCAGAAGAGGATTTGTGTTAAGAATGTAAGAGCGTCCAACACATGAAAAGACATTCGTCAAGGAGGGCTGCCTGATCCAGACACTGGACGTAATTAAAACTTGTCACAACAACCGACCTGCATAATGGCGACAATCAACATTCCCTAAGGCAAGACAATGTGATCTCAAAGATAATTCAAGCACGTAGGGAAACTTTATGGTTTAAGGTTAGACATGTTCCTAAAGATGAGTGCTGTATCAGGGAGACTTCCCTGAGAGTACACTAGAAATCTGAACGTTCCACCAGTGAACCCACGAATCATAGAACAGATGGACAGAGGATAGGAGGAATGGGATGACTTGATGAAGGGAGGAGAGGGAAAAGAAAAAAAGGGAGAGAGCTAGGATGAGGAGGGAGGGGCGCAAAAGAAGGAAGCAGATATTATTAACAATAGGAAAATAAAAGAAAAATGTAAAAATTTGGCTGAGAACATGGGTATTCACAGATAGTGGAAAGATGCAATATTTGTGACTTTATATGGTAAGTCAGATTAAAACATGCAATATAAAAGTGCTTTAACACAAACATCTGCGAGACCCACCGTAGTTGTCTAATAGCCCTGGTATCTCCATTTATTCCAAGCAGGAAAAAGGAATGTTTCTTTTAAACATCCTTTCTTCCATATCTGTGAACATGAGCTACTTCTAACCATCTATTGCTACTGCCCAAGGTCAAAAGAAATTAGTGAATACGTATCACGTCACAGCAAAGAAGGCTCCAAGGGTCTCTCAAATTCACTGCAAGGACTAAAACTGGACTCAAAACAGAGAGTAAAACATTATCTCGAAATGTTACAGTGAGTAATGGAAATAGAAAAAAGGTTGACTGAGGATGGTGGCATACAATGGAGTGCACAGGGAATATCTGAACAGCTTGTTTGGTTCTACAGTGAAAATACGTAGATTGGTTGACAAACAATGCATTGAAAATTAAAAATAGCTGCGTACTCTCCATGCTCACAACAAACCAGTAATGCCTGTGCTGGACACACTGGACCAAATAATTACTCATGAAAGTATGTACAGCGACTTGTTTCCACATGAATGTAATTACTACAAAATGTTGAGAACAAAATTTCTCATTGAGATGCATCCTAAAGTTCAGCCATCAGGGGCTGGAGAGGTGGCTCGGGTTTACGCTCTGCTTACAGGGGAAGGTCCTGAGTTCGGCTCTGGACCCCAATGTATAGACCCAGTGGGGAGGAAGTGGGGGCGGGCTCGTTCTGCTTCCGGTCCGGTAGGGCGGAGCCTGTGATCCCGGAGGCAGAGTAAACAGGAGGTACAGGCGGTCCATGGTGGTTCCCGAATTCGTACTAACATTGGTTCTCACAACACACCACACAATGCACACACACCACCACACACACATCATAAACACACACACACACACACACATACATAAACACACACGCACACATGCACAATTGAATAAATAATAAAAAAGTTTTTTAAATAAAATAAATAAATAAATAAAAGTTAGCAATGAGGCTTGAGCACAGGGTAGAGTGGAGTGAAGATGGTATACTCAGAAGATTGCAGACCACACAAGGGTGCATACAAGGGATTCAATGCACTAAAACCATAAATTCTCTTAATAAAGAAGCACATATCTGAAGACTCAATGGGATGATGAGACCGCTTCTCCATAGCTGCACTGTTGGCCTGACCAGTCTCATACAAGCGCATTGTTTGGTATGAAGAAGCCGCCTGGCCTCTACATACTGTGACTACAATGTGACATGTCCTGACACTTTTTCCTGTTCTCTTCCTCTTACAGAAGGCCTGACCTACAAGAGAGCAAACAAGCAACGCCACCCAAGAAAGAGCAGAAAACTAAGATAACACCTCACAGTCTCACCTGGGACTTGCAGACACAAAACTACACCCATGAGAAGGCACACAAAACAAAAAGAAAATAAAGAATGTTATTAAGAAAACAAACATTGGAATAATTCCTATACTTAGTTCAGAAGAAAAAATTGGAACTTAAAGTTATAGGAGACTCAGACTCACCCAAACACATCAGGCTGTTGTAGTTCTCCAGCATCACATCCATATAGAGGGTCCTCTGAGCAGCATCCAGGTACTGCCACTCCTCCCAGGTGAAGTCCACGGCTATGTCCTCAAATGATACCGACCCCTGTAATAACACATCTTGAATCTATGTCCTCATCTTTATTAACACAAATGGAAGCTCACTTATTCTGTGTGTGTGTGTCATGCCAATGTCATAAACAACATATCTGATTTCTTCCCCAGGAGAAAGAAAAATACCTTCTAATTTTCCTTCAATCATTCCCAGACTTGAGACTACAGGAATCTACCTTCAATACTGTTTAGTAGAACAATGTAAAAATTAAGAGGCTTTAATCACATTAATAAAGTTTTTCTACAACCAAGTGTATTCCAGACACTAGTTTTCAGAAAAACAAATTTTTAAATATAGATAGGAACCCAGTGAGGTTCCTATGAGCCATAAATTCCTATTAGGATGTTTTCCTGGCCAAGACAATGTCACATATGGGCCAAGGTTTACAAAAAAAAAAGGAAATTATGTAGTAACCCTCCAAAGCTGCATGCCACAAAGTGTCTTACATTTATAGGGTGCAGAGAGGCAGCTGGTGGGCTTTTAGTTTATGTCACTCCTCACCACTCCAAATGCTTATTCCTGCCTTACCTTGGCTCCACTACACTGACAAAATGACAATCTTCCATTGTGCAAATGGACAGACTGAGTCTCAAGCAAGGGCCTAAGCTTCCCAAGATCCCACAAAGAGAAGACTGGAAACCTAACATCCTGCATTAGTCAAACCAATGAAATTTATATATTTAGTTCACATTAATTTGAGACAGAAACACAACAACTGCATTTTGTACCTGAACTCACTTAATGGCCAAGTTTTCACTGTAACACAAACCTTCCTCCATTTTAAACTGATTGAGGAAGTAGTGTGTGTCCATGCCAGGAATACAGGTGAGATGACTAAAAAGCTGAACCCTTCTCCTTTTTCCCTATTTCACCTTAAAATGTCATGAAGAAAGACTTGTACGGTGCAAGGCAGCAAGATGAGATGAGGTCTCCCATCAAAACCCTGGAATTCTACATCTACTGTCTACCACCCAAAAAAAGGAAAGGACACAGGTGGCGTCAGGTCCCCCCCAAATACTATTCCACATTCATTATGAATAGTCCAGAAACAAACTGTTGAGCACAGAGACAGAGAACAAACATTCTGTCTGAACATCAAAAATCCTTCATGTGTGTGGTCTCAGAGGCCCCCTCTCCAGTGCCTCCTATCAACTGAGGAATCAGGCAGGGACTTCCCATAATGCTGTTTACGAAGGACAACCATGATTGTGACAGCCCATCTGTTTCTTTCAGCAGGCCTGACTGGACATTCCTTACTCTATGTGCATTTCATTGGTGACCATCTTCTAATTCTAAGAACAAGGGCCTTGACAAAGGACTGAATACCTAAAAATGCTAGAAAAAACAATATGCTTCAACAAATGGGCTAAGTAAGGTTAGGGGGAATGGGATCTGGTAGCACAGAAAGGAAAACCAACAACCAATAAATGAGATCTGATGTAAGTAAAGAGCTTCTCTACAGCATAACAGATACAGCCTGTTATCTTCCCTACATTAGAGGGGAAGTGAAGGAGCAAACTCAATCAATTTGCAGTTCCTATTACAGTTTATGGGCTATTTCCCCCAAAGCCTGATGGTCTGTCTATGCTTTGCTGCATCTCCTTCTGTCTTCTACAGCTTCTCCATATCTCTATCCAAGTATATCTTCTCTGTGTATCTAAGATCTACTATGCTACCAGTACTTTGTTGGTGCAAGACAACAAGGCAAACATTCAGTGTTTCTGCACATCTCTGATACCTCCAGACTTGCTGCCAGGAAGCACCGGCAGGAGGATGTGGGAAACTAAGTAAGAACATCATGTGATGGTCACTGCCCTGGACTCTTCTCTTTAGCGGGACAAAAAAGGACCAAAGCCAGCTCTGATGGAACAGGCTTGTAATCACAGGTAAATGAAAAGGAAGACATAAGGATCATAGGTTCAAGGACAATATGACTTAAATATTTTTCATCTCTAAAGAAAACAGTCACGCTAGCATGCGAGAAACTACAAGTTCCATCCTATTACCAAACAAACACACACTCACACACACAACATACACATATACACACAAACAAAAATACACATAACACAAAAACATATACACACACAAAAACATACATACTTAAATTAGTGAAATAGCTCAGATAAAGAAAGTGTCTAATGAAAGTCATCAAGCTATAAAGTGGGAATTGAGCCAGAACTGAATGAAAGGCACCATACAGAAGAGGTTGTGACAGCTGAGGATCACCAGGCAGAGATGGAAAAGTTACAGTAGTAGAAACAAACAGGGGTGATCACCTGACAAGATTTGTACATCCAGGTGACAGTCCCATATTGGCACAGACAATGAGAGAGAGAAGACGGCATCTTTTGCACACATATATGATTAGATCTTCATTGACCTATTCAGGAATTGAGAGCTGCTACTCACCATTCCTAGTTCCTGGAGCAGACGGTGTCCAGACCCAGATTTTCACAGAACAGTTAGTCAACAGAATCTAAGGAGCTTCCAAGTTTGTATCTGGAAAAGGAGTAAGGCCATATACATTCATCATCTAAAAGTTGGCTAAAAACGCCAGGCACAAAGGGCTGAGGCCTGCACTTCTCACCTTAGTGGGCGGAGTCTGGAAAATCCCAGAGCAAAGCAAAAAGGAGGTAGAAGCAATCCAGGATGATTCCTACAGTCACCCTTGGTCCTCAACAGAGACACACAGTGCTTTCTGATATACACACACACACACAATTAAAACAAATAAAGTTTATTTTAAAGGAAGCAATATTCTCTACATTTGTTCAAATTACCCAGCAAATACTACCAAGTGCTGGACTCCTTCACTTTAAATCTCAGTTGACAAGGCACTTCAAGCAGACATCAAAGGGAGAGGCTTCTTCCCCTGCCTGACACTTCCTAATGTTCCCTCTTTCCATCCTGCCCTTCAACATCCTGAGTGTGGCCCACTGGCCTAAGCCCTTCAATTCTGTGCAGTAAGCCAACATCCACACCACACCCACCCCAATTTCAGAGATTCAGCAGGGAGGAATGGTGGGCTTTAAAGCAGCCTTGTAAGCAAATCCTGAGTCTTGTTTTGTTTTGGCCCCACTTCAATGGCCAGCATGGGGGGACACTTCCTCCTTCTCCATAAAAATAAACTGTTAGAGCCATAGTAGTGCTCCTATGCTTAAGGGGAACAAGAGAAAGGGCTTATGGAAATGCCACTGGGTCCTTATATGTCATCGGAGAGGAGGACCCAGTGGAGAGTCAGGCGTACACAGTAAAGAACACTCTGGAATTGGGGGGGAGGCACTGGGGGATGGGGAGGGAGAGGAAGGGAAGGAGGGGGGAGGGGGGGAGGGGGGAGGGAGGGAACTGGTAAAAACATTTTAAAATGTATAATTACATTTTTAATAAAAAAAAGACAAAAATAAACTTAGAAAATCTGTGACTCATTTCTCAAAGATTTCACAAGGAGAAGGTAACTGAGAATCCATCCCAGGGCTCTACCCTTCTTGGTACACACTGTCCCACTAAACTGATTCCTGCAGTTGGTGTGATTCTTTAGCAGGTAAGGTGCTTATTTGCACATGATGACCTATGTTTCACCTCTGGAAATCCATCTTGTAGAAGGAAACTGACTTCTGAAAGTTGTCTTATGACTTTTTAGTCCATGCCACCTTATATATGGGCAAAAGTGCCTGATTTTACCTGTCTCTCCAAAGAATAATTTAAAAAAAAAATCTGCTTATCTTTTTTTCTGAGTGAATACTTTAGTAAGATCCCAGGATGGTCAAATACTCACATGGGAGCCTTGCTATGCTTCCTAATGCCTCATACTCCTGAAATCGTGTCACCACACTACACTACCCTGCCTGTCTTGGGAGAGGGGATTTGAACTCAGATCTAGAACTCATTCCCTGTTGCAAGGAGAAACAAAGAAAAGGATTTGTAAATAAACACACACACACACACACACACACACACACACACACACACCAGAAACAAACAAACAAACAAGCAAAAACAGGCAAAAGGGACAAGGCTCTGCACAAGGTTCAACTGAAAGCTGACTGCCTGTTAATAACCCATGTGTGTGAAGAATCAGCCAGCAAAAGAACTTTCTCACACTGAGTACTTCCAGCACCAGGGAAGCGGCCCGCAGTGCTGCCCTTGCTGGAGCTGGTCCGGGAGGCCGGGAAGAGCCCCAGCGCGAAGGGGACAAGTGTTCACAGAAGCTTGACTGGCACAGCTGTATGTATCTTGCACGTCAGTGCAGCCTGCAGACTGCTGTGTTTGTTCCCATTTGTCTGTGGTCAGTTGTTCTTCCAGAATCAGAAAAGTGAATGACCCCTGTTCCCGACTGCAGCGAAGTCATGGACGATGCTGCGCTCTCTGCCGGGCTCATGCCTGACCATCCTGCTAGTCAAGGCTTCCCTATGGTAATTCACCAGCCCAGAGGCAGGGAAAAAATTCGCAATTACACCTTTGAGGGCTGCAACTCCACCTGCACTCACCAAGGTCCTGCCCTCTCTGCTCCTTTGCTCACTGACTCCACCCGGAGTGGAGGCAAGGAACCATAAGCAGATGTGTTCAGTTGCATTGTCATTCACTTCCCAGCCTTTAATTCTACAGGATCCAGGACCCTCCACTGTGAATGCTGTGCAGCCTTGGCCAGGGCTCACTACCCACCCATCTACTGGAAGGATCTAAGCGCCTGGCGTCGGTATTTTAGTCTATTCGCGTCCCTCTGGGTCTTCTGTGAGGGGCACATTGCAGCATTACCAAAAGCTAGACACATGTTAACAGACTCACATACCTTCAAAAGAGGTAGGTGAGCAACGGTGTCTGAAGCCCTGTGTGCCTACTGAGCTTCAGAAGGGTGCACTCCTGCTCAGCAGAGGCCACAAAGTGCTGTCTCCATCAACATACAGCAATCTCCCTGGGGGGAGGAGAGGGGAATGGGTCACACTTTATATCTTCAAACAGGAATACCATCCAGTGGGTTCCACAGCTGGGCCAAGGGGACCAGTAACAGGCTGGGACCCCATTCTTGCATGGTGACATCTGAGTCTGTTGATTCCCTGTGGGCCAAGCACCCCAGTCATCCATATGTGCTGTCATAAGTAGATGCAGGTCACAGGCAAAGTCCCGACTTGGTGTCTGTTATGCAGGCCTGCAGAGCCCTGCAGCTTCTGACAGCTTGAAGACACTTCAGATGAGAAGACTTTGGAGAAGATGTGCTACTGTTCCTGTATGGGTGGGTCCCTGTCTCTCAAACCCTCCCTGCCTCCCTCTATGATCCCCAACCTGGATTAAAGGCCAGTGTCTGCCTTGCAGCTGGGATGTAGCCGAAGGGTGCTGGCAGCACCTGGCCAGGGTCCAGCAACATCTGGAGGACAAGGGTCAGAGTCTTCTCTGTGTCTGGGTATTTAGCAAGGACCACTGAGATTTATCCCCAGCTCTCTGGCAATGCTTATTAAGCATTTAATGTAAAATTGATGTTGAGATCAACCTAAGCATACCATAATAAACATGATTCTTAGGGTCTTCTGGTCCTAAAAATGAAGCAATTCAGTGGCAGATACAGAAAAGGAAATAAATACATGATAAGACCCAGAACAAAGGAAGTTGATGAGTATAGGAGAAGAAACAGTTTCAAAAATGAGTCTCTCGAATATCCATGAATGAGAAATTCAGAAGCATTTCATTGATTCAATATACATCAGCACATACTACGTACAAGTTACTGTAAAGAATATATAGACATTAAACAAAAAACACACATACTACTTTTGGGATATTTACCATTCATTCATGGATACATATAATTATAGACACATAGATGGATAGTTAGAGTTAAGGAAAAGCAAGAATATAATAGGAAACAGGGTTGAGGGCTAGAGTTGTTCTGAGGGAGCACTCTGGGGAGATATGACTGCGTGGAGGTCTGAAGGGAGGCTGGAAGGAACTCTAAGTGTACACGGTTTGCGGTCAGCCGTGTATAGACATGTTTGTGGGAGTGACAACAGCCAAGCTACTGTGTAGAAGTGAGGGCATACTTGGGCAAACCTAGTTGAGAGCTCAGCAGCATCCAGAACACATAACATCTGAACATTTTGCCCCTGACTGAGTTGACCAAAGGTTTTGGAGAATTTTGAGCAGGCAAGTCAAATCCAGCTTTTATTTTAAGTGTTAACTCCAACTGTCAGACTCAAAGCAGATGTTTGAGTTAAAGCAGAAAGGCTGTGAAGGCCCAGGCCTTGGTGCTGGGATCACATTGTTGGTGGGAAGGGACAGAAGTGGTGATATTTGGGCTTCACTTAAGAAGCACTGCTGGCAGACTTTGATGCAGTGAAGGTGGTGTTTGAGCAAAAGAAGAGAGCTCCCCCAATGTATCACACCTATGCCTTAGTGCCTGGGTGACAAGTAGGTCCTTTCATTGACTTGAGAAGTTACTGTTGAGGCAATGGGGAATGGAGGGTGGGAGAGATGTCAAGAGTTCCTCCTTGAAATCATGAAGACTTCAAAGGAGGTAACTTTAGCTGAAGGATGAGCAAGAATTAGTGAAGTCTGTGGGAAGAAACCAGGAAATAAGTTTTTATTTTACTCAAAGTTGTTCAGAGCAGTCGTAGAACTTTAACTTATGTCTAAGTGACTCCAACATCCACCCACTCTGTTCTGCTGTGTTTTATTAATTAATCTAGGTACAGGATGTATTTATCTGATGCTCTGTGGGCTCCTTTAAAATTTCTTGATTTTGAGAAACTAGGGCAATAGCTGAAACACATGCATTCATAAACATATAGATTGTGGCTGACTCTGGTATTACAAGACTGAATTCTAGAGGTAATGAGCTGTCAACTATCACTCTGCTACTGCACAAGATTTATGATAGATGGCATTTTCTCATTACATTCAAATACATACATCAGTACATAAATGCAAGTGTGTACTTACCTAATTAATAAATTTCCCCTATAGTGGTAAGATCTGACTCAGGTCAGCTCTGTCTTGACAAGATTAATTATATCTGAAAATGGAATAAAAGACCTGGTCTATAAAGAATTTATATAATCTTGAATTCTCTTTGCAGCACCTGTGGTACACTTTGATAATCTACAGATTGCAAACAATCCTCAAATAATATATGTATCTGAGTTCTTTTAATTTGTATATATTCATTCAAAATGTGCAACAAGTCATTGCACACTGAAAAAAATAGAATTACCATGTTACATTATCTGTGCTCTAAAACCATAATTCCACAAGACTGAGGAAATGTTTCAATTAAAGGACTCCAGAAGGCAGAGACTGGTAATCCTCAGAGCAAGCTGGCTGGCCAGATTAGTCTTATTAGTCTTGTTAATGAGCTCTGGGTTTAATTAGCTAACCTCTTGTGAAAGAATAAGATGAAAGAAAGGTTGACGATGATTCCTGATATCAACTTCAGATCTCCACGTGCATGTGCTTGTTTACCTGCACACAAGTATGCCTACACACATGCAAATTTGCACACATGCAACCATAGTCCTTCCCCTCCACATAAACCTGAATATTGGTGTGGGGAGGGGAAGAAGTTCACGAAGACCCATGGCTTGTCCTGTTTGTACACTTACACTACCCTCTGTAATTACAAACTGGAAACTGGCTCCCCTTATCTGGGCTGGAGTACTTTTCTTCCTGATGTACATGTCCAACTCTATTTTATAAGTTTAGCTCTGGCCTATGTAGCATGCTGCACTGATTTTTTTATAGAAATTTCTATCTTATGTTATGCTTCCAAATTTTCTATTCTCAATTTTCTTTCAGATCGTGAGTATTATGGGAACAAAGAATGTTTATTTAACTCCATATACCCCAGGCTTTGCATTATTAAAAACATGTAGTGACCATGTAAAGAACGTTTGCTGAATGAACAAATGGATTCTGTATTGGTATTTATTGTGCAGAGAGAACTTGATTTCCATTGTTAGTTATCTTTAGAAATTAGAATAGCATGACATCCAAGCTCAGGACCCAGAGTTGTGGTGAATCAGGCCAGAGTCCAAGTGATGGGCCTATCCACGCCGACCAAAGCTGTAGGAGTTTACCTGTCCTCAACCCCTAGCCCATTCCTCTGTGCCCAAAGCCTAACCCAAAGCAGTGAGGCAAACCAGCACCAGAGCAACGGGCCTTACACCCTGGCCTCCTGTAGTCATCTTTCCATGTCCAAACCTAGAACTCCAACTTTCTATTCAGGGAAACTAAACCAGCCAATTGCATGAGAAGTATCATTTTTATCTTATTTATGTGGACTTAATTTTCATTTTTGAGTGTCTCATAATAGTTGGACTTTGGAATGTATTTGGATTACCTAGGTTTTAGGGTTAACAATGACACTTTCCTTCATAGTTAATTGTAAGGAAACCTCTAACACACTCTTCAGCCATAATTCATGCTTCTGATCCTCACCCTTGTTTCTCTAACACCACCTAATACAGCTTCATAATCACAAATAGATATGGTATTAACAAATGTAGACCCCCCCAGCTAATTTACCCACATCCAAATTTTCTTCAGAAAAATTAATCAAACACATTTTACTGAGCTTTACCAATTCTACCCTCTCTTACTTCAGATCGTAATAGTCTCTATCTCTGTAGATCTAATAGTCTCTGTCACTGGTATCTTAGCACCTGATCCGTGCCCACACTCCAGATTCACAATGGTCACCTAAAGAATCATCACTTACTACCTTAGATTAAACTTCAAACAACTATTCACTCAAAATGGGCAAAGTAATAAGAGAAAAAAGAAATAAGACTCATGCAACCACTTGACACAGGTGTACCAGACATACATATCAAAGGAGGAAAATAATTACCTAGTTCAAGATGCCCACACTCCAATGAAAAACAGAAATAACGTAATTAGATTAATATGTTTACTCTCAAACTTATTAACACCCAGTGTCTGCTTTTCATAATGAAGCATTGTGAGACATCACTCAAACTCAAGCAACTTAAAAGGAGAAAGGGAGATATTTGACATATGGTTCCAGAGAGAGATATAGTAGTCCATTATGGCAGAAAAGGTGTGGATGGATGGCAGAAGCTGAAAGAGGTTTAGGTCACTGCATACTTCATGGAGCCAAGAAAGAGCTTCAGATTCCTAGAAGAGACTACTAGTGGAAGCAAAGTATGGCTAACAAACCTCAAGGCTCACTCCCTATCTACCTCCAGCAAGGCTCCATCTCCTAAAGTTGCCACGATATTTCCAAATATCAACTAAGGATTCAAATACATTAGCCTATGGGGGACAGCTTATATTTAAACCATCATACCCTGCCACCTCATGATGCATACTGTACTCAGTCCAACCTTGAAATTCACATAGACTGCATCAGTTATCTCAACTGAACCCAAACATCCAGAGTCTCCTGAAAAATCAAAAGACAAGTTATATACCTTCAACATACAAAAGCACAGAATAAACATTATCATTCTAAAAGTGAAGGATGGAGATATATCTTGGACAGATCAGTCTGTAACAAGCCAAGAACCAGGAGAAACACCAAATCCTATAGCTCCAAGTCCAGCATATCAATCTACTGTCGAAATCATGCTAGTTTCAAAGTACTTTGTTTCTATCCCTCCAGCACAGTTGTCCCAAAAGCTCACTACCTCTTGGATTGGCCCCTCCCATGGTATACAGCTCTTCTTGGCAGATGTTCCACATTGGTGTGGCACTTCTAACATCTTCACATCTCAAAGGCAAAACAAATTTTAATTTCACAGTATGAAATGCCCTTCTTGGGCCTCTTTGTAGCATTTTGAATCCTGTCACACATTTTCTGGATTCAGCCGCTCTCTGAAATCTTGGAGGAGGAATTCATGATCTCCTCACAGCGCATCATACTATGTGGATGATTTAACAGGTTCTGTTATAATTTCTAGGTAGAGATTGGTCCCTATTTTTCATAACTGGTTCCGCTTCCCTGTGCTGATGCTGGGCCGACTCTCTCTGGGTTCTGACTTTAGAGGAGCAGAAACAGAACATTCTTTTGGAGCTCTACCTTTCCTCTTTTTCTTCATGTGCATTCTTACGGGTGGGAGTCTTCCTGAAGAATTTTTGCCTCTTCTATTATCCCAAGGAAGAGCAGACTTCAGTTCAATTATAGTGCTAATCTCTATCACAATAGCCACAATCTTGTTTTCTGTGTTCTCCTGATTCAACTCTCCAAGTTGCTATCATATTTTTTCTCCATCAAGTCTTAGAGTTTTAATTTCATTTTGCCCAGCTCTTTGCTCTTTTTCATCATAAGTCTGAATAAAAGCACAAAAGTAGCTATGCCACATTTTCAAGACTGTGTTGTCTTGAAACTTCCTCCTCCAAACACTTGAATTTAGCTTCAAGCAAGCTTTTGGGACCCAGGCAAAACCTGGCCACACTTTCTGCCAAAGCATCATTCTATTTGCTTCTAGTATAGTTCTCAAAGCTTTCTCTGTCCTCCATTGGACCATCGCAAGCTGGGTACACTGTTGGCACCTCTCTCAGCATTATTTTCTCCAAAGTTCTCACTAGAATGACACTTTAAACCATGGCTTCATGATGCAAAAGAAACCAGCCCAAGTCCAAAATTTATCCATACTTCTCCCAAAAAACAGTTCCAAAATGCACACTAGCCACATTACCACAATGGTCATGATTCTTTCATTCTTGGTATCAAATTGTTTCAGCTTCACATCAACATTTCAATTTCTGGTAACAGATCCTTTAAATCTCACAGTAACACCCCACTCTTCTGTATCAAATTCTGTCACAGTTATTCACTCAAACTCAAACAACTTGAGACGAGAAAGGGTTATATAGTGGGCTTATAGTTTCAGAGGGGAGATATAGTCCATTATGGCCAAAAAAGGAATAGCTAGCTGACAGAAGCTGGTGGAAGTTTAGATCCCCCTCTAAGGCTACCTCCTGTGGCATGCCTTTCCCCCCAAAAAGGTTTCATTCATCTCCTATAGTTGCCACAACCTTTCCCAATAGCAACTAAGGACTCAAACACATGAGTCTGTGGGGGCGACCTATATTTAAACTATAATATCCATGAATTATAAAAATCACATATGAATGTGAACAAGAAGTTCTAAGAGAACATGAACTAATGCTGGAGCAGAGAGAAAAAAATATAAAAATGAATAAATGAAATGAGCAACACAATTCAGGATATGAAAGTTACTTCTGGCAGTTTGCACATATATGTATTGTACAGCAGTGAACTTCTTTGTTATAACCAGATGCCTTTATTATTTTTATTTCTTCTTATTCTGTAGCCTCAGATTCTACCAGTTGCTCCTTGATGACAGTCCTAGCTCTCCTCTACCATCTGCTAATTGTCTCCACTTCACCTTTCCCTACCTTCCCTTCTCACCTGGTCAAGTAAACACTTGATTATTATTTCTTCCTTATTGGGATTTACCTTTCTTTCATTTCTAATTAATAGAAGGAAATGAAGACAAGAGGGAGGCACTGGATAATTCAGTCAAAGGAAATGAGATATTTAACAAAGCACATGAGCAGTACATTCAGGAGCTGTGAGGATACCATGAAAAGACCCAATGCACACACAGATCATGGGCATCAAGGACACAGAAGATAATCAAGTTAAAAACCACAGAAATCGGGGCTGGAGAAGTGGCTCAGGGGTTAAGCCTCTGCCTTGCAGGTGGAAGGTCCTGAGTTCAGATCCTAGACCTCATGTATAGATGCCAGGCAGAAGCAGGGGGGCGGCCTACATTTCTAGTCCTGTAGGACAGAGCCTGTAAATCCTGGGGCAGAGTGAACAAGGAGGAGATGGAGGTGGTCCATGGTGGTTCCTAAATTCGCCCATGGTTCTACACACACATGCACATGACCACGCGCACATGAGTGCGCGCACACACACTCACAGACACACACACTCACAATTGAGTAAAAAATTAAAAAAAAAAAAACCAACAGAGAAACCATGTTTGGTTTAGTAATATCAGAAAGAAATATTTCCCAAATAAGGGACAAAATACACATTCTTATGCAAAAAACAAATAAAACTATAAAAGAAATTCCCTACAACATGTAATAGTTAAAACACTAAATGTATAAATCAAAAAATAGTTCTTGAGAGCTGAAATAGAGCCAAGTCAAATAAATAGAAATTTTCAATGCCAGAAGGGCCTAGACAGACACATTTTAGGTTCTGAAAGACCACCCAGTTGCCAAACCAAACTATAATATCCACCATAACTATCAGTCATAATTGAAGGAGAAGGGAAACTTTTTCCATGAAAAAGGAGGTGGAAAGGATATCTGACTACCATACTACAAAAGGCACTAAAAGGAATAGCTAAGTCTGAATTAATAGTTAAGTTAGCTTCACATCAACATTTCAATTTCTGGTACCAGATCCTCAACACACACAAGAATATACAGGGTAAATACAACAATGTTACAAAAACAGTTAAGCAAATTAGTATAACTACAAACACTACAAAATAAAGAAAATGACAAGAAATAATGAACATGTTTCAATAATAATCTTAAATAAATATAGAACCAAAAGAAATACCCAATATTGGTGCCTAAATCAATGGAATAAAAAGTTCAAAGTTTACAAAGCACCAATAACAGGGAGACTTTTTTTAAAAAACATAACCAAGATTGGTAAACACTCAGGAAAATTAACTAAAAGAAAAGGAGAGACAACTCAAATTAATAAAATTAGAGTTCAAAAGGGAGACACTACAACACATATTGAGGGAATCCAGAGGATAATGAGGATATATTTAAAAAATTTAAACTTCACTAAACTGGACAACTTAAAAGAAATGATGAAATTTCTAAACACATATGACATACATAATTGAATAGAGATATAAGAAACAATGTAAACAGGCCCATAATAAACAATAAAGTTAAAATAATAATTATAAATCTTCCCACTAAGAAAGACCTAGAACTGGACAGATGCATGCAGAATTCTACCAGACCTTCAAAGAATAAAACCCTGATGCCTACCTTAAATTTTTTCACAAACTAGAAAAGGAAAATTTACTTGGAAATTCTTTTTATGAAGTCTGTATCACTCTGATACCAATCCAAATAAAGACAAACTGTTCAAATAGAATTTTAGGCAAATTTTAGTTATAAGCACAAATGCAAAAATATCCTGCATAAAATCCTTGAAAATCAAAAATATATTGAAAACAACAATCATCATGATCAATTCTGGCTCATTCCAGATACATTTAAGAATGGTTCTATTATATGTAAACGAATAAATATAATGTATTGTATAAATGTACTCAAAAAGTACAATTACATAATTTAATCATTAGATGCAGAAAAGGCATAAGCATGTATTTAAGACAAAAGTCCTGGGGAAAATAAGGATGAAGTAAACATACCTCAAGGCAAAGGTCTTATATATGTGTGTGTGTGTGTGTGTGTGTGTGTGTGTGTGTGTGTGTATGTGTAAGCATCATTGTACATGGTGAAAAATTCAAAGTATTCTAGCTTAGAACAGGAAAGAAGTAGTCTACTGTCACCATTCCTGCTCAGTGTCGTGTTTTAAGTCATATAATAGAGGTTGAAGACAAGAAAGGGAGATAAAAGAGAAACAATTAGGGAAGAAAGTAGTTACTTTATCCTTGTCTGCAGATTTTATGATACTGTACTTGAATAACTCCAAGAGGCATATCAATATATTCATAGAATAATAAACACTTTCAACAAAGTGCCAGGTTACAAAATTCACATAAAAATCAGCAACTGTGAAGGTTTAGATGTTAATTTCCCCCCAATCCTCACCTCTGGGCTCATGTTATTATCTGGGATGCCCCTGGCAACTTTAGGAGGGGAAACTTTGCTGGAAGAAGTCATGCCACAGGGGAATACCCTGAGATTTGTCTGCTTCTTGCAGTTTGTTCTTATTCTGTTTGCCTCCGTGATGATAGCAGTAATCTAAACTACCTTTCTACTTTTGTCTCTAATTCATTCTTTCTACTGTGAGATTTCCACCACAATGGACTATATTCCCTCTGGAATTATAAGCCATATAAACCTCCCTTTCTCACCTAGGTTTCTTATTGTCTTAGTGTTGTCTCTCAGCATCAAAAAGAGAAGTAACTGTAACAGTAGCTTTCCTACACACCAAGGATGAATGAACTCAGAAAGAAATGAGGAAAACAGTCCTACTCGTCTTAGCTCCAAAAAAATATTGGAATAGATCTAACCAAGGAAGTGAAAGACATGTGCAATAAAAGCATCCAAACTCTGAAGAAATTAAAGAGGGCAAAGGAAGCTAGAAAGAGCTACCATACTCATTGATTGGTAGAACCAAAATATTATGAAATTGACATCTGATCAAAGTCAATATACACATTCAGCCAAATCCCAATCAAAATTCCAAGGCAATTCTTCACAGTAATTGAAAGCAGAACTTTAGTATTCATATGGGACCAAAAAAGTTGGTCCTGGACAGTCAAAACAAATTTGAGCAATAAAACACTATTGGAAGTATCACAATGCATGAATTCAAGCTACACTACAGTCCACAGGGATAAAAACAGAATGGTACTGGCAGAAAAAACAGACTCATGGAATGGATTAAAATTGAGGACCTAAATATAAGCTTCATTTACAGCCCTATGATTTTTGACAAAGGCGGCAAGCACCCATATTGGGGAAAAGATAGCATCTTCAAAAATGGTACTGGGGAAAATTGGATACATGTAGAAGAATGAAACTTAACCTTTGCCTCTCACCCTGCATGAAAATCATTTTCAAATGAATCAAAGACCTCCATGTAATACTGGAAATCTGAAATTTCTAGAAGAAAAAATAGTGAGCACATTTAAATCGATAGGTCTAAGTAATGGCTTTCTGAATAGGACCCAACTTGTGCAGGAAATAAGGTCAACAACCATTAAGTGGGACTTCATGAAATTAAAACATTCCTATTCTGCCAAATAAACTGTTAATTGAACAAAAAGAAAACCAACAGAATGGGATAAAAATACTTGGTAACTACACGACAGAATTGATTTTCAGAGTATACAAAGAATGAATAATTAAACATTAGGTTTACAACAAACATCACTGTTAGAAAGTGGACTTTGGTGGGGGTAGGAGGAGGGAGGGAAGTGTACCTATTAAGTTTGTATGAGCGGAGATAATAAAAAAATGTTTAAAAAATAAATAAATAAATAAAAATAAATAAAATGGAAGAGCCTGAGGCCCAGGAAAGTCAAAAAGAAAAAAAGTGGACTTTGGAACAAAAAACTGAATTTCAAAGAAATTCAAATGTTCAAAAATATCAAAAAAAATTTCAACTTGCCTAGACATCAGGAGAATGCAAATGAAAACTACCATGAAGAATCATCTTATCCCATTACAAAATGCTAAGATCAAGAATATAAATAGCAACAAATGTTGGCAAGGATGTGGACAAAAGAGAACCATTATCTATTGTTGGTGGAACCTTAAAATGGTGCATTCCTTTGGAAATCACTATAGAGTTTCCTCAAAAACCTACAAATTGAATAGGTATATGACCTGGCTCTACCATAAATGCGGGATTCTGAATAACACTTCCTAGGTTCTCTGACAAACATTCTTTCTCAGTTCCTTTCTCTGAGTTCATTTCCTGATGAGAGTTAATTTCTTTCACTCCTCCTTTAGCATATTCCCTCTACCTTCTTAGGAGAATGTCCTGACCCACGAACCAGCATAAACCCAGACTTACGTGCAGGAAACAGAAGTGGGAGCTGCAGGAATTGATCAAGCATCTGGTCAGAGGGAGCCTAGGACGTCCTCCATCATCCAAGCCAACTTCATTGTAGCACACATGAATATTTATAGGAAAACAATCAAGGAACAGAGCCAAATTCAGGAAAAAATCAAAGAAGAGCAGGACCAAATTCTTTACAGGATTATGTAAAATAGATACATTCCAGTTAACAAAGAAAAGGACTGCCCATTTCAGATGCTAATGTATCATTCTTCAGAGAGCAGGCTTTGAGCCTGACAACCCCCACAATTCTTCTTTGATTTTATTATTAAAAAATAGACCTAGTTTTAATATTATTTATATAATCTGCACAAAGCAAAGATTACAAAAAGGGCAAACAAATTAACTCCCATAGAGACAAGTGTCAAGCCAATCAGATCTATTTGGAGATTTTAAATTATATAGGTTACTTAAATGAGCCTGAATTTTGTCTGGAATATAAATTTTATCTCAGTACTTATATTGACATACTATGTTCTGGAGAAGCACAAATAGCAATCAAGTCCTCATTTGGAACTAATTTTAAGTACCAGGGCTCAAATGTTAACTAGAGAGAGATAAGAAAAGGCACCAAATTTTATAATTTACATATCTTTTCTATTTAATGTCTCCAAGAATTTAAAATATAGGATTACTATCATGTAAGTTAGAACATGTCTACTTTTGTCTACGTTGTGTTTTTAGAGACATTTGAAGTTGACTCCCTTTAAAATATCAAATTAAGGTTCTAGCTCTCTCATTAATTTGAACATTGGGTGGATCTAATTTAGCTTAGTAGGAATAATTTTCTTTTATTAGAATATATATATTTGTATTATGTAGGACATGCTCTCTGAATCTTTTTTAGAGCTGGAATGAGTCCTGTATGGCATAGAGCCAGTTGAAGATCACCAAATAAATTTTCTAAGGACCCTTTACGTATAAACTTTGGACACTAGGTGGGGCTATTAGCCATCTCTTAGGACAGTACCTTTCTCAGTTTCTCATTGTGGAAGGGCAGCACTTTGTTGAGGTCTGGTGGAGATTTTTATGTCTAACTCCACGTTAATGTAAGAGGCCACAAATGGGCCAATGATATGAAGATGTGACCAATAGTCTATACCAGTAATCATGCGGCCAGATATTGTTTCCCATTTATATTTAAGGAAAGAATGGGCCATTCTTTAGTTGTGGATTGTAGCCGATATATTATCTAAGAAGCCAAATCCTCAGGTGTTTAAACCCTGTTTGTAACTGTAATTGTATTCCCATAATTCTATGGATGATATTAACATTTGAGCAATTTCTGTCTTGTCCACAGTAAATTATTTTTTTAAGGCAAGGAGGACAGGGGCTGGAGAGGTGGCTCAGGGGTTAAGCCTCTGCCTTGCAGGCGGAAGGTCCTGAGTTCGATCCCAGACCCCACATATAGACACCAGGTGGAAGTGGGGGCAGCCTGCACCGGTTCCCGAATTCATCCGTGGTTCTACATGCGCACATACACACGCGCACAATTGAATAAATAATAAAAATTTTAAAAAAGGAGGACAAAACCATAACCATATTTTTTATAATCAGTATCAATAACTTTTGAATAAACAATAAAACCTCTCAAGGTTACTTCTTCCTAAAAATCCATCTCAAACAGGCTGTTGGTAGGAGGTCCCAAACCTCAGTGGGAATATCAACAAGACTCTGGAGGCAAGCCCTGCATTACCAGTAGTGGTCCTGGTGAGATTTGATATGTATCTTAGTCCTCTGAGGAATTACGGATAGAGGGACTTTAATATGTTTTATTTTTTATGTCATAATTATAACATAACTTTCTGAGGAACTGTAAACTTTATCTTACAAGAAATAAAAGTTGGACTTTTCAGGCAATTGTGCAGACAATATACATTTATATACAGTCATTTTTAAATGTATACTTTGAAATCTAAGATATTGTAGCTTTCAATTTACTTATTTAGTTTAGCATTAAGCAACCACAAAATGTATATCTTTGAAATAAATGAACTTTAAAATATAAACACAAAAACATTTGATTTAAGATAAACAGCCTTAAATCTCATTTTGAAATGAAAATGTTAAGTAATTTATAAAAAAATTAATTAATTGTAGTACTTTAATATCTTTTAGAGCCAAATGTATAGCTATAACACAAATTAGTAAAAGTTCTTTAAATTTTGTAAAGACCAGGACATTATCAACTATGGAAAAAACAAGCAGCACATGGTCACAGGAGAATACCTGTATGTCTGTTTAGATAAGCAACCTTTTTTGGCAATATAAACATTTAGATACTATTATATCTTATATCTTACCATAGTGGCTTTGTTATTTTGGGAACACAGGGAAAAACCTTTAAGAACACAAGGGCATTTTCATTTGTAGTCCTATTAAAGATCAAAACCAAGCAAGATAATTTTTCATGAAAGAAAACTTATAATCTATCAGAAAAACAGTTGTGATCGATTTAAAATGTAAATAGTTAAGGCCTTAAATGTTACTGAAATTATTTGTTCTTATTTTTAAGTATGCATACATGTATTTAAAAATGGCATGCCAAGGGACTGGAGAGGTGACTCAGGGGTTAAGCCTCTGCATTGCAAGCAGAAGGTTCTGAGTTTGGATCCTAGACCCCACCTATAGACACCGGGCAGAACAAGGGGAGGCCTGTATTTCTGGTCCTGGTAGGGGGGAGCCTATGAATCCCAGGACAAAGTAAAACAAGGAGGAGTTGGAGTCGGTCCATGGTGGTTCCCGAATTCGCCCATGGTTCTACACACACACACACATACATACATGCACGCCCACACACACACAATTGAATGAATAAATAAAGAATTATTTTTTTTAAAAAATGGCATGCCAAAATTTTAATATTAGCGCACAACAGAAATGAAAAAAAAATTGAAGTGGCCATAGATATTTTACGTTGAAACACAAGACATACAACATATAAACTCAGATCATATAAACATACAAACACATTAATAACATACAATTAACTGGCAACAGCCTCAAAATTACCTTTGAAAGCATCATCAAAAGAAGATAAATATTTATGAAAACCTTATTATTGAAAACAAAATCTCATATTAGTAAAGTCCAGCAGCTTAGTTTAATTACGAAAACATTAAAAGCAGATTAAACTTTAAAATTTAGTACCAAAAACAAATTATTATTTAAATTATATTTAATAGATGAATATATTTGCCTAAATTTTTCTTTTTCCAAAAATCTGTTAGCATTCCCCAAAGTATCATTTCCATCTTCAAAGGCCAAATATTTTACATTACTGTTTCCCTGAGCTGAGATCCTCCTGCCGTGCCTGCAAAAGTGGCAGTTTTGATATATTTTTATGGATCTCAAAAACATTTGAATTAATTCTAGGATATTTGGGTTTATATCAATCTTTAGTTTTTTCCTACAATTTAGAAATATCAGGAAGAACATGTTCTTCTCCTCTTATTTTTCTCTGATCTATATGAAACCAAATTCTGGGATTTATGCTCCCTTCAGTAAAAGAAAGATGCAAATTTGCACTAAATCTACAAAGCCAGCCAATTGTTTCTCACTGCTTTTAATCTTTCTGGTTTTAACATTATGTTCTCATGTGCCTGTCCCACTTGTTTAGTCTTCCTATTAAAAGTTGAAGTTTTGGTTGCTCATTGCCCTTAGATTTCATGATTGGGGGAAAATTCCTGGACAAAAGAAAAACTTATTGCAAATTTGTATAATTACTTCTTCTATCCCCATGAGTTCCTTTATCCCACATCATAGTTCCAGATACATTACTACCAATGTAAAAATGGCAGAGGACTTAGTAAGCATACCTATTTTTAGAAAAATTAGTACATTCTAGGCTAACTGCAGGTAAGAAAATATTTTTCTCTCAGTTTAATTAAAATTTCTCTTGTCCCACTGTGGAGCTGCTGTTTATTTAAACAATCAATCTAGATAGGTTGTTTCTTACCCGCAGTAATTTGTTTTCATTATTGAGCACATTTCCTTGGAAGTACTGAATGCTGCTTGGTGACCAGAACACAAAGGCATCTTTATTTTCCTTGGGACTTAAATATAGCTTCCCACACTTATCCATTTCTATTTGATCATGTATGATGTAAAAAGAAATAGTCTTTCACAGAATAAAATGGATGGATATTTGAAGATATAAATAGATGAATATCAGTCTTCAATTCATTCATGTGAACCTACAAATCTGAAAAGCATTATGTAGGTCTTAAGTAAGTCAATTTAAAACTCTGCTAATGTCCGTAAGTCCATTATTAATAAAGCTTATGTTACTGCCTTCATGTCTCCTATCATATATCTATACAAATTTTCTTAAGTATAGTAATTAAATTACTGTCTGAGTTCTTGATTTAATTTTATTATCATTTTTGATAAACACTTTTTTAAGTATTGTTTACTTATTGCTCTTGTTATAATATCTAAAATTAAAGTCACCATTGTGTTATGGACAAACAGGTGATTACAATAAGAAAAACAGTGGTTACACTAAATATTAGGAGCCATGTCATCCATATCTAAATAAGTTAATGCTTGAATAAATTGACTTAATCATTAGTCAAAAATTATTTGATCTTAAATAATATACACAATAAAATAATACTCTATGAAACTATTGTTCACTTTGCTGCATTGAAATTATAGACTAATAAATAATGATTTTCCTGGGGCAGTAAGAACAAACATCTACTCATCTTTGATGAAGCATTGGCAACAGATCAAAGTAAGAACCAAAGTCCGGCTTCATAAACCAATTGATTTGTTAGAAAGGCTAACAGAAGCATGGGTGACTGGAAAACAAGCTATATCACCAAAAACTTTCCACCCTGTCTTGACAACCTTATGAAAACTGTATCAATGAATTCCCAGCTTCAGACAGCCTTTCACCTCCTATCTGATAACAAATGCATAGTGGGTCAGCAGAAGGAACGGATGGCTCTAGTCTCAGATGAGTGACTGAAGGTCTCACTCTCCTTCTTGGAGGGCATGCTAAGTTCCATTACTATTGCTGTATAAACCTGAATTGCTTTGATGATAGAGTCAGGGTTTTCTGTGAACACCACAGGAACCTCTACTCAGTGAGACCTGATGGTTTTATCAGACTCATGGGAACCTGCTTCACTGAAGCAGTGCCTTTCAGAAAAGGATATACTGACAGAGATTAAAACAGGCAGGCTAAAATTAACACAAAGAAAGCAAAAATGAATTTATGGAAAGGGACAATGTCTTCTGAGGAATCAATAGTCCTTCACTGAGTTTTGACATGACAGGTAAATAAACTTATTCTATCGTTACATTTTTTTAATCCCAATATGTGAAAACTTGCCCTTTTCACTTAGTATTTCAAGGAGAAATATTTGATAATTCCCTCTTCCTTTGCCTGGCACAGTTTTTTGCTTGCAAGATTGGTGTGCTAACAAGATCAAGGGAGGTTTGGTCTCGAGGTGATTCTGCAGGAAAATTAGAGCAAGCCTTTTCCTTATAAGAAGAAAGGGAATTTTCTAAATCTTGGGAAATTTACCCATCATGATCTCTCCATAAAAATGCCTTTTAAAAGGGCTGGAGAGGTGGCTCAGGGATTAATCCTTTGGCTTGCAGGCAGAAGGTCCTGAGTTCGGATCCAAGACCCCACTTACAGACACCAGGCAGAAGCAGGGGCGGCCTGCATTTCGGGTCCTAGTAGGGCGGAGCCTGTGAATTCAGGGGCAGAGTAAACAAGGAGGAGGTGGAGGCTATCCATGGTAGTTCCCAAATTCCCCCATGGTCGTTCCCGAATTCGTCAGTGGTTCTGCATACACACACACACACACACACAACACACAATTGAATAAATAAGAAATAATAAAAAAAAATTTTTTTAAAAAGCCTTTTAAAATTGGAGATTACTTTTTCTGTGAAAGAAATAGGCTATCCATTTTCCCAAACTCAGGCTGCAATTAAACTATTTCCATAAGTTTCTCAGTCCCGGCTTGTTTTGGTAGAGGTTGCATATAGGAGAATCTAGAGAATCCAGTAACAAGATTATCTGTCAGCACCACCAGGAAATTACTTTAGAAATCCCTGGTAATAACTGACTGTTGGACATTGTAGGGTTCCGTGACCAGCACACTTACCTCGCAATCCTGATAGGTACCCGAGTGGGATCAACAAGAATTAAGTCAGGCTGGGTCAAGAGGGGATCTTGGAAAAGCTGAAAACCAAGTCAAGTTTATTATGGAACCCAATCCCTTATATACCAGGAACCAGAAGGTGAAGTCTGTACACTGCGCAGAGTGATGACATCAATAGTGACAGACTGCAGGTGCAAAGTCCACAACAGGTGGGACCACCACCAACAATACAGCCCTGCCAATCCTTAGACATGTTAATTGGCCTTAATGGCCCCATACAGGGTGGAGAAAGAACAGGTCAGGCACATGGTGGTGCAATTATAATGATGAAGCTCTACAATCCCCTGTCCTTGAGGTAAGCATATCTAGATGGCTTCCAAAGAACACAAAGGAATATGTAAAAAACACTTCTGCCCTTGCACCTAATTCCAGACAGGACAAGATCCTTGCGGGAGGGTCAACAGGAGTCACCCTATGACTATACTGGCATAGGCTAGCTACACTGGCATAGAAGGCACACTGCAACTGAGACCGCAAGGGATGCCCTTGGCATCCATCTACAAGAAATGGAGATCTCAAGCTTGAGTGTTCCCTACAGGACATGATTCATATCACAGCTGAGTTGTTTATGTTAAACAAGTAAAATCTCAGTATAGTGATTTCTGACTGTAGAAGAGACATGGTAGTTACATCTAGAGATAAGGATTTATTAGTAATCTTAGATCATAAGTCAGATATAGCATTGGAAATAAAAAGTGTTTCTGCATTTTAAGTGAAATGCAAGTGTTCTAATGGTGGCACAGATTAGATGTGATTTGTCTCCATATAGGAGATATTCTTAGTTGTTGTTAATGTTTGGGAAGGTCGTGGCTACTTTAGGAGGTAGAATCTTGCTGGAAGAAAGCACAGCCAAGGGCCTTGAGCTTTGGTAGTCTAGCCTCCTTCCTCTAGCGGTTGGCACTTGTGCTCTCATGATGGATGTCGTGACCTAAACCACCTCCAGCTTTTGCCTCCAAACCATGCCTCCTGCTGTGGTATTCCCTCCGCAGAAGACGCTCTTTGGGTGGTTCTGGGGGCAATTGATTGCTCTGCCCCTGACTATCTGCCTCACCTGAAGTGAGAAAACCTTTGCTTCTCTTAAATGCCTCTATTGTTCCCATATCTTTTTATGTCATTAATATGCTCTATTTTCCTCCTCTTACACCAGAACATGTATCACTGCTGAACACATCCTGTTCAATGGCACCCCACTTTCTGATGTCATCTTAGAGGCTGATTGCTTTAACCTTTGATTTTTACTAATAAAGCTCTTTCGTTCTTGCTGAATCCTGTCATCTCTGCGTACCATTCTTTGGATTTTGAGACAAGATTTCAGCAAGAATATTCTGCAGTAATAGAAGAAAAATTTGAAGACAAAAGTCATTACCTGTTATATATAGAAGGGATAGTTATATACTTCATTAACTAGGATATTGGAGAGAATGGACTTATTAAGTATACAAATTGTCAATGATCTCATCTTTCTGCTTAATTGTCATTCAAAATTCTGTACCATAGCAAGCTGACAATGTCTCTTTCCATCAAATGTGATTCAAGAATCAGGACTTCTGAGAGACAGAATCCAGACTTTATTATGAAGACTTGACATTACATAATTGTGGGAACTAGTTAAGCAAGAGTTTGGGGAAGAGGTACATTTGCATATATAAAAGCAAGAATGATGTGAACTGCAACCTAGCATATTGTCCATAAAGTCACTGGCACAGTGTGGAATCCTTGAGGTTTCTCAGCACTATAGTGGATTAAACAATATGGTAGCAGGGAAAAGATTGGTAGGCAGTGAATTCATCCTTAAGATGAGAATATGGGGCTAGAGAAATGGCTCAGGGGTTAAGACTCTGCCTTACAAGCAGGAGGTCCTGAGTTCAGATCCTAGTTTCAATGTAAAAAACAGCCAAAGGGAAATGGCAGTGGCCTATACTTCTGGTCCTGGTGGATGGAACCTGGGAAATGCCAGCGTAATATAAAAAGGAGATAGAAACAATCCAGGATGATTTCTGATGTCACCCTTGGTCCTCCACAAGGACACATAGTGCCCTACACACACACACACACACACACACACACTAAAATAAAATAAAATAAAATAATTAAATAGTTTAAGAAAAAGAACAGAATAGAAACAGTATGCTGAGTATTTTGAAAGAGGGTCTTAGGGTAGTACTTAGATATCACCTGGGGTGTGGGGCACAGGGTTGTGGGGATCATTGCATCCAGAGAATCTGAGGCCTCCTGTTTAAGGTCTTAATCTGTTAATAAAGGAATTGAAAACTGATTCAGAAAGAAGCTTGAGATCATTTTATCAGAGTCAGAAACAAAAACAGCAGGGCAGTGAAGTAGTAAATCCCAGCAATTGCCTGGAGAAAGAAGACAGTAAAAAGAAAAAGCAAGTCATGCACTTTGAGTTCCTCACATAGTCAAGTAGTGAAGGAGTGGGAGTGGAAGAAAGGTGTCAGGCTTAATGGTGCTGTAAGCTCTGTAAAAATTTGCATTAAGGAAGGGCTTTATCATATACTCATTAACCAGATTACTATTGCTGTATCAAAGCTTTTGCAACTGTGTCTCACAGTAACCAGATCTCATCATTTGGGAGCTTCTATCAATCTCCTCTCCCCACTGCCTGATACTATCTGTGTCACGTGATGTGACACTTCTTCCACATTGGCAAGGCTATAAAAGGTTATCCATTCCTTTTGTCCATGGGATTTCTGCAGAGATTCCTCCCACTACATTGTTGCCAGTGGTCATGGCAAGTTAGCTCTTCATACTTTGGGCTAGCATTTTGTCTTCTGAGTATTAGCTCAACTTTAGGCTAAGCCCCATGGATCTCTGTTCTAATAGAGTTGTATATTCATGGACCCCCATCTTTTCTTTCTCTAAGAAACTGTTACTCCTATCTCCTTAGATGTCTTTAGGTGATTCAGCTTTCCAATGGGGTGAATTCCTGGCCTAGTGAATAACAAGCCCACTTGAATTAATTCACAGGAGGAGCTCATAATAGATATGTTTTAATTTTTAGGGAAAGTAAAGAATGTTATGTGTCAGAGGTAGAAGTGAAATCCATTCTACTGCTACTAATTAATTAAAAGAACAAAATGAATATTGAAAACCATAAAGAGACTTATTATTGTGGCTACATTAGAAAGAAGGACAAAGATGCCTCCCTTGACTTCAGGGTTATGATATAAGTAGAGGTCCAGAAGTATGCATCTAATCAGCCCTTGACAGGATATTGCTCCAAAGATCAGTGTTTTGGCTACACTCTTGATAGGGGGCCTGACAGTTGCAAATCTTTTTCAAGGGAGAAAAAAAACATTCTCTTGGGTACAGTCGGGTGCTCCGCCCTTGCCACGGCGCTCTGACCACTGACCACAGAGCCAGAGCATGTCCTCAGAATGGAGGTGGAGGGCAGAAGTGAACCCCAGAGGAGCAGCTGAAAGTGCAGAAGGCAGAGCATCCTGCAGAGAGTTGATGCGCCACCCTCTAAGACTGAGTCCCCAGCTGAGCATCCTGTCAGCCTGGTCCTGGCCTCCCCAGCCAACACCTCTCTCTCTCTTCCCTTACCCTGTCCCCAGACTACTCAGACCCATGGCTCATCTGGTGATGGCTTCAGCCACATTACACTGGAGACCTCGTCGGGCCTGACATGAGAGGTTGCTTCAGGCCTCTAGCTGTCTCCTTTCTCTGTGGAGCAAGACTCAGGTGGGGTGGAATGGGGAGGCATCCACCGCAGCCCCGTGGGACCCTTTCAGCTTCTTAGCTGTCCAAAGGCCAGTGTGGTCATACCTGGGCCCCCAGATCCCCTTCTCTCCGGGTTATTCCAAGGCTGAGGAGGGTGCCGCAGGGAAAGAGAGCTCCCCCAGATGCCTATGTCCTGCCCGCTGAGGCCCCCCAGGGTGCCTCTGTCCCCCTCAACCCCTCCTTCCCTTTCTCTCAGTTCTCCCTCTCTAACCACGAGCTGACCTCATAACCAAACAGCCGTGGGACATAGGGTTTTCTAGAAGATAACTGTTTCTAAGAACAGATCATTCATTTATCCATCCATTTGTTCATTCATGGATCCATCCATCCATTCACTTGTTCATCATCGGTCCATTCATCCCTTTTGTTCATTCATTCACCCATTCATCTATCCATTCATTCATTCCCCCATTCATCCATCCATTCATTCATTCATTGGTCCATCCGTTCCATTATTCATCCTTTCATGGCGAGCTGTTAGAGCAGTTAAAAACAGATTCAGGGCTGGAGAGATGGCTCAAGAGCTAAGACTGTGCCTCACAAGCAGAAATCCCAGGTAAAAACATCAGGCAGAAAGGATGGTGGCTGGTAGCTCCTGCCCTGGTGGACAGAGCCTGGTAAATCCCAGAGTGAGGCAAGTAGAAGCAATCCAGGATGATTTCAGAAGTCACCCTTAGTCCTCCACAGGGATATGCAGTGCCCTTTGACAGACAGACATACACACACACACACACACACACACACACACACACATTCACACACACACAAACACATACACAGACGTTCTGCTCCCCCTTCAGATCCCGCCTGTTCTCCATTCCCAGAGACTTAGTCGGGCAGATCTGTGTGACTACATAATCAATAAACTTTTTCCATTCCTTGTCGGCAGCATGGTGAATCCGTCCTTCCTTTGTTTTATTTGTTGTTCTACTTTTACAAGCACACTGAGTGTGCATCCCAGACTCCCTTCCCTCTTCTCTCCCTTCCATCCCCTCCCTTCCCTTCACTACTCACCCTTCCTTAAAAAAAGAACAAAGAACCTTACACAGAGCATGTACAGAGGATTAAGGCAAGATTTACTAATAGAGAAAAAGAAAGGAACTCACAATATCCAAGGGGTACAAGGGAGCCCCTGCTGGCTGGCAGGATCAGGTGTGGGCTTTTCCTTATTGGTTAGTTTTAGTTTCTTCAAACCTGATCAGGCTTTTGGTCTCCCCTTGTCTGATTGGTGTGTTCTTATGGGGGCTCAGCTGGAGGTTGAGCTGTTTCTTTGAGGAACTTTTCTACATTGGAGAAGCTCATTTCCATATTCGTCATGAACACAGGGCTGGAGAAGTTGGGGACCTTATCTCTGGGGGCCTGGAGCCCCTTGAGTGGCAGGGTATGTGTAATCCCAGCAGAACACTCTGGGAGGATTAAGGCTGAGTTTATTAGAGGAGAGAGAGGATGGAATTCAGAGACATGCAGTCTGTGAGTGGCAAGGGAGCCCTGGAGGACTTGTGGACTCCAGGTCTCTACATCTCTGGGGTCTCTACATCTCATTGGTCTGTTCATATTGGGGCACACCCCAGTTGATCTTGTGGCATCTGTGTGTGTGTGTGTGTGTGTGTGTGTGTGTGTGTGTGTGTGTGTGTGTGTGGAGGTCCAAGGATGACTTCAGGAATATCCTGTATTGTTCTACCTACTTCTGCTTCCCTCTGGGGTTTCCCAGGCTGTCTTCCAAGGCTGGAAGTGCAGGATCTGGGATCAGAACTCAGGACCTTCTTCTTGTGAGGTAGAGTCTTGATCCCTGAGCCATCTCTCCAGCCCCATCCTGGGGTTTCAATAGAGGCCCAGACTCAAGCAGAGCCCAGCTTTCCTGGTGGGGGCATGGTCAGCCCATTGCTCACCCATCTTCCTCTAAACTTTCAGTGTCCTGCAAGGTGTCTAGAGACAGCTCCTAGAGACAAGCTCCTCCTAGGCTGGCAGCAGCTGAAGCCTTTTCTTTCCCCCAGCAAGAGATTCCTGGGGAAATTCCAGTGACTTGGGGTCTATTGTTCAGCAGGGGAAGCCAAAGGGAGGGGGCCTAAACCTCTTTACTGAGGCCAGGACAGCTGCATGGGAGAGGGAGAAAAGTGTGGGAGGGATGGGGTGCTCTGGCCAGTTATCTCTTCCTGGGATACCACCAGCTCATCTGATCCTAACCACTTCTAATAGCCCCTCTCCAGGATCTTGTTCTGCCTTTCATGTATACACACGTTTGCTTGCATGTGTGTGTGTCGGTGCACATGCTTGCCAGTGCTATCTTTTTTCTTTTTTTAAATATACACCTTGTTTTAACTTTTTATCTATTTATTTATTTGTGTGTGTGTGTGTGTGTGTGTGTGTGTGTGTGTGTGTGTGTATGTGAGAGAGAGAGAGAGAGAGATCAAGGGTGACTTTGGGAATCATCCTGAATTGCTTCTCCCTCCTTTTTGTTTCCCTCTGGGATTTCCCAGGCTCCACCTTCCAGAGCTTGAAGTGCAGGCCACCTGTTTCCAACTGGCGTTTTTTACATGGGACCTGGGATTGAAACTCAAAACCTTCTGCTTATGGGGTAGAGTCTTAACCCCTGAGCCATCTTTCCAGCCCTATGTCCAGGTTCTTGTATTCAGGAGTTGAAGATTGAAAAATAGAACACCTGGAGGCTCGAGAGATGGCTCAGGGGTTAAAACTCTGTCTTGTAAGCAGAATGTCCTGAGTTCAGATCCCTGGTCCCACATAAAAAAAGCCAAGCAGAAAGGTTATAAGTCTTGGTGGGTGAAACCTGGGAAATCCCAGATTGAAGCAAGAAGGAAGTAAAGCAATCCAGGATGATTCCCCAAGTCAACCTTGGTGACTAGGTGACAGTGCCCTCTGACACACAAACACACAAAATAAAATATTTAAATAATATATTTCATAAAAAAAGAAAAATAGAACAAAACAGTGCAGCAGGCAGTGTTTCATAGTCTCATCAGATTTTTCAGATTTTTTAAGGCAGATTTTTTTTTTTTTTTTAGAGTCAAGAAGGGAGTTCTCAGATGTGGAATCCACGAGGGGCAAGGAAGCCAGAGATGGATCAGGGGTATTTATAGAGTTAGGCAGACCTGGGAAAAATGGCTTTTCCTCATTGCTCAGCTTCAGTTTCTGCAACCCTGATAAGAGCTGTTGGTCCCCTACATCTCACTAGTCTGTTCATATTGGGCTCAGCCAGGATGATCGTGTAGGGGACCTCATGATCTGCTCATGATTGAGGAATTTATCTGCAAGGAAGAGCTCACCTACACACCCTTTCAGATTAAAACCAGTTCCTCACGACAACAGGCAGGACACTCTTCAGGATAATCCTACATACGGGAACGATGATCGATATTCCCAGCATGGTCTTTCCACTCTGTCTAAACTACACAGCAACATTTTCCTCTCTAACCAGCAAGCTCATTGTCCAGCCTCTGGATATATCTCAGTGGAGTCAGGAGATCAACACAGATCTGGGCGACCCAGTTCAGTCCATCGACACCCCAGGGTTTGTGTTACACCCTGCCTCCCCTCCTCCCTGCCTCCTGCTCATCTTCACCGCCTCTTGGAACAGCTACTCCTCTAATCAAAGTGGCCTGCTTTGTCCATGTGGTATTTGAGTGTTATTTGGACTTTAATGGGGGGAGGGGGGGCATGGAGTTGGGTAAGGTCACAGCAGCAGAGACAGTGGCTGGGACCCCTGACTGGGTGCCCATGCTATCACTGCATGGGATTATTAGGGATTTGGGTCACCAAAAACAAAAGTTAAAAATAAATGATAGGTTTTGTTAGAGAGAGAGAGAGAGAGAGAGAGACTGGTACCAGGCTCACACACAGGGCAGGGTGATGTTTGTGTAGCCCGCATTAGGTCTCCACACAGTTTTTATAGACAAGGGACAAAAGAGGGTTGCACAGACCCCCCTTGGTGCAGATCAGCCAGTTGACTTGTGGACAGCAGCAAACAGTGCAGCAAGCGTGTTTTACAGTCTCATCCGCATGCAGGCTTCTTGCAGGTCCTCTGGTCGAATGGCATTCCCGAGGGGAATTCCTGAGAACTGGTAGGGGAGTGGGCATTTTCTTGCTGCCAGCAATTTCTAAGGCTTCAGAATTCCTTTTTAGAATTTCCCTTTTATTATTTCCCCTCCTATAGCCATAACTGAGTCTGTATGTATTGGGTTCTTGTGTTCGGAGTCAAAGTATAAACCCGAAAACCGTTTAGAGGAGTGAGGTAGATTTTATAGAGGAGAGAAAGAGCTAGTGGACTCCATAGGAGGAGAACCATGAGTGGCAGTGGTGCCCTCTAATGGCTGGCAGGGTCAAGTATATTCACTACATATATATTTAAATTTTATTTATCTGTGCATGTGTGCGTGTGTGTGTTGTGTGTGTGTGTGTGGTGTGTGTGTGTGTGTGTGTGTTTGTGTTATGTGGCACCCTGTGTCCCTGTGGAAAACCAAGGGTGACTTGGGAACATTCCTAGATTGCTTGTTTCTCCTTTTGTTTTTTTTGTTTTGTTTGCTTT
The DNA here is from genome assembly GCA_023101885.1 of Typhlomys cinereus. NCBI lineage: Eukaryota > Metazoa > Chordata > Mammalia > Rodentia > Platacanthomyidae > Typhlomys > Typhlomys cinereus. The sequence goes on from JALPQD010000288.1 coordinate 2,686,997, forward strand.
TTTTTGCTCTGGGATTTCCCCGGCTCTGCCACAAGAGCAGAAGACACAGGCTGCCATTTCCATCCGGAATTGTCACATGGGACCTGGGATCCAAACTCAGGACCTTCTGCTTGTGAGACGAGTATTAAGCCCTGACCCATCACTCCAACCCATGATTGGTTAGCTTTTTTGATCCTGTACATCTCACTGGTCTATCCACCTTGGGGCCCAACCCAGTTGATCTTTTGTGGGGCTGGAGATCAAGTTGTTTCTTTGATGGGTTTAGCTTGTTGGATATGGAAAGCTCATTCCATATCCTTTCATGGGGAGTTTGGCCATCTTCTCTCTGAGGAGATTTGAGTAGGTTCCTAGCAGGGGGATTCCTGGGGTGATTCTCAAAGCGGGGGATGGCCTTCTGGGATTTCAAGACCTTCGCAGACCATCCCAGCATGTCTGCTCTAACCCTGCCTTAGATTAGTCACTATCCCAGAATGCCCTTCAATCTCTTTTCAATCCTCATCGAACTCACTTCCAAACACTTCCAGCACTGTGGTTAGCCAAACCCTTCTGAGTCTGGGGAGATGGCTCAGTGGTAAGTGTTGTTGTGTAATCATAGGATCTGAGTTCAATTCCACATACAAGGAAAACAGCCAAGTGACTGGGCACATGTGCGGATGCCCAGAACTGGGGAGCAGACGACAATGGGCTTGCGGGCCAGACCCTGAGTCCAGGTCCAGCAGGAGACCCCCGCTAGAAAAACAAGGTGGAGAGTGATGAGCAAGATGTTGCTCTAGTTTCTACATGTAACAAATACCTGTATATGAAACACACCCACACACACACACACACACAACACACAGGCTCCTTCTAAAAGCTGTGAAACTATTTAGACTTGATGCAAGGACGGGAATCCACCCCAGGTCCTTGTAGGAAAAATTTAGTATGGGTCCTCTAGTGTTAAAACACCATATGCCGTACTTCTCAACCCACCCTTCTTAGAGTGCAGTGTCCCTCCCTTCAATTTCCATCTCAGAATTATGATTTCATCCACGTCACATTGCACCCCACATACGATGGTGAAGGCAGGGTTCTCCCTTCATGGCCCACTGAGACAGGTCCACTGACCCTCGTGTGACTGATGCCCGTTCCCTGTGTCCCAGGGCCCCATGTCTACACGTGACTAGTGTCAGACAGCCACAAGCCATTTTCAATTTCTTTAGGAACAACAGCTACCAGGTTGATTTTTTTTTGGTTTTTTGTTCTTTTTTAGCAGCAGTCAGCAAGATAGATCCACAGTCAGGTGCCTGCTTGCAACCCTGTAGTCTGGGTCAGTTGCCCGAAGCCACCTGGTGGGAAGGAAGAACTGGCTTCTGAAGGTTGTCCTTGGACCACGCGGGCATGCTATGTTGGCATGCACGTGCATTCTCTGGTCTGCTGTCAATAGATAGATCGATAGTGAGACAGACCAAAGCGATCATCCTCAAGTACGGACAGGTGCACGTCGGAATGAAGCAGAGTAAGAGTGTAAGGAGCGATTCTCAGCTATCCAAGCCTTCATATGGACAGGGCTTGTGGGGGGAGACAGGAAATAAGACCAGACCAGAATAAAATGGGAGACCTCTCTCATATATGTCTAAAGTGTTGAGTGGGACTGGAGAGGTGGCTTGGTTAAGCCCCTGCCTTGCAGGCGGAAGGTCCTGAATTCGATCCAGCTCCCCCTATAGACTCCAGGCAGAAGCGCGCGGGGGGGGGGGGGGGGGGGTGTGCTTTCTGGTCCTGGTATGGGCCGGAGCCTTGTTGAATCCCAGGCAAGTATAAACAAAAAGAGGTTGGGGCGTCCCATGGGGTTCCCGAATTTCGTCCGTGATTCTACAACACACAGCATCACACACCGCACGGCACCCGTCCACCGTACATACGCACACACGCACAATGACAATAAATAATAATAATACAAATTTTACAAAAAATAAAAAAATAAGTGTTGAGTGAGAATTCCATCTTGCTGTACAGTCTTGCTTATAATGGGTCTGAGTATGTTCTTGCCAGAAATAAGCATGTATGGCGTGTGTTGCACCTGATGTGAATCAGAAACTTTATATTAGTCTGCATTGTGTTTCTATACAGTATAAAAACAGATTCATGGACATTATCTTTATGTATAGATTATTGCTATATGCATCTGTGTGTGTGAGCGAGAGTAGAGATTGAATATTAAAAAAACTGGCTTCACTATTTTGATAGGCTACCCCACCAAGATTGTGGCAAGGGGAGGGGGGGATAAGGAGAGAAGGGGAGGCGCAAGGGCCTCCTCCCAAGGACACACTATATGTGTTACAATTCGAGGTAAGGAGAAATCCACACACTCCCAGCCATCCAAGTGTAAAGTCCCCTTCCTTTCCTGGGCCCGTGGATGGGGCACCCTGTGTGGGCATTGTTTAAGGATCCAAAACTGGCACTTCACATCCCAGCGGGAGTACACAGCCAACACTCACCACTACACTCTGGCCCAGGATGAATAAGGGGACAGGGATAGGAACTGTTCCATAACTGATGAAACTGGATTTCTTCCCAGGTTCTTGTCCTCTGGAGTGAAGATGAGGACCAGAACACGTGAAGGATAAAGCAAGAGTTATTGCGGGTTGAGAAAAGAGAGGAACTTTGGACACCTGGGGAAGCCCACGAGCGGGCAAGGGAGCATGGACAGTGAGCCAGGTCAGGGTACTGATAGGTTAGGCAGCGTTTTAAAATGTGGCTTGTCCTTGATTGATTTATTTGGTTGCTTTAAATCTTGTGTGGGCTTTTGAATTGTTCCATGTCTGATTGGCTGGTTTTGTGTGTGGGGTTGGCTGTAAGGACTCAGCTGTCTTTTCTACTGATAGGAATCTCATATCTTTTTCGTAGTTATACCAGCAAGACTAAGTCTGTACAAGTGTCTGGAATGGGTGCATCTTATCTGTTTGATAGGTTCTGTGTCTGATTTCTTAGGATATTCCCAGTGTGTGGTGGGGGGCTTGTTGGGAAACTCTCCTGCCGACTATTCTCTTCTGCTCCATGCCTACGAAAAAATATTTTATTATTGTTCTTGAAACTCTAATAGTAAACTCTTTTATTCTTGGTCTACTAGCAGCCGAGAGCATGCTGAAGGTGGGTCTCTCGTCTCTCTCTCTTTCTCCTCTCTCT